>OY728134.1:10000000-14816250 GCA_963277665.1 Viscum album
AAATAATCAATGCAGTTGACACTACAACCATCAAATTTATTTAATGATATTTGTGTAGAGATATCACAGATCATAAGTTAAGAAAATACACTATCCTTTTATCACTCATCCTATATGATTATTCCCAAAAAAGGTTTGTAGATAATAATATTTTAGAAATTTTTGGCACCCATAGAATCATAGTCCCTATGGGATTTGTAAATGTCTTTTTAGGAATTGATAAAGATCGTAGAAATTTGTTCATAGATAATTTATAACTAAATGACCTATAAATGAAACCTGTGGTGAGACCAATTGAATATATAAATGATAAAGAATATCCATTTTAAAATTGTCCATTATTTTGAAATTTAAAAAGTATAATAGTATCTCATGTTCCTCTTGAACCATTACAAAACATGATGTTATACTTTTTATTTAAAACATTATCATAACCCTTACTATTTCAATAATTTTTATTTTTATTTCAACACCTCATTTTATGTTGATTTTTTCACCTATGATCAAACATGGATAAAACATCCTTAAATTTTTTAATTTCATTTTTGGATTTACAATTTTCATTCGAAAGAACCATGAATTTAAATCTTTTATCTTATTCAATTTTACAAATATAAACTTTTTGTTTAATATTTAAAATTAGATCATTTTATCAATTGTAATAGATTATATAATTTTATCATGAAGGAATATTTTTTAGTTTTTCATCTTCAATAAAAACTATTTTATATTTGTTCATATGATTTTTGAATAATCAGGTAACATTATTTTAATTGTGATTAATTATATTTATATCTCCCCTGAATTCATCTTTAGAGATATCTGAATTTGATTTAGTGGTGAATGTAAAACCAAATTCCCTTACCTATTGTGATTTTTTTAACACAAGTTTTTTTGAATCTTTTAATTCATCAGATTCATCAATGTAGTATTGATTTCAATGTATAACATCAACCAGATACCATTTCCTTATTTTACATTGTGTATAAATATCCCTTATTTATTTAACTTCATAGTGTTTTTAATTAGGCATGATGTGTATTATTTTACTTCACTAAAAAATCAGTTTGGAATAAAGATTAAGAATATCAATGAATTTTATCTACTCCCTATACTCAGTCCATAGATGATACATTTTGAATATTTGGGAGTACCCAATATTATTCATATAACATCTTATTTCTAAAAGATCAGTTTTATAAATTTAATTTTAATATAGCTCTCTGTTATGATATTAGGCAGTAACTATTTTTTAAAAAAACCATTCGATTAATTTTTTAATTTTCCTCCTGTGAAATAATTATCCATTATTGATAATATTGTAATATAGTTATAATTAGCTCATTCTAAATATATTTATTTATTATTTTAGATATTTAAATTTATAACTTCTTTCATTCAATGTTTTCATTAACACTTTTAAAACTATTTCATTATAATTGAATTATATAAAGTTCCTATTAAGTTACTCATACAATACACAATAATTATAAATCTATAATAAATTTGATCCAATATTAATTATTTACAAATTTTAAACTATTTACATGTATCTATTTATGTGTCTAGTAAATTCCATTTATGTTTACTTTAACATTAATGATTATGTTAAAAATTTACAATATTTAATGTATTGCTTTAGAGAAAGACATATTTCTTTAAAATTTTATACAGTTTCAAAAGATATAAGATTAAATATATTTTAACTTAAAACATATCTTATAAAATAATTACAATTACATTTTTTATATCAATGTCCATATATTTTATGGTGTAAATATTATTTTTAAACATTCAATTATGAGGTCCATATAAAAAGATGAAACATGAGACTTTCAATTTCCCTAATGATTTCTATCTGGGAATGAATACTTTGTAGTGCCCAACCTTCATTGGAAGTAGTTTTTACATGTCAAAAAAGACTTTTTAAATTAACTAATTAATTTTTTATGTGAAAATAATACATATAAATATTACATTGCCTGAGATATTTCTTATGATACTAATTGTCACGTTTTAATGTAATAATAGATAATGATTAAGAGGGGATGAATTTTCGTCTTTAAAATATTTAATTAATTATTATAACTGATAAAAATTAATGCTGCAAAAAAATATGGAGAAGTGAACATGATTATTTTTTGAGTAGTTTAGGTTAAAAGTTATATACTACACTATTCTCCCCATTCAAACCCATAGAGATATGAACACCACTATAAGTATAATATTTATATTTTTAAGGGATAATAAAATTTTATACAATATTTTTAATCATTATTGTATAGAACCAACACATGAAACTTACTATCAAGAGTCACAACCCATTATAAAAAATTTCTCACAATGAGTTACAACTAAATTACAATTTTTTTTTCTCCTAGAAGAAAAACCTAGAACATACCTTCATTGTGGAGTAGTTGTAATGACCTGATCTTTTTGAATGCTAGTTTTTTTTGGAAAATAAGTGTTACAGAATTTTCTAATCAAAAAATATATATATTTATTTGTTATGTATGTATAAATTCAAATGATACAATCAGGTTTATACATTTATATGACCATTAGTAAATATAAATGTTTTAATCAGCACACATAAGAACTATTTAATCATTATAATTAGTGTTATAAATTGAAATGAAAATGGTTAATTATTGAAGAATGAGGAATTATGGGCTCAACCAATAGAGTCTTCCCATATGATGCCCCTTTTTTGGAGATTTGTAAATAGGTAGAGTCAATGGGCTTTGATTTTGACCATTCCCAAGAGGATATTTAACATTAATATCATGAATGAAATCACATCCAGGAGATGTTTAAGTTATTTGAAATTTCAATGTGGTGATGTTAGTCGAGCCACCCCATGAATCTACCACCCTCACACAACTTAAATATAAGTCATATTTACGTGTGATAATGGGTTCTGAGTTAAGTACATAGTCACTCAATGAATAATATGTTTTTATAAATAATATTTTTCTTATTTTAATACTATTTCAAGTTTAGATTTTCATAAAAATATTAATAAATTTGATAAATTGATATTTCAGACCGATATTGTACATCTCAAAAAACATAAAATTATTTTAATAAACTATGGTATTATTAATAATGGTTATTTTAGTGGCATTTTTTTATTAAATCACTCTTATTTAAATTCAAATAATAAGAAAATTTTATTGCTTTCATGCGTTAGAACAATAACTAGGTATTTTACAATTAATTTTCTATCCGTAGTTATTTTTAACAATTATAGATTTGCATATTTATAATTTTAAACTATCAAACATAGAGAATTATTATTATTATTAAATAACCCTAATTTTAAAAGTCATCACATCTAAATTAATTTTGGCTGAATTTATGGTAATTTATTAAAATATGTTGTTTTTTCATTGAATATTGAAATTAATGTTTTGAGCTCTTAGTAAGTTTAAGGAAATCATAATGATGTAATATGTAATATAAATGGTGTTAGACTCTTATTTATTAAAAAATAATCATAATTATCTCATTTTTTCAATACCGTGGGTAAATACCATGGGAAGCCCATGGTTATTCATTTACCACTACCTAGGTGTCCAAGGAAATTAATAAACAAATCCTCAACTTTTTCAATAAATACCCTACAATTTTCACATTTTTATCCTCTCCAATTTCATCCTCCATGAATATATAATATTTTACCTCTCAACTTGTCCTCAATCTACCCAGGGTCACAAACTATATTTTTTAGGATTTGCTTATCATGGTACGGAAAATCCCAGCTTCTATTTTCATTTCTTGTTTCATTTTCATGTTTTATGTATTTGAAATATCCTTGTTATTTTCTTATGTCAATTTTAATTTACCCCTTAATAATATTTAATGTAATTTATCATTAGGATACCCTTTTCCTCTCTCCATTTAATTTTATCTAAAACTAAGTTTCTCACCGGTTATATTACCAATTTTTCTTCACAAAATTACACTATTTTTTCCTAACATTATGTTGTTTTCATTTTTGAATACCCAAAACTATTTATTTTACATGGGTATTCATCTATATATCAAAGATATTATTTAATTAAGGTATTATAATATGTGAAACCCACATTCCCTTTTTTGTGGGTAAATATTGACTTAAATATTTTATCATTCAACACTTTTTTTAAATGTCAGGATTTTGATATGAAACAAATTACATTTATACTCCAATGCATAATTATTAATGATTTTAATATGATTTATGAGGCACAAATTAATTAATACATAGGAATGATGCTCCCTGATAGTTCTCCAATTCATTTATTAAATAATTTAATCTCTGGAGATAACATGCTTTACGATACACTGGTGAATAGACTTAGTAATTTTATTGACACTTTGGTGAATAAACATGGTGATAAGCTTATGAATTTCAAATATATATGTTATAGAAACATTTTCAATATGTTATTCATTTTTTAATTATTATGATATGCTAATTTATTTTTCCTCTATGATATTTTTCATGTTATGGTCAACATTTCCCATGATCACATATAAACTATTTCTCTTATTTTCCATTTCTTGGCCATATGCACACCCATTACTTGGATGTATGTCCACATGTTATGAGATGAAATAAATATACTTATATGAACATATTATGAAGCCTTTCAAGTGGATGATAAGAATTTTTTTTATTATTTAATGTATTATGTACTCTGTTTACAAGAATCTGATCGTTAAAAGATCTTATTTTTTTTAATCTATTAAAAAAGTTAATATAATAAAGAGGCAGGATTCTATAGTTGGAAAATGAGGAAAATTTAGTTATTTTTAGAAATTAGGATTCAAAATATTTATGGATAAACAAATAGATGTTTTATCAATTTTAAAACATCTTAGTATTTTGAGGAATTATTATGAAAGTTGTTTACGAGAAATGAAATCCATTTCTAGATGCAATATGGTGGATGTGGTTTTAGAAAGGATGTCCCTCAGGGTGACTTCTCTAACACAGTGTTTCAGGACTGACTCTGTGTGACCTGTTAAATTATAGAAATCCTTACTACGCAACTAGTTTGATAGTCCCATGAGATATTTTTGGTTAATCACAAGATTTTTATAGACCATTGTGAAGGAGTTTTAGACAATTTTATTATTATTAATGAGTAATATATATATATATACATGATGTTTTAAGAAGTGAATTTTTGATTGAAATATATTATTATTACATGAAACACATTTCTTAGTAAGGTGTTATTCTCCAAAAAAATATCATGATTTAGGAGAAATTATACCAATGGTGAGCACAATAAACCAGGAACTGATGGCCATCCGATAGAAGCTAGAATAGAAAACTTTTTGTGAAGGATGAATCTATTGACATGATTAATGAGTAATAACTTGAATCAGGATGAGATACTGTATTCAAAATGATGGGGAAAAAATTCTACCGTTTCTATTATGCATCAACTACCGCCTTATTTTTGTGGATCTACTAACCCATTAATTTGGGAACTATGGATATGCTATATAGAAAATATCATTTTTTTTATTCCATTATTTGTAACAAGAGAATGTCACCATGGCTATGTAATTTTTTATTGGAAGATAATTATTAGTGTAACCTGGTAAAAAATGAATCCATAAGGGTAGATAAATTCAATGGAGTGGGATGTGATCAAGGGAATATTTTTCAAAAATAATTTCCCTCGATTGATGAAAATGAAAATGGAGAAATAATTATAAGATCTATAGAAATGAAAAATTAATATATTGGAAGCTATGAGATATAAATTACTATACATTCTATCTATAGATATATTTTTTATCAATCCAAATCAAAATCTTAATAGGTCCTTTGGTGTACTATGACGCCATCTACAGAAGAATCTACCCAATAGATATAATAACAACTATGAGAAATATTGTGCAGTAAAATGTTTGTTGAACTCGAGTTCAAGATGATGTAGTGGTCCCATAATTCAAATTAAAATATGATATATTTGTAGCCAAACATGAGGAGGATCTTTCATCACATAATATGTGAAAATAAGTTCAAATTTTCACATGAATCAAAATTGGGAAGAAGCATTTGGTGAAATTATTTCTTGAGAGAGGGAAATGTTAAAAGTGTGGAAGAGATGAAGATATTTATTAGAACTATCATTGTAAGGTGAATCTAAAAATTCACTACACTAATGAAATATGGAATATGGTATATGGACTTCCTAAATTCAAATGCTTTAATTGTGGAAAACATGGTTAAATCAACAATCGTTGTCCAAATCCCATGTTAATAGAGGGGAATCACCATCCACCTTAGCATAGGAAAAGGTGGAAAGGTAATGCCTTTTCTCTCCAGAGAGCTGAATTTGAAGCTCTAAATGATGTGGTGTATAGTAATATAACTATTCTATCATATCAATAAAGTATTTTTTTTATTCTAGTTCAACACATTCCTTTATAACCTCCATGTTTTCATAGAATATAGAATCAATACCTAAACATATAGAAGTGGAACTATTAGTAAATACTCTGGTAGGGATTATCGAAGAATAAAATGTGTATAGAAACCCCATTATTTACATTGGTGAGTATAATATCATGAAAAATATAGTTTTCATTCCCATGTTGGAATTCAACATTTTACTAGGGAGTGACTGGATCTCAAATTATACAGAGAAGTTCAACTACAAAAAAAGGAAATATTAGTACACTTGATTGGAAAACCAAAATTTTGTTCCAAAGGAGAGATATTTTGATCCTATATTGGTCTATAATCTTCTCCCATATCTTAATTTATGTTGATGATGGGTGAAAATGAAGAATTAAATGAAATGTTAGAAATATGGAACTTCCACTTTATTCAGGAGTAAATTGTTTTATTTGATGAAGATTTACATATACCTCCCTAAAAAAGGGGGTATTGTTAAGCATTAAACTCATGTCTGGATCCAATAAAATTTCAATGATCCTATATAGATTAAAAAACATGGAGATGGTAGAATTAAAGAAGAAAATACAAGATCTTTTAGAGATGGTGTTTATCCGAACAAGTGTGTCTCCATAGGGATATGTTGTTCTCTTATTGAATAATAAGGATGGATCAATACTACTATTCATTGATTATAGAGAACCTATTGAAATCATAGTGATGAAAAAGTACCCTCTTCAATGAATTGATGATTTATTTGACTAATTTCAGGGGGTTAATTCCAGTCCAAGATTAACCATTGATCTGGTTATCATCAATTGAGGTTAAAGAATCAAGATTTTCTAAATACCACCATTCGATAAAGATATAAACCCTATGAGTTTTTTTGTAATTCCCTTATTCTTAAACAATGATACTTTATTTTTATGGAGTTTCTGAATATAGTATTTTTGGACTACATTGATAAAATTGTGTTAGATTTTATAATGGATAGTTTGATATATTTCTATATTCAAGAGGAGTATTAGGATCTTCTATGTTTTATATTGAAAACATTGAGGATGGATATGCTATTTTGAAGGTTTGAAAAATGTGAATTTATGTTTAAAATATATTATTTATTGGGTCACATTGAAACAAATGAAGGAATTATAGTTTATTCTATAACAAAAAATTTCATCCTACAACACTTACTAGTATTTTTAATTTCATTGAATTAGAGGGATATTACATGAGGTTTTTGAAGAACTACTCATGATATTATAATAAACTAACAAAGTTACCATAAAAAGTGATCATTTTATTTTAGACAATGGAGTGTGATGAATATTTCAAAGGGATGAAGAATATATTGATTACTACACCTATGTTAACTCCGACCTCTATAACATATTTATTTGTTATTTTTAGTGATGCTTCTTTGAGATCACTTGGGTGCATCTTCATGAAAAATGAAAATATTGTTCCATACACATTTGGAAAATTGAATCCTTGCGAGAAGAACTATTCTATGAAAGACCTGATGCTGGATGAGGATGTTTTTACACTTAGGAAATAAATTAACTATCTATATAGGGATAAATGTGATATATAAACATACCATCATGGCATGATGTCTTATTTCTAGAAAACTAAATTGGACATGTGATGGAGGAGATGAATCTTACTGCTTATAAACTATTATTGTTCAATTAATTAATATCCTGGAGGTGAAAACATTTTCTGTGAATCATTAAGTTGGAAATACCCTATTTTTCTAGAAATTACGAGGATTCAAGGAGATTCATTGAGAAAAGAACTAGTGAAACTGGACATGTGGATCATAAATGAAGGGGTATCATCAACCCTATCACAAATTATTTCACAAACATAGTCACTATAGATTATCATTGAATCTCAGAGAGAAGATTATTTGTAATAGTAGATGTTAGAGATTATGAAGAATGGAATGTTTCATAAGATGACCATTAATCATGAATCTGTAATAAAATATCATTCAAGTGTATGTGTTCAGTCCATTTGAGATAAAAATAAGGATATGAAGGATGAAACATACAACAGAACATACTATATACATTCTAGAAGCCTGAAAATATATAGAGACCTACATCGTCATTATTGGTGGGATAGAATGAAAAGAGAGATTTCAGACTACAATATAAGGTACCCAATGCGTCATCATGTAAAGGCTGAGTGACAAATTTTTAATGGGGGTATTATGAACACTACCCAAACCAGCATGGAAGTGGGACAATATCATTACAAACATTATCCTTGGTCTCTTGAAACATCCAATGAAAATAATTTGATATGGGATATAGTGGAACGTTCCCCAAAGACGTCCTAATTTATGTCTATTTGGGAATACTTATCTTTTGAACAACATTCAATGATTTATGTGTAGAATGTGGTAAGGATATATGTATTTACAATTTATATCATTTCTGATCATGATATATGTTTCACATCAATATTCTTGATAAGTCGTCCACATGCACTGAATACTGAATTATTTTTCAGAACTTCTGATCACCCTAAAACTGATAGAAGGTCCGAGAAGACTATTCAAACATTGGAGATCATGTTCAATGACATATAAATGTTGATGTTATAAATTTATCCTACTATTTGAGATCTCATTCAAAAATAGAATCCATTAGATTATTCAAATTGAACCCTATGATTCATTAAGTGTGAAGAACTATTTAACCCTAAATTTTTGGGATAATGATTATGAGAGAAATATTCTATGACCTGGTCTTTGTACAAGGGATGATAGAAAATGATCATGTAAATATATAGAAAGTAATGTTAGCTCAGAGTAGGTAGATGATATATGATGAAAATCGATGAAGGTACATGGTGATTGTTGTCGGCAACAATGTATGCCTTAAATTATTACGTCAGAAAAGTGTCATGCAGTTTGGGAAGAAAGGGATTCTCTACCCTATGTACATTGGCCCCTATATAATCCTTTATCTCTTAGGTTTAATAGACTATTAGCTTATAGTTACACCAAAAATATATAATGTAAATGATTTTTTCGACATATCTCTCTTGTGGAATTATATACCAAAAACATCAAATGAACTGAATCCAGAGGTTGCACAATTGGATCATGGACTCTCTTATCAGGAGTAGATGGTGGAAATCATGGACTGTTAAAACAATGTTATATGTGACCAAAGTACCCACCAAAAGAATGTGTTGTGGATAAACCATAAATTTAAAGAATCAATGTGGGAGTTAGAGGAAACAATGAGGCAGAAGTACTCAAATATTTTCTCAACTGAATGAAGGAGTTGAAATTTCTAGGATTAATTTTTTTGAGGGGGAATAATGTTACAACCATAACTATTTTAATGATAATTGATTCCTGAAAATGTGTGCTAATGTTTTTTTAATCAAAAAACATAATCACTTTTACAGGGAAGCATGTATAAATTGAAATGTGGCCATCCAGTTTCAAACATTATGTTACCATTGGTAAATATCCTCATAGTAAACAATAATATAATTATTATTTTTAATGTTATAAATAGTGTTATAAATTGAAATGATAATGTTTATTTAATAAATAATGGAGAAACTATGGCCTCATATAGTAGAGTCATTCCATACAAAGCCTATCTTTCAGAGCTAGGGATGGAGGTAGCGTCATTGGTTTTCCCTTATGGTAAATCCTATGTTGATCTTACACATTTTAATCTTGAATGAAATCAACTTTGTGAGAAGTTCATGTTAGTTGATATTACCAAATGGGTGATGTTAACCAAGCCACTCCATGAATCTTCATAATAGCACACCATACAATTAGATAATATGAAGGGGTTATACAAGGTTATGTATTGTGGAATTAGTTACTTAATTTATAATCTATTTTTATAAATAAATTATTCAATCAATTACTTTTTGAGTTTAGTTCTTCTTAAAAATATGACGCGTATGATAAATTTCTTTTTCAGACTGAAATTTTAACAATAAGAAATTATAATTATTATGAATGAAAATTTTATTATAAATATTGTTTATTTCAATGAAAATTTAATCATTAAAAGACACATATTTAAAATTAAATTATTATTATTTTATTTTTTCTTGTGATAGAAATTTTACTATGAATTTTACTAAGAATTTTCTCTCAGTTGTTATTTTTCATATTTTTTTTGTAATTAAAAAATAATTTTCTCAAACATCGAGAATTCTTATGGTAAAGGAAAAATTATTTTAAAAATCATTACGTTGATATAGGGTTATGGTAAATTTAAGAGAATTCTCTAAAATATTTTGTTTTCGGTGAATAGTTAAAATACTATTTCGAGTTTCCTATATCTTTAATTAATTCCTAATGATATAGTAAATAAAAAAAACTAATTTTAGACTCTTGTGGATTAATTTATCATAATTTGCATCCCTGGTGTCCAATACATTAGGGAAATACCCTATAAAATCTAATGGATTGGCATTTACCACTACCTTGGTGTCCAAGGAAATTAATAGACAAATCATCTTTTTTTGCTACAAATACACACACATTTCCCCAATTAAATTCACTCCAATTTCATAATACACGAATATATGATATTTTAACATCCAATTCTATCTTACCATGGTATCCTCAATCCCCCAAGGTCCTAATCTGCGAGTTCTATGCGTTACACTTCATGGTGAAAGAAATCTCAACCTCTCTTTTCCTTTCAAGTTCATGTTTTTATATGGTTTGTCATTAAAAATTCCAAGATATGATATTAGGTCCATTTTATTCAATACATTTAATATATTTAAATATAATTTATTAATGTGACCCATTATTCCCCTATCTTTGTATTTTTTTCTAAAATGATGTGTCTCACTTGTTATACGGCCAAATTTGCATCTCCAAATTTATCTCTTTTTCTCATGAAAATATATTATTTTTCATTTGGAATAAGCAAAACAATTTATTTTCTAGGGGTAATGACATATATTAAAAAATGGCGTATTTCATTATGTTATTAACATACAAGAAAACCACCATCCATTGGGAGGGATAATAATTATATAAAGATATTGTCTTTAAACACTTTTTGTAAAAAAATGCTATGATTTTGATATGACCCATTATTCATTTATTAAATTAAGGTTATTTATGAAATTTTTTAGTATGTTATTTGGGATTCAAATTAATTAATACATATTAATGGTGAAACCTAATATCACTTCAATTCATTATGTAAGGAATTTAATCTCTGGAGATTACTTGTTTTATTATATAGTGGTGAATAACCACGCTATCTTTTATGACATTTCAGTGTCAAAACATGGGGATATTCTAATGAATGTTTCAAATAAATGATATAGCAACATTTAAATGTATTATTAATATTCTTGTTTTTATTATATGCCTCTTTCTAATTAATCTATGATATTCATAAATTTCTTGTCATTGTTTCTCAAGATCACACATAAATTATTTCTCTTATTTTCATTTACTAGGCCCAATGAAAACCATTTAAAATGATGTATGTCCCCAAATTATTAGATTTAGAAAATATATATAATTTGAACCTGTGATTAAGCCTTTAAAGTTTAATATAATATTTTATTTTGAATTTATGTATTATATTCTTTGTTTCCACGAAATGATACTTTAAATGATCATTAGTTTGTTCAATGTAATGAATGGTATATATAATAAAATGGCAGGATTCCAGAGTAGTATAGCCCCAAAACTAAATTTAATGTATGGTATACACAATAATGATTATTTATATTTAAAATTGAATGAATTATATACCATAGAAAATAGATGAAAGAAAATAAATCACAGTATTGAGGAAGAAAAGTTATCTCCCATAATAATAGACCAAACTATTGACATTCATCCAATGTAATTATTTGATAACCAACGAGTAATGAAATATATAGTTTATAATCTTATCACCCTTATTTGATCATTGTTTATGTCAGTCAGAAAATATTTATTTCTTTCAGGAACATTAGATTCAAAAAAAATCAGTTCACCATTCTAGAAAAAATAATGGTATGTTTATTTATGGAATGCACACTCAAAATATTACTACATGGTTAATATACATAATATTAAATATTTAATACATCATTTATAGTGTAATATGTTATAATAATTTATTTATCAATTATAATTAATAATAAATATCATTCAATTGTACTACATCATTCCAAAAATTAATGAATGAAATTATTTTCAAATTCAAAATAAATTTGAATTCGAAATAAATAATTTTCCAACAAAACTACTTTGATTAATTAACCCATATGTTGCAAAATTATTAGTATATTTAATTCTACCATAAAATCATTATTATATAAATAATTTTTTTTTTGAAATTTATAGATCAATGAAAAACCTTTAAATAATAATGTCAAAAATAAAATTTATAAAATAAAAAAATGTATGAAAAATAGATAATCATATAAAATAATCCTTTAGGGATTTGTAGGTTGACATAATGGCAGGTCATAACATGAATTAGATGAATCCTTAGGTTAAGTACCCATTAGTGTGAAAAAGATATTTTCCTCATGTATATGATATGCATAAATTTTTTGGCAATTGTGTTTTCATCATAAAATAGATAATATTAACGACATGTGGTCAATAGTTTTCCATAAAATATCAATTAGATATATATTGTATGGTAAATCTATTTTACAACATAATGTTCATTTAAACACTTTACATTGATAAAATTTCATCATGAATCCAATTAATCTGTTAGCAAAATTATAACTTTTTAACTTATAGTGAGTCAAGTCTTGCTGTCACTTGTATTTTATTCATGTGGATAATGGAATTATGATCAATTTTGGCTCAAAATTACTTGACCCATATATTCATTTGAATATTACTGTTGATCCATGTCATATTATTATGATATAAAATAGATTACATGCACACATAATGTATATGTGATATGAAACCTTATTGTGAGTAGCTATTCTTCATAACTATTCCACAAGAAACATGAGAATCCTAAAAATTAATGTAATAATACATTATAAAAAATAATATTTATTATTCAAAATATAGGCATAAAATTAATTTCCTAACTGCTGTTAGATAGAATAATAGATTGAAATTAATGTTTTGAGAAATATAATTGATGTAATTAATAATAATTAGAAATCTTAAAGAATAATCAAAAAACTAAAACATGAATCGGCTTAAACACTTTAACACCCCACCCCTACTACATTGATGTGAGGAGGCGGTGAGAGCTACTTGGCCTTAAGCGACCTTCCCAAGGTGCCAAAGGCTGACAATAAATGTCACGGGCATCATGATCAAGTTGGGGAATGATTTTCCCATAAAACAAAACAAACCAAACCATCCACTAACAACCACTATATGATTCATATCAATTCCATTACCCAACCATGCATTCCCAAAGGACAACCAAGTTGTTAAACAACCCAACTCAAAACAAATAAAATGAGACATGTCCATGAAACATCATAGTACACTTCAGAAATAAAACAAAAAAACACCATAAGCAATGACACCACCACCGCTCCATGCCAAGCTCCAAGCTCCAAGCTCAACCAAGAGATCACAATGCTCCACTAAAGGAGGGTGATGCCTTACCATTGCCCACGTCACGGTACCTGACATCTGTAAATACATCATTGTGCCAAAGGAGGGGGGGAGTAATAAAACTCAGTAGGATTTCCCCAAATGACTTCCCAACACATGTCACTGGGATAAAACCAATAGCACATTTATATAAAATAGTTTATATGAGATTATCAAAAGTGTAACCATTATCATAAGACAACCATTCTCTTACCAAGACATCACACCTAAACCAAGAACCAAAGTGAAATACAAATAAACAAGCCACAATCATCCCAACATTTACACATTAAAACAACAAGCCCATCATGCATTGAAAAGCACAGCAAGCAACCACAATAGTTGGAGCTCCACCCAACCCGTTCACCCATTCACAAAAAAAAACAATCTAAATGGTGGGACATCCGCCCAACCCGTTCACCCATTCACAACTAGCAGTACTTCCCTATCACTACCCACGTGGTGGTACTTCCGACCACTATCCATCACCTTATATTGTCAGAATTCCCGCCCACTTCCAAACAATATTTCAACCAAACCTAACTAAGCATAAACCAACCATGGTCACAACAACATGCAACCAACCAATTCCATTGCATATCAATCTAATTCAATAAATCACCCATTTATTAACAACCATTTTTCATGCCAAACATCATTTCAATAAAACAAACCTTTTATTAAAAACCCTTTCCATAAATCATTTTCACAAATCTACCATCGCATCCCATTTTAAAATCTCCATTTTAAAATCCACAACAATAACATTTCACCACAAAACCCTATTTTTTTAAAAAACCCAAAACATCACCAAAGGGATTTATAACCAATTTTTCACATCAAAATGAAATTAATTTCATGTACAACAAATTAATTTTAACCAAAACCATTATCTTTAACAAAGTGGAGTGGAGAGAAAAACCACCTACCTTTAGGGTTCCTCAAAAATCGACCCATGAACAACCGTTCCTCAAATCCGGTGAGCACACCACCAAAACCTATCTAGATACCCTTTCCCTAACATCCACAACCCTTAATTTTAACATCCAAGGCAGCCACAACTCTAGATCTACACACAACAAGTGTAGATCTAGAAAACCACGAAAGAGAGGGATATATATCTATAAGAAACCACAAGAGAGACAAGAGGAGAGACTTACCCGAGAGAAACCACCTTCAAACAACCTTGAAACCCTTTTGACAAGCTTCCAAATCAAGTGGGAGAGAACCCTTAACCATTGAGAACCCAAAATCCCGAGTGAGGCTCCAGTGGGAGGAAGTTTTGAGTGAAATGAGGCAAGCCCATGTGAGCCCGGGTTTTAAAACCCTTATTTTTAAGTGGCTGCATGGTTAGTCCACCGTGCGCACGCTACTACCTCGGGAGCAAGGGTCTTCACAGTTTCCTCGCACGGTTTGGAAAACCATGCGTAGGTTGTGCGAATCCTACCATGTCCCTTGCACGGTTTCCTGGGGAATCCGTACGGTTTCCACTAATCATGCTAAAAACCGTGCACCCCTTTAAAAGCCTCCAAACTCATCCAAAACCATTCCAAACTCTCCCAACCTTTTCCAAACTCATCCCATGCACCTTAGAGACATACAAATGCATAAAAAAGGCCACTAACCTCAAACCGGGGGTGATACATTCTCCCCACCATTGAAATTTCTGTCCTCGGATACTACTGAACCCACCCTTTGTCGAAAGAGATTGGGCCACTTCTCAACCTTCTCTTTCTCCCACTTCCATGTCTCTTCTTGAATCTGACCATGTTTCCACAAAACATTAACTAAACTGATTATTTTAACATGCAATAAATTCACTTTCGAATCCACAACCCGCACTGGCACGTGCACCAACAAAGCATCTGGTTCTCCCTCAACATGATCTCATCGTATCACATGGTCACGATCTGACTGATACATTTTCAATTGCGACACATGAAAAAAAATTTCCACCGCACTAAACCTAGGTAGAAAAGAAAAATCATAAAACACCTCACCAACCCACTCAAAAAATCTCAAAAGGCCCAATATACCTCGGAGATAAATTTCGTTTCTCCCCAAACTGACGATGTCCTAACCTAGGAGAGATCTTCAGGAACACATGATCACTAACCTCAAACAACAATTGTCGTTGATGATGATTCATATATGATTTCTGAAAACTCTAAGACGTCTCTATTCTACTCCTGATCAACTTGATCTTCTCCGTAGTCTCCTGGACAAGGCTCAGTCCAACCATTGAGGACTCACCGGCTTCCACCAAAAATAGTGGAGAACGACATGGACACCCATACAATTATTCAAATGGAGGCATCTGTATGGATGCCTAATAACTGTTATTGTATGAGAAAACAAAAAAAGACAAGTGCTCCTCCCACGATCCACCAAAATCTATGACAGAAGCCCTCAACATATCCTCTAGAGTTTCTATATTCCTCTCATATTGACCATCCGTCTGAGGGTGATACGCCGTACTCATTGTTCACTGTGTCCCAAGGGCTTGCTGCATGGATTTCCAGAAACGAGATGTAAACCATGGATCACTCTCTGATACAATCGAAACATGAACACCATGCCTCTTTACTACCTCCCAGATATATATTTTGGACAGATCCTCCACCGTATGATATTCACGAATCAGGATGAAATTGGCCGACATTGTTAGTCGATCAACTATCACCCAAATGGAATCGTGCTTTCAGACCATTCTTGGGAGACCAGTAACACAATCCATCACTATCTTCTCCCACTTCCAAACAATGATGAGCAATGACTGCAACATTCATGTTGGCCTTTGATTCTCTTCCTTGACCTACTAACAAGTCTCGGATCTCGAAACAAACTTAGCAATTATTCTTTTTATTCCTGCCCACAAGAACCGTGGTTTCAACAGTTTATACATTTTCATAATTCCAAGATGAACACCCCACTTGGAATGATGATACACCCTAAGAATTTCCTCTTGAAAAGAAACTGGTACAACTACCAGATTCTGAAAACACAAAAATGAATCTCCCTTCAGTTGCAAACCCTCAATGGTCTCCCCATCATTGAGTCTCAACCCCATGGTCACACACTCAGAATCAGATATATGTGCCTTTCTAAACATGCCAACCAAGTCAGGAATCAACAAAACCAGAAATAAGACTGTACTATTGCCACTCCTGTGAGTCTATTGAAATCCACTATAATGAAAACATTAATACAACATCTATCAACTCCTGATATGAAGGATTTTACTGACTACAATCATTTAAAAATGTATTATTAAATAAAAATTGATCCAAACATAGTTATAAAATCATTGTTGATTATACACCACGAATGATCAGTCCGAATGCTCAGTCCAATTTGGCTAATTATGATAATCATAGTATGGTAAGGAAACTTTTGGTTTTTCCATTCATTAAACACTCAAATAAAACTTCTTCAAACTTATGGGAACTATTCACATTGAATTCTTTAGTGCTTAATAAATTTGGTTTCTAGGAATGTTACAAATGAGAATATAATATGAGCACATATTTATAGGAAGAACAAAAAATTTGGTCTGGGTACTTGAAAATCATTCCCACTTTCTCCAATCTAAAAAACATTGAATATCAGTCACATTTAATTTTAAATAATTTATTTCATCAATACTCATTAATTTTTTTTAGATTTACACAATGTTGAAATTTGTGATTGATAACGCTGTATCATGATTCTAGTTTTTTCGAAAACATTCTAAAAAAATTTGTTAAAATTTACTTATAAACACGATCAGAATTGAGGTTTAGTTTTTCTCTGAAAACTAATTAACATTGGGGTTCAATTTTTCTCAAAAAAGAGGTTCAATTTTCATAAAAACATTTTTAGAAAAGTTTTTTAGTTCTCTTAGAAACATGCACCAAAAATTGTTTGCATTTTCTCAGAAACAATCTTAGAAATTTGGTTGATTATTCTCAAAAACATTCTCAGATAAATCATCCAGCTTTCTTTAGAGAAGATAATCTGATTTTATTCAGAAAAAGTACTTATTATCATTGAATTTAGGTTCATGAATTTTATAGAAATCGTGTTCTGATTTTTCATAATTAAGGATATAAATTTCTCAAAATACCAGATTCGATGTTCTCATAATTCATGTTCTAATTTTCACAGGATTCATGTTTGGATTTATTTAGAAATTCAGTCTTGATTTGTGATAAATTCACTTTTTGATTTTTAAAAAATCCTGGTTATGAATTTCTCAGAATTCATGTTTTAATTTCCTTAGAATCCTTGTTCTGATTTGTGCCACATTCAGGTTATGATTTGTATAGAATTAAGCTCAAAAAAATCCTTAAACTAAGCAAATTATTTCTTTCTTATGAAAAATACAAAATTACAACAACCACCAACCTCATCTTCATGTGTAATAAAATAATTCCTCCACAAAAAGGATACTTTTCAAAAACTACAAGACATTGATAAAATAAAACAACATAATGGGTTTTCAAAAATATATTTTTTAATTAAAGTGTAAAAAATCTATTAGAAAATAATATAAGAAAAAAATCAACATATAAAGAATATTTTTAATGGAAAACTATTTTTATGATAACAAAGTTGATTTATCCTAATAAATTATAGTAACTAAAATTGGTCATTATAATAAATATAATATATTTATTTATTTATTATTCAATAAAATATTTCTTATATTTATTCATATGATTTTAGAAGAATTATATAAGTAGAACCCTAATTTTATACATAAGAACACATATTTAAAAAACATAATTTTATGGACCATTAATTGCACAAGTACATTAAATATGAATTTTGAAACATTTAACAATTAAATACTAAAAATTAATTTTTAACATATAAATAAGAGAGTAATAATTATTTTATGTTGAATTTTATGTATTTTTCTATGAAGTTCAGTATTTGGATGAGTAGAGAAAAATAATTATTTTTAATTCAATATTTCTTATTGTCTAATTTATTTATAAGGATAAACCATATTTTTAATTGGTTCTAACAAATAATTATATCAATTTTACATAAATTATTCTTATTTAGGTCTTTATTATCAATTTAATATTAACATTTTATATAAAACCATATCAAACTGTTGAACATTTTCACATCAAACCCCATCTATGTTGTCTCATCTACAGGATTATGTTTAAATTAATTTAAACCCAAAATATCAATGTAATGTAGAAAAATGGATTAAATATTTTTAATTATAATAATATATAATTTAAAATAACATCAAATATTTGTTTACAAAAAATTGTAGTCATTGTGACAAAAATGAATTATAACATTTGAGTTAAAATAAAATTAATAAAGACTAAACCATAATCATAAGATCAATAATGATGTATAAACATGTCCAAAATATATTTTATGGCCATATATGTAGACTATAATACCTTTTATATATTTTTGACAATTATTGATTCCCCGTTTCTAAGGAATAACATGGGTGATATTAACTTTCGAAAATATTTACAAGAATACCCCCCATCGTCCACAATAAAAAAGAAACTCACCCATCCCTATTCCTCACACTATTCCGGAATATTTTTTTCTACCAAATCATCGAAAAGTGTCCTAAAAATCTCTACTCTAAAAAAATAATCCTCAACTTGTTCAATAATACATAGAAGGTATACCATTCATGGAAACCGAAATGACTTACTCGAATAAGATGTAACATCCTTCCTCAAGATCATTAGTTTTTTCACTCTCAACTCAATAAATTATTCTTATTTAATGATTATATCAAAAAATTATCCCTAATAAACAGATATTTTATATGTTATGTGTAATACCAAAATATAAATTCACTTCCATCAAATGGGTAATGAGATTTCAATTGAATTGTATAGTGAGCTACTGCAACATGAAACGAAGTTGATCTTTTTTATATTACCAGCACTCATGGTTGGGAATTATGATACATAAACTATACATATATATATGATATATTTTATATTAAAATTATCTTTATTCTTCTAAAATTTTTATATAGAACATACCTTTATGCTTTCCAATTTTCCGAAATATGATTACATCGTTTTTAGAAGTGTGGTTTACTACATCCAAATAAAGATGTGATTAGTGAACACGATACATAGAATTTATAAAAATTATAAATTAAATAAATGAAAATAATATACATGATATTATTATGTTTCTATTAGTATATCTTATAATTTAATTTAATATACATTTCACACACTAAAAAGGGATAATGTCGATCATGGATGTGTGGACTACCTCCTCCCAAACAAGATGTGATCCATTTTACATCAAAAAATACTATATATAATTATATATGATTAAATAAAATGTTATTTAATATATAATTATCATTCGACAACTATATAATGTTATTTATTTACTTTCAATAAAAATAATTGAAAAATTGGAACGTTACTTATGCAAATGTACAACCTACGGTCTCAATGTCTATAACGTTGGTTAATTTATCATAAAAATAATTCATTATTTTTTAGAAAAGTACAATTGATGTGTAAATAAGATAATTATTTCATTATTATTATTCTACATATGTCTATCTAATTACTCATTTGACCACATCCGACCTGCCAATGTCATTTTTGACAAACAAACTAAATATGTTCCAAACCACAGAAAACACGTAATTGTTTAAGTACTACTTTAGAACATCGATATAATTGAAATAAAATTAATTATAAACATTAAATTGGTTTAAAAGAATTTTATAATTAACATATTTTTATTATTCATGAATATAAATACACACTTGATATTTTAGACTCTAAGTAAGTGATTTTCAACACACTTTTTACATTCGTGTGATAAATATCATGTTAACAACTTTCATATATTGTGTTGTGTATATAATGACCATATTGATATAATATATCATGATATTTTTTAACTTCATGGTATTTTTATTTTCCATTCTAAATATTTCATCAAAAGGGATTCAACTTAATTTTGACGAAGTGGTAATGAAATTTAGAACCTGATAACTTTTCCTAAGGTAATATTACATCCTCATTGTCATTAATATTATTAAATTATGGGCTTAATGTTTTTTTTAAATTTTTAAATTTAATTATAATTATTTTACAAAGGTTTAAATTTGAATCAGATAATATATTCAATGATTTATTCTCACATCAATTCTTTGGACATTTTGGGGATTATATCACACTATCATCTTGTTTAGGATTAATACAGACAAATTTCTATCATTTGAATTTATTTGATTATTTACTAATAATAAATTTAAAATTATTCCACTATTGTTATTGATGACCGTTATCATGTAATAGTTCAATTTTTCATTCTTGTATAATGATATTGTTTTATAAAATGTTTTTAAAAAACCCAAATTCATTTCTCTCTTAAGTCTGAGAACCTATTTTCTTCAAAAAACCCAATTATCAAATAATGTTTTTTAAAATGTTTTTAACTATTTAAAAACATTTTATGAAGGATATTTTTATTTTTTTTTATTTTATAGTTTTTTAAGGTATATTCTTATTTCCTTCAAGAAAATGAAGTTCTATAACCTTTTTTCCATGAAAACAAAAGGTTCTTTATGCCTTCTATGACCAGTTTGAATTTAGCTATGGTAATTTTTTCAAATATTAAAAATAATATTTAAAATGTAAATTTTTTAAGAATTTTTTAAAAAAACATTTTAAATGAAATGTATTTTCAATTATTTTTCGATAATATATAGGATATTTTCCTAAAATAAATTTTTACAACACATTTTATTATATTTCTATTCATCAATGACAACAACCATTATTTGTACTCCACGAAAGATATTATTTATTGATAGCTTCCTTATTCATCCTATATATGGATGGTTTATGACTAGTTTGGACAATTATAGTGTTAGAATTCACTTCCATGATTACTTTTTGACTTCTTTATTAAATATTTAATTAATAGTTATAATTGAACATTACGTTTCCCCTAAATATCCCTATAATTTATTGTGGATATGACTAATTCAAAAACTGTATACTATTGTTTCATTATGTGTGTACTTTATAGTTTTTTAATTAACATGGGAAATATTGATAAATATTTATCTCCTAATCCATTAAATTTTTTATATAAAACATTATTCAATATATAATGAATGATTTTGATCGGTACGACATGGGTGGGTCCCGAAAATAAATATTCGTTCAATTCATTGATATTCTAATTGGACTAGTCAGTTGGAAAGACTAATATGAATTTATACCAAATATTTTGAACCATCATGGAAAAATAGGATATTAAAGGTATCATATACCTATGAAATTGGAATCTACTAATTATGAACTTTGATCATTTAGATTTAATTATTATTTACCCATGAAATTTTTCTTTGACATATATAAGGATTCATTTGATTATATGTTCATTGATAAAATCGAATGTGTTACATTTATTTTCCAGAACATATTGATTTTTTCTTATCCACCTATTTAAAAAGAAATTATTTTCAATTATTTACGTTTCCATATTTTTTACAATTCTTTTACAGTTTATTGATTACATGAAAGGAGTGATCAGTTATTTACATTTTAAATATTAATCATTATTATTGATTCATTATTTCATCCACTTAACAAATCCTTAATGATAATTTTGGCTCAACCTTATTATGATTCCTTTCTCCAATATTTCGTGATGTGTAATAAGAAATATATAAAAGAATAATCTATAGTGGATAATGTTAATATCTATTAAAAAACGTTTTTGTAATTAGTGTATTCATTTTTAAAACAATCCTCATATATGTATCTTTTTTACCAAGATGAATAAACTACAAGTTCCTTTGGAATGCGACTTATGTGTTTCGTATGATAATATAAAGGTATAACATCACCAGCTCCATGGTATCAAGGGTCAGATCCCAATATTTGAAGTCAGTGTAGGCTTAGCAGCACCCTTGGAAACAAGATTTATAATTAATAGATTGGGGAACATAACCCTATTATATTATTTGGTGATAATTATATAATAATATCCTTATATTTTGATAATGAATGGATTATGTGGTTATTACTTCCAATACAACCTCACAAAGATACTATATGTGGATGAAATTTTGGCATTGATTTAACTAGGTGTCACAACTCTGGAAAGGATTGTCATTCATGACATTTAATAATCTATTACAAAACAATGGACCATACTGTACACCATGTTTGACACTCATGGGGGGATATTCTTTTGATAATTCATTTTTTTAAAACTCATTCTGATATATTTAAAAGAAGAAATGTCTTTAAAGAAACCATGTTTATGATAGTTAGATCAGATTTCAATAAATTTTTAAATTATGTTTTGTACTTTTCTTTTCGTATAGGATTATAATGTAATTTTTTAAAGGTATAAACTAATATATTGTGTGTTTTCTTTTATGAATAGATCATAGTAGGAGAAATGTAAACCTATACAATGTAAATTATCTAAAGTGTATTAATTATAATATATATTATGTACATTGGTAAAAATTTTTAATGTAAATAATATCACTATAATTATTGTCTTATGATAAAATAGATTTATGTGATAACGGGATGGGTAAATAATTCTGCAAGCCCTATGTCTCTGAAGGAAAGAAATAAATTAAAATTATGAAATATAAAAAAAAATTATAATGAGATTAGGAAAATGTTGTATTTTCCAAAATGTGGTAATTAATAAAAAAATATCCTTTGTACATGATTGATGGGAATGTGAGTTTGTGACAATTATTGTAAAAAATGGCACCATTTCCATGATTTCAGTGGAATACAATAAAATTAAATCTCGCAATGCTTCAACTGCAAGGAGATGGGATACTATGAAAATGTATGTCTCATGTGTTATAGGAATATTCCCCAAAATAGGCTAACGGATCATTGAAAATACTTTTCAACTACCAAAGAATAATAGGAATGGTTAATGTGATTATGTTTGGATTCATGAATTACATAATTAGAGTATCTTATTAATGATGTTATGGTTATATAAATTATGTAATATATGATTATTTTAATTTTGTACCTTTTATTTATCGATTTGAGATCTTATATTGAATAGTAATAAGAAAATAGATATTATAAAAAGTTAATCGTTAGGTAAAAAAAATAGTTAAAGGAAAGATAACAAGTAATGTGTTCATCATAATGGGTTAATTTTGTTAGAATATTGACATGATAGTTCTGGATAAAGTAGATTGAATTGTACAACTTACCTTGGAACAGATTAATGGGTTTTTGAAAAACTGGTTTATGAAATCATTGATCGAATTTACAACATCTTTGGAATTATGTATCATGTAACACCCCAGGTAAATAAATAATATGACATTTTCATATTTATCCATATTTGTGAATAAAATATTAATATGACTTTAAAGGGGACGCTATGCTCGATGGCGTACCCAACACGAAACAACAAGTTTCTTGGGAATCTTACGTTGCACCCTAATAATAAAATAATATTATTTTAAATGGTAGTTAACATGTAGCCATTGTATTAGCGGGAATGGATAGAAATAACTAAAATATTATTATATTTTTTTTTAAATGTTTTTACATTTATCCAATAAAAGATAAAGGCTAAAAATACAGAAAGAATTCCATTTTAGGCGTATATGCCCTAGTTTTCACTAAACGTTCACTTATCTCCTTTTGATGGCGAACCGTCATTAAATATAGTTTTGTTCACTCTTATAAATTCTATTGGACCAAATAAAACTCTTCTTAAGAATTGGGACATCAAAATTTACTTTGTGTAAATTTTTTGTATCTTTCCGATAAAGTTCATTTTTTTAATGAATAGTGTAAAATGATGTATTTTTATTCAAAACCCCTTTTTAATCTAATTTATTTATGTGAATAGATTATATTTTGAATTGGTTTTTAAGTGAAATTAGAATATATGTTTACCATTTAATCCAATAGTGGTTGTTGGAATTAATTTCAATTTGAAATCAGACTTAAACTAGTGTCAATCTTTTGATACTTATTGTTTCATAAAAACACGCTATTTGCTCTGACAGTGGGAATTAATTATTAAATTAATTAATTTGATTTATATGTTTTGAATTTTGTAAAATAGACTTCATTTTTTAATTCAGAATATCAAATATAGCTTAGGGTGAATTTTTTGGTTTTTTCTGAAAAACCTCAATTTTTGATGAATAGTGAAACCACTAAGTGGTACTTAAAAAAACTGATTTTTCCGTTTAAATGAAACATTTCCATATTTGTGTTTTGAATTTCAAAAATCAGACATACATGGGTGTCATTAAGATGTAAAATGGGGTTCAATGGGATAAAAATAATTTTTTGGTGAATAGTAACTTATTAAGTTTTTAATCGCGATGAGAGGTAATTAGTGTAGTTCATGGTAAGAATAATGTTTTAATAAAATTAAATGACCTTGACACATGTCCTACCCTCATTGGATGTGTCATGGATGACCAAGACAATCCATGGGTCAACTTGGGGACCCCATGGAGCCACTTTGGTTGGAAAAGGACATAAATATCTTTTTATTTAATGTTAAAGTAAAAAATGACACAAACATGAGATGTTTTACTAAAACAATTTTTACATGGGGTTATAAAAGTCATATTTTTGGCTATAAATAGTCATTGGAAATATAAAAATATTTCCTACATCATAGTATTTTTTTATATCTTTTAGACATTAAATAAATGAAATTATTTATGACATCATGATGATGCAGTGATGACCTCATTATTTAACGATTTAAATAAAATGGAAAGATAATGTAATATATAAGACCTACACATGTCCAAAACCTATTGGATGAGAGTATTTCGAACCCTTATCACCTTATCCTCGAAATACATCAATGTGGGACCTATAAAATCCGAAACTCTTTTGAAAATAAAGTAACATTTTTTAACTTTACAAGAGTGCCCCTCCTCTCCTATTATAAAAGGCCCCCACCTCTACATACTTACCCACACTCCCAAAGCGTTTGGCTCGGCCAAACTCTGCCCATTTTGTCACTCCACTTACCTCTCTTACTCCTTGAAGCCTCAATTTGGGCAGAAGTCTTCCCAAGGAAGCCTTTGAGCTCAAACCCAAGGGAGTTACCCGATTTTATGGTAATGTCTTCACTTGAGTCCTTTTGTTTTATTTTGCCTCTCAAACCCCCTAAACACTTTTTATTCATTTCATTTGTAAAAACTGCAGTATCTTCAATATACTAGGATGTTGTTATAAGAAGGATTCTATCTATACTTACACACACCTACATCTAATGGTTAAAGAACATACTGTTTCCGTGGATGGTGAATTTCTGCCTCACGAAACGATGATTGTTCAACAATAATATAACACCTTAAAAGGTGGCCATTAATATGTCACTATATTTATATATGATATTTAATATGTATATTTTTTACTTAAGCTTCTGTATTTTTCATTTATGGTGTACCTTTATGGTTTCCATTATGGGTAAATGTGATATCTTCATTTAAGGAAGTGCGGACTACCGCCCCCTTAAAGTGATGTGATTCGTTAATGCCATATGCGGGACGTATAAAGGATGGATTTAAAGTTATTATATATGATGTTATACTGTAATTATAATATACCTCTATATCATTTTTATTTCCTTCCATTAATGTATGAGATAGACATTAAAGTAGCGTTCATGCGTACGTACGGCTTACCGTCTCCATGAACGGTGCATTTCATTTCCTATCCCAAATGTAATGTATTATTATAAGTACATATTTATAATGGATATATATAAGGTATGTTACATATAAATGATGAATATAATTCTGGAATTAAAATATACATACCTCTCATTTATTTTTAATTCCATTAATATGACAAAGAAATGAAAGAAGCGTTCATGAGTACGTACGGCTTACCTTCTCCATGAACGGTGCATTTCATTTCTTACCTCTAAATTATTATGTAATATTATAAATACATATTTATGCTGGATATATATGATATATATGATATCCAAATCATGAATATCATTCTGGATATAATGAACCATTGACCACACGAACAACATGTAATTGTAAGAAGTCCACTTTTGACTTAAGAACCAAATATCGACAAAACAAACATTATTAACTTAAATGATTACATAATGATTATAACATGTCAATAATTGATATAAAAGGAATAATTAACTTGAAAAAGGTTCTTAAGAAAGTATAAATTAACTCAAGTTTATTATTCAGGACGTTAAAGAATGATCGAGTCAAGTCGGACCCGAGGTAAGGGATCCTACTCCTCTCTTTCTTTTTAAGTACACTCTTTTATGTCATTCCTTTTAAAGCCCATCTTTCTTGTTATTGGGATGTTATTTTATATTAAACATAATGTATTATTTATTGTTCATATGATTAGAGACCCTATTCTCTCTCATCAATCCATTTTGGAAGTTTTGGGTGGCGCCGTTAGGCTGCCGAATTTTCGTAAGAGATCTAACCTCTCTCCTTCTTTTTAAGTACTCTTCTTTATGTCACTTCTTTTAAGCTCCTCTTTGTTATGTTGGGGTTATTTTACTCTTTCTGTAAACATTATGTTAACATGATGAGATACCTTATATTCTCTCATCTATCAATTTTGGAAGTTTTAAGTGGCGCAGTTAGGCTGTCGAGTTTTAATAATGGATTTTTCATCTCACTTTTATTCCCATGAGATTTATGCTACATTTCCCACAATTTTCTTTTGAGTGGTGTATGTAATTCCCATTATTATACTATTTGTGTAATATAAATTCGTTTATGAGTGTTTACATCAATGATGTATTGTCCTTCTTTCATGGGGTGTATGTTTTGTAAGATACCCAAGTCAGTATGGGAACCTTTCACCCTCCTCTTTTTAAAAGACTTCTTTTGTTGGGTGTTTTAATTCCCATATTGTTATGTTGGGATATGTTCTCATATATCCTTATTGATGTAAATTTTATGTCCATGTGATGAGATACCCTTTTTTTATCTCTCGTCAACTCTTTTTCTGAACATTGAAGTGACGTTGTTAGGCTGTCAAATTTTTGCAAGGGAACATTTTAACCCCAATTTGATTCTTTGGGATAAACTTGTACTCCTTGAATATGTCGTTCTATGAATATGTGTGAATAACCTCTGATTGTTTTACACTTAATATCCTCTTATATTTGGTGTATTCGTTTTTCATACATAATTATTCAATTGATTTATCCTTAAACTAAGTATACGGTCTTTGTAAGGTTCTTCGTCTCAATCTCCATTCATTGAGGCATATTTTGTTTTATACGCAACCTTCTTTTATACGGTGTATAAACCACTTTGACTTTTATGTTTATTCAAAAGGTATATTTTTTCTACGAAGCGTTTTACTAAATGACAAAAAGGAATGTTTCTTTTTACGTACGCGGTGACAACGACCTTTTCTGCTGCCGCGAGTATTATTTGATATTTGGCTTCCTCAACAAGCCGTAATGTTTTTAAAATAAAATAAATACCATATACTTTTCTTTGTATTTTTGTATTGAATATGGTTTTGATAAAGGATTCTATTATGTCAAAATATTTAAATGATATATTGTGATTGAAATGTGGAAATGTTATCATTTTTTTATGTAGGTTTTATGTGTTATAATTTTATAGTGGTACTTGGACATTTTACGGGTGGTTACGTGATAAACCATATGACGAGTGGTGCCATGAATACTAGGACGGGTGGTTACGTTATAACCACCAATGCATTGGGTATGGAAGTCGGCCGTATGGCTATTCCATTAAGTATGTATGGAAGTTGGCCGAATGGCTATTCCATTAAGTGATATGTGTAGAAGTCGACCTTATGGTTATTCCACTTAAGTATGTTTATGTCCCAAGTTACCTTTATATGTTATGTGTTATTTATATGGGTTTTATAGTAATATTTTGGTTACAGAAGGGTAAGTAATGAACTTTTATTCACTGAAGAGTTTTTTACTACTTCGAAAAGGTGAAAAGTATTACTTTGTTAAAGTAAACATGGTTTACTTGTTGTTTTGAAAAACTAACAGTTTTCATTCTCTATGTATCCCTTACTGAGATTTTTGTGCTCATCCCATGTTTTTGAAATGTTTTTCACAGGACATAACGTGGAATAGGGTCAAGGATGGTATCAAGGGAAAGTCATGCTACATAAAACATGGAACTAGACATGTTTCTTTTTAAGAGTTTTTATTTTATGGAAATTTAGTAGAAGCGACTACTTTGTAATCTTTTGTGATGTAACAGTTATGTCCTAATTCTCTAAAACACTAAACCTGAAAAGATCCTCAATGTGAATTACTCATTTAATTCAATATTAAGTAAGGTTTAAGGTTGGGGCGTTATAGTTGGTATCAAAGGCTGGTTTAGATAACTTTAGAGGCTATGGTATTCTCTAAGCACAAGTGACATTACCATAATGGTTAGAATTTTAGAAAGAGTCCTAGTTTTAGATAAAGTGAATGAGTAAGTATATCTTAGGTTTTATCTTCCTCATTAGTACATGATGGTTATGTTGATATACTCACACAAACCTTTTTGGTTTTAGTACATGCCTGGATCTAGCAGGCACCAAAGTGACAATGGGTTTGAAGGAAACTGTGGTAGTTCTCTGATTAAGAGACTGGATGAGATTTGGGATTCAATGAGGAATCTAATGGTTGTTCTAAACTAACTATCAAGGAGTCATGATCAACCACTTCAACCATGGTGAGTTCTCTAATGCATCATGTACGAGAATGCCAACTCGATGTGGAAGTTCAGGTAATAATTATAAAGGTAACCATTAGAGTTTATATGATCCTTACTTTTGAGGTAATTATGGGTTATTATATGTTATGATGGAAAATGAAAGGCATGATATAAACATGAGGTTAAAATATGTTATGATCATTTTTGAAGATTTTATCTCGTTTTGGGGAATGTTTTAAGAATTATGTAGTTTTGGAAAAAGGAAAACATGCAGACCGTGTGACAACCCGTCGCGTCGGACAAAGCTGTGGGAATCAAACCCACAACCAAAGTACGACTGGTATTTATCGCCTACCACTAGACTACGTGAAGTCCATGGTTAGTTTGACTGATTCTTTTTAGTTAGATTATTTTAGGAATCAAGAGTATGTTTATTTTGGGTTATTTATGAAAATGATTAACCTATCATGGAGGATATGTGATTAGGTTAATTACTTTTCAATACGAGACTTTAGGAGCAACTGATGTTGGTTGGAGATAAATGTTACAATTTAACTTGGAAGACTATGTGACTAAATCCTTCAAATATTTGGGTTTCAATATTATTTTGGTTTACTTTGAATAATTTTATGGACAAATTGATTATATAATGTTCCTCATTGAACTTTGGGTTATGTTGGACAAATTTTGGAGATTAAGAATAGATTTTCTTTTTATAAAGGGTTATCCTTTTCAGGATTATCTGATCTTGTACTAACCTTTTTATTATTGGTTTTGGTTAATGTCTAAAGACATGGGATGTATATAGTTCTCTTTTGTGGATTAGGTGACTCTCAAAATGTTTATTATAGTACTCCTAATGCGAACAAGTCTCCCTAAATACTCGTCGTTTGGAAAAAATTATGAGTTTGATTAAGGAATCTAGTAAAAGTTGAAAGCCAACATGATAAGTGAGTATGTTTCCTTATGAATAAATTCCTCAATAAAAAGTAACTTAAAACAAAAATGTTGTCTATTAACTTTTCCTACTGGGGAATCGAATACTGTTTAACCCATCACAAGTTTGTGATTTTCTCGTGGTTAACTTTCTCCTAAACATGTTTTCTACCACTCTCCATCAGAACATGACCCTTTGTTTTTTCCTCCATGTCCATATTTTCATACTTGGAATCCTAGTATGGGTTAACTCATGTGACCTTTGTAATTATCTTTCATTATTTTAAAGTAACTGTTTTACCGACTCTTGTTCCGATTTGGGACTTTCAAGGATATTTCCAAGCTCAATTTTAAAAATTGCGAGGACGCAATTTCCAAAACGGGGGAAGGATGTAACACCCCAGTTAAATAAAGAATATGACATTTTCATATTTATCCATATTTTTGGATAAAATATTAATATGAATTTAAAGGGGACGCTATGCTCGATGGCGTACCCAACACGCAACAACGAGTTTCTTGAGAATCTTACGTTGCACTCTAATTATAAAATAATATTATTTTAAATGGTAGTTAACATGCATCCGTTGTATTGGCGGGAATGGATATAAATATCTAAAATATGATTATATATGTTTTTAAATGTTTTTACATTTATCCAATAAAATTTAAAGGCTTAAAATACGGAAAGAATTCAATTTTAGGCGTATATGCCCTAGTTTTCACTAAAGGTTCACTTATCGTCTTTTGATGGCGAAACATCATTAAATATAGTTTTGTTCATTCTTATACATTCTATTGGACCAAATAAAACTCTTTTTAATAATTGGGACATCAAAATTTACTTTGTGTAAATTTTTGGTATCTTTCCGATAAAGGTCATTTTTTTAATGAATATTGTAAAATGTTGTATTTTAATTCAAAACCTCTTTTTAATCTAATTTATTTATGTTATTAGATTATATTTTGAATTGGTTTTAAAGTTAAATTAGAATATATTTTTACCATTAAATCCAATTGTTGTCGTTGGAATTAATTTCAATTTGAAATCACACTTAAACTAGTGTCAATCTTTTGATACTTATTGTTTCATAAAAACACGCTATTTGCTCTGACAGTGGGAATTAATTATTAAATTAATTAATGTGACTGATATGTTTTGAATTTATTTAAATAGACTTCATTTTTGAATTCGGAATATCAAATATATCTTAGGGTGATTTTTTGGGTTTTTTCTGAAAAACATCAATTTTTGATGAATAGTGAAACCACTAAGTGGTACTTATAAAAACTAATTTTTCTCTTTAAATGTAATTTTGCCATCTTTGTGTTTTGAATTTCAAAAATCCGACATACATGGTTGTCATTAAGATGTAAAATGGGGTTCAATGGGATAAAAATAATTTTTTGGTGAATAGTAACTTATTAAGTTTTTAATCGCGATTAGAGGTAATTAGTGTAGTTTATGGTAAGAATAATGTTTTACTAAAATAAAATGACCTAGAAACATGTCCAACCCTCATTGTATTTGTCATGGCCGACCATGAAAATCCATGGGTCAACTTGGGGACCCCATGGATCCACTTTGGTTGGAAAATGACATAAATATCTTTTTATTTAATGTTAAAGTAAAAATGACACAAACATGAGATGTTTTACTAAAAAAATTTACATGGGGATATACAAGTCATATGTTTGACTATAAATAGTAATTGGAAAGATAAAAATATTTCCTACATCATAGTAGTTTTTTATAATTTTTATACAGTAAATAAATTAAATTATTTATGACATCATAATGATGCAGTGATGACCTCATTATTTAACGATTTAAATAAAATGGAAAGATAATGTAATATATAAGACATAAACAAGTCCAAAACATATTGTATGAGTGGATTTAGAACCCTTATCACCTTATCCTCGAAATACATAAATGTGGGACCTTTAAAATCCTAAACTCTTTTGAAAATAAAGTAACATTTTGTAACTTTACAAGAGTGCCCCTCCTCTTCTCTTATAAAAGGCCCCCACCTCTACCACCTTTCCCACACTCCCAAATCATTTGGCTCGGCCAACCTCTGACCATTTTGTCTCTCCACATCCCTCTCTTACTCCTTGAAGCCTCAATTTGGGCATAAGTCTTCCCAAGGAAGCCTCTGAGCTCAAACCAATGGGAGTTACCCGATTTTAAGGTAATGTCTTCACTTGAGTCCTTCTGTTTTATTTTGCCTCTCCAACCCCCTAAACTCTTTTTATTCATTTATTTTGTAACAAATCCAGTATCTTAAATATACTAGGTTGTTGTTATAATAAGTATTAGAGCTACACTTACACACACCTACATCTAATGGTTAAATAACATACTGTTTCCGTGGATGGTGAATTTTTGCCTCACGAAATGATGATTGTTCAACACTCATATAACACCTTCAAAGGTGGACATTAAGATGTCACTATATTTATATATTATATTTAATATGTTTATTTTTTACTTAAGCTTCTGTAATTTTCATTTATGGAGTACCTTTATGGTTTCCATTATGGATAAACGCGATATCTTCATTTAAGGAAGTGAGGACTACCGCCCCCTTAAAGTGATGTGATTCGCTAATGACATATGAGGGATGTATAAAGGATGGATTTAAAGTTATTATAGATGATGTTATACTGGAATTATAATATACCTCTATATCATTATTATTTCTTTCCATTAATGTATGAGATTGAAATGAAAGTAGCGTTCATGCGTACGTACGGCTTACCGTCTCCATGAACGGTGCATTTCATTTCTTATCCACAAATGTAATGTAATATTATAAGTACATATTTATAATGGATATATAAATGGTATGTTACATATAAATGATGAATATAATTATGGAATGAAAATATACATACCTCTCATTTAGTTTTAATTCCATTAATATGACAAAGAAATGAAAGTAGCGTTCATGCGTACGTACGACTTACCGTCTCCATGAACGGTGCATTTCATTTCTTACCTCTAAATGATTATGTAATATTATAAATACATATATATGCTGGATATATTTGATATATATGATATCCAAATAATTAATATCATTCTGGATATAATGAACCATTGACCACACGAACAATAAGTAATTGTAAGAAGTCCACTTTTGACTTAAGAACCAAATATCGACAAAACAAACATTATTATCTTAAATGATTACATAATGTATATAACATGTAAATAATTGATATAAAAGGAATAATGAACTTGAAAAATGTTCTTAATCAAGTATAAATTAACTCAAGTTTATTATTCAGGACGTTAAAGAACGATCGAGTCAAGTCGGACCCGAGTTAAGGGATCCTACTCCTCTCTTTCTTTTTAAGTACGCTCTTTTATGTCATTCTTTTTAAAGCTCATATTTCTTGTTATTGGGATGTTATTTTATATTACTCTTAATGTATTTTTTATTTTTTATATGATGAGAGACCCTATTCTCTCTCATCAATCCATTTTGGAAGTTTTGGGTGGTGCCATTAGGCTGCCGAATTTTTATAAGAGATCTAACCTCTCTCCTTCTTTTTATGTACTCTTCTTTATGTCACTTCTTTTAAGATCCTCTTTGTTATGTTGGGGTTCTTTTACTCTTTCTGTAAACTTTATGTTAATATTATGAGAGACCCTATTTCCTCTCATCAATCCATTTTGGATGTTTTAAGTGGCACTATTAGGCTGCCGAGTTTTCGTAAGGGATTTTTCATCTCACTTTTATTCCCGTGAGATTTATGCTACATTTCCCACAATTTCCTTTGAGTGGTGTATGTACTAACCATTATTCTACTCTTTGTGTAATATAATTTTGTTTATGAGTATTTACATCAATGATGTATTTTCCTTCTTTCATGGGGTGTATGTTTTGAAAGATACCCAAGTCGGTATGGGAACCCCTCACCCTCCTCTTTTTAAAAGACTTCTTTTGTTGGGTCTTTTAATTCCCATATTGTTATGTTGGGATATGTTCTCATATATCCATATTGATGTAAATTTTATGTCCATGTGATGAGATACCCATTTGTTATCTCTCATCAACTCTTTTTCTGAACTTTGAAGTGACGCCGTTAGGCTTTCAAATTTTTGCAAGGGAACTTTATAACCCAAATTTGATTCTTTGGGATAAACTTTTACTCCTTGAATATGTCGTTCTATGAATATGTGTGAATAACCTCTGATTGTTTTACACTTAATATCCACTTATATTTTGTGTATTCATTTGTCACACATAATTATGCAATTGATTTATCTTTAAACTAAGGATACCGTCTTTGTAAGGGTCTTCGTCTCAATCTCCATTCAGTGAGGCATATTTTTTTTATACACAAACTTCTTTTATATGGTGATTAACCACTTTTACTTTTACGTTTATTCAAAAGGAATATTTTTTCTATGAAGCGTTTTACTAAACGAAAAAAAGGAATGTTTCTTTTTACGTACGTGGTGACAACGACCTTTTCCGCCGCCGCGAGTATTATTTTATCTTTGCCTTCCTCAACAAGCCGTAATGTTTTTAAAATAAAATAGATACAATATACTTTTCTTTGTATTTTTGTATTGAAAATGGTTTTGATAAAGGATTCTATTATGTCAATATATTTAAATGATATATTTTGATTGAAATGTGGAAATGTTATCATTCCTTTATGTTGGTTTTATGTGTTATAATTTTATAGTGGTACTTGGACATTTTACAGGTGGTTACGTGATAAAACATATGACAGGTGGTGCCGTGAATACCAGGACTGGTGGTTACGTTATAACCTCCAATTGGGTATGGAAGTCAGTCGTATGGCTATTCCATTAAGTATGTATGGAAGTTGGCCAAATGGCTATTCCATTAAGTGATATGTGTGGAAGTAGACCTTTTGGTTATTCCACTTAAGTATGTTTATGTCCCAAGTTACCTTTATATGTTATGTGTTATTTATATGGGTTTTATGGTAATATTTTGGTAACAGAAGGGTAAGTAATGAAATTTTATTCAGTGAAGAGTTATTTACTACTTCGAAAAGGTGAAAAATATTACTTTGTTAAAGTATACATGGTTTACTTGTTGTTTTGAAAAACTAACAGTTTTCATTCTTTGTGTATCCCTTACTGAGCTTTTTATGCTCATCCCATGTTTTTGAAATGTTTTTCATAGGACATAATGTGGAATAGGGTCAAGGATGAGATCAAGGGAAAGTCATGCTACCTAAAACATAGAACGGGACATGTTTCTTTTTAAGAGTTTATATTTTATGGAAATTTAGTAGAAGCGACTACTTTGTAATCTTTTGAGATGTAATAGTTATGTCCTAATTCTCTAAAGCTCGAAACTTGAAAAGATCCTCAATGTGAATTAATCATTTAATTCAATATTAATTAAAGTTTATAGTTGGGGCCTTATATAATATATAAAATAAAAAGTGTATTAGTTAAGGAATAAGAAATAATGAATATTCCCAATAATGTATTATGGTAATTCATGTTATTAAGATATTTCAAGAGAATACATGATTATGGTTTTTATGTGTTTTCTATGTGTTAATTAAGTATCAATTTATTTTTTATTTAAGGCTAATGGTATGTTCATTTTTCACATACAATGACCATCAATCCAAAGTGTTTGATCATAATCATTTGTAAAATTTCACAATTATTTATAGTGGTTATGATTATCTGTATATTATGTTTTAAATGTTAATGTATTTCATCCTCATATGATGCACATTGTTCTTGGAAATAATGTATAAATAGTTCAAGAAACACCCAATGCATAGTATTTTGTTTATGAAATAGTAATGTATATTTACTTTAATTCATATATATTGAATGAATTACTCAACTATATTATACATGCTTGTGTATTTTTTCTTATTGTCATCATTTTTACTTATATCAAAAAAATAAAATATTGGTTTAAGGATTTGGTGTAACACCAAAAGATTTCATAGTATGTTATTTTCATAAATGTAATTCGATATCTTGCACTACATGTAACACCGAATTCGAGTGCACCATGACTTTCCAAACTAATCGTTAGAAAACTGTTATGAATATTATTAACAACATTTTGAACTTTATACACTCCATATAATTAATATCCATGTTATGTGTTTCTTAAAAATAAAATAAGAACAAATTCAATTTTTCAAATAAAAGAAGTATTTTTAAAAAAAGCATTTTTACCGCCTTTTAATGGAGAACCCTTTCTAAATCCAATATTTGACACATTTATATGTAAAATTTGATAAAATAAACTTTTTATTTAGAAGGGGAACAAAAAATTTAGTTTTAGATAATTGTTTTGTTCTTTTCTGATAACTTTTAATTTTTGATGAATAGTTAAAATACTAAATATTAATTGAAGACAACTTTTTTAACAAAAATAGTTTATTTTATTAAATTTTACATTTGAATTTTTTTAAAGTATAATTACATTAATTATTTATAATTTAATCCAATTTTGTTCATTAGAAGTAATTTTAAATTTTAATTGCACATAAACACATATCAATATTTTGATAGTTTTTAATTTTAAACAACCTGATTTCGGGTTTTGACAATGGAAATATTTTTTAAAAATTTAATAATACTAATTACATGTTTTTATTTTGGAAAAATGGATATCATTTTTGAATTTTTAATATCAAAATTATCATTGGATTAATTATTGTTATTTTTCTAAAAACATTCAATTATTGACGTATAGTGAAAAACACTACGTTATTATTTAAAGCCAAATTAAATTAAAATAATCATTAATTATATTTAAATTAATTTTGTAGTCATGACTGATACATAATTCATATATTAGTAAAATTTATTTTATTGGATTCATTTTATAATAATATTAGATATATGAAATTTTATTGAAATCTTTAACTTCTTTTACTCACTTCCTAGGAAATTTTTCAAATTTGGCTAAATTGTAATTTTAACGCTTCTGTGAATTTAATTTCAAAAATCCAGGAGACACCATAGAGATCATTAAATAATATTTTGTTTAATAGGATGAAATAAAATTTTTATGAATAGTATCATTTGTATTTTCTTTACCACAATTAAATGTAAATAGGGTATTTAAAGGTAAAATGATATTAAAAATACCCTAACACATGTCTTAATTCTATTGAATAAGTGTATTTGGACCTAAATCAACGCTAGGAATAAATTTTATCCTTTTTGATCCACTTTTATTGTATTATAACATTTAGTATTAATTTATTTATAGAAGGGTTTAAAGTGTTAAATTCAACCTTAAATAACTAAAAAATTTCAATATAGGGTTATACATAAGATAATTTTGACTATAAAAATTAATTAGAAATATACAAACAATTCCTACATCATGGTGGTTTATTTATAATTTTTAGACATTAAATAATTAAATTTATTTATAACACAATGATGATGTAGTAATAACCTTATTAATGAATGATTAAAATAATTGATAATATATATATCAAAATAAATGAAAATTTAATCCTTTGATTATTTACACTAATTTTAAAAGTTAATATGACATTTTAGGGTTTATTTAATTTATTTTTTTCAATGTATCTATGTTTTGATAAATTTCACAAAAATCCAAACATTAAATAGTGTTAAAATTTACATAAATGATTTTCTAAAAAAAATACTATATTTTTAAATGACATAATTTTCCAAAAAATATAATGTTATGCCAAAATATTTATATAAGGGTATGTATATAAAAAATAAATCACTTGGGGTCTTCTTGTCATTATATTGTATGTTTATTAACCATTTATTATAATAATACAGGAAGGCAAGGTAAAAGTTAGACTATTTAACTAAGAGTTACATATAGATGATAATGTTTATATGTTGACCTAAACATTAATAAAACATATTGGTTGAGTTTTTTTATACCTAAATTCACCTTATCATATAAATAAAATATTTTGGAGCCATTACAAACGAAAATTGACTTTATAATAAAATAATATTTTAATCATTTTTTAAGGTTCCCCTCATCTTTCTTATAAAAGGGCACTTCCCCTCATCTCAAATTACCACATCCAAATCCATTTGGGTCTACCAAACCCTGTTCAAATATCCCAAAACTAATCTCACTAAAACATTGAGGCCATAATTTGATCAAAAGCCAACCTAAGGAGGCATTTTGTTCAAATAAAAAAGAAGCACCAGAAGAAGAGGTAATAATTTCATCACCTCATTCAAAGTTATTTTGTTTTTCCACATCCCCTTTATTTATTGTTCTCATACCGAAAGAATAATTTCATCAACTTCTTCATAATTTCATGTTATTATAAATATGGTACAACCATATTTATTATTACATCCATCCTTTTAATGATAAAGTCATCATACTTTTGTAGTACGACTTACCGTCTCCACGATGTGGTGTAGTTTGTTATTCAACACTTCATTATTTGGATGGCTATAATAAAGATTATATTCGTTTTAAATATTAAATATAACTTTTTAGTTTTTAATTATATATGAATTAACCATCCAATTACATATGATTTCACCCTCAATAGAATGATATTGCTGCTCGTGCATACATACAAATTATCGTCTCCACAAACGCGATGAGATTCTTTTCTCATCATTACCATTCATGAATAATTTTTTTTATACTTAAATATAATTTTAATAAACTTAATATCATTATGTATTTGTATCAAATACATCCTATATATAACCAAAACTACTTATATAAAAAAACGTATAATGTAAAATGAATCTGTTAACACTTGAAACAATAATACTACTGAACTATTATTTATAGAGAAATGTTATAAGATCATATATTATATTATATTTATGTATGTGTTTCTTAAATAATTTAATAATTATTATTTATCTATTATACAACAGGTTTACATACAATTGATTAAGGAAAATTACAAGGTAAGGGGTTTTCATCTCACAGTAATTGTCATGAGATTCTTGTTATATTCGAAACTACATTATTTCGTGTAGTGTATTTATTGTGCATGATTGTATTATTTATATTATATAAATTAATTTATTAGTATTTAAATATTATTTGTATGGCCATTCTTTCGTGGAGTGTATGTTTTAATAGTTACAAAATCGGTAAGGGAACTTCTAATTTATCTTTTAACTCATTGGGTTTTACGCACACAGAATTGATTATTTTACTCCAAGATTAGGTGTGAAATCACTATTTGTTAATTAATGTAGTAATTTCCACATCCCTTTGTGTTCATATAATTTTGATAAACAAAATCACTCCGTTGATAAATTCTCATGACATCAATATGAACTTGAAAAGAGTAATCTTAACTCAATTTCCATTCATTGAGATAAGCATCCATGTCATTAGTGTGGTTTTGAAAATAATATGTGTGAATTTCCTACTATTAATTTAAATGAATATACTATCATATTGTGTCTATTTATATATTTTAGACATAATTATTTCATTGATTTATCCTTAACCTATGAATATGGTCTTTATAAGGTATTTCATCTCAATTTACATTCAATTAAGACTTCATTGTTGTTATGTACCAATTCACTTTTATATGGTGTGCATACTGTACATTGACCAAGTATATTAAGAATACATTGATTCTCATGATATTTTAATATTTTTTAACCTCAATTATCTGTATTGAAGCATCCCTCATTTGGTTAGGAACTCTAACTAAAACATCATTTTTAATGTTGTAAATATTTATTCTTTTATATCATTCTCATTAATTTAAATGTTTTAAAATTGGTGTTAAGGATTTATTTATATGGGCGTAAATGTTTTAAAAATAAAATTCTTATTAAAATTTTCAATTTGGTATGGGAAACATTGATTTAAAAATCTATTTTTAACAGCTTCTTAATAAATAGTGAGACTTTTATATGATTTGGAGAAAAAAGAGATATTTCTCCCAAATATTTTTACTGATTATTTTCATCGATGTAAATATCCATCATTATTTTTTTGAGTTAGATTTATTATAATATATTCGTTTATATTGTATTGAATTTTTTATGTTTGATTGTGGATGTTCTATTTTTATATTATTCTTGGTTTTTTGTTAAAATATTTCCATTTCGAATGCAAGTTTTTATACGAATGTTTAGATTATGTTTCAACCTTTTCATATAAAAAAATAATTAGACTTAGTATGTGATGGGTGGAGCCCACTATATCTCGTAGATACATAGGTAGGCATCATAAGACAAACTAGTGACTGGGAACTATGCCTTGACAAAATCTTATTTTTAGTCTTGGAACGAGGTCTTGACTATGTGGTTATGATGTTTGGAATTGTGAATTAGATATTGATATTACATAATATTATTATACTAGTAGAAAATTAATGTGAATATGTAAATGAAATTATTTTATTTATCGTTTCCATATTATGTTGAACATTATGTTTAAAAGGATTGTGTTTTAGTCTTATAAATTTCCCTAAGTGTTTATATTTTCTTATGATAGTTTTCTCTATATTGTTTTCCTTACTGAGAATCTGAAGTCACCCCTTTTTTATGATTTATTTTTTCTAGGATATGAAGATGTATATTATGATTGACATGTAGGAATAGGCTAAGGAATTTGAGTGTGTTCAAAAGAGACACAATGTTGTAGTTTTCATTTTTCATAATGGAAAGTTAAATGTATGTACGTATCTAGTACCTCCAATTATACAAAACTATTTTTTTCGAGGCTTGATCTCTTGTGATAATGCTTATTTTATGTAATAATGCACCTACTCTAGGTAACTAGGTTTGGGGAATTATATTTCGTATAAGATAATGTATTGTAGAAACCTTGGAAGCGAGATTTAGAAAAACTCTAATTATAAAACATTACCCTAATATAGACTTTGTGTTTTAGTATATAAGAACATACAAAATTTTTTGCAATGTAAATATTATTATGGTTTTACAAGAAATACATTCAAGTGTAGGTATTAGAAGGTGATGGAAGCTCTGAAACCAATGTACCTAGGGGTAAAACCCAATGAACCGCTTTGTGATAGACTTGAACGAGAACTGGTGCATGACAATGGGCCTTGCTGCACTATTGGTTAGGAAACTACCGAGGGATATTCTTATGATAATTCCAATATTATTTTAAAACAAATTTTAAGGATTTCAATATAATATGATAATAAATAACCTTGGTTAATCATAAGGTTTCTTATATTGAAAATAAGGTGTCCTGATATTCTCTAAAAGATTTTATGACTATTGTTACTCACACTATGATTTTGGGTTTTAGACAATGGCTATATTCCAAGGAATTCATAGAAACATTGAACATGATGTACAAGGTGGGAATAATAGAGTAAATTAGGAACTAAATGGAATTTTAAAACTATTAAATGATATAATTCCATGCCTAAGATGATTTCAAAAAATATAATGAATAATTTATACATAAAACTGCTCCAAAACCTAAAAAAGATGAGAAATGAAGAGAATGATAAGAGGTCTTATAGTGGAGACCATGGAGAAAAGAAATTTTAATTTCCACCAAGATGTAAATCTGGATGGAGACCCTTAAGAAATTATTTAAATGGAACAAAAAAATGCATTTTGTGTGGGAAATAAGGTCATAAAATAAATAATATCTGGGAAAAAATGAAGACTGTTATGGATGAAAATAAAAATGATCCTAAGAATCCATTTATAGTCATTTTCTATAATTTTAGGGGACCTGGGCATTACTCGAGTCATTTCCCTATTCTATAGGACAACCACTAGGTCAAGAAAGAACCTATATGGAACTAAATAGATGAAAAAATGTTTAATAGTATCAATGCTCTTTGATTATGGGATTGGATTGGAAGGATTTTCTCTAGTATGTGTATTGCTATAGTTTGTTATGTGAAAAAAAATTCATGGAAGAATTATCTTCTCTTTTGTGAATATAGTTATAAAAAACTATTTGAGTTTATATGATCCTTGAATCTGAGGCAATTATAGATTATTAATTTTTGGGATGAAAATGAGTTGTAAGATATAATTTTTGTCTTTAAATTATGTTATGGTCATTTTGAGGAATTTATCACATTTTGGGAATGATATAAAATATATTTTTGGAAAATGGACAATATGTAGACCTTATGAAGACCCATCACATCAAACAAAGCTGTGACAATCAAACCCACAACCAAAGTGTGACTCTGATTAGTCACCTACCACTGGACAACTAAATTACCTGGTGAGTGTTACAAATAATGTTTAGTTAAATGATTTTATTGATTAATAATAATTTTATTTGGGGTCTTATGTTTTATGAAATAGATATCCATAGTATAAGAAAATGATTTATTGATTAACTGATAAATGTTATTTTGGAATACGTTCTCTCTGTGGGGAGCACTATATGCCTATGGAAAATAAAATACAATGGGATTTCATTGGGAGTGTAATGGTGGATTTTGTGTGTGTAAGAATATATATTTTTAAAATAGTCTTGTTATTGATGTAAATTATTAACATACCATAGAGAGTATGTGATTTGGTAAATTACACTTCTGTATGAGACATTAAAATTAGTTGATTTTATTTGAAGATAAATTTTATTATTTACTATGAAAGACAATGTGATTAAATTCTTCTGAGTTTTGGTTTTTAGGCATAGATTGGATTATATTAAAATATTTTATGGAAAATTGTTTATTCAATGGTATTTATTGATGTTTTGGTATTGTTTGTTCATTTATGGAAATTTAGATTAGTATCTATTTCTATAAAGGATTATACATTTTGGGTATCATCAGATTTTTTACTAACCATTTAGTTTTCGTTAATATCTATAGACAAGGTAAATATAAATTTCAACCTTTGTGGATTATGTGACTCTCTAGAAGTTAATTCTAGCGCTTCAGGTGTGACCAATTCATCTGGAATGCCCATCGTTTCGATAAAATAAGATTTAGTGGTAAATATTTATTAATGTGTGACACGTTACGTTAAAAGTAAGTATATCTATTTAGGTTTTTAGTTGATCTTATAAATAAATTTCTCAAATTTATGAAATGGAAAATAAAACAAAAACACATTGTCTGTTTTCTTTTCCTGCTGGAAAAATAATTTCCATTTAACCCATCCTATGTTTGTGGATTTCTAGTTGATAACATTAAACTTATCATATTTTATATCACTATTCATCAGAACATGACTATTAGTTTATCTTATATATCCATGTTTTCATACATGGAATCTTGGTTTGGGATATCTCAAGTGACCTTTGTACTTCACTTTCTTTCATTTAATGTGATATTTTTATTGACTCTCTTTCTAATTTGGTTATTAAATAAAGTTACCAAGACCAATTTTAAAATTTTGGGGATGAAATTTCAAAAGTGGGTAGAATTTAACACCCAAATATTTCATAGAATGTTATTTTCTTTAAAGCAATTAAATAGCTTGCGCTACACGCAACACTGATTTCAAGCTCAACACAACTTACAAAACTTGCCGTATAAGAAATGGTAATGAATAGTATTATATTAATTTATAATTTTATGTACTTCATATAATTTTATCATCCATATTATATGTTTCTTAAACATAATATAAGAAAAAATTAAAATTTTCAAATAAAAGAAGTATTTTTCAAGAAATGCAATTTTACTAAATTTTAATAGAGAACCATTTTTAAATCCAATATTTGAAACATTTATATATTAAATTTAAATAAATGAACTTATTATTTTTAAAAATATCATAAAAATTTAGTTTGAATAAATTTTCGGAGATTTTTGATAACTTTAAAATTTTAATGAATAGTGATAAATACTAAATTTTAATAGAAAATAACTTTTTTTATTCAAAATTATTTATTGTGTTAAATTATATATTTTAATGGTTTATGTGTATAATTATATTATATTATTTTCATGTAATCCAATGTCGGTCATTGGATGTAATTTTACATTTAAATTGGAACTAAACACAAATCAATCATTTGATAGTATTTACTTCTAAAAAACATGTTTTCTAGTTTTGAAAACTGAAATAATTTTAAAAATTAATTAATAAAACCCCTATGTATTTAATTTTTTAATATATGAACCATTTCTTAATTTTTAATATCAAAAATAACTTTTTGAGAGTTTTTTTTATTTTTCTAAAAATATTCAATTTTTGATGAATAGTGAAAACACTATGTTATTATTTAAAGCCGAGTTTTATTTAAATAATTTTTATTTTATTTGAATTTATTTTAATATAAAATTAGATATATAATAATTATATTAGTGTAATTTAATTCATTAGAGTAATTTTATAATAACATTATATATATAAAAGATTATTGAACTTTTTAACATATTTTACCCACCATAAAGGAACATTTTCAAATTTTCATAAAAAGTAATTTTACCACTTCTATGAATTGAATTTAAAAAATCCTAGTGATAGGCTTGACATTAGTAAGTAAAATGTGGTTCAATAGGATGAAAATAATTTTTAGTGAATATTAACTTTTGAATTTTATTTACCACAGTTAAAAGTTAATAGGGTAATGAAAGGTAAAATGATATTATAATTTCCCTAAAATGTGTCCTAATTTCATTAGATAAGTGTATTTATAACTTAATTAACCATAGGAATAAAATATGATCCTCTTTGATCCCTATGTATTACATTAGGATATTTAATATTATTTTATTTAAAGAAGAGTTAAAAGTATTAAATTCATTTTTTAATAACTAAAACATTTTTCATGTAGGGTTATACATAAGATAAATTTGGCTGTAAATAATAAATAGAAATATTTAAAGAATTTATACCACATGTTTGTTTGTTTATATTTTTTAGACATTAAATAATTATATTTTTTATGACACAATGTTGATGTTGTAATTACCGTATTAATGAATGATTAAAATAATTGATATTATATATATCAAAATAAATGTAAAATGAATTTTTTGATTAATTCACCTAATATTATATGTTAATATGAAATTTTAGGGTTTATATAATTTATTTCATAGGTGTAAAAATATATTTTTTTCTTTCACAAATAACCAAATTCTAAATAGTGTCAAAATAGAAATAAATAAGTTTCTTCAATAAATACTATATTAATAAATTATATAATATTACAAAAAATCTAAGGTTCATACAAAGGACTTATATAGGGTTATATAAGTCTATATTGAAGCACTTGAGGTTATATTTTATTTTTATAGTATATTTATTTACCAATTATTATAATAATACATAAAGACATGGTAAAAGTTAAATTATTTAACTAATAGTTAAATCTAAAAGATAAGTTTTATATATTGATCTAAACTTCTCTAAAACCTGTTGGTTGAGAGGTTTTTAGCCCCTACCAACCTTATCCTAGAAATAAATACTTTTGGTGAAATTAGAATCTAAAAATGACTTTATAATAAAGTAATATTTCAATATTATCCTAAGGTGCCCTTTAACTCTCTTATTAAAGGCCACATTCCATTATCTAAAATTCACACATCCAAATCCATTTTGCTTTGCCAAACCCTACTCAAATATCCCCCCAACTTCCCTTACTTCATCATATATTCCATACATTTATCATGAGAAAATATAAATAGCCCTTTTGATCAAATCAAATGAACCACCTGAAGAAGCGGTAATAATTTCATCACCTCATTCAAAGTTATTTTCTGCTTCCACTTGCACTTTTATTATTTTTCCCATACCAAAATAATATATCTATTACCTTTTAATTAATGTAATTTTATTATAAATATGTTACAACCATATTCATTATTTTATGCATCCTTTGAATGACAATGTCACTATACGTGCGTATGTACGGCTTACCATCTCCACGTCGTTGTGTAGTTTGTTATTCAACACATCATTATTTGGATGGGTATAATAAAGATTATAATTGTTCTAAATAATAAATATTACATTTTAATTACTCTTTATATATTAGGTACCATTAAATTACATACTATTTCACCATTAATAGAATGATATTATCGCTCGTGCATATGTACGGATTACCGTCTCTATGAACGCGATTAGATTCATTCCTCATCGTAACCATTCATGAGTAAATTTCATTTTTGGGATAAGAAATTTTTTAGTAACATAAAATAATTCTCTATTTTATTGAAATTTATCATATCCATTAGAAATATGACTTACATAACTAAAAATATAAAGGAAAATAAATCAGTTAACACCAGAAACATTGATAATACAAGAATATTTTTAACAGATAAATTTTAAATGATCATGAATGATATCATATTTATGTATGTGGTTCTTTTATAATTAAATAAAAATAACTTATCTATTATACAGGAGGTTAAATTACCCCTTACTAAGGAAAATAACATGGTAAGGGGTATTCATCACACTTTTATTCCTGTGATATTCAAGCTAAATTTGCCACTATTTGCTTTTGTGTGGTGTATGTATTTTCTTATGATTGTATCCTTTGTATATATATATATAAATTTTTGGGTATATACATCTTTATTTTATCATCTTTATTTCATGTAGTTTATATTTTCTTTGTTACCCAATCTTTAAAGGAACTTATAATTTTTATTTCATCTCATTGGGTTTTACGCGGACATAATTGATTATTTTACAATATGATTCTGTTTGAAAACACTATTTTCTTATTTATGTATTAATTTACACTCCCCTTTGTGTAAATATATTTTTGATAAACATAATAAATCCAATGATAAATTTTGAATTCATCTATATGAACATGATAAGAGTAATCTTAACTCAATTTCCATTCATTGAGTTAAACTTCCAAGTCATTGGTCTTGTTTTTACAAGAATATGTATGAATATCCTATGATTGATTTACTCTGAATATCCAATAATATTGAGTGTATTTTTTTCAAATATAATTATCCAATTGATTTATATTTAACCTAAGGATACTATATTTATTAGATATTCTCTCCCAATTTACATTCCATTGAGACTTATTTGTTGCTATGCGCCAATTCACTTTTATTTGGTGGGCATACAATACTTTGACATAATAGATCAGGAATACCATTATTCTCATGATATTATAATCTTTTCATTAAATCAATTATCTATTTTCAAGCATCTTTCATTAGGATAATAACTCTAACTAAAATAACATTTAAATTTTTTAATTATTTATTCTTCTAAATCATTCTTATTAATGTCCATGTTTTAAAAATGATATCAATGATATATTTATAAGGACATGAATTATTTAAAATTAGAATTAATTTTAAACCTTTCAATGTACTATCTGAAACATTGAATCAAAAATCCATTTTAACAACTTGTTGATAAATACTTAGACTTTAAATTATTTTCAATAAAAATGTATATTTCTATTAAATAGTATTACTGATTATATTCACCTTTGTTAATATCCATCATTATTTTTTATTGAGGTTCATTTATTATAATAAAATCTTCCATATTGTGTTGAATGGGTTATATTTGACTTTGGATGTTGTATTGTTATACAATTCAAGTTTTGTGGTTAAAATATTGAAATTTCTTATGCCAGTTTTAATACTAATGTTTAGAATATGTATCCACCTTTTCATATGAGGAATGAATTAGACTTATTAAGTGACAGTTGGAGCTCGTTATAGCTCCTATTAGAATTGGTAGGTCTCAAGAGAAAAAACTTATGTCTTGGAACAAGTCCTTGACTAAATCATATTTGTAGTCTTGGCACACTATCTTGGCTATTTGGTTATAATGATCGACATTATATATTCCATCATTATGAAATTATCTATTGATATTACACGTGTTTATTTGACAGTATAATATCTATGTGAATAAGTAAATTGAGTTAATTGATTTACCTTTTATATATTATGCTTCTGTTTATTTTTAAAAAACTTTTGTTTTAGTGTTATACATTTCCCTATATGTTTGTGTTTTTTATTATAGTTTCTGCTATATTATTATATTTACTGAGCATCTAAGATCACCACTTTCTTATGTTTTATTTTTCCAAGGATGTGAAGATGTATATTATGATTGACCTTCATGAATTGGATAAGGGATATGAGTGTGCTAAAAAGAGACACATTGTTGTAGTTTATTCATTTCATAATGTAATGTAATATGTATGTATGTATCTAGTACATCCAAAACTAATAAACTAATCGTTCATTCAAGACTTGATCTCTTGTGATCATGGAAAAGTTATATAATAATTCTCAAACACTGGGTAACTTGGGTTAGGGCATTAATGTTAGTATGAGAGGATGTTTAGTACAAACCATGGAAGCTAGATTTAGAGAAACTCTTACAAGAAAACACTACCCTAAGATAGTGTTTTATGATTATTATAATTGAATTTCAAAAAAGATTGGTAATGTAAATATGATGTTTGTTATCCAAGAAATACATTTATATCTAGATACGAGTATGTAGAGGCGAATCTTGCATATATGTACCTAGGGGTAAAACCCCAAAACACTGCTTTGAGCTAGAATTGAACGAGAGCCGGTGCAAAACAACAGGCCTTTACTTCACTCTTGGTTACGACACTCCCGATGGATATTCATAAAATTATTACTATTTTCCTTAAAAATTGATTTCAAATATTTTAATATCAGTTGAGAATAAATAACCTTGGTTAATTATAAGGTGTCTTATATTTAAAATAAGGTGTCATGATATTCTCTAAATGATTTTATGACAATTTTTACTCACACTATGCTTTATAGTTTTAGTCAATGGATGGATTCCAAATAATTCATAATAACTTTGACATGATGCGAAAGGTGGGAAAAATGTTTTAAATGAGAAAATAAATGGATTATTTATAGTCGTAAAAGATATCGTGTCCATGCCAAAGCAGGTTTCCAAAAATATGATCTCAAATATATACATTAACCAACTCCAAAACTCAACAACGAAGAGAAAGGTGGATAATTATAAGTGCTCCACCATTTTTCACCATGGAGAAATGAATTTTCAATTTCCATCATGCCAGAAATGTGGAAGAAGAGACCCATGAAAATTTATCAGTAGAACAAAAAATTTATTTATTTGTGGGAAAGGAAGACATAAAGTAAAATTTTCCTTGAAAAATTGATGAGTACTGTGGAAGAAAATAAAATTGATCATAAGAATCCATTTACATTCATTTTCCATAATTGTTGTGGACCTGAGCATTACTCGATTCAATACCCTATTCTATAGGATAACCAATAGGACAAGGAAATACCAATGTGGAAAAAATGGATGAATTTTTTTTAAATGTGTTAATGCTCTTGAAAGATGGGATTACTATGGAATAGTTTTCTCTTATATGTGTAACCCTGTAGTTTTTTATTTGAAAATTCTATTTGGGGAAGAATCATCTTATATTTTGAGGATATTGTATTAAAGAACCATTTGAATATATATGATCCTTGAATTTGAGAGAATTAAAAATTATTAATTTTTGGAATGAAAATGGGTGGTATGAGATAATATTTGTGTTTAAATTATGTTATTGTTATTTCGAATAATTTATCTCATTTTGGGAATGTTATAAAATATAGTTTTTGAAAAATTAAAACATGCAGATAGTGTGAAAACACTTCACATCAAGTAAATATGTGAGAATAAAACCCCCAACCAAAGTGCGACTCGGATTTCTCACCTACCACTGGACTATGTGAAGTTCGTGGTTAGTGTGAAAAATTATTGTATGTTAAATTATTTTTCTGATCAATAATATGTTTATTTGGGGGTTTTATGTTTTATCAAATATATATGATTAATATAGAAAAATGATTTGGTGATTACGTGAAAAATGATATTTTAGAAGACGTTCGCTCTAAAGGGAACACTATATGTCTGTTGAAAATATAATACTATGGGATTACATTTGAGGAGTAACGGTGGATTTTTTTTTAATTTTGGAATAATCTATGTTTTTTAGAGATTTATGTTATTAATGGAAATGATTAACTTATCAAAGTGAATATGTGATTTAGTTAATTACACTTCATGTATGAGGCTTTAAGAGTAGTTGATTTAATTTCTAGATAAATGTCAATATTTACAATGAATGAATATGTGATTAAATTCTTTGGACTTTTGGGTTTCAATCAATGTTCGGATTATATAGAAGTATTTTAAGCACCATTGTTTATTGAATGCTCTTTATTGATCTTTTGGTATTGTTTATTCAATTTTAGATATTAAGATTAGTATTTCCTTATATAAAAAATTATCCATTTGGGGGATCATCTAATCTTATTCTAACCATTTGGTTTTCATTAATCTCTAAGGACAAGGTAAACATAAATTTCATCCTTTTTGGATTATGTGATTCTCTAGAAGATGATTCTAATACTTCAGTTGTGACCACGTCATCTGGATTACTCATCGTTTGTAGAAAAGATGAGTTAGTGGTACAAATTTAGTAAATTATGAAACTATACTTAAAAAGTATGTATATATTTTTATGTACTTCATTGACCTCATAAATAAATTCCTCAACTTTATGAAATGAAACTTGGAAACAAAAATACCTTGTCCGTTTACTTTTCCTATTTGGAAACTAATCATTGTTTAACCCATAACATGTTTCTGGTTTTTGTTGTTGTTAACTTTATCCTGATCATGTTTTATATCAATATCCACCATAACATGAATCTTATTTTATCTTGTATATCCTTGTTTTCATACATGAAATCTTACTATGGTTTATCTCAGGCGACCTTTGTACATCTCTTTTTTATTTTAAAGTGATTGTTGTATTGACTATTTTTACGATCTGGTACATTAAATTAAGTTCCCTAGCCCAATTTTAAAATTGTGAGGAAATAATTTCCAAAATGTGGAATAATGTTACACCCAACGATTTCTTTGAATGAAATTTTCTTTTAATTAATTTAATAGATTACGCTACATGCAACACCGAATTAGAGCGCACCACGCATACCAAATCAGTCATACAAAAAATATTTATGAATAGTATTAAATAAATATTGAATTTTATATACTCTATATAATTTTATCATCCATATTAGTTGTTTCGTAATCATAAAATAAGAACCAATTCAATTTCTCAAATAAAAGGAATATTTTCCCAAAAAATTTCAATTTTACGGCCTTTTAATGGAGAAATCTTCTTAAATAAAATATTGGAACCTTTAATAAATTCTATTTTACTAAATATACTTTTCATTTATAAGAGGATCATAAAAAATTTAGTTTGGATAAGTTTTCAGTGATTTTCTAATAATTTTTATATTTTGATGAATATTAAAAAATACTAAATTTTAATTGATAACAAATTTTTTTAATAAAAATAATTTATATTGTTAAATTATACATTCGATTGGTTTTTATATATAAGTAGATTATATTTTTATCTTTTTAATCCAATTTTTTTTTATTGGAAGTTATTTTTCATTTAAATTTGACAAAAACACATATCAATCTTTTCATTGTTTTTACTTCTAAAAAACATGCATTCTAGTTTAGACAATGAGAATATTTTTTATAAAATTAAATAATACACCTTCTATATTTTTAATTTTGTAAAATAGTCATAATTTTGGTATTTTTAATATAAAAATTAACTTTGGGTAAATATTTTGTATTTTTCATGAAAATATCAAAATTTTATGAATAGTGAAAACAGTATGTTATTATTTAATGCTGAATATTATTTAAATAATTTATATTTCTATTGAAATATATTTTAAATTCAAAATATATACATCATTCCTATATTAGTAAAATTTAATTCATTAGAATCATTTTATAATAATATTAGATATATAAAATTTAATTGAACTTTTTAACGTCTTTTACCCACCTTCTAGACACATTTTAAAATTTTCATTAAACATTATTTTACCACTTCTATGAATTTGATTTCAAAAACTTGAGAGGCACAGTTGAAATCAGTAAGTAAAATATCGTTCAATAGGATGAAAAGAATTTTTTTAAATAACAACTTTTGAATTTTATTTATTATAGTTAAATGTAAATAGGGTAATTAAAGGTAAAAATGATATTATATTTAGCAAAACACATTTCTAATTCTATTGGATAGGTGTATTTCGACCTAAATCAACATTAGGAATAAAATATGATCATCGTTGATCCACTTGTATTATATTAAGACATTTATTATTATTTTATATAAAAATGAGTTTAAAGTGTTAAATTCAACTTTTCATAAGTAAAACATTTTTAATATAGGGTAATCATAAGATAAATTCGACTATAAATCTTCAGTATAAAGATAAAACTAATCCCTACTTCATGGAATTTTATTTATAATTTTTAGGCATTATATAATTAAATTTATTTAAGACGAAATGATGAAGTAATTACCTTATTAGTGAATGATTAAATTAATTTATATAATAAATATCAAAATAAATTTAAATGTTGACTTTTGATAAATTAAACTAATTTTAAAAGTTAATATGACATTTTAGGGACAATGTTTTTTATTTTATCGATATAACCATGTTTTGTTGATTTTCAATTAAACCAAAATACTAAATAGTGTCAAAATTAACATAAATGAGTTTCTAAAAGAAATATTTTATTATTAAATTGATATAATATTCATCAAAATATATGGATTAGAAAAAGAAATTATATAAGGTTATATATAACCATAATTGACCACTTCGGTTTCGCATTGATTTTTATAGAAAGTTTATTAACCATTTATTATATTAATACGAGAAGACATGTTTAAAGTTAAACTATTTAACTAAGAGGTAAATATAGAATATAAGTTTAATATGGTGACAAAAACATTTCTAAGACCTATTGGATGGGAGTTTATCTACGTCACCCCACATTATCATTCATAAATATTCTTTTTGAGCCATTAAAAACTGAAAATGAGTTTATAATAAAATAATATTTCAATCTTTTCGTAAGGTTCCCCTCACCTCTATTATAAAACGGAACTTCCCATTCTCTCAAATTCACAAATAAAAAGCCATTTGTCTCATCCAAACCATACATAAGTCTCCTCCAAACTACTCTCACTTAATTATATAGGATTTAATTGGTCAGAATCCAACCTATAGGGCCCTATTGACCAAATCAAAAGGAAGCACCCCAAGAAGAGGTAATAATTTCATCACCTCATTCAATGTTTTTTCCCTATTCTACTTCCCCTCACTTTATTGTTCCAATACCAAAATAATATATCCAATTACTTCTATATACGTTGATGTTATTAAAAATATGGTACAACCATATTCATTATTCTATCCATCCTATGAATGTCAATGTCACCATATGTGCATACGTATGGCTTACAGTCTCCACGTCGTGGTGTAGTTTGTTGTTCAACACTTCATTATTTGGATGGGTATAATAAAGAGTATAATTGATTTAAATAATAAATTTAACATGGTAATTATTCTTTATATATGATATATTGTCCAATTAAACATTATTTAAGAATTAATAGAATGATATTGTCACTCGTGAGTACGTACGGATTACCATCTCCACGAAAGCGACGAGATTCATTCCCCATTGTAACCATTCAAGAATAATTTTAATATTAGGGGTAAAAATTATGTTTTATAAAAAAACATAATTCTATATATGAATTAAATACATCTTATTCATAATAAACATGACTTGTGTGACAAATCATATAATGAAAAATGAATTAGTTATCACCCGAAAGAATGATACTACTGAAATATTATTAACAATGAAATATTAAAAGATCATATATGAAATAATATTTATTGATGTGGTTATTTTATAATTTATTAACAATTATTTAACAATTATATAGGTGTTTAACTTACACACGACTAAGGAAAATTACAAGGTAAGGGGATTTCATCTCACTTTTATTCCTGTGAGATTCATGTCATATTTGCCACTATTTCATTTTGTGTGGTGTATGTACTAACATGATTCTATTATTTGTATAATATAATTTAAATTATGGGTATTCATGTCTTCCATGTATGATTCTTTCTTTCATTGAGTGTATAATTCAAAATTTCCAAAATCGTTAATAGAACATCTAATTTTTATTTCAACTCATTGGGTTTTTCGCACACTTCAATGTTTATTTTACTACAAGAATATGTGGGAAATCACTATTTTATTATTTCTATAGTAATCTCCACTCCAATTATTATGGATATTAATTTTATACACACAATCTCTCCATTTATAAATTCATAAATGATTGGTATGAACCAGATAAGACTAATCTTAACACAATTTCAATTCATTGAGTTAAACATTCCAGTTATTGGTGTAGTTTTTACAAGAATATCTATGAATGTTATCTGATTAATTTACTCTAAATATAAAATCATATTGAGTGTATTAATATTTTCAAATATAATTATTTCATTTTATTATTCTTAACCTAAGGATACGGTCTTTATAAGATATTTCATCTCAATTTACATTTCATTGAATATTTTTTATTGTTATGCACCAATTCACTTTTATATGGTGTGAATACTATAATTTGATATAGTATATCATTAATCGCTTTATTATCATGACATTATAATGTTTTTATTACCTAAATTATCGGTATTCCATCATCTTTCATTTGGTTGGGAACTCTAACTAAAATATCATTTTAAATGTTTTAAATATTTATTCTTCTAAATCATTCTAATTAATGTCCACGATTTAAAATTGATGTTTACGACTTATTTATATGGACATAAATTTTTTAAAATAATAATTCCTTTATCATGTTGCAATATTTTATGGGACACTTTGATCCAAACATCTATTATTAATAGCTTCTTGATAAATAACGAGAATTTTAAATGTTTTCAAGAAAAAAGGGACATTTCTCCCAAATAGTTTTTCTGAATAATTTTATCTATGTGGATATAATTATTTTTTCTTTATTGAGGTTCATTTATTATTATAAAATGTTATTTAATATATTTAATGGGTTATGATTAACTGTGTATGTGATTTTTTATACCATTCATGTTTTTTGGTTAAAATATTGTCATGTTTTAATATAGTTTTAATACGAATGTTTATATTATGTTTCAACATTTTCATATGATAAATGAATTTGAAATATTACATGATGGGTGGATCCATCTATATCTCCTTGATGCATCGTTAGGTCTCTGGAGACAAACAATTATCTTGGCATAGGTCTTAACAAAATCTTATTTGTAGTCTTGGCATGAGGCCCTGTCTATGTGGTTATAATGTATGAAATTATGCATTTTATCAGTATGAAAATAGTTATTGATATTATATGGGATTATTCAAATTGAATAATATCTATTTGAATATGTAAATAAAACTATTTTATTTATCTTATCTATACTATACTGTTGTTTTATGTTTAAAATCCTTGTGTTTTTGTCCTAAATAATTCCCAAATATTTAGGTTTTGTTATGGTACATTCTGTTATATTCTTATCCTTAATGTGCATCTGAGCTCACCCCTTTATTAGATTTTATTTTTCTCTGGATGTGATTATGTAGGTTATGAATTACCAGCATTAATAGGCTAATGGGTACGAGTTTGTTCAAAGGATACACAATGTTGTAGTTTTTTCATGTCATTATGTAATGTAAAATGTATGTATGAATCTAGTACATCATAGGAAACTAAAATAATCAGTCATTAGAGACATGATCTCTTGTGAACATGCCAATGTTATGTAATAATGCACCTAATCAGGGTAAATTGGGTCGGGGCGTTACATTTTGGGTCTTTAACATTCTGCAAAACATGACCTCAAGAACTCTCCAACATAACTTGATTGTTTTATTTTTTTATGTATCCATGTTTCTTTTTCCCATATATGATACACAACTATGGAACCTAATTATGTGTCAATATTAAATTACGTAATCCCTTATGAATATGATGTGTTATTAACCCAATTCCAGATCTGGGTTTTTCAACAATAGTTTTTTTTTCAAATATAAATACATTGATTTGTGATATATATTTTGAAAACTGAGGACCCAATTTATTTATGGTTTCGAGAATGTAAAACCCAATGAGTTTAAAATATTTTCCTTTTAGAAAAAATTTATTTTTTCTCATATATTGATTTATATGAAATTCCAATTTATGATTCTGTTACATGGAACATACTATATAAAATTATATACATGTAACACCATGGTCAACTTGCATTACAAACATGACTGAGTTTTACCAAATAATAATATATTATTGAAAATATTCTAATTTAATAAGATACATGATAACCAATAAATTACTCTTTATAAATCAGATTAACTAACTTATGAAAATATATGCTTACATTCATTTTATAAAAATTAATAATAAATTAATATAAGAACCAACTGAATATATAGGGAATGTTTTTATAGAATATTTCTTATACACACAAGGGCATTTTATTCATATGAAATAAATTATTTTTAATTGAAAAGATATATAGATATAATATTTATATTATATATTCAATTTAATATTATATATATTCATCCAATAGATTTTAGAAGCATTAGATAAGAACAACCACAATTTTATGCATAAAACCATATATATTTATAAAGGCATTGTTGTCACCTTTTAATGGGAAACTTTCATTAATTGTTAATTTTCACACATTTATAAATTTAATAATAAAAATTATATTTCACCATTTAAATATGAACACAATAATTATCTTAGGATTTTTTATTTTTCTATGAGGTTTTGTTTTTTGATAAATAGGGAAAAATAATGCATATTAGTTCTATCTTAGTTTTTTCTATATTTTTTATAATGGTAAATTATATTTTTAGTTGTTTTTAAATACTCAATATAATTTTTTATCATAGATTAGTCTAATTTATGTAATTATTATAAATTTAAAATTTAAATTATATATAAAAACATCTCAATATTTTGATCATTTTTACATTATATAACTACTTTATCGTCTTGTCTATGGGATTACATTTAAATTATTTTATTCCACTTTTTTTATTGTATCATTGAAAAATTTAATCTATGTTTTAATCAACATAACTTATAATTTCTAATAAAACAAAATTGAATTTTTACAAAAAATAGTTGTTAATGTGACAGTAATTGATTAAAATGATAGAGAAAATTTATCTTAACAAGGTTCTAAACCATATTCATAAAGGCCAAAATGTCCTATAAAAATTCCGAAATTCTATTATATTTCTATATTTAGAACCTATACTCATTTTTATAGAATTTGGACAATTTTCAGTCCCCCATTTGTTATGAAAATCTTGGGTGGAATTTCAATTCTAAAAAATATTTATGAATACCACTCCTCCTCCGCTATATAAATGCACTCACCAATAATTCTTCATAGCACCACACACACCTCATTGTATCAACTATGATATTCTAAAATATCTCTTGAGACTCCATCCACTAAACCGCGAGGCCTCACTTTGGGTTGAAATCCATCCATGAAATCCATTACATTAAAACCAAAATGAGTTACTATAATAAGAGGTAACATCTTTCCTCAAGCTCTTTACTTTTATTTCTTTCTCTAATATTTAAATACACTTTATTCCAGGAATATGTAACAAAAAATATCCTTACTATAATGAGATTTTATTTTGTTATGAGTTTGAATGTAACATAAACACACATCTATATAATGGGTAATGAGCTTTCTGTTCTTATGTAGGATGAACTACAATCTCACGAAACTAGGATGTCCTTTTTTTCCATTAAAAAATGTCATGGGTGGGAATTGTGATGGAATAATAATTAGTATGTAATGTCCTAGTTCTAGGTGTCACCCAAAGGTTCCTCGTAATAGGTTGGTCACATGGCCTCAAGCGCAATTCCCCTAATGCCAAAGGCTGCTGACTAACAGAGAGGGCCTTGGGTGTGATACTGGTGAAATTATACCGTCATCGACAAAGTAACATACATTAATGGAAATCAGATAACAATAGAAAAATCTGTAATTACAAGCTACAATTAAAAAACGAAATAATTAAAATAATAAACATTTATATCTCATATATATAAATGTTACATGATACATATGTATAAAAAATCATCCAAACAAGTCGCAATACTGGAATACAGTACTAAACCAAAGAACAAGGAAAACAAGTAAATAAATCCAGCAGCATCACAAGACTCATCATGGTCGCATGCTCTCTATCTCCAAAGCAATCATGTACCTAAAGAAGAAGTTCACATTACCTTATCTATACATGCAGTAATATAATATTTTTGGTCCCAAAAGCAAGACCCAAACAGGGTGTGGGATGAATCCTACTAGGCAAACAAAGTCTTCTTGAGGAATCACTCACTATCAATTCCTCATATAGTCCTTTAAGGATTTGTTAAGACAATTTGAGGAAGTACTCACCGTAAATTATTATTATAGTCCCTTAAGGATAAAATATAGACTATATGAGGAAGAAATCAACCTCAATTCCTCATGTGGCCTTGTAATGATGTATATATACACTCTGAGATATAACTCAACGTTTATCCCCCCTAGGTTCTTGCAACATGAAAAGTATAACAATCACTATGGGGAAGCCCTCAATGTCAATTCCTTTTATGGTATCACTACACCAGGTTCCCATATCCCTCTTTTAATATGACTGTGCATAAACGATGTTCAGTAGCCAAAGTAAACCTAAAAGTACTACTTGGAAAACCACTAAAATTCATAGTATAAGCATGTCATATGAAATTAACAGCAACCTAACAATATTATGCATGGAAAGCATAATATCCAAACAGTAAATTCAAAACCGAATGGCCAATATCAAATCAGCCATGGTAAAACACATCCATTTCAAGGTAAACATCCTTAAATACAATAAAAAACCCCAAACTCAAGAAAACATGGCACAGAAGACATTAACAAGGTTAAAATCCCTAATCACACAACACCACAAACTAAGGTATGAGAAATTGTTCACATATTATTCAATGAAAAACTAAATAATGTCACACAACACCTACCTCAGCGTTGTAGGAAGGATATACTACGGCATAGACCATTGAATCATCTTAGAACGACGTATATCTAGAAAAATGTAAAAAAACATTCAACCATGGATATCTCACAAAATATGATAAATAAAAAAGAAGAGGCTCTAGAAGAAGGAAAAACACACCGTGTTAATTCCAATGCAATCAATGTTTTTCGATTCAGAGAACGGATGGTGGTTTGACGGATCACAGAAGAATTGCCAGCTCCGGTCACTCCTGGATGAGACGAGTTGAGAAGAAGGGTTTTTTGTGAATGATACGCAGCTATGGTCTGATAAAATAGTTAAAAATAAAAGTACATGGTGTGTATTGAAAAAGTACATGGTGTGTATATGAATTTTCCAAGCCATGAATTAGGTAGTCTCTTGGTCATCCCACACAACCATGTACTCAGCCGTTACACAGCCAGTACACAGTCACTCGCTGCAACCGGGTTTAGGGCATGTACATCAAAGTACACAGAGTTTACTCTTTAAATTACTAGTAACTCAACCTTTTTTAAAAACATCAGAAAAATAGGATCTATACCTGAAATGAAGATCAAGGTTCTTAAAAAGTTCCCCCCCTTAAATAAATTCTTCTCTAAATTTACCTAACAAGGCAGTATAGTAGAAGAACCCTCGAACATCTTCGGCAACTACGATCATACATCAACCTGCCTCTCACATGTCTCGACCTGTACTCACATATGCATCCATAGAGCCCATAAAAGTGGAATTGACTAGCCACAGATAAACCTTCACTTCAATCAACAATTCGGATTAGATTCTCCATGAATGATGCATCCACCTATAAGTCAACCTCCACAGGTTGAAAAACATGAGATAGGTCTAAGAAGTAACTCCATAGGTGACAAACATAGTAGAATTCATGCATAAACCAATACCTCTGAGATAACTACAACTGATAGGAAACTAGTTCAACTCTCTACAAAACCTCAAATAGTACAGCGTATGTTAGTGAATTTGTGCTCTATCTCCTAATAGTCTTGTTTCCCATCCACAGTGTGACACGTAGAAAAAACTACTCTCCGACCTCAAAATCTAGATTTAGATTCAATCAATCAGCATAAGACTTCAGTTTTGACTATTTAGGAGACATCCTCTTCTGAATCAACATCACCTACTCTGTTGTCCCATTTACATGATGAGGTCCCTACATAGCTGCACATCCTTCCTCCATCCAACATAAGGGTGATCGACATGGACTACTTTACAAAGCCTCTAAAGGATCCATCTGAATAGTTTCTTGATAAATATTATTGTAGGCATGATCCAGAATAGGTATGTGCTTCTCCCAAGAATATATATAATATAGGACACATGCTCGAAGAATGTCATCCAACACCTAAATTGTATGTTCAGACTGGCCATCGGACTGGGGATGGTAAGCTGTACTAAGAATTACCTATTTTCCCAAATCCATCTATAGTTCCTGGAAAACCCGATAAGTAAAATTGGCATTCCTATAGGAACAAATTGAGTGCATAAATCCATGTATACATATAATCTATTGGGTGAAAAACTCTCCCAGCTCATCTGCACTGAAGGTTTACTTGATCGGATAGAATTTTTCTTCATTTTGGAGTTTATAAATGACAACACATACTACATCATTCCCCCTAGGTGACCTCGGTAATAATGTCATGAAGTCCATCACCACATCATTCCACTTCCACTCGGTAATGGGTGACTGCAGAAAAATACATGCTGGTCACTGATGCTCCGCCTTCACCTATTAACAGGAGGAACTTCTCATAAAGAAACCAACAACATAAATCTTCATATCTAGACACCAATACTAACGATGAATATCTAAAAATCATCTTGGTGAAAATAGGATGAACATCTTGAACTGATGAATTAATGTCCCACATCAGCTTCTTATGTATGTCTGCTGACTCCCATACATGTCCATGAAAATGAAAGATCTCATCCTCACCTACTGTCCTTTCTAGAATAGGGTCCCATATTGACACACTCTAATGTAGTACTAGGACTTATTAATCTAATATATTCCTCATTCTCACTCGATCAAGTACAGTATAGGTAACAACTACATATGATGGAAATTTCTGAAACTATCTTTCATGCACGTCCAAATGAATCTCCGAGAATAGATCCATAATATGTCACTCACTTCTATCCTTATGAACTATATGTATCTGAGTCCTCCTACTCAATGCATCAACTACTGCGTTTCATTTCCCAGGCATATAGGAAATATCAAAATCAAAATACTAAAGGTACTCATCCCACCTTATATGAATTAGATTCAGATCGCGCTGGGTAATGATATACTTGAAACTTTTTTGATCAGTGAAACCCAAAAAATGATCTCCAAAATGTTAATGTATCCATCAACATAAAGCATGAATAGCTATAGAAAAATCGAGATCGTGATTCAGGTAATTTCTTGAATGTGGCCTCAACTGGTGAGACCCATATAAAATGGCTCCTTCCCTATCCTTAAGATCTTCTCCCAGCCCGATACCTGATGTATCGTATTTTACAGTACAGCTATTTCCCAATTATATAAATACTAGAATTAGTTCTGAAGTCATCCTCCCATTGAACCCATGAAAGGCTGACTCACTTTAATATGACCATAATTACTTCGCATCCTTATTTTTTAGGTCGGTCAGTGGTGTTTATAAGCATGAAAAGACTTGTATAAAACTTATGTAGTATCTAGCTAGCCCTAGAAAACATTGTACCTCAAAAATGTTCATTGGATGCTCCCAAAAAACCACTACTACTACTTTCTCTAGGTCTACTAATACTCTTATCTATGAGATAACATGACCTAATAAGTGAATCATGTTCATCCAAAAGTGTCATTTTAAGAGCATAGAATATAACTAATGCAACCTCAGACTACTCAAAATGGTCTCATGATGCATGTCATTTTCGTGCTGAGTGTGACATTACACCAACATGTCATCCACGAAAACTACCACAAAAGAATCCAAGTACAGACGGAACACTCGATTCGTCAGTTCCATGAAAATTTCATGGTGTTTGTGAGACTAAATGGAATAACCACCTACTAGTTTAGACTATACCTACCCGGAAAGGCTGTAAAAGGTATATATGATGGTCTAATTTATAACTAATGATAAATGGATATCAAGTTAATCTTCAAGAACACCAGGTATCCATGAATATGAACAATGAGATCATCAATAATCATCAAGGGATATTGGTTCTTGACCATCAGTAGGTTCAAATTATGATAAATCACACAATGTATAAGGTTATCGTCCATCTTCTTTGTAAACAGGACAGGCGAAACACATGGAGATTTACTGAGATAGATAAATCGTTTTCATGTAACTCATATAACTACTTCTTGAGCTCATGTAACTTTGATGTAGCCATCCTATAAGGAGTATTTGAAATAGGTGCCACCCCTAGCAAATTCCCAATATAAAAGTCTACATCTCGCTCTGCAGGCAAACCTGAAATTTCCTTTAGAAAGACATCCCTGAAAAAATCGATCACTTGAGGAAATTATATCTTTATGTTTCCTTGGTCAACAAAATATAGACCATCAATCTATGATGTAGCTCCTCTAAACACATGATCCTTGGATTATGCTCTGCTCACCTGCACATCCCATTCTCACTTATGTAGAAAAAAACCGCCCTTATGTGATGTGAAACTCACCCTATGATGATAATAGTCTACAGTAGTCTGGAAAGGAACTAACCAGTCTATTTGGAAGATGAAATCATAGCCTTTCATCTCTAAGACATAAATGTCCCATTAGAAATTAAACCCACCAACCTCGAGAGGGAACCATTTGCACTGTTGTACACTAGCCATTCTAGTTTCGTAAGGAGTTTCCAGTGTCAAGACATCAGTCAAAATAATGATACTGAGCCTAAGGCTCACCAAAACCGCAACAGATATGACACTATGGGAATCCCCTATTTCGAAAAGGGGAGAAGCTAAAACTAAGGAACCTATGATCATACCTCTAACTAAAGAGGGTTCAAGATCCAGATCTTGTTGTTTCTACTACACAAAAATTTATGGCATGTACTGCGGCCCTGTGACCCTTTCGGACCACCCTGATCTGTTCCACCCTATTATTGTAGAACACCAACCGACTGGATACCATGGTCATGACCAACACCTCGGCATGAATCACCAAAATAACTCTAGTTCCCAGACTTATTAGAAACTGGTGGTGTTTCTCCTGAATGAGGAGTCATCGAGAAACCCCTGTCAGCAGTTGTTGGTGATAAATATATGAGGGAACTGCTGATGATGGCACTTCTTTCCACACGATCGGAACTACTCTGATTCTCTCGGGAAATGTGACGTTGTATTCACATGCTTCCCACACTTGTATCACACCACATGGATACCCGGTGGTGTTTATCTCCTACTCGGATCTCAAAGTGTAGACTCTCTGTGGTGCTTTCTACTATCAGCCGAAGAAGAAACAAATTTGGATGATGAATCACATTAGGCCATAGCTCCAGAATCCATCAGGTTGTGCTTGGTGATCTGTTCTTGGTGAAATATATAAGATAGGATGGAAAACCTGAATAAGTTCACCTATGATCTAATTTCATTCTTAATACCATCCTCGCACATCCTCACTTAGAAAATCTCATCACCCCCTAGAATGGGTGTGAAGCGCTGAAACTCTATGAAACGAGAAGAATACTCCATGAACAATTGAGTACCCTATTGTAAACTCATTGTAACACCCCAAGCTTCTACGGTACATTTCCCTTTGAATAATGCGATAGCGTGTGTTGTACGCAACCTCGAGTTCTAACACACACCACAACTAATTAAACTAGCCGTTGTGAATAGTAATACCTAATTTTTGAAATTATATATATTTTATATTTGAAAATGGACATCATTTTTGGACTCGGAATATCGAATTTAGCCTAAGGTGAAATTTTGGTACTTTTCGGATAACTTTCATATTTTGATGAATAGTGAAAATTACTAAATTTTAATTAAAAACAACTTTTTTAATCAAAATAATTAATAGTGATAAATTATGAATTTTAGTAGTTTTAAAGTATATTTAGAATATATTTTTACCATTTAATATAATTTTGGTCATTGGACATAATTTTACAATTAAACCGAACATAAACAAGTGTCAATCTTTTGATAGTTATTATCTCTTAAAAACACGCTTTTTGTTTTGACAGCGGGAATTAATTTTAAATTAATTTCTGCCACTTCTTTGTTTTGAATTTAGGAAAATGGATTCCATATTTGGAATCAGGATGTTCAAATTGTGTAAATAGGTAACTTTTATTTTTAGACATTTTGAATAATTACTGCGGTAAATATTTTATTTACCATGGTTAAGGGTAAATCCGGTAAATAATGGTTAAAAAAATAATATTATAATAATACTAAATTACCCTAAAAACGTGTCTTAACCCTATTGGTTGATAGATGGTCGACCATGGGAATCTTTGGGTCTATTTTGGGACCCCATGGATCCACTTGTAAGTGATAATGACACTTTATTTTAATTAAGTCAAAATGAATACAAAAATGACGCAAGCATATATCTTTTAGAACAACAATTTTTACATTGGGTTATACATGTTGGATTTTCGATTATAAATATTCATTAGAAAGATAAAAAGATTTCCTACATAATGATATTTTATTTATAATTTTTAGACATTAAATAAGTTATTTTATTTATGACACAATGATGATGCAGTAATTACTATAATAGTGAAAAATTACAAAAATTGATATTATAAATACCCAAATAAATATAATATGAAACTTTTAATGAATTAAACTAATTATCTAGGCTAATATGATATATTGGGACTGATTTAATGGACTTTTTTCGAAGTAATCAATCTGTTATGAGTTTCACAAAAATCAACTATTGAATAGTGTCAAAATTGACATAAAAGAGTTCTTAAAACAAATATTATATTATTAATTGATATTAAATTCCTAAAAATCTAAGGTTCGGCCAAGAGACTTATATTATGATAGGTTAATCATTAATGGACCACTTGGGGGTCGCTTGGATGTATATAGTAAGTTTATCAACCATAATATATAAAAATACAAAGAGACATTGTAAAAGTAAAACTAATTAACTTAGAGTTAATACTTAAATATAAGGTTAATATAAGTACCCAAACCTGTCTAAATTCTATTGGATGAGTTTTGTTCGACCTATCCCCACCTCATCCTTTGAATAGTCAACTTTGGAGCCTTTAGAAACAGAATATGAATTTATTATAAATTAATATTTCTAGCTTTTCCAAAGGTGCCCCTCACCCCTCTTATAAAAGGGCACTCCTCCTTCTCATTTCATGACACCTTCAAAGCCTTTTGGTTCGGCCAAACTCTGCCCAAATAATCTCCCAACATCCCTCAATACAACCTAGAGGCCTTAGTTTGATCAGAAAGCCAACCTAAGGAGCCCTTTTGATCAAATCAAAAGGAAGAACCCGAAGAAGAGGTAATGATTTCACCACCCTTTTCTAAGTTCATTTTTTCTTCCACTTCTTCTTCCTTTGTTCTTACCATTCTAAAATAATAACTCCAGTATCTCACATATACTGTGATGTTATTATAAGTATGGTACAACCATATTCAGTATTCTATCCACCCTTTGAATAACATGTCACCATACGTGCGTACGTACGGCTTACCGTCTCCACGTCGTGGTGTAATTGTTATTCAATATAATATTATTTGGATGGGTATAATAATGATGTGTAACTCATGTAAATAATAAATATAACATGTTAATGATTCTGTATATATGATATACCATTCATTTATATATTATTTTAATATCAAAAGAATGATATTGTCGCTCGTGCGTACGTACGGACTACCGTCTCCACGAACGCGATGAGATTCATTCTCCATCGTATCCATTCAAGTATAATTATCATTTTATGATTTAAAAATGATGTTTAAGGACTTGATATCATTCTGGATATGAATAAGATACAACAAACATGGCTTATGTAACAAAACATATAAAAGAAAATGAGTAAGTTAACACCCGAAACGATGATAATTCTAAGATATTATTAATAAATCAATGTTAAAAGATCATATATGATATCATATTAATATATATGATTCTTGTATAATTTAATAACAATTATTTCACCATTATACAGGAGGTTAACCTACCCCAACCAAGGAAAAGTACAAGGTAAGGGTTATTTCACAATCTCTTCATTATCCGAGGTTGTTTATATGTAATAATCTACTGGGATCTCTTTATCATCCACATCCGTGTTTCTTAAAAATATATTTCAAAACATTTTTACTATTTACAAGAATATGGGTTAAAGTCATTTATACCTTTTTTTGACTTTTTATAAGAGGTTTATAAAGGAATCTTTCCGTCGTTTTCAAAACAAGGTCCTTTTTAACCTTTTCGACAGAATTGAGGTAAGAATGTTTTTTTAACTTATACGGCGGGTGCGGTTATTTTACGCCGTTATAAAATCTTCAAAGCTTTCCTTACAAGATTATAAGAATATTTTCAAAGAAAATGTTTTATTTTATATGGATCTTAAATGATTTCAAAATAAAAGGAGATATTTCTTTAAAAAGAATTTTGATTTCATCTATGTCAACATCCTTTGATGGATTTTAAGATTATTTGAAGTTGTTTTATTATGATACAAAACTTCTATATCGTATTTAAGGTTTTGTGATATGTTTGACTGTGGATGTGCTATTTTTATACCATTCATAGTTTATGGTGAAATTATTGACATTTCGTATGCTAGTTTTAATACGAATGTTTATGTTATGTTTAAACCTTTTCATATGGGAATGCATTGGACTTAATAAGTGACGGGTGGAGCCCGCTATAGCTCCTCGATGCATCGGTAGGTCTCATGAGACAAACTAGTGTCTTGGCACAAGGCCTTGACAAAATATTATTTGTAGTCTTGGCACGAGGCCTTGGCTATGTGGTTATGATAGTCTGGCATTATGCATTCCAACATTATGAAAGTGGTTATTGATTTTTGCATGTGATTATTCAATTAGTAGAATATCCATGTGAACAAGTAAATGGCATTATTTCATTTTACTTTTTCCATACTATGTTGAAGTTCAATTTTAAAAGGCTTTTGTTTTAGTAATTCATTGCCTTAAATGTTTATGCTTATTATGAAAGTTTCCGCTATATTGTTATCCTTACTGGGCATTTGAGCTCACCCCTTTTCTATGTTTTATTTTTCCCAGGAAGTGAAGAAGTAAATTATGAATGACCTGCAGGGATTTTATGAGGGGATAATAGTGTGGTCTATTGAGACATTATGTTGTTGTAGTAGTTTTTCATTTTATAATGTAATGTAAAACTTATGAATATATCTGGCATTTTCCAAGGCTACTAAACCAATCGGTCTTTCGAGATTTGATCTTTCTTATGATCATGCCAATGTTATGTAATAATGCACCGACTCTGGGTAGCTGGGGTTGGGGCGTTACAGTTGGTATCAGAGGAAGTTTAGTACAAACCTTGGAAGCTAGATTTAGATAAACTCTGATTAGAGCACGTAGACTTAAGATGAACTTTGAGGATTAGTATAGAAGAACTTCCTAGAATTTTGGTATTGTAGAGATTTTGTGAGTTTTCCGAGCAATACATCCTTGTCTGGATACAAGCAGGTAGAGGCGGCTCTGGCACAGATGTACCTAGGGGTAAAACCCGAAAACACCGCTTTGAGCTAGACTCGAACGAGAACTGGTGCACGACAACGGGCCTTGCTGCACTCTTGGTTACGACACTCCCGGGGGATATGCTTAGGATAACTCTCATTTTCTTTACAAATCATTATGAAGGGTTTATGAGTATATACTTCCTCAAAGAAAACATTTTTATGATTATGGATTATATCCATAAATAGTTCAATTTATGTTAAGTGTTTTATATGTATGGGATTATGTATTTTGATTCATAAACTGATCTAGTTTATGCCATTGTTTAGAAATGGCGCCTAGTGGAAGAAATGGAAACCGTATCAATGCACGCACTCCATGTAGGGATTTCCCTCCTGATCAAGATAATTATAGTGGGGCTGGTGATGCAACTGGTGCTGATCAGCTAATCACCGTACTGGGACAACTTACTCAGGTTATGAATAATAACCTTACCCGTATGGAGCACCCTGATCCGCAGCGTGGAGGATCAATGTTAGATCGATTCATGAGACAAAAACCACCAACGTTCAATGGGAGTACAAATCCCTTAGTAGCTGAGCAATGGATATTTTCCCTAGAGAAAATATTTCAGGCTTTGGGGAGTAGTGAAAGGTAAAAAGTTACCATGGCAGTTTACCGCCTCACTGGAGATGCTGATCAATGGTGGTCATTGATTCAAAACATGAAGGAAGATGATGAATTATCAAACATGGAATGGAGGGAGTTCAAGGATCTGTTTTTAGAAAAATACTTTCCTCGCGACCATCGAGCAGATATGGAAAGGCAATTTCTGAGTCTGAGACAAAAGGAGGATGATAATGTCACAAAGTATGAGGCTAACTTTACAAGGTTAGCGAGGTATGATGGAGATTATATTCGCAACCCAAGAAGTAAGATTGATCGTTTCTTTGATGGGTTAAAACCATTTCTCCGTCGAGCATTAGTCTCACAATCCTTTTCGTCGTACGAAGACATTGTCTCATGTGCTATCAAGACCGAAAAAGAATTCTCTAAGTCTTATGACTTTAAAGCGAAGCAAGAGAAGAAGAGACCTGCTGATCAATCTGGGAATGGAAATAAGGGGAAGAAGGGAAAGGTTGAATATCCATCTTGTGGTAAATGCGGGAAGAAACATCCTGGTACTTGCTTGAAGGGAATGGGAGTCTGTTACAAGTGTGGTGAAAAAGGCCACCAAGCTCATGATTGCAAGGGGAAGAAGGAAGCTACCAACGTTCAGTGCTACAATTGCAGGGAGATGGGGCATTATGCAAATGCATGTCCTAAGTGTCAGGAGAACTTTCCTCAGAAAAGGCCAAGGGATCAAGGCCAGGCTTATGCTATCACTACTGCTGAGATAGAAACTCCAAAAGACGTGGTGGCGGGTAATTTAATGGTTTCCTCAAGTTTAGAAAATGCATTATTTGATTCTGGATCATCGCATTGTTTCATATCTCCCAGTTTGCTAAGAAAATTAGATATTTCCAATTTGATTTAATAAGGGAGTTGTCAGTTAAAACTCCTAAGGGAAGTATCGTTGCAACAAAGTTTTGTGAATCAGTCCCCATTAGAGCACATAAATTTTTTTATCTGCTGATTTCATCGTCATACCTATGATTGAGTTTGATATAATCCTCGGTATGGACTGGCTTTCGGACTATGATGCGAAGATTTATTGTAAGAAGAAAGAGGTTACGATTCTTGATGATAATGATAAGGAGCACCTTATTTTTAGAGCAGAATCGTCACCACCTAATTCTTATTTAGATCCACCCCCAGTAGCTCAACTTAATTCAATTATTGGGGAGGAAGAGAATGAAGTAACTATCGGTGAGGAAAGGAATGTTCAAATAGAGGATGTACCTGTTGTGAAAGAATTTGTAGATGTATTTCCGGAAGATTTACCTGGACATCCTCCAGAACGAGAAGTTGAGTTTTCCATTGATTTGATTCCTGGATCAAGGCCTATATCGAAGACCCCTTATAGAATGGCCACTGTAGAGTTAGTCGAACTAAAGAAACAACTAGAGGAATTGAGTAATAAGGGATTTATTCGCCCTAGTGTTTCTCCATGGGGAGCCCCTGTTCTTTTTGTTAAAAAGAAAGATGGATCTATGAGGTTATGTATCGACTACAGGGAGATCAATGCTATAACGATAAAGAACAAGTATCCCCTACCTCGTATTGATGATTTATTTGACCAACTGCATGGAGCTCAATACTTTTCAAAGATTGACCTTCGATCTGGATACCATCAGTTGTGTGTAAAGAAGGAAGACATTCCGAAAACAGCCTTTCGAACCAGGTACGGGCATTACGAGTTTACTGTAATGCCGTTTGGATTGACTAATGCACCCTCTGTATTCATGGATCTGATGAATAGAGTTTTCAAGGAGTATCTCGATGAATTTGTGGTGGTATTTATTGATGATATCTTGGTATACTCCAAAACCTACAAAGATCATGAAAATCACTTGCGCATTATCTTGAAGACTCTGAGGAGGCATGAATTATATGGAAAGTTTAGCAAGTGTGAATTCTGGCTTCAGGAGATTTCTTTTCTTGGCCATATTGTCTCTAAATATGGAATCTCTGTTGATCCTTCTAAGACCAAGGCAATCCAAGAATGGCCAGCACCTACGAGTATAACTGAGGTACGTAGTTTTATTGGCTTGGCAGGTTATTATCGACGTTTCGTCCAGAATTTTGCCCGATTGGCTAACCCATTAACGAAGCTCACACGTAAAGGGGTTAAATTTGTTTGGACAAAAGAGTGTGAAGAATGTTTCGAAGAACTGAAGAGAAGATTAGTCAATGATCCTATATTGACTCTACCATCGGGGAATGATGGGTTCGTTATTTATAGTGATGCATCAAAGAAAGGACTTGGCTGTGTCCTTATGCAGAATGATAGAGTTATTGCCTATGCATCACTACAGTTGAAAATTCATGAACAAAACTATCCTACTCATGATCTCGAGTTAGCAGCAGTGATATTTGCTTTCAAAATATGGAGGCACTACCTCTATGGTGAAAAATGTGAGATTTATACTGATCACAAGAGTTTGAAGTATATTTTCTCACAAAAAGAACTCAACATGAGGCAAAGGAGATGGCTTGAATTACTCAAGGATTATGATTGTACGATACACTACCACCCAGGGAAGGCAAACAAGGTGGCAGATGCTTTGAGTAGAAAAGACCATGGAGTTTTGAACAATATGAGAATTGAAAGGGATCCAATTTTCATGGAGCTAGTGAAGATGGACATGGGAATAACCAGGGAAGGTGAAACATCAATGCTTTTTCAAATGGTTGCCAAACCATCTTGACTAGAAAGGATTAAGAGTTCTCAGACTGATGATGAAGAATTCCAAATGAAGATTAAAGTTGTGAATGATGGGAGATTGAGAGACTTTGCGTATGAAGGTGGAATTTTGAAATTCGGGAAGAGACTTTGTGTTCCCAATATACCTGATCTAAAAAGGGAATTGCTGGATGATGCTCATAGTTCCAATTTCTCTATACACCCTGGGAGCACCAAAATGTATAGAGATTTGAAGGAACATTTTTGGTGGGACAACATGAAGAGGGAGATTGCTGATTTTTTGTCAAGATGTATGGTTTGTCAACAAGTGAAAGCTGGAAGGCAACAGCCTGGAGGAGTCATGCAACCTCTTCCCATACCGGAGTGGAAATGGGACAATATTACAATGGACTTTGTCATGGGGCTACCAAAGACTCCTAGAAGGAACGATGCAATATGGGTTATTGTTGATCGTCTTACCAAGTCAGCACATTTTCTTACTATAAGAGAAGATCTACCCCTGGAACGTCTAGCAAGACTATACATTAATGAAGTTGTGAGACTTCATGGAGTACCCCTATCGATTGTTTCTGATCGTGATCCCCGTTTTACTTCAAGATTTTGGAAAAGTCTCCAGAAATCCCTGGATACTGAACTTCATTTGAGCACTGCTTACCACCCTCAGACAGACGGACAATCAGAACGAACTATTCAGACCTTAGAAGACATGTTGAGATCTTGCTCACTTGATTTTCAGGGTATGTGGGATCAATATTTACCACTAGTAGAATTTTCCTATAACAATAGCTTCCATTCGAGTATTAAGATGGCTCCATATGAAGCGTTATACGGAAAGAGATGTCGTACACCAACCTGTTGGGATGACGTTGGTGAAAGAAAACTTGTAGGCCCAGAACTGGTGGAGGAAACGGTGGAAAAGGTGAAGGTAATCCAAAATCACATTAAAGCAGCTCAAAGTAGGCAGAAGAGCTATGCCGATAATCGAAGGAAGGATTTGGAATTTCAAGTCGGTGATCATGTTTTCCTGAAGGTATCTCCGTGGAAGGGAGTCATACGTTTTGGTAAGAAAGGTAAATTGAGTCTCAGGTACATCGGACCTTTCGAAATTCTAGAACGAATTGGGGCTGTAGCTTACCGATTGGCAATGCCGCCACGTCTCTCCAAAGTTCACGATGTGTTCCACGTATCTCTGTTGAGGAAATACATGCCTGACCCAACGCATGTACTCACCTATGAGGAATTAGAACTGGAACCCGATCTTTCCTATTGCGAAGAGCCCATCAAGATTCTTGATACGAGAGAACAAGTGCTGAGAAACCGGACGACGCGTCTGGTAAATGTTTTGTGGAGGAATCATAAGATGGAAGAGGCAACGTGGGAACCCGAGGAACTTATGATGAAGAACCACCCGAGTCTTTTTATGCAGTAATACCCTAGAAATTGCGAGGACGCAATTATTTGAAGGAGGGGAGAATGTAACACCCCAAGCTTCTACGGTACGTTTCCCTTTGAATAATGCGATAGCGTGTGTTGTACGCAACCTCGAGTTCTAACACACACCACAACTAATTAAACTAGCCGTTGTGAATAGTAATACCTAATTTTTGAAATTATATATATTTTATATTTGAAAATGGACATCATTTTTGGACTCGGAATATCGAATTTAGCCTAAGGTGAAATTTTGGTACTTTTCGGATAACTTTCATATTTTGATGAATAGTGAAAATTACTAAATTTTAATTAAAAACAACTTTTTTAATCAAAATAATTAATAGTGATAAATTATTAATTTTAGTAGTTTTAAAGTATATTTAGAATATATTTTTACCATTTAATATAATGTTGGTCATTGGACATAATTTTACAATTAAACCGAACATAAACAAGTGTCAATCTTTTGATAGTTATTATCTCTTAAAAACACGCTTTTTGTTTTGACAGCGGGAATTAATTTTAAATTAATTTCTGCCACTTCTTTGTTTTGAATTTAGGAAAATGGATTCCATATTTGGAATCAGGATGTTCAAATTGTGTAAATAGGTAACTTTTATTTTTAGACATTTTGAATAATTACTGCGGTAAATATTTTATTTACCATGGTTAAGGGTAAATCCGGTAAATAAGGGTTAAAAAAATAATATTATAATAATACTAAATTACCCTAAAAACGTGTCTTAACCCTATTGGTTGATAGATTGTCGACCATGGGAATCTTTGGGTCTATTTTGGGACCCCATGGATCCACTTGTAAGTGATAATGACACTTTATTTTAATTAAGTCAAAATGAATACAAAAATGACGCAAGCATATATCTTTTAGAAAAACAATTTTTACATAGGGTTATACATGTTGGATTTTCGATTATAAATATTCATTAGAAAGATAAAAAGATTTCCTACATAATGATATATTATTTATAATTTTTAGACATTAAATAAGTTATTTTATTTATGACACAATTATGATGCAGTAATTACTATAATAGTGAAAAATTAAAATAATTGATATTATAAATACCCAAATAAATATAATATGAAACTTTTAATGAATTAAACTAATTTTATAGGCTAATATGATATATTAGGATTGATTTAATGGACTTTTTTCGAAGTAATCAATCTGTTATGAGTTTCACAAAAATCAACTATTGAATAGTGTCAAAATTGACATAAAAGAGTTCTTAAAACAAATATTATATTATTAATTGATATTAAATTCCTAAAAATCTAAGGTTCGGCCAAGAGACTTATATTATGATAGGTTAATCATTAATGGACCACTTGGGGGTCGCTTGGATGTATATAGTATGTTTATTAACCATAATATATAAAAATACAAAGAGACATTGTAAAAGTGAAACTAATTAACTTAGAGTTAATACTTAAAGATAAGGTTAATATAAGTACCCAAACCTGTCTAAATTCTATTGGATGAGTTGTTTTCGACCTATCCACACCTCATCCTTTGAATAGTCAACTTTGGAGCCTTTAGAAACCGAATATGAATTTATTATAAATTAATATTTCTAGCTTTTCCAAAGGTGCCCCTCACCCCTCTTATAAAAGGGCACTCCTCCTTATCATTTCTTCACACCTTCAAAGCCTTTTGGTTCGGCCAAACTCTGCCCAAATAATCTCCCAACATACCTCAATACAACCTAGAGGCCTTAGTTTGATCAGAAAGCCAACCTATGGAGCCCTTTTGATCAAATCAAAAGGAAGAACCCGAAGAAGAGGTAATGATTTCACCACCCTTTTCTAAGTTCATTTTTTCTTCCACTTCTTCTTCCTTTGTTCTTACCATTATAAAATAATAACTCCAGTATCTCACATATACTGTGATGTTATTATAAGTATGGTACAACCATATTCAGTATTCTATCCACCCTTTGAATAACATGTCACCATACATGCGTACGTACGGCTTACCGTCTCCACGTCGTGGTGTAATTGTTATTCAATATAATATTATTTGGATGGGTATAATAATGATGTGTAACTCATGTAAATAATAAATATAACATGTTAATGATTCTGTATATATGATATACCATTCATTTATATATTATTTTAATATCAAAAGAATGATATTGTCGCTCGTGCGTACGTACGGACTACCGTCTCCACGAACGCGATGAGATTCATTCTCCATCGTATCCATTCAAGTATAATTATCATTTTATGATTTAAAAATGATTTTTAAGGACTTGATATCATTCTGGATATGAATAAGATACAACAAACATGGCTTATGTAACAAAACATATAAAAGAAAATGAGTAAGTTAACACCCGAAACGATGATAATTCTAAGATATTATTAATAAATCAGTGTTAAAAGATCATATATGATATCATATTAATATATATGATTCTTGTATAATTTAATAACAATTATTTCACCATTATACAGGAGGTTAACCTACCCCAACCAAGGAAAAGTACAAGGTAAGGGTTATTTCACAATCTCTTCATTATCCGAGGTTGTTTATATGTAATAATTTACTGGGATCTCTTTATCATCCACATCCGTGTTTCTTAAAAATATATTTCAAAACATTTTTACTATTTACAAGAATATGGGTTAAAGTCATTTATACCTTTTTTTGACTTTTTATAAGAGGTTTATAAAGGAATCTTTCCGTCGTTTTCAAAACAAGGTCCTTTTTAACCTTTTCGACAGAATTGAGGTAAGAATGTTTTTTTTAACTTATACGGCGGGTGCGGTTATTTTACGCCGTTATAAAATCTTCAAAGCTTTCCTTACAAGCTTATAAGAATATTTTCAAAGAAAATGTTTTATTTTATATGGATCTTAAATGATTTCAAAATAAAAGGAGATATTTCTTTAAAAAGAATTTTGATTTCATCTATGTCAACATCCTTTGATGGATTTTAAGATTATTTGAAGTTGTTTTATTATGATACAAAACTTCTATATTGTATTGAAGGTTTTGTGATATGTTTGACTGTGGATGTGCTATTTTTATACCATTCATAGTTTATAGTGAAATTATTGACATTTCGTATGCTAGTTTTAATACGAATGTTTATGTTATGTTTAAAGCTTTTCATATGGGAATGCATTGGACTTAATAAGTGACGGGTGGAGCCCGCTATAGCTCCTCGATGCATCGGTAGGTTTCATGAGACAAACTAGTGTCTTGGCACAAGGCCTTCACAAAATCTTATTTGTAGTCTTGGCACGAGGCCTTGGCTATGTGGTTATGATAGTCTGGCATTATGCATTCCAACATTATGAAAGTGGTTATTGATTTTTGCATGTGATTATTCGATTAGTAGAATATCCATGTGAACAAGTAAATGACATTATTTCATTTTACTTTTGCCATACTATGTTGAAGTTCAATTTTAAAAGGCTTTTGTTTTAGTAATTCATTGCCTTAAATGTTTATGCTTATTATGAAAGTTTCCGCTATATTTTTATCCTTACTGGGCATTTGAGCTCACCCCTTTTCTATGTTTTATTTTTCCCAGGAAGTGAAGAAGTAAATTATGAATGACCTGCAGGGATTTTATGAGGGGATAATAGTGTGGTCTATTGAGACATTATGTTGTTGTAGTAGTTTTTCATTTTATAATGTAATGTAAAACTTATGAATATATCTGGCATTTTCCAAGGCTACTAAACCAATCGGTCTTTCGAGATTTGATCTTTCTTATGATCAGGCCAATGTTATATAATAATGCACCGACTCTGGGTAGCTGGGGTCGGGGCGTTACACTCATGACATCTCGGGCTTGATTGGCCCTCATAGTCTATAGGTAGTATTAATCATAGATGGGATGTTAGAACTCATATGATGCCATGACCTACTAGAATCCTACATATGAGATCACATCCCACCATATCTTGGGGGAATCCCGAAGCATATAAGTACCAAGCTTCCGCCTCCTTTCTGGAGGCGTATCTAGATTCTTGAAGATAGATAGAATGGATTATAACCATAACCCACACAACCTGAGGTCCTCCATCCCCTGAGAAGGTGGGAGGAAGGTGCTTCTGAAAGACTTCTGTCATCTCTGCCATAGATGAGGTAGGATGCGATTCTCCCAGGAAGGTCTGCATAAAACTCATGAAGCATTCTCAGAACTATGCATCAAGAACAATTTTATGGAATGATGGTTGATGCCAAGACAGGTATGATTTGAGGTTCTCCTGGTAAACCATGATCTACCATGTTTGATGTATAGTAATTTTCGTTTATCTTGCGTACAATCATAGGAAATTTCAGTGGCATGACTCTGCGTGGTCATGTGCACACCATTGTTCAATATTAACAAATAGTGAAACATTGATGTTCATGAAAGGAACCAGAGAAGGAAATGAATCATGTTTTTTAAAACAGGGATACACAGTGAGTATGACCCATACATAGTGCGTTCCTTTCTACCTTCACATGGGTGTGTACTCCTGCCAACCGTGGTCGTGTAACACCCCATACACACAATGTGTTCTCCGATCACACTGTGTCTACGTGAGTAATTTTCCAATGCAAAAGTTCTTCTACATGACTAACTCTCATTGTTAACCTAGACAGAGACTATACGGTGTGTTCATGCCAAACACGACATGTAGTAGAAGGATTTTATTGTGATGTGTTATTGGTCACATGGTCGGATACATGGGTAAAAGTACGAGGCGTGTTCAATCATAACATAACGGGTGTAACCTATGTTTCATCCATCTGTGTCGTTAGTCACACTGCAAGAAACACGGTATCTACAGTAAGACATTTATGTCTGATACGTGGTGGGTTAATCCAAAGACTTCCCAACCCCTTGTCTCTGCCCACACAGCTAGTGACACGGTTAGAGACTACATGGCGTATACATATAGTACACGACATGATCTTAAGAAAAACATATTCTTCTTGAATAGATGGATACATTGCATGTATTTCACAACAAAACCATGTATTTGGGGTTTTCCAGGATAGTAAGCTGTAGAAACTACTCTAGATCCTCAAAATACACTGAAATAAATATTAATGTTCCAGATTCCGATCCGTGAGGGCCCATACACCCCATGAATCAATGATTGGCATATTATGCTTTTCATATAAGAGCATAATAGTTCAATGATCCATCAAATTCCAATCCATGAAGGCCCATAACACGTCATGAACCAATGTTTTGTGTTCATTCAAATTAAACCTTACAAAATCCAATACACTATAAAATAATAGGCATTCTATCAAGTCATCCACCACAAAAACATTCATATCTAGCACAACATCTATAATAACAATATGAAATCTGTAATGCACCCTAAATGGAATGTAAAAAATGAATGACATTTGAAATCATGCAAGTTCCTATATGATGTATGATATGGAATAACCTCATCTCATTGAGTTGAAACAGAAAAAGAACTTCAATATTATCAATGATAATAGTACAAGATATGTGAATCAACCAATGGTAAAATGAAATTAACTGTAATAATTGAAAAACCAGAATAATTTCAACATACAAGGTAAATTGCCTTTTCCCTATACATGTGTTAGCTAATTTCCGGTACAGTATATTACTAACTACCTAATCCTTTCGATCACTATTTATAGTCTCTAAATAGTAAGTCAAGAAGAGAATAATTCTCCTAATACCACATTGTAATGTCCCTATTATGGGATCCACCCAAAGGTGACCCATAACCAGTTGTTCACCTGGCCTCAAGAGCATTTCACCTAACGCAAAAGACTTCCGACTAGCACTGAGGTACTTGGGTGTGATAGTGGAGAGACTATTCCCTCATCGATAGAGTAAAACAGTTGAATGAAAATCAGATAACAATAGCGAAAGCTGTAATAACATTCAATAAGTAAATAGTAGAAGACTACAACTAATAAAAAACTAGAGCACATATATATAAATGATGAATTATACATATATCTAAGAAAGAAACCACATAAGTCACAATGATGTAATACAGTACTAAACCAATTCATAATTGAAATAAGTAAATAACTCCAACAGCATCGCAGACCTTAGCATAGTCTCATACTCTCCAGCTACACTAAAATCAAGTACCTGAAGTAGAAGGGCACTTCTCCTTAACTATACCTACATCAATATAACCAGTTTGGGCCCAAAATCACGACCCAAACAAGTTTTGAGATGAATCCCAGTAGGCTACCACCCAATGATCTATGCCTAACAAGCAATGAATATATATGGAAGGAAATAAGAAAAGAAGTAATGATCAATGAAGTACTCAAATGTAAACAATCCTATAGTTTCACTTACAATCATTTACATTTGTCAGTTAATCAACCAAACAAAAACGAAGCACGCCTTGGGGAATTTCTCATTGCCATTCCCATATGGTTCAACTAATCAATCTCATGTAACCCTCTCGATATGTTCTCACAGCCTAAACCCTCTTGTTCAACTGATATAAGGATACAACGACCTCATAAGTAAGCTCACACAGTCTAAGCCCATTGGTATAATGAAAACAATGAAACTTTGAGGAAGTAATCACCTTCAATACCTCCTATAGTCCTTTAATGATAAAAAAGGACCAATTGAGGTTGAAATCACTACCAATTCTTCCTATAGATACTAATAGATAATCTATAGACTCTCTGAGGAAGCACTCAATTTCAATTCCCCATGTGGTCTCGTAAAAATATCTATAGAATCTCTGAGGGAGGACTCGAAGTCAATCTCCCTTATAGTATTGCAGAATCAATTGTATAACAGACACTCTGGGGAAGCCTTAAACATCAATTCCCCCTATAGTCTCACTAAATCAAGATCCCACAACTTTGTGTAAAGTTATCGTGCACACATGATGTTCAGTATCAAAAGTAAACCTAAAAATACTACTTGAAAAAAAAACAATTCATAGTATAAGCATGTCTAATTAAATTAACTCCATTCTAACAATACTAGTCATGGAAAGTACTTGACCCAAACATGAAATTCAAGATCCTACAACCAATATCAAATCAAACATGGGAAACACTTCTATAGAAAGGTAAAATACAATAATTACATTCGAAACCCCATACTCAAGAAAACTAGGAATGGATGACACTAATAGGGTTAAAATAAATAGACATGAAATACCCCAAACTAGGTTATTGGGAAATTTTTCACATATTATTCAAGATAAACTACAGAAAGGCACAAACCACATTCCACAGTGTTGTAATATAAATATACACCAGCTTTGGCCCTTGAATCAGACTAGAATGACATAGATCTATAAAAACCTCTAAAACATTCAAGCAATGATATCTCAATAATGTTAAGAAATCACAAGTCTACGCTCTAGAAGAATGAAGAAATCACCATGGCGATTCCAATGCAATCGATGGCAGTCGATTTGGAGAACAAATGGTGGGTCAAGGGCTCGAAGAAGAATCATCAGATTCAATTGCTCCTAGAAGAGACTAGCTGAGAAGAAGGGTTTTCTGTGAACAAAATGCGACCCAAGTCCGATAAAACAATTAAAAGAAAAAGTGCATAGTGTGTCTTTTAAAAGTATATGACGTGTATATGCCCTTTCTGGACCCCACATTAGGTGGTCTCTAGGTCACCCCCCATAGCCATGTACTCATCCATTACATGAATACAACATGGTAACACATGGAAACCGAGTACACAACGTGTACTTTATATTACACAATGTGTACTTCAATATAAACGGAATGTTCTCCTTAAATTTCTAGAAACTCCTCTTTTTCTCAAAACAAATGAAAAATAGTATCCATATCCAAAAATAAGATCAGGGTTATTACATTATATATGATATATATGATATTAAAATTTTATTTAGGCTTTTATAATTTTTATATAGAACATACGTTCATGATTTTAATTTCATGGGGATAAGATAACATCATTTGTTAAAGAGTGTACTACCTACTTCTAAAAGTGATGTGATTCATGCAGATGATACATGGAACATATAAAATGCAGTCTTAGTTGAAATAAGTGATATAATAAAATATTATATTATATTTATGATATAATAATCATATTTTATATTATTATATCAGTTTATTTATTACCCTTTTAAACTCTAAAAAAGTGATAACATTTGACGTGGACATGTGGACTAATACTACATTCTTAAAAAGATGTTATTACTTTTACATCACAATAATTTTATACATGAGTATGTATTAATATATAACATGGTATTTGTGATAAAATTATCATTATGTAATGTACTTTCTCTTATTTTCATTCCATAATGATAGTTGAAAATTCGGAACGCTAACCGTGTATATATACGTCTTACTGTCTCCATGATTTTAATGTTGATTAATTTTTCATAACTATAATTCATGATTAGTTATAGTTTTCCAATTTATTTAAAAATATGATAATTTTCCATGATTATTATTCAGGATACATTAACTTAATTACCCATTTGACCATAGTTGACCTACCAAATTCATGTTTGACACATAAACAAAATATAGTCAAAACACCCGATATATACTTAATGATTTATGTAGTGTTTTACCAAATTTAAATAATAGAAATAAGATTAAGGATAAACATGAATGGTTTTATGTATTTAAAATACAATTAACATATGTTTGTTATTAAGGACTATAAGGACACACGTGACAAGTCAAACTCAAGGTAATGGATTTTAATCTAACATTTTACAATAGTGAGACAAAAGTCAAATTTAAAATATAAAATATTTTTTCTGTTGTATATATAGACTAATTTGATATAATATATCTATAATTTTATTACCTTTATTTAAGGATTTAAATATAGAATTATATTTATATTATATTTCATTATAAAAGATGGGTTAATTGAAAGTTTAAAATTTTCTATTTAAACTCTTAAAAGAAACTTATATAAAGTGTTCCTAAACAAATAAAATTAAAAAAGAAACTTATAAAACCAAAGAATATAATAAAACTGGTCCTATATTTATTATATAATATATGAAACCATTGGTTACTAAAAAAAATTGTATTTTAAATGAAAAAAATTAACAGTGTAAAAAAAATGTAAAGGATTCTACCATACAACATATAAAATATGTTAATACTATATTTAATGAAGATGAATGTGTCGTAATTAAAAAAATTATAGTATAAATGAATATTAATTGAATGTTGAACTAAAATTATTTTTTTATATTACAGATAGTAGTAGAAAATCAATGATGGTTTCAATTATTTTATCACAATTAGTAGGGTATCCATTCACTAAGGATAAAAGTTGTATCTTACCACCACCTAGGTAATCCCTTGATATGTTGATCGGAACATCTGTGGTCCAACCCACGAAATCCCTTGATTGAGAAGGTAATCTACACCACTATCTTTCAAATAATTGAATTCCATTTATATATGATCAGCAACACTGTCTTTGTATCCCCCGAATCCCTCGATCATTATCACAATGATCATTCTCACAAAGAAATAAAATTAAGTTATTTAAATTTAAGATGTAGGAATATGCCATTCAAGTCTTGTATCTTCAAGGATTTTCATACAAATAAAGTGATAGGTTACATCATTCCTATATATAATCATAAATATTTTCTTCTATGTTCATTAATCTTAGTCTTGTTTTCTCTGGTTCAAATAACCTCTTATTTATAAGCCTCCTATCCAATGGTCAAATTTGATTTCAATGGTAATTTTCTCTGAAAAACTCAGAGGGACTTGGACACTTGGAATCAAAATAGTAAAAAAAATACAATATATGAAATCTTTTTGATTTGTATATAACTAACTCTACATCATCATTCTGGATTGAAAATAATAAGTACATATTTTTGAAAGAGTTAGTATGATGAATATATAAGGCATTGTTAAAAGTATAATGTGAATCAAGTATTATGTATTATAATTATTCATAAGTAAAATGTAATACAAGATTTCAATAAATTATATTGTCATGATGTGTAACCTTGATTTGAGGTGTAATGTGGTTATGATGTATTACCCGGGTAAGATGTATAACATGATTATGATACATAGCATGGCTATGATGCATAAAAAGAATATAATAAATAATATGGGAATGATGTATGACATGGATATGATAAATAAATATGTTATGTTGTATAACATATTTAATATTTATAACATTATTATTATGCATAACGTAATTATGATGCATAATGTGATTAAAATGCATAACATGATTATGATGCATAACAATACATGTGGTTATGATGAAAATAAATTCATGCGATTATGGTGAAAATAACGTATTGGGTTACAATGAAAAACTATATATGTGGTTCTAATAAAAACAACCAATTCGGATACGATGAAAAACAAGATATGTAGTTATGATGAAAAACAATATATATGGTAATGATGAGAAACAAAAAGTAATTGGTGATTTCAAAAAAAATATGAATGGTATAATCAAATCACATTTTGAATCAATAATCACTCACTTTTTGGAAGGCACAAAACAAAACAAATAATAAAGTCTTATCTATAACTTTGATTAGAAACTATTTTTAAAGTAATAGTGCATACGGCTAATTCGACCTTAAGATGAAGATAATCTTTATACTTCATCATAACTTATGATTTTTCCTCCTTAACAAGTTATTCTCCCCATTTCATTTTTATACAAAAAATAATCTATATTGAGAAATTTATCCCCTTCCAAATTATTCCCTCCTTTTGTTATTTTCAAGAAGAACAAGGGAAAAAAATAGTTTCCAATAAGAAATTAGAGAACAAAAATTATATAAAAGAATAGTAATTACTTGAAATTTAATATGTTTTTATTATAAAGTCAGTTTAAAAATTAATTCATTATCATTTTTTTCAATGTTTTTGAACACAGATAGCTTCATATTCATGATATCATTTTTATCCTTCATAATCATGTTAAGAGAATAATGAAAAGCCTTCATTTTCTCAAACAATTCTATAATAATACTTTCTCATTTACAAAGCCTTTCATTGTGTTCTTGATGGATTACTTCATGTTCAATGATCCTTACTTTTTAGGAATTTTAATAATTCATTTTGACTTTGTTGGCCTTCTTAATATTACAACTCATTTTCAGTGAAACACAATCACATTAAATCCATTTTACAACTTTTACATTATATGTTTAATCACTTCAGAATATATTCTTTTTGAGGTACTCAATCACTAAATGGCTTATACTTTTTCATTCAAATTAGTGAACAACTATTGGTCAACTAAATTTAGATCATTTACATGCTTCACCAATTATTCAAGATTTTCCACATGATACTTGATATTATAATCAATGTTGTGGGACCACAAAACCAATTTTTTATAATCCTTTCTATGCTCAGTAGCATGTTATTTGAATAAATTAAAATTGTCATCATGTTTTAAAAAACTATCCATCATAATCTTTACAAAATCCATTATTTCATTATGATTATGAATAATGATATCTAGCATGGCTTAAATTTTTTTAAATAATTTGATAGTCATTTCCAAACTATTAAAAGTTTGTTAAATATATTAAATTCCATTCAGTTTAATTGTTCTTTCGGAATATGTGTCATCATTTTATTCTACATGAACTCAAAAATGAGTTTGAGTGATGATAAATTCAGCTGGTTGATTCTAATTCTTATCATATTCTTCTTCTATGTTTGATATTTTCTTAATTTTTTTATGTATTCTTCTATGAATCACTTTTTTGATGATTGAGGATCGAGAGATAGAAACATAAAGGATAGAAAATCTGGAAATTATGAGGAATGATTTTTGTTGTTTTTAGCTTTATTATAATCCAATTATTATTATTCTTCTTCTTCTTCATTTCAGCATATTATTCTTCATGTTCATCACTTTCTTGATTGAAAATTTGTGTATCTGATTGTTCAATTTCCTATTATTCTATCCCTTTATCAAATGGTTTGGGATGGGTTTGAATGGTTGTTTACCTTATAAAAATTGATATTATTCCTTCCTATGATATCATATGTTGACTATCAATATCAGTTGATTGATAATTTCACTTATTCTTTTACTTTTTTAAGGTTTATTCTGTTCTTATTTTTTCTCTAGGGATTCACCAGGGAGCTATCTTATTTGTGGGTCACCTTATATCCATTCTGCCTTATTATTCTTCTATTCTGCGCAACCACATCTGATAGTCTTTTTTTTATTTGTTTTCATAGGTGTTTATCCTTAGATAAAATTATTCATCATGGATTTGATTTTGATGGATTTGAAATTTTTCACTCTATTCATCTATTTCATTTTCTTTCTGTTCTTCCAGATCCTTCTCAAACATATTGGATTCAGGGTTGAATCATAACATGATTCTCCTGAATGTATCATTACTGATTAATGATTTCTTGATTGTTTTTGGATTTAATTTAATTGAAACATTTCAGAAACTCAATAATACTCTAAAAAATTCTTAGGAATGTAGAGAACATGATCTTCTAAGAATTGATTCCCCCATATTTATATTTCTTGATAATTAGGAAAATAAAAATCATAAAATTGAACATCATCATATTCACTAGATTTTCCTAAATGAATTCATCTAAGACTTTTAAAGTTTCTTTATGACCTGTTCATTGTACTAGAAAACCTTGCATATAGAGGGTAATGAGATGGTTGTTGGCCAAAAGTGGATTTACCTACCTCTTATCATCTTGAATCTCGATAAAAGATTCCTCTGCTTTTATTTATTCAAAATTTCTATCTAGTTTCTTGTAATTTGTGGGAAAATAAAATTACATCTACCTATAATGGAACTCCAAAGAAAGATGATATTTTTTAAATGAGGTTTTGTATTTATTTTCATAGAGCATAAAAGAATCTTTGAGTCCATCATCTATCTCCATTATTTTATAGAATATTAATTCTTCTTTATAAAATAGTTAATCTTGTTATGATTCGTGTCTTTCAATGCATAGGGATTTTAATCCTTGAATTTTTTTCCTTTTCAAGGTAGATTCATAAGTCTCATAAAAATATATAGAAACTAACCATTCACCTCTAAAGTTAATAGAAGTGAAATCATTGGGAGACATATTTTTCATAGAAAAATCAGTTGAATTGGACATAATTGACTTGAAAAAATAAATAATAAAACATAGTGGTTTTTCTTGGTTATGAATGTTGAGGACTTCTATTATTATGACAACTAAGTTGATTTCTAATTATGAACTGTGATGATTATTTATAGAGAATCAGAACATGGTGATGTTTTGAAGGATTTTGATGAGGGATTTTTATGGGTTATTTTAATAAAAAACATGACATTCTAGATTAGATATAAAGTATCCAACGGTTGAGAACGATTTTTAACTCATGATTTTTTTTAAAATCATATTCAGATGAATTTTATTATATGTTAAATAAATAAATTGAAATACGAAATATTTGAAATATAATGTGCAGTTGCAGGTTTTAGATGTTTTACCTGTAAAATTATCAGGATTGATATATTGGTTTTAGTATATTGTTCATATGATAATAAAACAGAAGCGCTATAATAAAGTAACTATAATACTGAGAAAAATATGAAACTGATAAAAAATACTAATACTAATATGATTGTAAAACCAATAAAATTGGAATAACGATAAAATTATAAAACCAATAATATTGAAAAACTAGAAAAAAATGTAATACAATTAAAAATGTGAACCCAATAATCATGAAATCGATAAACATAAAAACGATAAACATGAAACCGAAAAACATAAAAATGAAAAAAAACATGAAGATGATAATATATTAATCTGATAAAATATAAAAAAGATAAAATATGTAACCGAAAAAATATGAGTCCCATAAAATATGAAACCAATAAAATATGAGACCAATAAAACATGAAACTTATTAAATATAAAACAGATAAAATATAAAATCGATAAAATATTTATCTGATAAAATTTGTAACTGATAAAATATGAGGTGAATAAAATAAAAAACCAATAAAATATATAATTGATGAAATATTTAACCCATAAATTATGAATAAAATAGTATATGAAACTGATAAAATATGAAAGCTATCATATATGAAAACCCCCATTAAAAAAGAGTAACATAATGTAAAGAGATGGTTTAAACAAGAAGTATAAGTGAATGATTAATTTATAATGATCATTCCTAGATTCTTTTTAATTTATTCAAATATATATGAAGATAATGGATTTGTGAAAATTTCAGCAAGTCATTCTTGTGTTCTGATAAATTGTAAAATAATTTCTTTTTTTAGTGTGTGGTCACAATAAATGTGATGCCTAATATCAATTTTTTTCACATGAGTTTTGTGCACGGTTTTTACTTAGAAAAATAACTCTAGTATTATCACATAGTATTTGAGTTTAAAAAAAATCATTACATAGTTAGTGAGTGTGAGTTTCATCCATAACACAAGAGTACAATAACATCTAGCTGGTTACTATTCAACATTAGTAATGGATGGTTCTACTGAATGTTGTTTTTTTCATGACCAGAAACTAATGAATATCCTAATAAATGATATGTTATCGATGGTTTCCCTAACCTTTCGCTATTGACATCGGAATTTTCGGAGTCTTCTGACCTCCTGAAACACACATTGGTTGCAAGATTCATTCAGCGATGGCCCTCATTTGACTCATTTGATAGGCATGTTTTCGATTCATGGGGTCTGCAAGAGAGGGCCATAGTTGGTCTTCTTTATAGCCGCCGAATTATGGTCGGCTTCGCCTCGGAGGCCAATCTCATCACATCCTGGTCAAGTGCTCCAAGGATCATCAACGGTTTCCGATTTCATCTTCTCTGGTGGACCTTCAACTTGCATATGAATCGCGATCCTTCTTTGATGGCAATCTGGGTATGTTTCCCCAACCTCCCTCTACCGTTTCAAAATCCGTCCATTCTTCGTATGTTAAGAAATTTTTTAGGTAGATACATGTGTTCGGATAGTCGCACAGAGGCAATTCGTCATCCTGTGAATCGGAGAATCTGTTTCGAAATGGATGTGTCATGGACTCCTTTTGAGTATGTGTGTATCACGGTGGGTGAAGAATACCACTGCAAACAAAGAGCAGTTTTTGAATGCTGGACTGATTTTTGTTCTGAATGCAACCGGCTGGGTCATTTGAAAGAGACCTTTCATAGGAAGTCTAAGAGGAATTCTATGAAGCCGAGTTTTCCCAGTTGTAGAGAAGCTAAAATTCATACTGAGGGTAACGTGAAATCTTTTGGGTTGATAGAGAAACACAGAGGGTCAGGCAGTCCTCCCAGTGTGTGCGTTGGGGCAAGGGAGCTCTTACCTGGGCAGGCTCCCCGAGTTTGTTCTCTTGAGAAGGAAGTCTCGAATAACCATGTGAATCCAATGGTGGAGAATGTGTTTAAGAGGCTTAGGCAGGATCTTTCTGGACCATCCTCTAGCAGTGGACTCAATGTTGCTGGTAGGGAGGTTCAACCGACTGCAAATCATGAAGGGCCAAGGATGTCTGAGATTTCAGAAGTGCCATAGCAGTGGGGGTTTTCGTGGAGGAGTTTATAGAGGGAGTGGAGGGTCCCAAACAGGATGACCGAATTTTGGGAAGGGAGGGGATGAATAAAGAGGTGGTCCCTTCAAGCAATGTGGTCTCTCTAGGGGCCGAGCAGGCTGGTGTTTCCTCATGTGCAGAAGTGGTCAGGGGGGTCCAGTACTCCATGCAGGTGGGAAATCAATTTGATGGCCTCAATATGGAAGGGCTTAACAATAATCAAGAAGAATCAGATTGTGAAAATGGAGATCTAGTGGATCTTTCCATGGGAGACAGTAAGAGTATATATGCTGGTGAAACAAGCCTGAGGGTTAGGAGCAACAGAAGGATGAAGGGCAGGAATGACTACTTCTCCTTGCCACCTCCTGCGAGGACTCGGTCTGCAAAAAAGATAGAGGATGAGAGGGTGGCCTGTGGGGCTGTGTGTAAGCCGAAGCACCCGGATCAACCCTGATCACGGGGTTTAATTCTGAGTTCGGTTGATGTGGTTAAAGAGCAGGTGTTGTATCTCAATGTGTCTGAAGAGGATGCATCCAAGATGATGGGCCGGAATTTTGAAATTAATCTTACGGAGGAGCAATACCATTGGGTTGACAAACAGGACTCAATTCTGGTTTGGGGATTCAACCAGGGGTTGTTAAAGCTCGAGGAATACATACAGGTATGGGATAAACTATCCTCTACTTTAGAAGTCCTGTTAACAGATGTGCAACATATTCAGGTAATAGATATTTCATGGAAACTCTTTAGGGATATGAACTCTAGCAGGTTGAATTTTTTTTTCAATGACTCTATTCATGCATTTTTTGACTAATTTCTGTTATTTCCTTTTGATTGAGTGTTTGATTATGAGGAGCTATCTTCAAGAAGTGGGTTAAAGGTGAATTTGGGGTTATGTTCCCAGCATCTTTCTAGTTCTACTTCAGATGAGGTTCAGAGCACGAGTTCACCACCTCGTCATGGAACTTGGACTCTGAGAGGGTATGGCATGGCTATCAGGATTTTGCATGTGCATCTTTGCAAGGGACCCTCTGAGTGTTCATGTCTTGGTGGCGGACCCTTTCATGTTGAAAATGCTGGGCCGAGGTAGAATCATTTGTTCTTGGGAATTGTTTTGTTGTTGTTGTTATTCTAAACATTATTGTTTCTCACTTTCCTTACAAAGTGATTTGATAAGCAAATAAAAAATAATTTTCAGTCAGTATCCTTAAAAAAAGAGTGTGATCCACAGTTCCTTTATCATAATTATTTTTTTTAAAATAAATCATGTACTACAATCATAACAAGCCCAAGTAGCATGATTTAGGCTATAAAATATATTTGTAAGTTTAAAATCACGATCATGATGTTTTGGGTAAACAAAACCATGAGTTTGTTCAAAAAACTAATTCCTGTACATATCCATTAAGAAAATCACATTTTACATCCATTTTAAAAAGTTTTATGTCAAAGAAGAATAAATTATAATATAATATAAATAGATTCAATTATATCTACGAGAGTACATTTTTTTTCATTGTCTATTCTATCTTGTTGATTATAGCCTCTAGAAACATGTGTTGAGTTATTTATTATAATAAATCCATTTTCATCACATTTGTATTTGAAAACCCACTTTACTTCAGTTATATTTTTTTCTTTAGGTCCTTCAACCAAGGTTCATAATTTATTCCTTTCAAATTCATTTAGTCTATATGGAATTGCTTTAATCCATTCCTCATCACCTAAGGCCTCATTAGAAGTTTAAGGTTCAAATTCAGGTATAAATGAAATATGCTATATTCCATTTCTCATTGAATATCATGTCCTTATGGGTTGATTTACATCACCAATGATACAATAACTATAAGGATTACTAAGAAACAATTGATTTGGGTTTTGTAAAATATATTCATCAATATTAGGTAGAATTCCTTCTAGGGTAAATATTTTAGAAAAATATTCTTGAGTATTCTCTTTTTTAGAAGAGTTTATAATCAATGTTTAAAAATCTGGTTTTTAAATCACATTTGTTATGGTAGGAATGGGTTATTTAGTTTAATCAAATTTAACATGAACTATTTTCTTAATAGTACAAGTGTTTTTATTTAAAAAATTGTATAATCCTTATAAGTAATGGAATAACCTAGAAATATTCCTTCATTGAATATGGGTGATAACTTCTGTATGTTATCTTCAGTATTCAATATGAATACTCTACATCTAAAAACACTGATGTAAGGAAAAATGGTTTTCTACCAGTACATAATTCATAATGTTTTTAATTAAGAAAAGGTATACTTAAAACTCGATTTATAGTATAACATGCAGTACTTACATTTTCAGTTCAACAATGCATAGAAATTGAGTATTTAATCAATATGCTTCTTTTCATTTCCTGAAGAATATGATTTCTTCATTCTACAAAACTATATTTTTGAGTGGATGTTTTTGAAAAAAAAAATTATTAATAAATTTTTTACTAAAAAAATTTCCAAATATGAATTTTGAAATTATCCACTAGGATCACATTGAGTAGTTATCAATGGTAGGTTTTTCTCAATTTTAACTTGGGCTCTAAAATTTATGAAGAAAAAGTCTTTTCATTTCATTACTAAAAAAAGGCCCATGTAAATCTGGTGTAGTAATCAAATAAACAAATACATAGTAGTTTCCTCCAATAATTCTAGTTCGTATTGGACCAAAAAGATCATGGAGCACTAACTGTAATACATGTGTAGTTGGAACATCACTAATTTATTTAAATCTAGTTATATGTTTCTCTCGGTATTGATAAGGGTCAGAAAATTTTGAAGAATCAAATATTAGATTTGGTATATCCATAACATATCCTTTATTTTTCCATTTGATTTTTTTTATAAAGTACAGTGTCCTAACCTTCTATTCCATAACCATTATTGGTCATCCATTTCACTTAATCATGGTATGTCTTGGCTCCTAATGTATTATATCATATGTTTGTATACCTTCTCATGCCCATTTGTAGAGATAATGAATTCATCCATGGAATTGTGAACTAAGCATTAATAATTTCTAAAATTCACAAGGTGACCAAAATCACACAATTGACTTCTTCTTACATGGTTGTGTTTATGACCTTTAAATGACTAACCCTTTGAAATTAAAACATTTCTTTATACAACAATATTACATATACCAATGATCATACATTGGGAATTATCTCCAAAGGCCACTCTTTCACATTTCATTTCAATAATCTTTTCAAGGAAATTTTTATTTCCAATCATATGATGAGAACATCCACTCTTCATGTAGCAAATATTCATATTTTTGGTAATCGTTTTTTCTTCCTTAAAAATGAAATAGTTTTATTTTCAGAACTCAAACATGTTTGGATCTGGTAATATTAGATAAAATAACATTAAGAATCCATATTTAATTTCCATGTGATCTTTATGAAATACTAATGATTGGGTTTTATTAAGGGAAAAATTTATTTCCCAATGTCCACCACTCTAACACCTAGTGAAAAAATGGGGCACATTTAGGAATGAAAATGTAATGTGTAAATATAGGTTTTAAGCTAGAATAACTTAATCTAGAATTATTTCATAGAGTATGAATTTGAGAAGACATATTTTCAATGTTTTATATACTAGATGAAAAGTTTGACAAAGGTTTATTAAGAGAAACAATTTTATATTATAGTATAATGAGTAAGTTTTCATTCTCACAACATAATTGTTTGAAATTTGTTTTGGTTTCAAAATTAGTTTTTTCTAAAATAGGTTTTTCAATGTCCAAATAATGTTTATCCTTATCATAATTTACTCTTATATGGTATTATGAAATATTTCATAAATCAAGGGTTTTTTAATAAAGATATTTTGAATGATATGATACTTATTTTAAATGGATAGATTTTCTAGAATATTCATTTTCATGTTTTCTCTTGATTATTAAATTTTCATTCTCATGTAATTATGAACACCAGTATAATTCTTCAAAAGTAGGTAAATTATCCTTTGATGATGAAGATTCATTATCCGAAGAGTATGAGTATTTATCATCCAGGTAATTGTTATTTAAAGAAACATTTGTTACAGATTCTTGAATTGTGAACCATAGCCATGATAAAAATATTTTCTATATTTAGTTTAGATATAAGTCCAATATACATCTGATAAATTGATTAATATTCTAAAGACTCATTAGAATAATCACCACCACTGACACTCCAAGTATCATTTGATTTCAAGTATTTATTAGTCTTATTATTGTAATAAATTTGCTGGTTCCTTTCAAAATTATTATCCTTTATTTATTTCCTTTTATGAAATGGAAAATTTGGTCTAATATGACATGCTCTTTTAGATTCATATCCAATAACATATGAGGCTTTCATGTCCTTTATATCATTATTTTTTAATCTTTATTTAAAATATTTATTTCCCATAGTCTTGTTCATTATCTTTGAAACATTGTCTTGTTTATTCTCTAAATGATCACTTTCACTGGATTCTGATATATAACAAAATATTTCTTAACACTTGATCTTATAACCCTTTCTGATGTCAAGGATTTAGATGTAGTAGTAAAAGGTACATTTCGATTACCATTATTTTTCTTATTAAAATCATAATCTCTTATCATTTTTGTTTCATATTGTAAGACAGTTCCAAATAATTCATCTGGAGTGATTTTAGTATCATTTATGTTCTCATCAATAGTGTTCCAATTTGAATCTCAGTTGTTGGGAATGATATCTATAATCGGTTTCAATATTTTCTCATAATCAATTCCTTTTTCAAAAAATAAATTTAATACTATTTATGGTTACCATAAATCAATTTTCAATCTTGCATACCAGTTCTCTATAGAAAAAAACCACGATATTCATCTCAGAGCATGGATCTTCTTGTTTCTATAACATTAGATGTGACAAAATGTGTGACTTCGAGTTTCTTATAGATATAGTTGGATACTTCACATGAGGATATCAGAATATATATATTTCAAGTTATGGAACATAATACAGTATTTTTTACCTTGTAATTCAGTTGATATTCTAGTTCTACATGGTGGGTGAAATTTCTGAATTCCTTTTCTAGAATTATGTAATCTCTTGTGAGTATTAAAAAATTATCTACAACTTTATTTATAACAAAATTCTTCATTTGACCTCTCTAGTAATTCTAATCATTACCATCAAATATAGTTTTTCTATTTGGGTTTATATTATCAACTAATCCAATATCCAGTCATGCTATCTTATATAAAAACACACACCTCAAAACACGTTAGTGTATTAAGTAATTACAAATAATGGGTTTATAACAAAAAATATAATTGAATTACAAAAAATAGTAAAACAAATTAGTGGAATCCTCCTCTGATACATATTGTGTAACAACTAGATCATTTATGAATAAAAATATATTTTTCAATGTCTTATAAATTCACATGCACAAGTTTTATTATTTTTATTACTCGGTTTAAATTGATGTCTTGTATCATTTCCATTTATAATGTAGTCGTTGAACAATGATCACATGACTGATATAAAATTAAGGTTTTTAAAAATAATCCTTTTGACACCGAAAAAGGAGAGGATGTCCTCATCCACTAGACATGGGTCATACGAAGCTCATTTGTTGGAGCATGAATGGGAGGTTTCATCAATAGTGTTTTCTCTTCAACAATACCAAGATGAGATTCAACACATTAATCTAGAATGGAATGTCATATGGGAGAATTTCATGTTAATAGAGATTACCACCCGAGAGATGATATATGAGACACCCCAATAGTATACCACTATCTCACACCTTACCCTTAGGTCTTACAAAGGTGTTATAAGCTTTATGTAATAATTTATTAGTTAAATATTGTGTAATCCCTTTTTATTAATAATAGTCTTAGTCCATCAATTTTTTTATGAAAATAGTGTTTCTTAAAAAGTGACGAATTTTATAAATTGTCTTTTTGGATAAATATGGTACTTTTGAGAAATATATACATTATATTAATATATGGTTTTTATTAATAATATCATATAAACAATTTTTATAAATTTTTATTCTATTAGTTCTTTATCATTAAATGATTAGGTAATCAGTTTGACAAGAGTTATATTTTTTATATGATAAAACATAAACTATTTTTTAAAGATCTAATGTAATGGAATTCAGTATTTTTGTAAAATAATTAATTTTTTAATAATATATTATTATCAAATTACTTTTATGAATAATAAATTATGATATAATTTTTATGATGTCAAATGTAATTTTTAATATGCTTTGAAAACTATTTTTTTAAAAAAGCTGTGAATTTTCAATAAATGTCTGTATTACTTTTAGAAGTGAATATTCACACATTTTGAAATTTATTTTGATAAAATAAATATTATTTTTATAATCAGGATATTTAAATTATCCAATGGTTAATTTTTAATAATTTTCTGAGACCGTAGATATTTATCATAAAAATGAAATACAATATAAATAAAATATGTTTTTTATTACATCATAATGATCCAAAACTGATGTAATAAAAACTATAATTGGTATTTGAGGCCCAATATATGTTTTTAAATTAAAATAATGTTATTTAATAATTTTTAACTTATTTTATAATGCCATAACGAATCCTGCAAAATGAATAATATACATTTTTATTTTAAATTCATTTCATTAATAATGTCACTCACCTCCTCATAATGAAGTCTAATATATTAATATTTTAGGCCATTGGCCTTATAAAATTATATTTTAGACTACACATTATAAAAGCCAATAGTGAAAATCATAGGAAGGTTTGGGGTTTTGAATATTTAAATACATAGATTCCAAAATCTAGGTCAAAGAAATATTAAAGAATTGTCCTATCATTTCCCATATAAACCCACCCAAAATCCCACTTATATTTACTCAAAAACCATAGATAACGTCCCTATACTCCTATACTCTCTCTATAATCATCAAAAGTCACCCCATGATCCCATGAAGCCCACGTTAAAGCTCTTGATGTCTCACACTCATGTAAGGGATTCCTTCTTTTCTCATCTTTTATCCATGTTTCAATATGTTCTAATACCATTTCAATTTTAAATTAAAAATTTTGGGGTATGATTTAAAACCTTCCACATACTAAATTTTAAATGTTTTAATGATGATATTCCACTTTCTCTCTCGTTAATTCCTTCTGTGCACACCCATTACCAAGTCGAAATTCCATAAGGGATTATTATCTTCTTATTTCTATTCATGTATTTCTCTCATATTATGCTTCGAAATTTCATTTAATATATTTGGATATATGATCCACAATCGCCTAAATATCTATTTAATGCATAAATTATGATATTCCCTTTTATCTTCATCAACCCAACTTATGAATTCTCATATGATGATGCTTTGATAACGAATTTTCACTCTAATTTTCCAAACCAAGATCGTCGTGTAATGAATACCATGCCAATTTCTCTATCATAGATATTAAACTTTATGGACATATACATATTTAATGGTACTTAACTATATTTATTACACATTCATTAATCATGGAATAACATATGATGTTGAATGATTTGATGATATTTGATCCATGTGGCACACTTATGCATGAAATGAAATTTTTATAAATGGTGTGGCCTGATAGCACTCTAATACATAGGGTAATGTTTAGTATCATGATAAATCATGATAAATGAGGATTTACATATTATAATAAATTTTAAATGATACTTAGATAATGTTAATTTCATTCTATATTCCACATTTCAATGTTATGATAATCCTTCAATATCAAGACTTTTGGTTCATGTTTCTATTATTCTACAATGATATGCCAATTAGAGAACATGTATTGTATTATTCATGTGATGTATGGTTTACACCGTTACTAGGCTTTATAGATCACCCATTTCTTAGGTATTTTTTCATGTTATACCATACAATGTTATGTATGAATGAATGAGTTGGTCATGTCAAAGATGTTTGAAATAAAGATGTTGTATTTTATATTTTAAGATGTTATGTAACATTCCTAATTTCCCATGACACAATAACTCCACATCCTTGTAGTTTTCTTAGGTACAAATTTATTTTATAAGTCATAATTAAGGGTCTAATAATGTGTAGGGTCACTAAATTTGGTATCAGAGGATAATTTTAGATATTTTTGGGATTATGGTTATAATAAACTAATGAATTCCATATGGATAAGACTAAGTTTTAGAAAATAATCCCTAAATTTTGGTGTGTATATAGTAAGTGGTTGATAAAAAATATATATCCCTATCTTGATAGAAACATGCATAGGTGGATCGATCACAAATGTATCTAGGGGTATAACCTGAAAACAATGCATTGAGGTAGACCAAAACGGGAACTGGTACATGACAACGGGCCTTGATACACTCTTGGTTCGACAATCACATGATATATGTTTTGGTGAATTAATTATCCAAGTATGATCCGTTATTAATGGAATAAAAAAATTCCCCTATAAATATATTTTGGGAATAATATCATTGATAAAATAGATGGATATTTATAAATTCATAAGTTAAGAAAATCAATCTAATTTATAAGTAATCCATTTTTTTCATTGGATTCCCATTTATGTGTTTAATAAATATATCCTGTAAAAGCCATTTATTCTATAAAATCGATTGTAATAGGAGGAATCGGACTAACAATTGTTGAAAATATCAATGTGATGACAGTTCTAATGAGATGACCAATCCAATAGGAGAGAGAATAACAAACATTGTCATGATACTCTCTCAGTTAATTGATGTTTTTAATAGAAACATCAGGGAAGAGGAATGTTCAACCCCCAACACTTAATAAAGAATAAGTTGCAATCAAGAGCTTTATTAGACCATGGCCTTTTACTTTCAATGGATCATATGATCCCTCAATCATCAAAAAATGGATCAACACAATTGAGAATATCTTCTCTATCTTTTAGTGTTACGAACAAGAGATGGTTCTTCTTCTTTCTTATCATATTGAGGATTAATCCATCAATGGTGTCAATTGATCAAAAATATGAAGCTATGGGAAGAGATTGAGGTATTCTAATAAAAGGATTTCTTGAAAATAATTTTTTATTAATATTTTCCAAACACCAAATGACTTAATATGGAATGGGACTTCTATTCCCTCATGAAAAGAGACGATGGATCCATTAGAGCATTCGAGGAAAAAATAAAAAGGATTTTACGATGCGCCTCTGGATTTTTTGTTTTCCCCAAATATAAGGAGGAATACTTCTTTGGTTGTATAAAACCTTGAATATTAAAATACCTAGCGATCCGTGACTTTGATTGCTATGAGGAAATTTTCTGATTTTCCCTCAAATAAAAAATGGAGTCCCATGAATCATAGGTGTGTCATGGAGATAATAATAATAAAGTAGAAATGAATTCTAGAGGTCATATTGACAAATAAAATGGAGATATAAAATTCTATCACCCACTTTCCAAAGATATGGAAATAATCACCATGAATATTTTTGGAAGGGGATAATGAAATGATTTATGAGTGAATGATAAGGGCACCTAGAAATTAAATATCAACCTGAAAAACCAACTTCTATGATAGAGGAATGGAACAATTCATAATCCTCAACACATTGTTCATTGATACAATATAAAATAACTAGAGGAAATTGGGAACTAGTTCTCTTAGAAATGGTTTTTCAGAGGAAACCAATAACCTTTAAGGCAGTATGGGTGTTAATTTTCCATCACTACTACTAAAATGAATCCCAAAAATGAAGTGGTGATATGTACACTAGTTATTCACTTCAAGATAATAAACATGATTTTTTATTCTGGTTCTAGACATTATTTTATGACTATAAAGATTAATAGAACAATCCAATCCCCACCACAAATAATTGATGTTTATATGTTGCTGAGAAAGGAAAATGGGTCAATTATTGCATTAATTGAATATAACTTTTCCCCTATCCAAATATGTGGATTGAACTTCTTGGAAAACCTCATCATACATCCTCTAGTGAAATTTGATGAAATTTATGGAATTAATTGTATTTCCACATATAGATCCAACAGAAATTTCCAAAAGATGGAAATCAGTCTCCATATTGCGAATCAACCCCCTATTTTTTACAAGCGCAAGGAGGAGTATGAATCTTATTTAGGACAATAATATCAATCAAGGATATTAATAACGTATTATCATTCATATAAATCTCAAATGATTATGTCTTAAGAAATAACCATCCTTGATGAAATTATGATTATGAGGGAATTTAGTGAACTGTTTCCCAATCAATTTCCCGTTCTTTCTCCTAAAAGAGTTGATTTATTCATCATTGACATCTTAAAATGTTCATTTCCAATATCCCAAAAATTGTATAGAAATTTTGTTATTGAGATTGAGGAGATAATGAAATAGCTATATTGGAATCTGGAAAAAGGGTTTATATGCCCATGTTCTTCACCTTGGGATGCCCCTGTCCTTTTTATCAAGAAGAAGGATGGGTCAATACACCCTTTAATTTTTTATCGTGAGATCAACCAAATCTTGATAAATAACATGTATCCCTTTCCATGAATTTATAAATTTCTTGATCAGCTACGTGGAGAATAATACTTCTCTGAGGTGGATCTACTGTCGAGATACTACAATGTATTGGTGAAGAAGGAGGATATCCCCAATACTGATTTTGTATATGGTACAAGTACTATGAATTAATAGTAATGACATTCAGACTCACTAATGCTCTAGTAATAATAATGTACATGATGAATAGAATATTTAATGATTACCTAGAATTACTTTTGGTATTCATTATAGTTGATATAATAATATTCTTGAAAACCAAGGGGGAGGACGAGGATAATCTAAACAATTTACATGAGTCCTCGAGAAAGGAGAAGCTCTATGAAAAGTAAAACAATAATGAGTTCCAGTTGAAGTAGGTCTCATTCATGGGGAATAACATCACATTCTATGACATTTATTTGGATCCCTACAAGAAAAATGCAATTGGGGGATATAGGAATCGAACATCTATAATGGATATCCATAGCTTCCATGGGTTAGTAGGATATTATAGCCGATTTGTGAGAAATTTATAACGATTGTCAAACCATTTTACCAAGATAACTCGAAAGGTAGTCATGTTTTCATAGTATGAAAAAATAGAAAAGAGCTTCATGTAGTTGAAATGGATGCTCATCATTGTGCATGTGCTCACACTACCCATATTTGATGAATTTTTCTATGGTATTTAGGGATTCCTAGAAGAAGGTTAGTGGATGTGTGTTTGTGAAAAATGACAAAGTCATTTCCAATGATTCATGGAAATTTAAATTTCATGAGAAGAACTATCGAAGAAATGTTTAGGGTTTGAATGTACTGATATTATCTTTGAAAATTTGGTGACATTACCTATTTGGGTAAAAGTCTGAAATATATATGGATAAAAAAATCCTCAATTATATATTCACACAAAAAGAGCTGAATATGTTGCATGAATATGGTGAGGGTTGATCAAGTACTATGACTACTCAATCCATTACCTCCCTATGAATGCGAACAAGGTGGATGATGCTCTATATAGAAAGGACCCAATGATTTAATCATTTATGAGAATTGAAAATGATACTATATTATTTTATTTAATTAATTCAGACATGAATATCATAAATAAGTTAACATTATCAATCCTTTAACAAATGATTTTTTAACCAAATATTATGGAATGTTTAATGGATGCTCGAAATGATTACGTGGTAATTCTGAAGAAAGTGGATACTATCAAAAAATGGAAATCATCATAGTTAAATGTTAATGGATAAGTAATTATGCGATATGGGTGAAGAATATGTGTTCCAACAAATCCAGAGTTAAAGAAAGAACTTTTGGATGATGCACATTGATAAAATATCTCTATTCACTTAGTAAACATAGTGATGTATTGGGATCTCTAAGGGCATTTTTGGTAGAATAATATGAAAAAGGAAATCAGGGAGTATACCTCAATGTTCCTGGTATTTTAGAATGTGAAGGATGGCATGTTGAAGTATAATGGGTTGATTAAAAAATTAACCATACCAATATAGAAACGGGAGAACATCACGATGGAATTTTTATCCGAACATCCGAATACATCCCAATGAAACAGCACTATCTAGGTTGTTTTGGGTCATCTTTCAAAGACCACACACTTAATTAAAATTAAAGAGAATTTTTAATTGGATCAACTGGAACAGATATGAATTAGAGAAGTGCCAAAGAGGCATGGAGTACAATTATTCATTATATCCGATGGATACACAAGATTCACCTCTATATTCAAGAAGAGTCTCCAAAATGATCTGAATACTGAGCTGAACATTAGTACAGCTTGTCATCCTAAAACTAATTGCCAATAGGAGGGGGCTATCCAAACAGTTGATGACATGATGAGATTATTCTCAAAGGACTTAAAAGGATTGATGGGGTCAACATTTTCTCTGGATGAGTTATTTTACAACAAAAATTTCCACTCAAGAATCCAAATGGTCTTTATGAAGCCTTTAATGGTATTAGGTGTAGAACACCGACATGTTGGGATGAATTTGGGCAGATAATACTTTTAGGTCTAGAAATTGGAGATGAATTGTTAGAGAAGATTAAGACCATCTCGAAGAACATTATATCTACTGAGAGTCGACAATAGATATATGCTAACTATCATTGATGATACCAAGAGTTTGATGTTGGAGACATGGTATTCTTCAACATATCCCCACTGAAAAGAGATATGATATTTGTGAAGAAGTTAAAGTTGAGTCAAAGGTATATCAGCCCTTTTGATATCGTTGATCACATTGAAGTAGTGGCCTATCGGCATTCACTACCACCGAAAATGACTCATGTACATGATGCATTCCATGTATCACTCTTGAGGAAGTACATACCTGACCAATCACATTTTATCGGCGCTCGTACCATTGTAGAATGACCTATCTTATGTGGTTAAGCTGAAGAAGATCATAGATCAAAGGGAAAACATTATACTAAATAAGATGATATCCCACATCATGTTGTTGTGGTGAAACCACATGTTTGAGTAAGCAATGAGGGAACTGGAGGAACTGATGAGGTAGAGTTAGCCTCATTTGTCTTGGTATGGGAAAAAATTTCAAGGGAAATTTTTTTTAAAGGGGGAATGTTGTAACGACCTGATCATTAATGAATAAAATTACCATTAATTTATTTTTATATTGAAAAAACCAGAACTATTTTTATTTTTTTATTATTTTGATTAATGATAGTTAAGTATCATTACCATTGATAATATATCCGTTGAACAGTGATAACTTGACTTATATAAATTTAAGGTTCTTAAAAATAATCCTTTCGTCACACACATAGAAGAGCATGGCTACATTTAGTAGACTTAGTCCATAGAGAACTCATTTTTCAGAGCTCAGAAATTAGGTAAAGTCACTGGGATTCACTCTGGACCATGCCAAATCTTAACTTCAAACCGTTAAGATTGTAAAAAATCACATATGTAAGAAGATCATGTTAAATATATTACCACCCAAGCGTTGTTATCTAATCCCTCCCCAGTGTTTATTTCCACTACACACCATTCCCTTAGGTATTACATGGGTGTTATAAGTGGTTACTTAATAAGGGTTTAGTTACATTGTGTGAAATCCCTTTTTATAAATAAATGTCTTATTCTATGAATTCATTTTTGAAAATAGCATTTCTTAAAAAGTGACAAATTTGATAAATTGTCTTTTCGAGTAAAATTAGAACTTTTGAGAAATATATAAATTATATTAAACTATGAAATTTATTAAAAATATTATAAAAAATTATTATAAATAATGATTATATCAGTTCCTAATCTATAAATGAATAGGTAATTATAATGATAAGAGTTATATTTTTTATACAATAAAATAGAAAATGTATTTTTAAAGAATTTATTTTAAGGAATTAAATAATTTTATAAATAATTAATATGTTAATAATATATTATTACCAAATTAATTTTATTAATAATCAATGCGGATATTATTTTTATAAAATCAGATGCAATTTTTATTAAGGTTTGAAAACTATTTTTTGTCAAAAACTGCGACTTTTCAATAAATATATGTTTTAATTACAAATGTGAAAATACACACGTTCAGAAAATTATTTTGGTAAAATGAATATTATTTTAAGAATTGCGATGTTTAAATTATCCAATAAGGAATTTTTCATTATTTTCGGAGAGAGATGAATTTTTTGGTAAAAATGAAATACCATATAAAAAACATCTGTTTTTTGGATATAATAATGACCCCCAAATTATATAATAAATATTATAATGGGTATTATTGGCCATATATATGTTTTATGGTTATAATAATGTGATTATATATATTTTTTAATTTTTATATATTGCCTTAGTGAATCCTTCAAAATGATTAATATATATTATGATTTTAAATTCATTTAATAATGTGACACACCTCCTCGTATGAAAGGAAAATATTTTAATATTTTCAAAAGAATTCCATATAAAATAATTTATTCACTCCACATTGGAAAAATCATGGGCAAAAACCATGAACCAATGTGTGGTTTTGAATATTTAATTATATAGAACCCAAAACAAAAATTTAAAAAATATTGAAGAATTCCCCACTCATTTCCTATAAAAACACAAACTATATCCCACATCTCTTCACTAAAAATCCTTGTAACACGTCCATACTCTGACCTCCTCCCTCTAGAACAATCCCAAGGAACCCCAACATCTCATTAAGCCCCTTTTAATGCTCATGAAGTTATACATGCATGTAAGGGATTTCTTCCTTTCTCATCTCATATCCAAGTTTCATTATGATGCAATACCCATTTAAAATCACTTAAAAATGTTGGGGGTTTGATTTTTCACCTCCCCCATACATCCATATTTGGGTTTCATGATAAGATACAAATTTCTCTCTCATTAATGGTTTTTTGGTACACCCATTAACATTCCAAAATTCGGTAATGGAGTTATCTCTTCTTATTTAATTCAACTATTTCTCCTATATTAGCCTTCTAAATTACATTTCATATACTAGGATATTATGTTTTATAATCTAATGAAAATATATTTCATGTATAATGATTAAAGACTCATTTCTCTATCAGCAACACGACATATGAATTTTAATATGACACTGTTATGCTACCAAATTTTTGTCGTGGTTTTCCGCAAAAAAATCAACATATATTGAATCCCACAGCAATTTCTCTATCAAGGGTTTTAACATTTATGAACCTATAAATATTGAATGGTACATATATTTATTTTTTCAACATTATTTAGTTGTGAAATGACATATAGTGTTTAATGATTCCATGTTATATAATCCATGTTGCACACAGATGCATGAAATGAAATTTTTTATAAATGTTGAGCCAAGATAACAATATAATTCATTGGGCTATGTTAATTTCTAGGATACTCCATGTGAAATAAGGGTTTACTAAATCTAACTCAAGTTAAATTATTATTTACCCATGATAATTCATTTGATATAAGGGTTTAATCATTCTAATCCATGTGCAATGTTCCTTGGCTCATGCTAATATCATATTGTATGTCATTTCCACAATTCCATGTTATAATAATTGCGTCATATCATGCTTAAATGTTCATGTTTCTATTATGATTCATTGATATTACTATTTCATAACATGTATTGTATTCTTCATTTTATACATTGTTTAATATATTTGTAGGTTATATATCTCACCCCTATCTTATGTATGTCCTCAGGTTATCCATTCCAGTGTTAAGTATGAAGGAATGAGTTGTTCATGTCAAAGAATATTGAAATAAATATAATGTGTATCGTGTTTTTAATTGTTCTGTAATGTTCTTCATTTCCGTTGAAACTAGACCTCTCTTTCCTCATAGTTTTCTTAAATATAATTTTATATAATAAATCATGTTTAAATTTGTTATAAAGTGAAGGGTTATTATAAATTACAGGATCTAAATATACAAGTATATGTATATGAGATGGCATAGTACAAGAGGGGGTGAACTGTAGGTTTAAATGTTTGGTATTTAAATTCGTATGAATAAACATAGTTTAGATGTTATTAAACTTAAAAAATTCTGAAATCATCTTATTAAACAAAAAAAATGATCAAACACATCATTGATCCATTAAATTGAATATGATACCACATGTTTTTAAAAATAATGTATTTGAATTGAATACAATGATCAATGTATAAAAATGTTAAACATTTTACCATACAAAGAATATAATATTTAAATAAATACTTTTATGTGAATTAAAGTATCGTAATTAAAAAATTACAATAGAAAATAATATGAACATAAAGAGGAAATAAAATTATTTCATTTCTATTACAACTACTAGCAGATAATTAAAGGGGGTAACAATTTTTCTCCAAATAGTATGGTGTCCTTTCACCTAGGATAAAATGTTTATCCTACGACCACATGGGTAATCCCTAGATAACATGACCGACACATCTGCCTTCCAATCAATAGAGGCCATCAATTTAGAAGGTAATCATAACTTCTAACTTTCAAATAATTGAAATCCCTCAATACAATGATCAGAATCACCATGTTCCTATCACCAAAATCTCTTGATCATTATGAAAATGATCAGTCACAAAAATAAATACAAATCATTTATTTAAACACAAGAACTAGGAACAATCAATTGACATCATGTATCTTCAGAAATTTCTTGTGGTGAAAGAGAGAGGTTACATTGTCTCTCTCTAGAATCACAGTAGTGTATTATATGTTCAATCATCCAAGTCTTGTTTTCTATAGTAAAAATTACCTCTTTTTTATAGGCCTTTTATTCAACGGTTATATTTCATTTCAAGGGTCAAATTTATCCAAAAAACTCAAAGGGACTTCAACACCTAAAATTATAATGGTAAAAACAAAACAGAATACATGATATTATTTTGATTAGTATATAATTAACTCCACGACATCTGTTTGGTTGGAAACCAATAAGTAAAGAAGTATGAAAGTATAAATATTATGAATATATAAATCATGATTTAATGGATAATTTGAATCATAAATGTGGTATTAGAATAAGAAATAAGTACAATCAAACACATGAATATAATAAATAACATGATCACGATGAATTACATGGATAAGATGCATACTATAGTTATATTGTATAACATGGTTATGATGTGTAACATGATTATGATTCATATAATTATTACAATGCATTAAATGGACAAGATACATAATAATGTTATGGTGTATTAAATGGATTTGTTACAAAATATGGTTACGATGTATAATATGGTTACAATGTAAAACATGATTATGATGCGTAAGATAAGTATGATGCATAACGTGATTACAATGCATAATGTCATCACGATGAATAAATATACATGTGGTTATGATGAAAATTAATTCATGTTATTATGGTGAAAATATATATTTGTAGTTATGGAGAAAAATTGCATATTTGGTAACAATAAAAACAATATATGTGGTAATGATGGAAAACAAGATATTTTGTTATGTTAATAAACAATATATAAGTTTACGATGTGAAACAAGATGTAACATGTGATTTAAAAAACAAAAATGTGGATTTGAATGGTGAAACACATTTTGAATCAATATTAATGTTATTTTTAGTTTCAATTTGAATTATTTCTTCTATTGGGATTTGAGTTAAAAGCTACAATGTCGAATAAAATTTCACAACCCGATTCCTTTTTATTGGGTTATATTACATACTCTTTATTATTAATATTATAAGATTACATGTTTAATCAAACTAAAATAAATATTGTTTTTTCCACTTATTATATGTGGATTTGAATTTTAAACCCATTATCTATTCATTTATTTCTTCTCACATCATTATTACGACATTGTAAGGGCTTACTTCACAATCTCATGTTGTTTGAAATAAATAACAATTGAATTTTCATTAGTGGATATTATCTATTTATTATATAAGTAGGCATTTTATTTTCATATCCTTGGTTATCTTGGAACCTTATAATTTAATTGTACCATTTTTTCTATCATTTGTACTCAAAAATGTTTTTGAAATTATTTCTATGAAAATAAATCTTCATTTATCTCTTTTTATTCATTGATCTTGTTTTCTTATAAAAACCATATATTATAAATATTATTTCATATATTTTTTTAACCATTTAACTGCAATTTATAAAATGAATTTTTACAATTTCTTTTTTTAAAAAAAATAAAATTAATCCTTTTTCTCCATCCGAACAAACCATTTTTCTAACATTTTTAAACATGGAAAAGGAATTTTCTTTTTTAAATTATTTGAAATGTATATATTTAACCACTATTATTTCATAAAAGTTTCCATTTAAATTATAAAAGGATAATTTTAAATGAACATTATTTCACAAGTGATTTATAATGAAATGTGTTTATAAAATGATTTTCAAAATACAAAATATTTTTTCATCAAGATTATTTTAAAATGATATTTTTAGAAAAAATATATTTATTAATGAAAATAACCCTTTTTTTACTCCACATTTCATAAATTATATTGATACCATTTTTATTCTTCATCTTAAGGGTTTATGATTGAATTTTTCAAGGGTAGTGAGGATATTCACTTTCATGATTCCTTTTTGTATTCCCCTTGACAAATTCTATTTTCATTACCACTAAAAATTATTTTTCCACTAAATATCCATACCGATTATTTTATATGTAATTTTTATCTAAATAATATACCATTTCTTCATACGTGGTGTAATATAATTCTATATGATTAAATGAGGAAAATTTCAGAAGATTATATCTTTTACTCCATATGAATATTTATTAAGGAACAATATTCAATATACGATGATTTATTTGGACAGGTATGGCACGAGTGGGTCCTAGTTATAAATATCTCCTAATGCATTAGAATTATCTTGGGATACGTGAGCTATATTTACATAGATTACTTTTTAACTGATATATTAAATTGTCTTATGAATGGTTTTGATGGTAATGGTACCATGTATTTAAGAAACATGGCATGCATAAATTATCCATTTCCGTCAAATGGATTAGGTTATTATTTTTAAATGAGATTTTCCATTAAAAATTTAATGGACACATTTTATTCTCAACTTATTGATTATATGGAATGTGATTATATTATTTTCCATTCAATATATATTTTCTCATAACAATTACTTAAATATCATATGTTTTCAATTATTTAACATTCCATATTGTTTACTCACATAATTCTCACTTTACGGATTTCATGGAATGTGTATTCAGTTATTTACCTTCCCATAATTATTATTCTCATTGATTAATTATTTCTAATAATTTTATTACCCTTATATATAATTGAAGATCACACATATTTTATGTTATCCCCCCCCCCCCCCGATTCTCTAAAGTGTACTAAGAATTATATTCCTGGATACATAACATGAAAAACATATTATCCATGAATGAAAAATAATTATATTGTAATTATTTTATTCATTTTTAAGACAATGCTCATGTGTGTATATATTTTAACAAGACTACTAAAATATTAAGTTTTTTGGGATGTGATATAATTGTTTCTTATTCCAATGTAATTGTAGCATGTCACTGGTTATAGGCTATCTAGTGTCATTTATCTACATCCGTTAGTAGGAACAAAATTAAGATTGCATAATATTTTTATATCGACATGAAAAATGCTATTTTAATCATTATATAACATTATATTAGAACAATATTTCTTATTTCTATCTTATATTACTTTTTTTAGAATAGTATATAGTTGTTCAAAACATAAATTCTACTAAAAATAACTAAAACAAATAATGATAGATAGAGAACTTTTTAAAATTGTATTTTATCATGTTCTCTTTTTCTAATTATATATATTTCGGATTCGTATCTACGTTTTTATTTATTTTATACTATTAATTAAATTTCATTAAAATATTAAGAGAAATTATTATTGACTGATAATTCACAATAGTTTAAGTGATACATAATGATTCTCATAGACGTAACATAAGTTCAAAAAAGTCATGGAAAATTGTCAGAGTATTGGGTATGTATACCTTTATATGATATTATTTTTACTAATATAATCCATCATATTCTGATTCATCACCAAACAATTATGGGTGATGTTTCACTATTTTAAATTAGATGACTGTATTAACAATTAATATAATATCTTTGAATACATAATGAAACTTGTGAAGAATTCCATGACAATAAATATGTTTATAATCCAAGGGGATAACTGTTAATGATGGGATAGTATTTTAAATGGTAATATTGTTATTATGATATAGTGGAATTCTTTTTAAGATCTATTCATGGAAAATATTATTATAGAAACCTCGGTAAAGTAAAAAATTTGATAGCTTATAGAAAGTGTTAAATAAGTTATTTAATGTAATGTAATATTGTACTAAAATTATATAGGTACTTCATTTTGATTATCACATGAGTGATTATAAATAGTTAGAATCTTGTAAATGGAAAATTCATTTTAATGATTATATTTTATATTTTAAATATCATGTATTTTGTGAAGAATGATTATCTGGTTCTAATAGTTGCTATGGAAGAATTGAGTTACTTGTACAATTCCTTGGAAAAACATAGTCGAGATATATTACTATGGGAGGAAGAGGTGATAGGAGGAGATGTGTAGTTTTTAATCATTTTAGGATACTCTATAAATAATTTTTCATCCGCATACTATCTTATAGAGATCTATATTTAAATGTATTTAGTAATAAAAAAATTACTACCCACATAACATATCAATTTATAAAAATTTGTTCCAGAAATATGAATTTTTTTTCTGTTTGGATTTTATTATAGTATTTATTCCATGAAAATTGGTTTGTAACTTTAGTATATTCATGCATATAATTCATTGTTTTTTGGATAATAAATAAGGTTAATTGAGACCACTTACTAGTAGACGTGATCAAGAAGGAATAAAACCTGGTAAGAGTTGATAATCGGTGGCACATTCCTCCAGATATGTTTTCTAAACTCATGTACAACTTATACACTCAGGGGGAATCTATAACATAAATTACTCAACACTGGGTAAATATAAAGGATTTTTCTATAGAGATATATAATAATATCAAATACCCATTTTTTTAATTTGTTTGATATTGGGGCATAAATATACATTATTTATGAGATGTTGTTATCTATTCTATGAATGAAAGCGGATGTTTCTCTATAGGTTAGGAGAATTGATTTCACTTTTGAATAGTGAGTTGAAAGGAATTATAGTTTTTTATTTTTTTAAATTATTGTAAAAAAACATAAATTAATATTTTTTTCCACAATTATCATAAATATATTCTATGTAAAATTTGTTATGGATTATTTAATCTAAATGTATGTTCTTGTCAACTACAGTTGAATGTGGGTTTCATTATCCCCATTGGTTAGTATTGAAAATACAATGATTAGGGAGTATAGAATTTAGTTAAGATGATAATGAAAAAATCAAAAGAATGATAGATATATCACTATAAAATATTATAGCTTACCACTAAATATAGTCAATGTCATGGAACCGTTTTTTATTCATCCTTATCATACAACTCTAACTAAGAAAATAAAATTTATATTTAATATAAATCATAATTATGAAATGTAATTTACCAATCTCAACATGTTTGAGATTTGTAGTTATAATAATACACTTAAGGAACTATAAGTGGTAGATAAAGGAATGGGTTCTTACAAAATAACACACCTAAAAATGTGAGACTTTACCAAAATAAAATTTTATTTTTTATGTTTATGGATATTAATATAGGTTATGTTCCATCCACTCTTTGAGTAACTAATTTTAAAAATGATTTAAAAATTGGGAACTATCCCCCATATTACACTCCCTAATCATCAACCTTAATTCACTACTTTATTCAAGTCAAATTTGGTTTATATATATTTATATTTATCTAAAAACATAAGATTAAACTAAATTTATTGTAAATTAGAAACTAAATTATGTAACAAAAGTATTCTTCACTTTACTAAAATATTCTGTAATTTAATATGTATTCAATATCACAATATAACGGATGGAACATTGTTTTCTAAATATCATTAATAGTTATAAAATTATTCCCCTTGAGAAGTATAATTCTAGAAGTGTAATTATATCATTAGGGTCCATCTTCTATTCCAAATTATTACACAATATGATTCAATATTTGTAAACTATGTCCCTTCTTAAAAAATATATGAAAATGAATCATTAGTCTATTTATTTCATCTTTAATAAAAATGAAACATTACACAATTCACTATAACTAATGACTCCTCCAAATATTCCCTTAAAATATTTGTAGATTTACAAATATGTAAACCCTTTAATCAACATTTTGGATAAATCAATATTTGTTGGATCATCAAAAACATTTCTTTATGACCATAATAATCAGGATATTACCAATATTTATAATTTTGATGATTCATCCTTCCAAATAATAATCCATATATTTCCATAAATAAATAGACAAAAATTTCATGATTTAAAATATTTCAAAAAAATATTGAATAGATATATTCGTTATGATGAAATGTATCACAGTAACTGGATCCTCTAAAAAATATTTGACTGAATTGATAGATAACCAATGGTATTCATGGTTCATATATCTCAAAAAATTCCCTTTTTAAAATAGTTATGAAAAATACAGATTATTTCACAATAATATATTCTTGAAACATATAAAACATTAATGATGTTATTTTGAAAAATGTTCTTGTCCAGATCATTCTATTATCTACATGTATTTTTTAAATAATCAACCTTAATAATTAAATAACAAATGAAATGGTATCAAAAATATTTCAAAGTTTATTATCCATGGTTCAATTTCCAAAATCACGTCATGACTCAAAAAATTGGGTCTTTATTTTATCTTAATTTATACTAATACAAAAATCTTTTGTGACAACCAATTACTCTTATATAGAGACAGTTAATACATGACCATTTGAAATATTTTTTTAAACATTAATTTTATAATTAATAATTAAATGAATCTATTTCAATACAGGATTATGTAATTCAAACATCATGGTTAATTCCTTCTATAAGAAAAAATATACATCCATCTCAAAATGAAAAAAACAAATCTCAGAATACTCTAAATTCCCTGATATGGTAGGATAAACAATATTACCTCATAAAAACATCAATCAATAATATACGGTGACCCAATATTTACCAATTATTCACAATATCCTTAAATCATTAATTTTATTAACTTTCTACTAGAATTTTAAATTTCCACATTCACAGAATCTGAAAAATATATGCAATGAGATTAATAATACCTCTCCTTGTTTCTCTCATAGTTTATTGAACATCACTATAATAAGCATCATATTATAAATTCTTGTATTTTTATTTTATGAATAATTCACCATGTGTTCTTTCTATGTAATAGAATGATATTCATATTCTTTCAAGTATCGCCATATCTTAAATTATTACCATCAATATCATGGAACCATTATCAATATTCCATCATTATCCAACTTCCATTAACTTCCAATAATACGACTATTGTTGTGTACCATGATTCCCCATGTATTAATTCATTTAAATTGAAATATGTACCATATATATCCTTTAACTATATTCCAATAAATTCGAACTCTTGTGGTTAATCTCACTATTATTGATTTTTCATATATTGAAAATAATCATTATTGATTTCTATCATTCAACAACATATAACTTCTTCTCATATTAACACAATATCTAATATTTTTAAATAATAAAAAATATTTTCTCCTAATTATGAAATTTTCAACATTTTCATTTTGTTAGAAATAATTATTTAAATCATATTCTCCTTCAAAATAAGATATTTTTTATTACACATTCATATTAAATCCATGCACCAGAACTATGGACTTCCTTTCACTATTTCACTAAGATTATGCTTTTATATTATTTAATTCCCCCAATTTTTCTATAAAATTCAATGGTTTTATTTACTGTATTCCTTGTTCAATCAATAGTTTTATTATTGGGAGATAATAGAAGCTGGAAAATGATGGAATATTGATAATGATTCCATGATATTGATTGTTATAATTTAAGATATGGTGATACTTGAAGGAACATAAATATGGTTCTCTTACATAGAAAGAACACATGGTGAATTATCCATGAAATCAAAATACATGAATTTATAATATGATGTATATTATAATGATTTTTAAATAAACTATGAGAGAATAAAAGTGAGGTATTATTAATCTCATTGCATATATTTCAGGGATTCTATGAATGTAGAAATGTAAAATTCTAATAGAAACTGAATAAAAAGAATGATTTATGGATATCATGAATAATTGGTAAATATTGGGTCACTGTATATTATTGATTGATGTTTTTATGAGGTAATATTGTTTATCGTACCATATCATGGAATTTGGAGTTTTATGAGATTGGTTTTTTTTTTCATTTTGAGATGGATGAATATTGTTTCTTATAGGAGGAATTAGCCATGATGTATGAATTACATAATAATGTATTGAAATAGATTTATTTATATATTAATTACTAAATTAATGTTTTAAAAAATATTTGAAATGGTCATGTATTAATTGTCCCTATATTATATTAATTGGTTATCACATAAGATTTTTGTATTAGTATCAATTGAGATAAAATCAAGACCAAATTTTTTGTGTTATGACAAAATTTTGGACATTGAACCATGGATAATAAACTATGGAATATTTTTTATAAAATTTCATATATTATATAATTATTATGGATGATTATTATGAAAATACATGGAGATAATAGAATGATCTAGACAAGAACATTTTTCAAAAGAACATCACTGTAAACACCCAGTTTGTCTAAGAACCCTTTTTTTGAAAAAGTTAATATAGCCATAAGATATTCATAGAAGTTTTAAATTAAACCTTTAACAATATATATCCCATGAAAAAATAGTATATACATCAAAAAAATACTACATGTTTGAATCAATTTTTCTAATTTTTCATATTTTACTAAGAAGAGAAAAATTCATTAGAAACATTACCTCTTTATACCATTTTTTCTATAAAAAAAGTATCATATAATCAAACCATTCAAATAAATATGTAATTCCAATAATTTTAGCTTCTTTTGATCAATTTATGATTTTATTTTGATGCACCATCTTCTCCTAGCATTATTTATACTCTCCATAATTTATTGTGTGTTTAAAAAATACATTGATTGTAGTTATAAATATATTATGTAAACATACTTGAGAAAAACATTAATGTTTTAAAAATAATTATATGTTATAAACCATAATTTTATTCCTTACACTAACTTAATTCCATAAAAATGACAAACCTCATATGATAATTCTTGATTAATCTACCAACTATAGTAAACATACATGAATAATCATTTTGAAGAATATAAAATAATGCTCAAATTTTGTGAGTTGTATAAACTTAGCTACATATTGGCACAACTTTTTATAAGGATGATAAAATTGTTAGTTCCATTTCCCATACATCAGAGATGATACTTGATAAACATAACAACAATAATTTCCCTTTTTCACTTTACTAACATAATATTCTGAATCTATATTTGCCATAAACTTTTAGTATTTGATTTTACAAAGGCCAAACTTTTAAAAACTCAACAAGGATTACATAGAAAAATTATTCATAGAACCTCTATTCGAATTATGTCATCTTTATATCCAAATTCATGAAACATAATCACCATGCGGTTCATGATTCATATTCTTTTAATATCATAAAAATGTTATTATTACATGTTAAATCAGAAAAAATAATGTAATATATCAACTTTTACTATTTATACTTACCTAAAATGTTTTCCATGTCATACTCTCTAATTATTTCCTAGAACTACATAATTTAATGTAAAATAAATTATCATTCAACAAGATTATAGTTATAATCGTTCAACCATCATATTTACCATTAATACAAAAATTAATTAATTAGTATGATTATAACCACTTAACCTTCTATAGTACACCTATTAAATTCATATTGGACCTTAATAAAAATTGAATTGTATAAATGGTTAAAAATAAATTCATCCCTTTGGTTGGGTCCCATCCCCTTCAACCTAAATTATAATAAAAATAGTTTTTTAAAGATGAACATTTAAGGGGATAATTTTAAATCCCATGCATCATAGAGTAATGGGATATGGTTAGCCACGGTGAACCAACTATTTACTTCTAACTTTATCCAAAGCAATATATGTGATAATAATTTGAGTAATTACACTTGTGTAAAATTAACTCAGATTTTTTCAAAATAGATTTCCCTGTATTAATTATATTAAAATAACTATCCACTATTGTGAATATGTACACTACTTTACGTTTCCTCCTTTAATACAATACCATGGTATCCTTCTCCATTCATTCAACTAACAAAGAGATTTGTTCCTCATATATATCTCTAATTTATTTATCATTTTATATAAAAAAACATAGTCATTCAGAATGCTTAAATTATATAAAATCTCTTAAGTCTATATATTACCCTTAAAATTGGTTCTTTAATAAAATAAAAAATAGATTGTGGTCCTTAAGTCCATATAAATTTTCTAATCAATGGTAATCCATGAATTTTGAATTAATAATCATTTTACGTAGATGGGGAAATATTTTCCTTAAACTCTGACTTATTTACATTTTATTGAGAATTATTACTATATAAAAAAGAATATTTTTCATGATTCACCCATGATTGTATCCTAATATTACATTTATTTAATATAGAAATTATATTCGGTTGTTTAATATATTTTCTATTTTGGAATAACTTCATTCATTTCATCGTAGGAATTATGTATTTCCTTTTGACAATTTCATGTCCTTTCAAGCTGTAATATCTTTCCATTTGACCATTATAAGAATAATTAAAAAATATATGAATAAAGTTACATCTCATTTGTCATTATCTTTGTTGATATGTTTTATAATATTTAAACCTATAATTAATATTTTCATCTACAGAGATCACATCTAAAGAGTTTCCTATAACTCTATGAAGGATATCTTTAATTCCACCGTATATGGTGAATTTTTTCTTCTCCATTTATAAATAATTTTCAATATAATGATATTTTTAAGATATTTTATTTATAAGAACCACTTTTTGAGGCTGATATTATTGGGAACCAAATAAATTACCATTCCCTTTTTTAATTTAACTTTGTATAATGATTTTATTACCGTTAAAACCATAACATTTTTTGACAATAATACACTATATTATCTAAAAATTATATTTACCCAATTTTACTCTCTCTTCATGAATTTTTGTTGAGATATGAATTTTGATTTAATTTCATTTTGAGTTATTATTTTTTCATTATCTTCATGTTTATGTTCTTTATGTTTCTTACATAGAATTATCGTTTTTCACTCATTTCATAACAGACTCTATCTATGAAAATTATAATTTTTAAAATCATAAATTATATAATAAAAATTCAATAATAAATAAATAAATATATTTATTTATGATATCAAAATTTTCCATATTTTTATCTCACTATTGAATATATTTATTATTGTTTCACTAAAATACACTGATTTTACTTCTATATCCCATTTCCACTTCATCAAAAGAAAAAAAAAATTTCCCACTATAGAGGTGTGTATGAATTTTTAGATCAGAATATTACAAATGAAAATGTATTAAAAAAATATTTTCGAATATATTTAATTCCAAACTCATTAACAATCCAATATAACTACTCAGGTGATTTCTTCCTCATTTTCTACCTCTTCCTTAAAATTGAAAATCCTAAATTTCCACTAATTTATTCCATTAAACTCTCATAAATACCATATATATATGTATATCATGAGGATGATATAATTTTTCTCATATATTTTATACAAATGACTTCATAAATTATATTTATATGAAATACACTATCATAATGAAAGGGTTTCTCTTATATAATCTTTGATATAATAATTACCATAATATTTTTTGTCCATTAATAATAAAATCTTTTTCTATTTATCCTGAGAACTGATATTTTAATTATATACACTATAAATCCTTAACCACATTCCTGTATATAAAAATAAATATACTCCATCCAACTATAATTGTTATATTTCTTAAAATTAAGATGCTTAATTTAAAAAACCTATATTCCAAAAATTCAAGAACATATTGTTTCTATTAAAAAAATTCAAAACATATATGATCTGGTATAATTTTCTAGACCATTTTTTAATAAAAAGATAAACATCTTTCATTTTAGTTGTTAATTATGTGGTTAATTAGAAGGAATAACATTTAATATACTAGTCACTTGATTATGGTTGTACAAATTATTAAAATCGTATATTAAATTATGATAATATAAAAACATAATGATCTTACAATGTTTACACACATATAGACATATAAATTGATAATATTAATAATGATGTACCAGTTTACAAAAATTCAGAATTATACATTACATGAATGGGTTAAAATTTATGTTTTGAAGACTTTAAACATAGACCAACTAAACATAGAATTGATTTGGGGATGGTTCACTACCTCTAAACGTATAATCATGAAACTTATTCCCCTAAATAATTTTATTCATTTTCCTTTATTTATATGTTGAATGTCTCTCCAAAATGAATATAAGAAACTAGTTCAACATTTATCTAGAATCTAATGATTTTTTCTAATGATTATATCCAACCATATTTCTTCTTCATCATATATAAAAAACATCTTGCTATGAAAGATGACATAATGTCAATAAAAAAATATATGTCAATGAATTTATCCCAACATAGAAATATAATTATACAAATGAAATTATGGTCTTTTTCTCAACATAATTATCTAAAGATTGAGTTATGAACAATTAAAAATTATGAATGATGATCCATCATTAAAATATAAATATATATATTTATATTATGTTAATGTAACTCTTATATATGAAAAAATATATTTGACGAAATATTAATCTCACTAGTTACACCTCTATACTTTAAATATTATATTTTAAAAAATTTATACATTTCTAATAATTGTAATTCATATAAAAGATTGTTTAGAGTTTCCATGATAATAGATAATATTAAAATATCCCTAAAAAATTATGTTTGGCCAATTACATTCAACTGAAATGATTCATCATTTAAATTTCTGAGCCAGAAATCTCCCAATTTAATTCTTATGGGATATTTAAGATATATATATTTTGCATATATCACAACATGAAAATACTCAATATAGTGTTACATGACATAGTCCAGATTTCATCCAAAAATAAATATATTATTTTTATTCAATAGTTAATTAACATCGGTTCAATATCTCTAATACATTAACTAATAAAACCCTATACAACAAAATATTATTATTTATTGACTAATAATAAATTATAGAAAAGAACAGAAATTTACAATAGAACAATAGGTGTGATTATGACATGATGAAAATTAAATCTCCATGTTGATATGTGAAAGAATTTTTTATAAAATATATAACAAATTCCATTGGAATAATTATTTTTACATCATATTTTTCATTGATTATGATCAAAAATTATTATGCAATTTCTATTATTTTAATGTGAGTTCCTCTCTAGTTATAAGATCGGAAATAAATTATGTGAGAACAAATTAATCTAAGGAATTGACCATTAAAATATGATCAATTAAAATCATGGTTGTAGCCATTATGTTGATCCATCCAATGCCTTACAAATCATATAGATCAATATTCTTATTTTTATGGAAGATTGTTTTTTAATTCTTCTTAAAATAACATGCATACTTCACCAAATTTTAATAAATAATATTAGAAATATTTTACTACGATTATAAGAAAAAATTTAATGATATTAATTTGTCAATACATACATCAATACAATATGATTATATATTATTAATGAGAAAAATCATAATCTCCTCAAATATAGATCGGAGTCTCGTAAAACAAAAACTTTTACATTACCCTTTCATAGTATTCCTGATGTCTCTATATTGAAATCAGTACTACCATAGCCACGTTTCCATCTACCTTACCAAATATCAACATGTAATCATTATATACCAATTTAGTGAATGTAAATGTCACCAATACTTCACTAAGGATGGATTCTACTTACAACATCCAATTTCTTCATTGATCATCAATATACATGAACTAAAATACTATATCTCAATTCTATAAAAACATCCACCTTCCACTATTATTTTAGTTTCCAAATATTCCAGACAGATTACATTTTACCCCTAAATGTCTACCACTTTGGATTGTTTTACAGGATTGAAAAAATTTATGATTAACATCCTTTGATTTCTGTCAAGAACATTTAATATCTTAATATTAATATAACTGTGTTAAATAGTAAATATAATCATAATTTTAAAAGTTTGTGGATAAAAAACATTGAATTACATCATCATGGTAAAATATAACAATATCTAGTATTTTAATTTTTTTGATATTCACCCCCTTAGATAAACACCTACAAATGTCTTCAATGATCCATGACCTTTTACCCCAGGAAATGTAATGAATGAAAATAATTAGATTAATCTTCTGGAAAACATATAAAAATAAAAATAATGAATAATTAACCATAACCATTCGATGATAATATACTTAATTAGTTAAATCAAGGACTACATTTTTCAAAAACTGACTCATGTCAGGTATATCATCAAACCTATGCAACAATATAACTAACATAAAATGTGTAGTTTTAATGATAATATAGACACTTATAATATTAATTAAATAAATTACAAATAATTGAAAACCCACATATGTTAATGAATTTATTTCATAATATATTTTTTCAATTAATATATTTATGTGATGTGTTTATTAAAATAAAACATAATAAATATCAAAGTGTCAACATAAAAGGATTATTCAAATAAATTTTGAGACATTTTATGTGTAAGGTATTTCAAATATAAATTAACAAAAAAATTTAGATTTAGGAAGTTATCTTACTTACTCATTTTGTATCAGAAACTAAATTTATATTATGTAGTGATAATGTGGTGAAAAATATGTTTGGAATGATACAACAAATTCTTCTAAGATCGTTAATTTTTTTCAAATTTCAGAATATAAATATTAATTAAATTATGAATTATTTATCAATGATACTTCCAATATGATCGTGAAGATAAATCATATGTTGTTTATTTTTTCTTATTATACTGATAATTCATTTGAGGAACTGAAGAAGAGATTCTCTACAACCTCTCTAACAATCTTATCTAAGGTATCTAAGGGATTTAAGGTATATTTTGATGCGTATTTGAGGGTCATTGATATATATTCGTGGTAAATAATCATGGGGAGGATTATTGTTATAATAAAATATAGTTAAATGGGAAAACCAATCAAATATAGAAATAGTAATGGTCATTATCAAACCTGACTAATCAGGTGAGGAACTATCATATTTATTTGTGATTAATGGTATAAACTAACCAATTTAAAGTTATATATATATATACATATTAAATGGTGGATTATTCATTTATAGATCATTGGTAGGTTAAATAGATCCAATGATTGGATTTTTACCCTCATGATGATATTCTGATGGGAAATGTTGGTATGTTTTATCATAGTTTTATTATATAACCTCAAAATGTGTATAGTTTATGAATGATTAAAATTTGATTCCACTATTATTTTAGATTCACATTAATGTAATTGACCATTTATATAGTCTAAATTAATTATATATATTGTTTATTGCAACAATTAGGGAGAATGTCAGGGACACATAGTCTTAAGACCATTAATGTATTATTATTATAGAATAATATGATGTCGGTGAGATAATAGAGGGATTGTTTCCAGTTTTCCATTATATATTTTATGTTTTTTGAAAAAAAAAACTTTTCTCATTTGAATGAGGGATGATGTTCTGATGTAATATCAGTCTTATATATGGTTTTTCCTCATTGTGTATAAATAATGAATGAGAATATTCACATGAATTTTTGATGTCCTAGTATATATCTTGAAAAAACTAGGTTTTTTCCAAATTCCATATATATTAGTGGTTTAATTTTGAAAACATTGAACATAGGGTAGTGTATCTTGCACTATATTTTAAAATAATAAAATTGAATGAAATTAAAATACCTTTAGATGAAATATTTAAAATATATCTTCATGGATGAGATTGTTTTTTTATAATTATAGACTATTTGAACAATAAGAATAATTTTTTTATTTATGTAATTTACTTCATTAGAAAATTTGTTTAAATTTTGAATATCAATGTATGTGAAATTATGTGGGGTTCAAATATGAATAATTTTGGATAATTGAATGTGGTTAAATTTGGTTTTTTAGCATGGGTTATTCCATGATCATGATATTTAGGTCAGACTATGTTTAAATTATCACCCTAAAATGATTGAAAATTATTAGCAGGCCATTATTATTCTAGATGACATATTTTTAGATTCTATTCATGATTTTTTTGGCTCTTGGTAGGATTACATATCATTGGGAGATTTGAAATAAAATTATATAAATCCATTATTTATATTTAGTGTTAATTATTATGCTCTTCATTATAGATAATTTCATTCTCCATAATGTTGTGCATTGAAATATAAAACCCCCTTAATTGTCCCTATCACAGAAGAAGTGAAAATTAGTAATTATGATGTTTATTAAGAAATTATTGATTGTTTATCATATTGTTAAACACTGTTATATTGATCAAAATTAATGAATAGAAGAATTTAGGGTTTTATATCATATATTATTCAATGATTATACATAATTGGGTGACTGAAAGAAGTGAAATCAAGTAATGATAACTTTTTTTTGATATAATATTATAGATCATATAGAATTTCATAGAGACTACTAGGATACCTTATCTACCACAATGATTCCATGATATTAAGAATTACATTCACAATTATCAGTAGAGTATATAGGTTCCCAACTCTCTAGATTTCCAATAATGATATGTAAATGGACTGTATATATCGATAAAAACATATTTTTATCTTTTAATATAGTGGAAAAGATAAAAAAGGGAATTTCACTAATCTGGTACATATGTAATGGAAATATATTAGAATTATTGATGAACCATTATACTTGGAGTATGAGGTTAAATGTCACCGAGTAAAAATATACCCCTATGTATCACACTAGAAGTTATTTGGGGTGATAACCCTAATAGTAGTGAGTTTTCACTAAATTTACTTCTCAAATATTGTGTAATAAGACAAAAATTACAACACTTACTTTTATGTGTGTTTTGTAATGTCCAAATACTGTATAAATTAATAATTATTAGGTTGGTAAATATTATTTACTAAACATTATATTTTTTTTCAATAATTTTCAAATATTTGGGAATCATTCATTGAAAATAATGAAATATATAATAATAAAAATACTTTTCATAACAATAGATCCAAAATCTCAGGGAGTTACATGCTACCCTTTTAAATAAATTTCACCTTCAAAATATAAATTTTTATTAACTAATAATTTTATCAAAGGGTTTATATTAATTTGGTCTATATTTTTTCCTACATTGATATAAACCTTAATAAAATAGGAAACAATTATTTTTCATTTGAATAGAATTATCATTAATATTGAGTTTTGTCGAACCATTTAATCCAAGATCCGTTGATTAATCAGTATTGGGACTTCTTGTTTTATAATTTATATACAATGAGTGTTCATAAAAATCCATTCATAGAATAACATATTATGATATAAAATGTGATATCCTTACTCAGAATAATTTTTTTCTTAATGAATGGAGAACAAATATTTTTATGAATTCCAATTATATTATTAAATGAATGATAATATGTTTTTCATTAGAATAATTCCATAAAACTAACACATGGGATACAATAATAATATACAATAATTTTTTTATTAATAAATAATTTTCATGACATCAAGAAGAAAATTTGATGGTCTTAGAAAACATTGTTTTTAAAAAGGTCTCTTTTGAACAATATAAAAATTTAATAATCTATGTTAATGGGTAGATGATCAATGTTCCCTACTCCACATAAATTTCATAACTTAATTTTATTTTTAGGTGTAAATATTATATATGAAGTTACATTGGTCTCATTATTCAATGATTCCTATCATCCTCAATAACCATTATATTATAGAATTGAAACTTTTAATTCATATTTTGTCAATACTTAATGAATTGCACCATTACTAGTTATTTTATATTATTTTTTCTACTCCCCTCATGCTAATTGATATATTTACATTCCTATGATAGATTTAATATTGAATAATTATTATTCCTAGAGAGAAAAATTTTCAATTCCCTTTTATTCAATTCCATGGTGGATTCATCCCACATTTTTGAAATAAATGATTTTGAGTCTTTTCTATTTTATGATCTTTATTTCTTGATTTTTCATGATAATATGTCATTCTATTATTTAGACCAATCATGTGTTCTAGTGAAAATATTCATCATGTTTTTTGATATTTTTTTGAGAATAATAATAAACTTTCTCAATCCATCGCCTGTTTTATTGGGTTAATCACAAAGGTAATAATATCAGTGTTGCTCACATAAATGGTTCAAAAAAATTCATTATAGTTCCATTCAACACTAAAACATAATGGTTTAAGATGTGTGATGAACATTTAACATCATATGAGTATTGTTATTATAAATTAAATAAATTAGTCTCAACCATAAATCATTTAGTCCTTTTTAATCAACATTTCATAACATAATTACATTATATTAACATAAATGAATATAACATTATCCAAGGAAACAATAATGTTAATTATATTATACTTTCATCCTAGTTCCCATAAGTAACATAAGAATCAGTCCTTCATAGTAGTTCAAATATTGAATATGATTAATCAACGTTTATTCATAAAGAGTGTCTATCAAGGTGCGTAGTCATAAACTCACATATCATGCACCAGTGTGATGATCACGTTAATATTAAATTAAACCATTTTTTATTGATTATGCCTTACTGAACCAGTTCCATATCTATATATAATTTCTTGTATCATGATATGAATGTATTTATTTTAAAATAAAATAAACACTATGATATGAAAATAATATTATTTTATAATATGCATAGTTTTATCCCTTATACGTCTCCTAAGGGTAATCACAAATATTTTATAATCATAATATATAAAAACAACTATACATGGATCTAATAAAAGAAAATTAATTCAAATCCGAAAATATATAACATTTCATGATTTATTACATACATTCCAATCAATAAATTTCAAGGATATAGAGTTCTAGACGTGTTGGATAGTTAGATATACAAATACAATATCATAAAAAATCAAAAAAGGTAATAGTTTTAACAGACACATAGTTCTCTATACTAAAAATGATTATATTAAACATAAAACTATATATTGGGGAAAATACAAAAGGAATAAGGTGATATCAAAATATGAGTTAGTGATTAATCAAGGTAAAAAGAAGTATGTGATAGTCAAAATATTGAACATGAAATCATAAATATGATGATAATATATATATATAAAAATGGAATAATGAAAATATATAATTAGATAATGGAATTATAAAAATTTGGGGGGAAATGAGATCATTAATGATGTCATGGGTCACTCCCATGACTGTCATCAAAATGTGGAAAAACACCAAAAGAGGATTATGTTCACCCCATAATCCCTTACAGAGTATTTAATGATATATACACATTTATATAATTCAATTTAAGGATATATAATTATGGTCCCACCAATCTAATATTGAATAACATGCATATATTAACCGTATGAGGAAAATAAATCATATATAAATAATTAGAATGTTCAAACCCTTGAAAAGGGATTGTTTCTAAAAATACACATTCCAGAAATAAGTTATGGCTATATCATAATGATTCTAAAGAGAATAATGATTTAAATAATTGGAACCATTATAATTGAAATGGTGAAATAGTTCTTGAACATAGAGACCCAATGTAGAAAATTCATTTGATGAATCTTGGTGAAGAATGAATTAAAAAGAACCATTATGGCTATGCATTGTAAAATAAGTAAATAATAAATTAAAAATAGAACAAGCTCATATTATTTCATGAAACTAGATATAAAAAAATAGGGTTATATATTAAATATTCAAGGTTCTTATTATATATTAACTGTTTTAAAAGAACATTGTATTTGGGTTTTAGTGACATGAGATAAGAAATATGGAAGCTCACTTTAACAATGTTCAATTAAATGTTATAATATTAATGTGAACAAGTAACACGTGATACCCCATTAATGAAAACACTATTTTCGTAGTTATATATTTACATGGATTATCAAAAAAACTATACGAGGTACATGCGAGTAACATTTCATGAAAGGGAGAAAAATAAAGATAATTTGTAATCATAAAATCACAATGGAGGTATAGATGATCCATTTTTTGGATTTAAAACACAATTATTGAAAATCACACTTCATGAAAAATAATATTAAAACATTTTTTCATGAAAATGAAAAGGTAAATATGATTTTCACATAGGATACAAATATATTATGTTTCAAAATAAAAAGTTAAACATTGGCTCTATTATAATATATTGACTTGGATGGGAAATAGACTTTTAAACGTATAGAAATTATTATACACATAGCATCAATTTCAAAATTTATTAACAATCACCAGTAAATAGAATGTCAACAAAAGTGATGTCCCATGGTATAAATAGGTTATACAATATGAACTAAAATATGATACTATAGGAGAAACATTATATATCAATAATTTAAATTGAGATATAAAATACACTAAAATTGATTGTTGCACATCAACAACATCCCATTGAAATAAGGGATATGAATGAATCTAATTATTAAAATTTTATAATATTTTATGATATAATATGACATGGGAGTAATAATAAACTATGAAATTGAATATTTTGGTATAATATCAATCTATGCCTCAATGAATGGTGCTTGAAAGGTAACCCTTATGATATTTTTAATTTTGACTCAATGGTCATTTTAATAATGACAATTTTATGGTTTTATAAATACAATGCTATAATAAATAGAGTATTCTAGAATGAAATATTGGGTATTATGTAAAAGATTAAAATTATAAATTGTAGAATAAATTTAATTCATGTCCTAGTGAAGATAAATTGACATGAAAACCCTTAACTATGTTCCAATTAACTCAACACATTCACTTAATATCCTAAATATATAAATTAATTTAATAAAATATAATCAAAATAAACCTATTCATATATATATTACTAATCCCATGTTCCCTTAATGTCACCAACCTCAATCTCTAATGGTACACCTCCTGGGCCTATAATGAATAAAGAGAGATAATAACCCATGAATATTGCCTCCTGCAGGCCCCAGGCTACTGGAAAGTATCAATGGTGTAAATTATCAAAAAAAGTATGGAATCACCCTATAAAATATATTATTAGGATAATGAATTAAGCCAACTAAAAAACCATGAAATATACCAAAATATATATAAACAAACCCATTCCAAAATTCATATGTAATGTAAACAATTAAAATGATTCTAGAAATTAGAACCCTATATTAAAACTAATATCAACAACATAGAAAATATAAAAGTTTAGAGTTATTATGGTTCAAAAAGATCCCATGGAAACATGAAAATTATATTATATGTAAATAGTGTGATCATACAATTAAATTCCCTCACATTACACCAAAATTATTTCATGTAACTGAAAAATTATTATACAAATTCACCCAGGAAGAATCTTTTAATCAAATAGAATCTTAATAGAAAAAATTCAAATCCCCACCTTATTTAGGAATGCTCCCAAAATAATGAATCTATGTACAATAATGAAATAAGGATCCAATCTACTAGAGGTTATATCACATTTCATTCCCTTTTTCCTAACTATCTTAAACCCCAGCATCGTATATCCCAGTTCCCCCATATCATTTGTACGGTTTCCATCCTATAAAAACTGAGAATATCAAATCACATAACATCCCACTAAAAAACACCTTGTCCAATCGAATACAAGTCATTTCCCCAACTGAATCATGTGGCATCACCTTACAACACACCTTTCCCCAAATAACGAGGTATATCACACCCCACAACATACATAAGCATAATAATAATAATAGGGTGTCATGAAAATAATGGATATCAACTATGTTCCACCCTCCTACATTGAACAACCCACACTATATGTCATCTACTGAAAGTCATCAAAACAAACCGCAAATGAAATGTTTACTTCTAGATATCATAAACCAAGAATATAAATATCACTTGGAAGAGAGAGAAGAGATGAGTATGTAGATGGATATCCATCTTCACCATTGACATATAAGTTAGTAAAACCCAAAATTATTTGGTTATTAGCACGAATTACTTGGTTCATCTTGGGTGTGTAAATAAATCACAATGAAATTATACATTAACACACAACAGACACCCCAACCCAACTTATAGGTTCATAATTTAAAACCATACAATATCAAAACATAACCATAAGGCATCACAAACTTTTCAACATTCATTTTAATATATGAATTCAAAACACAACATAATAAATCAACAAGAAAAAATCCACCTTCTATGTTTAGTTTAATGTTTTTAAATATTTTAACATCATTATTATGAGTAGTAATCTTCAAAAAAAATTTCATTACCAAAATATTTCATTTAACATTTATAATTATTTTATATTTTAAAAAATACACTCTAATCCATACCTCCAATATTAATTCGATATTTGAATAGTTTTTCAACCCATGTAATTTTAATTTCAATGTAAATAATAATTCCTTAACAATTGGAAATCTGTGAAAAAAAATCATCAAAATGAACAAGCCATTTGTTTACCGTTCTACAAATCCCTACACTATAACCAGTATTTCACATCCCAACACTTCCCATAGAAACACATATATATAATCCTAACCTTATATAACCAGAACCACCACATCACAACTGCATATCATTGAAACCACCAAATACAGAACATCCATGCATAAAAACCACATATCACAACCATAAAAGACAACCATAAATAAGAACCACTTTCTAGATATCACAACAACACATCACAAACCCTTACCACGCATATATTATTCGTGATTAAAATAAATATATTTTAATAACATTCAAATCATTATTTTGTGGGGATTATAAAGAAAAACTATAATTTCTAGGGGAATCCAATTTATAATGTAGATATATTCTCATAAAAAATTTAGTTCAATGTGATATCAAACTATCACACAACAAGCTAGCACAATCACATCTAACATAGAACAACTAAATCCCCTAACAACCATTATTTTAATTAATGAATCAAGCTAGTATAGCTGCAATACCAATTTTATGAAAAGTGGTATGACATATGTTTCATTCCCCATACCCCTCAATTTCAACTGATCTAATTCATTATTTTCATTAATTTTTTTGGTTACAATTTCCCAATGGAACAAAAAGTTGTGTTCCCTCTTTATGAGAAACTATAAGAATAATAATGATTTTCCTCCCTAAAAAATAGAAATTAATAATTTTTCCCTTGGTTGTAAAATAATAAGATGTTTTTAATGAAATGTAAACAATGAGAACACCTTAATAGATGTAGATAAAAACAGAACAATCCCTTACTAAAACCACACCAAACAATAGTGGATCCCTTGATAAAAACATACTTCAAATGAAGAAATGGAAGCATACCTAGAGATAGAATGAGTGGGGATCGCCATAAACAACCATGTGTTGATATCGTAAAAACAAGGATGTTATCCAATCATTGGGGGATGATTGAACTCAATGGGATGCACTTGAGTCTCTAAATTAACATGGTTAAATAAATAAAATGAATATATTTTTACACGGTGTTTGTTTTTTTAATAATAATATTAATCAAAACACCATAGTGTGACATGCCTCATAATAAAACTGAACCTATGAAAAAGTGAAGAACAGTGGTGAGATAGAAGTGACCACTATGTAGTGATTCAGGTAAAAGACACATAAAAATAAACATGATGAGTTACAAAACACATATATGATAAAATAGGAGAATAATTATTTTGAAATTGAGACAATATGACACATAAACTAATTTCCATGAAATGTATTGTGCAGAAACCCTACTCCACTACATATCCACAAAAGAAATGTTTGAACCACCAAAAGAACACTCTAATCCTCCATATTACAGCCATATAAACCTTGTATTAGGGAAACCCATTATAGTTTATCCCAAACATGAACATCCATGAACACCTCTGTGATTAAATTTTTGCTAAAAATCCACATATTTTATTCTAACTCATTACATCCTCCCGATGAAAATTTTCCACCAAAATTCACTCAAAAGATATAGTTAATTTGTTTATGGTTGTTACGTATGTTTCCTCTCAAACTATTCTTCTCTATGAGAATAAATAAAACCCAATAATTAAATAGGGAATGATTTCTAAAAAATTATTTTCATGACATACCTCTTAAGATTACCATTATAACTGAAACACATCCTGTAACACCCCAAGCTTCTACGGTACGTTTCCCTTCGAATAATGCGATAGCGTGTGTTGTACACAACCTCGAGTTCTAACACACACCACAACTAATTAAACTAGAAGTTGTGAATAGTAATACCTACTTTTTGAAATCATATATATTTTATATTTCAAAATGGACTTCATTTTTGGATTCGGAATATCGAATTTAGCCTAAGGTGAAATTTTGGTACATTTCGGATAACTTTCATATTTTGATGAATAGTGAAAATTACTAAATTTTAATTAAAAACAACTTTTTTAATCAAAATATTTAATAATGATAAATTATTAATTTTAGTAGTTTTAAAGTATATTTAGAATATATTTTTACCATTTAATATAATTTTGGTCATTGTACATAATTTTACAATTAAACCGAACATAAACAAGTGTCAATCTTTTGATAGTTATTATCTCTTAAAAACACGCTTTTTGTTTTGACAGCGGGAATTAATTTTAAATTAATTTCTGCCACTTCTGTGTTTTGAATTTAGGAAAATGGATTCCATATTTGGAATCAGTATGTCCAAATTATGTAAATAGGTAGCTTTTATTTTTACACATTTTGAATAATTACTGCGGTAAATATTTTATTTACCATGGTTAAAGGGTAAATCCGGTAAATAAGGGTTAAAAAATAATATTATAATAATACAAAATTAACCTAAAACGTGTTCTAACCTTATTGGTGGACACATACCCGACCATGGGCATCCTTGGGTCAATTTGGGGACCCCTTGGAGCCACTTGTATGTGGTAGGGACACATTATATTAATAAAGTTAAAATAAAAATAAAAATTGCATAAGCTTACATCTTTTAGAAGAACAATTTTTACATAGGGTTATACATGTTTTATTTTCTATTATAAATATTCATTAGAAAGATAAAAATATTTCCTACATAATGATATTTTATTTATAATTTTTAGACATCAAATAATTTAAATTATTAAGGACACAATAATGATGCAATGTTTACCTCATTAATAAATCATTTAAATAAATAAGATTATAATGATTAAAATATTATCTAAAACCTGTCCAATTCTTATTGGTTGATGTTATTTAGAATATGAGTCATCTTATCTTCGACCTCATTGATTTTTGGACTATTATAAACCGAATATAATTATATTATAAAGTAATAGTTTCACTCTTTCCTAAAGAGCCCCTCCTCTCCCTTATAAAAGGAGACCACTTCTACTCATTCCTCACACCTCTAAAGCCACTTGGATCGTCCAAACCCTGCCCAAATAAGCTCCCCACATCCCTCTCCTCCTCCTTGAAGCTTCCCCTTAGGAAGAAATCATTTCAAGATGTCCTTTGGTTCCAACCAAAGTGAGTTACCCAAATTAAAGGTAACGATTTCTCTTAAATTATTTTCATTTATTTTGCTTCTCCAACCCCCAAACGCTTTTTATTTCCTTTCTTTTGTAACAACACCAGTATCCTAAATATACTAGGATGTTGTTACAAGAAGGATTCAAACTACAAATACACACAACTCCATCTAATGGATGATGAACATAATGTTTCTGTGATGGCAAACTAACGCCTCACGAAACGATGATTGTTCAAATACATCTTACCGCCTCTCATGGTGGCCATTATGATGGAACTGTAATTAAATATGATATTAATGATATACATTTTATATATAAGCTTCTGTAATTCCATTTTATTTCATACCATTATTCGTTTCATGTTTTATATACATACGATAATTTCATTTGAGGAAGTGCGGACTACCGCCCCCTTAAAATGATATGACTCGTTCATACCACACATGGAACGTATAAAGGATGGTGTTAATTAACTTAAGTAACTTATATAAAATATTATATTATACTGGAATAGTAATATACCTATGTATCATTTGGATTCAATTCTTTTAAAATAAAAATTAAATGGAAGTAGCGTTCGTGCGTACGTACGGACTACCGTCTCCACGAACGTGATGAGATTCATTCTCCATCGTATCCATTCAAGTATTATTCTCATTTTAGGGTTAAAAATAATGTTAATATCATCCTGATTATGAATAAGATTTAATCTATCCATTACAAACATGTCTTACGTAACCAAACATTTAAGAAGAACGAATCGATTATCACCCGAAACGACGATAATACTAAGATATTATTAATAAAGCAATGTTAAAAGATCATATATGATATCATATTAATGTATATGATTCTTGTATAATTTAATAACAATTATTTCACCATTATACAGGAGGTTAACCTACCCCAACAAAGGAAAAGTACAAGGTAAGGGTTATTTCACAATCTCTTCATTATCCGAGGTTGTATTATACGTAATAATCTACTGGGATCTCTTTATCATCCACATCCATGTTTCTTCGAAATGTATTTCAAAACATTTTTACTATTTACAAGAATATGGGTTAAAGTCATTTATACCCTTGTTTGACTTTTTATAAGAGGTTTATAAGGGAATCATTCCGTCGTTTTCAAAACAAGGTCCTTTTTAACCTTTTCGATAGAATTGAGGTAAGAATGTTTTTTTTAACTTATACGGCGGGTGCTGTTATTTTCCGCCGTTATAAAATCGTCGAAGCTTTCCATACAAGCTTATAAGGATATTTTCAAAGAAAATGTTTTATTTTATATGGATCTTAAATGATTTCAAAATAAAAGGAGATACTTCTTTAAAAAGAATTTTGATTTCATCTATGTCAACATCCTTTGATGGATTTTAAGATTATTTGAAGTTGATTTATTATGATACAAAACTTCTATATTGTATTGAAGGTTTTGTGATATGTTTGACTGTGGATGTGCTATTTTTATACCATTCATAGTTTATGGTGAAATTATTGACATTTCGTATGCTAGTTTTAATACGAATGTTTATGTTATGTTTAAACCTTTTCATATGGGAATGCATTGGACTTATTAAGTGACGGGTGGAGCCCGCTATAGCTCCTCGATGCATCGGTAGGTCTCATGAGACAAACTAGTGTCTTGGCACAAGGCCTTGACAAAATCTTATTTGTAGTCTTGGCACGAGGCCTTGGCTATGCGGTTATGATAGTCTGGCATTATGCATTCCAACATTATGAAAGTGGTTATTGATATTGCATGTGATTATTCGATTAGTAGAATATCCATGTGAATAAGTAAATGGAATTATTTAATTTTACTTTTGCCATACTATGTTGAAGTTCAATTTTAAAAGGCTTTTGTTTTAGTAATTCATTGCCTTAAATGTTTATGCTTATTTTGAATGTTCCGCTATATTGTTATCCTTACTGGGCATTTGAGCTCACCCCTTTTCTATGTTTTATTTTTCCCAGGTAGTAAAGAAGTAAATTATGAATGACTTGCAGGGATATTATGAGGGGTTAATAGTTTGGATATGAAGACTTTGTTGTTGTAGTAGTTTTTTTCACTTTGAAATGTAATGTAAAACTTTATAATTATATCTAGTGTTTCCAAGGCTACTAAACCAATCGGTCTTTCGGGATTTGATATTTCTTGTGATCATGCCAATGTTACGAAGTAATGCACCGACTCTGGGTAGCTGGGGTCGGGGCGTTACAGTTGGTATCAGAGGAAGTTTAGTACAAACCTTGGAAGCTAGATTTAGATAAACTCTGATTAGAGCACATAGACCTAAGATGAACTTTGAGGATTAGTATAGAAGAACTTCCTAGAATTTTGGTATTGTAGAGACTTTGTGAGTTTTCCGAGCAATACATCCCTGTCTGGATACGAGCAGGTAGAGGCGGCTCTGGCACAGATGCACCTAGGGGTAAAACCCGAAAACACCGCTTTGAGCTAGACTCGAACGGGAACTGGTGCACGACAACGGGCCTTGCTGCACTCTTGGTTACGACACTCCCGGGGGATATGCTTAGGATAACTCTCACTTTCTTTACAAATCATTATGAAGGGTTTATGAGTATATACTTCCTCAAAGAAAACATATTTATGATTATGGATTATATCCATAGATAGTTCAATTTATGTTAAGTGTTTTATAAGTATGGGATTATGTATTTTGATTCATAAACTGATCTAGTTTATGCCATTGTTTAGAAATGGCGCCTAGTGGAAGAAATGGAAACCGTATCAATGCACGCACTCCATGTAGGGATTGCCCTCCTGCTCAAGATAATTATAGTGGGGCTGGTGATGCAACTGGTGCTGATCAGCTAATCACCGTACTGGGACAACTTACTCAGGTTATGAATAATAACCTTACCCGTATGGAGCACCCTGATCCGCAGCGTGGAGGATCAATGTTAGATCGATTCATGAGACAACAACCACCAACGTTCAATGGAAGTACAAATCCCTTAGTAGCTGAGCAATGGATATTTTCCCTAGAGAAAATATTTCAGGCTTTGGGGAGTAGTGAAAGGGAAAAAGTTACCATGGCAGTTTATCGCCTCACTGGAGATGCTGATCAATGGTGGTCATTGATTCAAAACATGAAGGAAGATGATGAAGTATCAAACATGGAATGGAGGGAGTTCAAAGATCTGTTTTTAGAAAAATACTTTCCTCGCGACCATCGAGCAGATATGGAAAGGCAATTTCTGAGTCTGAGACAAAAGGAGGATGAGAATGTCACAAAGTATGAGGCTAACTTTACAAGGTTAGCGAGGTATGCTGGAGATTATATTCGCAACCCAAGAAGTAAGATTGATCGTTTCTTTGATGGGTTAAAACCATTTCTCCGTCGAGCATTAGTCTCACAATCCTTTTCATCGTACGAAGACATTGTCTCATGTGCTATCAAGACCGAAAAGGAATTCTCTAAGTCTTATGACTTTAAAGCAAATCAAGAGAAGAAGAGACCTGCTGATCAATCTGGGAATGAAAATAAGGGGAAGAAGGGAAAGGTTGAATATCCATCTTGTGGTAAGTGCGGGAAGAAACACCCCGGTGCTTGCCTGAAGGGAATGGGAGTCTGTTACAAGTGTGGTGAAAAAGGCCACCAAGCTCATGATTGCAAGGGGAAGAAGGAAGCTACCAACGTTCAGTGCTACAATTGCAGGGAGATGGGGCATTATGAAAATGCATGTCCTATGCGTCAGGAGAACTTACCTCAGAAAAGGCCAAGGGATCAAGGCCAGGCTTATGCTATCACTACTGCTGAGGTAGAAACTCCGAAAGACGTGGTGGCAGGTAATTTAATGGTTTCCTCAAGTTTAGAAAATGCATTATTTGATTCTGGATCATCGCATTGTTTCATATCTTCCCAGTTTGCTAAGAAAATTAGATATTTCCAATTTGATTTAATAAGGGAGTTTTCAGTTAAAACTCCTAAGGGAAGTATCGTTGCAACAAAGTTTTGTGAATCAGTCCCCATTAGATCACATAAATTTTCTTTATCTGCTGATTTCATCGTCATACCTATGATTGAGTTTGATATAATCCTCGGTATAGACTGGCTTTCGGACTATGATGCGAAGATTTATTGTAAGAAGAAAGAGGTTACGATTCTTGATGATAATGATAAGGAACACCATATTTTTAGAGCAGAATCGTCACCACCTAATTCTTATTTAGACCCACCCCCAGTAGCTCAACTTAATTCAATTATTGGGGAGGAAGAGAATGAAGTAACTATCGGTGAGGAAAGGAATGTTCAAATAGAGGGTGTACCTGTTGTGAAAGAATTTGTAGATGTATTTCCGGAAGATTTACCTGGACATCCTCCAGAACGAGAAGTTGAGTTTTCCATTGATTTGATTCCTGGATCAAGGCCTATATCGAAGACCCCTTATAGAATGGCCACTGTAGAGTTAGTCGAACTAAAGAAACAACTAGAGGAATTGAGTAATAAGGGATTTATTCGCCCTAGTGTTTCTCCATGGGGAGCCCCTGTTCTTTTTGTTAAAAAGAAAGATGGATCTATGAGGTTATGTATCGACTACAGGGAGATCAATGCTATAACGATAAAGAACAAGTATCCCCTACCTCGTATTGATGATTTATTTGACCAACTGCATGGAGCTCAATACTTTTCAAAGATTGACCTTCGATCTGGATACCATCAGTTGTGTGTAAAGAAGGAAGACATTCCGAAAACAGCATTTCGAACCAGGTACGGGCATTACGAGTTTACTGTAATGCCGTTTGGATTGACTAATGCACCCTCTGTATTCATGGATCTGATGAATAGAGTTTTCAAGGAGTATCTCGATGAATTTGTGGTGGTATTTATTGATGATATCTTGGTATACTCCAAAACCTACAAAGATCATGAAAATCACTTGCGCATTATCTTGAAGACTCTGAGGAGGCATGAATTATATGGGAAGTTTAGCAAGTGTGAATTCTGGCTTCAGGAGATTTCTTTTCTTGGCCATATTGTCTCTAAAGATGGAATCGCTGTTGATCCTTCTAAGACCAAGGCAATCCAAGAATGGCCAGCACCTACGAGTATAACTGAGGTACGCAGTTTTATTGGTTTGGCAGGTTATTATCGACGTTTCGTCCAGAATTTTGCCCGATTGGCTAACCCATTAAAGAAGCTCACACGTAAAGGGGTTAAATTTGTTTGGACAAAAGAGTGTGAGGAATGTTTCGAAGAACTGAAGAGAAGATTAGTCAATGCTCCTATATTGACTCTACCATCGGGGAATGATGGGTTCGTTATTTATAGTGATGCATCAAAGAAAGGACTTGGCTGTGTCCTTATACAGAATGATAGAGTTATTGCCTATGCATCACGACAGTTGAAAATTCATGAACAAAACTATCCTACTCATGATCTTGAGTTAGCAGCTGTGATCTTTGCTTTGAAGATATGGAGGCACTACCTCTATGGTGAAAAATGTGAGATTTATACTGATCACAAGAGTTTGAAGTATATTTTATCACAAAAAGAACTCAACATGAGGCAAAGGAGATGGCTTGAATTACTCAAGGATTATGATTGTACGATACACTACCACACGGGGAAGGCAAACAAGGTGGTAGATGCTTTGAGTAGAAAAGACCATGGAGTTTTGAACAATATGAGAATTGAAAGGGATCCAATTTTCATGGATCTAGTGAAAATGGACATGGGAATAACCAGGGAAGGTGAAACATCAATGCTTTTTCAAATGGTTGCCAAACCATCTTTACTAGAAAGGATTAAGAGTTCTCAGACCGATGATGACGAATTCCAAAAGAAGATTAAAGCTGTGAATGATGGGAGATTGAGAGACTTTGTGTATGAAGATGGAATTTTGAAATTCGGGAAGAGACTTTGTGTTCCCAATATAACTGATCTAAAAAGGGAATTGCTGGATGATGCTCATAGTTCCAATTTCTCTATACACCCTGGGAGCACCAAAATGTATAGAGATTTGAAGGAACATTTTTGGTGGGACAACATGAAGAGGGAGATTGCTAATTTTGTGTCAAGATGTATGGTTTGTCAACAAGTGAAAGCTGGAAGGCAACAGCCTGGAGGAGTCATGCAACCGCTTCCCATACCGGAGTGGAAATGGGACAATATTACAATGGACTTTGTCATGGGGCTACCAAAGACTCCTAGAAGGAACGATGCAATATGGGTTATTGTTGATCATCTTACCAAGTCACCACATTTTCTTGCTATAAGAGAAGATCTACCCCTGGAACGTCTAGCAAGACTATACATTAATGAAGTTGTGAGACATCATGGAGTACCCCTATAAATTGTTTCGGATCGTGATCCCCGTTTTACTTCAAGGTTTTGGAAAAGTCTTCAGAAATCCCTGGATACTGAACTTCATTTGAGCACTGCTTACCACCCTCAGACAGACGGACAATCAGAACGGACTATTCAAACCTTAGAAGACATGTTGAGATCTTGCTCACTTGACTTTCAGGGTATGTGGGATCAATATTTACCTCTGGTAGAATTTTCCTATAACAATAGCTTCCATTCGAGTATTCAGATGGCACCATATGAAGCGTTATACGGAAAGAGATGTCGTACACCAACCTGTTGGGATGACGTCGGTGAAAGAAAACTTGTACGTCTAGAACTGGTGGAGGAAACGATGGAAAAGGTAAAGGTAATCCAAAATCACATCAAAGCAGCTCAAAGTAGGCAGAAGAGCTATGCCGATAATCGAAGGAAGGATTTGTAATTTCAAGTCGGTGATCATGTTTTCCTAAAGGTATCTCCGTGGAAGGGAGTCATACGTTTTGGTAAGAAAGGTAAATTGAGTCCCAGGTACATCGGACCTTTCGAAATTCTAGAACGAATTGGGGCTGTAGCTTACCGATTGGCAATGCCGCCAAGTCTCTCCAAAGGTCACGATGTGTTCCACGTATCTCTGTTGAGAAAATACATGCCTGACCCAACACATGTACTCACCTATGAGGAATTAGAACTGGAACCCGATCTGTCTTATTGCGAAGAGCCCGTCAGGATTCTTGATACAAGAGAACAAGTACTGAGAAACCGGACGACGCGTCTGGTAAAAGTTTTGTGGAGAAATCATAAGATGGAAGAGGCAACGTGGGAACCTGAGGAACTTATGATGAAGAACCACCCGAGTCTTTTTATGCAGTAATACCCTAGAAATTGCGAGGACGCAATTATTTGAAGGAGGGGAGAATGTAACACCCCAAGCTTCTACGGTACGTTTCCCTTCGAATAATGCGATAGCGTGTGTTGTACGCAACCTCGAGTTCTAACACACACCACAACTAATTAAACTAGCCGTTGTGAATAGTAATACCTACTTTTTGAAATCATATATATTCTATATTTCAAAATGGACTTCATTTTTGGATTCGGAATATCAAAATTAGCCTAGGGTGAAATTTTGGTACATTTCGGATAACTTTCATATTTTGATGAATAGTGAAAATTTCTAAATTTTAATTAAAAACAACTTTTTTAATCAAAATAATTAATAGTGATAAATTATGAATTTGAGTGGGTTTAAAGTATATTTAGAATATATTTTTACCATTCAATTTAATGTTTATCATTGGACTTAATTTTACAATTAAACCGAACATAAACAAGTGTCAATCTTTTGATAGTTATTATCTCTTAAAAACACGCTTTTTGTTTTGACAGCGGGAATTAATTTTAAATTAATTTCTGCCACTTCTGTGTTTTGAATTTAGGAAAATGGATTCCATATTTGGAATCAGGATGTTCAAATTGTGTAACTAGGTAACTTTTATTTTTACACATTTTGAATAATTACTGCGGTAAATATTTTATTTATCATGTTTAAAGGGTAAATCCGGTAAATAAGGGTTAAAAACAATAATATTATAATAATACTAAATTACCCTAAAACGTGTCTTAACCCTATTGGTTGATACATGGTCGACCATGGGCATCTTTGGGTCTATTTTGGGACCCCATGGATCCACTTGTAAGTGATAATGACACTTTATTTTAATTAAGTCAAAATGAATACAAAAATGACACAAGCATATATCTTTTAGAACAACAATTTTTACATAGGGTTATACATGTTGGATTTTCGATTATAAATATTCATTAGAAAGATAAAAAGATTTCCTACATAATGATATTTTGTTTATAATTTTTAGACATTAAATAAGTTATTTTATTTATGACACAATGATGATGCAGAAATTACTATAATAGTGAAAAATTAAAATAATTGATATTATAAATACCCAAATAAATATAATATGAAACTTTTAATGAATTAAACTAATTTTCAAGGCTAATATGATATATTAGGATTGATTTAATGGACTTTGTTCGAAGTAATCAATCTGTTATGAGTTTCGCAAAAATCAACTATTGAATAGTGTCAAAATTGACATAAAAGAGTTCTTAAAACATATATTATATTATTAATTGATATTAAATTCCTAAAAATCTAAGGTTCGGCCAAGAGACTTATATTATGATAGGTTAATCATTAATGGACCACTTGGGGGTCTCTTGGATGTATATAGTAAGTTTATTAACCATAATATATAAAATACAAAGAGACATTGTAAAAGTGAAACTAATTAACTTAGAGTTAATACTTAAAGATATGGTTAATATAAGTACCCAAACCTGTCTAAATTCTATTGGATGAGTTGTTTTCGACCTATCCCCACCTCATACTTTGAATAGTAAACTTTGGAGCCTTTAGAAACCGAATATGAATTTATTATAAATTAATATTTCTAGCTTTTCCAAAGGTGCCCCTCACCCCTCTTATAAAAGGGTACTCCTCCTTCTCATTTCTTCACACCTTCAAAGCCTTTTGGTTCGGCCAAACTCTGCCCAAATAATCTCCCAACATCCCTCACTACAACCTAGAGGCCTTAGTATGATCAGAAAGCCAACCTACGGAGCCCTTTTGATCAAATCAAAAGGAAGAACCCGAAGAAGAGGTAATGATTTCACCACCTTTTTCTAAGTTCATTTCTTCTTCCACTTCTTCTTCCTTTGTTCTTACCATTCTTAAATAATAAATCCAGTATCTCACATATACTGTGATGTTATTATAAGTATGGTACAACCATATTCAGTATTCTATCCACCCTTTGAATAACATGTCACCATACGTGCGTACGTACGGCTTACCGTCTCCACGTCGTGGTGTAATTGTTATTCAATATAATATTATTTGCATGGGTATAATAATGATGTTTAACTCATGTAAATAATAAATATAACATGTTAATTATTCTGTATATATGATATACCATTCATTTATATATTATTTTAATATCAAAAGAATGATATTGTCGCTCGTGCGTACGTACGGACTACCGTCTCCACAAACGCGATGAGATTCATTCTCCATCGTAACCATTCAAGTATAATTATCATTTGATGATTTAAAAATGATGTTTAAGGACTAGATATCATTCTGGATATGAATAAGATACAACAACCATGGCTTATGTAACAAAACATATAAAAGAAAATGAGTAAGTTAACACCCGAAACGACGATAATTCTAAGATATTATTAACAAATCAATGTTAAAAGATCATATATGATATCATATTAATATATATGATTCTTGTATAATTTAATAACAATTATTTCACCATTATACAGGAGGTTAACCTACCCCAACAAATGAAAAGTACAAGGTAAGGGTTATTTCACAATCTCTTCATTATCCGAGGTTGTTTATATGTAATAATCTACTGAGATCTCTTTATCATCCACATCCATGTTTCTTAAAAATGCATTTCAAAACATTTTTTCTATTTACTAGAATATGAGTTAAAGTCATTTCTACCATTTTTGACTTTTATAAGTGGTTTATAAAGGAATCTTTCGGTCGTATTCAAAACAAGGTCCTTTTTAACCTTTTCGACAGAATTGAGGTAAGAATGTTTTTTTAACTTATACGGCGGGTGCGGTTATTTTCCGCCGTTGTAAAATCGTCAAAGCTTCCCTTAAAAGCTTATAAGATTATTTTCAAAGAAAATGTTTGATTTTATATGGATCTTAAATGATTTCAAAATAAAAGGAGATATTTTTTTAAAAAGAATTTTGATTTCATCTATGTCAACATCCTTTGATGGGTTTTAAGATTATTTGAAGTTGATTTATTATGATACAAAACTTCTATATTGTATTGAAGGTTTTGTGATATGTTTGACTGTGGATGTGCTATTTTTATACCATTCATAGTTTATTGTGAAAGTATTGACATTTCGTATGCTAGTTTTAATACGAATGTTTATGTTATGTTTAAACCTTTTCATATGGGAATGCATTGGACTTAATAAGTGACGGGTGGAGCCCGCTATAGCTCCTCGATGCATCGGTAGGTCTCATGAGACAAACTAGTGTCTTGGCACAAGGCCTTGACAAAATCTTATTTGTAGTCTTGGCACGAGGCCTTGGCTATGTGGTTATGATAGTCTGGCATTATGCATTCCAACATTATGAAAGTGGTTATTGATAATGCATGTGATTATTCGATTAGTAGAATATCCATGTGAATAAGTAAATGGCATTATTTCATTTTACTTTTGCCATACTATGTTGAAGTTCAATTTTAAAAGGCTTTTGTTTTAGTAATTCATTTCCTTAAATGTTTATGATTATTTTGAATGTTCCGCTATATTGTTATCCTTACTGGGCATTTGAGCTCACCCCTTTTCTATGTTTTATTTTTCCCAGGTAGTGAAGAAGTAAATTATGAATGACTTGCAGGGATATTATGAGGGGTTAATAGTGTGGATATGAAGACTTTGTTGTTGTAGTAGTTTTTCACTTTGAAATGTAATGTAAAACTTTATGATTATATCTAGTGTTTCCAAGGCTACTAAACCAATCGGTCTTTCGGGATTTGATCTTTCTTGTGATCATGCCAATGTTATGTAATAATGCACCGACTCTGGGTAGCTGGGGTCGGGGCGTTACAAGAGTTCTGAAATGAAAATCCAAAATCGAATACTACTACTTGCAGGGGCATTGCCCGACGCTTCGCGATGATTCATCAGACTGTCGCGCCTCGCCGGAGAGGTGGAGGAGAGGATGGAGCCCCCCTTTCATTGGGGGCTCCTTGCGCCAGGGTGTAACATCAAGGGGGAGAGGGTGAGGGGGGTTAAGTGTTTAAATAGAAAACACACTTAACCACCCGCCCATCGGCCCGAACCCGAACATTCAACGGGGTCATGATTAAGCCTCCCCTAAGGCAAACACCACTTCCCGAGCACAACGGCGGTTTCAAAAATTTAATCCGAGGCCCCGTTGAAAAGTTATTAAACTCTCCATTCGAGGTCTCTAAATTACGAAAACGCCCATGGTGACATTTTTCACAGAAGGCCCATGCTCGTGAAAGTTATAGCCCTTCTAGGATAAATGAAACGCTCTGGACTCAACGGTGCCCTCAGTTTCCCAATCTGAGCAACCATTTAAGAGACACTTGAGTTTAACCAATAAATGAATAAATTAAATATTTTAATTATCTGTTTAGCATTCTGTTAATGGGTGAGGGGTCCCAACATCCCACGCCGACATGTTTTATGTCATTCCTAGGGTAAACACCCCATTTCAGACCCATCCGTATACTCAGATCTCTGATCCAAAACACCGTTTAGGTGTTATTCCATTTATTTGGTGTTTCGAGTGTGAACGCACTGAAATTTTAATTCCAGCCAAACCAGGGCTCGGAATTTCACGCCGTCTGAAGGCACTGCTCTGGAATAACATCAAGAATATTCTAAAGTCTTTTATAGAAAAAAACAGGGTTCTTACAATAGTTCACACATACACATGTTTAATGATTCCATTCCTCAACGAATGTGAGGGAAATACGATTAATAAAATTATGTATTTTGAAAAATAATAAAATATTAATTGTACTGATTTTATTCATCTATACGATTATTTTTTATATTGAGACAGGTGGGGGGGAGGAAAATGGAATTACATTGCGGAGGTGGAAGTCCATGTAACACACTGACAATGATTTTGTTTTTCTAACATTATAGATATGAAAAATATATTTGTTATTAAATTAATATAATTACATATAACTATAACATTGATACTAATACCAATAACATTTTATTGATATATGATTTTTGGAAAAAAATATTAATGATAAAATTACAGGACAAAGGTAATACATATATTTGATAAACAATCTTCTTAAATAGAGTTCTTGAAATGAGAATATGATTAGATAAAAAATATATATTATGGTATTAAGAATTAGATAATTACATATAGGATATATATTTTTAAAATATATTTAATGAATATTCTCATTGTAAGGGAATCCCTGGACTAGTTGAAGTGATAACCTATCATAAGTGAGGAAAATTGAACTTTTATAATTACCCTTTAACCTTACATGATATCATAGCACATTTCATTGGTCAATGCCTATAAAAATTAATAATAATGGTTTTTTGTTTGGTCAGGGATTGATATAGACTCATATATGAAATTACACACATGTGTTAAAAATCTATCATGACATTTACAATAGATTTTCATAATTTTTACATTTTTATTTTTTACCTTGCGGACTAGTTTTTAAGTAAATAATATACATTTAAATTACAAATATAACGTAAAAAATATTTTAATAATTTGTTTTTTAAATTAATCTCAATTTCACTTAATTTAAATTAATAATATAATAAAATAATTTTTTTATTAAAATATAAACTATCTCATAAATTATTTTTTGTAGAAAAATGACATTTAACAATAATGGGTTCCTAAATTTTATTTAGTATTGACTACCAATTGAATGAGTGTTATGGAATATATATATATGTGTGTGTGTGTGTGTTTGAAAATAATATTAGATTCATAATTTATATAAGATTATTTTTAATTATTAAGTAAAAAATTACACTATATTAATAATATAATTCTGTAAAAAAATTATTTTTAAAATGTCATTGTAATTAAAACTTATATTATTGATAATATTTTCATGCCTAAAATTTTAAGTGATTATGTTATCTTATATTAATATTTTGACCACAAATAGAAAATAATAATAATTATAAATAATTTATAAAACTAAAAATATATTATTTTTATTGTAAGGATGTAAGAACATAATTTATTAACAAATGTTATTTGATATTAAAATATGTTAGTCTTGAACATTATAAAGTAAAAATCATATTTTTATAAAAAATTAATTATATAAATGATTAATTATATATTATATATATTAAATCGTATTATTATGGTTTAATTAATTATTTTACATCAAATGTAATTCTTTCCTATAAATTTTCAAATTTAAAATATTCAAGTAAACAATTATAATTTCAGAAAAATTTCCAAATTTAAACATCGATTGATATTATATTAATAAAATTAAACAATTATGTTTATTTTATAGATTTAAAATTCTAATATATATATATTTATCTTTAATATAATATTATTAAATTTAATATAAAACATTTCGTATTTGAAAACGGTGTTTAAAGAATTATTCATTCATAAGGTTATTTCAAATATATTTCTAATATACACAATGCTAATATATTAGTTTATATATAATAATATTTATATTTCAATTTATTTCCAAATTAATAATTTGTACCACTTAATAAAATAGTTTATTATAAACAAATCCTAGTTTCATAATAAATCTTATTACAATTAATTGGTGATTTATATTCTGGAGTTTAATTATTACTACTCTATTGATATTAGAATATTAATTTTAATTATATATAAAAATATCTTGTTTTGACAATAATAATAATATTTAACCATGAAGCGTATAATATATATATATATATATATTTAAAACATTTAAATATAATATTTTCATTTCATTTTCTATTATAAAATCTTTAATTTACAATATACCAATACACAACTTCAACAGAGAAATATGGTATTGTTTTTACTTCATTTTTGCAATAACCATAATTTCAAAAACCATATCTCAATCCAATATATAGTCTTAATAAATAATTCATTCATACCACGACCAAAATATAGGGTAATATTCTTACATTATATTTTGTATAATTATTTATCTTACTATGTCTATCTTTTTCATTTATATTTTGTTTGAAAATCAATGATCCTTAGTGATGAAAATAATCCATAAAAATTCCCTGTCCCAGATAATTTATTATTATTTTTATATCGTCCCCAATTGATTTTTTATCTCTTCTTGGATGAACATCATCTTGGGTTAGTAATAAAACATGTCATGCAATACATAGTTTTATTTTCATTTGTTAAAATCTCAATATTATGAATGAATATTTTGTATTTATGTCAGCATATTTCTCTTAGTGGTTATTTTCTAATCAGGATTCAACCATTTTGATAGATTTCAGAAATTATATTTATTATTATGGACATAAATAACTAAAATAATAATTATGTATCCAAAAACATGTGGTGTTATAAAATTTCTTCATATAGTGATGGATGATGAGAGGAAAAAATTAAAGTATGGTGTAGAAGGGGCACTGAATACTCATTTTCTAAACATAAGTTATTTTTCAAACTTTAGTATATATTAGAATTCTAGAGGATACACATAATATTTTCAGTGTGTTTTAGGGTTTTTTAAAAACATGGATAATTATTTTTTTAATAGAAACCATTTTGGATATCCCTATTAGATTTTGTTTCTAAAACTCATATATTTATATATAAGAAAAAAATTTCTCCTCCAAACACACTATCCATGTTATGTCTACCACTGAATCTGATATAGAATTCTGTTAGGTTTTCATAATTTCCATCCACGGTTAGAGAATACATAATACATTAATCCTTTATCTTATTGTTATTATCTATCAAGAAAATAAAATAAATTTTCAATTCTTCCATCTTTAGGTTTCAAAGATTCATCTTCTCTTACATGGATTTTCTAAAACATGCTGACTGATTGATAATATTTGGAGGTCATCGTGTAAGGAATTTCATTATTTCTCTTAATATATATTACTGCCAAAAAAATAAAGATGAACACAAAGATTCTTTTAGATTTGGTTTTTAAATAATAAATGGTTTTACTATACAAAAAACTAAATTAAACCCAATATTATTTTGGGTATTTAACCCATCCTCTATTATAAATTTTTATACTGTATTGGTATTTGGTGTTATTTGGGATGTATAAAAATAAACATAAAATACATTTTCCCAAGATAGATTTTTTCCACCACAATTTATTAACATGATATTTTATTTGTATGGGTCATTTATATTCTTATTATAGGATTTATTTTACTTTCCCATTTCATTTTTTGTCTTAATTGATATATTTTTATGTAATATTTAAATTTTTTATACCTGAATTAGAATTATTTTTCCCCATGTATATATATATATATTCATTATATTAAAAATTGATAGATTCATGAGACTATAACTATAAATAATTTTTTAGTTTTTTAGGTCAATTTTTTTTTAATAATAACACTATAGGAAATGATTAACAAAATATAGGTGTTAATTATATAATGAAAAAAATAAAAGATAACATGAATTATTATTCAATTAAAAAAATTGTGTGGTCTTTCACTACAACATTTTCTACTCCATTTTATACTATATCATCATACATATATAATTTAATAGAGGTACTCACCTAATCCATCTCTTATTTGAAAATTGTATTTGAAAAAAGGTATTTCAGTGAAAAATTAATTATTAAAATGGTGATAGGAAATCTGAAGATATATGTTAAAAAAATTTCTATTGAAAAGACAACAATAAAAAATTAATTATATGTTTTTATTAGTTTATTTATGGTTGATTAAATCATTTTCATACATAAGTAATAATAAATAGTTTTTTTAATATCATTTCCATGTGATATCTGCAAAGTGATTCACATCACATAAGAGTTAAAAATAATATATTTAATTATAATTATTCATGATGGTTGGATAAATATTAAATTACATGAGAGTAGTGAATTATTTTTAAATTATTTTCAACTAAAAAATTAGTGAATCATTAAGTAGTAGAGCAAATATTATTCACACATTAAGGTCGATGTTTCTTATAAAACATCTATAGAAACTAGTGTTCCCTAATTATGATAAAACTTTTTAAACTTTTTTATTTAGGGATGAAGATGAATGATATGTACTTTAAATTTATCATACTTGATCCCTTTACAAGGGATGAGATGAATGAAGACCAATTCTATCATTACTAGAAACTTTAATTTTTCTAGTTTATGAAAAAATTCTAATCATAATTTTTTTATAAAACATTATCAATATTACATAATAAAAAATCAAATATTTTCCATAATAAAGATAGTTCATCCATAATGTTTAAATAAAAAACCCCCACTATGTATTAAAATTTTTCCATCATGTATTATTGATGGTTTTCGGTGATTTATAGAAACTATAGGGCATGTTATTTGATAAAAAATCCCAATGGATTGGTGATGGCTATATTTTCAAATATTAAAAGTGGATATAAATTATAATAACCCCATCTTACCAATCATATATGAAATAAATATAATTTCCAACCACTCTTTCAAGTACATTATCAATAGATGGAAATGGAAAATGATCCTTTATAATAATTAATTTTATCACTATATAATGAATCCAGACCTTCAATCCACTACTCACAAATTAAATCAGAAGATTGACATATACATTTTTTCATAGAAAATATATCCTTTATAGTAACAAAAAAATTATGATCCACTTTACACTCAATATAAGGGGGTATATTGTCTTTAAATTCAATAACATAAAGAGTTAGTGTTGTTAAACCTAAATTACAGAGATATTTAGTCTACATTTGTGTTTGAAATAAAGGATACTAATTACTTCTAGGAATAAACCTATAGTTATTGATGACTATGAGAATATCAATGATATCATAACTGGTTTTTCTATTTTTTCCGACTCATGGCTCCAAGGTCAATTTTCTATTTGTTCGTGTTGAGAGATGAATGAATACATAATGGAAGGGTTTTCTTGTTCACAATGAAATGTTACCCATGTGATGTTAGTAAGGAATTTAATTCAATATGTTATAGGTTATAATTAGAAAATTTTGATAAGGAATTTGAAATATATCCATTCTCTAATTAAATAATTTTATAATGATTTTTTTAAATTAAATTAGGTTTTCTTGCAAAAAAATTAGATGAATTGGGTAAATAAATATATATATTCTTATATTCATTGATTTTTAATGAGGTTTTAATATTCCATGATATTGATAAATCAACATAAATTTTTTTGTAATATATTCAACAAATGCAGTAAATTTTATATCATAATAACATTATAAATTGATCTCATTTTCAGTAAAATGACCATTAAAAAATCATTGATGTTCTTCTGGTTTGATTTAATCATTTAATAAACATAAAAACATATAACCCCACTTATCAAAAAAATATCAATATCTAAATTTTTAAATATTGATTCTAAGACTCACTATCAAGATGGTTATAGTTATGTTCCTTATCATAAGATCGATGATTGATTTTATTTTTTAAGAAATTATTGCTAAATATTATATATTATTTCCAATTAAATTTTATTTTATAATTGTAATTAATTGTGATCAAATCAATATATAATATGGTATCACATTTTACTATAATATAAATCATGAAAACCATAAAACAAAAACAAACACTAGAGTGTTAAGGAGTTATAAATATGTAGTTAGAGAACTAAGATGACAATAAACAACAAATTGAATAAGGTTAATACGAACTCCTAGGTCACACAAGGAATTGAAAAAAAAATTTAATGAAATTTACCTCATTTGTTTTAGAAATATATCAATCATTTTACATTTTATTTAGGGTTTAATCGATGAAGGTTCTCATTCTTTTATCCAAAATGACTTTGTTTTTGTGACAGAATATTTCCTTTAATTTTTTACCATTTATTATTTGGATTTTTCCTCATTTATTTAGATAATATAAAAATATATTTTATTTTTTGGGGAATAATTGTTCCAATATACAGTATATAAATTATTATAATTTAATTTTGGTGCTTTATAATAATTAGGAAAGGATTTTCCAACAACCTAATATTTTATTATTAATTCCACATTATGTATATATTACGTTTAGTAACATGTTTAAAAAAAACAAACTAAATTGAAATGAAATAAATTTATTTTAGATAATATATTACATATCAAGATAAATAATTCCTAAATTAATAAAATAAAATTTAAAATAACATAAAAATGTGCAAGTTGAAAATTTTCATTACTAAATAAAAAGGCAATTAAAATGGGATGTGTATCCCCACGATTCAATAGAATGATCATCACCCTATTTCAAAATATATAAAGAAGAAAATAAATAAAATATATATTATATAGGATAAGATAGAGTTGATTTAAAAAGAAGTGTGATTCTATTAAGATTTGTAAGTCTACATATTAGAATGAAATATTACCTTTATATATATATTGTTGTTGTAACACCCAAAAAATTAAAAAATAGATTTATTTTAGATGATTTTATCATTAAGTATCTAAAAACCAAATTTTTATAACCTATCCGGGTAAACATATGTTTTTTACTTCTTTGATGTCAATTTTAAATATTTGACATACATGTTTGCGATCAGTAAGTTATTTGGAGTCTGATAAGAAAAACATAATTTTTTGGTGAACATAAAACTATCCTTATGAATCGTAACATAACTTTATTATTAGTGATATAATTTAATGAACATTATCCTTACCTATGATATTATATAAATAATATTCAAGAGGAAGTATGATATCCATATGTTTTGGAATAAAGAAATAATGGTTTTTACACTGTTTTTTAGAATAAGTTGTGATTTTAAAAATATATTAAATAAATCATATTTGGAAAATTAATATTGATAAATAGACTTCATTTTTGGATTCTACACATTGAAAAATTGTTTTGATGAATTTTTGGGATTTTTCTAGAATCTTGTAGATTGTGAATAGTAAAATACGATAATTCACAATAAATTCTAAAACCTAAATTTTAATTCATGCATGAGTCATGGATGATGTAATCTCACTTGTTTCAAAATAACATGCATTTATTACTATTCATGGTCTGGGAATCAACACACTTTCATGTCTTGATGAAAATTTATAAACAAATGATTAAAAAATTATGAAAACCCTCCTCACCTCTACTATAAAAAATCCCCCTATCACTTCCTCTTCTCTTCAATATTAAAAGAATTGAAACACATCAATGTTCGAACCAAATACACTTCCCTAGTCACTCCCCACGTCCATGAAGCTCTTGGTATTTTGAAAGAACCAAAATTCCTTCCCTTAAGGAGGTTCTCCAGATGGTTATTTCAACAGGTAAAGCACCTTTATTTTTTATTTAGATTCATTTAAATGTCTTTTCTTTTGTTATCCTCTACCCACCACCTCAGTCCAAATGACCGTGATAAATACAGTATCATATGTATAAAAAAATTATATCATGTCAATGGAAGCACCACCATCAATATCATTACTCTCTCTCTTTTATTTTATAAATGAAATCAATGTCTCTGAGGTTTTAATTTATAATCTTCATGGATGATGAAGTTTCATTCTTAAATTTATCCATTATTACTCATAATAAAACAATATTGCGGATGTAACATTACTATAATATATTTATTATAACATAATTACTTTTTGGGAACCAATATACATACATATTATTAAATCTTATGAACAAACTACTTCCTAATAATCAAAATATGGATAAAATAATCTATGTGAATGTAATTAATATTTCAGCTAATGATTCATCCTCATCCCATTTAAGAAAATGACAGAAATGACCAATAACATTTCTAGATGTTCATAAATTATATTTAACTTCAATTATGGAAATTTACATCTATTTCACACGAATTCCATTAATTAAGAATAAGTTGATCGATTTTGAAAATAAAGAAAACTAACACTTCATAACGACTCAATTCAATATAATATCTTGTTAATATGGAAATAAAAAATTTAAAATAATTATCCCCGTCCATAAGAGGAATGCATTGGAAATAGTACGTTCCAGGTGGGGCCCACTATAGCCCCTCGGTGCATCATTAGGTTTACTGAGATTAACTATGGTATTTGCACAATTCCATCACAAAATGATTATTTATGGTCTTGGAAAGAGGCCTTGAAGGTATGGTTATTATGTCCCGCATTATGAACTCCCACATTATAAAAACAGAACTGATGGTTCTTGTGGTTATTCGATTAGTCGAATAACTATTGTTATGTTTTATTATGTCATTATTTACTCAGATCGTATACCTGCCATAATGTTTAAAGGTTTATTATTTGTAAAGGCATGTATTTTTATTTATTCGCCATGAATAATGTTTATGTTATGATATCTTCCACTGTATTTATTACCCTTACTATGAGTTTGAGATCACCGCTTTCTTTTGATTCATTTTCTCAGGGAATGAAAAATTTTATTATGAATGATATACTGAAATGATCTAAGTGTTATGGCAGTTTTCAAATGAGATTCTATGTTGTTTTTATTTTCATTTTGTAATGATAAACATATATATGTACCATGTTTCAAATACTATTAAACTAATCATTCCTTCTGGATGCATATTCTTTATTTATATACAAATTTGATCAAATAAGGCACCAGATATATGCATCTAGGGTCGGGTCCATATAGTTTTTAGATATAAATCCATAGATAATATTTTGTTCAGAGGTATATTAATTAGTTTTATTATTTATAGGTTATTAATGAATCAAAATTCAATAAATTGTTTTGTATTATTTAGCAACAGATAGAAAATAATATAAATCACAAATAAAATTTAATTTATCTAGATGAAAATAATTAATTTTTTTGTTAAAAAAATATTTTTATTTGATACAAATTATAATTAATTTAATCTATATTAAATAATTAAATAATGTATCTATAGAAATAATTGAAATATTGTAATATTAAATATTAATAAATTTTAATTTTCTAAAAGGAAAATAAAATTTAAAGTAATATGGAGAAAATTATTTAATATAAAAATGATATTTTAAAAGACTTGGGTTTATAGTTTTTTTCATTTCATCGTTAATAAATTATATTTATTAATCTTCATTGATAATTATAGTTAATTATTTCAATGGGAAAAATAGGAAAAAAATTAATTAAGAATTTATATGAACCATTCTTATGAATACATAATGATTAAAAATTCATTTTCCCTAAAAAACTAATATATATTTATATATGATTAATACTATTTTTTGATAATAAAATTTCATATATATATGTTATAGCATATATTAAATTGGGAAATTTTTATTAAATAAATAAGAAATTTTATAAAAATAGAGGAAATAAAAAAGTACACAATAATAAATTTTCAAAGACACTTATGGAGACATAAAGTAATTCAAGCCATGTGCATCACCTTTAATCATGTTGATGAACTATAAAAGATGGGAGCCAAAACCGGTGTACACCAAATAGTAGGAATCCAGACTTCCCCTGGCCTCTAAGAAGTCAAAAACATTTTTACCTTTTTGTCGAGTGTGATGAATGGATATGCACTTAGGGACTTGACTATGGACATTAGGGATGAGTTAATCGATGGAAAAGGGAGTGTGGGATTTTCCATGAATGGAGTTGTGGATCACCATTGAGTCTATTTCCATGACATAAATAATGATTTTATGGAGGAGGAAAGGCTCATGATCGTTAATCTATGTTCTATCCTCATCCACGATCAATGTACCATTTCCGTTGAAGCTATTGAAGGTAAAGATAATTGAACCATACTTTTCTCAGGCAACACCACATCCACACATAAGGCTAATATGACAAGGGTAATACAATTTAAGATTAATACCATTCTATGAAAGAATATACTGGTTCCATAATCCCTACCTGGAAGAGAAATGGGAATAATTTTATTGTTATTAATGACTCGCCTAAACATAATAATAGATTTTGATTGCCTCACCATGATTCCCAGCTCCACAGCCGGACCAATGGATCTGATTTACAAAGAATGATGTGAGTTGTAGCATCCTTTTGTACAGCATTATTTCTGTAATCCATCATGCACCATCATCTAATAGAAAAAAATTCTCCCTTCCCAATGTTTAATTATATAATTTGTTACATATAATATCTGGATTTCCATTTTTAGGATTTGGAGTCTTATATAAATATTTCACCAACATTAATTAACTTCACATTCCACACTACCATGTGATTCCATCATTACCCTTCACCTAACATAATTTCTCAGCTATATTTCCTTAATATAAACCTATAAAAGGGCCTCAACTCTACTTTTTATAAAAATATCAATTTTATTAAAATGTATATCGAATACCAGATATGATTTCTCTCTTAAATTCATTTTATATATTTTGGTATATTATGGTTCTAATATAAAACTAAAAATTGTAATTTACTAAAGAATCCATGTCATAATGGAGAATATTAATTTGGTGTTTAATTAAATATTTTAAATATTTTAATTAAAAGAATATTGTTTTCATCAAATATTAACTTTATAATGTCATATTTACATGTTATGAACCCATTCATATTTAAAAATGTATCCACTAACCCTTGTAATTATTTTATCATATATAAATATTTAATCGTGCTATTTATAATTTCATTCATAATATATCTTCTTTTCTTTTGATTCATATGTTACCAAGGTTGTATATGATTTAACATTATAATCAAACTTTTATTGAAATGTTCCATAATTACCATAAAAATTATTTCATGTTGTAAACAAAATTTGGTAAACATATTTTTCATGATGACATTCATCACATTCTGGATATTTAGATTCCCCTCTTATGTATTGACTTGCCAGGAATTTTAATTTATTAGTTATCTTGGTCACATGTGTTTTCTTAATAAATAATAGATTGAAATTGATATTTTTTTGTTTGAATATCCATCTGGATAAAGTATGTGATTATTGTCTCTATAAACCATATTTTTTCTTATATTAATTATATTCATGGGTGTTTTATTTCTTCTTATAATTTAACCTTATCTTAGTTAATAATTCATGGTAATGGATTTTTCAATATTGATACAAAGTTAAATATTCTAATATGTTAGGAATAATTCTCTTATATGTCCATATTCATTATATTTTCATATGGATTTCATTCTGTTAACATGAATAACTACATACGGTCAATTTCTTTTTTATTTATCTTAGAATAAAATATATTAAATGAAATATAATAAATAAAATTCAACATGAATCATTTCCTAATGAATTTGAATTTCATTATGACACTGTGAATGAATTATATATTAAAAACAATTTCTGTATGAATATAATTTTTCAATTTTTATCCACTTTTTTCATCATATATATTCAACTTGTTTTCATTATTTTCCAATATAATGTGTATTTCAAGTATTTTATGATTTAATTTTATTTATATTAAGATGTATAAAATGAAATTTTATATTTATTATATTTTCAAGAGAGTTTCGGAAATTATCTTATAATTATTTTCATTTATATAAACATTATGGTTCGTTTCTTTTTATTAAGTGGGGGATATTCTATAATTATAAGTTCCACCTTATATGACCCCATATGAATTTAATATTATAAAATTGTGTCTTTTGGAATGTAAGACAAAAAACACCAAACATATAATTGAATCTAACATCCTGGTAAATCATGATATTTTTTTAAAATAAATTAAATCACATTTATAGCTATCAATGAAGGAAACACTAGATTTGAATAAAACATTATATCTAATGACAAAATTATTATATCAACATTACCATTATTACATAGTTGTTAAATTAGAAGTTATGAATAATAGTAAATTAATTATTAAATTTATATGATTTAATTTTTATTAAAATAAATATATTTATAAAAATAGTGTTTCTTATGTTAGACGATTTGTCACACTTTGAACAAATAATATAACATAATTAAATAAAAAGTAAACAAAATTTAAGTGAAATAATATAATTATTTAGTTTAGAATATCATAATTTCCATGTGTTGTTTTTTGTTTTTTCGAAAACGAATAATTGTTTTGATGAATAGTGTAAATTGCTGAATTTTAATTTGAAATTCGTTTTTAGTTTAATGAATTTTTAATGATAAATTATATTTTGAATTAGTTTTAATGTAACAATAGTTCAATTTGATATCAATAAATCAATAATAGATTATTGAAATATTTTTTATTATGATTATTTATATAAAGACATTATAATCATTTTAACACATTCTATTTAAAACCCATCTTTTTCATTCTGTTTGTGGGATTATTTTTAAAATAAATTTGACACATAAATTAGACTAATTTGAAAAAGTATATTACATATTTTTTAAAACTAATAATTTAAAATAATAATTAAGCTTTCTTAATTTAGTCAAAAATTAATTGTGGAAATAGTAAAAATTTATTATCACATTTGAGGTAAAAATTGAGTTACTATGAGGATGGTCAATAAAATAAGATATGGGTAACTATGAAATTCCTGATTGTCTAACACCCTGTTTATTTCCCTATTTTTATCTTTTACCATTTATTTTTTATAATTTATCATTTTGGAAGCTTGTGGCATTCCAAATACATTGGTATGATTGAATATTTTAAAAAATTTACAAATGTACCACTTCCCTCACTTATAAAAGGCCGCCCAATCCACTTTTCTTCCATCATTCAAACCCATTGGTTAAGTTAATATCCTCCAAAATATATTCCCAAATTCCCTCCCATCATCCAATAATCCTTTTTTTGGTCATAAATAAGACCTAAGAAGGATTTAGTTAAAACGTAAAAAGGACACCAAAATAATATGTAATGTTTTTCAATGGTTTCCTTTATTTTATTTATATATCCACCTGGTTAATGTAGTTTTTAAACATTATTATATACTAAAAATTGTATATTCCATACACTAATACTTTTTTATTTTATGGGAATTAACATTAACGAGAAACACTTCAAATAAATGGGTTATGAATTCATTATTTGACTCAACGATGGACTACCACATCATGAACTGATATAATTTGTTATCCCAATACCACATAACAAAATTGGGTATGGTGATGGATATAAAGTATATATATGAAATTTATAAAACTATTATACCTTTATAATCATTATATAATATAAATACCACTCTATTTTTTACCTTCTATTGCATAGTGTATACGATAACATCTCTCGAATGTTTAGTAAACTATTTCCTTGTGAAGCGATTTGGAATTTCTTTCATTAACGCATAACATTGATAGTAATGATGATAATTTTAATTATTATATGTGATATATATGAAAAATTTATGTTATAAAAGAAATTATAACATTATTTAATGATAAAAAATCTTTTTTTCTCATTATATCGCTCACATAAATATGATAGCATCATTTAAGTATTTGTGTAGTACTGCCTTCTGGAAGTAATGTGACCCACTCCTCATCACCATGTAATATGGATGATATATATAAGTTTATAATTTGGTATTTATATTATTATTATCAATATATAAATATCATATATTACTTTATTTATTTCTATAAATTTCATTGAAAAAATGAAATGTTACATATGAGAAAGTATGACCTACCATCTCCATGATCTCAATGTTCGTCATTTATAAAAACAAAATTTCCCAATTTATCATAAAGTATAACTTATGTATAAATATTTTAATTGTGAAATTATTATTATTCAGGGTATTATATATTGAACCTTTTTGTGATTAATCAAGACATTCCACGATGAACTATAAAAGATAAAAAATGCAATTATCACATGTAGTGATGAAAATAAGGAATGATTATTAAAGTAATGACTATAAGATCTTTTAAAAGGATCATATTTGATATTATGAATATAAATAAAGTTTAATAATAAGATTATAACCTTTTTAAATCCAATATATAGGAGGATAAATCATGTTAAATCACAAAGAAGTGTAAATTAAGAGGTTTTATATCAATTTAATTTCATTGAGGCATGATGTAATGTTATGTACCTAATTTTTTAAATATGGTGTATGTAAACCCCCTTTGAAATTTAATATCCCTAAAAAGTAATTATTCATGGTATTTTGTGTTTCAATTAGAATTATTTCATCAAAATGGGATTTTAAATAAATATTACCACGTGAAAAATAATTTCATAACACAATTTATTTTCTTTGGTTTATATTACTCAATTGTTTTATTTTATATTAAATTATTACATTTATAATAACTTTTTATTTATATGGTTTTATTTAAAAAAATTATGTCGATTAACCTTCAATAATCATAATCAATTCATTGAGTAATTCTTACATCTATATTGTGATAATTATATTGATAAATTTCAGAATCTCATTCTACATGAGATTTTATTTTCGTGAATTTCCTTTGAAAGATAGTATTTGATCATTATATAAATTTACCCCATTAAATATATATCCCTCTATTTATTCATGAAATTTATATTTGATAGTTCCATTTTTTCCACTCATTAGTAATTAATATAATAGATTTTTTTTTATTCTTCTTCATTTTTCTCTAATATTGGAAATCTATTTTATTCCAAAACCATGTTTTCTAAAAGAATGAGAATTTTCTTTATCATTTTTAAAAGGAATTGTTAAATTCATTTTTACCCATTTTTTCTTTTTACAAAATATTTTGAAGTAAATCTTCATTTATTTTTTAAAATAAATCTCATTTTTCTTTTACTAAAAACGTGAAAGAAATCTTAGTTTTAATGTGTATGACATGAAGAAAATATTTAGGGGTCATGACCGATAAAATGATTTAAAAGACACTTTTTATGTTTCAAATATTATTTTAAAAAAAATATAATAAGTTTTTTTTCTAGAATTCTTTTTTAGACAATTGATTATGAAAATAAAAATTATATATTATTGATGAAATATTTTAATGAAATTTTGTAAAAATTATATTTATCAATCACATAAACCCATTATTTTACATATAAAAAACAAGGGATATGTTTTATCAATATATTATTTATTATTCCTCTAGATTTTTTATCAGTATTTTTAAAAATAATTTTAATGACATTTAATTCTTTGGTTTAGTTATTTATCCATCAACCTCCCCATAAAAATTAACAAACTTGTAATCATTGAAAATTAAAATAACCTAAATAACAATATTATTATCACAGATATTTTTATTTCATTAAATATATTTAATTTCAACACATGTTATATAATTTTATAGTAATTAATTTATCTATATAAATATTGAAAATTTTGTATTAATTTTTTAATACATATATTTGATGATAAGACACATTATTTTTGCATAAAATTTATTATTTCATATAAAATGAATTAATTGGAAATTCATTAATGGGTGGGGCCTAAAATTATATACCCTATTTAGAAATCAATATGTCTTAAGATATGAATATATAATCATATATTAAATTGTTTTTACCTATTGTTTAAACTATCTTGTTAAGGTACTTGGGGATAAAGGTAACTTGATCCCTCAGTTCATGGAATCAAATATTTATGAATTATATTCATTAAGAGATCAATTATTGTTATACATAATATTTTCACAATGATATTATATCTGTATGATTTTAATTTTAAATTACTGATTAAATTGAATTTATTTTCATTTATTAATCATTGGATATTTATTTTTCCTTATCTTGTTATTTAAATTTTGTGTGTGTTTAGTTAATTCCATTTCCATCTGGTTATGATTTTTAATTAACGATAAAATCCATTTTACATAACCCTTACTGTAAATTTTATCTCACCATCGTTTGTTTTGATTTCCCATGAATCAAGGATGTTTACTATAAAGTAAATATAAATATATCCTAGAGGAAATATTGATATTCTCGGGGAAAAATATATTGAATTTTGTGTATTGATATGTAATATAAAAATCAAACATGCATATCGTTTACTAAGACTACTAAAAAATTAGGTCATTTGAGATGCAATTCTTTGAATTAGATGTTAATACAGTAATGTAGGAATCATCTATGGGACACTAGGATCAGGGCCACTATAGTTGGTATCTAAAGTAGTTTAGAATATAATATGGGAAAAAGATTTAGAAAAACATAGATTATGGAAAATAACTGTTTGATAAAAATTTATGATAAATATATAAGAACATCATAATGTTATTTTGTGTTATAGATTTTGTAGTTTTACTAGGAATACATAAATTTATTAATATAATAAGTGTAAAAAATTATGTCACAGATGTACCAAGGGATAATAAATCCAAAAATAGTTAATTGGTATGGACTTTATAGTCACCTTGTGCACAAAAAACACTTACTACTTAATTAGTGTGACATTATAGAAAGATATACTTAAGATTATTGAAATTTCCATTATAAAACATTATTAAATGTTTTAAAATAATGTTTTCCTTAATGAAAACATGTTTAAAACTTGATATTAATAATTCATAAATTTTAATTTATTTTATGAGTTACTTAATAATTTTAATTATAAATTATGAGTAAAAATTAAAAATTATACTATATAATTTAGTATATTAAATTATTTATAAATATAACCTATAAGGATGAATAATATTAGTACTCATAGATAATATAGATATTAACCTACCTCATAATCTAATACAGCTAGTATTGAAATTTAGAAAATTAAGTCTATATTTAGGAAGCTTAATCATGATAGCAAAATAAACTAGAATGAATGGTGAAACTTATTTCACGCAATTATTCCCCTATGAATGATCATATTATTATACAAAATCACCCCCCATTTATTTGGACTACTAATCCTATGGAATTTGTGAAATAGATTAGGAATATGGTGAAGATCTTTTTCGAAATGTGATGCGGTGAAAAAGAATATGTTACACATATAATATATTTTTTCATAGGTGATGATTATAATTGTTAGAAGTTGATATAGAATTCATAGAATGAAAATGAAATAAAACTCAAGTATTTTAATGATTTTAAGGATAAATTATTTGAAAAATATTTCGCTCGTGAATTTTTTTAGATATGAAGATAATCTTTAATAGCTTAAACCAAATGAAACACGATTTCCTGAGGAGTAGGAATATACCTTTAAAAAAATCATCTAGGTATTCTATAGATTACACATAAAACATTGAGTTCAAATTTTTACACTTATGAAATGGTTTATGTCGATATTTGGATAAGGTTTTATAGAATAATGTATTATTAAAATATATGAATATTTATTCATATTGGATAACCTATACTAACCATTTTTTTAATAAGAACAATAAAATGAAGGAATGACATATCATTATATTATGAATATTACAATAAATTAAATTTTAATTTTATTGTATTATGAAGAAAAAATTTATTTTATCATATTACATTCTTGGAGTACGTGATGACACAGAAACTAATTAAAGAAAAACAAAATGATGAAATTGTGCATTCTAAATATATATTGATCATGTCAATATATTTAATTATATTCATAGAAAGTAAAATGAATCCTCAATATGATGAGAATGATATTTAGATAAAAAACTATCATATTACATTCGTATCTGATTAATCAAATGGCCCCTTTACATATCATAGATTTCTGGTCATACGATCATTGACCACTATGGTGAAAAGTTTGACATATATACCAATCACAAGAGCTTAAATTATATTTTAAAATATATGGATATAAATTTGTGTCAATGGGGGTGGTTATAGATAGTATAGGACTATAATTTCTCAATTAACTTCCTTCTAGGAAAGGAGAAAATGATAGTTGAATCTCTTAGAAGAAATGAACAGGTTACTCTATCAAATATGATTATTGAGAAAGACCCTATATTCATGGGAATGAAAATTAATGATTTTGAAATAATAATTGAAGATATTATATCCTACCTTTCTCAAATGATTATCCAACCATCTATCTAAGATAATATTAAGGTGTCATAATGTTATGATATAAAGAAACAAAATAATGTGAAATCGGTAAATGACGGGAAGCTATAAGAGTTCTATATTGTAGATGATTGTGTGATTTATTTTGGAACATAGATTTTTTTGGGCCAGTGTCACCTAAGATAAAGAAGGATACAGTAGATAATTATCCTAGATCATCATTCTCTATTATTCTTAGATGTAACTTGATCATCAAGAGCACTTTCAGTGGGACAATGTGGGTTTCTAATTCTACCTAAATCCCTAATCAGAAAACATTGGGAAATCCAATTGAATCATCCGACTCAACATATCCTTCCAAGAAAACCAATGGGATAAACACATGTTTTTATGCCAGCATAGATGTTTGATATTGGTATGTAATATCCTTACACTCCAAAGGTGATGAAAATGATCAGATAATCCTTGAATGGTCCTAGACTCCCAATGGATGGTGTGTGGAAGGTGATAATATTGCGTCCAAGACACACAATCTTCATGAAGTACTCTGAAAAAATATTGATCAATGGACAACCAAATGATGTAATTTTGAATATTAAAAATAAATTTATCGAGTAAATGTATTTCTTTATATTCATTGGTTTTACAAATTTCCTCAATATGATGAAAATGACATTGAAACAAAAAAAATATAATTTTACATTTATATTCGATAAATAAAATGTCTCATTTTTATATCATATATTTATGGTCTTATAATCATTAATCTTCTTTGAATCACCCACTTTGTGATCAACGAACTCATAATATTATTTACTTACTGAATATTATAATTAATTCCTTGTCAATGCTTTCATTTTCCACCAATGTTTTCATACATATAATCCTAGTAATTGTTAATTATGGATGATGTTAAAACATCATTTTTCCCTTATTAAAAGGATGTTTTACCAACCATTCTCCTGGTTTATAGTTTCAATAAATGTATTTTAATTTTCAAACAGTTAAATACAAAGGTAAATATTAAATTTTCAGGATGAAAATTATTTTTTTTGGGGAGAATGTAACACACATGATTTAAAAAATAAAATAAAATTTTTTATGATAACATGTATAACACAAAACAAAAATCATATAATGGAATATATCATTCTTATACAAAATTATATATTGTTATTTAAATTAATTGAATCTCTTAGACAACTTTCAATGCATGCCACACCAGATTTGAATGTATCGTGATACTCTTTTAAAATATTATTATTTAAAAATTACTTATATTACATAGAAATTAAATTGGATGTTTTTAATATTACTAAATAAAATTTTAAATTATATGGTTTACACATGTTAAAATTAAATTTTCTTGATATCTATTAGTTAGAGGTAAGATAACAATCATTAATAAGGTAAAACAATGTTTTATGAAAAATAGTATATTTTGGTAAATGACACTTTTGTCGTAGCTTATGCACCTAATTTAAAATTTATAATTAAAAACAATATAAAATTTGGAATTAATAAATTTTATTTATTAATTAATCCAATCAAATTTATTATAGGGTTAATTTTTTCTATTTTTTTTTGAAATGTTTTTTTTTATGAATAGTAATAAATTTTGAATTTTAATAGAATGATGTCATTTAATTTATACAATTTATAATGTTAAATAATTTTTTCAATTGGATATAATTATTAATTATATTTATAATATATCAATTAATAAAATTTATGTCATTGGGTTTATTTTAATTTTTAATCTTTATATACAAACATTTCAAACTTTTGATCATTTTTAAAAAAAAACGCTGTTTTTTCATCGCATATGAATGATTTATTTTATGTTATCATTTTCAATGTAATTTAATATAATTAAGAAAAATATATTAAATCTTTATAACCAAAAATATTGTTAATTTATAAAAAACCAAACTTAATTTTTTAGAGAAATGAATATTGAATGTAGTAAAAATTAATTAATGTTCTAAAGGTAAAAATAGATTTTCTCAGGTTCAAACTAAGAAGATAATGGTAAGAATTATATAACACCTATAACACCAGTTTTATAGAAATATATTATCATTATCTCTTATGGGATCATTAATGACCAATTATTATATTTTATTACCTGAAAAAAGAAGGGTAAGATTAAATCATTTAACAAAAATTACAACTGTGTAACTCACCTGAAATATAAAATTCTAAAAACACTCTTAACTTATTCACACCTTCAAAAAAAATTTGATCAAAAACTATTTTCCCAAATAATATCTTAAATTCAATCAACTCATAATAGACTGATTATTTTTTCATTAATCCAACATGGGGAGTCATTAGGTTGATCCTAATGAGGATACATAAAGAAGAGGATAGTTTCTTCAACGTGCATCATTAATTTATTTATTTATCCACCACCTTAAATTATTTTAAAAACTCATGATATAATATCCTTATTATATTCCATATAATATTATCTTTTTATGTTATGGCAATAATTTACACCCACCTAAAATTTCATCAATTGGGTTGCAAAATCCTCATTCGTGTGTACAACGGACTAGAACCTCACAAATCAATGGCATTTGTTTCTCTATTACCACCTCTCATTGTTATTTATAATGATATATATAAAGTATATATATGATATTTAAAACCTAATTATTTATATATTATAATTTCATCATATATATAACATTAAAATACCTTCTTTATTAGTTATGATAACATCAATCATATGTACGAATGACTATCACCTCACGAAGCGTCGTGACTTTTCATTCACACATGCTTCTCATGGAAGGTTATAAGGATAAATATAATGATTATATGTTATATAAATGGAATAATTATGTTATTTATTATTTATTTATATTGATATGAATATAAAATATATATCTTTTTTATATTTTCAATTACATATGGATAATAACATCATTCTTGTACGTGTGGACTACCACATTCTCGTAGCGACGTGACTCTCATCTCTTCAAAAAACCAAAAATATGAAATAAATGAGCTTATAATTTATTATTTATGATCTAATTGAAAATATTTATATAAAAAATATAAACTACCTTTATTCAAAAATGGAAATTAAAAAATAGAAGCATTACTCATTTCTACATACAACATACCATCTCCATGATCATAAATAATGTTAGTTATCAAAGACATATTTCATGATTAGTCAAAAAATTATAATTTAGGTATAAATATGATACTAATGTAATTATTTTTAATGTGGATATGATATAAAAATTTAATATCCGCTGGATATAGACATCCCTTATCAAAACATACATAATAAAATAAGTAAATTAACACCCAAAATAAGGAAAAATGAACTATTATTAAAGAACAGATGAAAAGATGTTATAAAATAAAAATACATGACATTTTTAATATTAATTTTAATATTTACCAATTTAACATCATTTATAAAACAAAATAATATTGGATAAGTCATGTTATACCAAAATTAATGGTGATTGAATGTATTTTGTCTCAAATTTATTTCATTGAATAATATTGTAACGTTATGCACCTAATTTAATTTATATGGTGTATATGAAATTTTTTTGATATGACATATCATGATAAAATAATTAATTATTTTATTTTTTGTTTTTATTATAATTATTACATCTAATGGGATTTAAATTAAATGATACCAAGTGCATGGTATTTCAAAAATCAATTTCTACTTATTGGTTTATATTACCCCTTAGTATTCTTTAATATTCAAATATTATGTGTATATTGAATATTTATTATCTTATGATTTATTTATAAATGTTTTATTTTTTATTTATATTTCATAAACAATATATTATCAATAATTAATTATCATATCAATTTTATAATCATCGTAAGGGTTTATTTCATAATCTCATTGAAGAGGAGATTGAGTATTCTTGAATTTCAGTTAAAGGAAAATTATTTTATCATTCTATAAATAAAACCATTTAATTTTACTGTACTATGGTTATTTTTAGTATTTTAATGAAATAGAATTATTTTTCACTCTTTGTTACGTTAAATTATTGTTAAAATAAATTAAAGGAAATATGACTTCATTTCCCTCTATTGTCATAAATCTATTTTCTTCCAAAATAGGGTTTTCTAAAAATTATTTCAATTTTTTTAAATTTATTAAAATTATTTATTATATAATTGTTTCCCATTTTTTATAATATATTTTTTTAATCAAATATTCATTTCAAATTCATAAAAAATTCCCATTTGGATTTTATTGAAAGTGTGAAAATAATTTTAATTAAGGTGTACGACATTTACTGATTTTCTAGTGGTCATGACCACTAATTAGTTCTAAATAATCATTTATATGTTTCAAAGGATATTTAAGATGAAATTTATTTTGATATTTTCTTTTGAAATTTTTTTTAAGAAATTTTTTAAAAAATATATATATTTTCCTATAGAGTGTTTCTAATGACATTTTATGGTATTTCTATTCATAAATTAAAAAATATATATTAATTAATATATACTATATAGGGATATGTTTTATTGATACCCTAATTATTGTTCGTCACTATTGTTTTGGATTATTATGTAAAATGATGGTGTGGGAATTTAATTTTTTATTCCTTTTTATAGTTATCGACATCCTCATGATATAAATACTTATCTGTGTCATTTATCATTACATTTTCCCTCATTATCTATATTATTAATAATTTATATTTTTATTTGTTAAAACATATATCATTTAATAATGCAGTGTTTACATTGAATTTTGATAGTTTATTTATGAAAGTATTGATAATTGTTTTCCATTATTAAATATGGATATTTGACTATTAGGCACATTGTTTATGACTTAAATCAATTATTTTCCATGTAAGAAATGATTTGGACCTATAGTGATGTGTAGGGACAAAAATTATGCATCGAAATAAAGAATTTATATTACACTAATTACAAATAATTATTCTAGAATTAAATTGGGCTCTACCTATAGTTTAAATTTCTCATGAGAGGTTTTGATGATAGTGCTATCATGATGCATGATTTCATGGAATCTGAAAATTGATAATTAACATAAATTTGATTTTTGTTATTATTCTACATGATATTTTAATAATTGTATTATTTGTGGATGCATTATATTTTCATTGTATTTATCAAATGACACGGGTTTTTAGTTATTTACCTTTCCATACTGATTATCCCCTATAAAATTATCTAAATTTAATGTGCTTTTAGTTACATAAATTTCCATGTTGATTATTATTATTTATTCTTGATATCATATATTTTACGTAACCCTTAATGATAATTTGTGATCACCGTTATATTGTTTTCATTCCCAGAATCTATTATGCACATTAAGAATGATATTCATGGATAATCTGATGTGAATAGTACTATTATTTAAATAACATTTGTTGTAATTTTTTCTTCAAATTTATTATGAAAATCATATATGTATCTTGATTACAAACAATACTAAACTATTTTTTCCATCACGATTTGATTTCTTTTATCATACAAAAATTAAATAATGTTGGAACCGACTAAGGGCTATAGGTGTTTGGGTCAACACACATTCTTTATTTGTATAACTTATGATAATGGCTTAAAAATTTATTCATGAAACATGTTTCATTAAAATGGGTTAATTATTATTTGATAGAATCATGAATATTTTTTTGGGTATTTATGGCATACATATGTATGGGATGTTATTATTGAACAAGCTGGTACGTTGTATCCATCAGATTCATTATGTATGGTTTCATATATCCTTTGACCAATAGGGTGAATGGGTAGTATCCTAATCCTGAATTTTTAATGGGTTGTATCACATGAATTAAAGGGGACACATGCAAGAACCCTAGAACAATAGATTTCATAGGATGTAGCCCAAGCCTATAAAGATGCATAGGCAGCATCCCACTCCTCAAAAGATACCTGGGTATTATTACATGCTAGAATGATTAAATGGTTGACAAGCTAACCCTACATGGTACATGGGTTATATTCAAATCCCAAAAGGGCTGATATATTATTATCCAAGGCCTAACATGGTTGGTGTGAGTGTCTTTAATATTGAATTATGTGATGAATGTCAATGTTTTCAAACATAATACATGTTATTAGCTATATTTCACAACACATTTTTTTGTAATTAGCATATGGTCTAAGGTAACATGATTATTTTCTCAATTTTTTACATTTAGGAATATTTTAATATTATATAATTTTTTTAAAAAAAATAGAGATTTAAATTATATTTTCCCATAGAACATAATATGCAGTGTAGTGTGTGATACACAAAACACGAAACTACAACGAATCAGGAAAAAATATATCACCATTAAAATGTATTCATCAAATTGGTGGTTAAAAAATATATAAATACATACTAATATATATGATTAATTAAAAAATAATGTCCATTATCAATTTCAAGTCATTGATATATTAAATTGGAATGTTAAAACACTAATAATACTAGTATATTATTAATGTAACAACAATAAAAATTTGATTTTTTGTTTTTCATGAAAAAAACTATATTATGGATAAAATATATATTTTATATGAGTATTGGACGTAGAATAGTTTTATTATTAATTGAGAGGACATAATAATAAAAATATTCATTATTTGTAAAATTATATTTTCCTATTAGTACAATTTTCATAGTATTTTTACATATTTATAAATATTACAATTATAAACTTTAAGAATTTTTAATATAAAGAAAAAATGTATTTTTGAGATTCAACATTTAATTATTATGTTCATTTTTTTTATAGATTTTTTTTGGAATTTTTGTTTCTAGGAAATTTTTTAAACAAACAGTATTTACCAACGATGTAATTTGTTTTGGATATTATTATTACATAATAAATCCATATAATCTGAATAATACATATAATTAGTAAAATATGATATTAATTTGTAATACAATTAATTTTTAAATACAATTATGTATTCATAAAACCAATGATTAATATTTTATATTCTTATGTAATATTATCCAATATAATACTATTTTTGGCCTTCATTGCTATTTATATATTATTATTATTATTATATATTTTTCCTACTATAAATGATACATAAATTTTAATAATAAATAATTTCATTTTATTAAAATAAAATACATTGATAACTTTTATCTTCATATAAAATTTAATCTAAAAAAGATAACCTTTTCCAAAACCTAGTTTTTATGCATTATACATGATAATGTTAGGATTTTGTTATCTAAAAAATAGGATTTCTAACTGAAAATATTTATTCCAAAATTTTAATGAATACTCATATATTACATAATATGGGCCATTATATTTTGGTGTAATATAGCATGAATGGTATTATTTTTCAATATCATGATATTAAGAATTTTTTTTGATTCCATCATCATGGAAATCATGATAGAGGTATTTCACATGTTTTTCCTCAATCAATTAATTATTATGATAATTTCAATCATTTTTAAAGATATGAAAAAAAATCTTTTGTTCAATTAATTTCTTGAAGGGTAACTAATTTTCTACCTTGGCATCTGATAGGAGGGTCCTCTTTCTAAATTTATTTTATGCGTTATAGATAATTATCTTACAAGATGCGTCTTTGATATGGAATAAATACATTCTACTAAGTTCATTCTAGTTATTAGTAATTGATTTAATGACATCATTTAGTTTTTTCTTAATTACATCATTATGTTTCTATATAGGCAGCTTAGAATTACAATTCAATGAGTGGGTTTCTGGATTATTGTAGATGTCACGACTCACCATCACCGAGATGAGGGAAGGGAAAAAAAATTTCCAGAGCCTTCCTTTCCACAAGATACAGGAGAGATAATGAACCTCGAGTCCCACCTTCACTAGGTCGTGGAGTGGAAACTAGTTCCATGTGAATTGAATCACATGTAACATTGAAGGAATTACCCATTTTATTTATTAGAATCGAGAGAAACGATGGTAAAACCCAAAAAAAAATCAAACATAATGGTAAATGTAAAGCCAATACCCATTACTATATGCATGTTCAATGATATAAAAATACAATTATAATAAAAATTCCAAAGGAAAAGTATCAAAATAATGAAAACAGCAACAAAAATTGTCTCGATGTTCGACCTAGTACAGCCCCGCATGGTCCCCAATGACCCCCTACAAACCTGAAAGTAGTTTTATATACGTTTTTTTGAGTATATAGGTATACTTAGTAGGGAAAACCAAAATCTCTTATGCACTAGTGGGGATACAATATAATTCCCAGTGAGAAAATAGATATTACTAAAACACCTAGCTAGGAAAACAATCCACCCAACCTCACCAAGGAACACACCCTAAATAAGGCTTGTTAGGTAATGTAATAGTTACATTACATTAACATTTGGGTACTCTTCACCACTTTCCCACTGGTTATTTAAGACATCCAAAGCATCAGTCCTTCTCCACCATTTTCACTGCAGTCCCATTGTCACCCCAACAACAACATTACGGGCCCCCAAAACTATATGTAACCACGCCCAAATAAACATAAGATTGAAAAACTATGGCCATACCCAAAGATAGATGGTCCTCATAAAGAATACACATGGGAAACAAGCATTCCCACACACTCCTTCTATAACCACCACATTATACCCTGCTCAAAGAGTCTTGACCTAAAAATGGCCATTAGTCCATCGCAGCCTGACCAAAGTGTGTTGGGCTACTATAGAGAGGGAGTAGAAAGGAACTAATATCCATCGACTTAATAGGATGTGGGGTAAAAAACACACAATGAAATGAGTTTATTCAACATGAAGTGATCAACATGGGTGGGGTGCGAATAAGATACACAAAACTAAATTTATACATATAGGAAAAAAAATCACTCATCCCAAAGCAAGGGTTCCAAAACCAACCCATTCAAAAGCACCCTTTTTAATATTCATTCATACAAAAACACAACAGCCACATCGAGAGTAAAATCATTCCTGGAAAACAATTACCCATTAAAATCATTCTTGTTATCATGTTAAAGTGATTCCATTTTAGATGGTCTTTACTACTAGGAAAATAACATGAATTTCCACAGGGTAAGAAAATAAAAATAGAAAAGCATTAATTTAAGCATTCACACTCGGTTATCATATAATTTGACAAAATATAAAGTGATCTATGAGATCCATCGAAGTATGATCACCAACCCAAGACCCATCGTACAACCCCACATGGCCTCAGGTCAAAAACCAACAACTAAACAACATGGGATCCTATCCTCATCGACATCGCCCCACACAACGTCAAGCATAGTCACCACACATATCACCAGCACATAGCAAGGATGTTTTTTCCATATTTAACAAGACATTTCATTATGTTTCTTCCTTCCATTTGGTTAATTGGGGTGATCACACAATAATTATTGTTCATTTTGAATCTATTTGACAAACGAGTTAATGTGATTAACCATTTTCCATTTTACAGCCATTCAGTCATGGGATTAATAATAAAAATAGAGGATCATTAGTGAAAAAGGAAGGACCACCAATGACCTCGATTTTAAGTGGACAAGAGACCATAAAATTCAACATATAACAACAAATTAATAACACACAAATAACATCATAATTCCAACCACTTCATTATTTAATGATTCATTTAATATCATTGTCAAAATATGGTATCATCTACGTCCTGAGAGAACATCATCATACCCACCCCACATGATGCACAGTAAATAGAGATAGAGGATGAATCCTAACATGGATTATTACTGATAGAAGTTTACTTCCTCATGTCAAGAACTATGTATTCACTACTTATTGGGGAGGAACTCCAAAGACTCTATGAGTGAGTAGAAAAGGCTCCAGAACTGGCACACAACTAGCCTTGGGTATATAGACTTCAAATATACTAAGGAAATGAAAAGTGAATAGCCCAGAAGAATAAATAAGCATTGTGCAACAATATGAGAGATCTAGGTGTTATGAAACATGAAATATTGAATGCAAATAAAGGCTGATTGTGGTTTCTCTATATGGTTGAGCGGTTACACTTGATGGAATTGGTTCTCATTTAATAATTCTCCTTGGATCGGTGGTTATAGTAGTTGTGAGTTAAAGGGTTTCCATTAAACAGGAAAACCACATAACAGGAGAGAAACTAAAATGCACGGAAATGGTGTGACACAGAAAAAAATCATCACGATTTGGTATGTCATGTATTTCCCAGCTCTTGGGTGTTTTTAGATAACATTTATGTGATTTGAAAATGGCATGGAACAACTTTAGAAGGTTAAAAAGACATAAAAGTTGATTTGTGGGAAAATAGGGGAAGGAAACCCCATCACCCATCTCTGGATGATTGGTAAGACCGATCAGTGAAACAAATCAATAGAGCTGATCGAGTGAAGCTTATCAGGCGAAGCTGATTCGGTGAATGTGATTAGTGAAACTAATCGTGTGGATCTAATTTGTGAAAATGATTATGTGAAACTGATTGGGAGATGCTGATCAGTGAGACACCAATCAGTGAGACTGATGGGTGAAAGTGATCGGTGAGGCTGATGGGTGATACCGATCGGTGAGACATCGATTAGTGAGACAGATGGGTGAAACCGATCAGTGAGTCCGATGGATGAAACAAATTAGTGAAATCGATGGGTGAAAATAATCAGTGATATTGATGGGTGAAACGAATCGGTGAGACCGATATGTGAAACAAAACAGTGAGACCGATTGGTGAAACTGATCAGTGAGACACTAATTGGTGAAATTGATTGGTGAAACCGATCGGTGAGACCGATGGGAAAAACCGGTGGAGCTGATCTGTGAAGGTGATCACTTGTATTTGATCAATGAAGTTGATCAGTGAAGCTGGTATGAGAAGTTGATATGTGAAGCTGATTAGTGAAGATGGTCTATGAAGCTGATCATTGAAGATGATCTGTGAAGCTGATCAATGAAGCTAATATATGAGACTGATGGGTGGAACTGATTAGTGAGATTGATCACTGGCACTAATAGGTGACACCATGGTGACACATTACCACTAACACCGACAACCTCCTAACTCACTAATGGTCCCCAGGACACCCCAACACATATAATTTGGAATATTAATGGACCACGATGGTCCATGTTATTACATCAGATACATCTCAAGGTATTCTCTTCATTGAGAATACAATATGAACCTAAAAAACCACTCCGGAAGATGCCACTCTTGGAAAAACCACCCCAAACAGCCATACAACACCCAACTATCTCATTTTCCCGACACACAGATCAGGGCATCCTTTCATCCATATCCAGATACTATCTACATTAGGTGGTACTGAATCACCCGAACGGGTTCAATCTCATCTGCGCAGATGCGCCTGGATTAGGGATTAGGTTTTTCCTTCCCCAAATATCGATACTTTTCGTAAACATTCAGAAGGTAAGGAAACAAATCTACTCCTAACCCAACATGGATATCATTACATCATAGTATGTCAGAAAAACAAGAACATCTAGGATGGTTCAGAATAGATTCTCAAAACAGCTCTAGGTACTGGGTGTGAATTTGAGCTTCTCGTTCCCAAGTACTCTCCTCGAGGCCACTGTACCTCCACAACACACGAACCAAAGGTATAGGTTATCCATGAATCACTTTATCCTTTCAATCCTCTATCTTCCCTGGTCAATCCAGAAATGTAGCATCATCCTCTACTTCCATCTCTCCATATTCAATGAGATGGGAATCATCATGTAGATATTGACGAAACTGGGAGACATGGAAGACGTTGTGGATCCTTTCCTACTAATGTGGAAATTCCAGCTGATATGCCACCTCACCGACTCACCCCAACACTTCCAAAGGCCCGAAGAACCTAGGATAGAGCATGCTCCCCATGCCGAAACATCATTCCCCCCATCGATGGAAAACGTTCAAGAACACATGGTCTCCATTCTCGAACACCAAGGTCCTCCACCTATGATTGGAAGAAGAGTTTTACCGGTCCTTGGCTTCTTTCAACCTCCCATGCACAAGCTGAACCTTCTCCATTGCTCTCTTCACTACCTCTAGTCCAAGAACCCCTACCTCCCCATCTTTGGTTCATTACATGGGTGGAAAACACGACCTCCTATACAAGGATTCAAATGGTGCCATACCGATAGTAGAGTGACATAGATTTTTGTAGAAAAAAACTCTACTAGGGTAAATTTTCTTTCCCAATATCTCCCGAAGTCCAAAATATATGCTCGTAGAATATCCTCTAATTTCTGGATATTCCGCTCTATATTCCCATCTATCTGGGAGTGGAAAGAAGTGGGAAGTCATAGATGGGTGCCAAAAGCATGTTGTTATCCCCTCTATAGTGGTGAGATCAACCATGCATCACAATATGAGACTATTTTCCTTAGAAGTCCATGAAACCACATGACCTCAAACATGAATATCTATACTAAGGAATCCACCACACTTGACTCTGTCTTTTCCAAAAAGTGAGCTGATTTCATCACCTGGTCTAACATTACCAAGATAGCAGCGCATCCTCTTTTATCCCTGGGTATTCCAGTGACGAAATCCATCGAGATGTCATCTCACATCCACATAGGGATATATAAAGGATTCAACAAACCTACTAGGATGTGTTGTTCAACATTCACCTACTGATACACCATGAACCTTGACATAAACTCTGCCACTACCTTTTTCACCCTGATCCACAAAAACTCTTCCCTCATGCCTCGGTACATCGTGGAAAATCTTGGGTGTACTGCTATGATTGAGTAATGAAACACATGGGGAACTACTTTGTGCATCATCTCTGGGAAAAACAACATCCCTCGGAAAATCATCTTATTCGGACGATCCTCTGACCACCCTTCCGGAGCATTTCCTTGGTCAACACAATTTCACATAACTTTACTCTCTATGTCTCCCCACTAAGAATCCTCCACTTTCCACAATAGATAGGACTGTACTGTCACCTAAAATAGACAACATCAACAACCATCCACCGCTGTATCTAGTTGTAAGGAAGAAAACTCCTCCATTTCCTTCCATGCATCCACATATTCTTGAATAGCTTCCATCAGCGAATTCTTGCTCAAGGCATCAGCCACAATGTTTCCCTTACCATTATTGTATGAGATATTGAAATTGTAGTCCGGAAGAAAATCCACCCATCATTATTGTCTCATGTTCAGGTCCCATTGGGTAATGATATGCCTCAAAATCTTGTGATCTGTGAAGACAATAATGTTCCCCCAATGAGATAATTCTTCCATAACTTCAATGCGAATAGTACTGCTGCTTGCTCTAGGTCTTGGGTGACATAGTTACGCTCATTAGGAATTGAATTCCTAGACCAATTAAAGATCACTCCCCACTATTGCATCATCACACATCCCATGTCAAGTCTAGAAGAATCACAAAAAAAACTTCAAACCACACACATTCCTCTGGAAACCTGAGCACTAGTGTACTGACCAACATTTCCTTCAGACTGTTGAAAGCTGGCCGATATTGCTCATTCAACACGAAGTCCTGGTCTTTCCTGGAAAAATCTATCAATGAAGCTACAACTCGAGTGAAATAGGGTATGAACCTCCATCACATTCATGTGTGCCTCACAAGAAACAACCGCTTCTATGTTTGACGGATCAACCACTACCCCTTGCTCAGACACTTGGTGTCCAAGAAAATGCACTTCTTATGTCACGAACATTAACTTGGACAAATTCCCATAGGTATTGTGATGTTAAATGATCTCCATGACCATCCTGAGGTTCTTTGAATGTTCCTCCTATGATCTTGAGTAGATCAATATGTCATTAATGAAGACAATGTCAAACCATTCCATCAACTCATTGAAAATAGAGTTCATAAGACTCAGAGACATAGTAGGTGAGTTCGTAATAAAGAACGACATGACTATACAATCAAAGTGCCTATACCATCACTTGAAAGCATTCTTCGAGATGTCATTGTCTTTCATGATTAAAAAGTGATACCCAGACCCCCGATCGATCATAGAGAATAAAAATTCTCCCCATATATAGTCAAAGATATTGTCTATCCTAGGAAGAGGGTAATGGTTCTTGAGCGTTACCTGATGTAGTGTTTGGTAGTCTATGCAGAGCCTAATACCACTATCTTCCTTCTTCATGAACAAGACCAGAGAACCCCATGTAGATACACTGTGTAAGACATAATCATTCTTCATCATATTGTCAATCATAATCTACAACTCCTGCAACTCAGATGGCGACTTTCGATAAGAATCCATCGAAATTGGATGGTCACCAGGTTTTATGTCTATCCCAAACTCAACATCACATCAAGGGGGTAGAGTCACAACTTCCTTGGAAAAAATTTCTATGAACACTCTAAAGACACCCGGAACATCCATCATCTCAGAATCCATAGATTCTGTTGAAAAGCTCGGACATCTTATAAAGAATAGGCTCCACACGCTGTCTCCCAACCCAATAACTCTGTTCACCAACAAAATCTACACATTTTCCATCCTCATCAGAGAACATGACTCTTCTACGTAAGGAGTCAATAACAACATTCATATAAAATATCCATTTGATGCATTGGATGACATCATATGTCTGTATTTGAAGAAGAAGGAGGTCCGTACTATAAATATGTGGCCCCAATATCAGTCTATATCCTCGATAAGAATCTAACAGGATGGTATGACCCCCAAATGGCATATATAGCACCAAGGGTGTGGAGAGTGTCTCTACATCTTGGCCTAAGGCATGGTCTAGATAGGACGAAACAAAGGATTTGAAGGCTCCAGAATCAAAAAAAGCACATGAAAGAGTGATAAAAAAGCCGGTCATACCTCGATTGAATTCAGGACCTGCGGGAACTACTACCTTTGGAGCATGAAACTGCCCATGCCCAGCCCTTCCGCCCCTCGGCTATCAACCAACTCCCTGACCAAGCCCTAGTCGAGGTCCCTGAGGAGTGACCCGAGTTCATCCTCTTCATGCAATATCTACTCTCAGAGGAGTTGGATCTCGTTGCCCCTACTTCTCTTGAAAGTGCTGGGACAAAAACTGTTGTTGCTGAGGTGGGCACTGAACTTACCCACACCCACCATACTGCACTCGATCTGGGAATGTATTCCAAAGGAACCCACGTCTTTCACAGAAAAATCACCTCGTTTATGAGCCCACAAGGAATGAAAGAGGAGTGGGATGTGGAAACTGGAACTACTGGTTCCTAATCCCCACTATCTGAAACATAGAAGGCCCTGACGTTGGAGGCCTGCTGGTGATGGCCTTCTCATTGGACGAGCCTAACTGGCTCCCTCTCGTGGAACACCACCCAGAATGTGCATCCTCTCTACCACATCATCCTTAAACTGGACCTCCATGTAGGTAGGTAGGGTGAAGGGAGTAACAACATACTAAATCGAGGGTCGTAGTGCCTCCACTGATCGTCTCTCTAGAGACTACTCATCTGGAAAAAGTTCCATTGAAAAATTAAGGATATCCTTGAACATGATCCCTAGATCCCGCAATGAAATATTCCCCTACTTAAGAGAGATTAGCTCCTGCATCTTTTCAGCCTTCATCGTAGATGAAAGGAATTCCTCCCGGAACCCTTTCTTGAAGTCAGGCCACAAAATCTCACTCTCCACCCTCTCTTCGAGGTAGAAAGTGCACCACTGATGTGATTCTACATTTATATGGATGAATTCCATTGAAACCAAATACTCAGAAAGAGCCCAAATCAATGTGAAAGCTATCACCAACTCCTTGACTCAGCTTTCCCTCAACATGTCTAAGACGCTGCCCTCGTACATCCCGAAGGGCTACCACTGAAAGGCACGAAGCATCTTCCGCTACTAGTTTTACTGCTCCTATCGATCAATCCCTTGTCGAATATCCATATCGACATCTAGGGCCTCGATCTCCCTCACTACTCGTGTGTGTCATCCGGGTTCCAAATCTGCAAGGTAAACAAGGAATACCTAAGCCCATGTAGTGTAGAAGATTTTATTTTACATTTTCTTAAATTTGATATTTTATAAATTCCCAGAACATCCATAAAAACACAATATGACAATTAATTATGATTCATTTACATTTTTTAGGTTCACTACTCTGCAATCAGTGTAGCCTCACTTGGTCATTTAGTATGTTCAGATTCTTTGTATTGGATCATGGTGTGCCCCAAAATCTAGTGTCCTAGCTAGTCTTCTGGAGCCAATTTCATGAACCATGATTTCCTAAAATTTCTTCCCTAGAATCACAGTTAATCCTCACTATTACTATCCTTGATATCCATCCTACCTCTCAAGCATCCCCTCTAATACCAATTTGTCATGACCCACCTTCCTAGAGATGTGGGAAGGGATAAAAAATTTCCTAACCCTTCCTTCCTTAAGTTGAAGATGGGATAATGAGCCCTATTTCCTGCCTTCAATACGCCCTAAAGAGGCAAATAGATCTATGGGTATAGAAGAACATGTAATGTGGAAGGAATTTCCCTTTTAATTTAGCAGGATCGAGGGATACGAAGGTAAAAACCAAAACAACTCAAAAAAGTAAAACTAAAATAAAATCCAAAATCCATTCCCATATGTATCTTCTTAGATAAACCCATAAATGTAAAATAAAAACTCTAAGAGGGATGTACCAAAATAAACATAATAGAAAAGAAATGTTTATTGATGTCTGAGCTAGTATGGTCCCACACGGTCCCCAAAGTCCTCTTAGAAATATTAAAGTTGTTTTATACAAGTAGGGTGATTATAAATGTATACTCAGTAGGGAAAATCAAAATCTCTCGTGCACAAGTGGGGAGAAAATATAATTCCCCATATGAATATAGAGATTACAAAAACACATAATAAGGAATGCTATCCACCCAGCCTCACCAAGGCACAGTCCCCAAATAACTCAACCCATATTTAATAATGGTAACATCACATCAGCATTTGGTTACCCCACACTACTTTTCCACTTTTTATTTAAGACATCATGAGCATCAGACCTCCCCCTCCATTTTCATTGTTGTCCCACTCACACCCCAAAAACAACATTATGGGACACCGAAACTATATGTAACCATGCCAAAAGACACCTAGTCTAGAATAATTATTACTAACCATGAAAACTTCTAGGACTCTTCCTGAAGACACTTGTGAAATGAACCTGCCCGCACACACCTACACCAACCATCACTACATACCCATCCTAATGTTTCATGGGATGAAAATAGACCCCAGGTCATCACAACATGCCATAAGTGTCTTGGGATACTTGAGAGAAGGACTATAAAGAGCTAATATCTAGCAACCTAATAAGATGTTTCAATAAAACACCCTCCCCCATGAAATGAGGGTGTTTTTCATGAAGTTCTCAACTTGGGTGGGGTGAAAATAGAAATTAAAATTTATAAATATTGGTAAAAAAACTACTCATCCAAACCGTAGGGTTCCAAAACCACACCATACACAAGCACCCTCATTACTATTCATTCATGTAAAAGCACAAAAGCCACAAACCGAGCAAAAATAATTCATGGAAAACAAATCCACATTAAACCCATTATTGTTATCATATTAATGTGATTCCATTTATATAATTATTCAATACCGAGAAACTAACAAGCATAGCCACATTCCATGGAAATAAAAACAGCCATGCAGTTATTTAAGCATTCACACCTGATTCTTTTATAAAGTCACAACTAAAAAAGGGATTTGTGAGATCCCTTAAAGTAATGGAACCAACTCAAGCCCCATCATAAAGTTCTACATGACCTTGAGTCCACAACCAACAACTCTACAATAAGGGATATCATCCCCATTTACATCTCCCCACACTACATCAAGTAGATCCACCTCATATATCACCCGAACAGATAAAAGATGTATTTTTCAGATTGTACCACAACATTAATTAAGATACTTTTTTCTGTTTGGTTAATATGTTTGATCAAACAAGTATTATTGTTCATTTGGAATCCATTTAATCAACCATGTTTATGTGACTAACTATTTTCCATGTTATAGCTATTCAATCATAGAATTAACCCGAACAACAGTGGATCATTAGTACACATGGAAGAACCACCAACGACCACGATATTTAGTGGACAAAATCCCATAAAATTTATAATATAAAAACAAGGGTATAACATAGAAATTATATAATCATTCCCACCCCATAATTCATTAAAGGTTCATTTATTATCATTGTTAAAATTTTGTTACATCTACATCCTAAGGGAACATCATCATACCCACCCCGCATGATTCAAAATAAAGAGATATTGAGGTAGAATACCTATTTTAATGATTATCTATAGATGTTTTCTACCTTGCTCCAAGATCATGGGATGTGCTACATGAAATGGAGGAACTCCAAGGACTCCATGAGTGAGTAGAAAAGGCACCAACAGTGGCGCAGAACTAGCCTCAGGCAGAGGGAATCCAAACTCACCAAAGAAAGGAAAAGAGACTCCCCAGAAGAAGAAATAAACTATGTGCGATAAAATGCGATATCCTGGAGTTACAGAATATGAAATCTTAAATGACATTAAAAGAGGATCGTGGTTTCTCCACATAGTTGGGAGGTTAAGCATGATGGAATTAATTGTCCTTTAATAATTCTCCTCAAAGAGTTAGTAATAACAATAGTGAGATAAATGGCTTCCTTTAAATAGGAAACTATGTAAAATTGAAGGAGTTGAAAATTAAGGGAAAAGGTTGAAACTGAGGAAAAATACACACATTTTGGTAATTCAATGGTAACCTAAACTTGTGGAATTTTGGATATCATATATGATATTTAAAATGATCTTTAACTACTTTAAATAGTTAAAATGACTTAAAATTGGTGTTATGGGAAAACTGGGGAAGGAAACCCCAACACCCCTCTCTGGTAGATGGGTGAGAAAAATTGGTGAAACCAATCAGTCAAGCTAATCTAGTAAAGCTGATCGAGTGATGTTGATCTGGTGAAGCTAATCATTTAAACTAATAGTGTAAAGATGATCAGTGAAACTGATTGGGTGAAACCAATTGGGTGAAGCTGATTGGTGACACATCGATCAGTGAGACAGATGGGTGAAACTGATCAGTGAGACTGTTCAGTGAGACACTGATGTGTGAGACTGATGGGTTAAACTAATCTATGAGAGCGATGGGTGAAACAGGTCAATGAGAGCGATGGGTGAAATCAATCTGTGACAGTGATGGGTGAAACCAATTGGTGGGACCAATGGGAGAAACATATCGGTGAGACCGATGGGTGAAACGGATCGGTTGGAATAATCAGGGGGAATAGTGGTTGAAACCAATTAGTGTAAATATTTGGTGAAAATGGTTAGTGAGGAAAAGATCGGTGAGACTGATGACTGACACAGATCGGTGAGACCAATTGGTGAGACACTAGTCGATGAGACCGATGGGTTGAACTAGTGGAGCTGATTTGTAAAGTTGATAAGTGAAGCTGATTAGTGAATAAGATCTTTGACACCAATGGGTAGAACTAATCATTGAGACCCATCAGTGGAAATTATATATGACACCCTAGTGGCATGTTCCCACTGACACCATCATCCACCAGACTCACTGATGGTGTCTAAGACATCCCAACAATTAGAATTTTGAAAATTAATTGATCAAGAGTGTTCAGGCCAATTCAATAAGTCTATTTCCAATCAAAATATTTTTATATAAATTTCTATACTTTTATTAGAAATATCATGTTCCCTTATATGAGACTAAATATCAAAATGAAATTCGACATCAATGATGGAATACTCAAGTGTACTAATCTTAGAATTATCCATTTTTTTGATGTCCCATGACTTGTTAAATTGGGGAAAGCTCTGACATTTTTAAGAACCATCTCGTCTACCTAAAGGATAAGAAACATTCAGTTTTCTGGAATCAAATATCTTATAATATGAATTAATAATCAAATTATAGGTTATACTTTCATATACAACAAATTTCCTATTTTACTTATTAATATCCTTAAATTTAGTATTAAAAACATCTATTGGAGTTGTATTACTCTTGTGTCGGTTGAGATATACATAAAATATAGAACATGTTGTAATATGTCAACATGAGATTTTATTAGTGTGAAAAATATAGCTTCATTCAATGATGACCATTAGGACCAATCCTTGTGGAATTTTTGACTAATGACTCCAAAAATAGTTCTTTCTTGGGTAATAGGTTTTGTAATAGGCTTTTGGATGGTAAGACTAAATATATCATTTATTTTATCTAGATGTTTTTTATGAGGATTTACTCTTTTGTTCTTATAAATATTCAAAGGGTTCCATTACTCAATACCAATCTGACATTCATGATTGATAATATAATGTGTAATTATATGAATAATAATGATTATTTGAAGGTTATAGATATGATGGTTATATTTTTAGATAGATTTCTTTTCCGCCATGAAAACATACCAATAAACCCTAGGGAGAGAGTTAATTCTTATTTCATTATTCCTCCTCATGGCTCCCTCTCTAAGGAGTTGAAATGAAATTGGGGTATCACTTGTGTATTTTATTATAGATTATATATGAAACAGGAATTAGTTGTATCTCCAAGTTATATCTCATTTGTAAGACTAAACTTTTTCCATCAAATTTCTGATAATATTGAGAGTGGATTATTCATGGATCCCTTTAAGGGAGTGTATCATGGGTATTTATCTGAACATATTAACACGGTAAAGATCCTTCAGGTATATGTTGGACTCTAAATGTAATATTTATTATCTATTTTCTAATGAATATACACTCTAGAATATTTTGTTCAATTTCATTTAATTGTAGACTCCTAAAGTAAATTCCCTAACCTCATTTAATGATTTTGATAGAATTGAAATCATATCATCCCCATTTTATAAAAAATTTACTGTTTTATTTGTATAGGTTTTGTGTATAATTTTGTCAAAGAATTATCTTAACCTGAGTGAAGAAATTGATATTTTGACAGTCATATACATTATAATTATTCATTCAGTTGTAACGATGTTTTTATCTTTTAATGTTCTTGTGAATGGTAAATCATTATATGATCTATCTATTCTTGAAATATTTAAATTTCAGGATAATTGGATGGTTTATAAAGGTTTCATTCATGTGGTATGGAATCCATAAATAAAATCGGTGATCGATTTCAACATAGATGGTTATTTTATGAAAAAATTGGATTCTAACGGGATATGGTAGTTTATAAAGGGGTGATTAAATTATAAAAGTATCATATTTTTATAAGGATTGTGGTATGGTTGAAAACTATGAATATAGTATGGATGGAATAATCTAGTAAATAAAATTACTCGATTAAATTTTTAGATACGTATTTTTCTTCAGCCATTCTCTTCTTTCATTATTCCTAGAATCAATAATGGAATTTTCTATTATTAATTAAGTCATGTGTTTACATAAGAGGACTTAATTCTCTATTATATCTATATTTTGTGTTTCAATTCATACATTTCTAGTAAGGGAACATTATTATAGATTAGTGATATATTATTTCATGTTATTGGAAAATATGCATCCTTTTTACATTTGTAATTTCATATACTAGATCAATTGTCTAGTTCAATCTATTGTTATGATTTTTAGGTAAAAATATGTTATCCTGTAAAAAATTATAGATGTAAAGATTAATATAATAAATAATATAGAAATGTGTTTAAAAATAGTGGGAAAATTAATGGTTAAGGTATAAAAACCAAATATCACCCCATTCAATTATATAAAATTTTAGTGTCATTTTTTCATGTAAAACATGTTTTACATTAATATTTTAAATATTCCCTTTTATAAATTTTAGAAATGACCACTCACAACCAGTTTAATACCCAGGTAAAAATTATATTTCCAAAAAAAACATCATACTTTTTTTTAATAGATTCTTCAATATTTTCAATTTTCATAGGGGAATAAGATATTGTATTAATACATTACTTTCTATAGAACCCTAAAAGGGAGATGCAATCATATGAGTGTCACCAATCATTTTCCTAAACTCATTTTTAATTTTATCCTAATTTTTTTATTTTAATACTCTAATTCATATATAATTAAATAATTCTATTTTTTATAAAGATATTTATTTTCCTAATGTTATAACTATGAATCACCATTCTCTTTTATATTATGAAAAATGTATCCCCCATTAATCTGTTTTGTGGAGTACCGCATCTACAAAAAAAATCATCCATTTTTTACCACATAATATATTTAATGATTGTATGGGAGAATTTGAGGAATAAATTTCATATATATAATATAATTATTGTAATTATTATGTAAATTTTTACCCACTTTTTTTTCCTCTCATTCTCCTAGAAAATAAAACATTAACCTTGTGTTATGTGGAGTAGTGTCTGCGTGATGTATCTTATCTTATTTTTCATATATATTATTTATTATTTAGTAAAATATCATTACATCTGATTCATTATTATAAATGTATATACATTATAACAATATTTTTCTATAATAATTCTTTTATTTCCAAATAATCACATTCATAATCATGATAACTGATTAATTTTATATAATATTGATTTGTTATTCCTAAAAAACTACTTGAAAATTTATATATTATAATATTCTAAGTGAATATGTGTACATAATTTTGAATGATATGTTCTATAAATTATAAAATACACATTTTTTGTTTAGAGTGTAGAACATAATTTCAGAAGAATTAATTATTATACCACTGTCTCTTTATGTGGAACCAAAAAAACATGATAATCCATCATTTCATCATTAGTAATTATAACCAAAAATACTATATAATAAAATACTAATATTTTAAATAATTTTAAATAAATTAAAACATTTTATTTCATGGGAATGATGATCTTTAAGATTTTAATAAATATCAACAATGTTATTTTTAAACAAGTTCAAAACATTCATGATTACAAACACCCAATATTAATAAAAAATAATAACAAATTAACAGACATGTTGAGAATCAATATAAATGAATTTTATAACAAGTTATAAATATGAATATTTATGTAAAATTGATTATTAAGATAATTATTTTTTTATTTATGATATTCAATTTCATTAGTCGATATCAGGAATAGAGGTATGTGTTGGTGGTGTCAAAATTTCATACCAGGAAATATATTTCTTATTTTACATTATTTTATATTAGGAATTGTTTCTTTATCTTCACATTAATATTTTCTGATCATATTCATCTCATTATTCATGTCATTTAATTTTTTATTTGAAATCACATCCTTCATGTGGTTTTTAATTGAATATTTTTAAGGAAGCAAGGGGTTCTTTATATCACGATATTTAATTATTTGAGATTTTTTTTTGTAATACACCAGGTTTTCTCTTTTATAGTGTAATTACAACAACATTGATATTTTATATCATGATTCTAGTATTATTTTGGGTACTTTATTATACCCTTTAAAGTATTTGGTAATGGAATTTTTATTCAAATGCTTCTCAATTCATTTATGTTATTTGGCTTTATTGTTAATTGATTTTTAAATATTTGATATTGTGAACCATATATTCATTTCAATATTGTATTAACTAACCTATTTACTTCAAGTATAAATAATATCATTAATTTCAACATAAATAAAATTCATGGTTTCCATCTTAAGTTATTTTAATTTTTTAATTTACCATTAACATAGTGGTCTTTATTATCAATTATTAATTATTTTAGTTGTGATTAATATTTACTACTTGATACCCATATTTATATAATTTTCATTAATTTACTTTTAATTCCCTTAAAAACATTTTATTTTGAGAGAATAACCAACCCAAAATACATCACATCCTCTTTCATTCCAAATCATCATCTGAAATAATAATTATTTTTTTATCAAATTCTATTTTATGTGGACACTTTTTATTTCCTTCCTCTGATTAAAGGGTTTCAAAAAAATTACATATGGTTATTTATTTCTTAAATAATTTCATTAAATAGATATCCCACTCTCTATATGTTGTTAGTTTGATGTATTTATACATTTAAATGTATCCCATTTATTAATTGGGGAATTATTAATAACATGTATTGTTATTATATCAATACCAATACATAGTGATTACTGTGGAAAAATTATTATGTATTATATATACTAGTCATTTGTTATATGATTGTTGAATTATAAAAATTCAACGATTGTTAGAGCATGATATTATATATCCTATTGATGAATCGATAGGTCCCATGTGGAAATATATATTGGGTATTTTGTCATATGAATACCTTGAAAATTATATTGTCTTGAAATAGGGATTCAATATTGAAATAATAATTTTTAATAGAATGATGTACTGTCTTTGGTGCATGAATTATCTTTACCCAATTATAAATTTCATCAGTATGTAACTAGTTATTATTATAATTTTTATAACTACATTTCCATCGTTATCAATTGATATTATGATTTCAATTTAAATTTAATATATAATTATTATTATCTATATATTCTATCCATAATTGTTTATCATATTTTACAAACTTATGATACTTGATTATTATCTCTTATGTTTGTCTTTAATGGGGATATTATTTCACCCTTCTTATGTTTACAATTACCAATGTTACATGTAAATGTATTACACATGATATGTATAATAGAATGTTTTTTTAAGAAATTGTGGGAGCTGATGAAGAATTTGTATGATTATTTAAATTCATATATATTGAAATATTGATAATTGGTAGGGAAATACCAGCGATTTGTTAGTTTTAATTTTTTCAAATTCTATAAATATATAAACCTAAAATGATTTTGGAATGGATGAGATAAATTATTTTATATAATTAATGTATTTATAGGATACAAATATATTTAAATCTAATGTTGGTACTGAATAATTTATCTATATAATTTTTTGACCACAAATACATAGTGAATGTTGAGGTCTATCATAGTTTGTATTAGAGTGGGGTGGAAATACAAATATATTTAATGATATTAGTTTATGATATTTTATGTGTTTAATAGTTATGGTGTCTCATAATATAAAATTTTTATAAAAGACATTATATTATTTGAAGTAGTATGGAATATTTTAATTTATTTTTGGATTATTATAAAATAACATCATTATAACCCCTAAGGATAACTAGATTAGATAATTTTATATATGTGAAAATATGTAGAGTTTTTTTGTAATGTATATATTGTGTCGTTTCAAAAAAACATTACATTCCTATATGATACTAGGATGTGTATACAATTATATGACAAATTCACCTAGGGGTATTCACATAGAATACATAATGTTGAGAATCACCTCAATAATAACTATAGTTCATGATGAGTCGCCTATGACTAAACACATGGAGTAACACATACATGGGATACTAATTTGTTAATCAAATTCTATTTAAATAATATTATGAGGTTTTTATTATGATAAATAATTTGCTTATGGAATATTGGATAATCCAATCTATAGAAAAAAAGAATTGAACAAGATTGATCTACATTGAAAAAATGGAATTATAATATTTCATAAGATTATAAAAAACATTAATGATTAAATTTTCACATAATTATAATAAAATATTTATATTATCGTATTCATCACTTGTGATTAACTCTTATCATTTTTATTACTTGATGAACCAAAAAGAAACACATGTAACAACATGATCCATTTGTAATGTGTATATAAACCTAATGAAAAATCAAATGGGATAGGAACTAGAGTAAGAAATCATATTATTATTCCAATATAGGTATAAATATGTATAAATAAATACATGAACTATTTTGAGTTTTTAATGACACTCAATAAGATAAGAACGATGTCTCCAAGAATTCCAGTTGATAAATATGATGAGGCAATAGAGATTACATTCCCTCAGTCTAAACAATGAGGTATAAATCCAAAAAGGGAATATCAAAAACTATGTACAATATCCATAATTTTTATAAAATGAGTTAATATAAAAGAATATCTCAAGGTAAATATGAATAAACCAGTTGACATGATGCAGTAAAATATGTCTTCAAAAGTCATACTAATTATATTAATGTACACATGTAATTTGATACATTTTCAACAAATATGAAATATTTTACATACCATAACGTAATATTATTAGGTTGAAAAAATTAAAATATCATTTTCGTAATATATTTCAGGAGGGTATAATATAATACCCTATTACTTTAAATAAATATATATTTTAGGCCTAATATATTTTATTTGTAGTCAGACATGTAATAATAAACCACAAAAACTATAGTAGAGTATATAACCACAAAAATGTTGTTGTAGAACTTTTGGAAAGAACAAACTGTAATAAAATTATGAAATCTGATAATAAATAAAAATGAATTTCATTATCAGTGATAATTCATTGGAAAAATGAATTAGTGTTTTTAAATAACTAAAAAGATAATTTCTACTCTAAAATACAGTATTCCATAAATTTTTTTTTATATTATTAGAAAAGAAGTATATTATAGAAAAAATAATTTATTTATATGAACATTATAAGAAAAAAATTGGATTAGTAATTTATAGAAATTTAGAATAATAATAGTTAATATTCTAAAATCATTATTCCCCTTTGAAAAGAATTTACAATATTTTTTTAATTATTCGTTAAAACATAATTACTATTTATTTTTAATTTGAAATTCAAAACATAAAAACAATTTTGAGATTTATAATGTAAATATTATATATAAATTATTATTTTTATTTTTAAGTAATTGTATATTTCTTTGTGATAATTGAGAAATAATGTTTTTTTTAGAAAAATACATATTTTTTGATATCACCACTATAAAATCAAGAAATAAAGGTATCTAAATACTTATTATTGGTAAAATATTTTATTAATAAATATGAATATTAAAATTTTATATAGAAATATGAATTTATAAAAATTATCTTTCTCATTTTATAATTTGAACAAATATTATACACTAAAAAATACAATTTTTGGCCATTTATTTTATATAAATATTATTTTAAACAAATTCATTTTTTTCAGTATATGAAACACATATAGATTATATAAATTTTACAATAAACTAACTTATATCATTAAAATTATATTAATTGATAGTTGTTTTGGTTAACATACTTTTTAACCTTAAAAATAAAATTTTTGAAAAACAAATTTCTAATCATTACATCTGGTAAAGTAAAAAAATGTTTTTATTACACATGTAAATTTTAACTGATAAAAAGGATATCATATTTTTAGTAATCTTTTAAATAATATATAATATAAAAAATAAAATTTTTCATGAATTAATATTATATTACAAATGTAACAACTTGTAACCACTATAAACCAAACAAGGTTACACTAAAAATTATAATAGTAAAAGACATTGAAACTTTATTGAAAGAAATTATAAAATGAATCATTGAGGTATTGTTGAACTTATATGACCCCCAATCCATTATTTTCTATTTTATGAAATATTGTAACCAGTAACATGTTTTCCTTTATATTTGGTGAAATATTTACAAAAATAAAATTCTCATCACCAATAAAAGGGGACCCACACCACCCCTTACTGATAAACTAAAAAATGGTTTCCTATAATAAATCTACCCATTATAATTATTATATAATTTAATACAATTAAATTTATATTAAGGTTATGTGATACTTTCATAAGTTAATTAGTTTCAAGGAATCCTCTATGAAAAAAATGAATATTTAAATGTGGGTACTTATTTTCACTAACTTATATTCATTTCAATATTATTTTAAAAAAATATAATTTTAGATTTACTATATATTTAAATTAGTAAATTTATACATAATTTTATTATTCTATGGGAATAATTATTAACCAAAATTTTTCCATTCTAATATGAAAATATAAATCATCATTTGTGTATCATGTGGACTACTGCCTGGACAAATAGACAAAATCCATGTTTTCATAACAACCACTCATTACGAATTATTATAATGAAATTTAACAATAAATATCAAAAAAATAATATATTAATAATTATTAATATGTTTAAAATTTCATTCCACATTTTACCCATTAGATACATCCCGAGAAGAATGCATTGACAATTCGTTGTGATAACTACAACCTCTTCAACATAATAGGTCTCATTGAATTCATCGAGATAAATTATTATATATAAATTATATTCAAATCTGATTCATGAAATTATGTGAATCTGAATAATATAATTTTTCTTCTCAAATAGTTATATTATGAAAATGGAAGCCTCATTAATAATCATTATTATCAAATAATTACGACATCTTATATTTTTGGCACACATTACAAATAACTTAAAAAATGTTATAATATAATATCATAGACTATTATAATAACATAATATAGATATATATATAATATAAATAATAAATTAATGGATATTTATTTAGTTATACAGTTGTACTCTTAATTTTAACCTCATTATTTATAATTCAACCATTAGTTCATGAAAAATCATTGAAACATGCCCATCACTAATTTAACCATTAAGGGTGAAAACATAAAATATTATACAATGAGATTATATTAGTATAAATAATTATAAAACATCAATTATAGTACGCTTACGAATTTTTCTATGAGTGACACTATGTGAATTTTGAAGAACAACACAGATATTATGAAACAATTCAAAACAATCATGATTATTGAAACCCAATATTGAAAATAGAAATCAAATAAATATCATATGCATTGAAAATAATTTTAGATTAATATTATAAATGGATAAAGATATGAATATGGTTTATAAATATGTTATTCTAAAAGTTATTTTTTATATAGGATATTTGAAAACATTAGTGGAACTTTTGAGTTCAGGTAATGGCTTCTTATAAAAAAGCTCACCCGGTGACACAATTTTATTTTTATACAACATTATATCTTTTTAATGGGAAATATATTTACAATTAAATATATATATGTATCATGATCCTCTAAATGTAAATCTTATTTATAATCTCATTTAAAATAATAACTACCTTTTTTACTTCATTATATCTATAGATGAAATAAGTTATTTCCCCAAATATCAATTCCTTGGGATGCGATTAAAATATAGAATTTGTTTCAATAATATGTTGTACTTTATACCACATTTATGCTTTATATAATGAATTTATTATTATTATTAATTGTAGATAAAGTAACAGATTAAAATTTTTCCTTAATTGATATTTTTTTTGGAATAGGGTTTTTGTTTCTATATTCAATTACAAGAAACATTTTGGATATTTCACAAAAAAAGTATTATCTTATAATGTGTGTACACTACCCTATAAACATCATGTACAATGAATATATTTAATTTAATTATAATGTAATTTCATATTATCCCTATTATGTTATTTTAAATATTATATTTCCATTACAATAGATGAATTTCATGTCAATTTTACTTTATTGAAATAATTTTTATATTAAAAAATCATTTTACTTTTGGTGTATATATGTTGGTAATGGATTACATTTTAAAAACAGCCATAGCAGTTTCTTTTTCGGAAATAATATCATGGAAATACATCACTATATTTATCTTTACAAATAATCCTATTTTATTAGAGTAATATTTATTCTAATTTCCTTCCTCTATGAACCCAATATATTGCCTTCTATTTATTGGAATATATTCACCATGATTATATAAGTAATTTTATTATGAAATATTTTAAATAACATTATTCCAAATTCTCAATATGATGTTAGTTTGATTAATTCTTACAAAGAATGAAATTTTATTTATATATTAGGAATATATTGAAAATAAAAATTCTCATTATTTCAATTCATATTTTTGTTAAATAATATGTAATGTTTGTTAAGTAATGATTACATTTTTCATTCCTTCATATGATTGAAGCATTAGATAAAATTAGTAAGCAGTGCGATGTGGACTTATTTATTCCCATGTTGTATCCATATATTTCAATAAATAAATATTATGTGTTAGTTATGTTTATGTATAACCCTAAACAATACATAAATAGAGGAGAATAGTGGTAATATAATTTATCTATGAACATTATGTATTGAATTGCATCATGGAATATTTTATCTAATATTCTTCATCTCGTCACTATTAAACCATTTATTTTTAACCACGTGGTTTATTATTTTAATTATTATCCATTAATATTATTCATTATGTTTCATTATATTGTGTAATTATTTTTTTATACCTATTTGGGACATATTATTTGTTATCATTTAATACTCAATTTTTTTGGTCAAAATTATCTCTTAATTGTTTACTTAAGTAATTGTCTAGGTTATCCCTTCTTATATTTCTTTTTCCCAACACATGAAGAAATGAAATTAACAAGATATGTGTTATAGAATAGCTTGTTTAGAAAATTTGTGGGTTATATTTAAGACTTATTATATTTCATTAGTTTATTATAAATTGAAATAATCCATTAGTTTTCAAATACATAGGATTTATTATTTTAGTGATTTAATAATTCTCTAAATCTCTAAACCTAAAAAGTCGCAAGTATATATGTAATGTAATATTTTATTTATGTCATGTTATTATAAGATTATTATGGTTGGGTATCTATATATTATATCAAATCTACTATATATATATTGTGTTATTTGAAATTGGTCTTGGAGCATGCCTCTTGGGAAATTATAAGATGCCATATTCCATGAATCAAGAGAAAAGTTATATTTATTTTTGGGTAGGATATTATTAGTCCGGTTTGTGCCCAATTATCATGTTCCTATACTCACATTCATGAAATTTATTAAATTATTAGCTTCATATATTATCTCTTAAGTTTTCCTTAAACAAATAACTTTTATCACCTTCTTCTTTTTTCAATTCCTTATGAAATAAAGACGAGTATTACATAGAATAATTTTATAATGAAAACATGTGTGTATAATCATATTGGAAATGTTGATGATTTATTTTGATTAAGGAAGATTATGAAACCAATCTCAAAAGGCGTAAATCCTTTTATTTCAGAGATTATGTGTCAATGTATTGGATATAATGATTAAAATATAAAAGTGAAGTTAATTATATTTTTATAATTAACATTTTTTCTTAAATTGTGTCAATTATTTTTTGAAATATTTTTTTATCAAGATTAATAGGTGTGATTATATAGATAATTAAATCACATAAATGGGGGAGTTATTTATTTTATGAAATCAGGTAATTATGTATTAGTGTATAGAATATAAAACAAAAAAAATATTAACCAAACTAGATGTATGATGATCCAAAAATTTCATAGGATGAAGTACAGGTCTCATAATTTTTCCACATCATGATTGTTGAAAAAAATCAATTTTGGTGAATATTTTTATACAAATTTTTAATAGTTTAAATATATTTTCAGTTATAAATGGAAATAATTTTCAATGATTTGTTAATTTTTTATAAATAATTCAAAAGAACATAGAATGGATTTCTATTAATAATGGAGTATAGATTTTCTGAGGAATTTTATATATAAATTTTTTATTTCTATTCTCTATGTGTTTACGTGTTTATCACATTTTAGTTGGGGAAATCGGTAGCCAAGGTAACCCCCTTCGGTAAGGGATAGCCACACACTTATCTAAGACCATGAGGGCTTGGACAGCCAATCAAAACCTAGGGATTGTATTATTAGGATGCAGGATGTGCATGGGGAATAAATCCTATGTACACATGGACCATATGTGTTGAATCTGGTGTTGGTTAAGGGTGGGATAAAGGCATGTATGGCTCGCATGTATGGCAACAATGGGGTATGTGTGGAGTGTTATACAGGTGCTCTTCCCGATGCGGGTGATATAGATCAAGCACGTGTTAATTATATTATAAAGATTTACCAGCCTTATATACTATATGATGTGAGTAAAAAATATTATGTTTTACTATTCATGCTGCAAAAAATACCCTTCTCAAGCTCAATTATTGTATATCTTCCATGTACAGCTACCTGTCGCCACCATCAGCCATACTGATCTCACTCGAATATCCATGATATCACTAGGACATGCCATCAAAGCTACTCCAGGGTCCCAGTATCTAGACAATATTCACATATGCACCACTCTTCCACTATGGTTCATATTTAGAGTCATGTTCGACCATATTTATGGAATTCTAGGCTTAATTTGTCCACATTGAAGGCCTAATAAAGAAGGAACAGAAGGGATCTCGGCTTCTATCGATCATCATTGCTACATGATTTTACATACACGCCACCAAGACTCCATTATCATTATTTTTTACTAGTGACATGGATTTACCACATCCTAGATCCATGCAAATGTGGTGTAATGGTATCCCACTATGCAGGATCTCAACTACAATATCACCATATCAACACTTATGCCTCTATAGATTTCTTTCGAAGATCCATGGGGGTTTTCAATTTATAAATATTGGGTCTAATTGATATTAAAAATTTAGATATAGATTTTGGGCATTTTATATGTCTGAAGGATCACCCTCGCTACCTATAAATACTAATTCACCATCAATAACTATTGGGAATCCAAAGATACCTCAAAATAGTTTATTTTTATGAGGGAGAATCCTTGAGGCAGCACTACTTTTCATTTTTTTCTTCTTTTATTACTTTATTTTATTTTTATTACTTTTGTTTTTATTTTTGTTTAATTATAATTTTATCATTTCTTTTAGTAAATATAATTCATGAATTATTATTAATAATTTATTCCACCCATTTTAATATTTATTTTATTATATTTATTTCCCATATTATTCTTATTCTTATAATTCTTCTTCATTGTAATTATTTTAATCTCTTATTAAAATTTTTGGTTCTCAATTTTATTATTCCATTTTCAGGTTTATTTTACATTCTTACCACTCTCTTATTTTTTTCCTTCATTTTAAATTTTTTTATCTCTATATCTCTCCCTATTACCATTCCCATTTCATCCTTTTTTATTTTATTTTTATTCATCATTTATTTTTTATTGTATTATTTTTATATGATATATGTTCTTTCTAATTAATCTTATTTATCAATTAATCTGAATAATGGGAGGTATAATTGAGGCATGACCTAGAGTAGGTTGTATTGTTCTTGATTATTTTATTTTTTTAATTTTTTTTGATGTGAGTGTAATGAAAAGGTGTTGAGAATCCCCCCATTAAATGAAACTAAAATATGTTTCTAATATTTTCTTTAATTATCTTTTTATATCTAAATTTTATTAACATTTTACATGTTGGATTTGATCCAATTAATGGATAAAATGAAATTCGATTAAGATGCTTCATAGAATATGGTATACGTTGGCCAAGTTGTTTCATAATTTTTTTTATTATAGTTGGAGGTAAAATTGAGTGTTCATAAAAAATTTATGATTTCTAAATTTCTAAATAAATAGATCAATAATTCATTATGATATTTGATGTTTGTATTATTAGTATAAAAATAATAAAAATTAAAGGAAATAATGATTGAATCCAAAACTGAATATTAGAACAAGTGCTTATTTTCCAATTTCATTATGTTTATATACTCATTCAATTATATGATTAATATTTTTATATTTCACATCATTACAATTTCATCATAAATAAAAAAAAATCATTTAATTATTTTCATAATATTAAAAAAATTTAAAAACAATTATACTTATAATATTTATAACAACTGAGTGAACAAACTACGAATATCATCATGTGAGTTGACCCTGGTCAATGACTATACTATAATTGGAAAAACATTAGAAATTTTATTTTCACACATCCTAAAACATTTGCGGATTCATTACATGAATAATTTATGGGGATACAATCAGTATTTTGTTTACTTTTATCAATTTTCATAATAGACATTTTTTAATTTAATAAAATATAAAAACATTCACTTTCAATGATTTTCTAAAGAAATAATTTTTTAGTAAAAATAAATAAATCATAGGTGCATGAAATAAAAATTATTATTCTAAGGAGACCTTCCAACGGAGATTTTATTTTCTTATGATAATGGAAAATAAAAAGAAAATATAAATAGGGACATAAATATCTCCATAATTATTTTTTAGCATGGTTGAGTTACTCGGAAATGACTTTAAAATATTCGAATCAAATAAGGCAGTGCCACTATTTTTCCCCAATTTGATTGATGACATCAAAATACATGAGTCTCATTTCATGTAATGTAAAAAAACCAAACATTTTATGGACTAAATTTAATATGACCCCAATAATCTCTATTTTATTCATAATGAGGATGAATTTTATCTAATATATATGAGGGAGATGAAAAATATACGGATGAATTTTGGAATGAGTAATTTTTACTAATTAACCTCTCAAACGCCAATAATGTATAAAAGCTTGTACCATTTAATATTATTTCATCTATTGAAGAAAAACAACCAATGTTGTGGAATATAAATAAAAAATGGATGAGCACCAGTAGCTACTTCAAGTTACAACCATCTTCCAACTAGGAAACTCACCACTGAAGACGTTATTGAAACTGAACCAATAAATATCGTTGATCATATTTATAACTCTATTTAATATTATTTAATCAATATTGTTTAGGTATTATTTCACATGTAATTTAATTTTCAAATTAAATAAATCTAAAAAATGGATTTATGGAAGGTTATGAAAATTTACATGAGCCTATTGAGAAACACATGATCTCTTTAACTTCAATGAAGATTAATTTTTGGAGTCCCATGATGAATTTAATGTAGTTAATCTAGGGGAAATAAAAACAATGGTTACTCATCTATGAATGGGAGGAATTTTATTTAAAAAATTAATATTTAAATTTTAATCATTTAAAAATACTTGTTTAAAATAAAAATCAATATTCAATATGTTCAGTCCATAATAATACATCATTATAAAAGAAGGATGAGGATGCACATGTAGAAACCATGAAGGTAGTTGATCCATATATCATCATGCCCCCACTATGCATGATGTGCCGAATTTTTAGTGGCAGGGGAACTGGTATAATCTATCCATGTATCCTTCCTCACCAAAAAAAATTATGATGTGGAAGCTGAGAAAAGTGGCACTTGGTGGTTAAATTCATAGAAAACCCACAAATCAAAACATTTTCTATATAATATGGTATTTCCCTATGGAAAAAGTAAAAAAAATCCAACGCCCACTTTAGTGATCATACCGTGACTTATCTATTTTACAATTTTTTTGAGAATTTTTATTTCAATTATATTCAAAATAGTTGTAGAGACCCAAATCTTGACGTACATGGACATTACATTACTTTTTCAGAATACTTATACATGAAAAATCATACACCAAAGGACCGTAATAGTTATGTGTCTTTGAAAACTCGGTACAAAATCTTCTAATCATGTTGAAAGATCTTCAACATCTCCAATAAAGATTTTCCCTTTTCTGGTTTTCTTACCTAAAACCTTTCTTTATATCTTGAGGAAAAGAAAACCTAAAAAGGGTGAGCTCAAATTCTCATTAAGGGTAAACATATAGACCATAAAACAATCCATAAACATTTGAATGCAAAAATATGAACATCAAATCTAAACATCAAAATCATGAGCAAAGACATATATATTAGAAGTATGTAAATCATATATCATAAAATAACATAAATCATGTTAAAATAGCATGGGAATAAAACATGTAATTGTGGAAAACCATTATTCACATGATATGATTTCCATAGTAGCCAAGGCATTGCTGCCAAGACTATCTTAGTGGAAAAAGTCCCTTTCTGAATCGAGTTCACTCCTCGTTCTAGTCCTGTATCACTGAACTGGATTAACTAACCATTCAATCCCTGTCTATCTCATGAGATATAAATATTTACCCAATGCATTAGAGGGGGATATAGTTCTCACACATCTCATAATATAATCATTCTTTTATGTTCCACAAAATCAGAAATCATACATCGTAGCATAACCCATGTAATAGAATGGGATTCTTAAACATCATGCCATCATAACATAATCCATATAAAAAAATGGATATCATTTCATCATAAGAAAATAAAAACCATGTAAATTATGGAGACATTGTAATTGAAATATAAACATATTAAATAATTTCATTTTAGGTGGAAAATAGTTTTGATAAAACACTTGAAATGAATTCTTGAGGAAAACATCCTTTCATCTTCAAAATCATTTTATTTTCACAGAATGCCATGAAATTTTATAAGAAAAGGGTTTTGTTGAAAATAATCATGAAATTTTGTAGATTAATCTGCAAGAAATTGATGCATTATGAAACTGTAAAAATCCTTTCATGCCGTATAAGTTAAAAATAACATTCTTCTCGTAATTTTTTCAGAAAAGTCAAAAAGTTCCTTGTGTGGTAAAAAAAGTAAGATTCCTTTTATAACAGGTGGTAAAATTAAAATATGAGTAAAAATGACCTTAAACATAGATGAAAACATTTTTAGAAAACATTGACATGGATGATAAAAACCCAGTAAATACTTATGAATAAACAATCTTGTATAAAAGAGAGATTGCCATAGTTATCCCTTACCTTACATCTGATATGATTCATACGTATACGAACCTCATGTATAAGGATTTAAATAATGTCATTGACTTATTAAGTAATCATATTCATTGTTATGATATCATATATGGTTCAATTATGACTTTATATTTCCCATTCTTTTGTAAATTCCATGTTAAAGCAGAGTTTTGGGTTTAATCGTTTTATTTATCGTACGTGTTTAGAATTTTTGTTCTTGATATTATTATTACATATATCATGATTTAATTACTTCCAGAATGTAAATAAAGATTTATATATCATTTATATTCAGTATATATATATATAATAGATAGATAAATGAAATGAAATACACCGTTCATGGTGACTGTAGGTCGTACATATGCATGAACATTGTTATCATTTCATTATTGACATGAATGGAAGTAAGTAGATGACACATATATATATCCATCAGATTTATCATGTCATATATTTCATTATTATTCATTATATATACTTTATAATCATTATTGAGTGGGTAACATTGAGAATAAATCTCATCGCGTCGTGGAGACGGTAATCCGTACGAACGCACGAGCGATGATATCGTTCCCATAATTATTGAATTTAATTGGAGTGGATGATATAATATCTCATAATCATTATGATGTTATAATAACTATATATAGTTATTATTTACACCATTATACCCATCCAAGAAAAGTGGTGGTGGAAAAACAGATTACACCACGGCATGGAGACGGTATTCTGTACGCACGCACGCTCGGTGATTTCATTTTCCGTAGGATGGATAGATGATTAAATATGGTTGTTTCATATTTATAATAAAATATCTATATATAATTAATACTGATGTTATTACTTTATAATGAAACAACTAAATAATAGTATGTAGAAGAAGAAAGAAACATGAAAAGAGTCGGTAGAAGATATTACCTCTTCCTCGACGCACCTCCTTTAAAATTCTTCTTAAAGCACCAGATTTAGTCTTTTGAGAAGACCAGAACCTATATGATATAACTTGAGAGGTTTAAAATAGTAATTGGAATGGGTTGTCTGAGCTTCATGGCTAAGAAGGGTGTGAAGAGAAGAGGGAAGTGGTTCCCGTTTTATAAGGGAGGAGAGGGGCACCTTTGGAAAAACATAAAATATTATTTTATAATAAAGTAATATTCAGTTTATAATAGCTCCAAATTGATTTATTTTGATGCTAAAGTTGTTATGGGTCAAAATCCTCTCAACCAATAGGTTTTAGACAAGTTTTGGTTATTATTTTAACCTTATCATTTAGATTTAACACTATGTTAAATAATTTAACTTTTACCATGTCTTCTTGTTTTCTTACACTATATGGTTAATAAACATACTATAACAAGCCAAACGAACCCCAAGTGGTTAATTATTAATATATATAACATTAGATAAGTCATTTTTCCTAACCTTATATATTTATTAATATTATTACAATTAATAATATAATATTTGTTTTAAAAACTATTTTATGACAATTTTGACACTATTTGGTAATTGATTTTTGTGAAAATTATAACTGTATGATTAGTTCAAAAAATGTTAGTTAATTCAATATTAAATGTAATATTAATTTATTAAATTATTGTAATTAATAAAAAGTCTCAAATTACATTTATTTGGGTATTTATAAGATCAATTATTTTAATATTTCTTAAATTAGGTAATTACGACATCACCATTGTGTCATAAATAAATTAAATTATTTAATGTCTATAAAATACAAATAAAATACAATTAGGTAGGAAATAGTTTTATATTTTTAATTAATATTTATAGTGGAATCTATATTATGCATAACCCTATATTAAAAATGTTTTAGTTATTAAACATTGATTTTAACAATTTTAATTATTTTTTAAATAAAATAATAATAAGTGTCCTAATCTAATCCAAGAGGACCTAAAGGGTAATATTTTATTCCTATGGTTTTTTTTGGTCGACGTACACTTATCCATTAGAATTTGGACATATGTTAGGGTAATAAAAATATCATTTTTACCCATAATTACCCTATTTACTTTTAACCGTGGTAAATTAAAGTAACAAGTTACTATTCACGAAAAATTATTTTTATCTCATTGAACCACATTTTACTCCTTGATATTAACTATGTCCCTCAGATTTTCGAAATTCCGCTCACATAAGCAGGAAAATTATGATTTACGTAAATTTGCAAATTATCCTACGAGGTTGGTAAAAGACAGTGAAAAGTTCAATAAAATTTTAATATATCTAAAATTATTATAAAATGAATCTAATGAATTACATTAAACTTATATAGGTATTATGTATCAATTTTGACCTAAATTAAATTTAACTAAACTAAATAATTATTTAAATAAAACTTCAGTTTTTAAATAGTAACCTAGTGTTTTCACTATTCATCAAAAATTGAATGTTTTCAGAAAATACCAAAAATTCACCCTAGGATAATTTCGATATTCCAAATCGAATAATGAAGTCCATTTTGAAAGATATAATTTATAAAATTTTAAAAAGTGGGTATTAATAGTAATAACGACTAGTTCATAATAATATTATAATAATATCTCATTTAGTGAAACTCGGTATTGCGTACTACACACGCTATCGAAGAAGGTCTTGATTGCGTGTAATGTAAACCAAGTCAGGGCTGCCTGTAGTGAAAGCTCTATTTAGTGTTGTGTATAAGATAATCAAAACTTATTTCATTTAAACATTAAATAAAATCTATACGTAATGTTGTGTAAAATAATTTCCCCAAAACAAACTTGATATTGTGTGGAACACGAGCCCAGAATAGTTTTGCGTATACTACAAGCAATTACCGTGTTGCTTATAGAACAAGATAATTTTGGGGTAGTGTATAACACAATACATAAATGAAATTAAAAAAATAATTCTCATTAAATCTCTTGTTGTCACATTCTACCCCCCTTAAAATGAATTTCGCCCTCGAAATTCCTCGGGGTTATAAATGGTTTACTACTTGAATGTTTCTTTAATAGAAACCCACATCGAAAAAAGGAATACCAAAACTTATCTTTAAAATCTATTGTGTGAAACATAACAGTTACCCAAATTAACTAATCACTAGGTTTCCAAATAGGAGAACATAGTTGAAAATATGGATATAGAAAAGAAATCTAAAAAACATGTTCTGATAGAGAGTGGTAGAGAACATGGCTATGAAAAATCCAATAGTCACAAAGCCATAATATTGTGATGATATAAGACACCATCTGATTCATCAGATAAGACATAACTAGGACAAAATTTTGGTTTTCATTATCATTTCTTGAAGTTGAATAATTTTTGAATTAAAAGAAATACTTAGTTGATTTTGGTATAATCTCAACGTTGCTCATGCCTCGAACAACTTCCACTTCATATCTTAAAGAAATGAAGTTGAATTTGTCTTTCAAGAAGTGTTAGCAGATCATGTGATAGAATGATAGTTCATTCCATATATCTCAAACATAGGGTTAGAAAAAGTTATATACCTAAGCCCATCTATGGTGAGATTAATCAGATATAGTTCCAAAATGGACTTATACATTATCTATCATCCTGCATAATAAAATAAAACTAGTTTCTACTAACCAGGGACTTCTTGTAGGCCAGTGGTAAGAGATAAAGGCCTGTTGCACTTTGGTTGTGGGTTCGATTCCCACAACCTTGTCCGACACGATGAGTTGTCGCTCATCTTATGGGTTGTCCTTTTTCTATAACTACACTATTATAACATTCCAGAAATACTATCGAAAAATTTTCTAGCCTTAAACAATTCTATCTGATGTCCAACTTAATCCATTCTAACATGTATGCTTATCAAAAATACTTCTGTCCAATCATATAGTATAAAGAAAATTATTACTCTAAATGTCATCAACCAAGCATGTTAATACCATCATTTATCCCCCATATAAGATATATCTCGTTGGTCACATTCCAAACACGTGAATACCTTAATCATGTATTCTCTTGAAAAATGAATACACATTGAACCTTAGTTAAAACATGAATGCTGTCAAAAGATAACTCTTTCCACATACCAAAATCCCAAAATTCTATATACTCAAACCAGGATATCACATTGTCCTTATATCATCCATGAGCTCATCAATATTATAAAATATCTCATTATCTCCTTATGCCTTCATTATGTGCATATCATCTACTTTCCAAAAATATATGAATTATCCTTTCATGGTTACCGGTACCATTCATCATATACTTTCAAAAACTCGTGGAAGGACAATAGTGTATCAATCTTTATATTTTTCTTTATTCCATAGTATTACACATTATTCTTGATAAACAAACAATCATTCCACTACCTTCTTAAATCACTGACTGAGCTTCATCATTTCTTTCATCTCATATATCATTTGTAGTCTTCTTCATCATCATCAACATAAAGACTACCCATACGACCATGCTGATTCTCTTCATGAGGCTTTCCCTTAGGGAATTGGTTTTCATAATTCCTGTACATTCCAAATATAAAAACATTTAACAGTTGTTGATGTCTTAGCGATAGCATTGTCCTTGTCCATGGTATTAACTAAACCTTTTCCTTTACAATTACTAGATTTGTGTCTTTCTTTTCCACATCCAATGAATTTTCCTATTCCCTTAATACATTCACTCAGATGCCTCTTTCCACATGATTTACATGAGGGGAATTGAACATTCTTTCCTCTATGATCATCATGAAACTCCGTCTTTCTCTTATTATCTATGTCGGGAAAATTATCAATGTTGTGATTATTGATCATATTATGAGATTTTTGATTAGGAATAATAATGATATGTGGACTTCTAAATCCAATTTCATTTGGTTTCACATGAATAGTATCATTATATTGTCCATTGTATCATCCATTATCGTGAATCTTCTTGTTTCAATCCATTTTCTAAAACCCAAAAAGAATAGTGTGAGAGGAAAAAATCATGGCAGGAAAAACAAAATAATAAAGGGAGAGTACCATAAATATCAAACATCTTAGGTTAAATTCTAAGATCTTTACCGTAATTATAGGACTATAACCTATACGTATACTTATCTTTAGGGACATCCCTAGACATAACTTAGAAATATCTCTAGGGAGTTCACTAAAGTTTTCGCATCCTAGATTCCAAAGGTTAACTAAACCTTCGCTCTGATACCAACTGTAGAGACCCAAAGCTTGACGTACATGGAAATTACATTACATTTGCGGAATACAAAATATATGAAAAAAACTGACACCAAAGGACTGTAATAGTTTAGTGTCTTTGGAAACTTGGAACAAAATCTCTTAGTCATGGTGAAAGATCTTCAACATCTCTCATAATGATCTTCCCCATTTTGGTTTTCTTACATTAAACCTTTCTTTATATCATGGGGAAAAGAAAACATAAAAAGGGTGAGCTCAAATTCAAAGTAAGAGTGAACATAGAGAACCTAAAACAATCCATAAACATTTGAATGAAAAAACTTGAACATAAAATCTAAACATCAAAATCTTGAGCAAAGACATAAATCTTAAAAGTACGTAAGTCATATATCATAAAGGAACATAAATCATGATAAAATTTCATTGGAATAAGACATGTAATTGTGAAAAACCATTATGCACATGATATGACTTCCCTAGTAGCCATGGCTTTGCTGCCAAGACCATCTTAGTGGACAAAGTCCCGTTCCGAATCGAGTTCACTCCTCATTCCAGTCCTGTATCACTGAACGTAATTAACTTACCATTATAGCCATGTCTATGTCATGAGATATAAATCTGTACCCAATGCATTAGAGGGAGTTATACGTCCCACACATCTCATAATGAAATCATTCTTCCGTGTGCCATAAAATCATAAATCATACATCATAGCATAACCCATTTAATAGAATGTGATTCTTAAACATCAGGACATAATAATATTATCCATATAAAAATGGATATCATTTCATCATAAGAAAAATAAAACCATGTAAATAATGGAGACATTATAATTTCATCATAAACATATTAAATAATGTCATTTTAGATGGAAAATAGTTTTGATAAAACACTTGAAATGAATTCTTGAGGAAAATATCATTTCTTCTTCTAAATCATTTTATGTTCACAAAATGCCCTGAAATTTTAAAATAAAAGGGTTTTGTTAAAAATATTCATGAAATCTTGTAGAGGAAGATTCATGAAAATGAGGCGTTATGAAACCATAAAAATCTGTTCATGCTGTATAAGTTAAAAATAACATTCTCCTCGTACATTTGTCAGAAAAGTCAAAAAGTTCTCATGTGGTAAACAAAAGTATGATTCCTTTTATAACATGTGGTAAAATTAAAAAATGGGTACAAAGTACATTAAGCATTCATGAAAACATTTTTAGAAAAAATGGGCATGAATGATTACAAAAACCCCAGTAAATACATATGAATAAACAATCTCGGATAAAAGTGAGATTGGAATAGTTATCCCTTACCTTAGGTCTGATATGCTTCATACGTATCCGAACCTCCTGTATAATGATTTAAATAATGTCATTTACTTAGTATAGAATCATATTCATTGTTATGATATCATATATGGTTCACTTATGACTTTATATTACCCGTTCTTTTGTAAGATCCTTGTTAAAGCAGTATTTTGGGTCAAATCGTTTTATTTATTGTACGTGTTTGAACTTGTTGTTCTTGATATTATTATTACATATATCATGATTTAATTATTTCAAGAATGTAAATCATGATTTATATATCATATATATTCCGTATATATATATATAATATATATAGATAAATGAAAGGAAATACACCGTTCATGGAGACGGTAGGTCGTACATATGGAAGAACATTGTTTTCTTTTCCTTATTGACTTGAATGGAAGTAAGTAGATGAAATATATTTATATATATACAGTAGATTTATCATGTCATATATTTCATTTTTATTAATTATATATACTTTATAATCATTCTTGAGTGTTTATCATAGAGAATGAATCTCATCGCGTCGTGGAGACGGTAATCCGTACGTATGCACGAGCGATGATATCATTCCCATAATTATAGAATTGGATTAGAGAGGATGATATATTATCTAATAATCAGTATGATGTTACAATAACTATATATAGTTATTCTTTACACAATTATACCCATCCAAGTAAGGTGGTGGTGGAAAAACAGATTACACCACAGCGTGGAGACGGTATTCCGTACGTACGCATGTGCGGTGATTTTGTTTTCCGTAAGACGGATAAAAGGTGAAATAGGGTTGTTTCATATTTATAATAACATGTCAGTATATAATTAATACTTATGTTATTACTTTATAATGAATCAAATAAATAAGAGTAAGTATAAGAAGAAATAAACTTGAATGTGTCGGTAGAAGATATTAGCACTTCCTCGACCCACCTCCATTAAACTTCTTCTTAAGGCACTAGATTTGGTATTTTGATATGACCAAAACCTATATGATATAACTATAGAGGTTGGGAAGAGGAATCTTTAGGGTTTTACTGAGGTTCATTGCTCAAAAGGGTGTGAAGATAAGAGGGATGGGGTGCCCTTTTTATAAGGGAGGAGAAGGGCACCTTTGGAAAAACATAAAATATTATTTTATAATAAAGTCATATTCAGTTTATAATAGCTCACTATTTATTTATTTCGAAGCTAAAGTTGGTATGGGTCAAAATCCTCTCAACCAATATGTTTCAGACAAGTTTTGGTTACTATTTTAACCTTATCATTTAGATTCAACCCTAAGTTAAATAATTTAACTTTTATCATGTCTTCTTGTTTTCTTACACTATATGGTTAATAAATATACTATAACAAGGAAAACGAACCCCAAGTGGTTCATTATTAAGATTTATAACTTTATCTAAGTCATTTGGCCGATCCTTATATTTTTAGTAATTCTATAACAATTAATAATATAATATTTGTTTTAAAAACAATTTTTTGTCAATTTTAACACTTTTTGGTAATTGATTTTTGTAAAAATTATAACATAATTATTATTTCGAAAAATGATAATTAAATAAATACTAACATGACATATTAACCAATAAAATTATTATAATTCAGAAAAAGTCTCAAATTACTTTTATTTGGGTATTTATAAAATCAATTATTTTAATATTTAATTATTTAGGTAATTATTGTATCATCATTGTGTCAAAAATACATTAAATTATTTAATGTCTAAAAATTATAAATAAAATAAAATTAGGTATAAATATTTTATTATTTTTAATGAATATATATAGTTGAATTTATCTTATGTATAACCATATATTAAAAATGTTTTAGTTATTAAACATTGATTTTAACTCTTTTAACTCTTTTTAAAATAAAATAATAATAAGTGTCCTAATCTAATCCAAGTGGACTTAAAAGGTAATATTTTATTCTTAAGGTTGTTTTTTTTTGAATTACACTTATCTAATAGAATTAGGACATATGTTAGGGTAATAATAATATCATTTTTACCCTTAATTACCCTATTTACTTTTTACCGTGGTAAATAAATGTAAAAAGTTACTATTCACCAAAAATTATTTTTATCTTAGTGAACCACATTTTACTCCTTGATATTAACCGTGTCTCACGGATTTTTGAAATTCCACTAATAGAAATGTTAAAATTATGTTTTATGTAAATTTTCAAATTCTCCTGGGAGGTGGGTAAAAGACGGTGACATGTTCAATAAAATTTTTATATATCTAAAATTATTATAAAATGAATCAAATTAATTACATTGAACATATATAGGTTTTATGTATCAATTTTGACCAAAATTAAATTTAAATAAAATAAATAATTATTTAAATAAAAATTATGTTTTTAAATAGTAACCTAGTGTTTTCACTATTCATCAAAAATTGAATGTTTTTAGAAAAATACCAAAAATTCACCCTAGGATAATTTCAATATTCCAAATCCAAAAATGAAGTCCATTTTGAAAGATAAAATTTATAAAATTTAAAATAGTGGGTATTAATATTCATAACGACTAGTTCATACTAATATTATAATAATATTTAGTTTAATGAAAATCTGTATTGCATACTACACACACAATAAAATAAGGTATAGATTGTGTGTAATGCAAGCCAAATAAGGGATGTGTGTAGTGAAAGCTCTGTCTAGTGTTTCATATACCATAATCAAAACTTATTTCATTTAAACACTAAATAGAATCTGTAATTAATGTTGTGTAGAATAATTTCCACAAAACGAACATGAAATTGTGTGTAACACGAGCCAAGAATAGTGTTGCGTATACTGCAAGCTAATACGGTGTTGCGTATAGAACAATCTAATTTGGGTGTAGTGTATAACACAAGACATAAATGAAATTAAAAAGAATAATTGTCATAAAATCACAGGTTGTTATAATAGTAGTCCATCAGGTTTCCCCACTTGTTCTTATATTATTGAGGTTTAGTAACATTATCCTTGTGATTAATTGATTAATTTTTTATAGGTTCATGAAGTAATATTGAATCCCCCAGTTAGTGCTAGAAAGAGACTATAATTCCTGGGAAATGTAGTAAAATTTAAATTTTTATCTTATAAACTCTATATATTTTTTTACACAAATTGTGATTAGGGAATTGGACATTAAAATATATTACCCATTCATTGATTTATATTTTAATATACTTAAATATGATACATGATTCTCTTGTAAATATTATGATTCATGGTTTTTTATTTTAGTAAAAATAAATTAGAACAAGTAAAATGGATAATTGGATGAATAGTGTTAATCATGGATGTTAAAATGATGACTCATGTTTTAACAGACTTACTTGAATAATGTAAATGACATTTTCTAATGATTTATCATACATTGAACATATAAAATTCATGGTAATTGATTTTTTATTATCCTTAATTACTTATGTGGTTGTTTCATATCAAATATCCCATTCACTAGGTGATTTCTAGACCAAGTACATCCTAGTTTATCTTGATCATATTTCTTGAGTGATCTTGGGACATGTCACCTGCTAGAACATGCATTTGAACTGACCAATTATATTACTGTTCAAAAAAATAAAATTAATGAGGAATATTTTGAAAATAACTTATAATTGAAATACCTCCTTTTCATCAACACATTTAATAAATAGAAACCATGAATGACCTTGTTATAAATAAACAATTTTTCAAGATTTTTTACCCATTCCATTCATACTATAAGTATTTTCCTTGTATTTTTTTATTGATGTCTTGATATAAATGATGTCATATTTCCTGTGGTGAAATAATTTTCATGGAAAATGTTTGGAGGTGATGTGTATGATATATAATAATTGTTTCTAATTTTCATCATTGTACTCATTATTGTTTCCCCTTTTACTAAAAAAATATAAAATAGAATCAAAGAACAAAAAAAATGAAATTAATGGGCTGAAACAAATAACCATTACTAGTCCAATGATTTTTATCATATGTCGTTTGGTGCTATATCTTTTTTGGTTTAAAAATATTTTGGAAACAATTACAAATATTCTTGGGAAAAAACTATAAAAGTTGAAAAAATAAAGCGGGTTCACTAATCATCCATCCTGCTAAATCATGGTGATTAATTTGATCAATGGATGAATTTGGATGTTGCTACTTTGAAAGGGAGAACTATATTACCCTTTTACATTTGATATCATGTTTTTTAGTTTTAGATAGGAAACTCCTAATTTTCCATTATTTTTTAAAACCTCAATTCCATCCCACTATATTCCTCAATGTCACTAGAACCATAACATAAATCCTTAATGATTTTATATGTTTTTTTTTGAATACAATGTAGATAAAATAGTTAATTTACAATATTACGTATAAGGATAATTTTCTAAGGATACTATCATAACTCCTATTGAATTGTATCATAATAAAAGTGAGAAATAGTTAAATGTGATATAATTACAGATTTGGAATGTTCAATAATAATAATTCGAGGCAGATGAAATAATCAGAGGATATGTATTATCATTTTCAAATTAGAAAAAGTAAAATAAATTATTTGGTTGTTTCATTAAAGATTGAGAAATTAAATTGATATTTTATTTGACTATTTCAATGTTCTATTTATCAATATAATTTTATTGATTTTATTAAATTTTTATTTTAATATTGGTAACATTGGTAAAATATTACAATATTTTTGGTTCATATTTTCATAAAAATTCAATAGTTTTATAACGATTATTTTATATAAATCACCAAAATTCTAAAAGGTTATATAAAACTGTTAGAAATAATGAAAATGAAATAAAATGGATTTAATTGAATAATGGAGTAGATTTTTGGATTAATTTTATCTATTAATCTTTGATTAATATTCTCTATGTGTTTATATCTTTATCAATTTTTAGGTTCAAAAAAATTTGGGTAACCAAGCTTTCGTGACACGCCTTCACCAAAAGGAGGTAAGGGTTAGCAGATTGCTAGGCCCTTCATTATTTAAGTTGAAGGAGGGATAATGACCCCCGAAACCTGCCTTTAATAGGTCCTGGAGTGGCGACCAGCACCAAGGGTATAAAGTCACACACTAAATGGAAGGCATTTCCCATTCGCAATGCCCCATCAATTTAATCCCCCATCTAAGAAAACCATAAGGTCTCCCGCAAATGGCCCATGAAGGAGAACAACCAAGTTACTACCACCAACACAAGGTAGGCCCATGTAGGTATTTTCAGATATAAAAGATTTAACACACTCCATGGTTTCAATTCCACTGGGCTTAAACCGGGGTTTTCATAAGAAAAGGGAGTTGATCCTGGTGCTTCCAATTTATTTACCCGAATATACGTAATTAACCAATTTCCTTTACACAACAAAAGATTCAAAACAAAGTTACAAGCCAATTAAGAATCACGGGGGTTAAGGGTTTATTAATGCACAGAGAAAGACCACCAACGACCATGATTTCCAGTAGGCATAAGCCTTCACAATTTAGAAATCATTAATAATGAATGAGGAGAAAAACAGAGCAGCATCATCGATCTCACCCCTCCCCTTTATTCAAGAGAATCTGTTTATTATCTTCATTTAATTTTGGTTCATCCAATTCTATAGAAGTAGTAGCATACCCATCCCGCAAGATACATTGAAAGGAGAGACGAACATGAAACCCCTACATGATTGATCAAGGATCAACATTTTTCTCCACGCGCCAAGAACAGGGGATGCCTGATTTTCTGGGGAGGGACGTCGACATCTCCATGGACAAGCAGACGACTTCAGCCTAGGTGCACCACAAGTCTCGGGAAGGAGGGACTTCAAGTTTACTAGTGAGAAGAGAGTAGTCGGCCAAAAAGGAAGAAGGGGGAAATAACTTCTTCTGTGATACATAGATAAAAGTTCGTTGTTATGGGATAAGAACTTTGAACGTATTGGAAGTCATATCGTGGTTCTTCCAGGTGGTTGGGTGGTTATACACGACTGGATTAATTTTTATTTAGTATGGAGGTTTCTTTGGTTTTTAGACATTATTTATGGGCATAAAATGGCCTTGAAACGCTTTAAAAAGTTAAAAAGGCCTAAATGTGGGGTTACGAGGGAGGCTGTAGAAGAAAAGCCCGCCAAGGCTGGGTTACACCGATCGGTCCCACCGATCGGTCTCGCCGGTCGGTCGTGCTGATCGGTCATGCTGGAATTTGGAAAAGGGAGGGGCCATGAGGGTTTGGGCCATTACATCAGAGAACTCTCAAACTATTCTCACCCTCGAGAATCCAGAACTAGAACCAAAGGAAATTGGGGTGGTTTCGAACAACCACCCCTAAAGATACCTCTCAGGAGTGAACCTCTCTGACATAGGAACATCGTATCTTTTGCACAACCACGGACGCCATGCCGTTCCTTTCCCCATGTAACCACACAAAACAAAAGACTAAACCGTCCGGACAGGTGGGAGAGGGGTTTCCCTTCCTCTGTGTTAAGATACTATCTGCTTTGGGTGACATTGACTCACCCACACAAGTTTAGGCGCATCCACATTAATGCGTCTGATGTAGGAATCAAGTCCTTCCCTCCCTATCCTTTAGGACACTTCACACACATTCACAAAAAAGGAAACTGCACATCCCATATTCAACAAGGTAAATCATCACATAGAGAACAAGTACTGAAAAAACAGGATAAAACTCAAAATAACTCTGGGTACTGGGCACGCATCTGCGCTTCCTTCTCCCAGGTTCTCCCCTCAAGCCCACCATGCCTCCATAACACGTCATCCAACGGGATGGTTCATCAACGAAGAACCTTATCCTCACGACCCTCGATCATTACTTGTCATTCCACGAAGTTTTCATCATATATGATATCTAACACACCCCAATCAATGACGTGGGAGTCGTGGTTTAGATATCGACGAAGCTGGGACACATGGAATACATCGTTCACCCTTTGTAGGTGTAGTGGCAACGCCAGCTGATAAGCCACCTCGCCGACCCAGTGCAACACCTCAAAGAGTCCGACGAACCTAGGAGAGAGATTAATTCCCATGTCAAACCTCTACTGCCCACGCCAAGGGGATACCATCAAGAACACATGGTCCCCAACCTCGAACTCCAAGGGCCTTATCCTAACAACCGCATATGACTTCTTTCGGTCCTGAGCTACCTTCATCCTTTCTCGTATGAGCTGAAACTTTTCTGTGGTGCTCTACACCACCCCCAGGCCAAGAACACCTGCCTCCCCAACTTCAGTCCAGCAGACGGGGGAGCGACACTGCCTCCCATACAATTCTTCAAACAGAGCCATTCCAATGGTAGAGTTGTAGCTATTGTTGTCGGTGAACTCCTCCATAGGCAGGTGTATCACCCATGATCCCCTGATCTCCATGATGCATGCTCGTAGCATATCTACCAAGGTCTGGATTGTGTGCTCTATCTTCCCATCTGTATGGGGGTGGAAAGTAGTGCTAAGATGTAGCTGGGTGCCAAAATCATGCTACAATCCCCTCCATACTCATGAGAAAAAAGTTGAATCCTTGTCTGAGACTATGAAAATTGGAACTCCATGCAACCGCACTACTTCGTCCACATACTTCCGTGTTATAGCATCTACTGCACTCGACTCCTTGATCGCCAGAAAGTTAGCCGACTTCATCAAGCAGTCCACCACTACCCAGATGGCGTTGTAGCCCCCTTGCTCCTTGGGTAGTCCCGTGACGAAATCCATCTAGATTTTGTCCCACTTCCAGTCGGGGACATCTAATGGTTGCAACAATCCACACGGAACACGGTGTTCAGACATTTTCTACTAACACACTATGCACTTGGAAAAAAACATTTCCACTTATCACTTTACTCTGGGCCACCAAAGATGTCTCCTCAGACCTTGGTACATTTTGGAAACTCTCTAGTGCACTGCTAGGGGTGAGTTGTGAAACTCACTAAGAACATGTCCGCGCATCGCCTTTGGAACAAACAACTTTCCTCGGAAAAGAATCTAGTTCTGACCATCCTCCGTCCACCCTTCCAAAGCATTGCCATGGTCTACTCGGTCGCACATCACTTCGCACTCTGGATCTCCCCACTGAGACTCCTCCACTTTCCTCAAAAGAGAAGACTACACTATCATCTGACACATGCAACCTCTACCACTATCCATCCTTGAATCTTGGTGAAAAGGATCCAACTCCTCCATCGCCATCCAAGCGTCTGCTGAATCTCGGACATCATCCTTTTGTGACATCCTTTTCAATGCATCAACCACTACATTCCCTTTTCCCGAAGTGTAGGACATCTCTAAGTTGTATTCCTGGAGTAACTTTATCCACCATCGCTACTGTAAGTTTAGGTCCCACTGGGAGAAGGCATACCTCAAGCTTTTTTGATCTGTGAAAGCCACAAATGATTCTCCGATGAGGTAATTCCACCATAACATCAGTGCCAAAATGACCGGTGATTGTTCTAAAGTGTGGGTGGAAAAATGAATCTCATGAGGGCGTAGCTTTCTAGACACATAAGAGATCACCCCTTATTTCTGCATCAACACACATCCGAGGCCTTTCCCATAAGCATCACATAACACCTCATACGCTGCCCCTTCTTCTGGTAGTCTCAGCACTGGGGAACTAACCAATTTCTCCTTCAGATAGATGAAGGCTGCCTCACACTACTCACTCCATACAAAAACCTGATCCTTCTTGGTCAAGGCTATCAAAGGGGTTGCAACTTGGGAGAAGATGGGTACGAACCTACGATAGTAACCTGCCAACCTGAGGAAACTGCGAAACTCTGCCACATTCTTGGGTGTTTCCCAAGAAACAACCGCCTCAACCTTTGATGGGTCCACCGATACCCCCGGTTCGGATACTACGTGACCAAGGAAGTTTACTCCTCGCATCCAGAACTTGCATTTAGACAACTTCCCATAGAGCTGGTGCTATCAGAGGACCTCCAAAACTGTCCTCAGATGCTCCGCGTGGTCCTCCTCTGATCTTTAATAGATCAGGATGTCTTCAATGAACACAACTACGGACCGATCCAGGTACTCCTGGAAGAAGGAGTTCATAATCCCCATCAGCACAGCCGGGGCGTTCGTAACACCAAATGACATGACTACAAACTCGACATGCCCATATCTGCACCTGAAGGCCGTCTTCGAGATGTCTCCCTCTTTCACCCTCATCTACTGATATCCATACCATAGATCGATCTTCGAGAACCATCATACACCATTCAGCTGGTCAAAGAGATCATATATCCTTGGAAGAGGGTAGTGATTCTTGATCGTTACCTGATTCAGCCTCTTGTAGTCTATGCACACCCTTAGACCGCCATATGCCTTCTTCGAAAACAACACGGAATCACCCCACGGTGATGCACTCGGTCGAACAATACCCTTCTTCATCAAATCTTCGATCTGAATCTGCAACTCCCATAGCACTAAAGGCGCCATCTAGTAGGGAGCCATCAAAATCGGACGAGCACCATGATGCAAGTATATCCCAAACTCGATAGTACTTTGAGGTGGTAGAGTCATCACCTCCTCAGGGAAGACGTCCATAAAATCAATGACGATCCCTGGTTCTTCCACCATCTCAACATCCACTAACTCTACTGACAGCTCAGCCTATATGGAGAGGAGGGGTTCCCCTCACCTTCTACCCTTCTGGCCACTCCACTCGCTGGTGAATGTAACATGTCGACCACCCATGTTTGAGAACACAACCGTTCCTCGGAAGCAGTCGATGATGGACCAAATAGAGAACAACCATTCGATGCCTAGGATGACATCGTATGGATGTATCTGTAGAAGTAGTAGATCCCTGACCGACTGATGTGTCCCTATCATTAGCCTGCATCCTCTTCAACTATATAACAAGTCGGTCTAACCTCCGACTGGTGTGCTTAGCACCAGGGGAACTCGAAGTCTCTCGACATATAGACCCAGAGCATGGGCCATACTGGGTGCAACAAAAGAGTGCTAAGATCCGGTATCGAACAAGGCATAATCAAGGGTATTGAACAAACTGATCATACTTCAAACAACCTCCGGTCCTGCTGGAACTCCTGCCTCCACGACGTGCAACTTTCCACTTCCAGTCCTTCGTCCCCACAACTATCGGCCGCCTCCCTAACCATGCCCTGATCGAGGTCCCTGAGGAGTGCCCTGAGGTCAGCCTCACCCAGAAACGTCTTCCCTCAAAGGAGCGGGAGATCGCTGCCCCTACAGCTGCTGCTGAAGGGCCTAGCTGGAAGCTGCTGCTGAGGTGGGTGTTGGGCCTGTCCGACACTGCCGTACTGGACTGAGTTTGGGAACTGATTCCAGAGCTTTCCATTGCTGCCACAGACATAACAACTCAGTCCTAGGTTCAAAGGGAAATGACGAGGACTGGGGACCGGAACAGGAACTGCTGCGGCCTACTCCCTGCTAGTCGGAACCTAGAGGGTCCCGATGCTGGAGGTCCAGTGCTGACGGCCTTTCCCTTTGACGGGCCTTGTTGAATCCCCTCTCGTGACACACCGCCAAACGTGTCAATCCTCTCCACCACCTCTTCCTTATTCTGGACCTCCATGTATGTCGGCAAGGTGATGGGGGTAACGATGTACTGGAGGGAGGTTCAGAGCACCTCCTATAAATGTCTCGCCCAATACTCCTCATCTAGAAAGAGTTCTGGAGCAAGGAGGAGGAGATCCTTCAACTTAATCCCCATATCCCTTACCGACATACTCCCCTGATGGGGGGAGAGTAGCTCCTTCCTCTTCTCTGCATTCATCGTATAAGAGAGGAATTCCACCCAGAACTCCTTTTCAAAATCATCCCATGCCACCTCAGCCTCTCTCCTCTACCCCGGGAAGAGAATCCACCACTGATGCGCTGCTCCCCGCATCGGGCTGACGACCAGTGGAACCCAGTACTCGGTTGGAGCACGGATCAAGCCGAAGGCTATCACAAGATCCTGTAGCCAGCCCTCTATCTTCATGTTAGAGGTCATGCCCTCACACTTCTCAAGGGTCTGTTTCTGGAAGGATCGAAGCGTCTTCTTGCCACTGGTCATCCTCCTCCTCTCAATCAACCCACTGCTAATCGGCCAAGTCAACCTCTTGGGCCTCGATCGCCCGCACAACTCTTGGTCGTCTCCCAGGTCCCATAGTTGCAATGTAAACAAGGAATGCTTGAGCCCATGTAGTGCAGAATATTGTTCTTACATTTTATTTGACTTCATTATTTATTAATTTTTTGAATCCCCAAAACACCCATAAACACGAGAAGACAAGTCATTATGATGCATATACCTTTTCTATGGTCTCTACCCTGCAATCAGTGTATCCTCACTTGGTTGTTCAGTAGGTCCAGAGTCCTTGCATCGGATCACGGGGGGCCCTAAAATTCCATGTCCTAGCCAGTCTTCCATGGCCTAATTCACACACCAAGGTCACCCAAAACTGTTTCCATAACATCTCATGCAATCCTCACTATTTCTAACTCCAGACTCTATCTTATCTCTCAACCTACACCACTGATACCATTCTGTCATGACCCGCCTTCACCAAATGGAGGGAAGGGTCAGCAGATTTTCAGGCCCTTCCTTCTTTATGTTGAAGGAGGGATAATGACACCTGAAACCCGCCTTCAATAGGTCCCAGAGTGGCGACCAACAGCAAGGGTTTAAATTCACACACTAAATGGAAGGAATTGCTCTTTTTCTTTTAATAGGATCGAGAGATAATATAGTGAATCCCACAACACCCAAATTGAAAGTAAAAGTAAAGCCAAGAACCATTCCCAATGCATGTTACAAAAGTAAAATCCACAATGTATAAGGAGACTATAAAGAAAAATATCAAAAGAAAGAACAACAACAACTGCAATGATCTGACATAAGGCCTGAGCTAGTACGGTCCAACATGATCCCCAAAGGCCTCTTGGAACCCTGAAAGCAGTTTTAGATATGTAGGGTGAGCATACAAGTATAATTAGTAGGAAAAAACCAAATACTCTCATGCACAAGTGGGGAGGCATACTAATGCCCTGTGAGAATAGAGATAACCAAGCACCTAGCAAGGAAACTAACCACCGAATCCTCACCAAGGCACATTCCCCAAATAACGCAAGTCATGTAATGTATAGTAATAGCAAATCGATGTTTGGGTACCTCGCGCAACTTTACCACTAGTTATTGAAGACATCCTACACGTTGAACCCATCCCGCCATTCTCCTCGCAGTCCCACTGGCATACCCCGCCGACAGACACCCGGTCCACAACCCCACCACAGCCCCACTGCCAAACTCAGCCCACAAACACCTGGGCCACAAATCTCAGATGTAACCACGCCTGCAAACACCTAGGCTAGAAAAACCACTACCATGCCCGAAGACACCTGGGATAGAAGAAATACTGCCACGCCTGAAGACACATGTGCGTCATCCTGAAGATACATGGAAAACCACCTGCCCGCACACACCTGGGCTAACCACCACACTACCCTGCCCGGAGATACATGGGGTAATAATGGACTTCAGGCCATCACATCCTGCCCGAAGAGTCTTGGGATATTCAGGAAAGGGATCAGAAAAGGAGCTAACAACCAGCCACTCAAAGGAGTATTGGAAAAAACACCCTCCCACGTGGAATGGGTGTGTTCGACACTAAGTTCTCAACTTGGGTGGGGCGCGAATAAGAAAAAAACAAGTATATGTATAAATAACAATCACTCACCTAATCTAGGTTTTTCATCAGACTTCCTAAAGAACACTATCCTTACTATTCATTCATAAGAGAAGAGAACAACACCCATGCCCAAGTGGAAAATCACAACAATACAAAACCCCATTTGTCCCATCCTTGTCTTCATGTTCAGAAATAATGTTTAAATAAGTTTCTGCACTACTGGGAAACTAACAGCATAAGCACAAACCAAGGAAAAAAGTTATAGCCAATAGAAATTTAAGCATTCATGCACGATTCTATCATAATTCATAACATCAAAGGGATAAGGGAGATCCCTCAATGTACTGGAACCATAGAAAACCCCAAGATACAGCCCCATGTCCCAAAAATCCAGGTTCCAACGGTTTCTCAACAACAGAGGATCCCACCCCAATTCGTGATATGAGCAGAGTAATCACACAGCCTCATTGTATATCAACAGGGGATCCCATCCCCACCCGCAAATCCCCATAAATTTAATCCCCCATCCAAGAAAACCATATGGTCACCCGAAAATGGCCCGTGAAGGAGAACAACCAAACCACTAGCACCAAAACAACGCAGGCCCATGCCGGTATTTTCTGTTTTAAAAGATTTAACACACTTCATGGTTTCCATTCCAATGGGATTAAACCGGGGTTATCATAAAAAAAGGGAGTTGATCCTGGTGCTTCCAATTTATTTAGCCGAATATACCTAATTAACCAATTTCCTTTACACAAAAAAAGGTTCACAACCAAATTACTATAAATTTAAACATAACTATGGGTAATGGTTTATTAATGCATAGAGAAATACCACCAACTACCATGATATTCAGTAGGGATAAGCCCGCACATTTCAGAAATCATTAATCATGAAAGAGGAGAAAAACAAAGCAGCATCATCGATCACACCCCTCCACTTTATTCATTAGAATCCCTTTATTATCTTCATTTAAGTTTGGTTCATCCAATTCTACAGAAGCAGAAGAGTACCCACCCCGCAAGATACACAGAAAGGAGAGATGAAAGTGAACCCCTTACTTTATTGATCAAGGATCGATGTTATTCTCCACACGCCATGAACATGGGATGTGCGATTTGTATGGGGGGACGTTGGGATCACCAAGGATGAGTAGATGACTTCAGCCTAGCCACACCACAAGTCTTGGGAAAGAGGGACTTCAAGCGTACCAGGGAGAAGTGAGAATTCGGCCAAAAAGGAAGAAGGGGGAAAGAACTTCTTCTGTGATATGTAGATAAATTCCCGTTGTTACTAGATAAGAAGTTTGAACGCCTTGGAAGTCGAATCGTGGATCTTCCACACGGTTGGGTGGTTACACACGACTGGATTAATTTTTATTTAGTATAGAGGTTTCTTTGGTTTTTAGACATTAATTATGGGCTTAAAAACGGCCTTGAAATGCTTCAAAATGTTAAAAAGGCGTAAATGTGGGTTTACAGGGGAGGTTACAGAAGAAAATCCCACCAAGGTTGGGTGACACCGATCGGTCCCACAAATCGGTCGCGCCAATCGGTCACGCTGGAATTTGGAAAAGGGAGGGGTCATGAGGGTCTGGGCCATTACACAACATGACCCACCACCTCGATGTCGAGACAATAACATAGACAATTCAAAGTTGGATTGGTCTTCCAATCCACCCCAAGGGAAGGTCCACTCGAGATGAATAATGTTCAAAGGGCATCAGTCCCATGCACACATATCTCATGGGTGGTGATCCCTGGTAAGAGTAAGGGTGTCAAGAAAGTTCGTGTTAGCCATGTATTGTGTATCATAGAGGTGTGTGTGGTGTCATGTGTGATTATATCCCTACTGCAATTGATATAACCCTAGGTCTTGCAACATGAATTATAATGTATTATCATACCTCTGTTAAATTCAATGTAAGTTTGTAATATTTTTCGATTTTATTCATGAATTAATAAATCACTCACCCATTATTTTTTATAACATCTATTCCTCGCACCACTACTGATAACTACCCTCCACAGCACTGATCTTGTTGGACACCTCTAAATTCACTATAAGATGACATCAGTGGAGTAACAATAACTTGGTGTTGAGACATTATTATCTCTCACTCCTCTCCCCCACCATGGATCATCTCAAGAGTCTTTTATGACCACCCTAAATCGATTTGAGGCTTCATCTAGTCACACAGATGGCTGGATAAAGGAGGACCTCAGATGATCTCCACTAAAACAATCACAACCACTATGTGTATGTTCAACCAGACCCCCATGACACTATGCTCCCAAAACCACACCTGCCATTTTGAACTTCCCCATCTCGAATCCACGCATGAGTGGTTCCAATAATGTCTACTATTCATGATCTCTTACACTATGTTTGTAAATCCACACTACGTCCTCTGAATATTTCATTTCATGATCCGATGGTGATTATAAATTATAAATCAAGTGTATCAAGTGAATTTGATATGGGGATAAAGATTTCGATTATTTTAGAATGCCGAAAAATCACCCTCACTACCTATAAATATGAATCCATCACCCAATGCTAATGAGAATCCACATAAATCCTGAATGAGTTTAACACCGATGCTGGAGAAGCCCCGAGGTAGTACTATTACTCAGTATATTTTGTTTTATTTATTTTATTATTATTTTTATTTATTTATTTTTAAGTATTCGATTTATATTTCTTTGAATTTTTAATTATTATTTGATAAATAAATTTCATGATTTTTTGTTAAGTGTTTATTCTACCCTCCCCTATTATTATATTATCCATCTTCTTGTCATTGTTCTTATTCTTATTTTATTTTATATTATTATTTAATTAAATTTATTTTCATAATTTCATTATTCCAATTTTTATTTTATTTTATTTTATTTCTCTCTCTATTCTATTTAATTATTTTTTCCCTTTATGTATTCTGACCCCCCTTATTCAATTTTTATTTTATTTTTATTCATCCTTTATTATTTTTTTAATTAATTTTCTATTTCTATATTATTTCTCATTCCATCATTGTGATATCGTACTCCTAATAAAAAGACGATGATTATTGGATTTTCATAGAAAGGTTATGGTGTTATTGATTTTTTCATAATTTTTATTTTATATTTTTGGTAGGTCTGATTACCATGAATGAGTGTTGTGAATATCCCCTATTACATTAGAATCAAATATATTTATATTATTTTTTTAAATTACTTTTATCATTCTCAATTTGATTAACTCTTCACATAATATATTTGAGCCAATCAATTGATGAAGAAAAATAAATTAAACTATCTCTTAGAAGATAGAACCACCTCAACCAAGGTGCTTCATAAACCATGATTATAGGAGGAGGAATTGAGAGTGTTTTAAGAAGTCACAATTTCAAAATTTGTAAATAAAAACAATAGTAATTCATCATGATATTTTTTTATTAGATTATCAAACTAAAAATAATAATAGAGATTAATTATAGAACTTGAAACCAAACATAAGAACAAGTTACTTCATTTTAATTTTATTGTGTGTTTTATTTGATGTTGGTAATAGTATATAACATTTATATTGCATGAAATTTTAATAACATAGAAAATAAACAAAAAAATTAATTTCTCATTGTATTCTTTGAATATATGAGAATAGAAAAATAATTAAACTTAAGTGATTTAGATTTTGTGACTGAAAAAAACCAATAATCACCCCTAATCTGTCAAACCATGGTAGAAACTATGTTTCATAAGGAAAAAAAATAGAAAGATTATTTTTCCACACCACGTGAGAGGTGTGCATTCAATGAGTTTAATTTTTCTTTTATTTAATTTTTCAGATTTTTCTATTTAAATTATGAAACTATTTTTATGTACAATGAATATATCAAATATTATTATAGATGAAATTGATTTATTGGGTCAAATAAATTATTTTCTAAATGAGAATACATATTGGATGAAATTGGGAGGGAAATCATTCCATGATATGTTATCATATTCTACTATTAATAACATGAACCATATTGAGATTCCAAATGAACAAAAAAGAATGAAAAAACATGTTATTGTTATTTATATTTAGAAAAATATATTGTCCTAGAGTGGATATTCTAACACAATAATTTATGAGTAAAAAATAAATAAAATAGAAAATATATTTTAAGATGAAAAGATCATAATGAATATTTTTGGCCTTCTATAGGTTAGAATTTCTATTATATATATGGTATTATATTATAACGAATACATTTAAAATTGATGAAATTAACTCCATGATGTATATGATTAGGTTGGGGGAATTTTTTGTAAATATTTTCCAAAATATATTTACTCTAAAATGGATGAAAAATATATTTAATTTATGAAAATTTAGGATAAATATAATATTTAAAAAGAAGTAAATTTCATAAGAAATAAAATTTATGATTTTCTCTTATTATTTACCCTAAATAAAATTATATATTATTCTCATAATACAAAGCCTCCAAAAGAAATAGGTTTTAAGGAAATTAGTTATAAATGTTGAAATTGTATTATTTAAATATTTAGAGGAAATGTAAACATGAGACTATTGTTACAATCATGTTTCATTGATAAGAAATTGAAAATAGACCCCAATGGATACTTAAATGATATGTAAAATTATTGAAAAAAATTCACTAACCTATATAAAAATAATTATAGAGAAAGAAAATAATAAATATAAAAAAAAAGGATGGAATAATGCTTCAAGTTTCAATATAAAGTCACGAGTCCTATTAACACATTAGAGATATCAAGAGTATATCTATTGAAATTGAGAAACTGAATAATGACATAAAGAATAACATGATAACATCATTTATTACAAAAAATCATAGGATATCCCTGAGGAAATTACATCCATTATAAGTATGTTAAACTATAATGCTATATTTTATTAGGCACAAATTGTTGGAGAGATAATTAATATTTGTTATATTAATTATATAACATAATGGATGAGTTTTTTATTCTTTCATATTTAGATAGGTTGATTTATAGTTTGAAATTATTTCCTCAAAATTGATTATATTATGGATACCCTTAAATATCTTCATCCATTTGTTTTAAATAATATTTATAGGATACATTTTATATTAAGGGATTATATTAACACCATGAAATTTATGTTTTAATTTCTATTTACATAAATATTGACTTTAATAACATGATTCAAATAAAAAAATAGAATAAATGGGGATATGTTTTATTAAAATAAATTATTAAACAAAATGATAAAAATTTAATAAATAATATTAATACAATATAATAAATCAAATAAAATTACATCTAGAATAAATACACAAGAAAATAAAAATGATAAAAATATGAAATAATTATCAACATTATTTTTTAATAAGATCATAACATTTGATTGCAACATCAAAAAAGAGGAAAAAATTATAATTATAAATAAAATAAATTGATTGATGTGGACTAATAAAATTAATTATTCTAATAATTTATTTAACTCTATATACCATAATGAAATATAGAGAATATATATATGGTTGATGAATATATGGCCATTTAGAATATGATTTTTGGATATATGGTTGATGGAAATATAATTAATGGGTATAGATGTATCCACTAGGTGGGTAAATATTACTTAGTATAGAGTTGAAAATGGAAAATAATATAATTCACAATCAATAAATAATGAAACAAGGGGTAAAGAGTCATAACTCTATGAATTGAATTATTGTTCTAGAATTTTCATGGAGTTCATAATGAAAATTTTGAAAATGTTGATATATATTTTCATAGTTCCATGATTCCACTTATAGTTATACATACTAGAACTAAGATAAAATTTATGATCATTAAAAATTTAAATTAGGTATCCCTTGGATACTAACTGGTTTCTTATAAGCAACATTAAATTTCCTTGTAAAACCTCTAGGTCCTTAAACATTATTTTGTGTAGGTTTTATCATATATACAGGGCTTCGAGCCTATATAATTTTCTATATAAGTGAATGGTTCTATCATGACATTTTCTTTCATTTATCATATGACTCCTTTTATTATGGGAAAATATTTGTGGGGTGATCATGAGATAATATCAAACTAATAATTGAATTTTATTTTAATTGGTGACTATAAATATTTCTGATGAACTAATGTTATAGTAGGATTGAATTTCACTAGGATTTCGTCTCTTGAATTTGGTTATTGTACTGATACATTTAATAATATTAATTTCTTCATTAATGGTGGTGACATTACTTGGATGAGGTACATCATGAATTTTAGGTAAGATAGAATGATAACATAGAGTTTCCAATGTCATTAGGATAACACACCAGTATAAATTTTTGTAAAGACTCTTAAAAGGTTGAGCTGGGATCACACTTCTCTTATTGTTGATATCAAACCAAATAATATAGAATTGTATCCATTACATTTTAGATTTTATATTTATATCCATTCCATACATAGTTGTAGATATATGGTGAAAGAATGTTGGTAGGTCAATGAGATGGAGTCCGAATCAATATTATATCTACCATGTTATGAATGGTGAAATATATTTTGAAGGAGTGGACTTGGAATTCATTTTTTAAGGTTACTGATGAAATAAAAAACTATGTGGGTAATATGATATCAATTTAAAAAAATATATATGATTTATTACCTTCTCTCCAAATCTGAACATTGAATTTAATCTATGTTAGATGACTATAACATCTATAAGAAATGTTTTTATAGGAATAAATATAAAATGAAATTTATAAACGATATATAAAAAATAAAAATCCATTCACTGTAAATAAAAGGGCAAGTGGGTGAGGAATTTTACTAATGCACATAAAATTAATGACATTCTCTTCAACATTGATGTTGAGAATATTAGTACAGTTATCTGATTTTTTAGTGTCTTTATATTGATGATGAAAATGATAACTACCCACCTTTATTTAAAAATATTTTATGAAGTATTTGATATCAACAAAACAGTGAATTATTTACCAAACCACCAATTTTAGAAATTAACATTAACTCTTCTCTCAATATATTGAAAACATGTTAGAGAATAATGAAATTACAATGTTGTATTTCATTTTATATTAGGAATCTATAAATGTGGGAATCATCAATGTTGTTGAAGATTTATTAATATATTTATCATTCCAAAATGGTATTAATTAACATTTAATTTAACTTATTAATAGAATGGTAATACATTTAAAATAATAGAAATCATGTTGGTTTCAGTTGGGAATATCATTCAAATGATTATTAGTAAAATTTCAACCTTGAGAAATGGGAATTTCATTGGATAACTTATTTCCCCTAAAAAAATTGTGATTGTCCTCTAGAGAAGAATTCAAAATAGTTTATTACCTATATCAGATTCAACCATTTCCATCATGATAAAAATATAAGGATATAAACATTACTCTAAATATTGAAATTTTTGGGGTCGTTGATACAATCAAATAGGATTTAATCACGGCTTTCCAAATGATGTATGAAATTCAAATGGATTTTATTATTCAGTAAGATAAATTATAAAGAGTGATGAAATTTGTGTTCATATTAACGAAATTTTTTTATTCTCTATAGGTTTTAGATAATGGGACATCCATTATGGACTCTTATTTTCCCGGAATAAATATTACATATGAAGGTGACACATAGATCAAATGAAAATTGGTGGGTATAAGTAGATAATGTTGGGGAGAAACTTAATTAAACAACAAATACTATTATACAGTGATTGAATAATCCTTCTTTGATTCTTCTATGAATACATATAATTCCATTAATGTGGATTCTAATCACTATGTGAATGATATCAGGAAATCCATCAGTTAGAACAATCCATTATCATCTTTAGATGGGGAATCATTTATTCTATGGAAAATTACATTACAAGGTTTCTTAATGTCAATAGAGGATCATAAACTATGATAAATTGTGTGTCTAACTATTTTAGGAAAAATTATGGTAAATTGCATAGTGAATATATGTTCTATAATAATTTCAAATATTTCATGTTTTAAATGAAATTATAATTCATAAGTAGGGAGAATATTTCTTTTTATCTATGTTATCACCTCAATAGTTTCATATAATTTATCAATATTAAAATTTAATGAGACATTGATTAATAGGATCCAAATAAAGAGTATTTAATTTTTATAAAATATAAAAATTCATGAAAAGAATCATAGAACCATTTAGTGGAAAGACTAAACTAAGACCACAAATTTGAATGTAGATTTTCAATATAAATTCACTAGGTATATCTTAATAGTTGATGATGATTCACTACCTCTCGTAAGGGGATGATTCATTTATAACCTCTATAATGGATTCAAATATTATAGTCCATCAACTATAGAGTGGATTATCAAGTCCTAATTTTGTGATATAATGAATCATTCAAAATGGATGGATTCCTAGAGCTATAAGATGAATTGTTGGATGTCTCCCTAGCTAGACATAGAGCCTATTGAAATCCTATAGAACTACCAGTATATGAATATTATTGATGTGGTCCAGAATACATTCTATAATCCCATACATATAGAGAGATGATGACTATTCTAAAATTTATACCAAGGATTGGAGAACTCTATTCATGAATTTAAATACATAGGGGAAGACTATATATCTCAAAAGGCATCGAAAAAATGCTTTTTTCAAAAAATATTACAGAGACTCTTCATTTACCTAACCAGACACTTGAATTTTTTTTATTTTAGAAGAAAACCCAACCATTTTCTGAAAAAATGTAGGATTCTATAATTACCACAATATCATCACATTATTGATGTATTTTTGTAACTAAGAATGACCATCTTATATTCATTAGATTCTTTTTAACATCCATGTTTTAGTAATAATTGTAATGTATTTTTTCACTAGTTCATGCATGGTAAAAACAATTATCGAATTATTACATCTATTAAGGAATCCATGATAAATAATTCGATCTTAAATTTATTCTTGTAGTATTAGTGTCCCTTGCTTCTTCTTCATGGAGGGAAATTAATGGAGTCCTATTAGATGAAAAATTTACCACCATCCATGATATAATTAATCAATTTCATTGGTAAATACCAGAATATTCCTAAATAAAAATGGGATCCATGGTTAATGATATATTTTATCTTACAACCTAGATTTTTTTGATGTTCATTGTAGGAAAAAGAAACATTGTGCCATAAAATATACTCATTGGATCCCACAACGTCCATCTTTGATCAAGGAGAATGTGAATTATGCATCATATATTGCTTTAGGCCCATCATATAATGTAGTTCTAATTCAATACTACTCAGGTTTATTCAATGTAAATTCTATAAATACCATGTAAAGAGTTGTTTGCATAATGTATAATTACATGTGATGATTTTTGACCTGAAATATTCCACTTATGTTGTCATGAATAACCTTTTTCTAGAGTCATATTCAATAATTAACATGGATTTAGTGACGACCCTGTACAGATATCTCCCATGGAAACATCATCTATAGTGGATCTAATGCCACCATGAGTGGCTTGTCTGTAGCTTGAGATGCAACATCCCTATAGTGAGATCAATCATATAGATGACTCTATATCTAAGAATATTATTCTGAATTATTTCATGAAGGGATATTTTTAATACAAATGATTTCAAATCATATTATAGTCTAATGTTGACTATAATAACCATACATGACTGAGTGACTTCCCTGATATCTCCTACAATTAACATTTTGATTAATTTGTATTTAGTGTATGGTGACCTTATATTGGGAGACTTCTACGTTAATTATTTGTTTAATATAATTATAAAATTTATATAAATAGGTTCCTACAATTGATTAATGAATTATAATTGGTTAGTAAAAAATAAGTAGGGAAGGATAAAGAATTTTATAGTTAAATTATATATTTTCAAAAATAATATTTTTAATTTGTCATGTATTTTAGTCATAATTAATTAAATTTATCAATATTAAAATTTAAATTAAAATAAATCGTTATTTTATAAACAATTATATTAATATTAATTTAATTAGAAATTGATATTAAATAACAATAAGAATATGGAATTTTGAAAAGTCATTTCTATACAATTAATTTGAAATATATTTTATATCTCTATTTAAAAGATAAAATCCTCTTATTAAAAAATTCAATTAGACTAAATACAGATAGAATATAGATTCATTATGGAAAAATTAGAAGATCTGGGTACTCGTATATAAACATATATTCATAGTAATATTAAATAATTTCCATGGTTGAAAAATAAACAAGTTAAATAAGGTGTAAAAAGATAAAAATTACCGTATCACAATTTTCATCAATTAATAATATATTTATGAATTATATATGTTTATATTTGTGTGGGACTCATAAATAAATATATCACCAACCATTACATATCTAATTTACATTACTCCAATGATGATAATTCATTGTCTTACAACTAAAATAATATTCCAACGATATATCCCACATTTTCACTTATTAAATGATCAGTAATATATGCCTTATAAACCAATATTTTATTTTACTTATATCTTGAATCCCTACAGATTTCTCATCTAAAAAATCAATTAAATATATTTTTTATCATTTAGTTCCATGAATAAATCCCAATTATGTTATTATGATGAATCTTGGGATAAGATGGAGTGAATTAATCTATGTTTGAATGTTCATTTAAAGATTTCAAGAGTTATAATGTTTTTCATATCAATTTCTATTCATGGAGGTATGTTTTTATTTTATTTTTCCATTATTATATGAAATTTTTAAATTCAATACACATTATATTGTTTTATCATAATTTATTTTCTATTTATTTAAAATACAAGTATCATTTATTATCTCTCATTATTGATATTTTTATTTATATACTATGATGGTTATTTTATTATTATCATCTCAATTTTAATTTCATTGATATATGTTACATATTCAATAAAGATATATTTTTTACATTTAGTGAATACCAAACAATGTTTAGGTTTCATCATATTTTTCGTTAAATTAAACTGATTTATAATCCAATATAATGTTTTTAAATTCCATGCCTTCATATTCTAAAGTGACCAACGTTGAAAGAGTTTTCATTACCAATGTCATTTTTAAATTAGAAATTTTTATTTTTAGACTACATTCTAAAGAAACAAATATGTATTTTCTCATATAAAATTTTTATATTATTCATCCCTAGTTATTTAATAGTATGGTATTATATATTTTCATTATAGGTTCCAAAAACTATTAATTAAATCAATGATTTCACTATAAGAGGATTGAACCATATCTCAACATGTTGTCCAAGAATCATTCTTTGAAACAAATATATTCATTAAAATTCATTAAAATATTACTTCTATACACAACAATGATTTATTACCAATTTTTTCAACAATTATTGACAAACCTAACAAATATTTCAAAGGAATATTTATAATTATTTCCACAATAGTCAAATTCTAGTGTCGTTGAATTTCTTTAAAAAAGTGTGAAAAATATTTTTCTAAATCATGATTCTTATGAATATATTTTCTATGTTTTATTGTATGGATTATTTTATTTGATTTATCTTCTTGTATTCATGAATTTCTATTAGAAGTTGAATATCAAAAATTTTTATAATATTTTTAAAGTAATTTTTTCCAAAAGTAACGGATATTTATCATTACACTTCCATGAAATTTTCAATTTCTATTACCAAAGTGTTTTTCATTTATTTCAATATACTTTTTTTGTCAATTAAGTAATATTGATGTAATTTGGTGATATAATACACCTTAATTATATGGATTATTTATAATAAAATTTTATTTAAATTTTTCTGAAACAAGTTTTATTCACATGAGTTTAATAAGCTATGACCTATTTATGAATTATTTCATGTACTTATAGCACAAATTTTCATGGTTTATACTTATTAAATTGGAGGGTGATGTGGTAGAAATGAAATTAATTTTTTATTAATTTATTTACCCTATGACTAAATGTTTACACTAGTAATACAGTAATACTAAATGGGTATATGTGTATTAGAATAATATTATAAGGGTAAAAAGTTGGTATCTAATGTCCAAAATTGTATACTGGTAGAATAAAAAATACATGAGTTTACACATGTAGTATCTGATATTTCACATGGTATACAACATATGGCCTATGCCTAACTGGATATTCGAGTAATATCACATTCCCAAAAGGGTTAAAAGTTAGTATCCTTATCTAAAAATGGTAAACGAGTTTATAAAAATAAGTTAATATATAATGTTCTATTAGTTAGATAGATATATTTTATAATGGATGTATTTGTGGTTAATATTGACTGAATTTATATGTTTTATTTCATTAAAAAAATTTCATTTAATTATTTTATTTTCACAAGGATTGTGATTTTAAACTATGGTTTTCAATAATACGACTCATGTCATGAAAACATTACTATATAAAAGAAAACAGATTTATGATACATGTAAAATTGGGTATTATAGTAATATATTTGGGTGGTGCACAATGTTTTTTTACCCATAACATTATATTTTAATTTTTATCCCTTGTAATATGTGGTTGTTACTTCTTATTTAAACTCTTACAATATATCTGAACACAACCCTTCATTTTCCATTCATTACTCAAGTAATGAATAATTGTATTATATATTAATTTTTATTTATAATTAACTATGTAGAGAATATTTATATATATATATAATTATTTTATTTAAAATGATCACATAACTAATATCCAAAGGCACTAAACTTTGATATTTTCAGATAGTATTTAAATTTCTGAAAGTATGTTTAAATTATGAAAAATATTTAAAATATTTTATTAAAATACTTCGATAATGCACATGGTATCAATGATGTTTGTAATGTTTTTATATTATGAATATATCCAAGACTATTGGATTGGTTACTTTATTTTGATTAGAGTGGGTACTAGTCATTATTTGTGATTATTATATGATGAATAAGTTGATAGAACTTAATAAATCATATGACGAACCAAAAGTGATGTAGGATAAACAAAAAAACTCAAAATATTATAAGATATTATCGTAATTTAATACATATTAGGATGAATTTTCCATATAATCATATATTTTCCCTATATATTTTTTATTAATACCCAAAAATCCTCAGTGGGAAATATTAAATGTTAAAAACATGATAGAATTAGGTAAATGATTTTTCTGATGGAGAATGTTGTGATTATCCCAATGAGAAACCACATTTTATGGTAAAATAAGTAAAAAATTATGGAATTATTATATTATGATAGGAAAAATAAACTAATCCATAATTTTATCTGGAACACACAAATTTTTGACAAACATTCCCTTTATCCTTTCATGATGGATCACCAGTATTCTATTACTGTATATTTCAAACCAGTAATTGTTTATAAAACTATTATTAAAGAAGGAAATGGATTTTATATTTTTATATCTCATAGAAACAAAAAGTAAATTTATATATCTACGTGATACAATGTGAAAGGGAAAATATTTTAATTTTATAATAAAAATGATTATAAATAAAGAAATAAAACCCTTTAAATGATTAGACTTTAAGTTAGAATTTATCAATTAATATTTTCATCAAAATGTTTAGAATAAAATAGACAGTTAATACCTTCTAATAAATAAAATTGAGGGAAAATGCATTTGATCCATCGAATAAAACATAGAGTTTCATGAAATATATTCTTCTGGTTCTCTTAATGAACCTTAACAAATATTGAACCTTTCATTAATGGCGTGAAACAAATTCCCAAAAAAGTATTGTATACAATGGAATTTCATATATATATATATATAATATATTCAAAAATAAATTATGGTGCAAAAATAAACAAGATACTATTATTTTGATCATGGATTTTGTGATAAGAAACAAAAATTGAGTTCCATAGATTATAAAATTATAATTTTCATGATTCAATGGAGATTCACATACCCATATGAAAATATAATATATTAAATTCCCATGGAAGTTGCATGAATGTAATGAAAAAATGATTCATTTATGGTATAATGGGTCATTTAGAACATAAATGTTGAGGTGATAAGAGATGTACATCAAATTAAATGGATAGTGGGAATCACTACCATAATAACCTCCAACACTAAAATGCTTCAATTTTATGGTGTATTTTAATTATAAAAACATTACATAATTCCAATGGTTAATGTTGGTAATAATAATCCCCATTATCTGAACAAAATGGATGAAGGGAGTGATAATGGAATTTGGATAGCTGATGTCGGTATCAAAAACTATACAGTGTTAGGTACACACGTCATCTTTTAAATAAATGTAAATTTAATTTTTGAACATAGATATACAAGATTATTAAATCACAAACCAAATGTATTAATATTAAATTTTTAGTGAATAAACCTTGTGGTAAAATTATTACATCACAAGTTTATAACTCTTATGTGATTTATTTTTGTTGTGATGGAATTCCAATCAATATTATTGTTCACCCATAAGTTAATGATTAATGTATCCTTTGTATGGATTATATTCCTTCACATATACTCTACCATAATTTTTTTTGATATGGTAGGGATATTTTATATCCCAAATAAAATCATGGTCATCTATTTGAATTTTTTTCTATGAACTCACAATAAGGATTGAATCATATAGATGGGTATTAATACACAATTATGTGTGTTGTTTTTCTCAACTAGTTATCGATAAAAACATTATTTATCATAATATTACTATGATGATAATGGTGAGTTTCAATGTTTTATCTATGATATTGAGAGTGATTTTTTTTCTAAAAATTATTCCTTGATATTTATTTAGCTTATGAATACACACAATTATTTACATCCATGATAGATGATTAAATTTGGGGAGGGGGGCAATAAGTGAATGGATTAAAATTTTACCCATTATGATTTTAGTATCAAATTGCCTATAAATAAATACGAAAATTAATATTTTATTTCATGGGGATTTAAAAACTGAAATGAACCATGATATATTTTATTAGTATACAAAATTGTAATATAACATTTAAATGTATTATATTATGAGAATATAATATTTATCAGCATTTAATTATTTCAATTGGGATTTTTCCCAAATAAAATATAGTGTCCATGGAAATGAAATTTTTATCCTTATGGTTTCCCATGAAGATCATCACCCTTATTACAATGATATAAAGACTGAAAATTTAAAAATTTAAATCAGGTTTTGAGATAAATGTAAATGAATAAGAACAATGATTCAAGGGTTTTCTGTAACTCAACATATAAGAATGAAATACTACGACAATATATATAGTCATTTTATATATGGATGTTGGATATATGGTCGTTGGGTATATAGTTATTTTATATATGGTCATTAGATATTTGTTCATTTATTACGAATGTCTCTAACATTTATATTGATTTTTTGACTAATCAGTAATAAAAATATTATAATATGAAATTATTAAATAATGTATCAAAAATAATATCTGTAATAAAAAAATGTATAAAAGTATTTTTATATGTGTTAAAAATTTCTAATATATTTAAGAAATGATTATATATATAAATAATTATTGAAATGATAGTAATACTTAAGATTGAAAATATTCAGTTGGTCAAAATATTAAAAATTAGATTTTATGGGATATGGTTGAAATTATATAATATAAAAAAATATCAATTTTTTTTATAATGTGCCATGCATTATCAAATCCATAAAAAATTTATCATTTTAATTGATGAATGTTATATAACAATTAAATTACTAAAAAATGTGTTAACTAATATTTAAATAGTAATTTATGTTAAATAAGATAATGAAAACATAGTGTTTAAAATGATATTTGTATTTTTTTATGAAACATATATTGTTTTAAATGTTATATTTCATTAATTTATAAATTTAAATTTACTAAATATAGTAAAAAAATGGACGATTTTTTTAATTTGTTAAGAATTAAAACCAAATTGTTTTAATAAAAACAATATTTTCCATTCTGAATATTTTAAAAAACACTAAATGTGTTTAAAGGGGAAAAGGATTAGGTCTGAAATATTATTTAATTAATGTACTATTTAAGAATTATTGAAGTCAATTATTAGTAATGGGGGAATATTAAATGGCTTATCTTGTATTTCAACAAGTAACATGCCTAATTACCATTCCATTCCATATTTAACATTCACTTAACATAATTGTTTTATCAAAATTCCCTTCATTTTATCTTATAAATAAATTTCTACTCTTGAACTTCAAACCAATTATTCTCTTTCGAATATCTATGGATTAAACACACATTATTACTCTCAAAAATTATTATTATACTTTTTTAGACACTAGTTTAATGGAGTTATTCAAAATAAATCACTCCAATGGAACCCATTTCAAGAAGGGATGAATTCACAATGAGGATTAAGTGGTTGTAGGGTTGTTGTGAGTATAGTTAAGTGTTTTCATCTAATAATCCATTCAATGTGGTGAAATTTATTTTTATTCACCAATTATTCTTTGATGTTTTATATTTAATTTCCAATTAAACTATGTTATAATAAATAAATTTTGAATCATGTGATTTACACATCCATATAATAATATCTGTATATTGTTGTTTTAATTCCTAAAATTATTTTTTAATATTTTTCATATTATACACTTTGTTTTTAGGATTTATTTTCCTTTTGAATTAATAAAAATAGTTTATTGATTTATTTTCATGATACACCATATTAAAAGTGATTTATTTGAAAAAAAAGATAAATATTCACTCCATGAAACAATAATTTTATCTGTTTGTACAAGAAATGTTAATTCTTTCTTATATTTGACAAAATACCCAGTTTCTTTGATAAATTGTGTTACAAATAATGTTATGTTTTAACAAGATAAAAAACATTATTAATATAATTAGTTAACATGATATTTATCAACTATCATGTGGAATGGAATTTTGAAATTATATTAACTAAATTATGAAAATATTGATATCATAAGTTTTAATAATTAATTATAGATTGAAATATTTATTTGAATAAAAATGAGACTTTATAAAAGAAAATGATTTCTTCTCTGAAAATTTATTTTACTACTAATATGTGTTTTTTATATAAAAAAATTATCAAAAAAACTTTTATTTAATGTTTTAAAGGAGTTTATATATTTTATATTCAATAAATATTTAACATCTGTATTTTATGCTTTCTAGAAAAGAGATAAGAATAAATCTAATTTAACTAGGAAAGTTGTATTTCTCTAAAAATTGTTTTTCAATCTTCTAATGGAGAAATTATTTAGAAAAATAAATTTGGACATCATTATAATTTTAAATCATCAAAATAAACTTATTTTTTTAAAATTGGAACATAAATATTATCTTACACTGAAATTCTTGGGATTTTCTAAAATATTTATCTTTTTTATGAATACTGAATAATAATAAAGTTTAATTGAACAAATATTTTTTATTTAAATTATTTATATAGATAAATTATCTTCTAATTTGATTTTAATGTATAATTATGTAACTTATATATCATTAAATCTAATTTATTTTTTTGGATTCAATTTCACATTGGAATTAGATATAATAACATTTCAAACTATTGACCATTTTTTCATTAAAAACATGTTGTCTCATCCCATTCTCAAGAATAAAAATTTAACTAATCCCTAATACTTATGTCACTGCAATTTCTAAAAATTTATCAATATATGGAATCAGAATAATTCATAATTCATAATAAAGTCATGTAAATTTTCCACAAAAAGGATTAGTGATATTAGTTAAAATTAATCAATGTGAATAAGTGAAAAATGGGTTTACAAAGGTAATAAATATTAATCATAAGGGAAATAATTACCTTAAAAATGTACAAATCCAATTTTATTTCCATTTTTACTATACCCCTTCATGGATCTATTTTTTTCCACTATAAAATAATTTTTTGAAAAAAAATATGGAATCCCCTAATATTATTTTCATATTTTCAAAGTGAGCCCTCTCCCAAAATTTTAAAAAGAAACCAACTATTATTACCTATTCACAACATAAAAAACAATTTTTTGGAAAATATTTGTCAAAATATCATATACTCTACAATAGCTTCATCCATGAATTCTATGATTTTTCATAAATATATCCATGGAAGGCCATTGGTGAAAACCAAAAGGAGATACACAACGAAGAGGTATCATTCTTGAAAGAATGTTTTTTATTTTATTTCATCCACAAAACCCTTCAATTAAATATACATAATTATTAAATAATAACTTAATTGAATTGAAAATAATATGATTATGTTATTATATGGGTATTACCTACAATTTCACACACATATGTCAAATGGGAAACACAATCATTATTCATTCGTATGGTGGACCAACGAATTGTGTACCGATGTCATTCATTCATCCATTACTACCTTTTCATGTTTCATAATAACGATGCATTTTTAGTTTAAATATTATATTAATTATGTCTATGATATTATTATAATTATTTAATTTTTATATACAATATACGTTCATGCCTTCCATTTTAATGTAGTACGATAACAACCTTCATGAATATGAAGACTACTGCCTTACGAACCATGGTTATTCTTTAATAATTTAAATGAAATATATTATGTATTGTTTGGAAAGAAATAAATTATATATATAATATAATTTTATTCTCATATGTATATATATATATTTCATTTACTCATCATTCACTCAATCCTATATGAAAATGGTAACAACATTCAAGCATACGTAGGGACTACCATCTCCATGAATAGTGTACATCATTTCATATTTTTATATTTTATAGATTATTATAAATAAATATATAATGGATGCATATGAAATTTATATCATGGTTTACATTATATAACTAGTGAAATATTGGTCAATTTAAGAGTACTAAAAATTCCAAATCAAATCTAATATGAAAAGAAATCTGATTATTACCGAAAATTTAACATTAATAGGGAATTGTTAAAAAACTTGTCATTAAAATATGATAATAAAAACATGTATTGTATAATATGAATTAATATGTTTATGTAATATAATTATAATAAACATATATTAATTATACAAGATTATTTAATATGTACTAAGGAATTTAAGATTTGAGGTAAGAGATTTTCGTCTCACTTTTTAAAATTATGATAAAGAAAATATATATTCCCCACCACATTACCTATGTGGTGTATATGATTTCCATGATTTAATTTAATGATTATTCTCTTAAAATTTATTTCTATTTACATATCAATTTTATCATATCCCATTCATTGGTTTTAAAGTTTAAATGATAAAATTTTCTAAAAGAATTTTGTCTCAATTTTCATTCTTTAAAACACAAGATATGTTATACACATGTATTATATTACTAGGTGTAGGTACTCTAAATTTTACATGTTATATAGTTAATATCATTTTTATAGTGATATTTTTTATTTCATGAAATGAGATTTTTTATGAGGATTTTGACTTAGTGATACCAATGATGTAAGACTAAAAAGGTACAATCTCATCACTTATCGAGATTGTTTATGAACATGCCTTAATTGATGAAATCATATGATTATTCTCTCATGAATAATCATTAAATTTAATATCTTATAGTATTTTCTTAAATATTCAAGTAAATATACCATTTATCCAATCATTTTTTCTTGAGAAAATTGAGATAACGTTTTCACGAAAATATAATTGTATGTATTTATTATGTTAGAAATAATTCATCTATCGAAACCGTGCATTAAAAAATCATTATAAGGGATATTTTAATATTATAATATTATTTTTGAATGAAATATTTACCCAAATTTTATCTTTTTTCGAACAAACTAAATGGAATGGTTATTTCATTTTTTGATCAATTCACTTTAACAAAAAAAAATTACAGTGAAACATGATTTTTTATTATATAAGGATTATCACCCATCAAGAACATTATTTAATTAAAGAATAAATTATATTTTTACAATATTATTTATCAATAACTTTTATTCTTAATATTTTATGAATTTTTTTTATAAATTTTTTTTAAATATTCCATGAATATTTTATTTTTATGTGTAATTTCCATAGTGGAAAAAAAATTCCCATGAAATAATTTAAATTATTTTTAATACTTATAATATAAATTTTTAATGTGGTTTTCAATAAAAATAATTTGGAATTTTATTTATGTTTTAAAAAATTTTTACAAATAAAAATTATATCCCATAAGAAACTACACAAGTGATCTTTGAAAATCATCATCCATCTAAGATGGAATCCTTGAAAATAGTTTATTATTTAATAAGGAAATGATACAAGGACACCATTTTCATTAATTCATATAATTTTATATCTTTATGAATATTTTTTATTAAATCCATTCTAATTCCATTGGTTATATTGGGTTAAAAAAAATATAAAATCGACTTCTTTTAATAGGTAATGTTATGATGAAATGATTAATAGAGATGACTTCTTTTCACAAAGTATGATTTTTTAAAGTGTTTATGGTAACCATTTAATTTCATTGATGTAATATAATTAATATTTCAAGATATTATGGAATATATAAATATATTATTCATTATATGAAGGGTAGGTCATATATCTCTATCCAATTCATTGGGTAATGATATACATATCTCATGAGATAGACATGGATTGAATAAGGATTGAACATAGAATATTAAGTCATTTCTATCATAAGAGATGGTGGTCTGTCATGACCAATAGTTGTAGCCACATATTTATTAACCTAATTATATGTTCACAATGTTATGTGTGAACCTAATTTCATGTTAAAAATATTATTTCAGAACCTAAATACATGTTAACAATGATATCCATAAACATAATTAAATTTTCACAATGTTATGCATCATCCTGGTTTCAAGTACATTATTTTATAATAGGGTATTATATAATGTCATAAAATAATTTTGGAACCTCTTTCTATTTTTGGATGTTCACAGGGATACAACATCATCTGTATAACACACATGTATATATTATAAAATTGTTAAACTCTCATGACTTGTGTTTTTTTCCTAACGATTAATGTCCTAAGAGGAACAATTATTTATTCCACGATTCATGTTTATAATATTTGATATTAAGGGTACGATTCAACAATTTTATTCTCATGATCTCATACCATTATGATTATTTCATACTTTCGTGTCTTCCTCGATCTCCCTTTCTCAGATTTTGAGTTCACCATTTCTTATGTATCCCTTCCACAAGTTTTGAATAATGTATTTAAGAATCATATACTTGTAAAGATTTCTAAAGGGGGTAATCATTATGTGAAATTATGGGGATCAAACACCATGTTAGATGATTATTTTTTCATGTCTCTAATGTAACTAAATTATTATGGTTTTCAGGCATGAGTTTTGATAATGTATTTAATATTTATCTAGAATGAAATAATATCGATGTATGTTATGATTTGGTCAATTTTATTTGTATCAATGTAATTTTTTAGCAAACATTTTCAAACAATTATGTTAAAAAATTAGTGAGATGTCTATTGTTCTTTCTATGTATATATATATATATGGAATTATTTATGGTTACATATATGGACAAATTAATGTGTGTGAAAATGAATTTAAATTTTGGTAATAGATTGAGAGAGTGGTTTCCAATAAATACTTTTATATCTAGATAGTATTAGTGGATGTGGCTTTATAATATATGTACTTATGTGTAACAACCCCAAAAATTCAATGTTCATGTTGACTAAATTGGGAACTATTGTATGAAAACATTCATTTATGCACCCTTATTTTGATACTCTCATGTAATATACTTTTGAGATTATTTCAATATTTAAAAACATTAATGATAAAAATAAATAGGATATCACTATGAATAACCTTGGTTAATTGTAATGAGTTATTTATAGAAGAAAACATCGTGATTATTTAGATATCATATAAGGTTTTCATGGTTATAGGGTTCCCCAATATGACAAGTGTGTCTCACATTATGGTTTTGGATTTATTAAATGAATGGAACAAAAAGGAACCATGCTAAGGAGGAATATATTGGATAAAAAATGATTTTACAACTAATCAATAAAAGATAATGGGACATGGAATGAAAATTAACCCATTGATATGGTTACACAAATTTCTCACGCTATGAATCATGGATGAAATCCAAATGAGAGAACGAGGGAACAACATTATATGGAGTTAATCATGAAGAAACACGCACCTTCCATAAATAGTTCTATAAAAATATTAATTATTCAGTAATGGATCGGTACCACTAAGAAGATATTTTCCATTCTCCAGTGTCTAGAGCATTTATAATCCAATCAAAAAGTATGTAACCTCTATAAGGATACGTTGATCAATATTGGAAAATTATTTGAAATACAAGGAAACAAGATATAATAAACACTATCATGTGATATGAGATTAAAATAGCATTTTTTAAATAACTATTTTCTAATTATAATTTATAAAAAATTGATAAAAAGGTATTATAGACTAATATAAATGATAACGAATCTATTATTGTTACATGATTTTCATGGTACCCATATAGAATTATAATTTTCTATATATTTCATGTTTACTGATTCATCAGAGGATAGAAACCAAATCTCTTAGTTATAAGGTAATTTGGATTATAGAAAAAAATAATTTCATCTGAAAAATTGTGGATTCAAATGATATAAATCCTCTTAATTATAGTTATAAGAAATAGAAAATGGGGTTCTATAGAAAATATAATTGTATATCGCCTAGAGGGAAAAATAGCTAAAAATCATACTTTCTAAAAATATGGAAAGGTGCACGTACATGTGTCCCTTAGAAGAACAAAATAGATTTTTATGTTTGGGAAGCCTTGTCATCGAGCCATGTTATGTAGAAGTTTTGTAAAGAGTCCATTCAATGAAATTAAAGGCAAGAGATATCAATAGAATTCAGCACCCAAAATTTAGTGGTTAATGTGATTGTATTTTAGGCACGTGAAAATCAATTCTTCAAACTATGTGTGTATGTAAATGATAAGATAGAACAAACTCAGATGAAAAAGGACATTGGGAAAGTATATGAGATCTCAATAGATGAAGTGAATCATGACAATTAGAGAAGAATTATCCAACTATATATTGTTTGGAATTTCCTATTTGATCGTGTATGAATATTATCTATGAAAACATTATTGTTTATCCTTTTGAAAAAATTCCATGTTACTATATTCATTTACATGCTTTCTATAATAATAAAACCAAATTTTTTATTCTATCAACAAAAGGACAGAACCATTTTTACAATAAAAATATTTTTTGTATAAGATAAGTGCATTTTTATGGAATAATGCGTGAATTATATTTTGTTTGTGTTTTATGTTTATCCATTTATAGAATGTTTTATATAAAAATTCTAATTATGTTCAATATATTACTAAATTATTTCAGGATTTAAAAACCGTTTCATATTAGATAACTTATTCTAACCACTCTGTATTGATGATTTCTAAAGATAGGAAAAATTAATTATCATTATATATATATGGATATTATGATTTATGAGTGCTTAAGGGATAAAAAATCGGCTTTATTTCATGGAGGGAGTTATTAATTGGGTTATCAAAGAACAAACATAGGGTGATCATTTTTTTATTAAATTGAATGAAATAATGTAAGAATATCTTTTTTAGGAAATTATTCATATCTATGTAGATGATCATGAAACAATAAATTTATCCTTGTACATAAATTTCTAATGAATCAAATGATCTATAAGGTCATAAAATGTTTTTTTATTATGAGGTCATTATAATTTTCAAGATAATTATTATTTTTGTGCCCAGTGACATATATCACTCTCTTTAATTGATTATTGATTTCTTATATATCAATATCATCAATTCCCATATATTTTCCCCTATGTGAAATTATTTTTTTGAGTTAGATTGGTAAAAAAATTTATTCCCAAAATTAATTTGCAAAGTAATATTATAGTTTTCATTTCTATATTTTTTGTCAATATGTAATATTTATTCATGTTTTAAACCATTGATGTCCTAGATTTATTTGTTAGATAAATTCTTTTGTAGTGGGTAGAATTTAATACCATGAGTTGTTGTGATTTATTTTTTTCATATAAATTAAAATTCTATGATGGATTTTATTGGATGCTAAAACATGTTAATAATTAATTATTTTAAAAATAATATAAAGGTTTCACAACATGAAATATATATTTTAGTTTTCTATATATGAATCGTCTAGAATTATTTTTTAGATACAATACTGATTTTCATTGATATATTGGGAAACATATAATACCTAATATTAATAAACTATAATATACTATTAATATTATTATTTAATATTATAGTTTTCACAGATACATTGGAATGAAAATTATGAATTATATTATTTTAATTATGTTAATATGGTTTACACATGCATATATATAGTATTATTTAGTTATATATAAATTAAAAAATAAAATATAAAAATTGAAATAAAAGGAACACATTCTCTAGAAAACTATTTTATACAGACCATTTTATTTTATATAAATTAATTAATAAAATAAATTTTTGTGATTGGTGGTATTGAAATTTATATTTTATATATTAAATAAAAAAATTACATTCATCTTATATTCATTCTATAAAATAGAAAGTAATAAACCCCATTTTAGAGGTAAAATATTTATTTTTCAAAAAAATTAATAATACTTTTTGATTAGAAACTTTTCTAAAAAATTATTTTTGAAACATTTATAAAATATTTTTGGAAATTTATAATTCATTTTTTAAATTGGAATTTCAATTACATATTAGGTTTTTTTTTCAAATGTATTTTATTTTTTGATGAATAATGAAAATAGTGAATCTTCAATGAAAACCTCTTTATTCATTAATATATTTTTATATATATATAAATTGTGTTATAAATTAGTTTTAAATAATATTTATTTATATCATATTTTTATTTATAATATTTAAATCATTGGAATCATATAACATTTAATGTGGATCTAAAAAAATTTTATGTTTTTAATATTTTCTATTTAAAAACACTTTATCTAGTCTAGTCTGTTGAAAAAATTTAAAAATTAATTTCATCCAATTATATATTGAAATTTGGGAAAATTTATTCCATAATTGAAATCAAAATATTTTTTGTTATGTAATAAGATCAAGATATTTTTCACCAAAATGGTTAGTGAAAGTAGTTAAAATTAATCCTGGTGATCTAGAGAAATATGGGTTTACCAAGAGACTAAACATTAAACAGAAGTGTAAAATGACATTGAAAATTTTTTAATACACATTGGGTGGACATGTTTAGACAATAACAATTACTATAAAGAATTTTTTGAATTATGGAATCTTATTATTTGGGGAAAACATTGGAACTCCAACCATTCTTTTCCCAAATTCAAATTTTCTCATCCCCCATACTAATAAAAGACCACCACCTCTTGCCTTCACATAACTCCATGAAACCGAATGGATTTGACCAAGGAAACCCAAATAAATTATTATATTATCACCATTTATCCTAGAATCAATCATTTTTTTCATAAATCTGACCAAGTATGTTCATTGATTAGATCCAAAAGGAGATACCCAAAGAAGAGTTAGCATTCATCAATGCATTTTTTTGTTTTATTTCTTCTTAAAAATCCTTCTTTTTTTCTTATATCATGGTAATATAATTACATAAGTTTATTCAATGAAAATAGAATTTTATTTTTAATGGTATGATCTAGAACATCACAAACATCAATCAAATGGGATACATAATCATCATTTATGTGTATGGTGGACCACCACCTCACGAACTGATGTGATTCGTTCTTACATTACCACCATTAATGGTTGAGAACTAATGATGAAATATTTATTTATATATGATATTTTAGATTAATATTATGTTTTTATTATTTTGTAATTTATATTTAATGAATAGCTTAATGATTTCCATTTTGTGGGAATACAATAATGTCATTTGTGTGTATGATAGACTACCGCCCCGTGAAGCGATTGATTCATTCTTAATTTTCATTGAATTTATAAAGGATATATTTAATATAAATATATGATATATTTAAAATAAAAATTATAAATTATTAAATATAATTAAATATATATATCATTTTATCTTCTTTTATTCAATACTATAAGAAATTTTATAAAACGTTCATGTGTTTATATGTCCTACCATCACCATGAACAATGTATTTGATTTCTATTTATTTACATTATAGATTATTATAAAAAAATATACAATTAATATATATTATATTTATGTCATGATTTAAATTATTTAAATGATGTTATCATGATCTACCAAAGTGGACCATAAATAAAAATTTAAATCATATATGAAAAAAAAGTTATCTTTACCCAAAACGTAAAATTAACAAGGAATTGTTAATATAGGGGTAATCAACAAATTTCATAAAAACCGTATATGATATATATAAATTAATATAGTGTTTTATGATTTTTATAAAAGACTAATATATATTATATATTATTTTTGAACTTTTATAATGGATGTCCAGATATAAGGTAACGATGTTCTGTCTCACTTGTTACTTTTGTGACACACATGTTATTTTCACAACCTATTTATTAAAAGTGGTGTATATAATTATAATGAATGTATTTAATGATCATTATCCTAAATTTTATTTTAATTCAAATATTTATTGAATAATATATATTTTATGGGGTTTCTTTTCAAAATATACCAAATCAGTAAAATAATTCATTATTAATATCACATTCTTTGAGGCACATGTTATGTTATGTACCGATATTCTATTACAAGGTTAATGTACTACCAATTTTTCATATTATATCAAAAATATCCATCTAATCATGATATTTTAGTTTTCATTTATTTTCATTATGTCATGGGTATTATGATTCAATGTTAACAATGTGGTCAATGTTTATAACTACAATGTCATCGTTTATCTGGAATTTTTATTATTATGATTACATTGTTGAAATCATTTGATCTATATCTCTGTATTTGTCTTGAATTTTAGAGACCCTGAGTATTTTATGAAATATTTATGTAATTTTATCAATTATCTAATCCTTATTACATAACATAATTATGAAAATATTTTTATGAAAATACAACATTATCTCCCTATTCGATCAAAAATATACATTCCTTCAAAACCATGATTTAAAAAGTAAATTAAGTAATATTTCCATATTATCCATATATTTTTAAAATAAATTTCTTCCCATGTTTAACATTTTTACAAAATGGTTTTAAAATGAATATTTTTTTTCGATCAAGGACCTCTTATAAAAATTTTACATTTCAAAAGGATTGATCAGTTTATAAACATTTATTCATTATTATGACCTTCATTACATTGAGGAATCCTATAATGTTTTACATGATTATTTCTATGTAAAATTGTTTTTAAAATTATTCCAATTTAATTGATTTTAAATTGGATTTCAGAGTAAAATTTTTTAACGAGTGTTTTATTTTTTAGAATGAATTTTTATAGAGAGAATTATATATTCCTCTAAAAATATTTTGAATTATTTGTAAATATTAAATTATGAGTTTTCAAATTCTGTTTCCAAGAAAATAATTTTTATGTTTTTTTATGTCATAAATAAAATATTTTAAATGGGTGTTTATTTTCACCATTATTTTCTCTATGTAGATTTAAAAACCCTCAATCATATAAGATGACATCCTTTGATATAGATTATGATTCACTGGGTCTATTATCTAAGTAATCTATTCTCATTATATCATTTACTATCTTATTTTACGATCAAACATTTTCTTATGAATCCATTTTGTCTCCCATGTATTATTTCCTGATAATTTTTTAGGAAACACATTTTTTAATTGGTTATTATAGGTTGAAAGGATTATAAAATATTTATCATTTTTACATGTTATGTATTGATAAGTGTTTATAACACACATTTCATTTTAGGGGTTATTATATGGTAAATGTTTCATGATCATGTAGAAAAAATAAATATAGTTTAAATTATTTGATGGGTGGGACCTATAAGTCCAACAAATTCATTGGGTAATGATTTATTTATATCATGAGATAGACAAGGATGGAATAGGGAGTAAACCAAGTATACTAAGACATGGAAACCACTGGGTATGTCAGTGTCTCCCACTAAAAAGTTTTAAAACTAATTAAAAACATAATTTATCCATATAAATAAATTTTAAGAAAATAATAATTGAACTATTATTTCTACTACACATTGTACATAAAAATAAGAATGTTATCATAAAAATAAGAATACAATCCATTTAAATTTTTACACCACTATTCTGAATAATAATAATATTTTTTTCAAATGTAATTTATAAAAGGGACAAAAACTGTATTTAAATAATGTTCGCCCTCAAAAGGCGATAAAACAACCATTTTAAAAAGTTAATTTTTTATTATGATAATTGTATTTTTTTTATGTATAACGTCTAGAGAAAAAATATGATAAATATTAAAATTTAAAATAAATAAATTATATATATGTCATCAAAAAAGGGAGATTTGTTAATTTATTTGTATAAAAAAAATTTCAACATTTAAATCATTTTTTAGGAAATCATAACCTTATATTTTTAATAATAGGTTTATATTAATTTGTTGTTAATTATTCACCAAAGAATAAATTATAAAAACATATGTGAACTATGTTTTCATAAATAACTTAATAGTGTTCATTCAAGCTATTATAAGGGTTAAGTTCTAATGATAACATTTGAATAATAATATTTTATTATTTGGTTAAGATCGATGTGGCATGTCATATATACTGTCAAACATAGTGTTTATTTATTGATTTATTAGGATATTACATTATGTGAATGGGATTTAGCATAACCTTCGACCAGAATCTCAAGATCCATTTCCATGGACATATGTAAAAGAATACCATATCTCCAACCATAAACACTAGGTCTCATCAACAATTATCTGCATAACTATTTTGTTATCTTTACACTACCCAAATATGTTGTTGAATGGCTTTCGGCATTTATACCATATCCTAGATCATTAAAGGTTTGTGATGGTAATATTGATTGACATCATCCCAACATGTTGGTTTTCTACATATTTTCCCATAAAGGGATTCTTATGGATCTATTTGTATGCTCGTGTAAAAAATATTATTGTAGGAGAAATCGACTAAATGCATATGTCAGTCCCATACACTAATAATGTAAATATAAAATTATCTAAAAATTATTTCAATTACTAAATAGTCTGTTCATATTGAACATTAGATAGAGGAAAATAGGGTGATCTAATATATAACTTAGTGTTCAGAACAAGTTGAAGAATCTTTCAGAACATGGAGGTGAATCTCATATCTCGATCAGAAAATTCAATAGGAGTATTATATTTTTCTTAACCACTAATTTGATGTATATTTTTGCAATATATCCAAGGATAAAATCATTAAAATTTTGATAATATGGAATGTCTTTATAAGTTGATCTCCAACAACCCATATAAAATTGTTTCTTATGTATGTATTTGGATGTTTTGGTGAAAATTACCATTGTGATGTATTCCTATTTCCATATTGGTATAGATTTTAGTTGAATTGTCCCTTTATAATTCTTCTTGTATGCCTTAATTTTTTTAAATACATGGCACGTTAATGTATATCCAGTGGTCATCTTCATCATGTTTTTATTAAAACAGTTTTTTTAGAGATCACATTACATTTTTTTCCTAGGTGAATAGAGAATGTAGTGATATGTGAATCATTAATAAGTATGTTGGTGGAAATGATTTCATCCAAATATCTATTAGTATGTGTGTTTTCTGAATTATATTAAAATGTATGTTGGTCCCTTGGTATGTAAATCCCATTTATATAATTGATCTTGTCATGTCTGTATTTTATCTCTTAGAACCCCCTCTAGACCTCTCCCCTCTATCATGTATTCCACATATCACTTTTGAAAAATTAAAAATAATGATATTCAAATTTAATTTACATGGAACCTATAAAATTTCAACATAATCTCTTATATGTGGAAAAACTAGTGGATAAATCAACTTGAAGAGACATTGTGTTGTTGAATTAGACCACTCATCTGTAAAATGTTATATGGAGACAACATAAGTTTGAGGAACCGACATGTGATGGAGATGGTATAATGGTAATATATTCCCCCACATGTTTTCTTTGATGTAATCAAATTTCCTGGGAAAAACTCTTCATAAAGTGGTAAAATGAATTTTCCTATATATATTTTTAGTCAGTATATTTCCTTAAATAAGTTTTGTGTATCTTTTGAAGAATAAAATATTTAACTGAAATAGAAGTAATGATATATTTCAGAAATTATAGAATATTATAATTATATATTATTTTCAAATTAGTTGGTAATAATATAACCAATAATATTATAAAAACAATGTAAAATTTGATAAAGAAATTCTTTTTTGGGGATATTATTTTTTAAAATTTTGTACGAATATAGTATCCTATTATGAAAAAAAAAATTGTCTTCAGCTATAAAATCCTTATTTAGAAAAATGGATTCTGTAATTGAAATCATCTAGTTTATATTACATAAAAACATCCATTATTTTTATTCATTAAAAAACTCTAATATTAGGGTTAATTACATTGATAAAGTAGAAACAATTATTTTTAATGACTAGCATCAATAATCATAGAAATTTGTATCTAATTAATTAATTTAATCACTATAATTTAACCTTTAATAATATATATATACAATAATGAAAATTTAATTTCTAATTTTTACAAAATAATATATGAATATGTAATGTATAAAACCCGAATATTCATTAATAGGATTCTTATACATATATATATATATATATAATGTTTTACATTAAATTATAATTTTATATTATTTTGGAATTTAATTAGGTAAAATTGAATTTTAAATTATGTTCAAACAACCAAATTTGATATTATGGGTAAGTTTTTATGTTTATTTGAATCTTTTTTACTTTGGTGTAAAATAATTACTCATGTAAAAATAAAATAAAGAAAAAAAATATAAGATTAAATGACTTTAATTTTGTTTAAATAGCTGTGTAAATTCTTGTATATGTAATAATTAACCAAATATCACCACAATTTCCTTTTTCTATAACATTTGTACTATTTTCACATTAATAGGGTAATGATTTCTTTGAAAAGTTATGTATAGACACAAATAAAAAAAATTTTCCAGTTAAAAATTAGAATCACATCCAGCCATTCAATGGTGCAATTTAGCATAGAAAAATTATTCTAACCCAATAAGATCCCAATAAAATATAATTACATTTTATTCTCTAAATCCCCATTCTAATATAATTTATCCTAATACCATTATTTCTGGGAATAATTTCAAGTTAATGATCAAGGTCACAAATTTAGCATTACATAATCATTATAATTTTACTCATAAAAATTATCTTCTAAATGTATGACAAAAATTTAAATATAATATGCTAAGTATCATTATTATACATAATTTTATTATATTAATGACACAACCATTATTAATTCCCTTAAATTTAAATTGAAAAAATAAGTAGGACCTCGATCTTGTGTTAGGGCCACCACCTCCAAAATGTAACACATTTTATTTCTCACCATGACCTCTATTCAGTAGTATAATTAAATAATTACAAAATAACTATGATATATAAAATATAACTATCTTTAAAAGGTAAGAATTATATACCACCTTCACTCCCTCTCATCTTTTTTTAATTAAAAATGTTAATCATGCGTTTTGTGGGATACTGCATCCATGAAGTAACATAACCTTTTTTTCATGGATTTTCAATATTATTTATTATAATGTTTATAATTATAATACATTAACAGAAAATTATCTAAATAATAACACTATTATTATATAATAATTATATTAATAAAAAATAAACAACCTTAATAATAATATTCATCTATTAATTTCTTTATTTTCAGGTTTTGATTAGTTTAACCACCTATATGAATAGTGTAACAAAATATTATCATACATTACTATGATAGAATTATTAAAAATAATATATGATATAAATATGTAAAAAATTATTTTATTTTTTATGGTAACTATAAAATTAAACACACTAATTAATAACTCACAATCATTTTGTTTAAATGCATCAAAAAAACCCACCTTTGATTCACCATTAAATATCATAAAAAATTAATATAAAATGATATAATAAAATAATAAATAATAAAAATAATAATATTTTGTACATTTTATGATATAGGAATTATTAATTATGGTAGTAAAATGTATAAAAAAACATTATGATTATGAAACTAGTACAAAATTATTATTATTACTCACTCTCAATATTTAAAAAAATAGTAAATATAACTAATATACATGTAGTGAATTAATATAAGTTAATTTTTTAAAAGATAATGATTCTAATATGGTATATAAATAGTTATTTCATATGATTATATTGATTATATATGAGGGGAAAAATTTCCATGTTAATAGAGGGTATAATAAATGAACTGGTATCTAAAACATATTCCTATTTTTTAGGAAATTTTCTTGAAACTAATTTCATCTATATATTTGAAATTATTCAATATTTCCTTTTAAATTGTTTCATCTATTTTATATGTTGGTAAAAATATTTCAAAAAAATTCACATATCATTTTTCTATTTAAAATAAAAAATGCGTTTTTTAAAAGGATATTACAATCTATGATATTTAAATAAATTAATGCCAACTATTTTTAAAGTATTTCATTTTATGGTAAGGTCGTCATTTTCCTCCCTATATTCAACTGAATAAATTTATAATGGATTCTTAATCCATGTTTCACATTCTCGTTTCCTTTTATTATTTTATGATATTTCATTGTCTATAATTTTTTCCCACAATAAATTTAATTAATCATATTAAATTTATACAATTTGGAAGTTTTACCAAATGAATTTTAATTTCCTTGGATTCTCATAGAATGTGAAGGGTATTTATTTAATTTTTTTTAAACCAAATTAATTTATGTGGGTTTATTATGATATAATATGAAACCGATTTCCATGTCTCCCTTGTTGGTTTGTAAGAATTTTTTGTGGGATCAAAAATCTTATTACACTACATTTAATTAATGTTTATGTTTCATATGCAAATTATTTGAGATTAAATTTTGTTCTACGTAAACATGGATACTTATGGTGTGTTATTCTAATGTATTGTTACCTATAATAGTGTATATTACATATTTGAATGATATTATAAATTATTTTTTATGCTCTTTGGATTAAACATTTATGTTGAATAGTTATAATCCAGGTTATTTATGTTATCCATTTATCTTGAAAATTTATGAACATATATTTCAACGTGACTTATATTTATGTTTAAATATGTTTTCTAATTATTACTCATGTTGATATCATATTCCTCACATGTTCACAATTTTTATTACACTTTTGATCTATCCCATTATGACATGTTGTAATTTTTTTCCATTATTATATCTGAATATCAACACATTCTATTTATTTCTATCACCTATATAAAAATATTTGTATTTGATATGAGATGAATAGATGTGATTTTAGATTTGATAACTTGAATATAATGTAGATGAGTATTATGAAATATGTTCTATTTTTAACTAAAAATCTTAGAGAATCAACCATTAGTAATCCCAATTTTGTTACAATGTTTTTGATGGAATTTTTATTGTTGAAAAATATATCTATAAATGAATTTATTTATCTTGGGTCATAGTAGATAATCCTTGGATGTAGCTAATAACATATATTATAATCTTGCATTCCTGGACATAATGATGATAAAATAACTATAATGATCACAACTAGTAACGAACCTGAAAATGATTGTGAGAATAATTATAGTATCATGTGGAAGGAACAGAATAATGATAGGATGGTAGAAATATTTTTTTTCATTGAAACATATCAGTATAGTGTTCCAAATATCCTATCATTAGATTGAATACCTCATAATTATCACAATATTTGGGTGTATCTCCATCATCACAAAACCATAAAACATGTCGTTAATTGATATTATTCTTACTATATGGTATTTTAGGAATATATCTACAATGTTAACCGTGATACACATTTGATGGATCAAAATATTAAATCAAGAAGAAAAAAACATGATTTCGATTATTAATCATACCATAATATTTTTAGGACAAACTACTATGTTATGAGTGATTTGTCATCTAAGATATGCATCACCTTATGCGGTGATCATTTATCATAACACCATACATTTAATTTTCTCTCATATGGTTATCCATTCATGGAACATTATGAAATTTTCACTTGAGGCCTAGTCTCATGTCTTCGGTCTTCTAATTTTAGTTTTTGGGTCTATCAATGTCCCTCTATATAAATATCCCAGAAAAGTCATACATTATATGGAATTTTTTTGTATGAATCCTATATCAAAGGTCTTTAAAGGTGAATATGTAGTATAATTAAAAATAATAAATTTCATATAATTTTTAACCACCGAAATTAAAATGCTTCATATTGATCGTGAAAAAATTTAAATCAAAAATAGGATGGTATATGAAGAAATAATTGATGTTAAAGTATTATATAATCCCTAGAAAAATTATGGGGATATTTTAACTTTATTTGTTTTACTTATGGCCACCAATTATTAAATCTGGAGAATCAAAAAATATAGTATAACATCGACCACCCTATCTTCTCCTAGAATACTGGTCTCTTATAAATGTGTATAATATTTTTAAGATGAACAACCTTGGTTTTCTCTATTGATATTTAATGACTCGTCATTTCACGAACAAGCTAGGGTACACTAGTAACACAATAACTGAGTTGGTGCTAACATACACTGATGGAATTTACCAATCATATGGGATAAGGACAAGATCCTGAAATAATTAAAAATCTAATTAGGAACAATTTTTTTACATTAACAATATGGAATAAAGATAAAAAATCAGTATACATATAGAAGAAACTACACTACTATTAGTGTACTAGAAGTCAAACAGGGATATAACACAAATCACTACAACAAATTACTAATAAAATATTAATGATAAATTCTGCATGTCCAAACAGATGGAATTTTCCATGTCTATATATTAATAGGTAGAATCACCTCAAAGGGATTCCTTACCAGTGATAAAACATGTAAGGAGGTAATCTACAAATTTTTGAAGGCCAAATTTAGTAGTGTGCTAAAGACCAGTAGGATTTCACCCAATGATTCCATGATAAGATTTCAATATCATACAAAACAATATAGTGAATTTATCTAAAACCCAATAAGGTTATCATTTCAGAAATCATATATTAAAAAATCATTCTTCGCATTTCAAAAAAGGTAAATACATTATAAAATCATTCCTGACAATTAAAATGATGGAAATATACTTTTAGATAATATATTTACTATAAAATTAATATAATACATATAAAATAATAGATATTTTCAATAATGGCTAAAATAAACACTTTTATATAAAATAGTATAAATAATTCAAATGTCACCTAAAACAGTTTATAACAATGGAATATATTCATTTGAAATATAAACAATTGAAAAACGTGGTCATCTTCCTAAGAAGTTATAATTATTCTAGGATAAAGGGACTTCACACACTCCCAATGTGATCGAGAAAAATGTTTATAAACCCATCCTTTTGAACATGGCCAAATAAGGACTCATAACCATCTCTTAAGGGGTGTGATATACTAATATGATGTTATATAATATTTTTTAACTATAGAATGATTTCTAATAACACACTAACTATCTAATGAATTTGTCTGTTCCAGAAAAAAACCATTTATAAGAAAAAAAATTATTACAAAAAATTATTTTACGTCTATTCAAAATTTTAGGTATGAAAACATTCTATTTGAAACCCATAACATGAGTTTTAAATAAAAATGCATTTATATGATTATAGAACACAACATTTTCTATGAAACCCATTTTATTCTATTTCTATAATATAATAATTTTAAATTAATTCTCAATTTAATTTCACAATTCACTTTTATAGTTAAATTGAACAATATAATCTTTAAAAGAAATCATTAAATTTCATAACAATCCCCTAATTCAATATAAATGGGTTTATTCACGATTTTCCATGAAATTATTTTTCCACAATTTAACTCAAGAATATAATTGAAAAAATTTCAAATTTAAATTTAAATTTCACCAATTTCAATAATCACTCCCCAATTCCATGAAATTGTGGATATCCTAATTTCATGAAAAGTACCCATTTTTTAAAACCCAATTCAATGGAATTGGTTTATTCTATCAAACCAATTTAAATATATTTAATAAAAATAAATCAACTTCATTTAATTAAAACAACTTAAAATAACAAATAAATTTAAAGATAATAAAATTTTCTCTTCGACCTAGAACCACATAGCTTGGAGTAACTAGATATCAGTGAGTCAAACTCTAATCGGGATTTTCCAAGGAATAATGAAAACAAAATAATCGTGAGAAATAGGGTTAAAGATATGGTTTATAACCACAATACAGTGTGTATTATAGAAAAAATATAACATAAGGATCACTAGAACACTAGGAAGAAATGTGATAGCATGGGAGAACATTAATGTGAAGATAAATTTGACCATAAGAGGATCAACCATTGTTCTCCAAGCTTAAATCACATTAAAGATGTTATAAGGGGACAAAAACTCTTCTTGGGAGCGCCAGGTAAGTAATTATTCACTTCTATGTGATACTGGTCCAACAGGGCCATAAAATAAGGGTTTGGGAATTTAAAAATAAAATTCAAAATAATTTAAAAATTGTCCATATAGTTTTCTAGTTATAGTAGCATTGTTTAAAGAAACCATTTTTAAGTCATGAAAAAATAATAAATTAGACACACAGATCTTTATAAGATGTTTCACATCATGATAAAATATGTTCGGATGCTGAATATCACAGTCCATGGGGTTTCATTATTTTTTCTGAGTTTGTGCTTGGTTTGGGGATTATTTCTTCATCCATGCACTGGCCTGGATGTAACACTCAGATGTTTTTATAAAAAAAATTCCTTAGATAATTTTAATTATTTAGTATATTCAATTTCACACAATCATGTGTTTAAACAAACCATGATATTCCATTATTATAAAATTATTGTTATAGCCTAGCCGTTAGGTAATCATAAATTAGTATATCTAACTTACTAAAATGCATTGTGAATTAATTGAATACCAATTATTTATGGAAAATATAAACCAATTATTTATTTTTATTTTTTAGTGAAATAATATTAGTAATGAAATAAATTACAAATATATTTTATATTCTTAATAAAATAATATTGATATTCATTCCATTGATATTTTAGTGATAGGGTATGAGTAAACCCAATTTCATGTATAGAAGCCTATATTTTTTTAAAATGGAATTTTTATGCTTTTGAATTGAGAACCCATTTTAAATTAATATTTTGATACATTAAAAATATTTATATGAAAACATAAAAAAAATTGACGAGGGATATAAATATTTACATTGGATAAATTTTTTATATTTTTGTGATAAATTTAAAATTTTGATAAATAGTAAAAATACATTAAATTTTATGAGAAGGATAACTTTTTCATCAAAATAATTTATAAAGATAAATTATGATATTTAATGTTTTTAAATTATATATAAAATATATTTTTATCATTCTATGAATTTTTGTAATTAGCATTAATTTTACATTGAATTCAGATGTAAAAACATTTTAGTCTTTTGCAATGTTTTATCTTATAAAACATATTCTCTCTTTTGGAAACTGATATTAATTTTAAATTAAATTCAAAAACATTTGTGTTTTTAATTTTGAAAAATGAACTCCATATTTGGAATTAGTAGGTATAAATTATGTAAACTGATTTTTTTATTTTGGGCATTATGAATAGTAACTTTGGTAATATTTATTAACAGTTAAAATGGATAACCATGTTATTAAGGGTAAAAAAATATTATAAAATTACCATAACACTTGTCTCAATATTATCATATGCCTGTGTTTCAACCAAAATCATATTTGAGTTGAAATTTTATCCTTTTGAATCCACTATGATTAAATTAGGACATGCAATTAATTTTATTTAACGAAAAGTTAGAGATGCTTCACTCAAATTTTAATAACTAAATCATTTTTAATATAATATTTTAATAAAGATATATTTTATTATAAATATTATTATTAATGATATATTTTTTCCTTTATCATTTTAATATATTTGTAAATTATTAGAAATAAATAACTATCTAAATATCTTATTCATTTATGGAGTTAAAATTTTAAATTGATGAAAAAACAATAATATAGTTTTCATTAAAATAATCATACCCATTTTACTATCAAAAAAATTCCCTAAATTTTATTGGTCGATTATATATCAACCATTATGATATAAGGGTCTAGTTATGGACTATTTGGATCCTTATAAAAGAGATTAATAAACTTATATTATTTTATTTAATGTGATGTTAAAGTAATAAATTTCATAATGTAATAAGTATAACATTTTTAATATTGGATATTCAAAAAGGTAAATTCTACTACCAATATTAATAAGAAATATAATATATTTATCTTCATCATATAAATTTTTTTAAACTTATATCGAACAAATATGAATATTAAATAATTACAGAAAACCATTGTCATAAATATTTTATTAAGAGAAATATCAAATAAATGTTTTTAAAAATATTAAGGTAAATATAATTTGGTAAAATAATCATGTATAATGATATATCATTAATACCTTTACCTACATGGAATATAATAAAATATTTCGTTTGATGTTATCTTTTTATATTAATTTTTTAAAAATCAATGAATTGAATAGTGTCAACATGGATACAATCGATTATTTATCAAAGTAATGTTTTGATAAGTTATTTATAAATCATTAAAATATAAATAAACTATTGAAATTATTAAAAGTTAGAAAAATATCTATTATATTTTTGTTTGGTCTATTTTAAATAAACTAAGTAAATATTACACCCTTTTAATATTGAAATATTTATAAACATAGGTAAAAACTAAATAGAATAAAAAGGTGTTAATTTATAAGATAAGGATTAAATTGACATAAATACTTGTATAATTTTTTTTTATTTGATGACATTAAAACCCTATATAATCTCATTTCTTATACTAGGACATTGTAGACATTTTTCTAGGTAGGGATAGATTTTATATAAATTTTTATTTATGGAATTTCTAAAAGTTCCCCTCACCTCAATTATAAAAAGGAACATACCGATTCACCACTTAACTCTACATTGAGAATTCAAACAAATAATTCCACTTCCCTTTCATTATATACCTCTCTATTTACAAGCTATATGTTCTGGTCATCTTCAGTGACAAACTCTAGTACTCTAAGAGGAGATTTAGAGGAAGCGCGTCGAGGAAGATGAAATCTCTTCTATAGATTCTTACAATATTAATTCTTCTCCTCCTTATTCTATTTATTAGATGTATAATTATATAAAATAATATAAATATCAATCATATACTAATATTTTATTATAATTATGAAACAACCATATTATACCTTCTATCCAACCAATTAAAAAGAAAATCACAACACGTGTGTACGTACGACTTACCCTCTCCTCACCGTGGTGTCATCTATTTGTCACAAACACCTTAATTAGATTATTATAATGAAGTAAATAATAACATTATAATATTATTATAACATGATATTTACTCTAAAATATTATACCTCATCCACTTCGAACCATTCAATAATTATGGGAATGATATCGTTGCTCGTGCGTATGTACGACCTACCATCACCACGATGTGATGTGATTCATTCTACATGATCTTCATTTAATAATGATTATATTAATGAATGGAATAAATAAGTATGATATATATTATACTAATTTCATTAATTAAATTATATAACTATATCCTAATAAGTGGATCATGAAATTATCAGACAAAACTTGCACAAGAACACAAAACAGTTAAAATCCTAAAAACAAGGGACAATGAAATGTTACATAAAAATGGAAGATAATATAATAATATATCCTATAATATAAATGAATATTATTTTTGAATATGTTAATAACATTATTTATATCATTATATAGAAGTATTAGATACATACTATTGATATCAGACCTTATGTAAGGGATAATTGTTAAATCTAAATATTATACGAGATTGTATATTTATATGTATTTGCTGGGGTATATTTATCATCAAAATTCACCTTCCATAAATATGTAATACTATATATATTCTTCTACAATTCCTTAACTTCAATTCTACCTATTTGGTGAATTTTTACTAAACATTATGAACAAATTTGTTTTCTTATTATTTGATATAAGAAACTTTTTGGCTATTCAAACAAAAGTATGAGGAGAATGTTTTTAAAGCATATATGGCGGGAATAAATATTTATGTCTTCAAGATTAATTATTTACATAACTATTCCTTTAAATTTTCTCAATGTTATTTTGAAATAATATTTCTTCAAAATTTAATATTGTGTCATGTTTTTAGAATAGAAAATGTTTATGAAGAAAAAATAATATTTTTCTCATGAATTAATTTCATGTGTTATATAATATATATCATCCATCTAAGAAGAAATTAATTAAATAGGGTTATGTTTTCTAAACATATTATTACTATTATTTTATTTTGTTTATGAAGGAATTATATTTATTAAATCAATTTTTTACATGGATTATGTTATGATGGAATTATGTTTATGAAACCCCGTTTATTCTGTGGGTTATGCCATGATGAATAATTTATGTTTTTCTAGAACACATATGAATTATATAATTATGATATAAGTTGGAAAAATATGCCTCTAAAATGCATTCGGTAAAGATTTATATCTCATGAGATAGACATTACTGGAACAACAAGTAAATATGGTTTTGTAATACATAGTTGGAATGGAAAGTAATCCATGTTCAGTAATAGACTTTTTCCACTATGATGGTCATGGAAATTACCAATGAAAAATATGAAATGAATTCTTCTACGAATGTGTATACCACGAAACATCATTTCTTATGTTATGACTTTTTTTTTATTATGTCCATTAATTATTATGATCATTTATCTAATTACATAAAATCATTATATTTCATATCCTGGATCAGACTTTCAATAGTTTTTTTCTTATGTCATATGATTATCATATGATTCATATTACCCTCGTTTAACCTTGTGGATAATTAGATCATTCCATTTCATATGTTTCATTTCCCTATGTCATGATTATGTGTAATAACTAAGATATGTCAAAATGTATTCTAGTTATGAAGAAATAAGTGGGAGAAAATGTAAATGTTTAATGAACAAGTTATTTATGTATCCCATTTTATAATGCGACAGTAACTAAACATTCATATCATGGATTTATTATATATTTTAATAATATTAATTCAATTTTGATTTAATATAAATTTATGTAAATTATCGATCATTATAGTTGGTATCAAATTAAAGGTCTAGTAAACCTTTGGAAACTCAGATGATAATGTGATTTTAAGAACCCTAAGGATATATATAAGTATAGGCAATAATCCTAGTGTTTTATATATGACCAAGAATAACCTAGAATAAAACAAAATGTGTCCTTAATTTTATTTTTATTTTTGATTATGTAGTTTTCCATTTATTAGTATTGTTCGTCACACTATGATTCTTGGTTTTATTTAAAGGATGAAACCTAAAGGAACCACGGTAATGCTAAAAGCAATATGAAATACAATGAGTTTCCTCCCAAGAAATGAAATATTATGAGAGATGGACTGAAAAATCTTGTATCTATGCTCACACAACATTCTCACTCTATCAATCTTGTGGGACATCCAAAGGATAAAAAGAGGGAGTAACATTTTAATGATCCTTTCATGAGGCAATGTCCACATATTTTTTGAGTAGGTCTTCTGATCCATTAGTTTCGGAACAATGGATAAATACCACTGAAAAGATATTGTCAGTTCTACAATGTTTTCAACATGATAAAGTCATTTTTTAGTCTATAATTTTTATGGTGAATATGATCAATGGTTGAATATTATCAATAATATAAGGAAAATAGATGAAATTGAGTCCATAGAATAGTAAGAGTTAAAGATATTATTTTTCAATATATACTTTCCTCGAATTCTTTGAACAAAGATGGAGAATGAGTACCATGAACGTATTGAAAAGGATGATGAATCCGTTGATAAGATGAGAAAAATGTATTTTAATGTGAAATATAATGAGAAAATTGAAAATAATATGTTTTTCCCTTATGCTCAATGTGTATAAATAAACTTGGAAGAAAATTGTCTTAAAGAGAAAGAAAACGTTTTATATTTTAAAAACATGTTCAACGGGTAGTTCAATGCTGATGTGAGGGAAAAAATATGTTTAATTATGCAGTTATAGAAAGGGTACATATATTTAACCTCATACACTTCAATGGTACATGTGAAAGGAAAAGTTTCATTCATGCAATAAATTGCTTAATGCAATGGTTATTGATGATTATCGAAATCAAAAAACATTAGGGGAAAAGGCAAAGTAAATTCACATTAAATCACTATCAGTGATGTGGTGTATGATAATGAAGTGGTGAAAGGTGAACTTACCATCCAATCTAATGTAGAAAATTTTTTATTTGATTATGGATCCACCCATGATTTTATTTCTAATGATTTTTCTAAGGGTATCACTATATAACCTCAATAATTAAATGTTGAGTTAGCTGTGAAAATTACTAATGGAACAATAGTCACATAAAAAGATGATAATTCTTTTCCGATAAATGTTTGTGAGAAGGTGCTTCAAGAAAATCTGGTGATCATTCCAATGGCAGGATTTGATGTGATTCTTTTGTTGGATTGTATTTATCTATATAAAACTCATATCAATTACCATGGTTGGAGAGTCACATTTCACATTCAAGATCAATCTATGATCATCTATCAATGAAATGATTAATATATCCTTCCAATATAATTTTCTTCCATATTATGAGTATTTATTACATTAAATGGAAGATATTTATCTCAAATGGTTTGGGTGAAACTCATGTTTAATAATACACCCATAGTTCAAGTGTTTGGTGATTTATTTATGGGGGAACTGACTAGTGTTCCACCAAATTGGGATATTGAGTGTTAAATATAACTCATACCTATTGATATGTCTATTTCAATGACACAGTATTGAATAAACCAAATTGAGTTGTGGGGATTGAAGAAGAAACTCCAAGAAAATGTTGACATAAGATTCATACATTTTAGATCATCAGCTAGGGGTCCACTGGTTCAGTTTATTATGAATAAATATTGATCAATGAGACTCTTCAATGATTATTGACAACGTAACAAGATCACTATCAAGAAAAAATATCATCTTCCTTGCATTTATTAATTATTTGGCCAAATTAGTGGAGCTCAATAAATTTCCATGATTGAATTTCATTTATGATATCATCAATTAAGGGTAAAGAAAGAAGATTTACCTAATACATCATTCTATATAAGGTATGCACATTATTAATATATAGTGACTCCTTTTGGTCTCACAATTCCCCCTCTATCTTTATAGATCCAATGATTAGTGAATGTAGAGACTATCAAGATATGTTTTTGGTAGTCTTTATAGATGATATTATTGTTTATTTGATATTTAAGGGAGAACATGAAGACTACTTGAGAATTGTACTAATGACCATGAGAAAGGATAAAATTTATACAAAATTTACCAATTGTAAATTTTGGTTTCAGGAAGTTTCATTTGATTCACATAATCTCAAGTGATGGGATATCTGTGGATCCATCAAAAACAAAAGTTGTTGAAGGTTTCACAAAACCAATAAATGTAACTGAGATCCAATGTTTTCTTTGTTTTTATAGATATTATATATGTTTTTTGATATATTTTCATGATTTTCTATTCCAATCACCTTGTTCAGTTGAAAAAGATTACCATTAGAATGGACGACGGAATGTGAAGAGAATTTCAAAGAGGAAAAAATATTGTTATCTAGTGCATCTGTTCTCATAATACCTTTTAATGGTGAAAGGTTTGTGATCTAAAGTGATGCACAAAATAAGTGGATGAGATGTGTTCCTATGAAAAATTATATGGTGATAGAATGATACTTATGGTAGTTGAGATCCATGAAATAATTACCCAACTCATGATTTAAAGTTAACTACGGTAATATTTTCATTAAATATATGGAGTCATTATCTTTATAGTGAACGGTGTGATATTTATACTAATAAAAAATAATAATGTAAATTTTCACAGAAAGGTATCTGAATACATTCCAAAGAAGATGTTTAGATATGATTAATGATTATGAATTCTCAATAAATTACCACCATAGGAAAGTGAACAAGGTGTCAGATGATTAGAGTCAATAAGACCATCCTATTATATCCTTCATGAGGATCACAAAAGATCAAATATGTATGGATTTTCAATGGATGGATCTTGAAATATTGAGGTAATCAGAGAGGTCATATTTTTATCAAAGGAATAATCTATTTTCATTACAATAGAATATTATGGAGACCCAAAAGAAAGATGTTGAGATACAAAGAGGTAAGAAATGTTCTTGAATTCTACATTGATGGTGATAGAATAATGATTTTTCAGAATCTGGTTTGTATTCCTCCAATATCTAAACAAAAGAAGGAGAAATTTGATGAGTTTCACAGTTCATCGGTCTCTTTTCACCATGGAATCACAAATATGAAGAGGGACCGAAAAGAGAATTCCTAGTGGATGGCACAAAAAGAGGTGTTGTTGAATGTGTTTCTCGATAGTTGGTTTTTCAGAATGTTATGATTAAGAGAAAAATTATAAGGGGATGTTACAAAAATTTCTTATAATGAAGTAGAAATGGGAAAAATCACTATGGATGTTGTCATTGGACATATGAAAACATCCAAAGAAAATAATTCTATCTAGGTTATAGTTGACTGCCTTAAGAAGTTGTCACACTTCATTTCTTTTAGAGAGGATTTACCTTTTGATAATATTTTTGGGATATATGTAAATAATGTGGTAATATTTCAGGGAGTAAAACTTTCAATCATATCTGATCGAGATTCAAGGTTTACCTCGATGTTTTGGAAAATTATTCAATAGGCTCTGGATAGAGAGTTACATTTTAGCAATTATTATCATCCTCAGATATGCGACAGTCTGAAAGGATAATTCAAACTCTGTAAGGCATGTTCAGAGCTAGTTATAAGGATTTTAAAGGAGGTTGGGATCAAAAAATACAATTGGTTTAATTTTCTAACAAAAATATATTTTAATACAGTATTCATATGGCTTCTTACGAAGCCTCTATGGAAAAAAGGACATAACTTGAACTTGGGAGGATGAAATTTGGGAATGACAACTACTAGTTCCTGACCATCATAATGAAATGGAAGAGAATATTAGGTCTATTAAATAACACATAATATAGACTCGGAGTCAACAATAATGTTATGCTGACAACCGATAAAAATACTTGGTGTTGGAAGTTTTTGATAAGGTGTTTCTATGAATATATCCCTAGAACAGAATAACGATACATGGAAATATTTGAATATAAGTCATTTTGAAATTTTGGATTGTGTTGGGAAGGTATCTTACTGATTAGAGCTTCTACTAAATATCTCCCAAGTTCATGATGTGATCCATGTATCTCTCTTGAGAATGTACATTCCTGATCCTTAATATGTACTAAAATCAGAAGTCGTACTGCTAAAACAAGATCATTCAAATGAATATCAATTGTTTGAGTTTATATATCCTAGAGAAAAAGTTATACAAAACAACACTACTCACTTGGTTAAGCTTTTATGGAAGCACCACGAATTTGAAAAATTTATGTGGAAGTTGAAGATATCATGAGGGAGTGGTATCCTCTTTTTTTTCTTGTGGATGAATTTTGAGGTTGAAATCCATGTTTATGGGGGTAGAATGTAACACCTTGAGGTTGTTAAGAAAAATTTTCTTTAATTATTTTAACTTCTTCCATAACATGCATTGAATTCAATCATTATTTTATAGGATCTACGAGACTCCAATAGTATAAAATTGCTATTATAGCCCAGATTTTATGTTACCGGGAATATATATAACTAACATATGAAAATGCATTATGAATTCAATGGCTACCAATTATTTATGAAAAAATAAAAATCAATTAGATAATTTTATTTTTTAGTGAATTATTATTGGTAAAAAAATTAATGAGATATATATGTTATATACTTTATAAATCATTTTTGATATTCATCCAATTCATATTTTAGTAATTGGGTATGAATAACCCATATTTGATGAATAAAACCTATATTTTATTAAAAATTATAATTCTATGCCTTTTAAAGGAAAACCCCTTTTAAATTAATATTCCGACACATTAATAATTTTTTCATGAAAAATTAAAAATTTATTTGGACGCAGGATAAAAAAATTTACTTTTGATTAAATGCTAATGCCTTTTTTATAACATTAATGTTTTGATTAATATTAAAAATACACTAAATTTTATGTGAAAACTAATTTTTTCATCCAAATAATTTATATTCTAAAATTATAATATTAGATCAATTTAAATTTTAAAACGATTATATTTCTGTCATTCAATATAATGTATGTAATTAGCAATAATTTTTCATTAAATATCGATGTAAAAAAAATTAGAATTCTATAATGATTTAGCTTTTAAAACATGATTTCTGTTTCGACAATGGGATTAATATTAAATATATTAGTAAAACATTTTTGATTTTGATTTTGGATAATGAACTCCATATTATGAATTATTATTTCCAACTTATGTATGTACATTTATTTTATTTTTGGGCATTATAAATATAACATATGGTCATGTTTATTAACATTGTAAAAGGGTAAACTGGGTAAGTAAGTGTAATAAGACTATTTAAAAATTTCCCTAACACATGACTTTATTTCATTAGATGTGTGTGCTTCAATATATATCATCCTTGAGTCAAAATAGTTTTCATTTTAATCCGCATGGATTAGATTAGGATATTTATTTTATTTTATTTAAAGAAAAGGTAAATATTTGTCACACATTTTTTAATAAGTATATCTTTTTTAATATAAGGTTTTAGTAAAGATTATTTTGACTATAAATAATCATTTTAAAAATAAATTTATTTCCTTTATCATGGTAACTTATTTTTAATTTTTAAAAAATAAATAATTACCTTAATATCTTATACATTCATGGTAATGAAATTATTTAATTGATGAAAAATTAACCGAATATTTTTTTTACATAATAAAATGCATAAAAAGATCCCAAAACATGGAAAATGTTATTTTTAGAGAATATATTGACTATAATCCACCATGGGTGGAGTTATGGCCCATTTGGATCCATATATATGGTATTACAAGAATTATATTTTTTTATTTAAAGTGAAATTAAAGTTGTGACCTTCATAATTTAATAAGTATAACATTTAAAATATTGATTATCAAGAAGATAAATTCAACTACCAATATTAATCTAAAATATAGTATATTTTTTTTAATCATATTATTTTATTTTTCATATATATTCAACAAATTAGAATATTATATTTTTACATAAAACTATTTAAGTAATTTTTTTATTTAGAGAAATATCAAATACATGTTATTAATAATTTTATTGTTAATATAATTTGGGATAATTAACATTTATAATGATTTTTCTAGAATACCCCTCCCTCTTAGGAATATAATAAAATATTTGGTTCTATGTTATCTTTTTATATTAATTTTTTTATATTCAATGTATCAAATTATGTCCAAATTGATATTGTTGATTGTTTATCAAAATATTTTCTTATTAATTTATTAAAAAATAAATATTCTTTGTTAAAAAATATAATAATTATTATATAGTATAAAATAATATATTATATATATAGTCTATTTTATATTAAATAAAAAAAATTTACACCCTCTTAAAATCGAGTTATTTTTTAGCCTAGTTTAAAATTAAATAAAATAATAAAGTGTTATTTACAAAGATAAGGAATAAAAATAAATAAATACATGTATACAATTTATTGGTTAATAATATTACAACCATATTTAATTACATTTCTTATATTGGGACATTATGGAGGTTTTTTGTAGGGATTGATTTTATTATATTTTATTATTTATAGAGTTTCTGAAAGTGCCCCTCACATCATTTGTAAAACGAAACCTCCTCTCTCACCACATCAATTAACATTGATCCTACAAAATATTCCATCCCCTGCCCTTTTTCTTTATAAACATTCATATATACATTCTATGGTTTTGGTCATCTTCAAATACCATATCTAGTGCTCTATAAATCGATTTATAGGAAGCACGTCAAGAAAGAGTTAATCATGTCAACTGATTCTTACAAACATCTTTCTACTTCTACTTCCACATAATTAGTTTTTTAATTATAATGTAAAAAATAAATATCATTCATATAATAATATGTTAATATAATTACAAAACAACCATATTAACACTATATACATCCTATGGAAAATGATATCAACAATCCTTCGTACGAACTACTTACTATATCCACGTCATGGTATCATCTATTTCTCAACACCACCTTAATTGGATAGGTATAATGATGAAAGTAATTAATATATATAATTATTATAACATTATATTGATTAAAAAACATTTAACCCATCAACTTTAGTACCATTTGATAATTATGGGAATGACACCGTTGTAGGTGTGTAAGTAAGGTATATCGTGTCCACGATGCGATACAATTAATTCAAAATATTCTTCATTAAATAAAAATTATATACATTAATATAATGAATAAAAATGATATATATTATACTAATATAATTTATTAAATCATGTAACTATACCCTAATAAGTGTAACATGATCTTATCTGAAAAAACATGCATAAGAACAGAAAACTATCAAAATCAAAATAATGAGTTACAATGAAATGTTACTAAAAAATAGATGATAATTTGATCATATATGATCACTTAAAAAAATAATCTGAATTTATAATAAGTCAATAACATTCTATAAATCATTATACAAGAGGTTACGATACATACGAAGGATATTAGACCAATGGTAAGGGATAATTTTTCAATCATATTATTATTCAAGATTGTTTCTTCGTAAGTATCTGCTGGGGTATATTTATCATCCACATCCATGTTCCAAAATAATTTAATACTATTTATTATTCTAAAAAAATATAAACCCATCTTTACCGATTTGGTAAATTTTTACTAAATGTCATGAAAGGAATATTTTGACATTATTGGATACGAGGTACTTTTTGACATTTTGGAAAAATGTTCGAGAAGAATGTTTTTTAAAATAAAAGGCATGAATAAATTTTTATTCTTTAATTATTTATTATTTCTATAAATATGACCTTAAATTTCTTCGAGTTTATTTTTTAAGAGATTCTTTTCTTTTATAATTTTAGTGCTGCTTTTAAAAAAGAAATGGTTTTTAAGAAGAAATGATTTTTTCCTCAAAAATTAATATCATGTGTTATATGGAATATATTTTCTATATTAGATGACATTAATAAAATAGTTTAATGTTAATATCACTACGATTAATATTATTTCATTGTTTTTTTTGAATTCTATTTATTAAATCAATTTATTTAACATTGATTATGTTATGATGGAATGATGTTTATGAAACCCAATTTATTCTTTTGGCTATGCCATGATGAAGATTTTATGTTTTTGTAGAAAAAGTAATAATTATTTATTTATGATATGGGTGGCACCGATATATCCATCTAATTCATAAGTTAAATATTTATATCCCATTAGATATACATGAATGGAATGAGAAGTAAATATGACTCCATAATATAGTGCTAGATTTGCATGTAAACTCTGTTATGTATGGACATTGTCTGATATGTTGGTCATGGAAATGAGCCTTGAGTAATATGAAATTATTTTCTATACTAATGTGTATTCTATATAGCATCATTTCTTATGTTAGTAAATTTTGGATTATTTCCATTAATTCTAATGAACTTTTATCTCGTGACATGATATCATGATCTTTCATATGTAGGATATGAATTTCCGAAGTTATGTTCTTATGTCTTATGTTTATGATATGATCAATATTTCCCTTTTTTACCCTTACTGATCATTTTATACCACCATTTTATATGTTTTTCCATAGGTTAGGAAGATGGGTGTTAAGTAACATATGTAAAAATTTAGTCTAGTAATGAAGAAATTATAAGGAGACAATGTATTTGTTTTTTGAACCAGTTGTTAATGTTAAGAAGTTTCTAAAGACACTATAACTATACGATCCTCTCATAGAATTATAATATATAGTAATTATTTTTCATTAATTTTTTATTTAATATTCTTGTTTGTAATGTATGGTTCATTATAGTTTGTATTAAAGGAATTGTATAATTAACTGTTGAAAACTAGTATGAGAAAGACTTAGTATTAAACCTAAGGATATGTCTAAGTATAGGATACAATCCTAGTGTTTAATAACTCTCTTTAAATAACCATGGATTAAAACTAATGTGTCCCAAATTGAAATTTTATTCATGATTATGTGTTTTTCTCATTATGATTACTATTTCTCACAGTATGAATCATGGTTTTAGTCAATGGATAGAACCCAAAAGAACTGTGTTAATTCTATATGAAACTAGACTTGAAATGATTTTACTCCAATGAAACCAAATATCTTGGAAGTTGGAATGAAAAATCATGTACCAATTCCCACACAACATTCTCAATCTGTGAATCATGTCAGACTTCCAACGAGTAATGGAGGGAGAAACATTTTGTTGAGTCCTCTATAATGCATCATCAACATTCATTTATAATGTATTCTGATTCATTAGTGTCTAAATAATGGATATGTACCACTGAACAAATATTTTTTGTTATATAATTTTCTTAACACAATATATTCATTTTATCAGTATCTTATTTAGATGTTGAAGATGATCAATGGTGGAATCTTATCAAGAATACGGGGAAAAGAGGTGAAATCACGTCTATGGAATGGTATGTGTTCATGAAATTATTTTTTAATAACTAATTACCTTGTATTCTTCAAACAAAGCTGGAGAAAGAGGTTTTTGAACTTATGAAAAAGGATAATGAATCTATTTGTACCTACGTGAATGTTTTACATGACATGCAAGGTATGCTAATGGAATTATTATCTAAACTAAGAGTAAAATTGGTTTATTTTTTAGTGAATTGATACCAAGTCCCTAAAGGGAATTATCCATAAGGGAATTTAATATCTATGTTTGAATAATTAGATGTGATCTCAATGTTGAGATGGTGATTAGAGTAAACCACCAGTCCAATGGATTTGATAAGAAGGGAAAAATGAAATTCAAAGGAAAATCTGAAGACCACACTGAAAATAAGTTGATTTTTCCCTTATTCTCAATATGTGTAATGAAATAGGGAGGAAAGTTTTTTAAAGTGTATAGAAAATGTTTTAAGTGTGAAAAATATTGTCAATGGGTGGTTGAATGCCGAATTGACTGAAAAAATATATCTAATGATCCGATTAGAGAAAATTATACATATAATGAACCTCATATACATAAAAGCTACATTTCCAAGAAAATGCATCATTATGACAATCAATTCCAAAATACAATGGTTATTGATGATGATTGACATCAAAAAACTCTTAATGCGAAAGATAAAGTAATGTCACATGAAATAACTATAAGAAATGTAGATTAGGATAATAAAGAGGTAAAAGGTACACATACCATCCACTCTAAATTATAAAATATTTTGTTTGATTCTGAATCCACCCAATCATTTAAATCTTCTGTATTTTCCTATCGTATAATATTAATACCTCATTACTTAGATGTTCATTTAGCTATGATAACTAAAAATGGAACAACGACCACATCCAAAGTGTATAATTCTTATTTGGTTGAAGATTGTGGGAATGTGCTTCCTACAAATCTTGTGATCCTTCTTATAGTGTAATTTGATGTTATTTTTATCATGGATTAGCTTTCTCTATATGTAGATTATATAAATTTCCATGGAAGGGAAGTCTCATTTCATATTACAGATCAATCAACGATAATCTATCAATGCAAGGATAAATATAACCATCTAATTGAAATTTATTTCATCTTATGGGTCGTGATTAATATCAATGAAGTATATTTATCTCAAATGGTTGGGGTGATCATCATGATTAAGCATACAGTCATTTTACGAAAGTATTGTGATTTCTTTCCAAAGGAATTTATAGGTCTTCCACCGAATAAAGAAGTTGAGTTTTCAATATTAATAATACTGGGTTCTATCTCTATTTCAATGACACCTTAAAGAATGGCCCCATTTGATTTTCATGAATTGAAGAAGCAACTCTAATATAATATTGATAAGGTATTCGTACACCCTATTACATCCCAATGAGGAGAACCGGTTCTGTTTGTTATGAATTAATATGGATCAATGTGACTCTACATTTAATATCGAGAACTTTACAAGATCACTATGAAGAAAAAATATCATCTTCCCCACATTGATGAATTATTTGACCAAATAAGTGGAGCTCAATACTTTTCAAATATTTATATTCATTCAGGATGTAATCAATTAAGGGTCATAATATAGGATATACGAAATACAGCAATTTGTACAAGGTATGGAATGAATGAATTTATAGTGATGTCTTTTGGTTTTAGAAATTCCCCACAATCATCATGGATATAATGAATAGATTATTTGGATAATATATTGTCCAATTTGTGGTAGTATTTTTGATGATATTCTTATCTATTCAAAGTGAATTGAATAACTAGAAGAGCACTTGAAAATCGTACGAAAGACATTTATAAAGGATAATCATTTTGAAATAAATTAAAAAGGGTTAATTTTGGGTTCATAAAGTTTCCTTTTTGGGTGAAAAAATCTCAAGAGATGGGATATCTAAGGATCAATAAAAAAAATTTAAAGTTTGTGAAGTCCAAAAATGGTAACTATTATCTGATTTTTTCTTTATTTGGCTAGATATTATCAATGTTTTTTCTATGATTTTTCACAATTATCTAATCTACTAACCAATCTTACTCAAAAATTAGTTATGTTCATATGGATTGAGGAATGTAAAGATAATTTAAAATATCTAAAAAGAAGGATATCTAGTGCACTTATGCTCACACTACCTTGTTGTGGATAAAGGATTGTGATCTATAGTGATGCGTACAATATGTGGTCGGGATGTGTTCTTTTGAAAAATGTTGTGGTGATAGATTATTCCTCATGGAAGTTGAAAATACAAGAGAAAAATTACCCAACTCATGATTTGGTGATAAATACTATATTATTTTCATTAAATATATAGAGGCATTATATTTATGGTGAAAGTTTTGATAATTATACTAATAATCGAAGTTTAAAGTATATTTTCAATCAAAATTAACTGAATATGCGCCAAAGAAGATAGTTGGAGTTGATTAATGATTATGAATGCTCAATAATCATCCACTATGGGAAAGAATACAAGTTAGAAGATGCTTTGAGTCGATAAGGCCATGCTAGCCTATCTGTGATGTGGATCATAAAAGATCCAATATTTATGGATTTTCAAAGGATGAAACATTAAATTTCAAAGGAAGTGGATAAATTTTATCTTTCTAAAATTATTGTTCAAACATTAATATTTTTGAATATTATGATGGTAGATAATAGAGATGTAGAGATACAATTAATGGTGATAAATGTTCCTAAATTCAACCAATACAGGGATGGAATAATATTGTTTAAAGGGAGAGTTTTTATTCTCCCATGTCAGAATTAAATATGGATCTATTGGTTGAGGCTCATAGTTCTTCATTCCCTTTTCACCGTGGAATAACAATGATGTACAAGGACCTGAATGAGTATTTGTAGTGGGATGGAATGAAAGGATATCTGAATATGTCTCCCAATACATGTTTTTTCAGCAAGTTAAGGATGAGAGACAGAGGTACAAGGGGACGTTACATCCATTACCCATACCAGAATGGAAATAATATTACATTACTATAGACATTGTCATTGGACTTCCCAAAACATACAATATAATCTAATTCTATCTTCATTGTTGTTCATCAGCTTATGAAGATGACACACTTCATTGATATTTGAGAGGATTTCTCTCTTGATCAGATTTCCTGGATATATATAAACAAAGTGGTAAGATTACATAGAGTACCACTTTTCAGTATATCTGATCGGGATCCTAGGTTTAACATAGAGTCCTAGAGAAATATTCAACAGCATCTGCATACAGAGTTATGTTTTAGCACAACATATCACCCTCATAAATATGTTCATTCTAAGAGGACAATTCAAACGCAGGAAGATATGTTGAGATATGTCCTTGAAGATTTTAAAGGCTGTTGGGATCAAAATCGACATGTGGTGGAATTTTCCAACAACCATCACATTCACTCCAGTATTTAGACGGTTCCATATAATTCCCTCTATGGGAAGGAAGTGAAAAAGTCTGAATTTCATATATTAAATTGCGGATAAAAATCTATTAGGACTCGGCCTTCTTGATGAAATGGATGTGAATGTCAGATCTATTAAATAACACATAAAAGTTACACCGAGTTGACAAAATATTTTTTCTGAAAAACGAAGAAAATACATAGTGTTTGATGTTGTTGATATGGTGTTTCAATGAATATCTCCCTAGATGAGAATAATGAGATATGGAATGAAGGAAAATATGAGCCCTAGGTATGTCAGGCATTTTTAAATTATGGATTGTGTTGGGAAGGTAGCTTACAGATTCACTCATCCACTGAATATCTCTCATGTTCATGATGTGTTCCATTTATCTATTCTGAAAATATACATACTTACACCTTTATACATAATAAACACAGAATTCGTACCGCTAGGGAAAAACATTTCGTATGAAGAAAGAACAACTAATAGAAATTTTATATTATAGAGAAAATAGTTATATTAAAAACACTACTTGCATGGTTAAACATTAATAGAGGAACTACCAATTTGAGTAAACTACATGGGATCTTGAGGTTATGACAAGGGAGAGGTATCCTTATCTTTTTGTTTCCATGTGATGAATTTTGAGAGCGAAATTCTATTTCAGGGGGGTTTAATGTAACACTCAGATTTGTTTTCGAAATATTGTCTTTATATAATTTAAATTCATCATTTTCATGTATTGAATGGAATCATAATTTTAAAATAACCATGAGACTACCTAAATATAAAATTACCCTTATATCCTTATTGTTAGGTTAGTGGGAATAATTATAAATAACTTATGAAAATGAATTGTGAATTCCTTGGCTACGAATTATTTAGGAAAATTTTAAATTAATTAGATGATTTTTTTATTTAATTATTATTGGTAACGAAATTAATGATATTTATATCTTATATACATACTAAAATATTTTTTATATTAATCCAATTGATATTTTAGTCATAGGGTATGAATAAGCCCTATTAATTGTATAAAAACACATATTTATTCATAAAAGTATAATTTTATGCATTTGAATGGAGAAACCATTTTTAATTAACATTTTTACAAAATAATAATTTATACAAGACAAAATAAAAATTATATTTTGAAGCAAGATATAGAAATTTACTTTTTATAAATTTCTAATATTTTTCTAATATCTTTCATGTTTTGATGAACAGTAAAAATAAACCAATTTTTTTGTGAAAACAACATTTTTTCATTGAAATAATTAATATGGTTATATAATAATATTGAATAGGTTTAATGTGTAAATAGAATATAATATTGTCATTTAATATAATGGATGTCAATATCATTAATTTGACATTGAATTTAGATGTTGACACATTTTATTATTTTTCCATATTTTAGCTTTTAAAACATCTTCTCTCTTTCAGAAAAATAGATTAATTTTAATTTAATTATTGAAAAATATATTTTTTATTTTTTAAATAGGAATTCCACATTTGGAATCAGTTGATCAAAATTATATTAATATATATATATATATTATTTTTTGCCATTATGAATAGTATCTTCTGTAATGTGTATTAATTAAGTAAAAGGGTAAACAAAGTAATTAAGGGAAATAATACTATTATAAAATTGACCTAAAATATGTATTACTATAATTGGGTGAGTTTTTTTCAACCTAAATTATCCTTGGGTTGAAATGGTATCAATTTTAATCCAATAATATGAGATTAGGATATGAGATTTATTTTATTTGTAGAAAAGTTAAATATGTCTTACTAAAATTTTAATAAATAATAATTTTTCATATAAGGTTATAGTAAATATAAGTTTCATTATAAATACTCATTTTGAAGTTAATATGTTTTCCTTTAACATGGTAATTTATTTTTAATTTTTAGGAAATATACATTTACCTTAATATCTTAAACATTAATGATGTAGAAATTATTTAATTGATGAAAAATCAATAATATTTCAATTATTAAAGTAATAATACCCATTAAATTATCCATATAGTAGAAAAAATCATATTATACGAGTATATCTCAACTATAATTATCCTAGGGTCGTGTTATGGATCATTTATAACCTTATAGTAGGTATTATGACACTTATATTATTATATTTAATGTGATATTAAAGTTTTCACCTTCAAAATTTAATAAGTATAACATTTTATATACTAGATATTCCAGAAGATAAATTTGAATCAAATTATTATTTTTAAATATATTAGATTTATATTCATCTTAATATTTTATTTTTAATATTTATTCATAAAATAATCTTTTTAAAAATTACACAACAATGTTTTCTAAATTATGTTATTAAGAGAAATATCAAATAAATGTTATTAAATGTATTTAATTAAAAACAATTAATACTATTTAACATGTCAAAATAATTTTTTAGATTAACTTGACATATTAGTAATTTAATAAAATAGTTTGGTTGAGGTAATGTTTTAATATTAATATTTTAAAAAATTAAGTAATTGAATATTGTCAAAATTGATAATATTGGTTATTTATCAAAATAATGTTTTATTAAATTATTTAAAAATCTTAACATTTATTCAAATAATATTTTAAATATTATATGGTATAATATGATCTAATATTTCTATTATTGGTCAATTTTATTTAATATAATTAATTGTTACATGGTTTTAATTTTAAAATTTTTGTTACCCTAGTTGAAATTAAATAAAATAATTGGTTGTTAATTAAATATATAAGATTTAAATTGATAGAAATACAAGTCCAAATATTATTGGTTGATGATATTACAAATCTATCTCATCTCACTCAAAACATGGGTCATTATGGTGGTTTTTGGGTTGGGTTAGATTTTATTATAAATTATTATTTATGGAGTTTCTAAAAGTACCCCTCACCTCAATTATAAAAGGGAACCTCCTCCGTCACCTCCTCAATTAACATTGAGAATTCATGTTTTCCATAACCTACCATATTTTCTTTTAAAAGTAACTATTTAAATTCTAAAGGATTCTGGTTGTCTTCAAAGACCAACTCTAGTGATTTAAGAAGAGATTTTGTGGTAGCACATCAAGGAAGAGGTAATGTATTCTACCAAATATTTCAAACTTATTTCTTCTTTTACATACTCTTCATTTGTTATTTCATGATAAAAAAATAAAATTAGTTTCACTGAAATACTGATATGTTATTCTAATTATGAAACAACCATATTCCACCTTCTATTCATCCTACGATGAATGAAAAAACAACACATGCGTACGTACGACTAAGCATCTCTGCATAATGCTGCATTCTTTTTTCCACCGGAACCTTACTTGAATTGGTATAATTATAGACATAATAACAATATATTATTATTATAAAATTATAATGATTTTTAAAATAATATAAACCATCCACTTAAATACCATTCAATAATTATGATAATGATATTATCGCTCGTACGTACATATGTCCTATATTCGCAACGATGCAATGCGATTACTTCTAAGGGATATTTATTAAAACACACTTATATACATGAATGGAAATAATAAATATGATATATATTTTAGTAATATATTTCATTAGATTATATAACTATAACATAAGTACTGGAACAAGAACATATCTGACAAACCTTGTATAGTAACACAATGTAGGTAATATCCGAAAAACAAGTGACAATGAAATGTTACTATAACCGTTGATGATAATATGATCATATATGAAATTACAAAAACGTATATGATTCTGTTATAAGTCCATAACAATATTAAAATAATTATACATGATATTTGGATACATATAAAGGATATCAGACATAAGGTGATGGATAATTTTTCGATCTCATTGTTATCTATGATTTTTTATTCGTAAGTATGTTATGGGGTATATTTATCATCCACATCTACGTTCCATAAATATTTAATACTATTCATATTCTTATATATGTTTTTAAATTCAATTTTACCCACTGGTGAATTATTACTATAAATTATGAAATGAATCTTTTTTCATTATACATTCTTTTTAATCATTCCAGGAAAAATACAAGGAGAATTTTTTTTAAAATTATACAGCATGAATGTTTTTTATGCTTTCAAGACATCATATTTCCATAAAGATTCCCATAAATGTTTTCATTGTTATTTAAAAAAAATTATTTTATTTTTACATTGTCTGGTGTTTTGAGAAATGAAAACATTTTTGAAAAAATAACAATAATATTTTCCAGAATTAATTTTATGTGTTATATCAAAACTATTTTCCATCTAAGATGGAATTATTTAAATATAGATATGGTTCTCCTAGTTTTATTTCAATGATTTGATTTTTTTATGATGGAATTATATTTATGAAATATATTTCATTTACATGGATTATATATTGATGTAATGATGTTTAAGAAAGATGGTTTATTCCTTTTGTTATTTCATGATGAATGATTCATGTTTTTGGGGAACACATAAGAATTATTTAATTATGAGTTGGGTTAGACCTATATCTCCCTCCAATGCATTGGGTAAAAAATTATAGCTCATGAGATAGACATCAATGGAATTTAATTTATATCAGAATAAGTAATACAGGTCTGTAATGCCTTGTAACACCCCATGATTTTATAATATGTTAACTCTTCAAATTATTTCATTAAACTTTTCTACACGCAACACCAAGTTCGAGCGCACCACGACTTACCAAACCAGTCATTAAGAAAATAGGTTATGAATAGTATTATCCACATTTTAAATTTTATATATCTTATATAATTTTAGCAAGCATATTTTTTGTTTCATATAAATAATATAATAAAAATTCAAATTTTAAGATAAAATAGGTATTTTTCAAAAAATGCAGCTTCTTCGCCTTTTAATGGGGAACCGTTTTTAAATAAAATATTTGACACTTTTATACGTTCAATTATGTGAAATCAAATTTTTATTTAGACGAGGGAAAAAAATTAGTTTGGATATGATTTTAGAACTTTTCTGATAACTTTTATATTTTGCTGAATAGTGAAAAAATAATAAATATTAATTAAAAACTTATTTGTTAATTGAAATAATTTATATTGTTAAGTTAAACATTTTATTGGTTTTAAATAATTGTTATACAATATTTTTATCATGTAATATAATTTAGGTCATTGGATGTAATTTCACATTTAAGCAAGACACAAATAATTGTAAATTTTTTAATAGTTATTTTTTCTTAAACAAATGCTTTTTGTTTCAACAAAGGGAATTAATATTAAATTAATTTCATCCACAACTATATTTTGAATTTGGAAAAATGGATTCCATATTTTGAATTAAGAGTTCCATATTGTGTAAATAGTTAACTTTTATTTTTAAACATTATAAATATTAACTTTAGTAAATATTTTATTTACCTTGGTTAAAGGTTAAATCCAGAAAATTAGGATAAAAATTATAGTATAATAATATGAAATTACCCTAAAATGCATCCCATTTGTATTGGCTGATTCATGTCAAAAAATGGGTATCCTTGGTGCATTTTTTAGATCCCATGGAGCTAGTAGAGAGTGATAATTATTCTTTATATTAATTAATTTAATGTAAAGAAAAAATTACATAAACATATATCTATTAGTAAAACAATTTTTACATGGGGATATATAAGATGTCATTTCGATTATAAATACTCATTATAAACATAAAATTTTTTAATAAATATTTATTTTTTATTTTTTATTTATAGACATTATATAATTAAATTTATTTAGGACACAATGATGATGCAGTATTTACCTTATTAATGAAAGAATCAAATAAATGGTATATTAAATATTAAAATAAATATTATTTGAATGTTTTGAGGCCATCCACGAAGTTTATAGGTTAATATGACATTTTAGTATTGATTCAATGTATTTGGATTGAAGTAATAATGTTTTTATGATTTTCAAAAAAATGAAGTAATAAATAGTGTCAAAATTGATATTATAATGTTTTCAAAACAAATAATATATTATTAATTAAAATAATATTCATAAAAATCTAAGGATCGACCAAAATTTAGATAAAAGGTTATATATATTAATTATTGACCACATGGTGTTCTCTTGGCTGGTTATAGTATGTTTATTAACCATATAATAGAGAAATACAAACAGACATGGTAAATGTGAAACTATATCTCTATGAGTTAAATCTAAAAGATATGGTTAATATAGTAACCTAAACGAGTCTAAAACCTATTGGTTAAGAGTTTTTAGAGGCATAAGCACCTTATCCTTGAAATTATTCAACTTTGAGAAATTAAAAACCAAAAATGGTTTTATTATAAAATAATATTTCAAGCTTTTCATAAAGTGTCCCTCACCTCTCTTAAAAAGTGTATTTCACCTTCTAAAAATTTCATACCACCAATTTCATTTGGCTCGGCCAAAACCTTGCCAAATATCCTCCCAAAATTTTTCCCTTAATTATAGAGTACTTAAGTTGGTCATAAAGCTATCCTATTGAGCCTTTTTGATCAAATCAAAAGGAAGAACCCGAAGAAGAGGTAAATATATCATCACCTCTTTCAAGTTCTTTTATTCATCCATGTCCTCTTTCTTAATTGTTGTTTCAATTCAATAATAATATCTCCAGTATATTATATATAATTTGATTTTTTATATTAATGTTAAAACCATATTCATTATTCTATTCATTAAATTAATGGAAAAGCCATCATATATGTGTACGTACAGCTTACCGTCTCCAAGGCGTGGTGTAGTTTGGTATTCAAACACTTCATTATTTGGATGGGTATAATAATATGTATAAACAATTTAAATTATAAATATAACATGGTAATGATTTTTATATTTTATATACTATCCAATTAAAGAAAATTTCACCATTAATATAATGACATTGTCGCTCGGGCGTACGTACAGATTATCGTCTCCATGAGCGCGATGAGATTCATTTTCAATCATAGTCATTAAAGGATAATTTTCATATTATGATTAAAAATAATGTTTATGAACATAATATCATATTTTATATTAATCATATACATCCTATACATAACAAACATGTCTTCTGTAACCAATCATATAATGGAAAACAAATCAGTTAACACCCGAAATGATGACACTACTAAAATATTATTAACAAAGAAATATTATAATATAATATATGATATCATATTTATGTATATGATTCGTGTATAAAATAATAACAATTTTCTAACTATTATAAAGGAGGCTAACATACCATCGACTAAGTAAAAGTACAAGGGAAGGGTTAATTTTACAATCTATTTATTATCCAAGTTTATTTTTACGTAAGTATCTACTAGGACATCTTTATCATCCACGTCCATTTTTTCTTCAAAATGTTTTTCAAATTAATTTACTATTTACATGATGATTGAATAAAGTCATTTATACCCTTATTTGACCTTATATGTTTAGAAAGTAATCTTTCCGTCGTTTTCCAACCAAGGTACATTGTGGCCTTTTCGACAAAATTAATGTAAGACTGTATTTTTTTAACATAAATAGCAAGTGTGGCTACATTCCACCGTTATAAAATCGTCGAAGATTCCCTTAAAATCATAGAAAAATATTTTCAAAATAAATGATTTATTTTATAATTACATGACTTATAAATGATTTCAAAATAGAAAGTGATATTACTCTAAAAAAGATTTGAGTTCATCTATGTCAATATTCTTTGATGTATTTAATTCCTATTTGAAGTAGATTTATTATGATACAAATCCTCCATAATGTATTAAATGTTTTGTGATATATTTGACTATGGATGTGTTATTTTTATACCATTCATGTTTTATGGATAAAGTATTGACATTTCGTATGCTATTATTAATATGATTGTTTATGTTAAGTTTAAACCTTTTCATACGAGGAATTAATTGGACATAGAAAGTGACGGGTGAAGCCCGCTATAGCACAACTATGTATCAGTAGTTCTCATGAGAAAAACTAGTGTCTTGGCCCAAGGCATTGTAAAAAATTTATTTGTAGTCTTGGCACAAGGCTTTCACTATGTGGTTATGAAGTATAGCATTATGCATTCCATCATTATGAAATTGTCTCTTGATATTACATGTGACTATTCGACTAGTAGAATTTCCATTTGAATAAGTAAATGGAATTTGTTGATTTCTCTTTTCTATATTATGTTGATATTTAAGTTATAAAGGCTTATGTTCTAGTCTTATACATTTCCTTAAATGTTTGTTATTATTTATGATATTTTATGCAATATTGTTATCCTTACTGATAATCTGAGCTCACCCCTTTCATAGGTTTTATTTTTTCTACTATGCAAAGAAGTATTTTATGATTAACCTGCAAGAATAGGAAAATATATATACGAGTGTTCAAAGGGGAACAAATTTTGTTGTTGTTTTTATTTCATGATGTAATGTAAAACATATGAATGTATCTAGAACTTCCAAGGCTACTAAACTGACCATCTTTCAGGATATGATTCATTGTATCATGCCAATGTTACATAATACTACACCGAATCTAGGTAACTCAGGTCTAGGAATTAGATTTCATATCAGAGGAAGTTTAGTAATAACCTTGGAAACTAGATTTAGAAAAAATCTGATTAGAGAACATTACCCTTAATTTTTTTGAGGATTAGTATAGAATAACATCCTAGAATATTGGTAATGTAGGGATTTTTTGTATTTTCCAAGCTATACATCTCGGTCTGGATACGAGTAGGTAGAAGCGGCTCTGGCACATATGATCCTAGGAATGAAAACTCCGACAAGGAGTTTCGGGCTTGACCCAGGATATCCTAGAAAATGACAATTGGCCTTGCTACTGTAGATGCCAAAAAATGTCTGTAACTCCTAGAGGAACTTTTGAATTGACAAAGAAAAGTCATATTTGGACTTAGAGGCCCAGTCCAGAGGACCTGGGAGTGGTGCGCGAAATTAAGGAGGACTTGCGCGAAAAAATGATGTCCGCGCGAAGGACTCCCGGGTTTCGTGAAAAAGAACCAGCGTGGCGCGCAAATTTGCGCGCCCAGTTCCACGCGGTGAGGCCATGCGCGCCGACTGGTCCTGGCGTGGAATATTTCGCGCGCCAGCTAGATTCCGCGCCGGCGAATGCCTATAAATATTAGGCGACCCCAATCGTTTCGGGGTTGAGGAATTTGGACCAGCTCCCGTGCGTGCAATTCGTACTCTCACGCGTGCAATATGACTTCCAGGTAATCCTCCTTTTCGTGAAACCATTCCCCGGGGTTCACCTTTGCGCGTAACCCCACTGGCATAGGTGAATTTGGAAACTCCTTCAGGTTCTTCCTTTGCGTGCAATCCATATTCCCTTGTGTGCAATCCTTTCTCCCTTGCGCGAAACTCCTTACAAATTGCATGAAATCCCTCCGTTAGGTTCATGGATCGACCAGTGTCACAACGCGCAATCTAGAGTGTTTGTGCACGCAATCCCCCTAGCCGCACACAATCCTTCAACCCCAATTGCACGCCTACCCGGTATTTTTCACGAAAATCATCTATTTTCTTGCAAAACCCATAACCCCTCACCTTGACACCCTTGGGTACCTCTCTACGCCGGTACCCGATGTCTTCCATGTCGGGCATGCATACCATGCATTATTTTCCCGTATGGCCTTCTTGGCTTGTATGAAGTAACCTCACGGTCCCTTGGCCGGTGTTTCCCATTGTGTTTCTTCGCCTAATGCTTCTTCTCATAGGCACGCTAACAGTTATTGCTTATTCACAAAGCCAGGCTAACGTGGACCCCTCGATGGTTCGCACTGCGGCCCCCCTTCACAATGGCCTTGCCAATGCCTTCTCTTCCCCAAGTGGTAGAGGGTGTTGGGCATGTAATCCCTAGGGGTGTGCAGCGAACCCACCTCGTCCAAGCAGCAAGACGTTAAACTGCCAAGAACCTCGTCCTCACACATGACGTTAAACTGTGATCTGACCTCATGCCTCACATGCAGGGTCGCCCCGGCTCAGAAATTCTTTACACCGCTCATCTCCACGGGAATGGAATCATCCTCACATGGAATGAGATCCTCCTTTTGGAGTGGCTTTTTTTCCATGAGGGAAGGGCCGCCTCAGAGCGTAAGCCCCTAGCCTCTTTTGCGGAAGGTTGTACACATGCACCTCCATACTTCCCACTGCCAAGGCCAGTGGAGTCCCTTTCCCAATGTGCTTTGTCGCACCACGGGCCTCCATCATGGAGTAAGCCTCAGCACTGGGGGATGTTAACCACGTATAATGTCTTATTTCTTCTTTGGGCCGCTCAATGCGTAAGCCCCTCCCCACTTCTCACGGACGCACCCTTCGCGACGTGATCGTCTGGTCCATGCTGCCTTTTGTTTCTCACACCGAGCATGACTCACGTGGGATTATAGTGAGCATCGACCATGACATCCTCCCATGGGCCACCTCATAGCGTAAGCCCCATCCTAGCGAACTACAGGGACATTGATCTGTGCTAATGCATGGTATATAGGAAGCCTCCATGATGTTCAATCCCACCATCCGGTCATCCTGACCCCCCATCGTGTCGGTTCGCCAACCCCATGGGCTTCCTCAGAGCATAAGCCCCATGCCCTCATCCCGAATGATGTTAAATTGTATGCCCCCATCCCGCATAACATTAAACTATATCTCTTCCCACAAGATGTTAAACTGTATTCCCCGAACTACATGGAATTTGATCTATGCTAACGCATGGTATGTAGGAAGCCTCCACTAGGTTCAAGCCCATCACTCAATTGTTTTGACCCCTCCGTGTCAGTTCAAAACCACCGCTAAGGGTCGCCTTAGAGCGTAAGCCCCATACCCACCATCATGGGCCGTCTCAGAGCGTAAGCCCCATACCCACCATCATGGGTTGTCTCAGAGCGTATGCCCCATGTCCAACACCCATGTCTCATCCTAGCCTCTCCCTTGAGCCCACGTGCCTCGAGAAGCTCATGCCTTATCCTAGGGGTCTTACTTCCTCTAGGTTCTAATCCATGTGTTCATTCTCACGTGTCGCCTCTTCAGGTGTCCCACCATATCACCGAACTACGCAGACTTTGATTCCCTTCCATGGGGATATGTAGGAATCCTACATGAGTTACAAGTCCCTCCACACTTCATTACCCATCCTTATCCTTACCCGGGCTGCCACATCTCGGTGGGATCATGCCACCTCCTTCCACTCCATAGCAACTGGGAAGCCGCCCACATGCTGTCCCCAATATCAGTATTCCCCCTAGTGGGTCCTTAAATCTGATCCACTCTCAGTGTTCCAATCAGTCTGATCCATCTCCACAAGATGCTAAACTTGTGCCATACCCTGTGTTAAATATGGGAAGCTGAGAAAAACCTCAGACACATGCTTATGGCATGCCAGTTCCCCGCGATCAATGTGGGATGCCTCGGGCTTCCGCGCCCTCGAGAAGACCTAAAATACGGGAAAGAAGACAGACATCCCAATAAACCAGCTCAAGACATGCCAATGACACCCCAGCGTTACTATTCTCCTCACCAAAGGTTGCTGCCCCGACCAGACCCCTTGGAGCGTCTCGACGGAAGCAATGTAATTAACTGGAATCCATGAAAATATGTCATAGGGAATGAGGTTCAAAAATATGTCTTAATTCTATGAGGGAGACCCGGACTAGGTGATGAGCTCCGAGGAGGAATCCACAGAAGGAAAAACCAACATCCCATCATCCCGGTTTCGATCAAGGAGAAGACGTCCCTAAACAAGTAACAGATGCCACCCACCTTTGGAAAGCGGGAATGTGGGGCCATAAGCCGCGAGTCCTCTCCTGCGTGACAGATGCACGCGCACCTCGGCGAAAGCTTCGGAAATAGAAAAATAGTGAACCCTACGTGAACCTCTTCTCCTAAATATGGATAATGGTAGCGTTCGGGGTGTTGGAAGATTAGCATGTCACCAGGTCCGGGCACCTAGCACCAGGACGTGAAACCTGCCATGGGTTGAGGCAGTCCGGACGTTGAGCTCTCTATTCCGCGACATCGTCAGTGTGGATCCCTCTTACCAACCAAGGAAGACGGAATGACGCTTGACTATTAGTTGTCAAATTTTTTTCTATTAGTGCTAATGGGTTCTTCTCCCTGCATCCAATAATCATATCACTGCATCCAAAGATCGATCACCACCTGCCCAGTAGCACAGGGGCAGGGGCAGTACCGACGCGGCCACCCCGGGCGATCCTGCCTTTTCCACAGCTGCTCCAACTCCAACTGCCGATACTGTTAGGCGCTCACGCCCCCTCTCCCCATTATAAATAATTCAACGAAGGGTGATCAATGACCAGGTTTTTATGTACGAGGAGGAAGGGATAATCCCCACTAGGGGCATGGCCAGTTTGGATCTAGAGGCAACTGTTGCACACCGTCATTGCCACCCCCGAGGGTCACACAGGGAGCCACCGCTCCCCAATCCTATGTTAAACGGTTTTGGGAGTTTATCCGCGGAGCGCCTTAACAACTCCCTTCCCTACGCTGATGAGGTGGGGGATGTCAGGGTTCCCCCGATCGAAGTCCTGTTTCAAGGGTCCACGGCAAGGGCCCCGGCAGGCTACGACGATGTCGCCACCCGACTCCCCGGGCCGAGGAGCAGGCAATCTCTGTGCCCACTCCACGGGCTCTGACCCATCTGACCCGACTCCAGAGTCGGGAGCGAGCGGAATAGAATGCCCGCCTTGGGGAACCAACATCAGAAACCACTGTGGACCGATCCACTGCTGATCCCTTTTATCAGACCCCCGCAAAAGTTGAGCAAGAATTGTTACATGCCCGACAAGGATCGAGGCCCCGACTGCCCCACAAGCAGGTTGGGCTGAATCTCTTGGTTGCTGGAATAGGCAATGGCCACCGCGGACTAATTCGCGGTAGCGTCATCCAGCGTGAAGGCCTACTCCGTGCAACTGATTTGGAAAGAAGATGGCTTCCCCATGATAGCTACGCTCCGGGTATGGCCTTTTCCAGTGCTCTCTGAACTGGGTATGGGGTCACTCCCCCTTCCACTGGCCGCGAGCATGGAGTCGTTGCATGTCCAGCCACTCACCCACATGGAGGTCCTCCCCATATCCTTTTCGACATCTGTCCTGGTGCTTCCCGTACCCTGGCCTTCAGTCCCCTCTGTCCTGGCACTATTGTGGCCAGAGGACCCCAATATGGAGATCAGCCCTGCCCCGAGGATCCACCCATGGGTAGGAAGGAGGGATGTCGTCGCCGTAAGTGATATATCGGGGAAGCCCAGACGGAAATCAAACCAGTCCATTTTTTCGGACTCTGAGGCGGAGTACGACTCAGCGACGGAGCCCTCCCCCTGGTCCTATTTGTCAAAGGACGGGATGGGTACGGGGCGCGTTAGCCTCGTACTCCCCGAATGTGAGATCTTTTTGATCCTCGATTCCCTCCGGAGGTATATCCAGGAAGACGAGGACCTAGCATACCCCTAGGGATCAAGCTTGCAAGTTACCACTGGCCTCTCCGGAAGCACCTTCCACCTCGGTCAGAGAGGGGGGAGACCTTTTCTGGGGAACGACGTATGATTCGGGACATGACACTCCCTCGGCAAGCACTGACACTGTGACAGGAGGCCTTCTCGCCATCCCCTCCTACCGTGATGTGGCAGCTAGGACACTACAACCCTTGGAGGATGACTAAGGATTCGGCGGCCAATCGGCCTGCTCGCCGTGTTCTCCGCCGGCCATCCTACCGGCCCAGTGGCCTACCTCGGCACCACTTCTAGTTCCCCGACCATTCTCGGTTGACTAGAAGGGGCAGAAAAGGATGGATCCCAAACCAGAGTCGTGGAGCTTCTAGAATGTCCTCACAGTAGGCCACTTCCCTGAGAATTTTTTTCCGGTCACAGGATCAGATTTTGATATACCAGAATGGCTCACCCCCGGAAGAGTTTGAATATTTACTCCTGACTCTCTGGGCGACTCACTCCCGTCTTCACCATCAACGAGCGCCTTATCCCAGGAGTCAGGCACATCTTGAGGATATTGGTGAGCAATGCCATCGGGTGGACCTGCCCACGCTCCCCACGTTTCGACACCACGTGTCACTTGGCCACCATAGGGCCCTACAACAACAATGCGTCCAGAGTTTTCAAGTACTCCGCAATGTTCTTAAGGAGGACACCCCCCATGCGCACATCCATGGATGGGGAAGTACACTGCCCTTCTTTTTAGTGAGATTCTCCAACAGCCCGACTCGCTGGGTGGCCCTGAGGGAATGCCGCCATGGGCAGTGGCAGTCAACATGGCTAACCTTTCGGGTGAGGGAAACAGTGTGGAAATCCTTGTTGGAGACTAACCCCCTGAGGGCAGGCCATTACTGGACCCCTCCGAGAGAATTAATCACCAGCAGAGGAACCTCTTGGGTCTCCCCACACCCACTTAGGCATTAACACTGAGCCGAAACATCAGCAAGGGTAAAGAGCACGTTGGGGCTGTCAAGCTCGCCAACCCATCTGCCTTGGTACAGAAGGCAGAGGAAGATCCTGAGAAGGCCTCACTATGCCATCAAAATGCTGAGAAAAAGAGGCTATTTGATGAGCTTCTAGCCGAATGTATTGCAGAGCGGCGGCCTGACTATGGTGATCCTAGGTTGGGACAGCAGGGGCAGGAGCAACTACCCCTCGACAAGATTCCCCTTGGAAACCGTGACCATGCCATGTTCACCGACAGAGGAGAGGATGTGGCTCATGCAAATAGGGTCCAATACATTTCTCCAAACCCTCATGAGTGGCGTGATCACCCAAAGGACCGCGCTCGGTTCCCTCCCACTGCCCCGAGAGTTGCTCTGCCAGCCACCCCGCAAGCTACTGAGCTTGACTACCAGATTGAATATCCTGACAATGCGCTTCTGGTTAGGGATCCCCGTTAGGATAGGAACCCACATCCGTAAGATCTAATGGAAGCACTTATCGCCCGATTAGTGGCCCTGGAAACTCGGTAGGTGGCAATCCCACCGGACGACTAGCCATACCCAGCAGGGGTGGATGACATGTCGGCCCCGCCGAGGTTTGGGATCCCCACTTTTCCACCTTTAATGGGACTTGGGACCCGCCTCAACACTTAGCCCACATCAACTCGAGGTGCGGGCCTATGTTAGGAACTCCGGTGTAGTAGGAGGCCACCAAGCTCTGTTGCTTCGTTCAGACACTAGAATGGCCAGCATTTGTTTAGTACAGCCAGCTCCCAGTCAGATCTGTGACTATCAAGGAGGACCTTCACAGGAAAATACTCTAAAAGTTCAATTCCACAACCCGAAAGACGAACATCGCCGACCTCTTCAGGTGTAAACAAAGGCCCGGTAAGTGAGTCGCGAACTTCGTCTCCCGGTGGAAGGGGCTCACATACTCCCTTGACATGCCACTAACTCGGGAGGAATTACTGACAATGTTCATAGGGAACGTTAAGGAAGAGATGGTTCCGTCTCTCGTCACTCAGATTTACCTCGGAGGGTTCCGGGACTTCTCAGACAAGGCTCAGCGCCTCGAAGAAGCCCTGCAACAGGCCAGTCAGGCACGCCCACTGCCTCCCGTAATCCCTACAAGGAGAGCTGCCAGAGCCGAGCCCGGTGTTGTGGCCCAGATAGAGGCCCCCATGCAGCTAGTTTTTCTACCCGTGAGGCTAGATCTGCATCCCCATAGGGGTCCACCCCCACGGGTGTAGCCTCCAACCCAGCAGCGACTGCCTAAAAATCGGCATGAGCCTTCACGTAATGCACCACCGCCACCTAGCTAAGACAATCAGGTTCCATCTCCTCGGAATGCTCCTCCGGCCCCTCGTTAGGGGAAACCTCCAAGATCCCCCTTTCCAGTCAGAAGGAATCAGACCTACTTGTTTGACGAAGCTCAGGTCCTCGGTTATTTCCATAGTGCCATGGAGTAGAGAATCGTGCGGCTGCCTAAGAGCCGGAAGCTAGAAGCTGATCACCCCAACTACTGCCCTTATCACTGGACCCTAGGGAACACCATCTAGTGATGATATGTGTTCAATGACTGGCTCCAAGACCAGATTCCCAACAACATAGTCAGGTTGGGCCCAGCACCGGAACAAGTGGCAGGTGTCTTTGTGAGATCAGATGGCAGTAGTGGCGATGAGGATGAGTAGCAGCATGTTTCCGACTGTGGGACCCAGAATTATAGTGACTGGATGGCTGGTAAGATAGTCACCCACTCCCAAGTCATCAGCCGTGCCCACCTGAATCACCCAGAGCCCTCAGAATATGCGAGCGCCACCTTGGCATCATCGTCCCAGCCTACCTCTTCCCAGAAGAGTAAATGGCGGCGCAGGAAGAAAGAACGTGCCTTGCCAATGCCGCCATCATCCTGCCCTCTTGGAAATTTTATGACCCCTGAAATGGGGATACCTCCGATACTCAGTCCGGTAGTGGATAACTCTTCGACTGATAGTCTGGGGTACACTTCGGTTAACACCGCAGAGTTGGTAAATCCCTTTTTGACTCCCGATGACGAGGAACACTAGATGGGCCTTCCCAATGTCCCCAGTCGTCGCCAACGTTAGAAAATTCACAGCCACGTGAATCGTCGGGGCACGGTATTTGGCACCTCTAGCCAGGCCATGCACGCCACTGAGACCAGGAAGTAGGCCCAATACAGAGCTCAGCACATGAGGCCCTTTCATCCGGTGTCGACAGGTTCGCCTTTACCACCGTTTGTGTTGCTGGATCAGGCCGAACCACCTCAGCTGTGCAGTGACCAGCTCTTCCCTACCACCAGCCGACCCCAGCCTTCCGGTCCTAATCTTCAGACATCAACTAGTGAACAGTGAGACGTGCCTAGTACCAGTCAGTCACCGGTCTATCTGGCGGAGCCCGTCATGCCTCCTATCACAGAGTGGCCTCCTGTAAGCAGAATCTCATGTTTGGCCCGAATGTATGATGTCCTGAATCACCTAGCCATCATTCTGTCAAGGCCTTTTATCCTTTAGGCTCTTTTCCTGACGTCTAAAATTCATCAGGTGCTCGTCGGGGCCCTATGAATCCCTATCCAGTGTGAGACGGTGGTAGCGGCTGTAAAAGCCATCCACGCCAAGGCGATTGAGGATGCTGAATGTCAGGCAGTTATCTTGTTCACTGGTGAAGATGAAGACCCTCCCATACAGGGGAAAATTTGCCCATTGTACATCACCATCCAGTTCAATGGCGTGGAAGTCTAACGTTGTCTTGTCGACACAAGTTCTAGGATTAATCTAATCCCAACTCAGACACTGCAAAAGTTGGGGTTGTCTGAGGATGATTTAACTCCCTCCGACATTAGGATCCTGGGGTATGACAGGACCGAGCAAACTCCAGTCGGAAAGGTTCTCTTGAATACCCAGTTCGGCGGCCCAATTTCCAGCACCGAATTCATGGTTGTCTCTCAGGACACCGCCTAAAACGCGTTGATGGGTAGGCCATGGCTCCACCTTCATGCAACGGCCCCCTGATCATATCATCAATTCCTAAAATACTCTCTTAATGGTCGAGTAGGCATGATCCAAGTAGATGTGTCTCCTTTTTCCTCTTGTGAAGCCCGTTAACTGGACGCCGACTATTACACGAGCAAGGATAAGAAGATCTGGGCGGGTGAGGTCGAGCCCGCCACTGTCACAAGTGATCCCTGGGCAGGTTTGGATGACGCTTATGTCTTCCCAATCCATCGGTTGGAGGCCACAACCCCCGACACTGGGCAGTGATTTGTTTTTTCAGGTACCATAGGAAGGCATATTTCCAGGTCCAAGCGACGGTGGAAAATCACCTCATACTCTTACACCAACCAGGATCTAGTAATTCCTGAACCTCCTGGCCATGTACGATACCAGGAAGTCAAGCTCATGGCAACAGCGGTACGTCATACATGTTTTTTCACCGGTCCGGAATCGGCCCGCTCAAGCCAACACGCCACTACTGGTATGATGTCGTCAAGCACGGTCCCCTAGGCCGAAGACTAGATGGGATTGGATCAACCTCCATTGTCGCCATGGTCTCCGTGGGACATGAATCTTCTGACATGACGACCACTGCTCCACAAGCTGGCATGAGTTTTCCTTCAGGTCCTGGAAGCCCCGAAACAGCTCCCCCCGTGGATTATCCCTCCATAAGTGGCGAAGAGGACATGGAAGATGCACCCCCGCCATTAAGGAGGGCGTCTCCACTACCATCGACGAGTTAGTGCAGGTGAACCTCAGTAGCGAGGCGGACCCAAGACCTACATTGGTCAGTGCCTCCATACCCCCCGAGGAATGGAAACAGTATATAGACATCCTTATATAGCACCGTGATGTGTTTTCCTGGAGTTATGATGAGATGCCAGGATTAGATCCTCAGGTTGTCTTCCACCGCCTTAGCCTTCCGTCCAACCATCAAGGGTTCAAATAGCCACCCAAAAAGATGCACCCCTTTCATGGTTCCCTGGTTGAGGCTGAAGTTGATAAGATCATCAATGCCAACTTCATCAAAGAAGATCAGTACCCCAGGTGTCCAGCTAACATTGTGCCGGTAAGGAAGAAGAACGGGAAGATTAGGGTCTGTATCGACATCCACAATCACAATCGCCACTGTCCAAAGATGATTTTCCCCTTAAAGTGAAAGAGTTGTTGATCGATGCCACGTCAGGGTTCCAAGACCTCTCTTTCATGGAAGGGTATTCTGAGTACAATCAGATCCGGATGGCCCCCGAGGATGAAGAGTTCACTGCCTTCAGGGCCCCCCAAGGTACATTCTATTACCAGTTTATGCCCTTCGGCCTGAAGAATGCAAGTGACACCTATCAACAGGCCATGCATCGCATATTCAAGAAAATCCATTGCACAATGAAAGAATTCTACGTGGACGACCTGGTGATTAAATCTCACCAGTGCCAGGACCATCTCAAAGACATTGAGAAAGTGTTCAGCTTCCACTGTTCTCGCCACCTAAAGATGAACCCACTGAAGTGTGTCTTCGGGGTCACCTACGGAATGTTTCTTGGATTCATTGTCAGATACTGAGGCATCGAGATCGACCCAGTGAAGATCAAGGTCATCCGCCAGATGCCTCCCCTAAGTAATATTCGGGATCTCAGAGGCCTCCAAAGAAACTTAGCCTATATACGCAGATTCATTGTTAATCTGTTCGGCATGTGTAATCCCTTTTTCTAGCTCATGAAGAAAGGTTCCACCTACGAGTGGGATAAAGATTGTCAGTCCTCCTTTGAAGAAATCAAGCAGTATCTGCTCCAACCTTTGATCTTGATGCCACCCGTTTCCGGAAATCCACTGGTCCTTTATGCGACTGCCCTGGAATGATCCCTCGGTTCACTTCTCGCCCAGAAGAATAATGAGGGAACAGAGAAAAACCTATACTACCTCATCCACATTCTCCTCAATACGGAGGTCAGATATTCTCCCATAAAGAAGAGCTGCATGGAGCTCATATTTGCCGTATAGAAATTGCGACACTACTTGCAGCACAACGAGGTACAACTGGTCTCTCAGGTATACCCGTTGAAATACATCATGAACTGGCCTATGTTGGTCGGCCGATTAGAATGCTGGCCAGTGATCCTCCATCACTTCGACATTAGGTTTGTACCTCAGAAGGCTATCAAAGGAAAGGCATTGTCAGACGTCTTAGCTGCTCATCCAACCTTCACGGATTAGCCACTGGATCTTGGATTTCCTGATGAGGTAATCCTCTCAGTCGATCATGTCGTCCCATGCTGCCAGATGCACTTTGATGGAGCCTCCGAGAGCCCCACCGGTAGAAGGCTCAATGATCCTAGGGTCAACCGACTAGGCCTGGGTGTCATCTTCATCACCCAGAAGCAAGCCGTTCTTCCATATTCGTTCCTGTTGTCAGAATTCTGCACCAACAATGAGGTAGAATATCATGCCCACATCATTGGCCTCGAACTGGCTCTCAAGATTGACATGCACCTTCTACATGTGAAAGGGGACTCCGAGCTAGTCATCAAGCAGGTCAATGGTGACAATGTTGTTAGAAATACATAACTTGTTCCATTACTGGGGTCCACCCTTCGTCTAATGGCTAAGTTTCCTTCTCGGCAAGGGGTCATTCATATCCCCCGGTCGTAGAACAGTCGAGCAGATGCTCTAGCTAGCCTGTCCGCATCACTTGCAAAGCCCGAACTAGACGACCTGATTATCCACGCATCACACCAGAGATTCATTGCTCCCATCATCCCGGAGGATGATCGTGGCCCGTGGGTGAACCATCTCACCACTGGTTCCCCTACGTCAGGATCCCCAGCGACTTCAGATGTGGAAATTGAAATGGTCCCTGATTGGAGGATGCCCTTGGTGGAATATCTACAGCATGACAATCTTCCACCAGACCAAGCCGAGCGCGAGTAAATCTGATGCCACGCACTGTAGTTTACTCTTCAGTGCGGTCCTAGCCTTGAGAAGGTCCTTTACAGGCGTGGATATGATGGGTTTTTCCACTGTTTCTTTCAAGTAGTCGAGATCCCACATGTCATGCATGAATTTCATGCTGGTTCATGTGGTTCCCACCAGGCCGATCGAAGTTGTCCCACCATATTTGGAGACTGGGGTACTTATGGCCCTCCATGATTTATGACTGCCTCAAGTTTTCCAAGAGGTGTCATGCATGCCGAGTTCACGCTAAATTTGTGCATCGGCCACCAGATCCTCTCCATACTACCAATTATTCTTGGCCCTTTGTAGTCTGGGGGTGGGATGTCGTAGGACTTTACCCGCCGGTGACGGCCTGCCAGGGCCGGTTCATTCGGACCACTACGTATTTCTTTTTCAAGTGGGCAGAGGCAATTCCGCTGAAGGAAGTCAAAGCCTGTTCAATCGCTGACTTCGTGAGATCCAACATCATCTATCTATTTGGAGTACCTCATGCTATCCGCACGGATAACAGAACCAACTTCCGAGCAGCCGAGCTGAATAAATAGTACACCAACTACAACATTCTATCTAACCATACCTCCCGCTATCACGTGCAGGTGAGTGGACAGATCGAGGCGTTTAACAAAACCCTCTCTAGCATTCTGCAAAAAATGGTTGGTCAGAACAAGATAAGTTTGCCGGACAAGCTCCCCAGTACCCTTTGGGCTTATCAGATGATGACTCGTAATTCCACCCATGTGACTCCATATTCCCTGGTGTATGGAGTTGAGGTCGTCCCGCCCATCGAGATTTAGTTTCCTTCACTGCGCATGGCGGTCTACGACCAGCAAGCACTGGGAATGGTTGCCGAAATCCATCTAGTTGAATTGGAAGTACTGGACGAGAATAGGCTCCACGCTTTACATAACATGGAAAGGCATTAGAGCAGGATGGCTCAAGATTTCAACAAGAAGGTTCGCCTTCGCTCCTTCCTGCAAGGTGACCTGGTTCTGGCTCTCAGAGCGCCAATGATTCCCGGCAGAAAACCACCCAAGTTGGAGCCCAAATGGGAGGGGCCTTTCGTCGTCCATAAGGTCTATCCCAATAACGTGTATTCCCTGGTGACTATGGATGGTGAGCATGTCACTCCTCCTACCAACTCCAGGTCCCTCAAACAATATTTTTCCTGATCCCCTTCGGTCTGAGTTCTAAGACCTAAAACTAGGATCCTTTCAGGGTCCCCCGTGACCTTAAACTGCACACGGTCCAACAAGAACTTAAACTACATTTTTTCCTACATCTGGGCCCCTCTGGTACGAGTTCTAAGACCTTATACTAAGACCCTTATGGTCTAGCATAACCTTAAACTGCATGTCGGTCCTCACTGTAAGATTTTAAACTGCAAGATGGTTAGACATCCCTGATCGAGGCCCAGCCTCAGGCCCCTTGGCCTTTTCGAGCTTCTCAGGCCCAGCCGTCACCTAGAGCATGTGGTGTAGTGTAGGATGATGTCCTCATTCACGAATTTTTTTCCTCTACGTCGTGCATGCTCCCTGGAAGAAATACCACTTCTCATCCTTTTGTCTTACATGACGTTAAATTGTGCTTCTAGAACTACGTGCAGCTTGATTCCTATACTTATGGGATATGTTGGACCACCTGAACACCTAGATTTCAGGTCAAGCCCCATTTTTTAATATATCCCACAATATCCTGATCACCTCGGTCTTTTGATCTGTCCCTCCCCATGGGGGATGTATAGGCGTTGTACAGGGTTTTGGCACTATGCCCCCTTCTCACAGGAATCCGCCATCTTTTGGCCGCTCTCTGACTGAGCTCTCAGACCTTTTACAGTGGCCTGCTAATGTGTTCAGAGTACTGTGGACTAGGACCTGTAGTGTCATACTCAACTAGGGCAAGCTTTCGTCCACTTGTCAAGCTTCGTGATCCCCTTCATTCGTGCCCCTGTTGTCTTTCACACCTAGAGGGACCCCCAAGAACTGCCAGGATATGATGCCTAAGGGCTCTCCTACCGTCAGGGGCCAACGACCCCTTGGGTTTGGGGCACCAAATTGATACAAATCCCGCATTGAGAATATGTTCAATGGTTGATGCTCTTTTTTTGCCTATGTCTTTAGGCTAATGCGACAGGATGCTATGTTGCGAACATGGTCAGTAGTAATCTGAAATCATCATGCCGGCTCCTTCGGGACCTGAATGTTTGTTGCATGATTCACATTATGTCCCACCCCATCATGTCAAGGTGGAATCTAGACACTCCTTGCACTAACCCTCAGTGCACCCCTACACGTCAGACAGGCAAAGTTGTGTCACGGCGTCTCTCGGGGCTCTTGCGATCTGAGCAGTATAGTATGTTCTTGGGTTTTCTCTCAAGAACATGTGCAGCTTGACCCTCATCCCTATGGGAAATAAGGTGTCTCCCAGACATTGAATTTCAGGCCCTGCTTGGCTGGGAGCTAGCATCTCCTGCCCTCCTTGATTGTTGGACCCTCGTTGGCCCCTTGGCCCAAGACCCCTCTCCCGGAATCACCCACAGTGACTCTACGAGGATATTCCCTCATCTACATTGGGTATAACTCATCGTGTCGTGCATATTCCTCCAAGTCCGAGCCATACGACCTTAAAATATGTTGTTCGGTCCGAGCCACATGACCATACACTATGATGATATCATCCTGGTCGTGCGATGAAAAACGGAATTGCATTGTGGTGACCTCCACATAGGGGACATCACGTTGGGTATTGGTCAATTTCCATACCATTTTTCAATGCCTGTTACGGCTTTATTATTGTGGCGATTCCAAGAATTCCTGCCATAGGCCGGTCGCTCCACAAAATAAAAACCATTCTCCTTCATGGACAAACAAGATATATCAAATGTCGCTTATTTTCGTTCGAGGTCTAGACCCACACGCCTCCTTCATACTTTGCGCAGGTGCCATGTTAGGTCACGCCACCTCTCAAGAACTACGTATGGCTTGACTCTCATCCTTATCAGATATGTAGGAGTGCCCAGGTACTTCCCCGCAGGCCCAGACTAACTTCTGTGTTCGGTCCCTCAACCTAAACACTTTTCCATGGAACGCATGGTAAGCAGGGCACTGTCCTCATTCACGATGGGTTCCTTCTGTCACATTATTGTGCATCTCCTTCCCTTCTTACTGTTCCTAGGTCCATGCTCTAAGACCATAAACCAAGATCTCCTAAGAACTACATCTGGCTTGAATCCCATTCTAATGGGATATGTAGGAATGCCCAGACCTCCTGTCTTTGGGTCCATCTCGAGTTCATCTAGTTCGTCTCTTCGGTCCCACCTTCGGGACCCCAACTATGGGACTGTGTGCCGTAGTGCGGGGTTATGTCCTCATTCACGTCAAGTTTACAATGACTACACCCCGCGCACCCCATTCTAAAGAATTATCCTTCTCATCCTTTCGTCCTACATGAAATTATACTGTGCTTCTAGAACTACGTATGGCTTGATTATCATCCTAATGGGATACGTAAGAACGCCTGGGCATTTTTTCTTGGGTCCAGCACTACGGATTACCAAATCCCTCCCTTCCTTACTATTGGCCCCTCGGCCTGACTCCTTGGGGAGTAGTGTAATTGCGACACCTACCCCAAATAAGTTCGGGATGCCCCAGAGTGTTGGTGGGAAGTGACAGTTCTCTCGCCAGAGAGGTCCTGTATGAAAATTGAGATGATCCGTGACCAGATTAATACGTCCACCTAATGTGCCTCTGCCATGGTGGCACACTTTTGGGAGTGTTCGACTCTGTTCGAACAAACCACCACTCCACATTCCACGCTTTTCATGCCCCTTTATTCAGATATTCGTCCTCTTTCATGTTTTATGGGACCCCATAACAGTATGGATGATTGACCTACAGTCTGCCTGCTGTCTTGGGCCAACGTTCCGGAAGACTGGTCATGTTTGACGGGACCCCCTAATATTGTGGATGATAGACCTTGGTCTGCCTGCTGTGATGATATGGATGATAAACCTTTGGTCCACCTATTATAAAAGTATGGATGATAGACCTTGGTCCACCTGCTTTCTTGGTCCAACGTTCTAGAAGACTGATCAACAATATTTGAGTTAGGACATGTGTTTCGAACATAGTCAGTGGTCAGTCCTCTTTTTTATCCCCATTTTAGGCCAATGCGATATGGATGCTGTGTTTTCAACACGGTTAACAGTTATCCTCCGTCGCCGCGCCCCTATAGTGTTCCTAATTCGGGTAACGTGATTCACCTTTTTCATCTCCCTATGTTTGGATAGATTTCAATGCCCCCAACGTTGCCCCGCTTGTGTGTCAGAACACATTGAGAAGGTGATATATCGATTGGTATGAGGTCCTCTCCTCAGAAATCCAGGACCGATGCCTGAAGCTTGGTTGATTCTCCCAAGATGTGATAGAATATAGTTGAGCACATTAAACCAAAGGTACAAATAAATGGATTTGTCCATGTATTGGATTGAAATAATGAGCATTACAAGAAAAAACTTCATGAGACGGCCAAAATAAATCCCTTAGGGATCCGTGTGCTGGATCGATCTTTCCAACGCTACTACCCTTTGGCTGGTAGCCTCCAGGGCTACTTCTCTCTCTTTGAAGAATCTCTCTCCATCATCCGCCACATAGCGCAGCTCGCCAACCCTAGCTTGTGCATGCGCCCGCTCGGTTTGAAGTACAGTCATCAGGTGGCTCGCCTCCATCAGTTGTTCTTGCGCGTCAGCTAGCTGGGCCGTCAGTTGTTCCACAAGCTCAGAGCACGTTGCAATGAAGGCCTCTTTCTCTGCCGCCTGCCCTTCAAGGCACTGGATCTCCCGCTTTTCCCTCAGAAATACTTGGGTGCTCGCAGATCCTTCCCGACACTGGGCAACATAGCTGCGCCGGCTTCTCTCGCGTATCTTCTTGGCCATGAAATCACGGACGGTCAGATGAAGGCGTTGAGTGTCAGCCCGTCCGACACATAGGAAGTGCAGCCAGGTCTGGAGTGATCCCGTCTGCCTCAACCAATTCGAATGGGGCTTCCTAAGAAAGCGTTGGATACACTTCCACCCTTTGCGTTGTGTCATCCATCTCTCCTCAGCCACCTCTGAGTCTAAGTCGTCTATCTCCTCAAGATCATCAGGTCGGTACGCAGGAAAGGCAGCCAGCAGGTCGGCAGTAGGATCTGCCTTGGGGATTTCTTCATGAGGAATAGGATCCTCGATGCCTGAGCAACCTTCCTCTCTCACCCCGATAGCAACGGTGCCTCCTTCAGCATTCAGCCACACCCCAATGACAGTGCCACTGATATCCACTACCCCCTTCTCACTAACTGTCGGGGCCGACTCAGTGCGGGGAGTATGTTCTGGATTAGGTGGTATGCCCGCTGCTGGATCGCTCACGGACGGCTTGGGCTCAGCAGCCCGACGAGCCTCCAATGTCGAGATCACTACAGAAGACGTACCCTAATTAGTTGGGATTTTTTATAGCAACCGCCAGTAGTGAAGCATTGGACATAAAGGAACAAAGATCTTCGGCCTCCAGTGTTCTGGCCACTACAGGAGCAGTCGTAACAGGAGACACCTCAGCACTTGTTAGTTCAATGATGGGCGTCAGAGCCCCATCTTGTACCACCTATTCCTCTCCTCCCTCCTCTATTATGGATGCCTGATCAACACCTAGGTTCTCCTGAGTGAGGTAGAGTTATGAATTAGAAATTTCAGAAGAAAATGCACGAAGAAGGAAGATGAGTAAGGATATAGATAGACCTCGAGTATCTCTATTATGTCGAGATAAGAGCCAACAATCTCGCCTCTCTCATAGAGACTCTCTTGGTAGGTCTCCCCCTACAACCCCTCACCTTCAGGTTCCCCTTCTCTTTCATCATCTCCTTCGCCTTCATCTTCGTTTATTTCCCCTTCTCCCTAAAACTCCTTGTCACTGTCTCCTTCCCCTGGCGGCATCACTTTCGGATCATGCTCTTGGGCGAGCATCACTTTCACTAGGAAAGGTGGCTCTACACGCTAACCCCTTTAGCATGTATGTTCCCATGGCCGTCAGATATGCATGCCGTCGACGGAAGTTTACTCTGTCGGTGACTCGAATGAGCCCGACCACTGGCGGCTGGATCCCATTCTGCATTATCTTCTGCTAGATGGCTTCAACGCTCAGTTATTGCCGCAGGGTCATCCAGGCCGACCATAGTGCCAGGAAAATTGCATCATGGGAAGGTTCAAGCATGTATCATATCTACTTCCTGGGTAGTTCTCTGGTCGCCTCGTGTGACCCCCCTATGGGCAACGAGGTTGCGGCAACACCGTGTGATGTCCCCGCTACTGAAGTCCTGGCCGGCACAGGCCTTGCTACCTAGCGTGCCCCTGGTTCCCCCCTTCTAGCAGCACCTTCCCTGCTCCCCCGTCGACCGGTTTCCACACATGTGGTCTCGAGTGGCCGAACTCACTTGCGTAAAAGCCCCTCAGGGTACGCAATGGTCCAATTCTCGGCATACTCGTTTTCAAGGCTAGCATCGACCCTGGTCGGAGGATGGGAGATGATGTTGTCGGAGCCAAAACTGGTGAACATCAACCACATCTGGCACGGGACGCATGGATTCTTCTCCTCCCAGATAATCATGAATACCGTTTTCAGTATCCGTTGGAGGTACCTGAATTTCCTGGAGAATCTGGATGGAACGTAAGGCTCGAAGATCACCTTCCTGTTGATCCAAGCCATGAGCACCCCACCCCGGATGCTCTGAAAATACTCCTACTGTTCCAGTGAGCCTCGCCCATTGTCCACCATCTGGATGATCGGGGTAGGGAACGGGGTGAATTTGAAGTTGGTGTGGTTACCAATGAGGATCCTCACACCCTCCTCATTGAGATTCATTGGCGCCACCCCAGCGATGTTCATTACAGACGGTCGCATGCCATTTCCCGAGGGATAGATGGCGTTCAGTAAAGTATACCCATGGAGATGAGCAGCCACCCAACCGTGGAAGATCTGGAAGGGGCCACATACCCTCCGAGGTGACCCCCCTCTTGAGATGCATCACAGAATGGAATACAGGTTGGAGAGAACGGGGACCCCTAAGTTGAAACTTTTGTTGGCGGCCATGGTGCCCGCCATCACCAGTGTTGCTGGACGAACACCCATCCTCACGTCCTGCACCGGCAAGAGAAACGCTATTAGGATGGCAGCAAGGAACTCGGCGTACCGGACGTTCGGGTCTCGGGCCTCGATGATGCGGAATCCCCATGATTGGTAGTGCCCCACCTCAAGGACCCTCTTGTATGACCCATCCCTACTCCTCAGGGCTGCGGTTGGGCACCGTTTTCCCCGTCCCAGCATCTTGATTTCCAGGTCATCCTCTAGGAACTGGTTGAACCAGCCCTTATAGGCAATGTCCTTCAGCAAGTCCTCCACCCCCAGACTTTCTTTGGCAAGCTCCAACATGTGCCACGTCAGCATGGGGGTCAGTGACCTGTCTTCCCATGTGTTCTTTGGAGGAAAAAACACTTCGTATTGGTATCCCTCCAGTGGGATTCATACGATGTACTGAATTCCCCAGAGGCTGATTCCAACTTCCCCATGGTGAATGTGGAATGTATTGGTATCAGGGGACCATCGGGTGAATAGCATCGGCCCGAGCTCAGGAAGACGGTGGAAGTGAAACTGTGACGTCCATACCCCCATGACCAGGACAATATGCCGCAGCTCGGGCCCAAACAGGTCAAAAGTATGGCGAACCCAGAACACCCAGGTCCACTCTCTGGCAAAGTTGCCCCCAGACCACAGGTCCCAATCTTTCAGCCAGTCCTTAGTGTCATCTGAGACGCTCTGACGGAACATGCCGGCATAAAGGCCCGAAGAATTGTCCGCGGTAGGCTCATCCTCGGTAATGGTCCTGGTCCTCGGGTTCAGGGCATATACGTCCATATGCCTGGTTTCCCTGGAAGGATGGCCGTTGTTGGTTATGTTGTAGCATGGAATCTTGTCCTCCCGGGTCACCAATGACCATGGTGTGTCCACCTCGAGGCCCATCAGGGGAACCTCCTCAAGGATGTCGATGTTCCAGAGTGGGAGGGTGTCAGATAAGGGATATTCCTTTTCGGCACGGGTCAGCAGGTTTAACACGATTGGGTTGTTGGAAACGACCACCTTAGCACCATAAACCTCCTCATTCGCTGCTATTTCAGCTCTACGAGTGGTGGCTGCCCCCCCCCCCCCATCGGCTTTGTTTTTGTCCATCTCAAAAATGTAGTGTGGTGCGTGGAATCAGGATGCGGTGCGCAGAATCAGAGAGGCTTTCGTGAAATCTAGGAGTTGGGCATGCAATCAGAACACTTGGCGCGCAATGCCCCGAGTTTGCGCGAAAATGAGGCTGAAATTCAGAAGGAATTACGCGCTTCCAGATCAGTTTTATGTGTAGCCGCAGAAGCAATTTCATGCACGAGAGCAGCGTACCTAACACGCGAAAAAGCGTGAGTACGGAACTTGTGACCCAGTGCCCCTTTTTATAGGCAAGGCCAGGGTTCTGTGCCACGCGGAAAGATAATGTTTCGCTGTTCTGTCATTTTACGTGCCCCATTGGATTTTTGCGCGCAATGTTCCCATGAGACCCACCACTTTGGCGTTTGGGTATTTATCTCATAATCTGACCATTGAGACCTCTCGTCGGTCCAATAACGAGGGGGGGGAATTTTAGACACCGAAAAAGGTCGGTAACTCGTAGAGGAAGTTTCGAATTGACGAAGCGAAGTCATATTCAGACTCAGAGGCCCGGTCCGGAGGACCCGGGAGTGGTGCCTGAAATTGAAAAGGACTTGTGTGAAAAATGATGTTCACGCGAAGGACTCCCAGGTTTCGCGAAAAAGAACTTGCGTGGCGCACAAATTTGTGCGCCTGGTTCTGCACGGTGAGGCCATGCACGCCTACTGGTCCTAGTGCGGAAGATTTCGCGCGCCACCTGGATTCCGCGCCGGTGAATGCCTATAAATATAAGGCAACCCCAACCGTTTCGGGGTTGAGGAATTCGGACCAGCTCTGGTGCACGTAATTCGGACACCCACGCGTGCAATATGACTTCCAGGTAATCCCCCTTTTCACGCAACCTTGCCCTGGGGATCGCCTTTGCGCGCAACCCCACTGGCTTAAGTGGATTTTCCAACTCCTCCAGGTTCATCCTTTGTGTGAAATCCTTCTTACCTTGCGTGAAATCATTTATACCTTGCACACAACTCCTTCCAAATTGTGCGCAATCCCTCCGTTAGGTTCAGGGATCGACCAGTGTCTCTGCGCGCAATCTAGAATTTTTGTGCACGCAATCCCCCTAGCCGCACGCAATCCTTCTGCCCCAATTGCATGACAACCTGGTATATTGCACACAAATCTTTTATTTGCGCGCAAAACCCAAGACCCCTCACCTTCACACCCTTGGGTACCTCTCTGTGCCGGCGCCCGATGACTTCCATGTCGGGCATGCACGTCATGCGTTTCATTCCTGTACGGCCTTCCAAGCTCGTACGAAGTAACCTCAAGGCCCCTTGGGTGGTGTTTCCCATTGTGTTGCTTCGCCTAATGCTTCTTCACATTGGCACGCTAACGGATATTGCTTCTTCGCATAGCCATGCTAACGTGGACCCCTTGATGGTTCGCCCTGCACCCCCCCCCCCCCTTCACAACAGCATTTCTGATGCCTTCCCTCCCCCAAGGGGTAGAGGGTGATGGGAATGTAAGCCCTGGGGGTGTGGAGAGAACCCACATCGTCTAATCTATAGGATGTTAAACTGCAAAACACCTCGTCCTCACCACATGACGTTAAACTGTGATTTGACCCCGTGCCTCGCACGCTGGGTCCCCCCGGCTTGGACATTCTATACACCGCTCGTCTCCATGGGAATGGAATGTTCCTCAAATGGAATGAGATCCTCCATTTGGAGTGGCATTTGACCACGGGGGAAGGGTCGCCTCAGAGCGTAAGCCTCTAGCCTCTTTTTCAGAAGGTTGCACCCATGCATCTCCATACTTCCCCACTGATAAGGCCAATGGAGTCCCTTTCCAACTATGAGTTTTCCCATCACGGGACTCCATCCTAGAGTTAGCCACAACACTGAGGGATGCTAACCATGCGTAATCCCCTGTTTCCTCTTTGGTCTGCTCAACACGTAATCCCCTCTCCGCTTCTCACGGACGCACCGTTCACGACGTGATCTTCTGGTCCCTACTGCCTCTTGTTTCTCACACCGAGCATGACTCACGTGGGCTTAGAGTGAGCATCGACCATGACATCCTCCCATGGGTCGCCTCAGAGAGTAAGCATGATCCCAGCGAACTATATGAACTTTGATATGTGCTAACACATGGTACATAGGAAGCCTCCACGAGGTTCAAGCCCACCACCCGGTCATCCTGACCCCCTTTCGTGTCGGTACACCAACCCCATGGGCTGCCTCCAAGCGTAAGCCCCACACCCTCATCCAGCATGACGTTAAACTGTATGTCCTCATCCCGCATGACGTTAAAATGTATCTCGTCCCGCATGATGTTAAACGGTATGCCCCAAACTACGTTGAATTTGATCCATGCTAATGCATGGTATGTAGGAAGCCTCCATGAGGTTCAAGCACAGCACTCAGTTGTTCCGACCCCTCTGTGTTGGTTCACAACCACCGCTATGGGCCTCCTCAGAGTGTAAGCCCCATACCCACCATGATGGGTCATCTCAGTGCGTAAGCCCCATACCCACCATCATGGGACATCTCAGAGCGTAAGCCCCATGTCCAACACCCACGTCTCATCCTGACCTCTCCCTCGAGCCCATGTGCCTCGGGAAGCTCATGCCCTAGCCTGGGGGTCTTAAATCCTCCAGGCTCCAATCCATGCATTCATTCTCATGGGTCGCCTCTTCAGGTGTCCCACCGTATCACCGAACTACACAGACATTGATTCCCTACCATGGGGATACATAGGAATCCTCCATGAGGTTCAAGTCCCTCCGCACTTCATTACCCATCCGGATCCTTACCGGGCCGCCACATCCCGGTGGGATCATGCCACCTCATTCTACTTCATAGCATCCGCGAATCCGCCCACGTGCTAGCCCCAATATCAGTGTTCCCCCTAGGGGGTCCTTCAATCTGATCCACTCTCAGTGTTCCGATCAGTCCGATCAGTCTCCACAAGATACTAAACTCGCGACATACCCTATGTTAAACGTGTGAAGCTGAGGAAAACCTCAGAAACATGCTTATGGCATGAATATTCCCCGTGTGCGATGTGGGATGCCTTGGGCTTACACGCCCTTGAGAAGCCCTATAATAAGGGACAGAAGACAGAGAAGCCAATCCCCTGGCTTCAGGACATGCCATCAACACCCCATCATGACCATTCAACTCACTGAAGGTTACTTCCCTGACCAGACCCCTTGGAGCGTCTCGACGGAAGTAGCATAATTAACTGGCATCCATGAAAATATGGCACCAGGAACGAGGTTCATGAATATGTCTTAAATATATGAGGGAGACCCAGACTAGGTGGCAAGATCCGATGAGGAATACATGGAAGGAAGAACCGACATCCCATCATCGATGTTTCAATCAAGGAGCAGACATCCCTGAACAAGGAATAGATGTCGCCCGCCTTTGGAAAGCTGGAATGCAGGGCTATAAGCCGCGCATCCTCCCCTGCGTGAAGGATGCGCGCGCGCCCCATCAAAAGCGTTGGAAACAGCTACACTCTTGGTTATGACAGTCCTAGGGGATATGCCTAGAACAATTCAAATTTTCATTACAATCCATTATGATGAATTTTTGATTAAATACATCCTAATAAAACATTTTATGATAATAGATTATATGCATAATATTTCAATTTACGTTAAGAATTTTACATTTTTGGAATTATGCATTGTTATTCATAAACTAACTTAGTGTATTCCACTGTTTATAAATGGTTCCTAGTAGAAGGAATGATAATTCGAGTAATACGCATGATTGAAGGATTAAAAAGAATCATATATTTAATAGTTTAAAGACAAAAATTAGGAGGGAAATAGTCTCCCATGTATTATAATCATATGAATAAATAATATCATGTGTTAATAAGATATGTAATGAATTCTCAGAGTCATAAGGATTTGAAGGGAAGAAAGATAAGAAAATGATGGAAGACATAAATATAGATATAGGGAATATGGGAAATATGGATTTTCCCATATGTGATAACTATTAAAAGAATCACCTTGATAAATGCATGAAAGAAATGGGATTTTGTTATCAGTGTAGAGAAAAGGACCACCAAGTACATGATTTTAAGGGTAATAAAAAGGTTTCAAATATAAAAAGTTTCATATGCAAGGAGTTGGGAACTACCAAAATAAATGTCCAAATCATCAGAGAAAAACCCAAATGATGATATTGGAGAATAGTAAAATTTTGATACTAACAAAGATGAAGAAGAATGATTAGATTTTATATGTTGTTATAAAAGTAATGTGTCATTTTTTTATTGTATTAACTATGAAAATGTTATAATAATTATAGAGTATATAAGGACAACACTGCAGTAATATTTCATTAAGGACTCGGGATTGAGTGGAACCCAGAAATGTATCTCAATAGCAGGTTATTTTTTTTGGAAAATATATGGTTCTAAAAAATATAAACCATAATATGGTTTTGATACCGAGGTAGTGATTTTGGAATAATATATGATTGATTTGGATAAATTATATTGGATATTCTTGAATACCTTGAAACTGAATAATGATTTTTATATTCCATCATTGTTGGAGTTTAAATTTTTTTCAGATTGAATGATTATATCCAGTATTATATAAAGAATAAGGGACCATGAACGTAATCAATAATTTTTTATGGTAATTAATGGATTTATAGTGTTTTAAAAGAATAATAATGAATTTTTTACATGTTATTATGTGGAAAAAAAGGATCTTCATTGTGTTCACACTCCTTATAAATTTTGGACTATGAGTTTGGACAGAAGTATTTTAGAAAAATATAAAGGTTGGAATTGATGAAGTTTGAAATTGGATACAATTGTTAAGGGTAAATCATTTCTTGAGATTATTTTTTTTATTTCCATAAAAAGGGCATCTCGGAGGTCGGGCAACAACTCGTCGCATCCGGCAAGGCCGCAGGACATGAACCTGCAACCGAAGGGCGACAATGGTGCATCACCTACCACTGGCCCACGTGGCATCTTGGATTGTATAATGTAGTTTTTTAAGAGTTCTGATAGATGAATTATATATTCATTTTTTAGAACCCTATATGATTAGGATAAATATAATATTTTTAAGTTCAATTATCTTTTTGAGTGAAATATGAGTTTGTGGTAGAAATTAGTTAAAGGATGGAACTCTATATTTCATATATATTTCTCTCTCTTATCATATGAGGAAATTAATTATTAAACTTTAGGTAAGGGATCTTAAAACCAAAAAATGTGCTATCCTAATACATTATGTTATGTTGAGTACACGATATTTTAAATTTTCATAGATTATTGGCTTTGAGGCCCTTAATTTTACACGTGTTTTTTGATTGAAAACCTCAATCACTCACTATAAATATTTACGATTTTCCTACAATTATGTGTCTCTAATTTCCACCAATTTTCTCAATTTAATGATCATAATTTGGAGGTGACTTTTTAATTTCTCTTTCCCACTTATTAATGCTAAATTATATTAACCCAATTTCCGATGTAGGTTTTACACAAAGATATTTTTCTATTTTTAACCATATATTTCCAAAGAACAATATAAGATTGAAAGGAAATAACTTAATTAAGGTGGGGAGAATGTAACAACCCAATATTTTATAGTATTCTATCTCTTCAAAGTATTTCAATAACTTGCGCTACATGCAACACTAAGTTCGAGCACACCACAACTTACCAAACCGGTCATTCTAAAAAGAGGTTATGAATAGTACTAACCACATTTTAAATTTTATATATCTTAAATATTTTTAACATTCATCTTTTTTTTTCCTTAGACATAATATATGAAAACTTTAATTTTTAAGATAAAAGTAGAATTTATTAAAAAATGTTGTTTCTTCCACCTTTTAATGGAGAAACATATTTAAATCGAATATTTGACAATTTTATATATTCAATTTACTGAAATTAACATATTATTTAGAATAGGGACATAAAAATTTAGTTTGAATAACTTTTTAGTACTTTTAGGATAAATTTCATATTTTGACGAATAGTGAAAAAATACTAAATTTTAAATAAAAACAACTATTATAATCAAAAAAATTTATAGTGTTAAATTATAAATTTCAGTGGTTTTAAAATATCACTATACTATATTTTTATTATTTAATATTATTTAGGTCATTGGGTGTTGTTTCCGACGCTTTCGCCGGGGTGCGCGCATCCGTCTGTGGAGGACGAGTGGCTTTGTTGCCCCGCATTCCCGCTTTCCAAAGGCGGGAGGCATTCGCTCCTTATTCAGGGACGTCTGCTCCTTGATCGAAACGGGATGATGGGATGTCGGTTCTTCCTCCTGTGGATTCCTCCTCAGAACTCGTCACTTAGTCCGAGTCTCCCTTATAGATTTAATACGTAGTTCGTGAAACTCTTCCCAGTGCCATGTTTCCATGGATACCGGTTAATTACACTGCTTCTGTCGGGACATTCCAAAGGGTCCAATCAGGGCAGCAACCTTCGGTCAGGGGAGTAGTCACATTGAGGCATCAGTAGCGTGTCTGGATGCTGGGGTACCTGGCATGTCTGTCTGTTATCCTTGATCACAAGGCTTCTCGAGGGCGTGGAAGCCCGAGGCATCCCACATCGGGCGCGGGGAATTACATGTCACGGACACATATCTGAGGTTTTCCTCTGCTTCCCATGCTCAACACATGGTATGTCGCGAGTTTAACGTCCAGCGGAGACGGATCAACCCAACCAGAGCATTAGCTGGGATAAATCGGATTGAGGGATCCTCCTTGAAGGGATATCGACACCGGGGCTAGCCCGTGGGCGACAGTGAATGGAGTAGAAGGAGAGTGAAGTGGAACCATCACAGGGGGGCGACATTGAAGTTGGGCTTGAGCCTTGACGAGGATTTCGATGTATCCCCGTGGTAGGGAATCAAAGTCCACGTAGTTCGGGATGGTGCCGGTAAACCGACGTGAAGGTGGACCTTGGCCCTGATGAATGTCGTCAGCGTACCGACGTGAAGGTGGACCTTGGTCCGATGGGCATCGTCAGCGTACCGACGTGAAGATGGACCTTGGTCCGATGGGAGTTGGGCTTGAACCTCTGGGAGGATTCCTACGTACCATGCCTTAACATGGATCAAATACCTCGTAGTTCAAATGGGGTTGGGTCGAAATGGCTTACCACTGGACGAAAATGTAGTTTAACGTCATGCCGGACGAAGATGGGACCCGACGTGAAGAAACGACGGGTAGGTGTGTCGGTGAACCGACGTGAAAGTAGACCTTGGTCCACTATTGGTGGGCTTGAACCTCATGGAGGTTTCCTACGTACCATGCCTTGACACAGATCAAAGACCTCGTAGTTCGGATGGGGTTTCGCCAGTGAACCGACGTGAAAGTAGACCTTGGTCCACTAGGTGGTGGGCTTGAACCTCATAAAGGCTTCCTACGTACCATGCCTTGACATGGATCAAAGACCTCGTAGTTCAAATGGGGTTGGGTCGCAATGGCTTACCACTGGACCGGAGTGCAGTTTAACGTCATGCTGGACGTAGGTAGAACACGACGTGAATTGGATGATGGGTGGGCTTGAACCTCGTGGAGGCTTCCTACGTACCATGCCTTAACACGGATCAAAGTCCACGTAGTTCAAAAGGGAATGGAGTTTAACGTCATGCCGGATGAATATGGGTCCTGACGTGAAGAAACGACGGGTGGGTGTGTCGGTGAACCGACGTGAAAGTAGACCTTGGTCCACTATTGGTGGGCTTGAACCTCATAAAGGCTTCCTACGTACCATGCCTTGACACGGATCAAAGACCTCTTAGTTCGGATGGGGTTTCGCCGGTGAACCGACGTGAAAGTAGACCTTGGTCCACTAGGTGGTGGGCTTGAACCTCATAAAGGCTTCCTACGTACCATGCCTTGACATGGATCAAAGACCTCGTAGTTCAAACGGGGTTTGTCGGTGAACCGACGTGAAAGTGGACCTTAGTCCAATGGGTGGTGGCCTTGAACCTTATAAAGGCTTCCTACGTACCATGCCTTGACACGGATCAAAGACCTCGTAGTTCGGAGAATACAGTTTAACGTCATGCGGGACGATAGTGAACCCTGACGTGAATAAACGACGGGTGGGCTTGAACCTCATGGAGGCTTCCTACGTACCATGCCTTGACATGGATCAAAGACCTCGTAGTTCAAATGGGGTGGTCAGGGTCGGTGCTCACTCTAAGCCCACGTGAGTCATGCTCGGTGTGAGAAACAAGAGGTTGCAAGGACCTGACGATCACGTCGCGAAGGGTGCGTCCGTGAGAAGCGAAGTGGGGCTTACGCGTTGAGCGGCCCATGGTGTTGGGACTTACTCCAGGATGGAGGCCCAGAGGGGGGTGCCTCGTTCCCTATCACGTCCTCCACTGACCTTGGTAGTGGGGAAGTACAGAGATGCACGGGTGCAATCATCCGTACCAAAGGTTAGGGGGCTTACGCTCTGAGGCAGCCCTTCCCCTGCGAACATACACCACTCCGACAAGGAGGATCTCATTCCATGTGCGGAAGAGTTCCATTCCCGTTGAGACGAGTGGTGTAAAGAATGTTCGACCTGGGGAAACCCTTCGTGAGGGAGACGAGGTTGGATCACAGTTTAACGTCATGTGTTGAGGACGTGGTGCTTGGCAGTTTAACGTCCTGCAGCTCGGACGAGGTGGGTTCACTCCACACCCCTAGGACTTACATAACCGGTACCCTCTGGTCCTTGGGGAAGGGAAGGTACCAGTAAGGCCATGGTAAGGGGGGGTAGTGGGGAGAACCATCGAGGGGTCCACGTTAGCGTGGCTATGCGACGAAGCAATAGATGTTAGCGTGCCTATGCGAAGAAGCATTAGGCGAAGCAACGCTACGGGTGGTGTTGTCCATGGGACTTTGAAATCACATCGTGCAAACCTGGATGGTCGCACGGAAAGGGGAATCGCTAAGAAGAGGAGTTTTCTTTGCGAAGTGGGGTGCTTTAGCCTTAGCATGGGGCGTAGGTGTGAATGGGAGGTGCTTCGGGAAGTGGAACAGTGTTCGCGGAGCACTGCCTCGCGAAGAAGGTGTGGTTCGCGAAGCAGGGTCCTGCCAAGCAATGTGCTTCGCGAAGTGGAGCGATCCTGCATAGCATAAGGATGACTCGTATGGGTTGGGTGTTTCGCGAAGCACAAGTGCTCCGTGGCTGCCCGGGTTCCCTTGGGAATCCCCTTCCTTCGCGAATTCCCTTGAGCTTCGCGAAGGGCATCCCTCTCGGAAGAGGGGCTCAAAACGAGACAAAGCAGAGTCGTCTCGCGAAGTAGAAATACCTCGCGAAGCTCATGATTCCCGGGGCAAAGCGTGCTTCGCGATTCGGGAGAGGAGAAGCCGAAAGGTCGGATTGTCCGTCTTTGGGACTCAGGGGGAGTCGAGTATTTATAGGGAAGGGGCGCCGCGAAGCAGGGCTCGCGCGCCGCCTTCGGGGCTTCGCGGCGGCTCGCGAACGTCAAACGGTTTGCGGAGGATCACCGCCTCCGGAGCTTCGCGGCGGCTCGTGAACGTCAAACCGGTTCGCGGAGGATCACCGCCTCCGGAGCTTCGCGGCGTCGCCATGGTTGGGGCGCTTCGCGGCGAGGCTTCGCGACGGAGCTTCGCGGTGGAGCTTCGCGAGGCAGCGCGCCGGCCCTTTTTCGTTCTTTTGTTTCGGGCCACATTTTTGGCTCCAACAAATGCCCCCCCTCAGACTTGGAGCCGCGGAGGGCGAAGGGTCGAAGTCTGAGGGACAATCGCCAAAACTGTTGGTGGTTCGCGATGCAACACCGCGAAGGGGGCCCGCGATGCTCGTCGGGGCTGTGGATCCGGACGCGCCACGATGCTTCACGCGGTTGAGGCGCGCCGCGATGCTCTGGGGTCGTCGCCTATAAATAGGGGGTCTGCCCTCTTTTGTCTTTACGTTCCTTCTTTGTCTTTTTGTGCTCTCGATTTCGCGAAGCTCCGCGTACTCCGCGACAGCCCTCCGCGAATCGAGCTTCGCGGCGAACCGCGAGTCTCCGACTCCGCGTCCGCACTAGGAGAACTTCTTGTCGGCCTTGGCCAGACTTCGCGGCTTGGTCTCGCGACCGATCTTCACGATTCCACTTCGCGGTCGAGCTTCGCGATTCAACTTCGCGGCCGAGCTTCGCGATCCAGGGGAAAAACTTTTCTGAGGGTCGACATTAAAAATGGCCCATCAAGAGGCTATGCTGGGAGTGCTTGCAGATGCTGCTCGCCGGGATGAGATGGCCAACCGTCCAGGCTTGGGGGAAATGGTTCGCAGCCATTCGGACCAAACTTCTCTGACAGATCTGCTGTCGGAAGGTCAGAATGATTATCCGCAGTGCAAGAAACTGCCGTTGTACGGCTTCGGGCTGAGGGATGACGTCTTCATCCCTGAGGCGGGAAGGGATGAACCAGCTTGCTGGTTCAGGAGCACACCATGCCAGCACCAATGGTTCAGGGCGGCCGGTGGTCATGCGCAGGAGGATTTCACACCCGTCACCATTGATTACCTCTACAATCATGTGAACGACATTGACGGGAGGCCACTGCAACCGGAGACGTCCCCTCCTCTCTACCGCACCATGCTGAAGGCGGCTCTGCAGGATCCGAAGAAGGGATGGTCTGATGAGTGGGACCTGCGCCAGGGCGTCAACTTTACCGATGACTGGGCCTGGGCCTACTGGGTAGGCACCTCATGCGAGGAGTTCGAGGCCGAGCTGAGGAGAGTGGGATTGTATGAGGCGGCATGGGCCTCCCAGTTCCACATTTACCAGCCAAAGCAGCTGATGCCGGAACTGCTGAGTAGATGGTCGTCCAGGACCAACACTTTTCATCTGCATCATGGGGACGTGGGCATCAGCCTGTGGGATGTCCACCAGATTTCCGGGGTCACGATCTTGGGGCCCATGTATGACGAGTTCATCCCCGTTGCCAGCGCGTGGGGGGATCTAGAACAAATGCCGCGATTGGCGTCGGCGCTGATGGCGCTCGTCCCTGGAGAGGACAAGGAGGCAGTGAGGGACGTCCACTTCAAGAGGTGGTTCAAATGCTTCCTGAACTTCCCAGAGAATCGAGAGTTCCCTCCAAGGCCTCGAACTTGTCCAAGGGCAGCCCAACGGGGCAAGGGGAACTCGTATTGGTGGGTTTTGGAGGACAGCCAATGGAAGACCTGGGGTTTCAGCGTCAGCACCGAACAACAGCCAATAGTCAGGCTGGCGACGTTCATCGCGGCTCTCATCTGTGGGTGGATCCTACCAGTGAGAGATACAAGCATGGGGGTACGGCCCAGCTCATTCATCATGGCGTCGATGTTGGCCATGGGGCAGCGGATCAACCTGGGGATCCCGATGCTCACCAAACTGTACAGAATGTTGCGGCATGTTAGCGAGGGAAAGAAGCCACCAAGAATATGCGGGCCCTTCCACCTCCTGTATGGGTGGATCGCGGCGCATATCAGAGGGATTTACGAGTATCCAAACCCCATTTCGCCACCGGGATCAGACTTTCGCCCCTCTATTCTGAACGCAGTTGGGAGCTTCCCATTCAAACTGGTCGTTCCGATGGTGCTGAATAGGGTGTGGAGGGCGGACGAGTTCAACTTTCATCCCTTCCCACTGCCGACGGGGAGGCTTACTGATGATGGACGGGGAACGGAATAACATCGGGCTTACCTCCTGGCCTTCCGAGGTGGAGTTTTGGTGTCTCGGATAGATCGTGAGCCAATCTGTGAACCGTACACCCCGCATCGTTTTGCGAGGCAGTTCCAGTGCCTCCAGCGGCTGACCCCGCAGGTATACTGGGAGGTGCGTCACGAGGAGCACCCGTGTGTGATGAGGCAGTTGTGGCTCATGTTCACACGTGAGGATGGAATGATGCAGATCGCATTGCCTCCGTCCACCGCCGCCTTCGGCTTAGTGAAGGAGTACGCCATCAGATGGGAGGCCGCTTATCCCGGGGAGATGCTGAAGCAGCCAACGATCCAGGTTGGTGACGGTGGGCCTCCTTTATCTCGAGGTCGGGGTCGGAGGGCAGCTAGGGCCGCTCGCGGCAGCAGGGATTCCATGGCGGAGAGACCCGCACCGGCCGAGGGTTCGGCAGTAGCGGTGGATCCGGTGATTCTGGGAGATCAGGGTCATTCAGAGGGGCGGCCACCGAGGGGATTCCTTCGGATATCCACTCAGGCTCCGGGGAAGCGGCTGCGTCACATCGACATGGCAGAAGATGCCGTCTTTCCGGAAGCTTGGGACATTTGGGATGTCAACCGGCAATTCCTCAGCCCACCTGAGATGTGGGCCCACCTGAATCGCCTCGGGATGGAGTTGCCAGGCATAGGCCCAGTTCGGGCTGGATTCATGGTTTCTCTGGCGGAGGCGGGGCAATACCTGGACGAGCTGGAGGATTACGTCCACTCCAGTGGTGTCCCTCACCCAATGACAGACCGAGTGAGGGTACTGTTGAATCAGATGGTCCCCCCACAGTTATCGGCTGCCGATCTGAGGGAGCGCTTCCCCTTGCCGGAGGAATCAAAGGGCTCCTCTCGGGAGGATGAGGATGGAGGAGGGAGCCCGCTGGAGGTGGGCGAGGTCGGAGACCGAGGCTCAGAATCCGACGATTTCGCGGAGGCTCTCGAGGTAGCATTCCGAACTTCTCTTCTTACGATCTATTCTTGAATCCCTATGGACTTCTTACCAATGTTTGAGCCATGCAGGAGGAACTTGTTCGTAGGCCTCGTTCTCGCTCCTTGGCGGGTGATGTTGCGGGACCTTCAGAACCCGCGCATATGGCTGCGTCCAGTTCTGCGTCTGGTGGGACCAGGGGGCCTGAGGCGGCTCCTCTGGAATCCCCAGACCTTCCAACAGTATACGGGGGGCCTCTTCTCGGAGTCCCATCAGTACCGGCCCAGGAGCAGCACTCGGAGGTCGATCTTCGTAAGTCTCCTCCACTGGTCTCCTCATTGTCACATGTAGGCCATGCCAACTAACGTTTATGTCTCTTTCTGTCATACAGTTCTCCGATTGGCGTGGGCTGCTGCAGCGAGGCTGGTCGGGATGTCTGGCGGCGTCCCTCCCAGGGGCATGCTGGTGATGGTGGCGATTGTCCCTTCACCTCCTCAAGCTGCGGCGCACACCATCACTGGCGGGACCACCAACGGGGCCGTACATGAAGTCATCGAGGTGGACTCTGAAGAAGAGGATCAACTAGTCGGTCCCAGTCCTGTCGTGCCTGCGTCGGTGTCAGGTGTCGTACCAGACTCAACACCAGATGCAGATCCTGCTGAGGAATTCCTGCAGGCATATCCTGCGTACGACCCTACCGACCGCGCGGATTGGGACGAAACGGACTCTGATGAGGAAGACAGCAGCATAGTCCGTCGCCGGTCGTGGAAGCTGATCACGCGCTTTATTAGAGACACTCCCCAAGCACAATGGCTGGCCGAAATAGATAGACTCTGCTCGCGGTTGCGCGAACTGTGTGCTGGGGGAGTGGATACCCAATGCCCTCACGTGCTCATCCGAGAACTCATGGCTGAGAAGATCCGGGAGCATGATCGTGGGCTGAGCGTGGGATGGCAGCGGAGGAAGGCGACCAGAATCAGGAAGCTCCAGGAGGCTGAAGGCGAGGTCCAACAGATGCAGATCCGGGCCAACGAGCTTTCAACCACTCTTGATGTGCAGTCTGAGCTGGTCTCACGATTGAAGGCCCAGCTGGCAGAGGCTGAGGAGCATATGGGGCAGACCTCTGGAAGGATGGCTGCCGTCCGGGCCGAGGTAGAAAGGGCCAGGGCCAGAGTTGACGAATTACGCCCCGCCGCTGCTGAAGAGGAGCGGGAGTTGAATCAGCGGCAACAGGCTTTGGACGCCGCAAGTCAATGGGTGGCGGAGCTGCAACGCTCGTTTGACGGGGTCAACCCGTCCATGGGGGAAGTCAACCCCCGAGTATTGTAACAAACCCGAAAGAAACTTTTATTAACACTTTTGTGCTTCAACTCTTTCTTTCTCCTTTGTTTTGAGTGCCGTGGCACGCACGATTTCCACTGTTGAATTGCCTTGTTACATCCCTACAATTTTTGCGGGACGTTTGGCAACAATTCCTCAAGCCAGTCCAGATTTCCGAAATATGGGGAAGGCTTGATCGGAGGAGGAACTTCCAGGATAGCCGAATTACCGTTTCTTCAACGTGCTCTTATGCACGAACGGGGCAACGCCAGGGGCGCTGAAATCAGTTCAAACAGATGAAAAATGGGAAGTGTGAATCACAAAACCCAAATTCGGAACACTGTGGGGATGGCGTGACAATAAAGGACAACCGTTAGCCGTGGCGGACAAACGGTATCCTTACTGCGTTAGCCTGAAATGGGGACAACAAATGAGCATCGACCGCTGACCATATTCGCAACGCGGGATTTTATCAATTTTTCGTCGATCAATCCTTCGGGACATTGACCCATAACGGTAGGAGAGCCCTTGGGCGTAGCATCCAGGCCGTTATTGGGGGTCCCTCCAGACATGACCAGTCTTCCGGAACGTTGGCCCAGGACAGTAGGTGAGCCGATGCGGCATGAGACCAGGCCGTTAGGGGGTTCCTTCAGACATGAAGAGGATGAGGGTCCGAATAAGGGGAACGCAAAGCGTGGAACATGGAGTGGTGGTTTGTTAAAACAGAATCCAACACTTCGGTAGTTACACCACCGTGGTGGGAGTACGCCAGATGGGCGCATCGGCCTGATCACAGATCATTCTTTCTTCCAGATAGGGCCTCTCTGGTGAGGGCTGGAAATGGGGAGGAACAAGGTTTTGTGATTCCAGGGGCTGAACCCTAGGCGAAATGCCTGGGTGTCTCTACGTATCCCAAGTGATGATGGGAATCAAGCCACATATAGTTCTGGAAGCGCAGTTTAACGTCATGTGGGACGAGGAGCAGCCTGACCGTGTTGGTACACATCCAGCCAAAACTACTAAGCCCACGTGAGTCGCGCTCGGTGTGGGAAACAAGCAGTAGTGGTGGGAATTTCCCGACGCAGAGAGGGGCAGGTTAGGACAAAGGGATACTCGGTGACTACCGGCCCAATGACACTAATACGATCATTTAGCGCACCTAGATGCGCGAAGAGAAAGAGCCGAGTATGATGGAGTTCCACTTGAACATAAGGAAGTGGAAACGTGTGAATCATGACGCTCGAGATTCGGATAACGATGATGGCGGCGTGGCGATGGAGGATTACTGCTGACCATGTTCGCAACACAGCATCCTATCGCGTTAGCCTAAAATGGAGACAAACAAATGAGGGTCGACCGTTGACCATGTTCGAAACACGGGACCATGTCACAAATGTTGTCAGATATCCGTAGGGACATTGGCCCGAAACGATTGAAGGGCCCTTAGGTCCAGCATTCATGGAGAGCCCTTAAGCTTAGTATCCACGTCGTCCGAGGGTCCTTTTGGATGTGGAAGAGGATGAGGATCCAAATAGCAAGCTCACGAAGCCTGGTCATGAGAGGAGAAGAATTTCCCTGTGAAAATACCACGCTTCGGGCTCTTTTTCAGAACACACCTGAATACGGCAACGAAACGTATTAGAGAGAGGGAGCAGATTCCTTTCCCATGGGGAGATCTTAGTTTATGGTCATAGAATTCGGACCATGGATGGAAAAAAGGGATCAGGGGACACATGACATCAAAACCTGACGTGAATGAGGACATAGTCCTGCTTACCATGCGTTCTCCGAGGAAATGCTCGAGTCGAGGGACCGAACACAAGGGTTAGGCTGGGCCCGCGGGGAAGTACCCGGGCGCTCCTACGTATCTCATAAGGATGAAAATCAAGCCATATGTAGTTCTGGATGGTGGAACGGTAAGGTACCAGTGCCAGGGGAAAAGGGAAGTGTGGGCATAGCCCTTGCACTAAGAGAAGCGGAATTTGATGTATCTTGTTTGTTCTTTAAGGTGAATGGTTTTTTTTTTGAAGCGACCGACCTAGAACAGTAGGTCGGGATGTCGCCACAAGAATCAAGCCGTGATGGGCGTTGACAAATGGCATGGCATGTGACCAATACCCAACGTGATGTCCTCTACAACGAGGTCACCACAATGCGGTGCCGTTTTTCGTCGTGCGGCCAGGACGATAATGTCACAGTTTAGGGTCGTATGATAGGACCAAGCATGCATTTTATCGTCATGCAGCGCAGACGTAGCAGAGACGATGCTAGGCGGGAAATTTGCGCGGTGTTATAAAACACAATTGATGGATACATGATCCCACATCAAATTGTACGCCATCCGGAGAGGGAAACCGTAGGCCGAGGGGCCTACACAGAGGTGAAACAGGAAGAGAGACTGGCTTCCCGAATGGGTTGTACCCGGAGACAGGGCGTCTGGGCAGTCCTACGTATCCCATGAGGATGGGAATCAAATTGAACGTAGTCCCGAATGGATCTTAGTTTATGGTCTTAGAGTTCGGACCATGGGAGCCCCAAAGGGCTCCAGATTGCAGCTTTGTCCCCCTAGCATGCAAAAGGTGCACTGAGGGATAGTGCCAAAAGTGTCGAGATTCCACATGGACATGATGGGGTGGAAAACGATGTGAATCATGCAACCAACATTCAAGGACTGAAGAAGCTGGCGTGACGACAGAGAATTACTGCTGACCATGTTCGCAACACAGCATCCTGTCACGTTAGCCTGAAATGAGGACTAACAAAACGAGCATCGACCGCTGACCATATTCGCAACGCGGGATTTTATCGATTTGTTGTCCGAAACCCTGGGGGGGGGGGGGGTTGGCCCGTATCGGTAGGAGAGCTCTTAGGCGTAGTATCCAGGCCGTTCTTGGGGGTCCCTCCTGGTGTGAAAGATGATGGAAGGCCGAATAGAGGGGAACACGAAGCTTGACAAGTGGAAGGAACTTGATCAAGCCGAATCTGACACTCTTGGTCCTTGACCAGAGTACTCTTAATACATGGGCGAACCACTGCAGGGAGTCAAGGGACTCAACCTTGAAGGTGATCGAGAGATGGCATATTCCCAGGGGAAGGGGGCATGGTGCCCAAAACCTTGTATCGTACCTACACATCCCCCTTCTGGAGAGGGATAAACCAAGTGGCCTAGGTGACTGGGAGATCAGGGGATCACCAGGAGGTGGGGCTGGACCCGAATCGTAAATATCCAGGTGGTCCTACGTATCCCATTAGAATGGGAATCAAATTGTACGTAGTTCTGAAGGGTGCCTTTTAATGTCATGCAGGACAGGGAATATGAGGACTGAACCTCAGAATGGGGGCGTGCGTGGTGCAGTTGTTGCAAACCCGACGCGAATGAGGACGTAGTCCTACACCGCGCCACGCAGCCCTGTGATCAGGGTCCTGAAGGCAGGATTAGAGAGGTAAATTTGTTGAACTCAAGCTGGGTCCGAAGACAAGGGGTCTTGAACGTAGTTCCAGATGAGAGTCTTAGTTTATGGTCTTAGAGCTCGGACCGTGGGTGGTTACAACTCCCGAGTAAGCACAGATGTCAACCCATTCCCTAAGCCCACGTGAGATAAACTCGGTGTGGGAAACAAGGGGGGTATCCTCATTGCAATACTTGGGGCGTCCATCAAAGGGGAGTCAACAGAGAGTTTCGAAGGACACCTTTGATGTAGCTTGTTCTCCCAATGCGCGGACGTGCACGGAGGAAAAGTACCGGGGGTTCTGAGATTCTACTCGGACATGGTGAAATGACGAAGGGTGTGAATCGTGTACCCGGCATTTGGGCTTAATGGGTTGGCGTGACGACAGAGGAAAACTGTTATCCATGACGGAAACACAGCGTCTGTATCGCGTTAGCCTGAGGTGCGAACAACAAACGAGCATCGACCGCTGACCATATTCGCAACGCGGGATTTTATCGATTTGTTGTCCGAAACCCTGGGGGGCGTTGGCCCGTATCGGTAGGAGAGCCCTTGGGCATTGTATCCAGGCCGTTCTTGGGGGTCCCTCCGGGTGTGAAAGATGGTGAAAGCCCTGATGTGGGGATACGCAAAGCCTGGAAAGCGGGTGCGGACGTGTCTGAGTAAAGCTTGGAATTCCAGGTAATAAACCAGAGTACTCTTAAGCACATTGGTAAGCCGCCGAAAAAGAGGGATCGACTAAACAACTCAGTAGGGGGTGGGAGCATGGCGTGGTCATCACGAGACCGTCGTGAATGAGGACATAATCCCACACCGCACCATATGATCCCCTCATGGAGGAAGGATGGGCCAAGGGGCCAAGATGGGATAAGGATTCCCGAGAGATGGGGCTGGACCCGAAGCCTAGACGTTCAGGTGGTCCTACGTATCCCATTAAGATGGGAATCAAGCCACACGTAGTTCTTGAAATGCAGTTTAACGTCATACCGGATGAGGAGGGGAGTAATATACCCCTAAACAAGGGAGGTGTATGGCATGGTAAAGAAGCCGTCGTGAATAAAGACGTAGTCCTACGTCACACCATACGATCCTATAAGATAGGTCCTGGGCCGCGGCCCGGAAAGGCCAAGGGGCCTGGGGCTGATCCTCGGTCAGGAAGGCCTGACTGGTTTGTAGTTTAACGTCTTACATGAGGACGGGGGGCCAGGGGCCCAAGGAGGCCAAAGGGCCTGAGGCTGGGCCTCGTAAAGGGAGTTGCACGGCATGGCACATGATCTCGACGTGAATGAGGACGTAGTCCCACACCACACCGTACACTCCGGGCAAGAAGGGATCTAGGCTGCGACCTGGAAAGGCCAAGGGGCCTAAGGTCAAGCATCAATCAGGAAGACCTGACTGGCTTGCAGTTTAACGTCTTACATGAGGACGGGGGGCCAGGGGCCCAAGGAGGCCAAGGGGCATGAGGCTGGGCCTCGTAAGGGGAGTTGCACGGCATGGCACATGATCCCGACGTGAATGAGGACGTAGTCCTACACCACACCGTACACTCCAGGTGAGGAATCCTGGGTCGTGGCCCGGAGAAAAGGGGAAGTTATTAGTCAGTAAGGCCTGACTGGTTCGTAGTTTAACGTCTTACATGAGGACGAGGGTCGGGGACCCAAAAAGGCCAAGGGGCCTGAGGCTGAGCCTCATAAAGGGAGGGCGTACGGCATGGTACATGATCCCGACGTGAATGAGGACGTAGTCCTACATTGCACCGTACACCCTTATAAGGAATCCTGGGCCGTGGCCCGGATCGTTAGCACCACCTGGGGGATGTTTGTCACCTCGGGATGGGGCAGAGGGGATCACTGTTCTTGATGCCTGGGGCATCTCGGGGTGGACCCGAAGATCCAGGACACTGTTGACCATGTTCGAAACACAGTGTTCCTATGGTGACCCATACAGTGGAAACAAGTGAGCGTCGACCGTTGACCAAATTCGCAACGCGGGACTTGTATCGATTTGTTGCTTGAAAACCCTCGGGGACGTTGGCCCGTATCGGTAGGAGAGCCCTTGGGCATTGTATCCAGGCCGTTATCGGGGGTCCCTCCGGGTGTGAAAGGTGACAGAATCCCAGTTAAGGAGTGGGTGAAGCTCAGTTGCGTTCATCCACGAAAGGGGCAAACACCTCCAGGGGGGAATGTACAGCCGGGTCGAGGCTTGCTCGACGTGGGTCGGGGAAAAAGTGTGCACCCTGCCATGTCTCGACCCGAGGGGAAGATTTTGGCTTTGGGCTGGGCCAACGGACGAAATGTCCGGGCGTTCCTACATATCTCACAAGGATGAGAATCAAGCCATACGTAGTTCTTTAAGGCCATGCAGTTTAGCGTCATGTGGTGAGGACGTGGGAGGGTAGAAGAACGGGAGTGGGTGCATGGTGCGACCTTTACAATATTTGCGCGAGTGGGGTTGCATGAGCGGGGCCAAGAAAGCCCACTCCCTGCTACACAAAGATCCTCCAAGGAGACTATTCCCAGGGGGAATAGCGGAAGAGAAAAGATTGGGGCTGGGCTCAAGACGAGGCGTCCGAGCGTTCCTACGTATCCCATGACGATGGGAATCAAGCCATACGTAGTTCTCGACATGAAGTTTAACGTCATGCGGGACGAGGGGCATCTCATTCGGGGATGTGTGCGGTATGGTACATGATCCCAACGTGCGGACGTAGTCCTACACTTTACCGTACGATCCCGTAAGAGGGTAAGTCCGAGAGAGACGAGGGGGCCTGAGGCCAGACTACGGTGGAGACGGGGCCAGGGGCCCAAAGAGGCCGAGGGGCCTGAGGCTGAGCCTCGGTCATGAAGACCTGACTGACTTGCAGTTTAACGTCTTGCAGTGAGGACGGAGACGCAGTTTAAGGTCATGCGGGACCAAGTCACAGTTTAGGGTCGTGCAGGACCCTCTCGCAGTTTAGGGTCGTGCAGGACCACTTTTGCCCTAGGCAAAGTATCTATTGAGGAATCTGGCATTGGTGGGAGGGGTTACATGCTCTCCATCTGAGGTCACCAAGGAGTATGCTCCATTGGGGTAAACCTTATGGATGATATAAGGCCCTTCCCATTTGGGTTCTAACTTGGGCGGTTTCCTACCGGGAATCATTGGCGCTCGCAGGGCCAGTACCAGGTCACCCTGTAGAAAAGAGCGGAGACGAACCTTCTTGTCAAAAGCTCTCGCTATCTTGTCCTGATGCCTTTCCAGATTGTGCAGGGCACGAAGTAGGTTCTCGTCCAGTTCCTCTAATTTAGCTAGACGGATCTCGGCTATCTCATCTGATGTCTGGTGATCATAAACTGCAGTGCGTAGCGACGGCAGCTGGATCTCAATGGGTAGGACGGCCTCAGCTCCATACACCAGGGAATATGGGGTCACCTGGGTAGAGTTGCGAGTCGTCGTCCAGTAATCCCAGAGGGCGTTGGGGAGCTTGTCCGGCCAACTTTTCTTGTTCTGACCAACCATCTTCTGCAGAATGTTAGAGAGGGTCTTGTTGAACACCTCTATCTGCCCATTCGCCTGCGCGTGGTAGCGGGAGGTATGGTTCGACCGGATGTCGTACTTAGCGTACAATTTCTTCAATTCAGCTGCTCGGAAGTTGGTGCTGTTATCGGTGAGGACGGCGTGAGGGACTCCAAACTGGTGGATAATGTTGGAGCTCACAAAGTCAACGATGGAACGGGCCTTGACTTCTTTGAGCGGAACTGCTTCTGCCCATTTGGAGAAGAAATCTGTAGCAGTCAGGATGAACCTGCATTGGCGGGATGTTGCCGGCGGATACGGTCCCACTACATCGAGTCCCCATACCGCAAATGGCCAAGATTACTTGGTGGGGTGGAGGGGTTCTGGTGGCCGATGCAAGAAGTTGGCGTGTACTTGGCACGCGTGGCATCTCTTGGCGTACCCAATGCAATCGTGGATCATGGAGGGCCAGAAGTACCCTAACCTCCGGATTTGATGGGACAGCTTCGGCCCAGCTTGATGGGCGCCACAGGAACCGGCGTGAACCTCTTGCATAACTTGAGGTATCTCTACTCCTTGGATGCAACAGAGGAGGACACCATCGAAACCCCGTTTATAGAGGATCTGCTCAAGAATGGGGCCGCTCTGGAGGGTAAATTGAAGTGCGCGGCGTCGGATTCGCTCGCGCTCGGCCCGGTCGTCTGGGAGCTGACCATTTTGGAGATACTTGACAAAAGGTGCTCTCCAGTCGGGGGTGGTTTCAACCACTGCGTCTGACGAACCCGGGACTCCCGATATGGAGGGTCCGGCGGTGAGATGACTTACCCATAGGCTTTCACGGTCCTCTTGGGTGACGGGAGCAATGAATCTCCGGTGGGCCACGTGTATGACCAAATCATCTTGCTCGGGTTCTGCGAGCGACGCGGCTAAGCCAGCTAGGGCGTCCGCTTGGCCGTTCTGCGACCGTGGGACATGGGTAACCTCTGGTCGAGAACAGAACTGGGCCATTAAGAGGAGGGTGTACTCCAGCAACGGTGCAAGCTCTGGCTTCCTGACGACGTAGTCGCCATTAACCTGTTTGATTACCAGCTCGGAATCTCCCTTCACATGTAGATGGGGTACATGGATCTCAAGGGCCAACTCGTGGCCGGTGATGAGAGCTTGGTACTCTGCTTCGTTGTTCATACAACCTTCTGACAACAGGAACGAGTACGGCAGGACGGCTTGCGCCGGGGTAATGAAAATAATACCAGACCCACTCTGTTGAGCTTGGGGTCATTGAGCCTTCTACCGGTGGGGCTCCGGGAGGCGCCGTCGAAATGCATTTGCCAACACGGGACAACATGGTCGACCGAGAGGATCGTCTCGTCGGGGAAATCCTGGTCCAGGGATTGATCCGCGAAGGTTGGATGGGCAGCTAAAAAGTCTGCCAACGCCTGTCCCTTAACGGCCTTCTGAGGCACAAACCTGATGTCAAACTGCTGGAGAATCACCGCCCACCGTGCTAGTCGGCCAGTCAGCATGGGGCAGTTCAGGATGTACTTCAGCGGATCCAACCGAGAGATCAATTGCACCTCGTGGTGTTGCAGGTAGTGTCTCAACTTCTGCACAGCGAAGACAAGCGCAAGGCAGCTCTTTTCGATAAGGGAATATCTGACCTCCGTATCGAGAAGCATGCGAATGATATAGTAGAGACTGTTCTCAGTGCCCTCGTTATTCTTCTGGGCGAGCAGCGCGCCGAGGGATCTCTCCAGGGCGGTCACGTAAAGGACCAGTGGCTTTCCAGAGACGGGTGGCATCACGATCGTAGGTTGGAGCAGATACTGCTTGATTTCCTCGAAGGCGATCCGACACTCCTCATCCCATTCGTAGGCAGTACCTTTCTTCATCATTCGGGAAAAGGGCTTACACTTGCCGGCCAGATTCGCAATGAATCGGCGTATATAGGCTAAGTGGCCTTGGAGGCCTCGGAGCTCTCGAATGTTGCTCGGGGGAGGCATTTGGCTGATGGCCTTGATCTTCTCCGGGTCGATCTCGATACCTCGGTATCTGACAACAAAACCCAAAAACATCCCAAAGGTGACTCCGAAGGCACACTTCAGCGGGTTCATCTTCAGGTGACGGGAACGGAGGAAACCGAACACTTTCTCAAGGTCTTTGAGATGGTCCTGGCGCTGGCATGACTTGAATACAAGGTCATCCACGTAGGATTCCACCAATGTCCCGAGGATCGGTTTGAATATGCGATGCATGGCCCTCTGATAAGTGGCACCTGCATTTTTCAAAACGAATGGCATTACCCGGTAGCAAAAGGTACCCTGGGGAGCCCTGAAGGCAGTGGACTCCTCATCTTCGGGGACCATCCGGATCTGGTTATACCCGGAATACCCATCCATGAAAGAGAGGGCTTGGAACCCGGCCGTGGCATCAATCAACAGCTCCGTCACTGGGAGTGGGAAGTCATCCTTTGGGCAGTGGCGATTGAGATCGCGGAAGTCGATGCAGACTCTGATCTGCCCATTCTTCTTCCTGACCGGCACAATGTTGGCGAGCCATTTGGGGTACTGGACCTCCTTAATGAAGTTGGCTTTGATAAGCTTGTCAACTTCGGCCTCAACCATAGCACCATGAGAAGGGTGCATTTTCCTGGGAGGCTGCTTGAACCCACGATGTTTTGCTGGGAGGCCCAGACGGTGGACGGCCACTTGGGGATCCAGCCCCGACATCTCATCGTAACTCCAGGCAAACACATCGCGGTGCTGTTTGAGGAAGTCTACATACTGCTGCCACTCCTCGAGGGACATGGCCGCACTGATCAACGTGGGTCTTGGATCTGCCTCGCTACCAAGGTTCACCTGTACCAGTTCATCAACCGTGGTAGAGACGCCTTCTTCAAAGGCTGGGGGAGCATCCTCCAAGTCTTCCTCCCCAGCCGTGGGGGGACTTCCTGCGATGGAATAAACTTCTGGGCTCTCAAAACCCGAGGGGCAGCTGGTGCCGGCTTGGGCAGCTGTGGTCATCACATCAGGAGACTCACTTGTCGTCGAGACCATAGCAATGAATGCATTTGATCCTATCCCATCCGGCCTTCGGCCTAAGGGGCCACGCTTGATGATATCAAAGCAGTGGTGACGTGTCGGCCTGAGTCGGTTAATTCCAGCCCGGCGGAATAGACATGTATGGCGCACCACCGTTGTCATGAGCTTGACGTCCCGGTACCGTACAGGGGTAGGAGGTTCCGGGATGACCCGAGCCTGGTTAATGTAGGAGTACGAGGTGATTTTCCGCCGCCGCATGGACACGGGAACATGCCTTCCTTGCGTACCCGAAACAACGAAACATTGTCCCATGTCGGGGGTCGTGGCCTCCAACCGGTGGATCGGGAGGATGTAGGCGTCGTCCATGCTTGCCCAGGGATCACTTGTGATCGGGGCGGGCTCATCCTCGCTTACCAGGATTTGCTTGTCCTTACTTTTGTAATAACCCGCATCCAGATAGCGGGCCTCACAAGCAGCGAAAGGGGACACGTCTCCTTGGAGGACGCCTACTCGACCGTTGAGCGAGTACTTAAAGCACTGGTGATACGACGAGGGGACCGCTGCATGCAGATGGAGCCATGGCCTACCCATCAATGTGTTGTAGGTGGTGTCCTGAGAAACAACCATGAACTCGGTGCTGGCTATTAAGCCACCGAACTGAGTCTTCAGGCGGATCTTGCCGACCGGGGTTTGCTCTGTCCTGTCGTACCCCTGGATCCTGAGGTCAGATGGAGTCAAATCACCTTCGGACAGACCCAGCTTTCGCAGCATCCGGGTCGGAATTAAGTTGATTCCATTACCCGTGTCAACAAGGCATCGGCGGACTTCCACACCGTTAAAGTGGCCAGTGATATACAGTGGCCGAATGTGCCCCTGTAGAGGAGGGTCTTCATCTTCACCGGAGAACGAGATAACCGTCTGACATTCGGCGTTTTCAAACGTCTCAGTATGGAAGGCTTCCGCAGCTGCTACCTCCGTCTCGAACTGGAGGGGACTCCTCAAGGCCTCGGCAAGTGCCTCGCGCATCTCGGATGACAGGCGCAGGGCCTCAAGGATGGAAAGCCTCGCCAGAATGCAGGCCAGGTGATTTAGGACATCATACTTGCGTGCCAAACGTGAACCTCTGCTTACAGGGGGGTTTTCGGCATTTGGAGGCATAGCGGGTCCTTCCGGTTGAACTAGTAGCCGGCTAGCACTGGGTACATCCTGCTGCCTGCTAGTAGAAGCCTGGAGAGTAGTCGCCGAACTAAGATCGGACAGTGGAGGCTGGCCTGTCGCCGGGCAAGACTGGCTGTGATATGAACGAGGCGGCTCTCCCCGATCCAGCAACACGAACGGCGGTGGAGGTAGAGCCGAGGGTGCTGGATGGGTCTGCGCGTGCTGAGATCTGCACTGAGCATGCTGCCTGGTCTCGGTAGCGTGCATGACTTGGCCGCAAGTGCCTGCTGACGTACCTTGATGACCGGCGCGATTGCGATTCCGCTGACATTGACGTCGGCTGGAAACGTTGGGGCGGTCTGCCTGGGGTTCCCCCTCGTCGGGGGTCATATAGGGCTTTACCAGCTCCACGGTGTTAACCAAAGCGTACCCTTGACTGTCGCTCGAAGATTCATCCACCGTTGGGCGGATTCTGGGAGGAATGCCCATTTCGGGAGGCATAAAGTCGCCGAGAGTGCGGGATGACGACGACACTAGCGGTGCACGTTGCTTCTTCTTGCGTCGCCGCTGCTTGCCTTTTTGGGCAGAGGTCAACTGTGAAGACGATGCTGAGGCACTGGCTACTTCTTCTGAAGGTTCCGACTGCTTCGGGCATTCCCGGATGATACCCTGGGCACGGACGACGGTTTTTCGAGCCATCCAGTTGCCGTATTTCTGGGACCCGCGGCTAGGGACTTGCTGCCACTCACCTTCGCCATCGCTGCCGATTTCTGATCCCGCAAAGACGCTTGCCACTTGCGCTGGCGCTGGGCCCAACTTGACTATGTTTTTGTTGACCTGGTCCTGAAGCCAGTCTTTAAACACATAGCATCGCTTGAGGGTGTGCCCCAGGATCCGATGATAAGGGCAGTAGTTCGGGTGATCGGTGAGATGCGCCTCTGCCGGCCTTCTGCATTCAGGAAGACGCACAATCCCTTGCTCTAGAGCACTTCGGAAGTAGCCAGGGACCTGATTTTCGTTGAACGAATAGGTCTGGTACCTTCTTTCCGGATAGGGGGCCCTGGGGGCCTGGTCCTGTCGAGGGACCGGAGGGGCCTGCCGAAGAGGCGGCGCCTGGTTGTCTCGCCTAGGTGGCGGTGGCGCATTGCGCGGGGGAACCTGTCGGTTCTGAGGCGGTCGCAGCTGGGCAGGAGCCTATGCTTGAGGTGGAGGACCTCTGCGGGGTTGCGGGGGTGGTGCCGCCTGCAGCAATTCCAACCGCCCTGGGGCTTCTATTTGAGCCATCGTGGCGGGTTCAGCCCTGGCGGCCCTCCTGGCTGGGATCATAGGGGGCAGCAAACGTGCCTGACTAGCCTGTTGCAGGGCCTCCTCGAGGCGCTGGGCCTTATCCGAGAAATCTATGAACCCTCCAGGATAGTTCTGGGTAATCAAGGAGGGTACCAGCTCTGTCATAACGTTCCCCACACACATCGTCAGTAATTGCTCCTGAGTCAGTGGCATATCGAGGGAATACGTAAGTCCTTTCCATCGGGCGATGAAGTCTGCAACCCGCTCATCAGGCCTCTGTTTGAACTTGAAGAGGTCTGCAATGCTGGTCTTTCGCATGGTGGAGCTGAACTGGTATAAGAACTGCCGGTGAAGATCCTCCCAACCGGTCACCGATCCGATAGGGAGCTGGCTGTACCAGACGAATGCCAGACCTTCCAATGTCTGTACGAAACATCGGAGCTTGGCGGCTTCTTGCTGAGCCGGGGTCCCCAGCATGGGGCCACACCTGGAAGAGAAATGAGCCAAGTGCTGGGGTGGGTCCCCTGTCCCATTAAAAGGCGAGAATGTGGGGTTCCCAAAACCCAGAGGCGCGGGCATATCATCCACCCACGCGGGATAAGGCTTGCCATCCGGTGGGACCGCCACCTGCCGTGTTTCCAACGCCTCGAGGCGGGCTGTGAGTGCCGCAATAAGGTCCTCCGGGTGGGGGTCCCTGTCTTGACGGGGATCCCTAACCACAAGCGCATTGCCAGGTTCTTCAACACGGTAGACGGCTTCGGCTGCTCGCGGGTCGACTGGATGGACGACCTGCTGGGCGACTGGGGGAACCCGGGTTGGATTCTTCAGATTGCCCCGTCGCTCAGGGGGGTTTGGCGAGACGTATCGCGCCCTCTTGTCGTATGTTCCGGCTTCCGCCCTGTCCGTGGCAGTAGTATGATCAGGGTTTCCCGGAGGCATCTCGCCGGGGGGAAGTTGTTCCTGCCCCTGCTGCCCCGGCCTGGGATTACCAAAGTCGGGTCATCGCTCTGCGGCGCGTTCAGCCAAGAGTTCGTCAACCAGCCTCTTCTGCTCAGCAAGCTGCTGGCGCAACGTGGCCTTCTCAGGCTCTTCGTCCGTTTTCTGCACAGAGGCGGACGGGTCGGAGTGCTTGACTATTCCGACGTGCTCCTTACCCTTGCCAGTGCTTCGACCGAGTGCCAGCGACTCGGTGGGTACGGGGAGGCCTAGCAGGTTCCTCTGATGACGGGTAACTCTCCCTGACGGGTCGAGTAGTGGCGGTACGCCCTCGGATGGTAAGTCTCCATCAAGGAACTCAAGCTCATCTTCCTTATCCACAATGTCGGCCATGTGGACTGTGACCCCTCTTGAGGGCATATCCTCAATGTCGCATAGTGAATCGGGCTGTCGTCGAATAGGGTCGAAGAGGAGAGCGGCATAGCATCCCCAACCACGGACTTTCACATGGGGGGTGGCTTCCCTGACGATTATGTGGAGTGCTTTAAGACTCTGAACGCATTTTCGTTGAAGGGCACTCTGGTGGACTGGCGACTCGGGGTGCTGGGCCACAAGGAGTGCGACCGCATCGATCAGGCGGCATTGTTCGCCAATCTCCTCGAAGTGCTCTCGACTTCTGGGGTACACTACTCGTTCGCAACGGAGGCGGAAGTGCGTCGCCCAGAGGGTTCGACAAAAGCATCCCACTTCTTCAGGGGTAAGAGACTCTGGTACGCGGAAATTCAGCGCCGCCGTGGGCCAGAACTTTTCTGGGAAATAATCCGCTGCAAGGATACTCCAGAAGCTCCTAGGCTCGGACTCAGGGTCTGGCCCTGTGTTGCCCCACTTGTCAACCAGGGGCGGCTGAGGAACCAGAAGCGGTACTGAGGTGGACCTTTGGGAAAATAAGCTCGGCGGTGGAGAATACGGCAAACGAGCTGACTGGCCGCCGAATTCCGGGCCATCCTCCGAAGAGTGAGGTGACCTAGCCACGATGTCACGATACGACGGGCTGATAATCCCAGCTTCCGGAATAGGAGCCGCGGCTACCAGCGATGGGTTGTGTCGTCGCTCTACCATCGTGGGCCCCCAAAATAACTCTACGTGATCCCTGGTAGAGGTAGAGGGCTCTTCTGGTGACAGGGGAGATGATTGCGTGGTCGAGACCTGCGGAATTCCCAGGATTTCTTCCCCCAGAATGTACCTGCGGAGAGAGACGGGAATCCGGTGGGCCTCAAATTCTGGGAGAACGAGGCTGATGCGTCTGTTTCCTACCCCAGTCCTTGATACAGAGGAGTTGGGAGAAGGTTCCATCGTTGAATCGCATTCCGCTTCCGAATCGGAGAAGCGGGCAGGTTTGATCTCCACCTGGGCCTTCCCAGGATTCTTCTTGTGGCGGTGACGACCCGCTCTTCTGCCCCTGGGTGGCTCTTCGGGACAGGGTTGACCCCTATCAGGCATCCTTGGGGCGGCGCTGGCGCCGTGGCGGAGAGGGCCCCCACTCGAGACAGCCGGGGTGCGAGGGGCACCAGGGCAAATGTCAAAGGGTACATGGGGAGGACCTCCATGAATAGTACCCATGTGGGCGGGGCCTCTGTTGGAACTGGCATTAGCATGGGGAAGACCTCCATGGTCGATGCGAGTGGAGCGAGGAGGACGTTCGCCAGTTTCAGAGAGGACGTAGGGAGGCCCCCCACGTTGGAGGAGGATCGTATGGATGGTGCCTTCAGCAGGATGAACTTCATACCCTGTATGGCGGGCGCGGGAAATGTCTCCGCGCTGAGCGCCACTGCCGCGGGGCAGGTCTTCCTGCAGGATGGGGGCAGCACGAGGCATGCCTCCATGGAGAACCTCAGAGTAGGGAAGGCCCACGCTCTGTGGAGTAGTGGTACAGGGAGGACCTCCGTACGGGGTGGCATCACCGCGGACTAGCTCGCGGCGATCACCACTGGGGCCTGCAACCCGGAGAGTCAACCCAGCCTGCCCATGGGGTGGTTGGGGTCTCAATCTTGGTTGGGCGAAGGGGTGCCCCTGCTCAATGTACGCGGGGGATTCATAATGTACGTCGGCGGTGGCTCGGGCCACTGTAGCTGTCGACGTGGATGCGCCTGAGCGAGCGTCCTCAGCCTGGGCCCGGCGCTGATGTCGGGTTAGGCGAGCCGGTGCAGGTGGTGTAGGGACGGAGTCTGCCTGCTCTTCCTGCGGGGCCGGACGGCGGCGCTGATGCGGCCGGACGGGAGCTCTCGCCTGGGGGCCCCGGGTCGGGGCCCTGAGCGGACTGAGCCTGACAGCGCTTGCCTCTTCGGCGTAAGGCGAAGAGTCATCAAGGCGTTCCGGGGATAGGCTCCCGAAACGGTTGAATGTCGGGGTGGGGAGCAGGGGCTCCCTGCGCGGCCTGTTGGGGCGGCGTTGACAGCGGGGCCTAGAGGCCTCCAAGTCCAGGCGGGCCATATCCCGGGTTGGGATGACCCCTTCTTCCTCATACCTGCGCACGAGGCTGTTGATCACCCTTCGTTGGATGACCTCTGATGGGGAAAGGGGACGTGGGCGTCCCGCATCCCGTGACGTGGCAGCCGTCGTGGCTGTAGTGGCGCCATGTGGTGTGGCCGTCGCGGTGTTGCCCCTGCCTCTGCGCGGGCGAGGAGCGGATGGTGACCGCATTTCCAAAATAGCAACCTGTTTCCTGTCAAGCGAAGGGATCAACTCATCAGTACTGAGAGGAAAAGGATTGACAGCCAGTGCCCCAGCGTTCTTCCATCCTCCATGTCTGTGAGAAGGATCCACGCCAACACGCTGCAGAGCGGAGTGCCCCACGTTCTACTACCCCGACTTCCGGTGAGTTTCACGACAGGCCCGCCATTTGCTTGGCGGGACCAGGCAACGGATATCTGGATCTGGTGACACGTCAATCTACTGGTGTCTCGAATGCTACTAATCTCCATATTGAGGAGAAGAATTTCACGTCGGGTTCGCCATTTCTGTTTCCGACGCTTTCGCCGGGGCGCGCGCATCCTTCTGCGGAGGACGCACGGCTTTGTCGGCCTGCATTCCCGCATTCCAAAGGCGGGCGGCATTCACTCCTTATTCAGGGACGTCTGCTCCTTGATCGAAACGGGATGATGGGATGTCGGTTCTTCCTCCTGTGGATTCCTCCTCAGAACTCGTCACCTAGTCCGGGTCTCCCTTATAGATTTAATACGTAGTTCGTGAAACTCTTCCCAGTGCCATGTTTCCATGGATACCGGTTAATTACACTGCTTCTGTCGGGACATTCCAAAGGGTCCAATCAGGGCAGCAACCTTCGGTCAGGGGAGTAGTCACGTTGAGGCATCAGTAGCGTGTCTGGATGCTGGGGTACCTGGCATGTCTGTCTGTTATCCTTGATCACAAGGCTTCTCGAGGGCGTGGAAGCCTGAGGCATCCCACATCGGGCGCGGGGAATTACATGTCGTGGACACATATCTGAGGTTTTCCTCAGCTTCCCGTGCTCAACACAGGGTATGCCGCGAGTTTAACTTCCAGCGGAGACGGATCAACCCAACCAGAGCATTAGCTGGGATAAATCGGATTGAGGGATCCTCCTTGAAGGGATATCGACACCGGGGCTAGCCCGTGGGCGACAGTGAATGGAGTAGAAGGAGAGTGAAGTGGAACCATCGCAGGGGGGCAACAGTGAAGTTGGGCTTGAGCCTTGATGAGGCTTCCTATGTATCCCCGTGGTAGGGAATCAAAGTCCGTGTCGTTCGGGATGGTGCCGGTAAACCGACGTGAAGGTGGACCTTGGCCCGATGAATGTCGTCAGCGTACCGACGTGAAGGTGGACCTTGGTCCGATGGGCATCGTCAGCGTACCGACGTGAAGATGGAACTTGGTCCGATGGGAGTTGGGCTTGAACCTATGGGAGGATTCCTACGTACCATGCCTTAACATGGATCAAAGACCTCGTAGTTCAAATGGGGTTGGGTCGCAATGGCTTACCACTGGACCAGAATGTAGTTTAACGTCATGTCAGACGAAGATGGGACCCGACGTGAAGAAACGACGGGTAGGTGTGTCGGTGAACCGACGTGAAAGTAGACCTTGGTCCACTATTGGTGGGATTGAACCTCATGGAGGTTTCCTACGTACCATGCCTTGACACGGATCAAAGACCTCGTAGTTCGGATGGGGTTTCGCCGGTGAACCGACGTGAAAGTAGACCTTGGTCCACTGGGTGGTGGGCTTGAACCTCATAAAGGCTTCCTACGTACCATGCCTTGACATGGATCAAAGACCTCGTAGTTCAAACGGGGTTGGGTCGCAATGGCTTACCACTGGACCGTAGTGCAGTTTAACGTCATGCTGGACGTAGGTAGAACACGACGTGAATTGGGTGATGGGTGGGCTTGAACCTCGTGGAGGCTTCCTACGTACCATGCCTTAACACAGATCAATGTCCCCGTAGTTCAAAAGGGAATGGAGTTTAACATCATGCCGGACGAAGATGGGTCCCGACGTGAAGAAACGACGGGTGGGTGTGTCGGTGAACCGACGTGAAAGTAGACCTTGGTCCACTATTGGTGGGCTTGAACCTCATAAAGGCTTCCTACGTACCATGCCTTGACATGGATCAAAGACCTCGTAGTTCGGATGGGGTTTCGCCAGTGAACCGACGTGAAAGTAGACCTTGGTCCACTAGGTGGTGGGCTTGAACCTCATAAAGGCTTCCTACGTACCATGCCTTGACATGGATCAAAGACCTCGTAGTTCAAACGGGGTTTTTCGGTGAACCGACGTGAAAGTGGACCTTAGTCCAATCGGTGGTGGGCTTGAACCTCATAAAGGCTTCCTATGTACCATGCCTTGACACGGATCAAAGACCTCGTAGGTCCGAGAATACAGTTTAACGTCATGCGGGACGATAGTGAACCCTGACGTGAATAAACGACGGGTGGGCTTGAACCTCATGGAGGCTTCCTACGTACCATGCCTTGACATGGATCAAAGACCTCGTAGTTCAAATGGGGTGGTCATGGTCGGTGCTCACTCTAAGCCCACGTGAGTCATGCTCGGTGTGAGAAACAAGAGGTTGCAAGGACCTGACGATCACGTCGCGAAGGGTGCGTCCGTGAGAAGCGAAGAGGGGCTTACGCGTTGAGCGGCCCAAGGTGTTGGGACTTACTCCAGGATAGAGGCCCAGAGGGGGGTGCCTCGTTCCCTATCACGTCCTCCACTGACCTTGGTAGTGGGGAAGTACAGAGATGCACGGGTGCAATCATCCGTACCAAAGGTTAGGGGGCTTACGCTCCGAGGCAGCCCTTCCCCTGCGAACATACACCACTCCGACAAGGAGGATCTCATTCCATGTGCGGAAGAGTTCCATTCCCGTGGAGACGAGTGGTGTAAAGAATGTTCGACCTGGGGAAACCCTTCATGAGGGAGACGAGGTTGGATCACAGTTTAACGTCATGTGTTGAGGACGTGGTGCTTGGCAGTTTAACGTCCTCCAGCTCGGACGAGGTGGGTTCACTCCACACCCCTAGGACTTACATAACCGGTACCCTCTGGTCCTTGGGGAAGGGAAGGTACCGGTAAGGCCATTGTAAGGGGGGGTAGTGGGGCGAACCATCGAGGGGTCCACGTTAGCGTGGCTATGTGAAGAAGCAATAGCTGTTAGCGTGCCTATGTGAAGAAGCATTAGGCGAAGCAACGCTACGGGTGGTGTTGCCCATGGGACTTTGAAATCACATCGTGCAAACCTGGAGGGTCGCACGGAAAGGGGAATCGCTAAGCATAGGAGTGTGCTTTGCGAAGTGGGGTGCCTTAGCCTTAGCATGGGGCGTAGGTGTGAATGGGAGGTGCTTCGCGAAGTGGAACAGTGTTCGCAGAGCACTGCCTCGCGAAGAAGGTGTGGTTCGCGAAGCAGGGTCCTGCCAAGCAATGTGCTTCGCGAAGTGGAGCGATCCTGCCTTAGCATAGGGATGACTCGTATGGGTTGGGTGTTTCGCGAAGCACAAGTGCTCCGCGGCTGCCCGGGTTCCCTTGGGAATCCCCTTCCTTCGCGAATTCCCTTGAGCTTCGCGAAGGGAATCCCTCTCGGAAGAGGGGCTCAAAACGAGACAAAGCAGAGCCGTCTCGCGAAGTAGAAATACCTCGCGGAGCTCATGATTCCCGGGGAAAATCGTGCTTCGCGATTCGGGAGAGGAGAAGCCGAAAGGTCGGATTGTCCGTCTTTGGGACTCAGGGGGAGTCGAGTATTTATAGGGAAGGGGCGCCGCGAAGCAGGGCTCGCGCGCCGCCTTCGGGGCTTCGCGGCGGCTCGCGAACGTCAAACGGTTTGCGGAGGATCACCGCCTCCGGAGCTTCGAGGCGGCTCGCGAACGTCAAACCGGTTCGCGGAGGATCACCGCCTCCGGAGCTTCGCGGCGTCCCCATGGTTGGGGCGCTTCGTGGCGAGGCTTCACGACGGAGCTTCGCGGTGGAGCTTCGCGAGGCAGCGCGCCGACCCTTTTTTGTTCTTTTGTTTCGGGCCACATTTTTGGCGCCAACAGGTGTAATTTCACATTTATACTTGACAAAAACAACTGTCAATCTTTTGATAGTTATTATTTCTTAAAAACACGCTTTAAATTTTAACAACAGAATTTTACTTTAAATTAACTTTTCCACTTCCGTGTTTTTAATTTGGGAAAATGGATCCCATATTTGTAATTAATAGGTCCATATTTTGTAAATTGGTAACTTTTTTATAGATTATAAATATTTCCTTCAGTAAATATTATATTTATCATGGTTAAAGGGTATATCATGTAAATTAGGGTACAAAAAGTACAATAATAATATTATATTACCCTAACATGTGTCATATATCTATTGGTTTATATATATCCAACCATGGGCATCCCTAGGTCATTTTAGGGACCCCATTGAGCCACCTTAGAGTGATAATGACAGTTTATATTAATTAATTTAATGTAAAGGGAAAAATGACATAAACATATATCTTTTAGTAAAACAATTTTTTACTTGGGGTTATTAAAGATATATTTTCAAGAATAAATACTAATTAGTAATATAAAACTATTTAATACATAATGATATTTTATTTATAATTTTTGGAAATTAAATAATTAAATTTATTTATGACACAATGATGATACATTTATTACTTTATTAATGAATGAATAAAATAAATGGTATTGTAAATTTTAAAATAAATATAATTTGAATGTTTTGATACCATCCAAGAATTTTATGGGTGATTAGGACATGTTGGTATTGATTCATTGTATTTGATTAGAAATAATCATTTTGTGATGATTTTCACCAAAACCAAATTACTAAATACTATATAAATTTATATAATTGAGTTTTTAAAACAAATACTATATTATTAATTGATATAATATTCATAATTATCTAAGGCTTGACCAAAAGACTAATAAATGGATATAAATATTAATAATGAACCTCATGAGTTTCTCTTGTCGGCTTATTGTATGTTTATTAACCATATAATATAAAAATACAAAGAGAAATGATAAATGTCAAACTATTTAACTAAAAGTTAAATCTAAAGGATAAGATTAATATGTGGACCTAAACCTATCTAAAACCAATTTCCTCAGAGGTTTGCGACCCATCCCAACATTATCCTCGAAATAAAAAATTTTGAGCCATTAGAAACCGAAAATTAATTTATAATAAAATAATATTGCAAGCTTTACCTATTGTGACTCTCACCTCTCTTAAAAAAGGGTAGTTCCCCTTCTCCTAATTTCACACATCCAAAGCCATTTTCCTTAGACGACCCCTACCCAAATATCCTCCCAACATTACAAAATTCATCTTAGAGGTCTTTCTATTGTCATAAAGCCAACCTAAGTAGCCATTTTTATCAAATCAAGAGAAAGAACCTGAAGAAGAGGAAAATATTTCATCACCACTTTCATGTTCATTTCATCTTCCAATTCCTCTTTCTTTGTTGTTGTTTCCATATTAAAATAATTAATATAGTATCTTCTATATAAATTTATGTTTTTATAAAAATGGTACAACCATATTCATTATTCTATCCATCATATGAATGACAATGTCACCATACATGCATATGTACGGCTTACCATCTCCATCGTGTGGTGTAGTTTGTTATTCCAACACTTCATTATTTGGATGTGTATAATAATGAGCATTAATGATGTAAATAATAAATATAACAAGTTAATTATTCTGTATATATGATATAACAGCCAATTACATATGATTTCACCATCAATATAATGATATTTTCACTCGTGCGTACGTACGGATTACAATCCCCATGAACGCGATGAGATTCATTCCCCATCGTAATCATTCAAGAAACACGGTCATTTTATGATTAAAAATAATTTTTATGAACATAATGTCATTATGAATATGAATAAAATACATCCTATACATAAAAAACATGGCATATGTAACCAAGCATATAAAGTAAAACAAATCAGTTACCACCCGAAACGATGAAACTACTAAAATATTATAAAAAAAGCAATATTATAAGATCAAATATGATATCATATTTATGAACATGATTATTTATAATATAATAACAATTCATTAAATATTATACATGATATTAACATACCATCAACTAAGGAAAATTATATTTTTAAGGGTTAATTGAACAATCTCCTTATTATAGGATGTTGTTTTTATGTTAGTATCTACTAGGACCTCTTTATCATCCATATAAATTTTTTCTTAAAAATTTATTTCAAAACATTTTTACTATTTACTATAATATGGGTTAAAGTCCTTTATACCTATATTTGACCATATATTTTTTTAAAGGAATATTTCCATCATTTCCCAATCAAGGTACATTATTACATATTCGATAAAATTATTGTAAGAATGTATTTTTTTAACATATACGGCGGGTGAGGCTAATTTCCGCCATTATAACATCGCTGAATCTTCCCTTACAAGCTTATAAGAATATTTTCAATATAATTTTTTTCTTTTCTAATTACAAGACTTCTAAAATATTTCAAAATAGAAATAGATATTTCTCTCAAAAAGTTTTGATTTCATCTATGTCAATATTCATTGATGAATTTTATACCTTTTTTATGTTGATTTATTATGATAAAAATCCTCAATATGTTATTTAAGGTTTTGTGAACTATTTGACTATGAATGGGTTATTTTTATAACATTCGTGTTTTATGGATAACGTATTAAAATTTCATATGCCAATTTTAATGTGAATGTTTGTGTTATGAATAAACCTTTTCATATAAGGAATGCATTTCACTTAGTAAGTGATGGGTGGAACCCGCTATAGCTCCTCGATGCATAGATAGGTCTCATGAGACCAACTAGTGACTTGCTATAATGCTTTGGTAAAATCTTATTTTTAGTCTTTGCACAAGCCCTTGACTATGTGGTTATGAAGTCTATCATTATTCATTCCATCATTATGAAATTGGCTATTGATAATACACGTGATTATTCGACTAGTAGAATTTATATGTGAATAAGTAAATGGAATTGTTTGCTTTTTATTTTCCATATTATGTTGATGTTTATGTTTAAGAGTCTTGTGTTCTAGTATTATACAATTCCTTAATTTTTTGTTCTTATTTATGACTATTTCTTCTATATTTTTATCCTTACTGAGCATCTGAGATCACCCCTTTCTTATGTTTTATTTATCCCATGATGCAATAAATTATATTAAGATTATCCTACAGGAATATGCTATGGGATATAAGAGAATTAAAAGGGAAAAAATGTTTTCTAATTTCATGATGAAATGTAAAAAATATGTATGTGTCTAGTTCTTCCAATGCTAATAAACAGATTGGTATTTTGGGAAATGATTCCTTGTATCTTTCCAATGTTATGTAATAATGCACCAAATCTGAGTAACTGGGGTCGGGGCATTACATGGAATGTATACCCAGTTTATTAATGGACATTTTCTGCTCTGATGGTTTTATAAATGAGTTTTGATTAATGTGAAATGATTTTCTATCCTTATGTGTATGCCACAAAACATCATTTATTATGTTATGATGTCATGATCCGACCCATTGGGGCTTGAGCTGTGACTCCCCAAGACTGCCTCCAGTAGGCCAGGGCTGGCGACTAGTGCTGAGTAGGCTATCACACATATGGGTGGCCATAGGATAAGGTACCTACACACATGAAACCACATACACCATCCTGATATATTGTAGCAATATATAAAAATTGAAAATAAATGAATGTATACATAAATCCCACAATAGAATTATATAAAGAGTAAAAAAGGGAAAATACATGGCCCTCTAAAAGAAAACATCCAAAGCGTCCAACCTACTTAGAATGAGGGGATCACTGTCAAATGCAGTCACTGGAAAGCTCCTCAGCCCAGATCTGGTAAACACACCTATCAGTCTTTGTCACTAAGCTCTGCCTACTCTGGGTCCTCCTAGGACTTCATCAAGATTATTGTGGTCTGCATAAAACACGTGACATTTTCCAGAAATTCCCATGTTGGGGATAGTATAAAGATACTCAGTAGGTGCCCCAAAAACCCCCAAATGAAAATGGAGAAAATGAAATGCATCAGTCCGCTCATCCCAACCAGAGAGAACCCAAATGATAGAGAACTCCAGCTCATGACCATCCTCAACTAAACAGAACGAGTCAGCTCAAACCATGAGGTATGTCATCAATGATGTGACCAAACCTACGGAAAACCTAGAAAACATACCAGATATACTCCAATTGGGCACCAAGCCTCATGAGGGTATTTCCTCACCACATGTGTCAGATTCTAATCTAGACTCTATAGAAACACATAACCATTATGAAACTGTCTTCGAGATCTATCATCCCATATGATACTCGTCCGAAAGATACACTCTATCAGGTCTCACACAACCATCTTAGTTGGCCCATCTGAGAGAACACACTCTTCAGATATCATTGTTATGGATGTCATCCAAAAATGCAGTGGAATCACCAAACTCCCTGGATAGGGGATCATTTATTTGGTCCACTAGGGGATACAATAACTCATTCCAGTAACTCAATGGTCTTTCAGATAAAGGATCACTCAAATGATCTAATGGGGGACACTAAAACCCGATGTCATGTTCCAGAGACCCCATCACTCAGATAGGTGATTATCGCCTGTGTAAAGGTGTCCTGGACAATGCTGAAAACACTATCTGGTATAACTCACGGTATAGGGATCATACCAATGATAACATAAACCCTATCGAAACCACACACTAAGTAGGGGATCATATAACCGACAACACTGTGACCCTACTATTACCACCCACTGCATAGAGGATCAAATTATTGATAATGCGAGAAACCCTATAGGTATGTCTTGCTAGATAGGGGATCACCGCCTGTGCATATGATTTCCAATAGATACCAAGAACCTGATCTAGGGAAGTGATGCTAGAGTACCCTTCCACGGCCCCACTATAAGGATGTAACAACACTGTCTGAACCGATCCTTTCGAGGGGATGACAAAACTATACTAGTATTGTAATGAAACATGAACTCCCATAGGGAAAAAACAAGGCAATTCACTCAACCATTGTTGGTCCAAATGCTGTCAACTCATGTTTCTTACAACATCACCACAATGTGCATATCTTAAGCCTAAATTGATGCCACCATCACATTCTATGCAGAAAACCATACAGGACATGCTCATAACTCACCCAAAATGGATAGCCATTGAAAAAGATACTATTCACCATAACAATCCTTATTGGCGCCCACCCATCAATCTCAGATCCCAGTTATTGGAACACACAAATTTGAACCTCTTGAAAAACACACCGAATCATCTAGTCATTCGTCTAAAATAGACACCCAACAAAAGGTCACATCTTGTCGCAAATGCCAAAACTGGGTCTCATGGGGACCTTACCCTAATTTTAGATTCACCACCTAAAATTGGTCATCAAAAGTATTCCATGAGGCAAGGGTTGTGTGGACATAGACAAGACCTGAAATTTACCCCTAGATTTCATGTTATAGAGGTTTAGAGAACCCCCGAATGAATATTAGTTGGAAAATGTACATGGGATGTACTCTAGAGTACATAAGGATTTCCCATTTATAATTACATAGCTTGTAATTTACCATACACGTTGTCTACTATTCAAGAAACACCATACATTGTTCTTTTTTACCCGAACACAAGCTCATATGACACTACACGGCACGTACTCCTAGTACACGGGGTGTAGTTTTGAAAAACCACCATTATGTGTTCTTCTTCACCCGAACACACACCCATGTGTCACTAAATGGTGTGAACTCCCACTACATTGTGTGTAATATTAAAAATAAATTCTTCCCCAAGGGGGAAGAACACACAGCGTCTGTGACTACTTTACATTATGTGTTGATGGAAAAATAGGACGGAATTTCCCTATAAACATCCAGGATCTCCCCCGTTCACCCTGAAACACACAAATTGATCCATCAGGGTTCTCTAGCAGTTGTCTAATGGATATATAACTTTAAAAAATGCATAAATATGGTTATTGGGACTAGAATAAAAAAATTCCTACCTTTAGGGGAAAACTTTGAAGCTTCGAGGTCATATCTGTGCTCACATGCTCTCGATGCGCGATCCTGGAGAGAGCGCCATCAAGATCTGAGTTTAACGTCACCTCGTTTTGATGATCAAACCTCTAGGTTATTCATCAGCAAATATTAGAGGAAGGTAGACTAGGGGATTCATCCTCCTCTTTCACACAAGGAAAGAAGGGGATGAGATTTAATTTTTAATTAAATTAGCTCTGCAAACTCCCAGGCCTCGACTCTCCCCCCCCCCAAACCGACACTAGGTGATGAAAATGTTTAGGTTGTTAATATTATAAACACGACGTTCCAAACACAACAGAGGTCTCAAATTTTTAATCAATACTCTATTCATGATTTATTCATTTTGATCTCCATAAATAAATAAATTTATTTATTTATGAAAATTCCCTCGATAACTTTTTCAACGGCAGGACCTTGCCGAATAATCTTATTCCCTACCTAGGGTAAAAGTCATGCTCCGGATGCAATTTTTCCCGTAGATTCTATATCCGAGTAAACATTTACGAGATAAACCATTTCCTCTATGTTCATTGTATAAAAATGCACAATATTTTTATAAAATTTATTTCAGGAAAACCAGGCCTTGGAATCCCAGGTCGTAATCGCGCAGAGCTCTAGAATTATTCGTAGGAATATTACAAAGTATAATAAGAAAAAAACATATTTTTTACATCCTCTACACCTTAAGACATTTCATCCGAAGAAATCCATAAGAACAAGGAATAGAAACTGAACACTGAATTGGGTTTCCCACACATGAATGTTCACCAAAACCCACAACAAATACACAAATGGATCACATGCTGCCAATTAAAATGCTCTCTGGGGAACCTAAATCCTTTCTCACAAACTCCCCAACACTCCAATCTATCCCGAAAACAAATTTTTTAGGTACATGACAACCATACCTCGACACTATTTTCTTTGGGCAGCACTGACTCGACCACACTATTTTAATCCCATCCCAAAAAAACTCTTCCCTCTAGGGGAATGATCCCTCTTCCTCATGAATTTTAAGCCCATCGAACAACACCAGTACACGGTCTTACCAACACCCTAAAAAAACATCAAGCATGAAGTAGAAATAAAAGAGTATTCGTTACAATATATATCAAAACTACTTCAGAAAGTATACAGGAGACAATGTGTACCAATATACATCCGCATATCCTCTAGGTAAATGACCTGTAAAGCTTATAGTTGTCCTTACCCCGTCCTCTATCTCCCTGAGCCCGACGTGGACTATCTGGGGGTGGTTTTGGGGGTAACTCGTGTCACCTTCCACTTCCTGCTATTTTACCAGCTTCATCTCCATGTCTATTGCCCTGTGAACCCCCATACATAAGACACAACCTCTACCTATGAATCTTGTCGACAAACTTCTTATCAGGACCACATCGGGTTGCAAAATCTCTAACAATATGTCCCCAACTATCACAAGCATAACATTGCCCCTCCTGTGGTTGACCAAAATTGGCCTACGATAACTGAGATCCCTGAGCCTTGTATACTCCACCCTAGGGCCTCCTCCTAAAACATCATGAATTTATGGAATCATGAGCCTCTCGTTGGCTTCCATCTACCGAACTGGCTGTTGAGGTCGAAGCACCTGGGTGTCAAACACTGATGGTCGATGTCCTCTCATCCAGAAAGTTGTCCACCACCAAGGCCCACTCCAACACTCCAGTATAGGTGGGTAGGCACAATGAAACCACACCTGCACATATTTCTCTACATAGGTCCTGATCGAAGTTCCAATCCATAAATAATGGGTCTCGAAGAATATCTTGTGAGTAGCATGACTAGTCTGTAAACCTCATTGCGTACTCTAATATGGTCATTCCCGTCTTCCGTCGCTGCAGAAGATCCTCGATCAACAATGACCTGAGTGTGACTGGGTAAAAAATTCCCTGAAGAGGTACTAAAACACTGCCCAAGTGAGAATCTCTTTATCCTTGGACTACATCACCAAAATCAACCATCACTGGGCCGAACCATGCATAAGGCTCATATCTAGGACCACCAACTAATTTGGAGGTGCCCTCAATAGGCGGGAAACTTGAGTGACTTCCTCGAGCCAGTCCTCAGCTGCTTGGGGGTCTGCATAACCATGATACCTCATAGGTATCTACCTCTAGAAATCATGCAGTTCACTCATCCTACATGCGTCATCATCTTGCACTACTGAGACAACCATCTGTTAGATAGGTGGTAGCTGAATTAGTAGAACACCTAGAGGTCCAACCTCTGAACTAGTTCCCTACTCCAAATCCTCTTATCAAGGTTGATCATCACCAAAATTGCACTATGGAACCCTCTCTAGCTGTCTTCGTAGAGGAATCCTAAAATACAATCATGAAACACCACGATCAAAGAGCGTATCTCAGGAGCAGACTGAAGAAGGACAAGTAAAAACACAAACCCATTATTATATGATTCAGGTACCATTATATCCATGTGACCATGTTCATAATGTATTTAGTCCAAATAATAGTAATCAAAGTCTTAGTGAATGTATATGTCGTTCGTCGCACCAACACTGGAGTCCCTAGCATGAATTTAAACTCAATAGATCCAAACACTACCACTGCGCAACCCAAAACCAGTATCATAGCAAGACCTACTATGGTCATAGATCCCAATGGCGGGACCTACTCAAATTCCACAATGTCAGGCATGACCAATAGTGGCTAGAGCCATTAATCCCAAATCCCGCCTCCAATAGGGCATGTGATGGTGTCTAGCGCCGAGTAGGCTATCACACACTTGGGAGGCCTTAGCCTATGAAACATGTAAACACACCCCCACACACACCTCTATTAAATAATGTAGATATATATAAAAATTTAAATGGAATAAACACATACATCTATCCCACAACCAGACTACATAAAATGTACAAAAGGGAAAATATGGGGCCCACCAAAAGAAAACTGACAAAGCATCCCACCTCCTCAAAATCCGGGGATCACTATCAAAAGCACGGGCTAGAAATCTCCTCAGCCCAGATATAGTAAACCCCCTTTTCATTATATCTCACTATACTCCACCTGATCTTAGTCCTCCTTTGATTTCGTCAAAAGATATGATGTCTGCACAAAACACAAGACATGTGCGGCAAATTCCTGATCATGGGTGAGTATAATGATGCTCAATAGGCACCCCAAAAACCCCATGTGAAAAGGGAGAAAATAAAAAGAAGTCAATATGATCATCCCAACCATGGGGAACCCAAATAAGATAAAAACTCCATCTCATCACTATCCATTGCTAAAATCAACCAAGTAGCACAAACCAAAGGGTATGTCATCGATAATGTGCAACACCCAATGAAAACCAGGAAAACCTGCCAGATATACTCGTCTTAGGAACCAAGCCTCATGAGGGTCTGACCTCATCACAAGTATCATATTCTACTCGAGACTCTATAGACACACATAACCAAGAGAACATGCTCATTGAGATCTATCATCCCACATCAGACACATTTGAGAGATATACTCCATCGTGTTTCAAAACACCATCCAAGTTGGACTATCCGAGAGAACATTATCATCACATATCATAGTTTTGTATGTCATGAATAAACTCAGTAAAAATACCAAACAACTCATATTGGGGATCACTCCTAGGTTTCACTAGGAACAAAAGAACCCAAGTTGGTATGTCAAAGATCTCCCAAATAGTAGATCAATCCCAGGACCACTGGGGGATTCTACAACCCGATCGGACATGCAAAAAATCACATCACTCAGATAGGGGATCATTGCATGTGTAAAGGTGGGATTGATGATGCTGAAAACCCCATCTGATATAAGTCATGATGTAGGGGGTCGAATCAATAATATTGTAAGCCTTCTCAAAACCACACACTGAGTAGGTGATCGTACATACGACGATACTACTACCATACTATTACACCCACTATGAAGGGGATCTTGTTACCTTTGTTTCCACAAACCCTACAGGGTTTTCCTTCTTGGTAGGGGATTACCACCCCTTCATAAGTGGCCAATGTGATACCAAGAACCCGGTCTATGAAAGAAATAATTGAGGATCCTGCCATGACCTCATGGGAGTGATGTCCTAACTCTAGGTAAACACATCATATCAAGGGGATCACAAACCAATATTTTGGTTGTAATGCCACACGAACCCTCATAGGAACGAACTAATGGAGTTCACTCAACTACTACTAGTCCAATAATTTCCAACCCATGATTCTACTAACATCAATAAATTGTGAGATTCCTAGGACTAAACTGAGTGTGGCATCACATTCTATGTGGAAAAAAAGAAGGATATACTTATTAATCTCCCAAAAATGATAAACTGTGATAAATTTATGATTCACCATAATAATCCTAAGGTAGGCCCATTCCTTGATCTTGTAACACATCGAATGGATTGTTCCAATATGATCCTCTAAAAAATCACACATAATAGACTACTCATTCGTCCAAAACGGACACCTTGTGAAAATGTCACATCTCGTTGCACACACCCAAACCAGGCCTCATGGACCCTGCACACCAATTTTAGATTCAGCATAAGAAAATGGCCAAAAAATGACCCTCTTGAAGCAAGGGTCATGTGTTTGCAACTGGAACATGAAAAGATCCCATGGATTGTATGCTATTGGTGTTTAAAGAACCCCCCTACGAAAATGGGAAGGGAAAAGTCCATGGCTTGTACAATAGAGTCCATGGGGCCTACACAAGTAAAAGTACATATCATGTGATTTATGTAAAGAGAAATTATTGTACACAAAATATCATCCCATGTGATTTTTCCCCTGAACACAAGCCAATGTTCAACTACATGGCGCGTACACCGAGTACATGGCGTGAAGTGTCTAAAAACAACATTTTTTTGTTCTCTTTCACCCATAAACACACCCATGTACCACTACACGACATGTATGGTTCAAAAGTACATCCTACCCAAATGGGAAGAACACACTTCTTGTGTGACTAGTTTACACACCATGTTGATGGAATACTGTGATGAGATTCCCCTACAAACAACTCAGATCGCCCCTGTTCACCCCAAAACAAACATACCAACCCTTCTGTGGTTCGTAGCAGTTTTCTAAGTGATCTATAACATTAAAAAAACACATAAATAAGGGATAATGACAAAAATTCAAAGCCACCTACCTTGATGGTGAAAAGCTGAAGCATCGTGGTCGGATTCACGCTCCAAAACTCCCGATGAACTATCTAGGAGTGATCACTGTCAAGATCCGAGTCTGGTGACACCACATTTTGATGATATGTCCTATGGGTCATTTACAACCAAAGGGGAATGGATGATGAAGATGGGGATTTGGACTCTAGCTGCACACAAGGGGGAGAATAGGGTAGGGGATTTAATTTTGAATTAAATCCCCTTTGCTAACCATCGGGCCCCGATTCACCACCAACCCAAGATGATGTGCTGTCAATGTTTATGTCACACCTATGGTAAATGTGACATTTCAAACACAATTGAGGTCTGATAATTTTGATTCAATACTCTATTTATGAGTTATTCATGTCGACCTCCACAAATAAATTAATTTAGTTATTTACTAAAATTCCCTCGATAATGTTTTCTACAGCTGGCCCGCGTCGACTAATCTTATACCCTACCTAGGGTAAATGGAAAGCTCTAGAAGAGATTGTGCCCTATGATTTCAGATTAGAGATAAATTTTAAGAGATTTCCCTTTTATTCATGTTCATAGTAGAAAAAATACAAAATATTTCTATAAAATTTAATCCAGGTACACCAGGATTCCGAATCGCACGTCTCCATCCCGCCTAACTCTGAAATTATTTGTAGGAATATTTGATACTCTGATAGGAAAAAACTAGAGTTTCAACATCCTCCCCAACGTAATACTTTTTATCCCTAGAAATCCATAAGCATGAGGGAATGAAATTGAACTCAAAACTTGGTCTCCCACACTAGAAAGTTCAACAAAACCCAAAAAAAACCCACTAAAGGTCCATGTGATTCTAAATAGAACACACTCTAGGGAACCCAAATCCTTTCAAACAAACATCCCAACACACAAACCTAACAAAAACACACATGTGTGGGGGGATAATCCATGATACATTGACACTAACCACATTGTGCAGCACTGACTCACCTGCATGATTTTAAACATGTCAAAAAAACACGTCCAGATAGGGGAAGGATCCCTCTTTATCGTGCGTTAGAAGAACATCAAAGAACAACAGAACAAGGTCTTACCAATGCACTAAACAATCCTAGAGAAAGATATGGAAAAGAAATAATATTGCCTTAAAATGTATTTAAAAACTACTATAGAAATAAAAATTTACAAAATGTGTACCTCTGTCCATCCGTGGAACCTCAAGGTCAAAATCCTCTAAAGACTATAGTTTTACTCTCACCATCATCCTTCTACATAAGCCTGGCATAGACTACCAGGGGGTGGTGGGGGTGGAATCTTTTAATGCATGCCACATCCTGCTATTGTACCTGCTACATCACTATGTTCGCCACCCTAAAGACCTCCATACTCAAGATGATGCATCTGTTAAGGAGGTCTGTCGACCGACTCCCACTCAGCAGTATGAAGGGTCATAAAATCTCAAGAAAGATGTCCCCAGTCATCACAAGTGTAACACCGCCTCTCCTGCAACTAACCAAAACTGGCATGTGTTCCCTAAGGGCCTTGAGCCTCAGATCCTCCACCCTAGGGATGCCTACAAAACTATCATGCACAAACAGAACCCGGAGCATGTCGTTGGATACCAGCTACTAAACTAACTGTCGATGTCTCATCTCCCATGTGACCAACACTGACAGTTGGGTCTGCTTAGCTAGAATTATCTCCACCACCATGGCCCGCTGTAGAACACTAGAATACATTGTAAGGGACAAGGAAACAAAACCTACTGAGATGTGTATTCATAGGCCCTACTTGAAGGTCTGACCCAGAAAGAGAAGGTCTCAAACCATATCCATTTAGTTGAAATATAGTTCTGTAAACCTCACTGTGTACTCTGACACAATTATGCCCTCCTGGTGAAGGTGAAGAAGGTCCTAGATCATCACAGACCTCACCATGACTAGGTAGAACTCATCCCTAATGAGCCACTCAAAATCTGTTTAATGAGCATCTCCCCATTATTGGACCGGATCACCAGAGTCCACGATCGCCCAATCGAACAATGCAGAATTCTTACCACTAGGACCATAACCTCATCTGGAGGTGTCCTCACAAGTAGAAAAACTCATGTGACTACCTCGTATTAGTCATCAGCTACTTCAGGGTCTGGGTCACCATGTTACCTTAGAGGTCACTGCCTATGGAACTCGTGCAGTGCATTTAGTCTGCACGAATCCTCATCTTACACTTCCGGCACAACTAGCTACTCAACTGGTGGTGGATCTACTGACAGACCACATGGAGGTATATCCTAAAAACATGTTCCCTCCTCCAAAGCCTCTATATGAGGTGTATCATCGTAAAAATCCAACTATGGAACCCTCTCTAGCTGTCATAATGGTGGAATCCTAAATGACAATTAAGGTGTTCTATAATCAAAGAGTATATCTGGGGAGATGAATCAAGAAGCATAAGGAAAACCCACAACTCAGTCCTATAGGATGAATATACCATTATTTCCTTGAGACTAGTGTATAAATGTTTTGAGTTGAAAGTTGGGTTATCAGAGTCCTAGTGAATGGATACATCGACCACTACACTGACACTGGAGTCCCTGGCCTGAAATCTAATATCGAGACATTCCTACACTACCTATATAGAACCCAAACCATGTTCATAGCTAGTTCAACAATTCTCTAAGATCCAAATGGTGAGACCACCTCAGATGCCACTATATCGTGACACATCCAAATAAGGCTCGAGCCATGAAACCCAAATTCTTCCTCTAATAGGCTAGGTTTTGGCGACTAGCACTGTTTAAGCTATCAAACACCTAGGAGGCCTTAACATAAGGTACATGTAAACATGCACCCACATACACCTCCATGAAATAGTGAAAAGATATAAAAAAAGTATAATATAATTTAATCAATTAATCTATCCTAAAGCCATATCATAGAAAATGTAAAAATGGGAAAATAAAGGGCCCACCAAAAAAACATCCAAAGTATCTAGCCTACTCAGAAGGAAGGGATCACTATTAAAAGCTCCCATCAGAAAGATCCTCAGCCTGACTCTGGTAAACACCTCGATTGGTCTATCTCACTAAGATCTTCCACCTCTAGGTCCTCCTGGGACTCTGTCAAAAGATTGATGGTCTTCAAAAAACTCAATACATGTGAATGAAAATCCCATGATGGGGTGAGTATAAAGATACTTTGTAGGTGACCCAAAAACCCCAAAAGAAAATGGAGCAATTGAAACAAATCAGTCCTCTTATCCCAACCGAAGAGAAATCCAAATGAGAGAAAAACTCCATCTCATGACCATCCCCATATAAATACAACATGTCTGATTAAACCACAAGTTATTCCATCGAAGACGTTACAACACCCTAAGAGAAACCCCAAAAACACACCAGATATACTCATCTCATGAACCATGCCTCCTGAGGGTCCGACCTCATCGCAAGTGTTAGATTCTACTTGAGACTATATCGAAACACATAACCAAGAGAACATTCTCATTGATATCTATAATCCTAGAAGACAATAGTCTAATAGATACAGTCTATCTTGTCTCACACAACCATCCCAGTTGGCCAATCTGAGAGAACACGCTAATCAGATATCCCCGTTAAGGATGTCATGCTGAAACATAGTGGAAACACCGAACTCCTGAGATGGGGGATCACTCCTATGGTCCACTAGGAGATAAATGTACCCAATCATGTATCTCAATGATCTTTCAGATAGTGGGTCACTCCCAGTATCCATTTGGGGATTCTACAACCCGATCTAACGTTCCACAGATCACATCACTCAGTTAGGGGATCGTCATGTATAGGTTATCTCAATGATGTCAAAAAACACATTTGGTATTACTCACGATGTAGGGGATCATACCAATGATACCATATAACCTTTTGAAACCACACACTATGTAGGGTATTATACAACTGATTATACAACAACCCTTCTTTTACCACCAATTGTGTAGGGGATCATATTACCGAAGATGCCACAAAACCAACAGGGTGTTCCTACTATATAAGGGATCGTTTCCTATACAGATGTGGTCACAACGAAACCAAGAACCTGATCCAGGTAAGTGAAGTTAGAGGATCCTTCCATAACCTCCATGGAGGGATTCCACAACTCTATGTGAAATCATTCTATCAAGGGGATGAAAAACCTACACTGGGGTTGTAATGACATGTGAACCCTCATAGGAATGAAAAAAGAGAGTTAATTAAAACAAATATGATCCAAAACATTGTAAACTAATGTCTCACACAACTTCTACACATTGCAAAAATATTATGCCCAAACCGAGGACACCATTACGTTCTACGCGTACAAACACACATGATAGGCCCATTACTCACCCGAAATGGATAACTGTTGAAAAAGTAATCTTCACCATAACAAGCATGTGTGGGGACCATTCGTAGATCGTGGAAAAAATCAAAAAGATTGATCCAATGGATCCTCTAGGAAAATTACTTGGAATCGAATACTCATTCATCCAAAATGGACATCCGGCGCAAAAGCCGCATCTCGCTGCAAACACCCAAACAAGGCCTCATAGGGCCCGCACCCTGATTTTGGTTTCATTTCATTAAATTGGTCTCAAAACATCCTCCTTGAAGCAATGGTCATGTACTCATAAAAGGAACATGAAAAACACCCCTGGATTTCATGTTATAGGGGTATAAAGAACCCACAGATGAAAACAGGCTAGATAAAGTACATGAATTGTCCTCTAGAGTACAAGGGGTCTTCCCGTGTCAAATTAAATGATGTATAATTTATGTACACATAATTTATTGTCCACAAAATACCTTCCCATGTTATTTTCACACGAACACACACCCATGTTCCACTACACGGCGTGTACTCACTGTACACTGCGTGTAGTGTTCAAAAAATGACATTCCATGTTCTTCTTCACCTAGATATACTCTTATGTGCCACTACATGACGTGTAATACCACAAGATGATGTATACTAATCAAAACTCCTTCTTCCCCAAATGGGTAGAACAGAAGGCATGTGTGACTAGTCTGCACTCCGTGTTGATGGAAACATCTGAAGGGATTTCCCTACAAATAGCCTGGATAACCCGCATTCACCCCAAAACACACATATCGACTTGTTAGGGGTCTCTAGATGTTGTCTAAAGGATATGTAACCCTAAAACAATTAATAAATATGGAAATCGAGACTGAAATGAAAACTCACCATCCTTTTGTGAGAAATGCCAAATCTTAGAGGTCAAATCCACGCTCTGTAACTCTCGATGCATGATCTAGGAGTGATCAACATCAATATATGAGTCTGAAAGCACCTCGTTTCAATGATCTGGCCTCCAGGATATTCTTCGCCAAATAGGAGAAAAATTTGGGAGGGGGACATTGGGATCCCGCTGTGCACAAGGAGGAGAAGGGGGAGTGGATTTAATTTTTAATTAAATCCTCTCCCCAAGATCCCAGGCCCCGACATGCCACCAACATGACAACAATCAATTGAAATTTTTATGTTGCGCTTAGGGTAAACGCGAAGTTCCAAACTAAACATAGGTCTCAAAATTTTGATATGAGACTCCATCCATGATTTATTCATGTCGAAAGCCCATAAATATATTTAGTTATTAATTTAAAAAAATTCCATCGATAAAATTTTATATAGAAGGCCTGTGTCAACTAAACTTATACCCCATCTTGGGTACACTCCATGCTCTGGATGCAACTGTGCCCTCATATTTCTGATCTGAACTACCGTTTATGGGATAAACCATTTATTTCATTTGCATAGTATAAAAATACATAATATTTTAATGAAATTATATATAGGAACATTGGTCCTCAAAATCGCAAGCTGTCTCCGATACTAGCTTTGGAATTATTCATAAGAATATACCAAAGTCTAATAAGAAAAAAATTAGCTTCTAAATATACCTTTTGGTATTATTTCCATTACGTCTAATGAAATTTTATCCCATGAAATGATATCAAAATATTTCATATGTAGGATAAGACTTTCAAATGTGATGTTCTTATGTCTAATGATCATGATATTATTGATATTTTCCTAGTTTACTAATTAGAATTTTATCTAACCCTTTCATATGTTTCTTTTCCCCATTTCATGAATAAGTCTATTAGGTAAGATACGACAAAAAATTGTGTAGTTATGTGGAAATATTTGGGAGACAATGTTGATGTTTTATGAACCTGTTGTTTTTTTCCCAGTTTCTAAATACATTATACATATATGATCCTTTCATGACATTATTATATGTTGTAGTGAATTCACTTCAATTTTGATTTAACATTAATGAATGAAAAGTGTTGTTCTTTATACTATAATCTTCAAAAGACTTACAAATTGAACATGAAAACCCCAAAACCAAACAAATACAAGTCATTGAAAAAAGGTATGGTTAGGAATACCTCAAAAAAGTAACATGATTTTAAAACCTCCCAACCATAAATAATTTTTTCCCTATAAATAATAAAAATAATCCTTTTGGAAAAAATATGATACCACTACTCACTAATCAGTGACTCCATATCCAAAATATCATCATTATAAGAGCCATGTAGACATATAACATAGTCTGAAGGTATATTCATCTCGTGAATTACCTTTGTTTCAGAATCAACTATCATAAATGGTCATTCAGTCACTGATAAATCATGTTCAATAGCAATAACACTAAATTCCAAAATATAAAACGGATCAGATATATACTTTCACAGCTGTTGTACATGGAAAAAATTATTTATCATTATCAATAGTGATTGTAGTACTGAATGATAATCAAATTCTCTCACCTTATTAGTGACCTCCAAATGTTCCACGAAACAAGGATCAAGAGTATGTTTCCTCCTAAGTCGTTGATTACTCAAAAAAGGAGATACCTTCGCGAACAACGAATATCATCATAAGACATTCATCTTCTCTTCTCTATCAGCATTATTTGATGAATCTATGGAATATTTGTTTTCCTCAATTGAATAAATCATCATCCAACCAAATAACATTCCCCAATCTATGATAAAAAAAATCAATTTACAAGGCTATCCATACAAGGCCTCAAAAGGATCCATTCTGATCATGGACGAGTAATTATTGATATAAGAAAACTCAAAACAAATAATATTATCATCCCAAGCCACAACAAGGTCATGGATCCAATAATGAATCATCTCTTCAAGAATAGGTATATAATTTCTTATGCTTCCATCCAACTGTAGATGGAATTCCATATCAAATAGACATGAGATCATATAAACTCTTTAAAGAATCTTCAAAATTAATAAGTTAACTAATGATCCCAATCAATTTATATAAAATTATTAACATTATTCAAGTGAAAAATAAATTTCAAATATTGATTTTAAAATTATTCAACTTTGGTTGTATCAAGAATGGGTATAATGTGTATTGACTTAGTCAAACTATCAATAACAAACCCAGTCATATTCTTCATCCTATAGGTTTGTGGAAAACTGACCAAACATTCTGTAGAAATATCATCTCACATCCCAAAAGTATGTGGAAGTAGCCAAATAAAACCCAATGGTTTCTGGTTCATTACATTGACTTATTAGTTTGAAAAAAAATGAGAGAAAAAATCATAAATTCAACATCTCATACCTGGCCACCAAAACTAACACTACATGGAATAGAAAATATTCCTGGTTATTTTTTAACTACACACTGATAAATATATAAATCACTCTTCAAAAAAATACCAGAAAAGTCTGAACCAGGCGAAAGCCTGATCCCGAAAATTTATTAAGAAAAAAGTGCAAGTAAAGACAGTAGAAAATAAAAATGCTACATTACATCAAACCCATACTCATCCCTCTCCCTATCATCGGATAACTCATCACCAGGATCAGCTGACTCCTATTCTGAAGATTCATACCTCCGCATCATCTCATGATACATGTTTTTCTTCCTAAGCATCTCCTCAGACATCTTCTCCTTGATTGTCCGTTTCCCACTATGTCCATTATCCATCTTAGAAGACCCTCCCCTTCGCTTGCCACTGTTCCCATTTACATGAACAATTTCTTGTGACCCTTCATTCTTGTAAGCAGACCTCGTCGCCATTGGTTTGGGTAGGTCTGTATAGTCCCTCCGTGTCTTCCTCCTACTTTTGGTTTTCCCCTCCACTTCCTTGCTTAGGGGCTCATGAATTCCATGCTTGACAACATCAGTGTAGGGTGCTTTGTGATTATGGAGTTCTTCATCTTGCATGGGGTAACCATGTGAATCCACAACACATTCATGGTCAACCTTACTGCTCTTACTCATGTCATTCATAATTCTTCCAACAACCTGACACACTTTTGGATTTTCCATCACCATTGTTTCTTTTGGCATGGCAAGGCCATGTTCACAGCCTTCTGCCACCACAGAACCATGTTGTTGTTCAGCCACACCATTAATGACCAACCTACCTTGAGAAACCTGCCCATGGGAAGCTTCCAATATCCCATTATCCTCCTTTGAGATCTCCTTGATCTGCTCATCAGAACCCCCTAAACTTTTACCATTTTTTACCTGCTCCATCCCAGGTGAGACATGAGGCTGTCCACCAGAGTCACCCACGGTCAGAACAGCTGATCTCTCCATCACATGGACAATGATGGAATCTTCATGAGATGGGAGACACTGAAATTCCTCCTCTTCCATTGGTTTATCCTCCTCAGGATCATTATCCATCAAAACAGCAAACTGATTTTACGAACAATTTATCAATCCATCATCACTAACCTGTACCATGACAGGAGAGCTCTGCCCTGTAGATTTACTCCCACTATATGTCTGATTTTTCTCCAGTCCCCTGCCCATATACAGTACATCAGGCTCACCAGTCTTCATCCCCTCTTTATCAAAAAGTTCCATTACTTGTTTCCCCTTTCTGTTAGCCATATTCATTGAACTCTCATTATTTTGCATTGAATCCTCCATACCTCTCTTACTTCCATTTGGAAGTTCTCCTGATTGGATCTCCTGCCCCACACACATTCCTGAAGAAACCTCAACATGACCCTGATTATTTACTAGATCATCTACCACTGGGGCTAGTCCAATTTCAGATACCCCTCGATCTAGACCTGTTTTTTGCTGAACCATATCATCAACCGCCGGGACCAATCCAGTTTCAGATGCCCTTGGATTCAGATCTGCTTGAGTCTGAACCATATCACCATTCCCAGCGTTATTAAGCGCACCTGAATGGGACGCTAGAATCCTTCTTCGGCATTTAACTATTTCATGCCCCTGCTTGCAACAATTGGAACAAAACGGAATCCAAGTTTCATACATAATTTTTTGAGCGTACCTGTATTCACCTTCCACAATGATCCAAAAAACCTCTGGTGGAACTCTTGAGAGATCCATTTCAACACAAAATCTCGCAGAAGCAGGATTTGACAAAGAGGCAGTTCTTTGATCGCAGCAAATAAATCATCCAATAGAGTTACCTATCGAGCGTAGAAGTCCTGGATTTTGAAAAGGAATGGGAAGTCCCGGCAACTGAAGCTAGATTGCAGAGTTTGGAGAATCACGGTTCAAATGATTTTCAAAGGTCCATCGAAGAAGATGGAAACTCGAATCCATCTTACTTCGGGACCAAGCCTTCCCCAAATCCCCATCATCCGCAAACAGGATGAGGATTTGTCGTGGTCCAAGAATTCCAACATGCGCAAAATTCTTGAGCCCCCATTTTTCGTTTACAAACTTACCGAAATCCTCCAACAGCGGACGTCTTCTCACAAACCTTACAATAAGAGCATTAGAAAGCAAAGCCGAAGCCGCATAGAATTCCTGTGACGAAACTGGAACAACGGGTTGGCCAGAGATGCTTCTGGGGACCTTCGGGGAGACATTGATAGTCGGAAAAAGGAATCCTGTGGCAAGCGAGGGTTGGAGAGCACCATCCCCACACTTCGCAGATTCAAGCACAGGAAAGGCCGGTCCCACACTTCAAAAAAATATTATTGATTAATATTCCACAAAACTATGCTGAAAGCACAAAATTATCTCCATGGAGAATGGTTAGTCTAGCTCGGTCACCCCACTATTTATTCAATCCCTATTGTTACAGAACGTATCATCAATCTGTTGTTCTTGAAGAATCAATCCAATTAAATATGATCAAAACTGAACACTGTATAAGGAAATAATGGACCTAGATTCCTGGACACTATTATGAAACTATTCCTAGAGATCCATCATGTCCCACCCTTTCGCTGATTCGTTTTTTCATGGGTCAGATGTTTCCTACTCAAAGTATCAGAAATAAAATTTTATATCCCCAGTGTATGATCAATTTCAAAATCAATAGATTGTAGTTATTCATCCAAAAGTATCTAGAAGATAATCAAACATAATTGAGGGAAAATATAACTCAATCTATTTTTTTCTGAAAACATGGCAGACTATCTCTGTAATTTTTTTTGTAAAGAGAACAGGAACCAACCAAGGTGACACACTCAGGTGTATAATTAATTTGTTAATATGTTCATTCAACTAGGTTTTTATCTATTTTATTTATACCAGTGTCATTAATTAATATTTAATATAACCTATTTGAATACCATAAAAAATATATGAAACTAAATCTCTCTTAGTAGTGACAAGAAAGATAAGTTCCAAGAAAACATGTTGGGAAACATGATGACAACTAGATGGAGCTCACCACAAAAATATTCTCACTACTGATCAAATGAAAACACCAACATTACTTCCCCAAATATTAATAATAATTTTGGGATCTTCTCAACCATGGGTCGCATTATCATTGAAATAAAAGACACACACCATTGGGTTTAGTAATAGAGTCCTGTCAAAGATAACAATCAGTCAAAGAATTATTGGCAATGGTCCAATCAATCCCAAATACCACTTAAAATTGTTTCATATCGATAACAATGAAATTATGAGCATGCTCAACATATGATAGAGAGAATACACATATAGGACTATAGAGAACCTTCCCTCTCTTCATACTAAGGGGGTGCAGTAATATCCCTTGCACAAGAAAAAATCCCTATAAGATGATTAAGATGATTTACAATAAGGGTTTAAAAAAATGAAGGAGATACAGTATTATAAAATAGATCCTTCACTAATAATGAATCTATAGTAATGGTACCTCTCACTATCACTGGACACATATGCACTTACTTTAAAGATATTTCCACTACATGAAGAAGCATTATTCTGGATGGATTTGGATGTAACCCTTTTTCATTTGATGCACCTAACTGTGCCATAGTTTAATAATATGTGGATGATATTTTGAAAAAATAATGAGTTTAATAAACATGGAATAATATCTTCATGTGACTTAAGTGTCTTTCATATCCACAATGCATGGGTACCTTAGTGAAAAACCTCTTTAAATTCCCTGACATTACACACATGTAACAAATCAAAGGTCCACTTCTAGGAACTAAAATAGGTTTATAAATACCATAATACCATGTACCACCATGAGATTCATCACACATCCTCATTCCCATAGAGGTTTACACAAAACCATTGGGAGAAAATAATTCAATAAAACCCTTGACCTACCAGTCAGGCACATCTCAACCATCATTGCTCGATCCAAAACATCAGTACAAGAATGAAACTTTGAAATAAAAACCTAAGAATTAATATCCTATAAGAGTACCAACATAAACCTTCATTCCTTCACAACCTCATTTGATTATATATTAGGTGTGATGTTTTCATGTTCAATAAAATTATTTTAATACTCTGTCACAGTATTTTCATCCTTCTCATGTGTGATGAACTATATATATTTGGCCAATATCATCGATTCATGATATTAATGAATAGTTGAATGTAACATAAAATATTTCCACTATACTCCCTCGCATTTCTTCACTCTCACCATCATGTCAAACCACCTTTGTCATGGTCCTTCTATAATTTTAGTGTAACACTTCACCTTGATTTTATCGGGTTTGTCCAAGAACCCAAAAAATGCTCAATTATTCTCAAGCACTCCTTAGCCTATTTAGGTTCATTTTATCCCTTGAATGGTTTTAGATTTTGTTGAATGAACGATTGAGAACTAATCTATAGAATGAAGCTACTAGGTTCCAAAGTTGGAGCCTAAATGGGAACTAGATTTGGTGCCTATCTAAGAGAATGGACACTATATAAAATCATGTCTATGAGACCTGAGTCCATAAGAGGATTCACCTAATTTGGTCACGTAATAGCCTATTCCTAGATCTAAGAACATGTATTCTTATAGGTATAATGATATAAGACATCATCAATAATCCAATAAGAGATCATAATAACACTCTATCTAAGAGACAACGGAAATTAATCACAGTAGATATAATAAAAAATATTTGGATTTCAGTCTTTGAAAATCATAATAGTGAAAAGAGTATAACTAATTTAGAATACATCTTTTCATAAACACCCTTGGTGATATAACATTCATTATAGTGAGATATGTCGAAAAACATAATTGAAAATACATTCTATGTCCCATCAAAATTTCAAAATACATACTAAAAGAAAGATAAGAAGGTCAACCTCCCTCTGATACCACTTTTTCATGATCTAAACTAGGTACCTGAGTAACATGATAACCCAGCTAGTCATGACATTACCTGAAGGGTATTCACAATCCCCAAAACTCTAAGCCTAGAACATAGAATCAACAAAAATGAAATTGGTAAACATTTTTTCAATTAACAATGAAGAATTAAGATAAAAATTAGTATTCATACAAAATAAAATCCATTATGATTAATGTGGTAGAAGTAAAATATGTACAAATATCTGAGTAATACCACCATGATGAGGTAAAATTGAAAAGATAAAAAGATGAAGTACCTGTGGATGAAACTCTCCACGTCCATGGATTACTAGAAAGAACAAACTCCACAATATTCATTTCCCTTGCTAGATCCTGAGAAGCGATAATCATCAAACACATGAAAGAACATGCAGGTCATGACAAAAATAAAATTAGGATTTCTCCTATTCAACCCATAAGAAGAATAAAATATCCATCTCACCAAGAATGTGAAGTCAATTGAAAACCCACATGGTTAGAATTTTAAAAATCATATTTAAAAAATTCATGCCTCATATTTCTAGGAATGAAAATAATTTAGAAAATCATGCTTCACAATTAAAATGATGTAAAATTCCCTTTTATACCAATTAATCATTATAAAAATGATGGGTTATTTCTTAAACCATCGATGTTTAAAAAATGGTACAAAACATTAATATAAAATAGTTTATATAAATCAGAGTGCATTTATAATAGTTAACAATAATAGAACATATTAATTTGAAATACAAAAAAGTGGGAAACTTGGTCAAATTTCTAAGAATGTACTATAGTTATAGTGTAAATGGTCTCTACAAACTCTTAAGGTGAAATGCAAAAATGTGTATACACTTCTCCAACTGAAATCAAGATAAATAGGACTCTTCATTTTTTAAGGGATGTGATGTGATGATAAAATATTTTAAAATGTTTTAGAATTATAGAGTTCTATCTAAATAAATCAGTAACTACATTATGATTTCAATAAATCTTGAAAAAAATTATTTATGGGAAATTAATTTTTTTTAAATTAGTTTCATGTCATTCTACCATTAAAATATTCCAAGTTTCCATTTAAAACTCGTAACATCTGTTTTTAATATAAAAACATGTGTTTATACACCGATAAACCCCTAATGTTTCCATAAAAGAAATTTTAATCCATTTACACAGTATAATAATTTGATATCAATTCAAAATTTTATTTCACAATTTATCTCAACAACATAATTTTAAAACTAATTCTATCAATTTCATAATAAATATCTAATAAAATTGAATTGGGGTATTTCACAATTTTACATCAAATCTTTTATCCAAAATTTTATTAAAAAATTCAACTAAAATAATTTTACAATATTTATTATTAAATTTATATGTCACCAATATCCATAAACACCACCAAATTTAATAGAATTGGGTGTTTTCCAATTTCATGCCAAGATCTTATTTATAAAGCCCTAATTCAATTGAATTGTGTTTTTCTAAAAAACCTATTCAAATAAATTTAATAAAAATAATGTAACTCCATTTAATCAAGGAATTTAAATTAACAAATCAATTTAGGATTAATAAAAAGGTTTCATCGCAATGGATCCCCCAACCTTAGAGTCACTAGATGCCGAATAGTGAAACCATCATTGGAATTTTCTATTGATGAATTGAAATAATAGAATCTAGGGAAATAAGGATAAAAATTATTTTTATAAAAACAAAATATAGATTATTATATTTTCAATTAAACACAAAAATCCACAGAACCCTCTGCATTGAAAAGAGAGATCTTGGGAGAATAAGAACATCAGGAGGAAACTAACCAAAATACGGCAGTTAAAAAATTTATTTATGGCACCCTGGCCCTCATAATTATGTGTCGTCTCAGCACCTGGTCTGGAAAAAATCCAATACAATTTAAAAAAAATTACATGGAAAACATGGGACATTACATTCTCCATACTTAAGGGATTTACATTAGAAATTTCCAAAACAATTTCTAAACAAAAAAATTGATAAAGTAATCACAAATTTGAGCCTCTCGATCCCATGTCCTCTCTTGGAGATTATCCTACTACCACCTAACATGAACCAGAGGAATGAAACATACATGAAAGATCCTATCCTGTCAATTCTTGACTTCCACCGAGTACTCCATGAAAGTCACCCCATCATCAACGTCTACCTCTCTCAATTTAATTATGTTTGAAGGTTGGTTTATGTATTCCCTAAAATAGGCTATGTGAAAGATTTCATGATCTTTCTATAACTTTGGAGGTATAGCCAAGCATTTCATCCACTTTACACAGTATCATAAAAGGTTTGACAAACCTTAGAGAAAACTTACCACCCAGAACATATCATTGTATCCCACATCAAGGAGAGACCCAAAGAAACACAGGGTCTCCCTCTTCAAACTCCTTGTTTCTTCATCTCTTATCAGCATAGGACGTATGATATCTTTATTCAGTCTTTATCTACTCATGGATGAACTACTACTTCTCTATAGTGGCATGTACAATCTCTTGTCTCATGAATGCGGACTCTCTTGGGTCACTGCAACAATGTGGTGACCTATAGGGAGGCACATACAAGGCCTCAATCAGTGCCATATCAATGGGGGAGTGGTAGATTTTTTTGTACATGAACTCAGTCAGGGGTAAGTAACCATCCCAACTACTACCCAAATCGATGATGCAATAAAATATAAGTCCTCTAGGACCATAATTCTTAGTTTTATTTGGTCATATGTCTGTGGGTGGAAAGTTGTGCTAAAGCACAGTTATGTCCAAATCACCTAATACACTCCCTTTCACAACTGGGATGTAATGCGTAAATCTCGATCATAGAATATCATCAATGGGAATCCATGCAGTTGAACTATCTCCTACAGGTATAGGTGTCCCAAGCACTCTATTGAACTCTACTATTGATTCACTTGTATGTGGGCCAACATGGTGAGCCAGTCAATGATAACCCAGATAGTATCATTTCTCTTGGATGTACATGGTTGACCTTTTAAAAAGTTCATCAATACTACAACCCAAATATAATCTAGAACCACTATGGGAAGATTCAAACCCTATGGAACCTTGTTCATTCCCGTCACGTACTGACTAGTGAGTAATATAGTGAATTTTTTTTCCACTGCCATCTTCATCCCCACCCACCATAACTAACATCAGAGGTCCTGGTACATCATTCCACACATAAATGTACTTCCAGAGATGATATATGGAACTCTATAAACACATCCTCTCATAAAATTAATGGAACAAATGTGCATCCTTGAAAAGAATGGCATGCTCCCTAAATTATGAATAACCCTTAGGGGCATGCCTTTTGACATCTGATTAAGTGCAGTCTCACAGTTTATATCTCTAAATTATTCCTACCGCATGCGATGTAAGAGTAGAGTGGTAACCACCATCGGCTAGAGATACGATAATTCATCTCCATCCATGATGGATATCTCAAGTGAGGAAATCTTCTCTGAGAACTCATTCAGTAGAAGTGTACTCAATCTTTGGATGAGAATATCTGCTACCACATTCCCCATCCAAGGAGTATCGATTATTTCAAATTTCTAGTCATGGGGGATCTCTACCCATCACCATTCTCTCTAGTCCAGATCACTCTAAGAAAATATATTCCTAAAACTTTTTTAGTCTCATTATATGATAAATCACTCTCCCATAGGGTAGTGTCGCTACATCTTCAATGCAAAAACAACCGCCACTAACTCAATATTGAGGGTCATATAGTTCAATTCATGTTTTTCCAATTTCCATGAATAGTAATCAATCACTACTTTCCTCTACATTAGGACACAACCAAGCCAAGAGCATGATGCATCCTAGAACACTATGTACTTGAAACCCTCCTCTAGCCATCGTAGGATGGGATCACTCGTCAAACATTGTCCCAGATACTGATAGATCTCCTAGAAAATCATCAAACAAAATAATGGTTTCCCCTTTAGTTATATATCCTTCATGGATGCTGCTAATTTGGAATGTTTTGGCATGAACCATTGAAAGAACCCAGCCAACCCAAGGAAACTCCTAACCTAAGTCATGTTCTTGAGAGGATCCTACGAAATCACCCCCTCTATCTTCGCTGGATCTACTGCAAAGTCAGCCACTGAAATTATGATTCCCAGAATGGGGAACACTTATATTCAGAACTGAAACATCGAGAGCTTCCCATAAAGCTAGATATGTTGGAGTATGTCTAGGACCATCCTTCATTTTATCACATTCTCATCCTCATATGCTGAATACAGTAGAATGTCAACAATGAAGTCCGCTACAAAAAGTATAAGTACAGCTAGAAGATCATGTTCATGAGTCCCATGAATAATTTTGGGGTGTTCTTCACATGAATAAAAACCACTAAGTACACATAATATCCATAGTGATATCTAAAAGCCTTGTTTGGGATGACCTCATCCTGTAAATGAAGCTGGTGACTCCTGGATCTGAGGTCTATCATCGAGAAACATAATGCTCTATTTTGTTGATCAAATGATCATATATCCTATCTAGACGGCACATTTTCTTCAAGGACAAATTGTTAAGTCACTAGAAGTCCACACATAACCTCAATACCTTTTCTGTCTTCTTGGTAAACAACTATGGGGCTGCCCAATGTGAATCACTAGGCCTCACGAAGCCCTTTCTTTGAAAGTCCTCCAGCTATACACTCAACTCTTAGAGCTCCATTGGAGCCATCCGGTATAAAGGTGTATATATTGGTCACATCATGGGGTACATATCAATACATAAATATTCAACCCTCTAAGTAGCTAGTATTACGACACCATCAGGGAGAACATCCTCATAATCATCCACCACCACACAAAACCGGGGAATCGTCCCACCCACTGCATCGAGGGTCATGCCAACTAACTAGTGTGTGATTGGAAATTCCATTCCTCATGTGATTTAATCCTACACTACATTCATTCCCATTTATCTAGTAAAGTAAAACCTTATCCCATCTCTACAGATACCCCACACATTGCGCCTAAAACAATCCATCACAGCATGGAATGTGGATAACTAGTCCACACCTTTAATGTCATCATAATTCCACAACACCACTAATATGAGGTCATAGTTATTGATATCAACCCCAAAAGTATGATCACACCACATGAACCAGTGTGTGATTGTCAATTCCCCACCTGTTGGAGTCTATAAATGTGAGGATTTACCATCAACTCCACCGAATTATCTGAGCTCCAAAAAAGGTTTGTGGCAAGGAAAGAGTGATTAAATCCTTTTTCATTAAGAAAAGTAGCTAGGGTAGACAATACATAGATCATACCATTAATCATATTTGGAGCACTGGGAATGTAATCCTCTATTGCCTGAGGTTGGGAATGCCCCTATCCACTTGCACTCGGAGTCCATAGTGGACCACCTAGGTGTGGTGGTGGTAGTACCTCAAAAATATTACCGCCACCTATTTCATGACCTTCTCTCCTACCATGTTTCCACCCTACGAACTACTATGCTTGAACCTCTTTCGCTGTCATGGTGGTCTATTGAAAATTTCCATGTCTGGCATATGACGGGTCGGGTAATCTCTAGATTGATGCCCCTAACAGCAGCACAAGTAGCACATTCTATCATTTCGCTGACTCGAACATCCAAGGGAGGCTCACACCACTAATCTCAAATCCTAGGGTCGTCCCCTAGAGTTATTAACCAGCCATGGTCCCTTTGTCTTCTATTAACTAATCACTACCAAAGAATCAGATATCTGTCGCCTGCTGGTAGTTTCCACTACTAGTGGATTCTATACAAGAAAGATCTCTACTAGTAAAGATCTATCTAACATCCCAAAATGCATAGGGAATCTAAGGGATAACATTGATGCCTAGATATAGTATCATAATCTCTTATCAAGTTACGTTTCCTATAGAATGGGTCTCACGCCATGTTTATAGAGTAAGAATAAATATTCATGAATCTCGCTTAGTACTCTGCCACTGTCAGTCTCCCCTCATACATATATAGTATCTCTTGTATATTTCCATAGAAAAACATCACTGGAAATAACACCCGCCTTAAGATATGTTAATATATTTCCAGGAGAGGTTCAATTCCTCATGTGTCTTTGTCATTAGTCTCCCTCATCGCCTCATTGATCCCTAAATAAGGGTCATGATAAGGAAATATATCTGGTCGGGAGGACATCCACACTAAGAGTAAGACATGCATAACTACCTCTATCTAATCTTCAAATATATGAGGACTTGTTTCACATCATAACTTGGGAGGTTGCTGGCTATGGAAGTCTTGCAATGCAGTAAGCATTCTGGCATCGTCTACTGGATGGGATGGTTGGAATTGATTCTCTCTAGATGGTTGTATCCCTAGTGCACCACATGGAGTTTTTATCTCTAGCCACAGTCCCAGCACGATGCCTCATCACTCAAAAGAGTATTCTCATGGTCCCACAAAATAATCGAGTATAGATATCTATATGGAGGCATCCTAAAACAAATTAGGATAAAACATGGTCAACATAGTATACATAGTTACATGATGTTGATTGAATAAGGTCACTAGAACACACACAATTATTATATTATTCATGAACCATTAATCTTTAATGTTACTACTGTTTTCATGTACCATGTCGGAAAGAAGAATTGAGTGTTCTGGCGTGTGGATACATTTGTATCTACCACAACATTGGGTTCTCTATCCTGAATGATGAACTCGAAACACTTAATTTTTTTTCCTCAAAACAAAAGTAAAATCAAAGCCTATTATATTACTCTGTCATGATCTGTCCCATGAGGTCAATGCCATGAATACCCCAGGGCCACCTCCCATAGTATAGGGGCAGGTGACTGGTGCTGAGTAGGTATATAATGCAATTTGGAGTTATTTACCAAGGTACCTGTATGCACGCACCTGTGTCCAAGGAAAATCTGAAAGAGAAAACACTAGCTAACATGGATGCTAACCACTCTGAAAAACCACTCAGTGTATGGTACAAAACTTAGAGAAAATGACGCCAGAATACATGTTGAACTAAATAGGAAAGTTAATGCTCTTGGATTTCATCCCATAAAGTCTCTAAATAATGGGTATGTATAGAAATGGCTGTCATTTATCATTGATGTGAACCTCATATGTCGGGTCTACTTCCAAGAAACACCTACCCCCAACCCACTGAGGACTCCATTAAATTTTTCAGTCCTCTTCACAAGACACAACACATGTGGGAAATTTTCATCTGGGGGTGAGTAAACAAATTTCAGTAGGATCACAAAACCATAAATTAATTACACAAAGTAAATAATAATGAATCCCATGAAGTATACCACAATTATTAGCAGTATGAAATACTACAAGTAGACTACTAATGTGGAACATGATGTGTAGCCTCTAAGTGGTACAGTAAATATAGTCACTACAGTCAGTTCACACCTTGCATAGGTCTATTTTAAATAAATAGAAGTTTCTTAATAATAAATGATACCCTCAAGTAGTAATACATAATGTGTTGTTAAAAAAATGAGTGTAGGTAACCAACAGAGTCTCAGAAACACATAGAGTGGAGGTAACACACCGAGTGTAGCTAAGAAAAGGTGTGTTGGTAACACATGGATTTTACGTAACACATGAAGTTTCATGAATGACTGGAGGACCCAAAACCTAATAGTATATTGGATTACCAACTCAGTCATGATATGACACAATGAATAGATAAAACACATAGTATATGTAATAAATTTAGTCTAGGTAATCATATATCTTTTAGGATGAAGCAACCCATATGATTTTGTCCTTAGCGTGCTCGTTTGAGGATTACATCCTCCTCAATCCAATATTTTGTACACCAGGTTCCACTAATACTCAAATAGTGTTCTTAAAAAGGTTTTGATTATTATAAGGGACCCAACGCCTCAATCTTCTCATCAAATAGTCACATAGTTTGAGAGTTATGGGATTTTAAGTATAAATAGGCCGGTTAGGTTGGTGTCTGATTCGACCCGGTCAGGACGACCCGACATGACCATCGAGACCCAAACTGTTGGGTCATGTTGGCCCATTGGTTCCCCACACCCTCAACTGGGCCTGGCCCGCTTTCAGCCCACTTGAGTAGTGTGGTTTGTCTGCTGGGACAGAGAGACATCCATGTCCACTCCCTATCAATGAGGGGAAACCATCACATTTGACACGGTGGTCCACCGCTTGACCACCCCTCAACCAATAACATAAGGTCCTGCCACAGCAGTCCAGCTAGACTACGACCCCTTGTCCGCTTAAAATGGCCTCTTATCGTGTCCACTGAGGCCAGCCACTAGCCACTGCTGATGGACCCTAACTGCCTCCCCGTGATAGCGATGCCATGATTTCTGCCCTGCTGGGTGGCCACGCTGCCACTCACCGCCTCATTCTCCTCTTTCTTCTTCTTCTACCATTAATGTTGTGGTGGTTTGTTCTTCGATCCAAAAGGTATCTCATGATACAAGAGTCGTAAAATCATCTACTATGTACATTAAAATTTATTATCATCAATTCTAGGGTCTAGATACATTTAGAGACTCCTGAATAAATTATGGTGTTACCATAGGGGTCCATCGATGAAGAACTTATGAATAGTGGAATAGAAAAATCATATGAACACCCCTTAGAATTGATCTTGGCCTTGTTTGTTGGACTTGTCTTGTTCATGTCATCTGAATCACAAAGGAATACAAGAAGAATAATCACCATGTTCTATTCCCTTTAATATAGAAACTTTAACAGTCACACAAGAATGATCAAACTATAGATCAACCTGTTCATGTGTTGGTATGTATTCATTGTTAATCATAAGGATGTGGAAATAATTCTTCTATATAATAAAACACCAATCTGTATGTTTTGATCTATAGTTGGGGAAGAATTTTGTCGCAAAACCATCATTCATTGATCCTCGATCCTTGGTTATTGATCCACAATCCATCGCCTTTCCTATTTTTCCAATGGGTGGAAATCAACAATATCTCCTCCAATGTTCATTGGGAAGGATAAATAATCATAATCCTGAATCCATACAAAATGTTAAAGACACATTCCAATGTTACTATTTTTCATTGAAACAAAATCACCAAACTTTTTAATTAAAAAAATGAAATAGTAGCATTATCGCTATGTCACAGCATTGAAGTGTCATCACAAAAACGTTAAAAGGAAAATAAAATATTTTTTTAATATTTATTTTTATTCTTTTTTAAAATGTTTGTAAATTATTTTTCTACAGTTGACACTTTCCGGTCAATGATAGGTCCTACCTAAGAAAAACATGCTGCTCTAAACACAACAGTGCACCCAAATTTCAAATCTGAGTACTCGTTTAAAAGATACTGTAACTGATCATGTGCGATATTTTTAAAAAACATGAAACCAGTTAAAAAATTTATTTCAGGAAACCCATTCCTCAGAATCACTTTCTATCATAACTCCTAGTCTCAAAATATTTACCTATAAATTTCTAAAAATATAAACTGAAAATCTGAGACATTAAAATAAATATCAATATAGTTTTTAAAAAATAAAAAACATTTTTAAATAACTATGAATTATATTAAATGATTTTCATCTAAAAGGAAGTGTGATTTAATGGCTTTCATTAAATTTTTATTTCATTTAGTCATACTGAAATGTATTGCACCAAATTTATATTATTTGGTGTATATATTTCCCCTTTGATATTTAATATTTTGAATACATAATATTTAATTATATTAAATATTAGAAATTTAATTATTTTATATAATGGTATTTTAATTAAATGTTACTATGTGTCAAATAATTTTATAACCTAATTTCATTTCATTGGGTTATATTAATCCTTCAATATCTTAAATAATATTACATTATGTGTGAAGTGAATTTTTATTCTATTATATTTTCTTTAAAATTGATTTACATTGATTTAATGTTGGCATACATAATCAATTAATTGATTAACAGTAACATAAACATTATAATAACATTAAGTGTTTATTTTAGATTCTCATTATTGTTAAGATTATTTCTTATTTCATTTTGGTTGAATGATATTATTTATTCATTACTTATTAAACCCACATAGTTTTATCATACTACAATTACAAAATATATTTTAATGTAATATGACCATTATTTACACTCTTTGGTTCATAAATTATTTATAAATGATTATTTAAAAAATAAGGATACCATTCTCTCTTCTTTCAGAAATCAGTTTTCTTAAAAAATAATATTTTCTAAATATATTTTAAAAAATGGATTAATAATTTTCAAAATGATTTATTAGAGATATATTTATACCTAAATTTTTTATTAATATTATGTTCAAATGATTATTCATGTACTTTTTTGAATGAAGAAATGTTGTATCCTTTAAAAGTGAAAAATGAATATTCTTTTTAATAGGTATTGCCTATATGGATTTAGCCATTATTATGACAACCATTTCATTGAAGCATGAGTTTAAATATTTCAATGATTTTTTTAATTAAAATTTTCCCCTAATATTCTAAAAATTATATATTTTTTATTGTGGATTTGAGAAGAATTTATTTTTAATAAGTATTATGTTTTAGAAATTTATTTTCATATTGACAATAATATTTTCCCAAAAATGATTTTAATGAAACTTTTATGGTATTTCAATTTATCCATTTGGACATACCATTATTATTACTCTAATTTTAATTTTTTTTATTGAAAAAATCCTTTTCATTAGTATGAATAATTTATGATTAATTTATGAAGGAAATTATTGGAATTTACATACTTGATTCAATGTTTTAAAAATAAATTTACCTTAATTTATTTAACTTCTATTAGACATTACATCTTTCCTAAATATAAATATAATTTATCAAATAAATGATTATTGTTTGAACTATACAGAACTTCGACATATAGTGTTGTAAATTTAAATTAATTCGGTGTCCAGGGAAATATTTCTAAATCTATACTGATTACTCAATATGGATACATGATATGAAAGCCCATGATTTAAGAATTAAATTGATTATTCAATATATAAGGATTTTTTTCCATTAAAGTGACCAGTGGGGCCTGATTACAATGTGACCATTGATGCACTTATAGTCTCATGGGATGAATAAGTTGGATAGCCTTATTTTTTCCAATTTTTTCCGATTTTATTATCAAAATTCTTATGAAATGTCTTGATGATAAATACTTTTTATTATTTGGAAACATTACATCTCATAATTAGTAACTATTTTCATTCTAAAATAATTTATTATTATCCATGATTCATTCACTAGTTTTTTTATATTTAAATACATTTGAATAACTGCTTACTGAATAAATTAAAGGTGCATTCAGCTATGGTAATTTATATTAGGATTATTCTACATCCTATTAAGTTTGTTATCTTATTTGTTAAATGGAATGTTTTTCTAGTTATTTTACATTCCATAATGATAATACTATTCAAATTATTCTAATGGAAATCATGTTCAATTATTTACCTTACTATTATAATTATGATCATTTCTTAATGAAAGCTCTCACTATACTTAATACTTTCTGGGGATTAGAGATCGATTGTATTTTGTATATATTCTTCCAAGAATCCATCATGTTTCCTATGAATTATATGTAAGAATCTTCTGCAGTTAATATTGTTATTCCCAAGAAAATATTATATCGTAATTTTTTTATTGAAAAGTAATAGGTAATTATGGATATATCAAGTCTTTGATGACTAATTTAAAACTCATTATTTCATGATGTAATTCATTATATTATGTGCCTATATAATAATGAAATAACTGGCTACATGCAATTGGGGTCTAGGTTAGTAAAGTTTCTATTAGGGGAAGTTTAGTAGAAACCATGTCAACTAGATTTAGGAAAACATAGATTAGTGATAATTACCCATTGATAGAATATAAGGATGTGTTTCGAAGAACATACTAATGATATGGTATAATAGAGTTTCTATGATTTTACCTCTAAATACATCTATGTATGGAAACTATATGTGGAAATGGTTCTGTAATAGGGGTACCAAGGGGCAATAAATCTAAAAAAGGAGCATTGGGATGGACCCAATCGTTTCTTAGTGCAAGACTATAGAAATTTATACAAACCAGGTTTTATAATCTTGGGGATATGCTTTATTAAATTAAAAATTTCATTACAAATAATTATGAATTTATATATTATATAATAAAAATGATATACCTAGGTTATATGTAAGGTGTTTGAGATTTAAAAAATGATGTAATTATTTAAGAAACATGTAGATGATAATATGGTTTCCCCAATATGATAATTATTTATCACAATATACTTGTTTGTTTTAGTAAATGGCTAGTACAAGAAGGATTCGATTTAATATTAAATATTAAAGGATATGTTTTGACATTGAGAAAATAAATGGGATGATGATATGCATGAAATATATCATTATAATTCCTAATCAGTTTTCCAAATATGTTATTATCAATATATTCTAAAACTGACTCTAAGACTCCACAAAGAAGATAATGATGCATGTTTCTTAACAACCTGAGTGGTGGATACCATGGACTAAACCAATTTCAATTTATATCATGCTATAAATGTTGAATGAGACATCTAGGAAGGATTCTCAATGGAATGGAAAAATTATTTAAGTGTGGAAAACTATGGAATAAATCAATTAATTGTCAAGAAGAAATGATGACTATTATGAAATGAAATAAATCCAATCCTAAGGATCGATTTATTGTTTTTATCTCAAATTCAGGTACTATAAGGATTATACAAATCAATTCCAAATTATAAAGGATAATCCATTGAACATGGATGTTCTAATGGAGGCATAAAATGGATGAATTCATAATGTATTTCTATGGAATTAGAAAAAATATAAAAAACTTCATTTAATAGATATTTTTATTTCACTTATTCCCATCATATATTTTTGGGGACATAAGGGGAATAATGCTAATATATTTTTGAAAAATAAAAATCTACATGTGGGGTGACGACCCATCACATCAAAAAGGCGGTGGGTTTTGAACCCACCAAGTAATGATGATAAGGGGTTTTTACCTACCATTAGCATATGTGATGTCCAAATGAATATGTCATTTTTTTTAGTTAAAATTTTGAAAAAATCAATATTAATGAAAATCTTTTATTGTTACATTTGAGTTTAATAGAATAACTTATTAAATTGGATAACTTGTTAAAACCATTTTGTTTTTGGAAAATATTTATTGACAGATAGAAAAGTCATGTCTCTCTTGTAAAGATCAAATATTTTATTAACTGTTAATTTTAATTCAACACAAAAAAATCCATTTTTGGATATTCATTTCATAGAGAAATGTATGAATTAGTAGTTGAATGAAGAACTACTAATTGATGAAATATTATTTATTTAATAGGAATATATAATTTTATTATATTTTCTAATATTCTTAAACAATAAATTAATCCCACGACATAATAGAAAATATCTACAAATAAAAATTTTATTCTATTACATTCCTATATGATGAATCCTATGGTATTTAATATAATGACCAATGAATTTTACATGTATTATAATTTGATTTTAGTAATAATTATCTATTAATTAATAACAAAATATCAAAAAACATACTATTTTCAAGAACTAGTACAAAAATGGTAAACTTAAAACTCAAAAATAGAAATATTTTATTAATCTATAAAATGAGATCCTAAATTTATTTGTTCCCTTAAAATGACATTGGATACCTTGGGGAATACATTGTCAAAAGGATGTGATAAAAATCCAAATAAGGGAGTAAACATGGGGGTAAATCATAAAACATGAGATTGTTGGAATACCCTGATTTCATAAAATGCATGGATCTTGAGTGAACACATAGAATCATAATAGATAGAAAATGGAATCATCTGATCACAGTAATATAGAGGAATAAACATATAATATTACCTGAATATTGGTTGAGGCATATTTTGATGACTATATCACGTGGTGGTCAGAGTCCCATAATTGAATAGGTTTAATCCCTAATCCCACACAAATCATCTCTTGATACTAAAACATTTCCAAATTCACTGTAGTAATATCTAGAAAACCGCATCATAAATGTTCATGCCTATATATGCCACATATTGAATCAGATATATGCAATTAACATAATGTGTACCCATGGGAATAAATGGGTATCGTAAACATGTCATAAGGCCCAACCCAAGGGTCTGTGATATTGGTATCCATGAAAGATGGGATTTAAGTCAATATTGGTCATTAATAAAGGATAAAAAATAATATTTCAACAATAATTATTTCCAACATAATTAAAAATATTAAAAAATTGCTTTTGTAACATTTGAAATGTTTCACTTAAGAATAGATTTTGGGAAACAAATTAGGAGTCTTTAAATAAGATAACGGTATAATAATTTTCCTAAAACAAGAATTGATATAAAATTGTTTTACATTAAAAATTAATTGATATTATAGTGAACTAGGTGGATTAAAAACGATTAAGGATTTTACTTGAAAGTAGTTATTAAATATATAATTTTCCTTTAATTTGGTCATTGTATCAAGATTAATTGAGAAGGGAACCCTATAAAACATTTAATTCCCTAAAAAATAAATATTCATTAATGTAAATACATATGTATGGAACATATTAAGAGAATATAAAATATGTCATTAATAATAACAATGATATAAATTAAGCTTATAAGAATGAAACCATAACCAAATAGAAATATGGATGTTTAGAGACATCTCTTACTTTATGTACGAAAGCATTCCACAGTTGTACTTAATTTAATAGATAATAAAATTAAATTCATTAATTCTTAATTCAAAAACTATTCCACTTATATTTTATTTAATAATTTTATTTATATGTTCATTTATGTCTATTTCAATGAGTTATGGTGTTTAATATCATCAGTCTCTGAGTGTTTGTTTCATAATTTCATGGTTGGATTACTTGTATATTATTATGTATTTTCATTAAATAAGAAAAAATGCAACAAATGTTTAAGGAAATGGTATTCATGGACTTTTTTATCTTTAAAAGAAACCATATATAATTGTTTAAGGACATGAGAATTATTTATTAAATAATATATCTGTGAAAAAAATTTATTTTGTTAGGATGGTTTTTCTAAACATCGCGACCTTTTTTAATTATTTAATATTATTTAAATATTTTATTTAAATAATAAGAAATAACATAAAAAATAATTATTATGATCTGATTAAACTATAATAATCAATTTATGACCAGCATTGAAGGTGATAGTAAGAAAATTGTTTTATATGGATAAGATTAATCACTATAATTTTGAAAATAGGTACTTTTATTCAAATAATATGAGATGAGGAAAAGGGATGAAAATAAAATATTCCATTAGAAATGTAAAATGAAAATATATACATGAAACTATAGTTATCATTAATTAATTTATGAATGGGGTTAGGAGAATTTATAAGATGAAATGAAATTAAGAGGTGTGGTTTATGAAAGTTAACTATTGAATCTCACCTCTGTGGAGGATCCATTAAGGAGAATGGAATTGGGAATTTGTTTTTACCAGAATTTATTGGATGTGGGATGAGATCAGATGAATTTATTAGGAAGAAATTTGGAAGGAATTATGGTTTTGTATGGTGTGAGGTGAATGGGTTGTGATGCTTGGTATTTATAAGGGGAAGAGAGAGATGTTTTTTCAATTTCAAGAAAATTTAAAATATAATAAGAAAATTATAGATTTGAATATTTTTTGAATGAAAAATTTATATTTGATTAAATTTTATAAAATATCATAAGCTATTTGGACTTAGTTAATATTTTTATTATTTTTAAATAAATTTTTAAAAATTCAAAAATTTATGAGATTTCATTATTGTCCAATTTGATACTAAAAATTACATTGATGTGAATATAAAAACATTGATCCAATTAGATCCAAATATGAAATTATATCCTTAAACATTCATGGTCAAATAGTTAATTTTTGGATCTATTGAAATATCTCTCAACGTAATTAGTTTAATATCTTTAATATCACTTACTTGATTCTTCCTTTAAAAGAAATTGTGTGACAAATTTTAATATTCATTAAATATAATAATATAAGGGAATTAATGTAAAATATGTGTCTAAAAAGGTCTCAAATTCAACATGTAGAAGATTATATTCAAAACATACTCATCCAATTAAATTATAAAAAGTGGTAGGTTCATTTTCTAACAATTATCATATTATATCTACAATTAATCATAAGATCTACCCATAATAGGTAACAAAAATTACTATTATTAGTATTCATATTCACTATAAATAAATTCATAATGTTTAATATATTTATACATCTTCTTTCTAGTAATTGAATTAATTTTTCAAAATTAAAAACAAATATGTTTTATAATATACATTAATATTAAACTGAAAAAACTCAAAGAAAATAAATATTTAAAAAAATTCATTTTAAAGTATAAAATATTTTTATACTAGACTCATGTATAAAATTAATTTCAAATATAGAAATTATATTATTTATTATATAATTTATCTAATAGAATTTTAAAAATAACGTGTTATAAAATTTTAAATTATAAATGCATTAAATGAAAATAACATTTTCAATGTAAATAATTATATTTTTATCATTAATTAAAATTTCGATCTTTTTTAAAAAATATACAAATTTCAACCAAAGAAAATTATGACATTTGTAGTTAAATTTTTTTTTTAAAATTTCTACAAATAAAAAAATTGATTCAATTTATTTAATCATATGAAGAAATAGTTTTTTTCCCTAAAAACAATTTTCTGATGAATAAATTGACATAACTAAATATTAATGGTTTATTTCACATTAACAAATAGTTTAATTATTTGGTTATTCCTATTAATACAAACTAATTAAATGACTTCATTTATAATTTTTGTTATAAAATAACACACTATTAATAGTATAACATTGTTTTTTTAAACATGGTGTTGTTTGAAAAACAATATTTCGAAGAAATTAAATTATTTAAAAGGAGATATTTATACAAATATTATTTTCTAACATTCTTCCAATAATATGAAATTTATAGGCTAAACATTTAATTTTATATAATATATTAGAAAATGTGTAGAGAAAAAGTACCCTTTATTGCTTCCTCCTATTCCCATGTGGCCTCTTCATATTTGATGATCACTCACATTATATCAACAATGTGACTGAAGATGTAGGGTAGTACACTATCTCTCTGATCCATGATCCTCATCTATTTATCCTCCTAATAGAGAAAAAATTTCTATTGTACTATGTTCTAATTTTTTATATTGTAGGGATCATGTATGTACATCATTAGGAGGGAAACTTGAATACTTCTTGTATTTGAGACATCATTAGTAGAGGTTCTAGTTAATATTCCATAGATATAATGCTTTTAATATTCTAAAAGGATCCATTGTACTAAATAATTATATTTCCATTCCTTCCAAATGTCATGTATATCTTTTATGGAGATGTGTCGAGGAATACCTTTTCTCTACCTTCAAATATAATATCGAATAAATGATTGTCTACACAACTCTTCAATAGGCTTTGGGAATATATAATGTTTCGTTGAATGAAATTTACCTTTTATATAGTATCTTCAGCCATTTTAGGTTATAAAATATTTTTTCATTGACATCATCCCATCCTGAATGATTCAACATATCTTTTTATAGATCGGTTCTTTTTGGTCCATTTGGATGATTTAATGTAAACTATTATTTTGTATGAGCTCAACTAGTTGAATATGATGATCCCATCAAACATTGAATCCTGTTTATAATTCTATAAACATTTATTTTAGTGTCCAAATGTATTACTCAGACTAGACATCAGTTTAAGGGTGATAATACAAACTGATGTTCATCTCTGTTTATAGAACATGTTAGATAATTTTCCATAAAATGGAGGTAATTATAGAGTCTTGATCACAAACATTAAATAATGGAAATACATATATCATTTACACATCACACACACACACACACACCGATGCATAATGATAAAGTTATAAGTCCACTAAAATTTCAATAATTTGGTCATTCATTGTATGTCGATAAAAAAACCCATATAGCATTATTCCCTTTAGATACCATTATATTTATATTAATAATGTAGATTTTTATGTTTTACCCTTTTCCTATACATATAGTTTAAGGGTTTTTTATTCCTTTAGAACTATTCCCTTAATCTTTAACTTTCTGACTTACCAAGAATATTGATTTACATTCAACAATCTTCTATTTCATATTGTCTGACCAGTAGCTTTATCGGCGATCTTTATTCAACATTTTAATCTGTAGGTGGATGGAGAAGGTTGAGTAATTTGAAAAATCCACCACTATTTTACAATTTTATGGCACACACAGTCAATAACAATATTACATTACTATATATTCAACAGTTTTTAACTCTACGGACTTCTAATTTATGATAGATTCCACCTTCATATAAATTTCATCATCATTTCATTGAGAATTATTTATATTATACATATGGGATGGTTGATAAGTCCATCATGAAAATAATGATTATGTTAATTACATAATTATTATTATGTCCTACCTATGTAATTCTATGATGATTGGATCCTTATTAGTATTCATTACTAAAAAAATTTCAGGATTCTTTTTACATAGAGTAACATCCACATTAATTTCTTCTAGAGGATGTTAGTGGATTGAGTAGTCATAATCCTTGATGAGCTATATAAATATTTTATGGAATATAGTAACCTTTTTTTGTGTGAATTTATGTTTTAGGATCTTGTGTTAAATACGTTTCTCTCACATCTCCCATGGGAGATAATTCCACCATATGTTCAATGGTATGATCACATCCTCCAACTCCAACTCATGTGTGGGATAGGTTTTCTCTAGGACTACAAGATTCTGTGGGGAATATAATAACAAATTTTCATTTTCCATTATTAAAAAAACCATTCAATTTATTTATGAATCATTGTTTACACAAAAATAATTATCCACTTATGGGTAGTGTAAGTACTAGTGCGATGATAAGACTATTTTTCAACTCTTTGGAACTATCTTCGCATTAACTATTCTAGAAAAATATACACCCTTCCATGAAAATAAGGTTATTGGGTTTGATATTTGTGAGAAGTTATTTACAAATATTTTCTAATACCTATCTCTTACAGGGAAACTATGGATCTCCATAAGAAATTATCATCTGGGTCAATCCTAAGTTTCCTTCATGTCATAAGGGTCCACTGAAATACCTTTATTGGTGATAAAATTCCCCCTGAATGACACTTCCTCCATAAAAAATCATATTTACTATAAATTCCCTATAATTTTTCAGTAGATAAGATCAATAACCCAGTATTAAAATGGTTCTCATTCTAAACCACACTCATAATGTATTTTAGAATATCATATATGAAGACTATAAAATAATTTTTTTTATAATATCTAAAGACATTATTCCTTAAGACCATGAAAAATTCTAGTGAATTAGTTAGTCTTACTAGAATGAATTTTATATCATAGTCTCCATACCACATTCAAATTGATGTCTTGGGAATATCATACTTCACATTTACTTAGTTATATCCTGATCGACTGTCAACCTTAGTGAAATATTTGGATGATAATAGTTAATCAACAAATTCATCTATCAGTGGAATTATATAGTTTTTATTTATCACGATTTCGATAATTTCACGATAATCTATTCAAAAAATCATTTATATATCCTTGTTTTTGAAAATGAGGAAAAATTATCCCGATGGTGAAGCACTCGTGTGTACGAAACCCATTTCCAAATTATCTTCTAATAACTTCATCAATTATTCTAAATAAAAATGGATATTCTATTTAAAATATTTTTTTGCGAAGTGATCTAGGTATAATATAAATTATGAAATCAACCTATTCGTCAAGTGGATGACTGATGAATTCTTCTAGAAACACATAAATGTAGTCCCTTACAATGAGAATATCCTCAAGAATGATCCTCTACTTTGTAGAAATGAATTTTCCAAGATATTATTTTCCAAAAGAAATTAATATCGATAAATAATTTTATGATAATGATGGTAATTTTGCCTCTTTCATGCAATTGCACAAAATTGTGGGATGCCTTGGAATGTGACAGATAATCTGCCACTCCAGAACATTGATTTGAAATTTGTATAAATATAGCTAATAAATTCTCAATATATTATAAAACTCTACCAAAGAACTTAATAAATTATTTTTTTGATGGTCAGTCAATAAAAATTGACCATAAGTGGGTTTTATACTTTTGATGAAATATTTTTTTCATTTAATATTCAAAGAGATAAAAAAACATCCATTAGTTGAGTTGGTGATTGGATGTTTATACTTATAATTCAATAAATAAAGGAATACATAAAACAAAAATCAAATAGTACATTCATTATTATTGTGTTGATAATATACACACCCATTATAACATCATTTTTGGGCTCCAAATCAGCATTACTGATTGAATATTCACATCCTTTGAACTTTAGAAATCATTATCGTTGAATATTTTCAAGAACCCATGTAATAGGGTATTGAATAAAATAATTACCGTGTTAATTAAATTGGAAATATTGTACTATATTTTGAGTGTTTATCTGATCATTCATTTTATATACCATATTAGTGGGATTATTTTTATCCCTAAAATAATGACTAAAATTATGCCTTGAATTTACACATTTGAATCATATTATGGATTCTCATATAGTCTTTATGATACTTCTTCTAACAATTTTGGAATGTGGGATCTTTGGTTTTCATTCCCCATTTGATTTATCAGTTGATCCACCTATATTAATTTATATCTTAATTATTTTATTATCAATCCCAAGAGACTAATGAAGGTCTACAATCTCCATCTCAAGCATAAATGTCACAAAATACAATATACTTTTAGTTTTTCAACATCACTAAATGCTTTTAATAGATATTTCAATCACAAATAATAGAATTAATCCATTATGATTTTAGTTGGCATTAAAACATTAGAGGTGTGTTGTGAACTCCTTTTAATGTTTTCCTCGTATACCCCTATACAATCTTCTTATATAGGCTTCTATAGAAGTAACTCCACCTACATCATATGATGAAGAGTTTTGGGAAAATATTAATTGAAAAATATTTTATTAATTATTCCCGATTCATTGAATTAGTTTTTAATTTATACATTAGGTTCCTTATTAGTGTCCACCACTTATTAGATTCTCCATTAACATAATAGACCATTAACATCATGTTCTCTTATTTTGAGAACTAAGGTACGACAAAAAACTTTTCAATAGTGTTAATCTGTCATTCTATGGTAAGGGGATTGAATACTTCACTAATGATAAGAATATATGGTCTAATTAAGGATTCAACTAAAATGTGACCATTCTTAGTAGAAGATGGTTGTTTCACATTATTCATTTTATTATTCATTTCAAGAGCCAGTATATTTGATAGATTCATGATTTTATGAGGTCACATTCCCATATGTTTTGATATTTCATGATGGAAAACATCACATCGCCTATCACAGGGTAATTAGTATGGGTTCTGTTATTTCCATCTGTTAATTAAAAATTAGAATGAAAATTAAGGATGGACTGAATTCTTATATAGTGAGAGTATAAAATGAAAACAATTAACATAGAATTAAAAGCATAGAAATTATAATTATGACCTTTTTTTCATTTCTTATGATTCTATCAAGGTTATACATGGAGATATAATTATCTTTATGGTTCTTGCAATTGTTTTCTACTCAGAAAACCCAAAAATAATGAAACTGCCTTTTGAGACCAACTATAGAGACACATTCCTTTAACACTAATTATTAGATGATTTTAGGCATAATTATATATTAAATCTAAACCAAGGATAAGAAAGTAATTTTTATTGGGAATAATAGGTACACAAATTTAAAACCATTAACTAGAAAAAAATATAATTTTATTTTACTCCCAAATGAGATCATAATATAATTTGGGCGCCTACAACTACCTAGGTTAACGTAGGGAATACAATGAAAAAATGGATGATCACAAAATCTCAGTAACATATTAAACATTTTATTGAAGGATAACACTTCAATTATAATGAATTTAATGAATACATAAAAGGAATGGGTCATGAATAAACATATAGAATAATATCTTATAGAACGTGGAATCACATTCTTATTGTATCATAATGTCATAACCATTAAAATGACATAAAAAGATATAAGGATAAAATCTAATAATATATCACATGATGGATAGTGTCCCAAAATGGAGCAGGATGAATCATTAATCCCATAAATAAATTTTCATGAAACTAGAAATCGCAGAATGAATTAGAGATTTTTCTGGGCACACCCATCAAAAAACATTCATAAATATGTGATCTATATAAAGAATAAAACATAAGAAATAAACATAAGGGTTACCCATGTAATGAACTATGTATATTATTCATGTCACAAGGAATGATAAGAGAATATAAAAAATGTTATCTAGATATATTGGATTTAATTCACTTATGGTTATTCATAATAAAAAACAAGAATTGATCAATAAGTATGATTTCAAACTTATTTATCTACATAAAAAATATTGGTTAGGTAGTATTAGGAATATGTAACATAAGAATTGTTATAGGGAAAATAATATAGATTCTTTAAATAGGATAATGAAATAATTATTTTCCTATTATCCTAAAAATAACATAAATTTTTTTCAATGTAATTCGAATTTTTTTTGAAAAATATATTAGGCTTAAAACAATTTTTAGAGTGTCCTAGAGAATGGTTAACTAAAAAATAATATTACATTAACATAGTTTTATTATTGAAAGGAATTCAGAATGGAACCATTTAAAACATCTAATTACCTACAAAATATATGAAAATTGAGATAAATTCATATATGTGGTTAATATACAAACAATATAGGTGATGCATATAAGAATAATTAATAGATAAATTCAGGTAAAAATTGAGAAAGCCTAACCCGAATGAAATATGGGGGTTTTGATAGATCTCTTAAATTATGTATGATATAATATTGTAATATTACTTAATATCATGTATAATCAAATTATATTCATTATTAACTTATTTATTTCTATTTAGATGAGTTGTAATGTTTACTTTAGTCATTCTGGTAAATTTTTATGGTTTTTTGGTTGGGTTACATCAATAAAATTATAGATGTTATATTAAAATGAAGAATTTCCAAAATTAAAATGAAAATATATTCATAAATATTATTAGTTGAAACGGTGAAATGTATAATTTTCATCTAACTATAGGATAATTCATTTTATTAAACATTAATAAAAAATGATTGGTTTATATTGGTGATCCTTATAATCATAATAAAATGTTTCTTTATTTGATACTATGATTATATATTAGTTCAAGGATATGAAATAAGTTATAAAATACTAATTAAAATCATGTATAATAATAATAATAATAGTTTTATGACAATCCTTTATGTCATTAATTGAAAATGAAATATTACTATCTGTATAAATGTTTACTTTTCATAATATAAACAATGGTGTTCATTCCTTGATTTTGATTTGATAAGAAAATAGGATGGATATAACCTATTATATTAGAAATATAAAATTCTAATATATTCATCGTATTTGAGTTATTTTTCAATGATTGATGAATAAGGTGAAGAGAATGTATAAGAATTAAATAAATTATGATAGGTGGTTTATGAAAGTTACCTCGTTAATATCTCCACCTCAAATGATCCATAAAATAATATTAAAATTTTATTTTAGTGAGATTAGTAACACTCTCATGTGAATCAAGTATAGAGGAATGTTTTTCTAATTTATTTGGAATGCTTTAAGACATGTTATGTGTGAGTATAAAGGGGTTTAAGGGGTCATATTTATAAGGGGGAGGGATGTTTTCTTGAATTTCACAAAATATTAAAATATAATAAGGAGATTATAGTGCCAAATAATTCTATATAGCTAATAAATTCACAAGATATGACATTTTTTAACATATATTATCCACTAAGGCTTCATATAATAATATTATTATTTTTGTGTGATTTAATAAAATATTATATTCCTGAAATATCATCATTGTCATGTTTTATAAAATTTGTTACATTTACTAGGAAAACATCAGAAAAATAGGCCACATTAAATTTAAATATTATATTACATCCTAATAATTTCTTGGTAAACTAAATAATTTGTGGATAATTATAAATATATCAACTTATTTTTGTAACACCCTGAGATTTTATGAAAAATATTCTTTTTAATTTCATTAATGTCTTGTGTTGTACGCTACACCAAAAGGAGCTTTCAGAACATGCATCCCTGACTTTCCTTGCATTACACGCAATCACGACCTTCGACGATAGCGTGTGTAGTACGCAATACCGAGTTTCACTAAACGACATATTATTATAATATTATTATGAACTAGCTGTTATGAATAGTAATACCCACTTTTTGAAATATTATGAATTTTATCTTTCAAAATGGACTTCATTTTTGGATTCGGAATGTCGAAATTAGCTTAGGGTGAAATTTGGGTACTTTTTGGATAACTTTAATTTTCTGATGAATAGTGAAAATAGATAAATTTTAATTAAAAACATCCTTTTTAATAGAAATAATTAATAGTGATAATTTATTAATTTGAGTGGTTTTATTGTATATTTAGAATATATTTGTACAATTTAATACAATGTTGGTCATTCGATGTAATTTCACATTTAAACCAGACATAAACAAGTGTCAATCTTTTGATAGTTATTATCATTTAAGAACACGCTATTTGTTTTGACGACGAGGATTAATTTTTAAATTAATTAATGCAATCGATATGTTTTGAATTTGGTAAAATAGACATCATTTTTGATTTCATAATATCAAATATAGCTTAGGCCTAATTTTTGGTATTTTTCTAGAAACATTCATTTTTTATGAATAGTGAAACCACTAAGTGGTTGTTAAAAAAATGAATTTTTCATAAAATTTAATTTTACCGCTTCTGTGAGTGGAATTTCAAAAATCCGAGAGACACGGTTGATGTCAGTAAGTAAAATTTGGTTCAATGAGATGAAAATAATTTTTGGTGAATAGTAACTTTTTTATTTTTTTTTACCACAGTTAAAAGTAAATAGGGTAATTAAGGGTAACAATGTTTTTATTATTACCCTAACAGATGTCCTAATTCTATTGGATAAGAGTAATTCGACCAAAAACAAACTTAGGAATAAAATATGACCATTTAGGCCCACTTGGATTAGATTAGGACATTTATTATTATTTAATTCAAAGAAGAGTTAAAAGAGTTAGAATCAAAGTTTATTTACTAAAACATTTTTAACATAGGGTTATACAAAAGATAAATTGTATTGTAAATATTCATTAGAAAGATAATAATATTTAATACATAATTATATTTTATTTATAATTTTTAGACATAAATAAATAAATTTATTTATGACACAATGATGATGTAGTAATTACCATAATAGTGAAAAAATAGAATAATTGATATTATAAATACCCAAATAAATATAATTTGAGACTTTTTATGAATTACACTAATTTTATAGGTTAATATGACATGTTATTATTTATTGAATTATCTTTTTTCGAACCAATCATTCTGTTATGATTTTTACAAAAATCAATTACTAAATAGTGTCAAAATTGACATAAAATAGTTTTTAAAACAAATATTATATTATTAATTGTTATTTTATTCCTAAAAATATAAGGTTCGGCCATATGACTTATATAAGGTTATATATATTAATAATAAACAACTTGGGGTTCGTTTGGCTGCTTATAGTAAGTTTATTAACCTTATTGTATAAGAACACAAGAAGACACGGTAAAAGTAAAATTATTTAACTTAAAGTTAAATATAAATGATATGGTTAAATAGGAACCTAAACTTTTCTAAATTCTATTGGATGAGATTATTTCTATCCATACCCACCTTATCTTCGAAATAAATCAATTTGGAGCTATTTAAAACCAAATTTGGCTTTATAATAAAATAATATTTTTAGTTATTCCAAAGGTGCCCCTCTCCTCCCTTATAAAAGGGCAGCTCCTCCCTCTCTTCCTCAGACCATTTTGAGCCTTCAAGATCGGCCAAACCCTACCAAATTCTCTTCTCCACTTCCCTAGAAACATCCTAGAAGTTTTGGTCTTCCTCAAAGACCAATTTTAGTGTCCTAAATGGAGATCTCAAAGAGGCACTTCAAAGAAGAGGTAATATCCGTTACCGATTCATTGAACTTTATTTCTTCGTCCACTTATTCTTATTAGGTTGTTTCATTATGAAGTAATAACATCATTATCACTAATATACTGATATGTTATTATAAGTATGAAAGAACTCTATTTCACCATCTATCCATCCTATGGAAAATGAAATCACCGCGCGTGCGTACGTACGGAATACCGTCTCCACACCGTGGTGTAATCTATTTTCCACCACCACCTTACATGGATGGGTATAATGGTGTAAATAATAACTATATATGATTATTGTAAAGTGATATTTATTCTGAAATAGTATACATACAGTAAAATACAATTCCACGATCATGAGAACGATATCATCGCTCGTGCGTACGTACGGACTACCGTCTCCACGACGTGATGAGATTCATTCTCAATGATTAACCATTCATGAATGATTATAAAGTATATATAATAACTAATCATGAAATATATGAAATAATAATTATACTGGATTTATGTATATATAAATGTATGTGATCTACTTAATTCCATTCAATTCAATAAGGAAACGAAAACAGCGTTCATGCGTACGTACGGCCTACCGTCTCCATGAACGATGTATTTCTTTCCATTTATCGATATATTCTATATATATGTATATTCTGAATATATATTATATATAAATCATGTTTTACATTCTGTATATAAGTAATCATGATCTAAGTAATCATATTAATAATTTCATGTTAAAACACGAAAGACAAATGAGACGATTTTACCCAAAAGGCTACTTTAACATGAATTTACAAAACAGCAGGTAATATAAAGTCATAAGTGAACCATATATGATATAATAAAAATGAATATGATTATGTAATAAGTAAATAACATTATTTAAATCATTATACAGGGGTTTCAGATATGTACAAAGCAGATCGGACCTACGATAAGGGATAATTTTGCAAATCTCATTTTTATCCGAGATTACTTATTCGTACGTATTTACTGAGGTTATTTCTATCATCCATGTCCATGTTTTATAAATATTTTTTCATGTATGTTTAAAGTCATTTTTACCCATTTTGACATTTACTACATTGTATGTAAGTAATCTTTCTTTTGTTTACTTTACGAGGTACTTTTTTGACTTTTCCGGCAAAAGTACGAGAAGAATGTTTTTTTAACTTATACGGTGTGAACGGATTTTTACGGTTTCATAACGCTTCATTTTCAAGAAGATTCCTCTACAAGATTGCATGATTATTTTCAACAAAACCCTTATCTATTAAAATTGCATGGATGTTTGTGAAAAGAAAATGATTTTAAAGAAGAAAGGATATTTTCCTCAAGAATTCATTTCAAGTGTTTTGTCAAAACTATTTTCCATCTAAGATGACATTATTTCATATGTGTATGTTTCAAGTAGAATCTCTCTATGATTTAAATGGTTTCAATTTTCTTATGATGAAATGATATCAATTGTTTATGGATTATGTTATGATGGTATGATGTTTAAGAATCCCATTTTATTACATGGGTTATGCTATGATGTCTGATTTATGATTTTGTGGCACACGAAAGAATGATTTCATTATGAGATGGGTGGGACCTATATCTCCCTCCAATGAATTGGGTAAAGATTTATATATCATGAGATAGACATGGCTGGAATGACAAGTTAAACCGGTTCAGTAATACAGGACTAGAACGAGGAGTGAACTCGATTCAGAAAGGGACATTGTCCACTAAGGTGGTCTTGGTATGAATGCCTTGGCTAATATGGAAATAATATCATGTGTTTAATGGTTTCCACAATTACATGTTTTATTCCCATTATATTTTATCATTCTTAATGTTTCTTTATGATCTATGCCCAACGTACTTCCATGTTTTATGTCATTGCTCAAGCTTTTGATATTTAAACATTATGTTCATGTTTTTTAGTTCAAATGTATATGGTATGTTTTATTTTATCCATGCTTACCCTTACTGAGTATTTGAGCTCACCCTTTTGTATGTTTTCTTTTCCCCAGGATATAAAGAATGGTTTTAGGTATGAAAAAAAAGGGAAGATCGTTATTGGGATATGTTGAAGATCTTTCACCACGATTAGAAGATTACGTTCCAAGTTTCCAAAGACACTAAACTATTACGATCCCTGTGTGTCTTTTTTTTGTTATGTATTAAGTATTCTGCAAAATTAATGTAATGTTCATGTACGTCAAGCTTCGGGTCTCTACAGTTGGTATCAGAGGAAAGGTTTAGTCAACCTTTGGAAACTAGGATCCGAAAACGTTAGTGAGATCCCTAGATATATTTCTAAGGTATGTCTAGGGATGTCCCTAAGGATAAGTATATGTATAGGATATAGTCCAAGAACTACGGTAATGATATTAGAATTTAACCTATGTTGTTAGATATTGAGGGTACTCCCCCTTTACTATTTTGTTTTCCCTAGCATGATGTTTGCCTCTCACACTATTCTTTTTGGGTTTTAGATAATGGATAGAAATATGAATATTCATGATAATGGAGGATATGAAGGACAATGGAATGATATTCTTCATGAGAAACCAAATGAAACAGGATTTGGAAGTCCAAGCATCGTTATTATGCCTAATCATAAATCTCATAAAATGATCAATAATCTCAAGTTTGGTATGTTTTCCGAATCAGATAATAAGAGAACGATGGAGTTTCATGATGATCATAGAGGAAAGAAAGTTCAATTTCTCTCACGTAAATCATGTGGGAAGAGGCATCGGGGAGATTGTTTCAAAGGAACTGGAAGATGATTTGTGTGTGGAAAAGAAGGACATAAATCCAGTAAGTGTAAAGGAAAACGTTCAGTTAACACCATGGATGAGGATAATGGTGTTGCTACGACATCGAAAATGGTTAAATGTTTTAAATGTGGATTGTATGGGCATTATGCAAACCAATGCCCTAAGGGAATGTCTCATGAAGAGAATTAGTATGGTCAAATGATTAATATTTATGTTGATGATGATGAAGATGAAGAGACTACAAATGATATGTGAGATGAAAGAATTGTTGAAGCTCGGTCAATGGTTTAAGAAGGTAGTGTAATGATTACATGTTTATCAAGTGTAATTTTGTATAAGTAATCTCATGGTACTATAGAATAAAGAGACATCTAAGGATTGTTACACTGTTGTCTTTCCTTAAGTTTTGAAAGTGTGTGATGAATGGTACCGGTATTTTTGGAAAGAAGATGATATGCGCATAATTAAGGGATAAGAAGATAATGAGATGATTGACTGTATTCATGAGCTCATGACCGATATAAGGACTAAGTGATATTATGGTTTGATTATATTGAAATTTTGGGGTTTTGGTATGTGGAAAGAGTTAACTTTTGACAGCATTCATGTTTTCACTATGGTTAAATGGGTATTCATTTTTCAAGAGAATACATGATTAAGTTATTCACATGTTTGTGATTTGATCAAAAGATATATCTTATGGGGGATAAATGATGGCATTCACGTGATTGTTATGTGACATTTCAAGTAATCATTTTCTTTATACTATGAGCTTGGACCGAAGTATTTTAGATAAGCATAAAGATTGGAATGGATTATGTTGGAAATAATTTAGTATTGTTTAAGGATAAAACTTTTTTCGATATTATTGATGGGATGTTATAGTAATGTAGTTTTAGAAAAAGGAGAACCTGTAGGACGGGTGACAGCCCATCACGTCAGACAAGGCTGTGGGAATCAAACCCACAACCGAAGTGCGACTGGCCTTTATCGCCTACCACTGGCCTACAGGAAGTCCCTGGTTTGTAGAAACTAGTTCTATTATTTTGATCAGTATGATATAGGATGTATAAGTCCATTTTAGGAAACATTTATGATTAATCTCACTATAGATCGGTTTATGTATATTTAATAACTTTTACTAACCTTTTGTTTGAGACAGATGGAATGACCCATCATTCTATCACATGATCTGCTAACACTTCAAGAATAACAAATTCAACTTTATTTCTTTAAGAGATGACGTAGAAATTTTTCAAGGCACGAACACCAGTGAGATTGTACCAAAATAAAGTATGTATTTATTCTAATTCAAATTCTTCAACTTTAGGGAAATGATCTTGAAAACCAAAAATGTAGTCCTAGTGCCCTTATATCCGATGAATCATATGGTACCCTAGATTATCACAAATTTATGGCTTTGTGATTGTTGGCTTTTTCATATCCATGTCCTCTACCACTCTCCATCAGAACTTGATGGTTAGATTTTTCTTCCATATCCATATTTTCACCTATGTTCTCTTACGTGGAAACCCAGTGATGAGTTAATTTGGGTAACTGTTACATTTCATACTTTAGTTTTTAAAGCCATGTTTTGGTATTCCTTTTTACAATGTGGGGTTCTATTAAAGAAAATTTCGAGTAGTAAACCATTTATAACCCCCGACGAATTTTGAGGGTGAAATTCATTTTAAGGGGGGTAGAATGTAACACCCCAAGATTTTATAAAAAATATTCTTTTTAATTTCATTAATGTCTTTTGTTGTACGCTACACTAAAAGGAGCTTGCATAACATGCATCCCTGACTTGCCTTGCATTACACGCAATCACGACCTTCCTTGATATCGTGTGTAGTACGCAATATCGAGTTTCACTAAACCAGATATTATTATAATATTATTATGAACTAACCATTATGAATAGTAATACCCACTTCTTGAAATTATATAAATTTTATCTATCAAAATGGACTTCATTTTTGGATTCTGAATGTCGAAATTAGCTTAGGGTGAAAATTTGGTACTTTTCGGATAACTTTAATTTTCTGGTGAATAGTGAAAATACCTAAATTTTAATTAAAAACAACCTTTTTAATCGAAATAATTAATAGTGAAAATTTATTAATTTTAGTGGTTTTAAAGTATATTTAGAATATATTTTTACAATTTAATACAATGTTGGTCATTGGATGTAATTTCACATTTAAACCAGACATAAACAAGTGTCAATCTTTTGATAATTATTATCTCTTAACAATACGCTATTTGTTTTGACGACGACAATTAATTTTTAAATTAATTAATGCAACTGATATGTTTTTAAATTGGTATAATAGACATCATTTTTGAGTTCATAATATCAAATATAGCTTAGGCCTAATTTTTGGTATTTTTCTGGAAACATTCATTTTTTGATGAATAGTGAAACCACTAAGTGGTAGTTAAAAAAAATGAATTATTCATAAAACATAATTTTACCGCTTCTGTGAGTGGAATTTCAAAAATACGAGAGACATGGTTGATGTATGTAAGTAAAATGTGGTTCAATGAGATGAAAATAAGTTTTGGTGAATAGTAACTTTTTACTTTTTTTTACCACGGTTAAAAGTAAATAGGCTAATTAAGGGTAAAAATGATATTATTATTACCATAACACATGTCCTAATTATTTTGGATAAGACTAATTCGACCAAAAAAAACTTAGGAATTAAATATGACCATTTAGGCCCACTTGGATTAGATTAGGACATTAATTATTATTTAATTCAAAGAAGAGTTAAAATAGTTAAAATCAATGATTATTTACTAAAACATTTTTAATATAGGGTTATACATAAGATAAATTCGATTGTAAATATTAATTAGAATAATAATATGATTTCCTACATAATGATATTTTATTTATAATTTTTAGACATTAAATAAATTAATTTAATTATGACACAATGATGATGCAGTAATTACCAAATAGTGAAAAATTATAATAATTGGTATTATAAATACCCAAATAAATATAATTTGATACTTTTTATGAATTCCACTAATTTTATAGGTTAATATGACATGTTATTATTTATTTAATAAACTTTCTCCGAACTAATCATTCTTTTATGATTTTTTACAAAAATCAATTACTAAATAGTGTCAAAATTGACATAAAATAGTTTTAAAAAAAATATTATATTATTAATGGTTATTTTATTCCTAAAAATCTAGGGTTCGGCCAAATGACTTAGATAAGGTTATATATATTAATAATAAAAAACTTGGGGTTCTTTTGGCTGCTTATAGTATGTTTATTAACCTTATAGTATAAGAACACAAGAAGACACGGTAAAAGTAAAATTATTGAACTTAAAGTTAAATATAAATGAGGAGGTTAAAATAAGAATGTAAACTTGTCTAAATTCTATTGGAAGAGAGGATTTCGACCCATCCTCTCCTTAGCTTCGAAATAAATAAATTTGGTGCTATTTAAAACCGAATTTGGCTTTATAATAAAATAATATTTTTAGTTATTCCAAAGGAGCCCCTCTCCTCCCTTATAAAAGGGCACCTCCTCCCTCTCTTCCTCACACCACATTGAGCCTTCAAGCTCGGCCGACCCCTGCCAAATTCTCTTCTAAACTTCCCTAAAAACATCCTAAAAGTTCTGGTCTTCCTCAAAGACCAATTTTACTGTCCTAAAAGGAGATCTCAAAGAGGCGCTTCAAAGAAGAGGTAATGTCTGTTAAGGATTCTTTCAACTTTATTTCTTCTTCCACTTCTTCTTCTTAGATTGTTTCATTATGAAGTAATAACATCAGTATCACTAATATACTGATATGTTATTATAAGTACGAAAAAACCCTATTTCACCATCTATCCATGCTACGGAAAATGAAATCACCGCGCGTGCGTACGTATGGAATACCGTCTCCACACCGTGGTGTAATCTATTTTCCACCACCACCTTACTTGGATGGGTATAAAGGTGTATATAATAACTATATATGATTATTGTAAATTGATATTTATTCTGAAATTGTATACATACACTCCAATACAATTCCACGATCATGAGAACGATATCATCGCTCGTGCGTACGTACGGACTACCGTCTCCACGACACGATGAGATTCATTCTAAATGAATAACCATTCATGAATGATTATAAAGTATATATAATAAGTAATCATGAAATATATGACATAATAATGATACTTTATTTAGGTATATATATATATGTATGTCATCTACTTAATTCCATTCAATTAAATAAAGAAACGAAAACAGCGTTCATGCGTACGTACGACCTACCGTCTCCATGAACGATGTATTTATTTCCATTTATCGATATATTATATATATGTATATTCTGGATATATATTATATATAAATCATGTTTTACATTCTGGATATAAGTAATCATGATCTATGTAATCATATGAATAATTACAAGTTAAAACACGAATGACAAATGAGAAGATTTTACCCAAAACGCTACTTTAACATGAATTTACAATACAACGGGTAATATAGTCATAAGTGAACCATATATGATATAATAACAATGAATATAATTCTTTAATAAGTAAATAACATTATTTAAATCATTATACAGGGGGTTCATATACGTACGAAGCATATCATACCTAAGGTAAGGGATAATTTTGCAAATCTCATTTTTATCCAAGATTGCTTATTCGTACGTATTTACTGGTGTTATTTCCATCATCCATGTCCATGTTTTATAAAAGTGTTTTCATGTATGTTTAAAGTCATTTTTACCCATTTTGACTTTTACTACATGGTATGTAAGGAATCTTTGTTTTGTTTACGTTACGAGGTACTTTTTTTACTTTTCTGGCAAAAGTATGAGAAGAATGTTTTTTAACTTAAACGGCGTGAACAGATTTTTACGGTTTCATAATGCCTCATTTTCAAGAAGCTTCCTCTACAAGATTGCATGATTGTTTTCACCAAAACCCATATCTTTTAAAATTGCATGGAATTTTATGAAAAGAAAGTGATTTTAAATAAGAAATGATATTTTCCTCAAGAATTCATTTCATGTGTTTTGTCAAAACTATTTTCCATCTAATATGACTTTATTTCATATGTGTATGTTTCAAGTAGAATGTCTCTATGATTTAAATGGTTTCAATTTTCTTATGATGAAATTATATCAATTGTTTATGGATTATGTTTTGATGGCATGATGTTTAAGAATCCCATTTTATTACATGGGTTATGCTATGATGTATGATTTATGATTTTGTGGCACCCAAAAAAATGAGTTCATTATGAGATGGGTGGGACCTATATCTCCCTCCAATTCATTGGGTAAAGATTTATATCTCATGAGATAGACATGGCTGGAATGGCAAGTTAAACCGGTTCAGTAATACAGGACTGGAACGAGGAGTGAACTCGATTCAGAAAGGGACTTTGTCCACTAAGATGGTCTTGGCATCAATGCCTTGGATAATATGGAAATCATATCATGTGTTTAATGGTTTCCAAAATTACATGTTTTATTCCCATGCTATTTTATCATTCTTAATGTTTCTTTATGATCTATTCCTTATGTACATCTATGTTTTATGTCATTGCTCAAGCTTTTTATGTTTAAACATTATGTTCATGTTTTTAAGTTCAAATGTATATGGTATGTTTTATTTTATCCATGCATACCCTTACTGACTATGTGAGCTCACCCTTTTGTATGTTATCTTTTCCCCAGGATAAAAAGAAAGGTTTTAGGTATGAAAAAAAAGGGAAGATCTTTATTGGGAGATGTTGAAGATCTTTCACCATGATTAGAAGATTGCGTTCCATGTTTCCAAAGACACTAAACTATTACAATCCTTGTGTGTCTTTTTTTGTTATGTATTAAGTTTTCTAAAAAAGTAATGTAATGTTCATGTACGTCATGCTTCGGGTCTCTACAATTTTTATTTTAATTTCTATATTATCATTTATTTTATTATCCCAATAACATCATAATTATTTAATCATTATTGTATTATTATTTAAATTATATATTTGATCCCTAAAGATTAAAAATAATATTACATAATAATGATAATATTTTAGCATTTAAAATAAAACTGATGTTATATCAAATCATTTGGATAACCACATATCTAAAATCTTGTTCTAATTTAAGATAATAATGTCACCAGTTTGAATTTTCTTTAATTAAAATACTATAAGAGAATTTATAGCAACCATATATTCCCAAAAGATCTTAAATTTGACTATGTATGATTGTGGTATAATATTTATCATAAAAATGAATTTTTTTCATGTTTTGAGGTCATTATCTAAACTTTATTATACTATTTTTACTCTTAATTACATGATATAAAATTGGTAGTGGAAAAAAGTATATACTAAGGTTACTATTATAATTTACCAAAACTAAAATAATTCTATTTAATAAAATTTGGCCTCCTAATTCAAAATAAGGAATCAATTTTTAAAAAACCAAAACACAAACGTGGAATAATTTATCATAATATTAAACTAAAAAATGCAATGGAAAACAATTTTTGAAAAAAATTCTATTTTAAGGTATGAATTTTTTTTAAAGAAATCCAGGAATACATTTTTTATAAAATGCTGTAATTATATAATTTAAAATTATATGCAACTAATTAAAGTCTAAAAATATTCAAATATTGGATATCTTAATGTAAATACTTTAAATTAAAATAATACTTTCAAAATAAATGAGTATTTTTTACTACACATTAAAATGTTAATAATTTTTTAAAAAAATATGTAAAATATATTCCTATGATAATTTAGAAATTATGAAATCAAAATATAATTTTTATATTTTTAAATAATTTTTTTAACATATCAATATTTATTCTATTTAATTTCCCCTAGAATAAAATAAAATCAATTTTTTAACAACACAATTTTTTGATAAATAGAATAAATTTATTAAAAATATAGTGTTTATTAATTATTAATACATATATTTCATAATATGGTTATTCATACTAATTCATAAAAATTTGACATAATATTTATAAAAGAAGTGTTAAAAAGATAATGTTTTATTAGTATATCATGAATCGTCTCAACATGATGTTGTGTCTAACACAAGCTACCGAATAAATTATCTAATTCAATGAGTGAAATTTCACAAATGTTTTGCGGTGTTATATCCTAATTAATAATATAATTATTGTTTATCGGCCAAAAAAATTACATTTATCATTCAATTTCATGTGGTTAATTCCCTCAATGTACCCCACTAATTATTCACACATTTCTTCCATACCTATATCTTAGTATTTCCCCACTGTTCTACTACTATGAATTCATGTTATAATTTATTCCATGTAACGTTTATAATTACCTTTTTCTCTTATCGAGATGTTTTTTAATTAACCTTTTTATGCTGTTTTTTCAACAAAATAATTTTTAAACATATATTGGGTGATTTTCAAGAGAGTGTTTAAATTGTGAGGATTCAATTTATTTATGATGTGGATAAAGTGAAATCCATAATTACAAAAATATATACATTTCATTTGATAGTGTGTATGATTCGCAAAACCTATAATATAAGAAAATATAATTCCATGATAAATAAAAATATATTGATTTTAATATAAAGTCAATATATCTAATATCTTGCATTACACACAACATTGAATTTACCATGAGTCAAACAAAATAACATGTTTCCACCATTTTAAGCATTACATGAAATACAAAGTTTAACCCAATAATAATATACAATCAATTTTATTATTTAATATGATAGATATCAAATTGAAAATGGAATGTTTGGTATTATTAGGATTATATAAAATTTTTATTTTATATATTTTCCACAAACCTATTAATTATGTATTCATTAGAAAAAAAATTAGGAATAAAATTTAATGCTTCTGAAAAAATAATTTTTTTTAAAAATTGATTAACCATCCTTTAAAAAGATAAATTAATTTTTTTTTTGTTTTCAATGTAGATGGGAGATATGGGGTTTCAGAGGGGGATGTTACTATAAATCTACATGCCTTAATCATTACATAATCTGGAATTAAGATAAAAATTCAAATTGTGGATTTTTGTAGGTTTATAACTACATAGAATTAGGTCACAATATATACATAAAAATTGGAGATATTACATGCAGACACTTCTACTCAGAATACATTTTTTTTCATAAAATACAAACTCTTGAGAAATATTATCATGTATAGTTATTTATTTTAGACATAGTGACTTTTACATGATCCCATTATTGACCCTATGAATCTTAAAGTACTATGAAAAACATTTCCAAAAACATGGGATGAGTATAAAAAGCTCAGAAAGGGATACACAATGTTGGAAAACTGTTAGTTTTCAGAAAACAACAAGTAAACCATGAATACGTTATCATAAGTAGTACTTTTCCCTTTTATGAAGTAGTATATACTTTTCACTGAATAAAATATCATTGCCTACTCTTTGGTAACCAAAACATTTCCATAATACCAATATAATGAACATATAACATATAAAGGTAACTTTGGACATAAACATATTAAATGGAATAACCATATGATCAAATTCCACACATATCAGAAAATATAATATTCTTACAGGAGACTTCCATACCCAATTCATTTGAGGTTATAACATAAACACTTGAACTGGTTTATCACAGCACCACCCGTCATTTAGTTTATCACGTAACCACCCAAAAAATGTCCAAGTATCATTATAAAACCATGAAACATAAAATATTTCATTTCACTAATAACATTTCATTAGAAACCACAAGAAATTATTTCAAGATATTAAAAAAATATATTTCAAAAACCATTTTCAATTCATAAACAACAAAAAATGAACTAATGGATTTCATTTCCTTTTAAAAACTTTATGGATTATAGAGGAAACAAAACAACTATTATTACTACAGAGAGTTCATAGTCACCACAATTGTTAAAAACATTAATTTTGTCATTTATTAAAATGATTCATAGAGAAAATATTCCATTTTAAGGAAATTAAAAATCAATGTGCTTTACTATATTCCAATAAAAATACGGAGGCGTATATTATCAAAACATATATCAATGAAAAAAGATTAAGATGAAGCCCCTTACCTCGTGTCCAACTTGGCCTATTCATTCTATAATTTCTTAAATAATTAAATTATGATAATTTTTACTTTCTTGATGAACATTTTAATTTTTATTATTTATTTCTAAATCACTTATTACCTTTCTATTATAATTAGTTAATTATTTGAGTTCATATTGGCCATTTTGTCGATGTTCAGAACATGAGTAAAAAATGAACTAGTTATAATTATAAATTGTCCATGTGGTCAAAATTCCATTATATATATAATTATTTTCATTATTTATATATAATATATATCATATATATATAGTATATATGAATTTATAATATTCCATATCATTTGGATATATGAAAATGAAATGCACTGTTAATGGAGACGGTAAGTCGTACAAACGCATGAACGCTACTTCCATTTCATTTATTTCATTTTAAAAGTAATAAAAACCAAACGATACGTAGGTATATTATTATTACATTATAATATCATATTTTATATACGGTATTTATGTTCATTAAAACCATCCTTTATATGTTCCATTTATGGTATGAAGGACTCATATCACTTTGATGGGGCGGTAGTCCGCACTTCCTCAAATGAAATTATTGTATATATACAACATGAAAAGCATAAAGGTATGTTATAAAAGATAATTACAGAAGCATAGAGATAAAATAAATATCATATATATCATATATACTTATAGTTCCATCATAATGGCCACCATAATAGGTTTTATAAAAATATTGAAGAATCATCATATCGTGAGGCAGTAGTTCGCCAACCATATAAACATTATGTTCTATTCCAATTAAATTGAGGTGTTTGTAAGTGTAGATAGAATCCTTATCATATATAAAACCTATTATATTTAGGATGTTTTTGTTTTCATATAAACAGAGAATAAAAAGAGAATATTTTAATAAAGAATTAAAATAATTGAAGATAACTTGAGGGAAGACGTTACCTTTAAACCAGGTAACTCCCTTTTCTTTGAACCAAAAGGCTTTATTGAGGTTCCTTATGCCTAAGGTAAGGATTATAGGTGAAATAAATGGATATTATGAGCTTATTCTACCATATTTTGGATGATCCAGGGGGAATTAGATGTGTGAGAAAGGAGTTATAGGTGATGAGATTTTAGAATGGGGAGGAGGGGCTCTGTAGGAATGTTTGAAAATATTATTTTATTATAAAATAATTTTTGGTTTCAGAATGTAGAAAACTTCATTAATTCCAATATGAAGTTAATATAAGTTTATATAAAATCATCGAATAATAATTGGGTATGTTTTTTATAATTTATAATCCTTATCTTTTTTATTTAACCCTTTGTTAACTTATTTAACTTTTACCACCTTCTCTTATATATTCATAATATATGGTTAATATAGTTACTATAAAATGAAAGTCAAACCACAAGTTTTTCATTAATGAAATTATAAACATTATATGAATAAACATTTTTCAGAATTTTTTATTTTTAGGATTATTATATTATTTAATTAAATATTGATTGATTTAAAAAAACGTTTATGTCAATTTAAATAATATTCATATCTGGACTTTTAAAAAATATATAAAAACATTAATTTTCCTAAAAACCTACAATAATTCAAATATAACAACTCATAATCATCCATAAAATTTGGGTATGGAATTAAATGTTTCAAAATAAATTTACTTTAACATTTATAATCTCTCTAATTTAAAACATTCTTAATGAAGAAATCATTACATCATAATTATTTCATAAACAAATTTATTTATTTGATATCTAAAAATTATAAATAAAATACCATGATGTAGGAAAAATTTTTGGATTTAGTATGAATATTTATAGTCAAATAAATTAATTATATAACCCCACATTAAGTTTTTTTTAGCATCATAGTACATGTTTATGATATTATTATTTTTTATTTAAATAAAAAGTTATAAATGTAATTATCTTTCCCAAGTGGCTTTAAAAGGAAAAGTTGTTATCCCAATGCTTTTATTGGATTGAAATAACTCATCCAATAAAGTTAGGATGTGTTTTCATGTAATGTTATAATATTATAATATTATTTTTACCTTGAATTACTTTATTTAACTTTAACTTCGGCAAATAAAAATCAAAAGGTATTATTTCAAAAATATTATTTTCACCCAATTGAACCACATTTTATTTATTGATGACCAAAATTTATGGCATATTTGTGAAATTAAATACACATAAGGGGTAAAATTCCATTTAAATATAAAATTTCTGTTTTTAACTACTAAGCAATTGTTTTTCACTATTCATAAAAAATTGATGGTTTTTTGAAACATACCAAAATTTACCCTATCTAAATTTGATATTCTGAATCCAAAAATGATGTCTATATTTAAAAACTCAAAACATATAAGTTTCATTAATTAATGTAAAATTAAATCTTGTTTTCTAAATAAGAAATTGTGTTTTTAAGAAACAATAACTATCAAAAGTTTGGCATTTTTTCTGTTCAATTTTGAAGTGAAATTAATTTCAGTGACCAATATTTGATTAAATGGTAATAATATAATCTAATTGAAATTTTAAGCAAATTATAATGATAATATAACAATATAATTAATTTATATTAAATTGCTGTTTTGAATTAAAATGTAGTAATTTTCACTATTCATTAAACAATGAACATTATCAGAAAAATACCATAACATTACCCAATTTTTTTTATGTCCCAATTCAAATGAAAAAGATTATTTTTTCAAATAGAACATATAAACGTTAAAAACAATTATATTAAAAAATGGTTCTCTATCAAAAGGCGGTAAATCGTCCTTATAAAGAATATTAGAGTATGTATTCTTAAAATTGGATTCATTAACATTTTAGGATTCAAAACTTTATTGGATAAAGGTAAAGACATTTAACAAACATTTATAATCATATTTTAGTTATTTATGTTCATTATCTTCAATACTATGGCTATGTGTTAACCACCATTTAAAATAATAATATTTTATTATGATTTTTCAATATTACTCAACATTTTGTGAAACATAAGATTTCAAAGAAACATGTTGTTATGTATACGGTATGTCATTGAACATAGCATCCCATTTATAGTGAATACGGTATTTAATTTAGAAATATTTATAAATATGAAATTTTTTTACTTTTTATTCACCTGGGATGTTACATCATTCCCCTCTTTTGGAAATTTCATCCTCACAATTTTATTCAGTTATCAAATAAATGGGGGTATTTATCCCTCATAGAATTTTCAGATCCCCATGTTTCCTCTTCAAACATATGGTTTTTCCACAAAACCTTTACCTGATAAATTTCCTTACTCCATAACACTTCCTCTATTCGATCAAAAATATGGACTTTTTGTTCCTAATAATAAATATTTTCTCTTAATTGAACTACCTCTAGACATAAAACATGTGATGGTTCCAGCATATACTGTCTCTACAATGAAATATGGAAGACATTGTGTACCAGGGATAAACATGGAGGTAAATCCACTCAATAAGAAATTGATCCAACATTATCTAAGATTCCATAGGGTTAATTGAACCTCAGACTCAACTTTACCATCTTTACAAAATGCATCACACTTTTCCATGGATAAACTTTTAGAAAAACATGATCACCTACCTTAAAAAAAGACCCTTCATCCTCTTATCAACATAATGTTTTCTTCCTACTCTGAGTTGTTCACCTGTGATTCAGAATCAACTGAACATTCTTCTGAATCTCTTCTACTAATTTCGGTCCCATTTTCTTCCTTTCAATTTTTGTATACCAAAATGCTAGAGTTCGACACCACTTCCCATAAAATACCTCAAACAGAGCCATCTGAATACTGGAATGAAAAATGTTATTTTATGAAAATTCATCCAAATAATGATGTTGGTCCCCACATCCCTGGTAATCCATTGAAAAAGAGATAGAATATCCTCCAAAGACTAAACTGATCATTCTAACAGTACATCGTATTGTGGATGAAAATTTGTACTAAAATATAATTCAATGCCAAAGGAATTCTGAAGGCCTTTCCAAAAGTAATAATTAAACCTGGGATCACGATCACATATGATGGATAAGGGAACTCCATGTAACCTGACTACCTCTTTAATATACAACTAATAAAGTTGATCTATAGACAATGTATCTTAGATAGGACTAAAATGAGTAGTTTTAATCCATTTATCAACAATAACCTAGATTGTGTTGTTACCTCGGGATGTCTTTTGTAATCCCACAACGAATTCCATGGATATAGTTTCCCATTTCAACCCAATCTATGATAAAGGATGAAGCATTCCTTTCAGTAATTGTCTCTCTATATTAATATATTGAAAATTCAAACACATCAAAGTAGAGTCAGCAATATATTTGTTCATTCCATCCCACCAGTAATACTCTCGAATATCTATGTACATCTTAGTATAGCCTAGATAAATTGATAACGAAGAACTATGGGTTTCACATAACAACTCATTATTCAACTATGAATGAAAAGGAACACATAATCTGTATCGAAACCTCAAAAATAGTCTCTATAAATATTAAAATACGGTAACTTATGTTTCTGAACCAATTCTACCTTTTTCTAAAACTCACGGTCATCTTTCTGCGCTTTCCTTATTCTAACTACTTGAGAAAATTGTACTGAAACCTGAAACAAAACCGAATAATTTCTTGCACCAACAACTTCCAATCCAAAATCCATTAAATCAAAAACCAAAGGATCTCATTCAAAAGGTAGCATGGTTAAGTTAACATTTCCCTTTTGACTCAAAGTGTCAGTCACTTCATTTTACTTTCCTGGATGGTAATGGATAGTGCAATCATAATTTTTGATTAATTCTAACCATATACTCTATCTCATGTTTAATTCCTTCTGAGTAAATATATATTTCAAACATTTGTGGTTATTATATATTTCACATTTTACTCCAGACAGATAATGCCTCAAAATATTTATAACAAAAAAACAATAACTAATTTCAAATCATGGGTAAGGTAATTCAACTCAGGAGGTTTCAACGGACGTGAAGCATAAGAAATCACCAGATCATTCTCCATAAATAAAAAACCTAGTCCATTCAACAAAGAATTATTGTAGATAACAAACTCTCCATTTCTGTATGGTAGTTCCAAAACTATAGTATTCACCAATGTTTTTTTAAATTCGTGAAAACAATCATCACATTATTTTGTACGAATGATCTTAACACCTTTTCGAGTTAACATAGTCATTGGGCTAGAGAACCGTTAAAAATATCCAAAAAACTATCGTAATAACCTACAAAAACATGAAAACTATGAATCTTTATTATATTGGTTGGTCTTAGAAATTATTTAACAACTTTTTTTTACAACATGATTAAAAGTTACGCCATTTTTTGGAAACAATATGACTAAGGAAAGAATTTTTTTGTAACTAAATCTCACAGATGTTAAATTACTTATACAGATAATTTTCATTTATGGTTTGCAAGATAACCCCAAAATGACTTTCATGATCCTTATTACTTGTAAAATATACCAAAATTTCGTCAATAAAAACAACCATTGTTTATCACCTTAGTCTACTAAGCCATCACTGCAACAAATAGTTCAGTTTTGATTCCGACCATCTAAGGATGCCGATTAGGAAGGTCGTTTCCCTATGTATTCCTTCCCATAAAAGTTACCATGTTTCATCTATGGAAAGCCATTATGAACATTGAAATATATTAGGTGAAGAAACATGGTAATCTGTAAATCCTATATCATTCCAATATTACAATAAATTAATTTATGGATATTAATTTAACAATACCCTAACTCCTAAAGATTTCTAAATCATCATATGATACCAACTATAAAGCCCTAGGAATTAAACATTACATAATATTGAAATAAGTTAAAAATTAACATTGATGAATTTTTTACGTTTAGAGTTTTAGATTATTAAGTCATAATATGTATATAACTATTTGAAATATTACATGTAGACACTTCTACTCGGTATCTATTTTTTTTCAAAAAATAAAAACATTTGAAAAAATGAGACATGTCTAGTTACTTATTTTAGACAAAATTACCTTTCCTTCATCCCATCCATGACCCTATTAACCATTAATTTTTGTTAAAAACATTTCAAAAAACATGGGATGAGCATAAAAATAACAGTATGGGATACAAAAAGTAGGAAAATTGTTATCTTTTTCAAAACATCAAGTAAACCATGAATATTTTATCATATGTAGTACATTTCACCTTTATGAAGTAATAAATACTCTACACTGAATAAAATATCATTGCATACCATTTTTAACCAAACTATTACTATAAAACACATATAAAGAACACATAATAGATAAAGGTAACTTGAGACACAAACATACATAAATGAAATAACCATACAGTAAACTTCAACACATATCACTAAATGGAATAGCCATACGGCCGACTTCCATACAGAATGAAATGGAGGTTATAACATAACCATCTGTCCTCTTTTATCACGGTACCACACATCATTTGGTTTATCACGTAACCACCCGTGAAATGTCCAAGTACCACTATAATACAATAAAACATAAAATATTTCATTTTAGTAATAAAATTTCATTTGAAATCACATGAAATAATATCAAGATATTGAAAAAACTAAATCTATTTCAAAAACATTAAGGGTTATATAGGAATCCAAAAAATGATTACGGCGGCGGAGAGGTCATTGTCAATGAAAATGTTAAAAAAAATTCTTTTTTCATTTAGTAAAATAATTCATTGAAAAAAGATTCTCTTTGAATGATATTAAAATTAAAAATGGGTTTATTATATACCTTATAAAATAAATAGGTATATATTATCAAAACATGCTTCAATGAAAAGAGATTGAGACGAAGTCCCTTACCTCGTGTTCGACATTACCCATTCATTCATTAATTTCCTGAATAATAAATTTCTGTTAATTTCTACGTTATTAAGAAATTTTTAATTTTTATTATTTCTTTTATATCACCTATTAACATTCTATAAAATTTTGTTTATTATTTTATTTTATATCAGTCATTTTCTCGATGTTCATAACTTGAGTAAAAAATGAACTGGTTATAATAATAATTTTTTAATGTGTTCAAAATTCCATTATCTCCAGAATTATATTCATGATTAATATGTAATGTATATATATATATATATATATATATAATCTAGTATATCTGTATTTATAATAGTCCATGTATTTTGGATATATGAGAATGGAATGCACCATTCATGGAGATAGTAAGTCCTACGTACGCATGAACACTAGTTCCATTTCATTTTTTTCATTTTAAAATTAAGGAAAACCAAATAATAAATACTTATATTATAATTATAGAATAATAAAATACTTTATATACATTACGTATGTTCACTAACCCCATGCTTTATATGTTCCATGTATGGTATGAATGAGTCATATCACATTGAGGAGGTGGTAGTCCGCACCTCCACAAATAAAATTATCATATATATACAACATAAATTGAATAATGGTATGTTATAAAAGATAATTAAAGAAGAATAAATATAATATAAATATAATAAATATCATATATAATTATAGTTCCATCGTAATGGCCACCATAAGTTGTGGTAGGTGAATATTGAACAATCATCATTTTGTGAGGCTGTAGTCCGCCATCGAGAGAAACTTTATGTTCATTACCAATAAAATGGAGGTTTGTTTAAGTGTAGTTCGAATCCTTCTCATAAAAACAACCTAGTATATTTAGGACACTGTTTTTGTTAGTAAACAATGAAAAAAAATGATCATTGGGAGTGAATAAGTAAAACTAAATAAGAGAACATGAGGAAAGATGTAACCTTAAAATCAGGTAACTCCCTTAGGTGTGTTAAGAATGATTTATTTAAGTGCCTTCATCCCAAGGTATGGCTTCGTGGTGTAATAGAGGGATCTTGGGAGCTCATATGGGTAGAGGTTGGATGTGACAACGGGATTCAAATATCTGAGTAATGGGATAGAGTTGGTGGCCTTTTATAAGGGGAGGAGGGACTCTTTATGAATGTTTGAAAATATTATATTATTATAAACTAATTTTCGGTTTCAAAAGAGCCAAAATTTGTTTAATATGGTTATAAGGTTAAAATATGTCTAAATAAAATCATCCAATAAGAATTGGGTTGGTTTTGGATAATTTTTAATATTTATCCTTTTTATTTAACCCTTTATTAACTTATTTATCTTTTATCGTGTTCCCTTATATATTCATACTATATTGTTAATATAGTTACCATAAAATGACAATAGAACCAAAAGTGGATCATTAATGACATTTTTACCCTTATTTATGGAATTAGTCTGATACTTATATTTTTAGGATTAATATATCATTTAGTTAAATATTAATTTATTTAAAAACACAATTTTTTCAATTTAAATACTATTCATATCAAGACTTTTAAAAAATCTATAACAAATTGATTCATTCTAACAACCTACAATTATTATAATACTAAAAGTCATTCAGATTCCTAAAATTCTTGGATGGAATAAATTGTTCCAAAATAAATTTATTTTGACATTTATAATCTCATTTATTTAAAACATTCGTTAATGACGATATAATTTCATAATCACAGTGTCATAAATAAATTAATTTATATGATGTCTAAAAATTATATATAAAATACCATTATTTGATAAATATTTATATATGTCTAATGAATATTTATAGTCAAATATATAAATTATATAACCTCACATTAAAATTGTTTTATCAAAACTACACATGTTTATGATATTTTTATTTGTACTTTAAATAAAAAGTTGTTAATGTAATTATCTTACAGAAGTGGCTTTCAAAATCAAAATGTTTTCCCCAGAGACTATATTGGTCGTCCATGACTCATCCAATGTGGTTTGGACAAGTGTTAACATAATTTTATATTATTATAATATTATTTTTATCTTGAATTATCCTTTTTAACCTTTTACCACGGTATATAAAAATTAAAAGTTACTATTCACCAAAAAATATTTTCATCCCAATGAACCACATTTTAATTGCTAATGAAAACCTTGTATATTGGATTTTTGAAATTCATTTCACAGAAGTGGTAAAATTTCATTTGAAGGAAATGTTTGTTTTTAACTATTACGGAGTATTTTCACTATTCATAAAAAATTGAAGGATTTTTGAAAAATACAAAAAATTCACACTAAGATAAATTTGATATTTCAAATCAAAAAAAGATGTCTATTTTTTCAAATTCAATAACATAGAACTTACATTAATTAATTTAATATTAAATCTCATTGTTAAAATTAAAAAGCCTGTTTTTCAGAAATAATAACTATCAAAAGATTGACATTTGTTTACGTCCAATTTTAATGTGACATTACATACAATGACCAACATTGGTTTAAATGGTAATAATATAATCTAATTAAAGTTTAAAACCAATTAAATAGATAATCTATCTATATAAATATATTATATTAAAATAATGTTTTGAATGAAAATGCAGTATTTTTCACTATTCATTAAAAATGACCTTTAGCAGAAAAATAACAAAAAAATTTCCAATGAAAATTTTGATGTCCTGATTCAAAAGAAGTTGTTTATTTTTCCATATAAAACATATAAAAGTGACAAAAAACTAGACTGAAAAAGGTTTCTTTATCAACAGGTGGTAAATCAACCTTTTAAATGATATTAGAGTACTTATGCTTATAATTGGATTCATTCACAATTTATGAATTTAACATTTATTGGATAAAGGTAAATACATTTAACAAACATGTAATATAATATTATAGATAGTACTGTTCATTATCGCCAATACAACGACTGTGCTTTAACTACCATTTAAAATAATAATATTATATTTTTATTTTTCAGTATAACTCAACATTATGTGCAACGTAGTATTTCAATGAAACTCATTGTTTCATATCAGGTACTCCATCAAACATAGCATATCTTTTAAAGTAAAATTATTTTTTAATTCAAAAATATTAATAAATATGAAAATGTATTACTCTTTATTTACCTGGGATGTTATATTTACCTTCTTTGTTGCCATGACTGTCTTGATCATCTGTAGGACGTGTGATGCCTCTTCCACAATTTTTGGGTTCTATGTTTGTGGTTAGTGAGCACTGATCAAACCAAAATGAGGTATTGTGGAGTCCTAGTGGGTTGGTAATTCACACTGATGTCATAGTGAACTAGCCAAACCTGAATGTGGATCATGATGCTCGGAGCATCACTGGTCATTTGGGATATGCGCTGAGTTGTATGCAAGATATATATTTATCTTCGAAGGAAACAAATGATATTTTTGTTAGGGATTCTGGATCCAAGGCTGCTGGTGAAGATCAGATCACTCATCAAAATGATAGAGGTTTCATAATTACATGCTTCCTATATATGATATGTTTCTTGTATCGATGAAATATGTCCCAAAAGATTCCATTGATGTAAAAACTAAATTGATCTTCCATGATTTTAGTAAGATGATATGGAATTATTTTTCAAATATCTTGAATGAATGTTTGTATCTAATGATTTCAAATAGAAGTTCCTCTGTGATGAAAGAACCTACCCTAACGCCCCTTTTGTGACTTTTACTGATTCTAGTAGTGAATGGATTACCCTTAATGGGTCCTCATCCCATGTTGATTCTATAGCTGATTCATTTATAGAAGAATTGTAATTAGAAATAATTACTTGAATATGACTCTTGTCTTATTGAATGGTGAAAAGTCTAGAAAATATGATGATTTGTTCTAGAAGACCCATTTTTTGTGGGACACCATTGATTGGAAATGTGTCTCTCTTGGTCGTGGTTATTTTCATTTCATCTTTCCATTGATTACATTCAAATTTCATCGGTGGAGTATTAGTTCTCTATCCTTGAATCAGGGATGGCTTCACCTTCATGAATGGTCCCTGGATTTCAATGCCTCGTGTCCATGGAATTATTTTAACCTGGGTTGGGTCTGTGTTCACGGGACTAACTGGGTCCTTCGACATAAAAATATATTTCCTGATATTGTATTGGAAATTCGGACACCCATACACATAGACATGGAAACAAAGGTTGTTTGGTTTGGACGTCTTGTCAGAATATTGGTTGAGATAAATCTTTGCTCTACCTAGGTTGAAAAGGAAACTCTCTCCACTCCCACTAATAATATCCAAATTAATGTTGTTTATGAAATTAATCATCTCTTCTAAAATGAATTTATAACTATTGGTTAATATTTGGAGCTTTGTGGGGAGAATATTTCCTTCGAGATATATTAGATGAAGGGTCATCCAGCAAATCTCTATATAATGAATCCATATAGGAAGCATTTAGATTTATCACAGTATTTTTATCATAATAGAGCTCTTTTCAAAAATAGATCTTGTAAGGCTGATATGTTCATATATGTCAATGATTCACTAGTTCCCACATTTTAATAGTTATGAACTGATGGTGGATAATACCTCGATGAGAGAAAATTGTGGTAATTTTAATTGGGATGGATTTTCATGAGAGGTTACATACAAATTGGATAATGATTCCACATTTATGAATATTAGAGAGACGGTTAGTCTCACTATTTTTGGGCCTCTAGTTTTCACTCACCCTCTAGATTCTTATCCACGTAGAAGTTCATAATGTTTTGGGATCATTGATTATGCTCCTAGAAATAGGGATCCTCAGCATGTTAATTTTCATCAAGAGATTCCTAATAATTTCAATTCTTCATGGATTTTTGAGCAGTGGGGTGAAATCACTAATGTAAAAGATATGGATGATTCCCCCACCATGAAGGAAATAAAATATGGTGGTCATGGCTCATTTAAGGATGAGCCCTCTAATTAAAAAGGTAAAGTAGTTGAAAGTATGGATTTCATTTTGGATCCCTCAAAACGATGGCAGAGAAAAAAAATATTCTAATATACCGCACACTGTTTCTACCCAATCAACTTCTAGGTTGTCGGCCATGTTTAATCAGGATATTCTAAAAATATTCTATCAGAGTAATTCCCAAAATGATTAGGAAATAAAATATGATTATTTTTATGGGATTGAAATTATTTAATATGATCAATATTCACTTTTTATGGATTAGGTGATGTCTCTTCGTTTTACCCCATCGATCTCCCCTATAACTTTTCTTTTATATTTATTAAATGGTTAGAAGCATAGCATTTTATGGACGTATTGGGTTAATAAATATATTTTTTTACATTTTTATAAAATTTAATTTCATAAATAAACATAGTTTTTTAAATTTTAGTTCAAAAGTTTGGTTGGTGTTTATTTTTGGAATTTTTTTGGAAAAAATATTTTTTTATGAATAGTTAAGACTACAAAATTTTAGTTGAAAACATACTTTTAGTTAAAATTTTTTATAATTTTAAATTATATAATAATTTTATTTTCAAATAAATTATTCCAATTTTATATATGATTAAAAAATATAGATCATTAGAATCATTTTTATAGAGAATTTTTATTTGAAAAAATTACTTACATTTGGACATTTTCTTTTTAAAAACTATATTTCTCTAGTTTCACTAAGAATAATTTCAAATTAAATTGTTACACTAATGGGAATTTAAATTTGTATAAATTTACGCAATATTTGGAAAACCAATAAATTATAATTAATAATATAGTAAACATAAATTTACATGAAAATTAATAGTTAAAATATTAAAAAATAAATGGGGTAATTAAGGTACAAATGGATTTTATTGGTGTCTAAACAGATATGATAATGTTAGAAAATTACCTCCTAACTTGTTCAACTCCCATTTTCTAGAATTATATCGACCATATATTATATTTTCCTGAGAGAAACCCATTCCTAAGTCTTTTTTAAATGATTAAAATACATGTAGGATTGATTATTTTTAAAAATTAACAAGTGTGCTACTCGACTAACATTTTAACTACCACCCCCTTTTCGCTATCCATCAAAAATTCAACTCCTTTTTTTCTCATCCAAAAACATAAAAATTAACATCATCAATTTCCTCCCTCATCCAAAGGTACTTAGTTTGGGAACAAATCTAACTATTTAAGGATTTATTTTAAACCTATGGTGGATACCATAAGAAGAGGTAACATCATTAAATGTGAATTTTTATTTACTCAATTCTACAACTAATCAATTTTTTATTGAAAGATGATTATATTTCATAAAAATATCTTACATATACTAGGGTGTTTTTGCAATAAGGGAATAACTTCCAACCTCTTTCAATTCCATCAAATGGGATATGTAATAATAGTTTTTGTGTATGAAGGATAGACACAATGCAAACCAATTCCACTCAATGATCCATTAAAACATCTCTAGGATGTGTATTATGATGGGTGTAAATTTAGTAAATGATATTTAAAATATCATAATTATTAAAGAGTCATTATATCTTATATTCGTATTTTACATTACATATTATAGAAGATATGATAATGTTACTTGTGTGTATGATGGACTACCGCCTCACGAAGTGATGTGATTCGCCGTTCACTATCGTATTCCATGGTTGAAGATAATGATATGGTTAATGATTATATGTGATATATATATCATTATTATGAAACTCAAGAAATATTTATAATTCTGTAATTATATTATATATTCCATTCTTTTGCCTTCATTTTCACTCTCATAAGGATGAAAACACCAGTTCTGTATGTGTGGACAATCCCTTTCATGATGTAATGTGACTCTATTTTAGTCAACAAATCAGTTGGACTAAAAATAATAATATGTTTTTATGAACTTATTTTCATTATTTGAGGATAATATATTACTTATCCCACTTCTATATTTATCATTGAAAAATTAAAATTTTACACATGCATATGTACAATATTCTGTCTCCCTGATCATGGCATTCTAATTAATGATCCCGACCCTTCTACTCCATTAGTTCACCAAATTTAAAGTGTTTTGGTGTCTAGGAAACCATCGGTGAGTCAGGATGATGTTAGTGTTAGTGGAAACATGTCACCATGGTGTCACCTACCGGTGTCTCACAGATCAATCTCACCGATCGGTTTCACACATCGGTCTAATCGATCAGTTTCATCCATCGGTATTACCGATAGTTTTCACCCATCAGTCACACTAATCAGTGTCGAGCCGATCAGTTTCACCCATCGATCTCCCCGATCAGTTTGACCCATCGGTCTCACTTATTGGTGTCTCACCGATCGGTTTCAGTAATTGGTCTAACCGATCGGTTTCACTGATAGGTCTCAATGATCGATGTCTTACTAATTTGTTTCTCCCATCGACCTCACTGACCGGTTTCACCCATCAGTCTCCCATATTAGTGTCTCATCGATCGGTCTCACCGATCAGTTTCACCCATTGATATCAACGATTAGCTTCACCTAATCGGTTTCACCCAATCAGTTTCACATATCAGCTTCACCAAAATGGTTTCAATGATCAGCTTCACGAGATCAGCTTCACCCAATTAGCTTCACCGATCGGTTTCACTGACCTGTCTCACCAATCGTCCAGAGAGGGGTACTAGAGTTTCCTTCCCCAGTTTTCCTATAATTCCACTTTTAAATCTTTTTAACTTTTTAATGTGGTTCATGGTTGTTCTTAATGCCCATAAATGATATCTAAAACCCCCCAAGAGACAGGTGACCCTTGACTTACCAAAACATGTGAATTTTTATTTAGTTTCACCCTTTTCCCCATGTTTTTCACATATTTCCCCATTACATTGGATTCCATTTAAAAGAAACCCTTTATCACACAACCATTATTGCCACCTATCTGAGGAGAATTATTAAATGAATATTAATTCAATCTTGTGTAACCATCCAACCATTGGGAGAAACCACGATCTACCTTTAAAGGCATTCAAGACATCATATCCCACAACTCCAGGATCACACCTTTTATCGCACATATTTTTATTCTTTTTCTAGGAAAGTCTCATTTCATTTCCATGGTGTGTTTAGAGTCCCTCATCCCGAGGTTAGTTCTGAGACAGTGCTAGAGATTTTTATACTCACTCTTACTGTCCTTAGAGTTCTTCACTTGCAAGTAGTGCATCTCCAGTTCTAGGCACGAGGAAGAAAACTCCGATCGATAATCATCCATGAAGGGAGTCTTCATGTGTATCTTCTTAGTGTGCATCATTCGGGGTGGGTATGATGATGTTCCTTAAGGATGTAGATGAATCCAAATTTTACAAATATAGTAAATGATTCTTTAATGAATGATGGGGTTATAAATATGTTGGTGTTTCTCTGTTATACCATTTTTTCATATTATTAATTATATGGGATTTTTTCCACTGAAAATCATGGTTGTTGGTGGTCCTCCCTTGTGTACTAATAATCCTCTGTTTTTCTAGTAAATTATATTATTGAATGCATATAACATGGAAGATGGTTAATCATGTAAACTTGGTTGATTAAATTGATGACAAATAAACAATAATCCTTGTCTGATAACCCCAGTTAACTAAACCGAAAGAATGAACTTAATAAATGTTGTGGTTAAATCCGGAAAAAACATAATTTCACTGTTCTTGTGATATGTGTGATGGCACTACTTGATGTTGTGTGCTGAGATGTGGTTGGGGATGGGATATTATATTTTTGATTTGATGATTATGGACATGATTCTGTGTGGGGTCGTACGATGGGGCTTGGGTTGGTTCATTTACATTGAGGGATCTTACAAATACCTTTTGTTGTTGTGACATTACAAGATAACCATGTGTGAATTCTTAAATTACTTCTTGGCTATTTTTCCTTCCATTTCAAGTGCCTATGCATGTTAGTTTCCAGTATAGAAGATTTATTTAAATGGAATCACTTTAAAACGATAAGAATAATGGGTTTAATGGGGAATTTTTATTTCTAGGAATGAGTGGGGATCTATTTGTAGGTGTTGTGATTTTGTATCAAAAAATATTAAAAAAGGTGTTTGTGTACATGCTAGTTTTGGAACTCTTAGGTTGGGATGAGTGCTTGTTTACCTGTATGTATAAATTTTGTTTCGTGTTTCTTATTCGAACCAAACCCATGTTGAGCACTTCTTTCCAAAAGAACCTCATTTCCTGGTAGAGGGTGTATTTTTTCAACATTCTATTGGGTGGATGGATATTAACTCCATTTTACTCCCTTTATTTACTATCCCAAGACTCTTCAGGTAGGCTGTAACATCCTGAAGTCAATTTTTAGCCTCTGAATCTTTGGGCATGGTATGTTGTGGTGGTTGCCCCTAGTGTGTGCGGATAGGTTTCTTTCCCAAGTGTCTTTGGGTTGAGGCCCAGGTGTCTTCAGGTGTGGAAGTAGTTGTTCTGGCCCATGTGTCTTCAGGATTGGTTATGTGTAGTTGTGGTGTCCAATAATGTTGTTGTTGGGGTGGCTGTGGTGATGCATAGAAAATGGAGGGGGAGGTCTGATGCATAGGGTGTGTTAAATAACCAGAGGGAAAGCAGTATGGGGTACCCAAATGTCGATGTGGTGTTACTATTACTTTACATGACTTGTGTTATTTGGGGAGTGTGACTTGGTAAGGATAGTTGGATAGTTTTCCTTGCAAGATATTTTGGTTATTTCTATTTTCTTACGATGCAATATATTGTTTTTTCACTTGTGAATGAGATCTTTTGGTTATCCCTATTGAGTATACCTATAACTCACTATATGCATATAAATCTGCTTTCAGGTTTCTTGGAGGATGTCAGGGACCGTATAAGACCATACTATCTCGGACATCCGTGGAGTTTTCATTAATGTATTCTTTCCTTTCATACATTCCCTTTAGAGTTTTTCTTGTACTTGTATAGGTTTATCTTTGAACATGCATATGGGAATAGGTTTTGAATTTACATTTAGCTTTACTTTTTAGAGTTGTTTGGGTTTTTAATATTGTATCTCTTGATCCAACTAAATAAAAAGTTTAATGCCTTCTATATTATGTGTGATTCTATACCCTTGGCGTAAGACCCCACTCTAGGTACAATTAAAGGAGGTACTCGGGGTTCATAATATCATCATCAAATTGAGAAAGGAAGTTTCTGGAAATTTTTTATCCCTTCCCTCAACTCGGTGAAGGCGGGTCATGATAGAATGGTATCAGAGCAGATGGTTGAGAGAAAGGATGGAGCTCGGGGTAAGGCACCGTGAGGATTTCATGGGATGCTAGGGAAACTGTGTAGGTGATCTGGGATCATGAAATAGGCAAGGGAGGATTGTCTAGGAGATTGGATGTTAGGGTCCCCTGTGAGCTGATGCAAGGACCCTGGACATACCAAAATACCAAGTAATAGAACACTGATTGTATGGTAGAACCTTATGAAAGGTACATGAATCATTAAAACTTTTTTACTTCTATGTTATAGATGTTTTTTGGAATTCAAATAAATAAAAATTTTAAGAAAAATTCAAAATAAATCTTCTACACTACTCGGGCTTAGGCATTCCTTGTTTACCTTGCAGTTATGACACCCGAATGATGACCACAAGTATTATGAGAGATCGAGGCCCATGGGGGTGATCTGGATAATCAGCGTAGGACTGGTCAAGAGGAGGAGGAATACCATTGGCAAGAGATGCTTCACATATTTCAGCAAAAGACCCTCAATAATAACGAGGGTATCACCTAAGATAGGGAGACTGAATGATGGCTCGAGGAGTTGGTGATAGCTTCCATCTTGATTTGGTCTCTGGTTGAGTACTAGGTTCTGTTGGAAATATGCAAGATGAGGGGAGTATCACTTCATTGGTGGACTCTTTAACTAGAATAGAGGATATAGAGTGAGATTTTGTGGGCAGACTTTGAGAAGAAGTTTCGGGCAGAATTCATTTCTTTTTACGATGTAGGCTGAGATGAGACATGAGATAATCTTCCTTTAGAATGGGAGTATGTCAGAGAGGGAGTCGGGATCATGTTCAAGGACCTATTTCTTTTTTCTAAACCATTTTTTAGATGAGGATTCTAGGGGGAGACATTTAGATGAGGCACTCTGACCGTTCCTTCAGTATATTGTTACTTCCTTCTCCCAAACGACATACTTGGAGGTACAGAAGAAGGTTTTGGTGATGGATAGGATGCACACTCTAGGGGGTGTGCAGCAAAAAGGGAGCCAGTTGTGCTCATCAAAGGGTAAGTCTATCAGCAGCATGCCAATAGTTCCAGGGAATTCTAGGTTTTAGCTAGTGTGAAAGAGACCCCACCTGTTCTAGTTTAAATATCCAAGTCCTCTTCCTTTTCTTGATGGCACAAGACTGAGGTCATTCTTATGTGCAAGTTGTGTGTACCATTAGAATCCATTCCTGGACCGAGTGCAGTATAGTGGGGGGGGGGGCTGGTTCAGCGACCACCTCCATAGTAACAGTTTCCATCCATGCTTTTTTTGTAGCAGGAGCAAGGACAACAAACTCACACTCCTCCAAAAGAAGACGTTGCAAAAAGAGGCCGACATCAGGGTGATCCTCCAGGACCTCTACTAGGGCATGGTTGGGGATGCATCTGACAACCAAGAGGAAGAGGATCTGGGCCTGGGCAGTTGAACGCCATAGAGGAATCTATTCCAGTAGGGATAGAAGTTGTTTGAGGTATGATCCGATTTTTTAGCACTCTTGTATGCACCTTGTTTGATTCTAGAGCGTCACACTCCTTTTTTACACCCAGCCAAGCCCATGACTTGTTCCTAGACATATACAGACCCTCCATGACCATACTACTAAGTACGCCAGTTGGGGGTCATACCAGCCTATTTGATGTTTGTTAAGGATTCATACTGATGTTGTGGGAGCATCAGTCTAGTAGTGATGTCCTTCTACTGAAAATGCATCCATACAATGTTATCCTAGCCATCGACTGGCTGTTTTTTGTGCATGCTGTTCTTGAATACTTTTAGAGAAGAGCCATATTCTCTGATAAGTATGGACAACATGTGGATTTTCTCGGTAAAAGTAGTTGTCCGGTGGGGAGATGATGTGTAGATCCTCTTCTTTCTATGTTGACCGATAATTAAGACGAATCAATGGATGCTGAGATAATGGATGTTAAGGGATTTTTCAAGGAATTATCAAACAGTTTTCTTGAGGAATTTGTGACTATACCCCCTCTACGACACATTGAGTTCAGGATAGTAATACAACCCAACACCTATCCAATTTATAAGGCTCCTATTTTGATGGAGCCTTCTGAGATGCGAGAGTTGCAGATTTGGATTGATTATATGATGAATAAGGGTTTTTCCAACCCAGCGTGTCACTATGGGGTGATCTAGTCCTGTTCATGAAGAAAGAAGATGGTGGTTTCAGGATGTGCATATATTAAGAAATATTGAATTAGGTATTGGCCAAGATCCGTTACACTCTCCCGAGGATACACATCTCTTTGAACAGTTTAAGGGAGAAAGTTGGTTCATTAAGATCAATTTACGGTCTGGGAATCACTAGTAAAGGGTTAAAGATAGTGATACCTCAAAGACTTCATTCAGGTTTAGGTATGTGAACATTTAGTTTATATTCATGATGTTCGGTGTTTTGAATACAACTACTGTGATCATGGGGCTTATGAACTCTGTTTTCATTGAGTTTTTGGACTACTTCTCCATTGTGTTCATCAATTACATTTTGATCTACACATGATTAGAGGAGGAACATACTAATCACCTCAAGATAGTATTTGAGATCTTTAGACATAACCAGCTCTATGGAAAGTGGTACAAGTTATTTTTCGTAACATGAGATGTAAATTTTCCTAGAGAAGTGGTTTTCGAAAAAGGGGTAGCGGTTGATCCATCAAAGGTTGAAGCAGTTGTTTATTGGGAAGCACCAAATCATGTGATGGAGGTTCATAGTTTCTTGGGTCTTACAAGATACTATCAGAGGATCATACTCCACTTCTCTCGAGTTGTAGCTTCTTTGATAGCTTTGACTAGAAAGGACTAGGCCTTCATGTGGAGTGAATAGTGTTGGGCATCTTTCAACTATCTGAAGGAATGGGTGGTCAATGCTACAGCGCTCAGGTTTCCATATGAAGGGGTGTTGTTTGAGGTGTTTTTTTATTCTTATGTACATGACCTGGGATGTGTGTTGATGCTATATTGGGTTTTTATCTCTTCTGTTTCTATGATTTTACATCCTCATGAGCATAACAATTCAAACCATGACCTAGAGCTTCTAGAATTAATATTTTCATTGATGTTGTGTCAGAATTACCTCATCGGGGAGCACATTGTGGTCTTCACATATCACAAGATTTGAAGGAATATCATTACACAGCGGGACCTGAACATGATATAGTGAAGGTTTGTGTATTTTATTAAAGACTATAACATCGATATATTTTAAACTATAGATAATGGGAATGTTGTGGCCGATTCTATGTGTAGGAACTCACAGAGGGAAGCTGTTCAGGAATTTGTGTATGCATGGAAGGAAATGGAGGAGTTGGTTTCTTTACAACTAGATGAAATGGTGGATGATGGTAGATGTTGTTTGTTTTAGAAGAAAGTACAATCCTATATGTTTTGGATGGTGGAGGATTCTCAGTGGGGATACATAGAGTGTGAAGTGATACATGATCGGTTTGACCAAGGCAATACTCTGCAAGGGTAGTCGGAGGATGGTTAGAATCAGATGCTTTTCTAAGAGAATTTGTTTGTACCAGAGGTGACATGTGAGGGATTTCTCTATGAGTTCCATAACTCACTCCTAGTGGTACCAACAAAAATTTACAATATGTTCCATGGTCTGAGAGAAATGTTTTGGTGTCATAGGTTTAAATTGGTAGTGGCATAGTTTGTGGAATGGTTCCTGGTGTGTTAGTAGGTTAAGGTAGAACACTGTGTCCCCAAAGGTTTGTTACAGGCTTTTGATTTCCCCGAATCAGAGTGGGATAAAATCTCAATGGATTTCTTCATAAGACTACCCAAGGTTTTAGGAGGCTATGATGCTTTCAGGGTAGTTTTGGAACGATTGAAGGAGTCGAGTGTGGTGGATACCTTATCATAGAGATATATGGATGAGGTGGTGGTTTTTCATGGAATTCCAATGTACATAGACTCATATATGGATGAAAGTCTTACCACAAAATTCTAGAGGGGATTTCCGCATGATTTTGGGACCCATCAATTCCTTAGCACTACTTTCCACCCCCAGATAGAAGGGCAGACAAAGCAGACCATCCACAAATTGGAGTATATTCTACAGGCATGTGTTTTGAAATTTGGGGGATCATGGGAAAAACATCTTTCATTTGTATATTTTGACTACAATAATAGATATCACTATACTATCGGCATGACATCGTTTGAAGCCTTAAACAAGAGGATGTTTCGTTCTCCCGTGTGATGGAATGAGTTTAGGGAGGCAGGTGTTCTTGGACCAGAGGTAGTGAATAGCCCGAAGAAGAAGTTTCAGCATGTGGATGAGAGGATGAGGGTAGCCTAGTACCGGTAGTAGTCGTATGCTGATCATATGAGGAGGCCCTTGGAGTTCGAGATTAGAGACCATGGGTTCTTGATGGTTTCCCCTCGATGTGGTTTGTGATGGTTTGGGAAGGGGATCAAGCTCTCTCCTAGGATAATCAGGCCTTTCATAGGTTTGGGGAAATACGGTGAGGTGGCTTATCAAGTGGAATTTCCAACTCAGTTGGAAAGGATCCATGATTTTTTCCATGTCTCCTAGCTTCATCGATATCTACACAATGATTCTCAGGTCAATGACTAAGGAGAGTTGGATATTCGGGTTGTCTCTATGTTCGTGGAGTGACCAGTGAGAATCAAGGATCGAAAGTAGAAAGTTATCCTTAGATGAATCATCCATTTGGTTCATGTGTTGTGGAGGCATGGTGATCTCGAGGATAGTACTTGGGAGCGAGAAGCTAAAATGCACGCCCAGTACCCAGAGCTATTTTGAGTTGTTGTTCTGAGCCTTCCATGTGGTACTTGTTTTTTTAACCTATTTTGATGTAATGATGACCCTTTTGGGTTATAATATGAGTTGTTTCCCTACCTTGGGAATGTTTATGAAATCTCCCGATATGTGGGGAAGGAAGAATCTCAATCCAAATCATCACGCATCTACTCAGATGTGATTAAACCCGTGCGGGTGAGACTGTGCTTCCCAAAGAGGATAGTATCATGAAATGGAGTAAAGAACTCCATAATCTGTGTGTCAGGAAAATGTGATACTTGGGGTTCGAATGGATGTTTGGGGTGGTTTTTCCACCTAGAGGTATCTTCTGGACTGTTTTTTCAGGTTAATCTTGCATTCATAAGGATGAGAATAGTTTGAGAGGTATCTTATATAATGGACCGAACCCTCCTGGACCATTTGTTTTTCAAATTCTACATGTTGGGGTGTACTAGACACCATCAATGAGTTAGGATGATGTCGGTGTCAGTGGTAACATGTCACTATGGTTTCACCTATAAGTGTCTCGGAAGTCGATCTCACTGATCAATTTCACCAATCGGTTTCACCAGTCTGTTTGACCAATCGGTATCACCGATTGGTTTCATCCATAGGGCTCACTGATCGGTGTCTCACATATTGGTTTCACCCATCGGTCTCACCAACTAGTTTCACCCATCGGTCTCGCCAATCGGTGTCTCACCGATCTGCTTCACCCAATCTATTTCACCCAATTAGTTTCATTGATCAAATTCACCCGATCAGTTTCATAATTTGACTCACAGAATCACCTTCAACCTATCAGCATCCCCATATTCCCTCCACCGATCAGTTTCTCTGATTAGTCTCACTGACCGGCCATAGAGGGTTTTAAGGGTTTCTTTCCCCTATTTTACTGTAATGTCACATTTATGCCTTTTAACATTTTAAACTATTTCAAGGCCATTTTTAAAGTCCATAAATGATATATATAATCCACCAATGTTTGGGTGAGCCTTGACTTATCGAAACGTGTGGCTTTTTCCTCAGTTTCACCCTCTTTCCCGTACTTTTCAGCTATGCCCCTATTATTTGGTTTTTTCGTTTAGAGGAAACCCTTTTACTGACATCTATCATCGCCACCTCTATGATGAGAATTATTAAGTTGAAATTAATTCCATTATGTGTAATTTACCAACCCTGTGTAGATACCACGATCCACCTTTAAAGGCGTTCCTGATTTCATATACCCTAACCCCATCATCTTACTTTTTATCCCACAAAGTTTATTTCTTCTTTAGGGCTAGTCTTTTTTTCTTTTGTTTGGTGTGTTCAGATTCCCTCAGCCCATGGATAGTTCTGCACCAGTGCTAGAGCATTTTCCACTCACTCTTGGAGACCTTGGAGTTTTTCCAATGCAAGTAGTGCATCCCCAGTTCATGGTGTGAGGGAAAAATTCTCAATCGATAATCATCCAAGTAGGGATTCTTCTTCCGTATATCTTCAATGTGTGTCATGCGGGGTGGGTATAATGATTTTTCATCAAGACATAGATGAAACCAAATTTTAACAAAGATAATAAATCAACCATTAATGAATTAAGGGGTTGGAATGATGATGATGTTGTTGTGTTTTACCGTTGTAGTTATATTTTGAATTGTATGGGATTCTTTACACTAAAAAACATTGTTGTTGGTGGTCCCTCCTTGTGCACTACTGATTCTCTATTTTTCAGGTTCATCCTATGATTTAATGGTTGTAAGATGTATCATCGTTATTCCCGTAAACTCAATTGATTAAATGGATTCCAAATGTACAATAATCCTTGTGTGATCACACTGGTTAACCAAACAGTAAGAAGGAACCAAATGAATTTTGTAGTTAAATCTGTAAATAACATTCTTTCTCTATTATGGTGATATGTGTGGTGGCTCTACTTGATGTCGTGTGGGGAGATGTGGATGGGGATTGGATCCCCTTTTGTTGAATTTTTTGTTGTGGACCTGAGACTGTGCGGGTCCATATGATGGGCCTTGGGATGGTTTCAGTACTTCGAGTGATCTCACAGATCACTTTTATTGTTTTTAAATTAATATAGAATTGGGTGTGAATGCTTAAATAAATGATTGGCTATTTTTCATTCCTTGGATTGTGGCTGTGACAGTTAGTTTCCTGGTGGGGAAGAATTATTTAAAAGGAATTCCTTGAATATGATAACAAGAATAGGTTTAATGGGGAATTGTTTTCCAAGAATGAGTTGTGCACTATTTTTGGGTGTTGTTATTTTTAATGAATGATTAAAAATGGCGGTGTTTCTTTATTGCTTGGTTTTCAAACCCATAGGTTGGGAGGAGTTCTTATTTAAATATATTTATAAATTTTGATTTTTGTTTATTCTTTTCACTCTAATCTAGTTGAGCACATTGTAATGATCCAAAACCTCTTGGTCTATTACTTTTCCAAATTCTATGTGTTGGGGTGTCATGGAAACTATCATGGAGTCAGGAGGATGTGCGTATTAGTGAAAAAGTGTCACCGTGGTATTACCTATCAGTTCCACTGATCTGTACCGCCAATCTATTCCACCCATTGATGTCATAGATCAGTTTCATTGATCTGCTTCACAGAGCAGCACCAAAGATTAGCTTCATAGATCAGCTTCACTGATCAGCTTCATAGATCAGCTTCAACAATGAGCTTCAAATATCAGCTTCATAGATCATCTTCATAGATCAGCATCACGTGGCCAGCTTTATAGGTCTTGTCCACTAGTTCTAGAAATTAGTCTCACTGATCGGTTACACCCATCGGTCTCACAAATCAGTTTCGCCCATCGGTCTCAGCAATTCGTGTCTCGCTGAACTGTCTCACTAATCGGTTTCACCCACTATTTTCACCCATCAGTTTCACCGATCTGTTTCACCCATCAGTTTCACCTAATCAGTTTCACTGATCATTTTCACCCAATCAGTTTCACCCATCTGATTCCCTGGTTGGTTCAACCCATTGGTTCCACCCATATATTTCTCCCATCAGTTTCACCCAATCTGTTTCACCAAATCTGTTTCACTGATCAGTTTCTCCCAAACAGTTTCACTGATCGATTTCACCATGATTAGAATCACTAATGAACTTCACCTGATCTGTTTCACTGATGATCTTCATGGGATCATCTTTACCTAATTAACTTCACCCAATCATCTTGACAGATCGTTTTTACTGATAGGTCTCAACCATGGTCCAAATAGGGCTGTCGGGGAATCCATCCCCATTTTTTCCAGTAAGTCCACTTTTAAGTCCTTTCATCATTTAAAAGTGGTTAAGGAAGTTTTTAGATCCATAAACAATGTTCTAAATTCTCTGAGAGTGGGGTGATATTCAACAGACCCATTTTCCTCTCTTTAAATCAATTCCTTTAATGAAAAACTGTTATGACCACCCCTATAATGAGAATTACTAAATAACAATTAATTCTATTGTGTGTAACCATCCACCCGTGTGGTGAAACCACGATCAACCTTTTAAGCCATTCAACATTTATATCCTATAACTCTAGGATATTGCCTTTATATTGAACAAGAATTCATTATTTATTATTAATGGCATGTATCTTTCCATTCCCTAGTGCGTTTGGAGTCCACCCATCCCGATGCTACTGGTGCGCCTGGGCTGGAGCCTTTCCTACTCACTCATGGAGTCTCCAGAGTTCTTATCTTTCAAGACACACATCCCAGTTATTAGTATGGGGAGAAAAACATCGATCATTGATCATCTATGTAGGGTTTTTCCTTCATCTCTCTTTAATGAGTATCATGTAGCATGTGTATGATAATGGTCTATTTTGGTATGGATGGAACTGAACCATAACGAAGATAATATACAGATTTATAAAGAATTAATGGATGTGTTATATGATGTTGATGTACTCTTTAATCATTGATTATATGGTTTGAATTGTGTGGTCTTATGTGATCTAAAAATTGTGGTCATTGGTGGTCCTTTCATGCACACTAATGAACCTCTATTTTTTAGATATTTCTATGATTGAATGGTTGTAACATAGAAACTAGTTAATCATGTTAAATTGGTAGATTTAATGGATTACCAATGAATAAGAATCCTCATACGGTCACCATAGTTAACTAAATGGATAGATGAGACTAAAATAATGTTGTGTTTAAAATATTAAAACTCCCCTGATCTATTCTAGAAATGTGTATGGTTATTATTCTTGAATCTTGTGAGGTGACATGGGTTGGGATGGGTTCCCCTATTGTTTAGTTTTTATTTTGTGGATATTGTCTCCATGTGAGGCCATGTGTTGGGGATTTTATTGGTTCTATTACTTTGAGGGATCTCACAAATCCCTTTGGTTGTTGTGACTTTACAAGAGAACCAGGTGTGAATGTTTAATTTTTTGCTTTCTTGTTTATCCGTCCTTGGCATTTGGATAAACCTGTCAGTTTCTAGGTAGTGATGAATTTATTTAATTACAATAATTTGAATATGAAAAAAATATTTTTTAGTGGGGTTTTGTTTTCTGGGAATCTCTTGTGACATAGTTGTGGTTGTTGTGGTTTTGATGAATGAATAGTAATGACGGTGTTTGTTTATGAGCTGGTTTGGAACCCCTAGTTTGGGATGAATTATTTTTTACCTCTATGTACAATTTATATCTTATGTTTCTTATTCGCGCCCCACCCATGTTGAGAACTTCATGTCAAACGCCCCCATTTCTTGGGGGATGGTGTTTTTCCCAACACTCTTATGAGTGGCTGGTTATTAGCTCCTTTTTGACTCCCTTTCCCAAGTTTCCCATAACTTTTCGAGGAGTATGTGATGGTATGAGGTCAATTATATACAACGAATCTTCAAAAAGGGTAGTTTTGGTGGTTTTCCCAGGTGTGTGCGGGCATGTGGTTTCCCAAGTGTCTTCGAGATGTATCCCTGGTATCTTCGGGCATGAAAGTAGTTGTTATGGCCCATGTGTCTTTAGGAGTGTTGGTATTTGTTCTACCCCAAGTGTCTAGAGTCATGGTTATGTGTGGTTGTTGTGGTCCAAGTGTTTGCAGGCATGATGTGTGGTTGTGGTAGCCCAGTTGTGTGCAAGAGGGGTGTGGCATTGGGACTGTGATAAGAATAGCATGAGAGGTCTCACACGTAGGATGCCATTAATAACTAGTGGGAAAGTGTTTCGTGGTACCCAAATATCGATGATCTATTACTATAACATTACCCGACTTGCATTATTTGTCGAGATTTCCTTGGTGAGGTTGGGAGGATAGTTTCCTTTCTAGGTGCTTTGGTTATCTCCTTTTTCTCCCAGGGCATTAGAATGCCCTTCCATTTTTGCATGATGGATTTTGGTTATCCCTATTGAGTATACTTGTATTCTCCCCCTATGTATATAGTACTACTTTTAGGATTCCATGAGGTCTTTAAGGAACATTCCAATCTTTATTATCTCATACTCTAGGGTCGTTGATGTCGTTGGTTTTCTTTTTTTGGTACTTCCCTTTTGGATTATTTATATTTCTGTATCACTTATTATTAGAACATGCATGTGGGAAAGGATTGTTTTGTCTTTACATTTACATTCACTTTTGATGTTGTTGGGATTTTCAATCTTATATCTCGATCTTTCTAAATAAAAAAGGGAAATGCCTTCCATTTTACGTGTGATTCTATACCCTTGGTGCTAGTCACCACTTCGGGGCTCATTAAAGGTAGGTCTCGTAGGTTATTGTCTTTCCTTTTACATGAGGATGGAAGGGTTTGGATATCTATTTTCCTTTACCTCATCTTGGTGAAATCTATTCGTGAGAAAATTTTATTAGAGGGAGGTTGAGAGATAGGATGGTTTTCAGGTTTAGGGCAGTGATGATTTCACGAGATGGTAGGGAAACAATGTTAGGAAATGTTTCTGTGTGAAATACGCCAGATAAGACTGACTAGTAAATAGAATTTTATCCTCCTCCTACCTCGTGATCCCATGCAAGGACTCGGGACCTACCAAACTACCAAGTGATTCTACAATGATTACAGGGTTGAGACTGTAGGAAAGTTATATTAATTAATTACTTGTGTGAATGTGTGTTCTTAGTGTTCTAGGAATTTAAATGAATATAAAATATTTTTAAGAAAATGTTTAAATCAACATTATATATTACATGGGAATAGGCTTTCTTTGTTTACCTTCATGTTATGGCACCTGGGTGGCAACCATAGGTAGTGCGGGAGATCGAGGCCCGAGAGGATGATCTGGCTGATCAGTGGAGGACTGATCGAGAGGGGAAGGATGACCAGTGGAAGAGGACACTTCATGTCATTTCAGAGCAGAACCTCATAATGTATGGGGGAAGTCTCTCATACATGTATACATAGAGATGGATCTAGGAGCTGGTGATATATTTCTACTTGATCTGGATTGCGACAGAGTTCTAGGTTTCTCTGGATATAATCTAGGTGCAGGGACAGGCGCATTAGTGGTGGACACTCTATCATGGGGAGAAGAGGGAGTCTGATGTTTCGTGGAATGACATCAAGTGGGAACTCCGGGAATAATTCTTCTCTTCCATGATGAAGGTAGAAAAATGGAAGGAGATACTATCCCTTTAGAAAGTGATCATGTTAGTGAGGGAGTTGGTTATCAGTCAAGGATCTCCTTCATATTTCTCCAGACATTTTTCTAGTTTAAGATTATTAAGCAAGAAGTCTATAGGAGGCACCCCAACATTCTCTTCAGTATGATGTTACTCCGATCACACTACCATCATACTTGGAGGTCCAAAAGATAGCTAAAGTGTTAGAGTGGATTCACATGATGGGAGGTGTGCCATGAGAGGGGAGACAGTTGGGCTCATCAAAGGGGAAGGCCATCAATAGCATGCCTCTAGTATCTGGTCCAGTGGGGAGCATTCCCTATCAGTTCCAGTTTTGATCTTCTAGTCCTCACCCTTTCCTTGTGGGTCCAAGACCGAGGTGCTTCATCTATGGTAGTTATGGGCTCTTTTGGAATCAGTATCTAGACTGAGTGTATTACAGTTTTGGTGTGCAGTTTCAGTTCCCACCTTTGCAGCAACAGTTTTCGGTCAAGACCGTTCAGTAGCATCATCAGGGACACTAAGCTCCCTCTCATCCGAGAGAAGACATGGTAAGAGGTTGCTGACCCCATGGTTCTCCTAAAGAACCTCGACTAGGGTGAGGTCGGGGAGGTTGCAGACTGTAGAGAGGCAGAGGAGCTGGGCGTGGGCAGTTGCACACCGCAAAGGTAGTAGTTCCACCAGGGCTGAATGTTGTTTGAGGTACGATCTTCTTGTTTATGACCCTTTACTATGCCTTGTTTGATTTAGGAGCTTCTCATTCCTTTGTTACACCCATTATAACATATTCCTTAGGCCTAAACATAGAGATACTCTCTTTACCCCTAGTGTTGAGTACACTAGTTGGGGGTTATACCATCCTGTTAGATGTTTTTGGGGGATGAAAAGAGATGTTGGGGCTGCACCACTCTAGTGGGGATCTCTTTTTGAAGAAAATAAAGCCATACGATGTCATCCTAATTATCAATCGGCTGTTTCTTGAGAAAGAATTTATTGACTGTATCTGAAAAAGAGTCATGTTCTCCAATAATGATGGCCAATGTGTGGCCTTTGCTGTCGAACAGAGTTGTCAAGTGTGGTGATGGCATGTACAACCTCTTTTACCTATGTTGGACGAGATCTCAGAAGAATCAGTGGATGCTGATATGATTGATGTTCCAGGAGATGTCAGAGAGTTCCTAGACATTTTTCACGAGGAGATTGTGAATCTACCCCATCGACGAGACATTGAGTTTGGGATAGACCTATATCATTGTTCATATTTTATTTCAATGGAACTTTATTGAATGACGCCTTATGAGTTGTGGGAGTTGCAGATTTATTTTGACGAGCTAGTGAAAAAAGATTTTCTCCAACCCAGTGGGTCACTGTGGGGTGCTCCAGTCTTGTTCGCGATGAATGAAAATTGTGGTCTCAAGCTATGCATAGACTACCTAATACTAAATCTAATAATTATCAAGAACATTTACCCTCTACTAAGGATAGATGATCTCTTTTACTAGATGAGTTAATCAGGTTGGTCATCTATGATCGATGTGTGGACTGGGTATCAACAGGTAAGGGTAAAGGAGAGTGATATCCCAAACGCTTCTTTCAGGTGCCATTATGGACACTTTGTGTTCGCGGTCATGTCAAACGGTGTTTCAAATGCACCTGTTGTGTTCATGGGGTGCAATAAATCTGTTCTCTATGAGTTTATGGACCACTTCATCTTGGTTTTCATCGATGGAATTTTGATATATTCTTGATAAGAAGTGGAACATACTATGCACCTCAGGATGGTCTTGGAGATCCATCGACTTCACCTGCTCTATGGGAAATTATAGAAGTGCAAGATCATGACATTATAAGTTCTTTTACTCAGACACGTGGTGTCTCAGCAAGGGGTACTGGTTGATCCATCAAATGTTCAATTGGTTATTTAATGGGAAACACCCAAGAAAGATACAGAGGATCATAGTTTTCTGGGTAGGCTATTATCAGAGTATCGTACCTGAATTCTCTCGATTTTCATCTCCATTGACAACTAATACTATAAAGGACTAGGCCTTCGTATTGAGTGACATGTTTCGGGTAGCTTTCTGACATCTGGAAGAAAGGTTGGTCAAAATTCCTGTTCTCAGGTTTCCAGAGGAAGGGGTGTTGTGTGAGGTGTTTTGTGATGCTTATGGACATGGCATGGGGTGTCTGCTAATGCAGTAATAGAGAGTGATCTCATATGGATCTAAGAGGTTACGTACTCATGGTCATAGCTATACCACCCATGACCTTGAGCTTGCAGCATTACTGTTCACATTGAAGTTGTGGCAGAATTAACTCATCATGGATCACTTTGTGGTCTTCACATGTCACAAGCATTTGAGGTATATTTTTACCCAGTGGGACCTAAACATGTGACAACGAAGGTTGGTGGAGTTTCTTCAGGACTACAACTTCAAGATCTATTCCACTAAATGATATGGTAATGTTTTGGTAGATTCATTGATCTAGAAGTAACAGAGGGATGCTATTCAAGAATCTGTGGATGCATGGAAGGCAATGGAGGAGTTGGATTCCCTACACCTAGATGCTAGGGTGTATGTTGGAAGAGGTATTCTATTTCATATTAATGTGCAGTCCTCTCTATTTCTATATATGGAGGAGTATAAGTGGGGAGACCTAGAGTGTGAAGTGATGAACGATCAGGTTAACCAAGGCAATGCCCCAGAAAGGTGGTCGGAGGATGGACAAAATCAGATGCTTTTCCAAGGGAAGATGTTTTTCCCAGAGATGATGCATGAGGGAGTTATCCATGAGTTCCATAAATCACTCATAAGGGTACATCTAGGTGTTTCAAGATGTTTCCAGTCCTAAGAGAATAGTTTTGGTGGCCTGGTGTAAAATTGGTAGTGGCAGAGTTTGTGGCACAATGCCTTGTGTGTCAGTAGGTGAAGGATGAACACTGCATCCTAGGAGGTTTTTTGTAGACTATAGAAGTCCTCAAGTGTAAGTGTGAGGAAATATCTATGGATTTCGTCACATGACTACCTAGGGTAAAAGGAGGTTGTGATGTTATCTAGGTAGTAGTACATCAGCTAACGAAATCAGCCCACTTCCTGGCAATCAAGGAGTCGAGTGCGATGGTTCATAGGCATAAAGATACGTGGATAAGGTGGTGGATTTTTATAGAGATCCAAGGTCTATAGTCCTGGATAGGGATAAAAATTTTACCTCACGTGTCTAGAGGAGATTGCATCATGATTTTGGCACATTTCTGTGCCTTATCACTGCTTTCAACCCCCTAATAGATGGGAACAGAGAGCGGACCATCCAGACATTGGGGGGATATGCTACGAGATTGTGTTTGGGACTGAGAGGATCAAGGTAATCCGATTTCCCCTCAGTATAATTTTCATAAAATAATACCTTTCACACTAAAATTGTCCTGGAACAGTTTGAAGCCTTGTAAGGGAGGTCATGTCGTTCGACCGTGTGCTAGACCAAGGTGGGGGAGGCAGGCGTCCTTGGCCCAGAGGTAGTGCAGAGCACAATGGGGAATCTTCCACATGTGCATGAGAGGATGAAGGTATCCCAAGACAGGAAAAGGTTGTATATCGAGCATCGGAGGAGGCCCTTAGAGTTTGATGTTGGAGAACATGTGTTCTAGAAGGTTTCTCCGAGGTGTGGGAAACGAAGTTTCGACAAGGGGAAAAAGCTCTCTCCTAGGTTCCTCAGGCCATTCAATGTTTTACACAAAATGAGTGAGGAGGCATATAAGCTGGCATTTCCACCTCAGTTGGAAAGGATCTAGGACATTTCCCACATATCCCATCTTTGTCGATATATACACGAAGATTCCCATGTCATTGATTAGGGAGAGTTGGATATAGGGGATGACACTACATTCATGGATCGACCAGTGAGGATCAAAGATCAAAAAGTGAAAGTGATTTGTGGATGAACCATAAATTTTTTTTTGTGTGTTGTGGAGGCATGGTGGCCTCGAGGGGAGTACAATGGAGCGATTAGCTCAAATGTGCACCCAGTACCAAGAGATGTTATCAGTTTCTATTCTGATACTTCCTTGAGGTTCCTGTTTTTGTGACCAACTTTGATATAATGCTGACATTGTTGGTTTAGGAGATGATTGGATTCCTTACATTGTGAATGTTCATGTAATGTACCAATATGTGGGGAAGGGAGAACCGGATTCAAAATCAAGACACATCAGCGCAGATGCGATTAAACTTGTGCGGGTGAGTTAGTACCTCCCAAAGCGGATAGTATCTTGGCATGGAGTAAATAACTCCATGATCTATGTGACGGGACAATGTGATCGTTGGTATTCATATGGCTATTTGGGGTTGTTTCTCCCGAAGTGGTATCTTCTAGTTTGGTTGTTCAGGTTTCTCTTGTATTTTTGAGGATGATAATAATTTGAGAGTTATCTAATGTAAAGTCATAGAACCTCCTGGTCCATTATATTCCAAAATTCTATGTGTTGGGGTGTCTTGGAAACCATCGCTGAGTCAGGAGGATGTGTGTGTTAGTCGAAATGTGTCATCGGGGTGTCACAAATCAGTTCCACTGATCGGTCTAACTAATCAGTTCCACCCATCGGTCTCACAGATCAGTTTCACTAATCAAGTACAAAGATCAACTTCAGTGATCAGCTTCACTGATCAAATTCACAAATCTGCTTCCCTAATCAGCTTTATGTGATCAGCTTCATGGATCAGCCCCACTGGTTTCAGCGATCAGTCTCACTAATCGGTGTCTCACTTATATGTCTGACAGATTGATTTCACCCATCTGTCTCACCAATTGGTTTCACCCATCGGTGTCACCGATCAGTGACTCGTTGATCATTCTCAAATATCAGTTTCATCCATCGCTTTATCAATCGGTTTCACCCGTCAGTTTCACCATCAGTTTCACCCATATGTTTCAAGGATCATTTTCCCCTATCACTTTCACCTGATTAGTTTAACTGATTAGTTTCACCCAATCACTTTCACCCAATCAGATTCACTCGATCAGTTTCACTGATCAGTTTCCCCCAATCAGTTTTACCTAATCAGATTCACTGATCAGCTTCTCCTGATCTATTTCACTAATCGGCTTCATGGGATCATCTTCAACAAACCAACTCCACCGATCGATTTCACTGATTATTCACACCAATCAGCCAAATAGGGATTTCAATATTTCTTTCCCTCATTTTTCATGTAACGCCATTTTTAAGTCTTTTATCTGTTTTAATGTTTTTCAAGGCCATATTTAGCACCATAAACATTGTTTTAAATCCCGTAGGAGTGTGGCGGCCCTTAGTAGACCAGTTTTCCCCTCTTTAATTAAAATACTTCAATGCATAGCTGTTATGGACATCCTACGATGATAAATATTAAATAAAAATTAATTATATCAATTTTAACCATCCAACCGCTTGGTGAAACCATGATCTACCTTTTAAGACATTCAAAATTAATATATTGTAACTCTAGGATCTCACATTTTTATCGCACGAGAATTCCTTATTTCTTCTTCTTGGATGGTATCTTTCCTTTCCAAATTGCGTTCAGAGTCCCACCGTCCCAAGGATAGTGGTGCACTTGTACTAGATCCTTTCCTACTCACTTTTAGCATAACTGGAGTTCCTCCCCTGTAAGACAGACATCCCAGTTATTGGAGCGAGGAGAAAAACTTCGGCCGTTGATCATCCAGGTAGGGTTTTCCCTTTGTCTCTCGTTAATGTGTATCATGTGGCATGGGTATTATATTGTTCCCTTTGGGGATGGTTAAAACAGAACCCTAATAAAGATAATTAATGGACTTATAAAGAATGAATAGGTGTGTTTGATGATTATTTTATACTCTTTTATCATTGATTATATGTTTTGAATTGTATGGCATTATGTCCCCTGAAAATAGTGGCCATTTTAGGCCCATTCTAGTGCACTAATGAACATCTGTTTTTTTAGATAATTCTATTATTGAAAGGATGTTACATGTAAACTGGTTAATCACATAAATTATATTGATTTAATGGATTCCTAATGAACCAGAATCATTGAATGGTCACCTTGGTATACCAGACGGGAAGACATGACTAAATGAATAGTGTGTTTAAAATCAAAAAAACTCCCTTGCTCTGTTTTGGAAATGAGTATGGTTGTTCTGCTTGATGCTTGTGAAGTGGCATGGGTGGGGAAGGGATCCCCTGTTGTGAATTTTTTTTGGTGGATATTGGGGCTTTGTGAGGCCATATGTTGGGTTTTTTTTGTTCCAGTACTTCGAGGGATCTCAGTTATCCCTTTTGTTTTTTTGACTTTACAAGAGAACTAGGTGTGAATGCTTAATTTTATGCTTGGTTGTTTATCCCACCATGGAATATTGATATTCATGTTAGTTTCTTGGTAGTGAAGAATTTATTTAAATTAAATCGAATAAATATGAAAAAAATTATGGGTTTTGTGGGGTTTTGTTTTCCAGGAATGAGTTGTCACATGGTTGTGGTTGTTCTGCTTCTTAAATATGAATAGTAACAAGGGTGTTTGTGAATGATCAGGTTTTTAACCCATACTTTGGGATGAGTTCCTGTTTAACTATATGCATAATTTAGTTTTTATTTTTCTTATTCTCAGCCCACCAAATTGGATCACTTCGTGTTGAACACCGCCATTTAATGGGGGAGGGTGTTTTTCCCAACACACATATGAGTGGCTGGTTATAAGCTCTTTTCATCTCCCTTTCCAGAGTATCCCAAGACTCTTCGAGTAGGTTTTGATGTCCTAAGGTCTATTATAGAACCATATTCTTCTTGCATGGTAGTTTTTGTGGTTTTCCCAAGTGTGTGCAGGTAGGTTGTTTCCTATTTGTCTTGGGGATGAGGACTAGGTGTATTCGGGTGTGACAGTAGTAGATCTGGACCATGTCTCTTCCAGCATGTCGGTATTTGTTGTGGAACAGGTGTCTAAGTGCGTGGTTACATGCGGTTTTTCTGGCATAGGTGTTTGAAGGCACGATGTGTGGTTGTGGATTTCAAGGTGTGTGCAGGTGGGCTATGGTAGGGGGACTGTGGTGAGAATGGAAGGACAGGTCTGATGCATAGGATTTCTCCAATAACCAGTGGGAAAGTGGTGGAGGGAACCAAAATTTCTATGTGGTTTTAGTATTACTTTACATGACTTTAATTATTTGGGGAGTGTTCCTTGTTGATGTTGGGTGGATAATTTCATTGCTAGTAGCATTAGTTATCTCTTTTTTCTCAACGGTCTTTATAATGCATCCCCACTTGGGAATCATAGCTTTTGGTGTTCCCTTATGAGTATACCTATATTCTCACTATACGTATATAAAACTACTTTCAGTTTTCTTGGAGGACTTCGATGACCGTTTCAGACTCCATTAGCTCGGATGCTGAGACCATTGACGTTGTTGGTTTTCAATTATTTTGTTACATCCCTTTAGAATTTTCTGTATTTTTGTAGCACTTATTATTGGAACATGCATATAGGGAATGCGTTTTTTTTGCTTTACTTTTACATCCTCTTTTTGTGTATTTCGGATTTAATATCTTATCACTTGATCCTATTAAATAAAATGGGTAATGACTTTCATTTTACTTGTGACTCTATTCCCCTGGTGCTAGTCGCCACTCCGGGGCCTATATCATCATGAAATGAATTGGTTGACGATTTATATATCATGATAAAATGTTTTTATGTGTGGTAATTTTAATTTCTCCCAACATAAAATGTGGGTTTTTTTTTCTCAAAGCATTTTGGGTGGGTGTTTTTATATGTTCATATTATGAAGCATGGACATTCTATTTGATTTCAACATAATATATAGGCGTATTTTTTCACAATGCCAGTTGTGGGAAATTTGTTAGTCCAAAATATAAAGCATGAAATGTTTTTTTATTACTAATACGATGTGTGGTAATTTTATTGTTCACAACATGAATCGTTGGAATTTGATTATGCACAACATGATGTTTGACAATTTTTTTGTTCAAAATGCTATAATTTAATAATGATTATGAATGTTTCATGTTTATTTATATAATGTAATTTCCATATATCTGTATTCCTATTTTTATTCTCTATGACACATTTTTATCCCATGATTCATAACATTTTTTTTATTTTATATGATTATTAATTTTTGGTTACATTTTACCTAATCCTGGCCCACAAATTTTTTTGTATAATGCCAATTTTAATATTAAATATCCTCACTTAATATTACTTCACATTTGGATATTATCTATCCCCGGATCACATTTTGAAATTTTTTCCCTTCCCAAGTGTTCATGGTCACCCCTTTCTTATGTTTCTATCACCTATGTTATGATGTTTATTATATCATATGCGTTAAATATAAGAGGGAATTGAATAGAAAAATTATTATTTTACAAATGTAGGTTTATATAATAATATTCCAAATCTCATAGAAATTAATCATTTTTTATTGTATTGTGTGACCATTTGGATATTAATTGTAAAAATTGACACGATTAATGTAATATTTATATTATGTTTATATAGGGTCATTATAGATGGAATTATGAGAGGTTTTAGTTATTATGGATATTAGTTTAGTTTTTATAGAAATTAGTTAAATTATATTTTTTTGTTATGGTTAAAATGTATTAGTAAAACTTAAAATGATGAGACAATATAAGAAATCATATCATGAAATATTGTTATATCCCTAATTATATGGTTTTTCCAAGAAACTCATACCTTTTTTGGAACTACATGTGGACGTGGATATGTAAAAGATGCACCAATAGGTAATCACCCTAAATAGGGTTGGATGATAATTGGCTCTATCATCTCCCACATTCACAATGACTGGTCCTAATAATGCAAAACAGGATTGAAAAACCTTTGGAATATACATAGGGTAATCACATTATTTTGGAAAGACATTATTATTTATGTAATATATTATTCAAATTATTTTATGGAATATGAGGTAAACAAAACTATTCAAACCTATATTGCCCCAAAAATGTAGATTTTGAACTAAATGATAATTTGTTGATATCCATGAGCTACACATTTCTGGGATCATTTTTCATAATTCCCTTATGATGTAAATAATTATCACTCCTGATAAAATTTTTGAGTTTATAAAATGGATATATAAAAGAGAAAACTAATTTGAATTGGATTTAATAGAATATGAAATGATTGTTACAATTGGAGACCAAATGGAATGAAAAATGGAGTTAGGGACATTTGAAAAATGAAATGCCATTTTTTGTGTTATAATATTAACTTTTTTGATCTCCAAAACAAATCAAGGATGAAAAAAATTCTATCAGCCTTAAATGTGACAATATCCACCATACATCATTTAATCTTATAATTTTTTTTATGAGTAGTGGATTGATGTGAGGGAAATAATATATTCCATTACCTAGTTGATCATATCTAGTGTGGTTATTCTAATTGTTAAACATTTTGATGTTTAGATATACCAATTATATAATTTCATTTATAATACAACTGAAAAAGTGGTAGTATACTCTATGGAATGGTAATATTTCTTGAATATTTTATTCCCTATTTATGTCCCTCATTCACATTTCACAAATTTGGAGGGGGAATAGTTGAGTTGAATAAAGGGTGTGAATCCATCATCACATATGATAAAAATATTAAAAGGCTCATTATGTATGCCTACGGTTTTCTCTCAAACTTAGAGAGTAAAAAAGGTATTATTCATTTGTGTCATAAGTCCAAACTGTATAATGGATTTATCAATATACATCAACTGAATCTATGATAAGGTTTTTTATCTGTGAAAAATGTGGACATATAAAATATACGCTCTTATTGTAATGGATAAAAAATGTAGAGAATCAGGGATGCCCAAATGGGAATTCACCAAGGGAATGAAAATAGAACTACCTACATGTGAAAAATTTGGAATGAAATAACAAGGAAATTTAATCTATTAAAAAAATATTTTTTTAATGTATTAGTGGACTAGATAGAATTATAATGCTAGTTTAAGGTCATGAATAGGGACATAATTAGTTATAAGGAAAAAAGGTCCCAAATAATACACTACCCACACATCAATTTTCATAATTAAAGGAGTTTTGGAATTAAATGTCTAATTCCCATAAACTGTATTTTAACCAAGGAAGTAGTTAAAAAGAATCCTCTTAAACCAATGGTGTATAGAAGACTGTATTCTATCATGAAAACTGAGATGGATGATGATAATTATTTTATTTGTCATATATATATTATCTATTAAATATTTTCATATTTATTATTTCAAGGTAGTTTAAAAATGATTTTCACTATAAAAATAAATAAACACTAATTTTGTCAGTATTTTATAAATAGAATTTGGAAAACATTCAGGGTTTGTGGGAATATAATTAATATAATTACAATTATCCACCCTTATGATAAATTTAATGATATTCAGAATATATCAGTTCCCTCTATAAGAAAATTCTAATTTATGTGAATAAGGTAAAAGAAAATTCACCTCATTTTTATATTTAATAAATGAGAAAAATTTAGTTATATACCTTATAAAACATATTGTACTATAATATCCATGATACTTAATCATGAGGGAAATTAAGCTATACTTTTTGGATAGCAATTCATATTATGAAAAGTATATTATGAATGAATTAATGAGCATCCTAGATTTACTTATTTCACTATGATTGAAATATTTTTATAAATTTAACCCTATGTTTATACTATGAAAAGGGCGTCCATTTCATTTTTCCATTTTTTGTGAAAATAAAATTTATAGGACAAATATATATTTAAGGGGTGTAGAATGAAACAAAATATGATTTTAGATCAATTAAGAAACATACTATGTTCAATAAAATATGTTAAAAACTACACCAAACATAAAAAAAATTCATTTTAATAATAAATTATTAATATATTTATAATAAACTCTATGATTATAAACTATTAATATTTATTACCTCATAAGATAAAAAATTAATGTTGGATAATATTGAAATTGATGTTTTCAATACCATTTAGTTTCATTATACTATATATTTTATTTTATAAATTTAAATTAAATAACTATAGAGTTAAAATATGATAATTTAAAATTAATTTTTCAATTTCTCACACAAAAATTATTATATATGATGTATTTTTTCTATATATCTAATATAATCTATTTTTTGGTGAATAGTTAACACATTCAAAATTTTCTAATATGAAAAAATTTATATGACTCAGAATGTTTTGAATCATTATACTAAATAGTTATATATTATAAAATATAAAATTTAATTATATTATTCTATTTAAAATTTATATATCTTTGATGATCATTTTGAAAATTTTTTTAGAGTTATAATGAAAAATGGTTGTCCAAATGTTATGTTTAATTAAAAATAACAAGATGAAATGATGTTTTTGAATAAATATATTTTCCATAAATAGTAATTTATGAAAATAATTACTTGAAATTGATTTCAATCAATTGAATTGATAATATTATCGAATTCACAAATCATTATGCTAAAACAATACTGTAAATATAGGATTCGTCACGATATATAAATTAACATTATGAATAGTTTCATAGAATATATTAATATATCTTTATATAATGGTTATTATATTTAGAATAATTATTTATATAATATTTAATATTTAAAATATTATTTATTAGGTGATAAATATATATTACTATGATTAAAGATAATTTCTATGATAATTGTGATGTAACTACTTTAAATTTATTTTTATATTAATATCAATGAATTTATATCGAATATATTACATTAAACAAATTTAAATAATGAATAAATTTTTTTTTATAAAATCATAATGTTATATATTTTCATTATTTTAGTTCATATACAATAATAAATAATATTCAGACTACATAATGGTTAAATTCCTTTTTCCAACTAAAATATTTTTTCTACACAATATATCTTTTAATTTTATAGATATTTTTATTATATTTGGAAATTGTAGTAACATAAATTTATTTTAAATTTATTTCTATATAAACATATTTTTTTAATATGGATTACCATATATTTGTAATACGATATAAATTTAATTAGTTATAAACATGTTACCTAGTTTAAAAGTAAAAGCGTATTAACTAAAACATAATGATAAATCCCCTATATCATTTTAAAAACAGTTTTAAAAAATGGATTATCATTGGTCAACCAACACCACATTACAATCAATTATAAACATCATTACATTCATTAACCATGAAATAATGTCATGACAATATTAAAACAGAATGGTTTTCCCCGAATGTACATTTTTTCCTCTTATATAAGGGGAGCACATACAAAATTTCACATTAACCTATAATTTTAAATATTGAATGAATATATGACATATTAATCTCCATATAACATCCTATTAAAAAATATTACCTTTCTCCCTCAATGATAGCCTTTCCCCTTCAATTGCATTCGAAATTTGATGCAAAAATCATGCATCCAACAAATGTATTAAACCCATTCCTAGTTTTTGTTCTTAATATTACTATACTAAATATGTTATCACCATAATAATATGATGATTTCAGAATTTTAGATATAATAATATATTTTTTATATTTATATTTTATCACTGTGTAATTAGTTTCTATGCACATTTTAAAATATTGCATTGTTAATTGTGTGTGTGCGCAAACTACATCCTCCGATGAGTCTTATTTGTGTTTTAATTTTTTAAATATATTTATAGAAACATAATGTATTTTTTTAACATCATACAAATATAATATAATTATTATTCTGTCATATTTATATTATGGGAACAAAAGCTCATCTTTTCAATACTCACCACTTGATTTAAAGCGACTTCATGTTTGAGTTAGTCTGACATCCTACATGAATGATGCATTAAAATGTAATTATGGATTACTATTTGAACACCAAAAATAATATTATTTTGATTATTATATAATTTTAATATAATTATTGGTATATGTTTTTAGAAATATTATCTTAATTATTTATCTTATTGTTAAAGTATAATTTTTTTCACTAAAATTACCAAAATAAGTATTTATAACTTTTGATTTCACATAACATAACAAAAATCATGCATAATTAAATATGATCATTTTAAATTAGTATAATATTTCTATTATAGAAACATAATTCTTATTTATATATATAAAGTTTCTAGAATTATTTTAAATTATATGAAAATTATAAAAAATGCACAGAACACATAATGTTATGAACACTTATGATCATAAAACACAATAACTAATTTCCGAGAACATGAAATAAAATTATAAAAATGCATATTGACTTTTTATATTTATGTGTAAGGTTTTGTAAAAGGATTTTTTATTGCATGATATAGATTCAACAACAAGTCAAGAAAAAAATTTAATTGTTTTCGTATCTTAAATTTTAATCCCTTATGTCTTGTTTGTGCTATACACCATGATTCATTTTCAACGGTATAAATGGAACCCTATGTCAATTTTTTATAATTATAATCCTATATTTATTAATTTTAATTGTTTTTAGTAATTTTATATAACACTAGGGGTTTTCAATACATTTTCAGAAGGATGGTAAGGGGTTTTCATATCAGAAATATCTTCTTTGGGTCATTATAACTCTTTTTGTATATTATATTCAAGGTTATTATATTCTCACCTCTTTCCAAGTAATATTTATTTACACCTTCAATTGTAGAGAAATTGTGTTTCAAACTAAAGTCTTTTCCTAGATTATTTGATTATTTTTTAATATAAATATATGTAAAGAATAATTCTAATTTTTTTAGTGTATTTTTCTTTCGGGAAAATATTTTTACTTCCCACCAATGTTCTCTTTACCTTGTGTAAAATAAAATCTCTTTATCACCAAACATAATTTTATTTAATAATCTTTGTATTAATATAAATTATTAACATTTTTATATTGATGTGGGTTGAAAAAAGATTATTTCAATATGTTTAAAAATGATTCAATTATTTAAAAATAAATTGTATTTTTATTCACCCTAAATTTTTATTTGATACCGTTTATATTTCTTCAAGTATATATGATGAAATATTTTTTTAAATGTAAATTATTTAAAAAATATAATTATTCCTGCTTTTGAGATAATTATATATTTTTAATTCTATATCCCAAAACATTATTTTAGATGAGAATGATTTAAAATTATAATCACTTCCTATTTGTAAAAAAATATCAAAATCTTTCAGGTCAGCATTAATAAATATTATATTAAATATAATATTTTTTTAATTATTTTCAATTACCAATTTTTTTATGTTATGTATCATTTCAATTAATTTTTATTAGAAACTGTTTATATTATGTTATTATAAAGGATTCACTTCCCTTCATGAAAATTATTTTGAATTGTATTTATACATCAATTGTTTAAAAGCTTTTTTGAAATCATTTTTATTCTAACATCTATATACCCTCCAATGTTCACCCATCATGAACTAGTTTTTATATAACGATATATATATTATTTATATATCTTTCTTTTTGGAATATGTTGTTTTTTTGTCGAATTATTTATTATTCTTATGACAAGTGATGTTTTAAATGGTTTAAGGATATCATACTATTTCCAAGGGTTATTTACGATATGATGATACTTGATTTTATATGGCACACATATGTATGAATGATGATGTTATTGTTTCAATAAAACCACTAATATTAATTTATTAATGATCTATATCTAATGATAATAAGATGTTATGAATGAGTATTTTTTCACACAAGAAACATGATTTTTTATTTTTTCACAACATAAATCCATGTATTTTTTTCAAATATAATCGAATCTAAATATTTTCACAACATTATGTTTTCAAATTTAATTTTTTAAAAATATTAATTTTGTCATTTTTTTCACAACATGAATTATGGTATCATTTTCAAAACATCAATTGAATTATATTCAATTTTTTATGTTAACAACATGAAGACTATAAATTTTGTTTGTTCAAAATATGATGAATGCTAGTTTTTTGTTTACAACATGATTCATGTTAATTTTATTTATTCACAACATTATATGTGGAAATATTGTTTATTAAAAATTATATAATTTTATTACGACTATGTTTATTCCATGATTCACTCCTCATAGAACATTCCATGTTCTGATTTGAATATGATTATGATATGTGGAAATTTTTTTCATTATAAATTATATAATTTCATTATGACAATGTTTATTCCATGATTCACTATTCATAAAACATTCCTTATTCTGAAATAAATTTGATTGTGCTCAAAGACTCATGTTTATTATATCAATATTCAACATTCTTTTTAATTGTTATATGTTTTTAAATTTGAGATTACATTCACAGTAATCAATGATAGGGGAAAATTACTTTTTTCTTTATTATTTTTAATAATAAATAGTTTTCCATTCTACGTTTCCTCATTTTCTTATGATCTACACATTAGGGACATGTTTAAATGGTTTTCCTTACTAGTCAATATAGGTCACCAGTTCCTATGTTTCCAATTCTTAGGTTATTTATTTAATTATATCGTCTGAGATATCTAGATAATTCATCACAAAATAAAATTCATATTGTAATTAATATAGATTAAGATTATTATATATTTAATCTTTAAGACACTTAACCATTCAATACATGTACTGTGAGATAATTGTGGATGAATTGTTAAAACAATGAAATCAATGTATTATTTATGTTATGTTTATATAGGTTTACATTTAAAATATATAGATTTCATATTTTGTATGAACTAAATTGAGGAAATAACTCCATATATTATAGTTATTAAATATCTTTTTCTAATGAATAAAACAATCCCTCTAATCTGATATAATGAAAGATGCTTCCATTTAATAATATAGAATAAAAAAATAAAAAATAAGGAATATTTCAATATAAATAAAACTTTTATCTAAACATATCTACTTTATCATATATATGATTATCATGAGTTCATCAAATTAAAGTATCCTTGATAGTTTTGATATAAACAAATGAAGGAGATCTTATGGTATAAAAAATTGATTTCTGTTCTCTATATTGTTTTATCTATTCATGAAAAATTCCAAGTCTTCAAAGACATCTGTGATATTGATATAAGATTTGATACTCCAACATCTCAAAATATAATTTTACGGATTATTTACTCTTCTTATTTAATGAATAATGAAGTTGAATTGTTCAATGTCTCTCAACTATCCAATGAATATCGTGTCTCTGTGATGGCCACTGAGCTCTATAAAGTAATTTTTTGACTAAACATGATCTACTACAAAATGAAAAAATTTAAAATATTATTCCTAATGAATAAGTACAATACCAAAATCCCCTAAAGAAAATTATATATTTGATCAGATTGAAACACATAGAGATTTTCCCGTGGGATCTATAATAAGATATAAATCATTCTATTTTACCAAAAAAAATGACATGATTGTAGAAATGTAATAAGGAGACTATATCTGGATCATGATTCAAGGCTGGAATATGAAGATGATAAGGTGATGAAAAATGTTTATTTGAGTAATTGAATACAATAAATGGGTTTCAAATATTGTAATCAAGAATAAGATAAGCATAAAAAATATATTATATTTTTATTTCAATGATCTAATCCACCGTTGTCCAAAGGATTATTTTGTTTTCTATATTACTGAATTTCTTGTCGATAACAAAACTAGGTGATTTTTCTATTCATTAATTTTGGCTGCCTTGGATATTATAAAATTTTAATTCCCATTGGGGATTTAAAATACACTACCTTTAGTGATCCCAATTAAATATATTTCATTCATGTGATTCCCTTTGGATGGAATTATTTTAGATATACTTACTAAAGTTTCTTATAAGACATGTTAAATTCCATTACGGTGATCACTAGAACTACTTGGACATACTGATGGACAAAATATTTTAAATTAACATGAATATGAACAAATTTAAATGATCCATCATTGTGAAATTTTAAAAATTAATTTGATTCACTATATACCAACGATATATCAAATTTGACAATGAAAAAATTAATACTATAATTATTATAAATAATCTATGATTTTTTTTATATGAATAAAATATATGGTTGTTTGGACTAAATAATTTTCATTATAAAGAAATCCCTCATAGTATATTTACACACTTCTAGTTTTTTTGAGGAATATATTAATTTTTTATTCGTATAAATTTTTTCTATATGGGTTTTGATGAATATAAGTTGTATCATCTAAAACCCCCTCTTTTAATGACTCGTTTAGATGGGAAACTTCTCATACTCAATGTAAAATCTATATAGATGTAAAATTTTTCCATTTTTCAGAAATAGATTTATTATAACAACAAATATTTATTATTTCTTCATAAACAAAATATTGTAATTTGATCCTAAATAAATAGATATTAACCAGAATTTTATAACTCCAGAATATATGGTCTAGATTGTTCACTATTTTCTATATATCATGTCTACTAGATATATTTGTATGACCATCTCTAATACATGCTCAAAAAAATTTTGTTTATAAGAATACTACTATCATCATATGTACATGTAGTGTTGTTTAACTTCCACTTTTACTCTAGTTGTCAAGGTAAATTGAACTATAGATTTTATTTTATAATACACAACCATAGATGATACCCAATTGAATATAAATCTATATTATGAAGAGGTTATCACCACTTATAAGACATCCCAAAAAATGGAAATTGTACAATGATAGTACATCTTGATGTATAATAATGAGAAGGAAGAAAAACAAAAATAAAACTATTTTTTCATTGGAATTGTGCTATATTCACAATGAATAATGATCCATCCCTAAAAATTACTCCACTAAAATGGGTGTAATAACAATGATTTATAGTATCAAGACCTAATCTAAATTAATTAATTGGATCTACATATTTTATTTCTAGATTAATTATAATGGAGATTCATAGATTGTTTTTAGGAAAATCGATACATGCTACGGAAAACAATTTCTTTATTACCCCTCCATAATGATATATGAGAGTTAATTCATCAATTTACTTCAAATATGGTGTTCTGTCATCTTCAATTCCCATATAATGATTATGATAAATGCTTTTAAATAACAAGTTTAATATTTAAATTTAATTATCATGATGAAATAATGATTTAATATAATCATTTTTTGTGGTCTCAATGTTTCTAAAAAATGATATTGAGATGAAAATTGAAATAAAATCAACAAGTAATCAATCTGGTTCATCACACTTAGTGACCAAAATTATAGTTTGTTTTATTTCTTTCATATTCTAGTATCTATATAATAATTATCTACTACAAAATCAATTAGGGAAAGATAAATCCATGATTTATATTGAATTATTTTATAATTTTCTACATTCTATGACAATAAATAATAAACGGGGGTGTAATGATAAAAAATGTAGAATAATTGAAGGTGGGGAAACACATTTTATTGTGAAGGATTTCAATGTTATTTCTTGTTTTTTTAATTATAGTGGGGCTAAACTCTTCTATCAAATAAGGATACATTAATTCTTTTTTCAATCTATGATAAATGATTTCATATAATTTTCATCATTGTTCTACTCATGGAATATTTTTGAGAACACCTTTCAGCAACACTAAGTGTTATTTGATAATTCTAAAACAAATATACACATTCTCAACATAGTGTGTATATATTCTTGTTTCATAACAATTATACTTTTATATAGTTTAATTTCATCATAAATATGATGGATCTATTCCCTAAAAAAGTGTATCCTTGATAGAGGTCGAGATAATCGTTATCATGAAAAACATGAAATCAAATATTTTTAATCAATTTTGATTCCCAAAAAAATCATAATAGAAATTGAAACTAAATTTTATTTTAATGAAATGAATATATTATTCCTGTTGTATAATATTATGTCCAATCATTAATCAAAATATCATGACGTTATATTTATATAGTTATATATCAATAATAATACACCTTACGAAATCTTTTATATGATGATAAATATAAACAATAAGACTTATCTAAAAAATTTCGTTCATTATCTATTGTCTTATTTTCCAATAAAACATACTAACATAATGGAAAATCAATATTCAATGGTATATATAACATATTGAATAATTCCCATTAAAGTAATTATTTCATTACATTTCAGTGTCATTTTAAATCAATTATGGGATTAATAAAAGTATTATATCAGAATTGATTATTTGGTATTAAATGATGAGAAAAGGTTATAAACACAGCAATATCTAAAATTCTATTAAAAAAATCTCATGATTATCTATTAAATATATTTCCCAAAATATATTTCTACAGGAATAATGTGTATAATCCTTGAAAAAAATTCCAGGTAGTATTACCTCAATTATAGGATTGAAATATTATGGAATATACAATATACCTACGTTTTACTCTGATAGAGATTATTCCATCATCTAAATAGATATAGTTCATGACAATTCATCCACCCATGAATGGTTTCTTAGGATTTTATTTTTATAAATTTATAGTTGGGAGCATAGGTCCATTCTACAAACATATAAACTACATGGAATACGTCATAATTGTATGAACCAAAACTATATGGCAATATAGTCTACATTGTATGACTTTTAATGTCATATATTTTCATCATATTCAGAGTTATTGAAATGAATTGAACCAGGTCCACGTTAAAAACTATTAAAATATAGTGAGTCTTTTCATAAAATAAACTCTTTTTCCTATATGAAATTATAACCAAATTATGATTTAATGTGTTTGTATTTCCTAGTACATAAAACTATTAATGAAGAAAAATTACCAATATTTAGTGAACTATTTTTCCATGATTCATTTAATTTTAGGATGTGTAGATGAAATTGAGTTCCCTACAAAATTTATTTAAAAAATTACATTACCCAAAGTCATTCAATTCTAATAATAGTGCATGATACCATCCCAATTAAAAATAGTAATTATATTAGTTATTTAGACACTATAACATATTCATCAATGTTTTCACATAGACATAAGCTATATATGTGCAATGACCTTTTATTACTTTGTGTGTATTGATTCCTTTTATTTTAGGATTCATATGAGTGTTTAATTATTCCACTACATTACCATAATAAATCTAATTTAACATCAACACCCTAGTCCATTATGTGTTCCATTCCCTCTTCCCATTCAGGTATAGTGTTCTAATGATCCTGTATCATGATAGAATGATTTCATATCGCCTTATAATTGTGAAAATTACAATTATCATCATGTATTATCCTTTAATATATCCTATGTGAACTCATCCATTTCACTAATATTTCACATATAAATATGATGGATATACACATATAATAATCAATGAACTACACCTATATTAATGAAACAATAGATGGATACCTGGGGCTTTGATGATTTATTATCAGGGAACTAAACTCAAAGATAATTTTCCATCCATCATCTATTAATAATTCAACCATAATTTCAGACAGTTGATATTTTTTTGTGAATGGACTCACTGAAATAAATAGTTCACACATTGGAACCCTATGTATTTTCAATGTTTTTTGTTTTGGAAGAATATAATTCACCCAAATAACCACACTAAATCCGATGAACACTATACCATGCTTACTCTAACTGAACAAAAGCATTCATGTTAACGAAACGTGAATCCATGTAAAATAAAATTCATTTAACTTGTATTTTAATTACATATAACAAACAAGAGAGAATAAATTGAAGCTTTAATTTCTTTGAAATGGAAATGTAATATCAATATGACTCAAAATCCAAATAGTTCACTAAATTTTTGAATTGTGTGGGACATCAAAATGGTTATGGGGCCCCATTAATATATAGTGTCCAATATGGTCAACCTAATGTTTCGACATCCAATATTTGTCTTCATCCACTGATTTAATGGGAAAAAATTTTTAACTTGTGTTTTATTCCATACCATGATATCATATCATTGGTTGAGAAATAAAATTCCCTACACCCTAATCATTTTCTGCAAATATTTGAGGACTATTTAATGATGATTCAACATTCTACTAGTGATTGAAACATTTTCCTAAAAAACTTCTAAAGACGTTATCATTTTGGAATCCATATAATGTTCAAGAATATATGAAACCTCACTAGTACCATTAAAATTCATGATTAATATTCTCTTATAGGACTGAAGGGTTATCAATATTTTTTAACACGGTTAAGTACAACTTGATGAGGAAGAGCCTTCAAAATATTAAAAATAATCCACTTTAACACTAATTAATAGATTTTGTTGAATCCTATAACTGATTTCAAAAACCTCTCATATACTTCTGCTGCATGTAGAGCTCCTTTAACATTCCCTTATGTTCACCCCTGTATTTCTAAGGAATAGTGTTTATGTAGGCCCCCCTAAATGAATAAAAATTTTCACATAATCTATGGATTATATATTCCATATATCTTCTAGACCCCCATCACTCTACCCTCAATAATATTTTCAATCTAATTATACTTCATATCAATGTGATTTATACTCAAATGGAATATCATTATTTTAATCAACTGTATCTCAATGTTAAAATAATTATAATGTAATGAATCATCTTAGATTGATCAAACTTAATAACAATGATGTTTTCTCTGCGTATATCATTTCTCACTTCCCTTATTGCACATATTCACATTCTTTTGTAGATAGTAAAATAAGAAGTTTCACATTCAGTATCACACTTATCACAGATTAAAAAATGTTAATACATACCTAGATTTTCTTCTCAAATAAAATCTATTTCACAATATTATTACAACAAAATAACCCACCAACATATCATTATATATACAACATGGGGTTAAATCGTCTATTCTATTAATAATTCTCAAAATCCATTTTATTACTTCCCAATATTCATTCTCTTAATATTATGTGAACCTATAAATAACATCAATTACATTTTAATGATTTATTTTAGAGAAAACAATGGAATATATGGGAATTTAAAAATCCAATTCCAATTGAATATTTTCCATTTACTTTTACCCTTATTCAATTTATTTTACTTGTAACATTTATCATTTGAAGTGTACATCATAATAAATTGAAATATAAGTGTGTTAGTCCTAAAAAACTCTTCCATGTACTAGTGGATGTTAACATTAAACGAACTAACTAAGAATATTTCCTTTCTATCACATTTAATTCATATGTATAAAATATTTTCTTCATCTACAAGGTCATTCATTTCAATGTACCATAATAAGTATCTCATCGTATTCTAAATCCATTGAATTTTAAAACCCACCAGATTATTTCCATTCATGTAAAATAATAGAATAATTAAATTCAAATAATTTTACTCATTTTGATAAATATAATGATTTAAGATGCTTTACATGATTCAATTTATAGCAATTAATAAGTCAAATGGTTGGTTCCACATCGATGTTGACTATTTTATCCCATATAGATATTCAGTAAATTTTCAAAATGTCTTGTTGTTCAAATAAATATTAAACCTAGCAGGTTAGTTAAAATATATTACTTCTTATAGATCATGGGGAATAAATTTCTTATTAATGTCTATTTATTACATATTTAATAAAATTATATAATAATAATCAATAAATCTGGTATGGTAGTATTATTTACCAATATAAAAAATATATATGAAAATTTAATCCACTCATATTGATAAATAATATTAACCACCGACCATGAGTAATACATTTTTCAACAATAAGGTTAAAACGATAAAATTTATTCCCATATATGTTCAAGTGAACACTTTCAATTTGGTAATTATACTAACATATACTAGTTTTTCACATACATGGAATCAAACTCGTCCATTAAATCAAATACCCAATTATAGTAATCTATAATGAGGTTCATGACTTCTAGGATTTCTAGTTTTTCAGCATCTATTCAAATAATTAATTTCAAGTAATATCCAAAAAATCCTACAGGTTGTCTATCCAATTTTGTCATTTTTAATTATGCCACCATTTTAACTATTTCATATATTAAATTATTTAAAATTATAATAAACGAAACTCTATAGAAATCCTTAACTATTCATGATAACATTAGAATTTATTCTACTATTCTCAATATCAATCCCACTATGTTATACCATAAATATTTATCCATTATTCTACATCTTTTCCAAGACAATAAGCTATTGGAAATATGTATAATTTATGTTCATATGTGATATCAATTATAAATTAATTTATTTAATGTAATTTCTCACACATTAAACATAATCGTCATCCATGTTCCTTTTCTTATAGAGTATTTTCTCTATATAAGACATGCTTTTAGTTTATCTAATATTATTTTAATTATCATGCCAAAGAACAATCCCAAAATATTCACCACCATAGAATATAGGGAAACATTCAATATATAAAACATCATATATATATTTTCATTTGGAATTAACTTGAATGTCGAATAAGCTTTCCAAAAAAATGATATAGAAAATTCTAGTATTTTTCATTTCACCAAAGAAACATAAAATTATTATATATTATGTTGTGGGAGACCAAGATTGACAATGTAAATAGTTTTACCAACATGTTCCTACTAAAATAAATTAATTATAACCTAACAAAGCATAATTCTCAAAACACTTTTCACAACTCTATTATTAATCAATCAAGGTACTCTTTTTTATATTAGGTTTTATGGTTATTGATATTTAATTTTTATTTAATATATTTTTATAGATGTAATGAAAAACTATTCTGTTGTATACATTTTTGGGGTCTAGTCTCAATATTTTCATTTTACACATGCTTTCCCTTTTAACAATATATTTCAATTCAAACAAAATACTTAAAGAGCATTGGATATTTGTTTTGGGAAGTATATCCACACATTTCTTAGGGGTTCATCCAAGAATATTACCTATATTTGGAAACATTATTTGAGTTTATTAGAGATATTTTATTCACATTTGTATCGATATGATCTATATTTTGCTTCTTCATCATTATTTAAATAAGATTAAAATTAACTATCCAGTGCATTTTTATGGTATCATTCTCACATACGCAAAAGTATAAAAAATCAAAATTTAAAAAAAAAATTCTATTAAATTTTTTTTAATATTTTTCTTGATATTTCCTATTAAAAATGAAATAGATATTAACATCAAAACAATAATTTTCTAGAACTTTTAGATCACAGATCAATTATTATGGCATATAATGTTCCATATATATGGCTCTATGAATGACTTGGGATCACCAAGATATTTTTAACACACCATCTATATCATGTATTCCACAAACATATTTTTATATATTTAATATTTATATTATAATACTCAAGGTATATAGAATATTTATGACCCCATCCAACTTTTGTAAATATTTATTATTCAACTAATTCAAATATCACTTTATCGCTATTTAAAAACATTGGTCATACACTATATGAAAAATTAAAAATAATCTATAGAAATAATTCATTATGTGTTCTTTTTAACCCTCAATGTGGTATGATTCTTTGGAATCTATTATCCATCATTTAATTGATATGTTAAAACATATAATTGGACAAGAACTAATTTTAGTTGTTTGATTTATGAGATTAAATACCTCAAAATCGACAATAATGTAATATAATTTTATCTCATGAATATTATTTTTTTGAATCTCTTTTTTATGATAAATAAAAATAGATTGGCCAAGTATAGTAGATTTTCATCAACTTGCCTCCCATGGAATACCATTTAATTATTTTTTGGCTTGTTAGATTTTGTGGGAATCAACCTATATGTATATATAATGCATCACCAAAAGAAACATAATTCCACTATCAATACGACTCTTAATTATGAATCATTTTTAGATATCAATAATGATAATTTTTCCTTTAACACTAGAGTAACTACTTCAAATTATCATTTCCTCACCTGATTCCAATAATGAACAAAGAATAATACCACCAACACATAATCTATAAATGTTATCAATATAGATTCAAGATTGATCCCATTCATGTAGAAGTAATTTAAATATTTTCATATAAATCATGCTTATGAAAACATTCTATTAAATTGTGTCTGGAGTTATCAAACATTCATGAGTGTTTTATTTTTTCATAATTTTCTATCATGGATGATCATAGATTAAAAATACTTGTTTTTTTGAGATGTTTACAACCACATTCCCAGAAAATGACATATTCATATCATAATAAACCCTGATATATTTCAATACATAATGATAATTATTTCCTTTATATATTCATTTTTAAATCTAATTTGTAAGTCCTTATGGATGAAATTATCCTAGATTTTAATTTCTAGTTATTGAAATATTTCTAATCATATTTCCCACTTTGAATCATATACACATCCAATTCCACCACCATTCGATACAACGGGAACTTCTAAATTGAAATAATTTCAATGAAATTGAAACTTTATATTCATTTCGATTATAGTGAATATGTGATCCTATGATAACATTCAATACCATTGATTTTTATTTTTAGTATTAAAAAATAATTTTGTTAACAAAATTTATACATTCAAAGCCATAGTATAAAATATAAGTCCCTAGTAAGAACCCACAAGATTATCTGTGTAACTTACCAATGAGTGATATTCTTCACCCTAATAAAACCATTAAAACCCATAATAATTAATGATTTTTTACTCAAACTAAAAAACAAACATTTATTTAATTAATTAATGAATTAATGAATAAAAATTCGTATTTAATGCTTCATATCTATATCCTACTACTAGGGGAGAAGTAATTTGGTTTTTATTCTATTATATAAACAAAAATTCAATCAACAATTATTATAATAAATAAATAATAAAATATATTATAAGTGTATTAATGCATGGAATGGATTTTCCATCCCATTATTATAGATATACCCACTACCTAATCAAGTTACATCGAACACCTACTTTTTTATTCATCTATCCATTGTACTATGGAACTGCTAATCTCCTATTATATTCTATTTCTTGATATATAATCACCTATAGAGAAACTATCTTACCTACACATCACTTAATTTGAAAAATCCTTCTGATGTAATTATCATATACATTTAGTTCTTTCAGTGATTGAAATCGGTACCTAAAAATTGTAGATGAACAAACATGATAACATCAATCATATGTTCACAAATATATGACTATTTCATTTCGACCCATCTAGAGACATTTACTATTGATCATAAATGGAAAAAGGGTGTTCTAGAATTTTTACAGTCTAATGAACCCCTTATTTGATTATAATAGTATTTACAATCATAAAATTATTCCTCATCGCCATTAACGTTTTTAGGTATAGTTTATATTATGTTTCATTTCTATCCCCTCATTCTATTATGGAATATTATTTACATGCACTGTGTATAAGCCAGAAATATTTAAATTTATTTATAAAATAAATTTCACTTGATTACTATAATGATATAATGCATTATGACATATAAATCACATATCCATGATCTATATATAAATTAGAACTCCATACCATTATCGTGTATCACCTATCAAGTTTTTGGGTTTATTTCATGATGGGTTTCTCATTAATGAACCAAATCGAGGATTATGTCATCTCATTTTACAATGTAAACAAATAAGATCAATTAAGATACTTTTTAAAACTATGTGTTTGTTGATTACTGTAATGGTAAGATATGTTATTTTAATTAATCAACAATCATATACCTATAAATAAATTCCACATGAATCTATCTCCCTCTCCATCAAAAAACATGAGTATACCCATTAATGTGGATGTTTCCATCACTAACCCTCATTTAGAATGAAAATATTCATATCAATTTTAGGAACTATATGTGTTCTTATGGATATTATTTTAGAGTATGTAGTGATTTTTAGGTCACCTACCTGGGACACTTGTGATAAAATTATCACCATCAAAGCCCCTCATAGTGTATTTTCTAATAATTTTCACATGGATATTATATATGTGACAATATAATGAGATGACATATTTTATTCATATAAATACATTTTCCAAGATTCAAATAATTATTAGAAATGTGATATGTTCATAACATCTATCATACAACAAACCATAAATTATATTAAACCACCACTCCACATAAACATTATAAAATGACCAGAAATTATTTTCTCTATAAATGGAGAGTTCTATTTACATTACAAATAATATTTTCTCATATACCAAACATTAATCATTATCTATTTAAATTACTGAAAACCCTCTATGGTATATAAAATGAGTATATTCAATATTATATGATAACCATGATTATGATGTTCTATATATTCCTCCAACCTATATCCAACTAGAAGAATGGTTTCATCATAATGGAGAATATTTTCTAACCACATACTTTATAAGAAACAATTTAATGGAAACCATAATTTAAATTAGTTAATTGTCACAATTAGTATTCTTGTATAATGATACATTATTGGAGATATCATTTCTAATATGGAAAATTGTTTTCCGAGAAAATTAATTTTAATTTAGCAAATCCCAAATTTATATAACTATAGTTATGATTTAAATCTCTCTAAAATTAATTATTACTTATTTATATATTTTGAATATAGAAAAACCATTTTAGTGGTAATATGTACCCATTGACTAGATCATTGTTATCATAAAAATTATCCCCCTATACATAATTTTATTCTTTCTATTAATTTATCGTCAATTCACAAATACTTTATTTCACCCTTTTTTATTAAATACATTATTTTTCGTCACTGTTTTATGACATTAAATAAAATTAATATTTTTTTCATTGCAAAACAACTATATAAATCATAAACATTTATCATATGACATGAAAAACATTATTTACCAACTAGAAGAGACATTACAATTGTTATTTTGAAACTCTAGGATGGTACATCTTAGAAAATATATATCTCCATTATTCATTAATGTAACCTGAATAGATTAATGTTTTTTATATCGTGTGATTTGAAATAGGGAAAAATATGGTCTAGAAAAAACCACATAGAATCTAGTAAAAATATAAGATTCATTCCCCAAAGCATATCCTTTCATAAGCATAAAAAATGATTGGCCTACGAATATAAAAAACATATTATTTTTGGGAACATTATATTACCATTCAATATTCAATACATGCCGTCCAAATATGTATATATATATAAATGATAGAGAACCTACCAATACCATGACCATATTTGTATATGTAAACCATGTGGAATGAATTAATACATAATTTCATGTTATTTGATTTCTGTTTTAGCATATTATATTCTATGAAAACCCCCTAAATTATTATAATTATATTCAGTCATTCACAACTCAATATCCACATGGGGAAACCATTGATTATTTTAATGATAAATGTGATATGTATCTAGCCCACATAGATCCACCCTGGATTATTTCATCAATTGGAATCCAAATTGCATTATTTTATTTAGTATTTTTACCTCATTATGTGATTATAGAGTATGTATGATCTATGTAAAACCTATTTATATTCATATGTGATGGACTACCTTATATTTGAATGATTTATCTTAACATCATCATATTCCTTAAAAATTATATTCATATTTGACATCAACATCCCCGATTATTTTTTATGTAGAATAATTTATTATACTGCACCTAATTTGGATTTTGATATATTATCGAGGATCAATATGTTATATAAATAAATAATGAAATTGGTGATATTTTTGATATAATATATTTTATAATTTATTAATATAAATGGTATGAAATGCTGGAGTCTCATTCAAATTACAAGGAAAAATTATAAATATAACCCTGTAATGGGGAATGTAAAAAATGAATTCTATCAATTCCTAGAGCTGGAAAACATATATCACTTATTCAAAAAAATAAGAAGATATTTGGATATAATTTAATGATTTCCATAACAAAATTAAACATTATTTTTTTATATAGTTCCATCATCCTCTAATTTATTTTCATCATTTTTATCATACATCTGGTGCCCCTGTCTTATTTCATGAGAAAGTCAAATTTTTGATATATATATTACAATGGATATCCATTTATAAACTAAATATCATGTCCCTGATTCCATCATGACTTATTTTATGTTTTATTGAAAATCCATGGCTTCATGATCCATATGATTAATGAATATATATTTTCAATGATTTACAGGTGATGCCTATTTTCCAAGACCATTGTATCAATTATTTCTCCTAAAAATATAGGATTTTATTTATAAATTAACATAAAAACACCAATGTTACAAATATGGGACACATTTTGGGTACCTAATTGTATAATTATCAAATATGAGTTATAAAACTAAACTATTAAAAGTGCCACCATAATAGTGGACTCATGTTTCTTTATTATCTAATGAAATATAGATTTAAATAAAATATCATTCAGGAGAAAAGGAATAAATTTTTAATCAAGTCACTTGTTGTGAGGGGGAAGTCAATGTTATGAGAGATCTATAATTAATCTAATAAATGGTGTTCTAGGATATTAACCTCCTTTAGTGGATACTATATTTTTGTTATGCTGTGAATTTAGACGATCATAAAAAATATATAATATTTATTCAACAAGAATTAGAGGAAAATATAATATGTATATGTGTTTACTTCAACAATAAAATAACTTAATACCTCCCACAACAATTTTTTTGCTTGGAAATATGACTATAACACCTCAATGCCCATCAAAAAGTCCCTAGCTAGGACACTAATTTGTGCAATGGTGATGTTCACCCATGAAAATAATAGATCATTTATTTGAGTGATTGTTGATTGTTCTCAAGACAATTATCTATTAAAATACTCAATTTATAGTAATATAAGTTAAATGATGATCAACCTAAGAACCTGAGTCATGAATGATATGGAAATCATCTAGTATGGACTTCCGAGATACCCGCTCACTCAATGATTAATTTTTATAAGTTTACAAGAAGTTGATATATGAAATTTGAAAACCTATGGTAACATGTAATATAATAATGATAAAAAAATTACTAATAGCATAAATTATGTACCATTACCATTTTTCATGTCTCTATAGTCCTAGGGTGATGTCGAATAATATTTTATAATCATCATAATGGTCTCTCTAACACAATCTTTATAATCTGAAATCGTAATAATTCTTTTAGGACTTATTATTTTATGATAATCAAATAATTTAAAACATTTTAGAAGAATGGTTTTATCTCACACATCAGTGTTATGTTTCAAAACTGACTGAATTTTTACGTGGATATATTTCTAATGTCTCAAATTCTATTATCAATAGCCCAAAATGACTGACTGATCCTACCAATATTGAATACTCAATCTAAATCACATGAATAACTATGTTGAAAATAAATACTTTTTGTATTAGTGGTAGATGATTCATCCATAACTATCGGTGAATCCATTAATATAGTTGATACCACACAACTATAAAATCTTCCTGACAATATATATCTTCCTAATTTTTGGCACATTGAACCATTTTAATGGGGGAAATATTTTTTCAAAATCTTGAGAAGAAACACAGTAAAATAAATTATTGGGTACATGGATCTTGTTTACCTGAATAACGTTATTTACCAAATTTAAATGAATTCCATAGACCCCATACTATGGAATCCCTAATATGTCTCCCCTTAAAATGTGAATTATTTAATTAATGATGATTAATAAAAAAAGTTACCATAAAAAGGAATACTATTTATATATTGACCTATTTTAGAAAAAAAAAATATTTGTGTATTATATATCAGCATGAACCTATCACTTGATCAGGGAAAATGGTACGTCCATTTTTTACTCATGGATAAATAATCCTTGAAATATGAATTTATAAGGTAGATCCATTTTATTTACCTCAAACATAATTCTATGACCTAATTATGGACACCCATATTTCATGGTAGATGTCCCCAATGTGCTCCCTATTAGAGTGACACCATCGTTGTACTAAAAAGTCATTAATAGGCCATTTCCCAATTTTTTAATATTTAAGAAGAGAATATATTTGAATATCATAGCAATAATAAAATTGAATTTAATATTTTCAAAATAATTTCAAAATTGTCCCAAAAAAAATCATCAGGGATAGACAATTCATTTCACTATTTATGAAAATACTTTCGGATCACTCTATAAATATTTACATTTTCTAGCATTTAAAATACATGTCTTGTGATTGATAATCTATTGAAAATTAAATTAACCATTTCATATATCTCCATAATGTATATAGAAACATGTATCAACATATTCAAAAGAATTATTTTATTATGATATTTTAAATTACCATTTTATGGGATAGTCACAATTCATTGAAGTGAAAACCATTGATAATAATATACTTTTATGTCCATTTTACTACAACATCAATGGATTTTATAAATGGGTATATAATTTAAAGTGATTTTTGGAGGATATTATTTGGGATTATAATAGTTTACACGTTCTTCAGGTTTATTTATATACTCTATACCTAGTGTTTAATCAGGAAACAAATCATTTCTATTGTTCATATCAGATAACCTCAAGGAATTTTTGCCTTGGTTCTTAAATTGTCATCTTCTGGAAAATTATAAAATTAATTTTCTATGGGTGGTCTAATAACACTCTTTATGTTCTTTAATTTTTATATTTCTTGGTAAAAAAATATATCTTTCTCCAAAGATAAATATTCTCTCAATATGATGACCTATCTAGAAAACAATTTATTGTTTTATTAAGATATTAAATAATATTCTTACCACTATAATAATAATGAAATCATAAAATACAAACAGTTCAACATTACATCTACATAGGATCTCTCCTTCATCTCATGAAAGAAAATGTCAATGTAATAATGTTGTGTTTTTCCAATCTTATATATTTGGGTGGTGATAATATTTTTTTTTTCAAAAATAGTAGAATTGACATAAAATTATATAAGGTGTATGAAAATCTAAAATGATATCACAACCCTCTTAAATTGAAAAAATACCACATCATAGTTTGAGTATGTATGTACATATTCCATAAACCCCATGACCATTATATGTAGTCATACCTATCAATACACCCCAATATGGTAAAAAATAAACTTCAAATGCATTAACAAATCCTTAACAGCCTAAGAATCCTTAATTTATATAGGATGAATACTTTACACTTCTATAATGAATTACATAAAAATATATATCATAATTCCAATAGGTTCTCGATGTTCAAATGTTTTTATGTGAAACCCAAACTAGCCCCACAACACTACATAAGACTAATGAATATAGAAAAATATTTTATATTTTATATATACAACATGAAATGATGAATATTGGATAATAATGACACCACTATGTCAAAATGTGTTTCCTCTAATAGTGTAGTACTTATGCCTATTTTTCTTACACTTACACCAATACAAGAATCATATGTAGATAACATGTAACAGTCAATCCACATATCATTGATTCTAGTAAAGTTTATTGTGGGTTCGATACCAATGTTATCTAAATAACTACATAACTTATATTTGTATTTGCCTATTGTAGGCCAGCATGTGTATAGAATATAATTATAGTAGTTTGAATTTTCATTATAGTTAAATATTTTTTATAATAAACTATTTCATGTATAAAATAATATAAAATAAAACATGATATATTTTTCAAATTATATATATTAAATGTAATCATTATTATTTACATAAACCAGTTTCTTCGGTATAAATATAAGTTATATCATTATGAAATATAGATATATATATGTGTGTGTGTGTGTGTGAAAACTGAAATCAAATTTTAAGAGTTTTCCATACAAGGCCAATTTATCAAATCTTGAAAAGAATGTAACACCATCACTGTTCTCCCAAAACTAATCCGAATAGGACGTTCAATAAGTATAACATGGGTGTATTTTTTGGCGGGAAAAATCAAGAATATGGAAATCACTACATGTTCACCACCCATAACATAAAATATTTATTATTTTACCTATATTTATTATTGGGTGGCCATAAAAAAATTAATATTTATGTTTTTATGATACAAACAACTAACTATTCATGTAATATGCTTATTATTATTATATGTATTTAATAAGTTTGAAATTTCTCAAAAAATTACTTTCAATTAATGAATTAAACCAAATATTGAATATCATATTTAAATAATGTTTATTTATAAAAATTAATTAATTTAAATTATATATATAAATAATGTTAAATAATTGTGAACAGGGTCTGTTAATATGAAAAAGATATATATATTTTTAGAAATGTATTTATATATATATAATATATTATTTCATTAAAAAATTAAATTTATTAATTTATACTTTAAATTTTTATATTTAAAAAAATTGATTATCACCCACTCAATTAGTAATTCTTATGAAAGAATATTAGAAAAACATAATTTTTTTAAAGGTGACTTTTTAAATCAAAACATTTTTTCATTATCTATTATATTATCATTTACAAGGAAAAATTTTCATATTAATATTTTTTTGAAAAAATTATTTTAGAATTTTAATTAACTACTTAAAATTATGTATATAGGACAATTTATGTTTTAGACATAAAATTATTTTATTGATGTATAAAAATTGATTTATATAAATAATGGTAAAATGTGTTAAAATTGGATAAACTACGATGTAATGTCTCGTTATATCACAAAACCCCCCCTAAAAAAGTGTTTATTTTTGAATTTATAACTTCAACATAACCTTTCCTTTATTATTATGAATATAAAATCAAATTTATGGGAATATGATGCATTTTATACAAATTTGTAAATTATTATTCCCAAAAGTTACATCGCTCTTCCAAACATGTGGACCCGTTCACCTCCCACTTATAATCACATAAAAAATAATATAAAGGCAAAAAATTATTAAAACTCATATAAATTACATTTCCCACGATCTATAGTTTATTTTTTCATCAAAATTTGAACCGTCAATTGATTGGATTAAATAAAAAAGGATTTGTCCCATGGGTTAAGATAAGAAATCCTAGCAACACTTTTTTATGTTATATTCATTTCATTATTACTCCACCTCCTCTGAATCTATTATTCTATTAAAAATATTATTACATCAATATTACACTTATATTTAAATTTAATTATATTTATAGATGAACCTTTTTATTTCATCCTCTCCTCCATTCTAGAAATTGAAATGTCCCTATCGTATAGTCTGATGGCCGCCTCCATGATCTAAACAATTTAGTTCTAAAATCATTCATTAATAGATATTTATGAAAATGTAGTTATTCAATTTAAATAATAATTATTAAATTTTTATGACAACTAAAATATAAATATTTTATTTTATTTTTAATGTCATCAATAAATGATTAATGTTATTTTATCTACCAAAAAAGAATCCTATTAGGGAACCTTTTGTAGGACGAATTTATTATAGTGAATATTATGATAAAAATAATTATTTTTGTATGTTTAACATTAAATTGTAAATAGAATGAAAATTATATATATATATATATTAAGGATTTAATCAATAACAGCTTCAACCTGATTATCATACTAAAGAAGTATTATAGAATATTATCGAACAACCGAAATTGCCATATGAGATATACAAAAATATAATAAATTAATTATGTATGATAATAAAAGGAAATTAAATATTAAATATACTTTCACATGGTTCTGAATTAATTATTTAGTAAAAGTAAATTTGTTACTTTATATGTTAGCTGCGTATACCGAATAAGTCGAGACATTAGTAAGGGTTTCTTAACTCAACATTCCTATTATTGAGTTATTTTTCAAATTGAAACATATCTTTTTTCATGTATATACGTGACAATTAATATATTTTTTCATAATTTTTCATTTAAATTGTGGAATTTATATTTAAATAACTTTTTCTATCTTTCAAGATACTTTCATTCATATTTTTCAAATGTAGAATGGGTTTTTCATAAGTAAATTTCCATTCTCGAGGTTATATTTTATATTTTTTATATTCATTCTTATATGGTTGTATTTTTCTATCAAATTTCTAAATTATATTGCATGAAATCCATATTTTTTATATTGAACTCCATATCGAGAAGTCTTATCCAAATAATTATTATCTCAAAAAATATGATTATTATGAATAATTCTCATCATCGCAAGAAAATTATAAATTTATTTGATGCCTACAAAGGCATGTTTGTATCCAGAGAGGGACATCATTTCTATGAAATAAACCACTTGATAAGTTTATAAATTTTTTTGGATGAATTAGTATATGTAGTCCGATATTATACCTTGTCACTACAACATAAAATTCCTAAGACATACAAAGAATGATACCATTCTCTGTTATCAACTAATATGTCCCAAAAACACCTAATGATAAATAATAGTGCCAATAATATTAAACCACTTACATTCCTAAAATATTGGTGGATCCATAAAATAAATTTCATCAAATGATCAGGAATTTTCTTTAAATGAGTTAATCCATCACCCCCAAATCCTAAAACATCTAATTAAATATGAATTGTATCAATAACATAATGGATTAGTATAATTACCCACCTACTAAAACACTAACACATCAATGACTAGTATTAAATGAATATTTTAATTATTAAATTTAATAGGTCAATTTCATAAGGATTGATGGATAATATGCTTCAACATCATCTTATTATGAGAGAATACGTAGTCGATAATGTGATCACTAGCACTAAAGTTAACCTCGATAATGAAGGGGTAAAAAGAATAAAAAATTGTAAATCATAGTAAAAAAATTCTTATTTGGTTGATGTTTTTCAATATATTTCATTTTAAAATATTTTTATAACAATTTTCCCCCATCTTGAACAAAGTATATTGAATTATCAGTATATTCATAATGTGGTGCATTAATTACAACAATTCTATAAAACTCTTATCAGCATGATATTTGGGTGAAGATTCTTCTTATATATCTAGTTATTCTTCTCATGCATAAAATTGATAAGATATGGATATTCAATGGATATATTAATATAGGTATTATTTGAGTTATTTTTAAAATGAAATATTATTTTTTATCCCTAATCATCCCATGATCATATATCAATGTAATGAGAATTACAACCATCCATTGGAATAAAACTCTATAATATGGGTCATGGTACCCAATATAGAGGACCTCTAAACGCAAATGGTGGGTAGTAAATCAACATTAGTGATATGTCAAATATATAATAGAATCATGCTATATTTCTTAAATAACATCCTAGTATTCCACTGGATCATGATTTTTGTCCTTTTCTTGTACTCATTACAGGTTTTGTTCCAATATCAATGATTTTGTATAGCATACCCCCATGGAATAAACCATTGAAAAATCAGTATATGGTATTTTATGACCACATGATTTACCATTAGGGTTCTATTATTATTTATTAATTTTATGGATATATCAATTAACCACTACACTAACAATCTTTAATGGTAAAAAACATGATCAAGTAAATATATCATCTACACTATAATGAAGATCTTGATGTGAAATATAAAAGGGAACAACATTTATTGAATTTGGATATTTGATATGGATATTATAAATTCACTATATAGTGATTATATATACCCAACATATCATTCATCATAATAATTAGACAACATAAATTCAATATTATGCCTTTCAATATTGCAATTTCTTCTAGAATATAATTGGACATAATCAATTTTTTCATTAGAAATTAACAAAATAAAATCATTTCATTCATCAATTATATTATTATAATATGTTGTAAATAAAATTAGTAACATAAAAAGTATTCGAAGAATAAGTTAAAGAACATATTAATATTGAAACTATATACCATGTCTATAATTTTTGATTTCTATATAAAATAAAATTCGTTATGTTTTCATAAAATAACAATTGGTGTATATAAATGGTTCCATAAAATGAAATGTGTTATTGATAATTAGACTAAAAAAGTTTTTATGATATATATCAATAGATTACTGGGTATAGAATGAAATTATCAATAAACCAAAAGAAATGTATCAAAATTATCCAATTAAGTAACTATGTTTATATCTGATGATGTGAATTTCCTTGGTAATGATGAATATTAAATAATGATCATGATTTCCCATTTGAATGATTAAATTTCTATAAATTTAATGATCAATTAATCCCTTAAAGTTGTTATGAAACTAAAGAAGGAGATATAATGTATTTTGGATTTAACATTTAATAAATATAGATTTATAATATCTTGTAAACAAATATGTTTCCTTAGAGAACTATAATTAAAAAATATTTTTTGGATGATTCATAATTATCATTATTATCTATTCATAATAGAAATACAATGTTTTATTGATTTCTTATGAATCACTTTATGTAAGAAAACATGAAAATTGATATTGTATAGTTTTTTTCTGGATATATGGTATGTCCAAAAATTAATGCATAGTAGAAGATTTATTTTTTATACTACTATTGTGAATACCAATATTGAAATTTGAGAACATCAAAAGTAGTCTTAGTAATGGTCTTCCAGAAACATATTAAAATAAAAATTTAAATACAGGTAGTGTAAGATCAACTTACAATGTCTACACACTATAGTGTTATTCTTTAATATTTATCTCTCATTCAAAATTCTATGTTATAGATAATTATATAGGTGAGGATTCATGGTTTAGCCCTTCCAATTTTAACTAAACAGAATATGAGGGTGAAGAAAAATTCTTGAGAAGTATTCTTCAAGTATTTTCTAAAAACCCTGTCATTAATAGAAATTAATTTCCTCCAATTGGTGGAAAATATGAATGAAATATATATATACATAGTGTGAAATTTTATAACATCCTTTCAAATATATCTAAATTAATGTATGAATAAAATCATTATCTGTTAATGTTATTATATATTAATTGTATACGCTTTATCATTATAGAATACTATTTGAGGCTCTACATTGGATGAAGATATGAGAATTAACATGTTGGAAAAAAATTGGAGAACAAAGTTGATATGACCAACTCTTGCCAATGAAACTGAGTTTAATGATCAAATTATCTAATGATATATATACACTACACAATTATTAACTAATGAAATGTTTATAATCATTATTGAGATTTAGAGTATGAAGATAGTAATAATTCGTTATATTTAATAACTCTTAAGATGAGGGTTTTGGTTTTTCAAAATAATGGAATGTTAGGCCTAATATATGGTAATACATTCAAGAATAGTCATTGTATAAGAGGTTGATAATATCATTTGGCATTCCCACCGAACCTCTGACAAATATAATATTCATTATTTATATCATTTTTTGAAGAAGAATATACAAGATTCATCAAATTTAGTATTCTCAGAAGCCATGATTCTGAAATTTTATCACTATTATGATGATAAAATGGTTAAAATATTATATAAAAAAGATAATGTGTGATTGAACAAGTCAAAATATGTGTTCAATGTTCTGTGTAGAAAGCATACATTTAGAGAAGATATGTGGAAATATATATATTTTATGAGATAAATGTACCCTCATAAGGGTTTGTTAGATTAATGAAAATTCATTTATGTAATTATATTATAGGGGATGAATATAACGTCAATTAATTTTACTATGAATTTTCCCTATAAATATTTGTATTTCTAATTATATTCTTTATATTCAATGTTGATGATAAATGAACCATCATGGACATTAAAATTATTAATATGAAATGTCACCATTATTATATATTACTTATAATAGAGGGTACAAATAATTGTTATTCTATTATAAAATAAATATAAAAAGGAAAATATATGAAATCATTTATTGGGAGACTTCTTTAAGAATCCCATTTATCCGACCATGGAATGTAGGATTCATCACATAGGTTCCAAAAGACCAAGCCTCAATAGTTATTCAATAATAATTGCTACAAAAAAAATTAACATGTGAAAGAAGTTGAATCAAATAGAAATAAATTCAAGGTCTATACTAGATGAATTACCACCCATAAATATAAAATTTCATATCATATATTGAGGGAATAATTAATATGTCTAATAGGATTTTTGTACCATTGTTAGAAATATATTAACATGTAATTTTTAAGTTATAATTTTTTTTATTTTTACTTGTATTTTATAGATATTGAATTTTCATAAAATCGACAATTAAATAATGAATATAACAAAAAAATAGCAGATGTTTTAATATATGTGTGTGGAAGAAATTTAGTTAATTTATAATAATGATGTAATCAATAATAAATAATTCTTAACAAAAACCACTAATTTTTTTAAAAACATATATTCTATCGACGAATTGATTATTTCTATTTATAAGGTATTTTTTTCTTAATTAACTTAATTGATCCCTTATATTGGATTATTTTAAATATTTTAAAGTAAAAACTAATAAATTTACTCTCATTAAATTTTTAATTAATTTAGATTATAATTAATAACATGTATTTCTGTAAGGGAGTGATAACATGTGAATAACATTTGAAAACCACAACATGCATAAGATATATCATTAACATTGGCCAATAATAAAAAAATAATTTTTGTATGAGACACAAATTAAAATTAAATAAATATAAATAGTCCCTAAGAGTATAAAATTGTCCTAATAAAAAGATTTTTCATGTACAGATAAGAATAGAAAATAATTTCCGTAGTACTTATGTCTCTTTGCAAAGGATATCATAGTGGATTTGATTCACTAACCAAACTATAATAGTATTCATGCTACACTCCCAAGAAAATAATTTTTGATATAGTGCCTTATAAAAAATTTCACTAACCATTCCAATCTTATTTTGTAATGACTTGAGATTTTAAAGTAAAAAAATTGTATTTGATATCGTGTGTGACACACAACACCAAGAACTTAATGGAAGGTAATATCCAAATAATTTATAATACACTTATTATTACAAATATTTTTACCACATTCAATACATGAATTACTAATTTATCGTTATTCAAATGCAACAATGACTTCTTTCTAGGATGTGTGTTTCAAGAGAGACCGATATTTTACAAACAACAATATATTATTAAAATATTATTATTTAATAGAATAAGATATAACATAATCGTTAAATAAGAATTTATGAATATTATTAACTAATATTTGAAATAATATATGTTTTTTAGAAATATATTATGAATTAATTTGTTAAAATTTGATTAAAATTAAACTCAAGAACAAACAGAATATAATGGGAATGTTTTAATAAAAAGAAAATTTTATACCCACAAAACTGATTGTCCTAATAAATTACATCAATTAGGTTTAATGAGTTCTGTGAATGTAATATATATAATAATTATTAGATTATATATTTCTTTATATTTATTATATATATTTGATAAGAATAAGATAAAAAACACAATATTTCACATAAAAATTATTATTTTAATGAAGAATCTATTACCGCACTTTAATGGAGAAACTAAATTAAATCCAGTTTTTGAAAATTTAAATATATTATATGATAAAAATACATAATATTTTAAATAGAAACATAAAAATTAGATTAGGGTGAGATATTGGTATTTTCTATGAAATTTCATTTTTTGTTAAATAGTGAAAAGTAACGACTTTTATTTTAAAATAGATTTTTCAACTAATTTACTAATAATAATAAATTATTTTTATGATTACTTTTTTAGATTAATTATATCAATTTTATATAAATTAATAAAATTTTGGCCATTTCCTTCAATTTCACATTTAAATTAGGTATAAAAACATTTTAATCCTTGGAACATTTATTACATTGAAAACTAGTATTATCATCCTATCTGTGGGGTTAAATTTAAAATAATTTCTATCAATTCAATGATTTTAATTTATAAAATGGATTAAATATTTGGAATCATCATAATTTATAATATTTAATAATGCAAAATAGATTTTTATCAAAAGTTTCAGTACATTTAATTAAAATTTATTAATAAAGTTATGATAAAAATTAGCTAAACAAGATATTAAAACACAATATTAGAGGTTAAAATTACATAGAAACTTGTACAAGAAATTCTCTATTAATTATTAAGCCATATAATAACTTTCAAAAAATTGGACCATTATTTGACCCCCATTAAAATGTAAAAAATGTATGGAATTCCCTTTCCAAAAATTTACAAGTGTGTCACACATCCTCTACTATAAAAGGATTCCTTTCCTCCCAATTATTCACACTTATCCAGCCAATTTTGTTCAAAAATGATATTACCAAATAGATTATAAACATCCATACCCTCATCCTATAATCCACACTTTCTATATAAATCCATCCAAGGGATCCCTTTAATTTAAAGTAAAAGGATTTACTCAAAGAAGAGGTACCATCTTTTCTCATACTATTTAGTTTTATTTCCATTCTCCAACAACTAAACGCTCATTATTCCATTATTATATAACAGAAATATTATCATAAATATAATGATATATTTTTATATAATTACTTGATATAAACATATACACACCTCTATCAAACATGTATCAAACATACCGATTATATGTATAGCGAAATTATGTCTTGTGAAACGATAATTGTTCATTTATCCATTACTACCCCTTGTGGTGGGAATTATGATAGAAAAAAAAATTTATATATGATATATATAATATTTATAATGCATTATTATTATTTTATTTTTATATAAAATATATCTTTATTCTTTCATTTTATGTAAATGTGGTAACATCATTTGTTTAAGTATAGACTACTACCCACTAAAATTGAAGTGATTCTATCACCTGATACATGGAATTTTTATGGTTGGTTTCAATTAAACATATGTTACATACACATATACTTATATTATATTTATGGAAAAACTAAATTTCTAATATATATATATATATATATAAATGATTTAGTTTATTACCCTTTCACAGACTTAAAAACCAATAATGTCGTTTGTGGATGTGTAGACTATCGCCTCCTCAACAGGATGTGATTCATTTTACATCATAATAATTCTATATATATGAATATAAGAATAAATAATATTTTATTTATTATATAATGATCTTTTTTAAATTATTAATATTACTTTCCTTCTTTTAATAATGATCATTAAAATATGGGAACATTACTAATGGGTACGTAGGGTATACCAACTGCATGATTGTCACATTGGTTTGTTTTTATGACCATACATAATTATCAGCTTCAAAAATATAATTGATGAATAAATATAATAATTATTCTATGATTATTTTTTTGATTTTATATATTGTATCCATTGACCATACATCTTATAAACAAGTTATGTTTGACATATAAATTGAATTTGGTCAGAATAAACTAATGTATACATAATAGTTTTTGTTTCTATATTAACCCAGTCAAAAAATTAAATATATGTAATGATAAACATTAATTATTCTATTTATATATTATAAAATTAATATATGCTTATTATTTAGGAATGAAAATACACCTATGACGTGTCGGACTTAAGGTAAGGGAATTTCATCTCTCCTTAAACACATGTGAGATAAACATCATATTCATAACTAATTTATATATTTTGGTGTATCTAATAACAATTTTTATATATTATATATTTAATCATCTCATCATCAGGGTATGTTAAACATTCATTTAATTTAATTCCTTCATGGGAATTATTATTCAAAAAATTTCAATGTATTTTGGTACAATTTGAAGAATTTAAAGATTCTCTTCGACCAAAATAATTATAATGATCTTCCAGATGTGTTTAAATTCATAAAAATTATATGAAAATTTTTCCATGATCCATTTAATTTTCATATCATCTAGTTATATATGATATTTTAATGTATTAGTACCATTTTTTAGTTTCTGTAAACATAATGTTTTTGAAAATGTTTTTAAGAATACCAAACTTCATTTATCTCTTTAGATGGATAACTTGGTTTTTTAAAAAAAAATTATTTATAAAAATGTTCTACAAAATGTTTGTATCCTTTTATAATTTATTTAGTAATGAATTTTTTCCCTATTTTTTTATTTTACAAATGTTTTCAAAGGAATCTTTTGATCACTTTCTAAATAAGGAATTTTTATATTATTATTATCCTATAAAATGAATATTCTTTTTTACCTTATATGACATGAATGTTGTGATCACCTTATTTTTTTGAAGCATAATTTACAAGATTAAACTGATTTTTTAAGAAAACTATTTCAATAGTAATTTTAAAAGAAAACGTTTTTCAATATGTGCTTCGAAACAAAAATATTTTTTCCTCAAAATGGTTTTAAAAGTTTTTTTATAGTATTTATATTAATCATTGATAAATCCCCTTCAATTTTTATATCATATAGGATATAATGTATTGAAACCACTCTTATTATTACCTTCGATGGTTTATGATTGTTTTTTACAAAGATATTATTCACATTCACATTCTTTATTCAATTTTGTCCCTTAAAAATATTAAATTTCTTATGATAAATTGACTTTAAATTTACCCTAAATATACTTATAATTTTTCAAGGATATAATTATTGTGTGAACCATATACCATGTTTCATATGGTTTTTACTTATAATTTAATTATATTATTTAAGAAATTATTGGGAAATATATATTCTCTATTTATTATGGATATTTGATTAGGTGTATTGGTTATTCAGTATGAAAAATTCATTTGAAATTAATGACATTATATGGGACCATTTATGGTAATACATACGTGTTGTGGCATGCTAAATGAAATCCCCTCAATGCATCAGTAGTCTATTGAGACAAAATTAGTCAGAAACAAAAAATTAGGGTTTGTTTCTAGTAATAAAAGATGGGTATCTACTAATAGTTTTAAACTATATAGAGGATACATATTGAAAATAGAGTTATTCATGTGCCTTATGCTTGACATCTAATAAATAAATATTTCCGTCATAGATATTTTAGTAAAAATTATCTTTATCAATGATGTATTCATATGATAAAATATATGGATGAATTTTAGACTTATTTTATTGATTAAATGTAATTTTTTTTCAGTATCTTACCTTCGTATATTTCTTATTCCTTATATAGTTATTTTAATAGAATATGTTTTCAGTTATTACCCTTCTATATTGTTTCTCTATTCATTTTATTGATTATATAAAATGAATTTTCAGTTATTTATGATTACCTAATGATTATTCTCATTTATTCATTATTTTATCTACTATAAGTTTCCCTTAATAATAATTTAATATCACAAATATTTTATACCTTTCCCTATTAATCAATGTTGTTTATATAAGGTACAAGCCTTAAAAATTAATTAATCTTGAGACAAATTAATGGTTTCACATTAATACACATCGGGGTTCTTTTTTAGGTTTATATATTAAGATAATTATTTCATAACATATAAAAAAAACATAAATATTACAAGTATACAATTATAATCACTATCCACTTTATCTCTAAAACATAAAATTTTTAAAAATAAACATGGTTTCTTTCATTTTTAAACATCATGACTTTTCCTTGATCTCGTCGTTGACTCTATTATTCTTTAAGTCAAGTGAAAAACATTAAAAAACATGGCATTAGCATAAAAATTCCATTAAGGGTTAAATAAATAATGAAATATATTTGTCTTCAGAATACAACTAATCCATGAATACATTATCGAAGTCTAATACGTTTCACCTTTAAACAGTAGTAAATATGCATCCGTACATATAGGCTCATTGATTTCCATTTTTTAACAAAAATATTACCATAAATCCCATAGAAATAATAATATAATATATGAAAGGATTCATAGGTAATAATAAAAAATAAATGGAATTACTATTTGATCAACTTCCATAAATAATTCTTAAAATTTGAATAGCCATGCTGCTGAATTCCATACCTAATGCAATAAAGGTAATAAAAAACCAAATGCCTTAGTTTATCATGAAACTAACTGTCATTGGATAGTCACATAACCACTCATAATTGGTTTACCATGTAACCACCTATTAAATGTCCAAGTACCATTATATAATCATAACACATAAAACAAATATAATGGAACAATAACATATCTAAATTGAAATCACAGATGATCATTAAATTTTATTGACATAATAAATCCTTCATCAAAACCATTTTCAATACCAATATACCTTAATAATGAATATCGTATTTACTTTTATTTTTAAAAACTTTATGGTTTATAGAGGAATCCAAATATCAAAAAAAAGGATACAATGGCAGATGTGTCATTATCGATGCATAAGTTAAAAACATTCATTTTTGTTGTTTAGTACAATGTTTCATAGATAAAATTACTCCATTTTTAAGTATATTTCAAAGGGTTTATCGTACAATATATAAATTAAAGGGGTGTATATTATCAAATTATTCCCTAATAAAATGAGATTTAGATGAATTCCCTTACATTGAGTCCGACTCATCACGTACAAATGTTATGTTACTGAATAATAAGAATTGGCTAATTTATAATTAATTAAAAACCTTTGTCATGTTTTTATATTTTTTTATACTTCTCATTATCATGATATAAAAATTAAATAATTATTTTAGTTCATAACAGATTTTTTGTTGATATTCTATACTACAGTTGAAAATGAACTTGTTTTGATGTAAATTGACCATGTAGTCAAAAGTTCTTCATCTCCAAAATATTATTCCTTTTTTAAATATCATATATATAAAGTATATATTTGATGTAAATAGTCCATGTAGTAAAGAGTCCAACATCTCCAAAATATTATTCCTGATTTAAATATCATATATATATATATAGTGTATATATATATATATTATCTATAATATTTTGATATAAGAAATGAAATTCATCGTTCATGGAGACGGTAAGCCATAAGTACACATGAATGATGCATTCATTTTTTTGTCCTATTAAAAGAATAAAAATAAATGATATAGATTTATATTATAATACCAGAACTATATTAATATCATTTATGTTTAATAAGTTAAATAATACCATCTTTTATATGTTCCATGAATAGCCGGAATGAGTCAAATCGCATTTAGGGGGCGGTAGTCCACATTTCCTCATACAAAATGATCACATTTACACAACATAGAAAGCATAAATGTATGATATAAATAAAAATTACTGAGGCATATGGAGAATAAAAATATACTATAATTCATTTATAATTACAGTGTAATCATAATATACACCATTAATCTTTAGAGGTGGGAGTATGTGGGTAGAGGTGGTGGCCTTTTATAAGGATGAGAGGAACCTTAGGAAAGTCTTGAAATAATATTTTATTATAAATTGAATTTATATTTCTAATAGTTAAAAAGTGATTAATATATGGGATAAGATGAGTATGGGTCTAAATCCTCCTATCCAATTTGTATTTGTAAGAACCTATTTCTTAAATTTTAGGTGCAGGCTTCTTATGTTCCCTTTTCCTTAAGTGTTTTTGAGAAAATATGGAAAACGGTGAAAAATCCCATATTTTGGAAGTACACAGCATGTAATTTTCAACACGCCGTTTACTTTTGGCTGTGTGGGATTGGTACACGGGGCGCGTAGCCATGTCGGAGACAAAGGGTGTAGGAACCGACTACATGCCGTGTAGTAGTCCTTTACACGCCGTGTAGTTAGTCGGCATGCCAAAAAAGTAGGGTGGTGGAGCAGCTACCAGCTGGGCGACAGTACATGCAGTGTACTCAGGAGTACATGTCATGTACTCATGTCAATGGCTTATTTAAGAACCCGGATCTTTTTTTCAGGTACGCTTTTCCTTTTTCTGGAGTTTTTTGAGAAAAATGAACTTTCTGGAAATTTTTGAGGTACACACCGTGTACTTTCTGAGTACACGCCGTGTACTCTTTTCCCTCCAAGGTCGGGTGCTGGCTGTGTCTGGGCCACACACACGGTGTGTAAAGGTGACATGGAGGCCAATTTTGGTAGAGTACGGAAAGGACCTAGTACACACCGTGTACACTAAAAGTACATGCCGTGTACTTTATTTTTTTTTCATTAAATGGACCGGGGTCGCGCCTGACACACAGAAGCGTCTTCTCCTCTAGGTTTCATTCGTCCACGAGTGACCGTAGGGCCGAATCTTCTCCAAGATTTCGTGCCTCCGTCCGACCTACATTCCAGCTGTCGTTGATTGCGTTGGAAGCACAGCAGTGAGTTCTCTGTTCTGCTTTAGCCTCGTTTCTTGATTCCTCCTCGTTTTCATATTATCATAGGTTGAGAATTTTGTTCATTTTCTCAAATCTACGACATTCTAAGGGGAGTATACTGTTATGGTTCACATATATCAATATAATAGGATCGCGTTAGGTGGTTTGTTTCCCTACGTTGAATGTCCTTCTGTTTTTGGTGCAAAAGTGTCTGATACCCATGTATCGGGTATCTCGGGTTAGGGTTTTGATCCTGTTTTGGTTATCTGCCTTATATTTCTTGTATTCTTGAGGTTATTTGATTATTAATATTTTCTTTTTAGCATGGTTAAGGATCCCCCCATGGGTGTTTCCCCTTGTTTTGGCAGTTTATTGACGTTTGGAGCGGTTTTGCCTATGAGCCAACCCTTTTTCACATTGCTAGTATGCATGTTGAATTGATTGCATGTATTTCCTGTTGTTTATATTCTTGTAGAGGTTTTGGCTATTAGCCAATTAGTTGATGAACTTACTTAGGCTGCTAACCGTCGTTTACGCATGAATAAACTACTCAGCACTGAGTGAACCTGGTGTGGTAGACTAAAGGGGGAATTGATGATTAGGGATTCCCAAGAGATTCTGTTATAATTAGTATCGATCGTAGGACCTATGGGAATGGGACTTTGTGCTTCCTCAGAGTTTTCATAGTTACGTAGCGAGACTATATGGTGAATTAGATGTAAGTGCTTCCTCAGAGAGTCTATATCTTTCGTTGCAAGGCCACATGGGAATTGACGGTGATATCTTCTCAGAGTGTCTTTACCTTTGTACGTTTACTTCACCAGAGGGGTTTTCTAGAAGGAGCCACCCTGTGAGTCAGTGTTTTATTTGATGCTTGGTTGTGACGAGTCCACCTTGCCAAAAAAACAAGCTTGGGTTTGTACTAATTGCTGTTTAGGTAGACAGCAGAGTTACCTGTTTTGCTTACATGCTTTCCTTGGGAGTATAGAGCTATTACTAGGTTCCTTGGTAGATAGATAAATGATTGTAATGGACTGCTAAATAAATGTGAATGGAGATTTGTAGGACTGTTTAATTTAGTGTATTTCTGTTCCTCAGCTGCATTTATTTCCTTTACTTTTTCTATATTACTAACTGATAGTAGGGCACAGATCTCTTGGTGATTGCCTACTGGGATTAGTCTCACACCTTATTTGGGTCATGCTTTTAGGCCCAAACAGGTTATATGGTTGCAGGTGTGGATAGGGATTGTGGCCCTTCTACATCGGGTATATGATTGCTGGTTGGAGCTGGAGAGTATAGGACCGTGCTTAGGCTTGCAATGCCACTGGAGTTGATGTTTACATTCGTACCTTGTTTTTCAGTTGTATTTCAGCACGTTGTTGTGTTTTAATCTTTCCTTAGATACATGTACCTGTTGCGTCATTATCATTATCATTATGTGTTCATTGCTTCCGCTATTTAGTTTCTGTGTTTCTATGCTGTTTACTGCTTCTGCTATTGACTGTTGTTTTTCTTGCCTTGTATACCTTACCAAATGAGGGAATAGTATCCCCAATAACATACCAAGGCCGTTGCTACTAGTCAGCAGCCTCTGGCATTTTGGGAAATGTGCTTGAGGTCATGTGGTGAACCAGGTATGGGGAACCAGTGGAAGGGCTCTGGATTCGGGTCGTTACAATGTGGTATCAGAGGAGTTCTTTCCTTTTCTATTGACTTACTATTTAGCGAAATTAGACAAGGATATGACAGAATAGATGAATGTTAAATAGTTGTGCTCGAGAGTTCTAGAACATGTGTACGAGGAAAAATCCACATTACCTCGAATATAAAAAGTTTTGAGTTTTTGAATGTTACGGTTTAATTGATTTCACCGTTGGGTGATGCACTTTTTTTGTGTTTTTACTGTTTATATGATTACGGTTCTATTTTGTTGCATCCTGATGAGATGAGGGTATCCAATCTCATGCATCATATAGGCACATGTTAGAAGATCACATGCCATTCATTTTCCCTACCATCTAGGTTGCATTAGAGATTGCATGATGTTGTGATAGGATTTGTGATAGACAATGCATGCTGTTGTGATAGCTGTTGTGATAGAATACCTGCTATGTTGATAGGGTATCGTTGTTTGGAGCCTTCTTATCACGGATGCCAAACATTGATCTTAGAGGTGTTATGGGTCCTCAAGGATCGTAATTTGGTGGGTCGTGAGTTCTTATACTTTTCGCATGTTACATGCATTGTTAGGATTCCAAGCTTTGATTCGCGGGGAGTATGGGCCCCCACGGATCGGTATTTGCCACCTTAACCTTTTTTTCTGTGTTTTCTGGGCTCCGGTGCAGTTCTGAGGCTACTTCCTGGAAAAACCTAGAATACACGGTGTGTACATTACAAATACACGCTGTGTAGTTTTTGGCCGTGTCACTGACCGTGTGGACAGGGACGCAGAGCTGCAAATGTTTTTCAGGAACACGTCGTGTACGCTAGGTACACGCCGTGTAGGTGTTAACGAGGAGACCAGACGTGTAACTAACAACACGGGCCAGTTAATTCATGTTTAGTACACGCCATGTTCGGTATACACATGCCATGTATACATTCCCAGGTACCCAGCCGTGTATTGAAAAACATGGTTTGGTGTTATCTTCTCTTATACACACCATGTTTGTTCGGAACACGCCGTGTAAGGATCAGCAGAGTACCCGGCCGTTTCATGAACAACATTAGCCGAGGTTTCCCTTCAAGTGCACGTCATGTCCCTAGGGAACACGCCGTGTAGTTTCGAATGTGTGTCAGGCTGTGTCACTAACAACACGGCCTAGGTAAGGCATGTCCAGTACACGCTATGTCTGCCTCAAACATGCTTTGTAGTCTTCGGCTAGGACAGTCCGTGTGACTTAGTTGGGTAGGAGTAACTAGGTAGGGAGAAGAGGGTCAGTACACTCCATATAGTTTAAGAACACTCCGTGCAGTCGGGTTGCTTACACAGCCATGTATGTCCAAGGTACATACCCAGGTTAAGATTTGTGGAAACAGGTTGTGTATTGGTGTTACACACCATGTAGTTATGTATTTTTTTTAGATTTAAAAGTTTTTCCCTCCTATTCCATTTTACTCTCCATTGTTGCAACTTTTTTCATCTTTAATGAAGGTGTGTTTCGGTCTTTCAGAACTATGGCACCGAGACATCCTCCAGTTGCACTCCAGGAACCAGGCAGCGATCGTACACCGGATACGACCGATCATGCACAGCCAGTAGTTCCGCCCGTCGTTCCGTACGTGGCACCAGCGGTGATTCCAGACACTGGTGCCAATTCTTAGTTCAGAGTGGGTTTCATGAGATTCATGCAGACCTTCCAGGGAGTTCATCATCCTGCCTTGACTATGGCATAGCTGACACTGGTCTTCCAGTAGCAATATCCTCCCACTTTCACAGGGGATGGAGGACCTCAGGCAGCATAGTCAGGGCTGGAAGCCATACTGTCCATCTTCGAGCATCTGGAGACTCTCTCAGAGAGGAGGGTGAAGCTCGCGACGTATATGCTGTGAGACTCTGCCAAGAGATGGTGGGATGTAGTCTCTCAGACGGGGAGCCAATATGTTATGGCTTGGGATGAGTTTTAGCGTACATTTTACGACTACTTCTACCCAACGATGCTGAGGGATGACATATCCAGGGATTTAATGAGCCTGCAGAAAGGTACTCTCTCAGTTATGGATTATTCCTCCCACTTCACTGAGTTACAGCGATTCACTCTCGTTCTGGGGAATGATGAGCTGTTTCTAGCGAGGAATTTTGAGGAATGCCTCAGACCGGAGATCAAATCGCAGGTGAATGTCTTTCAGTTGAATCCTATTACTCTGATAGTCAACCAGGAACTCATCACGGAGAGGAACCTGAGGGAGACTGGAGCTATGGACCAGGTCGGTACAACATCGAAGGTTGATTCCCTCCAGTTAGAATGCAGGAAGCGCCACCGAGAGTCTACCTGAGGCGACCCGAGGAAGCGTGGTATTCTTTCTGGTAGACGAGACCTCTCTTCTGGAACACAAGTGGTGTGTTATCAGTGTGGGAGGAGCGGGCACAAGAATCCATAGTGCCCAAGGGACCCTGTAGAGTGCTGATCCTACGGCAAGATGGGTTATCTATAGAGTTTCTGCAAGGTTCCCCTTCTAGCGTCTAGTGAAGGAGGATCAGTTTCGACCCCGCGTCCAGGAGTAGGATTACTAGCTCCACAGTAGACTGGGGGCTGGAGATCTGCAGGTCGTTCAGGTTTGGATAGAGTCCATGGACATAGTGGTCAGGCTCAAGGAGGAATATCTCAGGGTTTTTAGGCTACACAAGGCTATGGTACCGGCAAGATTTTTGCTGTATAGAAGATTCATCAGGGGCAGGATCCCGGACCCTCTACAGTTCGAGGTACGATCTTAATAGCCTCAGTTTTATCTTCCGCCATTTTTGATACTGGTGTTTCACATAACATTATCTTTGTTTCTGTCATGGAAAGCCTTGAGCTATTTGTCTTTTCGTCTGCAGACATGTTGACTCTCAACACGCCATTGGGGAAGAGGACATATAGCGTACGTCCATGCAAGGAGTGCCCACTCAAGGTTGCAGGGTATCATTTCTTATGGGACCTGTATATCTTGGAGATTGTAGGCTATGACGTCATTCTCAGTATGGACTGGTTGGTTCTCTTCCAAGTAGTTGTAGATTGCTATCTCCACAGGGTGAGTTTCGTTTCACCAGAAGGTGAATCTTTCCTTCATAATGGTGAGTGGGATGTTCAGGCGAGTCGATCCGGACTCGAGTATCATGGGCTAGGAGGAGTTACGGCCCAGATTTCTAGTCTTTATCTGGATGACCAGGGGACTTCACAGTTATATTTTTCTTTAGTGGTTAATCACTTTCCATATGTCTTCCCAGAAGACTTTTCAGGTTTTCCTCTGGAGCATGAGGTAGACTTCTCGATTGATCTCATTCTAGGAGCAGCACCGGTGTCCATTCCTCCTTATAGGATGGAAACCACTGAGTTGCAGGAGCTCAAGAAGCAGTTGGAGGCATTGCAGGCAAAGGTTTTTACCAGACCCAGTACTTCTCCTTGGGGTTCGCCTGTTCTCTTCGCGAAGAAAGAAGATGGTACCCTTAGGCTTTGCGTAGATTATCGGAAGTTTAACCAGTCGACAGTCAAGAACCGATATCCCTTGCCAATTATTGATGATCTCTTCAATCAGCTTCGAGGAGCTTGGGTGTTCTCGAAGATCAATTTGACGTCCGATTATCATCAGATACATGTTAGACCTTCAGATATACCTCTGACAGCCTTCCAAAGTAGGTATGGTCTCTACAAATATACGGTTATGCCGTTCGGTCATACAAATGCACCAACAGTTTTCATGGTGCTGATGAAACGATTTTTCCATCCTTACATGGATTCCTTCGTTGTGGTCTTCGTGGAAAATATCTTGGTGTACTCTCACACTCAACACGACCCTGCAACCCATCTTGAGATCATTCTGAGTACACTGAGGGAGCATCGGCTTTATGCAAAACTCTCGAAGTGCCACTTTTGGATGGACGAGTTTCACTTACTGGGTCATGTAATCACATAAACAAGAGTATCAGTAGGACCAGAGAAGGTGAGAGAAGTAGTTACCTTGGAGAAAACAAAGAATGTCTTCGAGGTACAGAGCTACATGGGGATGGCTGGTTACTACAGGTGGTTTATACCGGACTTCTCACATCTAGCAGCATTGTTGATGGGCTTGACTAAGAAGGGGGTGAAGTTTGTTTGGTCAGAAGCCTTTGACTCATCCTTCTTGAAGCTGAAGGGGAGATTGACTTATGCACTGATCCTAGTTTTGCCAGATCCTGGCATGAGTTATACAGTTTTCTGTGATGCATCTGGCATCGGACTTGGAGCAGTGCTTATGCCGGAGGATCGAGTGGTTGCATATGTATCTCAGCAATTGAGGCCACATGATAGGAATTATCCTATGCACGACAAGGAGTTGGCTGTGGTTGTTCATGAATTACGTTGATGGAGACATTACCTTCTGGGAGAGAATTTTTTGTTATACATTGACCAAAAATGTATCAAGTACATCTTTACGCATCGGGAACTGAATTTGGGACTGCAGAGGTCGGTTGAGTATCTCCAGTCCTTCGATTTTGAGCTTTCCTATACGCTTGGGAAAGGGAATGCAGTGGCTGATGCACTGAGCTGGAGAACTCACATACAGGCAGTTCAGGAGGCCAGTAGTGAGTGGAAACTAATGGCTCTATTCTCGGAGATGGATTTGGAGGTGCACGACAGGTAGGGGAAGACATTATTATCTTCTATGGCAGTTACCTCTATACTTATGGACCGATTTTGAATGAGGCAGTTGGCAGATTCAGAAGGGCTAGTCCTACGGGAAAGTGTGTCCGGAGAGGACCCACTTCCCGGGTAGAACCATTGGCAAGGATGAGATCATGTGTTTCCGAGGATGCGTATGTGTGCCATCAGATATATGTGACGAGCTGATGCAAGACTTCCATTCCTCAGTTTGGGAAGTTCATCCTAGCATCACCAAGATATACTATGATTTACACCGCCAATACTGGTGGTCAGGTATAAAGATAGATGTGGCTGGTTTTGTCATGAGATGTTCCACCTGTCAATAGGTGATGGCAGAGCACCAGTGACCAGTAGGGGTTTTACAGCAGCTACCCATTCCATAGTGGAAGTGGAATGACGTTGTGATGGATTTAGTGACTGGTTTTCCAAGATCATCAAGAGGAAACGATGTGGTTTGGGACGTCGTCGACAGGCTTACAAAGGTTTCTCACTTCTTTCCAGTCAAGGAGACTTACAGTGTCGATGATCTGGAATGACTTTACATCTAGGAGATCATTCGTCTGCATGGTGTTCTACACTACATTGTTTAAGACAGGGATGCGTTCTTTAACTCTCAGTTCTGGTAGGGACTTCGAAAGGCCTTGGGTACACATGTACTTTTGAGTATAGCATACCACCCCAAGACTGATGGCCAGTCCGAGCACATGATTCAGGTGCTTGAGGATATGCTCTGAGCTTGCATCCTAAACTTCAGCGGTTCATGGGAGAAGAATATTCCTCTAGTGGAGTTTGCCTACAACAACCATTTGCAAGCGGCCATTCATATGGCGCCATACGAGGCTTTGTACGGTAGGCCATGCCGATCACCTTTCTGTTGGCTGGAACCAGGAGAGGCATCTTGGTTGGGACCTTGTCTTGTTCAGGAGACTTTAGAATAGATTGACCAGATTCGGAAGAGGATGGCTACAGCGCAGTGTCGACAGAAGTCTTATGCTGATCAGTGGAGATTACCTCTGGAGTTAGAGTTCGGTGATCAGGTTTTCCTGTGTGTCGCACTGAGGTTGGGACACAAGAGGATTCGGAGACAGGGTAATCTTTCACTGTGGTACATCATACCGTTTGAGGTCTTGGAGAGAGTTGGGATGGATGCCTATCGGTTGCAGCTATCTAAGAGATATCGGGCCATGCTCGACGTCTTCCACGTCTCTCAACTCGGACGTTACTTTTCAGCCTCGTCTCACGTCTTTCAACCTGAGGAAGTAGAGCTTGATGCGGATGCATCGTTCGAGGAGAATAATATCCGGATTGTTGATCGCAGTACGAAGGTTCTCCGTGGGCGTATGTTCCTCTGGTACAGGTGCTATGGCAGCAAGGGCGAGTATAGGACGAGACCTGGGAGAGGGAGACCAATGTACGATCATAGTGGACAGAGCTATTCAAAGTTTCTTCTTCTCTGCCTCGTTAGGGAAATTCAGGGACAAATTTCTTTAAGGGGGGAAGTTTGTAAGAACCCAGATCTTCTTTTCAGGTACGCTTTTCCTTTTTCTGGAGTTTTTGAGAAAAATGAACTTTCTAGAAATTTTTAAAGTACACACCATGAACTTTCTGAGTACATTCCGTGTACTCTTTTCCCGCTAATGTCGTGTGATGGCCATGTCCTGGCCACACACATGGTGTGTAAGGGTGACATGGAGGCCAATTTTGGCGGAGTACGGAAAGGACCTAGTACACGTTGTGTGCTCACAAAGTACACACTGTGTACTTTATTTTTATCATTAAATGGACTGGGGTCGCACCTGACGCACAGAACCGTCTTCTTCTCCAGGTTTCGGTCGTCCGAGAGCGACCGTATGACCTAATCCTCTCCAAGCTTTCGTGCCTCCGTCCGACCTCCGTTCCAACCGCAATCGATGGCGTTGGAAGTGCAGCGGTGAGTTCTTCGTTCTGCTTTCGCCTTGTTTCTTGATTCCTCCTTGTTTTCAAGTTATCGTAGGTTGAGCGTTTTGTGCGTTTTCTCATATCTACAAAGTTCTAAAGGGAATATGTCTTCGTGGTTCTCATATATCGATCTACATGGATCAAGGTAGGTGATTTGTTTCCCTATGTTGAATGTCATTGAGTTTTCAGTGCAAAAGTGTCGGATACCCATGTATCAGGTATCTCAGGTTAGGGTTTTGATCATGTTTTGGCTATCTGTCTTAGATTTCTTGTATTCTTGAGGTTATTGGATGATTAATATATTTTTTTAGAATGGTTTAGGACCACCCCATGGGTTTTTCCCCTTGTTTTGGCTATTTATTGCCCTTTGGCGCGGTTTTTCCTACGAGGCAACCCATTAGCACATTGCTAGTATGCCTGTTGAATTGATTGCATGTATTGCCTGCTATTTATATTCTTGTGTATGTTTTAGCTATTATCCAAGTAGTTTGTGAACTTACATAGGCTTCTAACAGTCGTTTACGCATGACTAAACTGCTCAGGGCTGAGTGAACCTGGTGTGGTAGACTAAAGGGGGAATTGACGATTAGGGCTTCCCTAGAGAGTCTGTTATAATTACTATCGATTGTAGGACATATGGGAATGGGACTTTGTGCTTCCTCAGAGTGTCCTTAGTTACGTAGAGAGACTATAGGGGAAATTAGACGTAAGTGCTTCCTCATAGATTCTATATCTTTCGTTGCAAGACCATAGGGGAATTGATGGTGTGAGCTTCCCAGAGTGTCTGTGCCTTTGTACGTTGACATGACTAGAGGGGTATGCTAGTAGGAGCCACCCTGAGAGTCAATGTTTTATTTAATGGTTGGTTGTGATGAGTCCACCCAGCCAACGAACATGCTTGGGTTTGTACTGCTTGCTGTTTAGGTAGACTGCTGAGTTGCCTGTTGTGCTTACTTGCTTACCTTGGGAGTATATAGCTATTGTTGGGTTCCTTGGTTGATATCTAAATGATTGTACTGGACTTCTAAATAAATGTTAATGGATATTTGTAGGATTTTTTACTTTAGTTTATATTTTTTCCTCTACTGCATTTATTTCCTTTACTTTTTCTATATTACTCACTGACAGTAGGGCATGGATCTCGTGGTGATTTCCAACTTGGATTAGTCTCTCACCCTGTTTGGGTCCTGATTTTTGGCCGAAATAGGTTATATAGTTGCAGGTGTTGATAGGGATTGTGGCCCTTCAACTTCGGGTACATGATTGCTGGTTGTAGCTGGAGAGCATAGGACTGAGCTTAGGCATAGGATGCTGCTGGAGTTGCTGTTTACATTCATACTTTGTTTTTCAGCTGTTTTTCAGCACGTTGTTGTGTTTGTTGCTTTCCTTAGATACTTGTACCTGCTGCATCATTATCATTATCATTATGTGTTCATTGCTTCTGCTATTTAGTTTCAGTGTTTGTATGCTTGTTACTGCTTCCGCTATTGACTGTTGTTTTTCTTGCCTTGTATACCTTACCAAATGAGGGCATAGTATCCCCAATAAATTACCAAGTCCCTCGCTGCTAATCGGTAGCCTCTTGAAATTGGGAAAATGCGCTTGAAGTCATATGGCGAACCGGGTACATGGAACCAGTGGAAGCGCTCCAGATTTGGGTTGTTACAGATGAACAGTGTGGCAGTGCTGCCAGAGGAATAGTTAGATGAAGGATGTACATGTCATGTACTTGGAATTACACGCCGTGTACCTTGTTTTTTTTGCTTAAAATGGGCAGTAGCCTCCCCTGTTCATAGGGTAGGCTTAGAACCAGAATAAGGAGCGGGAGGGGATGACCAAACCTTTTAAGATCCACCGGGTGTTCGTCTGGAATCCGATTCCGCCTTAGACGATCTCGTTGGAACCGCACGAGTAAGGGCTTCCATCTCCTTGGATACTTCTCACCAATTCGTCTCCTAATGGGAGTTATTTGAATTTGAAAGGTTTATCTTCTTCGTCATATCTACGCCGGTCTTAGGTGTTTTTGGATTCGACGTTCGCATATACTGCTCGTTGGAGTATAAGGTAGGTGGATTTGTGTTATCATTTCCAAATGTCATGTGTTTTGTCCGTTTTTGTGCCACGAACCCATGTTAGGGTGTCATGTGACTGAGGCCGTTGCTATAATAAATATCTATATTTGAAATGGTGATTTAAATGTGATATAAAAATGATGGTTGGGATTGTTTCCTGGATCCGGAACCACCCCGGGGTTGTGTTCTACTGATTAGCCATTTGGCCAGGATACCCGAGGGTATGAATTTAAAGTAGTAATTGTAGAATTTCCTTGAGAAGAATTTCTTGTTTACTGCATATTAACATGTTGGGCGTGGCCTGGTTATCGGTTAGCCTGAGGGTAGTGTTGAGATTATCTTGTGGGTGTTGTACTACCTAGCATGTGGGCAACTTCTTCCATGCTTGTGGGAAGATGATTCTATGCCTATGGGAGACACTATTTATGCCTGTGGGAAATATCCATTTGTCTGTGGGTGAATTCCTATGTTGACTTCTCTTTACCCGAGGGTGGGATATCACGTGTCTGTGGACATTTTGATGTTTACTTAAATATTCACTGTAGTGGTATTTTAAATTAAATAATTAAATGCATGATAAAAAGGAAATTTAAATTTGTTAGGTTTGTTACTTTGAGTACTGCTTAATTTGTTGCATTTTATTATTGTACACTATCATTTCATGTTTACACATAATTGAGCACAAGCCTTTGGTGGGTTCCTATTGGGAATTTATTTCTCACAGCCTGTTTGGGCCATGTTAATCAGCCCAAACAGATTATGTTTCTGCAGGCATAGATATGGGAAAGGGCCCTTATACAGGTACATGACAATTGTTGAGGAGTAGGAGGGCATGGGATCGAGCCTAGGTGCGCGATGCTGCTACCAGGTGTTTGTTATGTTTTTTTGTACTCTGCATTTGGTTGTGCTGTATTTATGTATAACATGTTCTAGTTGTAATCTTAGAACATGAAACATGTAGCATAATTATTTATATACTGTTGGTTATATCCATTTCTGTTGATTTATTACAGTTGAGTATGGTTTAATGCTTCCACTGTTTGATGTATGTTCTATTTTGTATTCCGCTGCACTACACCTTGACAAATGAGGGCATAGTTTTCCCCCTATCAGACCTGGGCCCTCGTTGCTAGTCAGCAGCCTCTGTTGTTTGGGGAAATGAGATTGAGGTCACATGGAGAACCGGTTTTGGGGCACCCATTGCGTGGCACCCAAGTCGAAGACATTACAAAGTTGTATCAGAGGGTGTTCTTTTCTTTGAATTACTATTATGAGCCATAGTTGGTAATAGGATGAACGGTAGTTGGTAATAAGCTGTGCCCGGGTGTAGCTAACCCGTGTACAGGGAAAATCCAGTCTACCTCATATTGCAATTCTATGAATTTTGAAATTTAAAGTTGATTTGATTTTCACCGTTGGGTGACGCAGTTGGATTGTGCTGTTTATATTTTATCTGTGGGTTCTATTTAGTCGCAACCCGAGGAGATGAGGGTATGTCGTCGCATGCATCATATAGGAACATGCTAGAAATCACATGTCATGCATAGTTTCCATGCCATGTAGGTGCATTAGAAATTTCATATTGTTGTGATAGTTATTGTGCAAGTAATAGAATGTTGTTGTGATAGCTGCTTTCATAAAAATAACTGTTTTGTGATAGGGTAATTTTATTTGAGCCTGTTTAGAGAGTGAACGCCGAACATTGGTCTTTGGGGAGTCTGGGCCCCCATTGACTGGAATTTGGTGGATCGGGGACTATTATTTCTTATTACACAGATAAGATGTCAAACTTTGATTCGTGGGGAGTATGGGCCCTCACGGGTCAGACTTTGACACTTAGGTGTTGGTTTTTGTTATTTTTTGGGTTCCGGGGAAGTTTTTGAGGCATACTGTCCGAAAACACAGTATACACACCACGTAGTGTTTTTTTACACGCTGTGTATGGCCTTCTGTTCGGGAAGAAAAATGAAATTTTTATGTACACGCCGTGTACTCTGAGTACATGCCGTGTAGTCTCTTCCGTGTCACAAACCGTGTGGGTAGCAACATAGGGTAGGGAAGCATTGGGTAAAACACACAGTGTACATTATGTACACGCCGTGTAGTTTTGACCCGGAGTCCGGCCGTGTAACTAACAACACGGGTCGGTGGCCTCCATTACAGAACACACCGTGTCAAGGATGAACATGCCGTGTAGTGTGACCTGGGGACTCGGTTGTGTAACTAACAACACGGGCCGGTGTCACCGTTCCATGAACACAAATTGTACTTATGGGACACGCCGTGTAGTCTTGTCTGAGGACAGACCATGTGGACTTAGGCCTGTGGCTAGTGAAACAGGGTGGTGTACACGCCATGTGCGGGTGTTACATGCCATGTAGTTTCACGCCGAGTAGTCAGTCATGTCACAAATGACATGAGCAGTTGGAAATGACACCATACATGCCGTGTATATATTATACACGCCGTGTAGTTTTTGTTCAATGGGAGCCGTGAAGCTTAGCCCTGTTAAAGGACCTGGGAAGGGGAAGGGATGTTTGGCACACGTCGTCTAGTAATAGTACACTTCATGTCGTCCTGTTTTGAAAATTTTGAATTCCTTCTTCCTCCTGTTCTCTTTTGGGATTCTTCATTTTTGGTCCTTAATAATACTGATCTAAGGCAAGTTTTTGACCTTGTAGTGTCATCCCGCCAAGACGACCGCGCATTTTTCTCCAGGAGAGCGGCAATGAGTATACTCCAGAGATGGTTGGCCATGGGCTGCCAGTGGATCCCCCAGTAGAGCCAGATGCGGCGCCAACTATTATACCGAACACAGGCGTGGAGGCGCGGTTCCATGAGGGATTTATGCGGTTCATGCAGACCTTTCCGGGAGCCCCGCAGGCTACCACATCTATGGTTGAGCTGACAAATATCATCCAGCAGCAACATCTGCCTACATTTTCAAGGGATGGCGGACCATAGACTGCTGAGTCTTGGCTAGGATCGATGCAGACTATTTTCGAGCATCTTGAGATGCCTCCAGGGCGGAGGGTCAAGCTCGCGACATATATGCTGCGTGATTCCACCAAGAGGTGGTGGGATGTTACCACCCTGTCAGAGCATCATTGGGACATGGTGTGGGATGATTATCAGGCAGTATTTTATGACTTCTTCTTCCCAGATATGCTAAGGTAATATAGAGCTTGAGAGTTCATGAATCTGTAGTAGGGCGCTATGTTAGTGATGGACTATTCTACTTGTTTCACCGAGCTTCAGCTCTTTCAACCCATGCTGGTGGGTGATGAGACATTGAGATCCAGAGGTTTTGAGGATGGTCTTCGGTATGACATCCGAGCACTGGTGAATGTATTCAAGTTTCCTACTGTACACGCTATTGTGAACCAAGCGCTGATCACACAGAGGAACCTTTGAGAATCTGGTGGTGTTGGCCAGGGTGGTTCAGCACTAGTTACTGGTACTATTTCTACGGGCAAGATGAAGAGACAGATGGACTTTTTTCAGGGTGGCAGTACCAGTCATAAGAATGCTTCAGGTGGAAAGGTTATGTGCTACCAGTGTGGTGGAGAGGGGCACAAGAGGCCATAGTGTCAACCATAACTAGTAGAGTGCCAGGCTTGCGGCAGGATGGGTCATCTGCAGCCCTTTTGCAGGGCGTTTCCACTGATGGATAGTGAGAGGGGTTCTGTGCAGACTCTGCAAGTGGGAGCGGGACCAGCAGCTTCTTACCTGTCAGGGAACTGGAATACGTCAGGGCGTACAGGCAGAGATGGTGGTCGAGGCCGTGGTATCCAGACGATAGGATCTCAGAGGCAGCAGGGCGGGACAACTCTGGGTAGCCAGGTTGTGTCGCAGGGTCGCCGCACTGGGTAGGCATATGCAGTGCAACAGACCTAGCATGAGTAGGATCTCAGACCTTCTACAGTCAGAGTTACAATTATAGTAGCTTCTGTCTTATCTTCAGTACTTTTAGATACGGGTGCTACGCATAGTTTCATATCTGTACCCGTTGTGGAAAGCCTTGGGCTCTGTGTTTCTACTTCTTCTGATGTCATGGCGCTAGACACATTGTTGGGGACTACGAAGGCTGGTGTGCGTCAGTGCAAGGAGTGCCCCATTGAGGCTGGTGGGTGTCACTTCCTTTTGGACCTCTATGTCTTAAAGATGACGAGTTACGGCGTCATTCTCGGGATGGACTGATTGGTTCCCTATCGAGCCTTTGTAGACTACAATCGCCACAGGGTGTGTTTCATGTCACCATAGGGTGGATAATTTCTATACAAAGGTGAATGGGATGTTTAGGAGAGTCAAGATGGACCAAAGCATCATGGGTGAGGTGGAGTCACAACCCAGATTGTAAGTTTTTATCTGGATGATCAGGGGAATTTTCAGACATATTTCCCTCCAGTTGTTGATCGTTTCAGTTATGTCCTCTCAAATGACTTTTCTGGTCTTCCTCTAGAGCGTGAGGTGGATTTCACTATTGATCATGTTTCAGGAGTAGCACTGGTGTCCATTCCTCCTTATAGGATGGCTACACCGGAGTTGCAGGAGCTCAAGAGGAAGTAAGAGGAGTTACATGCAAAGGGTTTTATCCGACCCAGTACTTCTTCATGGGGTTCTCTGGTCCTTTTTGTGAAGAAGTCGGATGATACCCTCAGACTCTGTGTGGATTATCAGAAGCTGAACCAGTTGATGGTTAGGAACCGATATCCCTTGTCGAGGATCGATGATCGTTTTGACCAGCTTTGTGGAGCACGAGTGTTCTAAAATATTGACCTCAGATCCGGATATCATCAACTGTTCATTATACAATCTGATATATCCCTCACAACATTCAGGAGTAGTTATAGTCTATACGAGTATACGATTATGCCTTTCGGACTCACGAATACGCCCTTGGTTTTCATGGATCTGATGAATCATGTGTTCCATCCATACCTTGATTCTTTTGTTATGGTATTCGTGGAAGACATATTGGTGTACTCTCACACTCAACACGACCATGCCACCCATCTTGAGATCGTATTGAGTACACTAAGAGAGCATCAACTATATGATAAGCTCTCAAAGTGCCACTTTTGGATGGACCAGATTCACATTATGGGTCATATCATCTCTGAGGCAGAAGATTCAGAAGACCCAGAGAAGTTGAGAGCAGCAGTTTCCTAGGAGAATCCTAAGAACCTGTTTGATATATGGAGTTTCTTAGGGCTGGCTGGTTACTACAGACATTTCATATAGGACTTCTCCCGCTTAGCAGCATCGTTGATAGGTTTGACTAAGAAAGGTGTGAAGTTCATTTGGTCAGAAGTTTATGAGATAGCTTTTCAGGACCAGAAGGTAATGTTGACATCAGCACTGATCCTGATACTCCTATAGCTAGGGAAGAATATACAGTTTACTATGATGCATCAAGTATCAGGCTAGGAGCAGTGTTGATGTAGGATGATCAAGTTGTTGCATATGGGTCTCGGCGGTTGAGTCCACATGAGAGGAATTACCCGACGCATGATCTCGAGTTGGCTACAGTTGTGCATGCATTGCGCTGTTGGAGACATTATCTATTGGGAGAAAATTTTGTGGTTTTCACCGACCACAAAAGCCTCAATTATATCTTTACTAGGTGTGAATTTAATCTGAGGCATCAAAGGTGGGTCGAATACCTACAGTCCATTGATTTTGAACTTGCCAATACACCAGGAAAAGGAAATGCAGTAGCTACTGCACTGAGCAGAAAGACTCAGATACAAGCTGTGCCAAAAGCCAGTAAAGAGTGGCAGCTCATGGCCTAGTTCTCTGAGATACATTTGGAGGTGCACGAGAGTCAGGGGCATACTTACCTTTCTTCTCTAGCTGTGACTTCTACCCTCCTGGATAGAGTGAGGATGAGGAAACTATCTGATCCAGAAGGCCTATTTCTACGAGAGTCAGTGGAAAGTGGAGACCCTTCTACTTGGTGGATGATAAGTGATGATGAGGTCTTGCATTTCCATGGACGAGTGTGGGTTCCAGGGGATACCCACGAGGAGCCGATGCGGGAGTTTCATGCCTCATCTTGGGCAGTTCATCCTGGGGTTACCAAGATGTAACATGATTTGAGATGTCAGTACTGGAGGACGAGTATGAAGAGAGAGATAGCTGGCTTTGTTACTAGGTGTTCCACCTATCAACAGGTGAAGGCGGAGCATCAGAGACTAGCCGGGCTGTTACAGCAGTTACCCATTCTAGAGTGGAAATGGGATGACGTCGCAATGGATTTCATGACAGGATTTCTGAGGTAACCACGTGGAAATGATGTCGTGTGGGTTGTTGTAGATAGACTCAAAAAGGTAGCTCACTTCTTGCCGATCAAGGAGACCTTCTGTGTTGTCGAGCTTGGAAGGTTGTATATCCAAGAGATCGTACATCTTCATGGGGTCCCTCGTTCTATCATTTATGATAGGGGCACTCACTTTACGTCTCTTTTCGTATAGATTTTTCATAGGGATCTAGGTACACAGGTGTTTTTGAGCATAGCTTACCACCCTCAGATAGATGGCCAGTCAGAGCATATGATACAGGTGCTAGAGGACATGTTGCAAGCATGCCTCCTAGACTTTGGGGGCTCTTTGGAGAAGCTTATACCCATAGTCCAGTTTTCCTATAACAATAGCTTCTAGGAGACTATTGAGATGGAACCATACGTGGCGTTATATGGTAGGCCATGCCGGTCACCTTTGTGCTGGTTAGAGGCAGGTGAGGCAGCTTTACTAGGACCAAATCTCGTGCATCAGACTTCTGAGTAGGTCCAGTTGATTTTGAAGCGGATGGCTACCACACAGTCTCGTCAGAAGTCTTATGCTGATCACCGCAGACAACCTTTGGAGTTCATGGTCGGGGATTAGGTTTTTCTACGTGTTTCGCTGAGGCTGGGATAGAAGCGGATCAGGAGACATGGTAAACTTTCACCGTGGTATGTGGGGCCATTTGAGATTCTGGAGAGAGTCGGGCTGGTTGCCTATCGGTTGCAGTTACTATAGAGGTACCGAGCCATGCACGAAATCTTCCATGTATCTCAGTTGCATCCCTATCATTCAGAACCATCTCACGTTTTTCATCCAGAGGAGGTTGAGCTGGAGGTAGATGCATCCTTTGAGGAGCATCTGATTCGTATCGTTGACAGGAGCATGAAGGTTCTCCAAGTTCGGACAGTTCCTCTCGTACGAGTGCTATGTCAACATGGGCGAGTGCAAGATGAAACCTGGGAGCGGGAGACCGATGTATGTGCTCAGTGGCCGGAGTTGTTCACGGCTATATCTTCTCCACCCTTTGAAGGGAAATTCGGGTACGAATCGCTATAAGGGGGAAAATTTGTAAGGACCTTGTTCTTAGATTTAAGGTACGAGCTTCTTCTATTCCATTTTCCTTATGTGTTTTTGAGAAAATATGGAAAATTGGAGAAATTCCCAAATTTTGGAAGTACACGCCGTGTACTTTTCCACAGGCCGTGTACTTTTGGACGTGTGGGATGAGTACACAGGGCGTGTAGCCATGTCGGCGACAAAGGGTGTGGGAACCGACTACACGCCATGTAGTGGTCATTTACATGCCATGTAATCAGTCAGTAGGACAAAACAGTAAGGCGGTAGAGCAGCAGCCAGCTGGACGACAGTACATGCCGTGTACTCATGAGTACATGCCATGTACTCATGTCGATGGGTGAACAGTGTGGCAGTGCCGCTAGAGGAACAATTAAGTGAAGGAAGTACACGCCGTGTACATTGTTTTATCTGCTTAAAATGGGCAGTACCCTCCCCTATTCATAGGGAAGTCTTAGAACCGGAAGAAGGAGTGAGAGCGGACAGCCGAACCTTTAAAGATCCACCAGCTGTTCATCTGGAATCCATTTCTGCCTCGGACGATCTTGTTGGAACCACACGGGCAATGGCTTCCATATCCTTGGATACTTCTTATCAATTATTCTCCTAAAATGAGTTATTTGAGTTTGAACAGTTTATCTTCTTTGTCAGATCTAGGCTGTTATTAGGTGTTTCTGGATTCGGCGTTCGCGTATACCACTCGTTGGCGTATAAGGTAGGTGTCTTAGTGTTAACATTTCCAACTCCCATGTGTTTTGTGCGTTTTTGTGCCACGAACCCATGTTGGGGTGTCGTGTGACTGAGGCCATTTCTATAATAAATATGTATATTAGGATAGGTGATTTAAATGAGTTATTAAAATGCTGGTTGGGATCCTTGCTTGGATCCCGAACCACCTCGGGGGTGTGTTCCACTATTTAGCCGTTTGGCCAGGATACCTGAGGGTATGCCTTTAAAGTAGTAATTGTAGAATTTCCTCGAGAGGAATTTCTTGTTTACTGCATATTTACATGTTGGGCGTGGCCTAGTTAACGGTTAGCCTGAGGGCAGTGTTGTGATTCGCCTGTGCACATTGTACTACCTAGCCTGTGGAAAACTTCTTCCGTGCCTATGGGCAGATGATTCTGTGTCTCTAGGCTATACTATTTACGCCTGTGGGAAATATCCATGTGCCTGTGGGAAAATTCCTGTTTTGACTTCTCTTTACCTGGGGGTGGGAGCTCACGTGTCTATGGACATTTGGCTGTTTACTTAAAATATTCACTGTGGTGGAATTTTAAATTAAATAATTAAATGGATGATAAAAAATGTAATTTAAATTGGTTATGTTAGTTACTTTCAGTACTGATTAATTTGTTTCATTTTATTATTGTACACTATCTTTGCATGTTTACACACAGTTGAGGACAGGCCTTTGGTGGGTGCCTACTAGAAATTTATTTCTCACACCCTGTTTGGGACATGTTTTTCGGCCCAAATAGATTACGTTTCAGCAGGAATAGATAAGGGAAAGGGCCCTTATACAGGTACTTGACTGTTACTGAGAAGTAAGAGGGCATGGGACCAAGCCTATGCTCACGATGCCGCTTCCAGCTGTCTGCTTTGTTTTGCTGTACTCTGCATTTGGTTGTACTGTATTGATGTATAACATGTTCTGGCTGTTTTCATAGAACATGAGACATGTAGTGTAGAGACCCGAAGCTTAACGTACATGGACATTACATTACTTTTTCGGAATACTTAGTACATAACCAAAACACACACACACAAGGACCGTAATAATTTAGTGTCTTTGGAAACTCAGAATATAATCTTCTAATCGTGGTGAAAGATCTTCAACATCTCCCATAAAGATCTTCCTTTTTTTACCTAAAACATTTCTTTATATCCTGGAGAAAAGAAAACATTAAAGGGTGAGCTCAAATGCTCGGTAAGGGTAAACAAAAGAAATATCAATCACATCATATTCATAAGAACATAACATTTTGGAAATCTTAACCTGCAAAAGTGATCATAATATCATAACATGGGATAAATCATAGTAGTGAAATGTAATCCCAATAATCATAACATAAACATGAAACTTTGTGGCATACACAAATAATCATAAAGAATCATTTCGGATTAGTCAAGACTCATGGCCAAGACTATCTTAGTGGACAAAGTCCATTTCTGAACCGAGTTCACTCCTCGTTTCAGTCCTGTTTCACTGAACCGGTATAACCTACCGTTCCAGCCATGTCTATCTCATGAGATATAAAATATTTACCCAATGCATTGGAGGGAGATATAGGTACCACCCATCTCATAATGATACCATTATTATGTTTGCCACAAAATCATAAACCATACATCATATCATAACCCATGTAAAAAAATGGGAATATTAAACATCATGACATCATCAAAAAATTCATATAAGATAAAGGAATTCATGAAAATAATTCCATCACAACATTATCAAATCAATGTAATAATAGGGATAGAAACAAAACCCTATATTATCTTAGATGGAAAATAATTTTGATAAAACACTTGAACTCCATTCTTGAGAAAAATATCCTTTCTACTTTAAAAACATTTTCCTATCTTAACATGTCATACAATTTTAAACTAAAAGAAGTTATTTAAAAATAAACTTGAAAACTTGTAAAGGAAGCTTCTTGGAAATAATGTTTTAAAAATCCATTCATTCCTTATAAGTTAAAAAAACATTCTTCTCGTACTTTTGTCAGAAAAGTCAAAAAGTACCTCGTACGAAAAACGACAAAATATTCCTTTCATATCTTTTACTAAAAACTCACCGAAGGGTAAAATTAGATTTAAAAAATTGTAGGTGGATTTAAATAATATTAAATATTGAGGAAAAATGGATGTATATGTTAAAATACTCCCCAATAAATACCAAAGTATAAACAATCTTGGATAAAAATGAGATTGTGATATTTCTCTTACCTTAGGTCCGATTTGCCTCGTAAGTGTCTGAACCTCCTGTATAATGATTTAAATAATGTCATTGACTTATTCAAGAATCATACGCATTGTTATGATATCATATATGGTTCACTTATGACTTTATATTACCCATTCTTTTGTAAATTCTATGTTAAAGTGCGTTTTGGGTAAAATCGTTTCATTTATCGTCCGTGTTTTGGCTTGTATTTATTCATATGATTACATAGATCATGATTACTTAATTACAGAATATAAAACATGATTTATATATAATATATATTTATAATATACATATATATATTAAATCAGTAAAAGGAAAGAAATACACCGTTCATGGAGACGGTAAGCCGTACGTACGCATGAACGTTGTTTTCATTTCCTTATTGAGTTGAATGGAATTAAGTAGATGAAATAAATATATATACACATAAATCCAGTATCATTATTATGGCATATATTTCATGATTACTTATTATATATACTTTATAATCATTCATGAATGGTTAACGTGGAGAATGAATCTCATCGCGTCGTGGAGACAGTAGTACGTACGTACGCACAAGCGATGATATCATTCTAATGATTGTGGAATTGTATTGGAGTGTATTTGTACTATTTCAGAATCAATATCACTTTAAAATAATCATATATAGTCATTATTTACACCATTATACCCATCCATGTAAGGTGGTGGTGGAAAATAGATTACACCACGGTGTGGAGACGGTATTCCGTACGTACGCACGCGCGGTGATTTCGTTTTCCGTAGGATGGATAGATGATGAAATAGGGTTGTTTCATACTTATAATAACATATCAGTATATGAGTGATACTGATGTTATTACTTCATAATGAAACAACTAATGAATAAGAAGTGGAAGAAGAAATAAAGATGAAAGAATTAGTAACGGACATTACCTCTTCTTTGAAGCGCTTCTTTGAGACCTCCTTTTAGGGAACAAAAATTGGTCTTTGAAGAAGACCAGGACCTCTAGGATGTCTCTAGGGAAGTGTAGAGACCAAATTGGCAGGGGTTGGCCGAGCTTGAAGGCTCAATGTGGTGTGAGGAAGAGAGGGAGGAGGTGCCCTTTTATAAGGGAGGAGAGGGACACCATTGGAATAACTAAAAATAATATTTTATTATAAAGTCAAATTCGGTTTTTAATAGCTCAAAATTGATATATTTCGAAGATAAGGTGGGTATAGGTCTAAATCCTCTCATCCAATAGAATTTAGACAAGTTTAGGTATCAATTTTAACCTTATCATTTATATTTAACTTTAAGTTAGATAATTTAACGTTTACCGTGTCTTCTTGTTTTCTTACACAATAAGGTTAATAAACTTACTATATCAAGCCAAAATAACCCCAAGTTGTTTATTATTAATATATATAAACTTATATAAGTCCTTTGGCCGAACCATAGATTTTTAAGAATAAAATAACAATTAATAATATAATATTTGTTTTAAAAACTGTTTTATGTCAATTTTGACACTTTTTATTAATTGATTTTTGTGAAACTCATAACAGAATGATTAGTTCGAAAAAAGTTAATTAAATCAATACTAACATGTCATATTATCCTAAAAAATTAGTGGAATTCATAAAAAGCCTCAAATTACATTTATTTGGTAATTTATAACATCAATTATGTCAATATTTCATTAATAAGATAATTACTACATCGTCTTTGTGTCATAAATAAATTAGATTATTTAATGTCTAAAAATTACAAATAAAATACCATTATGTAGGAAATATGTTTATATTTCTAATGAATATTTATAGTCGAATTTATCTTATGTATAACACTATATTAAAAATTATATACTTATTAAACTTTGATTTTATCTATTTTAACCCTTCTTTAAATAAATTAATAATAAATGTCCTAATCTAATCCATGTGGGCCTAAATGGTCATATATTATTTCTAAGGTTGTTTTTGGTCGAATTACGCTTATCCAATAGAATTAGGACATGTGTTAGGGTAATATTAATAACACTATTACCCTTAATTACCCTATTTACTTTTAACAGTGGTAAACAAAAGTAAAAAGTTACTATTCACCAAAAATTATTTTCATCTCATTGAACCACATTTTAGTCCTTGATATTAACCGTGTCTCTTGGAATTTTTAAATTCCACTCACAGAAGCGGTAAAATTATGTTTTATGAAGAATTTAGTTTTTTTTAACTACCACTTAGTGGTTTCACTATTCATCAAAAAATGAATGTTTCCAGAAAAATACCAAAAATTAGGCCTAAGATATATTTAATATTATGAATTCAAAAATGATTTTTATTTTACCAAATTCAAAACATATCGGTTACATTAACAAATTTGAAAATTAATTCTCGTCGTCAAAACAAATAGCGTGTTTTTAGAAGATAATAACTATCAAAAGATTTACACTTGTTTATGTCTGGTTTAAATGTGAAATTACATCCAATGAACAACATTGAATTAAATTGTAAAAATATATTCTAAATATACTTTAAAACCACTCAAATTAATAATTTATCACTATTAATTATTTTGATTAAAAAAGTTGTTTTTAATTAAAATTTAGTAATTTTCACTATTCATCAGAATATGAAAGTTATCCGAAAAGTACCAAAATTTCACCCTAAACTAATTTCGATATTCTGAATCCAAAAATGAAGTCCATTTTGAAAAATAAAATTTAAAAAATTTCAAAAAGTGGTTATCACTATTCATAACGGCTAGTTTTAATAATATTTTAATAGCATATCGTTGTTTAGTGAAACTCGGTATTGTGTACGACGCAAGCTATTGAGGATGGACATGGTTGCGTGTAAAGTAAGCCAAGCTAGTGTTGTGTGTAGTGAAATATTCCTTTCAAGATTTATATAACATAAAAACAAAATATTTCTCATAAAATCCTCAGGTGTTACATTCTACCCCCCTTAAAAGGAATTTCGCCCTCGAAATTCATCGGGGTTATAAATGGTTTACTACTCGATAGTTTCTTTAATAGAAACCCACATCATAAAAATGAATACCAATAATTGGATTTAAAAACTAAAGTCTGAAATGTAACGGTTACCCAAATTAACTCATCACTGGGTTTCCACGTAGGAGAACATTGATGAAAATATGGATATGGAAGAAGAATCTAACCATCATGTTCTGATGGAGAGTGGAATAGAACATGGCTATGAAAAAGCCATCAATCACAAAGCCATAAATTTGTGATGATCTAAGGTACCGTCTGATTCATCAGATATAAGAGCACTAGGACAAAAATTTTTGTTTTCAAGATCATTTCCCTAAAGTTGATGAAATTGGAATTAGAAGAAATACTTTCGTGATTTTGTTACAGTCTCACCATTGGTCGTTATTTGAAAAATTTCCACTTCATCTCTTAAAGAAATGAAGTTGAACTTGTCATTCGTGATGTGTTAGCAGATCATGTGATAGAATGATGGGTCATTCCATCTGTCTCAAACAAAAGGTTACCAAAGTTATCAAAAAATACATAAGTCCATCTATAGTGAGATTAATCATATATGGTTCCTAAAATGGACTTATACTTCATATATCATACTTCTTAATATAATCAAACTAGTTTATACTAAAAGGGACTTTCTGTAGGCCAGTGGTAGGCGATAAAGGCCAGTCGTACTTCGGTTGTGGGTTCGATTCCCACAGCCATGTCTGACGCGATGGGCTATCGCCCATCCTGCAGGTTGTCCTTTTTCTAAAACTACATTACTATAACATCCCATCAATAATATCGAAAAAAGTTCTATTCGTAAATAATAACTTATGTCCAACATAATCCATTCCAATCATTAGGCTTATCTAAAATACTTCGGTCTAAGCTCATAGTATAAAGAAAACGATTACTTGAAATGTCTTCAACCAAGCATGTGAATACCATCATTTATCCCCTATATATCATGTTGGTCACATTCCAATCATGTGAATACCTTAATCATGTATTCTATTGAAAAATGAAAAAAATGAATACCCATTGAATCTTAGTGAAAACATGAGTCCTATCAAAAGTTAACTCTTTTCACATACCAAAACCTCGAACCATGATATAACTATATCCTTATATCAGTCATGAGCTCATTAATACTGTCAAACATTTCATTTTCTCATTTTCCCTTCATTATGAACATATCATCTTTTTTCCAAAAATATCTCAATCACTTTCCATGGTTACCTGTACCATAAAATTATTGAAAACCACAATAGACCAATACATAAATATTCCAATATTCCACGATACTATATACAAAATTATTTTGGAATCTCATTACATAAACACTTAATCATTCCACCACATCGTTGTCATATTCAACATCTCCAATAGTGATCACATGTGACTTCCCTTTGTCCTTTGCCTTAAGTGGTTTCTCATGTCGATCATCACTAACCCTTGGATTAGGGCATTTATTAGCATAATTCCCCATTTCCTTGCACTTGAAGCATTTAATTGTTGGTGGTGCGTTCTCTGCAGTCTTTTCTTCATTCACATCATTAGAAACCCTTTATCCATTACTTCGACACTCAGCTGCTCGATGATCTTCTTTTCCACACTTAAAACATTTTCTAGTCCCTTTAAGACAATCTCCACCATGCTTCATTCCACACTTTGAGCATAAGGAAACATTCATCTTCTTTTCACCATTATTCTGAGATTTCTCCTTGAACTCCATCTTTCGTTTCTTGTCAAAACTATGAGATGGATAAATAACACCAACTTCCATTTCTACCTTGTTAGCACAACACATAATTTCTTCATAGCTACTGAAGTCTCTTATAGCTAACGCCCTTCGAAGATTTGGTTTTAAGCCACTGAAGAATTGATCAACTTTACTTTCAGGTTGGATGATAAAGCCAGATGCATACCTTGCAAGACTTATAAAATAAACTTCATATACACCAACAGATTCATCATCCTTTTTCTTTAGTTCAAGAAAATCCATCTCCATCTTTGTTTGAAGAATACGAGGGAAGTACTAATTGAAAAATATGTTCTTGGACTCGTCCCATTCCATGGACTCAATTTCATCTCTTGGCCTCATATTCTTGATAAGATTCCACCATTGATCATCTTCACCTTACAAACGATATACTACTAAGATGACTTTATCATGTTCAGAACATTGAAGAACTGAAAATATCTTTTCAATAGTACTAATCCATTGTTCAGCAACATGTGGATCAGAAGACCCACTGAAAGAAGGTGGACATTGCCTCATGAAGGACTCAATAGAATATTGTTCCCTTTTCTGCTCATTTGGAAGTCCAAAATGATTCATAGCTTGTGTAAGTATAACAATAAGATTTGGCACTCCATCTCCCATAACATTTGTTTGTTCAGGAGGACAATCATTGCATTGTCCATTGCATTGATCAACACGGTTCTTTCGAGTTCCAGCCATTGTCTAAAACCCAAAAAGAATAGTGTGAGAAGCAAAAATCATGCTAGGGAAAACAACATAATAAAGGGTGAGTACCTTCAATATCTTACATCTTATGATTAATTCTAATATCGTTAGCACAATTCCAGAACTATAACCTATAATTATACATAACCTTAGGGACATCCCTAGAAATACCTTAGAAATATCTCTAGGGATCTCAATAAAGTTCTCGCATCCTAGTTTTCAAAGGATGACTAAACCTTTCCTCTGATACCAACTGTAGAGACCCAAAGCTTAACGTACATGGACATTACCTTACTTTTGCGGAATACTTAGTACATAACAAAAACAGACACACACAAGGACCGTAATAGTTTAGTGTCTTTGGAAACTCGGAATATAATCTTCTAATCATGGTGAAAGATCTTCAACATCTCCCATAAATATATTCCTTTTTTTACCTAAAACCTTTCTTTTTATCCTGGGGAAAAGAAAACATAAAAGGTTGAGCTCAAATGCTCAGTAAGGGTAATCAAAAGAAATATCAATCACATCATATTCATAAGAACATAACATTTTGGAAATCTTAACCTGCAAAAGAGATCATAATATCATAACATGGGATAAATCATAGTAGTGAAATGTAATCCCAATAATCATAACTTAAACATGAAACTTTGTGGCATACACACATAATCATAAAGAATCATTTATTATTAGTCAAGACTCATGGCCAAGAATAACTTAGTGGACAAAGTCCATTTCTGAACTGAGTTCACTCCTCGTTTCAGTCCTGTTTCACTGAACCGGTATAACCTACCGTTACAGCCATGTCTATCTCATGAGATATAAAATATTTACCCAATGCATTGGAGGAATATATATATCCCACCCATCTCATAATGATACCATTCTTTTTTGTGCCACAAAATCATAAACCATACATCATAGCATAACCCATGTAATAAAAAATGGGAATCGTAAATATCGTGACATCATAAAACAATTAATATAAGATAAAGGAATTCCTAAAAATAATTCCATCACAACATAATCAAATCAATGTAATAATAGGGATAGAAACAAAACCCTATATTATCTTAGATGGAAAATAATTTTGATAAAACACTTGAACTCCATTCTTAAAGAAAATATCCTTTCTACTTTAAAAACATTTTCCTTTCTTAACATGTCATACAATTTTAAACTAAATAAAGTTGTTTAAAAATAATCTTGAAAACTTGTAAATGAAGATTCTTGGAAATAATGTTTTAAAAATCCATTCATTCTGTATAAGTTAAAAAAACATTCTTCCCGTACTTTTGTCTGAAAAGTCATAAAGTACCTCGTACGAAAAACGACAAAAGATTCCCTTCATATCTTTTACTAAAAACTCACCGAATGGTAAAATGGATTTAAAAAATTGTAGGTGGATGGAAATAATATTAAATATTGAGGAAACATGGATGTATATGATAAAATACACCCAAAAAATACCAAAGTGTAAACAATCTCGGATAAAAATGAGATTGTGGTATTTCCCTTACCTTAGGTCCGATTTGCTTCGTAAGTGTCCGAACCTCCTGTATAATGATTTAAATAATGTCATTGAATTATTCCATAATAATAATCATTGTTATGATATCATATATGGTCACTTATGACTTTATATTACCCATTCTTTTGTAAATTCTGTGTTAATGAGTGTCTTGGGTAAAATCGTTTCATTTATCGTCCGTGTTTTGACTTGTAATTATTCATATGATTACATAGATCATTATTACTTAATTCCAGAATATAAAACATGATTTATATATAATATATATTTAGAATATACATATATATAATAAATCATTAAATGGAATGAAATACACCGTTCATGGAGACGGTAGGCCGTATGTACGGATGAATGCTATTTTCGTTTCCTTATTGAGTTGAATGGAATTAAGTAGATGACATACATATATATAAACATAAATCCAGTATCATTATTATGTCATATATTTCATGATTACTTATTATATATACTTTATAATCATTCATGAATGGTTAACGTGGAGAATGAATCTCATCGCGTCGTGGAGACGGTAGTCCGTACGTACGCACGAGCGATGATATCATTCTAATGATTGTGGAATTGTATTGGAGTGTATATTTACTATTTAATAATCAATATCACTTTAAAATAATAATATATAGTCATTATTTACACCATTATACGCATCCAAGTAAGGTGGTGTTGGAAAATAGATTACACCAGGGCGTGTAGACGGTATTCCGTACGTACGCACGGGCGGTGATTTCGTTTTCCGTAGGATGGATAGATGATGAAATAGGGTTGTTTCATACTTATAATAACATATCAGTATATGAGTGATACTGATGTTATTACTTCATAATGAAACAACTAAAGAGTAAGAAGTGGAAGAAGAAATAAAGATGAAAGAATCGGTAACGGACATTACCTCTTCTTTGAAGCGCTTCTTTGAGACCTCCATTTAGGACACTAAAATTGGTCTTTGAAGAAGACCAGGACCTCTAGGATGTCTCTAGGAAAGTTTAGAGAAGAAATTTTCAGGGGTTGGACGAGCTTGAAGGCTGAAAGTGGTTTGAGGAAGAGAGGGAGGAGGTGCCCTTGTATAAGGGAGGAGAGGGGCACCTTTAGAATAACTAAAAATATTATTTTATTATAAAGTCAAATTCGGTTCTTAATAGCTCCAAATTGATATATTTCGAAGCTAAGGTGGGTATAGGTCTAAATCCTCTCATCTAATAGAATATAGACAAGTTTAGGTATCAATTGTAACCTTATCATTTAGATTTAACTTTAAGTTAGATAATTTAACTTTTACCGTGTCTTCTTGTTTTCTTAGACTATATGGTCAATAACCATACTATATCAAGTGAAACGAACCCCAACTTGTTTATTATTAATATATATAACCTAATATAAGTCATTTGGACGATTTTTAGGAATAAAATAACAATTAATAATATAATATTTGTTTTAAAAACTATTTTATGTCAATTTTGACACTATTTATTAATTGGTTTTTGAGAAAATCATAATAGAATGATTAGTTCGAAACAAGTTGATTAAATAAATAATAACATGTCATATTAACCTAGAAAATTATTGTAATTCATAAAAAGTCTCAAATTACATTTATTTGGTAATTTATAACATCAATTATGTCAATATTTCATTAATAAGATAATTACAGCATCATCTTTGTGTCATAAATAAATTAAATTATTTAATGTCTAAAAATTACATATAAAATACCATTATGTAGGAAATTATTTTAGATTTCTAATGAATATTTATAGTCGAATTTATCTTATGTATAACACTATATTAAAAATTATATACTTATTAAACATTGATTTTAACTATTTTAACCCTTCTTTAAATAAATTAATAATAAATGTCCTAATCTAATCCAAGTGGGCCTAAATGGTCATATTTTATTTCTAAGGTTGTTATTCGTCGAATTACACTTATCCAATAGAATTAGGGCATGTTTTGGGGTAATATTTATAACACTTTTACCGTTAATTACCCTATTTACTTGTAACAGTGGTAAAAAAATGTAAAAAGTTACTATTCACCAAAAATTATTTTCATCTCATTGAACCAAATTTTAGTCCTTTATATTAAACGTGTCTCTTGGATTTTTGAAATTCCACTCACAGAAAAGGTAAAATTATGTTTTATGAAGAATTCAGTTTTTTTTAACTACAACTTAGTGGTTTCACTATTCATCAAAAAATGAAAGTTTCCAGAAAAATACCAAAAATTATGCCTAAGATATATTTAATATTATGAATTCAAAAATGATGTTTATTTTACCAAATTAAAAACATATCGGTTACATTAATCAATTTAAAAATTAATTATCGTCGTCAAAACAAACTGCGTGTTTTTAAAAGATAATAACTATCAAATGATTGACACTTGTTTATGTCTTGTTTAAATGTGAAATTACATCCAATGAACAACATTGAATTAAATTGTAAAAATATATTATAAATATACTTTAAAACCACTCAAATTAATAATTTTTCACTATTAATTATTTCGATTAAAAAGTTGTTTTTAATTAAAATTTAGTAATTTTTACTATTCATCAGAATATGAAAGTTATCCGAAAAGTACCAAAATTTCACCCTAAGCTAATTTCGATATTCCGAATCCAAAAATGAAGTCCATTTTTAAAAATGAAATTTACAAATTTTCAAAAAGTGGTTATCACTATTCATAACGGCTAGCTTTAATAATATTTTAGTAGCATATCGTTGTTTAGTGAAACTCGGTATTGTGTACGACGCAAGCTATTGAGGAAGGATGCGGTTGCGTGTAAAGTAAGCCAAGCTAGTGTTGTGTGTAGTGAAATATTCCTTTCATGATTTATATAACATAAAAACAAAATATTTCTCATAAACGTCTCGGGTGTTACATGTAGCATCTTTATTTATATATTGTTTGTTATATCCACTTCTGTTGTTTATTCCAGTTGAGTATGGTTTACTGCTTCTGCTGTTTGATGTATGTTCTATTTTGTATTCCGCTACGCTACACTTTCACAAATGAGGTCATAGTTTCCCCACTACCAGACCAGGTCCCTCGCTGCTAGTCGGCAACCTCTTCCGTTTGGGGAAATGCGCTTGAGGTCACATGCCAAACCGGGCTCGGGACACCCGTTGCGTGGCACCCGGGTCCAGGACGTTACAGTATTATACAAATTTAGATCACAATTTTAACCATAACTTTTTTCCATTAACCCTTATTTAAATAAATCAACTCTTTCCATATGTTCTTTTATTTTACACTATATGTTTAATATAATTTCTATAAAATTCCAATAAATCCTCAAAGTGATGATTAATGACATCTTTAAAATTATCAATGTCATTTGGTCGAATATAATATTTTTATGACTATTATATCATTTTATAAAATAGTATTTTTTTTAAAAACATATTTATCTTAATTTCGATATTATTTAGTAATTTATATTTTTTAATTTCATAACATCATTATTAAATTGAAAAACAACATTAACAAAAGTATAACATGTCATAATATTCCCTAAATTACTTTATGGATTCAAAATGTTCAAATTAAATTTATTTTAATATTTATAATATCATTTATTTGAATCATCTATTAATAATGTAATCATTCCATCATCATTCTGACTTAAATAAATTGATTTAATTAACATCATAAAATTATAGAGAAAATACCATGTTCTAATAAATATTTTTATATTTCTAAATTATATTTATAAAAATTGAGATATGTTATATAACACAACCTTAAAATCATTTTAGTAAAAAGAAACAAGTTTATGTTATATTTCTCTTTACATTAAATTAATTATTATAACATGTTATTACCAATCCCATTGGGCTACAAGGGGTGCTAAAATTGACCCTAGAACGATAACGGTCATCCATATATCATCCAATAGAATTTGGATCCATGTTAGGGTTGTTTTATATTATTATAATACAATTTGTTTACCATTATTTACCTAATTTACCCTTTAAACATAGTAAATAAATATAATTACTGATGTTACTATTCATAATGTCCAAAAACAAAATAAAAATATTTTAATTAATAAGACCTTAGGATTCAAATTATTGTACCCATTTTTCAATTTTCAAAATAGTTAATTTTCATAATTTTATTTAAAATTAATTCTCACTGTCAGAATGAGAAAGTGAGTTTTATAAAAGAAAAAAACCATTAAGAGATTGATGAGAGTTTATATCTAATTTTAATGTCAAAGTTGTTACAATGAACAAAATTGGATTAAATGATAAAAATATAATCTAATAAAACTATACAAAAAATTAAAAATATAATCTAAATATGAAATTAAATTTGACGAAAAGGCAGTTTTGAGTTTAAATGCAGTATTTTGCATTATTCAATAAAAAATTAATTTGATCACAAAAATTTTAATATTTAAAACAAGGTAAATTTTGATGTGGCTCTTGTAAATAGGATGATTATTTTTTAAAATATAACTTATAAAATTCCAAAAAAATATATTTAAAAATATTTCTATATTAAAAGGTGGTAAAATTACTTTTTACAACTATTATAGTATTTTATGCTTAAAATTGGATTTATTCTTTTATGAGGCCTCTAAAATTATTTGGATAAAATAAAAAATATCTAAAAAACATGTACAATCATAATATAGTTACTTATAATCATTCCCACTTATATAACACCGAGGTTTAATCTAATTATTTTATTATTGTGTTATTTTTTTTGTATAACTCAATGTTGTGAGCAACATATGATTTCAAAAAAAGTCTTCATTCCATGTAGAGTAAGCTATAAAAAAAAGTGTCGCATTTAAAATAAAATTAAAATATTATTCATAAATATTATTATATATGAATTTGTAATATTCTATAAATACTTGTGATGTTATATCCTTCTCCCTTTTGAAAACTGCATCCCTATATTTTTATTTACTTATAAAATATGTTGCGGTATTTCTCCCTCATAGAATTTTCATATTCCCATGTTTCATCTTAAACCATATGGGTTTTCAAAAAAATCAATAGATGATTAATCACCTTATTCTGCCAAACATTCACTGGAAAATCATGAATTTGTACTAGATGTTCCAAAAAAGAAAGATTTTCTTTCAACTGAACTACCTCTCGACTCAAAACAAGAGATAGATATAGAATATTCTTTCTCAACATTGAATCATGAAAAACATTGTGTATCTAGGATAAACATGGAGGTAATGTCAACATGTAGGCAACTGATCCAACTTCCTCCAAGATTTCATAAGGTCCAATGAACCGCAGACTCAGTTTTCCTTTCATAGAAAAATGAATCACAATTTTCCATGAAGAATCATTGATAAGGACATGATCACATACCTCAAAATATATCATTGCCCCGGTTATCTACTTTTTTTTCTAGCTCTGAGATATTCTAGTGGTCTTCTAGATCAACTGAACATTTTATCCATTTCTTCTACCAATTTCTTCGCATCAACTTTCTTTAACCCACATCATCCCAAAAATCTAGATCTTGATCCTACATTCAATATAATGATTCAAATAGTTCTATATGTATACTGTAATGGAAACTAGATTTAGAAGAAAAAAAATCAAAGAATTACGTGGATCCCAACTTACCTAGTAACCCATTAAAGAAAATTGAAGTGTATCCTCCAATGTATGAATTGTTCATTCTTACTACCCATATAATTGAGGATTAAAAGATACAATGAAATGTAATTTAGTTCCCAATTAATTTTGTTGTCCATTCCAATAGTTAAAAGTTTTCCTAGTATCACAATCAAGTATTATAGAAATGGTATCTCTATGTATTATGAATATCTATTAAATGAAAGCAAATCTCCGCCTTCACATGGCTGTTTGGCTAGGCTTTCCCATGCATACACAGGCTTATCCCGATGGAAGGTTCCATACCCTCTCATTATTTCAATCCATTTAGATTCTGCTATGGTGGAATCATCTTTCTCCTCCCCCTTCTAATGAATGTTCTTTGAAGGTTGTCATGTTTTCATTTTTACATAATGTGGCATGATGGCCTAGAGGTGGCCCGAAGGCCTTACTGACCTGAAGGACTGGGCGACCCGATGTCTTTAAAGGTCTTGTGGAACAAATCAGTGGCTTGAAGGCTAAAAAAGGGAATATTCCCAGCTGCTACAGTTCTAAACAGAGAATTCTATAGGTCTCGCTACAGTATCTTCTACAGTTCTGCACAGTTCCTACGACATTACCTACTACAATACTGCTATAGTACCTTCTACAGTACCCCAGAAATTAGCCTCCGCCTGGATTTGATCTCGAGTCTCTTGGATGTACTGAAGGAGTCCTTACCAACTAGGCTGAGGCTCATGTTCTAAAGACTCTGTATTAAATAGTGATTCATAACGCACACGTAATCTCTTAAAAACAAAAAACAGACATTCTTTATCAATTTTAAATTCAGGAAACATATCCTTCTCCACTATTTCTACCTTTTTCTACAACTCGTTGTCTTTTTTTCTGTGCTTTCTTAATTCCGTCTAATAGAGATGATTCCACAGCAACCAGAAACAAAACTATGTAATTGTCTATAAAAATAACATTTAATACAAAATCCATCCTATCAATAACCAAAGGATTTCATTCCCAACCTGACATTGTTAATTTTTCATTACTCTTTTGACTAAAATTTCCTGCCACATTATTTGCATTTCATGAATAGTAATGAATTGTGAAATAATAATAGATGATTAATTCCAGTCATCTTCTCTATCTCATGTTCAATTCATTCTGAATAAATATATACTTTTGACTTATGTGATCAGTATATATTTCACACATTACACTATACAAATGATGCCTCAAAAAAGTTTAATGAGAAAACAACAACATCTAATTCTAAATCAAGTGTAGGGTAATTTAACTCATGAGGTTTCAACAGATGTATAGAAAATGAAATTACATGATCATTATTCATTAGGACATAACCAAGTCATTTCAATGATTCATCACTATAGATAAGAAATTCATCATTCTCATAAGGATGGTCCAAAACTGGTGCATTTACCAATCTTCAATTCAATTCAAAAAAGGAATCAAAACATTATCTTATCCAAATGAATGTAACTCCCTTACATGTTATCTTATTTAGTGTGATAGATAACCAAGAAATGTTTTCAAAAAACATCAACAATAAATCGAAAATCTAGGAGAACAATGAATCTTTTAGATATTGGTAGTTCTTTGACACTATTTAATAACTTTTGTTTTAAACAAGTTAATAGTTATACCATATTTAGAAATAATATGTCCAAGGAAATAAATTTTTTCGAAGAAAACTATCTCTTAGTTAACATTCCATATGTTTTCTTTTCTTTAATGGTTTCCTAAAAAATATTTATGTGAATTTCTGGTTCCTTCCATCTTTTAGAATATACCAAAATATCATCTATAGTCATAATCAAAAAATGAACAAAAAAATGATAAAAGACTCCATTCATGATATTCATAAATATATCTAGTTCATAAGATAACCCAAATGGCTTCACTAATAACTCATAATGCCGAAATATCATTTGAGAAGCTATCTTTGGAATGTCACCCCCCTTCACCTACATCCGATGGTAACCGGAACTTAAATAAATCTTTAAAATTATTGATCTCCCTAGAGGTAATATAAATAATCACTGATATGAGGCAATAAATACATGTTCTTAATGGTGATGTTATTCAAGGCTCTGTAATAAATACATAGTCTCATAGAAAAATATTTCTTTTTCAAAAATAAAACTAAAGAACCCCATGGTTATGTTCTAGGTTGAATGAAACCTTTATCAAGAAATTCTTGCAATTGTTTTTTTTAAATTCTACCAGTTATACTTAATCCACTCTATAAGAGGGGTTTTGAAATAGGGTTTTCATGAAGACTAAATAAATTGTAAATTTATTAGGGAAAACATATGTGAATTCATTTACTACTAGAATGTCACTAATTAAAAATGTTTCTTTATTCTCAGAAAAATGAGACAGGTAACATTCACTACCACCTTTAATTAATCTTTCAGATTCTTGGTATATAGAAAAAGTTAATAAATCATTAGAAAAAACATACTTGTCTTTACCATCTATTTTAGCATGATGAAAAAAATCAAATCTATACCCAAAATGATATCAAATTCCACTGTGATAGGATCAACAAGATTTGTATGAATGAATATCCCACTAATGATAACAGGACAATTTCTATAAATATTGGTTTCATTGTCACTTTCATGTGGAGTCTTTACCAAAAGTTCTATATCACATTAATGAGATGTTATTTCCAAATTAAATGAAAAACTCTCGGAAATGAAAGTATGTGATGATCCAATGTCAATAAAATGTATTGAAATATTTTGAAAAAAATATGTCACATACCTATAAGAACTTCATTTTATAGTCCTATATTAACCGTTTTAGTAGAGTAATGTTTTTTACATTCCCTTATTCTTTGGATCTTTCAGGTTTTCACTCTAGGAACTCAACTTTGGAAACATATTGGCATAATTTCCTATCTTATTGCAACTAAAACATATTACCATAGGTTTTTTATTTCCATCACTATTGTCATCCAAATAGATATGAGGAATACGACCACTATCACCAAATCATATGCTCTTCACATACATTGAGTGGCATCCAAAATGATTCTTTTTACCACACTTTTCAAAATATAGAAATTTAGTTTTCTTACCTCCATGATTGATTGATAAATTCATTTCCATTTCTTTCTAACTAGATCACTTATTTTCTTTTCTCTCATTGAAAAAATGATAATCAGAAATCTATATTTCAACCTTCTCAAGACATCACACAAGTTTCTCATAAATTTTGAACTCATGAGAAGGTAACCCCCTTTGAAATTTCTTCTTTAATCCTATGTAAAACTGATTTATCATTATATTAATATCATTGATAAAATTTAGGAAGTACCTTAACAAATAGGAAAATTTTATTCCTATGTTTCCACAGATTCATCCTATATTTTTCTCAATTACAAAAATTTAATTTCTATCATATGTAGAACAACGTTAGGAAAATATTTCTCAAGGAAGATATTCTTAAATTCATCCCATTCCATTTCGTCAATCTATTTGTGTCCTCTTTTATTATTAATCATTGAACCCCACTGATCTGCTTCACCTTCAAAATGATAAACAGAAAGACTAACCTGTTGATTGTCTAAACACTCCATTACATATTTTTTTTAATAGATTTAATCCACCCTTCAACTTGCACAAGGATAGATAATCATATTAATGATGGGGAAAACTTTCTCCACTAATTACCCATGATCGACATATTATTTTACAGTTGGTCCAATTGATCTCATACATGGACACCACCACCAATTATCTCTGGATTCAAATGATCCACCAATGAAAAAACTATTTTGTTCTGATTCTAAGTATCTCAAGATGTTGATTTGGACGGTTATTTCCCATTGTATTCCTTCCCAGCATAGCTACCTTGTTTCCTCAGTGGAAACCCAACATGAATAAACATATATTAGATGAAGAAACATGGAAATATTAAAATAATTTAACTTTTCATTTTGTCCATTAATTAAAAATATATTATGTATATTATATTATCAATATTCTAACTCCTATTGTTATATTAACTAACTTCTAATACCATCTATAAGTCCCCATCCCTAAATATTACTTAATTATTAGGCAAGTCAATAATTTGACTTAAATTCACACCAATTATATTTTATGTTTTAGAGCATTAGATAATTAGTTCATTACTTATACCTAACAACTAAATTATTATATTAGACACTTCTACTCAACATGGATTTTTTTAATAAAACAAGAAATCAAAAAATAATCATGTTTCATTTCATGTTTAAACAATATTACTTTTCCATGATCCCATCTATCAATCCTTTCTTCTTTATGTCCATTGAATAAAATTTCTCAACATTAGATTTGAATAAAAATCTAAGTGAGATATATATAAAAAATAAAAACTATTAGACTTGTGATGAAACGTAAACCATGACTACATTATTATAAAGTACTACTTTTAACCTTTAAGATACAATAAATATAATTCCCTAAATATAATCTCATTACATACCCATTTTATAACCAAAATATTACGTAAATACAATAGAAATCAACATATATTTTAATAATAGGTAACTTAGGGCATAATCATTTTTAAATGGAAAAAAATACTGTCAACTTCCCCAAATCATTATTAGAAATGGATTAACCATACAACAGACTTTCGTACCCAATGAATTAGAGGTTATAACGTAACCACTCATTAGTGGATTATCATGGAACCACCAATATTAGGTTTACCACGTAACCACCTATATTTTTTTATCACGTAACCACCCTTCAAATGTCAATGTTCCTTTATTTAATCGTAACACATAAAAAAACATAACAGAATATTAACATTTCTACAATTGCAATCAAAAGAGATAATTTAGAGATATTGATATAATAAATCCTTTATCAATACCATTTTCAATACCAATATATGTAAAAATGAAATATGGTATTTACATTTATTTTTAAAAACATTAAGTCTTTTAGAGGAATCCAAATATCAAATAACGGTTATGGTGGTAGGCGAGTCATTGTCGCCGCATAAGTTAAAAACATTGCTTTTTGTCATTTTGTACAATGCTTCTTAAGAAAAGAGAGTTCCCTTTGAATAAAATTAAAATTAAAAGGGTTGATTACACACTGTATTAAAGAAGGAGTCAAATATTATCACAATATACCTCAATGAATGGAGATTGAGACGAAATCCCTTACCTTGAGTACAACTCGTCACGTACAATCGTTATGTTCCTGAATAATAAAAGTAGGTTAATTTCAACTTGATTAAGAAAAATTTTCATGTTTTTCATTCCATTAATATAACTTACTATCATTTTTATTAGAAAATACACAATTATTAATGTTCATATCAGACATTTTTTAGATATTTGACACTTGAGTCGAAAATGAACATGTTTGTAAGTAAATTATAAATTTAATAAAAATTTCATCATCTATAAAATATTATATATGATTTAAATATCACATATATTCAATATATATGTATTTATAATATATATAATATTTGGAGATATGAAATGAAATTCACTATTCATGGAGACGATAGGGCATACATACGCATGAACTCTACATTCATATATTCTTTCATATTAAAATAATAATAATAATAAAATTATATAAATTTATATTATAATACCAGTATTATATTAATTTCATTTCTTCCCCATAGGTATAATAAAAACATCATTTATACATTCTATGTATAACAAGAGTGAGTAACATCACTTTGAGGGGTCGGTAGTCCACACTTCCTCAAATGCAATTATTGTGTTTACACAACATGGAAATCATTAATATTTTCTCTAAATTGAAATTACATAATCATAGGAACAATATAAATATAATAGATATAATATATAAATATAGTTAAATAATAATGGCCACCATGATAGGTGGTAGGAAAAAATTGAACCATCATCATTTCGTGAGGCAGTAGTTCACCACACACAGAAACCATATGTTCTATATCCATTAGATGGAGGTGTTTGTATGTGCAGGTATAAAACACAAACTAGAAACATCATAGTATATTTATTATACTATTTTTGTTATAAAATTATTGAATAAAAAGAGGTCAGGGGTTGGATAAATATAATAAATGAAAGGAGATTGAAAGAAGACATTGCCTCAAAATTGGGTAACATTATTTTGATTTGAGCCAAAAGTAATCCTTGAGTTGCCTTATTCCCAATGTATGTTTTCTAGGAGAAATGTATGGATATTTTGAGATTATTTTTTCTTAATTTAGATCATCCAAGGGGCTTGATATTTGTGATTATCTGTATTGAGGTGGTGGCATTTTATAAGAGGGAGGAGGAAGAAGTTTAGAAAACCCTTGAAATGTTATTTTATTATATATTTATTTTAGAATAATAGTAGTTACAATGTGATAAAAGTAAAGCATAATATTAGTATGGATCAAAATATTCTAAAAAATTATGTTTTATTCAATTTTAGATCTCAAATGTAACCTTATCATTTTGCATTATCCCCTAGTTAAATATATTAACTCTTACCTTTCCTTCTTCTATTTTACACTCTCTGGTTAATATATTAACTATAAAATTACAATCGAACCTCAAGGGGATCATTAATGAAATTTTTAACATTATTTAATCATTTTTATGAAGCTGAGTTTTTTATAAAAATTATATCATTTAATAAAATATTAATTTTTTTAAACTCATTTATGTCAATTTTACAACTATATAGTAATTGTTTTATGGTTAAAGACAGAAAAAAATTATTGATTCCAATAAACTACCTTAAATCAAATAAAAAATGTAATTATCATCCATAAAATTATTTTATAGTGTTAAAATGTTCAAATTATAGTTATTTTAATATTTATAATATCATTTATTTGAATATTTTAGAAATATGGTTATCATTTCATCATCATTGTGTCGTAAATAATTTTATTTATTTAAAGATTAAAAATTATAAATAGAATAAAATGATATATGAAATATTAATATTTTATAATTAAGATTTATAGTTAAATATATCTATTTTATAACCCCACCTTAAAATCATTTTAGTAAAAAGATAAATTTATAGGTTATCTTTCTCTTAACCTTAAATTAATTATTATGACGTGTCATTATCACACCCATGTGGCTTCATGCTGTACTAAAATAGACCCATGGATGATCATGGTAAGCCATATCTCATCCAGTTGGATGAGTATACATTTTGGTGTAGTTTTATATTATTATAATATCATTTTTACCCTTATTTTACTAATTTACAATTTAATCATGGTATATAAAAATATTTATTGATGTTTCTTTTCAGAATTTCCACAAATAAAAGTGGACTATTTACCTAAATTAGACCATATGATTCCAAATATAGAATAAAATTTTCCTAATTTAAAAAATATAATTTTTTATTAAAAAATTTATAATTAATTCTTCTTTCCAAAATGAGAAAGCGAGAATTATATAACAAACCACCAAAAGATTGATGTTCCATTATATCAAATTTCATTGTGAAATTTATACCAATGAAGAACATTGGATTAAATAATACAAACATAATACAATGACACTTTATAAAAAATTAAAAATACAACCTAACTAAATTTTTTATGAAAAAGCTCTTTTGAGTTAAAATAATGTATTTATCACTAATAATTAAAAATTATTTTACTATAAAAATACCAAAATTAAAAAGGATGGTATAGTTTGATGACCAAAATTTATAAAATATTCTATTTTTCCAATAGAAAATATAAATGTCACAAAAACTAGATTAAAAAAATATTATCCATCAAAAGAAGTTAAAACTAATGTTTGAATATATTATAGTTTTTTATGTTTAATAATATATTTATCCTAATTTTATTCGGCTAAAATTCCTTAGATAAATGTAAAAAATTTTAAAAATGTGTAATAATATTATAGTTAGTTATTTTTATACCCTCTAGAATATTGTATAGGAGTTAATTACTATTTTAAAAAATAATAGTATTATTGTTTTATTTTTCGGTATAACTCAAAGTTGTGTGAAACGTAGAATTTTAGAAAAACCCATTGGTGTGTGTCGTGTACGCTTTCAAAAAATTTGTCCCCTTTAACACAGAATTAATATCTTATTAAAAAATATTATTAGATCTGAAAATGTATAATTCTATAAATCCTTGGGATGTTACGGTGTACCATGAATGATATGTAAGGATATACAAGATTTAAAAAAATTATGCCCAAAAGAAAAAAAATTATTTTTTATTCAGTGTATTTATTTGAAATCCAAGACTCATGTATGTAATTATTTTACTAGGAATAATAAACTCTTTTTTCATTAGATATTTGATTCCTTGTAATCATGATAGCATAATTGGAGTAGATTGCTTCTCTAGTCTCATTGTGGCCAGGTTGCTATAGTTGGTATCAATGGACGTTCAGTAGCAGCCATGAGAACTAGATTTATGAAAACATAGATTTATAAACATAACCCAAAGATAGAAATTGAAGATATGTATAGAAGAAAATCCTTTAATTTTAATAATTTAGATATTCATTGGGCCTATTTAGAATTGCATTCCAATATGAAGACTACAAGTAGACATGGTTATTTTAAAAATGTACCTAGGGGTAACAAGTTTGATAAGGTGCATCGAACATGATACAATGTAACTTTATACATGACAAGGGGCCTTACCGTTCACCTAGTTTTACATCACCATTGATATACATAGGATAATTAATATTTTCATAAAATTAATTATGAAGGATATGATTAGATAATGATAATGAAGGACCTAATATAAACCATACACCTGGAAAATAACTATCTAAAATAACATGAATGTAATATTTATGTATTGGCGTTATATTGAAAACCATTGTTAAAAAGATATTTAGTTATCAAACTTATTTCAAGGATGTCCTTCGTATATTTTTTCAGATACTATATCAATATAGTTTTAGAAATTAAAACATGTATGCCATGTGACAGCCTAGCAAATCTTGCAATGCCATGAGTCTCGAACTCGTGACTGAAGGACGATAAGGTCTTAACACCAACCATTGACCTACTATGTGTCTTGTTTAATATGTCATTGTTATTAGAATTTTTTTTAATGAAAATATATTAATGAATAAATAGTTATGTATCTTTATATGATTAGATATTAATGTGATAAACATAATGGATTTATAGAGTAGTTAGAGACAAATGTAATAACTTTCCTCTCTTTATGGACCTTTTGATCTGTTAAATTTTTCATTCAGTGATTCAAGAATTACTTTTAGTTTTGAGACATCTGTTTAATTTTTTAAATTATGAATTATAATTTTATCAAAGGACAAAAAAATATGGAATTGATCATTTTAAATTAAAAAATCATGAATGTATGGTTCCTTATACTCATAGGAAGTAAATAAATTACTCAACATTAGTAAAATAAAAAATGTTTTCCAAATTCATAAATTTTTATTGAAATGGTGGACTTCTAAATCATTGTATATTTATAGATTTTAGACACTCCACTTGTTACTGATCATTAAATTTTTTGTGAATGATGATCTCTATCACTCTGTATAAATTTTATTAAATTCTCTCCATTTATTTATCTTTAATTTCCACCAATGTTCTCCTACATCGAGATATAGTTTTATATTATTCCATGTGACATTTATACATCCTATTTTATCTTTTATAGGGGATTTATTACAAACCCTTGTAATGATTTGTTATTTCATTATAGGAAATTTAAAAAAATCAATTATCAAAATTGATCTTAATTTTCCGAGATGTGATTTAATTATGGTAGTAGAATGTAACATCCGGAAATTCATAATTAAGAATAGTGTTTTAGATAATGCATATGCCATAGAACACCATGAGAAAAGAAGAATATAATATATTAATTTATTATCATATATTTATGATTTATAATAAATTTAGTCACTTGAAATGAACGCAATACTGATTCAAATTTTGTCACACACAACAATAACTTTCATCGAGGACTTCTGTATTATGCAAGATCACATTTTACTATAAAAAATCATAATATTAGAATATAATTATATAATATAATAATATATAACCTAACCATTATATTTGTATTTATGAATATTATTAAAAAATAAATGAAAATATAATGTTTAAAAAAATTTAAATGAATTCATTGGATTCAAATAGATTATAAATGACTATAAGAAAAAATTGAATATTAATAAAATGATATTATATAAAACTATTTTATTCTCACAATGTTATATTATCCTAATAAATTATATTAATTAAAATTAATTAGTTCTATTAATGTAATATATATATATATATATATTATATTCAATTTTTTAATATTCATAAAATATATTTGATAAGCATAATATGTGAACAAACTCAATATTTCGCAATAAAAAAATAATTTTTATAAAAGATCATTTACCAAATTTAATGGATTTAAAATATAATTTTTAGAAATTTATTAAATCATATATGTCAAAATATGATATTTAATTAAAATATAAACCTAAAAATTATGGTAGGTAGAATTTTTGGTATTTTTCATTGAACATTAATATTTTATTGAATAGTGAAAATACTGAATTCTAATTCAAAACATCTTTTTCACAAAATTTATTTTTAATGATATGTTTTAACTTATATTGGTTTTAATGTTTAATTATATCAATTTTATATTATTACATCTAATTTGGGTCTTCAGAATAAATTACACCTTTTTATTGGGTATAAATATGTAGCAATATTTTGAGAATATTTCCTTTAAAACCCACCATTTTCGTACCATCTTTAGGATTAAATTTAATTTAATTTCAACCACATATAGGATTAGAATTAAGAAATATTAATTCACTATTTATAATAATAGTAACTTATTATTTCTAATAAGGTCAACTTTTCTTTTCTACCAATATTATTACTTAAAGTATTTAAATTTTATTACAATAATTAAGAAGAAAATTAGTTTAACAAGGGACAAAACATTAATCATAAGTAAAAACTGTCCTAAAAATATGTCAAAATTCCCTTTTATGGACATATTAAAACCCTAAAATCCATTTTGAGAACTTTTAACATTATTGTATCCACATTTTATTGAAAAATATGTGTTGAATTCCTTTTCTAAAAAAGTTTATGGGCGTCACTACTCCTACACTATAAAAAAGGCATCATCTCCAACCACTTAACCACACCTCAAAACCATATTAGAAAGACAAAAATCATTCAAAATAGATACTAATCATCCTCCACTGAAATATATTTTCCTAACATATATTAAATCTATCATTGGAAGAATTTTGGTTCAAATCAAAAGGACTTACCTAAAAAATAGGTAACATGTTTCCTCTGACTCTTTAGTCTTATTTTCATTATCTATCCATCAACTATATTTTTTAACTTATTATATAAAATCAATTATTCAAAATATAAATATTTTTTTCTTATATGGTGTTTACCTAATGTTACACACACTTAGCTGTAATGGGTAACTAACTTACCATTTTTGCATATGGCGGACTACTACCTCAAAAAATGATTATTGTTTGGTTTTCTATTTCCTCCTCTCTTGGTGTAGATTATGATTGAATAAATGTGTATATATTATTTATATGATATTATAATGTATTTATTATTCCTCAATTTTAATATATAATTCTACTTCATACATTCCATTTTGTGGAAATATTATAACATAATTTATGGAAGTGTGGACAAATGCACCATAAAAAAGATGATATTGGATCACATGATACAATGAATGTATAAATAATAGTTTTCATAAAAAATATTTGATAAAAATAACCTATATTATATTCATGAAATAATTATATTTTGTTAAAATATATATATATATATAACATTTTCATTAAACCCTTTTACAAATATAAAAACCGATTGCATAGTTTTTTGACATATAGATTACAGCCTCTTCAACGTGATGTGATTCTTTTTACATAAAAATAATTATATGTATAAGTATATTTGATTAAATGATATCATATTTATGATATAATTATACCATCAGGATTATTAATTTTAATTAACTTCTTTTCATAACTATCATTGATAAATGGGAATGTTTCTCATGCATACATATAACCTACCGTCTCTATGATTTTAATGTTGGTTAATTTTTTAAACCAATATTTAATTATTTGTTTTAAATTTATAATTGATATATAAATATTATAACTATTCCATTATTATTATTCTGAAGATGTTATATAATGACATATTTGACTAAATTCGACCTATCAAATTTCTTTTTGAAACATTAATCGAATCTAGTCAAAAACACCCGATGTAAACATAATTGTTCAAGTGATTGTTTATAATGTCATATTAAGTGAAATAAAATTAATCATAATCATGAGAAATGATATTTTTGATTTCATATAATGACCAATTGATTAATATCAAATAATATATAGACACCAAATACAAGTCAAACTTATGTTAAGGAATTATCTTCTCACTTTTTACATTTGTGAGATAAAAGTTATATTAAGAACATACATATTTTATTTGGTGTCTATACGACACCATTTTATATATTATATCATTAATAAATTAATAGTTATTTAATTACAAACTATTATTTAATTTAATTTCTTTATAATATTTATGATTTAAAATGTTTCAAACTGGTATTGGATACTTTGTAATGATTAATGATTATTTTACATATGAATAATTTCAATTTTATTTCACTGTTATTTCCATTAGTGGAATTTATATGAATATGTTTTATTAATACATTTGATTTCCCTATCCTCCTATTATTATTAATATTTTTCATGTATTAGTATCCTTCTTTCCACTCTACTGTAGTCAAAATTATTAGAAAATGTTTTTCAGAAAACCCAACTTCATTTCAAAATTTATCTGAAGAAACTATTTTCATCTAAAAAATCTGTCTCTAAAAAGTTATTCCAAAAAAACTATTTTTATCTTTTCCAAAGTTATTTATTAAATTTATTATCACCCTTTTTATATTTTTTAATATTTTCAACGGAATATTCATATATCTTTATGAAAAAATCATTTTTCTAATATTTTTTCCATGAAAAAGGGATTTTCATTTTAATTTTTATGACATGTATAGATTTACGAACCATAATTTAATTATTGATTGAATGAATGATAGGTTACTTGTTAAAGAATTTTTTTTATAAATGACTTTCAAAGAAATTATTTTTTAAAAGATATGTTTTAAAAAATTATATTTTCTTCAAAAATGTTATTAAAAGATATTTTTATAGTATTTATATTATTGAATGAATTTTTTCTACTCTAATAGGTATTTGGTGTGTTTATACCATCCATATTTTTCATCTTCAGGGTTTGTTATTGATTTTTTCAAGTATAATATTCATATTGACTTATTTAATTTCTTTTATTCACCTTGAAATAATAAAATTCTAATAATAATTTTACATTTAATTTCCCTTAAATATCCATTTCATTTTTTATGTATATGATTTCTTCCTAAACCATATAAATTTTTTTTACAATGTTTACATCGAGTGTTAATTGTTTATTTATTGAAAAATTTATAAATATGTATCCTCTATTATATAGTGGTATTTGATAAGACATATTGTTTCTTGGATAATAATAATTTCTTGTACATGAATGAAACATGTTGGGGATCAGTTAAGGAAAGACATGTGATGAATTGGTAGTCAAATGATATGAAATTAGTTGGTGAAAACCCATACAAAATTGTCCCAAAGTATAATAGATGGGTTTATACCCATAATTTTAATCTTTTTGGATGATATATCATGACACTAGATGTTTTCATGAGCCCTATTATTTTCATATTATAATTAATCATTTACATCATAGATATTTTAGTTATCATTGTTATTATCCATGAGGTTTTTATTTATAAATCTATAGATTTATTATATTCATTGTTTATTGATTAAATTTTATCCTTTTTAGTTAATTACCATTACATATATTCTTCCTTACATAATTATTTAAATAGAATTTTTTTTTCTGTTATTACTTGACATTATTATTTATCCATTATATATATCCATTATATGGAATTTTTGTTCATTTATATAACATTAGATAATGAATTTTCTTATTTATTAATTATTAGTTCCACTATAAATTTTCATTACTAAGAATTTTATCTCACCATTAATTATTTCCTTTCTTTAAGAAACCAATAATTGTAGTGGATTTGATATGAAAGGATACAAAGGATGGAATAAATTTATCCTAAAAATACTATAATGTTGTGATTTGTGTATTTAGTTTTAATAAATGGCTCATGTATTTATCTGGTTTACCAATACAACAAAACTATTTACTCCACTGGTATTGGATTCCTTGTAATGAATCCAATTTAATGGTAGTTGAAATGGAGCCTGAGCTCTCTAGGGTTTGGTCACTACATATTTATCTCAAGATGTGTATATCTTTACCCAATAGACTATATGGGAAATATATTGCCCCACCCATCACATAATAATAATAATAAAATGTGATCCATAATATCATAAAAAATTCTTCAAATCATAAATAGTGAAATGGAAACAAGTTTCTGAAATATTTAATAATATCATAACTGGAGAAAAAAATGGGATTCATAGTCATTTAATTAAATCATCATAGAGTATCTCATTGAAAAAGATAGGGATTGAAAAATATATTTTCATCATAATCATAAACCATCTATAGAATTAATAAGGATGTAATCATTGATTATTACCCCGGGTAAACATTATTTAACATAAATAAATTTCATCATGGATGGAAAATGACTATTAATGATTAGTTGGAATGTTTTTTAAGGAAACTGACTTCTATTATTTGAAACATCATATATAAAATATAATAATTTCCAAAATTTAAATGAAAATATTTTCCATGAAAAAAACCATGGAAACATTAAAATTATTTTTAAATTCATTAAGTGATTATGAAGGTGGGAAATATCATTAATTAAATAAATTTTAATTGGAAAATTATTTTAACAATTTCTAATAAAATTTAAAAAAAATTGTCCAGAAAAAGAAAATATGATTTATTCTAACCAATTAGGTAAAAACAAATCATAGAAAAACATCCATTAAATAATCCTTTTTTAATAGTATTTTCCCTCTTTAAAACCATAATTTAAAACATGTACTTTTTAGACAAATTATATTCATTTGAAGAGAGGGATAATGTCAATTTTCTTTAAAAACATAATTTTTTGATCTTATGGTCATAATGATTAGAAAATATTATAACGGCCAAAAAAATTATTAATAAAAAACTAATTGATTTAATTGAATGTGTAATTATGTAGAATGTTATATATAACATATAAAATAATTTAGTTTTATGTTTTTGGATTACAAAATACCATTAATAATTATTATCGTTGATAATATAGCAATTGAACAATGATCTCAGGATTATCATAAATATAGTGCTTTAACAAATCCAACATAATGAGACAAAGGAATTAATGTCCTCATCAACTATAAATACCCCATAAAAATCTCATTATCCAGAACTTGGGAAGGAGGTAGTGTCAAAGGGCTTCACTCTTGACCAAGACCATGTCGATATTCAACATGTTATGCTTGAGCAGAACCGCCTATTGGAGTAGTAGGTGTTAATAGAGATTACCACATGAGTGATGTTATCTGAGCCTCTCCAAGATTTTGTCCCCATTTCACACCTTAACCTTATGTATTATGGGTGTGATATAAGGTGTTATGCAACAAGACCCTAGAACTATTATTAGGTGCATTATTTTTGTATAGAATAAATAATATATATTCATTTTGTTATCGTTAGTTGTAAATTGTTTGTAATGAATAAATAGTAATTTTTTACTTAACATTAAATTATGAAATATATTTTGATGAATTATGGATTTTTTAATTAAATAATATTTTTATAAATTATTGTTTCAAAATTACTTGTTATATTATATAAATGATCGTACCATTTTTACGAATACAATTGACATTTTTATTAAGGTTTGAATGTAGTTTTGGTTACAACCCATGCATTTTTTTATAAATTTCAATTTTCATTTTAAAAGTAAAAGTTCATATATTTAGAAATTTATTTACAGAAAATGAATATTAATTTTGGAATCAGGATGTCAAAATCATCTAACATATAATTTTTCATAATTTTATGAGACTACTGAATTTTTGGGTTAAAATTATATACCGTTTAAATATATAATGTGTTTTATGATATCATAATGACCCGATAGTGATGTAATAAAATACTATAAAAATTATTTTCGGCCAATATATGTTTTAAATTTAAAATAATGTGATTTCCTATTTGATTAATTAGTATTATGTTGCCTTTGTGAATCCTCTAATACTTATATAACATTTTATCTTTTTAAAATGATTTTATTTAGATTGTGATTCACCTCCATATAAGGAAGCCTAATATTTTAAGAAGACTTGAAATTATATTTATAAAACATTTTTTCCACCCCTTTGTAAAAACCCATTGGCAAAATCCTAGGGATGGTTTTTGGTTTTGATTAGTTTAATGTGTGGTCTCAAAAACATAAATAATAATGAATTTCCTCCCTTTTCCTATATAAACCCACCCAATCTCCCACTTCCCCTTCACTATAACCCATTTTGGCTCTACCAACATATTACCTCTCTTCTATATAATCCTCCCAAGTCTCCTCAAACCCCTATGAATCCTTTTTAAAGCCCCTCCCAATCCTTTGGGTTCACACTTCCTAGTCAGGGTTTTTTTTCACCTTTTTTACCATATATCATTACTTTGTTATACCATTTTTTCAATTAAAAATGTTGGGGGTATGATTTCACACCTCCTCCAAACATACCTCCTTATGTTTTAATGATGATATACCTATTTATCTATAATTAATGCTTCCCACGTACACACGTTACCATGCTGAGATTCAGTAAGGAATTTATCTCTTCTCATTTACATTCAAGAAATTAATTCATATTATGAATATAAATTCTAATAAATATGTTGGGACATGAGTTTATATGACCCCATTATTGTCCATTTTATGTACATATTATGCGACAACCCATTCTCTATCATCAACCATTTTTATGAATTCTTATGTCATGTCGTTATGTTTCCAAAATTGTATCGTGATTTTTGAAGCCAAATTCATTATTTAGTGAATACCAAGCCCATTTCATTATCATGTGTTTTAACCTTTATGGAAATTTACTGGTTGATTATTGACTTTTATGTATGAGCTTCACATTCCTTTGTTGTGTAATAAATTATTATTTTTAATAAATCCATATTATATGATCAATGTGGCACAATTATGCAAGAAATGAAATAATTAAGAAGGGTATGCCCTGATAGCGTTCTAATGAGTTGGGTAAATATTAGTATCATGATAAATAATGTGAAATGTGGTTTACTCATTCTAATTCAGATGAAGTCTGGGTTTACTCTTGATCTACGTATAGTGATCCTTGGCTCATGCTAATATCTCGTTAAATGTTGATGCAACAATTCCATGTTAGTGCAATCATGCTATATCGTTCCATTATGTTCATGATTATCTAACACTCCAATGATATGAAAATTTACTAACAAGTATTTTATTATTCATTTTATGCCTTTTTTACTTTTTTATACGGAATTATAGCTCACTTTTTTGTTATTCATGTCATGAGGTTATCCAATGCAATGCTAAGTACGAACGAATGTGTGTGGTCATGTAAAAGAAGTTTTCAATAAAATTGTGTATCTAATGTTTTAATTTTTTATGTAATGTCCCTAAGACCCAAAGACACTATACCTCTTAATCTTGTATGTTGTATCACATGATGATTTTATGTAACAAATTATGTCTAAGTTTAGTCTAAAGAGAAAGGTTGTTATAGTTGTAATCAGTGGATAAGTTAAGTTAATTTTGGTAATAGGATTAGAAAAACCTAGTGAAATCCATATGAATAATAATACGTATAATAAAAACATACGTAAAATTTTGTGTGTATTCACTAAGAGTTTTATCCAAAAAATGAATCCCTTTCTATATAAGATTAGTATAGGCGGCTCTGGAACATATGTATCTAGGGGTAAAACCCAAAAACACCACTTTGAGCAAGACTCAAACATGAACTGGTGTATGAAAATGGCCCTTGCAAAAATATTATTTTATGAAACTCCATGGGGATATAATTTGGTAGATTCATTAAATTAGTATGAACCATTATTATGGAAAACACATTCCACCTATGAATATATATTGGGATGTAGATCATGGATAACACAGTTTAAAGCCTAAAAAATCATATTCTAAGAAAAATAAATGTAATATATAAGTTATCCATTTTTTCATTGGATTACTGTTTATGTGTTACCTCAAAAATTTCGTTTATTCCAGACAATTTCTGGTAATTGGAGGACTCGAGAAAACAACTAATGGAAGGATTAATGTGATGAAGGTTCTAATTATATTCTCAATCCGATGGGAGCAGGAATCACGAACTTTTTCACGACAATCTCTTTGTTAACTCAAGATCTGAATAGAAACATGGGTCAAGAGGAACACTCATCCCTTCCCTAATAAATAAAAAGTCACAATCGTGAGATTCAAGAGACAAAGCCCCCTAATTTGAATGGATAATCTGATCCCTCAATTATAGAACAATAGAGCAACTCCATTGGAACGATATTCTCCATCCTTAAATGTTATGAACAAGAGAATGTTCTTATTGAATCCTATTGTATGGAGGGAGAAGCTGATCAATGGAGGATATTGATCAAAAATAAAAATCTTGAGTAAGTTATTGAGGCATTGTAATAAAAGTATTTTTCAAAAAAAAATTGACAAATATTTTCCTCGCACCCTATGACTTAAGATAGAAAGAAAAATCCATTACCTAAAGAAAAAATATGATGAATCCATCCATGAAAATGAATAAAACTTCACAATTATTGCACGATATGCCTCAAGCTTTGTCGTTACCCCTAATGAAAGGTCTTCCGCTTCATTGGTGGGATAAATCCTATCCTAAGGAAATCCTTAGAAATCTGTGTCTTTGAGATCTATGAGTAAATTTTCTATTGTGCCCTAAAGGTATAAATACATATTAGAGAATCTCATTGGTATCAGGGCGATAAGAAGTGTACATTTGACATTAATTCTGGTAGTCCGATGGTTAAATTCAAGGGTGATAAAAAAACACACCACCCATATGCTAATGGTGAGGAAAGAAAATATATGTAAATTTCTTGAAGGAGATGAGGAAATGCTTTATGTGTGAAAGATAATGGCACCTGAACATTAAATTATAACTAGAAAACATTTGGCTATGATAGAGGATAGTAACACTCTATTCTACCCCGAATTAATTGTTCATTTCTTCAACTACAAAAAACCATGCCACTTGGAAAACTAGTTCCCTAATATAAGTGTTTTCATAGGAACCCAACAACCTCCAAGGCAGAAAGAGTGAGGTTATTCCATCACAACCATCGAAGTAAACCCCAAAAATGATGTGGTGATAGGTACACTTTTTATTCATTCAACAACAGTGAATGTATTTTTTGATTCAGGGTCTATGCATTAATTTTTCTACTGAATGTTCAGTAGAACAATCCCAATACTGCAGAAAATTAGGTAAGTAAAGATGTCTATGAGAACGGAAAATGGGTAAATCATTACAACCCATGAATATTAATCTTCTGCTATCCCAATTTGTAGATTTAACTTCCCAGAAAAAATCTTCATTTTTCCTCTGGTATAATTTGATGAAATTATTGGCATGTATTGGATTTCCCTATATAGATCCAACATAAATTACTGTGAGAGGTAAATCACTTGTCATATGTTGAATCAACACCTAATTTTGTACAATTTCCTTGATGATGATGAATCTTATTTGGCACCATCATCTCAAGAGTAGATATTACTACCCTATAATAATATGTATCTTTATCAGATGATTGATTCTATGGAATCAAAAATCCTTGAAGACATCCAAATAGTGAGGGAAATCACTGAAGTGTTTCCTGCAGAATTTCCTAGTCTTCCTCCTTAAAGTGATGTTGAATTATCAATTGATGTTATACCTAGGGAATTGCCAATATCCAAGAATCTATATTGAATGATTGTTGTAGAAATTGAGATGTTGAATAACGAACTATTGGATAATCTGGATTGTGGGTATCTACGCGCATGTTATTCACCATGGGGTGTAGCAGTCATCTTCTTCTATAAGAATGGTGGGTCAATACGCCTTTTCATTGATTTTCGTGTGCTTAACAAAATATTGATAATGAAAAATTATCATATATCATAAATTTTTGACTTGTTGTAATCAGCTATGTGGAGAACAATATTTCACCAAGGTTGATATGCGATCATGATATTATCAAGTAAGTGTGAAGAAGGAGGATATCCCCGCGACTGATTTTCGTACAAGATGTGAGCACTCTGAATTCATAGTAATATCTTTTAGACTGACTAATTATCCATGAATCATCATATACATGATGAATAGAGTCTTTAGATATTACCTTTACTAATATTTGGTATCCTTTCTAGATGATATTTTACTATACTCCAAAACCAAAGAGGAGCATGAGGAGCATCCAATCACTATACTATAGATATTTTGAATGGATAAGATCTATGAAAAGTGTAGAAAGTGTGAGTTCATGTTGAATGAAGTCTCATTCATGGGTCATATCATCATATGAAATTGTATATCTATGGATCCCTTCAAAACAGCTGCAATTGAAGGATGGACGAGGAAAACATTAGGGAAATATATCTGTAGCATCCTGGGGTTTGCTGGATATTATCACTGATTGGTGAGAAATTTATCATTATTGTCCAACCCTATTACATAGATAACTCGTAAGGGAGTAATGTTATCTTAGATTGAATAATTTGAAGATAACTTCATGGAGTTAAAATGAAGGCTTATCACTACACATGTTCTCACACTACCCACAAGTGGATAACTTTTTGTGGTAGTCAGTGATGCATCGAAGAAGGGCCTAGCCTGTGTGTTGAGGGAAAATGACAAATTAATTGACTATTCACCAAGGAAATTGAATGTTCAAGAGAAACGTTATCCAACAAATGATCTTGAGTTGGCTGTGGTAATATTTGCTTTTAAAATATGGCGACATTACCTCTTTGAGGAGAATTTTGAAATATATACGGATCACAAAAGGCTCAATATATATTAACATTAAAATATTTGAATTTACAATAACGAATGTGGTTAGAGCTGATCATAGACTATGGATGCTCAATCCATTACCACCCTAGAAAAGTGAACAAGGTGGCAGATTCAAAATGTAGAAATGACCTAGTGATTCTATCACTGATGAGAATTTAAAAGGATCCAATCTTCTTATATTTTATTTATATGGACATGGTAATCCTAAATAATGGGACATCTTCAATTATTTCACTAATGATTTCTCAACTTTCTCTTTTTGAAACGTTAATGGATGCTCAAAAAGATGATATGGTAAATCAAAAAAAAGTGGAAACTATCAAAAATAAAAAATCCTTTGATTTCAATGTTGATAAAGAAGCAAATTTGAGATTTTGGTCAAGATAATGAGTTCCATCAAATCTGGAGTTGGAGAATGAACATTTGAATTATGCACATAGTTCCAAATTTCACTATTCACTCAGGAAACAAAAATTTGTATCGAGATCTCCTAGAGAATTATTTTTGTGATAACATGAAGTAGGAGATCGCGGAGTATACATAAATGTGTCTGGTATGTCCGCAAGTGAAAGCTGAGAGTCATAAGTCTGATGGGATAATGCAAACCATTACCCAAATCATCATGGAAATGGTAGAACATCACAATGGACATTGTCACCAAACATTAGAAGAAATACAATGTAAATGATGCTATCTAGGTTATTGTGGATCATCTTACGAATATTTCACACTTCATTGCAATTCAATAAGATTTACCAATGGATCAACTGGAGCGGATATATATCATAGAGGTGGTAATGCTGCCTAGTGTACAACTATCTATTGTATCGAATGGAGATACAAGATTTACATCTATGTTCTGGAAGAGACATCAACATGCTCTGAATACCGATATAAGCTTCAATGCGGCTTGTAATCCTCAAACTGATGGCCAATTTTTGGATACTATCCCAATAATTGAGGACATATTGAGAGCATGCTCAATGTACATCAAAGGATGATGAGATCAACATATTCCCCTTGTTAAGTTCACTTACAATAATAGTTTTCAATAATGAATCCAAAAGTCTTCTTATGAAGCCCTTTATGGGAAGTGGTGTAGAACACCAGCATGTTTGGATGAAGTTGGGGAGAGAAAACACATAAGTCTAGAAATGGGTGAAGAAATGGTTGGGAATCTTAAAACCATCCAACAACACATTAAAGCTTCTTAGAGACAACAAAATAATTATTCTGATAATCGTCGATGAGACCTAGAGAGTAATATTGGAGATAATGTATTCTTACACATATCACAATGGAATAGAGTTATGATATTTGGTAATAAGGTAATGCTTTGTCCAATATACATTAGCCCTTTTGAGATCCTTGATCGCATTGGAGTAGTGGCCTATCGACTGGCACTCCCACCAAACCTGTCTCCAGTATATGATGAATTCTATGTATCACTATTGAGGAAGTACTTACCTGACCCATCACAAGTTCTCAATCCAAAGGTGGTACAGTTGGAGAATGACCACTCCTATTAAAATAATCCAATGATAATATTAGATCATAGGGAAAGAGTTATATGAAATAAGATAATGCCCATCGTGAATGTGTTGTAGAGAAATCACAGGTTTAAAGAAGAAACATGGGAACTAGATGAAGGGTTGTGGTGGAGTTACCAACATTTGATTTAGTGTGGGAAAAATAAATTTCGAGGGTAAAATTTCTTAAGGGGGGAATATTGTAAGGACCCAAACATTTATTAATGAAAATTCCTCTTAATATAATCAAATGTGTTATTTTGTAAAAAGGATATATAAAACATGTGATATTTTTTGGTTTTATGTATTTGGATTTCAAAATTCCATTAAAAATTGTTATTGTGGCTAATATTGTTGTTTAACAGTGATCACATGATTAGTATAAATATAGGGTATTAACCAATACAATTTATTAGACAAAGGACATGATGCCATCATCCTATAGAATTGATCCATACAAACCCATTTGATATAGCATTACAAGGGGTAGTGTCACTTGGTTGTGATCTTGACCATGCCAAAGCCGAACTTCAACATGTTATGCTTGAGCATAACCGCCTACAAGAGAAGTGGAAGTTAATAGTGATTACCACCTGAGAGATTTTAACTAAGCTTCCCCAAGAGCTTGTCAACATCGCACACCTTACCCTTACATATTATGTTTCTGTTATAAGTGGTTATGTAACATGTCCCTATCACTATTATTATTTTCATGATTTTTATAGAATAAAGTATATATATTCATTTTAGTATTGTTACTTTGTAAATAGTGTTTAAAGCCAAAATAATATTTTTTTAGTCAATATAATATTAAGAAATCTATTTTGATTAATTAATGTATTATTTAATTAAATAATATACTAATAAAATTTTATTACTAAATTAGTTTTTACTAAATATAAATGATGATATAACATTTATAAAAACAATTATAATTTTTATTATGGTTGGAAAGCCGTTTTTTTAGACCCATGATTTTTTGATAAATGACAGTTTTTATTTTAAAAGTATATTTTCACATATATATAAAATTATTTAGATAAAATGAATATTATTTTTCGATTCAGGATATTGAAATTATTTTACATTGGATTTTTCTTAATTTTCTGATACAATAGATTTTTTGGGTAAAAATTAAATACCATTCAAATATTTAATGTGTTTTATGACATCATAATGACCCAATAGTGATGTAATAAAATAATATAATAAGGTTTTATGTCCAATATATGTTTTAACATTAAAATTATTATTTTTTATTTGTTTAATAATTTTATGGTTCCTTAGTGGACCCTTGAAGACAAATTTTTTTTTTTAACTTTTTAAAATGTTATCCTTGAGAGTGTGATTAAACTCCAAAAAAGAAAGCCTGTGATTTTAAGATGTTCATCCATTGGCCTTATAAAATAATTTTCTGTAATACCCTTTGGAAAAAACCATTTGAAAATCGATGGTTTGGTTCTTGGTTTTGATTATTTTAATGTGTAGTGTCCAAAACAAAAATAATAAAGAATTTTCTCCCTTTTCCTATATAAACTCTTTGAATCCCCCACTTCCTCTTCACTAAAAACTTTTTATGCTTGAAAAAACACTTCTATATAATCTATATAATCCTTCAAAGTTTCCGTAATCCTCTAATAATCCTATCTCAAGCCCCTCCCATGCCTTTTTGATCACCCTTACAAGGGATTTCATTCTTTCTCAGTTTTGTATAAATTGTATTATATGTTATACAATTTTATTTTCAAATAAATAAGGTAGGGTATGATTTTGAAAATCCTCTGTACATCTCTCATTATGTTTTAATGGTTATATACCTCTTTCTCCCTCATCAATTATTCCCAAGTACAGTCGTTACCATTCCAAAGTTCCATAAGGAATTTTTCCCTTCTCATTTACATGCAAAGAATTATTTTTTATTATGAATATAAATTGAATTACATATATTGGAACATGTATCTATATAATCCCCTTAGTATCTAGTTCTTTTACATATGATCTGACACCCATTTCTCTCTCATTGACCATTTTTATTAATTCTTATGTCATTCCCATTATGATGCCGAAATTGCCCGGTGATTTTTCAATCCAAAGTCATTATGTAGTGAATAACATTCCAATTTCTCTACCAAGGGTATTAACCTTTATGAACATCCACTTAATGATTATAGAGTTTAATATAAGAATTTCACAATCCTTTATAATGGAATAATTGATTATTTTAAATGAATCCATGTTATATGATCCATGTGGTACACTTATACATAAAATGAAATTATTCTGAAGGGTGCGCCCTGATAGCAGTCCAATGCATAGGGTAATGATTAGTATCATGATACTTCATGTGTAATAAGGGTTAACTCATGATAATTCAGTTGAAATAAGGGTTTACTCATTCTCCGGTTGTAATGAGCCTTGTGTCATGCTAATATCATGTTAAATGTTGATGACACATTTCAATGTTATGATAATCATGCTATATCATGACTTTATGTTCATATTTCTCTTACACTCCATTGATATGATTACTTCTGAACATGTACTTTATTTTTCATATTAAGCCTTTTTTACTCTTTTACTAGGCTTTATACCTCACCATTTTCTAATTCATGTCCTCAGCTTATCCCATACAATTGTGAGTAAAAAGGATTGTGTGTGGTCATGTAGAAGTTGTTTCAAATAAAAATGTGCATTTCATGTTTTAATATGTTATGTAACTTTCAAAATCCCCAAAGACACTAGACCTATCGATCATCTATGTTGTATACAGTAATGATTTTATGTAATAAATCAAGTTTACATGTGTAATAAAGAGTAAGGTTGTTATAAATATTATTAAAACAAGTAAATTACAGAAATAAACATATGAAAAAATATTTAATGAGTTTATTGGGGTAAATAACATATTATTTCATTATCTACAGAATAATCATAAACACTCCAGAAATGAGAATTTAACATCAATCCATTAATAAAATTGTAACTTTTAAATCATAATAAATTTCAAAAATAATCTTTTTTGGATATTTTACCCCCTATATTTCATTATAAAAATTATAACATGAATCTAGGGAAAAAATATATGCCAAAAAATGAATGATTTGGTGAATAAGGCATGTTTCCCAATGAATTAAAATTGAGGAGAAACAATATTAAAATAATGATAAAATTATAATAGAATGTCTGATAAAAAAATGACATAAAATGAAACTATAAATGTCCTCAAAATATTTATATTAATTGTATCATGTGTCAAATGAGGTATATATAAATGAAATGAGTTGCGAAAAAAACTTTTTCATTACAGTTTCATATAATGACGTCTTCATTTTCATGTATGATTTGGTTTGGTAATTTTTATAATTATAAATTTATCATGTTTCAATCATTCAGCAAATATTAAAAATAGTATATATGTTTTATTTATTCATTATATGTAAATTTATAATAATCCATTAATTTTGGAGTCAAAAAATGAATTACATAATTTATGGATAGATTTTTTAGTATGTATGCACGAATAGTGTTCTTATTTTCTATAAATATGTAATGTAAGAAAGGTAAATATTATTTCAAAATTACATAATAATTTTTATCTTATAGATATCAGATATATTCATTTAATTTAATCTCATTACCAGTGGTATCAAAATTAAATGAAAAATGAATCCCATCTTACTAGAAGTAGTAGTCCCAAAATAGGCATGAGTGATGTAATAATGTTATAATGGATTATAAAAAAAATAAATTAGATGTTATATTACAACTAAATTCTTATTAATTTATCTATAATATAAAATAAAATCCTTAAATAAACCATTTTATTTATTTGTGAGAGATGGTGATGGAAAGAAATTTACATTAGTGGGAGAGGAATTAATTTTCCGTACACACAATTGAATGTTTTGTATTCTATTTGTTAGAGAAAGATATGGATGTATGTTATGAAGATAACTGAATAACATCTCACTATGTGAACAAAATGATGATGTTATATTATTATAGTTTGAGAATATTTTATTTATGTAGAAGAATAAATAAAATAAAAATGTTTGGAAAATATGTTTCCACTTTTTCAGGCAACAAACATATGTTAGCATGAAAATCGTAATAAAACAAAGCCCTTTAGAATGTTGGGATATAAGAAATTATAGAATTTTTTTGTTTTGTAAAATCCAAAATTGTTTATATGTGTTGGTATGAGAGGATATGGGGTGGCCTTATATATTTGGGGGAGAGGACACAAATGAAGTAATTTAAAAGAACGTACACCCACAATTTAAACAGGTACGAGGGAACTAGAAAGGATAATTGTGGACCGTAAATATTGTATTATTGATATATATTAAATTATATGAATGTTTTATGTTTTTATGTTTTTTAACATTTATAGGATAAGTTGAAAATCTTTGAAAACCCATTTAAACTTAACAATAATAATTAATTTTTTCTGATTTTACTATTCATTATGAAAAAATAAGTTCACCTTATTATATAGTTTTAACAATGATAATTCCAAAAATGGAATGCATATCAAAAAAAAATATTAATTTATGAGTAATTATTTAAATTTTAATTATTTAATCATACACGATGAAGATAAGATTTGGAATAAAAAATTTATTAAGTATAAAAACAGATAATTTCCAAATTAAATATAAAATTCATACAATGGAAACAAATTTCGTTAAAAATATATTAATTTATTAATTTTACATTAAATATATATTAAATATAATTTATAGTTCAAATTACAGATATGAAAAATGATGTTTTTAATAAAAACTATATTATTCACAATACATCGAAAAACATTTCTTAACAAAAATTTCTCAAAATATCAAGGAATGAGAATTTTGAAATGTAAATTTAATATATTATGTTTTTTTGTGGAATTTTTTTTATATATTGAAAATTTTATTTTATTAACATTTCAAAAGAAGAAGCTAATATAATTTTTTTAATGACGTGTATTTTTGAAGTCATATTGTTTTCTATAAAATGATGTACATACTTGCCAATATATTTTCACTATATAAAACCATTATACACAATTTAAAAAATATTTTTCTTAAATTTAATATCTCCATGTTTAACATATTTCTTGTAATGATCATGTTTAAGATAAAAATATTTATTTTTCTTTAAAAATTATTGTTCTTTTTAGTGAATGCATTCAAAGATATTAATGTTATATTAGGAAATATATTTCATAAAAATAGCGGGTTGTATATTCTACATCACTGAAATTGAATTTATACCATTAAATAATGTCATTCTTATAAAAACAACTGAGGGTAATTCTGCCTCATCATGTCCTTATGTCCCACATAGCTTTTTCAAGTTGGTTGGTTTACACTAAAACCATGAATACATGAGTGGTCTAGTTTCAAAGTTATTTTTTACCATGATTGAAAATAACAACATGTTTATATTTATAGGAATGATCGTGACCTATGGATATGACCATGGATTTCAATACATTTTAAGGATCAGTTATATACTTTCTCTTCAGATATGCATGGAGCACATTATGGACTTGAGAGAGGATTAGTGGTAGTTCCATGTGATATGAAACATTCCCTAATCAATCATGTATATATTTAGGGATAATATACCATGGTATAAAATCTCATATCATTCTAAATATCAAAACCTTCTTTGATGGATACATTTATAAGAAAACCAACTCAACAACTTCATATTCAAAATCTTTTCTATGGTATCTGCATGATTTTTTTTTCAGTATTGAGCTACCTTGATGTGTCATTGAACAAACCTAATTTTCACTAACATTCCCTCAGCTGTGTATAGTACCAATATTTATCATCCCAAACATAATGAAATTATGTTGGATTACACACTTATTTCCATAAGGGGGATTCATAATGATCCAGTAGAAGACTTGAGTTAATTCCATTTTGTGGAGGAAAAATAAACTAGGGGTAGGTTTTTATCTAAATATCCTTTTAAATAATGAGAAATATATATATATATTCCTTATAGTGTTTGAGTGGTTATCTATAATTAAAAATATATTTATGGATGATACAATGTGCTGAAACATAGCTCTGTATATAGGTAATACAGATGTTTTCAATATAACGTCAGGGAAAACCTTGTATCCCTATAGGATATAATAATTTATAGAAATCCAATCAACCTTATATATATTTAATTTATATTATTGAACTATTATATTGTGAAAATTAATCTATAAAAGTGAATATTTTTTCTAAAATTTTAATTTGATTTACTACAACCTATTTGAAGTTATTCCCTTTATAATTTTTGGAGAGTTTGATGAAAAAAACCAATGTGGTTTCTTTAAATCACCATTATCATATGGGTTATAGTTGTAACACCAACTTATAAATTTTTCTCCATGCCACAACATGAATAAATACCATTCAAAGTTATAAAAATATTTAAATATCTCTCTTAATTCTTTTCCACCAGAAATTCGATTTCATGCATCTATAAATCATTTTTTACTTATGATAATAATAATGAATTGTGAACAATGAGTTTCATCTAATAGCTCCTTCTTAAAATTATGTTTTCATGGAATGGATACATGGTTTATAGAACTCTTCATCTCACTATAATAAACATAGAACTAAGGAACATTTCTCAACTCATTTTGTATTTTTACGTCTTCGTTTTGTTCCTCTTTTGACTTCACTTGTATAGATATTTGAAAACTGATTTGACAATGATACTACATTCAAACATAGTTCACAATTTCTTGATTGATACATTATATATTTTTGAATATTAGATCTTTTTAACATCATCATTCATAATCCATCATGATCCTTTCAACTCAAATAATCATACGCCTTGTTTTATTTTATCGGTTGGTAATGTATTGAGAAGTAGTAATTAGTAATCATTCAAAAATTTATCTCTAGCCTTGTTAAAATCTTTTTATGTCATTGTACACTGTAAAAATATATTATTAGTATATATATCACAATTATTGTTATAAAACTAGTTAATTTATTTCCTAAATTTTTAAAATACCATAACTAACATCTAATGAGGTTTTTGGTAAAATTTTACAGGAACAATATTTTTCTATAAGGCAGAAGCTATGACTAAGTATGTCTCCATAAAAATTTATCCCAATCACATTCATTCATGCATAACTATAGATTAATAACCCTTCTCCAATAATTGGAAATGTATTTACTCAATCTTTATATAACCTTAAAATTATATTGATGAACAGTAACTCACAATTATCTATATTGATGACCATGGATCCCTTCAATAAATAGCTTGTGAGTGGATTATATATTCTTGAAAAATTCTGAAAAAACCATTTATAATACCAAAGAGAAAGTAGATAAAATCTAATATCAGACATAATGTATTTTAACACCATCATTAAATATCTTAGATCATTGTTGGTCCAATTGATATACCCTATCATGTGATTATACGACATAAAAATGAAAGCGTTTTTACTGAATTCACACATTTTTAATTTTGAATACAGTTTCACCCTCCATGAGTTCTCACGTAAAATTATCAATTTATCATCATTCTATTCCATAAAAATTTTAAATATAAGAATATATTATATAATTATGAACACAAACCAATCATTTTAACCTCTAATGTCTCAACCTTTTATGTCTATAAAGGTATTAGGGACATTAGTACATCCACAATTCATCACTTTATTTTCATATTTTCTATACCATGTGTTGAATGATATATTGAATATATCATACTCCAAAACCCTCAATTGATGTTATCAAGAACAATGAATACACTTTTAAATTTAGGTATCTCCATGTAATAGATCAAACAATCCATCAATATATTCTATGAGATACATGTTTTGGATTTTTATCTTGTTCATCTCTTAATAATAAACAAAAATTCGACATTGAATAATATTTCATTATAACAAATAACACATAAACCGTAAAGTGGTAAACTATTCCAAATAAATCACTTGTAAAGATTATATAAGATTTTGTTCTTCAATTCATAAAAATAAATTGGCACTATTATATAGGTTGTTCTTTATATAGCTACTGAACCATGTAAAAGTTCTGTTTAGAAATCAACTTATTGTTTTACTAGAAGACTTAGAATCTATCATGAACGTAAGTCAATAGACTCTAACTCAATTGGAATATAATCATGGGTGAGCTCTTCCATAACCATCTCAAATAAATAGTCCCTTTAAATAGGAATCATGACTCATTAAAGGATTGAATATGTATTAGTAGTTAATATATATTGTTCAATTAAATGATAAACATATTTTTTTAATCTATAATTGGAATTCTCTTCCTTGTTAACTGATATGGTATTCATGTATAAAATACCATTCCCTGCAAAATATAAAAATAAATATGACCAAAAGTAATATAAGAAGCACATTTCATGAAACATAAACTAGAGAGGAATCATAGAATTGAGACCATTATGGTTTAACATATTGAATTGATAGCTATCCTCTATTCAAGTCCATCATGAGGGTTTGTAAAAAGTTTTTGAATTTAAAAAATGTATCCCTCAGTGTTCCAAACTAGTTATGCATAAAGAACCATCATATTGGACTAGGTGATAATAAATTCAAATACCAATGCACCCTTAGTAGAGTTATTAACCCTAAGGACAAATTTTCACGAACCACATAAACATGAAATATCTTGAAAGGGATTCAACATCGAGTAAACCACTCACTCTATCCTTCAAAAATATTGTAAGTCATTATACTACACATTTACATATACTTATACATATCTGTAAATATATTTTTAGTGGTCACTATAATGTTTTATAATCCTTTTTCCAAAGGTCGAAAAATTCTATAACGTATATCAATTGTTGTAATCAATTTTTTCCATATATATAAATTACATATTTAATGATGAATATTCATTACATAGCATAATATTATCCTAATGAATCATTTATGTCTACACCCACGATAAACATCTATATATAATCAACTAGTTAATAAGTTAACCACATAATCTCCGACTAGTTTCTCCATTATGAGCACTCTTCTTTAAAATATCATGAAAAAACCATTCTATATAAACAGGTGAAAGTAAATATAAGTAAGGTTGAGCTAAAATGACCAGTAAGGGTTAAAAAGCGATACCTCAACCTAAACTGATCATGTGGGTATATGAACATGAGAATAAAATTTGAAATCAAAACATGAATATCATATTTCATAAAAATGAGTCATGAAATAAACATGTGTTGTTCATAACCCATGAGATATAATTCAATAACTGAAAATAATTAATGATTGTATATCCTTGTTATACTAAATATATTTTATCACATAGATAGGCATAGAAAATCATATACCTAACAGTCATGGATTATTTTCAATTCTATAATAGTGCATTACGATCTCTCCCCAGAAAATCATAATAATTAGGTTTCAATCCCAGGAAAATAATTGTATATGTAGTCCCATATTGAACTGGTTTCACTCCCCAATAACTTAAGGTTTATTTCATGACATATCAATCTTTACACTATGAATTTGAGGTAGATATAGATCCCACAAATCAGATTATGAAAATAGTAAATATTTTTCACAAAAGAACATAAAATTTTCATAATTCCATAAATTATTGAAATGATATGGTTTTCATTAACATTTCATCATAGAACAATTGTGGGAATGAAAGCGTTTTCACAATCATTTAATCAATTAATCATAAAATGACTTGTGGAAATGGAATTGGGTTTGTAAACATTTTTTTTCATCAAATCACACCTTTTCTATGAAAATAATAAGGATTGTATAATTTAATCATATCTATGATATTTATTATGAATAATAAATAGTTGTAATTTTAGAAGAGAAATAATTTTGAATGATTTCATGAAAATTTTATTGAAAAGGATAACCATTCAATATTGAAAATAGTATTCTAAAATAAAAAGAAATTACAAAATATTAATAAAATATAATTTAAAATATAATTGAGAATTTTTAAAGGATGTATTAAATAATTGAATCGTCCTGAAGGGGTTAAATACTATTAATTTCATAAATGTTAAAATGAATATTCATTTCACATTTTTTGTGTAAGAAGTAAAACAATCCATGAATGGAAAATAAAAAGAAGAATCATTTACAAACATTTTTTAACGGTTAAAAATTGGTAAAAAATTGTTTAAGAAATAATTGGATAATATTACAAAAATTATTTAAAATAAAAATGGGAAACTATTAAATTATGGAGAAAGGATAATCGACCAAAGGTGATATAATATTAGTTTTCCATAAAAATATTCTTCTGAAATCAAATTTAGAAATTATGAGGGAATGATGGAAAATAATTTAATTCCTCTAACTTACATTATTATAACAACTTTTATCACATTATTGATTCAGAGATCATAATATGTCATCATAGAAATCATAATAATAAACAATCTCGATAAACAATGATATTTTAACATCAAACCCCTTCCAATATAGTAAATTTTGAATCATTAGCCTTATTAAATAAATTTACTTATTTTTTTATTTAATAACTAATAAATTTTATTTTGGGAATAATAAAATAATTTATTGGTTAATATATACACACCACAAAATAAAAAAATCATGTATAAGGAATGTGTCCCACATAAATAAATGTGTGATGAAGATCCCAATCAAATGTGGATAACTATGAATCATAAACACCCAAAGAGAAAATAATTAAATGATACATTAAATATCATGAAAATATGAAAATTAATTATTCATCCTCTCAAAGGGGAAGCATATACATCACCTAAAAGAAACTAGTCATTAGTAAGGCACATGCCTCTCAAATATTAAATAGTTACTAGAAATACCATTCTTCAAGTTTAAAATTTCATCATACTAATACATAAATATTTGCTAATAAATATATGTTTATTATATATATTACCTAACCATAATCATATATATCATATCATTGGTGATTTATTTATCACCTTTTGTTACCATTTTATCAACAATTACTTATTAAAATCACATTTCATGTTTTATCTAAATCAATTTCATATAAGATTTTTTATTTTAATTTTGTTCAATTTAATTTTTCCATTGTTAAATAATATCTAAAATGATAACCATTATAAAAATATATTATATGTTCATTATATATTTATTTTTAATAATAAAATAATGTTATTTAGATAATAAAAATTACAACATTCATGGAGAGAGTAGGTCGTACGTACGCTTGAACTTTGTATCCATTCCTCAATAAAAATAAAAGATGAAATATGAATATTAATTAATATTTATATAATATTTTTTATATAATATATTTCATATATATTCATTAATTGAACATATTTAACAGAAATGAAAAAATACAATAAAAAATTTAAGACAACTCTTCATGGAGGAGGTAGTCCACACATATCCACAAGCGATGATTTCATTATCCAATGGATTGAATGTTAATAATTTGATTTAATGTTAAAATTATCATAGTATAAATATTTCATATATATCATATATAAACATTAAATCCATTATTATCCATATTCATGAGAGGTGGTTATGAAAAGATAATTATATGAGTCCTGATGATGTATTCAACCTTAAAATAGATCCTTAGCTTTTTCCCATTGCAAAAAAGAAGAGATAAATGTAGAATAGGATACTAAAATAATAACATTTTAGTGTATTATAAATAATAATGTTATTATATAAATATATTTGATGAATATTTTAATGTTGTGTATGTTTAAATAAAATAAAAATGCTTGGGTAAGAATGATACCACTTTTTTAGACAACCACCTTTGGTTTAAAAAATCATTCCTAAGATAGTTTCCTAATAAAATTAATTCCTCTAGAAAATAGGGATGGATGCAAGGAAGTGATTTTTTATGTTGTTTGTGAAACATAAGTAATTTTAATAGTAAATTGGATTGGGTATGTGGTGTCGTTTTATATTTTTGGGAGAAGATACTCAAATAATTTTTAAAAATGAAATTTTAAATAAAATTTATAAACATCCCATAAAACCCAATAATGGGTCTTTATACCCCATTAAATATGATAATATATTATTATTTCCATCCAATAGGAATTGAATATGTTTTTAGGTCAGTGAAACCCTTATCTTTTAAGCTTGACAACCATATAAACCCATTTTAATATTGATCGTTGTAATAAATTGTTCTTGTTTTTAATAAAAATTTTGAAACAAATTAGACTAATTAATTTAAATAAATAATGATAATTATAATTTTAAAAACATTTTAACCCAATTATATACAAATAGTTAGAAGTTTTTATTTTAAAAATAATCCCACAACCACAATAGGATAAATATTTTCAAAATAAATATTTGCATACGTATGGAATGTTTTATAATAAAAATTCAATATAAAACTGATTCTAATGGCATAAATTTCTTAAAAATATATTATTGAAATAATATTACAATGAAACAAATATTAATTTTTTAAGAAAAAATATTTAAATGAAAATGATGATTTTGATAAAAAAATATAATTTCTCACAATTTATCGATAAAATTAATTTTTTAGAAAATTAAAAATAATGAAATCAAGTATAATGATTAAATGTATATTTTAAAAATGATTTTATTGAGTAAAATAAATTATCTTAAATGGTAAAATTTAATTTTATTGTTTCTTTATAAAAATAAATGAAAATAATATTTTAATGAAATGTATTTTTGTAGTATATGAATACTTTTAAATATAGTATGTATATATTCTGAAATATATTATCTATATATAAAATCATTATACATATTTTTTAAAATGTGGTTAATACTATTTATATGACTATGTTTAATGTAAATATTATAAAAACCATGTTTGAAATACTATTATTAACACAATATTTTGGTTTATTAAAAATATGTGTTTCAAGTAAAACAAGATATTGAATAAATGTTATTTTTTAAAATAATAATTCATTGAGTATTGTGGTTTTATAAATTTTATAATAATAACTTTGGGAAATGTGATGGGATTAAATTTTATTTTTTTCTATTGTTTATAATGATCATATAAGAGAGTTCCAATCATAATTCATCATCAATACTAGGTTGAATGACCAATGTCGAGATGTTTTTTCATGTAAAAAAGTAACTAACTCACTATATTTAATCATTGTATTAATTAACGAAAATATTATCCTTAGATGAAATAACTAGGTTCTATTTTACATGTACAACCAATCATGTAATCAGTATTCATAGAATCATTAATATGTAGCTAATTGTTTTCAATTGGAGAAACAACTAGTATATCTAATTGGGAACATATGCACATAGCTCCCCAAAATAGGTACTCATTTTCTAGATTCACAAAATTTGTAATTCGTTCAAGTAGATACCCTATTTTGGTTCATAACTAATATCCAATACTCATCTACTATGATATTAATGTCGAACTGTCGATGAAGGCCACACCCAACCAATATATTATTTAAATGGGTTCTCCATTATCCCAACTATTTCATAAATGTTAATTATTTCCATATAAGAACATTCTAACATACTTTTTAAAAGGATATACCGTCAAATATATTCAAACACATATTCCCCCCAATATAATAATTAATAAAAATACTAGGGTGTTCACATCAATGTGATCTCATCTAAACATGTATTACTTTGATAATGGGAATCTATAATACTATAAGAGACCTCTACTCATTTTATTCTTAACTCATACTGCGGTCATGAAAAATTAAACCATGTATTCCCAAGATAATAAGGAATACATTATAGAGTATTTATGGAACCTTATATAGAACATCCCCTCCACTCACATGACTTGACTATTATAAAATGACACCATATCCAACTAGAAACAATGTGATTATTTAATAATCCTAAAATATCCTATAATTGATACATGAACATAAAAGTGAATAAAATTTATTTTGAGAACAAATATTTCATTACCTGATCACATTAACAATGTGAAAAGAAATCAATACATATTAATATAAAAGGATAACCAAGTAACATAGAAAGGCCATTTCATGATTAATCCCTACACATAATATCACAAGTATCCTTTTATATAATTATATGTTCTTGTATGACTTCAAACTAGTCAGAATAGATCCTAGTTGTGTTAACCAAAACTAAAAGACACAATTATAATATACACATGTACCAAATTAGCTATTAATTTGTTATTTGGAACCAAATCTAAATGTTATTTTAACATACTCATATAAAATACCTAAAAAATTCCATTGGTCAGGGATATAGGACAATAAAATGTGACACTAAATTACATTTCATACGAGCATAAATGCTTTGATGTGTACAATTAAAGGTAAAATAACTCTAAAGGTTTACATTCATATCACATGCATATTTATGTACCCCTTCTAATGGTAGTAATCAAAACTCCTCAAAAAAATACCACATCATTTTATGTTGATAAATTACATAGTTCCTATCCATAAGGAATTATACTAAAGAATAACTAACTAATGTGATAGAATATACATGAACACTCGAGAAAATTATATAAAAAATACAATACATGATGATTTTCCCCTCAGTTATGGGGTTTTATTTATAAGATGCATGATAAGCATAAAATGTATTATTATTAGGAGGGTTTCATAAATATATGAAAAATCCATGATAGTTTATGAGATAATAAAATAATACACTTAAAAGGATAGTTTTAGGACCAATCTTTTAGACCTTTAGATAGAAATTAAAGAAACACTCTATAATTATAATGACCAGACAACATTATAATGTCTTTTTAAAACACAAAAAAGAATTCATAAACTCATAGTGTTATAGAAATGAAATTTCAATAATTCAAACAAACATTACTTCTAACCATTTGTTCATGAATAATATGTAAACAATGAACTCTTAATGATTTTAAAACATCACTAATAAAAAATATAATGTAGTTATTATAATAATAATAGATTAAATATACATGAGTTGAATAATTAAAAAACATATGGCACAATATTTAGGGCACACAAACCAAACTCAATAATTTTGGTCTATCTTAACTTCTTAAAAAAATTTCCAAGATTATTTTAAAATATATTCTAAATTTTTCGTCATACATTATCATTATTATCTTTTAGATTGAATTATCAGTCACCATAATGAATACAAATAATGTTATTTGTCTTAGAGTCTCTCTAATATTCCATGTATATTCATTCATATATTTTTTATGAACTATGATATTTTCATTATTAGTAACTCCATTTATTGATGAATGTGATAATATACCTTCTTATATCGTGGGTTAATATCATATTAATACATGTTTCCCATTTATATTGATTGTGTTCAACATTATTAGTAGAATATAATGAGATTTGGGTAGTCCTAAAATTATTTATCCTTACAATGAATGAGGTAATGTCATATATCTCACTAGATTATTATAGGTGGAAATGATGTTAGCATTTTTAAAATGAAGTTGTTGTTATTGTAATCATATGGTTTACAAGAATATGATACTAGATGTTTTCATAAACTATATGTGACAATGATACGATTACCTTGGCTTTTAATGTTTTGATGTTTACTTATTATATATATTCCACATTCCATAGATCATTTATATGGTTTCCAAATTCCTACAATGATCATACTATTATTATTATATGATATTAATAATTTGTCACACCCATGTACTCATATTGATTCCTATATCATATACACACCTTTTTACCACCCCTTATTATTATTTTAGATTATAATTTTTGTGATCTTAATACCATGGTTAATATATATATATATATACATATGATTATGTACTATGATTTTTGGGAAATACCATGGGATAGGAATAATGTTTGAATTCGTATATTCCTTCATGTTTATAGTCATAATTTTCATAATACACAAAATAAATTAGTTCTATTATATTGTTTCTTATCACCAAAATTATGTAATAATCATGTCTATAAATATTTGAATTAGAGTATGTATCATAAAATGTATTAGCCAATTTATGAATTAGGTTAATAAAATTTAAATATGATAAATCATTAGGATTTTAGAAATATTGAATTTAGGACTAATTTATTCAAATTAATTTGTTATCCATTCATATTTATCATATTCTCTGTTATATATTTTTAATTTATATAAAAAGTAGAGAATCAAGAAAAAGATCTATTTAATGATGTTACAAATAATACAAAATTTTTTTGAATGACATTCTAAATATAATGAAAAGTGTGGATAACATGAAAAATTAAAAAACATTCCCAGTTTTCCTAGGTTTTAAATAATAATATGAACTATATTGCACATCCTTTTACCCCCATGAAATGATAATTATCCAATTAGTCATGTATGAGACAGAAAACATCTTTTTTCGGTGGATCATGAGATCCACGTATTATTGAATAAGGGGACAATGCCATGGATAATAAATTTGAAATGATTTATTAATTTTATTATGTGAAAAAATCAATACATATTCCTTTTATATGTATAATATTATCAATGGAGTAATCAATCAAGATTATAATGATAATGATTATAGTTGTTGTTTTGGAGTTGAATTAGATTAATTAAATATTTCATAATATGTTTTCCCTTAATCACTTTCTAACACAATGGATATAGACTTTCATATGAATAAATTAAAGGAAAATTAATATTTTTTAACTTTTATGATAAATTTGATGAATATTTTTTGATACACCTCATGTTATACAGTATAATATCATTGAAAAATATATAGATTACAGAGTGATTTAAAACAAATAATATAAAATGCTCTAAAATTCGGATTCATTGGGATTTATAAAGAATTTTTTCAATGTTATATAAATGTAGACATTATATTTTTAGATTTATACCATTTATAAAGACACCTAAATAAGTTGATTGGAATTCAAGATATAGGATAAAATTATAAGGTAGGAAAGAACATTATATTACCCCTCTGTCTTATTTGTCAAAAGAATACCCCTAAGAATTTTCTCCATATAATGAATAATGATATCAGTGTGGAAAAGGTCATAAATTATCTAAATGATTATGGAACACTTAGAATACATCTAATCTAATGGATATATGAAAGGAACCATTTCATACATGACCTATGGTTTGACACTTCAATTGAAATGGATGTGAATCCAAAAGGATCGTGGGAACTGTTAAAGTTATTGACTCCCAAGACAATCAATATATTTCCATCCGTATAATAATGATACATCTATAAAAAATATATAAATTTGTTCAGTGAATAAATGAAAATTTTATCATTTCATATATAATATGAATTCAATTTATTCAAATAAATAATTATAGTTAGTTAAAATATTTCTTCATTAAAGTATCAGTAGAAAACTCTTTTAATACCATTATAGCATAAGATAAGTCAAACATATATTCAATTATGTAGTGATATACATGTTTTGTGTGAACATATTATCATCATCAAAGAGTTAATAGAGTGTAAGAATGGATGAATTGATTGATTGTGATGAATGATATAAATCACAAACAAGTCTGCAATAGATATAATATGTGTTCTGTTAGTGGAGAAGAATTTCTCTGCATTATTCAGATCATTATTGGGAGGCATTTCTATATGAATTAAGAAGATTATATCCAGATCATTGAGTGAATAATACAAAAATCTAGCTATATACTAGAAAAATTGTTGTTGGGTTTCAAAAACTTTTGGGTTATAAAATAAATATTTATTCCATTCCCCTTATTATTATCATAAATCCAAGTGAAAACTCTACATAAATAATAATAATTTTATTGATTTACATGAGAATCACTAATACCAAGGAAAATATAAGTATAATTTTGGTTGCATGAAAAAAATTATAATTATTTCCATGAAATTTAAAAAGACATTTCATATTGGATTATTAAAATGGGTACGCCAAATGACTCCACATATTTATGGGGCCCTGAATAATTACTTTTTTATTAATTAAATATATAAAATTGAATGATTCATAAATAAATAAGTATATATATATATTATAATCATTGAAATTATGGAATAAATATTTATTAAATAATAAAAAAATTAGATAAATAAGTATTTTTGTTACCATGTGATTAAATAAAAATAAATATATTTTATAGTCATGTAATAAAAAAATAATTACATGGGGAATAAATATTAAATAAATATTCAACTCACATATATATATTCTCAAATAATTGAAATTTAAAATGTTTTGATCAAACCAAAACTAATAATTATTTTACCATATATGGGAATAACATTTATCCAAATTCTAAAATTCTTATAGAATTTAAATGAGTTTCTAAATACACATAGCATGTGTCCCTCTTGGATCCATTATAAATGTAATTATGATACTCAATAAAAATTCCCATGGTTTGAGTCAAAAACATGATATGGGCCCCATAGGGAAATTTATTAATGTTATAATGATATGTTACCTCATAACATTGTACACCGTGTAATATAATCACTTTTCCATTATATATATAATCTAAAATATTCCATACTGGATACATAAACCTATATAAATTATTTTGCATTCATTGAATTGTTTTAAATGAAAATGATGATAATTCCTATATAGTTATTGTATTAATAAAATATATTTCCTTCAATCAAATGGAATAATGTGCTAAATTTCATCAAAAAATAGAATAGATTAATCCTTTTTTGTATTTTGTATTAAAAAAATCAGTTGTGATGCACAACATAAACCGAATCACCATGAGAAAATAACAATATTTTTTTTCAATATAATAATTAACATGACTAATGTCATGTACTAATAATAATCATAAATATTATTGATTATTATATATTTTTATAGATATAAATATCAATTGATGCATATAAATTTTGGATATATTATTTTCTGGTCATTATCTCAAAATATTCTACACTAATGATTACAATGTTATTAAACATAAAAAATGGGCCTTTTGGTCTCATTATTCACTAAAATTGATATATTGTAACATTTTTTTAAAAAAATAAATGATTTCATATTTCCATATAAGTTATATTTAAAAATAATATCCATTCACTTAAAGTTTCACATCGATGAAGGGAGATGCGATAACATGTATGTGGGACTACTAAATAGAAGAAATTTTCCTAAACTATTGAACAGAGAAGAAAATTTATAATTTCATATGATGCATTATTAATATTCAAATACACTAATATAGTTAATTCTTAATTTAATAGATTTTTTTTCATGTGAACTAACTCCAAAATACTCTACCTTGCAATAGGGGAAACTACTAACAACCATTAATTATAAATCTATCACATGATTCTCATTATTCTACTTGGGTAAGCCTTTTTTAAATGGGGTTTCCACATTTTTATCCATAAAAACTCACCACATAGATAATTCACACCACTAAGACAAATCCCTAAATATGTGATATTTTTAAAAAAAAAATCAATATAATTTTATGTGACCTTTTATCATTTTTAATGTTCATATAGGAAATATTATAACAATAAAATGTGATATTATATCTACAATATGACCCCAACTAGGATATTCATGATCAACATCATTATGGTTATTTCATATAACCCTATGTGTCTACCCCTATAGATAAGCGTGTTTCAACAACTGGTGGTGGAATAAATTTTATTTTGGGAGAATACACCCAATGTAATCATTGGAATATACTATAAAAAATAATATATAACAACACATTATGGACCAGTATAAGATAATGTAAAAAAATTAGTAGAAAAAGTAACCCATGACACACATATCAATAAAATAGGCTGCCAATGGGTAATCCCAATCATGTTTTTTAAGGTGTAACTTGAAAAATAAAAAAACTTGGAATCATCATGGGTCTATATCCATACTAGTATCACCTCCAGGATCCACTAAATATTTAAATTCTATCATCACCTTTCCCATATAAGAATCATTAATCTAGTATTCTTCATGTTAATCAAGATTCCAATATAGGGTGTGAGTTATTAAAACCAACATGAGAACACCAATACACCATTATCATTATTTAAAATGTATAACTGTTGTTCTCATGGTAATTGTAAATGAAAAAAAAAGAAACAACAATCATACGTAAATCACTCATGTGAAAACATGGCCACCATAGATCCAAACATTACATGATTTGTATCAGGTTATATGAAAAATCTTAAATTATATTGGAAAATGCCTATATAAATACACAAACATGGTGAAAATGCCTCTCTAAACTCACAATTTATTGTGCCATGTCTAACCACATGTTTATTGCATCCCTCCTATATCATTATTCATGCATCAAGACCATCAAACATTCTACCATTCACCATTCAATAATGAAGTCCATCATATCATATCTATTACTCAGGAAAAGATATAATTCTATATTACACTAGATGACACTACCATTTTTCTATCCTTATGTCCATCATTCCCTGACCCATATATTTGGGTCCATCAATTTCATTAGTGAAATTTCATTCATACTCCCCCTATAAGGGATAACCTAATCAGGATGGCCTTAACATGTAGAGTAAAATTTATAACACATTAAAATTAATGATGATCAGAAAAAATAGTTCATAGATGATAAAAGTATACCATAAAATGGAATTGTTAGAATCAATGGAAGAAATAAGACAATTTGATAAACATAAAAACGGTAAAATGTTACATATGAATTATCATGGAATCAAAAATAATATATGGGTATTATGAGTTACACAAACACAATCACTTCTAATAACTATAAATCATTATCAAAAAATATATTCCAATGCACATATTGGACAAGGAAATATGTTCATTCAAGTGCGTGAAAGGGAAAAATAATTTCTTATGTTTTTTTTAAAACAAACTTCAAAACACATCTAGAGATGATTCCACATATCAGCCTGATAAGACATTGAATGAAAGAACCAATTCCATCAAAGACACATTGTGTTATTATAACGAGATTCAAAAATATTCTAATATATATGATAATGGCATAAACCCACATACATCCTCGAATAGATATATAATTTTAGAATTCATGTTGATCATGGTAGGGGATACTAACACTTCATATCCATTAATATTTTCGAGTAGATCTATGAATTAATCAATATATTAAATCCATATCCATTTATTGTTGAGTATATATGTTATATATATGACAATTCTACATTAATTAATGGTATATCTAGATAAAAATGGATGAAGAATGATTTTTGGATCACATTCATTAAATCACCATCATTAAACAGACATGGATCCTTTATAATCAATCTTGTATGGAAATGAAATTTTTTAAGGATGTATTTATAGTCTTTTCACTGGAAGGTGATGTATTTTTTGTGAAAATAATTGAAAGTGGGAATGTTTTTCTTATTATTGAGGATTTTTAGATCGTTAATCCATGTACACAAGGTTAGGTCCCATGGTTTTTGAATCTATGCACATGGTATGTCAATGTTTATACATCATGTAGAAACTATCATTATTTCATCACAGAGGGAATATCACTAGGAACGAACTGTGAAATTGGGTACTAGAACATGTCACATGGCTTATTATATTAGTTTATACAGATTGTTAAATTGTGCACCATAACCATGATCAACCCTATGTACTTCACCCACAAATAGAATAGTTTCCATGTGGATGAGGATTATTTTTACAAATCATCATCTAACTAATAAACATGATATTTATATCTAAAACTCTCCAAACCCAACCATAAACCCTATAAAACTCCTACACAGTACATATTTGGTGATAAAGTGCATAAATAATGAATATAACATTGAAAATATCAACAAATTTGATCCCATAAAAATATCCACCTTAAAATACTTCTAATCCCCATAAATAATCTATTGTAATATTCCTTTAATAACCAATGCCATAGAGCCCAAATATCAGACTAAAAGTTCATGGGTTTCTCATCGATCCATCCATGCCACAATAGGATCCCCAAAATTGTCACATTCATTCCACTAAAAACCTTATAGATTCAATTAATAAAAAACGATGTGCGTTCCACATTAAATACATATACCTCCAGCTGAACATCCTTTAGGTTTGATCTACATGTATAGTATTATCCATGTAACATCCTTGATGAGACACATGAAAGGATACAACCCGACCCCCTAGGGACCACCTAAATAGCGTTAGCATGAGATATAACTACTCCAAACTAGCCTCTATAGCCTAGGGGCTTTCTATATGTATTGATAAGGCATATAAAAATGTAGGCCTTTGAATAATGTACTTTTATGCATTTAAATACCACAAAGAACACATGTTTTTTCGATTTAATTTTTTTTTAATAATGCATATATACATATAAAATACTGCAGCCATAATAAGATAAAATATACTATAAAGAACAAAAATTTGTAAAATAAAATCCCACAAAAAACTGGAAATTAAAAAAATGCCTTCTCATAAGGGGGGACAACTATTAAATGAAACAATGGTATACACTATAGTCTGTCTATAAATAAAAAAGTTCCACCTTCTTATAATATTAATGTAATATGTAAAAATATTCTTCATCTATATATGACATGTCATGTGAGTGTAGATCACTAGAATATTTAACTATAATAATACCCTATGGGACTCCCTAAGAATCCAAAAATAAAGCACAAATACTAAACAGCTCATCAAAAATAAATATGTTAAAAAAGAAATAAGACTTAATGATAGTATAGGATATCCTTTATATATTCATAAATGTATCATATTCACAATATATCTCAACCAATTCCATATGTATATCCCCTCAAGGATTCAAGGTAACCCATTTCCTAGAAAAAGCACTACCCAAACAATACTTTCACTAATGGATCTTATGCTAAAGGTTGCACTTGTCAGGTCGAGCCATGATGAAGCACATATGTAAATGAGAGTGTTAATATTATATACACACTCCATTAAACTGATACTTCAACTAAAATATAAAATCACTTTAGGCCACTTAGAGAGATAATATCTCCGTACAAAAATAAGGGTTAATTCCTAGGTGTCACTATGGGGACAACTGACCATACTAGTATTATAGTCATTGATAGGGGATCAGAGACCTTTAAAGTGTTGGTCATCCAAATTCAACTAAACCAAAAAAATAGAGAAAACCTAGGAAAAGAGGATCCCAATATGGAAATAGGTGGTACAATATCCAGTTCTCCTTGGGGGGACACTAGACCGTACTAGAAACAATCTCCCAGATAGGGGATCTATTCTTGTATAAGTGATTAATCATTACAAATACAAAAAACATTACTATAAAAAAATTAAATTATGACTTTTTTAGTCCTACCTAAGGGTCTAGAACTTGATACACTGATTTGGGGTCAAATAAAAAGGATAATTTGGGGAAACTATCGCATAATTGAAATTCCTCCTTCATAGGGGATTGATGAACATGATATATTTTCTCATACCAACTGGAGAAACCCATATTAGGGAATAATGAATGACATGAGGATTAATCCAGGACACTAAGTATGAAGCATTATCTTTGTTATTTAGGGTTATACTGACTTATTATTGGGAAAATATGTCGTATTGATCCCCACATAAGTATAGCAGGAAAACTCAATCCATAATAAGGGAACTGACCCACACTACCTTGATCACCAGGAAGCTATAGAGGTGTCAACATACTGCATTGAGACGGTGATGCTTCACAAAACCCTCATAGTAATGTAACAAGTGAACACAATCCACCAAAAATGTTCGAAGTAAGCTCGATGAAACTAACCACGAATCTAAAAACGGATAAAGGAAACAATGACATATCTAGAAACGAGTGAACAATGTGTCCCTAGGGGTACATAACCATCAGTGTTGAAAAATGTAGAATTAGTGAAGACATATCCTGGTAAATTAGTATATGTGATGGGATAACTGAAGAATGAAATGGAATCGGCAACCCATTCTTATAGAATGAGCATACCAATTTTTCTTTATAAAAATTGCTTACATGTAAGGAATAGACATGAAGTTTATTAGATTTAGGGTAAATTGACACATCATCAACTTCACCAACACAAGAGTGTGTTGTCGGAAATCCGATCTCAAAACATTTTAAACATCTTTTTCTAGTTGTCATGAAACTCATCATGATTAGACAAAACTCCCAAATGCTGTGGGTTGATAGAACAATCCTCTGATACCACTCTTTGATGACCCAACACATTGGAGAACTCTTAGCTAGAGAATGGTCGAGCAGCAACAACCGAATTACCTCCTTCATAGTCATGGGGTTATAGACAAGTGTCGAGATAGAATCTTGAAAATTTGAGTCCTTTTTCAAATATACATGTATACACACACATGTATTCAATCCCACAAAACACTGAATCATATAAATAAAAATAAATACACTCATATACATCTATTATATGAAACTCATACTATGAAATAAATTATTAGAAATCATAAAAGGGCCCAAATACATTCCACTAAATATAATAAAATATAGTATAACCTACTCTGAATAAGGGGACTACTATTAATGGAAACACTAGTATACACCCAAATTATTAACTATCAAACAAATATCAACCTGCTCTTTTCCTTCCAAGGAAATTGAAAAAAATCCTACCATCTATATAAGACATGACATTAGTGGGAAGATCCCATGTAGGGGTGGGTATAAAAATTCCGAGAAGAACATCCTAAATACCACAATCATAATTCATCATGATTAATTTTATCATCAAACACATGTATTTAAAACATGATATGAGACCAAATGACAAAAATTATATCCTATATAAAACCATAAATATTTTGGAGTCACAAAATGTCTCAGTATCTTCCAACAATAGATCTTCTAAATGTTTCAACATAACACTATTCTAGGAGGAACCACACTTAGAGCTTTATATACACTAGTGAAACTCACCCTAGAGGTCATGCTTGTCAGGTCTAGAGACAATAAATAATACAAGGAACTAAAATGGATCATATAAGATACCCACTCCATTAGAAAAATACCCCCATCATAAAAAAGAGGATCACTTCAAGCCTCTCATAGGGATTAGATCGAGATATATATATATGGATTTAACACACAGAAATCATTATGGAGATAGTAGACCATACTATAATTATCTTACATGATAGTGCATTTCCACCAACAACATTTTTTGTCAAAAATATTCCACAAAAATAACATGGTATGAAAAATTGGAAAATATTAGTGTAATATGTAGAAAGGGTGCCAACACCCATATATCACGGACATGGACTACGAACCCTACTAGAAAAATCCACCAATATAGATGATAGATGACCAAATAATCATAGGAAACATTATCAAAAAAACCATTTAAGGGAAACCATTATGAATAATAGGATATCTGGGAGCCTCTCGGTGGGATCAGATATTGATACTTAGATTGTATTCAACACCTTAGTTTCACTAGGGTGACACTACACCCTGGTGGAATAATCATCCAATATAATGACTAATTTCTATATATTTATTGGAAACACCAAATACAATAAAACTATTTAGGTAATCATGAACGACATGAATATAGTTCTGAGCTCATTGAGGGATAGTTTAGCCAGGACACTAATGGGTCTTTTGTATGATGTTAAAGACCTCATCTCATACTAACCCTCATCAGTGTGTACTAAAAACTCAATAATGATTAAGATAAATAACCCACACTGTTCTGATCATCAATAAGCTACATAGGGGTAACCATCCTATGATGAGTAGATGATGTTTCATAGTACCCTCATATGAATTGAATAAGGGAAAAAAATCTAACGATACAAGTTTAATGATGATAATTGAATCTCACTAAGAAGTTGATTTGATGGGAAAGTGTAATACAAATTATCCTCAATGGATTATACGATGTTTCTGAGGTGGAACATATGATGCCTCTCTAGCCATGGAAATACATGTGTCTCACACTAAGACAGAATGAAATTTTCCACATAACATGGTACCTCAGGAGGGTAAAAAATGTGTATTTTTCACAATGGAACTCATTGTATAATCTTTACATTCCCATGTAAAATATGTCATTCCCATGAACTTGTTTTTGTTTGAGTACATGGATACTTCTGTGTACTATGGGAAGTATGTTTAATTCCAATAAATAATGTGTATGGGTAAACATGACAACCTTTTCATTTACTACATCTACAATCCATGACTATTTACTTGTTTTCCATGATGTGGGAAATGAAACACAAGGAGGTCACACTAAATGGACACCTAAGCATGTAACCCATGTACACATTGATCCATTCGACTAAGATTCATAAATCCTATGACACAAGACACATGGCATGAGTTATTTATAAATTCACAGAGACACTAAATTCCCAAAAAAAGATCTATATGATTTTTTTCATAGGAATACACGTTGTGTTGTTTTAAATTTCACTAAAATTGTAGATTGTACATTATTCTCCACCAGAGCCATCTTAAGCCACAAATTCTATCTTGAATCATAACAATCGTATTAAATATATGGTTAACCGAACCATATTACCATCTCTAGGTAGATTCTAGCTATAACCACTACATGGGAGACACCCACCATTGTGCCTTATCAAAACCACATGATAAAATATCTATCATGAACTCTTGATATATTTTTGGGACTATTGTCATTATAAATTATTAAAAGAATGATGGTGGGTCTATTTCCAAAACCTGCGGTACTGATCCATTACACCAAAGACATAAAGTGAGATGACCACCCATTGGGAATATAACTTGTTGACCTCACCTATTTTGATAATCTCAATTATGTTTCAATATGATTTGATAATCCCAAATAATTTTTATCTATATACTAATTCTTTCAATCTATGACATCCTACTATAATGTTGATAAATTTATAAAAATAATAATTCGAATATGTTAATCAATGTTTATCTATGTTTATAAATACTATGAAATAATTCTAACTCAATATGGATATGTTTTTCATAGAAAAGATAAGTGTTATGTCCACCGGTATGCATAAGTCCACCGGTACGCACATAGCTACTGATACAGAAAAACAGATACACGACAACTAATAAAGTTAAGTACACCGGTACCGAAGTATTATGATATGGATAAGGACACTTATATGCATAACAGCTACTGATAGAAGAAGAACTATCAATAGAAAAAGTCTACCAGTATGCACAAGTTGATTGATACAGACCTATCAGTACATAGTCTACTATTATGTAAAGTTCACTGATACACAGTTACAGATAGAAACAGATAGCTACCTATATGAAGTCCACTGATACAGAAATACAAATTCTACTGATACATGTTTGCTGATACAAAGTCAACCAATATAAAAGAGATGTCGATAGAAAGAGATTCTGATACATAGAGCTATCATTAAAGGGTAAGAGCTACCGATATTGATGAACTAGAGATATAAGATCCCTGATAGTAAGAGCTACCGATGGAAACTAGTCACCATTTATCTAAACTCTATTTCTATTTTTTTTATTTTTAAATGGTCATATTTGATGATTTTAATGAACCTACTATTAATTAATTATAGTGGTTGGAACTTCAGTAATCGCACCTCATACATGTAAAAAGGTAATCATTCCCATTACTGTAGCTGAAGATATAAAATGGAACCTCGATAGAAACCAGAAAAGAGAAGGATATACACAATAGAGAGGCGACATCTTTACACTCTCTTACTTGAAGAACATTGGACATACACGAGGCCATTCATACAAGGAGAGAACACAAGATGAACATTAGTAAAGGAGTGAAGAACTACAACGATCTCTCCATGCACTCAAGCTGATCAAACTGAACATGAATGTTAAGGATGCAAACGACACTCTATTTTTAGAAAAAAAAACTAGAGAAGGACTCAGAAGCATTTCTAATTAATCAAAAGGAGTCTAGAGCTGCACTTAAAATCACTAGAGCATTCTAAAACACATATCTACTCTCTCTTAGTGAATCTTTTACTTACATTTTAAGCAGAGTTTATACTCTGTATTTTCCGTACACATATTGTATATGGTGCTAAACTAAAGGATTTATAAATCCTCACACAATATTTTCCCTATACTCTTGTATACCATTGTGGATAGTGGAAGAGGTCAAGTGTGACCTGAGTAGCCTTTGTGCTATTGTTTTGTTTCCCACGTAGAACTATGGTAGAGGTCATAGGACTTGGACAATCTTTGTACTGTTGTTTTATCCCGATCCAGGGTATGGATCAAAGTATATATAAACTATTTGAGAGGACTATGTCTTGGCTTGAGAATGAATGTCTTGGTTAAAACTTTTGTGCTTGTTTATTTTGTTTTAAACTATATTGAATATTCTGCTACTAAGTACTTTAAATAAAAATATATTTTAAAGTAACTCTTATAGTTAAACTAGAAAGTGTTTGTATTTATTGTAAAGAATTAGGTTAGTTTCAAAAGTTAATTATTATTCAGATTAGATTAACTGTGAACTAATCAATCTCTTGAGAATATAACCGACCCTTTACTGAATTATAAATTCAATATAGTTTAGCTTGTTATTAAATTTGGAGGATTTTTAATAAGAATATTTTTAACAAAAATTTTAATTGCAACTCAATTCACCCCCTCTCTTGAGTATCCACTCCGACCAATATTTGGTACCAGAGGGTTTTTTTTATTATTAATAAAGGATTTCCAAATACTTAGTTTTTCAACTGTGATTTTAGTTGTATCCTAAAGATCTTAAATTTCTGTTAGTTCTAAATTTTACCACTTTAAATAAACCTGTTAAAATCATATTACGGATAATAGTTTAGAAGGTGTTTCTATCAACATGCCACTTTTCTTTAATGGTGTAAATTATGCCCAATGGAAACTGAAAATGATAATTCAATTAGAAATAATGGGATTGGATATCTGGACTACTATAGAGACTCAATATAAGATTCCCAAAACTGAAAGAACTACCTGTGATGAACCTACTAAAATAGCATACAATAATAATTGTAATGCTATGAATGCCATGTACTGTGCTTTAGGAGATGAATAATTTAATCGAATATCTTCTTGTAAAACTGCTTATGAAATCTAGGATATGTTGGGTGTTTCTCATGAAAGAACAGCCAATATTCAAGAAATGATATTGAATTCCTACACTATTATGTATGATAATTTTAAAATGAATACTGATGAAACTATTTCTAACATGTATCTCAGTTTCAATGAGATAGTAAATACAAAGAGCTCACTTGGAAAAGCTGTTCATGCAAAAGAACAAATCATGAGGATACTAAGATGTCTACCAGAGAGATGAAGAGGTACATCAGTCTGAATCAGAGGATCATGTGACATAAGTTCACTGCCTGTTAAAGAGATGCATGGTAAGTCATTGATGTATGACAAATCAAATAAGGTAAACAAAGAAGAAGATGATGAACCAAGGAAGATTTCAGTAGCCTTCAAATCTACTACCTCAAAGAGAACGGACTAGGAGAAACCTCATACACCTAATGAAAGATAAAAAGTGGAAGTTCAGATACTGATTGTGATGAAGAGATGTCTCAGACATCCAGAATATTCAAAAAATTCTATATGAAGAAGAAATTGTTCATAAAATAAAACTACAAAGGAAAGTATGACGGATGAGGTAATGGGAAGTAAAATTGGAAGAAACTGGATAAGGATGAGAGATAGTGTGCTATGAATGCAAATGGAAATGACACATTAAGGAAGACTGTCCAAAGTTAATGTTCAAGAAGAAATAAGACTACAAGGACAATATGTACAAGAAAGCAATGAAAGAAACTTTGAGTGCTTCAGAAGACGACAAAAGTGAATCTAAAACTTCTGATGCTGAAAAGAATCATGCCAACATGTGTTTCATGACAAACACATCTGATGTAACATTGGATACTCTTGATTTAAATTATTATTATTATGGAGATGGTTCTGAATCTAAAAATATGTCTACTGAAGAATTATTTTAATATTGTAATATTCTAGAAGAAACCTGTAATGAATTTAAGGACAAGTATTAGACCTTGAAAAAACAGCATGCTTTGACAAGCTTTGTTAAAACTGCACTTGATATAGAAAAGGACCAGAATGCTCAATTACTCAAGGAAAATAATTAACATAAATTTTCCAATGAGAAACATAGAAAAGTATTAGAGAAGTTCATGAATGGAAATAATACTTTCACTCAAATTATAGGAAAACAAGTGGCAGCAAAATATACCACTGGAATATGCTATCAACCTGTACAGAGTCATATTACGAAAAATGGATTTATTCTTAAATCTGGATATTATGCTACTAGTTCCAGCTTTTTAAATTCCTATGCCTCAGCTAGTTATTCACATGGTTATAGATCAAACAAAGATCATCTTTCAAAATCTTTTGATTCTATTGGTTATATGAAACCCATTAGACAAATCTAGGTACCAAAAGTTTTTCTTTCTAACCTCTTTGGACCCAAGACGATCTGGGTACCAAAATCATTTTTTATATAAACCTATTTTGTAGGAAACCTGCTTAAAAAGTTCCTGTAAAAAGATACGGTTCTTAGACTATGGATGTTCAAGACATATGACTGGAGATTACTCATGCTTCAAGAGTTTAATCAATATTGATGGAGGGAATATCTCCTTTTGTGATAATTCAAAAGGAAAGATCATCGTCTTAGGACAGATTGGTAACACTTATTCAATTTTAATTTCTAAAGTTTTATTTGTTGATGGATTAAAATACAATGTGTTATGTATTTCTCAGTTGTGTGATGATGGTTTTAATGTTAAATTTGAAAATTATTCTGGTAATGTTTTTAATTATGAAAATATTTTAGTATTTTCTGCTTTGAGAAATGAGAATGTTTATGCAGTTGGTTTGAATTCTTTAGCCAAACAAAATTTTATTTCCTTAAATTCTTTTCATAAAGAGTCTTGGATATGGCACATAAGATTAGGACATTGCACCATTCATTCACTTAGAAAACCAAATTTCAAAAACATAGTTTGATACCTACCCAAACTTGAATTCCCAACTGAAAAAGTTTGTAATCCATATCAAAAGGTAAAGAAACATATTGTTTCCTTTAAATAAATGAAACAAGTTTTTACTTCTCAACCTCTCATGTTGGTTCACATGGATTTATTTGGACCTTCTAGAGTTTCTAATTTGAATGGGAAGAACTATGTCTATTTCCAAGTAGATGGATTTTCTAGATACAATTGGGTATACTTTTTAGCTCAAAAAATTGAAGCTTTCTCTAACTTTATGAAATAATCCATGTTTTTATTGACCCATATTGGACATAAGATTAAAACCTTGAGAAGTGTTCACGGAGTGAGTATTAAAATATTGAGTTTGAATATTACTGCTCACACAATGGTTATAGTCACAAATGTTCTGCCCCTAGAACACCTCAACAGAATGGTGTAGTAGAAAGAAGGAATAGAACCCTTCAGGAAATTTGCAAGAACTATGCTTAATGTGTATGATCTACCTATTAATTTATGAGCTGAAGCTGTGAATAAAACATGTTATATTATAAATAGAGTCTTAATTAGACCTGTTCTTAAGAAGACCGCTTATGAACTGTGGAATAATAGGAAGCCTAAAGTTAGTTAAATCAGTGTCTTTGGTTTCAATGTCATTATTCTCAACACTATAGATAATCGTGACAAGTTTTCATCTAAAAGTGATGAGGGAATCTTTCTGGGATACTCTATAACTAGCAAAGCATATAGAGTCTTTAATAAAAGAACCAAATGTGTGGAACAATCTGTTCACACCAAATTTGATGAAACAAATCCAAATAAACATAAGTCTTCTCTTGAAAATATTGAAGAAGATCTGTCTATTCTGGACCTTAATGATAAAATCAATGAACCTGTTGTAAAGAAAACCAGTTCTATAAATATTAAAGAATCTTCTCTTGGTGTACCGGTACCTATATACGATCCTGAATTATCTACTCCTATATTTACTAGATCACTAGGATTCCTAAGAATCATCCTTTAGGTGTTGTTGTTGGTAATCATGATAGAGGGACACAGACTAGAGCTTCTATTAGAAATCAGGTTGAACATCAAGACTTTCTTTCACATTTAGAACCTAAAAATATCAATGATGAAATCAATTATGAATTTTTGGTAATGGCTATGCATGAATAATTAAATCAATTTTAAAGAAACAAATTCTGGGAATTAGTTGACAGACCTAAGGACACCTTTTCCATAGGTACTAAATAGGTTTTTAGAAATAAAGTTGATGAGTCTATAAATATAGTTAGAAATAAAGCAAGGCTAGTTGCACAAGGATATAGTCAAGAGGAAGGAATAAACTATGAGAAAACCCACGAGCTTTGCATGATAGACTTAGTAGTTTTCTTTATTTCAAAATGTTTTTCTAAAGGGTTTTCTGATACAAATCTCATTATTAGAATAATTTTCAAAGATGTTTTGATAGTGAAAATCTATGATTATGATATTATTTTTGGATCCCCTAAAAATGCTTTGTGTATTTATTTTTCCAAGAGTATGAAAAATTAATATGAAATAAGTTTAATGGGAGAACTCAAATATATCTTTGGATGTCATGTTTTTCAAAATAAAGTTGTTATTATCTTAAATAAAAGTAAATATACAAAAGATCTTTTAAAAAGTTTTTGTTTAGATAGTATTATGGAAAGTGATACATATATGAGTACTATTTGTATGTTGGATACTGATGGAACTGAAAAACTAGTGGATCAAACCAATTACAGAGGTATGATTGGGAGTCTGCTTTATCATACTGCTAGCCAGCTAGATATTATGTTTAGTGTGTGTATGTGTGCAAGATTTCAAGATAATATAAAAGAGTCACAATTGCATGTTGTTAAAAGATTTTTTAAATATCTTAAACATACTACTAACATAGGATTATTTTATCCAAAAGGAAAATCATTCGATTTAATATGTTATTCAGATGCTGAATTTTCTAGTTGCAAGTTAGATAGAAAAAGTACTTCTGGTACATGTCATATTTTTGATAAGTCCCAAGTATCATGGTGTAGTAAAAAGTAGAACCCTGTTGCATTATCTACTACTGAAGCCGAGTACATTGTTGCTAGTAGTTTCTGTTCACAAATTTTGTGGATGAAACATAATTTGTTGGACAATGGATATTAGTTTAGACTTGTATCTATAAACTGTGACAACACTAGTGCTATTAATATCTCTAAGAATCTCGTGTCTCACTCTAAGACCAAACACATTGATGTAAGGCACCATTTTTTGAGAGATCATTTCCTAAAGGGTGATATTAATCCTGAATGTTTTGGTACTGAACATCAATTAGGCAAAATTTTCACTAAGCCTTTACGTTTGGATAGGTTATGTTACATTAGACATGATTTATGAATGATATACTCTATTTAGTGAAACCTCACCGTTAGAAACCTCACAGTTATAAACCTCACCGTTAGAAACCTCACCGTTAGAAGCCTCACTATTTGAAACCTCTCCGTTAGAAACTTCACCTTTAGAAAACTCACTATTAGAAACATCATCGTTAGAATCCTCACCATTAGAAACCTCACTATTAGAATACCTCACCATTAGGAATCGTCACCGGTATACCCTACTATTAGGATTTAACTATTTTTAATCTTCTGTATCTTTAGCCATCAGAATTTGTATCGTTTATATTTTACTTATTATGTTTTACTTATTTATTATGTGATTCCTAGATGATAAAACATATGATCCGACCTCTCTCAATCCACCTCTAACCCTTTACCTTCAAGCCTTAGCTCCAAAATCTTCGAACCCTAAGCCTCGCGATTTGAAAAATGGAAAGAGTAAAGAGACCATCAGATAGTGAGAAGGATGATGTGCCGAATTCCAAGAGACTCAATGGATAGTCTAGTGGTGAATGTGAAGGGAAGAAACCAACAAATTCACATCTCGTTCAAAGGGAAATAGTAGATGAAAAAGAGATTTGCCTTGAATGGTTGATGTCTAGTAAATATTTTGTTCTGTAAGTACTGGAAGATTAGAAATGGGTAGAATTCTTCTTGAACAATAATGGTTTCTATTATTTAAAGTTGGTAAAAGAGTTCTATGAGTTTGTTTATTTTGAAAAATCAGAAGCTGAGGACAGGATGATATCAATAGTGACTGGCAGAATGATATCTTTTTCCTCTACTTAATGGGATTAATGCTTGAAAGTCCCACATGAAAGAGTTTTTTGATATTTCTCTAAATCAGTACCTCCTACCAGTGAAATATTTGAATATGAAGCTTCCTTTGAAGAATTAATTGGAGATGGTGCACCATGAAAAGTGGTTGCTCCAGAAATTTATGGAGAGAACTGGTCACTTTTCAAGTTCATCGAACATGTGATATGTCCATGAAGAGGGGACTTTGAAAATTTGAAATATCAAAATATTTAATTGATGCATCTATTAAGACATGTTGTTAAGGTGAATCTGTGTAGATAATTAATGACTCAGATTGAGGACATGAACAGGCCCAAATCAAAGTCTAATTATTTTATATTTTCAAATCCAATTTCGGTTATGATCAAATTGAAGGGTTTAACTGAGTCTCAAGATGAGATAGTAGTGGTAAGGAACAATTTTTTCATCACAAGCACAGTTTGTAAGTACATGAAGATCAATTGGAATCCATGGAGAGGAGAATGGGTTAGTGATGATGAGAAGCTATATGATAAGTTTAATCTTGTGGATCATCCTTTTAGACATACGGATGTGAGTGATCCTAGTCTAGGACCTGATGAAGAGGAACCTCAGTATAGTGACGATACTGATGAAGAGGATACCTCTATTGCTGATGGAAGTGATCCGGACTTTCCTCCAAGTCATGTTGATGAAATTGTATCAACTAGAAAGGAAACAGTCTTGGAAGGGACAAATGAAGAAGCACATAATAATGAGGAAGACTAGTCTACTCAAGGGAATGAGGAAGAAGAATGATCTGTAACTGAAGCATACGCTTCTGCCACCTTGAGTTTTAGTTCATTAATTGGAAGTTCTGTTGTACTAGATGATGTTCATGATAATGTAGATAGACATGCGCCTATTCTTGAGGATCCTCCTGCTGTTGGAGATATGGAGATGGTTGTGGATGACTCTTTTGAGGAAGACTAAGTAGCTGAGGTTTCTGTTGCTATACATATATTGGAGAATTCACAAATTGAGGGGGAGCATCCCTCTATACCAGGAAATGTTTCAGTAGCTGATGTAATTAATGATTGTGCAGAAGACCAAGGTTTTGTTGTTTGTGGGTTGGAATGTCATTATTTTAAAGATGGGACACCCATGAATAGACTACACATTAACTATGATATCTTATATGTGTTTATACCTGAGGAGGTGGTAAGGAAAGCTAATCTATACCATTTGAAGTCTGACCTTAAGGCCTCATTTGTGGAAGATATTAGATGAATGGAATCCTCTTTAATATCATCCATTCAATCTATTATGAACGAATCTGTGGCTAGTATTTTGATAGAAAGAGCACCTGTAGTTAGGCCTGACAATCGGGTTACTAAGGCTAGTCTTGAGTCTTTAAAGGTTGAGTTGAATGAGACTTGGACTATATATGTTGTATATTTAAAGAGTTTTTTTTGTTGAAGAGATATCCAAAATGGAAAGATCCTTTGAACTCTCTGTTGGATGTACTGTTTCAAAAACTGTGATAGAGATGATGAATGATATCAGAGTTTGTTGTTCTTAGATTGAGAGCTGGATAGGAGTTGTTGTTTCCTTGAAGCTGTCTGTTGCTTCTCTGACTACCTTTAGTAGTTCTCAATCTCAAAAGAATGCTGATATCAATTACATTAAAGGTGTAGTAAGGAAATTTTTGTATTTATTTGAAGAATTTAAGAATTATGTCAAAGGGCATGTGATCTCTCAGGATTTGGTTGTCCAGAAGCTTATAAGAAACTTAACCCAATCATTCAAGGAGACTACTACATTCACTGTTAAACCTCTTGCTTCATCCAGTGCTTCTGTAGATGATGATCAATTTCGAGTAGTGAAGAGAGAAGAGCTTGTAAATTATTCGACCAGTTTCTCTGTAAACTCTACTCCCTTGACCCAAGTGGTGACTACCACTAGGGATATAATGAAAATTGTTCAGGATTTTATGAGAGAAGCCACTTCTTCTCAAAAAGAAGTAAAGGTAAATGTAAACTACTACTTCTAATGAGTTTATACCAAGCATCAGCTCACCAACCATTTCAAGCATATGTTCGAAAACGTGAATCTACCCTCAGGAACTGAATCTTTCAATGGAAAATTAAGCAAGCTCAGAGAGTTGATTCCTGCTCTAGAAATGTTTATAGAAAATAAGGATGAATTCATTTATGTTATCAAAAGAGGAGGAGGAATCATTATGGACTTTAGAAATATGTTGCTTCCATTTTTTCATGTAGACAATACTACTATCATTGAACCTCTAACTCTGCCTGCCTCTACTTAGACTGCCTCCAATCCTCAGATGAATCTAGTCTAAGCAATCCAGAGTCTCACTCCTATGATCACACATATAGATACCCACTACAGGCCAAGAACATTCTCTATTTCTTAACAACCAGTTATGTTTTCTTGAATTCCCAAGCCTTCTACTGAAAATGGTCAGCCTGAGTCTACCTGCGAACCCAAAGCCAAATCCAAAGTGGACATTCAGGAGGTGGATTGATTAGTGGCTAGGACTTTTGATGGGAATAAATTTTATTCTTTTGGTTCACTTATGTATTTTTATATATTTTTTCCTTAAGTAATATATACATGCTTTCATTCTCTCTTTTACCATCTGTTACTTCTCTTTTCTTGTATTTCCTTTCTATCCCACCTTTTTCTAATCACAAAGGGGGATAAATAATATAATGAGAGAGAAATAATATAATAGGGGAGAAATATTAAAAATCAGGATAACTGATATGAATAATCATTATTTTTTTGACCATAATACATTTCCATCTGGTACATTGGATTTATATTTTTACCTCAGATACATTTGTTGTATATCTCTGATGTAGTTTTTTCATACCTCTGATACATTTGCATCAAATAATATATTCTCTGATACATTTGTTTTGTAACTCTAGTACTTTGTTTTTATGATTACTTCTGATAAAATTTCCTTAATATTATATCCTCTGATACATTTGAATCAAATAATCTATTATCTAATACATTTGTTTTGTAATGCTAGTACTTTGTTTTTATCAGTACCTCTGATAGAATTTCATTGAATACTATATCATATGATACTTTTAAAATATCACATTTGAAAATGTCATTACCCACACTGTTAAATAAAAACCATTGTATTTTATACTGATCCATTACTGATTATTTTGGATTACAATACCATAAGTTGTGATTATCAAAAAGGGGGAGATTGTTGACCTCACCATTTTTGATAATATCAATTATGTTTCAATATGCTTTGATAATCCTAAATAATGTTTATCAAAATATTAATTCATTCAATCTATGACATCCTACTATTTAGTTGATAAAAATATCAAAATAATCATTAGAATATGTTAATCAATGTTTATCTATGTTTATACATACTTTAAATTATTTATAACTCAATCTGGAAATGTTTTGCATAGAACATATAAGTGTTAGGTCTACTTGTATGCGTAAGTCCACCGGTATGCACATAGCTAGTGATATAGAAAAACAGTTACATAGCTACTGATAAAGCTAAGTACACCAGAACAGAAGTCTACTGATATGGATATGGTCACCGATATGCATAACAGCTACCGATAGAAGAAGAGCTACCGATAGAACAAGTCTACCAGTATGAACAAGTCGACTGATACAGTCCTACCGGTACATAGTCTAATGTTAAGCAATGGTCACTGACAAGCAGTTACCGATAGAGGCAGATAGCTACCGATAAAAAGTCCACCAATACAGAAAGACAAAGTCTACCAATACATGTCTGCTGATACATAGTCCACCAATATAAAAGAGCTACCGATAGAAAGAGATACTGATACATAGAGTTACCATTAAATGGCAATAGATATCGATATAAAAGAACTACCGATATAAGCTCACTGATACTAAGAGATACCAATGGAAACTAGTCACCATTTCTCTAAACTCTATTTCTATTTGTTTATTTAGCAATGGTCATATTTGATGATTTTCATGCACATGTATTTAATTAATGATAGTGGTTGGAATTTCAGGAACCATACATCGTACCTGTAAAAAGGAAATCATTCCCATTTCTAGAGCTGAAGATATAAAATAGAACCTCGAAAGAAACCAAAAAAGTGATATATATACAAAACAAACATGTGACATCATTACACTATATTACATGACGAACACTGGACATACACGAGGCCATTCATACAAGGAGAGTTCCCAAGCTGATCTTTAGTAATGGAGTGAAGAGCTACAATGATCTCTGCATGCACTCAAGCTAATCAAACTGAACCTGAATGTAAAGGAAGAAAAAGACACTCTATGTTTTGGTAAAAACCAAAGGAAGACTCAGAAGCATTTCTGATTAATCAAAAGGAGTCCGGATCTGTACTTCAAATCACTAGAGCATTCTAAAACTCATATCTACTCTCTTTTAGTGATTATTTTACTTACTTTTTAAGCAGTGTGTGTACTCTGTATATTCTATACACACACTGCCTCCTGTGCTAAACTGAAGGATTTCTAAATACTAACCCAATATTTTCCCTATAATCTTGTATCCCACTATGGACAGTGGTAGAGGTTAATTGGGACATGGAAAACTTGTGTGCTATTGTTTTGTTTCCCATATAGAACTGTGGTAGAGTTCATAGGACCAAGAAACTCTTTGAATTGTTGTTTTACCCCGATCTGGGGTTTGTATCAAAGTTTATATAAACTATTTAAGAGGAATACGTCTCAAATTGATATTGAACCACTTAGTTAAAATTGTTGTGCTTTTTTATTTTGTTTTAAAATATATAGAATATTCCAATGCTAAGTACTTTAAATACAAATCTATTTTAAAGTAACTCTAATAGGTAAACTATCAAGTGTTTGTATTTATTATAAATCATTATTTTAGTTTCAAAAGATGATTAATCTTCATATTAGATTAACTTAGAACTAATCAATCTCTAACAAATCGAACTGACCCTTTACTGTATTAAAAATTCACTGCAGTTTTTCTTGTTATTCCATTTGGGGGATTTTGAATAAGAATCTTTTTAAGAGAAATTTTAATTGGAAGTCAATTCACCCCCTCTTGAGTATCCACTCCGACCAACATAACTAATCATCATCAAAAAGAAAATTCTAATGATGAAATAATGTAGATTGGGGAGAGAAAATTCACGAAAACAAAAAAATGGTTAATAGAGCTCATCTAATGTTTGTGTTCAACTCAATTCGTTGATGTTTACCGAGTAAACAAGAGAAATGTATATATACTAAGACAATATTAATTCAAATACCATATAAAGATATATTAAATATAAAATTTAATAAAAAACTTTCAAATTAATTATTTCGATGAGTAATATGTTTTTTTCCATGGGTAAATTAAAATTGAATGAATCAACAAAAACAATATCCTACATCAATTTGTATCATTCATTGATGAATAATAATAACATATCTTCTTAGTGGATGATATCCACTAGTAGGGTTTTTGTAAAGACCTAAAGTTTTATCTATTGAAATTCCCATTTCATGATTTTGTTATATGATATAAACACATAGTAATTACAATAAAAGATTTATAAATAAAGAGTAAATAAAATTAAAAGTGTTTATAGATGTTATGGAACCTATACTAATGAAATAATAACATGTTCCTTGGAAATGTAATATGAACCTTACGAATAGTTAACTGGAAAATTGGATAGTAACCTCACCAATGTATGTATAAATAAAAATTATACATCATGTAAGTGAAAATATGATATAATTATATAATAGTATAAGTAAATATTTTTTTTAAATAGTAATTTAGTGGTTGTATGTTTTTAAGTCATAAATATTTAATTACAACTATATGATTAATTTAATAATTGAAATGGATATTTATTTTCAAAAAATTACTTAACAAATTACTATTTTTATGGATTGTGATTATATGATAATTTTATGAGACATTAATTATTTATTAAATGAGTTAGAAAAGATGTATAAATTTTGAAAATATTATTTTCCATGTAAATGATGATTTCTATTAAATATTATATTTCAAATATTTATAAAATAATTCCTAAAATGGTGTTCATTTTTTAATTCTACAAGTTGATAAATGGGTAGGGTGAATTTTTTGGATTTCTCTAAAATTTTTGTATTTTTTATGAATAGTAAAATATGGTAATTTAAGGTATATATATATTATTAGTTTAATATAGTTTTTATTGATTCAAGGCAGATGTAACGATAATTGGTTTGAACATAAATGATCTAATTACAATATTTTGTCATAAAAATCAACATTATTTCTTGTCTTGAGAAAAAATTATAAACTAATTAATTAAATAATGGGAAAACACCCCTCTCTTCCACTATAAATACCACCCCTCACCACCACTTCTCCTCACACATCTCAAGACTTGATCCATGTTGCAATTTTTCTCAAATGTCACCCAAATACCTTAAACCACATATATGATATTTTGACCTTAACAATTGAAAAAAAAATACTCTATGGTGGTTTTCAAGAAGAAATAAACAAGAGGTAAAACCCACTTCCTTTTCTTTTAATATCTTTATCAAGTTCCTTTCTTTTATTTTTATACCTACACTAATCCAAATAGTATGATAACTCTAGTACCTTATACATACTAGAAAATTTTAATCATAGTTTAATAATTCATCATCATCTCTACTTCCTCCTCCTTTTAAACTAAAAACGAAAATATCGTTCGTAATGTGTTAATTTATGACATTCAATAACGGCGATGTTTTCTATTTCCATTTCAATATTCAAAGACAATCATGAAACCATTTATATGGTTTATATATATTATAATATAAATATTATATCATTGGTAATGTTTGTAATCATTTTTTTGATATTATATTAATTTATTAAACAAAATGAGTTTATTGTGATCGAGAAATGCCAATATAAAACCCAATAGTTATCATTAACTAGATATATAATTATTCATCCTAACGCATTAAAAAGGATTTATAAGGCCATTTAAACTTCTTTAATATCATTAATAACACATAAGTTAAATAATTTATATCCCCCCCCCCCCCCGCACTTTATACATCCTTTTGTACATGTATATAAGTAGAAATATTATGAAAACCATGGAATCCAACACTCCGAAAATGATGAAATTGAACCACTTAACCAATAAAAAAGGCTACAAATGAAATTAATAAGGTTATAATAAATCAAAAACATGTATAATATACCCATTAATTATTAATTAATGAATCTAATTTGAGTATCTGTGACATTATGATCATGTGAATAACCCCTTCAGACTTTATGTAAGGGATTTTACCCAAACTTCCATTATTCCTTGAGGTCAGTCTTTCTATATTTTTACCCAAATATAATTATATTTTTTTAACATCTTTAAAATGTAGTGTATATCTTCCATAATCATGTATCAATATACATTAATCCTTATTTTTTGAGGATATATATTTTCTTAAATGGTTCCCTACTCAATTAATCCTCATAAAAAAGTCTGATTTAAGGGAACGTCCCAAATTCATACACAATTTCAAGTGAACTATATAATATATTTTAATACAAAAATATTTTTTTAAGATCACTGATTTTATTATGAAAACATTATTGGCTCACTTATTGGTGTATATTGATGTTTATTCATTTTTCTTCTTTATAATCTCTTTAATATTTTCTGTAATCCACAGTAAATTGTTTTAATTATAATGTTTCATAAATACACTTTCATAATGTTATAAAATCACTTTGGCATCAATTATCAAGTTATATGCCTATTTTTTCTTATGAATGGATGTGTTTTATTTAAATTTTTTTTTCAGGGAAACCATTGTGATATTCCTTTCTGTTAATCCTTTTTGACATGATTATGATACCCAACTCTTACCACGGGTAGCCATTTTTTGAGAAAAATGATCTTTTAGGATCATGAAATAATTAAAAGAAGGATTATATTAGTCTTAAGGTTTTTATTTTACAATTTCCACATTGTCACATATAAAATAGATTATTGGTAAGTATTTTAAAAAATAAAAAACCTTCTCATTCGCTATATTTTTTTGTATAACATCTACAACGGTATTGGTTTCATGAAATACATGTGTAATAATGTAGCTCAAATAATAGATTTGATCAGCGTAGTTGGCCCATTTCACTATATGTTTTCATGAATAGTCAACCTGTCATGATCTAACATCTTTAACAATGGTTTTGGAACCACATTCAAACTAGATGTTTCCCAGTTCTTTTTCTAATCATCCATGTCAACATTAATCAATCCATTAATATATTCTTTTAAGGTCATTAACTTACTAAAATATCCATATTGGGTTTTATTGACATCACCAGATGAGTGCTTGAATATATAGCCATAAACATTTGGACATATGTTTCCCTTTGAGGCCCCATCTAGTAAAAGGTGGATACCAAGAGGCCACCAAAGTTTTATGGGGATGATATTTTCCTTTCACATTCAGTATTCTCACCACCATGAAGTCATAAGTTGAATTTTTTAGGTGAGTAGTGAGAACCAAGTTAGAATACTAAACTACACAAACAATATGGGAAAATTCTATTTTGACATTAGATTGTGGATGTTCATGAATGGATTTTCTTGAGACCCTCTAAATGGTATACAATATTTTTGCGTAGACGACATTAAAAATAATGGGAATCTTCTGTGAAATCTAGATGTTAATTAGTGCAAGAAGAAACCCATTTATTGTAATATTATTCATGTGACACACATCCATCCAACGGCCCTAAGTCCTTCGATTTATTATTATTATTTAAAAAGGATCCCCTTTTAAGGGAAAAGGGGGGAACCCTACAGACATCATTGACTTAAGACAAAACATGACCTTGAGGTCTAGCGAGATCACCATACCAACAAACATCGTAAAATATCCCTTTAACTCTTCCAAAATCACCAATCCAAACACCTCCATCAATGATCATTCTGGACCAACTCGGCCGCCCTCCTCAAACACCCCTATCACTACAATTACATAAGCCTGGAAGAAAAACCAAAGGGTGCGAGATCAGGCCATCGTCACCTAAGACTGGGTGGCCCGACCCCACACCAATGGAGCACCACCAAAGAGGGGATATGGGTTAACCAAGAAGCCAAATCACTACTCTGTGCATGAGTTTGCAGTGATTAAATCCATCGTTGCACTATCATTAGGTTCTGAAACCTCACAACAATGAGTAGGGCTAGAGAAGAACCAAATGTGTCGAACCAGAACACCAAAATTGTATCCATTTGGATGAAACAGATCACAACATAACCTGAATTAAAACCTGTAATACCAAAAGAATCCGCAACCCAATCCTCCCCCCTCCAAAACCACATATCTGACCAAAAAACCACACCTGGTCGAGCTGGATGAGGCGAGAAACCTTGGACGCTTCGTCGAAGCTGGAAGAGCCGAATTCACCAACCCAACTTCGAAGCCGCACCAAATAGCCGGACGAGTCGACGCACAGTGCCCAACCATGGAGCTGCACCTAAAAGCGCCGGACGAGGAAGAACACCGTCCAAAGTTCGCCCCGAGACACTTTGTCGATGGAAGGGAGAACCGCGCCGGGCTGAGCATCGTCGTTCCGCCGGGAATGTCGCGCAGACCCTGGCCGCTCCGCTGATGTCAAAATAAAACTCTCAATCCACACTAAGATTCTTCGACAATGAGAGGAAGAGAACCATGCCAAGCCGTCTCTTAGGGATTGGACACCGCCAACCAGAACCCATGTGCATCATCCACAAGGAGAACCAGGATGGAGGGGGAAGGGGAGACCGAAATGAGAAGAAACCCAAGCCGCCGCGGAATGGGAGAAAAATGCCGCTCAGAGGCTCCCTCGATTTCCAATTATTCATGTGACACACACAATCAAGAACATGTTATTATATGTGGTCCAAGATAGTACTTAATGGCATTGGGTAATTTCTAGTATCATGATACATTATGTTTAATGGTCTTGGTGGTTATCCTTGACATGTGCTCCTCTATGTGCAAAATCCATGAATCGTGATGAATTCATGTTTTATATTTCTTAAAAATTACTATGAATCCATGATTTTTTGATCCCATGTTATGATTCCTTATGTTTAATCATGTTCCATACTTTTTTATATCATTATTTTGTGCCTTCTAACTCATGTGCTATGATTTATTTTAATTTTTATTCCCTTATTGGGTTTGTAGCTCACATATTTGTCCATTTAATCCCCATTTTATCCTATGTAGATGTAAGGGATAAAAAAAGATAGGATCTTATAATGGATGATTAATAATGAAATTTTTTACTTAGTACCATATTTTCAGTTTTATGGACCTAACCTTAAATGACAGAAAAAATTACAATCCTTGGATTTTTATTTGATGTTAAATTTTTATTAGAATCAAGTAATGATATTTTTAAAAGTATAAGGTCATTATATTTGGTATCATAGGGATATTTAGTTATTTTTTGAGAATAGGAATGTATCACTTTAGTAAGTACACTAGGGATAATATAATTTATGATAAAAGATATGAAAATGTTGGTTAGTATAAAGAAAGTGGGTTATCAATAAAATAAAACCCAATCTATACACTACAAGGGGATGTGGTTCAATAATAGATGTACCCATTTTTAAAAACTCTAAAAAGGTATTTCAGGCCTGACTCGGGAAATCCTGGTACTTGAAAATGGGCCTTACTATGGACCTGGTTGGACATTCCCTGTGGATACGCATTGTTAAAATTATAATATCATTAAGAATATGTGGGTATCGTGGTGTATGGAGGTAAATTTACAAGGCATGAAAGATAAACCTCATGTTTTTTCATGAACATGAAAATAATGTTATATTGATACTTTTTCATAATATATATGAGTCTATGAAAAGTATTGGATATGAGAGAAATCGAAAGTTATGAGAATATTGTCTGTAGTGAGCTTACGGTTGAATTAGATATCAGATACTCTCTATGGTCTCGTGTGTTTGGTTAAAAATACAGAAATGGAGTTTAACATGAGTGGATAATAAAATCTCATAAATGAAATTAGACCGAACATCCCACATGTGAAAATTTTGGGAAGAAGACACCTAAAAATTATCTAAATGGAAATAGGAAATTCATCAAATGTGGATGAATGGGGCCTCTAGGGAAGAACTGTCAAAGGGATACGAAGAATCCCACTAATAGGAAGAAGAAATGAAGGTTTATTTCAACACTTAGCTAGTAGTTCATTGTTTCAAGTATATGAAACATGGGAATTTTATGAACCAATTCCCTAATACCATGGTCATCAGAGGCAATAAAAATCATCAAAGGAAACAAGTAAGGGAATATTATATCAATACAACTGAGGTGGATTCAAAAAAATATGTGGTAATAGGTACACTGGTTATCCATTAATGAATATCTAAGATACTATTTGATCATTGTTGTACATAAACATTCTTTTATTCACTATTTTAGGAGAACTATTCAAACACCCATCAAAATATAGTGTTCAAGTTATATATGATAATAGATAATAGGTGAATTATTGCATCCAAAGTACATAAATCCTCCTTGAAATTATTTGTGGATTGAATATCCATGAAAATATTATAATACTCCATTTGGTGGAGTTTGAATTTATTTTAGGCATGGATTAACAATCTTTATATAGAGATAATATCAAGTGTCCAGAAAGGGATATCTCTAATCACATCCTGAAGCGTCCTACAATTCATTACAAGTGTAATGTTGAAGATGAATCTCTTTAAAAATTTTCATCTCATGTGTCACTATTAATGACTTATGGGAAAGAATATCTCACTAAAATGATTAAGCCAAAAGAGATTACCATGCTCAATGTTATTCTCGTCATGTGTGATTACATTGATGAACTCCCCAAAGAATTTATGGTTCTTCCTCTGGAATGAGAGGCTGAGTTCTCAATTGAAATTATTAATAGATCTATGACCATATAAATAAACCTTATAGAATGTCCACCATTGATTTGAAAGTACCAAATAATCAGTTACAGGAGAACCTGGGAAAGGGTTTTATATTCTTTAGTGCTTCACTGTGGGGTGATTCATTCCTCTTCTTCATGAAGAATGATGGATTACTACACCTCTACATCGATTATCTTGGGCACAATAAAATATGATAAAGAAAAATTATACCCTACAACTGATAGATGAATTATTCGATTAGCTAGATGGGTCCAGTTATTTCATAAGGTAGACATTCATTTAGGATATCACTAATTAATGGTGAAAAAAATATGATATAACTAAGACTAAATTTGGAAAGAATTATGGAAACTATGGATTCATAGTTATGTCCTTTGGAATCAATAATGATATAGAAATTTAAATCAATATAATGAATGTAGTCTTTAGATATTACCTCAACAAATTTCTGGTAGACTATAAGGATGATATTCTGATATACTCTAAGGGAAAAGAGTAGCATGGAGAGTATTTATATACTATGTTGAATACTTTGTGACAGGATTAAATATTTGAAAATCATATTAAATGTCAGTTCTAGAGGGAGGAAGTATCATTCTTGAGAATTTTATCTCTAGAAAAGTAATATATGTGGAAGAGTCCAAGACAAAAACAATTGAAGAGCTGCCCAAACCATGCTTTATAACGGGGATCCATAAGATGATTCGTATATATGTGTAATTCAAATGATGTGTGAAGAATCTGTCATGGATTTAAAACCCAATAACCAAGATGGAATGAATGGAGTGAATGTTATTTTGACTCATGAATATGAGGAATGTTTGAGGGATCTCAAAAGGATGCTTGTCACTATGCCAGTACTCTAACTCGTTGAAAGTGAAGAACTCATTATGGTATACTAATATGAATAAAAAAATGGAATAATTTTTGTACTGATGAAAAATTGTAATGTGATAGACTATGATGACTTAAAATAGCTAAAATTCCATGAGAAAAAAATCCAACACATGATCTAGAGTTGACAGTTTTATTCCCTACATTGAAAATCATGTCACATTATTAGAATGGATAGAAGTGTGTGATATATATTGATCACTAGAGTCACAAGTATATATTCACATATAATAATATTAACATGAAATAGTGAAGATGATTATATCTTATCAAGGATTACGATAGCTAAATCCGCTAACATCCTATAATTGAAAATAATGTGGCAGATTCTCTAAGTAGAAATGATCATGCATCTTTATCATTGATAAGAATTTTGAAGTTTCAGATATTATTTAAATTTGAAAGGATAAATATGGGAACTATAAATATAGGATAATCATCAATCATTTCTAAGACTATTTCTCAATCTTCCCTTGTGGATAAAATAATGGATGATCAATGAAATGATGTGGAAATTTAGAAAAGGGTTGAAGCTATTCGAAATGGAAAATCCTCCAAGTTCAAGATTATTGGGGATGGAATCATAAGATTTGAGTCATGATTATGTGTACCATAAAATTAATAGTGAATGAAATACATTCTAAATGGAACCCATGGATCAACATTTTCTACTCACCTAAGGAGCACATAGATGAATCGAGACCTATAGGAGAACTTTTGGTGGGATAATAAGAAAAAAGAGTTCTCATAATATACATCAATGTGCCTAGTATGTAAATAAGTGAAGGTTGAATGGAGAATGTATAAAGGTTTGATGAAACCATTATCTATACCAAAATAGAAATGGGAAAACATAACCATGTACTTTTTCAATAGACTTCCCTAGACACTTAGAGGAAACAATTATATAAGAGTTATTGTGGATCATCTTACAATGACAACTCACATTATTTTAATTAAAAATGTATTCTATTTAGATCAACTTACACTGATAAACATTAATGAAGTGTAAAATCATCATGGAGTAAAACTTACTATTCTATCCTATTAAGATATGATCTTCACCTCAAAGTTCTAGAAATGTCACTAAAATGCTCTAACAACATAGTTGAACTTCAGTACGGCCTGTTATCCTCAAACTAATGTCCAATTTGATCTATCTATTCAGAGACATGAAGGAATGTTGAAAGTGTGTTATACATATTTCATAGGGGGATGAGACCCACATCTACAACTAATAAACTTATCCTACTATAATTGTTTCCACTCATGTATCCAAATGGTTGTATTTGATTCACTATATAAAAATGGTTCAGAACACTGCCATTATGGGATGATGTCTATGAATGTAAGATTCTAGGATTTGAAAAGGTCAATGAAATTGTGGGGAGGATGAAAACCTTTTAGCATTACATCATGTTAACCTAGTTATAAATAATATCTATGTAGATAATTGTTGATGGTGAAGGGATATTAATGTTGGAAACATGGTATTCATCTACATATATCCATAGAATTGGATCATGATATTTCAGAAGAAAAGATAGATACGTCTGAGGTACGTAAACCCCTTTGAGATCCTTCATCATATTGGATTTTTGGCATTTTACAAGAAGTTCCACCTACCATGTCTCAAATACACAATGTATTCCACATATACATCTTACGAAATTATGTACTAGATTATTTTACATGTGATGACATTAAAGGTGGTATAGTTGGGGAATTATCTCTCTTATGATGAGAAGATAGTGAAGATCTTGGATCTTTGTGATAATGTTATAAGCCACAAGATTACTCACATGGTCTATCTATATTGGTGGAACCATTAGTATAAAAGGGAAACATGATAATATGATCAAGAAAAGAAAGACAAGTACTCTCATCAGTTTTCAACATAGAATGTAAAACCAAATTTTGAGGGAGAATGTTCATAAGGGGGGAAGAATGTAATGGCCCGTATTTTTATCTATAGAAATTACCTTCTAATAATTATTTCATATGGTATAATCACGTATAGAACACAATACATGATTTATAATTTAGTAAATAATGAAATATGCATCATTTCAAGAAGTTATGGAACCTATACAAATGAAAGAGTTACATGACATTTGGAATAATAATGTGACCCTTATGAATAGTAAACTACCCAATTGAAAAGTAAAATATACAATTAATGTATAAAAAAATTAATCCTTCTTATAAGTGACAATACTATATAATTATATCATAATATAAGTAAATAAATATTTTATAAATTATTAATTAAGTGTCGGAATTTTTTTAAGTAATAAATATTGAATTATTATTTTAGTAATAATTTAATATTTTAAACAGAAATATATTTTCATTAAATGTATTCATAAATTAATATTTTTATATCATATGATTATGAGATATTTTTGAGGAATTAATTAAATTTTCAATGTGTTAGAAAAGGAGGTCTAATTTTAAAATTTGTATTTTCTATGTAACTAAATATTTTAATTAAAAATTATATTTCTCACAATTATGAATTTATTTTCATAAAATGAAGTTCATTTTTGAATTCTAAATGTCATAATATGGGTAGAGTCATTTTTTGGGATTTTTTTAAAATACATGAATTTTGCTGAATAGTAAAATATGGGAATTTACAATATATATTCTTTTTATGTTAAAAACCTTATTCATTGAGTCATGGATGATGTAATAAAAATTAGTTCAAACTCACATGATCTAATTACTATATTTAGTCTCAAAAATCAAAACTATTGTCTATCATGATAATAATATTGAAGTAATGTATTTAATAATGAGAAAACACCCCTATAGTCCACTATAAATACCACCCTCACCACCTCTTCCCCTTACACCACTCTAGCCCTGATCATTATCTAAATTATACCCAAATATACTCCTAATACCATTCCCCATGACCAAGATAATTTTTTCCTTAACAAAAGACCAAACCAAATATTTTAAAGAGGTTCTCAAAAATAATAAATCAAGAGGTAAAATCCTCATCCTTTTCTTTTCCAAAAATGGCTCGAAGGCTCTCATTTATTATTTATTTTTCCTAATCCCCCTTTAAATGGTTTAGGGAGAACCCTTAGATGTCCAGTAAGCTTAGAGACACATTAAATGACTTGAAAGATTTAGATTTGTAAATCTCGGACAAACTACATGGAACTACCCTTCCCCAGTATATATCTTTATGTTATCTCTCCACCATCATACGGATGGTTGTCTAGTTTTCCTAGGCCAAGTTACACATGCATGGTAATGGTGAAAATATCATACCCTCTCATTCTTTGAATACTGATTAGATCGGTTTTGGTGAATGTGAATTCTCTAAATCCTCATCTAGAGCCTTATTCCTTTGAAATATTTGAACTTTCATCTTAATTTCATGTGGCCTGAATGACTTCAGGTGGAAAAAAAGCCTTGAGGTGGCCGGATGTCCTTGAGGTAGCCTAAAATTCCTAATACCCAAAATTCCTTGGGTTGATTGATATACATGAATGAACTGATGACCAAATAGGTGAATAGTTATGGCTTTTGTATTACCGAACAACACCTTCTGTAGTATCTGCTATAATACCTACTATTGTACCTCAAACATTACTCCTATAGTACCCCATAAATATACATCTACCTAGATTTGATCTCAGGTCTCTTAGATTCACGTCGTTTTCTTTTTCTCTCCTCACCTCACCTCTTCCAAGTGGTATGATAACTCAAATACCTTACATATACTGTGATGTTGATATTCTAATGAAAAAATATAAGCATCGTCTCTCATTCCCCCTTATTCTATACTCAAAACTAGAACACCCTCCATAATGTCTTAATTTATTCCATTCAAGTAAGATGATGTTTTAAATATACATTACCATATTCAAGGAATTTCGTGAAACTGTTTTTATAATGGAACAATATTATAATATATTTATTATATGTCAGGTTATTTTTTTGAATAAATTTTTACACATGATATAATTTTTTTTTAAAAAGATATCGTTGTTATCGAAAATTTCCAAATTAAACCCAAATAATTATTATTAAATACTTATCTCATGATTCATCCTCATTCTATATTACCAAATAATGTAAGTGAAAAATTTAAACTCTATAATATCATTAATAACACATCTGTTAAATTATAGATAATTACACCCACTTTTTACAACCATTCACACATGAATACAAGTAAACCAATAATGAAATCCAAGGAACCCAATGCTCTATAAACGATCAATTAGAACCTCTTAAACCATAAAAAGGCCACCACTAAAATGTATATGGTTATAATAAATCAAATACATTAATAAAAGATTATTTATTAATTAATTAATCAATCTAATTTTTTTATCTAGGACATTAAGATCAAGTTTTGAATACTTTCAGACTTATGGTAAGGGATTCTACACGAACAACCATAATTCCATCAAGTTACTCTTTATATCCTTTTACAAAAATAAATTTTTTTATCACTTTAATGTAAATTTTTAAAATTTAGTTTATATGCTCCAAACTCATGTATAAGGATCCATTCATCTTCCTCATTTAGGGATATACTTGTTTTTAAAAGGTTCATTATATAATTATTCATGATAAGAAAGTCTGATTTAAGGGTAATTCCTAAATTCATACCCAATTTCTAGTACACTCTATAATTTTTTTAATCCACCATAAATTTTATAAAATCACTAATTATATTATAAAAAAAATTCTTGGTTCACTTCTACTTGTATATAAAATATTATTCAATTTTCTTTTTAAATTCCCATTAATAGTTTCCTTAAACCACACTAAAAAGTATTAATTATAATGTTTATTAAATTCTCTTTTTACATGTTATCACATCAGTTTGAAATAAAATATCATGATCTATGAATATTTTCACTTATTAATGTACATGTATTATTTAAATCATTTCATTCATGGACACCATTGTTATATTCCCTTATGTTATACCTTTTTCATAATGTTATGAAACCCATCCCTTACCATATTTAACCCTTGTGTTAATGTCTGATTACTTATGGATGATTTTTCTTATGGAACACATAATAATAAACACATTATCATGAGTGTTACTAGAAACATCTTCAATAAATTGGTTCATTTTTTCTCTCATGAGACTTTACGTTCAATAGTCTCAGTGGTTAGCCTTAACACCAAATACATGTGCTACTGTCTTGGTGTTAATCCTTGATTCATGATTCCTTATATAAAATAAAACTTGAATCATGCTAAAATCATGTTTTATGTTGCTTCCAAATTACTATGGTTCCACAATTTTATGGTCCCATGTTACTATTCATTATGTTTAATAATGATCCATGACTTTTTATATCATAATGTAATGCCTTCTAACCAATGTGGAATGTTTTATATTAATACTTATCCCCTTACTATGATCTTTATCTTACCCATTTGTTAATGTTATCCCTGTATTATCCTATAGAGATTTAGGGTCTCAAAAGATGATATGAGATTATAATGAATTATAATTTTGGAAATGTTATATTTGTTTAGATGTATTCTATTTTATATACCATGTATTCAATGGCACTAGACAATACTATCCTTGGATAGTAATTTTAAGTTGAATTATTTTTAAAATAATTAAATGATATGTGTAAAATTATAGGGTCTCTATTGTTTACATTGGAATTTCTTACCATACTCTAATCACCAATTGAATATGTTAATTCCCATTAATGTCCCTCTACGCTCTCCTCAAAATTCCAAGGGTTATGAAGATAAACCATTAATAGGGTCATGACCTCACATTTACATTTGAAAAACTAGTTCACTACATCAATGTAATAAATTAGTTTGTTTCATTATTTATACCCATCATGACGTTTAACCAAATAACCAATGCTAATAAGTATTATTTATCACATAGGGTAAACAATACATTCATAACTGAAGGGTTGTTTCACCTTTTAATCCTAAGACAAATTATGGAGTTTATTCAAATTTTTCAATAAAACAATGAGATATGTATATTAATATTTTTAATATCACTAAAATATCAATTTGAAGGTCACCAGAACTCGACTTATCAGTCTGTAACTCTTTTTTTATATCGAACCATGATTTCAGTGCAATGATATTACCAATGTTTAGAAGAATAATAAAAACATTACAAACCACACACTTGTGAATCATAATAGATCATTTCCTTTGGAGACTATGTGCACATTATTCTAATTTGGTGAATGATATTCAACATTAACTATAATTATAACCCACTATACCCTATATTAAATCATTTTAAATTAACTTTGGAATGAAAACATAATAAAGGCTGATATCTGAAGCTCTGTAACAGTAAATAATGGATATATATAAACATAACATTATAATAATGTTATGGGAACCATGCCATAAAATATGAAAACCACACCCTATATATAAAATATCATAATATTGATTTGGATATATAGATTTCATGTTCATAAGACATTAATAAGAAGGAAATTAACGATCATGTTCTCTAAGAGAATAATAATGGCATAAGAAATATTTTTTTGGATGTACACATAAACCTAGAAAATACAATTTCAATGATACCCTCCTAGAAATTATTAAAATATAATTCTTGGGCTAACCCCCTACGTACATTTTTTGGGATTGGAATGACATCATTTGTAATTTCATTTGGGCTTATTAAATCTTGTGTGTATACTATTGTGGGAATCATATGTACTCCCATATACCCTTTGAGATCATATAACAATAATCCATACTTAATTAATTTGATGGAAATATATGTCACAATGATAAAATAATCTACACCTTTATTGTCCATATAATCCAAGATCATTAATCATATTATATCTCATTAAATTTAAGGGGTTTCATAAAATGTTTAATCATAGATTAAAATGCTAAAAGGAAATATTTTCATTATTATTTAATCCTTTCATCACAACATAACCCATGGAAAATATATGGGTTTTATAAAAATTTCATCATATCAAGACATGTGGAAAATATATAGGTTTTAGAATCTTATAATTATCTAATCTAATCATATAAATAAAAAAAATGGGTTCCAAACTAATTTTTTGATGGTCTATCCTAAGGGAGAGAAATGGGGTTTCTAAAATTATTTTCATTTTAAACAACTCTATAAAATAATATGAATTTTATCCTTGGTTAATATTCCCAGTAAATCATAATTTATATTAAAGGATGGAATCATAAATGTAATATTATAATAAAAGATAAATCACTAGAATCATTATAATAGGATTATTAGTTTTCATTAATAATAACTTTTTAATAGATAAAATTTTTTTAAATACATTTATTTGAAAATATAATTGAAAATTTATAACATATCCTTTAAAAATTATTCATATAATATTATGATGAAAATATACAATTAAATTTTTACATTAATATTTAAATAATATAATATTTTTCAAATCATTACATTTAATAAAAAAATTGATAATTAATAAATAAATAATCAAATAAAATAATATTCATAAGGGTCGGAAATTCATCTTATTTAGTTCATAATGATTCCTTTCATGTTTTCAGTAAAATAAAAACATGTATTTGTCTTTGAAAATGACATGATGATTCATTTTATAATTTTTGGTATGAAATTAAACAAGGTTAAAAATTAATTTAATAAATCAATCCAAAAAATTTAAAATCATTTTTAGAAACATTTTTACAAACATTCGTTTTGGAAGAAAAGGGGGTTTGGACTGGTAATTGATTTTACATAAAAAATTTATTTCAAAACTATCGATTACCCAATGATATTATAAATAATGGAAACCATGATATCTTAATTAAAAACCTTATGAGAGTAAAAATCATGAGTTTCAAGGGATATGTAATGTAAATTTCAATCATCAGAAACACAATCATAAACAATCACGTTAAATGTTAATATTATAACATAAAATTGTTTCTACTTTAGTGACATTGAATCATAATCCCCATTAATGTATATAACTATATAAACCTTATAATACAATTAGAGTAGATAAATTAAAATATTAAATTTTACATATGTTTTATATACACCTCATAAAAGAATATATTTGCATAATATAATCATATATTTCAAAGTATGAAAACTAAGAAAAAACTATTGTATTGATTAAGTAACATTTGAACCACAACCCCCATTAATGTGTGATACTAAACTGGATATTTAAATACCAATAATTTTATTTATAATTATCACAAAATATATTCCTAGGATGTACAAGCATCATATAAGAAAATAGATGCAGAATATGGAAGGTGTCTTGAATAAAAATAAATGTGATATGGAAATACCTTAACATAAGTCTCAAAATATATCATACGCATTCTAAAATAAAATTTAAAAAATATATGTTTATTATATATATTAATATAACAAATATACATCTATCAAGCCATACTTTATTTAATTATGTCATTGTGTTACCTTTTTATTAATAATTCCATGTTAATCCCATGTTTCATGTAAAAACTACTTTTTTAAATTTTTTAGAATTATTATTCTCAAAATTATTCCTTTGGTGAAGGTACAATTGTATAAAAAAATAGTCATAAAAAATACCATATTTATACATCAAATATACTTTTTAAACCAATCATGAATGACGGTTTTAAGTAACAAGGTATGATACAATCATAGAGACGGTAGGTTGTATGTATTCATTAGTAATGATTTGGTTTTCCAACAATAATTTTGGAATGTATGAAAATAATATATTATATTTACAAAATTATATTAATATAATAATAAAAACATTATTTCCATAAATATACTTGTCTATATATCATATATTTGGTGTGGGTCTGAATAGAGAGACACATTGTTTCATGAAGGTGGTACTCCACAAGTGCACAAACAATGTTATCATCATTAAGTCAGTGAAAATGTAATAAATAAAAAAATAAATACATATCTTGATAATGATACATTTTTCATTAATATCATAATTATTTCATTAATTTCATATAAATTAAATAGTTAGTAAAAACAAATCACACCACTTCAGGAGGTGGTAGTTCTCTATACACACTATAGACTTTGTCATATCCCTTATGGAATGGAAAATAAATTAATAAATTTTATATTATAACTCAATAGGTATTATCATCTCATAAAAATCATATATATACTTTATATCAATCATCATACCCAATCATGAGTGGTTTTAATTGAACAAAATGACATTGTTATGTGGGGAAGTAGTATGTTATACACTTTAATGTTGATTTTTTTTCCTATTTTATGGAAATAGAAATGGTTTAACTTCAATACAGTTAAATAAAAACATATTATTATTTTTATTATAATTATTATTTAATTTAATTATAGTGTAATAATAATTGAATGTGGTGTAGCTAGATGTCACGAACCCCTCCCACCAAAGATGCCCCTCATGAGCTGGCAATGGCAAAAGGCAGATAATGACCACTGAGTCCCACCTCCAGTAGGCCCCGGGGTGGAGACTAGCACCAAAGGTATGAGTTTTTCACAAATATGGGATTCATTACCCTTTTTATTTTTAAATATCGGGAAATAGGACAAGTCAACCACCAAAAGGAAAAAGGGAAAGTGTATAGAAATAAACCCAAACCATTCCCACATGCATGTTTAAACAATTTTATAACAAGGTACAAGTACAAGAAAGCTCAATGTACAATACCAAAAGAAAACAAAGGTATAACAACAGCAACAACTCCAACTGTCCGACTAGTAGGGTCCCGCACGGCCCTGGTAGTCATCCTGGAAACCAGAAAGTAAACGTAGGGTGAGCATACAAGTATACTCAGTAGGGAAACCTAAAGCTATCGTGCACAAGTGGGGAGACATCCTAATGTCCCGTGAGAACAACAGAAGAAACCTAGAAAGGAATTATATCCACCCAACCTCACTAGCCACACTCACCAAAAACACAAGCACAACAGGTAGTAGTATATCAGAAACAAGAGTATTCGGTACCCCGCACCATTTCCCTTTAGTTAGCTACTCTTCCTAACAATGATCGTCCTTATGCTACCACCCTCTCCCTGCCCGCACACACCTGAGCCTCACAACCACGTATCCCGCCCGCACACACCTGGGACTCACAACCACGTATCCCGCCCGAACACACCTGGGCCTCATCTCGAAAATTCTTGGGAAACAGAAGAACCTTCCCAAAGAGTCTTGGGCTATAACCACCCCAATCGAAACCTACTCGAAGTGTCTTAGGTGTAAGGTCGCCTCAAGCCATCACAGCCTAGGGGAGAAGAAGCAGAAAGGAGCTAGTAACTAAGGGAAAAACACCCTCTCCCATGAAATGGGAGTGTTCGGAACAAAGTACTCAACATGGGTGGGGTGTGATAAAACACAAAAGATGCAGATATATATATATACCAACCACATAGACCAACCTATGGCTTCTAAAAAGAGAAACTGAGCACGTGCCTTGGCACTGCTACTATGAAGCATGCATACAACAAACAAACCCAACCCCCTTTAGGTTTTCACATTTCAGTAGAAATAGTTATCTAGTTCCTTAACTACTGGGAAACTATCCATAACTAACCACACCAATCGTTCCTAAAACATATCTCTATCATCCATAAATCAAGTTAGGAAAACACAAGCAACACAACCAAGCCCTTCTTATCAACCAACCAACCCATTTATTATTAAACCCATTCTATTACCATGCCCCACCATTCATTAACTCTTCCACTTTAATTTATTATTCACAACCCACTATTCATTCACAAACAATCCCATACCTGCAGCCCCGCTGCCAACCACCATAACCACAACCACACCGAAGCCACACATCCTCATCCCTTTAATACCATTTATTGCAGCCTCGCTGCCCATTACCAATACAACATTCACACCAACCCACAACCAAGTCAACCGCAACCCCGTTTCTCACCCAATCCACAACAACCCACAAAACACCCCCATAACATGCCTCGTAACCATGCCAACAACCACATGTTCATTATACCATTTTGTTTAACCGGGGTGATCACACAAGGGTTCCAGATTTTAAACAGGCAACTTTATGTGATTTTCCAATTTCCACAATCCACAAGGTTTCCATCCATAAAAAAACTCTAGAAGGAGAGGGAAACATTTAATTGCGTAAGAAAAGGCCCCCAACCACCATGATTTTCAATAGGTAGAAGCTCATTCAATTCACAACATAATATCACAGGATATAAAGTAACAACAATCAAAACTTCCCCATCCCCGTTATATAAGCCAGTTATTATCTTCATTAAACTGGTTCAAAAGTGTTTCATGTAAACAAGAGAACACCCACCACTTATGATGCACAAATTAGAGAGACAAAGGTAAAATCCCTAGCTCAACAGGTTCTTGATCGCAACGCTCCCTTGGATAAACCTTAGAAGACGTCCGTCGGTGTCCGTCACTTCTGTCAGGTCCCGGCAAAACCTCCTCGGGTGGAAGTCGGGAAGAAAATCCCAAAGGAAAGTCAACAGATCCAATCTCGGAAGCTCTGCCTCATCGTTACGATCCTGTGTCTGCTGACGGATCGTAAATCAGAGCTCGGACGAAGAAGTTATGGAAGAAAGAGCCTTCAAGTCTCTTGGAAGAGCTCTGCTCAGAGGAGAGGGGAGGAGAGGTGTGAGTTGAAAGGAGGAGGGGACCCCTCCTTTTATAGGCATGAAAATCAAAAGTACACGGTGTGTACTTTATAGTACACAGCATGTACTCGGTTCTTTCACACGGTCTCCACACGGCTTCCAACATGGCTCCGCGGACATTGACTGGTCAATACACGGTTTGAGGGTAACGCGTACGCGAGAAAGGACTACACGGCGTGTAGTTTGGACACATGGCGTGTACTCATTTATTGCACAAGGCAAGGAAACGGCTCTAACATGGTACACGGTCGTTGACTGGTAACGCATATGCAGGAAATGACTTCACGGCGTGTAGAACTGGACACACGACATGCACCCATTATTCTACACAGCAAGGACACGGTCTGAAACATGGGGTATACCCGGAAAGGGGGTACACGGAGTGTACTCAAACTACACGGCGTGTAGTTTCAAAATCCCGGAAAGTGTGGAAAAAGTCCATTATACCCTCTGGAACACTTTTTGACCTTTTTTCTAACAAAGGAAAGGGCCGGAGAGGTATGGGCCATTACATCAGATACCTCTTAAAACATTATTGTCCCCAAGAATTAAAAAACCAACCCAGAGGAAACCCAACAAGATACCTCTTAGGGTTCTCATTATAACAGGAACCCAACCAACAACCCTAATCATATATGTTAAGAATTCCTTCTCTTATGTCGAGATATGATCCGCTTTAGGCGGCACTGACTCACCTGCACGGGTTTAATCGCATCCTCATTAATGGGTCTCGATTTAAAATTGGGTCTTCCCACTTTCATACAATATAATTTTTCAACTCGCACTAACCCCAACACCACACAACCAACACACTGCCCGAACACATGGGTTTGGGAAATTCTTTTACCTATGTCGAGATATTATCCACTTTAGGCAGCATGGACTCACCCGCATGGGTTCAATCGCATCTGCATTAATGTGTCTCGATTCAGGGTCATGTTTTTTTCTTTCCCACACATCCCGACATGTTACACATTACCAAGGAACAAAGAAACAAAAGGTCTCACAACTGATAAGCCAAACATTCCATATAACAAGGGTACAGAGTACAACATCAACACAAGCGTAGACGAACAAGGAAAAACATAAGTCAAAACAACTCCGGGTATTGAGGGTGCATCTGGGTCTCCCGCTCCCAAGTGCTCTCCTCGAGGCCTCCATGCCTCCACAACACACGAACCAAGGGAATGGTTCGCCACGGGGCACCTTCTCTTTACGATCTTCGATTCTGACTGGCCGTTCCTTGAAGGTCACATCATCTCCCATATCTAACTCTCCCTATTCAATAACGTGGGAGTCGTCACGTAAGTACCGACGAAGCTGGGAGATGTGGAAGACATCATGAACCTTATCCAACTGAGGTGGCAGGGCCAGCTGATATGCCACCTCGCCGACTCGCCTCAACACCTCAAAAGGTCCGATGAACCTTGGTGAGAGCTTGCTCCCCTTCCCAAACCTCTACTGCCCCCGTTGAGGGGAAACCTTCAAGAACACATGATCCCCCACCTCGAAATCCAAGGGCCTCCTCCGATGATCAGCATTAGACTTCTATCGGTCCTGAGCCGCTTTCATCCTCTCACGTACAAGCTGGACTTTCTGTGTGGTGCTCTGCACTACCTCTGGCCCAAGAGCACCTGTCTCACCAACCTCTGCCCAGAAAATGGGTGAATGACATGGCCTTCCATACAAAGCCTCAAACAGTTCCATGCCAATAGTAGAGTGGAAGCTGTTGTTGTAGGAAAACTATACTAAAGGCAATTGTCGTACCCACGATCCTCTGAAATCCAGAACGCATGCTCTCAGCATGTCCTCCAATGTCTGGATAGTCCGTTCCACCTGCCCATCGGTCTGGGGGTGGAAAGCAGTGCTAAGGCGTAGCTGGGTGACAAAAACATGTTGTAACCCCCTCCAGACTCGTGAGGTAAACCGAGCATCCCGATCTAGGATGATAGTCCTTGGAACTCCATGAAAACACACCACCTCGTCTACGTACCTCTGTGCTAAGGTACTCACCGGGCCCGACTCCTTGATTGCTAAGAAGTGAGCCGATTTCGTCAGATGACCCACCACTACCCAGATATCATCATAACCACCCTGAGCTCTGGGTAGTCCTGTGACAAAGTCCATTGATATTTCATCCCACTTCCACTCGAGGACATCTAAAGGTTGAAAAAAACCACTGGGAACCCGGTGTTCAACCTTCACTTACTGACACACTAGGAATTTAGCCACAAATTCTACCACTGCCCGTTTCTCCCCGGGCCACCAAAATTGTTCCCTCAGGCCTCGGTACATTTTTAAAACTCTTGGATGTACCGCCAAGGCTGAGATATGGAAATCATGGAGAACTCCCTCACGCATTGCCTCCGGAACAAACAACCTTCCCTGGAAGAGCATCAGATGTTGGCTGCCCTCTGACCATCCCTCTGGAGCGTTTCCATGATCAACATGATCCCGCATCACTTCCGCCTCAGAGTCCCCCCACTGGGACTCTTCTACCTGCTGCAACAAGGAGGATTGCACCGTCATCTGAAACAAATAGCCTTTAACACCTTCTACCCTGGCATCCAAGTGCTAAGCATCCAACTCTCCCATCGCCTTCCAAGAATCAGCAGATTCCCGAACCACTTCCTGATGCGACTTCCTGTTCATGGCATCAGCCACAACATTGCCCTTACCTTCAGTGTAAGAGATATCAAAGTCATAGTCTTGGAGAAACTCGACCCATCTCCACTGCCGCAAGTTCAGGTCACGCTGGGAGAAGATATAACGAAGGATCTTGTGACCTGAGAAGACAACAAAGAACTCTTCAAAGAGGTAATGTTGCCACAACTTCAGTGCGAACACTACTACTACAAGATCCAAGTCATGGGTGGCATAGTTACGCTCGTGAGGGCGCAACTGCATAGACCCATAACAAATCACTCCCTTCTTCTGCATCAGCACGCACCCCAGACGAAGGCCAGAATCATCACAAAACACATCATACAACAACCCCTCTTCTGGAAACCTGAGTACGGGAGCACTTACCAACTTCTCCTTCAGGTAGTCAAAAGCTTTCTGGCACTGCTCGCTCCATAGGAAGACATGGTTCTTCCTCTTCAAAGATGTCAATGGAGAAGCAACTCGAGAGAAGTCCGAAACGATCCTCTGATAGTAACCTGTTAACCCCAGGAAACTACAAACATCTGACATGCTCTTGGTTGCTATGCAAGAAACAACTACCTCCACCTTTGAAGGGTCTATTGACACACCATGATGAGACACCACGTGCCCAAGGAAGTGTACTTATTGTGTCAAGAACTTACAATTCGACAATTTCCTATAAAGCTGGTGGTCTCGATGGACTTCCAAGACTGCCCTAAGATGCTCAACGTGCTCCTCCTCTGATCTTGAGTAGATCAGGATGTTGTCGATAAACACAACGACGAACCGGTCCAGAAACTCTTGGAAGACAAAGTTCATGAGTCCCATGAACACTACCGGTGCATTCGTTACTCCAAACAGCATCACTACAAACTCGAAGTGCCCATACCTGCACCTGAAATCCGTCTTCGAGATGTCACTGTCCTTCACCCTCAGCTGATGATATCCAGATCGTAGATCAATCTTGGAAAACCAACCTACTCCCCTCGGCTGGTCGAAGAGTTCATCTATCCTTGGGAGGGGGTAAAGGTTCTTGACCGTTACCTAGTTCAACCTTCGGTAGTCTATGCAGAGCCTGATACCACCATCTACCTTCTTCTTGAACAAAACTGGAGCACCCCATGGCGACACGCTGGGTTGAGCAAAACCCTTCTCCATTATATCGGCAATCTTAATCTGCAACTCCCACAACACCAAAGGTGCCATCTGATAAGGGGCCATCAAAATCAGACGGGCACCAGGCTGTAAGTCTATCCTGGACTCAACGTCACATCGGGGGGGGGGGGTGGTAGAGTTACAATCTCCTCAGAAAAACATTGAGGAACTCCCCAGCAACCTCTGGGACATCCATCATCCCTGTATCAGTTGGAACCACTGATAACCCTCCCAACTAGGAAAAGAGAGGCTCCACACGCCGGCTTCCCGCCCGATAGCTCCTCTCACCAACAAAAGTGACGCGCTATCCATCCTCGTCGGAGAACACGACTCTTCTCCGGACGTAGTCGATAACGTCACTAACAGAAAACAACCAGTAGATGCCTAGGATGACATCGTATGGCTACATCTGTAATAGAAGAAGGTCACCACTAGATCGATGTGGTCCCAACATCAGCCCACATCCCCGACAAACACAAGATACATTGGTCTGGCGTCCAACTGGTGTACTCAGTACCAGTGGTACGGAAAGTATCTCTACGTCTAGTCCCAAATCATGGGCTGGACTAGGTGCAAAAAAAGAGTGCGAGGTTCCCAAATCGAACAAAGCAGAAACAAGCGTGCTGAACAAACAAATCATACCTCGTACCACCTCTGGTCCCACTGGAGCTGCCAACTCTACCTCCTGCAACTGTCCACACCCATCTCCTCTTCCTCTCTGATGTCGTCCACCTCCCTGACCACACCCTGGTCAAGGTCCCTGTGGAGAACCCTGAGGTCGGCCTACTCCCACAATGTCTGTCCTCGAAGGAGCATGGTCCTACTGCTGCTGGAAGGGCCTCACTGGAAACTGGTGCTGCTGAGGTGGGCGCTGAACCTGCCCACCTCCACCGTACTGAGCTCTGGTTGGGCACCGACTCTGAACGTGCCCGAAACCTATAAAATAAAAACACCTCGGTCCTGGGCTCGTGAAAAAGGGGCGAGGACACAAAGATCTGAACTGGAATTGCTGGGGCCTGCTCCCCACTGGCCTGAACCTGGAAGGTCCCGTCACAAGAGACCTGCTGCTGACTGCCTTCCCCATCGACGAGCCTGGTTGGATCCCCTCTTGGGGTGCACCTCCCAGTGAGTGCATCCTTTCTACAACCTCTGCCTTCTTCTGTGCCGCCAAGTACGTAGGAAGGTTGAAGGGGGTGACAGCATACTGGAGAGAAGGACGAAGCGCCTCCTCCAAACGTCTCACTCGAGACTCCTCATTCAAAAAGTGATATAGAGAAAAGCACAGGAGATCCTTGAACTTGATCCCGAGCTCACGTAACGACATACTCCCTTGCTGAAGGGAGAGTAACTCTTGCGGCTTCTCTGCCATGATCATTGAAGAAATAAATTCCTCTCTGAATGCCTTCTCAAAGTCACCCCATGGAACCTCTGCCTCTATCCTCTATTCGAGGTAGAGCATCCACAACTATCGCACCGCACCTCTCAGCTGACTGACTGCTAGGGGGACCCAGTACTCCCTCGGAGCACGGATCAAGTTAAAAGCGATCCCTAGCTCCTCAAGCCACCCCTTCGTCTCCGTATCTGAAGTACTACCCTCGTAATTCTTGAGGGTTTTCCACTGGAAAGAATGGAGAGTCTTCTGGCACTGGATATCTTCCTCCTCTCGGTCAATACTCAACTGGTCGACCGCCTGAATCTGCTGGGCCTCGGCCGTCTGAGCCACCCGGGGATGACGTCCATGTGCCATAGCTGTACGGTAAACAAGGATCGCCTAAGCCCAAGTAGTAAAGAAAAAATCAAGGTTTCATTTTATCATTTTATTTTAATTTCATTCCCAGAACACCCAAATCAAGTAAGACACAATCATGATGATGCATGTTCCTTCTCTAGGGTCTCTACCTTGAAATCAATGTAGTATAACTTGGTCATTCGGTAGGCTCAGAGTCCTTGCATCAGATCACGGGGGGGCCTAAAATCCCATGTCCTAGACGGTCTTCCCTGGCCTATGTCACGCAACAATATTGACTAACACTGTTTCCCTACCATCCCATGCAATCCTCACTGTGCCTAACTCCAGACTCCATCCTATCTCTCAACCATCAGCTCTGATATCATTATGTCATGACCCCCTCCCACCAAAGATGCCCATCCTGAGCTGGAAATGGCGAAAGGGAGATAATTACCCCCGTGTCCTGCCTCCAGTAGGCCCCGAGGTGACGACTAGCACCAAGGGTATGAGTTTTTCACAAATATGGGAGGAATTACCCTTTTTATTTTTAAAGATCGTGAAATAGGACAAGTCAACCACCAAAAGGAAAATGGGCAAGTGTATAGAAATAAACCCAAACCATTCCCACATGCATGTTTAAACAATTTTATAACAAGGTACAAGTACAAGATCGGTCAAAGTACAATACCAAAAGAAAACATAGGTACATCAACAACAACAACTCCAACTATCCGACTAGTAGGGTCCCGGACGGCCCTGGTAGTCCTCCAGGAAACCTGAAAGTAAACGTAGGGTGAGCATACATGTATACTCAGTAGGGAAACCTAAACCTCTCGTGCACAAGTGGGGAGACATCCTAATGTCCCGTGAGAACAACAGAAGAATCCTAGAAATGAATTCTATCCACCCAACCTCACCAACCACACTCACCAAAAACCCAAGCACAATATGTAGTAGTATATAAGAAACAAGAGTATTGGGTACCCCGCACCATTTCCCTTTAGTGAGTTGCTCTTCCTAACGATGAACGTCTTGACACTGCCACACTCTCCCCGCCCGCACACACCTGGGCCTCACAACCACATATCCCGCCCGCACACACCTGGGCCTCACAACCACGTATCCTGCCTGCACACACCTAGGCCTAATCCCGATGATTCTTGGGAAACAAAAGAACCTTCCTGAAGAGTCTTGGGCTATAACCACCCCAATCGAATCTTACCCAATGAGTCATAGGTGTAAGTTCGCCTCAAGCCATCATAGCATAGGGGAGAAGGAGCTGGAAGGAGCTAGTAACTAAGGGAAAAACACCCTCTCCCATGAAATGGGAGTGTTCGGCACTAAGTGCTCAACATGGATGGGGTGCGATAAAACACAAAAGATACATATATATATATATATATACCAACCACATAGACCAACCTATGGTTTCTAAAAAGAGAAACTGAGCACGTTCCTCGGAACTGCTACTAAGAAGCATGCATACAACAAACAAACCCAACCCCCTTTAGGTTTTCTAATTTCAGTAGAAATAGTTATCTAGTTCCTTAACTACTGGGAAACTATCCACAACTACCCACATCAATCATTCGTAGAACATATCCATGTCATCCACAAATCAAGTTAGGAAAACATAAGCAACACAACCAAGCCCTTCTTATCAACCAACCAACCCATTGATTATTAAACCCATTCCATTACCACAGCACACCATTCATTAATTCTTCCACTTTAATTTATTATTCATAACCCACTATTCATTCATAAACAACCCCATCCATGCAACCCCGCTGCCAACCACCATAACCACAACCACACCGAAGCCACACATCCCCATCCCTTTAATACCATTTATTGATGCCCCACTGCCCTTTACCAATACAACATTCACACCGACCCACAACCAAGTCAATCGTAGCCCCGCTGCTCACCCGATCCACAACAACCCACAAAAACACCCCCATCACATGCCTTGTAACCAAGACAACACCCACATGTTCATTATCCCATTTTGTTTAACCGGGGTGATCACACAAGGGTTCCAGATTTTAAACAGTCAACTTTACGTGATTAACCAATTTCCACAATCCACAAGGTTTCCATCCATAATAAAAATCCATAAGGAGAGGGAAACATTTAATTGTGTAAGAAAAGGCCCCCAACGACCGTGATTTTCAGTAGGTAAAAACTCATTCAATTAATAACATAATATCACATGATATAAAGTAACAACAATCACATCTTATCCATCCCCATTATATAAGACAGTTATTATCTTCATTAAACTGGTTCAAAAGTGTTTCACGTAAACAAGAGAACACCCACCCCACATGATGCACAAATTAGAGAGACAAAGGTAAAATCCCTACCTCAACAGGTTCTTGATCACAACGCTCCCCTGGATCAACCTTAGAAGACGTCTCTCGGCGTCCGTCACTTCTGTCGGGTCCCAGAAAAACCTCCTTGGGTGGAAGTCAGAAAGAAAAGGCCGAAGGAAAGTCAACGGATCCAAGCTCAGAAGCTCTGCCTCGTCGTTATGATTCTGTGGCCACTAACGGATCGTAAATCGGAGCTCGGATGAAGAAGTTATGGAAGAAAGAGCCTTCGAGTCTCTTGGGAGAGATCTGCTCAGAGTAGAGGGGAGGAGAGGTGTGAGTTGAAAGGAGGAGGGGACCCCTCTTTTTATAGGTGTGAAAACCAAAAGTACACAACGTGTACTTTATACTACACGGCGTGCACTCGGTTTTTTCACACGGTCTCCATGCGGCTTCCAACATGGCTCTGCGGCCATTGACTAGTCAACACACGGTTTGAGGGTAACTCATACGCGGGAAAGGACTACACGGTGTGTAGTATGGACACACGGCATGTACTCATTTATTACACATGGCAAGGACACCACTCCAACATGGTACACGGCCATTGACTGGTAACGCGTACGCGGGAAAGGACTACACATCGTGTAGAACTGGATACACGGCGTGCACCCATTCTTCCACACCTCAAGGAAACAGTCTACAACACGGGGTATACCCGGGAAGGGGGTACACGGCGTGTACTCAAACTACACGGCGTGTAGTTTCAAAATTCCGAAAAGTGTGGAAAAAGTCCATTTTACCCTCCAGAACACTTCTTGATCTTCTTTTTGACAATGGAAAGGGCCGGAGAGGTCCGGGCCATTACACTAAAAATATAATAAAAACACACATTGATGAATGTTTCCTATATTATCTGTTATCCACCAATGATTTACACCAAAATACTTACATGGTTGGATTTATTCCAATAAATATGTCTTATAGGACTATATTAGGTATTTTTTGAAGCTAAATTGGTATTTATTTTCTAATCGAAAAGGTTTTTATGGCATAAAAATGATTGTATTTTGGTTGGCCTTTATAAGATAGGTGATGTACTCAATTGTAATTTTATGAAAAGAAAAAGTTATAGCCAAATTTTACCATCCTAGAAGGGACAAAAATTTATTTTTAAAAAGCCTTATAAATGTTATAAATTTATAAATACAATATATTTTTTACTTTATTTTGTAATATTAACTATTGTATTTTTATTTTAACCTCTAGTAAAACACCTTTTACTTTCAACAAGGATATTAATTCATACTATTTTCACTATTTATATAGTTCAAAAATTATGTTAAAATTTTTATAAAAAATAAAATATTTTTATTTCAAATTGGGAGTCTACTTTTTTATAAATTCAATATATAGAACCTGTAAAATTTCATTTAAAAATAATCACGCCGATATGAGGAGGAATAGTGTTTTCAACGAGAAACAGTTCAAAATTCTATACTGTTTTTATACCAAATTTAGATATGAACGTATTTAAAAAAAATTAAAATATTTGAAATATTTTTTATGTAATTTTACATTAAAACCAATTTGAGATATAATTTATATTTATAGAAATTTAAATGAAAATGATGTTTTCAATTAAAATTTATTATTATTCACTATTTATTAAAAAAAATTACAAAATTCTAAAATATTTTCTGTACGATAAATTAGGATTTATGATTTATAAAATTAAAATAATGTTTACTCATGATTCAAAAAAAAATATTTAATATAAATGAGTAAAAATATGGTAAAACCCCATTTTACAAAAATAAACTATTTAGGCGTAAAATTGCATTTTATCTTACTCATTTTATAGAAAATACATACATTCAATTATAATTTTTTTAACTATAAAATTTATAAATTACATTAAAAATGTTTCTCCTAATGTTAGTTTTTATAATTTATAGAAGTAAAAAAAGATTGTGTTCATGAAGATGGTTTCTCATAACGATATTTCATTTATTTTCAAATAGATTTTATTTTTCATTCATAATTAATTGGTGACCAAATAAATAATTCTATATTAATTTGTAGGTCATATATTATCATAATTTGTATAATTATATTTATACCCTCTATTACAATGTCTTTGTGATAACTATCATATCATATAATAACATTTATTAGTATTTTACATTTTGTTTAAACACATGGTAGCATTTATTGCAAGGTTCACTCAATGTTTCATGTCATGATAGATAAACATAATTTTTCTTTTGACAGAAGCTAAAATCAGTGTAACATATATCAAAAAAATTATAAATATATACATTTTATTGAACAAAATATTTCCCAAAATGAAATGGTGTTAAATTATACACCACATAGAATGAATATCTCCTTGGGAATTAATCTTGAATATAATTTTCTTAATATTAGAAATTTAATGATATAAACACACTTATATAAAAAGGTAAATAACAAATAATATTGAAAAATAGAGAGGGATGTGGGATAGACATCTAGAAAACAAAACAATAATTTTCCAAATAGGATAACATGGGTGGGATGTAATGATATGGTTGTGTAGGAAAATCGTGAATAATTATAGAGAGTGATAGATATCATTGATCACACAATATTGGGTGAACCATATGACGTTAATGACAAACAAATTAAACCAAAGAGGCATGAAAAGGGCCATTAATATCACTTGGAAGGAATATCATGTTAAAAATTAATTTGACATTCCATTTATTAATATTAGAAAAAATTTATGAGAATACATAATCTCTTAATTTAATTCCATTAAAGAATAACAATATCATCTTATAGTCATGACTTAATAAATTTCCACATCATCAGCAATATGTTTATTTTCACTTATGATGATTAAATATGAATAATAATGTAATTATATGTCATTCTTTTTTTCTCTATTTGGTAAAATGATTGGAATCAGTTATCTAATATAGGTAAATAATTATATTGTGTAGAAATATGTTACTCTACAAATCAGCATCAAAATATTAGAATAAACCGTTCCATAAATGGTTAGACATATAACCCTTCCAAAATTTAGAATGTATAAAAATGGTCACATAATTACAGAAATTTAATGTCACACTATTCTTCAAATAATAATTAAGATGATCATATTGGTTAGATTCCCAATGTCTTAATTCCTATGTTATATATTATTTTAATGATCAGTAATATATTCATTTACAATATATCATAAATACAAACATGAATTCATCCTCATTATATGAACAAAACCATAAATTATTGAACATATTAAATAGATAAAATAATGTTTCAAAATAAATTAATGATATGTTAAATCTATTTTCCCCGAATACTTTTAGAGTTTTGAGGACATTAATTCTATCTAATTTTCATTATCAAAATCAATCATCACTTTATCCCAACTAATCTTCAGTTTTTGACCATAAAGAATATATTAAAGGTTATATTCTCTTAATTATGTGTTTTCCATAAAATATTACATTTAACATTAAATTATATTTTTATTTCATTAATAATATTCAATAATTTACTAAATATCCTGAACAAAATACATAAACTAACCAACACATATATATTTCATTCATTAGATAGCATAATTCAGGAATTCTAATATATAATCTCATTAATCATCCCTCTTCCATGTCAAACAGTTAACTAATATTCATTATCTTTATCTATAATACATTATTCTCATTATACTTCATTAATAATCTAATCATCATTAATAAAAAAACCATACCACTTAAAACCATGCTGATTTTATTCACGATTTTTCCTTTAGGTCAATGATTTTAATAGGTCCCATTCATTTTAAATTTAACACATTCAAAATTTGATGATACATTAGGGAAATTATTATTATAATGAACCTCACTTTTCATAAAATAAAATTGAATCATTTTTTCCAAATATATAATATATTACACAAACAAACACCCAAATATAATATAATTATAGTGCCTTTAGAAAACCATGGAAGCATAAAAACTGGTATGTAATTAAGAAAAATTATCTCCCATTGGGTTATTCATGTCAAGAAACGTTCTTAGACATGTCATAAAAAAATAAATATCCTAATAAGAATGGGAATGGAAACATAAACTATGGCGATCTAAGATGATTAGTAAGGGAAAAAATGAGATATGTAAGCATAATCTTGATCATAAGGGTGTGAGAACTTGAACATGACATTATAAGATCATACTCTATGTATCAATGATCATAAAAATACATCATGTAATAAATATTGTAAATTCATAAAAAATAATCATAAATTAATAAAGACCATAATCCCTGAAATCATAACATATGAATTGAATTTTTGAAGAAACATAAACAAGTAATATCATTCAGAATAAGTCAAGACACGTTTCTATAATATATAAATGAAATTATTGGGGACTATACCTTTTGGGAAAGACACACAATCGTCCCCAGCCACAGTCATTTACATTCAAGGGATATTCATTCCACTTCTTCCCATGGTAGATCTAGTATACCCATATTACCATAATAGATCAGGATTCTCTATCATCTCATAGTGGATCATGTTTACCAATTTCCCAAAGTGTATGAAGACCTTCAACATGATTCACATAATTATCTCAAGAATTATAAATCATTAACAAATGCATTGGAGGGAGATATAGGTACCACCCATCTCAAAATGAAATCATACATACATGTACCTAAAAATCATAAAAAATAATATCATTGCCCATCAAATGAAATGGGTTTCATAAACATGTAATCATATTATTGCATGTATAAAAGATAAATTCTTCTTTATCATTTCATAATAGAATCACCCTAAAAAGAAGCATGTTTCACAAGCATAAAACCTATGAAAGAGGAATGGTTTTAATAGACCTATATCCCATTAAATAGAAATGAGTTTCATAAAAAATTTCCAAAAACAAATAATAAACTCATAAAAAGAATAGGAATATATCCTTCAGATCATTTCTTGGAATAAAAAATGTAAATGTGACAACCGAGTTTTTATTTTAACAATATGTTCCTATTTATTTTTGGATCTTGGTTTTTCTCTTGATTTTTGTGTGTGATAAGGTTTAAATATTGAGGGTATAATTTTTTTATTTATTCCATGTGATGATTTATTGAGTGTATGTGAGTTTTTTTGGAGAAAAAATTAGAGTTTTGGTTTGATTGTATGTGGCACATGGTTGGTCAACTGTTTGGAAAACGGTTCACCCTTACACATGAAACTATGTGCCCTTGTTTCATTTTTGGATAGTAATGAATTATACGGTTTTCACATGGCTTTAAAACTATACAAGCTAACCTTTAGGCTTCTCCCACTAGGAATGTGAGGGGAACAGTGTTGATTAACTATTAGACAAACTATGTGAGAAAAACATGCTCAAAGTCTATGTCATCAATATATTATAAGTTACCTTTTTTCTCTTAAGATTTAACAAAAAATACTCCATTTCATACCACATTCATTCTTTTCATCCCTAGGAACCTTTTTCTATCCCTCATGTATCCCTTAAACTAAATTAATTTTCCGTTTTTGTGTGGCTTCATCAATGATTAATCATGTAATTGTTTTCTTTGATTGATTATTATTTTATTTAAGGTTTCTCCTCCTCCCTCGTTGGGTTAGTCATTTCTAGTGGGTTGTGTGACAAATAGATGTTTTGGTCTAGTGTTCTTGAGTATGATATTGAATTTTTTTTAATATCACATTCTTAGGGGCTTGGGGTTGTGTAGTTTGGGTTTTAACCAATTTTTAGTTGTTTAGAAGCTCGAGGATGGTGGTTCTATGACATTATATTATTATGTGATATTGACGTTCATTCTTAATTTAATGAAATTGTTCTATGTTTTAATTATTTGGTGCGAAATATATATTGAAATATTTTGGCATGAATATATGAAAAAAAATTATTTTATAACAAAAAATGGCCATGAATTTTGTATTCCATGTTGTAGTATTTATTTAATGAATCTCCAGTTGCGTGTTTGAGGCATAAATGGGGGTTTTAATAGGTTTTAATGGTTAAATTGGGTTGAAAGTGATTTTCTAAAAAAAATGATAAGTCATGTATGTTTTATTTTATATTGTTCAAAATTAATATGAACTTTTAATTTTTTAAATGAGGGGAATCATGTAATAAAGTGAAATTAGTTTTTTGTAGATTTGAATGGCTATTGTCCAATAGAAATAGTAAAACTTATTATGTTATTATCATTTAAATTTTCTAAATGGGTTTCATGGGTTATGGATGACGTGAAAAATTTTCTTTCAAATTATTTTGTTGTAGGTAAAAATGGAAGGTTTATTTTTTATGATAAATGATGGATTTGAGGAAAAATTTTCTGATAGAGGATATATAACACTGATTATACAAATCTTGGCATGTGTGTCTGTGAATGTGGTGATTGATGTGATATTTGAATTGCAAATTGAGAACAAATGGAATCCTCAGTATCTAGGTGCGAAAACTAGGACTAGTACACTAGAATAATTTGATGTGGTTAAGCCTAGGTTCATCTAGCATTATTGTCAATTATAATCATTACTAAATTATTATGATGATATGGGAACACTATAAAATTTGATACATTCTTCTCTAGTAGCTCATGCATGAGGATGATGATCGTTGTTGTTTCTATACCATGTCCTATTGAGATATGATGTACATAGAATCCTACTAGATTTAGTGCCAAAGGTAAATTCCGATGACAATGTTCTCTTCTAGGATATCTTACATACCATTGGAATATGGTGCAATTAGTTGGAAATTTTTGTAAGAAATATTGTTTTCGTTATAAATTTATTCTAGAATGTTATATTTAGTATATGTTTTTTAAAAATTTCATGTTAATTTGTCTTATGATGTTTTCGTTTGGAACCTTGTTTTTTTGGAGGAAACCTATTGGGTTTTGGATCACCGCATTAATACGATTATGTATGTATATATAATTCCTTATGTATAAGCAAGGTAATGAAAATATGTGTAGTAGTGATGATGGAGTAATCAGGTTGCATCTAGTAAAACTATTGTAGTTGTTAGTGGATTTGGATTAAAGATGATCCCCAACATGTTTCCCAATAACCATTGGGTTATCTTTTTTTTTCTTACCATTATAATATTTCAGCTTTTTCATTGCTGTTTTAAATCCTAGATTATGAACATTGTTTTTATTTCATTGGTTATGTTATCAGTTATTTATTTGTTTTCAATATTTTCGACTGATTATGGTTTTACTCCTGGAATAAATTTTTCCCAATGTTTATTTATGACACCCATGCACTAGTTTCTATCCAGTTGAGATCGACAACTCTCACCGGGCTATACCACAGACCAGGTTGGGTGTCTGGTCATGTGTAACTCAAGATTTGTTTTGTAAAAATTGTATATATGGATTGATTTCATGCATCTTCTCAAGAATCATAACATGGAGTTCACTCATGTTTATAGAGATCCTAACCGGGTTTCTGATGCTCTATCTAATAGGGATATTATGGATGTCTCCACACAATGGTCCTTTTTAACCCTTAAATTTTACCCACATTTTGTTAAACTAGACATGTGTTGTGTGTTTTATTCTATCCTTTGTAAATCCCCTTTCCCATCCACTTTTTTAGTTTTTTAATTTAATTTGGGAGGAACAACCATTTACTTGATTATGAACCTTCAAATAGATAATCCAGAGATAGGGTTTTAAGAACACGATATTATATTGTATGTAGGGTGTTTGCCCATTAAAGCTCATGATAGGACTTGAGCTTCCATGGGGATTCAGGTTTTTTTTCTCAATTATTATTATGGATTGTGGTTTGGGAAATGAAAAGGTAATTGGGCCAATGGACTCTATGATATCACAGGGCATAGAAATCTGTAGTGGATTTGGGGAAATATTATTAGATAAATCTCTATGTTGGTGTTCGAATTGGTGTATATCTACCCACTATATGTCTATGTCACCCATCTATACTAGTTTTCCATTATTATAATTGTATTAGGTCTTCTTGGTTTCTGATAATTTTGAAATACTTATTTAATAATTATGAAAAATGGAATTTAATGTGGATGTTTTTGGTTATGGAATAATTGATTCACCATTGTAATTAAATGTTTTTTTTGGTGAAATGGGATTTTTGGGTCACTAAAAATGTTTTAAAATGGGATGAATTTATTTTTCTAATGTAATCTGTTATATTTTAATTCGATGAAATAAAATATGATTAGATGTATGGGATTGAAATGTTATTTTGGACTCAGTGGGGGTGAGTTTTTAAAATGATTTTTAAATTTTGAAATGGGATGTAATTTGAGATGCTTGAGATGTGGGTTCCATGTTTTGTTTTAGAACGTGAAAATGTTTTGCTTTCATATTTTTTATTTCCAGGAGTGACATCATATATGGATATGCATGGAAATAGGGATGGTCAATAGAATGATTTGTTGAGTTCTCATGTTGAAATTAGGTGATGGGTTCTTCGTTTGGTGTGAGAATGTGCATCTGTTTGGCTCTTGGGAATAAACTTACTGAGTTTCAAACCCATAATTTTTTTAATTTTATTTTAAATATAATATATCATGTTTTGAAAATCATAAGTACTGTGTTATTTCTCTTTGTGATTTTAGAATGTCTATTGTGAGGTTTTTTGTGTTTGAGAACACCTTTTGTGTGAATGGTGTTTTATTATTGTCTTCATGTCAATGAGTTGGTTTGGAAATAATAGTTAGAGGATTTAATTGAAAAATATATTTTGGGAAGGATTTTAGTAAGTTCTCCCTATGATTTTATTTAATGTTTTTTTATATTTTTTATGACCAATTTATTTTGATTGGGTTATTTGTTTTCATGAATGGAATGTGTAAACCTACCCATAAGTTTCTATGGATGTTCATTATGCTTCCATAGGTGGTTTACCATTAGAAACCCCTCAAATTGGTCAAACCTAGTCTTTATTTTAGAGTATCGGAAGTTGAATCCTCCTCCATCTTATGGTCAAAAGAAACATCTTTTATTGGAAGAGTTTATTCATAAAATAGTAATGGAAACACTAGCTTCTTTATGTTTCCTAAGTATTTAAAACTCAATTTGTTTACCATCATAGTTAAAGGTGTTTGATTCAGATTTGATCACTTTTTCTAATGTGGTGAGGTGTGCATTTTGTATTGAAGCCTTTTTAATAATAGTTCTTAAGGTATCCATTTTTCCACCAGTATTTAGAATTCATTAAAGGGAGTCTCTTTAGACAATTTGGGAATCAGTCTAAAGATATTAGCAAAATTTTATTAAAATAAAATTATTTTATATCTTTCTTTAATATCTTTTGGTCATAGGGCCATGATGTTCCATATGTGAGGAATGAAAAATCATAGGACGCCATCATACGGAAATGCTCTAAAGACCTGCCGTACCTGTGGGTGCTTATGTCAGATGCAATGGTTCTATTGGGGTGTTTCTAAGAGGAGGCATGGAGAAATTTTATAGGTGTAGTATTCTATTTAGGATCAGTTAGGAGTCCCTTTATATGTATACCTCATGGGATGTAATGGCTTTATTTTGTGGTGTTTTATTTTTTTGTTTTATCCTTTTTCATAAAAGTGGGTTTTTTTATCTCTATTGATCAAGAATTTCAATATATATGGGTTTTTATTTGGAAAATTCTAGGTTGTTCGGTTTTAAATAGTTTTTTCTTGTCGACTGTCTTGTCTCTTCTATTTATCATTCAATTTGGAAGGTCATGATGAGTGTATATATTTTGAAATACCTTCTCTTAATGTAGTGGTTTTGACAAGGGATTTTCAGCTCTTTACTATGAGGCAGTAGATGCTTCAAACATCAGGTCTTCCTTTATAGTCACTGATGTGATGCTATCACGTTGTTATGAATTTCAGGGTGTGTGGGACCATAGTCTATTTTCAATGTTATGTACTGGAATGGGGATAATTTTATATTTATATAGAATCATTCATCTCTTCAATGGATAATTTTAGGGAATGAGGTTTAGATGCATCATTTACTTTTTGTAACCCTTATATATTGAATATTTAATCCTTCAATATAAGGATTTGTGGTAATTCTATTTTATGGGAATTCTAGTGGTGTACCTTTTTAGAAGCATGATTTTTTCAGTTCCCTTTGCGTGGTCAGCCTTCATGAGTCAGATTGGATTTTACACCATTACATCGGTTCGGGTTTCCCTCTTCATGTTAATTACATGTAGGGTGGGGGTTGATGGCCTGTGTAGAGAGTTCTAGGTTGATCCATATAGGTATACCATTATGATATCAACTAGTTAGTTTCTTATAGCGGGGAGACCCACTATGAGTATCAATGCAGTTTCATCATGTTTTAATTGACGCTACCTAGTTTATAAAGGTGAAAAGGCTATTCGAGAATCTCATGTTGATAATCCAGATTGATTTATAGAATTGGATCGGTAAGATGTGATTATATAATTCAGTTGTTGTATTTTTATTTCCTCTCTTTTGGGGGAGTTTTTGGATTTTTTTAAGATGTGATTCAAGCCTACCATCATTTCTTGGAACCAGCCTCGCTTCATGGGATTGTTTCCTTTTGTGGGGAACGTTTTTTTCTTGGTTTGAGAGGTTATATCATTTGAGTGTAGAAATTAATTGACTATGTTCAATCAAATGGAAAATATTGTGCCTTTTCAAGGGGTGGAAAGTGTTATATTGGGGAAAATTTTGAGTCTTATGTATGTTATCCCTCTGTTCTGATTCATTTTTTTGATCTAGATTTACCTCTCATTCTCTCGGTGTGATGGGGTTTATAATTTGATGGTTTATTTTCTTAACTTTTATTAATTGTTCATTCCTTGTGTTTTCCAGTGTGCTTTTATGAAAATGTGAGTATTTTTGTTGATAGTAGGTAGCACATTTTTTATAAAACCATGTGCCCTTACATTGGAAATCATGCAATTAGGATCCATTCTTTGATGGTAGACAACCACACATTTTTTGTATGACTTTTAATCCTTTTGTGATAAAAATATGTTATGAACCTCTTGGACAGTGATGACTATACGATTGTTTCATGGTGAGGAAAACCATGTAGGAAAATATCTCTCTATGTCCAGGTAAATAAAAATATAAAAATTACCTTTTTTTCATCTCATGATTTAAGTGTAAATCCTCACATGCTCGTCCCATTCAAGCTTTTAAACCATAGGTGACTATCCCTCCACAAATCCCTCTTAGTTCTCTTTTATGATATTACTTTTATGGTTTTGGTGTGGATTCATCATTTAATCCTCAATTTAGAATATTCCCCTATAGATTCTTCTTTATTTTAGGGTTTCTCCTCTCCCAATTTGGTATCATCTATTCATGCGGTTTATTTGACCTAGATATGGTATGATCCTGTGTTGTTGAGTAAGATCTAAGTTATTGTAGTAAATCATATATTTTTAGGTTCTTTTAGTGTTATGTTTTTGGTTTCAAACCAATTTAATGAATTTTCCTAGCTCGATGTAGGTGGTTCTATAATATTACATTATTAGATGGTTTTTACATTCTTGATTCTTTCCATGAAAGTGTTCATTGATTTAATCATGTGGAGTGAAATATATTTTTGAATTTTTGGACAAGAATATATGAATGATGTTAAATTTATAATTGAAAATGGTCATTCATAGTCTATTATTTCTTGTGGTATTTCTGGAATTTCATTTGTATCGTGCGTATAAGGTGGAATGGGGGTTTTCAAAGGTGTATAAGAGTGAAAATGTGTTAAATGGATTATTCTAAAATAAATTATAATTGTAGTATTTAATATACTTTTTTTCACCTTTAATGTAACACCTGAGACTTTTATGTTATATAAATCATCAAAGGAATCTTTTTCTACACAACACTTGCTTGGCTTGCTTTACACGCAATCGCGACCTTCCTCGATAGCTTGCGTCGTACGCAATACCGAGTTTCACTAAACAACAATATGCTATTAAAACTAGCCGTTATGAATAGTAATAACCACTTTTTGAAATTTTATAAATTTTATTTTTCAAAATGGACTTCATTTTTGGACTTAGAATATCGAAATTAGCCTAGGGTGAAATTTTGGTATTTTTCTGAAAACTTTCAATTTTTGATGAATAGTGAAACCACTAAGTGGTAGGTTAAAAAAACTGAATTTTGCATAAAACTTAATTTTACCGCTTCTGTGAATGAAATTTCAAAAATCCGAGAGACACGGTTAATATCAAGGACTAAAATGTGGTTCAATGAGATGAAAATAATTTTTTGGTGAATAGTAACTTTTTACTATTTTTACCGCGGTTAATAGTAAATAGGGTAACTAAGGGTAAATATGATATTAATATTACCCTAACACATGTCCTAATTCTATTGGACAAGTGTAATTCGACCAAAAACAAACTTAGGAATAAAATATGACCATTTAGGCCCACTTGGATTAGATTAGGACATTTATTATTAATTTATTTAAAGAAGGGTTAAAATAGTTAAAATCAAAGTTTAATAAGTAAATCATTTTTAATATAGGGTTATACATAAGATAAATTCGATTGTAAATATTCATTAGAAAGCTAAAAAGATTTCCTACATGATGGTATTTTATTTGTAATTTTTAGACATCAAATAATTTAATTTATTTATGACACAAAGATGATGCAGTAATTATCTTATTAATGAAATATTGACAAAATTGATAATATAAATACCAAAATAAATGTAATTTGAGACTTTTTATGAATTACACTAATTTTCTAGGTTACTATGATATATTAGTGTTGATTTAATCAACTTGGGTCGAACATATAATTCTGTTATGACTTTCACAAAAATCATATATCAAATAGTGTCAAAATTGACACAAAATAGTTTTTAAATCAAATATTATATTATTAATTGTTATTTTATTCCTAAAAATCTAAGGTTCGGCCAAATGACTTAGATAAGGATATATATATTAATAATAAACAATTTGGGGTTCGTTTGGCATGTTATAGTAAGTGTATTAACCATATAGTGAAAGAAAACAAAAAGACACGGTAAAAGTTAAATTAATTAACTTAGAGTTAAATCTAATTGATAAGGTTAAAATAATACCCTAAACTTGTCTAAATCCTATTGGTTGATAGGATTTCGACCCATCCCCACTTTAGCTTCGAAATAAGACCCTTTGTAACCATTATAAACCGATTTTGACTTTAATATAAAATAATATTTTGAGATATTCCTAAGGTGCCCCTCTCCTCCCTTATAAAAGGGCACCTCCTCCCCCTCCTCCTCACACCAATTTGAGCACTCAAGCTCGGCCAACCCCTTCCATTTTCCCTTCTCCACTTCCCTAGAATAATCCTAGAGGTCCTGGTATTCTCCAAAGACCAATCTTAGTTCCTTAAGTGGAGGATTCAAAGAAGCGTTCCAAATAAGAGGTAATATCCATTACCGATCTTTTCAATTTCTTTCTTCTTCAACTTCTTCTTCTTTAGTTGTTTCATGATAAAGTAATAACATCAGTATTACTTACATACTGATATGTTATTATAAATATGAAACAACCCTAATTCACCTTCTATCCATCCTACGGAAAAATGAAATCACCGCGCGTGCGTACGTACGGAATACCGTCTCCACGCCGTGGTGTAATCTATTTTCCACCATCACCTTACAAGGATGGGTATAATGGTGTAATCAGTAACTATATATGATTATTATTAAGTAATATTGATACTGAAATAATATATATATATACTCCAATACAATTCCACGATCATAGGAACGATATCATCACTCGTGCGTACGTACGGAATACCGTCTCCACGATGTGATGCGACTCGTTCTACATGATCTTCATTTCATAATGATTATATAAATGAATTGAATGAATGAATATGGTATATACTACACTAATACCATTCTGGAAATGAATCATCTATAACCTAAAGATAAGAATAAGAATTTATTCGACAAAACACGCATAAGAACAAAAAGTTATAAAGACCCGAGTAACAAGTAACAATGAAATATTACTAACAAGAAGCTAATAATATGACCATATATGATCTCATATCAATGTGTATGATTCTGTAATAAGTAAATAACATTATTTAAACCATTATATAGGATCTTCGGACACGAACAAAGCAAATCGGACCTATGGTAAGGGAAATATCACAATCTCATTTTTATCCGAGATTGTTTATTCGTAAGTATTTACTGGGGTGTATTTTATCATCCACATCCATGTTCCCTCAATATTTAATATTGTTTCCATCCACTTGAAATAGTTTAAATCCAATTTTACCCTTAGGTGAGTTTTTGGTAAAGAATATGAAAGGAATCTTTTGTCGTTTTTCCGTACGAGGTACTTTTTGACTTTTCCGACAAAAGTACGAAGAATGTTTTTTTAACTTATACGGCATGAATGGATTTTTAAAACATTACTTCAAAGAAGCTTCCTTTACAAGTTTTCAAGTTTATGTTTAATCAACTTCTTTTATTTTAAAGTTGTATGACATGTTATGAAAGGAAAAATGTTTTTGAAGAAGAAAGGATATTTTCCTCAAGAATTCAATTCAAGTGTTTTATCAAAATTATTTTCCATCTAAGATAATAAAGGGTTCTGTTTCTATCCATATTTTTACATTGGTTTGACTATGTTGTGATGGAATTATGTTTATGAATTCCTTTATCATATATGAATTGATTTATGATGTCATGATGTTTCAAGAATCCCATTTTTGTTATATGTGTTATGCGATGATGTATGTTTTATGATTATGTGGCACACATAAGAAAGGATTCATTATAAGATGGGTGGGACCTATATCTCCCTCCAATGCATTGGGTAACGATTTTATATCTCATGAGATAGACATGGCTGGAACGGAAGGTTATTTCGGTTCAGTGATACAGGACTGAAACGAGGAGTGAACTCGGTTCAGAAAGGGACTTTGTCCACTAAGATAGTCTTGGTAATGAGTCATGACTAACAAGAAATGATTTCCATGATTATGTGTGCATGCCACAAAGATTCAAGTTTTATGTTATGATTATGGGGATCTCATTTTCACTTCTATGATTTATTCCATGTTAAGATATTATGATCTCTTTTGCAGGTTTTGATTTTCATAAAGATATGATATGATTTTTATTTCCTTTATTTGCCCTTGCTGAGCATTTGAGCTCACCCTTTTATGTTTTCTTTTCCCCAGGTCAGGAAGATGGATATTAAGTAGAATATGCTAAAAGGGACCCTAGATATGATGAAATAAATGGGAGACACTGTAGAAGATTTATGAACCAGTTGTTTATGTTTCCCCAGTTTCTAAAGACACTATACCTATACGGTCCTTTGTGGTTTTGTCATATGTTGTAATAAGTGTGATTCAATTTTGAAGTATTAACAATGTATGTAAAGTGTGGGTCGTTATAGTTGGTATCAGAGGAAAGGTATAGTCAACCTTTGGAAACTAGGATGTGAAAGCCTTAGTAAGAACCCTAAGGATAAGTCTAAGCATAGAACACAATCTTAGAAATGGCCATGAATAACCTAGGATAAGACCATAAGCATGAAAATTTTATTCTTGAATTATGTGGTTTCCTATTATAATTAGTGTTGCTCACACTATTCTTCTTGGTTTTAGTCAATGGCTGGAACCCGAAGGAACCGTGTTAATGCGGAATGCGATGGGCAATGCAATGATTGTCCCCCTGAGCAACCAAACGATATGGGAGCTGGAATGCAAAATCTTGTAGCCATGCTCACACAACTTTCTCAAGCTATGAATCATGCAGGATTTCCAAACGAGCAAAGGAGGGAGAAACATTCTGTTGAATCCTTCATGAGGCAGCGTCCACCTTCTTTCAGCGGGTCTACTGATCCATTAGTTGCTGAACAATGGATTAGTACTACTGAAAAGATATTTTCAGTTCTTCAATGTTCTGAGAATGATAAAGTCATCCTAGCAGTGTATCGTTTGGAAGGAGATGCTGATCAATGGTGGAATCTTGTTAAGAATACGAGGCAAAGGGATGAAATTGAGTCCATGGAATGGGACGAGTTCAAGAACTTGTTTTTCAATAAGTACTTCCCTCGTATTCTCCGAACAAAGATGGAGAAAGAGTTCCTTGAACTGAAGCAAAGGGATGATGAATCTGTTAGTACCTATGAAGCAAATTTTACAAGACTTGCAAGGTACGCTTCTGGTATTATTATCCAACCTGAGAGTAAGATCGATCGATTCTTTAGTGGCTTAAAACCAAGTCTTCGAAGGGCGTTAGCCATAAGGGACTTCAATAGCTATGAGGAAATCGTTCGATGTGCTCTCAAAGTCGAGATGGAGATTGGAGTAACCCATCAGTCACATGGGTTTGATAAGAAGAGGAAGATGGAATTCAAAGAAAAATCTAAAGAGCACACGGAAAAGAAGATGAACTTTCCCTTATGCTCAAAGTGTGGAAAGAAACATGGAGGGAGTTGTCTTAAAGGGACAAGTAAATGTTTTAAATGTGGAAAAGAAGGTCATCGGGCATTTGAATGCCGTGATAATGGGAAGAAGATGTCTAATGATGCAAACAAAGGAAGGGATACACAGAATGAACCTACTACACTTCAATGTTTCAAGTGCAAGGAGATGGGGCATTATGCCAATCAATGCCCAAATCCAAGGGTTGATGATGATGGTCGACGTCAACAAACTCTTAAGGCTAAAGATAAAGGAAAGTCACATGCAATTTCTATCAGCGATGTGGAGTACGATAATGAAGTGGTGAAAGGTACACTTACCGTCCACTCTAAAGTAGCAAATGTTTTATTTGATTCTGGATCCACACACTCTTTTATTTCTGAAAAATTTTCTAAGGGTATCACCGTACTACCTCAACAATTAGATGTTGAGTTAGCTGTGACAACACCTAATGGCACATCAATCGCATCAAAAGTTTATAATTCTTCTCCGATCGAAGTTTGTGGGAAAGTGCTTCCTGCAAATCTTGTGATCCTTCCTTTAGTGGAATTTGATGTGATTCTTGGCATGGATTGGCTTTCTCTACATGGAGCTCATATCAATTGCCAAAGAAGGGAAGTCACATTTCATACTCCAGATCAATCTACGATCGTATACCGATGCAAGGATGAACATAACCTTCCAGTGGAAATTTCTTCCATCTTATGGGTATTGATCCCACTAAATGAAGGTTATTTATCTCAAATGGTTGGTGAGAAACTCACGATTAAGAATATGCCCATTGTAAGGGAGTTTGATGATGTCTTTCCGGAGGAATTACCGGGTCTTCCACGAAATCGTGAAGTTGAGTTTTCAATAGAACTCGTACCGGGTGCTTTGCCTATTTCAAAGACACCTTATAGAATGGCCCCAATTGAGTTGCAGGAATTGAAGAAGCAACTCCAAGAGAATCTTGATAAGGGATTCATACGCCCTAGTGCGTCACCTTGGGGAGCACCTGTTCTATTTGTTAAGAAGAAAGATGGATCAATGAGACTCTGCATTGATTATCGAGAACTTAACAAGATCACTATCAAGAACAAATATCCTCTCCCACGCATTGATGACTTATTTGACCAACTACGCGGAGCTCAATACTTTTCCAAGATTGATCTTCGTTCAGGGTATCATCAATTAAGGGTCAAAAGGGAGGATATACCAAAGACGGCTTTCCGTACAAGGTATGGACACTATGAATTTATAGTGATGCCATTTGGTCTTACTAATGCCCCTGCTATCTTCATGGATCTAATGAATAGAGTCTTTAGAGACTATCTTGATCAATTTGTGGAAGTCTTTATAGACGATATTCTTGTCTATTCAAAGAGCAAGGAAGAGCATGAAGATCACTTGAGAATTATATTGAAGACCCTGAGAAAGGAGAAGCTTTATGCCAAATTTACCAAGTGTGAATTTTGGCTTCAAAAAGTTGCATTTTTGGGTCATATAATCTCAAAAGAGGGGATATCTGTGGATCCAGCAAAAACAGAGGTCATCGAAAGATGGTCAAGACCAACAACAGTAACTGAGATCCGAAGTTTTCTTGGTTTGGCTGGTTATTATCGACGTTTTGTAAAAGATTTTTCACGATTATCTAATCCACTCACCAAGTTGACTCGGAAAGGAGTTAAGTTTGTCTGGACAGAGGAATGTGAAGAGAATTTCAAGGAGTTGAAAAGAAGGTTATCCAGTGCACCTGTGCTCACACTGCCTTGTAGTGGAGAAAGGTTTGTGATCTACAGTGATGCATCCAAGAAGGGATTGGGGTGTGTTCTTATGCAAAATGATATGGTGATAGCTTATGCCTCACGACAGTTGAAAATCCATGAGCAAAATTACCCAACACATGATTTGGAGTTGGCTGCGGTAATCTTTGCATTAAAGATTTGGAGGCATTACCTTTATGGTGAAAGGTGTGATATTTATACTGATCATAAAAGTTTAAAGTATATTTTCACACAAAAGGAGTTGAATATGCGTCAAAGAAGATGGTTGGAGCTGATTAAGGATTATGACTGCTCAATCCATTACCACCCTGGGAAAGCAAACAAGGTGGCAGATGCATTATGTCGACAAGACCATGCTAGTTTATCCATGATGAGGATCACAAAAGATCCAATATTTATGGATTTACAAAGGATGGATCTTGGAATTTTAATGGAAGGGGAAAAATCTTATCTTTCTCAAATGAATGTTCAACCATCTATACATGTGAAGATTAAGGAGGCACAGAAAGAAGATGTCGAGTTACAAAAGAAGGTGAGAAATGTTCCTGAATTCAACCTTGATTGTGATGGGATAATAAAGTTCAGGAATCGGGTTTGCGTTCCTCCCATCCCCGAATTAAAGAATGAGCTGCTGGATGAGGCTCATAGTTCATCATTTTCTATTCATCCTGGAAGCACGAAGATGTATAGGGACCTGAAAGAGTACTTCTGGTGGGATGGAATGAAAAGAGATGTTGCTGAATATGTCTCTCGATGCTTGGTTTGTCAACAAGTTAAAGCTGAGAGACAGAAGTCTAAGGGGATGTTACAACCATTACCCATACCCGAATGGAAATGGGAAAACATCACTATGGACTTTGTCACAGGACTTCCTAAAACATCCAAAGGCAATAATGCTATCTGGGTCATAGTTGATCGTCTTACAAAGTCTGCACACTTCATTGCTATTAGAGAGGATTTCTCTCTAGATCAGCTTGCCAGGATATATGTAAAGGAAGTGGTAAGATTGCATGGAGTACCACTTTCTATTATATCTGATCGAGATCCGAGATTTACCTCGAAGTTCTGGCGAAGTCTTCAGCATACTCTGGATACAGAGTTGAGTTTCAGCACTGCTTATCATCCCCAGACAGACGGTCAGTCTGAGAGAACAATTCAAACCCTAGAAGATATGTTGAGAGCTTGCTCTATGGATTTCAAAGGAGGTTGGGATCAACACCTACCTTTGGTGGAATTTTCTTATAATAATAGCTTTCACTCCAGTATTCAGATGGCTCCTTATGAAGCTCTCTATGGAAAGAAATGCAGGACTCCAACTTGCTGGGATGAAGTTGGGGAAAGAAAGCTATTAGGACCTGATCTCGTTGATGAAATGGCAGAAAAGGTTAGATCTATTCAACAACACATAAGAGCAGCTCAGAGTCGACAGAAAAGTTATGCCGACAACCGAAGAAAAGACCTAGAGTTTGAAGTGGGTGATAAAGTGTTCTTACGAATATCTCCCTGGAAGAGGGTTATGAGATTTGGAAAGAAGGGGAAGTTGAGCCCTAGATATATCGGTCCTTTCGAAATACTGGATCGTGTTGGGAAGGTAGCTTACCGATTGGCGCTTCCACCGAATCTCTCTCAAGTTCACGATGTGTTCCATGTATCTCTCCTGAGAAAGTACATACCAGATCCTTCACATGTACTCAGCTCAGAAGTTGTACCGCTGGAGCAAGATCTTTCTTATGAAGAACAGCCGATAGAGATTCTGGATCGTAGCGAAAAAATCCTACGAAACAAGACCACTCGCTTGGTGAAAGTTTTATGGAGAAACCACCAACTTGAAGAAGCTACATGGGAGCTTGAGGATATGATGAGGGAGAAGTATCCTCATTTGTTGCAAAGTAACGAATTTCGAGGGCGAAATTCTTTTTAAGGGGGGTAGAATGTAACACCCGAGACTTTTATGTTATATAAATAATCAAAGGAATCTTTTTCTACACAACACTTGCTTGGCTTGCTTTACACGCAATCGCGACCTTCCTCGATAGCTTGCGTCGTACGCAATACCGAGTTTCACTAAACAACAATATGCTATTAAAACTAGCCGTTATGAATAGTAATAACCACTTTTTGAAATTTTATAAATTTTATTTTTCAAAATGGACTTCATTTTTGGACTTAGAATATCGAAATTAGCCTAGGGTGAAATTTTGGTATTTTTCTGAAAACTTTCAATTTTTGATGAATAGTGAAACCACTAAGTGGTAGGTTAAAAAAACTGAATTTTGCATAAAACTTAATTTTACCGCTTCTGTGAATGAAATTTCAAAAATCCGAGAGACACGGTTAATATCAAGGACTAAAATGTGGTTCAATGAGATGAAAATAATTTTTTGGTGAATAGTAACTTTTTACTATTTTTACCGCGGTTAATAGTAAATAGGGTAACTAAGGGTAAATATGATATTAATATTACCCTAACACATGTCCTAATTCTATTGGACAAGTGTAATTCGACCAAAAACAAACTTAGGAATAAAATATGACCATTTAGGCCCACTTGGATTAGATTAGGACATTTATTATTAATTTATTTAAAGAAGGGTTAAAATAGTTAAAATCAAAGTTTAATAAGTAAATCATTTTTAATATAGGGTTATACATAAGATAAATTCGATTGTAAATATTCATTATAAAGCTAAAAATATTTCCTACATGATGGTATTTTATTTGTAATTTTTAGACATCAAATAATTTAATTTATTTATGACACAAAGATGATGCAGTAATTATCTTATTAATGAAATATTGACAAAATTGATAATATAAATACCAAAATAAATATAATTTGAGACTTTTTATGAATTCCACTAATTTTCTAGGTTACTATGATATATTAGTGTTGATTTAATCAACTTGGTTCGAACATATAATTCTGTTATGACTTTCACAAAAATCATATATCAAATAGTGTCAAAATTGACACAAAATAGTTTTTAAATCAAATATTATATTATTAATTGTTATTTTATTCCTAAAAATCTAAGGTTCGGCCAAATGACTTAGATAAGGATATATATATTAATAATAAACAATTTGGGGTTCGTTTGGCATGTTATAGTAAGTGTATTAACCATATAGTGAAAGAAAACAAAAAGACACGGTAAAAGTTAAATTAATTAACTTAGAGTTAAATCTAATTGATAAGGTTAAAATAATACCCTAAACTTGTCTAAATCCTATTGGTTGATAGGATTTCGACCCATCCCCACTTTATCTTCGAAATAAGACCCTTTGGAACCATTATAAACCGATTTTGACTTTAATATAAAATAATATTTTGAGATATTCCTAAGGTGCCCCTCTCCTCCCTTATAAAAGGGCACCTCCTCCCCCTCCTCCTCACACCAATTTGAGCACTCAAGCTCGGCCAACCCCTGCCATTTTCCCTTCTCCACTTCCCTAGAATAATCCTAGAGGTCCTGGTCTTCTCCAAAGACCAATCTTAGTTCCTTAAGTGGAGGATTCAAAGAAGCGTTCCAAATAAGAGGTAATATCCATTACCGATCTTTTCAATTTCTTTCTTCTTCAACTTCTTATTCTTTAGTTGTTTCTTGATAAAGTAATAACATCAGTATTACATACATACTGATATGTTATTATAAATATGAAATAACCCTAATTCACCTTCTATCCATCCTACGGAAAAATGAAATCACCGCGCGTGCGTACGTACGGAATACCGTCTCCACGCCGTGGTGTAATCTATTTTCCACCATCACCTTACAAGGATGGGTATAATGGAGTAATCAGTAACTATATATGATTATTATTAAGTAATATTGATACTGAAATAATATATATATATACTCCAATACAATTCCACGATCATAGGAACGATATCATCACTCGTGCGTACGTACGGAATACCGTCTCCACGATGTGATGCGACTCGTTCTACATGATCTTCATTTCATAATGATTATATAAATGAATTGAATGAATGAATATGGTATATACTACACTAATACCATTCTGGAAATGAATCATCTATAACCTAAAGATAAGAATAAGAATTTATTCGACAAAACACGCATAAGAACAAAAAGTTATAAAGACCCGAGTAACAAGTAACAATGAAATATTACTAACAAGAAGCTAATAATATGACCATATATGATCTCATATCAATATGTATGATTCTGGAATAAGTAAATAACATTATTTAAACCATTATACAGGATCTTCGGACACGAACAAAGCAAATCGGACCTAAGGTAAGGGAAATATCACAATCTCATTTTTATCCGAGATTGTTTATTCGTAAGTATTTACTGGGGTGTATTTTATCATCCACATCCATGTTCCCTCAATATGTAATATTGTTTCCATCCACTTGAAATAGTTTAAATCCAATTTTACCCTTAGGTGAGTTTTTGGTAAAGAATATGAAAGGAATCTTTTGTCGTTTTTCCGTACGAGGTACTTTTTGACTTTTCCGACAAAAGTAAGAAGAATGTTTTTTTAACTTATACGGCATGAATGGATTTTTAAAACATTACTTCAAAGAAGCTTCCTTTACAAGTTTTCAAGTTTATTTTTAATCAACTTCTTTTATTTTAAAGTTGTATGACATGTTATGAAAGGAAAAATGTTTTTGAAGAAGAAAGGATATTTTCCTCAAGAATTCAATTCAAGTGTTTTATCAAAATTATTTTCCATCTAAGATAATAAAGGGTTCTGTTTCTATCCATATTTTTACATTGGTTTGACTATGTTGTGATGGAATTATGTTTATGAATTCCTTTATCATATATTAATTGATTTATGATGTCATGATGTTTCAAGAATCCCATTTTTGTTATATGTGTTATGCGATGATGTATGTTTTATGATTATGTGGCACACATAAGAAAGGATTCATTATAAGATGGGTGGGACCTATATCTCCCTCCAATGCATTGGGTAAAGATTTTATATCTCATGAGATAGACATGGCTGGAACGGAAGGTTATTTCGGTTCAGTGATACAGGACTGAAACGAGGAGTGAACTCGGTTCAGAAAGGGACTTTGTCCACTAAGATAGTCTTGGCAATGAGTCATGACTAACAAGAAATGATTTCCATGATTATGTGTGCATGCCACAAAGATTCAAGTTTTATGTTATGATTATGGGGATCTCATTTTCACTTCTATGATTTATTCCATGTTAAGATATTATGATCTCTTTTGCAGGTTTTGATTTTCATAAAGATATGATATGATTTTTATTTCCTTTATTTTCCCTTGCTGAGCATTTGAGCTCACCCTTTTATGTTTTCTTTTCCCCAGGTCAGGAAGATAGATATTAAGTAGAATATGCTAAAAGGGACCCTAGATATGATGAAATAAATGGGAGACACTGTAGAAGATTTATGAACCAGTTGTTTATGTTTCCCCAGTTTCTAAAGACACTATACCTATACGGTCCTTTGTGGTTTTGTCATATGTTGTAATAAGTGTGCTTCAATTTTGAAGTATTAACAATGTATGTAAAGTGTGGGTCGTTATATTTAATATGACTTTTGAATTGTGTAAATGATGGGAAGAATGTTTTAATGTGAAAATGGATTACATATATTTTTGAATGGTTCTTGGCCACTAGAAATATTTAAATTGATTATGTTCTTTTCTTTTAATGATTTCAAATGTGTCTCATGAGTTATAAAATATGTCTGAAATGTTATTTCAAATGGTTTTAGTGTGTGTAGAAATAGAATGTGTCTTGTTTATGAAAAATAGTGGTTTCCATTGGAATATTTTTCAATGTGGTTATTTTCTATTGTTTCTGTAATACATGGAATTTTTTTATGAATGTGATGATCTATGTTATGTCTAAAATAGAAATTGATCATTAATGTAATACTAGGTATCTAATTGGGAGGATAAAGAGGGTTGCTTTTGTTGAATTAGATGTAGCTAGGCCCGAATTCATCTAGCAGGATTGATGATTATAACACTAACTAAATTATTATGATGATTAGGGACCAATGGAATATTGGATAGATTCTTTACTATTGACTCGCGCACAAGTACACTGATCAGTGTTGTTGATAAAAAATGTTTCATTGATATACTTTTTAATTACTTCACTACTAGAGCTAGTTCCAATATGATTTTCCATGACTTAGTTCTCTTTAATGATATCATACTTATCATCAGCTTATGTGGCTGGTTTTTTTAAAAGAACAACATGTTTTCCTTTAAACTATTTTCTAAAAATGCGTTTTTGGTCTCTTTATTTATAAAACATGAATTCCAATTTTTCTTACGATGTTCTTATATTTAGTATTTTCTCTTGGGTGGTATCCTTATTAGATTTGGGTCACATTATAAATACACATTTGGATGTACGTTAACTTTGTTATGTATGGACCAGTTAATGGAAAGATCTGTCGTTCTGAAAATGGAGGAATTGGGTTTCTATTGTTCAACTTTTTGATTATGTTTGTTGTGGTGAATTAAGGGTGATTACCTTCATGTATTATGAAGGTCATTGGTCCATCTTGTTATTTCCATTATGTTGTAATATTTTGGTTTATGGAAGAAGTTGTAAAAATTGGATTCTAAAAAAATTATTTGTTTTTTATGTAATCAGTTATATATTTTTATTTTGTTTTCATGATAGACTATGTTTATACTAATGGGTGAAATCATTCCTAATGTGTATTTGTGAAACCTAGGAACTAGTTTCCAGCCCATGGGGATTGGGAAAATCCTTTAGTACATGCCATAGACTAGTTGAGTTGTTATCGTAGATGGAACTCCAGCTTCGTTCATAAAAGTAACACCGACAAATGTCATCACAAATGGAGAATAATTTGGAAATATTATTTTGAAAAACATTCTTAATGATTATTAATTTTCTAATTAAAAATATTATGTTAATATATAAATCCGTTTGAAAACCATTTTCATTAAAAGTGTTAAATAGAATCTTGAATACATTTTGAAAACCAATACTTTGAATGAAAATCTTGAGAATTTTTTTGAAAATGATAATTTTGAGTAGGAAGGTTGAAAAAAACTTATGGATAACATTTATATTTAATGTATGAATGAAATAATTTTTCTAAACCATTTGAATAAAATGGAAGTTTGAAAACAATTTTTTGGATTCCATTTCATTTAAATTGAATCATGTAAATGTTTTTGAATAAAATTTATTTGAAAATGTTTCATGAATAAAAATTAAACACATTTAATTTAAAATTGATCTGGAAAATATTATATAAAACCATCTTTTAAAACATGGATTTGGACTTCCTAGCATGTGTCTCAAAGAAATGAAATTGAGACAAAACTATATTACCAATTTGGTAACTTTGGAAACCTAAAACTCATTAAATAGAAATCATAAAATTTTTATGTAATTACCAAAAAAATTTACGGATTAATGTAATAGTATATATTTAGGGTAATTATATAAACAAAAAAATATTAAAATGTAGTGGATAATGCATACATCTCATAAAAATAAAATTGATACTAGAATCCACTTACGTAATGTCTTCACTATCGCCATACTCATAAAATCCTCTTATATACTAAATACATGTTTATTAAAAATATGACACAAAACCATATTCTTATATATAATACCTTATATGAATTTATATTACCCAATAATTAACACCTTCATGATAATTTTACGTATTGGATAATGTCATCTTTATTTTTTTCATGTGTCTTAATTTGTAATATTTTTGATCTTTATACTAATAACATGAATAAAATAATGTAATACATGATATAAATATCATTTATATATATTATTTATGTATTTATAGTAATATATGAAAAATATAAAGTATAAATTTAATACACCATTCACTGAGATGGTTGATTGTACGTACACTTGAACATGGTTTCTATATAGTTATTATATTTAATTGAAGAGAGTAAATGACATATATGAATATAAATATTCAAATTAAAGTAGAATTATTATGTAATATATATAATAATATTCTACTAAACCCACACTTAATGCATTCCATTTATAGGTTGAACAAAACATATCTCTTTGAGGAGGCAGAGTTCACAATTATCTATATGAAATTATTCTATTTGAAAAAACGGAAATCATTATTCGTTCTCCAACATAATAATTAAATAATAATAAATAAATCCTCAATTTAATATATTCCAAATATAAATATTCTTATTAACAATATTCTCAATCATTAGTTATTTTAATGGAAAAACAAACTGCATCTTTCTGTGAGGTGGTAGTTCCCTGTACACAAAAATGATATGTTTGGTACCCATTATATGGTAGTGCTTCTAATTGTTTTTTGGGACCTTATAATAAAACATATCATTATATTGTGGATTGTGTGGATATTATATAAGAATTTAATAAAAATTATTTATGTTTTCAAGAAAGAAAACAGCATAATAGAGATTGAAGAAGGATGTTACCTCTTCATTTGGTCTGTAATTTTGGTTTTCACAAAAAGGGGTTCCATGGTTTGATATCTACCAAAAAAGTAGGGATCAAGGAGAAAGGTAGGGATTTAGAGAAGAAAATTGGGAAATGAATCACTTAAAATATTCTTTTTTAGAAAGGTGAAGAGGTGGAAGATGTGGTGGCATTCTATAAGGGAGGGAGGGGACACATTTGGAATTTTAAAACAAAAGTTATGTGTACCCATGTTGTTTTGGAGAAGAAGACATAAAAACAAAAAAAACATAATATAAGAAGGGTTTTGGGATAAATATTTACTGCCATAGGGTTTTGGACAGGTAGATATCTCATTTTGGGCAGTAATTTAATTATTTAGTCTGATGTCAATATTAATTTTACCTGATAATTTTATTTAATTTTCATCACATTCCTGAATTATTTTGGTTAAAATGTATATTTATGTTATTAGAAAACAAATATTATACTGATTATAATTACATATGTCCATTTTTTTCAATTCAATTCACAAAAACATTAAAAATTATGTCTAATTCTAATCTCAAAGACATGGTGAGAAATCATGTTTTTTACATGATAATTTTAAAAGTTTCATTTATATTTTATAAAAAATTTCAATATAAAAACGATTCCAATTACATAAATTGAATTAATAGATCTATAATTTATCTATTATGACATTAAAACCAACTTAATATATATTTTATCTGTATAAATAAATTATATTAAAAAACAATTTTGAATTTAAATTAAGTATTTTTCGTTATTCATCGAAAAATGATGTTTCTCAATAAAATCCTAGAAATTCACTATAACCTAATAATGTAATTTTTTATTAAATATTGAACATTAGGTTATAAAATAAAATTTCAAATTGGTTTTAATATTTATTAAATTATCATTCAAATAATGATATAAAAAATATTTTCTTTATGACAATAGTGTTTTAAAACATATAAAAACATATCAAAAATTATATATATCATTATTAATATGTTTTTATAGTAAAATGTTATAAATAAAATTCAAAAAGTAGAAATTATTTATCATATAATAGATTTTAATGTCTAGGTAATAAGTATTTAAATTAAATTATTATAATAAAAAGTATTGTTTTAGTGAAACATAGTGTTGCATGTAACGAAATCCTAGTCGGTTTTTCATGTTGTGAAATATTACCTATGTGGAGGATATAGTGAAATTATAACATAGTGTGGAATAAAAAAAAATAACTCAATGGAAATTAATTTATTTGAATAAAATATTCACAAAAACATGGGATGTTACATTCTTACCCCCTCAAAATGATTTAAATTCACAAAATTCATCACTATGATTCAAAAAAATGAGGATGATTATACCTCATCATATCCTCATGTTTCCACATAGCTTTCTATAACTGGTAATTTCAACAGAAAACATACGCTAGGTGAGTGATCAGGTTTCCCCAAACATTCTCCATAATATCATTAAATTAACCATGTTGTTCCTTATAAGAAATACCCTCAAATATAGGTATGAATCATGAGATAAATACATTTGAAGGTTCAGGTATGTACATCCCCAGGAGAGATACATGAAACACATAATGGACTTGAGAGAGATTTGGGGTAATTTACACGATATAGGCTACCATTCCAATATGACCAAAAGTTTCAAAAAGAATTATATATATAGGTTTTAGTTTTTTGTTTCTTCTCAAACTTAATAACCTCCCACCATATAGAAATTTTATGAAACACCATCTAAGTAACATCAAAAATTTGGTCACGCTGATAGTAATCATTACAAATTTTTGGATATCATTGACCTACCTTGTTATGATGATGAATGGTTCCAACATTATATTTAAATTTATAAGCATTCATAGGCCCCAATAGATTTAATTCTCTCTCTTCAACCAAGTAATATGGGGATTTACATTTTTTCCCAAAAAGGGATTCGTAAGGAGTCATCTGAATACTTTACTGAAAGGTATTAAATTTTTCTTTTAGACTCACCATAAATTTTAGGATGATATGGAGTGATGAAACTCAACTCTAAATCTTGTTCTTTCTGATGACTTTACCAAAGCAATGAGGTAAACCTGAAATCCAGATCTGGAAAATAGAAAGTGGTACTTTGAGATTCCTTACCACTACCTTAATGAATATCATGGAAATATAATCTGAAGAAAATTCTTCATTGATTGCAATGAATTGTGCTAATTTAGTAAGGAAAATTACTACCATAAATATAGAATTTATTCTTTCATATGATTTGGGTAGTCTAATGGAAAAATATATATTAATATTCTGCTATTTCCATTCTAGTATTGGTAATATATGCAGAATCCCCTTATGATTTTTTATTTTTTACATAAAATTACGGCATACATAGCACCGATATACAAACATTGTGTTATCATTCATCATTCCAACCAAACATAATTATTCCATAAAGTCCCAATAAATCATTGTACATATAGCATAAGTATATAATGAATAACTATTATCTCTTCTAACATCACCTTATTCCAATCTAGTATGGAAGGAACATATGCATAGTTCTTGAACCACGTCATGTCATCATCATCAAGGTTAAACATAGGTATATTTCATTCCTCCATTTATAGTTATACATCTTCCTTCTGTAGATCAATAATATTCACTTGGATATAGGGATGTGAATTAAATTGGGGGTGATAATATTTCTGTTCTTCTGTTATGATTTCTATGTCCAATATTTTAAAAATATCAAAATATTGAATCTTTTATGATCCTCTTCCTGGATAACATAATATGATTCTTTTTTCGCAAATCATCAGCCACCATGTTCGCTTTCTAAGTGATGTAATGTATTGAGGAGTAAGAATATTTTATCATCTCTCATACTTTTCTCTGGAGCATGTTCAACTCATTTTTTGTGAATATATATTTTAAAATTAATGATTATTAAATATATGACACTTTTCTACAAAAAGATAGTTCCTTATGATATTTAATGGAAATATTTTGAATACTAACATTAAATCTTGATTTGGGTAGCTTTACTCCTGGATATTCAATTGTCACCACTTATAGGCTATTAACATGTTATTTTATATAATAATACATCATAATATATTTTTTGATGCATCAATATATATTTCAGACCCTTCTCTACTACAAGATAATATAACAACATGTGTAATGACTATCCTTATAATGTTATACCATATCTTGAGATAACGTGACAAAAACTTAATACTTTTTCAGAAATAATTCACACTTTTTAAATTATAAATATAATTAATACATCCAATGGGTGTTTAGTAAAATTATCAATATCTTTTTTCAATTCCATCGTTGGTATATCCACTTTCTTGACCCTTAATTGATGACATGCAAAAAAGAATTTCAATTTTGGAAAATTATTGATCTTTATGTATTTGATCAAATAAGTCCTCAATATGGGGAATGGGGATACTTGTTCTTTATCATGATATTGTTCAACTCATAATAATAATTATAGATTAACATAGAGACAAATTTCTTTTTCGAAATGAGGAAATTTTCACCCCACTGTAAAACAGTTCTCTGAATTAATCAATTTACAAGGTTGTCATGGTGTTTCTCCTTCAATTCCTACAATTTAATTGGTACCATTATATAAGAAGTAATGAAATTTTTTGTAACCATGTATGAGTTCATTAATGATCTAAAATTCACATCTTCGTAGATGACTTGGAATTTCTTTTAGGAACATGTCCAAAATTTAAAAGAATAAGTATTCATTACATCATTGCTGAGTTTCTCTCAAACCATTAGAGATAAACACAAATTCTTAATTGGATTTTAGACTCATACACTAAATTTAATCTCCATGGGAAGATCATACTTATCATCACAATGATAGAAAACCAAATATTGGTTGTAAATATAAAATGTAACATACCATACTCTATTATTTATGTGGGATTGAGGATGACAAATAATAAACATGTTTATATGATATCAAATTAAAACAAAGGATAAATGAAAATATTTTAAGGGATCACATTCTAAAAAACATCCACAAGAGTGAAATCATAGACATGAGATGAAATCATCTTACCATTGGGTTTTTCACTAATAATTCAATATGTAATAATTTTGGTGGCAACATAATAACCTTATAAAATCATTTATATAAGATTGAGTGGGCGGATCAAGAACCAAATATAGCATTATTAATTCTATAGTGGTTGGTAAGTGTATTATTAACCACGTTATTATCGCACAACGCATCAGAAATTGTTATCTCATGGTTTTCCCCTTCACCAATAATTTTAGAGGTTTCTATCATTGATCATCATCACCAGTCATTGGGTTTGGGAACTAGTTAGAATAATTTACACCCCTATTCACTTAAAGCACCTATGTGTGGGATATTCATTCTGTGTATCTTTTCCTCATGTTTCATAATTGGGTAATGTAATTTCACCATTATGGTACCTTGATTACCTTCCATTGCGAAAATAAAATCCTTATTGAACTCCATAAGTAAATTCCCTCTATCCTTCATTCCACACATAGGGAAAATGTAAGGATAATTTTCTTCTCTCCATGGATTTTTAATTTTCTAATGAACTCCATATTCCAATTTTTTAATCCATTATATTCATGTGTAACTCCAAATCCATTAAAAATTAGACTTTTAGGTACCAATAGATTCATCATATTTTTTTATGAGACTCACGGAACTCTTTCTCTATATATGTATTAACAATAAAATGATAGATCTTATTGAATAATTGTTTCATAAACTCATTCTAATTGATAGATTTTATATCTTCTATCTTCCCTATATTCTTGATTAGAGTCCACCATTGGTCTACTTCAAATTGTAACTAAAAAATTAATTTCTCAATATCTGAACACTATAGAATGGAAAAATGTCATTTCAGTTGTACTGATCTAGTGTTTAGAAACTAGTGGATCAGAAAAACCACTGATTTAAGGTGGATGTTGCCTCATGAAGGACTGAACATAATGATATTCCCTCATTTTCTTATTTGGTTACTCAACATGAATCATACATTGAAAAAGTTTTGTGACCATACAAACAATTTATTTCATTCGAACTCACATAGAATTCAAGTTAATAAGAGAACAATCATTTAATTAGTCATCGTAGTCTTCATTAACATGGCTCTATTGTGTTCCAACCATCTACGAAAACCAAAATTCATATATTAAGAAATATTTTTCATAGTGTGGAGCCACATAATTTAGAAATACCTTTTATAGTATATCAAAATTATGAAACATTCATTAATCAATGAAACCCTAGTATTATCGTAGGCTATTCATTTCCATATTAATTTTAAATCCTTCATGATGGTTCATGAAGAGTTTTTCAATTTCAAAACAATATACTCTATATGTGTCAAACCGGGTGCATAGTAAGGCCTATTGTTATGTACTAGGATATGATCTAGTAAATCTTGACACACCTTTCAAGGTTTTTACTCATATATAACTATATTCCCGAAGAACATCAATTTTTATTATCTATACATGGATGTATTTCTAGGAAACTAGTAACTCTATCCTTTACCAAAATTCCATGACATTTTCTTATACATTTCCAAATCATTAGACATATCCTTTGACTTTTTCTTGGATTTATAAAAAATTAATTCTCATAATAGTTTTTATAGGATAGATAAATTTTTTCTATCATACCAACAAACCCCCCCCCCTCACTTTTCCTAAAATAACATTGCATATTTTTTGTGAAATATATAATAAATTAAAAAAACAGGTTCCCACGGAATATATTAGTTAAGTGACATTACCAAAATGGAATCATAAACCATCATATATAAGTGAGATATATTATATACCTCTATATTCTTAATGACTAGAAACTTTGTTAGATTCATAATAAATAATACATATAATCATAACATAGGGAATGGAAACATAAAAATGGGTGAGTTCTCATGCTCACTAAGGGTAAAAAAAAGGAGATATGTAAGCATAAACATGATCACATAGGTATGAGAATGTGATAATTCCATAAGAATATCAAAACATTCATACCAATCATCATAAACATGAATCATGGAAAAAATATTGGCAGTTCATAAGACATGATTCATAAGGGAATAGAGAGTGTAATACATGAAAGCATCACATAGGAATCTAATTTTTATAGACAAGTAAACATGTAATATCATTCCCTATACGTCAAGAAGCATTTATAGTACATATTTGAGCAAATTATTGGGACAACACGTACATGGAGGGGCACGACAGTATCACTATTCAATGTCATTTTTTATAGGGGATTGTGTATCACCATATTTATTTAGTGGATTAGGTAACCCCGTGATCTCTTAGTATATCATGTTTCCCCATTTTACCACAGTGGATCAGGTTTCCCAATCTTCTTAATGTGGATTGGGGTTCCCCATATTCCCAAAGTGGACATCTATATTCTCATATTGGATTGGGTTAACCCATATTACTATAGTGAATCATGCATATTGACTTGATTATCATCATTATATAATGAGATATAAATATTTACCCAATTCATTTTAAGGATATATAGGTCCAACACATCTCATAATCAAAATATATATGCATGTTCCACAAAATCATAAACAGTCATTTCATAACCCCTGAAATGAAATGGTTGTCATAATCATGTAATAATATAATTACATATGTGTAAGAGACGATTTTCCTAATCATATAATCAATGCATAAATGTTGAAAAGAAGTGTGTTTAAAAAGAATAGAACCCACTGAAGTTGAATGGGTTTCATAATCATATAACTCATGAAGGGGAAACGAGTTTAAAAACCATTATTCTATCAATATATAAACTATTTAGTGAAAAATTATAAAATAATCCTTTCAAAAATTTCTTAGAAATGTTAGGGTAACAAAAAAATATACCATATTATATATAAAATACTTTGCAAATACCCTTTTGAAAAAAATTTCTTTAGTAAAATATCATTTCTTTTTCAAAACAATTCTTTAAAAAAACAATGTATTTAAAAATCATATTTCATGAAAAACATAAAATGGATGATTGAAAAAAAATTATAACCATTTCTTTGAAAATGAATCAAGAAAAAATATTTGAAAAACTCATTTTAAAATAAATTATAATTTTTAAAAAAACCAATTACATGAAAAATATTCATTAAAACAAATATTCAAACCATTTCTATGGAATGAAATCCTAGAAACATACTTTTTAAACAATTTCAATGAATTGAAACCTCATTTTTCTAGAAAAAAAACTTATTTTTAAATTAATCCCAAAAATAAAATTTTATATAATTTATTTGGTAATGAAGGTTTATTTTTAAAAAAAGAAACTTTGAATACATGTTTTCTAGAATTCAATCCTTTTTCCTCAAAGAAGAAAAATTCAAACACAATTACATTATCGAGTTTTTTATTTTGAAACATAAACCACATGAATGAGAGGAAATAAAATATATATGTAAATAACAAAAATTTAATGATATAAATAATAAAGTATATTCATGGGTATTATATACACCACAAAAAATTAACTTGTAGTGAATAAGTTGTATATCAAATAGAAATATATGTAAGACTATAAATCCACTAACCTAATGTCTTTAATCTCGTCATTCTAATTCAAAAAGTTTATATAGAATATATAATTTTTCTATAAATATACCATATAACCATATTATTTTATCTAATAACACATATTTCTTTATTTTTCCAAGTTATTAACACTTCCATGTTAATGTTTTATTTTGGATAATATCCTCTTTTTTTGCATGTCTCTTAATTTTTTATATTTTTTTCCCACATGTATATCATGATTTAAATAATGTAAAAAATTATTTAAATATCATGTATATTAATTATATATGTATTTATAACAAACTATAACATATTTAATGATGAAATGGATTACACCATTCATGGATACAGTAGGTTGTACGTATGCAAGAACATTATTTCAGTTTAATTATCGTATTTAATGGAAAAAATTAAATGAAATATATGTATATATATATAATTACAATTGCATTCTTATTTCATATATATATATATATATATTATAATATTACTTATCACATATTTATTACATTCCATGTCGTGTGTGAACAAATCACATCACTTTGAGGAGGCGGTATTCCACACTTCCTCAATCAAAAATATTGTACTAAAAAATATGGAAGGATTGAAGGTATGTGTCATATAATAATTATAGAAGCATAAATATGTCATAAATATCATACATATTTTTATAAAAACCTATTTTTCTTCATTATTACAAACCATTAGATGTGGTAAATGAAAAACAAACAACACTATTTTGTGAAGTTGTAGTATTCCATGAAAAAATGGTATTTTTGTTTTCCATTATATTGAATGTTACATATGTGTAGGTAAAAACTATGGAAGAAAAACAACTCAAAATATTTATGATACTTATTTTATTATATAAGCATGGAATAATAGAAATTTAAATGGTGGAGAGATAAAATAAAAGAAATTATCTTGAGGAATGATATTACATATTTATTATGTAACTCCATTAAGATTGAACTAAATGGATTCCTTGGTTGGATTAATTTTTAAATTGAAAATCAAGGAAGAAGTGATATATTTTGGGAGGTTAACTTGTAATATATTTTTATAACCTATGTTGTTTTAGAGGTGTGAATAAGGGGGAGATATGGCTGAATTTTATTAGGGAAGGAGGGGACACACTTGGCATTTTTGAAAACATGTTAGGTGTTCCCACATTTTAACTAAAAAATCCCTAAAAACAAAAAAATAATAATATTATGTTTTTTGAAAAAAAATATTGCAAAAATATGTGGTTTGGGAATGTGGTTGGGTCATTTGGGCCTTTATGTTTTTTATTTAGTCCCATGTTGTGCATAATTTTACCATAATCCATATAATTAATTTTAATCACAATGATTAATATTTTTTTAAAAAAATTAGTTCTCATCATTAGTGATTAAATATTATAATTATTAAAACATTTTAGGTCCATTTTTTTAAATTTAACTCACATAAGTATGAATATTAATTTTAATGTTAATCAAGAAAACATGGTGACAAAGTTGTGTTTTAATGTGAGAATTTTAAAAAGTCATCAATATTTTATATATAAATTTTTTATAAAAAGGATTCCAATGAAATAAATTGCATTAATAGATATATTATTTATCTATTTGGACTTTAAAAACTACTTAAAGTATAAAGAAACCATAAAAATAATTTAGACAGAAAATTAGTTTTGAATTAAAATTATGTTTTTTCACTATTCATCAAAAAAGTGTTTTCTCTGAAAAATCAGAAAACAACAGTTGAATATAATTTTGGAATTATGAATTTAAAACAGATTTTTATTTTTATAAATTATTTTTTATAGTGATTAAATTAATTTTATTATTGTTCAAAGAAGGATATAAAATGTAGTTTAATAAAATACTATTTTTAAACATATAAAGACAACACCAAAAATTATATATTTAATTTTCAATAAGATTTTATATATGAAACCTTTAAAAATAAATTTTAAAAAGTAGTTATAAGTAATCATATTAAAAAAATTTATTTTTATTTTATAATTATATCATTTAAATAATTATAATAATAAAGTGTTGTTTTCTAGAAACTAATTATTGCGTGTGACACTAACAATGTCAGTATTTTCTATAGCACAATATTTTTCAGGGTGTATAATATAAAACATTATTTACTTAGTATAATGTTCCCCACCAGAAATCAATGGAAATTTATTTATTTGAAAAAAATAAAAATACGTGGCGTGTTATAATTATTCTTATCCATTCTTGTAAAAAAAATATTTCATTTTTCTTTTAGAGATACTTTCATTATGTCATTATTTTCCAAAAACAAAAAATATGTCATTCCTTTGAGACATCACCTTGAGTTATTCTTCCTATATTATCAACATGTTGTAAATTTTATCTCGTTTCCCAAATATTATCCACTACCCAAACTCTCATCGAACTTTATGCTTCTATTCTTTAGTGAGACTTATTGTTGGTTATAATGCACATTATAAATCATGTTCCATGAAAACTGATTAAATATAATTAAAATATCCTTCACTCCAATAATAATACCATTTAAAACATAATCATGAAAATTTCAATCACATTATATTTTGAACTATTTTACTTTTTTATCATTTATTTTACAAAACAAAAAAACAAAGTGTGAGAAATATTAACAACAACAAAAATCCACATAATCAGAAACAATAACTTAAATGATATATAAATCATGACCCCATATATTTAATATATGACACTATTGGTTTATATTATGATATTTATATTCAAAATATATTAAAATCCATATTGATGGTTTATAATGAGTTTTTTAATTTCCAAAGAATATCCCTTATGAGAATCAAACCATATGTTTACCATGTTAAATTGTCCTGCATCATGTGACAATCAAGTCAATCTCAATACACCCATTTTAAATATATTACCCCTAAGTACCTCTATTCTAGATCCTGATCCACTATTATTTTCCAGAAATGGAAGAAATATCATCAAAACAACATGCTCAATCCTTTACCAAAATTTAAGTACATATTATTATATTATGAATCCTCATTACATGTATCCTTAGATACTTCCATACACATAACCTTTGATATATTAGTAAGGATCTAATTAATGTTTTCCATCATAGTTTTTAAAGTTTTACCATAAATTTTCTATGATACCAACTATTAAGAACCAATCATTAAATACTTATATATGGCATATTTTTATATGAATATTCAATACATTACAAAACACCCTCCTAAGCACTATAATGGTATTCTGTCTTTAGATACTGGTTACAAAATTATCTAATTTGGTGAAATATCCTCACCATCTTACTTTAATATATCCCCCATTATTTCATTCTCAAGAAAACCCGACTTACTACCTATATTCATCTCCCAGAAAAGGAAACATAAGAAAGGGTGATCTATGATTTATATTAAGGGAAATTCATGTAAATATTTAAACATTACATTAGATTTAGTCTTTTAGAATATAACTATAATATTTGAAATCCATACCCAGCATATCAAATAATAAAATCATGACTCGTTTTCAAAATATTTGTATTTCTTAAGACATTAATAATAAGGAAATCAATGAACGTGATCCACAAGTGAAAAAATTGGAATAAATATACATTTGACCTATATATATAATCATAGAAAATATTATGTCAAGTATACCCATAATGAAATTAATATCAGGTTATACATGAGCTAACCACCTATATTCCAATGCTGTCCAAGGGATTTCTTATAGTGTACCCTCTTTTGGGATTTGGAAAACCTCTCATATTCCATATATTAGTCTAGGAGATCCACTCATGCTCCCATTGAAATCATATAACATTACTCATTTACCAATACCATGGAGGAATACATAGGTCCCAACCATTATATAATCCACAAATTTATGCACTATAGAGTCAAAAAAATTGATTATATCAAAACCCACAAAATTTATTGTATTTCATTAAACGGTTCATCACTGTAAAGACCATGGAAATGAATAAGGTTTTATAATAATATCATTATTTAATCAAAACATAATCCATTTACAATATATGTTTTTCATAATCATTTCACCAAATCATAACAATGGAAAAGAGGCATGTTTCATAATTATTTAAACATCTCATCAAATAAAAAAACATTGTATAACAAATTTTATTCATATGATTATTTAATGGTATATCTCAGAGTGGATAAATGGGTTTTATATATATATATATATACATCATTAACAATTAAAAAATATAATAAAATTGGAATTCATGGTTGATATCCCCGGTATGAAATATGTTATATCAAATAATTTCTTCATATATGGAAAATTAATTTTAAAGATAAATCACTTGGAACATTCATTAATGAAGATCAAATTTCATAGAAAATAAAATTTTAAAAAAATAAAACATTTTTTAAATCCCTTTCTTTAAATATAAACATTAAATTTATAAAAAAATCATTGATATACAATTAAAACATTTATTGAGTAAAATATATTTTTCAACTTGAAAAAAAAATAATTAAAAAAACAAAACATTTTTAAAATCATTCATTTGAGAAAAATCATTGAAAATTATAATGGAATTTTCAATGAAAATAATTTTATTGATGGAGGGGAATTCTATTTCTGTTGTACATACTGATTCCGTTCTTGTTTATGGAAAAATCCAAAAGGGGATTATTTTTGGAAATGACAAGAACAATCGATTTAATGTTTTTTTATAAATTGAAGAACTCTTACAAATTAATTAAATAAATAAATTTCAAAAAAATAAACAACATATTTTAAATCATTTTTAAAAATCATGGTTTATAAAAAATTGGTTTTCAATGATAAATGTTGTTTTTCCTAAAAATATTATTTTAGATATTTTTAATATATAATAAGATGAAAAATGAAAGAAAAAATCCATTCTAATGAATTAATAATTAGACATGAAAATTCAGTAGTTTCATGATAGATATTTCTTTATAATTTATCATCAGAAATATATTCATGATCAATCTAAAAAAATGATGATAATGTAACAATAAATCATTACCACTTTAGTAACTTTGAAACGAAATCCATATGAAGGAATGTTATTAATTATAACCTAAAATATCATGTCAATAATAAATTCTATATACGAAATTACATAATAGAATTATATAAGCCTCATGAAAAATATAGGTGCATAACAAAATCATATGTATCGAAGATCAAAAATTGAAAAAAAGACCCCCTTATAACTTGATATCATTTGAACCGTAAAAACTATAATATAGAGATAATGAAATGAATATGTAAATTACTATAATTTTCATTATAATAATCATGAAATACATTCATGGGAAATATATATATATATATCACATAAAATAAACCCCTGGTTAATATGGAATCTTTCTCATAGAAAAAAAAATAGAGAAAAATATCTCTTACCATACGTGTCAACATCCTTCATATTCATTCAAACCTCATGTCAAAAAATATAGCCTTATTATAAATCAGTGAAAGGATAAAATGTTAATATATTATAAGATAAAAGATTTAATTTTTACTATTTATTATCCCATTATTTACAATTCCAGGATAATGTCTTGTTTCAGTTAAAACCCATGTTTTTTTTCAAATATAGTTTAAATTTTTTTAGTAATTATAATATGATCAAGTATCCAACATTACCAAAATAATAGAAATGAAATTTTTATCATATTTATTCATCAATTATACATTTAATAAAAATTATAAATGATTTTATCAAAAATAAATTATGTTATGATCATTGAGATGGTAGGTTCTACATATGAATGAGTAATGTTTTTATTTGCCAATGATCATTATGGAAATGTGGTAAGTAATACTATATATATTCAGAATAATCATACATTATTATTTCTTTAAATATACCTATACATATCCACCGCATTATGTGGTGAGGAAAAGTGTGTCTCTTCAATTCATGAAGGAGGTAGTCTACATGTGCACGAATGATGTTATAATCATTTAGTGAGTGAAAGAGTAATAAATAAAATGATATCCTATATTAAATTAATGGAAAATATGTCTATATATGATAATAACTTCAACTATATCACATATATTCATCAAATTATCTTTATAATTTTATTTTTAAAGAGTTATTGAATATAAATCACATCACTTCATGAGATGACAGTCCACTGTATATATGAGAAATGTTATCATATCCCTTATGTATTAGAAATTAAATAAGAATATATATATATTAGCATGAATAGATAAATATTGATATGAAATTAATATCATATATATTCCTTATATCTATAATCATACTGCGGCATCATAGTTGGTAATGAAAAAATGAATGACATTGGTTTGCGAGGTGAGAGTCCTCCCTACACATGAACGTTGATTTCATAAATAAATATGATAGAAGTAGATATGGTTGTAGGCCCTAACCTCAACATAATTGAAATATAATAATATTTATTATAATTAGGATTTTTTATCATGATTTTTTATTAATTATTGAATCTGGAAGAGGAAGAAATAATATAAAAATGATTATTGAAGAATTTTACCTTCTATTCATATAACTTGTCTGCTCGGGTCACACAGGGCCAGTGCCGTGAAATAACCCAAGCCAGCCTCTCAATGTCCATGGGTTGGGGACTATTGTAACAAAGGTCAACTTGTAAGTGGGAGTCATTTTATAGATTACTTTTACTTACACACCCAACCAACAACATCCCACAAACAATATGGGGAAAACAAGTTTTCTGAAACAAGTGATGAATACAAGTACAACAAAATAAGTGGGCCAGAATAAAAACCTAATTAAATGAACATGAAAATGGAATGTACATTGGGAATCAGATATCCATCCACTAAAAACGCTACCCGATGTAAAGTGTAGTGTAACTTTTGCAAGCCGAGGTAGTATGTCATTCCAATCTGATCTTACGAGGCCCCTACTTCACTTAGGCCACCAAGCACTGTGGTGAAATGCCCTTGATCTGCACAAGACACAACTCGTGTGGGCGAAAGTCGTCCAGGTTGGGTAACATAGTACTCAATAGGGGACCCCAGTATACTACGGAAAAATACCACATAGAAACCACAAAGTGAAGCCATAATGTATGGAGAACTCACTCCAGGTAAAATCTAAATCATATGAATATGGTTCATTGGCTATATTGAAAATTATTTAATATTGTTGAGGGACTCATCCCTAATAAATAAATACTATTTTTCTAAAATATGGATCCATAAGGCTGATGCTCATCTGTCAGGACACTAAGGATCCACACGGCTAATACTTGTCTATCGGGCCACTATGGATCCACACGACTAATGCTCATCTGTCGAACCACAAAGGATCCACACGGCTAATGCTCGTATTTTGGGCCACAAAAGATCCAAATGGATTCTGCTCATATGTTGGGCCACTAAGGATCCAAAAAACTGCTTCTAGAGTAATCCATCATACTATACCACCACAAAGTCCCACATTGAATAATCCAAAGGACATCCTCATGATAAGTGTTCCAACGGAATATAAAACGCATCGAATAGATGACCAGTCAGTAAGATATTGGCATTTTAGTAAAAAGGGACCAATTGGATTCATGTCCTATACTACCTAGCCATACGCCCACCACTTCGAAGAACCTAATATATTATGGACCTCCTCACCTCAAGGGTCATTGTGCTGCTTACGACACATCAATTGGACACCTAGTCTATGAGTTATTAGTGTTTCAGTGTCCAGTGGTTGGTTCCATCTGGACCTGGTCTCACTGGTCGAACCGACCCAACCAACCAGACCCAGAGGTCCTACAAACCCTGATTTGATTTGACTGACCATACCTGAACTGTTTTGGGTCAGGGTAGGTCTGGTCTAGCCTGGCATGTGGGAACGGCCTAATGGTCCTCCCAAGACCTGACCCAGTTTGGCCGAGCATCCAGTATGTCGGGTCACCCGATGACCCAGTCTCATTCAGCCCAGCCCGAAGGGTGCAATTCTGGATCATTGGGCATGTGTCTGGCCTGTCGGAACAAGGTCTGTCTCCCTTGGTGTGGGTCAAGCCTACCTCTTTCATGGCCTACAAATGGAGGACCAATCCTATCTAGTCTACCTGGGATGCAGCCGAGAGCAGCGTCTGACACCTCCTGATTTGTGGGTCGTCCATGGGGCTGTTCCCCTGCCATGGTCGGCTGATTGCGGCTCCTCCGCATGTGAGGTAGCACATATCCATGTCAGATAACCATTACCTACTGGCTCAGAGAAGTTCGACCCCTCCTACTTCTCCATGGACAATAGTTACAACCTCTTCCACATGGGACGACCATCGATGTAGCTGTTCGGGTTGCGTCGACCTACCTCCATGGTGTGCCACCCTCTGCTGCCGGTGCAACCGCCTACACACCGGTAGGTTCTCGGTAGACCACCAGGCATATTCTCGTAGACTGTTCTCTATATTTTCTATGCCGAAGACCTCCGTGGGATATCATCTATTAAACGGTGTCATTGATTCGTCATTGACATCCACTTGAGAATTTAGTCACAACGAACAAACAAGCAATGGGGCTCGGGCATTATTCATATCGACGTGTGCCCTCTACGATAGAAATTTAATGACCTAGGAGGTATCAATGATTGATGTTCTATAAAAAAATTAATTAATTCTATATGAAAGAAATAACCAAGAAAACAAACCTCTTTAAAGAATGCACAATCTACGGATTATCCATTTTGAGGATTAATTCGGGTCCATCATTTAGATAATGAATGACGAAACTACAAATAATTATAAACCACTACCTGTTTGACATTAATTTCTATAGCTCTTCATCCATGATGGTCTAAGAGGTTGATGGAATTAATCATTCTTTGATATACATCGATTTCACTGACATCTTTCTAGCATTTATATTTCTTCGTTGGATAGAAAATTTGTTGGAGGTTCGTTAGAGAATCCTGAAAGTCTAATCCTCTTTCCCACAACACACCAAGTATTAAAAAGAAAACATGTCTCAATGTTTCTGTTATGTTGTGACGTCGTTTCATTATGCTATTTCAATTATGAAACATCATTGATATTAAGGGTCAGTAATTCTTTGTTACGCTACATGTTAACAGTCCATTAATAAGACCCATTAATGCACCTCATCATTGCCCCGTCAATGCAACAAAGTGTCAAAATGTCACTTCTCGTTAGTGAGAAAACAAATAAAACAACATTTTAACTTATTTTATTATTTTTCTCCTAAACCATGAAACTAACATTTCCATTCAGCCCTTTCTGGTCGATGATAATTCATTTTAGGCGAATCTCTACATTTTGAGTTCAACAGTTCCCTCGTATTTTTGATCTGAGAACCAGTTTAAATGATAAAAAAACCTGGTCGCACGTTCAATAAATGTAACTTAAAACATTCAAAATAAGGATCTAGGATCACTGTTCATCAGAATCACATTCCTTAGAGCATGCAGTTTTGAAATAATTCTATATAATTAAAAAAATTACACAAAAATTCTGAGACGGTACATTCTCTTCACTATAGGGATTTACATTTATGAAATCCAAAACAATGTCTAATAAAACAAATGGGGGGTACAGAAAAAGAATATGAGTTTCCCAATATCATGTGCTCTCCTAAAGATTGATGTGCTTCCAATGAACATGCACATGAGATATTGACTGCCCATATAGGACCTTCTCTTATCGATCCTCTATCTCTACCATGATCTCCTCCAACATCGCCCCGTCGTCAATGTCCAGCTCACCCCAGTCGATGATGTGTGATAGATCATGCACTTATCTTCCCATATGTGACACATGAAAAATCATCGTACACCTAGTGCATCTGTGAGGGAAGAGCTTGGAGGTATGCCACCTCTCCAACTCATCTAAGGTTAAGAAAATTTCTGATGATCCTCGTACATAGAATTTCACCCCACCAAATATTTATAATCCTTGTCAGGGTGAGACTTAAGGGAACACATGGTCTACCTCATCAAACTCCAAGGGTATATTTCTCCTATTGGCATAAGAATTATATCTATTCTGTGATTTCCCCATCCACTCATGGATGACCCAAACCTTCTCAGTAGTGGCCCATACCAACTCTGGACCGATGACTACCGACTCCCCTAAGTTTTTCCGCCATAGAGGTGATCGGAATGGATATATGTACAATTCCGCGAATGCTGTCATGCCAATTGTGGATTGATAGTTGTTTTTTATGAAAAATACACAATTTGAAGGTGGTCCTCCCAACAACAACCAACATCTAGGATGTAAGAACGAATCATGTCCTCCACAGTCTATAGGGTCCACTCGTTCGGACCATCTATCTGGGGATGAAAAGTTGTGCTCAAGCTTAGCTAAGTCTCGAATGCCACTTATAATCCCTTCCACAACAAAAATTTAAAGAGTTCATAACGATCTGAGACAATTATTGAAGGAAACCCATGAAGCCGCACTATCTTCTGGGCGTAGAGGCATCCCAATCACCCTACTAGTCCCTATTCTCATATGGGTATGAAGAGATAAAACACGGTGATTTGGTCAATGATCATCCAAATCGAATCATGGACTCTAGATTTAAGTGGTAACCTAGACTTTTAGTCTATCAAGATACTTTCCCATTTCCACTATGGTACCTTAAAAGGTTGATCCATGCTTGCTTGAAATTATTGATAGACCTTAAATTACTAACAACCGAGGCATCATGAAATGAACTATACCACTTCTTCATTCATCTATCGCCAACAATACTAATTTCATATGTTCGGGTATATCTTTTCAATACCATGATGTATTTCAAAAAGGGAATTATGTAACTGCCACAACACATCATACTATAAATTCACTAGTACTACGGTGCATCCTCTGAAATGGATGACGTGATCCCTGCCAATTGGAAATCTATCCCGAGCCTATCTTTATTATATCTGAGCACATGGGGCCTCGAAATCATCACCCCCAAAATATGCTCCCTAAATAATTATAAGAGTGGGGGAGTGAAATTCATCAATAGAACGTAAGATGCTTCATTATCATCAATGAAGGATAACTCCAATCAAACTAGCTACTTTGCGCCTCACTCAGCAAATTCAAATCGGTCCTCCAACTAAGCGTGTATTCTACCACATTACCCTTCCCCAAAGTACAGAAAATCTCAAATTCATAGACCTGGATGAAATCTCATCATCTCCACTATCTGAGGATCAGTTCCTTCTAGGAGAAGATACACTGGAGAGTCTTGTTGAAATAGTATACTGTAAAATGTTCACCCAATATGTAGTGCAACCACATATTCAAGGATAAGACCAATGCTGTATACTCCAACACATAGTTCAAGTAGTACTACTCATGCTACCAAAAATTTCATGTGTCATAGGCAATCACTTCTTGCTCCTACCTCGTGGAACAACCAAGAATAGTTCCTTGATGCATCGTGAAAAACAATGAACTCAATGCGCTCCTCTAGTAGTCTAAATAATGGGGCACCAGTCAGTCTCTACATCATCTCCTAGAATCTATGTATGCATTTATTTGTCCACACGAAGAGTTTTCCCTTCCTTGTCAAAGCCGACAAGGGTGCTGCCACTCTGGAAATGTCGGTCATGAACCTCATATAGTTTCCAGCCAGCCCCAAGAAGTTCCACACCCCATTCAATCTTGTGGGTTGATCCTAATTCTGCATGGCCTGTATCATCACCGGATCCACTAAAACTCTAGCCTCTGAGATGACGTTTCTTAGAAAGAGGACATTGAGAATCTAAAACGGTAACTTTGAGAGCTTACCGTAAATTTTGTGATCTCGTAGTGTATCTAAGAGTATCTGTATGTGTGTAGCGTTCTCCTCATCCAATGCTGAGTACACAAAGATGTATTCAATGAAGACAATGAGATACCAATCAAGGTAAGGCTAGAAAATTTGATTCATGGGTCACCTGAACACTTATGGGGTTTTGGTCACACCAAAAGGAATCACAACAAACACATATTTTTCGTACCCACAACTGAAGGAAGCCTTCAGTGTGTCATCATCCCGGACCCAATGATGGTGATAGCCTGATCTAAGGTCGGACTTTGAGAACCACCTCAATCCATTTATCTGATAAAATTTTTTATCAATCCTTGAATGTGGATACCTATTATTCATGGTCACCTGGTTCTGGGGCTGTATGTCCATGCACAACCTTAATCTCTCATCTTCCTTCTTGGAATATAACACCGGGGCTGGAAATTGGAAAATGTAGGGCCTTAAGAACCACTTCTCATGCTTGTCCTCTAGATATGACCTCACCTTTCGAAGCTCAGCGGGAGCTATATGATATACTGGTGTGGATATCGGTGTTGTCTCTGGGTACAGGTCATTGAAAAAATATACCTACTTTCAAGGAGGTATTCCCAGAATATCCTCAAGAGAAACATCCTCATACTTGTCCACCACGACAAGAGAGAATAGACTCCTCTTATCCACTGCACCGAGGGTGGTCCTAGACAACCGGGGAGTGATCGGCTCCAACCTCCTCCAAGAATGTATGTCTCGTGATACAAGGGTTAACTTCTTGCCAATGAAGGAATGCCTTGTACAATACTTTCATATAAAATGCTATTTTATCCAGAAAAAGTAGATCCGAGCATGGACGGTAGATAACCAATCCATACCCAAGATGTCGTCGTAAGTCCTCGATGTTGCTACTTAGAGATCCCAGTCAAATATATCTCCTCCTAGAGTAAGATCACAGTTTCAGAACTAGTGTCTAATCACCAAAACCCCTACCAAATGAGTCTCGAGCCATATGTATCTAGCTAATGGTCCACCAGAATTTTTGAACTCTGAACGAGAGCCGTGATAAGGAAAGACTAACAGGCAGTTGTGTCTATAAGAACTAAAGATAGGGTGGACAATATACTGATCGTACCTCGATCCAACTCTGGAGATATGTGGTCATAATCCTATACTACCTCATGCTAAGATCTCCCATGTCTACCTTCTCCCTGAGGTAGGGGTGGGCCACTTGGAGGTGGTGGCAGTAGTACCTCGAACATTCGCCCACTGCCTACAACTCCACCTTCTCCCGTACCATGTTTTCTGCCATGCGGCCCTCCTCACTCGATCCTCTGCCTCAGTCTTAGTACTCCTTCAAACATATATTTATCATCTATATGGTAGCTCAGGTAGTCACATGACTTGTGTCCCTTCCCACCACATGAGTACCGAACCCTACTCCTCTGCCATCTCCCACTATCCTGGCGGACTCTCACCACTGATCCTGAGTCCTAGGGTCGTTCACTAGATGATATGGGCTATTTGGACCAATGTTCCTTCTTTCTGTTGCCTTACATGGATGGCTCGGCTACCGGTCACCCAGTGGTGGAACCCACATTTGGTTCCTGCTCTGAGAGGAATCTCCCTACTAGTAGAGCCCGCTTCTGCACTCTAGCCTATGTGGGGATGCTGGGAGACACCATCACTGCCATGATCTCCTTAATGGGTCCCTACTCATAGTCTTGATCCCTAATAAAATTCTCTCAAACCATATCAGTAGAGTAGTGGGAAAACGTGGTGAACCATGATGAGTACTCAGGTACCATCATGCTTCTCTGTTGAATGTGAAGCAGCTCCTGAGGATGCACTGAGTGAAAATTCACAGGAAACAACTCCCCTCTAAAAATCCATTCGATGCCCTTCCATAAGAGGGTCACATCATAATGATTATAAGTCATAAAACTCCACCATCTCCCTACGGAGCTCTAAAGAAGGTTCACAGTTCATATCGTCATCTAGTTAAGCGGTGTCTTAACTAAGTTGAAGACCCGCATCACCGAGTCCATCCTATCGACAAAAACCTGAGGATCCATATCTCCCTGGAACATGGGAGGTCTCTATATTGGAATCTCGTACAAGGCACTGATTCTCCACAAGTACTCTTCCATTACCGCTTGTAGTATATGCTGACCAATGGGTGGTGGTAGCATTGGTGCACCACCAGGTGCGTCTATCTTGAGAGAACTTGTCCCAGAACAGACGCCTCATTACTAGGTGGGTTTTCCCCCTGATATCGTATCATAATCTTGGATATTCATCCTCATGGAAACACCCTAAAATAGATAATGATGGTCCATCGTCAATATTTTATTTCTAGTGAGATGAATCTTCTAATATATAGCATAAGGAGAAATTTGTTCAACCAATTTTTTTATGCATTGGGACGAAAAGAAGAATTAAGCGTATTGGTGTGTGGATATGTCGACCGCAACACCAACATTGGACTCCCTAGATTTGATTTTCAGACTCATAACTTTTAAAACTATTTCCCCTAACCAAAAATGAAAAACTCTTTTTCTATGAGGTAGAACCAACTATGTATGATGCCACATTTTCATGACCCATCCTCTGGGGCCCTTGTTGTGACATACCCCAATCCCACCTTCAGAAGTCTAGGGGTTGGTGACTAGCACCGACGACATCAACCAACATGTGGGAGGCATTTTCCTGAGTACCTGTAAGGACACACAGACCCAACCACGTCCCAAAAACTAAATGGGGAAAACAATTATACTGATAAAAGTGTTGAGTTCAAGTAAATCTGAATACAAGCATGCCACAATACAAACCCAATGAATAGAAATGAAAATATGAATCTACAAAGGGACTCAAATATCTATCTGCTGAAAACACAATCTAATTGTTACTGTAGTGTATCTACTAGATGCTAACATAGTACTTCATGTTTTTTATCCTAGTAGGCCTCTACTTCTCTTAATCCACCATGTCCTCTGGTGAAACAGTTTTCATCTACATAAGACCCAACACGTGTGAGAAAATCCCGTGTAGCGGTTAATAACACATCACTCAGTAGGGGACTCTAGTTCAACAAAAAGAAATTCAACATAAAACCCACAAAAATCCACACAGAAAATCACACTTTATGTACAACCAAAAGCATATGAAGAATTTTCATCACCTATAGTGGTGAATACTTCATACTGTTGAGGGGATAATACCTGATGAATCACTGCTCGTCTCTCGAGCAACTAATGATCCACATGACTGCTAATTCTCAACTGAGCCACTAAGGATCCAAAAAAGTTCTTCTCATCTACCAGGACATATTAAATCCACACGACTAATGCTAGTCTACGCATCTGCTAATGATCCACACGGTTAATGCCCATCTTCCGAGAAACTAAGGATCCACACCGTTTCTACTCGTATGTAGGGCCACTAAGGTTCCACACATTTGCTTCTCATGACATCAAACATACCTCAACATCACCGATGTCCCACATAGAAACCCTCAATAGATAATCTCATCATAAGTGCTCTAATGCAATAGATGGCGTGTCGAATAGACACCCAATCTGTAGGATATGATCATTTTAGTATAAAGGGACGAGTTGGATTCAAGTCCGATCTTACCTGATCATATGCCCAGCCCCACCAAAACACCCATAGATTATCTTTGAAGAAATGTCTCATCAAAAGGGTCATCGTTTCGTAGGAAACACATCAATTGGAGACCCATTCTATGAGTAAATGATGTTTCAGTATCTAGGGGACTGTTACGTCTCAACCTGGTTCGACCTGTCAGACCGACCTGACCAACCCGACCTGAGGGTACTACATTCCTGTGTTTGATTCAAAATAACTAACCTAAAAAGGTTAGGGTTACGGTAGGTCCGGTCTGGCCTAGCCAGTGGTCTAGACCCATTACGCATCATTGTACCTGGTCGAGTTTCTCTGAGGGTCAAGTCCACCAGGTCGCTCAGTGACTCGGTCTCATCCGTCCAAAAATGAAGGGGGAAGGTATGGCCTTCCGGCATGGGTTCGACCCGCCTGCACAAGGGCCTTCTTACTGGGGGATAGTGCTAGACTGCCTCATTCCTAGTCCAAGAAGGGTGGACCACTCGTATCTAGTTCGGTCAAGAAGCGGCTGAGAGCCATGTCCGGCATCACCTACACTGAGGGTTGTCCACAGGGTTGTTCCCCAGCTGGGGCCAGTTGATCGTGGCTCTTCTATGTGACACATTGTGCCCTTTCTGCATGTGTCTAGGTGTTTACTCGGAGGCCGACAACTACCTCCTACTATTCCACGACCAAATGTCGCTACCTCCTCTGTATGGGATGGCCGCCAATGAAATGTTCTAGGACTCCATGACCTCCCACTGTGGTGCGCCACCCTCCAGTGTCGGTGCCGCCGGAAGCATGCTATTAGGGTCTTCAGTGGACCACCTCTGTGCTCCAGTGGTCCTTTCTCTATGTCACTGATGCCTGTGAACTATAGGGTATGTCACATTCTCTGAGTGGGACTCTATTTCACCTTGTCATCCACATGATAATTTGGTCATGAAGAAAACAAAATTTGGGGGGCTCTGGCCTTTTTCGTGTTTTCCCACACCAAACACGTTAGAAATTTAAAGACATGGAAAGGCTTGTGGATTGATGTTCTTTCAATAAAATTTTAATTGAATCCCAAATATTGAATGTCCCAAGAACTACACCCTCCCACAAAAATGCATCATCTATGGATTAACTTGTGTGTGGGTTAATATGAGTCATTCGTTCAGAAAAATATGGGAAGACATTAAATAATTCAAAACCCCTACCCTGTTCATGTTCATTACAATAATGCTTCCTCCCCAAGGGTCTAATAGTTTGATGGCGTTCATCATTCTTTGAGGTATGATGATGTGGATAACGGCCTATAGACATTCAATGTTCATCATTGGGGAGGAAATCCATCAGATATTTGTTAGATAATATTCAAAGTTTAATCCCCTTTCTATCAACACATTAACTATTAAAAATAAAACATGTCACATAGTTTCAGTTACGTTGATACGTCGCATCATTATATTTTTACACGTCATTAAAACGGTTTTAAATATGTGTTAATAAGACATTAATGATCTCTATTAATGCACCTCATCATTGCCTCGTCATTTCCCCGTAGCATCTCTATGTCACCTCTCATCGGTTAAAAAATAAATAAAATAACATTTTAAGTTATTTTATTGTTTTTGTCAAAAATCCTGAAAATTAAAATTTTTCTTCGGCCCTTGTTAGCCAAAGTTATGTCTTTTATTGGAAATTCCTAGAATTGTGTGTTCAACGGTGCCCTCATATTTTCTATTTGGAAACCAGTTCAAAACTTAGAAAAACCTTCACGCATGTTTACTGAACGTAGCTTAAAAAAGTAAAAAATTAATTTCAAGGATCATTGGGTATATGAATCATGTGCCTTCAGAGTGTATACTCTTGATATAATTTAATATAATTAAAAAATTACATAGAAATTATGAGATGTAACAAAACCTTGTCAGGTATGAACCAAAATCCTTCTTATGTTTGATTTTTTTTCTAAAATAATGCTTTTAGATATTTATAATGTAATTTTTTATTTTATTTGGGTAGATCATGTTAGAGCCAAATGGATTTAATGGTTTTAATGGGAGAGGATATGGGTGGCATTTTATGAGGGAGGGGAGTGGAACACAAGTAACTTTTGGAATAGAATAATATGTAACCATGTATTTCTCGCACATATGGGATATAAAATCAATTATTTACAACCATTTTACATGAAATGTTATATATATTTCCAGATATAGATTTTATAAAAAATAAGAGTTATTTTTAATACTATCTTTTTAGTTCATTATCCTGGTATATGAATTTTTTTATATACCATAGGAGTTAATTTTTAGTATTTTCACTATTCATTTTTGTAAAAATAATATTTTCAATATTATATAATATAAATTATTAAGATTTAAAATATTTAATAAATTTTTACTAATTCATTAACTAATATTCAAAAGTATTATATAAAATTAATCTACTCTATGTGGTGAGAAAGCATGTTATGAATGAAAAAATGGTCAAAATTTAACAAATTTTATATATTGAATTTCAATTTTAATTTGATTTCAATAACCAAAATATGATTAATTGATATATGAGTGAACTGATTACACATTAAAAACTATATAAGATATAATTATCCTTATTAATAATTTAAATGAAAAAAAATTCAATAAAAAGATGGTGATTTTCACTATTCATCAAAAAATACTTCTGTCATAAAGTTATCATAAATTAACCTCTAAAATAATATTTTTAATTATAACATAAAAAATAATTATTATTTTCTCAAATAGTTATTATAATAGTTCCCAGAATTATTTTTAATGTTATTGTGAAAAATGGTGATGATTGTTATTTTTAAATTAATACTTTTTAAGCATTATATTATATTTATTATTACATCCTATCATGAAAACAAATATATTTACTGTTAAACCATTTAATAAATATATAATATATATATTTTAATAAAATAATTCAACCAAATTTATTAATTTAATTTATGGTTTCAAAATGTGTTTTTGTGTAAGATAATTTTTTTAATAAATAGATTACCATTATTTCCAAATAGTTTATATTATCATTTTGAATTAATTAGTTATGATGAAAATAATTTTATATACATTTGTAGAAATATATTTTAATTATATATTTTATCATATTCATCCTCACAATTCAAATGTATTGTTGATAACTATCACATTAAATAATAAAATTTTAATAGAATATTATGTTTCGTTTTAACTAAGTGTAGCGTGAATCGCATGTTACACTAAATGTTGTGGGTAACATAAACTAAAATAGATATTTCATGTTCCAAAACATGAACAATATTTTTTCATGTATAACTCAATATTTAAAAGATAAATTTTATTTAAAATAATTATTTCAAAGAATGAATGTTGATAAAGCATTGCTCAAAAAATATTCCTAGAAATATTCTGAGTTCTTAAAGGGAAAAAACCTAGACATTACCTGAAACAGATCATGAATACCTTGGTATTTTGTAGTATGGTCTAAATAGTAATATTTTGTTTTGATAAGCTATAAAATCATGAATTGTTTAATGAATCATGAAGATATATTTTCATACTTTCGTAACTATTGATTTGATAACTGAATTATAACCCACAAGTAAACTATGTCAGTAAAAATGGTATACAAGAATCTCATCCACCTGTTAATCAGTACCAACCGTGAGTAGTGTTTAACAAATTCTTCCTCAATTATACCTTATCATATGTTTCCTATAAAATTTGACTCCCTATAATAGCTACCTTACCTATATAATGCCAACATTTAATTGAATTTCGTAGAAAAAATAGAGACTCAATAGGTGTTATCTGAATAGAATCCAGGAAGTTGATATTTTGTCTTAATTTAAAGACATAAAAATGTTCATCCCATGATCCATATAAATCATTGTTACATGACCATAATAACCCATCCAATATAATGATTATCCTTCTGATTAAAAATGTTCCTATGTATGATAAATTTTACCTAATTTTTGACATGTAACCAAAGCCTTCAATAATCCCTATCAAAACTATGATTGGATTCAAACATATATATTTGATAAATTGTTTAATACAACTCACTATAGTTTTAAATTCTTGCGTACTTAGAACATACCTATCTCATCTAGAAAATTAGTCTCACATATAAGAATGAAATGAGTATTTTATATATTCAATCAACTATCAACCAAACCACATCATGACTTCTCAAGGTCTTAGGTGACCCCATCAGATGTTTTATTATCATTTCATCCCATATCAAAATATTCATTTAATTTGGTGATGTAAAGCACTAAGAAACTAATTCTTATCCATTAACCTCAAGCATGTAACCCATGATGAAACCAATCCAGATATTTCCCAATTCTGAATCGGCTGCAATATGTGACAACAAATTTCATGGTATATAATATCAATCCATGATAATCCCCCAATTTTTAAGAATATAAATACCTAAGTAGACCCACTCTCAATGTTTCATGAACAAAAATCCTTCTATATATTACAGTCATATCATCATCTTCTATAAACCTTCCTGAAATTGGTTCATACAACGCTACCCATATTCACATCACCAAACATTTTTGATCATACAAATGGCCAAAATTCACATTTTAATCTATTTTAGATGTTATTTTCATGGGTTAACATATCAATACCTTATGATCCTCATATGAATTTATTTTTAATTATAGCATCATATTCATACGACACCATTCCTTTGTAATTTCCTACAAATCAAGGTATTTTATCCTTGTTGTTTTTCTACAAAGACCTTCAACAATGACCATACATTTTACAATATAATAATTCATCTCGTAGTCAATACAATAATAGGTAATATAACAAATTAATTTATTAAAAATCTTGATCTCACTAAGATTAGGAATATCAGAGGCTATAGGGGTCCATGTAAATAGGAAACCACAAATTCAAGGATGTAATGTCTGGGATATTTCTGACCATTGAACAAAAATATTGAATCCATGTTAAGAATCAGGTAATTCATATCAAGGAATCATAGTTTTTGTGTCATATAATCAACTACATGATCTATTTTAATCAATAAATCTCCTATAAAAACATCCATGTTATCGTAATAAACTACACATATGATCCCATGCACGGGAAGAATTAAAAAATATGTTCCATCAGACTCCCATTTAGCTAATGAAATGCCTTCTCAAATATATAATTTCATTATAACATCACCAACTTCTTATTATTCCAATAATTGAATCTTGTATGATATATATTTCCTAAATTAATTTCTAGTAGTATCTATCATACCTAAGGAAAATCTTAATATCAAATTGATTTAGATGGAGAATCCCAGACATCAGTTCTTTGACCTTATCTATGTCCACTAACACAAGAATCTTAGATACAAGGAAACAAACCTCTATAGACTAGAATTTATTCACCATAATATTAGAAAATGATGATTCAATTATGTTATACATCAAAAAATGTCATGGTTTCTAGAACCATACTACGAATAATGTGGATATACTATAATTTCACCGACAATCTCCATATTAGAGATGTTGAGATATTGAAGGAAGATCGTGTTCATCAAATCCATTAACACATTGGGCGTAAAATTAAACCTAAAATTCATGATGATTCACTCATACATGTTATATATTCTATTTAATGTCATTTTATGAATGTACACATTTTTAACCCACAATTGGTGGCATCCTAAATGAAGATTAATCATAGAGAACCAACAAGATCTCCATAACTATTCAAAAAAATTATAAATCTAATGTGAATGATTCATTTTTATTGGTACCTGATATATCTATATCTAGTCTCCATATTACCATAGAATACAATCATTAGTACTGGAAAAAACATGGAAGATACCCTGGAATATAATCTCATTCATTGGAAATATTTTGTCTTGAGGCCCTCATGATTAATCACATGATATATGAACATTACCAGTGATATATGATAAGGATGAATTAAAATGGGTAGATCTCATATAATGAGTTCTATATCAATTAATGCTTCCTAGTATAGAGGTATACATGATATGTCATGTTCAAATGCATCATGATATGATTAGTAATATAAATAAATTAAGGTAAACCAAATATTGGTTCTTCTATGAGGTATATACCTGATGAAGAGTTATGTTTGATACAATCTTGATAAAATCTTTCCCAACACATTATTGATTTGACATAACTCTCACTAATCACCAAAAACATATCTCTATGAGGGAAACTAAATGATACCTGACTCTAATAATATTCATTTTGAGTTTTTAATAAGGTTTACTAGTCCAATACTTTGATCATATAAACATAATCACTATGGGGATAATTACATCCCATATACTCCCATAATTGGAACCCACAACAAAACACTACGTACGTCTCTTGAGATGATCAAATTTCTTTCCAATGGGTATGTCATGAGAATGTAACTCAGAAGAAAATAAAATTGTTATGTAGAGAATAATAACATCATCAATATATATTAATGTATTTTAAGAACCTATATTGAAAATAGTTGTTCAATGAGATGAAGTGATCAAGACCATGCAATGAATGGTCGATAGTTCCTCTATATAATCATCCATATACTAGTTCTTTATATACACTCATCCTACCATGACTCCCAAACCATAACCTTAAAATTCATGACTCATTTAATTCAACATCATATATAGAGTATTAAACTAATAATAATGACCCTAGCTGGATCCAAATGTTGTAGTTCATTTCATTCAAGCATCTTTGTGGAATCAAGGACTCAATGATCTCGATTATAACTGCTACAGATCTCCTTTCATTCCACATTACCGATACTTTTTATGAGGTTTCACAAATAACATATGTTAACATACGAACATCCCATAATTGAAAAATTGTTGAACTCATCAAGAGTGGGTTGAAGAAGATATATAATATAAAACCTATTGAGCACTACATCACTGCACATCGTCAGACATCTTCTAATTCCTATAGAAATAGAAACTCACTACATTAGTAGGAATGCCACATACAAGAGTTATAAAAGATTTATTTTAACGAGATATTGTATCATCATTCATGTAACTATCAAAATTAATGGCATTGAGTAAAACATTCCAGTATATTGATAGTTAAAAAATACAACCCTACATTATTATATTTGGAAGAAGTTGGAATACTAACATCACAGCATGGTGTCCATAATTTCCAAACAAGATAAGAGAAATAAAAGTAGTTCAATGAAACGATTTCTTACAAATATAATATAATGTCTACCAAAATATACTCTAGGAATTAATGGATATGGTGAAGCATTAATATTTAAATAAATAATTCCCTGAAGTATATATTTTTGAATTTCTCTTGAGAACGTCTGTCATGTCAATATACTTGTACAATAAAACCCATAATCAAATTGTGGGACCTATAAGAACAAACTAAAATGGAATAAACTATTGATCTTATACTCTCCCAAACATGTCGAACATTATGTAAAAGGTTTTTACAAATTCATTAGTATACAATGGACCCCCAATTTCATTGAAGTATTTTTAGATGATAGAGATGGATGTCGCGAGAAATTTTAACAATGGTCATTTCTTCTAAAATTCCATGAGAATGTACAATATGAAGTACATTAGGTCAGAGACCCTCCAATTACTAAAAAACATTGTTTGGTACATGAGCATTTAAATTTCATCTTTAAACATATCCTATGGTGTAATATCCACATCCTCCCAAATAGGTTAATTAAATCATCTCTAATGTGAATTTTTTCCCTATACAAAATAAATGTTTATATCACCCACAACAATATTCTCATTTAGAAAACTTATAAAGTATTATGATTTACTTGAGGGATTAAAATAATGAAAAATCATAATAGATACCCAACTAAAATGTATAAACCTCCTACTTAAAAATAGGATCTAGATGAATCATCCATTCCTACTTTTTAGTCAAAATAAAATATATAAATACATAAAAAATAAATAAATTCAACAACACAATTATAGAACATGTATTTGAAAAGAAAAATAACCTAGTTATATCAGATAATAAGAAAAATTGAATCCAAATAAATAATAAAAAACAATTTAGAACACAATTGGTATATAAATGACATGTGGTCCTAAGCTACACCTGATGATACATGAATTAAATCAAAATGTAGATAACATAAATATAAATTTAATCGTTGAAAACACAGAGACTAGTTACACTTTAGTTGGATAGGCACACGATTACTCCTATATCATTTTTATATATCCCATATCATTTTAACTAGTTTCAAGAATATATAGTAATAAAACAATGAAATCATATGCATATAAACAATTTTTTAATTTCATGCACCAAATTTTCCAAAATAAAAATTTATTGGAGATACCAGATGACCTCATGTGTGCCTCCATAATGCAAGAGGCAACAACCTAGCGATGATGGTCTAATGATGTAGTGGGGAAATTATTCCCTCTATAATCATATTCATGATACATAAATATGTATAAAATTAAATAATCTATAATATCATGATAGAATAAAATGTAACCATGATATATTAGTAAAATTCACCCATGTCACAAATATAAATAAAACAGTCTCTCAAGGAGGGATTCCAAAAAAATGTATATAATAATTAAGAAAAAAAATTATATAATCCTCTAGAATCTCTCTTGGTGCTTCCACCAACTCCATGCTCCAACCCCCAGTAATATGTCGTGTTCTTAATTCCCTTACCTAGATATCTAATCATGAATATTTCATGTATATCAAGATTCCCTATATAGGTTGTGAGTACTAAAACCATGTAATACACCACTAATGTGTCCTTAACATGAGTAAAATTGTATAACATGTGTATTACATGATAACTATAAAAGATTGATAAGGAATAAAAACCCATATTTTGATTACTCCTGTGCTATAGAAGACACAATGGGTCCTTATCATCCATGTTGCAGCTCTATACATTGAATTTTTGGGGTGAAAAATATATAGTCAGATGGTTATTAATAATGTCTCTTGTAATTAACAATGAATTAAGTTGGTTTGGGACACAAGGACCTCACATATCTCTTCCATTGTAGATTAGGCATCAATATCATTGTTGGGTCTCAAGAAATCATCACAAAAGAGCATGAAAATTACATCATATTCACAAAAGGGTATGAAGAAAACCCAGAAGAATATTGATGAAAATATTCAATATAGAGAGACTACAAATTTTATATTGATCCTCAAAGAAAAATTCACTTCAATGCCCCCCACACTAATTTTCATTCAAGAACATCATGATGCACTCTTTGAGAAAAAGATTTTACGAAATGATTCTGACCAAAAACACCCATGAAAGACACCACATTCATTTGGTGGGAAGGGATGTGATTTCCATCCATGAGAATGACCATTCCCAAAAACTATATAGTTTCTTGGATAAGGAATTGCTACCGAAATCTGTAAATAAAGGAGATTAGTTTGGGGTCTATGAGGTGATTTATTACCCCGTGATTTATAGAACCTTATAACGAAAGGATTTCACAGAAGAAGACAATACCTCCAACTCCCACCTACATAATCAATTTGTTTTTAGGGAAAGGTTGTGATTTTTGTATCTGTGAACAACTACCTCCCACAAACTAAGTCATTTGTTGGCCATGTAATCCTCATAGTCACCCACAAAATAATTACCAAGGGCCACCATGGAGGAATGAAAATACCAGTATATGGTCCCTCCACTCATTTATATATTGACCTCAAGGGGGGGCTGAAAATGGAAAATTATACAAAACCAATGAGATATGAAGGAAATAAGTGATGACACAACATAAAAATCAGATCATCTTCATCAATTAATATAATGTAACAATCATCCAAATTTTAGTATGGAGGAAGTAATAAATCATCCAACTGTCCATGAAGTCAAAACCTCCTAGTGGGCACCATTCCGCTTGGAAATAATTGGTGTCCAAATTTCATAAAAATACCCTAAATTATAAAACACTATGTGAGTGACATCATTCCCCGCTTATCCAAATGATATGTTAGAGTAACTAGACCCCATATATAATAAATGTTATGCAATATGAAATCACCTCTCCATAACAACATGCTACTTGTATGGAACCTTTCCCCACATAGAATCACATTACATTTGTAGAATCGAGGTCTGTTTAACACAACACTATGCAGATGTTATCCACAACCACATCTAAACCTACAATACAGATGAAACCACATCAATATTAAGACCACGCAACAAGGAATGGAGCATCCAAGTGAGTTTAACTCTCCTACTCTCGCCACTTATTTTGTTTGTGTCCTCGACCCCCATGTTGTATAATCTGAAAACCAGTGAAACTAAACTATGTAAAGTACCATCATAATAACTCCCTACATGTATGATAAGATCATCGGGCACATCATCTTTTCCTCTTGTGTTTTAATACCAATTGTAAGTGTAGTTTTGTGGGAATCCTATGAAATAGTGATGACCCTTCAAATGTACTCGGGTATACATTTCAGTTTTAATGAATGTTCAATTATTGGGTTATCATGTAAGCCTTCTCATTCCAGTATAGGATAGAGGGTATCTCACATTCCATTCACTTTGATATGGAATGAGATCCCCCCTGTTACATATTTAGTGTAATCCTCACACAGTAATCCCACATCCTTTATTGAGAGAGGAAACCCTTTTCCTCCTATGTTCCACAGCCCGAACCATGACCATATAAATAACTAGATGTTATTATTATAGGTACCAAAATAAAATTTGTAGTGGGAAAAATCAGGGCCTTCTCCTTCTCCCTTTGGGATTTAGCACATAATCCAATAATAGATAGTGTGGAATAGGGTGAACATCATATCTAATACTTCCTATTATTTCACACACCATGAATGATATGACTGGGATTATCGGTTTGTGGAAATCATGACATATGCACAATCCAAAATCTATTATAGGAAGAATCCATTCATTTTCCCCAACCACATCCATTCAAGTGTGATTTCTATACATGATTACCCCAAACCCATACCCAAATCCATTTAGATATACCAATAGATGTAATCCCCAGCATCAATTTGAATGGTCCTCTTCCATGTGTAATCCCAAATGAAATTCTCAAATGGGAATTATACATAGATTTAAACACCATCATATATTAAAATGGGCCGCTTCCATGCATAATCTCTCAAACCATGGTCATATTTTCAAAGGGATATATTTAAAGTGAAGTATCTCTCGATGTGAATCATTCTGAGTGTAAGTCTCAATCATTATCCCTAAAATTATAAAATCCCATACGTATACACAAAATATAAAAAATCGTATGGGTATTGATTCCAAACTAATTAGGATAAATCGAAATCTTCCCTGTGGCCCAAACGTAGCACTAAAATACACAATAATGTTCGTCTAGAGACATCCCCAGCATGTTCATATCCACCCAGGAGACTATATCTCTCTTGGTGCCCTTGGGATGACTCAGTAATAGTCCCACACTATCCTTAACTAGGAAACATTCTCCTATACGTCCGTGTTTCATGATGAAAAGTTTCATGGTCAGGTCCCTATCAAATGACTTTAAATAATGATTCATCCTGATAAGTGGAACTGATGTATGTTTCATTCTATTTTTATCACAATAATACAATGGAACCCTATATTATGGGTTTGATCCTATCAACATAATAACTCTTCTCTCCCTGGATAATGTTAAACTGTAGATCACCTTAGCATGTCTCTTATAACCAGCGCTAACCAAATAAACAACATAATAATCTATAATCAATCCATAAAATGGTTTTCATTAGTGGATAACCACATATACATACAGATATCCTCATTGATGGAAAAACTAAGTCAAAAATATATATCCTCATCTCTATAGAACCTCATATACATAACGATGATTATGACCTAATGTCTGTGAAAGAGTTATTGTTACATTAGGGTGATCTACAAATGCATGACTTGAAATGAACAACAGATTCTATAACATATCACAAATCAATAACAATGTTCCATAATTGGAATTAATTCCCCGAAAAAGGGTAAGACGATATTAAATTACCATCCTCTCGATGAATGTGAGTTCATAAGTGTCATATAAAATGTTAACCAATGAATTAATATCTATTGAATGTAGTTCCATGGGTCATCACGTATAAAAGAGACGTTGGGTGTTTCTAGATCCATGAATAGTTCCCTTTAGAGACTTTTTGAAGATGTTTCATAAAAAGTTAGTGATTTCAAACCATTAAACCACATTTAATAAACTACATAAACCATAAAAAGATTTAGTTGGAAATAAAATGGTGACCACAACATCAATACCTAACCATTGTGGTGATGTTATACCCTGTTCAGACCCTTTCATGACCAAAAATATAAGAGGGCCCAAAGATACCATAAATCACACATGTGGTAATGAGATGCAACTTTGAAAATGTTTTGATGTATGCATTTGTAATAAGTATTGAATGGACTATTCAAATCTCTCTCCATTCCAATGGAGTCGCACTATCATTCGCAATCATGCATGCCATTCACTGCACCATATCGGTCATCAAACAAACATTGGAAACCATGGCCCACCCAATGTCTATACCACTAGGTTTCAAATTCACCCGATATATATTACCACCCGAATGGTACTCTCCTCTTCCTAGATGATGTTAGGTAGAACCTCTAATCGATGAATCCCCCCAGCAATCTACCTTATGAAAGTTGATGTCTCAGATCCCGATAGCTCAACTAGCAGTCTATATCCTTTTCAAGAGCTTGTCCCTAAAATATGATATTGAGTTCCTACTTCTATAAGGGTGGCTAAAAAATTCACCACCAATGAAAATATTCCATCTTCACAAGGATCCCCCTTTAGGAACCCCTTCATGAAATCATCGCAAGAAATACTATGTGGACTAGTATCCTTAATATACAGAGGATACTAGTCCATGGGGACCAACCAATTCCAAGTGAACTAAGGTCCCCTGGTCGACCCAAGGAGGGAGACATTTATAAAATTACTAACATTTCAGTGTCCTTTTTCCTTGACAAGAATTCTTCCATATAAATTCGGTAATAACCCACAATCATGAATATATTTATTCACACCATCCTAAATCTCATCATTCAAACATGACACGATATTATTGGTAGACATATATCCCTACCCATTAACCTAACCCATGTTTTGAAAATATGTTGATAAAAGAAAAGACTAAAATCCATACTCAAAAAATGAATCATGTAACCAAATAAAATAGAAAATTGTGAGATATTATAAATTATTAATACTATTCACCATGCCTTCCATGAAAATATAGTGGAGAACTATAAGAAAATTTATATTCATCCTATTGAAAATGAATCTCGCCAGTCAAATAAGATGTTAACCATCATTGAGAAGATGAAAATTTAGGATAATTCACATCAACCTCATTAGTTAAATATGTTGGAAACAAATAAATAGACACAAGTCCATGCCTGTAAATATGAATCCCCTCCGTGAAAAATAGTGGAACCCAAATATAAGCATATTAAAAATCTTACAGTTTCATATCAAGAACATCAGTAAAATATAATGGCAATAAATGAGATGATGGAAATTCATTCATATCCATCACAATACCTCTAGGTAAATACTACGGAAATCAGAGAACATATTTTTCTTATCCTAATCGTATATTAGGGGAACATTCATATCTATATCACTGAAATGGAGAAATGATAATACCTACAAACATGAAATAGTGGAATGATGTAGGCACAAATACCTACATCGACACCATAAAGGGAATATATTCCTCTTCCATCCAATGAAATCTCTCAAAACATCATAGAAATGATGGAGGTTCACACATAAATACTTGAACATATCACACATACATTAAAATATATAACCAATTCAATGACAATGATAATGAATTAGTCACACAAAACTATCTCCCCATGTGGGGTGACTCATCCAAATAATGATGTGGTAAGTCAGTATCAAACATGCATCATTGTCCGCATCCATAATTTTTTCATCAATATTCTGCAATAAATTGAGAATAGGGTTAGGAACATAATCATCTTCTAACTGGGGGATAGTAGTCGACTTTGTTGGCCACTCCTGGGTAGGCATATATCCCAGGAAAAATTTTAAGAACCTTCCAGCATCTCCCAGTAGCACCCAAAGACCTACATGAATATGTATCAGTATAATAGAGATGATACCTACAACCTGGGGAATCGTTTTCTTGTAATATAGTACCTTAAAATAATTCACACCAAAGGGATATGGAAAATTAAGAGTTTAATCATGAACCTGCACTGCTAAAAGATGGATTTCATGAGGCCATTATACTCATATCCCTTTTGTACAAAGATATTGATAATCCTTTAACATATTATGAGTTAATTATAAGTAGGTTTAATGTTCCTCTTTATTACCATGATTCCAAAGGCTCTGAATGTCCTCCCTAGATTATTATACCATGAAGACTCGCTTTGTGGGATCATATCGATTTCTCATGATAGCCAATCTCTTGAAGATAATCCTAGAATCCCTCCTTATGTCGAGAAAATAAAATAACAAGTTGGTACTCCACATTATCTCATCCACCCTAGGGGAACTCCTCATGGTATTCACTGAATCAATTATTTTTATAGAAGTACATCTCACTATGATGGTAGTCCACAATATATTGGCATGTGTAGAAAAGGTCCCCCCCACAAGGACTTCTTATTTTAGAAACAAGCCCCCCCATTACTAGTTTCCACTATGATAGTTCTACCTTGTGGATACCATATTGAAATTATATTTGTAGTTGTACATCGATATATGATTGTAGTTATCGACATGGTGAGATTTACAATGATGGTCATCCCCATAGTAACATCTTATTTCATTAAGATGTTACTCTTCTTACTAATTTCCAAACATACAGGTCCTCCCTAGGGTATATGCTATAGATATTTTCAATGACGTCAGATAAGTAGTTGTGATGGTAGTCCCCTCCATGATATGATGCACAAAAAATGTCCAAGACATAGTAAATGTGTAATGCCCCGAACCCAATTACCCAGAGTCGTTGCATTATTTTAATACATTGGCATCATTAAAAGGAATCAAGTCATGAAGGACCGATCAGTTTAGCAGTCATGGTAAATAGATTATATATTGAATGTTACATTACACATTATAAAATAAAAAACATAAATGACCCTTTTAAAATGCCATTAATCCCAATATTAACCCTTCTTATCAATCATAATACACTTCCTGGAATCTTTTAGAAAATAAAACATAAGAAAGGGGTGAGATCAGATTCTCAGTAAGGGTAAATAATTTAGCAGAAGCTATAAAATTGTAAGGCAAGATCTGTGATAAAAAAATAGCCTCTTTAACCCTAAACTTGAACATAATATGGAAAAAAATCAATCATTACCATATAAACATGTACTTGGATATTCTACAAGTTGAAAATCATATGTAATAACTAATTTCATAATGAGGGAATTCCTAACGTCGGACATCATTACCACATTATCAGGGCCTCGTGCCAAGACTATAAATAAATTATTTGTCCTGGCATTTTCCCAAAATAGTAGTGTGTCTCATGATACCTACCGATGCATCAAGGAGCTATAGCGGGCTCTACCTGTCACTTACTAAGTTCACTGCATTCCTTATAAGAATTTTTGAAACATAACATAAACATTCGTATTAAAACTAGCACATGAAATGTCAATACATTAACTATAAACCATGAATGGTATCAAAATAGAACATCCACAGTCAAACATATCTTAACTCATTCAATATAATATGTAATATTGTATTATAATAAATCAACCTCAATCAAAAATAATATCTAGTAAAGGATGTTTACATAGTTGAAAATGATGAGTAATACTTTTTGAGAGAAATATCCTTTTTTTGAAATCATTTAAAAGTCACACATTTATAAAGGAAGTAATTTAAAATATATTTTTAAATTAAAGTGTCCCTTAACTCTTTGAAATATTTGAAAATAATTATCATTTCAAAACATTCATGTCCTTATAAATAAAACCATAAAATCATTTTGAAAACATTGAAATTAATTAAAAATATTTAGAAAGATAAATCATTAAAACATTTAAAATAATGAACTCGATAATGTGTACCTTTCACAAATCCTTAAAATATTCATTTTGAAATCATTTTTATTAAAAAATTGAAATGTATGAAAAAAATGTCCCAGAAAATACTTACACATAAACTATCTCGAATAATAATGAGATTGGGGAATTAACCCTTACCATTTTGGTAACTTATGAAACACACACCCTATGAAAGAAGTATAATAAAATGAATTTGTAAATACACATAAGTTAAAGTGTATTACACAAATAATACAATAATGGGAAGTACATGCACCACAAAAAAGGTAATAGAGGCAGTATGGCTTGAATCTCACAGGAATAATGAGTGAGATGAAAACCCCTTACCGTGCACTTCCCTTTAGTTGAGGGTACGTTTAACCTTCTCTATGAAGATCATAGTATTTTATTAAAGTATACCAGAACCATATTAGTATTTATGATATCATACATGATTCATTAATTTCTTTATAAGACCCATTTAATAATAATTTCCATGTTAAATTAACATTTCGGGTAATAATCCCTTTCTTTATCGTACGTGTTTTAACTTGTTACTCTTGATTGTATCACTTAGAACAATATTTAAATACTTCTATAATATTAAACATGATATATATATATCATATATACTTAGAATATAAATATGTATAATAAAAATATATATGGAACGAAAAACGCAGTTTATGGAGATGGTAGTCAGTACGTACTCATAAACGTTGTTTCCGTTTTCATATCGTATTGAATAGAACTATGTGAATAAGATATATGTAAGTAAATATATATATATATATATAAAGTAGCATTATTATTTCATATATTACATAATTATTAGTAATATATATTTTTATAATCGTTGATGAATGGTGATCGAGGAAATGAATCTCATCGCGTCATGGAGACGATAATCCGCACGTACGCATGAGAAACACTATAATTTCCTTAAAGGTGTGGAATTGGATGGTATATTAATATTAAAGTGACATTATCATGTTATTTTCATTATTTATATACATATTACTCATCATTATATCCTTCCAAATAACATAGTGTTTAATAACAAATTACACCATGGCGTGGAGACGGTAAGCCGTACGTACGCACGCATGGTGACATTTTCATTCATAATATGGATAGAATAATGAATATAGTTGTTCGATATTGATAATAACATCACAGTATATATAAGATACTGGAGTTATTATTTTATAATGGAAACAACAAATAAATCGTAAGTGGAAGAATAAGAGAACTTGAAAGAGGGTGGTGAAATCATTACCTCTTCTTCGGGTTCTTCCTTTTAATTTGATCAAAAGGGCTCCATAGGTTTGATTTCTGACCAAAGTAAGGCCTCTAGGATTAATTTAGGATAGTTGGGAGGATATTGGGGTCGGGTTTGGTAGAGCCAAATGGCTTTGGAGGTGTGAATATCAGGGAATGAGATGTGCCTTTTATAAGAGGGGTGAGGGGCACCTTTGGAAAAACTTAAACTATTATTTTATAATAAATTCAAATTCGGTTTATAATGGATCCAAAGTGACTTATTTAGAGGCTAGGGTGGGTATGTGTCTCAATCCACTTATCCAATATGTTTTAGACAATTTTAGGTTACCATTGTAACCTTATCATTTATATTTAACTCTAATTTAAATAATATATCTTTTACCGTGTCTTCTAGTAATCTTACACTATATGGTTAATAGACATACTATATAATTACAATCTAACCCCAATTAATTCCTTAATGTCATATATATTATTATATATGTTTTTTGGCATAACCTTAGATTTTTAGGACCATTATATAAATTAATAATATAATATTTTTTAAAAAAACTATTTTATGTTAATTTTGACATTATTTGGTTTTTGTTTTTTGTTAAAATAATAATAGCATGATTACATAAAAAACATTGAATCAATAATAACATGTCATATTCACGTATAAAATTCTAGGATGTCAGAAAAACATTGAAATTATATTTATTTTAATATTTATAATACCATTTATTTGATTAGTTCGTTAAAAAGGTAATTACTGCATCATTCTTGTGTCATTAATAAATTTAAGTCTTTAGTCTCTACAAATTATAAATAAAATAACATTATCTATGAAAACTTTTTAGATTTCTAAAATATTATTTATAGTCGAATTTATCTTATGTATAACCCTATATTAAAAATGGTTTAGTTATTAAACGTTGATTTTAACTCTATTAACTATTCTTTAAATAAAATAATAATAAATGTATTAATCTAATCCATGTGGTAATAAAGGATCATATTTTACTCCTAAGTTTTCCTTTGGTCAAATTACACTTATCCGGTAGAATTAAGACAAGTTTTAGGGTAATAATAATATCATTTTTACCCTTAATTACCCTATTTACTTTTAACCGTGGTAACTAAAAGTAAAAAACATTTATTCACCAAAAATTATTTTTATCCTATTGAACCACGTTTTACATACTGATATCAACAGTGTCTCTCAAATTTTTGAAATTGCACTTACAGAAGCGATAAAATTTTGTTTTATGTGAATTTGCAAGTTCTCCTAGGAGATGGGTAAAAGCCGGTGAGAACTTCTATAAATTTTTTTAATATATCTAAAGTTATTATAATTTTAATCCAATGAATTACATTGAACATATATATATATTATGTATATATTTTTATCTAAAATAAATTTAAATAAAATAAATAATTATTTAAATAAAAAATCGGTTTTAAATAATAGATATGTGTTTTTTCAATATTCATCAAAAATTGAACGTTTTCAGAAAAATACCAAAAATTCACCCTAAGCTAATTTCAATATTCTGAATCCAAAAATTAAGTCTATTTTACCAAATTGAAAACATAGATGTTTCAATTATTAATTTAAAATTAATTCTCGTTGTCAAAACAAATAGCATGTTTTAAAGAAACAATAACTATAAAACGATTGACACATGTTTATGTATAATTGCAATGTGAATTTAATTCTAATGACCAAAATTGGATTAAAGGGTAAAAGTATAATATAATTATACTTCCAAAACATTAAAATGGATAATTCAAAACTATAAATTATTTTGATTAAAAAAGTTTTTTTCAGTAAAATATATTATTTTTCACTATTCACCCAAATATGAATGTTATCAGAAAAACAAGAAAAATTTTATTGAAACTAAATTATTATGTCCCAATTCTAAAGAATATTATTATTCTGTCAAAATTAATATATAAAATTTTCAACTATTGGATTAAAAAAGGGTTCTCCATTAAAAGTCTGTAAAATTGGATTTTTTGAAAAATAATTCTTTTATTTGAATAAAAATAATTTGTTCTTACATTCTATCTAAGAAACTCATAATATGGATTCTAAAATTATAATTATTATATAATGTTAAAAATTCAGTTAATACTATTCATAACCACTTTTGAACGGCTAGATTTGTAAGTCGTGATGCGCTTGAACTCAGTGTTGTGTGTAGTGAAAGTTATTTCATTAATTTGAAAAAATAATGTACTATGAAATCATGTGGTGTTACATTCCTCTATCCTTCAATAAATTGTGTCCTTGCAATTTGAAAATGTTCTTTGAAAATAAAAGGTTAAAAATAGAAAATAACTTTGTGGGAAAACCCTCATCGGAAATTGGGTTAATAAAATTTAGTCATAATAAGAAGAAAAAGGGTATAAACAAGTCACCACCAAATTATGAACCCGATTAGCAGAACATTGGTGGAAATTAGAGGCACATAATTGGAGGAAAAAAGAAAATATTTATAGGGAGTGATTGAGGTCATCAATCACAAACAATTTTATAATTGTGGGCCTCAAAGCCACAAATCTATGATGATTTAAAATACCATTCGTTCAATAAAACGAAAGGTATTAGGATAACACATTTTTGGTTTTAAGATCCCTTCTATAAATTTTAAAAACTAATTTATCCATAAAATAGGAGGGATATATATATATATACTTGAAAAGTATAGTTTCATCCTTCAACTAATTCCTTCCACAAACTCATCTTTCACTCTAAAATATTTCAATATATATATATATATTCTATTTATCCTAATAGTATAGGGTTCCAAAAATAATGAATTAAAAAATTCACATATCATAACTATTAAAAAAATACATTATTCAATCCAGGACATCATATGGGTCAGTGATAGGTGATAGACCCTTGCCTCCCATCGGTTGTGGGTTCAAGTCTCACGGCCTTGTCGGACGTGACGGGTTGCCTCCTGGCCTCCAGGTTGTCATTTTTATGGCAATCCAAAAATAACCATAACAATAGTATCGAATTTCAAACATAATCCATTCCAACCTTTAGAATTATCCAAAATACTTATATCCAAACTCTCAATACAATGTTTATAAGGATATTAAACATAATAAGGATCCTTTTTTCTGGGTAATAACATGAAAACACCTTCATCATGTATTTTTTTACAACACTGCAACATCCTGAATTACCAAAATCAACCACCTCTTATTCCAAAATCACTACCTCATTATCAAGACCATATTATGGACTACCTTTCCTTCAACAATATATTTTCCAAAAAGCGTAGCTTACAATTTATTAACTTTTCTTAAGAACCATATAATCTCAAATCCTTAATAAACTAGTAATGCAGTACAATCGTTATTTGTCTCAATAATTCATGTAACCAGTATATTGTTGATACAACACACAAATGAAATAATTATATAATTAAAACATATGAAAACTAGTCATTCTTCTTCATCTAAGGTAGTATCATAACTTGATTATTGTCCAATAACATAATTTTCGGTATACTCTTATGAATGGGACATTGATTCACGTAGTGTCTCAACACCTTGCAGATGAAGCATTTTACATTTGAAAAAAATTTCTTACCCTTGTAATCACATACTTGGTGTCCTTTTTCTCCACACTTATAACTTACTCATATTCCGTTCAATCATTTACCAAGGTGATTCTTTCCACATTTATCATATATTGGAAAAAATCCTTCTTTCCCAAGTTCCCTCTATCCATCTTTCTTTCTACCATCATTTTCTTCTCTGGATTCCCTTCAAAGCCATAAGATTCAGATAATTCTCTAATGATCTTATTAACACGTGATACTATTTATTCACATGATGATAATATGTGGGAGACTATTTCTTTATAAATTTAGGATTAATAACATGAATGATATTACCCTTCTTACTCATTGGATCATACGTATTTCTGGAGTTCTCATTTCTTATATTGGGCGCCATTTATAAATAGTGGCATACACTAGGTTAGTTTATGAATCACAATTCATAATTCCAAACATGTAAAATACCTAACTTAAATTGAACAGTTTATGGATATAATGCAGAATCACAAAAATGTTTTCTTTGATGAGTTATATACTCATAAACCATTCATTGTGGTTTGTAAAGAAAACTAGAATTATCCTAAGAATATCCCCCGAGAGCGTCATAACCAAGAGTACAGGAAGGCCTATTGTCCTACACCAGTTCCCATTTGAGTCTAGCTCAAAGCTCTATTTTCGGGTTTTACCCCTAGGTACATCTATACCAGATCCACCTCTACCTGCTCATATCCAGACATGGATGTATTTGATTGAAAAACTCACAAAATCTCTACATTACCATGATTCTAGGAAGTACTTCTATACTAATCCTCAAAGTATATCTTAGGTCTACGTTCTTTAATCAGGGTTTATCTAAATCTAGCTTCCTTGGTTATTTCTAAACTTCCTCTGATAAAAACTGTAACACCCCAACCCCAGTTCTCCAGAGTCGGTGCATTATTTTAATACATTTGCATGATTACGAGGAATGAAGTCTCGAAGAACCGATCAGTTTAGTAGTCTTGGAAAATAGATTACATACATGAATGTTACATTACAAATTAGAAACTAAAAAAACAACATAAATGATCCTTTGAGAACACCATTAATCCCCAAGCTTAACCCTTTTTATTAATCATAATACACTTCTTGGATTCCTGGGAAAATAAAACATAAGAATGGGGTGATCTCAGAAGCTCAGTAAGGGTAAATAATTTAGCGGAAGCTATATACTATTAAGGAATGATGTGAGATAAAAAATAGCCTTTTTAAACATAAACTTGAAACAAATATAGAAAAAAATAAATCAAACATTACCTTATGAATATTCACATGGATATTCTACTAGTTGAATAATCACATGTAATAACTAATTTCATAATGAGGGAATGCCTAACGCCAGACATACTTACCAAACAGTCAGGCCTCATTCCAAGACTACAAATAAAATTTTTGTTAAGGCCTTGTTCCAAGACACTAGTTTGTCTCATGAGACCTACCGATGCATCGAGGAGCTATAATGGGCTCCACCCATCACTTACTAAGTCCACTGCATTCCTTATATGAATATTTGAATCATAACATAAACATTAGTATTAAAACTAGTATACAAAATGTCAATACATTAACCATAAACCATGAATTGTATAAAAATAGAACAACCATAGTCAAACATATCATAACTCATTCAATACAATATGGAAGATTTTATTATAATTATTCAACCTCAATCAAAAATGATATCTAGTAAAGGATGCAGACATAGTTATAAATGATGAGTAAGTTTTTTTGAGAGAATTGTCATTTTTGTAAAATCATTTAAATGTAACACCTTTATAAAAGAATTAATTTAAAAGAGTTTTTTGAATTAAAGTGTCCCATACCAATTTGAAACTTTTGAAATTTATTATCATTTCAAAACATTCATTAAAATATAAATAAATCCTTAAATCATTTTGAAAACATGGACATCAATTAAAAATATTTTGAAAGATAAATATTTAAAACATTTAAAATTCTGATCTTGATAAAGAGTACCTTTCATAAATCCTTAAAATATTCATTTTGAAATAATTTTTATGATAAAATGGACATTTATGATAAAAATTTCCCAGTTAATACAGACACATAAACAATCTCAGATAATAATGATATTGCGTAATTAACCCTTACCAATTTGGTTACTTACGAAACATACACCCTATGAAAGAAGTATCATACATTGAATTAGTAAATACACATAAATTAAAGTGTATTACACAAAGAATACAATTATGGGAAGTACATACACCACACTAAAGGTAATAGTGGCAATATGGCATGAATCTCATGGGAATAAGGTGTGAGATGAAAACCGATTACCATGCACTTTCCTTTAGTGAAGGGTACGTTTAACATCCTATACGAAGATCGTAGTATGTTATTAAAGTATAACAGAACCATATTATTATTTATGATATCATACATGATACATTAATGACTTTATAATACCCATTTTATAATAATTTCAATGTTAAATTAACATTTCGGGTAATAATCTCATTCTTTATTGTACGTGTTTTCACTTTTCACTCTTGCTTGTATCACATAGAACGTGATTTAAATACTTCTATAATATAAAACATTATTTATATATATCATATATATTTAGAATATAAATATGTATAACAGTCATATATTCAAAATGAAAAACAACGTTTATGGAAATGGTAGTCCGTATGTACGCATAAACGCTATTTCCGTTTTCATATTGTATTGAACAGAACTAATTGAATAAGATATATGTAATCACACACACACACACACACACACACACATATATATATATATCTCTCTCTCTAGCCGCATTATTTTTTCATATACTACATACTTATTAGTAATATATATTTTTATAATCATCGATGAATGGTGATCGTGGAAATGAGTCTTATCGTGTCGTGGAGACGGTAATATGTACGTACGCACAAGCGACAATATCATTTACTTTAAGGTGTGGAATTGGATGGTATATTAATTTTACAGAGACATTATCATGTTATTTTTGTTATTTATATACATATTACTCATCATTATATCCATCCAAATAACATAGTGTTGAATAACAAATTATCCCACGACGTGGAGATGGTAAGTGAAAGAATAAGGGAACTTGAAAGAGGGTGGTGAAATTATTACCTCTTCTTCGGGTTCTTCCTTTTGATTTTATCAAATGGGCTTCTTAGGCTGGCTTTATAACCAGAGTAAGGCCTCTATAATAAATTTATGATAGTTGGGTGTATATTTGGGCAGGTTTTGGCTGAGCCAAATTGCTTTGGAGGTGTAAATTTTAGATAAGGGGAAGTTCCCATTTATAAGATGGGTGAGGGGAACCTATGGAAAAACATAAAATATTATTTTATAATAAATTCATATTCAGTATATAATGGCACAAAAGAGACTTATTTCGATGCTAGGGTAGGTATGGGTAAAAATCCCTTCAACCAATAGGTTTTAGACACGTTTAGGATGCCATTGTAACCATATAATTTAGATTCAACTCTAAGTTAAATAATTTAACTTTAACTGTGTCTTCTTGTATTCTTACAATATATGGTTAATAAACATACTATATACTACTAATCGAACCCCAATTGGTTCATTAATGTCATATATATTATTATATAAGTCTTTTGGCAGAACCTTTTATTTTTAGGACCATTAGATCAATTAATAATCTAATATTTGTTTTAAAAACTAATTTATGTCAATTTTGACACTATTTGGAAATTTTGTTGATAAAATTATATCCACATGATTACTTAAAAAAAATAAATTGAATCAATATGAACATGTAATATTCACCTATAAAAGTTTTGGATGTCATAAAAACATTGAAATTATATTTATTTTAATATTTATAATTCCATTTATTTTATTTTTTCATTAATAAGGTAATTACTACATCATCATTGTGTTATTAATAATTTAAGTAATTAAATATCTAAAAATTATAAATAAAATACCATTATGTAGGAAATAGTTTTAGATTTCTAATGAATATTTATAGTCTAATTTGTCTTATGTATAATTCTATATTAAAAATTGTTTAGTTATTAAACATTGATTTTATCTCTTTTAACTCTTCTTTAAATAATATAATAATAAATGTCTTAATATAATACAAGTGGGCCTAAAGGGTCATATTTTATTCCTAAGGTTGTTTTTGTTTGTATTACACGAATCTAATTGAATTAGGACATGTGTTAGGGTAATAATAATATCATTTTTACCCTTAATTACCCTATTTACTTCAAACTGTGGTAAATAAAAGTAAAAAGTTGCTATTCAACAAAAAAAATTATCTTATTGAACCAAATTTTACTTACTGATATCAACAGTATCTCTGGGATTTTTGAAATTCCACTCACAGAAGTGGTAAAATTATGTTTTATGTCAATTTGAAAATTATCTTAGGAGGTGGGTAAAAGACGGTGAAAAGTTCTATAAAACCTTTTTATATATCTAAAATTATTATAAATTGATTACAATGAATAAAATTGAACTTATATTGATATTATGTATCTATTTTGACCTTAAATTAATTTAAATAAAATATATAATTATTTAAATAAAAATTCGATTTTAAATGATAACTCAGTGTTTTTTCAATATTCATCAAAAAATTGAACGTTTTTCGAAAAATACCAAAAAATCACCCTAGGATAATTTCGATATTTTGAATCAAAAAATGAATTCTATTTTACCAAATTAAAAACATTGAAGTTGTATTTATTATTTTAAAATGAATTATCGTTGTCAAAACAAATACTGTGTTTTTAAGAAACAATAACTATCAAAAGATTGACTCTTGTTTATGTATAATTTCTATGTGAAATTAATTACAATGACCAAAAATGGATTAAAAGGTAAAAATATAATGTAATTATACTTCCAAAACATTGAAATGTATAATTCAACACTATAAATTGTTTTGATTAAAAAAGATGTTTTCTGTTAAAATATAGTATTTTTCACTATTCACCCAAATATGGAAGTTATCATAAAAACACCAAAAATTTATTGAAACTAAATTATTATTTCCCGATTCTATAGAAGAAGATTATTTTGTCAAAATGAATATATACAAGTTTAAAATATTGGATTTAAAAATGGTTCACCATTAAAATGCTGTAAAATTGCATTTTTTTTAAATAAATATTTTATCTGAAAAAATGATTTTGTTCTTACATTATTTCAAAGAAACTCATAATATGGATTCTAAAATTATAAGGATTATATAATGTTTAAATTTCATTTAATACTATTCATAACCACTTTTGACCGGCTAGTTTGGTAAGTCGTGATGTGCTTGAACTCAGTGTTTCGTGTAGTGAAAATTATTACATTACATTGAAGAAACAACGTACTATGAAATCTTTTGGTGTTACAAAAAGTTCATGTTATCCTGAAGTTTCTCCTATTACCAAGTAAAATATGAGAAAACCCTCAAATTCCATGGTGCCTAAAATGAGGGGTAAATACATGTTAGATAACCTATCAATGACAAGATACATAATTTATCATCCAAGACACAGCCTAAGGAAATTATCCTCTTCTTAGCCACCCCTAGACCATCTACATACCAATGATACCCCTACCAATCCTACTACCAGAGAAGAAAAACTGAAGATGCTTCCATGTAGGGATGAACATGTAGAGGAGTCATTGGTAGAAGAGCAAAAATAATTTGTTTCTCATTAGAAGACAATATTCCATGGAAAATATACCCATTATTTTCTTTACGTCAACCACATCATTGTTTATCATAACAATGAAATGTTCAGAATAATTCATACATATCATTTATTGCAATATATAGAGAACTCTCCACCACTTGTAATCATAATTAATTCCTTAAAATGGATATTAAGACCATTTTAAAATATTTAGAGAGTTTTATCATTAGATTTACATAGAATCCCTTCATTATAAATGGAATCCACAATCTGAGAGGCGGAAAAAATATATCCCACTCACCCACCTCATTGAACTGGTTAAAATTCATCATTCAATAGGTGACACCCCAGCTGTTGTTCATATATAGGGATTGGGGGAAACATGATCTTTATATTTCAACACACACACAATTAAGAAGAACCAACTGGAAATTAAATATTTGAATATCAGTATCCCAAGTCCATAATCAAAGAGAACACATTGTTAGTAAAACAAGAACACTCAACAAGAATTAGACATGAATGAATCTCAAAATCTATAATCCCATTGAGATAAAGCCATAAAAAAATGTTCTGAAACTGAAAACAGAAAAGAATCAGAAGGATTCCCCAATAAGGGAATCCAATCATCAAGCATTGTTAATTTCCATAAAATAAGTTATTGCATATATATATTCAACACTATATCCACCTCATGCTCGAACATTGATGCAAGAGATAAAGAGGGTGGAGAATATAGTAATGCTCTCTAGAGTATGATATCAGCCCTCACCCAGAATGATGGAGTAATTTTTATCACAATAATCCCCTATAAAACCTTGAAAGGATTTAAAAGGCAAAAAAACAATAGAGTGGGAGAAACCCCAACCTACAAGGCCAGGGGATTTATTTCCTCAACAAAACACTCAATGAAAATATGTTTCTTCTATTTAGGGGAGATGTCACTCGTTAAGGTCACTCATTCCCTATCCCCTTACAGATATTTCTCCTAGATCGGTGGTGTAAGAACATAATACATAAAGGAACCCTAGTATTCCACATTCACTATGAAACATGGAGTGGATCATGTAACATAGGGGAGAGGTTTATAAAATAATTAAAATTAACCTAGTATCATTCAGTACTTTGTATGATACCTAGAATACATTATGATCATATTATTATATTGGATTTCAATCTTGTAGAAGACATAGAAAATGATGTGAATTTAGAATTGAAAGAAGAGGAACGCTCCATCCAAGATGTGGGAACATTAACAATGAAGGTGAAAATACTCAAAGCCAGTGAATCACTTATAATTTGGGTGCCCATCAACCAATTCTCTATTGACTCCTTGCTAGTATCTATAAGAGAGAATAACAAAATAAGGGTGTTATATGACCAAAATCCTCCCCTATATGTGGATGATATCCCTAAGATAAAAAAATGATTCTATATAATGGTTGATTAAAATAAATAGTTAAGGCGAATCAATGATATATTGATCTGAGGAAGAATTCCTATCAAATATTCTACCTTAGAGAAGCCTTAATGAATACTTTCAATAAATGCACCCCATTTTAAGGGGCTCAACCCCACAACTAGAGAATGTCCAGGATAGCCACCCAACATGAATCTTAGATCATCATTCCCTAGAACCTGATCATGAATGGATTCAAAGAGGTTTCTTCATTAAAGAGAAAACTGTAATGGTTTTAAGAAATCACTCAAAAGATGTTCTCAACACGATATTTGGCTCTAATAATGGAATCAGTAGAACATAAATTATCTACCCTTTCTAGTATTGTAAATGATTAGGTCTAATAGAACATTCATGGAGGGATTATCAACCCCATTGAGTTAATTGATGATTGATTAAAAACTGTGGAGGTACATAGTACACCATTATACCCTGAAAAGAAATATTTCCTAGACTAGGTTATAAACACAATGTCTCCCCAAACATCATGTGTCCAATATTTCTAGTATTACATATCTCAGGTGACCCAGAACATCATCCAACCAACTATTTTTTTTCCATTTTAACCCTATTATGGGAACATTGGAGTAAAAATGAAGTGGTGAACTCAGATACTTTGTGAGAACCCTATAAGGGTTAGCCTTCTTAAGGTACACTGGTTTTCCAGCTCATTTGATAATAGGATGAGAACCTCTCCATAAAAAATTCCACATTCTATTCATTTAAAGGTCATAGAATAAAACAATCAGTGACATATCAAACTATAAAATGGGGAAAACAAGATATTCTTGGGTTTCATTTCAAAATGGAAATTGTTCCCCTAATCCCTAAACCAATAACTTCCCTAGGAGTATATTCTCTCTTTATAAATTAATAACTATCAAAATAATATTTGAATTCCCTACATCCCAGTGATATATACATTTGTGTTTCTAGATTTCTCTATCCTCAACCAAATAATGGAGGACTCCAAATGACAGAGTATGTTCAAGTCCAAGAAAACTCCACATGATATAGAGAAATGTTCAAGAACATCTAAGTTGGAATTAGTCACACTTAATCAAAATTCAATTCCTACTCGATCTCAAAAACCAAAACCATATTATATAGTTACCCATGGGTTTCAATAGTTACCCTCACAACACCATAATGATCATAAAAGACCCTAGTGGAATCAATTATATGTGTGATTAACTAACGATATGTCATTTAAAAAAGATCATGTTTGTGGATATTTTATATCCACCATGGAAAATGATTTTCTTCATCAAAATATCAAAATAGGCTAGACCCAATAGATCTCAACTATAATTTGGATTATTATCCATTTCAATGGATACTGGGACACACCATCCATTAGTGCTTCATCGTAAATGAACTCCTATAGATAATTCTACATTCTAGGAATGTAAAGCCAGAAAGGAGAGCAACATTCAAGGGATGTTTCTGTCATTGAAACTATGTAAGGTAGTGAGTGAAATTAAGTTCTTTGTAGAAGGTAATATATATTTTATTTTTGTATGACTCATAGTAAAATAATCCAATCTCAGGGAATTATCCTAGCAGTGTTGGAATGAAAAACTATTACCACAACAACCCTCACTACAACAAAGCTGACGTCATGATCCACACTAACCTAAAAAATAATGCCTTTAAAAAATCATCATAGTTGAAAATAAAAGGATAAGTTCATGAGGATGAACCTACCTCAATGTCAAAATTTTATTTTAACAACTTCTATTTTATTCCCTCAAGTATAAATCCATGGGAACCACCTGGCCAAATGACGTGACCAGAAACAATCAATTATGTAGATACCTCACCAAAGGAAAAGGTTATTTTCAATTCAATTAATTTCATTCATTTAATGGATCCATTCTAAAAATATTAGTATGAATATGACTTGGATATCCCCACATCCTACTAGGTAACTTGGGGAAGATATCTCAATAGCCAAGCATATAGGGGAAGGTGGAGCTGCATCAAAATCCATCATTTTATCCACACCCCTACAAAGACCATAAGTGTTTCAAAAAACTCATAGAATAATCCTATATAAGGTATAATAAAAATAGTAAAACCCCCTATACATTCAATAATCCTCTCTAACAAAATCACTCTTAAATATAAATCAGGAGAGAAATAGGTGTTAAATCACAATTGGTGAGCAGGGAGACCTTCCTAGCGCAACCCAACAAGGAAATCAGCACCTCCAAATTATATCTCGAGGGCCAATCCATCAACATAAAATGATTATTCTTTTAAATAACATGTGAAATATAATCCACATATTGGTAACACCAATACATTAGACAATAATTATGAAATTATGAAACTGTTATCCTTGGTACCAACCAAACTATTAATATTTCATTCTTTGAGTTTGTTAAAGACCTCAAGAAATCACTCATAAAAACTTTTCTATGTCACTAGTATTTTGTATCTAATGTGTCTGATATCAATTAATATCAGATAATGTCTAATTATTTTGAATTATATGCGGTTCTTTTCTTCACAAATCAAGTTGTAGACATCATTATTCTAGGGCACATCAGTCCCTTGTATATGTCTGGCATGAAAAATGGTTTCGATGTCTGAAATTTTTTCATTGATAATGGCTCTAGAGTTAATCTCATTATAGTACAAAAACAACCCCCATTTCGATGAGATGAAAGTAACATAGTTCCTTCTTATATAACACTTAAAGGATTTGAAAAAAGTGATCTGAATCCCTATGGCCTAGTCAAGCTCAAGGGTTAGTTCTGATACGTCATATATGACATATTATTTTTGGTGGTTTGGCAGAACACTACCTTCATCATTTTTCTAGGAAGTCCATGATTGAATTAACATGTAGTAATTCCATCATCGTACCATCAATTCCTCAATTACCACATGAATGAGAAAATAGGTATATTTGGTTCTAATAATTCCCATTTTGAATCATATGAGTCAGGCTATATCGATGTATAATTCTCTAAGGGGGAAAGGGAAAAACCTCTAGTTTATTGGGTTTAAAGGGTCAGCGACACATATAGTCTGGAAATGATCACATCCTACCTCTTTAGACATATCGGTGAAGAGATTGATCTAACTATCAACAATATCAAGAATATAATACCATTTTTAGTTTTATATTCAGTAGTAACCATGATTCTCATCATGAAAACTGATTCTAGCTATGTTGATAAGTATCTTAACTCCCATGTAAATAGTGATTTCTCAGATGAATATGCCTTCATTTCATCATCAGGGCCCTCGTAAATCCCTGCCTCACCAACTGAGTTAGAAGAGGACTTCATGTCACTCAAGGTTGACTATGAAACTCATCAGTATATCACTATGTCCTATCAAGAGTTTCAAATATATTCACCATTATCATTTATATCAAAGGAATAAACTTCATCTTTCAAATATGAAGACATAGAATCCTACCCAAACTCTATAGAAATCATCCCAGAACAATGTTTCCCATACGAATATGATAAATATATTTATTAGGAGGAAATGTAAAATGAAAAGGACTTGATGAATGCACCTATTTATTTATAAGAGGTTGTCTCTGCCACTATTTATGAGTATAGAGATATAAATTTTGGTAAATAATTAGACCCACAAACCTCCTTGATTAGTGTGGTAATTGATTTTGAAGAGAATTATTTATGTACATACATACTGATATAACAATGAGATGTATTTTCTGGAACAATATATAAATTATATGTCCCAACCTCGATGTATCCATTCACAACCTGGGCCATCCATTGGACATCCTAGGATATAAACAATCCCTTAGGAGGATGCACCCATAACATGATAAATATACAGAGAATAATGATGACCATATAATCCCATTCAACATCATTTGGGGGGTCTACTATGCCATATGGCTGTCCAAAATTATCACCATTAAGAAAAATAATGGGAAAATTATAGTTTTCATCGACTTTAAGTATCTTAATCGACACTTCCCAAAGGATTCTTTTCATGCGACAATCATAGAGAAACTAATCGATGCAACAATGTGATATCATGTTCTCTCTTTCACGCATGGATTTTCATGATATAATTAAATCTTAATTTCCCACTATTATGAATAATCCACTTCATTCAAGTCCTGATAGGGAGTATTTTTCTATCGAGTGATTGACTTTGGCTTCAAGAATTTATGTGGAATGTACCATTGTTCTATGAATAATATTTTCTAACCCTTCATGGGAATGTTCTTTGAATGATATGTTGATGATATAGTGGTAAAATTTAGCCAAATATGTAAGAACATATTTTATCATGGAACATTCTTCAAAAACAGTGAAAAAGTTTGTGAAAATTAACCCCTTGAAATGTGATTTCGGTATTACCTTAGGAAAATATATCAGATTCGTCCAATGTAGTCCTAGCATAGATGTCATTGCTGATAAGACAAAGGAAATAATGGGAATGTCACATCTTTTATACATCATACAATTGAGGGGACTTTAAGGAAACTTATCCTGTATCCAAAAACATCATATAAAACATTGATGGAAAATGACTTCCCTTTATTGGGTTGATGAAAAGTGGAGTTACCTATTAGTGGAATGATGTTTTCTAGGATGAATTCGACAACCATGTGATATATCTATTTAGTACACTGGTGCTTATGTTGCTTATAGAAGGAGGGAAACATATATTGTATGTTCTATGCTTATATAAATCCCAAGTTTCCTTCCTCAAACATAAGAATGATGTCAATAGCGAAAACCTACTTTATTATCTCATCCCAAACCTCATCTATCTTGAGACTAATTGTTTGACTGTCTATAAGAGATATGCAGTTATGTTCTTTAATGTTTAGTAGTTGAGGAACTAGCTACATCATCATGATAACTTTTATATCTCTCATATAAACCCACTCAAATACATCCTCATACATCCAATGTTTATCGGATGTCTATCACGGTCGGCAGTCATTCTTCAATATTTTCAAATTTAGTTAGTGGATCAGAAAGAAATCAATAACTAGAAATAAGAGGATTTCCTAGAATATCTCCCCTATTATAAAGTGACATCATTTGATGATGAACATCCCATTGAAGAGGTCTTCTTTATTCAAGAGGGCCCTAAAATATTGGAAATTCACATTGATGGTTCATCCCTATGATCGAATGGAAAAAGGATGGAGGACCCCAAGATTAACAATGTGGGGATAAGAATAATTTTCATATCTACAACAAAGATAGTCCTACCTTAAATTTTTATACTATCAGAGGGGTTCTAGAACAATTAAGTATAATATCTACAACTCATTTCAGGGCTAGGATAGTCACTTAATGTACAATTAAATGACATCAAGATAAAAGGATATTTGGAACTATCATTTCAGTTGGTTAATAATGATTATGATAAAATAATTTAATATATACTACTATATAAAAACCTTTTATGAGGAATAATGGTATAATACCCTTTTCTATATATATTTACACATGCCCCATGGTTGTAAAATGCATTATTCATTTCCAAAAAAATGCATCCCTAACTCTGATTGATCCAGATCTGGATGAAACATTAATAGTTATAATGCATCACTGAACGGTGTCACCTTTCATCCAAGTCAGCACAGATGAGAACAACAATATTATCCCCATCGTTGAAATGTACGGTCCTACCACTTGTAGGATTTAAAAATTGTGGATTACCATCAAATTGGATAACTCTTATTGGAAGTAGTCAAGAGAGTGAAAATATGAAGATGATAAATTAACTTTGTTTTCCATGATGGAACAAACCATCAAAATAAAAATTATATGATGAGACATGATTGGGTCCTCAGCAGGTCCATTGATGGAGAAGATACCACCATTGGTAGGAAGGAATTTCACACTGGAGGCCATGGTTCCCACTAGTCAGGACTCAAAATTCTTATCAAATATGAAGGCTTGGATAATACAGTCCCGCTATAATGAAGGATTGTACTAAAATCAATTAAAAGATCCATTCTTTCCTTGTTCATAACCACTCCATCCACCAACCCTTTAGTTACTTCACCCATCTATATATTCTTGGTCAATATCCCAATCAGGAATGGATTTTTTGGGAACAAATCTACTGATATGTCAAAGAAGATAAACTATATTCTCTCAAATATTAATTTATTTTCCTAGTGGGTCAAATAAATACCCCTTAAATAGTTAGGGGAAAAAAACAGTATCTGCTTCATGAAATAAAAATAATTACAAGTTTTTGTGTCCCTCATACAATAGTGATTTATAATTGAACCAATGTCAATTATTCCAAATTTTAGATTCTATATAATTAGTATAAAATCAATTCCAATAGTATATCCCACTAATATGAAATGACTAATAGATAGATAGAGGAACTTAACAATCCCATATCTTAGATACTGTAGATGAGTATAGATAAAGATAATAATTAATTCTTGATAAATCCTTTACATGAGTTCTAAGATTATCGGACCATGACCCAAGATTTCACCTTCGGGGCCCCATGCTCATTATTAAATGCGATAGTGGGGGTTATTCTAATCTATGTTCAATTACTCACACTCTTTGTTTCCAAATGTGATTAGTTATCCATAGATGATCAATCTCATAAACGGATGGTTGAATTAGTCTGACCAGATGAAAAGAGATTTCATTCCTTGAAGAATTTAGATGTTCAAAAAAACTGAATCACAACATTCATAAACAAGAAGGACCGACTTTGGATTTACCTCTAGGGGGATTTGGTGATGGTTCATAGGACTCTAATAATACATATAAAGAATCAAATAAATTTGGAGCCCAAGTAGACGGGTACCTATGCTATAAAATAAATCTACTCCAATAAAGCTTATTCCTTAATCTCTATGGATGGACTACTCACCACAGCTCCCACTAATGAAAGGATCCATAAGAAGTATTTCATGTAACCACCTGATATATATTCCAAATCACATGATGTGAAACTTAATTATGCATTTTCATTGTCTCATGATGTCAAACATCATTGTGAATTACCCAAGTGGTAGGACTTTAAATTTCACACCCATCATCACCCCAACCGTATGATGTTAAACTATGTATCTACCTCCCAAGAAATTGACATTAAAATTGTGCACTCAATCCATGAAATAAGATATTAAAATATTTAGGGGGTCCATACTCCATGACTATAAAATATGATTTATTCTAATAATCACCACTCTAAATAGTATACACCTTTTCCTGGGTAAGAGTATTGTAGATTTTGAATCTTCTTCCCTCTTTCATGTCAGGTTTTTTTCTCATATGCACATTGTATAAAAGTTTTGGGGATCTATCCTTCTCTTCACCCAAATACTAGGACATTAAATTAGAGTCCAAAGTCCATGTATCCTGATATATAACTATATGAAATTACCTTCAGGAATGCATATTCATTATGTGGAAATTCATATTCCCTTTTTATTTTAGGATTTTTATTCGACCACATCACACATATCCCATAGAGAATTATCTATCAATTTTCTGAACACTATGACATCAAAATAGTCATTAATTTCCTCACTTAATGATATGAAACTGAATAACATTATTTTTTCAATTGAAATATCTCTAAACATTAGCTAGATCTATGCCAGTGAAAGTAAAAATTCCCCAATGCACCATGTGAGAGTAAGATCCAATTATCGAGCCTCTTTCTCAAGATGTATGTAAGATGTGATTTCTTTCCTCACTAGACATGAATTGATTCATGGATTTTTCATATGGGTCCATCCATGCCAAATGAATAGTTAAAATTTCTATCTCCCATTGTATAGGATGGACCTACGCTGAGTGCCTTTCATCAAGATCTTTGTGTGGCCTGATTCCCATCCTATGGGATATGTGGTGACATCATAACCTTGTGTTCAGAACCTAGTCACAAAATATGGTGAAAACAACCCCCGTTGTGTATGGTTCAAACTAAATATTTGATTTACCTTTAAAAAAATATATGATTTAATTTCATTTAATGAAGTATATGTCACGATACCCTGATTTCCATTCATGGGACTATCTAGGTCATGCACTCCTCTTTCATTATGTTTTTTCTTTATCCTCACCACATTAAATTAAAATTCATGGGATCCATGAACTTATATGGCTTGGTACTTTACATTTTTGGATAGGTAGTTATATCCAGATCTCTAATCATGGGTCCAGTCAAAAGAAATGGTAAGAAATTACCCATCCTAGTGTATGAGTCAGATTATCACCAGGAGCCCTTTTCAAGAAATATGAATTTCTTGATTCCGGTAAACACATAATATATAGTGATGCCCATATTATACGTCCATTACCAGCCACCATAAAATTTTTATTCAATTATCCTTTGTTACATCACCTCTGTTTTGCAAATAAAATTTTTCTACACCTAGTTTCTCCCACCAATATTATATCATTTGGGATAAGGGGTTTCTATAGGGTAATCCCTTAATGATCAAGAAATATGAGTTCAGACAAAGGTTTTAATGGTCATAGTATAAAGAACATAAAAATCACACCAATATTCCTTACAACATGAAATTAAACTACATGATGCTTCAAGGAATACCTGTGTAATTATTCTACTTTTGAAAAAAAAAATGTAACACCCATGCTTCGTGTTGTAGTCATGGCCATTGTAAAAATATAACTTTTATCTTATATACATACAAATATAAATAAAGGAGATAAAAATTTAACCTGCTATAAATGAGTAAGATATATATAGTAAATTTTACACTCCATATATAGTCACGGTCAAAATGTTACTTACATACATAGAAACATTCCTTCCATTCATCAATCACTATGCCCTGAATAATGTAGTGTCTCCATAAACATCACGGACCATCAAAAAAATAGGGACAAATTCCTAGAGACACCACTCTTTTACTATGTATAATACTATCTAGTTATCATTGTATAATTTGTCAACAAAAAAAGGCTTATCAGCCAAAGGAAAATTTATCCTTATCAAAGACTTTTCCTATTCCATATTCACTAATAAAATCGATGCCCTATCCCATGTATCTTGACGTGAGAACCCCTTGAATCACGGTTTACAATTTCATTCCCCCTCAGGCCTGAGTCATGTGAGAATATCCTAGCTTGATGAGCCTCCTTTTACTTGTCACTTCCTTGAATAGTGGTCTTAGCCATATAACTTAATACTAAACGACCCTATGTTGTCCTGGTCAGATGATGACAAGCTATATGAAAGTTTTTCTAGTCCCAAGACACTAAATATAATTATGTACAGAACTTTGTTTTTATTTATTCTTTCCATTGCATGATGCATAGTGAAACTAAATATCCAATCTAGGGTACAACAAAAACAGAATTTAAAAATTCATTTTCCATTGGTACAGTTCATACATGCATGGTGAACCCTATATGAACATTGTGTGTCCTGATTCTCTCCAAGAAAGGGTACATAGAGACACCAGGATCTGATAACATAGTTCAAAAATAAAAAAATCCCCCACATTCAGATATAATAGATAGATTCTCATAGGAGAGTCTAATATAAGACTCACCTCCATTCGTGTATGCTCAAATTAAAAATAAAATTCCTATTTCACCATGTAAGAGATCAAATTATGCCAGTGGAAACCTTCCAAGAACTATATATGGATTTATTATCATTCTAATGAGGTATATATTGACGTCTGAACCTCTCATCTTAAACCCAACCATATCCCAAAAAAATACTTCTTACATATGGGTTAGATCAACATAAGATCATTTTCACCAATTTCCAGAAAATAAATACATAAAATTATCAGTTCATATTCTACAACACTTCATTCACAAACCAAAATATATGTAGGTAAAGGTACAAATATCGATAATCCTTCTCAAATATCTAAAATGGGGGGTTAGTTTCTTGAGGCCACCTTTCTTTAACTATATGAAATTTGCCTATTTTGGCTGCATATGTTTCCCAATAAAAGGTCTATCAGCTGAAACAAATGCATCTTCAAGAGTATATTTTTCTACATTCATATGACCCAATGATTATTATGTCCAACACAACTCCTCATATAAGAAAAAAAACTATTAATGTGTACATCCATTCAAAAATTATGCCTAAAGATGAAAGAAAATTCTTATATAGGTAACCATGAAAAGAGAAAAACATTTATCCCTCGATCAAATCCTAAGTGAGCTTAAACTTTAGTCCATGAATATCATCATAGTATGACTTAAAAACTAATGTCCCTTGTCATTATTTCACAATGTTAAACTGAAAAATTCCCCAAACCCTCATTTACAGAAGAAAAATCTGTGTTGGATTGGTTTATTATTCATGGTCAATGTTAATACATATTCTACTTTCATTTTCATATGTCACATGTGGGAATGGAGGATTTCCTAACACTTTTTTACCAACGGTTGGAAAAACCCATTGCAGTACTAGTTTTAGAAAAACCATTCCCAATGGTTTGTTCAAACCATTTGGTATACTGTATTTAGTATCCTGCTTTCTAAACATTTTGTGTAAACTGTTAGGAAATCATTCCTTTCTCTAATGTATAAAAATGGTTTATTAAAACCACTGTTAAAGAATATATTTCCCATTGGGTTACCAAATCCATTAAGAATATTTATCCCTAAAAACAAAGTATATCTGGTTTCCCCATCCACACGATAAAAACCCTATACCGAATCTCTCCCAAAGCCCTCTCTTAACCCTAGGATGTGAATATCCTTCCACAAAATAGATCCATATTCTATCAAGAAATTTTTTATTTTTATACTTCAAATCTGTAAGTTCTCCATTAATTTTTTTTATCTATTTTTTTTGTTTTTTTGTTTGATTGGGCCTAAAAAAGGTTTTCGTGCGATATGTGGAATTTTATACCCAAAAATTTCACTTCGATATGTTTTCTAATTTTTCTCTACACTTCTTGTGTCATGATGGTGTGCATCTCCTTTATTATAAGTCTTTATAACCACCCCTTTGTAGAGTTAGTGAACCACTAAACTAATGGATGTACTGGGGCGATGTATCCCCACTCAAATATTGTAAAGGGTTTATTTTTTCATAATATCTCAAAGTGGGTAATGGATCTAAGTATGGTCCATGTGAAGGGAATAGTGACATTTGGGGTAGTATTTTAGGTGGTTTTCATTTATTTAATGGGGGTGATATTGTAGTTTCTATGGACTTTTTTTAGTTGGAAATTGTATTTTGATATTATATTTATAGTTTTTGTTCAAGGAATAATTGGATGGGTAGTGATATTGAGGATTAATTGGCTTTTGGTTGGGTGATGGATTGAAATTGTGATGTTGGTTGGATTATTTATAGGTAAATATCTAGGTATTATATGGGAATTTCCTCCCCTAAACACCCCCACCCAAACCCCACTAGACAACCCCCCCCCCCCCCCTCACCCCTCCCCACCCCCAGGACAACATTCCACCCCACACCCCCGTTGACTCCTCCTCCAATGGATAACCCCAGACTGCACACCCCCACACCCTAAACCCCCTAGTGGAAATCCCTCCCCCACACCCTTAACATACCCCCATGCCATGGGCACCTTACCCCATTAGACACCCCCCTCCTGGACACCCCTCACCCCTTGTACACCCCCTCCCCTTGGACACCCCTCACCCCGATGGACACCCCCGCCCCCTCGACACCCCCACCCCCTTGATACCCCGACCACCATGGACACCTCACCCCTGGACATCCCCCACCCTTGTATAGGCCCACCACCTTGGACAGCCTCCCATACCTCCCCCAACCCCTGGACACTCCCACCCCTGGACCCCCACCCCATGGACACCCCACCATTATAAATCCCCACCCCATGGACACTCCCACACCCCTAGACACCCCACCCCCATGGACACCCAACCCACCCCCTTGACAACCCACCCGCTTGGAATGGCCCTCATGGACACCACCCCAACCCCTAAAAACCCCCAGGACCCCACCCCCTAGACAACCCCAACCCCTGGACAGCCCCCACGGACACCCCGACCCCCTTAGACATCCCCCACAACCCTGAAAAGTCCCACTGGACAACCTCACCTGAGACACCCCCACACTCACCACCCCACCACCTGGACACCCCCAACCCCTAGAAAACCCCACCCCTGGGGACATCCCCCCCCCCCTAGACAACCCCCCTTGGAAACCACCCCACCCCCTTGACACCCCTAACCCCTAGAAACCCCCACCTCCTTGAACCCCTCCCCCCTCAGATACCCCACCCCCTTGGACATCCCGACCCCCTTGGACATCCTCCCCTGGACACCAAACCAACCCCTGGACACCCCCACCCCCTAGAAACCCCCACCCCATGGACACCATTCTACCCCCTGGAAACCCCCAACCCCCTGGACATCCCAGCCACCTTGGACAACCCCCAACCCTTGATACCCCCCACCCCTTGGACACCCAAACCCATTGGATAGCCCTCTTATCCACCACCCCACCCCTAGACACCCCCACCTCCTAGACACCTCCAACCACATGGACATCACTCCCACCCCCATAGACCCCCCTAGACAGCACCACACCCCCTGTACACCCCACTGACATGGTCTCTCCCACCTCGTTGGACAACACCCCACCCCTAGACACCCCCACACCCTAGACACCCCACACCCACCCTGGATAGACCCCCCTAGATATCCACCCATGGACACCACCCCACCCCTTGGACACCCCAAGACACCCCCACTTCATTGGACATCCTCCCACCTCCCTAGACCCCAACCCCTAGACACCCCCACCCCCATAGGAAGCCCCCCCTAGACACCACCCCACCACTAGACACCCCCATTCCTTGGATAGTGTTAGGAACACTCGGTCTAATACCCTAAGGGGGGGTGAATCTGGGTGTGGAATATTAAAACATTCTCCCTTTTGGATCTTGTTCTGTTTTTAGACAAAACTCAATTCTCTCTTCCTCCCATAGTAACATATAGACATATATGAAATCATGCTCAAGACACAACGATTTTTACATGGTTCACCCTCACTGAGATATGTCCAAGGAGCATACAACAACAATGTACTGATGTAACAAATTTACTAAAGTGCACAACCAATAATGAGTACAATGTTCATAATATATATTTTATTCCCATGATCACTGCCTTTACAAGGATTAGGGTCTTCTCACCGCATTCCCAAGGGTCACTCCCTATGCCTATTTCTCTGGCTCACTACTAGTGGAAAGGGTCACCTTCTTCCTCTTCATCAGTTAGTAGTCTTGAATGAAATCCACTCACATTTTATGGACATGTAAGACAAGCACATTTTATGGACTTGTCTACCCCTTCATTTTTAAGAATTACTGCATCCTCGATTATATATAGATGCTCTTTTGATGTTAAATTTTCACACGTAGATGAATTCCACCTTTTCGAGTACTGCTGGGTACCGAAAAATACTTTCTCAAATGGATTTGAAGCCCTCAAAATCTTATGGTGCAAATCTTGAACCACCTTCCTCTCACACATACTGAGTACCCAATTTTGTACGTGGGAAACCATTTTCATGTACTTTCATCTCTACCTTGAACCACACTTCATCCACGAACAACCTCCGCCTTCACAATCATGTACCTCTACTGTGTACTGATTCTAAGAACCTCCCCGGTGAATCCCCTCTTGTCTATGAACTGTTCTATGTCCGCGGACTACCATCGCTTCCATATATCAGATTTCCCCCTTTGCGTACAACTTGAGGGTCTCTCCCTCTCGTGTACCGTAGATTCCTCCTCCGTGTACCGAGTCAATTCCTTTCGTGTACCTGACTTCCTCCTCCACATAATGGTCTTCCTTTGTAGGTTAAGAATCCCTGCAAACATCTTTAGCGCGAACCACTTCCAGACATTGGCAAATTCCTAGCGAAAAATATGCTTTATAATGATGTTCAAACTCCACAATAATCAATTGGTTAGAGATTCTTTTATATTCAAAGATATATTCTTGATCTTTTAATTAAACGTTTACTAAATCTTCAATCCAATATTCACTGCTTACCGTTCATTATGGTGTTGTGAACCACAAGCCATCTGCAAACCATTTTCTTACGCACTCCACAGACCGAGTTTTATCATATGCGGTAGATATCATTCGCTGAATTCAACCCATCCACATACCACATATCCACTTAGCCTCAAACTATTTTTTTGTGAACCACTCTCGTGTATGATTTCCAGAGCTCTCCGTACCATTCTCACAACATGGTAGGCGGCCCATGAACTTTGGTAAATGGTTCTCACCCATTTCCAAATTTTATCAACATTATTCATACAATTCAAAACTATGAATTAATCTTTCCACTTGTTAAAACAATATCCCTCTTTTGAGGCCCCTAAATTTAAAAAACACAAGGATATTGTTCCACCTTAAAAAACTATCTTTGACAAACACCAACGATTTCCATTTGTAGTCATCTGGCTTTTTCAACAAACACCACCATACCCAAAACATACCATGATAATTACTAGAGGGATATTTTCCCAACAGATAGCTACACACCCCTAGACACCACCCCACCCCCTGGACACCCCCACCCCCTAGACACCTCCACCCTCGTGGACATCCCCCACCCCCCATAGATAGCCCTGACCCATGGACACCCCCACCCCATGGACACCCCCACCCCCTAGACAACCCCCCACCCCCTGGACACTAACACCCCCTTAGAACCATCCCCACCCCCTAGACACCCCACACAATGAATATTTCAACTTATGGTATTAGTTTTTATTAAATCTCATAAATTTTTTAAAAAAATCAATTTTTAGAATAAAGAACATATTTAAAAAACTCACTTTACACATTTGTAATATAAAGAGAAATGTTTAATCAGGTCCTTGGTGTCCTCTTGTATGTGATAAATGAAAAGGTTTCAAAACACATTTCACCAAAAATTTAGGCACACATATCTGAATTAATATATCTTAATATTGTTTTAATAATAAGGTATCATCCCATGAATATTTCACTAGATCAGCTAGAAACCCATTCCTTTATGGATATCTAAAATTGGGATACATTATCCCATTTGGAAAATAAATTTCAACAACATCACTTTATATCTCTATGTACATGTAATCATTGTTATTTTACCTATGGAACCTTCATCTTATGACATCATACTACTCTAAGATCCATATAATATTTCTTAGATACTGATCCACATGTATTACCATGATGTTTCAATCCATGAGGAACATTTTACCATCATTTTCATATTAAACATCAATATTATAGAATTTCTTTTGATGAAATGACTTATAACAAATTTTGTCTTCAAAATGGAAAGAAGATGGATGTATGAAACCAGTCATATCCCAAGATTTTTTTAAAACTATTTGGAGATATTTTTAGATATTTCAATTCAAAATACTTTAGATAGTGGTCTCATACACATACCATGATTCAATTGTGTTAGAAGAACATGGTTGAGCTGTGAAGAAGTCAACTACCACATAGTGAAATATGGATTTAAAGAAAAACTACAATGTGTGGTATCACAATGGGGAGAAAATGTAATCTCAAATTGTAGATGACTCAATGAAAGGACTGTATTGGAGAATTTGTTATATGACTTGTTTGTGTTTATTCATTATCTTGAAAAAATAAAGGATTCTGACCCAAGAAGACTTTGATATGATCACTGATGATGCGTCTAATGAAAATGATTATTTGGTTAGGGTGAAACTATTGAAGGATGCTTCCATGACTCCAGTATACTGACAATGCAGAAAAATGAAAAATATAGAATTTTTAATCTGATTGTTTCATGGGAAAACTATGTATGGGATTTCTAAAACTTCTATGGATTACATTATCACCTTTATAATGGACTTACTTCCATATGATGCAGATATTCCAAACTAACCACTATATGGCATGAATGATTGGTGATGAACATGGATTGTTATAAAACAAAATTCATGTTTACCTATAAGATTGCAGTTTATTATGGGAGGAAACTACTGAACAAAATGATTGTATAAAATGTGGAACATCCTACTGGAAGCCAAAAACTAATGGAACACCATCCAATGTGCCATATAAAGTAATGTATAACTTTATATTGATCTCCAGACTCCAGAATAACTTTATGTATGATCAAATATCAATAAAAATATGATGGAAGGATATCGCGAGAATGAAGACTAATGATGAGTTTCTTTACCCTGCAAATGGATTTTCATGGTAATGATTTGATGCTCGATATCTGAATTTTTTAGTTGAAATGCATAATGTGATTCTGGTTATTAAATGTGACGGTTATAATCCCTTTGGTTAGATGCTTACTTCGCACAACACATGGCCAATTTTTATCGACATTTATAACCTTCCCCTTGGGGTTTTATGAAAAAACGTTTCAGTTTCATTATTAGACTCATATGAATCCCTTTTGATCCTTTTAATTATATAGATGTGTACATTCAACCATTAATAAAATAGTTTAATGTTCATTGGGATGTGGGTGTATGCACATACTATGGAAGTTCGAAAGACATATTTCAGATGCGTTTTGCGCTTATGTGGACAATCAATGATTGTCATGCATATGCAATTGTGTATGGATATGGAACAAAATGGAAAACTATACTCTCCTATATAGATGAAGAAAAAATGATCCAGAATACCGAAACATCATTGTCGTTTTAGTTTTATGAAACATCGAGGATTCTTGCCAATGAACCATCTATATTAAAATAATCATTGAAGATTTGACAATTCCATGGTGACCGATGATCCAGCTCTGCATATTTATGGAACTTATGTTCTTAATGAATTGAAGTATTTTAGTTTTTCATTCAGGAAGGGTCAAATTAAATATATAATGAGAAAAACATTTTCCACAGATACCTGTTACAATCAAAATAAGAGGAGTATCTTTATTGACTTTACTTAATAGTCAACCAATTTTTTTTTGTCATTTTTTATACGTAATGAATATTGAAAATAATATATGTTAAATGTGGATTATGATACTTCTAAATTTTAATGAAATTTGGAAAAAATATTTATGATCTTGGTGTGAAATGGATGATTGGGTCATTAGAACAAAATTGCATCCTGTGTGTATCAGGGAAAATAAATGGCAACTTCCAACTTTTCTTATGTGTTGACACCTTCAGAATAAATAAATTTATTGAAGTAATAGGGACTATTAATGTTCAAAATGGTTTTTCAAGAAACATATATAAACAGGTTAACAGATTAGAGTTGATGTTGAAATATTTGAAGACTCATTATTAACACATCCTTCTACATGAATTCATTTCTATTGAAACATGTCATCATTTATCCAATAATATAAGGGTAGATGTTATTCGTTTGTTCCATTTTTTTAGAGATATTTGTGCTAGAAATTTTATCATGTCTTTATTCCAAAACAATTTTGAAGATTCCCCATTAATTTTGTGTGAGTTAGATAAGATATTTCATCCACCATTTTTCACATTCATGTAACATCTTACTATCTATATTCCAACTGGAATAATTCTACCATAAACTATTTATTTTTATTGGATGTATCCAACTGAAATAAATATTTACACATTAATATCATATGTATGAAACTGTAATCATCCTAAAGGATATATCATGAACGGTTACTTGGCTCACGAATGTATGGATTTTTTCTCGATGTATTTGTCTAATCATACTACAAGAATGAATAGACCAATGAGAAACGAAGAAAAAAGAATTATCAAATTGAACCCAGTTTTCCATCACATCCTCTAAGCCGAGGAATTACTGGATCATATACATTGACGTCATTAATCCTTGAAGATTTGGAGATGTAACATCACATGTTTTTGTTCAACTGTGATATGTTTGATGACTACATTAGGTAACTAAATTGAATACATATATCTTACATATATATCTGGTAAGCTATTCATATTTTAATCTATAATGACCATAAATAAATGATAAATAAAAATCATATTTCTTTAACTTTGATACAGAGGGAGGCTTCGTATAGAAAAGTGTTTTATTCTTAGTTAAAATTGAAGGTAAAAATATTAATGGTTAAAATAAATAAATATATATTTATATGAGTTTAATATTTATTAATATTTCATGTATTGAGTTTTTCTGTTGACTCTGTCTTTGAGGAAATAAGAGCTTTGTCTTTTGGTCCTAATATTGTGGTTTGAGATTGTAAATCAATTGTTATCAATGGGTACATATTTATTATCATTGGACAATAAAAGGAAATTAGAAAACCACATGATGGTGTTATTTTTACTACGACAACAGACTATTATGCCATTTCATCATATAATAGATTTCGATTTGAAATGTTATGTTATTATGGAGTCATTAAAAAAATATTGGATTATTACACTCAATACACGTCACACCAAAAAATGCTAGTGGTTTAATTCGATGAAGAGGTATAGAATATTTTTATTATTATTGTGGATTTTGAGTAATTGATATGTCTCTCACTGTTTCTACCGATGATCCATATGTATTGGCATCAATGATGAAACATGTTTTCTATGTCAAAGACCATCATTGACCGAAATTTGGTATCATTATTAAATTAATTACATGAAATACTTTTGATGATGGTTATGATAGAATTAACAACATCAATAATTTAATTATAAATGATCCTTCAATTAATATTTATGACTCCAATACTCCAATTTCCAGTGTTAAATATGAACCTCAAGTTGTAGTGGGAAATATATATAATCATACATCCATGATATCAATTCTTTTAGGTTAACTCGACTTGGGTAGTTAAGGTTTGTACTTTTCAAATTGATTTAATATTGATTACAAATATATTGTATCAGACATGACCGTTATGTGAATTTTTAATGTTTATTGGTTGCAATTTTAATTGAATTTCATTTTCTTATATGGAATGGAAAGGTATTCAAACCTAAAAAACCAACATTTATTACATGGTAAACATTTTAATGCATTATTGACCATGTATACATTTAATATAACTCTAAGAACCACCTTTAAAATTTCACCAGATAATGAACATGATGGTTTTCCTTCTTCTACAAAACATGTATAGAAACCTACATCCTCTACCTCAGCTAATGAAATTAAATTTTTACTTAATTTCGATAGTTATTTACCTCTTATGAAGCTGGTATATTTATTATCCTTGTTTATATGTATATATAAACATTTATAACTATATTAAGGGTTTAATCATTCTTAATATACAGCTTTCTAGATTTTTTAGAGGCATAATTAATTATACTATCTCTTTTATATTCAGTGAAATAAATCCTCAGAATCTGTCTTCCATTATTTTAACAGACTGATGAATCATATTAAATAACCACCCTACTCAATATTAAATTTCTTTATTACAACTTTTATGATTTATTGAATCTATTATAAATCCATTTAGGATCACCTAATACAATGGATTGTTTAATTATCCTTGAATCCCCTGATTCCTTCTTATATTTTTTTTGGGGTTACATGTATGTTATCATTTTCTAATTACATCAATATTTGTTTTCAAATGAAGGATGTGCTGCAAACTAAAGAGAGGAAATAGAAATAGATGATGGAAAAGAATCATCAAATGGATGAGATGGGATTTCCACCACTAGTTCCTATAATGATTATTTTATTTCAAATATATATATATTTAACAAATATATAATGTCATGTTAATAATTTATTTTTAAATATTTTTTTAGCATCCAACTCTTGGATGATAATTAATTGATGAGAATCTTAGTAGTGGTCCAAGTACATAGGGTGTTGGTTGGGGGGGGGGGGTATGAGAGCAAGGCGATCTAGTCTGCGTACCTAATTAAAACCTTCCCCACTAACTATCATACCCTATATCCCACATTCATATTTCGGTGTGTCATTAGGGACACATCGGATATTTAGGCCTCCCATGATTTCGCCACCCTTTTCATCTGAGTCTCCTAACCCATATTTACCATATCCAATGACAATTCCCACTGCCCATCCACCATTAGACCATACATCTCTGTCATCTTCTTTTACATCTAATTCATTCTCTCCAAGCATATATATTCCATATTCTTCGAATCCTACTCCACCATAGCCTGTCCCTATGGAGCATACACTAGGACCCACTCCACCTGTACCGAGTGTTCTTTCAATTTTACCTGATCTAGTGGTTCCCTTTGATTAGACATCCACATGTATATTTATAGAACCCTATTAAATTTTTATACCATTATTTATTTCCATTATAAAATGTGTTAAAAAAATATTGGTTTTTCATTCACAACAGATACATCTACTGATAAGATGTGGGGGAGGGGACATACCCGTATCTGTGTGGTGTTGACCTGCCACACGTAGTTGATGGTGGACTAAAATGAAGACAATAAAATGATTAAAAAAATGAAACAATTTCTGTGTTTTTTTGCGATGCTTTCCAAATACTCTGACATCATTCTTGCCTAACCACTCTCATGGAAACAATTACCAAATGAAGTCAAGTAAAAGATTTGGAAGATATATTGGTAAAAAATATATAGTATTTAATGAAATATATTATTTTTGTATTTATATGAATTAATATTTGTGTTCTAGCTCTGATTTAATTCCCCGGACGGTGGGGGTGCACAACCAGCACATCTAAAAAATTTATGTGTGCATTGGAGAGATTATAAGAAAAAGTTGTATATTGGTCGGAGTGCTAGAGTTGGAAAAGAGTTAGAGGCAGTACCAGTTAGGGATGATTGTCTGATATAATAGTATTGGTAGATTATTACTCATTGGATGACTATCCAGTTGAATTTATTAATAACATTTCAGGTATTTAAATAAAAGTTTCATGTTTTAAATTAATTCAATTTTATTATTAATTTAATTTATTTGATAATGATTCAGAAGAAATAAAGTAATATTGATGCGAAATAATTCCTCTACACATTGGGATGTACTATGATGTCAGATCATGAGAGGAATCATGTATTAATGTTGTTTATAATTTTTCTTTATGACTTTTACTTTCTATTTTTTCATCCATTATTTATTCGATTGATAAAGTTTTAATATAAATTTAGTTATGAAATTAATTATTAGTGACATATTTTAAATTATTTTTTCCTACATTGAATGTCATTATTGAGGAAAACATTGAATATTTAAGGATGTGTGCCTCGATAAAAACTGTTTTGCTCATGTATAAGGAAGAAAGATAGAAGTGCGGTAAACGAAACGACTCATCAGCAAATTGTTAGTTTAAAATTGTTGATTTAGAAATTTTATATTTATCTGTAAACTTATTAATATATTTATATTTTTAACAAACTTCTTTTAGTTTCTGTTGATGCCAAGGAACCCTAAAATTTTGGGCCAAATTATCACATATATCTGACGTTGGGATATGAGCACCCTGGTAGAGTGCACTATCAACCTAGAAAGATTATAGTCATAATGAGGTATTGGCCCTCACCAAGTATGTGTTGCAGTGCCAACAAGATATAGTAGGATAAATCATAGGAAGAACATGTTAAAAAGGGCTATATAGATGGAAAAACAATCTTCTAGGGAAAACACCACATTTATGAAATTGATTTATTTATGTCAAACAGTTCCACCAAAGGCCAGAGAAACTAGTGATGAATATATGTTGTTGATTGATTCAATATATGTTGCATCGGGAGGAAGTTCTAGTAGTTGTTGAGAAAATGTCATTCCTAGGGAAGATGATGGCTTGGAGGAGGCTGAGGTGGTTGAGGAGGGCGATGAGGTGGATGAGGAAGTGAATTAGGTAAAGGAGGAGACTGAGGCGTAGGAGGAGGGTGCAGAGGAGGAAAAGAGGAGTAATTGGACGATGAGGGCGGAATTGAAGAGGGTGGAGATGATGATGGGGATGATGATGAAGACATGTGTGAGGATGATGATGACTGTGATGATAGTGATAGTGATGAGGGATAGATTTATCCATTACATTTTGGAATGATATTACTGACATTTTATATTTGATAATTTTTTTCCCTTAATATATGTGTGATTTTGTAGGGGAAATTTTCTTTATTACATTATATATAAATAATGAAACATCACTTGATTATTTGTCTTGACTGAATATATGTTTGACAAATTCACCCCTCCCATGGACACCCCACCCCCTTGGATAGCCCCTCACCCACTGGATGACCCCCACCACCTGGACATCCCCAATCCCTGGAAAGCCCCCACCCCTGGACACACCCACCCCCATTGACAACCCCCCCCCCCCCACCCCCGGTCCCCCCACCTCTGGACACCCCCAACCCCCTGGATAACACCCCCCATACACCCACTAGACACCCCACCCCCATGGACCACCCCACCACTTGGAAACCCCCTTGGACACCCCCACCCCACCCCCTGGACACCCCTCACCCCGAAAAAACACTCCCACCCCTTGGACACCCTCACCCCTTGAACACCCTGCCATCCAAGGACAGCACCCCACACACCCTTGGACACCACCGCCCCTTAGACAACCCCCACCACCCAACCCCCCTAGATAGCCCCCACACAGTAGAAACCCCACCACCGTAGACAGCCCCACCCCATAAACACCCCACCCACTGGACAAACCCATCCCCTTGGATGACCCCCACACCCTCATGAACACCCCCTGGACACCCCCACCCCCTTGGATGGCCCCCACACCACTTGACCCCCAGCCCCTAGACCTCCCACCCCTAGACACCCCAGCCCCGGGACACCACCACCCCCGGGACACCACCACCACTTTGGATAGACCCCACCCACGGAAATCCCCACACACCCCATGGACACCCCACCCCCTTGAAAACCCCTCCAAACCCTGGACACCCCAACCACCCTAGACACCCCACCCCCTGGACACCCCCACACCAAAGATACCCCCACCCTCCATGAACACACCCACCCACATGGAAAGCCCCCAACCCCCTGGACATCATGCACCCCTCCTCCACCAACTTGGATAGCCTCCCCCTTGAAACCCCACCCCCTGGACACCTCCACCCCTTTGGACATCCCGCCAACCCCCTAGACACTCCCACCACTAGACACCCCCACCCCATGGACACCCCCCCCCCCCACCCCATGAACCCCCTTGAAAACCCCCTCCCCCTATAACAACCCACCACCTTGGACACCCCGATCCCCCTAGAGACCACACCCCCACCCCCTAGACACCCTCGCCTCCTTGGACAGCCCCCCCCCCCCCCCCAACATCACCTGAGACACCGCCACCCCCTAGACACCCCCACCCCCTTGGACATCACCAACCCCTGTTGACACCACCCCACCCATGGACAACCCACCCCCTTGGACACCCCCACCCCACATAGACACCACCCTCGACCCCACTCCCGGACAACCCCACCCACCTTGACAACTTCTCCACCCCATAGACACCCCAACATTCTGAATTCAATTTGGTATGGAATATTCAATGTTTTTTATGGATAATTAAATTCTGTATGAAAGGAATTTTTAATTGCATACATTGTCAGAATTATGTATGTAATTCATAAATCATTTTTTATGTGTTATTTGTTCATAATTCAGAAGTAATCAATTGAGAATTTAATTATGAATTTTGTATTACATATAGTAATTGGGTTCTCCATTGAATTGTAACGCCCCGACGCCAGTTACCTAGAGTCGGTGAATTATTATATAATATTGGCATGATCACAAGAAAGATCAAATCTCAAAAGACCGATTGGTTTAGTAGCCTTGGAAACACTAGATATATTCATAATGTTTTACATTACATCATAAAGTGAAAAACTACTACAACAACATATTGTCTCCATAGACCACACTATTATCCCCTCATAATATCCCTGTAAGTCATTCATAATTTACTTCTTCACATCCTAGGAAAAATAAAACATAGAAAAGGGGTGAGCTCAAATGCCCAGTAAGGATAACAATATAGCGAAAACTTTCATAAATAAGAATAAACATTTAAGGCAGTGTATAACTAAAACAAAAGCCTTTTAAACTAGAACTTCAACATAGTATGGAAAAAATAAAATGAAATAATTCCATTTACATATTCACATTGATATTCTACTAATTAAATAATCACATGTAATATCAATAACCACTTTCATAATGATGGAATGCATAATGCCAGACTATCATAACCACATAGCCAAGGCCTCGTGCCAAGACTACAAATAAGATTTTGCCCAGGCCTTGTGCCAAGACACTGGTTTTTCTCATGAGACCTACCGATGCATCGAGGAGCTATTGTGGGCTCCACCCTTCACATATTATGTCCAATGAATTTCCATATGAAACGGTTTAAACATAACATAAACATTCGTATTAAAACTAGCTTATGAAATGTCAATACTTTCACCATAAACCATGAATGGTATAAAAATAGCACATCCATTGTCAAACATATCACAAAACCTTCAATAAAATATAGAAGTTTTGTATCATAATAAATCAACTTCAAATAAGCGTAAAATCCATCAAAGGATGTTGACATAGATGAAATCAAAACTCTTTTTAGAGAAATATCTCTTTCTATTTTGAAATCACTTAAGAGTCATATATTGATAAAATAAAACGTTTTCTTTGAAAATATTCTTATAAGCTTGTAAGGGAAGCTTTGACGGTTTTATAATGGCGGAAAATAGCCACACCCGCCGTATTTGTTAATAAAATATTCTTACCTTAATTTTGTCGAAAAGGTTAAAAAGCACCTTGTCTAGAAAATGATAGAAATATTCCTTTATAAAACTCTTATAAAAAGTCAAACAAGGTTATAAATGACTTTAAACCATATTCTTTTAAATAGTAAAAAAAATTTGAAACACATTTTTAAGAAACATGGATGTGGATGATAAAGAGATCCCAGTAGATTATTACGTATAAACAACCTCGGACAATGAAGAGATTGCGAAATAAACCCTTACATTGTACATTTCCTTGTTTGGGGGTAGGTTAACCTCCTGTATAATGGTGAAATAATTGTTATTAAATTATACAAGAATCACATACATTAATATGATATCATATATGATCTTTTATCATTGCTTTGTTAATAATATCGTAGATTTATCGTTGTTTCGGGTGTTAACCAACTCGTTTTATTTTATATGTTTTGTTACGTAAGCCATGTTTTTCATGGATAGGTTGTATCTTAATCATATCCAGAATGATATCAAGTCATTTGATACTATTATTAATCATCAAATGAGAATTATACTTGAATGGATATGATGGAGAATGAATCTCATCGCGTTCGTGGAGACGGTAGTCCGTACGTACGCACGAGCAACGATATAATTCTTCTGATATTAAAATAATATATAATTGGATGTTATATCATATATAATGAATCATTATCATGTTAAATTTATTATTTACAAGAATTATACATCATTATTATACCCATCCAAATAATAATTTATTGAATAACAATTACACCACGACGTGGAGACGGTAAGCCGTACGTACGCACGTATGGTGACATGTTATTCAAAGGATGGATAGAATACTGAATATGGTTGTACCATATTTATAATAACATCACAGTATATATATTATACTTGAGTTATTATTTTATAATGGTAACAACAAAGGAAGAAGAAGTGGAAGAAGAAAGGAACTTGGAAATGGTGGTGAAATCATTACCTCTTCTTCGGGTTCTTCCTTTTGATTTGATCAAAAGGGCTCCTTAGGTTGGCTTTCTGTTCAAACTAAGGCCTCTAGGTTGTAGTGAGGTAAGTTGGGAGAGTAGTTGGGCAGAGTTTGGCCGAACCAAAAGGCTTTTAAGGTGTGAGTTCAAGATAAAGGAGAGTCCCCTTTTTTAAGAGGGGTGAGTGGCACCTTTGGAAAAGCTAGAAATATTATTTTATAATAAATTCATATTCGGTTTTGAATGGATCCAAATTAGATTATTTAAATTCTAAGGTGGGGATGGGTCGAAAACCACTTAACCAATAGAATTTAGACAGGTTTGGGTTAATATATTAACCTTATCTTTAAGTATTAACTCTAAGTTAATTAGATTCACTTTTACAAATGTCTAGTTGTATTTTTATATTATATGGTTAATAAACATATCATATACATCCAAGAGACCCCCAAGTGGTCCATTAATTATACACCTATCACGATATAAGTCACTTAGACGATCCTTATATTTTTAGGAATTTAATATCAATTAATAATATAATGCTTGTTTTAAAAACACTTTTATGTCAATTTTGAAACTATTAAGAAATTGATTTTTCTGAAACTCATAACAGAATGATTACTTCAAAAAAAGTTATTTAAATAATTTCTAACATGTCATATTAACTTATAAAATTACTGTAATTCATAAAAAGTCTCAAATTATATTTATTTAGTTATCTACAATATCAATCATTTTAATTTTTCACTATTATGGTAATTACTGAAACACCATTGTGTCATATATAAATTAAATTATTTAGTGTCTAAAAATTATAAATAAAATACCATTATGTAGGAAATCGTTTTATATTTCTAATTAATATTTATATACGAAAATCAAACATATATAACCTTATGTAAAAATTGGTTTTCTAAAAGATATATGCTTGTGTCATTTTTGTATTCATTTTAACTTAATTAAAATAATGTGTCCCTATCACTTAAAAGTGGCACCATGGGGTCCCAAAATCGACCCGAAGATGCCTATGGTCGAACATGTATCAACCAATAAGGTTAGTACACGTTTTAGGGTAATTTTTTTATTATTATAATATTATTTTTTAACCCTTATTTACCAAATTTACCCTTTAACCTTAGTAAATAAAATATTTACTGAAGTAATTATTCAAAATGTCTAAAAATAAAAGTTACATATTTACACAATTTGAACATCCTGATTCCAAATATGGAATCCATTTTTCCAAATTAAAAACACAGAAGTGGAAAAAATAAAATTAAAAATAATTCCCTCTGTCAAACCAAAAAGAGTGTTTTTAAGATATAATAACAATCAAAAGATTGATACTTGTTTATGTTCGGTTTAATTGTGAAATTATTTCCAATGACCAACATTGTAGTAAATGGTAAAAATATATTCTAAATATACTTTAAAACCACTCAAAATCATAATTTATCAATATAAATTATTTCAATTAAAAAATTTGTTTTTAATTATAATTTAGTAATTTTAACTATTCATCAAAGTATTAAAGTTATCCGAAAATTACCAAAATTTCACCTTAGGCTAAATTCAATATTCCGAATCTAAAAATGAAGTCCATTTTGAAATATAAAATATATATAAATTAAAAAATCAGGTAATACTATTCATAACGGCTAGTTTGATTGGTTATGGTGTGTTAGAACTCGGTGTTGTGTACAACACACGCTATCACATTATTCAAAGAGAAGCGTACCGTAAAATCATGGGGTGTTACATTATCCCCTCCTTCAAATAATTTCATCCCCAAAATTTCTAAAATATTATCCCATGAAAAGACTCGGGTGGTTCTTCATCATAAGTTCCTCGGGTTCCCACGTTGCCTCTTCCATTTTATGGTTTCTCCACAAAACATTTACCAGACGCGTTGTCCGGTTTCTCAATACTTGTTCTCTCGTGTCAAGAATCCTAACGGGATATTCGCAATAAGACAGATCAGGTTCCAGTTCTAATTCCTCATAGGTGAGTACATGCGTTGGGTCAAGCATGTATTTCCTCAATAGAGATACGTGGAACACATCGTGAACTTTGGAGAGACTTGGCGGCATTGCAAATCAGTAAGCTACAACCCCAATTTGTTCTAGAATTTCGAAATTTCCGATGTACTTGGGACTCAATTTACCTTTCTTACCAAATTGTATGACTCCCTTCCATGGAGATACCTTCAGGAATACATGATCACCTACTTGAAATTCCAAATCATTCTTTCGATTATCGGCATTGCTCTTTTGCCTACTTTGAGCTGATTTGATGTGATTTTGGATTACCTTCACCTTTTCCATCATTTCATCCACCAGTTTTGGGCCTACAAGTTTTATTTCACCAACGTCATCCCAACAGGTTGGTGTGCGACATCTCTTTCTATATAACGCTTCAGATGGTGCCATCTGTATACTTGAATGGAAGCTATTGTTATAGGAAAATTCTACCAAAGGTAAATATTGATCCCACATACCCTGAAAGTCAAGTGAGCAGGATCTCAACATGTCTTCTTAGGTTTGAATAGTTCGTTCTGATTGTCCATCTATATGAGGGTGGTAGGCAGTGCTCAAATGAAGTTCAGTATCCAGGTATTTCTGAAGACTCTTCTAGAATCTTGAAGTAAAACAGGGATCACGATCAGAAATAATCGATTGGGGTACTCCATGAAGTCTCACAACTTCATTAATATATAGTCTTTCTAGACGTTCCAGTGGTAGATATTCTCTTTTAGCAAGAAAATGTGCTGACTTGGTAAGATGATCAATAATAACCCATATTGCATCGTTCCTTCTAGGAGTCTTTGGTAGCCCCATGACAAAGTCCATCATAATATTGTCTCATTTCCACTCCGGTATGGGAAGAGGTTGCATGAATCCTCCTGGCTGTTGCCTTCCAACTTTCAATTGTTGACAAACCATACATATTGACACAAAATCCGAAATATCCCTCTTCATGTTGTCCCACCAAAAACGTTCCTTCAAATCTATATACATTTTGGTGCTCCCAGGGTGTATAGAGAAATTGGAACTATGAGCATCATCCAGTAATTCCCTTTTTAGATCAGGTATATCGGGAAAACAAAGTCTCTTCCTAAATTTCAAAATTCCATCTTCATACAGAATGTCTCTCAATCTCCCATCATTCATAGCATTAATCTTTTTTTGAAATTCTTCATCATCAGTCTGAGAACTCTTAATCCTTTCTAGTAGATATGGTTTAGAAACCATTTGAAAAATCATTGATGTTTCACCTTCCCTGGTAATTCCCATGTCCATCTTCACTAGATCCTTGAAAATTGGATCCCTTTCAATTCCCATATTTTTCAAAACTCCATGGTATTTTCTGCTCAAAGCATCTGCCACCATTTTTTCCTTCCCCGGGTGGTAGTGTATCGTGCAATCGTAATCCTTGAGTAATTCAATTCATCTCCTTTGCCTCATGTTGAGTTCTTTTTGTGAAAAAATATACTTCAAACTCTTGTGATCAGTATAAATCTCACATTTTTCACCATAGAGGTAGTGCCTCCATATCTTCAAAGAAAAGATCACAACTGTTAACTCGAGATCATGAGTAGGATAGTTTTGTTCATGAATTTTCAACTGTCGTGATGCATAGGCAATAACCCTATCAATCTGCATAAGTACACAACCATGTCCTTTCTTCGATGTATCACTATAAATAACGAACCCATCATTCCCCGATGGTAGAGTCAATATAAGAGCATTGACTAATCTTCTCTTCAGTTATTCAAAACATTCGTCACACTCTTTTGTCCAAAAAAATTTAACCCCTTTACGTGTGAGCTTCATTAATGGGTTAGCCAATCGGGCAAAGTTCTGGACGAAACGTCGATAATAACCTGCCAAACTAATAAAACTACGTACCTCAGTTATACTCGTAGGTGCTGGCCATTCTGGGATTGCCTTGGTCTTAGAAGGATCAACAGATATTCCATCTTTAGAGACAATATGGCCAAGAAAATAAATCTCCTGAAGCCAGAATTCACACTTGCTAAACTTCACATATAATTCATGTCTTCTCAGAGTCTTTAGGATAATGCGAAAATTATTTTCATGATCATTGTAGCTTTTGGAGAATACCAAGATATCATCAATAAATACCACCAAAAATTCATCAAGATATTCCTTTAAAACTCTATTCATCAGATCCATGAATACAAAGGGTGCATTAGTCAATCCAAAAGGCATTACAGTAAACTCGTAATGCCCGTACCTGGTTCGAAATTCTGTCTTCGGAATGTCTTCCCTCTTCACACACAACTGATGGTATCCAGATCGAAGGTCAATATTTGAGAAGTATTGAGCTCCATGTAGTTGGTCAAATAAATCATCAATGAGAGGTAGGGGATACTTCTTCTTTATTGTTATAACATTGATCTCCCTATAGTCGATACATAACCTCATAGATCCATATTTCTTTTTAACAAAAAGAACAGGGGCTCCCCATGGAGAAACACTAGGGAGAATAAATCCCTTATTGCTCAATTCCTCTAGTTGTTTCATTAGTTCAACTAATTCTATAGTGGCCATTCTATAAGGAGTCTTCGATATAGGCCTTGATCCAGGAATTAAATCAATCGAAAACTCAACTTCTCATTCTGGAGGATGTCCAGGTAAATCTTTCGGAAATACATATACATATTCTTTCACAACAGGTACATTTTCTATTTCAACATTCCTTTCCTCACCCATAGTCATTTCATTCTCTTCCTCCCCAATAATTTAATTTATTTGAGATACTGGGGGTGGATCTAGATAAGAATTAGGTGGTGATGATTCTGCTCTAAAGATAAGGTGTTCCTTATCATCATCATCAAGAATCGTAACCTCTTTATTCTTACAATAAATATTTGCATCATATTCCGAAAGCCAGTCCATACCAAGGATTATATCAAACTCAATCATAGGTATGAAGATGATATCAGCAGATAAAGAACATTTATGTGCTCTAATAGGGACTGATTCACAAAACATTATTGCAATGATACATCCCTTAGGAGTTTTAACTGACAACTCCCTTGTTAAATCAAATTGGAAATATTAAATTTTCTTAGAAAACTGGGAAGATATGAAACAATGCGATGATCCAGAATCAAATAATGCATTTTCTAATCTTGAGGAAACCATTAAATTACCTAACACCACATATTTAGGAGCTTCTTCTTCAGCAGTACTGATAGCATAAGCTTGGCCTTGATCCCTTGGCCCTTTCTGAGGTAAGTTCTCCTGACGCTTAGGACATTCATTTTCATAATGCCCCATCTCCCTGCAATTATAGCACTGAACATTGGTAGCTTCCTTCTTCCCCTTCCAATCACGAGCTTGGTGGCCTTTTTCACCACACATGTAACAGACTCTTGTTCCCTTCAAGAAAGCACCAGGGTGTTTCTAACCACATTTACCACAGGATGGATATTCAACCTTTCTATTCTTCCCCTTATTTCCATTCCCAGATTGACCAGCAGGTCTCTTCTTCTCTTTCTTTCATTTAAATTCATATGACTTAGAGAATTCCTTTTCGGTCTTGATAGAACATGAGACAATGTCTTCGTACGATGAAAAGGATTGTGAGACTAATGCTCGACGGAGATATGGTTTTAACCAATCAAATTTACTGTCAATATTAATTCTTGGGTTATGTATATAATCTCCAGCATACCTTGCTAACCTTGTAAAGTTAGCTTCATACTTTGCGACATTCTCATCCTCCTTTTGTCTCAGACTCAGAAATTGCCTTTCCATATCTGCTCGGTGGTCACGAGGAAAGTATTTTTCCAAAAATAGATCTTTGAACTCCCTCCATTCAATATTTGATACATCATAATCTTCCATCATGTTTTGAATCAATGACCACCATTGATCAGCATCTCCAGTGAGGCGGTAAACTTCCATGATAACTTTTTCCCTTTCCCTACTCCCCAAAGCCTGAAATATTTTCTCTAGGGAATTTATTCATTGCTCAGCTACTAAGGGATTTTTACTCCCATTGAACGTTGGTGGTTGCTGCCTCATGAATCGATCTAACATTGATCCTGTATACTGCGGATCAGGGTGCTCCATACGGGTAAGGTTATTATTCATAACCTGAGTGAGTTGTCCCAGTATGGTGATTAGCTGATCGGCACCAGTTGCATCACCAGCTCCACTATAATTATCTTGAGTAGGAGGTAAATCCCTAAATGGAGTGCGTGCATTGATACGGTTTCCATTCCTTCCACTAGGTGACATTTCTAAACAATGGCATAAACTAGATCAATTTATGAATCAAAATATATAATTCCATACTTATAAAACACTTAACGTAAATTGAACTATTTATGAATATAATCCATAATCATAAAAAAATGTTTTCTTTGAGGAAGTATATACTCATAAACCCTTCATAATGATTTGTAATGAAAATGAGAGTTATCCTAAGCATATCCCCCAGGAGTGTCGTAACCAAGAGTGCAGTAAGGCCCGTTGTGGTGCACCAGTTCTCGTTTGATCTAGCTCAAAGCGGTGTTTTCGGGGTTTACCCCTAGGTACATCTATGCCAGAGCCTCCTCTACCTGCTCGTATCCAGACAGGGATGTATTGCTCAAAAAACTCTCAAAATCTCTACAATACCAAAATTTTAGGAATTTCTTCTATACTAATCCTCAAAGTTCATCTTAGGTCTACGTTCTCTAATCAGAGATTATAAAAATCTAGCTTCCAAGGTTTGTAATAAACGTCCTCTAATACCAACTGTAATGCCCTGACCCCAGTTACCTAGAGTCGGTGCATTATTACATAATATTGTCATGATCACAAGAAAGATCAAATCTCGAAAGACCGATTGGTTTAGTATCCTTGGAAACACTAGATATATTCATAATGTTTTACATTACATCATAAAGTGAAAAACTACTACAACAACATATTGTCTCCATAGTACACCCTATTATCCCCTCATAATATCCCTGTAGGTCATTCATAATTTACTTCATCACATAATGGGAAAAATAAAACATAGAAAAGGGGTGAGCTCAAATGCCCAGTAAGGATAACAATATAGCAGAAACTTTCATAAATAAGAATAATCATTTAAGGCAGTGTATAACTAAAAGAAAAGCCTTTTAAAATTGAACTTCAACATAGTATGGAAAAAATAAAATTAAATAATCCCATTTACTTATTCACATGGATATTATACTAATCGACTAATCACATGTAATATCAATAACCACATTCAGAATTATGGAATGCATAATGCCAGACTATCATAACAGCATAGCCAAGGCCTAGTGCCAAGAATACAAAAATGATTTTTCCAAGGCCTTATTCCAAGACATTATTTTGTCTCATGAGACCTACCGATGCATCAAGGAGCTATAGCGGGCTCCACTCGTCACATATTAAGTCAAAAGCATTCCCATATGAAAAGGTTTAAACATAACATAAACATTCGTATTAAAACGAGCATACGAAATGTCAATACTTTCACCATAAACCATGAATGGTATAAAAATAGCACATCCACAGTCAAACATTTCACAAAACCATTAATACAATATAGAACTTTTGTATCATAATAAATCAACTTCAAATAAGCATAAAATCCATCAAAGGATGTTGTCATAGATGACATCAAAACTCTTTTTAGAGAAATATCTCTTTCTATTTTGAAATCATTTAAGAGTCATATATTTATAAAATAAAACATTTTCTCTGAAAATATTCTTATAATCATGTAAGGGATGCTTTCACGATTTTATAACGGCAGAAAATGGCCGCACCCACCGTATAAGTTAAAAAAACATTCTTACCTTAATTCTGTCGAAAAGGTTAAAAAGCACCTTGTTTGGAAAATGACGGAATGATTCCTTTATAAAACTCATATAAAAATTCAAACAAGGGAATATATTACTTTAACCCATATTCTTTTAAATAGTGAAAATGTTTTGAAACACAATTTTAAGAAACATGGATGTGGATGATAAAGAGATCCTAGTAGATTATTGCGTATAAACAACCTCAGACAATGAAGATATTACGAAATAATCCCTTACCTTGTACTTTTACTTGGTTGGGGGTAGGTTAACCTCCTGTATAATGGTGAAATAACTGTTATTAAATTATACAAGAATCATATACATGAATATGATATCATATATGATCTTTTAACATTGCTTTGTTAATAATATCTTAGATTTATTATTGTTTCGGGTGTTAACTGACTCGTTTTCTTTTATATGTTTTGTTACGTAAACCATGTTTTTCATGGATAGGTTGTATATTAATCATATCTAGAATGATATAAAGTCCTTATATACTATTATTAATCATCAAATGATAATTATACTTGAATGGATACGATGGAGAATGAATCTCATGGTGTTCATGGAGACGGTAGTCCGTACGTACGCACGAGCGACGATATAATTCTTTTGATATTAAAATAATATATAATTGGATGGTATATCATATATACAGAATCATTATCATGTTACATTTATTATTTAAATGAATTACACATCCTTATTATACCCATCCGAATAATAATTTCTTGAATAACAATTGTACCACGACGTGGAGACGGTAAGCCGTACGTACGCACGTATGGTGACATGTTATTCAAATGATGGATAGAATACTTAATATGGTTGTACCATATTTATAATAACATCACAGTATATATATGATACTGGAGTTATTATTTTATAATGGTAACAACAAAGGAATAATAAGTGGAAGAAGAAAGGAACTTGTAAAAGGGTGGTGAAATCATTACCTCTTCTTCGGGTTCTTCCTTTTGATTTGATCAAAAGGGCTCCTTAGGTTGGCTTTCTGATCAAACTAAGGCCTCTAAGTTGTAGTGAGGGAAGTTGGGAGAGTATTGGGGTAGTGTTTGGCCGAACCAAAAGGCTTTGAAGGTGTGAGTTAAAGAGAAGGGGGAGTTCTCTTTTATAAGATGGGTGAGGGGCACCTTTGGAAAATCTAGAAATGTTATTTTATAATAAATTCATATTAGGTTTCTAATGGCTCCAAAGTGTATTATTTACATTTTAAGGTGGTGATGGGTCGAAAACCACTTAACCAATATAATTTAGACAGGTTTGGGTTACTATATTAGCCTTATCTTTAAGTATTAACTCTAAGTTATTTAGTTTCACTTTTAAAATGCCTCTTTATATTATTATATTATATGGTTAATAAACATACCATATACATACAAGAGACCCCCATGTGGTCCATTAATAATACACCTATAATGATATAAGTCTCTTGGCCTAACCTTAGATTTTTAGGAATTTAATATCAATTAATAATATAATACTTGTTTTAAAAACACTTTTATGTCAATTTTGACACTATTCAATAATTGATTTTTGTGAAACTCATAACAGAATTATTACTTCGAAAAAAGTGTATTAAATCATTACTAACCTGTCATGTTAACATAAAAAATTAGTTTAATTAATAAAAAGTCTAAAATTATATTTATTTGGGTATCTACAATATCAATCATTTTAATTTTTCACTATTATGGTAATTACTGCATCACCATTGTGTCACATATAAATTAAATTATTTAGTGTCTAAAATTATAAATAAAATACCATTATGTAAGAAATCCTATTATATTACTAAAGAATATTTATAGTCGAAATTCCAACATATATAACCCTATGTAATAATTGTTTTTCTAAAAGATATATGCTTGTGTCATTTTTGTATTCATTTTAACTTAATTAAAATAAAGTGTCTCTATCACTTACATGTGGCACCATGGGGTCCCAAAATCGACCCAAAGATGCCTATGGTCGAACATGTATCAACCAATAAGTTTTGTACACGTTTTAGGGTAATTTGTTATTATTATAATATTATTTTTTAACCCTTATTTACCAGATTTATCCTTTAACCATGGTAAATAAAATATTTACCGAAGTAATTATTCAAAATGTATAAAAATAAAAGTTACCAATTTACACAATTTTAAAATCATGATTACAAATATGGAATCCATTTTTCAAAATTCAAAACACAAAAGTGGCAGAAATTAATTTAAAATTAATTCCCGCTGTCAAAACAAAAAGTGTGTTTTTAAGATATAATAACTATCAAAAGACTGATACTTGTTTATGTTCGGTTTAATTATGAAATTATGTCTAATGATAAAAATTGTAGAAAATGGTTAAAATATATTCTAAATATACTTTAAAACCACACAAATTCATAATTAATCAATATAAATTATTTCGATTAAAAAAGTTATTTTTAATTAAAATTTAGTAATTTTCACTATTCATCAAAGTATTAATGTTATCCGAAAAGTACCAAAATTTCACCTTAGGCTAAATTCGATATTCCAAATCTAAAAATGAAGTCCATTTTGAAGTATAAAATATATATAATTTCAAAAAGTAGGTATTACTATTCATAACGGCTAGTTTGATTGGTTATGGCGTGTTAGAACTCGGTGTTGCGTAAAACACACGCTATCACGTTATTCAAAGAGAAGAATACCGTAGAAGCTTGGGGTGTTACATGAATTCTCAATTGGTAGGTTCACAAGGTATTGTATAAGGGGAGACAGGACAACCGATGAATTTTCTGCCTGGATATACTAATTGTTGTAATCCATTGGTATATATGTTAAAAGTAACTTTATACCAATAATTTACTAACCGTTTGTATGGACACTATAATCAGTCTTTACCAGCGGTTTTATGAAAACCATTGGAAAAGGATTCTTCTAATGGTTTTGAAACTGTGGAATAGATCTGAAATTCTATAATCTCTAACATCTATCAACCATTGGTAAAACGATATACAAACGGTTAGGTGAAAATGTTGGTATAGTATCCATTCCAGAGCCTTATACCAACATTTATACTATAACTATTGGTATATGTATGTCCCCGAAGATATCTAGCCCATGGGTTTGCCTCCATGCATAAGCTCCAAAACCATGGTCAAATATTCAAAGGATTATATTTCTAATGAATTTGCAGTCGTTGCGAATCCTTCTGAGTGTAAGCATCAATTATTCCCCTAGAAATGTAAAACTCCCATAAGTACAGCCCAAACATAAAATAAAATATGGAAATTTATTCCAAACTAATTATAATTTTTAGAAATCCTCCATGAGGCTAGAAACTAGATCACAAATCCTCTATAATGTTCTTCAGGAGACATTCCCAGCATGTTCATATCTGCCTAAAAGACTACACATCTCCTGGTCCCCTTGGGGTTCCTCGCTATAAGTCTGACACCATCCTTGACTAGGAAACTATCCCCTAGATTTCATTGTTTCATGATGATAAGTTGCATGGTTGGGTCCCTATCACATGACATTAAATGTTGATTCATTCTGATATGTGGCATTGAAGTATGTGGGATTCAATTCAGATCAACATAATAAAAAGGAAACTCATATTATGGGTTTTACCTTATCTTCATAATAACTTCTCTCCCCCCAGGATAACGGTAGACTCTTGAGCACGACAACTTGTGTCTTAAAACCAACGTTGACAAAATAAACAATGAAATAATCTCTTATCAATTCATAAAATGGGTTACATTGATGGAAAACCATAGATACATACATATATCCCCTTTGATGGAGAACCATGGATATTAATATATATCCTCATCAATGTACAAACATAGATATATAAAGATGATTTTGAACCCATGTGTATGAATGATTGATTGTTATATTTACGTGATCTGTAAATACAATATTTGAAATGAATAATGGATTAAAGAAAATATCATAAATCTATAACAATGTCCCAGAATAGTAAATTGTTCCCCAAAAAAGGGTAAGATGACATTGACATTTCATCCTGTTAAAGAGTGTGAGGTCATAAGTTTCAATTTTAATGTTTACCAATGATCTCCAGCCTTTTGAATGTAGGTCCATGAGTCATCACATATAATAGAGACATTGGTTGTTTCCAGCTCCATGAATAGAACCCTCTAGAGACCTTTTAAATATGTTTCACCAAATATTAGTGATTTCAAACCATTAAACTGCATGTAATAAACCGGTCAGACCACAATGATAATTGGTTGGATATTGTATGGTGACTACAAAGTCAATCCCTAACCAGTGTGGTGATGTTATACCATCTTTGGCCCCGTTCACATCCAAAATAGAAGAGGGCCAAAAGAGGCCATCAATCACACATGTGATCACGAGATGACACATTGACAAGGTTTTGATGTATGTATTTGTAAAATGTATTTAATGGTATATTCAACGCCCTCTTCAATACAATATAGTCTTACTAAAATTCACTATCATGATTTCCAACCACTTTACAATATGTGTCCTCAATCAAACATTGGAAACCATCACCCACCTAGCTTCAATACCTCTAGGTTTCAAATTCTCTGGTTATGTTGTACCACCTGAATGGTAATATCCTAATATAAGAGGATATTAGGAAGACCCTCTTGTCCATGAAGCCAGTATCAATCTTCCTTTTGATAGTTGGTGGCTTAGAACCTAATATCTATACTATCGGAATGAATCCTTTTTAGAAGCATGTCCTTAGAATTTGATAACGAGTTCTCCCATATATAAGGGTCACTAAAAAATTCATCACCAACGAATTTATCCTATCAGCACAAGGGTCTCCATTGAGAGACCCCTTCAAGAAATCATTGAAAAAAATATGATGCGGCCTATTATCCCCAATATTTAGAGGATACTACTCCTTTGGGTCCAACCAAATTCTAGTGGACTAAGGTCCCCAGGTCATCCAATGGAGGGAGAAATTCATATAATTATGAACATTTCGTTGTCCTTGTTCCTTCATAATAATTCTTCCATGTAAATTTGGTAGTTACCCAAAATCATGCATATATGTATTCTCACCCTCATGAATCTCATCAATCAAACATGAAACTATATTATAGGTAGATATATGTCCCTACCCATTCACCTAAACAATGCTATAAAAATACGTTGATAAAAGAGAAGGCAGAAATCCTTGGTCGAAAAATGAATCATGTCTCCAAATAAAGTTAAAAACATTGAGTGACTATAAATTACTATTAATATTAAACAATCCCTCCATGAAAATATGGTGTAAATTTAAAAGGGATCTACATATCCATTCTAATGAATATGGATCCTTTCAGACAAAAATGATTTTAACCATCTATTAGAAGATAAAAATTCATTATAATTCACATTAATACCATTCATAAAATATTATGGAAACTAATTAATAGACACACATCCATTTTTGAAAATATGAACCCCCTTAGTGAAAAATAGTGGAAAACAAATATAATTATATAAAAAACCATACAGATTCATATCAAGACAATCAGCTAAATATGATGAAAATAAATGAGAGGAATGAAATTCAATCCTATCCATATAAATCTCCCTAGGTAAATAAAATGGAAATAAGAGATCATAATTGTCTTATCCCAATTGTAAATCATGGGAACATTCACATCTATACAACTGAAAAGTAGACATATTAGTAACTACATATAAGAAATGGTGGAATAAAGTATGCACACATACCTACATCAATACTAGAATGGAAATATATTCATTTTCAAGCCAAGTAAATCTCTAAAAAAATCATTGAAATGATGGTGGATCTAAAATCAATAATTGAACATATCCTACATACTTTCCAATATATCATCACTTCCACGAAAATGATAAGTAATTAGTCCCATAACACTATCTCCTATGTGGGGTGACTCATCCAAATAATGAGGTGGTAAGTCATGATCATACATGCATTGTTTTTTCCATCCATGAGGTTTTTCATCAATATTCATCAATATATGGACAATAGGGTTTGGAACATAATAAATTTCCAACTGGGGGACAACAGTACACATTAGTGGCTGGTATTGGATAAGAATTTATTCCAGGAAAAATTGTCGGAGCTTAACGACATCTCTCAGTAGCACCCTGAGAAAAACTTTAATAGGAACCCATATAAGATGGCTACCACATATAACACATGGAACCATTTTCTTATAAGATATCACTTAAAAATAATTTATATGAAAGAGAATTGGAAAAATGATTACCAGATTCATGACCCTATGTTGTTGAACGATGGAGCTCATGAGGCCATTAGAATGGTATCCCTTGTATCCCATGACATTCATAATCCATTTCCATATAATGAGTTTTGTATTATTAGTTTTAATTTTCCTCACTGTAACATTGTTGCAAATGGAACTGATGGTCCTCCCCAAATCATGTACCATGATGGCTCGCTTTGCGAGCACAAATCGACTGATCATGACTGCCAATCTCTTGATGAGCATCATGGTAGACCTCCTTGTGTCACGACAATAAAATATCAATACTAGACTCCCCTTTAACTCATCTAACCTAGAAGAAACTTTTCATGGTATTCACTTCATCAATTATCTCTATTTTTGTACATCCCATTATGATGGTAGTCCACAGTATATTAGCAAGTGTTGCGATGGTCCTCCCTATAGTGAAATCTTATTTTAAAAACAAGTTCCTCCCATTACTAGCATCCACCATGAAGGTCCTACCTTTTTTACCCTATTGATATTCTATCCATAGTCTAACATAAATATATGACTGTAATTATCGTCACGATGGCATTCAATAAGATGTTCATCCATATAGTGACATCTTACATCATCAAGAAGTTACTCCCCTTACTAATTTCCCACTCAAAAGGACCTCCCTAGGGTATATGTTGTATAAATTTAATATTTAGCCATATATCTAGTTATGATGGTAGTCCCCTCCATAATGGAATACAAAACTAATATCCTACCCATAATAAAATTTCTTGTTAGCATGAATTTTCTCCCATTACTAAGTAAAATACGAGAAAACAGTCATATTTTGTGGTTCATGAATTGAAGGGTACATACATGTTAAACAACCTATCAGTGAAAAGATAAATCATTTATCATCCAGGAAACAACCTGAGAAAATTTTCATCCTCATATCCACCCCTAGACTATTCACATACCAATGAGTCCCCTTCCATTCCTACAACCGGAGATAAAATATTGAATAAGCTTCCATGTTGGGTAGAACATGTAGATGTGTCTTTGGTAGAGGAGGAAAAGGATTTGTTTATAACTAGAAGAAAATTTTACATGGAAAACATACCGATTATTATTTTTCCCTCCAGATCTTCTTAGTTCATCATAGTAATGAAATGGTCAGAATAATTCCAACATGTCATTCATCTCAATATCTAGAGTGCTCTCCACCACCTGAAATCAAGATTATTGTCATAAAATTGGTATTAATACCATATTAAAATATTAAGATAGATTTATCATTATATTTTCATATAGTCCCTTCATTATATATGGAAACCACACTCAAAGAGTAAGAAAAAATATATCCAACTCAGCCACCTCAATTAACTGGTTAACATTCATTATTTAATTAGCGACAACCGAGCAGTTTTTTATATACTAGGATGAGGGGAACATGGAACTTTTCATTTCACCTCACAATAAAATCAGAAGAACCAAATGAAAGTAAAATATTATACTATGAGTATCGAAAGGCCAAAATAAAATAAAACCCTTTCATAGTAAAATCAAGATGCTCATTAAGAATCAGACTTGAATAAATCTCAAAATCCATAGGCCCAATGAGATAAATCCATCATAAAATTTCAGAACATGGAAATTGAAAACATTCATAAGGATTCCCCCACAAGGGAATTAAATCATCGAGAACTACTAATGTCTCCAAAATAAATAAGTACATTTATAGATTAGACCTTATATCCACCTTATGCTCGAACAATGATGCATGGAAAAAAGATGGTGGTGACTAGTGTAATGGACACCAGAGTATGATATCACCCCCATCCAGGAGGGATGGTGTAATTGTTATCACAAAATTATCCTATAAAAACATAAATTGAGTTATAAGGAACAACAACAATACAGTTGGAGAAACCCCAGCCTACAAGGGTAGGGGAATTTTTACCTAAACCCACCCCTCAACGAAAATATTTTGTTTCCTGTTTTGGGGAGATGGAACATGGTATGGTCTCTCATTCCCTCTCCTCTAATAAACATTTATCCTGGATGGTTTGTTTCAGAACATGATACATAGAGGATCTGTAATATTCTCTATTCACTATGAAAAAATGAAGATGGTCTAGGAACATAGAGAGAGGTCTAGAAATTATTTAAAATGACAATCATATCTTTCGGTACCTTGTAAAAAACCATAAATGTATAATGAATCAATGATAATCGGAGATTTCAATCATGTTGACAGCAATGAAAATGATTTTAATCTAGAAGATAATGAAGAGAAATTTTCCATCCATGACATGGGCACATTGACAATAAATGTGAACATTTTCAAAACTAGAGAATCACAAATAATTTGGGTGCTACATCAATCAATTCCCTATTTATTCCTTAGAGAGTCTCTATAAGCGAGAATACTAAAATAATGGTGTTATATGATTTCATGGCTCTTTATTTGGGAAAGTTATCCTTATTGAAAAAAATAATTCAATAAAACGGAGGATTAAATGAAGTAGTTGAGGCGAATGAAGGTTATCCATCGCTAAGGAATCATCCCTATCGAATATGCTCCCTATGAAAATCCTTAATGAACACTTTCAATAACTATACCTAAACTATATAGGTTTGACCCCACAATTGGAGAAAGTCTAGGAAACCCAACAAATATCATGCCTAGACCATTAGTCTCATGAACCTGATCACAAATGTATTCCAATACATTTCTCTATTAAATAGAAAACCAGAATGGGTTCATGAAATGACTGAAAAGATGTCCCTGGATATACATTTTGTCTCAAATAATAGAAGAAATAGAACATATAATCTCAACCATTTCTACTATTGTCTATTATTAAGATAAATAGAACATGCATTGTGGGATTATCAACACCATTGTGTTAATGGAAGATCAATTAAAACCGTGGAGGTACATCGTACACCATTATATCCAAAACAAAAATCATTCCATGACTAGGTGACTGACAAAATGCCACCCCCAAACATCATGAGTCCAATATTTCTAGTATTCAATGACTCAGGTGACTCGAAAACAAAATATAACCCACTATGTTTCCCATTTTTACCCTCTGAAGGGAACTTTGGATAAAAAATAAGAGGTTTAACTCAGATGCTTCGTGAGAACCCTACAATGGACAACCTTCTTAAGGTACCCTATTTTTTCAGCTTATTTGATAACCATATGAGAATATATACATAAAAAATTCAACATTCAGTTCATCTAAAGGTTGTAGAATATAACAATCAATGAACTCTCAAACTACAAAAAGGGGGAAACAAGATAGTCTTGGGTTTCACTTCCAAATGGATAGGGTTCCCCTACCCCATGAACCAACAACATCCCTTACAGTATATGCTCTCTTTATACATTAATAACCATCGCAATGATATTTTAATTCCCTTCATCTATGTGATATATACATGTGTGTTTCTGGATTTCTTCTTCCTCACAAAATTTATGGAACACACCAAATGACATAGAAAGCTTATGTCCAAGATAACTATGCCGGTTATAGTGAAATGATCCGGAACATATGTGGTGGTATCAGAAACACTTAATCCATACTCCATGTCTACTCTAGCTCAAACACCTACACCATATCATGTAGCACCCCATGGGTGTCAATAGTAACCCTCATCTCACTATAATAACCATAAGAGACCATAGTGGAATCAATTCAAATTGAGATTAAATAATGTTTAGTCTTTCAAAAATGATCATGTTTGTGCATATTTTATTGCCACCGTGGAAAATAATTTTATTCAATTAGAATATCCAAAGTGGTATGGCCAAATAGATCTCTATGATCAGATGAAATATTTCCCATTTCAATGGATACTTGTACCCACCATCTAAATGTGTTTCATTATAAATGAACTCCTATAGAAATTTGTATATTCTAGGAATGTAAAGTAGGTAAGGCCACTAACATTAGTAGTGTATGTTTCTACCATTTCCCCTATGTAAGGAGGTGAGTGAAACAACGTTATTTATAGAAGAAAATATATGTTTATTTTTTGGATAACACATTGTACAATAATACAATATGAGGGAATTATCCAAGCACAGTTGGAATGAAAAACTATTCCCCCAACTACTCTCACTACAACAAGGCCAATGTCATCATCTTCACTAACCTCTAAAAGAATTCCTTCCAAAAGTCATCATTGATTAAAAGAAAATGATAAGTTTTTGAAGACGAACCTACCTCATTTCCAAAATTGTATTTGAACCTCCTCTATTTTATTCCCTCAAATCTGAAACAAGGGGAACCAGCTTTCTAAATGAAACCACCAGAAACAGTAAATTATGTAGATCCCTCATCAAAAGAGGAGTTTCTTTTCAATTAAATTAATGTAATTCATTAAATAAATCCATTATACAAGGATGAGAATGACTATAAAATATATTTTCTTGCATCATACTATGGAACATGAAGAAGATTTCGCAATACCTGAACATATAGGGGAAGGTGGTGATATATCAAAATCTATAATTTTAACCACACCCTTACGCAGAACATAAATGTTTCAAAAAATCATCAAATAATTTTTTAGATGGTGTAATACAACACTAAAACCCCACTTATACATTCTAGAATCCTCTTTAACCCAATCAATCTAGAATATTAATCAAGATAGGAATAGTTATCAGATCATCATTGGTGAGCAGGTAGAACTTCCTAGCCCAACACAACAAGGACATCATCACCTCCAACTCTTATCTCGAGTGTCGATCCTTCTTCATAAAATGGCCATTCCTTTAACTACAATGTGTATACTACCGATGTACATCATATAGTTCCCAATTATTTGGAATTATATGATGTTATCTCCTTCACAAACCATGTTGGAGACGTCAACATACTGGGGCACATCAGACCCTTGTATGTGTCCGGCATGACAAATGGTGTTGATGACTAAAATGTTTTCATTGATAATGGCTATGAAGCTAATCTCATTCCAGAACGAAAACACCCTTATTTGAGATGAGATGAAAATAACCTAGTTCCAAACTATATAATAGTGCATGGATATGAAAAAATTTATCAAAATAATTTAATCCAAGTCAAGATCTATGATTAGTTTAGATACATAATATATGACTTATAATTTTTGGTGGTTCGGTAGAACACAGCCTTCATCATTTTTATAGGAAGGCCCAGGATGCATCAACATGCAGTAATCCCCTCATCATACCATCAATGAATCAATTACTACAATAATGATAAAATATGTATTTTTTATTCTGATAATTCCCCTTACGAATCATATGAGTCATGCTACATCAATGTAAAATTCCTTCAAGGGAAAGGTAAAAAACCTCTAGTTGAATGGGTTGAATGGGTCAATGACCTGAAAAAACTAGAAATGATCACAACCAACCCCTTCATACATATTGGTGAAGATAATGATCTTCCTATCAACAATATCAAGCATATAATATAATAGTTAGTTTTATATTTAGTAATATCCATGATTTTATTCATTAAAACTGAATCCATATGGGTTTAAAAGACGGTATACTCACCTAGAAACAATGAATTATCATATATAGAAGCCTTCATTCCATAACTAGGGCCCCCCTAAATCCATGCCTCAAAAAATGAGGTATAAGAGGACATCATTTCACTCAATATGAACGATGAAACTTCTCAATATCTCACTCCATCCCATCATTATTTTCAAATATATTCACCAATATTAGTTAAATCATTAGAATTACCTTCATCATTCAAATATCAAGATATAGACTCCTCCCCAAAATATGTAAAACTCATCCCAATACGATTATTTTGATTGGATTAAGATAAATAATTTAAAGAGGAGGAAATGTATCTTGATAATGACTTGAGGAATGCATCTCCAGCTTTAGAGGAGGCGGTGTTCACCGCAATTAATGAGTTAGAGAAATAACTTTTGGTAAATGAGAACAGCCAAGACCCACCTTTATTACTGTGGTAATTTTTTTCTAAGAGAATGATGTATGTGCATCCTTTGTTATATAATAGTGATATGTATTTTCCTATATCTACATATAAATTCTATGTCCCTACCTGGATGTGGCCACTCACCTCCTAGGCCTTCCATAGGATTGCCTAGGATATAAGCAATCAACTAGGAGGATGAACCTGACACATGCTAAAAATAAAGATGCTAAATTTGACCATATCACCTAATCCACCATCATTTGGGGGTCTACTATACAATATTATTGTCCAAAATTATCACCATCAATAAGATGAATAGAAACATTATAGTTTTCATCTAATTCATGTATCTTAATCGGCACTTCCCAAAGAATTATTTTTATGTCCAAATCATAGAACAACTGATCGATGCACCAACCTGATATCTTGTTCTCTCCTTCAAGGATGGATTTTAAGGATATAATTAAATATTAATGTCTCACAAAGATGAATAATCCACTTTCTTCAAGGCACCATAGGGTTTATTTTTCATTTGAGTAATTTCCTTTGGCTTCAATAATTTGGAAAATATGTACCAATGCGCCATGTGTTACTTCTTCAAACCCTTCCTAGGAATGTTTGTTTGATTATACATTGATGAACTAGTGGTAAAATATAGATAACACTCAGAAAAAATAGTTTATTATGAAACATTCTTCAAAAACTATGTAAAATCATTGTGAAAATTAACCCCAATAAATGTTCTTTTGGTGTTATTTTAGGAAAATTTCTCATCTTCATCCATTTACATAGTGGAATCGATTTTAACCCGGATAAGACAAAAGAAATAATGGGAATTTCACCTCCTCACTACCTCATAGAATTGAGAGGATGTCAACGACACATATCCTATATCTATAACTTCATATAAAATCTTGATGGAAAATTTATTCTTTTCTCCTGGTCGATGAAAAATGGGGTTACCAATGAGTTAAATGATGGTAGTTATGAAGCATTCAACAACCTCGTGAAATATATCTTATGAGAATTGGTGCGGATGTTTCCTGTAGATTGATGGATATTTTATTTTATGTGACATACTTAGAGAAATCCCTAGGTTCCTTCATCAAACATAAGAATAATGTAGATAGAGAAAACTTCTAGTATTATCTCATTAGAAAAAAGATCTATCTTGAGAATAATATTTGAATTTCTTGAATATATATAGAGTTCAATTCATTGAATCTTAGAAGTTGAGGAACTATATGCATTATAATAAGGACTTTTAGATCCCTCATATCAACCCACTCTAATACATCCTCATTCATAAAATCATGATAAGATATCTATTATAGTCGGTAGTCAATTATCAGTATTTTAACATTTAGTTTGTGGATCAGAAGTAAATTAATGACAAGGAAATAGAATATTTCAGGGAATGTAACCCTTAGGATTATATGATTTCATTCGATGATGAAGTAACCCTTGAAAGGGCCTTCTAGATTCAAGAGGGCCCTCAAATATAGGAAATTCACATTGAAGGTTCATATATAATCTCAAAAGGGAAAATGATGGAGGAACCCAAGATCAAAAAAGTGAGGATGAGATTCAACCTCATATCTAAAACATAGATAGTCCTACCTCCCATTTTCCTACTATTAGAGGGGTGATTGAACAATTTAGAAGAGTATCATGAAATCATTTCAGGGAAAGGATAGGAACATCATGTATGATTAAATGGCATCATGGTAAAAGGTGATTAAGAACTGATCTTTCAGTTCATTAATAATGATGATGATAAAATAAAGAAATACATACTACCCATTATAAACCATGTACGATGAATAATAGCAGAATACCCTTTGCTGTCTATATTGACCCATGACCTATGTTTGCAAAATGCATAAGGCATTGCACGGGAAAATGCATCCCCAAATATGGATGATCCAGATCTAGATGAAACATTCATCATTATTATGCATCACTAGATTATCTCACCATTCATCCAAGTTAGCACTGATAAGATCAATAAGATTACTCCATCGTTGAACTGTACAGTCCTACCACAGGCTGGATGAAAAAATTGTGGATTACCATTAAAATGCATAACTCTTATCAGACATAATTGAGAGTGTGAAAATTTGAAGTTGATTAGTTATCTTTGTTCACCATGATGGAACAAACCATAAAAATAAACAGTATATGATGAGAAATGATTTTTTTCTCAACATGTGCATCGATGGAGAAGAGACCACCGTTGGCTTGAATGAATTGAAGACTGAAGCATGTAGTTCCCACAAGTCATGACTCAAAATTTCCCAACAAATATGATTTATTGGATACCAGATTTCCACTATAATTTAGTATTGTACTAAATTCAACAAAAATATCCATTCCTAATAGTTTCATACCAATTTCATCCACCAACCCTTTATTTACATCACCTATCTATATACTCTTGTTCATTTTCCCAATGGGGAATGTATTTCATGGGAACACTTCTTCCAGCTATGTCCAAGAAGATTCATTATAATCTCATAGAAATGGGAATATTATCCATGTGGGTAAAAGTCATTCCCTATAAATAGTCAGGGGAAATAGTCATTATTATATTCATGGAGGAAAAATAATAACCATATCTTGTGTACCTCATACAATAATGATTGATAAGGGAACTGATTTAAATTATTCTAAATTTGAGAATCAATATCATTAGTAATAAATCAATTCAAATAGGTCATCCCACTACCCTGTAACAGCTAATAGACCGATATAGTAATTTAACAAGGCCATATTCTATATACTATAAATAATAATAAATAAGGATAAAAAAATTTCATAAAAAATCTCTTATAAGAGATCTGAGTTTATCAGACCATGATCAAAACATCCACATTGGTGACCCCATACTCATTATTATAGAGGATATAGGGGGGTATTCTAATCAATGTTCAATAAATCACACTCTATATTTTTAAATGTGATCAGTTATCCATAGATTATCAATCCCATAAACAGATGGATGAATTAATGTTACTGGATGAAAAGAGATTGCATTCTTCGAAGAATTTGAAGGTTAAAAAAATGAATTCCAATATCCATAAACAAGAAGGTTCAACTCTGTTTATTCCGTTATGGTGATATTGTGATGGTTTATAAAACTTTGATGATACTCAGAGAGAATCATCAAATGTTGGAGCAAAATTGGGAGCGGCCCTATGATATAAAATAAATATACTCCAATGGATATTATTCATTGAACTCAATGGATATACTACTCACTACAGCTCCCACCAATCAAAGGTTCTAGAACAAGTATTTCATGTAACAACAATATATATCTTCCTTATCACATGAAGTTAAAATGAATTGTGCATTTTCATGATCCCATGACGTCAAACTCCATTTTTCATTACCCAATTTTTAGGAATTTGTCTATTATAGCCATCATCTCCCCAACTATACAATGTTAAAATTGGTATCCACCTCCCATGCATAAGACAATAAAATTGTGCACTCAATCTATGAAATAATCCATTAAACTATTTAGGGGGTCCAAAATACATGACCGTAAAATATTATTTATAGTCTAAGAATCAAGAATCTAAATATTATTCTCCTTTTCTTGGGAAAGAGTATTGTGGATCTGGGCATCTTATTCCCTCTTTCATGTTTGGTTTTTTACTCATATTTACCATGTATACCTATTTTGTTGTTGTCTCCTTCACTTCATCCAAATTGTAAACCATTAAACAGAAGACCCAATTCCATGTATTATGAAATAGAACTATATTAATGTTCCCTCCTGAACAAATATTCATTGGGTGGAACATTCTAGTCACTTTTTATTTTAGTTTTTTTATTCCACAAAATCACTCATGTCACTTCTATAATTTTCTATCCTTCTTCGAAACACTATGACTTCAAAATATTCAATAAATTCCTCACTTAATGTTGTTAAACTAAATAAAAATTATATTTTCCATTGAGTTCACAATAAACGTTTGCTATATCTATTTTATAGAATGATAAAATTCCACAATCCACCATGTGAGAGTAAGATCCAATTAGAGAGTCTCTTTATCATGATGTATAAATGGAATGACTTCTTTACTCAATAGATAGGCACAAATTCATGGATTTTATATTTGGTTCCATCCATGCCAAATGAATATTTAAAATTACCATCTCCCTTTGAATTGGATGGACATATGCTCAGATATTTTCATCAAGAACATTGTGTGTCTTGATTCATGTACAATGGGATATGTACTAACATCATAACCTTGTGTTTAGGGACTAGTTGCTAAATATGGTAAAAATTACCCCCACTATGTACGGATTAGACTAGAGCTATAATTTCACTTTAAAAAATAAATCTGGTTTAATTACTTTTAATGAAGGATATGTTGTGACACTCTATTTTCATTTAATGGGAAAATCTAAGACGTATACCCCCCCCCCCCTCATGATGTTTTACCTTCATCCTCAGTACATGTAACACCCCAAGCTTCTACGGTACGTTTCCCTTCGAATAATGCGATAGCGTGTGTTGTACGCAACCTCGAGTTCTAACACACACCACAACTAATTAAACTAGCCGTTGTGAATAGTAATACCTACTTTTTGAAATCATATATATTCTATATTTCAAAATGGACTTCATTTTTGGATTCGGAATATCAAAATTAGCCTAGGGTGAAATTTTGGTACATTTCAGATAACTTTCATATTTTGATGAATAGTGAAAATTTCTAAATTTTAATTAAAAACAACTTTTTTAATCAAAATAATTAAGAGTGATAAATTATGAATTTGAGTGGTTTTAAAGTATATTTAGAATATATTTTTACCATTCAATTTAATGTTTATCATTGGACATAATTTTACAATTAAACCGAACATAAACAAGTGTCAATCTTTTGATAGTTATTGTCTCTTAAAAACACGCTTTTTGTTTTGACAGCGGGAATTATTTTTAAATTAATTTCTTCCACTTCTGTGTTTTGAATTTAGGAAAATGGATTCCATATTTGGAATCAGGATGTTCAAATTGTGTAAATAGGTAACTTTTATTTTTACACATTTTGAATAATTACTGCGGTAAATATTTTATTTACCATGGTTAAAGGGTAAATCCGGTAAATAGGGGTTAAAAAAAATAATATTATAATAATACTAAATTACCCTAAAACGTGTCTTAACCCTATTGGTTGATACATGGTCGACCATGGGCATCTTTGGGTCTATTTTGGGACCCCATGGATCCACTTGTAAGTGATAATGACACTTTATTTTAATTAAGTCAAAATGAATACAAAAATGACACAAGCATATATCTTTTAGAACAACAATTTTTACATAGGGTTATACATGTTTTATTTTCGATTATAAATATTCATTAGAAAGATAAAAAGATTTCCTACATAATGATATTTTATTTATAATTTTTAGACATTAAATATGTTATTTTATTTATGACACAATGATGATGCAATAATTAATATAATAGTGAAAAATTAAAATAATTGATATTATAAATACCCAAATAAATATAATATGAAACTTTTAATGAATTAAACTAATTTTCTAGGCTAATATGATATATTAGTATTGATTTAATGGACTTTGTTCGAAGTAATCAATCTGTTATAAGTTTCACAAAAATCAACTATTGAATAGTGTCAAAATTGACATAAAAGAGTTCTTAAAACAAATATTATATTATTAATTGATATTAAATTCTTAAAAATCTAAGGTTCGGCCAAGAGACTTATATTATGATAGGTTAATCATTAATGGACCACTTGGGGGTCGCTTGGATGTATATAGTAAGTTTATTAACCATATTATATAAAAATACAAAGAGACATTGTAAAAGTGAAACTAATTAACTTAGAGTTAATACTTAAAGATAAGGTTAATATAAGTACCCAAACCTGTATAAATTCTATTGGTTGAGTGGTTTTCGACTTATCCCCACCTTAACCTTTGAATAATAATCTTTGGAGCCATTAGAAACCGAATATGAATTTATTATAAATTAATATTTCTAACTTTTCCAAAGGTGCCCCTCACCCCTCTTATAAAAGGGCACTCCTCCTTCTCATTTCTTCACACCTTCAAAGCCTTTTGGTTCGGCCAAACGCTGCCCAAATACTCTCCCAAAATCCCTCAATACAACCTAGAGGCCTTAGTTTGATCAGAAAGCCAACCTAAGGAGCCCTTTTGATCAAATCAAAAGGAAGAACCCGATGAAGATGTAATGATTTCACCACCCTTTTCTAAGTTCATTTCTTTTTCCACTTCTTCTTCCTTTGTTCTTACCATTCTGAAATGATAACTCCAGTATCTCACATATACTGTGATGTTATTATAAATATGGTACAATCATATTCAGTATTCTATCCACCCTTTGAATAACATGTCACCATACGTGCGTACGTACGACTTACCGTCTCCACGTCGTGGTGTAATTGTTATTCAATATAATATTATTTGGATGGGTATAATAATGATGTGTAACTCATGTAAATAATAAATATAACATGTTAATGATTCTGTATATATGATATACCATCCATTTATATATTATTTTAATATCAAAAGAATGATATTGTCGCTCGTGCGTACGTACGGACTACCGTCTCCACGAACGCGATGAGATTCATTCTCCATCGTATCCATTCAAGTATAATTATCATTTGATGATTTAAAAATGATGTTTAAGGACTGTATATCATTCTGGATATGAATAAGATACAACAACCATGTCTTATTTAACAAAACATATAAAAGAAAATGAGTAAGTTAACTCCCGAAACGACGATAATTCTAAGATATTATTAACAAATCAATGTTAAAAGATCATATATGATATCATATTAATATATATGATTCTTGTATAATTTAATAACAACTATTTCACCATTATACAGGAGGTTAACCTACCCCAACCAAGGAAAAGTACAAGGTAAGGGTTATTTCACAATCTCTTCATTATCCGAGGTTGTTTATATGTAATAATCTACTGGGATCTCTTTATCATCCACATCCATGTTTCTTAAAAATGTATTTCAAAACATTTTTACTATTTACAAGAATATGGGTTAAAGTCATTTATACCTTTTTTTGACTTTTTATAAGATGTTTATAAAGGAATATTTCCGTCGTTTTCAAAACAAGGTCCTTTTTAACCTTTTCGACAGAATTGAGGTAAGAATGTTTTTTTAACTTATACGGCGGGTGCGGTTATTTTACGCCGTTATAAAATCTTCAAAGCTTTCCTTACAAGCTTATAAGAATATTTTCAAAGAAAATGTTTTATTTTATATGGATCTTAAATGATTTCAAAATAAAAGGAGATATTTCTTTAAAAAGAATTTTGATTTCATCTATGTCAACATCCTTTGATGGATTTTAAGATTATTTGAAGTTGATTTATTATGATACAAAACTTCTATATTGTATTGAAGGTTTTGTGATATGTTTGATTGTGGATGTGCTATTTTTATACCATTCATAGTTTATTGTGAAAGTATTGACATTTCGTATGCTAGTTTTAATACGAATGTTTATGTTATGTTTAAACCTTTTCATATGGGAATGCATTGGACTTAATAAGTGACGGGTGGAGCCCGCTATAGCTCCTCGATGCATCGGTAGGTCTCATGAGACAAACTAGTGTCTTGGCACAAGGCCATGACAAAATCTTATTTGTAGTCTTGGCACGAGGCCTTGGCTATGTGGTTATGATAGTCTGGCATTATGCATTCCAACATTATGAAAGTGGTTATTTATTTTTGCATGTGATTATTCGATTAGTGGAATATCCATGTGAATAAGTAAATGGCATTATTTCATTTTATTTATGCCATACCATGTTGAAAGTTCATGTTTAAAAGGCTTTTGTTTTAGTTATACATTGCCTTAAATGTTTATTCTTATTGATGAAAGTTTCCGCTATATTGTTATCCTTACTGGGCATTTGAGCTCACCCCTTTTCTATGTTTTATTTTTCCCAGGAAGTGAAGATGTAAGTTATGAATGACCTGCAGGGATATTATGAGGGGATTGTAGTGTGGACTGTGGAAACATTATGTTGTTGTAGTAGTTTTTGATTTTATGATGTAATGTAAAACTTATGAATATATCTAGTGTTTCCAAGGCTACTAAACCAATCGGTCTTTCGAGAATTGATCTTTCTTGTGATCATGCCAATGTTATGTAATAATGCACCGACTCTGGGTAGCTGGGGTCGGGGCGTTACAGTTGTTATCAGAGGAAGTTTAGTACAAACCTTGGAAGCTAGATTTAGATAAACTCTGATTAGAGCACATAGACCTAAGATGAACTTTGAGGATTAGTATAGAAGAACTTCCTAGAATTTTGGTATTGTAGAGACTTTTTGAGTTTTCCGAGCAATACATCCCTGTCTGGATACGAGCAGGTAGAGGCGGCTCTGGCGCAGATTTACCTAGGGGTAAAACCCGAAAACACCGCTTTGAGCTAGACTCGAACGGGAACTGGTGCACGACAACGGGCCTTGCTGCACTCTTGGTTACGACACTCCCGGGGGATATGCTTAGGATAACTCTCACTTTCTTTACAAAACATTATGAAGGGTTTATGAGTATATACTTCCTCAAAGAAAACATATTTATGATTATGGATTATATCCATAGATAGTTCAATTTATGTTAAGTGTTTTATAAGTATGGGATTATGTATTTTGATTCATAAACTGATCTAGTTTATGCCATTGTTTAGAAATGGCGCCTAGTGGAAGAAATGGAAACCGTATCATTGCACGCACTCCATGTAGGGATTTCCCTCCTGCTCAAGATAATTATAGTGGGGCTGGTGATGCAACTGGTGCTGATCAGCTAATCACCGTACTGGGACAACTTACTCAGGTTATGAATAATAACCTTACCCGTATGGAGCACCCTGATCCGCAGCGTGGAGGATCAATGTTAGATCGATTCATGAGACAACAACCACCAACGTTCAATGGAAGTACAAACCCCTTAGTAGCTGAGCAATGGATATTTTCCCTAGAGAAAATATTTCAGGCTTTGGGGAGTAGTGAAAGGGAAAAAGTTACCATGGCAGTTTACCGCCTCACTGGAGATGCTGATCAATGGTGGTAATTGATTCAAAACATGAAGGAAGATGATGAAGTATCAAACATGGAATGGAGGGAGTTCAAAGATCTGTTTTTAGAAAAATACTTTCCTCGCGACCATCGTGCAGATATGGAAAGGCAATTTCTGAGTCTGAGACAAAAGGAGGATGAGAATGTCACAAAGTATGAGGCTAACTTTACAAGGTTAGCGAGGTATGCTGGAGATTATATTCGCAACCCAAGAAGTAAGATTGATCGTTTCTTTGATGGGTTAAAACCATTTCTCCGTCGAGCATTAGTCTCACAATCCTTTTTCATCGTACGAAGACATTGTCTCATGTGCTATCAAGACCGAAAAGGAATTCTCTAAGTCTTATGAATTTAAAGCAAAGCAAGAGAAGAAGAGACCTGCTGATCAATCTGGGAATGGAAATAAGGGGAAGAAGGGAAAGGTTGAATATCCATCTTGTGGTAAGTGCGGGAAGAAACACCCCGGTGCTTGCCTGAAGGGAATGGGAGTCTGTTACAAGTGTGGTGAAAAAGGCCACCAAGCTCATGATTGCAAGGGGAAGAAGGAAGCTACCAACGTTCAGTGTTACAATTGCAGGGAGATGGGGCATTATGCAAATGCATGTCCTAAGCGTCAGGAGAACTTACCTCAGAAAAGGCCAAGGGATCATGGCCAGGCTTATGTTATCACTACTGCTGAGGTAGAAACTCCGAAAGATGTGGTGGCAGGTAATTTAATTGTTTCCTCAAGTTTAGCCAATGAATTATTTGATTCTGGATCATCGCATTGTTTCATATCTTCCCAGTTTGCTAAGAAAATTAGATATTTCCAATTTGATTTAATAAGGGAGTTGTCAGTTAAAACTCCTAAGGGAAGTATCGTTGCAACAAAGTTTTGTGAATCAGTCCCCATTAGAGCACATAAATTTTCTTTATCTACTGATTTCATCGTCATACCTATGATTGAGTTTGATATAATCCTCGGTATGGACTGGCTTTCGGACTATGATGCGAAGATTTATTGTAAGAAGAAAGAGGTTACGATTCTTGATGATAATGATAAGGAACACCTTATTTTTAGAGCAGAATCGTCACCACCTAATTCTTATTTAGACCCACCCCCAGTAGCTCAACTTAATTCAATTATTGGGGAGGAAGAGAATGAAGTAACTATCGGTGAGGAAAGGAATGTTCAAATAGAGGGTGTACCTGTTGTGAAAGAATTTGTAGATGTATTTCCGGAAGATTTACCTGGACATCCTCCAGAACGAGAAGTTGAGTTTTCCATTGATTTGATTCCTGGATCAAGGCCTATATCGAAGACCCCTTATAGAATGGCCACTGTAGAGTTAGTCGAACTAAAGAAACAACTAGAGGAATTGAGTAATAAGGGATTTATTCGCCCTAGTGTTTCTCCATGGGGAGCCCCTGTTCTTTTTGTTAAAAAGAAAGATGGATCTATGAGGTTATGTATCGACTACAGGGAGATCAATGCTATAACGATAAAGAAAAAGTATCCCCTACCTCGTATTGATGATTTATTTGACCAACTGCATGGAGCTCAATACTTTTCAAAGATTGACCTTCGATCTGGATACCATCAGTTGTGTGTAAAGAAGGAAGACATTCCGAAAACAGCATTTCGAACCAGGTACGGGCATTACGAGTTTACTGTAATGCCGTTTGGATTGACTAATGCACCCTCTGTATTCATGGATCTGATGAATAGAGTTTTCAAGGAGTATCTCGATGAATTTGTGGTGGTATTTATTGATGATATCTTGGTATACTCCAAAACCTACAAATATCATGAAAATCACTTGCGCATTATCTTGAAGACTCTGAGGAGGCATGAATTATATGGGAAGTTTAGCAAGTGTGAATTCTGGCTTCAGGAGATTTCTTTTCTTGGCCATATTGTCTCTAAAGATGGAATCTCTGTTGATCCTTCTAAGACCAAGGAAATCCAAGAATGGCCAGCACCTACGAGTATAACTGAGGTACGTAGTTTTATTGGTTTGGCAGGTTATTATCGACGTTTCGTCCAGAATTTTGCCCGATTGGCTAACCCATTAACGAAGCTCACACGTAAAGGGGTTAAATTTGTTTGGACAAAAGAGTGTGAAGAATGTTTCGAAGAACTGAAGAGAAGATTAGTCAATGCTCCTATATTGACTCTAACATCGGGGAATGATGGGTTCGTTATTTATAGTGATGCATCAAAGAAAGGACTTGGTTGTGTCCTTATGCAGAATGATAGAGTTATTTCCTATGCATCACGACAGTTGAAAATTCATGAACAAAACTATCCTACTCATGATCTTGAGTTAGCAGCTATGATCTTTGCTTTGAAGATATGGAGGCACTACCTCTATGGTGAAAAATGTGAGATTTATACTGATCACAAGAGTTTGAAGTATATTTTCTCACAAAAAGAACTCAACATGAGGCAAAGGATATGGCTTGAATTACTCAAGGATTATGATTGTACGATACACTACCACCCGGGGAAGGCAAACAAGGTGGCAGATGCTTTGAGTAGAAAAGACCATGGAGTTTTGAACAATATGAGAATTGAAAGGGATCCAATTTTCATGGATCTAGTGAAAATGGACATGGGAATAACCAGGGAAGGTGAAACATCAATGCTTTTTCAAATGGTTGCCAAACCATCTTTACTAGAAAGGATTAAGAGTTCTCAGACCGATGATGACGAATTCCAAAAGAAGATTAAAGCTGTGAATGATGGGAGATTGAGAGACTTTGTGTATGAAGATGGAATTTTGAAATTCGGGAAGAGACTTTGTGTTCCCAATATACCTGATCTAAAAAGGGAATTGCTGGATGATGCTCATAGTTCCAATTTCTCTATACACCCTGGGAGCACCAAAATGTATAGAGATTTGAAGGAACATTTTTGGTGGGACAACATGAAGAGGGAGATTGCTGATTTTGTGTCAAGATGTATGGTTTGTCAACGAGTGAAAGCTGGAAGGCAACAGCCTGGAGGAGTCATGCAACCGCTTCCCATACCGGAGTGGAAATGGGACAATATTACAATGGACTTTGTCATGGGGCTACCAAAGACTCCTAGAAGGAACGATGCAATATGGGTTATTGTTGATCGTCTTACCAAGTCAGCACATTTTCTTGCTATAAGAGAAGATCTACCCCTAGAACGTCTAGCAAGACTATACATTAATGAAGTTGTGAGACTTCATGGCGTACCCCTATCAATTGTTTTGGATTGTGATCCCCGTTTTACTTCAAGGTTTTGGAAAAGTCTTCAGAAATCCCTGGATACTGAACTTCATTTGAGCACTGCTTACCACCCTCAGACAGACGGACAATCAGAACGGACTATTCAAACCTTAGAAGACATGTTGAGATCTTGCTCACTTGACTTTCAGGGTATGTGGGATCAATATTTACCTCTGGTAGAATTTTCCTATAACAATAGCTTCCATTCGAGTATTCAGATGGCACCATATGAAGCGTTATACGGAAAGAGATGTCGTACACCAACCTGTTGGGATGACGTCGGTGAAAGAAAACTTGTAGGTCTAGAACTGGTGGAGGAAACGATGGAAAAGGAAAAGGTAATCCAAAATCACATCAAAGCAGCTCAAAGTAGGCAGAAGAGCTATGCCGATAATCGAAGGAAGGATTTGGAATTTCAAGTCGGTGATCATGTTTTCCTAAAGGTATCTCCGTGGAAGGGAGTCATATGTTTTGGTAAGAAAGGTAAATTGAGTCCCAGGTACATCGGACCTTTCGAAATTCTAGAACGAATTGGGGCTGTAGCTTACCGATTGGCAATGCCGCCAAGTCTCTCCAAAGTTCACGATGTGTTCCACGTATCTCTGTTGAGAAAATACATGCCTGACCCAACGCATGTACTCACCTATGAGGAATTAGAACTGGAACCCGATCTGTCTTATTGCGAAGAGCCCGTCAGGATTCTTGATACAAGAGAACAAGTACTGAGAAACCGGATGACGCGTCTGGTAAAAGTTTTGTGGAGAAATCATAAGATGGAAGAGGCAACGTGGGAACCCGAGGAACTTATGATGAAGAACCACCCGAGTCTTTTTATGCAGTAATACCCTAGAAATTGCGAGGACGCAATTATTTGAAGGAGGGGAGAATGTAACACCCCAAGCTTCTACGGTACGTTTCCCTTCGAATAATGCGATAGCGTGTGTTGTACGCAACCTCGAGTTCTAACACACACCACAACTAATTAAACTAGCCGTTGTGAATAGTAATACCTACTTTTTGAAATCATATATATTCTATATTTCAAAATGGACTTCATTTTTGGATTCGGAATATCAAAATTATCCTAGGGTGAAATTTTGGTACATTTCGGATAACTTTCATATTTTGATGAATAGTGAAAATTTCTAAATTTTAATTAAAAACAACTTTTTTAATCAAAATAATTAATAGTGATAAATTATGAATTTGAGTGGTTTTAAAGTATATTTAGAATATATTTTTACCATTCAATTTAATGTTTATCATTGGACATAATTTTACAATTAAACAGAACATAAACAAGTGTCAATCTTTTGATAGTTATTATCTCTTAAAAACACGCTTTTAGTTTTGACAGCGGGAATTAATTTTAAATTAATTTCTGCCACTTCTGTGTTTTGAATTTAGGAAAATGGATTCCATATTTGGAATCAGGATGTTCAAATTGTGTAAATAGGTAACTTTTATTTTTACACATTTTGAATAATTACTGCGGTAAATATTTTATTTACCATGGTTAAAGGGTAAATCCGGTAAATAAGGGTTAAAAAAAATAATATTATAATAATACTAAATTACCCTAAAACGTGTCTTAACCCTATTGGTTGATACATGGTCGACCATGGGCATCTTTGGGTCTATTTTGGGACCCCATGGATCCACTTGTAAGTGATAATGACACTTTATTTTAATTAAGTCAAAATGAATACAAAAATGACACAAGCATATATCTTTTAGAACAACAATTTTTACATAGGGTTATACATGTTGTATTTTCGATTATAAATATTCATTAGAAATATAAAAAGATTTCCTACATAATGATATTTTATTTATAATTTTTAGACATTAAATAAGTTATTTTATTTATGACACAATGATGATGCAGTAATTAATATAATAGTGAAAAATTAAAATAATTGATATTATAAATACCCAAATAAATATAATATGAAACTTTTAATGAATTAAACTAATTTTCTAGGATAATATGATATATTAGGATTGATTTAATGGTCTTTGTTCGAAGTAATCAATCTGTTATGAGTTTCACAAAAATCAACTATTGAATAGTGTCAAAATTGACATAAAAGAGTTCTTAAAACAAATATTATATTATTAATTGATATTAAATTCCTGAAAATCTAAGGTTCGGCCAAGAGACTTATATTATGATAGGTTAATCATTAATGGACTACATGGGGGTCGCTTGGATGTATATAGTAAGTTTATTAACCATATTATATAAAAATACAAAGAGACATTGTAAAAGTGAAACTAATTAACTTAGAGTTAATACTTAAAGATAAGGTTAATATAAGTACCCAAACCTGTCTAAATTCTATTGGTTGAGTGGTTTTCGACTTATCCCCACCTTAACCTTTGAATAATAAGCTTTGGAGCCATTAGAAACCGAATATGAATTTATTATAAATTAATATTTCTAACTTTTCCTAAGGTGCCCCTCACCCCTCTTATAAAAGGGCACTCCTCCTTCTCATTTCTTCACACCTTCAAAGCCTTTTGGTTCGGCCAAACTCTGCCCAAATACTCTCCCAACATCCCTCAATACAACCTAGAGGCCTTAGTTTGATCAGAAAGCCAACCTAAGGAGCCCTTTTGATCAAATCAAAAGGAAGAACCCGAAGAAGAGGTAATGATTTCACCACCCTTTTCTAAGTTCATTTCTTCTTCCACTTCTTCTTCCTTTGTTCTTACCATTCTGAAATAATAACTCCAGTATCTCACATATACTGTGATGTTATTATAAATATGGTACAATCATATTCAGTATTCTATCCACCCTTTGAATACCATGTCACCATACGTGCGTACGTACGGCTTACCGTCTCCACGTCGTGGTGTAATTGTTATTCAATATAATATTATTTGGATGGGTATAATAATGATGTGTAACTCATGTAAATAATAAATATAACATGTTAATGATTCTGTATATATGATATACCATCCATTTATATATTATTTTAATATCAAAAGAATGATATTGTCGCTCGTGCGTACGTACGGACTACCGTCTCCATGAACGCGATGAGATTCATTCTCCATCGTATCCATTCAAGTATAATTATCATTTGATGATTTAAAAATGATGTTTAAGGACTGTATATCATTCTGGATATGAATAAGATACAACAACCATGGCTTATGTAACAAGACATATAAAAGAAAATGAGTAAGTTAACTCCCGAAACGACGATAATTCTAAGATATTATTAACAAATCAATGTTAAAAGATCATATATGATATCATATTAATATATATGATTATTCTATAATTTAATAACAACTATTTCACCATTATACAGGAGTTTAACCTACCCCAACCAAGGAAAAGTACAAGGTAAGGGTTATTTCACAATCTCTTCATTATCCGAGGTTGTTTATATGTAATAATCTACTGGGATCTCTTTATCATCCACATCCATGTTTCTTAAAAATGTATTTCAAAACATTTTTACTATTTACAAAAATATGGGTTAAAGTCATTTATAACTTTTTTTGACTTTTTATAAGAGGTTTATAAAGGAATCTTTCCGTCGTTTTTAAAACAAGGTCCTTTTTAACCTTTTCGACAGAATTGAGGTAAGAATGTTTTTTTTAACTTATACGGCGGGTGCGGTTATTTTACGCCGTTATAAAATCTTCAAAGCTTTCCTTACAAGCTTATAAGAATATTTTCAAAGAAAATGTTTTATTTTATATGGATCTTAAATGATTTCAAAATAAAAGGAGATATTTCTTTAAAAAGAATTTTGATTTCATCTATGTCAACATCCTTTGATGGATTTTAAGATTATTTGAAGTTGATTTATTATGATACAAAACTTCTATATTGTATTGAAGGTTTTGTGATATGTTTGACTGTGGATGTGCTATTTTTATACCATTCATAGTTTATTGTGAAAGTATTGACATTTCGTATGCTAGTTTTAATACGAATGTTTATGTTATGTTTAAACCTTTTCATATGGGAATGCATTGGACTTAATAAGTGACGGGTGGAGCCCGCTATAGCTCCTCGATGCATCGGTAGGTCTCATGAGACAAACTAGTGTCTTGGCACAAGGCCTTGACAAAATCTTATTTGTAGTCTTGGCACGAGGCCTTGGCTATGTGGTTATGATAGTCTGGCATTATGCATTCCAACATTATGAAAGTGGTTATTTATTTTTGCATGTGATTATTCGATTAGTGGAATATCCATGTGAATAAGTAAATGGCATTATTTCATTTTATTTATGCCATACCATGTTGAATGTTCATGTTTAAAAGGCTTTTGTTTTAGTTATACATTTCCTTAAATGTTTATTCTTATTGATGAAAGTTTCCGCTATATTGTTATCCTTACTGGGCATTTGAGCTCACCCCTTTTCTATGTTTTATTTTTCCCAGGAAGTGAAGATGTAAGTTATGAATGACCTGCAGGGATATTATGAGGGGATTGTAGTGTGGACTGTGGAAACATTATGTTGTTGTAGTAGTTTTTGATTTTATGATGTAATGTAAAACTTATGAATATATCTAGTGTTTCCAAGGCTACTAAACCAATCGGTCTTTCGAGATTTGATCTTTCTTGTGATCATGCCAATGTTATGTAATAATGCACCGACTCTGGGTAGCTGGGGTCGGGGCGTTACAGTACATGACATATAACGACCCATAATTTACATACATTGTTAATACTTCAAAATTGAAGCACACTTATTTCAACATATGACAAAACCACAAAGGACCGTATAGGTATAGTGTCTTTAGAAACTGGGAAACATAAACAACTGGTTCATAAATCTTCTACAGTGTCTCCCAATTATATCATCATATCTAGGGTCAGTTTTAGGACATTCTACTTAATATCCATCTTCCTGACCTGGGGAAAAGAAAACATAAAAGGGTGAGCTCAAATTCTCAGCAAGGGAAAATAAAGGAAATAAAAATCATATCATATCTTTTTGAAAATCATAACCTGCAAAAGAGATCATAATATCTTAACATGGAATAAATCATAGAAGTGAAAATGAGATCCTCATAATCATAACATGAAACGTGAAACTTTGTGGCATGCACACATAATCATGGAAAATCATTTCTTGTTAGTCATGACTCATTTTCCAAGACTATCTTAGTCGAAAAATGTCCCTTTCTGAACCGAGTCACCCTCGTTCCAGTCCTGTTTCACTGAACCGGTATAACCTACCGTTCCATCCATGTCTATCTCATTAGATATAAAATCTTTACCCAATGCATTGGAGGGAGATATAGGTCCCGCCCATCTTATAATGAATCCTTTCTTATGTGTGCCAAATAATCATAAATCATACATCATCTCATAACACATGTAACAAAAATGGGATTCTTGAAACATCATGACATCATAAAACAAATCATATAAGGTAAATGACTTCATAAAAATAATTCCCTCACAACATAATCATTTCAATGTAATAATAGGGATAAAAACAGAACCCTATATTATCTTAGATGGAAAATAATTTTGATAAAACATTTGAGCTCCATTCTTGAGGAAAATATCCTTTCTACTTCAAAAACACTTTTCTTTTCTTGACATGTCATACAATTATAAACTAAACAAAGTTGATTAAAAATAAACTTGAAAACTTATAAAGGAAGCTTCTTGGAAAAAAATGTTTTAAAAATCCATTCATGCCGTATAAGTTAAAAAAAACATTCTTCTCGTACTTTTGTCGAAAAAGTCAAAAAGTACCTCGTACAAAAAATGACAAAAGATTCCTTTCATACATATTACTAAAAACTCACCGAAGGGTAAAAATGGATTTAAACAATTGTATGTGGATGGAAATAATATTACATATTGATGAAACATGGATGTGGATGATAAAATACACCCCAGTAAATACTTACGAATAAACAATCTCGGATAAAAATGAGATTGTGATATTTCCCTTACCTTAGGTCTGATTTGCTTTGTATGTGTCCGAAGCTCCTCTTCTTTGGAACGCTTCTTTGAATCCTCCACTTAGGGAACTAAGGTTGGTCTTTGAAGAAGACCAGGACCTCTAGGATTATTCTAGGGAAGTGGAGAGGAGAGAATGGCAGGGGTTGGCCGAGCATGAGTGCTCAAATTGGTGTGAGGAGGAGGGGGAGGAGGTTCCCTTTTATAAGGGAGGAGAGGGGCACCTTAGGAATATCTCAAAATATTATTTTATATTAAAGTCAAAATCGGTTTATAATGGTTCCAAATGGTCTTATTTCGAAGCTAAAGTGGGGATGGGTCGAAATCCTATCAACCAATAGGATTTAGACAAGTTTAGGTTATTATTTTAACCTTATCAATTAGATTTAACTCTAAGTTAAATAATTTAACTTTTACCGTGTCTTTTTGTTTTCTTACACTATATGGTTAATACACTTACTATAACATGCCAAAAGAACCCCAAATTGTTTATTATTAATATATATATCCTTATCTAAGTCATTTGGCCGAACCTTAGATTTTTAGGAATAAAATAACAATTAATAATATAATATTTGATTTAAAAACTATTTTGTGTCAATTTTGACACTATTTGATATATGATTTTTGTGAAAGTCATAACAGAATTATATGTTCGAACCAAGTTGATTAAATGAACACTAATATATCATAGTAACCTATAAAATTAGTGGAATTCATAAAAAGTCTCAAATTACATTTATTTTGGTGTTTATAACATCAATTATGTCAATATTTCATTAATAAGATAATTACTGCATCATCCTTGTGTCATAAATAAATTAAATTATTTAATGTCTAAAAATTATAAATAAAATACCATCATGTAGGAAATCTTTTTATATTTCTAATGAATATTTATAGTCGAATTTATCTTATGTATAACCCCATATTAAAAATGATTTACTTATTAAACTTTGATTTTAACTATTTTAACCCTTCTTTAAATAAATTAATAATAAATGTCCTAATCTAATCCAAGTGGACCTAAATGGTCATATTTTATTCCTAAGTTTGTTTTTGGTCGAATTACACTTGTCCAATAGAATTAGGACATGTGTTAGGGTAATAATAATATCATTTTTACCCTTAATTACCCTATTTACTTTTAACCGTGGTAAAAAAAAAGTAAAAAGTTACTATTCACCAAAAAATTATTTTCATCTCATTGAACCACATTTTAGTCCTTGATATTAACCGTGTCTCTCGGATTTTTGAAATTCCATTCATAGAAGCGGTAAAATTAAGTTTTATGCAAAATTCAGTTTTTAACCTACCACTTAGTGGTTTCACTATTCATCAAAAATTGAATGTTTTCAGAAAAATACCAAAATTTCACCCTAGGCTAATTTAGATATTCCGAATCCAAAAATGAAGTCCATTTTGAAAAATAAAATTTATAAAATTTTAAAAAGTTGTTTTTACAATTCATAACGGCTAGTTTTATTTTAATAGCATATCGTTGTTTAGTGAAACTCGGTATTGCGTACGACGCAAGCTAACGAGGAAGGTCACGATATCATGTAAAGCAAGCCAAGCAAGTGTTGTGTAGAAAAATATTCCTTTGATGATTTGTATAACATACAAGTCTCGGGTGTTACATTCTACCCCCCTTAAAAAGAATTTCGCCCTCGAAATTCGTCACTTTATAACAAACAGATGAGGATACTTCTCCCTCATCATATCCTCAAGCTCCCATGTAGCTTCTTCAAGTTGGTGGTTCCTCCATAAAACTTTCACCAATCGAGTGGTCTTGTTTCGTATGACTTTTTCACTACGATTCAGAATCTCTATCAGTTATTCTTCATAAGAAAAATCTTGCTCCAGCGGTACAACTTCTGAGCTGAGTACATGTGAAGGATCAGGTATGTACTTTCTCAGCAGAGATACATGGAACACATCTTGAACTTGAGAGAGATTCGGTGGAAGTGCCAATCGGTAAGCTACCTTTCCAACACGATCCAGTATTTCGAAAGGACCGATATATCTAGGGCTCAACTTCCCCTTCTTTCCAAATCTCATAACCCTCTTCCAGTGAGATATTCGTAAGAACACTTTATCACCCACTTCAAACTCTAGGTCTTTTCTTCGGTTGTCGGCATAACTTTTCTGTCGACTCTGAGCTGCTCTTATGTGTTGTTGAATAGATCTGACCTTTTCTGCCATTTCATCAACGAGATCAGGTCCTAATAGCTTTCTTTCCCCAACTTCATCCCATCAAGTTGGAGTCCTACATTTCTTTCCATAGAGAGCTTCATAAGGAGCCATCTGAATACTGGAGTGAAAGCTATTATTATAAGAAAATTCCACCAAAGGTAGGTGTTGATCCCAACCTCCTTTGAAATCCATAGAGCAAGCTCTCAACATATCTTCTAGGGTTTGAATTGTTCTCTCAGACTGACCGTCTGTCTGAGGATGATAAGCAGTGCTGAAACTCAACTCTGTATCCAGAGTATGCTGAATACTTTGCCAGAACTTTGAGGTAAATCTCGGATCCCGATCAGATATAATAGAAAGTGGTACTCCATGCAATCTTACCACTTCCTTTAAATATATCCTGGCAAGCTGATCTAGAGAGAAATCCTCTCTAATAGCAATGAAGTGTGCAGACTTTGTATGACGATCAACTATGACCCAGATAGCATTATTGCCTTTGGATGTTTTAGGAAGTCCTGTGACAAAGTCCATAGTGATGTTTTTACCATTTCCATTCGGGTATGGGTAATGGTTGTAACATCCCCTTAGACTTCTGTCTCTCAGCTTTAACTTGTTGACAAACCAAGCATCGAGAGACATATTCAGCAACATCTCTTTTCATGACATCCCACCAGAAGTACTCTTTCAGGTCCCTATACATATTCGTGCTTCCAGGATGAATAGAGAATGAAGAACAATGAGCCTCATTCAGCAGCTCTTTCTTTAATTCGGGGATGGGAGGAACACAAACCCGATTCCTGAACTTTATTATCCCATCACAATCAAGGTTGAATTCAGGAACATTTCTCACCTTCTTTTGTAACTCGACATCTTCTTTCTGTGCCTCTTTAATCTTCACATGTATAGATGGTTGAAGATTAATTTGAGAAAGATAATATTTTTCCCCTTCCATTATAATTCTAAGATCCATCCTTTGTAAATCCATAAATATTGGATCTTTTGTGATCCTCATCATGGATAAACTAGCATGGTCTTGTCGACTTAATGCATCTGCCACCTTGTTTGCTTTCCCAGGGTGGTAATGGATTGAGAAGTCATAATCCTTAATCAGCTCCAACCATCTTCTTTGACGCATATTCAACTCCTTTTGTGTGAAAATATACTTTAAACTTTTATGATCAGTTTAAATATCACACCTTTCACCATAAAGGTAATGCCTCCAAATCTTTAATGCAAAGATTACCGCAGCCAACTCCAAATCATGTGTTGGGTAATTTTGTTCATGGATTTTCAACTGTCGTGAGGCATAACCTATCACCATATCATTTTGCATAAGAACACACCCCAATCCCTTCTTGGATGCATCACTGTAGATCACAAACCTTTCTCCACTACAAGGCAGTGTGAGCACAGGTGCACTGAATAACCTTCTTTTCAACTCCTTGAAATTCTCTTCACATTCCTCTATCCAAACAAACTTAACTCCTTTCCGAGTCAACTTGGTGACTGGGTTAGATAATCGTGAAAAATCTTTTAAAAACGTCGATAATATCCAGCCAAACCAAGAAAACATCGGATCTCAGTTACTGTTGTTGGTCTCGACCATCTTTCGATAACCTCTGTTTTTGCTGGATCCATAGATATCCCCTCTTTTGAGATTATGTGACCCAAAAATGCAACTTTTTGAAGCCAAAATTCACACTTGGTAAATTTGGCATAAAGCTTCTCCTTTCTCAGGGTCTTTAATATAATTCTCAAGTGATCTTCATGGTCTTCCTTGCTCTTTGAATAGAAAATAATATCGTCTATAAAGACTACCACAAATTGATCAAGATAGTCTCTAAAGACTCTATTCATTAGATCCATGAAGATAGCAGGGGAATTAGTAAGACCAAATGGCATCACTATAAATTCATAGTGTCCATACCTTGTACGGAAAGCCGTCTTTGGTATATCCTCTCTTTTGACCCTTAATTGATGATACCCTGAACGAAGATCAATCTTGGAAAAGTATTGAGCTCCGCGTAGTTGGTCAAATAAGTCATCAATGCGTGGGAGAGGATATTTGTTCTTGATAGTGATCTTGTTAAGTTCTCGATAATCAATGCAGAGTCTCATTAATCCATCTTTCTTCTTAACAAATAGAACAGGTGCTCCCCAAGGTGATGCACTAGGGCGTATGAATCCCTTATCAAGATTCTCCTGGAGTTGCTTCTTCAATTCATGCAACTCAATTGGGGCCATTCTATAAGGTGTCTTTGAAAAAGGCAAAGCACCCGGTACAAGTTCTATTGAAAACTCAACTTCACGATTTGGTGGAAGACCTGGTAATTCCTCCGGAAATACATCATCAAACTATCGTACGATGGGCATATTCTTAATCGCGAGTTTCTCACCAACCATTTGAGATAAATAACCTTAATTTAGTGGAATCAATACCCATAAAATGGAAGAAATTTCCACTGGAAGGTTATGTTCATCCATGCATTGATAGATGATCATAGATTGATCTGGAATATGAAATGTGACTTCCCTTATTTAGAAATTGATATGAGATCCGTATAAAGAAAGCCAATCCATGCCAAGAATCACATCAAATTCCACTATAGGAAGGATCACAAGATTTGCAGGAAGTACTTTCCCACAAACTTCGATCGGAGAAGAATTATAAACTTTTTATGTGATTGATGTGCCATTAGGTGTTGTCACAGCTAACTCAACATCGAATTGTTGAGGTAATACGGTGATACCCTTAGAAAATTCATCAGAAATAAAAGAGTGGGTGGATCCAGAATCAAATAAAACATTTGCTACTTTAGAGTGGATGGTAAGTGTACCTTTCACCACATCGTTATCGTACTCCACATCGCTGATAGAAATTTCATGTGACTTTCCTTTGTCTTTAGCCTTAAGAGTTTGTTGACGTCGACCATCATCATCAACCCTTGGATTTGGGCATTGATTGGAATAATTCCCCATCTCCTTGCACTTGAAACATTGAAGTGTAGTAGGTTCATTCTATGCATCCCTTCCTTTGTTTGCATCATTAGACATCTTCTTCCCATCATCACGGCATTCAAATGCCCGATGACCTTCCTTTCCACATTTGAACCATTTACTTGTCCCTTTAAGACAACTCCCTCCATGTTTCTTTCCACACTTTGAGCATAAGGGAAAGCTCATCTTCTTTTCAGTGTGCTCTTTAGATTTTCCTTTAAATTCCATTTTCCTCTTCTTATTAAACCCATATGACTGATGGGTTACTCCAATCTCCATCTCGACTTTGAGAGCACATCGAACGATTTCCTCATAGCTATTGAAGTCCCTTATGGCTAACGCCCTTCGAAGACTTGGTTTTAAGCCACTAAAGAATCATCGATCTTACTCTCAGGTTGGATAATAATACCAGAAGGGTACCTTGCAAGTCTTGTAAAATTTGCTTCATAGGTACCAACAGATTCATCATCTCTTTGCTTCAGTTCAAGAAACTCTTTCTCCATCTTTGTTCGGAGAATACGAGGGAAGTACTTATTAAAAAATAAGTTCTTGAACTCGTCCCATTCCATGGACTCAATTTCATCCCTTTGCCTCATATTCTTAATAAGATTCCACCATTGATCAGCATCTCCTTCCAAACGATACACTGCTAGGATGAATTTATCATGTTCAGAACATTGAAGAACTGAAAATATCTTTTCAGTAGTACTAATCCATTGTTCAGCAACTAATGGATCAGTAGACCCACTGAAAGAAGGTGGACGCTGCCTCATGAAGGATTCAACAGAATGTTGCACCTTCCTTTGCTCGTTTGGAAGTCCTGCATGATTCATAGCTTGAGAAAGTTGTGTGAGCATGGCTACAAGATTTTGCATTCCAGCTCCCATATCATTTGGTTGCTCAGGGGGACAATCATTTCATTGCCCATCGCATTCCGCATTAACACGGTTCCTTCGGGATCCAGCCATTGACTAAAACCAAAAAGAATAGTGTGAGCAACACTAATTATAATAGGAAAACCACATAATTCAAGAATAAAATTTCACACTTAAGGTCTTATCCTGGGTTATTCATGGATATTTCTAAAACACTAATATTGTGCTCTATGCTTAGACTTATCCTTAGGGTTCTTACTAAGGCTTTCACATCCTAGTTTCCAAAGGTTGACTATACCTTTCCTCTAATACCAACTATAGCGACCCATACTTTACATACATTGTTAATACTTCAAAATTGAAGCACACTTATTTCAACATATGACAAAACCACAAAAGACCGTATAGGTATAGTGTCTTTAGAAACTGGGAAACATAAACAACTGGTTCATAAATCTTCTACAGTGTCTCCCATTTATTTCATCATATCTAGGGTCCGTTTTAGGACATTCTACTTAATATACATCTTCCTGACCTGGGGAAAAGAAAACATAAAAGGGTGAGCTCAAATGCTCAGCAAGGGAAAATAAAGGAAATAAAAATCATATCATATCTTTTTGAAAATCATAACCTACAAAAGAAATCATAATATCTTAACATGGAATAAATCATAGAAGTGAAAATGAGATCCCCATAATCATAACATGAAACTTGAAACTTTGTGGCATGCACACATAATCATGGAAAATCATTTCTTGTTAATCATGACTCATTTTCCAAGACTATCTTAGTGGACAAAGTCCCTTTCTGAACTGAGTCACCCTCGTTCCAGTCCTGTTTCACTGAACCGGTATAACCTACCGTTCCAGCCATGTCTATCTCATGAGATATAAAATCTTTACCCAATGCATTGGAGGGAGATATAGGTCCCACCCATCTTATAATGAATCCTTTCTTATGTGTGCCACATAATCATAAATTATACATCATCTCATAACACATGTAACAAAAATGGGATTCTTGAAACATCATGACATCATAAAACAAATCATATAAGGTAAATGACTTCATAAAAATAATTCCCTCACAACATAATCAATTCAATGTAATAATAGGGATAAAAACAGAACCCTATATTATCTTAGATGGAAAATAATTTTGATAAAACATTTGAACTCCATTCTTGAGGAAAATATCCTTTCTACTTCAAAAACACTTTTCTTTTCTTGACATGTCATACAATTATAAACTAAACGAAGTTGATTAAAAATAAACTTGAAAACTTATAAAGGAAGCTTCTTGGAAAAAAATGTTTTAAAAATCCATTCATGACGTATAAGATAAAAAAACATTCTTCTCGTACTTTTGTCGAAAAAGTCAAAAAGTACCTCGTACGAAAAATGAAAAAAGATTCCTTTCATACATATTACTAAAAACTCACCGAAGGGTAAAAATGGATTTAAACAATTGTAGGTGGATGGAAATAATATTACATATTGATGAAACATGGATGTGGATGATAAAATACACCCCAGTAAATACTTACGAATAAACAATCTCGGATAAAAATGAGATTGTGATATTTCCCTTACCTTAGGCCTGATTTGCTTTGTATGTGTCCGAAGCTCCTCTTCTTTGGAAAGCTTCTTTGAATCCTCCACTTAGGGAACTAAGATTGGTCTTTGAAGAAGACCAGGACCTCTAGGATTATTCTAGGGAAGTGGAGAGGAGAGAATGGCAGGGGTTGGCCGAGCTTGAGTGCTCAAATTGGTGTGAGGAGGAGGGGGAGGAGGTGCCCTTTTATAAGGGAGGAGAGGGGCACCTTAGGAATATCTCAAAATATTATTTTATATTAAAGTCAAAATCGGTTTATAATGGTTCCAAAGGGTCTTATTTAGAAGCTAAAGTGGGGATGGGTCGAAATCCTATCAACCAATAGGATTTAGACAAGTTTAGGTTATTATTTTAACCTTATCAATTAGATTTAACTCTAAGTTAAATAATTTAACTTTTACCATGTATTTTTGTTTTCTTACACTATATGGTTAATACACTTACTATAACATGTCAAAAGAACCCCAAATTGTTTATTATTAATATATATATCCTTATCTAAGTCATTTGGCCGAACCTTATATTTTTAGGAATAAAATAACAATTAATAATATAATATTTGATTTAAAAACTATTTTGTGTCAATTTTGACACTATTTGATATATGATTTTTGTGAAAGTCATAACAGAATTATATGTTCGAACCAAGTTGATTAAATCAACACTAATATATCATAGTAACCTAGAAAATTAGTGGAATTCATAAAAAGTCTCAAATTACATTTATTTTGGTGTTTATAACATCAATTATGTCAATATTTCATTAATAAGATAATTACTGCATCATCATTGTGTCATAAATAAATTAAATTATTTAATGTCTAAAAATTATAAATAAAATACCATCATGTAGGAAATCTTTTTAGATTTATAATGAATATTTATAGTCGATTTTATCTTATGTATAACCCCATATTAAAAATGATTTACTTATTAAACTTTGATTTTAACTATTTTAACCCTTCTTTAAATAAATTAATCATAAATGTCCTAATCTAATCCAAGCGGACCTAAATGGTCATATTTTATTCCTAAGTTTGTTTTTGGTCGAATTACACTTGTCCAATAGAATTAGGACATGTGTTAGGGTAATAATAATATCATTTTTACCCTTAATTACCCTATTTACTTTTAACCGTGGTAAAAAAAAGTAAAAAGTTACTATTCACCAAAAAATTATTTTCATCTCATTGAACCACATTTTAGTACTTGATATTAACCGTGTCTCTCGGATTTTCGAAATTCCATTCACAGAAGCGGTAAAATTACGTTTTATGCAAAATTCAGTTTTTAACCTACCACTTAGTGGTTTCACTATTCATCAAAAATTGAAAGTTTTCAGAAAAATACCAAAATTTCACCCTAGGCTAATTTCGATATTCCGAATCCAAAAATGAAGTCCATTTTGAAAAATAAAATTTATAAAATTTTAAAAAGTGGTTTTTACTATTCATAACGGCTAGTTTTATTTTAATAGCATATCGTTGTTTAGTGAAACTCGGTATTGCGTACGACGCAAGCTAACGAGGAAGGTCACGATTTCGTGTAAAGCAAGCCAAGAAAGTGTTGTGTAGAAAAAGATTCCTTTGATGATTTATATAACATAAAAGTCTTGGGTGTTACATGACATTAACCATCATGGGATCCAAGAACTACAAGTGGCTTGATTTTCTCCTTTGTATGGTGGGTAGTGATTCTAAGATATCTAATTGTGTGTCTAGACAGAAGAAATGAAAAAAAAATTACCCCTCCCTACGTATGAGTTAGATTATAACATGAAGCACTTTTCATGAACTAATCATGTCTCCATTCCTGTACACAAATTATAAATTATGATGCCCATATTCTACATCCTTTCCCAGCCACCATAAATTCATAATTATTATTTCCTTCATTACATTTCATCTGTTTTGAAGATAATATTTTTCCACAACATGTTTCTCCCTCAAAAAATAACTCATGTGGGATAAAGAATATTTTTAGGGTAATCCCTGCATGATATATTAATATCAATCCACAAAGTGGTTTACATGGTCATAGTAGAAATACCTTAAAAATAGAACATATTTTCATTACCGCATTACATTAAACTGCATGGTACCTCATGAAAACCTTTATAATTATTCTACTTATGACAAGATACAATGTGACGCATATGCTTCATGTTTTCATGTTCGAAAAAATATACCCTCTATCAAATATAAAAACAATGATATATAAAGGAGATATCAAATTTTTTTTCCACATTCATGGATCTATTAGGGAATAAAAATTTAACCCTCTATAAATGAGTCAGATCTATGTAGTGAATTTCACACTTCCTAGATAATCGTGGTCTAAATGTTTCTTACGTATAAAAAAATCATCCCATTCATCTCAATATATGCCCTGGGAAATTTAGTGACCCTATAAACATAATAGACTATCATAAATTTATTAAGAATTTCCTAGGTAACCACTTATTTACTTGGTATAATGATCCTTAGTTAGCTCTATATATATTGGCCAGAAAAAAGTCTTATCAACCAAAGTCAAATTCATCCTTATCAAATAAATTTACTTTCTCCATATCCCCTAATGAAATATATGCCCCATATAATGTATCCTAATGTGAGAACCACTAAAATCATGGTTTACACATTCATTCTCCCTCATGTCTGAGGAATGTTAGAATGTCCTTGCCTAATGAGCCTCCTATTACTTCTCTCTTCCATGAAAAGTGGTCTTAGACATATAACCTAAAACTGAAAGTCCCCATGTAGTCCTGGTCGATTGATGATAAACTGCATGACTTATGTCTTAGTCCCAATATAGTAAATTTCATTATGTATTGAATTTGGATTGTATTGATTCCTATCATTTCATGATACATAGTAAGACTAAATATCCAATCTAGGTACAACCACAACAAAAATTTAAAATTCCTTTTCCATTGGTACAACTCAGACATGCATGGTGAATCATATAAGATATATGTGTGTCGTGATTCTCTCCTAGAAGGTATAGGTATGGAATCATGTATCCTATAACATAGTCTATCAATAACAAAAAAAGATGCCCCACTCTCTTATAAAATATCTAGATCTACATAATAGAGTCCAATATGAGCCTCACCCCATTCGTGTATATTTCTATTAAAAATTAAATTCACATTTTCTCATGTAAGAGGTCAATTGATGCATTAGGAAACCTTTCAAGAACTATATATGGATTTATTATCATTATAATGACATATAATTTGACTTATAGAGGTCACATCTTAATCCAAACCATATCCAAAAAAATCTTCCTACTTATGGGTCAGACCTGCATAAGAACTTTTTTTACCATTTCCATAAACAATATACATAATATTCTCAGTTCATATTCTAGAACACTTCTTTCACAATCCAAAATCTATTTATGGAATGTTTCAAATTCCCATAAACCTCCTAATAGATCAATAATGGAGGTTTAGTGTCCTGAGAACACCTTTTTTTAACTATGTTCAATATTCCTTTATTTGCTCTATATGTGTTTCCCATAAAAGACATTTCAGCCGAATAAAATTCAACTTCAACAGTGGATTTTCCTACCTTTATATAACCCAAATAATAGTATTTCCTACATGACAACTAATATTCAAAAACAACAATTATTATAGAGTACATCCCTTCCCATTTATGCCTAAATATGAATGAAAATTTGTTTATAGGTTACCATGAAAAGTGAAAACCATTTATCCCTCGATCCAATATTATGTGACTATATAATATATTCCTTCAGTGTCCTCGTAGTCTGATTTAAAATGTCTTGTACCATGCCATTTTTTCATAATGTTAAACTGAACAATTCTCCAACCCTCATTTACAAGAAATTTTATTTGTCGGGATGGTTTATTATTCAGGGACAGCTTTGATACATATTCTATTTTTATTTTATGATGTTATTCATTTGAAAATACACCATTCTTGATCTTGAGAAATATAAACATCCATAAAATTACATAGCTATAAAAAATCGAAGGCATGTGTCTTGAGGACTCGTATGTTTGACCATTCACAATATACCTTAGTTGGAATTGTATAATTCCCAAAATAAAATGGATTATGAACCAAATAGAAATTCAACCATAGGAGTTTCTTTTCGTATATACGTACACCCCATTAACATCTTGTTGGAAACTATTATTAAGGTTACTCATCGCATAATTTTTCTATATCATGGCTCGGATTCATAAATATCAAAAACAAGGTTATGAAAAACCCCTCATTAATGTCTAAAATTTATTAGGATACATATAGAGGATCTATCCACTTAATTCATGTTCAAATCTATTTGACCTAAATCATCAATGACATTAGTATAGTTTTAATGATTCTAAACAGTGAATTAAAAGTTACACTAATCTCACTATGTTGAGAATATTAAAAGGGAACTACGGGTAAAATTTGAGTACCAGCTCAGTAAAACTATGATTCACATGGTATAAAAAAATTGGGAAATAAAAAATGATAAGATAACAAAAATATTTTATGCCAAACACCCTCCCATTGGGGCCAATGAAAAATTCTTGTTACACCCACTAATCCCCCTATATATGGGACATAAAACAATTAGGGAAATAATAAATGAGACACAACATTTTTTGGGTATCCCAATAAAACCCTAGAAATATTGAAAAAATACTATCTGTGAGTCTATCAGACCTAGAAAATATTATATCATTAAATGAACATACCAATTTGATTATTCCAGATGGTGACTAAAATTGATGTTCAATGAATAAATTATTCAAGTCATTTTTAGAGATATTATTTTATAAAACAATGCAAATTGTGATTTTAGTTTCTATAAGTGATAAAGAAAAAACATTACAGAAAAAAAGTATTCATTTTTATTGATTGATAATGGAGGAATATCCATGTCTTAAATTCTCACCCAAATACTACCAACATGAAATAAAATATTCATAATACATATAATGAGGCCCATCTCTCTTTGGTTATCAAATTAACTACCATAAGAAGAAATCCATAATTAGTCTTTTATAATGATTTCATTTTCCCGAATTCAATTTCAAATATTGGGAGCATATTCTTGAAGAGACCCCTGAGGTGTCAAACTTTATTCTGGGTAGCTTCAAAATTTTCATTTGTTGACGAAAATTTCAAATTTGACATTTCTATATGATACACTTATAATTTTATATCCTTAGTTTGTGTGACCAAATGATCATAATATCATCCATCATTATCAAAAAAGCATTTTTGAATATCTGTAGTATCTTTTATGGGTTCATCGTAATGATTAGAAGTATTGAACTTTGTAATTTCACATTCCTAACTATCTATGTATTTTCAAGTTACGATTATCTAGTGGATACAGATATTCAGGTGACGGTAATCAAATCCACACAAATCTAATCCTTTGAAATGTTTGAGATGGTTGTCTGACTTATCAGTCATCTACACTAGGGGGTATCTTTGATGATCGTAGAAATATAGTTCAATGACCACCATCCCACATTTGAACATTCGATCTCAATGAAAATATCATGTACTCGATCTGCCACTTCAACATTTAAATAATCCGGCATTGTAACAATATATGAGAGGTTTGTAATAAATAATAATTGTATAGTTGGAAAATCATCCATATATTACTCTTTCCCATCATTAGTAACTAGGATGATAGGCTCAAAATAATTTTTTGGTGTTTCCACAGTTTGCCTATTGGGATTGACATCAACTGAGTTGTCGGTAGAGTTAGATAAAAAATAGATGTACACTACCTTTAGTATGGAGGGGATCTGTTTTATAATCTCATAGAAAAACAAACATTTTCATGATGAGATTTATTCTACCATATGATTAAATGTGAATGGAGTTTCAATCATTGGAATAGTAGAGGAAAGAAACTTCGGAAACTGTTGATCAACATTCCCCAAAATCATTTTGGGATAATATTCACTCCACATACTAGAACAATTATGTGAATAATTTAGTGGGGTTTCTTTGAAAGGATTTGTAATTTTAATTCCATAATACTCTTTCATCATTATATTTTATATCCAGTGGAGAATAATTGGGCGAGGCTCTCGAATCTGGGATAGAGGAGAAGGGATATATTGTTTCATATATGGAAATTGTTGGGAATATCTACAAATAATGTATAATTCAAAGATGGTAACTCCATCCATATTTGTATCTGATGTTAAATCTCACAGATAAACTATGTATGATAACTCCTCCATAGTCCCATCACCATTATCAGTCAATAATCATAAAGGAGTTATGTAAGAAATAAAGGTAATTTTGGAAAAGTCTCACAAGTGTTTGACCATGCCACATATACCCTAGTATCTCAAGTGAATAACATAAATATTTAGTAATGCATGGAGGAAATATGTATGTGGAATTTCCATAGTAGGATGATATTCATAAAATAGATAGTGTTCCTCTACAAAGTTGTACAATAATTAGAATATCTTGTACAGATGATATAGATACCCACCTTCTTTCATTTTGTTCCATAATTTTTATATTCAAGAAAGGGTGGGTAATTCTAGGATGATAAGTTATCCCAATAACAATTTAGACACATTCATCAGGGTAGATACCCTAATAATGGTATATGAGTATTGGGATAGGAAGTCTATCCATTCTTGAACAAGGAATGGAAACCCACTAAACAGAAGTCAGTAGAAATGTCATGACTTAATATATAGCTCCATGTGTTATAATTTACTACAATGGGATTAGCCTAGTATAACCAAGAATTCCTCACCATTATTTAGTTGGATTAGTCCTAATACGACAGACATTTTTCCATGGAACACTAGCTTGAATGAAAGCATATTCAATCATTAAATTTAATGACTTAGTAGGTGTGGTTGGGATGGCCAATTATTTATTATATTATGGTTATTATGTCTCTTATAATCATAGAATAATTCTTGGTATTTTCCAATGTATTGGATAATGGTAGGAATTCATTCAACATATTTACAAGAATGGAAATTCCACATATTTTATAAATGTCTTATAATATGATCACAACTTCACCATGTGATAGAAGGAATGTGTTGGTGTCTGACCATTGAAAACTAACTAATTTTGGCATCACCTTAGTCAGTGAATAAATTGAAAATTTAGAGACCCAAAATTATTGGTATAAAATGATATCCTGCCATAGTTAATGTAATTCCATGTAGTTCTAGTTCTCCCAGAATGCCTAATACCATTCATCTAAAAAGCCCCCTCCCAACCAAACATCCAACTTGGAGATTCAAAATCCATTGGGAATGACTTGAGATATGTTGAATATGGACATATAAGGTTGAATAGATTATTTAAAGGACAGATCAAGGTTTTTTTAGTTCCCTATGTACAGATAAAACAATTCAGTACAAATACATTCACTTGATCTAAACCAGAAATTACATTCCCTATTGTAGAGACATTCACATGGGCATACTCCCAAGACATCTTAGATCCGAAGAATGTGAGATTTTTATCGTCTGGTGGAATGAGAGAATAAAGAAAAGTAATGAAGATTTAAATTGCTTGTATGTTTAATATTGGGTAGTCTATAACGATTATGGAAAGAGGATTCTTTAGAATACCCTCCTCAGGAATGATGTGATGTCAAATATCCTATTCAGTATTCTAAGCCATGGGAGTCTCTCTCTTATATTCAACTATCAAGATAAAATCTAGAAACATTTTTATCCCAGTGATATGTTCAGAAATGTTATATGAGATTCATTGAAGATATCAATATTAAAATTTTAAGGATGATAATTTTCCTCGGAACCGTCTCTTTATGAATGAATTGGACTATTAGGAAGTAGTTTGTGAAGGCGTTGTCTGATAAGTCATTTTCCAGTGATGTGATGGTCCTTGGAACAATACATCCATGAAAAATATAACAACTATACAAGAGATCTTTAAATATTTTTCACTATTTAGGAATAAATTCTTCACTTATTTATTGTAGTTTTTTGAGGGGTTCCACAAAGGAGGAATTATTTGATAATAAGAAAAAATTGGGATAGATTGTAGAGTGCTTAGTTCACCATGAAATCTGGTAAATGATATATGATAAGGCCCCACTATATATTTATTTGGTCCCCTAGTTTGGTCCCACATTCATAAAAAACCTTTTCAGAAGAGGACAACATTCTATATTAGAATTACTACATATTTGTCCTGATTATAACCCATTGTAATTGGGGAGTAATTTTTTGGGTATTGAAATTTACACACACAATAACACAAGAATATTATCAAACATGGAAATGGGTAGAAATAAATCCCAAAATATGATTGAATGAAATATTCAATAGTTAAATATCGTGAAGATGGATCGATCCATTGAAGAACAACTAGCATCCCAGAATTCTACTCTGTAGGCCATTCAACCTCATTGTGAAGAACCCCAAAGACAAAATAGTTTATAAGATTATCCATAACACCAAGTACCAGAACCAAAATCACATTACTTTGCGGGTTGGGTGATGATTTCCACCCATGTGAATGATCATCCCCATAAACTAAATAGTTTGCAGGACATTGCAGTACCACCTGAGCCAATGAACAAAATAGAGTCATTTTCATTGATGGTTGGTTATTTCTAACCCCACAAATGATTGCACCCATGAACAAAAATATTTCACTAAAGGATATTGTACTTTTGTCACCCACAAATGCAATGATCTCATTTTTGAGGAAAGGCAGTGATTCCCACCACCGTGAATGATCGCTCCCCACTGTATAGGAGAATTTTGGGTCAGATAATCTTGTTGGGATCCTACAAAACAATCCACATTTCCACTGTGTATGATCATCCATGAAAGTATATGAACCCTACACTCATCTATAAATTTACCCCAATGGGGTTTAAAATATGACTGATAAGACCAAACCAAATAGAGATGAATGAAACGAGTGAAGAAGAAATAGAAAAAATTATTCCACACCATCGATTCCAGTAAGGTAAAAATATTCATCATAGAATAAAGGTAAAAGTAATAAATTCTCTAGAAGTATTATATTTCGAGCTCCATTTCTATAAATGACTATGTAGGAAATGAATAGATGGACCATTGTGAACAAGCACCCGACCTATAATAATTCCATTTGGCTAGAACCTACCCCCAATAATACAAATTCTACACAGGAGGATCTCACCCCAGTGTAGAAAAATTATAAAATGGAGGATCACAGCTCCAAAAAGCGACATGAAATGTGGATAGAATCTAGACCCCTATAGAAACATGATACATAATTAGATCCCATGTTTGTTTTCGGCAGCACATCATGGACGATACACTCACCCATATAAAAACATTTTTCACAGCAGAAACCCCATCCTTCTTAAGAACCTACTTTTGCGGAGTGGGGTGTCCTTGGGAATTTAATAATCAACATATAATCACTCCCTCATGAGGTTTCCTCATATCCCATGTTGGATCCTCCGTGAACCAGTGTAATAGTATTACAGAAAGGCCACTTCCATGCCACCCGACATACACAATAATACCATCAAGAACATCCCCATGTCCTCTTGATTTTACATACCCACAGTTTGTAGAGTCACGGGGGAAACCTACACAACAAGGAAGACCTTCATAGTTTCCTTATGTTTATATTTCATGGTAATGTGGGTTCTGACCTTGAGGTGCTCATGTGAATCTCCTCATTCCAGGTGGTAATATAGGGTACCACACTTTCCTTTACCTTTTAAATGGAATGAGATACTCTACCCCCTAGAACAAAATTTAGGGAATCCCTCCTAGTGTAATCCCCTAGACATTCTAGTGGGAGGGGGTGTTTTTCCTCCTCATTACCTTATCCTGGGATGTAGCCAGATAAATCACCATATGTGACTGTCCCAGTTAACAAAATAAATTTTTCAATTTGAACATTCAATACCCTCTCCCTCTCTTTTAGGGCGTCATCTCATCATCCACTAGTGGATAAAGTGAAATCATGTGATCTTCAAATCTACTACTTCTTGTCATTTCTCATACAAAGAAAGAAAAAATTTGGTATATAAGTTAACTGGGATAATGAAAACTACCTAATCCCAAACCTCCTATGGAAAGAATACAAGTGTACTCCCTATGCACATTAGGTCAATTGGGACTCTTATTCAATTTAACTCTAACCATTACAAAAATCGAATGGGCCTCCTTCATATATATAATCCCAGAACACTATTAGAATGGTCCTCTACAACACATAAGACCCAAAAAAACATTCTTATATGGTCCTTATCTATATATATAATTCCAAACATTTCATGAAATGGGATATTTCCAAGAATAAGCTCAATAACCATGCATCAAACATTAAAGGTTCAAATTCCTAATGAAGTAGTAACTAATTTAAATCCTTACGAGTGTAATCCCAAATTATTCCACCCAAATGGGTAGCTCCAGGAATATTCCCATATCATTCCAAACTACATGACATTTGATTCCCAACTAACTTGGATATGTATAATGTGTCCTTGTGTTCTACTCACAATACCCCAATCCACACGAATATTCTATAAGACACTACCCTTATTGTTTCATTTCCACCCATGTGACCATATATATTCAGAGCCCCTCAGGCCGCCTCGGTGTAAATATCACATGAACGTGGAAAATAAACATTTCACCCAAACATTCTTATTGTATACCATTAAAATGGATGGTTGAGTCATTATCACACAACATTAGGAGGTGATGTTCCTTGTAATTTTCCCCGAACTACATGGGTTCTGATCCCCCATAAAATTATGAGTGGAATGCATGTCTTATAGGATTTGTCCCATCATGAAAGATACTATTTTCACCCTTGGATGATGGTCAACTATAGACCGCCTCAACACGTTTCCTAAAAAAATTGTCTTATCAAATGACCTAAAATTATTTGATACATTCATAGAAGGGTTTCCATTTATGGATAAACTCATATAAATACAGATATCCCCACTGATGGATAACCCCGGATACATATAGATATCCCCATCGATGGAAAACCGTTGATATGTATTGAATATTTTGAACCTATACATATTAATGTTTGATCGTTAGCATTGGTATATCAACATATTCATACATGGGAATGAAAAAGGATTCATACACATCTCTTAAATTTATAAGATATTGATGTAATAAGAAATAGTTCCCCTCATTACGATGTGATTATTCCAAATTTCCATCCTATCGGTCAAAATGAGTTCGTAAGGGTCACTGGCCATGTTAAACAACAAACACCTACCTTTGAAATGTTTTTCCATGAGTAACCATAGATATAAAAGACATTGGAAATATTTAGATCAATGAATAAAACCCATTAAAGGTCATTTGAATATTTTTTACTCAATGTTAGTGACTGCATATCATTTAACCCCATGAATTCAACCTATCGGGTAACAATTATATTTCGTTGAAAACAATCATTAAACCATGTCTCAGTCATTTGTCATGACTCAATATCCATTTGTCCCCTATCTTCATTGGTTAATTATGAATTTCCATATTACCTCCCATGATAAACTAATGGGTTTATCAACAACTATGTCATCCTATACCCTATATTATGGTCAATTTTTGTTACAATCTCATGTCATGTACACTTCCATTCTAAGGGATAATGATATCACGATGGTCTAGTTGTTTTGAGTTTGAAAAACATGACCCCAAATGAATAATAAAGACACATAATAATGAAGATCATATATATAGTGAAAAAATCATAGAATCAAGAGAATCGGTAGGAAAAAGTATGCACATGTGTTCACCATGAAAAATGGAAACAAGTTTTATTGGAATGCTCATTAAATCTAGCATCATATTTGGTTCACCTAGGTTATACACACATGTGACCAGAATCTTGAATATTCTTAAATGTTTTGATAAATCAAGTATAATATTAGGGAAATAAACATATAAAATGGTTTAAAACTGTTAAAAACATCAAATATTTAGGATAATGATTAAAAACTCAATACTCATTGAGAGATGATACCCTGAATTAGAGAAACATGCCAAGGAGAACTAGAAATGATCCATTTTTAGTGATATTATTATTTATGAATGAGATTAATGCTGATTATAATCCAACTAATATGTATCATCATAAAAAATTCTAATAATCCATAAATGATGATAAAATTGAGATTTATCAATGTATGTGCCATTGAAACTCTCTATCGTCCACTATTTAATAAACATTCCCAAAATTCATTGTTACATAGAATAATGATCCATTTATATAGAAACATGGTGAGATATAAATTATTTTCCACATGTATAGATTGGTAGATCAATAAAAATCCAAAAAAGAAGGTTCATGTATAAAAAACAACAATTCATGATCATTGTAACACCCCGAGATTTTATGAAACATATTCTTTTTAATTTCATTAATGTCTTGTATTGTATACTACACCAAAAGGAGCATTCACAACACGCATCCTTGACTTGCCTTGCATTACACGCAATCACGACCTTTCTCGATAGCGTGTGTAGTACGCGATAACGTGTTTCACTAAACAACAATACGCTATTAAAATATTATTAAAACTAGAAATTATGAATAGTAATAACCACTTTTTGAAATTTTGTAAATTTTATTTTTCAAAATGGACTTCATTTTTGGATTCGGAATATCGGAATTAGCTTAGGGTGAAATTTTGGTACTTTTCAGATAACTTTCATTTTCTGATGAATAGTGAAAATTACTAAATTTTAATTAAAAACAACCTTTTTAATCGAAATAATTAATAGTGATAAATTATTAATTTGTTTGTTTTTAAAGTATATTTAGAATATATTTTTAAAATTTAATACAATGTTGGTCATTAGATATAATTTCACATTTAAACCAGACATAAACAAGTGTCAATCTTTTGATAGTTATTATCTCTTAAGAACACGCTATTTGTTTTGACGATGGGAATTATTTTTTAAATTAAGTAATGAAACTGATATATTTTGAATTTGGTATAATAGAAATAATTTTTTAGTTCATAATATCAAATCTAGCTTAGGTCTAACTTTTGATATTTTTCTGAAACGTTCATTTTTTTGATGAATAGTGAAACCACTAAGTGGTAGTTAAAAAAATGAATTTTTCATAAAACATAATTTTACTGCTTCTATGAGTGGAATTTCAAAAATCTCAGAGACACAGTTGATGTTAGTGAGTAAAATGTGTTTCAATGAGATGAAAATATTTTTGGGTGAATAGTAACTTTTTACTTTTATTTACCACGGTTAAAAGTAAATAGGGTAATTAAGGGTAAAAATGAAATTATTATTACCCTAACACATGTTCTAATTTTATTGGATAAGTGTAATTAGACCAAAAACAGCCTTAGGAATAAAATATGACCATTTAGGCCCACTTGGATTAGATTAGGAATTTTATTATTAATTTATTTAAAGAAGGGATAAAATAGTTAAAATCAATGTTTAATAAGTATATCATTTTTAATATAGGGTTATACATAAGATAAATTCTACTATAAATATTCATTAGAAAAATATAATGATTTCCTACATAATGGTATTTTATTTATAATTTTTAGACATTAAATAATTTAATTTATTTATGACACGACGATGATGCAGTAATTATCTTATTAATGAAATATTGACATAATTGATGTTATAAATACCCAAATAAATTTAATTTGAGACTTTTTATTAATTAAAATAATCTTCTAGGTTAATATGACATGTTAGTATTGATTTAAGTAACTTTTTTATAACTAATCATTCTGTTATGAGTTTCACAAAAATCAATTACTAAATAGTGTCAAAATTGACATAAAATAGTTTTTAAAACAAATATTATATTATTAATTGTTATTTTATTCCTAAAAATCTAAGGTTAGGACAAATGAATTAGATAAGGCTATATATATTAATAATAGACAACTTGGGGTTCGTTTGGCTTGTTATAGTAAGTTTATAAACCTTATAGTATAAGAACACAAGAAGACATTGTAAAAGTAAAATTATTTAACTTAATGTTAAATCTAAATGATAAGTTTAAAATAGAAACCTAAGCTTGTCTAAATTCTATTGGATGCAAGGATTTATACACATCCCCACCTTATCTTAAAAATAACTCAATTTGGAGCTATTAAAAACCGAATATGACTTTATAATAAAATAATATTTTTAGTTATTCCAAAGGTGCCCCTCTCCTCCCTTATAAAAGGGAACCTCATCCCTCTCTTCCTCACACCACTTTGAGCCTTCAATATCGGCCAAACCCTGCCAAATTCTCTTCTCCACTTCCCTAGAAACATACTATAGGTCCTGTTCTTCTTCAAAGAACAATTTTAGTGCCCTAAGAGTAGGACTCAAAGAGGCGCTTCAAAGAAGAGGTAATGTCAGTTACCGATTCTTTCAACATTATTTCTTCTTCCACTTCTTCTTCTTAGGTTGTTTCATTATGAAGTAATAACATCAGTATCACTCATATACTGATATGTTATTATAATTATGAAACAACCCTATTTCACCATATGCCCATCCTACGGAAAACGAAATCACCGCACGTGCGTATGTACGGAATATCGTCTCCACGCCGTGGTGTAATCTATTTTCCACCACCACCTTACATGGATGGGTATAATGGTGTAAATAAATAACTATATATGATTATTTTAAATTAATATTTATTCTTAAATAGTACACATACACTTCAATACAATTCCACTATCATGGGAATGATATCATCGCTCGTGCGTACGTACAGACTACCGTCTCTACGAAGGCGATGAGATTCATTTTCCACGATTAACCATTCAAGAATGATTATAAAGTATATATAATGAGTAATAGTGAAATATATGACATAATAATGCTACTGGATTTATGTATATATATATATATATATGTATGTCATATACTCAATTCCATTCAATTCAATAAGGAAACGAAAACAATGTTCATGCGTACGTACGGCCTACCGTCTCCATGAACGGTGTATTTCATTCCTTTTTCCGATCTATAATATATATGTATATAATGAATATATATTATTTATAAATCATGTTTTAAATTATGGAATTATGTAAATCATGATATAAGTAATAATATCAAGAACCACGAGTCGAAACACATATGATAAATGAAATGATTTTACCCAGAACGCTCTTTAACATAGAATATACAAAAGAACGGGTAATATAAAGTCATAAGTGAACCATATATTATATCATAACAATGAATATGATTCTGTAATAAGTCAGTTACATTATTTAAATCATTATACAGGAGGTTCGGACACTTACGAATCAAATCGGACCTAAGGTAAGGGAAAATATCACAATCTCATTTTTATCCGAGATTGTTTATACTTTGGTATTTACTGGGGTGTATTTTATCATCCACATCCATGTTTCCTCAATAGGTAATAATAATATCCTTCTACAATAGTTTATATCCAATTTTACCCTTCGGTGAGTTTTTAGTAAAAGATATAAATGGAATATTTTGTCGTTTTTCACACGAGGTACTTTTTGACTTTTCCGAAAAAAGTACGAGAAGAATGTTTTTTTAACTTATACGGCATGAATGGATTTTAAAACAATATTACCAAGAATCTTCCTTTACATGTTTTCAAGTTTATTTTTAATCAAATTCTTTTAGTTTAAAATTTTATGACATGTTAAGAAAGGAAAAGTGTTTTTGAAGTAGAAAGGATATTTTCCTCAAGAATGGAGTTCAAGTGTTTTATCAAAATTATTTTCCATCTAAGATAATAAAGGGTTATGTTTTTATCCCTATTATTACATTAATTTGATTATGTTGTGATGGAATTATTTTTTTGAATTCCTTTATCTTATATTAATTTTTTTATGATGTCACGATGTTTAAGATTCCCATTTTTATTACATGCGTTATGCTATAATGTATGGTTTATGATTTTGTGGCACACATAAGAATGGTATTATTATGAGATGGGTGGGACCTATATCTCCCTCCAATGCATTGGGTAAGATTTTATATCTCATGAGATAGACATGGCTGGAATGGCAGGTTAAACCGGTTCAGTGAAACAGGGCTGAAACGAGGAATGAACTCGGTTCAGAAACGGACTTTTTCCACTAAGATAGTCTTGGCAATGAGTCTTGACTAATAAGAAATAATTATCTATGATTATGTGTGTATGACACAAAGTTTCCTGTTTTATGTTATGATTATTGTGATTACATTTCACTACTATGATTTATCCCATGTTATGAAATTATGATTTCTTTTGCAGGTTAAGATTTCCAAAAGTTATGTTCTTATGTATATGATGTGATTGATATTTCTTTTGTTTACCCTTACTGAGAATTTGTGCTCACCCTTTTATGTTTTCTTTTCCCCAAGATATAAATAAAGGTTTTAGGTAAAAAAGGAAGATCTTTATGGGAGATGTTGAAGATCGTTCACCACGATTAGAAGATTATATTCCGAGTTTCCAAAGACAGTAAACTATTATGGTCCTTGTGTGTGTGTTTTTGTTATGTACTAAGTATTCCGCAAAATTAATGTAATGTCCATGTACGTCAAGCTTTGGGTCTCTACAATCATAGATTCACTCGGATGCAATGAAATTGTAGTTTGATGGAGTGAAAATGGGTGAGGTATGGAAATGAAGTCTATAGTTCTATGGGGTAATTAATTTGGTATAAAAAGGATCAAAATGGAATATTAAGTACTATAACACACTGATATTTTATGTGATTGATTATTTTTAATTTATTTGATTAATTATGTTGTATGTTACACCAATATTAGCTTGGGATACACACAACAATGTATTTTATTGCAGTATACGCAACAATATTTTTGGCTAGTGTTGCACAAAATTTCAAGTTATTTTAATAGAATATATATATTTTTCAATTTCAAAATGAAATAATTTTGGATTATGTTATACACAACAACAAAGTTTGCTAACAACACACACACCACTGACTTGTCTTGTGTTACACACAACAGTGACCATCCTCGGTAGCTTGTGTTGTACGCGATACTGAGTTTCACTAAAAAACAATATATTATTAAAATATTATTAGTGGACATAAACCAGTAGTTATGAATAGTATTAACCACATTTTAGATTTTATATAACCGTAGAATTTATCTTAAACAATAAAAATAACATTATATGAGAAAAAAGTCAATTTTTTGGATAAAATAACTATTTTTAAAATAATTCAGTTGTACCGCCTTTTGATGGCCCACTAAGTTTAATTTTTTTTATCTTTTATATTTTCAATTTGAAAAAAATAAATTCCCTCTTTAGATGCATAATATCCATATTTACTTTGCATTAATTTTGGGTAATTGTCTGATAAAATTCATATTTTTATAAATATTGAAAAATACTGTATTTGAATTCAAAACTGCCTTTTAATCCAATATATTTGTATAGTTAGACTGGACATTTAATTGTTTTAAAGAATAATTGGATTATATTTTTACCATTTAATTCATTTTTTTCATTATATGAAATTTATATTTCAAATTGGACATAAACAAATGTTAATATTTTGATACTTATTACTTCTTAATACCCCAATTTTTTATTTTGACAATGAAAATTAATATAAAATTAATTACTGCAACTTCTATGTTTGGAATTTGAAAAAATGGATTCCTAAGTTGGAATTAGGAGGTCAAAATTTTGTAAATATGTGCCTTATATTTTTATACATTATGAATATTAATTTCAGTAGTTATTTTATTTAGCATGGTTAAAGGGTAAATATTGTAAATAAGGGTAAAAAATATATTATAATAATATTAAACTACCCTAACACGTGCCCTAATCATATTGGACAGTATTATTATGACCATTGGGATCATTAGAACGATTTTGGGACCCCATGGATTCACTTGTATGTTAAAATGACATTTTATGAGAATTAATTTAAAGTAAATATAATTATAACATAAACATATTAATTTTACTAAATCTATATTAATATGGAGTAAGATAATAGATATATATTTATATAAAAATTAATTATAAATCTATAATGATTTCCTATATCATTTTTTCTTATTTATAAATTTTATACATTATTTAAATTTATTTAATTATGACACAACTATGATGTACTGACTACCTCATTACTGAATGATTAAAATAAATGAAATTGTAAATATTAATATAAAGTTAATAGGAATATTTTGAGGTCATACAGTAATTTTATGGATTAAAATGACATATTATATATGATATAATGCATTTTTTTGAATTAATAAGGATTTTGTGAATGTTTTTTTGAAAAAATCAATTATGAATAGTATAAAAAATTCACATTATTCAAAACATAAATCCTAAAATTGTTTACTCAATGATATTAAATTCCTAAAATTTTAATATTAATTTTTTTTTAAAATTAGTCCTAATATCTCATAAATAACATTTTTTGGGTCTTTTTACATGATATTTTAATTACATTTACCCACAATGTGTAAACAATATGATTTAACGGTAAGATTTAAAAGGGTAAAATAATGGTTAATCCCAAAATATAAGGATACAAAATATTCAAAACGTGTCTAAAAATTATTAGTTGATGGTTATTTGAACATACATAATTTTATCATCTAATTAGATGTGTTTTTTGACTATTTTTAATAGAAATTAAATTTATAATAAATTAATATTATAAGACTTTCATAAAATTCCCCAAACCTCTATTATAAAATGGAACCTCCTCCCGCTCATATTTACTCCATTGTGAGCCTTCAATCTCGGCTAAAACCTTCCCATTTATCTTCTAAACTTCACTAGTAACTTTATAGAGTTTTTTTTATTCTCAAAAGGCCAACTCTACTGCCCTAATAGTAAATTTAAATGAGGCAGGTCAGGGAAGTGGTAAAATATTCTACCGATTCAATCATATTTATTTATTCTTCTACACCCTAATATTTATTAGTATCATTATAATTTAATAATCTCTGTATCACTATTATACTTATATGTTATTATAAATATGAATTAAACCTATTTCACCTTCTATCCATCCTACGAAAAATGAAAACACTGCGTGTTCATACGTATGACTACCGGTCTCCACATAGTAGTGTGATATGTTTTTATCAACCACCATACTTGGATGGGTATAATGGTGGAAATAATAACTATTTATGATTATTATAACATGATAATAATTATAAGATATTTTAAACTATCCACTTAAATACCATAAACAATTATGGTAATGATATCGTCACTCGTGCGTACGTATGACTTTCCGTATCCACGACGCGATGAGATTCATTCTCCACTTTATCAATTCAAGAATTATTATAAAGTATATATAATAAATAATCATGAAATATATGACATACTAATTCTATTGTATATATATATATATATTTCATTTACTTACATCCCCTCAATTTAATAAGAAAACAAAAATAGCGTTCATGCGTACGTACGACCTACCATCTCCAAGAACGGTGTATTCCATTCCCTTTATCTATCTATTATATATGTATTTGTATACTGAATATATATAATATATAAATCATGTTTTAAATTAGAGTTAATTAAATCATGAAATAAGTAATAAAATATATAATAACAATTCAAAACACATACAATAAATAAAATGATTACTACACAAAATTTTGATTTATCATGGAACTGACAAATGAATGGGTAATATAAAGATGTAAGTGAATAATATATGATATCATAAATATAATTATGGTTCTATTTCTAGTAAATAATTTTTCTCAACCCACTATAAAAGTGTTTCAGACACATATGGATGAAATAGGACCTATGTTAAGGGATAACTTTTCCAATCTCATTTTATCTGAGATTGTTCATATGTAAATATTTATTGGGGATATATTAATTATCCATGTCCATTTATTCTAAAAATCTTATCATAAAATGTAAACTATTTTTAATAAGTATTATAAAATTCATTTTTACCCATTTTGACTTTTACTACATGGTTTGGAAGGAATCTTTCTTTTGTTTTCCATATGAGGAATTTTTTACTTTTCCAACAAAATTATGAGGAGAATTTTTTTTATCATATATGGACTTAATGGGTTTTTACATCTTCATAACGCCTTATTTACATGAATCTTTCTCTACATGTTACATTTTTACATTCAAAAAAATTCTAAATTTTTAAAATTGAATGACATACTGAGAAAAGAAAACAATTTTTAAGAAGAAAGTATATTTTCCTCATGAATTAAGTTCAGGTGTTTTATCTAAATTATTTTCCATCTATGATGACATTGGCTAATGTTTCTATCCATATTATTACTTTAATTTGATTATGTTTATTATATAATTATTTTTATGTAGTCTATTTATTATATATAGATTATGTAATGATGGCAAGATGTTTTAGAATACCATTTTTTAAATGGCTTATGATATGATGACATATTTATGTTTTTGTAGAACACATAATAATGGTTCTATTATGAGATGGGTGGGACCTATATCTCCATCATATTAATTGGGTAATGATTTAAATATCTTAAGATAAACAAGACCAGAACATTAAGTAAATCTGGTTCAGTAATACATGGCTAGAACAACAAGTAAATATGGTTCCATAATAAATGGAAAGAACGACATGTAAACCTGATTCAGCAATGGACATTGTCCACTGTGACAATCTTGGAAACAATCCCTTGACTACCTTCGAAATCATATTATGTTATTATTTATATTCTAAAATTCCATGTTTTATTCAAATACTATTTTAACATGGCCAATGTTCCTTTAGGATCAATCCATACGAACTACCAATATTTAGTTCATGACTCGGGATTTGGATATTAAAACATTATGTTCATGTTTTTATAATCAAATGTATATGTTTTGTTTTATGGTCTCCTTGTTTAACATTAATAAGAATTTTCACTCACCTTTTTTATGTTTTCTTTTCCCCAATACATAATGAAAGGTTGTAGGTATACAAACAAAATGGGATTATCATTATGGGAGATGTTGAAGATCTTTCAACAAGTTTGAAGATAATGTTCTCAGTTTCCATAGATACTATACTAATACGATTTTTGTGCATCTATTTGTGTCATGTATTAAGTATTTCACAAAAGTATTGTAATATACATATACGCCAATCTTGGGACTCTAAAATTACAGTAAAATTATATTTTTATATCATCAATACACAGAAACATGGTTTGGTCAAATTTGATGCCAAACTATGTGCCAACTATGTTTGTATTTTTTCCCATCCTGAGAACTCTCATGGTTTGGCCAAATATTTTTTCCAATATTTCAAAAACCTTTCTTTTATTTAAATTATAAAATTTTTATATATTAATCGGTGGATATATCAATATTGATAATTATTTTCCTTCAACCACTATCCCACTAAGGAGTTTTTTCCATTAACCACACATTTTCCTTGTGGTTTAAAGATTATTGTTAAAATAATTCTGTAACAATGAACCCATAAAATACATCTAAACCTCTATAAAACAAACCATAATCCCCTAAAACTAAACAAAATAATCATAGCCCAATATTACATTATTAAAGGCATAATATAACTCGTAACACATGAGAAAATGGATATCATTATATACACTATAATGCATGAAATCATACTTTTACACAATGTTCCAAATCAAAACATCATATTTAGATATTTCATAAGCTACTATATACTCACACATCAATATATAATAAAAAAAATTAAAACCATTTGTGAACTCATTCATCTCTCATGTCATATATTGATATTAATGATTTATATTTTCTATGGATTCAAATCTTTATAATCTATTTTGACACATTCTTTAGTACATACTCTAAAGATTAATCCCTAATATCCTTCATGTAACAAGATGAAATCCATTATATACCTCATATACTTAAGGATATCCTTAATATAAGACTAATACATTTCATCCAACTAAACATGATAACAATACAACTTGATAGGAAACATCATGGGTACTTTATAATAAGAAATTTAAGATAGATCTTATCCCATATGCTTATTGGAACCAACTCATTTTACATTTATCTCACCTATTGTGTCAAAATAAAAATTTTCCTAGATATATGAATACTATATGATGTTGGAATAAATCTCATTATATATATTTTGATATTAACTCCATTTAGTATATGTTCAATGTATGTATATTAACATAGTCCGAGCGTCCTATTGAATATATCACGAATGATCTTGATTCCATTGGAATATTTTGACCCACATAAATCATTCATAGAGAATAATATGTGTATCTAGTATTTAATAGACTCTTTTTATGTCATTTCCAATAAGTAGTATATCATCAACATATACAAATTTGAATTAGGCCACACTCTCATGATGCTTAATGTAACAACATTGTCACATTCCTTACTTATGAAAACAAAATATATTACATCTTTATTATATATAACGATTCAAAACCTAGATTACTAAATTTATACATAAATGTATATATTCAAAATTCATATTAAAATATTCATTTCATAGAGTAAAAATATTTACAGTTTTCAATTTAGACATATTCTATTTTTTTTCCATTAAGGAATGTTGTTTTAAAATATATCTATTAAATATCATAGTCATTGAAATATCTTATATATAGTAGACTTATAAGGGAATTAACCATTTAAAGAGGGGGAAATACTTAATCCTAGTCAATTCCATAGTTTTGAAAAATAATTTTATGAATTTACCATTATGTATAGTTACATAATTTACTTCAATGATCAGTTTTTTCTTAAATATCGATTTTTACCAAAGGGTCTATACATCAATAAGTTGATGAAAAAACCCATAATTGGTTCTGAAACATGGAATCAATCATTGAATTCATCATTTATTTATTACGTGAATATTTTTAGTTATCTACATCCTCCGCTAAAGAAGAAGGATAATTATATATAACTAATTATGTGTCAACATCTGTTGTGTCCTGAATATTATATATTTATAGATCTTTAACCTATTTTTTCATAATTTGTATTTTTTATTGAAAAAAATATTCCATGATGTCTTATTGTACCAATTCCACTTCAAAATCATTTATTCCATGATAGTCAACTTCACCAAAATCAATCATTACCCAATTATCATACTTGAGGATGTGCTTCCTCTCATGAATAATGTATTATCTTGAAAAAATCACTTTCGAATGTTTGGGGTTATGTATTTTTTTATTTAATTCATTTGGATAAACTATAAAGATACAATTTTTTCATTGGGGTGAAATTTTGATTCCATAGTTAGTATTGAAAAATTTCTCACAACCCTATGTAGGAATATTGAAAAAAAAAAGATATCTTTACACTCTATAACAAGAAAAGAATTAAAATTTTCAGGTTACATAGTACTTTGGATAGTGAATATTATAAAATTTTTACAATATATCCCAAAAATTATAATTGAAAACATTCACAATTCATTAACAACAAAACAATTTCATTCAAGTTGTAGTTCCACCATTCACTAACAGTCTTCTGTAATGGTGTATAATTATATGGAAGATGGGATATAATCTTACACCACTATGGAAAATCAATTCATTATTATCAAGTATTTAGACCACTTCTGTTATTCCAATGTGTTTTTTTATTTTTATCATGTTGATTATCATCGTCATTCATAAATTATTTGAATTTATGAAAAAAATAAAAACTTAAACATCATTATATGGACATATCTATTTCTAATTGAATCATAATTAATAGTGATTAAGATTGAATTTTCACCACTACATTCATTACGAAATAGCCCATATATAACATTTTGTACTAACTAAATATGATTTGTAGATCTATCACCTTGTAAAATAAGGTATTATAGGACATTGTTTCTTATAAAGAAGCATGAAATTTATCAAGAGTTTTTTTCTCAAAAGAGTATACATAACCATATAGATAGATCTTCCTCAAATGATTTTCATTTACATGATTATTTTTTTTATTCAATAATTGTGTGTGAAATGATTCATTTTAACTATAATCATTTTCATTTTCCAATATATGGTTTTCATAATTTATTCATAAGGTTCATCATTTAAATGTAAAATACAAAAATTGTTGTTTTTATAAATGAAATGAATTGTTTATTGAAAAGTGAACATAAAAAATATATTTATTAGATAAATATTAAATTTTTTAGAGAAAAACATGTACACAATAACAATTCATTATAACCATGACCATCCCAATTATTAGAATAATGTGGTAGTCTCCACTAGTAAGAGAAGACATATTGCACCATTTTTTCCTATAAATACTCTTTTATAATAGAAATTGTAAAATATCATGGCCAAAATACTGAATATTAATCAAACTAGAGTGACACATTGACTCTGACATGCCTCCATGTGCACTAGAAGATTCCGACTTGTGGATTGGTTCTATGAAGGTATCATTGGGAGACTGCCCCCTCAAGACCTGAGTAATGAAAAACAGTGTAATAAAGAAGGAAACCAAGGAAAAAGATGATAGTATGGAAATATAATTTCACAAAATCAATATAAAAAAATATATAGAAACTATCACATATTTCATATAAAATAAGAGATCATGCCTTGATGTCAAATAAAATGGTTTGTGAAAGGGATAAAAATCTATATAAATATACAATATTCTATAAAATAATTAAAAATGATCAAAAGATATATCTTATAACATAACCTGAATAGGCTCATCCATCTACTTGAATACATCATCATAATATAAAAATTTAACATTTTCTTAGTATGCCACCTTCCATTGCCCCGACATGTATCCACAAAGTCTTCCAGATTAATAGATAGTAGCAAACCAGGGTGTCAAATATACCCAATAGGCAATTACCATAGTGTTTATTTTCACCCAATTGGTTAAAATATAATGAAATAGTGTTCAGGTAATAATAATAGGTCAATTAGTTGAAATACGTAGCACCCATGTCAGTTCAGGTTCAAAACGGGACACTCATACAATTATACCATCTTCATCATATGTTGGAATGTCCCTAAACATTGAATAATATTTCTCACCATATTAAATTTTTAGAACCTTGAATCATATCCATATTTATCCCTGACGATCATACTCATATACGTGGTGAGTGAATCTATGGAAATTGGAAAAAAATATAGTAGGTAAAACAAGGCCTTCATCCATGGGAAACATTTACTGAATCAAATCTAGTTATTTGACTTGGGAGAGGCATGTTTTAATTAAGTTATTAGAATAATAAGATAGTCTCTGGTGATTCACATAAGGGACCAATGTATCCAAAACGTTTTACCATAATCTCACTAATCTAAAATATCTTACATAACCTTCGAAATTGTAACCACATTATTGCTATGGGTGTGGAATAAAGACATATCCCAAAAATCATATTCATGTAATTCCATGTAGGGAAACAAAGTGTGACCTGTGGAATAATATAATGATCTTCAATCTCATCCTATCCTTGTAATTTCACATAGGTAATTTGTTGTCACTCGTTGAATAATATAAGTCCAATCACTTGGTGAGTCATTCCAAGTCACCCCATATAAGAATATATTTATCACGCATGGTGTAATAATTCAATTTATAATTCAATTCTATTCTATAAGACTAGTGGTCGTATCCTTGTAGTTTCAAGTCGGAACCATTGTATCACACATTGAATGGAATACTGAATGTTAATGATCCAAAATCTATACATACCTTTTCACATATGTTTTTCCCAATATGTTCACCATTTTAATTGTTATAACTCCAACATAATCAATATATATCTAGGAATTGGTAGAGGGGCTCACCATTCCCCCTTGAATTTGATTCAACCTATATTTCAACCAATTTATTTAACACCTTAATTTAATATGGGAGACAAACACACCCCAAGGGTGGTTCATTTTCATATTCAAGTAATGATCATTTAATATAAACTAAAAGATCACACGATGGAGGTGGTTCATATAGGGGTTCTCAATATCCATGATTTTTATAGGTCGTACATGTTATATAAATCTAATACCATGCATTCATTTTTTGTAAAAACTATTAAAATAGGTGATTCTTGATCATTTTCCACACAACCCAATAGTGATGTATGTGAGAAACTATATTTTTTGGAAAATTAGTATGACCAAATTCCGTTTAATTTTAGTAGAAAACTCATGTGTTATCATCAAATAACTATAGTCTTGATGGAAGACATCGACGAATAAGAGAATTCCCAATTAAAGTCCATATTATATTCAATATATTTTACATTCTAGGTGATAATAATAATTATGAAAGGAAGTAAAAGGACTAAAATTTTTACCATCATGATCTAATTTGTTTAATGACACCTAATACTTGGATCAAATTATTGAGTTATCAAAATTTCTTGGAGTATAGGATGGATACAATAAAAAATGCATGATAGACTATGTTGAATGAGAGGAGAAATTATTGAAAAGTAATTAATTATAGTAGAGGGAAAAGGTAATTAAATTAATTTTAATTGGAACATTGTTTTACCACATAATTAGTCAACGAGGTGAGATCACTATCTAAGTTTTCAACACCCATGTACGGGGTAAGCACACCATTTTCAAAACCACGTGGAACACGTCTGGACGTGAAGAAATTAACTATATATTCCTTAGTTGGTTATGTGTATTTCTTGAATGGTCTAATAAAATATGTGTCACTTATATAGGAACTCTTGGTTTATGTTTAATGGTTATTATTAATATACATCTAATCATGTTCCAAACTTATTTCCTCTAAAAACCATTGATCCATGATCCTCACAATCACTAAAAAATCCCTACACATAAATAAAACAACAATTAACTATCTCTTATAAAAAAGGTAAGGTTAAAACTGAAAATCAAGTGATCCATGCCTAATATAAACAAATAGTTGAATACAATATTCACTCCATAAACCAAAACATCCATAAGTTTCCATTTTGACAATGTGAAAATATACATTTTTAAAATATATTTCCACATGTCATAAACATCAGCCTCTATTTCATATGACACATCTTATACATAGCCGTGATTCTATATCACCCATACCAGAGGGACTGACCTTCCTTGTCCATCCTTAATTATTTGATTAATGTTTTGAATAAGATTCTGATACAATGAAACAACTTACTCTATAACAACCTCAACATGCTATGGAATATAAGACTCGTTTGTGTGATAATGATGAACTTGAGATACATGGATTATATCATGCATGGCCTGGTACCAAAAGGGAAGGAAAATATAATAGGATACCACCTTAAATATCTATAATATCGCTAATGGAAATGACATAATGAGGTGATATATTATCCTATATATAAATACATATGGGTCTCAACAAAAGAGAAATACATAAGAAAAAATACATTCCCTGATCATGAACCCCCGAGGTCATCGATAATGAGAATCATAATACATATTCATATATTATTCTATATAAATATGCTTCCCAATAATATATACCTTCTCTGAAGTCTCTACTACAAGATTTGGTCAGTGCAACAATGTCTCTCCAAACTCTAACCAGCACAGGGGTAATGAAAATCACTTATTGTGTGAGACCTCATAAAGATCCCACTCTACAGAACATTGGATACTGTTATTATATGAAAATTCAGTATGACTTATGTTTCCCACCAATAAAAATCCGAAATAATGGACTCATCCTTTATGCATTTCCTACAAAACAGGTATCGTAACCTCAGAGAGATAGTTATTTATTAGGTGAGGGGCTTTAGTTAGACAAATTTAATATTACAATGCCTTATTAATCCCCTTTAAGAACCATGATTAAATGTGAGTTCCCATATAGATATAATTATATTTGGAACCCCATGAATTCGATAATTCTCTTATACATATATCCTAAAAATATATTCAAATGAGAAGGTATCCATGATGGGACATTATGGGATACCATCATCAGCCTTTCAATTATCACACACTCTATTTCAAATCTATGAGGTCACCTCATTATTTCTATCCCAAAATCATGATTGACATCATTCCATCTCCAACAAATTATTTATACCTGTTGTAAATGTCTTCATAGTAACTGGGTTTCCACCTTAACTCACTGGTGGGTGCAACAATGAGTAATGGAACAAGTTATATCCTTCATAATACCCAGCCAACAATACTATCTTTATAATATTATATAAAAATTACAAATTCCATGATGTTTATCATTGGTATAACACTGTGAATCTCATTTAAATTGTACTATTAATTCTTCAGGTTCCCAAACATTCTCATGAATTTTATTGATCTATTCCCCACCAATGACCTATCTAGGTGGTGGATCCATTAAAACTCATTCCCATAGGAATAAACCATTTATATTTGATAGATATTTGAATTTATCTCTGTTAAGTAATATGTAATTCCATTCTAATGATGTTTGTATTTTCTTCTCATGATCTTTAGGAATATGATAATTTATTTCAAATAATTTTTTCATCAACTACCACTCACTGTAAGTCTCATTAGATTCCTATGATTGATTATTACTTCTCAAAGCATTTAAAATTTTACTTCCTTCCCAGGTGTATAAGCATGATCAATTTCAAAATCCTTTAGGTACATGAATCAATTTTTTCCTAATATTCAATTCACACTGTATAGATCTATATTATATTTTCTTTATGATCTATGAATACAACTAACCACTATCCCGTCAAGTAATGCCTCAAAAAAGGCAAGGAATTAAACACATTTTCTATGTCAAGAGGGAATTTTGGGTAATTATTCTCAAGATGACTTAACATTCAGTAATTTTACACCACAAATTGATGTATTCACACCATGAATTATTTTTTTATACATGAATCATCATAAAATTTAATATATCCTCTTTTTGGATTTGTTAAAATTTGGATCGAAGATAAATTCAATAATCCATTTCACTCTATAATAGAATCCACTATAGATTCCGACCAAAAAAAATTTAGACACCATTGATTTTCAGTCTCAGATGATAAACTCCTTGGAAATTGAATTCAAGTATAATGTTCATGTAATTTCTATACATGATAATAAAGCACATTAGTTCAGTGAAATTCTTTGTAGAATCTGATGTAACAAAAACTCTCTCATTCTGTTGGTCAAAAAAGTACTATATATTATGATATTATTTGACCCAGAAATGGAACCATGATGACCCCGTAGAGGAATTTTGTTTTATTTACATAAATTTGTTTCTCTATCACTGTATCCAAAATGATATCATGGTGTCTTGAAAGTTTATGCTGAGTATGTGAGTGCCCCTTGATATCATTCATGAATACTAACACCAATTATTCCTAATAGTGGTAGAAAACATGACACAATATAGTAATGAAAACAACATTCACATTCAAGTAACTGAATGATATGAATAAAAACTCATACATTCCATGCCTATACTGTAATTTCATACATTGTATGTTTGATGTTCAAACCCATATCAGATGATATACTGATATCGAGTAAATATGTTAGAAAACATATTATATAAGGTTATAATTAAAGAGATAATCAATTATAGTATATAGATAACTTTTCATAAATGTTAGATTGTTCAACCAATGGAAATCCACGAAAATCATTAATGTTTTTTTCACCATCTTCGATAAATACACAGGTGAGCCCCATGGTAATGTACTGGGAAATATCGAGCATAGAGATTCAATTTCCTGTACCGGTTTATATAATTCCTCAAGTTCTACAGTATCCATACTATAAGTATAAAATTATATTTTATATTTTCCTAGAACAATATCCACAGTAAAATCTACCTATATCTTACGTGGTAGATTAAAAAATACTTTAGGGAAGACATCCTAGAAATGATTATTTATTGTAGGGAAATCTAAAAAAATTTGTCACCTGGTCATCCAAATAAGGACAAGTAATTTGGTATGACACTCTACCAATACCATAATACTCAAGTCATTATTAAATCTCTTTGAAGTGCTATTCACCAAGGTGAATATAAAAACCAACATCAGTTGAGGAAGATAACACCCATTAGTGATATTAATAATCATGTTCATAGTAAAGAACCCACCACTCCATCCCACTAATGATGCCAAAACCTCTCATCTTGAGGGAAAATGTGTTCCGAAATAAATTATAGCCACCTATATTAATGTTCATTCCATGCACATACATACACTCTCTGATCGAACACATAATGGAATTACATGATAAATTTCCATATAGAAGTAAATAATTTAGTCCTCTACACCCTCCACAATTTCCATAAATATAAGGCAATGTGATGACTCTATGTCAAATAAAGATGACATGAATATATATTATAATATTATTATCCCTTATATAGTGGATATTATAGCACTCTTCCCCTCTTGTATATAATGTATTGTACATAGCTATCCAAATCGACCACCCTGATAAATATAATCACTACCCTCATTGGGCATTCTCTTCTAGTGTTGTGTTTTATAAGACTTGCTCGCATAAACACATCCACTTCCTCAGCCGAATTTTTCTATAGTATTCTATATCTCTATTTCATGTGGAGAAACAGATTCATCGCTTGATTGTGTGGATGGAATATTACTTCTTAGTAGACACTGGAGGAAAATATCTATCAAACCACAGAAGATGAATATCCTTTTAAAATCCTATAACTAAACTGATTTTGTGATACTCTAGAAATTACTATTCTATACCCTAACAAGCCGATGACATACACCATGGTCACATTGGTGCATGAAATTCCTACTACATCCCTAATGAGAAATCATAAATATATTCATTATTACACTGGTTAAAGTATTATCATGTCTAAGTGCTAAACCACCCCATCTCACACATCCATTCCCTCTCATATTGGCCCCAATGATCAATTTATTTTTAAATATCTGAGATATTGTTGGCAACCAAGTGAAATTCTCCTTCGACAAGATGCAGGTCCATTGACGATCCATTAATCATAGATCTATAGAATGATCATCCCCTAAAAGAATAAATTTAAAAAGATGAATAATTTTAAAGATGTTATAATAGTCTATAATAGATAAACCACTGATATCTAGGATCATAATCTCATTGGATCTATCAGCCCTGAATATCTCTAGGAAGAAGTTATCATATAATGAAGTATCATACTAATGACAATCTTCCATGGTAATGACATCCCACCATCACAAAGAAGAAACATAAAGCATATAGATATCAATTTTCACACATCAATTAAGCGGTGTTTTATGTTTCTAGAAGATAAACATCATTCCCTCTATCCATGAATCTTTAGTATATTGACAATAATCCCTTAAAAATATATGTGGATTCTACATCTAAAATTTCTATGTCAACTCTACCATATTAGGGAAAGATCTCGGGTCTCCATACATAGTCTTCTTACAACCAAGAAAACCCTCTTAAAATTGATATCTAATTCATATGACATGTATACCAATAGGTGAAATGGTTGGAACTATATGATGCAATACAGCTGTCTTAGGGCCTTCCACCACAATAGCATGGTCATTTCCACCATTTGAGAACATGACTTAAGGATGTCATGGTAGAATCTCTATAAAATTACAAGAACATGCCTCAATAAAAAATGGTTAATATCTAAGATCATTGTTATGAGAATAGAATATATACAAGTCATTTTATTCAGACATAATACATCTCTACCATCTGAAAATTCCAACACAAGGTATAATTGATTAATATAAAGGAACATAAGTAATAATCCATACTTCCAACCACTATGGTCAGGTCTGGGTTATGTTATCTATAATATAGAATATATTCTAGTATATTGTGTGTCAAGTGATTTTTAAAGTGGAAAATACTGTTGAAGTTGTAGTTTTTATCCCCATTTAATAAAAACTATTTGATTTACCTTTTCATGATTATTAACATCATATTTTTATATATGTATTTTGTGGTCTAGTTAGATTCGGAAATATTATTTTTTTCATTCTATCTTTTGATTTATGAGATGAAATTGGAATTATATATACTACAACAAACCTTTTACATTTGGTATAATTATGAAAGAAGGCTTCCATATTGTTAAAATTACAAGAATCACCATTTTACAGTTTATAAAGGCCAATACTATGAATAAATGGTATTTTTTCACCAATTTAATTTCAACTATACACGTTTTACACCATGAAACAAATCACACATGTCTAAAATGTATCTTAATTGGATATTTAAGGATCCAACATTAAGTAAAATAATAAAACACTACTTAGGTTGTTTCTTGAAATCTAATAACCCATTTTATATCTTAATACCCATAAGAAATGCAATTGAATAAGAGAAATAACACTCAATGAACTACATCATGTTTTATAAAATGGAAGTGATAAAATAAATATTGTGGGGAATTTGAATCATTACATGCCTATAATAATGCATGATCAATACTTTATTACTATATAGAGAACAAGGATAAAAATATAATCCATAATAACCAAAACTGAAAATAAATTACATCACCAATGATGAACAACATAACTATAAAATATTAATTCAATAACAATAATTACATACCCCTGAAATTAGGTGTTCCCTTGTATCTGGGTTAATATATCCTATGAATAGTATCATTACAAATTTCCATCACATTTGTATTCATATTTATAATTACACAAACAGTAAGAGAAAATGGAAAAATGGGCCCTGATACAAATTTTAATGTCCCAAGTGCGATTGAAAAATATATAACCAAACCATTGATTCACCTATTATCCATTATTCCTCCTCATGCTCAATATGATGTTAAATAACAGTGAAGGTCTATAAAGGTATTGTCAGTAGATTACACCCTCTCGATTTGAGTAATGCATAATAGTGGAATAATCCTTGAAACATTTTAAACGTATGACAATATAGAAATAGAATATAATAAAATATAGAAAAATAAATATTAACTTGAATCTATAAATAGTGTACAAAAATTGATCATGTCATAATATCATATAAAATGGGGCTTGGAAGGGATATTGATGTGAATGAATATGAAACTGGATATACAAAAATTAATAGAAGATAAAAATCAACCTCTTATATCTTCACATTCATAGGCTTGGTCCTCTACTCCAATCCATCATCATAGAATAAATTTTCATGCATCCATAGTAGGAAGCATTCCCTTGTCCCTAGCTTTATATATAATGTCTACTTGAGAAAGAGACGATGACCCAAATAGGGTCTGATCTATTCTCAACATCTCACCATCATCATTGGCCAATGAAATAAATTAGTTTAATATATAATCAGATAGTCTGTAGGTATCAATAACATGAGTAGTAAAGTAAAAACATATATACCATTTGGGTCTAGGATCCCAATGGGAATTTATTCTTATTCTACATACTGTTTTCCTATTTTCAAATGTATCATCCTAAAAAATGTCATAATTTAAATAAAATTATAGGCTTAGGTTCAGAGATCATAGAGAAGGATTCCTTTGATGTTCATAATCATATAATATTTGAGTTAAACAATGTAATTGATAATCAAATAGGTAATTATTCTAATTTCATAATACATGGAATGCATCGACCAAATCCAAGAATGTTATTTTACTTGGATGATACATCATTTAACTAATTTATTTCTATCTGGATGTCATCCATATTATTCTTAATATGGAACCCATGTATCACTCTAGGTGTATTACAAACCAATAACCCCTATAATCTTATCCATGGGATTCCGCATTATAATCCATGTATCCCTCTAGGTTTGGAAAAAATAAATTCCCTCTAATTAAGATCATGGAGTTAAAAATAAGGGATCTAAGTTTCACTTGTGGAAGAAAATAAAGCACTATTCTATGATCTCATACTCAGAATTACACACAGGGAACACTTGTGTTACTTATATTATAATATAGGTTATTACTCTAACTGAACCCATAATAGGAACACCATATATTATTCTATATATCTCAGTGTCATAATAACTCAATCTATAATTTATTCCAATTTGATATGCTCGAGGAGCCCGTCCTTGGTGTTTTGAGTGAGAACCCATATATCACCCTCCACATAGCACATTGAATGGTTATATATCATAATGAATCCATAAAAATTTATGACAGATTCCATTTAATTTATCATCACATTAAATGGTATAACTCTTCACAATTGAAAAAGATCTAGTCCCAGGAACAAGGGAACAAAACTCCTCATGTTTTTATTCAATTCTTAATTTTACAAATTAATTTTAAATCCATATTTGTTTTGGGAAAATAAACCAACCCAATGGTGGCTCAATCTCATATTCAACAAATTATCATTTTTATTAATTATACATCCAACCAATGTGTGTGTATCAGATAGGGGTTGTTAGCCTCTAGGATGTTTATAGTTCATTCATGTCCAATTGGTCTAAGGATAAGGATTTAATTTAGGAAACCCCCATTGAATTGCGATGATAAAATTAAACTCTATGTAATCAACCATACTATTATGAAAAGGTATTGAAATTTCTATCAATGTGCGGTAGTGGAAATCTGGCCCACTTCCAGCATGTAAATTTTCTTTACATTTAAGAAATTGAAAAAATAAGAGAATACCCTTAAAAAGGGGAAATCAACAAGAATGTATTTGAAATAATGGATTGAATGAAAAAAGAATAACAAATGATGGTGGATTTCTGATCTAACATGTATAGATCAAATATTATAAACAACACCGAATTAGAATATCAAATGAGAGAGTTATCAAAACACATTGGATAACAAGATGGAGATATTCATCCCTAGGGGATAATCTATACATAAAAAAACTAGGAACTTATAGAAATCATTGAAAATCAATATGGATAATATATATTAACATTCATGTTATCATCATAAGCTATATATGATACCCAATTTTTAGATATAGTATGAATTCCCTTGATAATGAGCCCATTGAATGATTCAACTTTTTTATTTTTCTAGGGGAGTTCTTAAAACTGGGGACAGCTGGCCCCATGTAAATAATAGTTCATATTTTTCATTTCCCTACCCATTAATCTTTATATTAATTATAGGATGGTTCTTGGGATACATGGACATATGATGATATTGGGATCCAATTATCTGTTAATCTTATTTTTCACACTAAGGAAAAAATGTTTCTCCTACTATTAGATCATTACAATATGGTGAATCATTTTAAGTAGTTCTAATAGAGGCTTCACACAATTTATCAAATAAAATAATAAATAAAACTAGAAAATATCATAGGTAGTGAATAAAAATCTAAATATATGAACATATCAACAGAGATCATAAACCCAAAAGTTCCAATTCCCTGAATAAATCCAATCATATTGGAAATGTGAGAAATACCTAGAGTTGAATCTACATACATGTATGTGAATAGTGAATTAGAGATCAGATATCTCTATTTTCATTTATTATAATGAAAATGAACCCAAAGGTGAGATATGATTCTATAAACATACATTTCATTCGGTTAATTCTAAATCTCAAAATACATAAATGATAACATGAAATATAAAACATTTTTGGTTTCATCATAATTTTTTATATAATGTGAAAACTATTCATTACAAGCCTATTTTCTAAGAACATTAGGAGTTGGGCTTTCCATAAAATATATTTTCAGTTCAAGGTGTACTATAAATATTAAGTGACAATAAAATTCAATGAAATTCAAGATAGAGAGAAGGGTTCATTCTCTATTATCGATAAATGCATTATTTTCAAAGTAATGGTTCTTCCCATTTCTACATAAAATAAGATCATAATTTTAAGCAATATATTAATTACTAATTAGAAAATAAATTTTATATAATTTACTAATATCCCACTATTTTGATGAAATCCAATATATATCATATTTGGTTTCAAAATTTCTTATCGCATTGATATTCTAGCGGAGTGGTTTCATAGTCCACTTCCCATAACAAATTCATTTTTCTGACACATTATTTTAAGAGTTTTATGTATTATAATCATCCCCACTATATAAAATCACATATCCATGTCCTTTTTATTAAATACACCATTCCTAAAATATAAGATAGTGTTTTCCTAAACTCTTTTCCCCCTATATAAACTATTTCTTACATTTTTAGTCAACCCTTCATCTTACCAATCTTATATTAAACTTTGAACTTGATGAAAATTCCCCAAAATAATTAAATGAACACTGAATTGTGAAAATTAAGGTTTTTGAACAATAGATCGATTTTAAATCCATTAGTTGAAGGCTTTATTATCATTGAATTAATTTGTGATATTTTATTTTATGCGTAAACTGACCATTTTATCTTGTAACATTTTATTAAATATTAAATGAATTTTACATAATTGTGTCACCATGCCTAAATAAAGGTTTTACATTTTATAATACTAATATTAATAATATCATATACAAATATTAATTAATTAGATTATTAATTTAAGTGTTAAATAATATATAACAATGGATCTAAAAATATAATATATACATTGGAATGACTATGATCTTTCTTAATATATGTTTTCCTATTCGGATGAAAATCTTGACCCTAACTCAATGGAATTAACATATTCAAACAAGCTCATCTGAGTTGCATAATTTTACGCAGGCCCACATATACCTTTTGGATTTGTTTTATCTCAGATCTTAATATGAAGTCCATCTACTATTTTTATAGATCGATCCATTATATAATCATTCTCACATGTAGTCTAGGGGAATAATATAATTGGTTGGGGTGTTAATGTAAATTTTTCCATGGTCATGAATTCCCTTGCATAATTAGAAGAGAGAAATGAATCCTTGGATATTATTTAAATTTATAAATATATATAAAAATCAAGATACAAAACTAAATAAACCAAAAACATACATAGGTTTTTCAACGATCATGGTAATCTATGTACATTAAAAAAAGTTACAATAATACATTATCTTTCATTCACATCAATTCATTATTTACAATTAATATAAATTACAATGAATTCATTGAATTAATTAATTAGATAATAAATTAATTTATATTTTTTTAATTACTATATAGGGTCTCTAAGAGATTCAAATCCTAAATAAATTATTTAAAATAAAATAAATGAATAGTAATTATATATAATTTCATGGAAGAAGTTTGTCATTTATTGATTATATATTCCTTATAATATAATTATACAATAAAATTAGAATAGTGTAATAATGTTATTAACACAACCATTAATTATTATTTGTGTAATATAATTTTGTACATTACTGGGTGACATCATGATTTTTTATTACAACCAGCACACCATGTGTATGATATTTCAGGTATCCTAGATGAAACACTAGAGACTCATCTTGTATCTCATTCGCATTCATGACATGTACTAGAAAGTTACTGTAGACCCTTGAAACCCCATCCAATTTTTTTTCCAAATGCTCCCATAAAAGATTCAAGAGCGTATATCTTTTCATATGCTTCTATTTGATAGGTCGTAGAGCCCGAACAGAGTTATGGATAACTATTTATGGGCATTTGAAGTTGGGATGAAAAATGGTTTTTGAAGCCCATTCGCGAACATCCCTCCGTGATCGCGGAGACTCGTCTCGAAGCAAGGAGGCGGGATGGCTCTGTGAACCCCATTGACATTCATGAACACATTACGAAGAAAGGAGGCAGTAATGATCCATGGTCTCCCTTTACATTCTCAACCCGCCGCGAAGCAAGGAGGCGGTAGCGCTCCACGACCGCCCTTGATGTTCGCAGACCGCCGCAAACCAAAGAGGAGGTAACCCTCCGTGACTGATATTGATGATCGCAATGCATCATGGAGAAAACGAATTTTTCTTCATGCTGATTGTGCGCTTCTTCGTGGTGCCTCTCCTCTATAAATACCCAGCTCACCCCCTTTACCAGAATGGCCACTCTGCCCCTTGGGTGGCTGATCTCCTGGTTCGCGGGGCCATTCTTTCCTTCGCGAAGTGTGTAGAGACTCGGGTTTTTGGCCCTGTCAGACTTCGTAATATTTCTATGAATAATTCCAGAGCTAGGTGCGAAGACGGCGTGCGATTCCGAGGCCCGGTGTGCCCGGAATTAATTTTATAAAAATATTAAGTATTTTTATACTATGCATGTGGAGGGGGTGTGATATCTCCTAAACGGTAGCTCAGAATGGGAATTTGAGGGCACGGTTGCGTCCGGAACGAGCCGTTTACCCTAGGCGTGGTGTAAACTTTGCGGGCGCGGGCCTGCGGTGAGAAACGCCACCAGGGGCGTTTCCGTAAATAAGTAGCAACTTAGTGGGTGAGCGTCGGCTCGAATAACTTCTGAACGGAGTCTCGGATGGAAAATCTGAGACCGCCGTTGCGTTCAGAATGGTGCGTTTACCCTAGGGGTGACCTTACTTTTGTTCGCATCTGGTGTCGGGTCCGAGGCGGGTTTGGCGCCGGCGGGCCGCTGATATAAATATCAGCGCCCCCCCCCCCCCCTTTTAATCGTTCTTCGTCGTTCTTCGTCGTTCTTCGCCGCCACTCCGCCGAATCGAGAAAACGGAGCACCCACGAGCTCAGAATTTGACGGCGGACGTTCCAGGAGCACGCAGCGGAAGCTCAGGAGCGCGGATCTGAGGCAGAACGTCGGCGTTTCGCCCGCGAGGTAGGCTGTTTTGAGTTTTAACCCCCGATCCCATTTTTGCTGCGTTTTTCTACAAATTGAAGCCGTAACAGTGTAGATCGGGTCCCGAGGGTCGCATAGACGCCTCTGGATCGCAAAACGGACCCCCGGGGTGCCCCCGGCGGTCCGCGGAAGGTCCGCCGGCGCGGCACCGGCGCGCGGCGGAGCCGCGGCTGCAGGCCGCCCAGCGCGGCGGCGCGCCGGCGGCGGCGGCCGGTCCGGCCATTTTTCGCATACGGGGGTCTTTAAACCCCCGTATCTTGCACTCCGGGAGTCGGATTCGCGCGCCGTTTGCGGCGACGCGACCCTAACGATGCGGCGAACCCTCCGGTGTGGGTTCGAGGGTTTAAAGGTTAGGGATCATGGCCCGGGAGCTAGAAACGTCGTATAAAATAATAATATTTTATTATTTTACGACTTCGGGCCGTTGTAACTTCTACCCGGAGCGTCCGTTTGATGTGCCGTCAGTGGCGTTGGGACCCTGATGGTATGACGGACTTTTTGAGATGGTTTCCGGGTGTTGGGACTGCGAACGGGGTGCGGGCCCCACGAGGCCGTGTTTTGGCGTTTGCGGGGAAACACAGCTTTTGCACCAGGAGTCCGATTTTGGCGGATCAATAGTCGATCCTGTGTGTTTTTCCGAGAGGATCGCAATGGTGCAATCCGTTCGACGAGTTTCGGAATCCAGGCGTGGGCCCCACCCAAGCCGGCCTTCGGTGAATAGTACCTTTTTCACCGGGTGTCCGTTTTGGGCGAGCGAGTAGTCGATTCCGCTTGTTTTTCCGAGGGGATCGCCGTGGTGTGATCCGCCCGATGGGTTTCGGGATCGTTGTGTGGGCCCCGCACGAGCTAGCTACGGTGAATAGTGTCGTTTTTACCGGTTCTCCATTTCGGGCGAGTAAACAGCCTATCCTGCGTGTTTTTCCGTGTGGAACGCGATGGTGGCCTCGGTTTTGGCTTCGAAGGTGCGCAGTGTGGCTTTGGGGTGAGTCGCTCGGGTTAGCGACGTTTGGACCAGCAGTGGTTGAGGGTTCCCCCTTGGTTCGTTCCTACGAGGGTTCGTGTGGTATCACAACCTTCGTATGGGTTTGTGATCCTCTCGATGGGATGTTTAAACTGTTAGAGTTGTGGTATCCCTCCGGTGGGCCCGGAGTGGATCCTCTAGCATCTTTACCCTAGATTGGGTTCTTGGTATCGCTGTGACCACTTATTCACGGGCAGCGACCCCCTATCTAGCAGGTTAACCCCGTAGGGTTTGTGGCATCATCGGGAATATGATCCCCTACGTGGTGGGTCGTGTATAGTAGGGTTGTGGCATCGTCGGGTTTACGATCCCCTACTCAGCATGATGTTTATAGTAGGGTTGCGGCATCATTGGTTATACGATCCCCTACTCAGCGCTTGGTGTCGGTAGGGTTGCGGTATCGTTGGTTATGCGATCCCCTACTCAGCGCGTGGTTTCAGTAGGGTTATGGCATCGTCGGTTCGATCCCCTACATCGCGAGTTATCCCAGATAGGGTTCCGGTATCGTCGTGACCATCTTTATATGGACGATGATCCTCTATCTGAGTGTGAAGCTTCTGTCGAGTGCAGATCGGGTTGTGGTATCCCCCAGCGGATCCTGGGTGTGATCCCCCATCTGTGAGAACTACGTATGCCAGATCGGGACGTGGTATCCCCCAGCGGACCCTGGGAGTGATCCCCTATCTGTGAGTTACGTATACCGGAGTGGGTCTTGGTATCCCCTAGCGGACCCTAGCGGCGATCCCCTCTCTAAGGAGTTTGGTGGTTATGTTGTTTCAGCGATGTTTCCTCAGTGATGCTATCCGACGAGCGTGGTCTCCCGGGTGAGCGTCTGCGATGTTTGCGAGTATCTCGATGGAGTGTATCTCTCGGATGAGTGTCATCTGGTATGACAGTGTTCGTGGTGTACGCTCCTTGTTGTGGACAGTTGCTGGTGACGAGGTCGGTACCTCTTGTGGCTTTGTGGCGTGAGCTTGTATATCTGGATTGTTCAAGGTGTATGTATGGGCATACACCTGCGCTGAGCTGAGCTGACTAGTTGTGTTAGCCGAGGATGGTCACGAGATGGAGTTTCTCTCTCGTCCGGGTTCCCTATGGCTAGGTTGAGTATACTGTTGCCTTTCAGTTGCTCCCTTGGGTTTTGGGTTTTTGGGGTGCCTACTGAGTATGTTTATACTCACCCCTGTACGGGCTTTGCCCGCACATGTTTGTGTCTTGTGCAGAACACAGGCCTTTTGACGGAGTCCCAGGAGGACCCGGAGTAGGCGGAGCTTAGTGAGCGAGTGGACCGGGGTGTTTACCGGAGCTGTGCCGAGGGAGCTTTCCGGCGGGTGTTGTGGCAGCGTTCCCCTTCTTCAGAGCAGGTTGGATACGCTTTTGTGTTTTCTTTTGGTGGGCCCTGTTTTGCCCTTGTACTTTTGCAGTTGCACTCTGGTTTGGGTTAGATTGTATGCATGCATTTACTTTCCAGTTTCTATATCTCTGCACTGTTGCATGGAGGTGTTTGTCGGTGCGTGTGTACAGGTACCTTAGGCTAATGCCTCCCATGTGTGTGATAGCCTACTCGGCACTGGTCGCCAGCCCCTGGCCTATTGGAGGCGGGCTTGGGGAGTCGCGGCTCGAGCCCCATTGGGTCGGGTCTTGACAGAGTGGTATCAGAGCAGGTTCCACCGTTGGGATCTCAGAGCGTAGCTGGTCTAGCTGTGAGTTTGGTTTGGGTTGCATAGCGGCAGTGTTAGGGTGTTTCGAGTTCGGCTTTCAGGCCAGGGACTCAAGTGTTGGGGCGGCGGCCGACGTATCCATACACCAGGACTCTGATAACCTGCCTTTCGACTCGGGACATTCGTACACTATTCGTAGGGACATAATGGTACATGCATCATATAGGACTGGGTTTTTGGGTTTTTCCTTGTCCTTCTTGAGTCAGCTCTCCAGATATACTTTTGACTGTGGTGTGTCTTGAATGTATTTCAGGATGCCTCCACGATGACAACCAGCAAGGGTTCCGCAGCAGGATTGTGCTGATGACCCGCCCCGTGTAGTGGCTGTGGAGCAGGGCGCAGGTTCTGAGGTTGCACCTCCAGGTGGTCTGCCAGTTGAGCCACCACCTGTCGAGCAGCTGGTTGTGCCGGTAGGGCAGGACGAGGTTGCACGCAGGCTGAGTGCGCTGCACGAGTTCCAGAGGCAGCGACCTCTGAGGTTCCGGGGTGATCCGGACCCCCAGGCAGCTGATGACTGGCTTGAGGCAGTCACCCGAGTTTTCCGCCTAGTGAGGACACCTCCAGATCAGATGGTGGTCCTAGCGGCGAGTCTTCTGCATGGTTCTGTCGGGCGATGGTGGAGTTTGGTGACGCAGTCCCATGATGAGGAGACGCTCACGTGGGCAGAGTTTGAGCGGCTCTTCAGGGAGGAGTTCTATCCGGTGACGTTGAGGTCCGTGCGGATCCAGGAGCTTCTGCAGCTTCGGCAGGAGAGCATGACTGTGTCGGAGTACTCAGTGAGGTTTACAGACCTGTCGTGCTACTCCCTGGATATGGTTCAAGACCCGTTCTTTAGGGCTCGGACCTTCGAGCAGGGAATACGCAGGGATATCCGAGGAGGTTTGGTTTCCTTGTGTCTGCCCACCTATGCTGGAGTGCTGGAGCGAGCGCTGGTGGTGGAGAGCTTTCTGGCCGAGCAGATCTCTCCTGTTAGTGCTGGGCACTCGAGAGATGAGACTTCATCGGTTGGATTGGCATCTGGTAGCCGATGTCAGACTCAGGGGTCTGGACGTGGCCGACGATACAGGAGGCGACCCCAGGATGGAGGATCTGAGCCTCAGGGCTCACAGGGCTCGCAGGCCAGTTTTGTTCAGCCGCAGGAGAGGCGGTGTTACGCCTGCGATGGTCGGGGACATCTTGCTAGAGATTGTCCGACCCGACGTGCTGCTGAGAGGGAGCCGGTCGATGGGCCGCCTTGGCAGAGGCAATGTCTCGAGCAAGGAGGTCCGCATGGCGGCGGACGTGGCGTCGGAGCTGGTGCAGCGGGAGGCGGTGGTCGACAGTACCAGTTGCCACCACCCCCACCCCCAGGTGGTCCATGCCAAGCTCAGGGAGCTGGTGGTCGAGGGCGAGGACAGCTGCATGCCCTGTAGGCTGTTGACCCAGAGGCACCGCAGATGGATAGAGGTATGCCTTGTGTCTTTCTACTTACTGCAGTAGTTTATCAGACACTGTTTAGCGGTACTCTTTCCTTTTGTCGCTTGCTCGAGTTTTGTTCAGGGCGTTGGTAAGACCCTGAGTGGTTGTTTGTTGGTGAGCTCGCTGGTGTGTGAGACCCAGTTGAGCGTCCAGTCGCTTTCCTTGTGCTTAGGGATTTTCGGGGACGAAAAGTTCTAAGGGGGTGAGGATGTAGCGACTCGGGTTTTTGGCCCTGTCAGACTTTGGAATATTTCTATGAATAATTCCAGAGCTAGGCGCGAAGACGGCGTGCGATTCCGAGGCCCGGTGTGCCCGGAATTAATTTTATAAAAATATTAAGTATTTTTATACTATGCACGTGGCGGGGGTGTGATATCATCTAAACGGTAGCTCAGAACGGGAATCTGAGGGCACGGTTGCGTCCGGAACGAGCCGTTTACCCTAGGCGGGGTGTAAACATTGCGGGCGCGGGCCTGCGGTGAGAAACGCCACCAGGGGCGTTTCCGTAAATAAGTAGCAACTTAGTGGGTGAGCGTCGGCTCGAATAACTTCTGAACGGAGTCTCGGATGGAAAATCTGAGACCGTCGTTGCGTTCAGAACGGTGCGTTTACCCTAGGGGTGACCTTACTTTTGTTCGCATCGGGCGTCGGGTCCGAGGCGGGTTTGGCGCCGGCAGGCCGCTGATATAAATATCAGCGCCCCCCCCCCCCCCCCTTTAATCATTCTTCGTCTTTCTTCACCGCCACTCCGCCGAATCGAGCAAACGGAGCGCCCACGAGCTCAGAATTCGACGGCGGACGTTCCAGGAGCGCGCAGCGGAAGCTCGGGAACGCGGATCTGAGGCAGAACGTCGGCGTTTCGCCCGTGAGGTAGGCGGTTTTGAGTTTTAACCCCCGATCCCGTTTTTGCAGCGTTTTTCTGCAAATTGAAGCCGTAGCAGTGTAGATCGGGTCCCGAGGGTCGCGTAGACGCCTCCGGATCGCAAAACGGACCACCGGGGCGCCCCCGGCGGTCCGCGGAAGGTCCGCCGGCGCGTGGCGGAGCCGCGGCTGCCGGCCGCCCAGCGCGGTGGCGCACGGCGGCCCGCGGCGGAGCGCCGCCGGCCAGGGCGGGCTGATGGCGGCGGCCGGTCCAGGCCGGTCGGGGCCGGTCCAGCCATTTTTCGCATACTGGGGTCTTTAAACCCCCGTATCTTGCACTCCGGGAGTCGGATTCGCGCGCCGTTTACGGCGAAGCGACCCTAACGACGAGGCGAACCCTCTGGTGTGGGTTCGAGGGTTTAAAGGTTCGGGATCGTGGCCCGGGAGCTAGAAACGTCGTATAAAATAATATTATTTTATTATTTTACGACTTCAGGCCGTTGTAACTTCTACCCGGAGCGTCCGTTTGACGTGCCGTCAGTGGCGTTGGGACCCTGATGGTATGACGGACTTTTTGAGATGGTTTCCGGGTGTTGGGACTGCGAACGGGGTGCGGGCCCCACGAGGTCGGGTTTTGGCGTTTGCGGGGAAACGCAGCTTTTGCACCAGGAGTCCGATTTTGGCGGATGAATAGTCGATCCTGTGTGTTTTTCCGAGAGGATCGCAATGGCGCGATCCGTTCGACGAGTTTCGGAATCCAGGCGTGGGCCCCACCCGAGCCGGCCTTCGGTGAATAGTACCTTTTTCACCGGGTGTCCGTTTTGGGCGAGCGAGTAGTCGATTCCGCTTGTTTTTCCGAGGGGATCGCCGTGGTGTGATCCGCCCGATGGGTTTCGGGATCGTTGTGTGGGCCCCGCACGAGCTAGCTATGGTGAATAGTGTCGTTTTCACCGGTGCTCCGTTTCGGGCGAGTAAACAGCCTATCCTGTGTGTTTTTCCGCGTGGAACACGATGGTGGCCTCGGTTTTTGCTTCGGAGGTGCGCAGTGTGGCTTTGGGGCGAGTATCTCGGGTTAGCGACGTTTGGACCAGCAGTGGTTGAGGGTTCTCCCTTGGTTCGTTCCTACGAGGGTTCTTGTGGTATCACAACCTTCGTATGGGTTTGTGATCCTCTCGATGGGATGTTTAAATTGTTAGATTTGTGGTATCCCTCCGGTGGGCCCGGAGTGGATCCTCTAGCATCTTTACCCTAGATCGGGTTCTTGGTATCACTGTGACCGCTTATTCACTGGCAGCGATCCCCTATCTAGCAGGTTAACCCCGTAGGGTTTGTGGCATCATCGGGAATATGATCCCCTACGCGGTGGGTCGTGCATAGTAGGGTTGTGGCATCGTCGGGTTTATGATCCCCTACTCAGCATGATGTTTATAGTAGGGTTGCGGCATCGTTGGTTATACGATCCCCTACTCAGCGCTTGGTGTCGGTAGGGTTGCGGTATCGTTGGTTATGTGATCCCCTACTCAGCGCGTGGTTTCGGTAGGGTTGTGGCATCGTCGGTTCGATCGCCTACATCGCGAGTTATCCCAGATTGGGTTCTGGTATCGTCGTGAACATCTTTATATGGACGATGATCCTCTATCTGAGTGTAAAGCTTCTGTCGAGTGCAGATCGGGTTGTGGTATCCCCCAGCGGATCCTGGGTGTGATCCCCCATCTGTGAGAACTACGTATGTCAGATCGGGTCGTGGTATCCCCCAGCGGACCCTGGGAGTGATCCCCTATCTGTGAGTTACGTATACCGGAGTGGGTCTTGGTATCCCCTAGCGTACCCTAGCGGCGATCCCCTCTCCGAGGAGTTTGGTGGTTATGTTGTTTCATCGATGTTTCCTCAGTGATGCTATCCGACGAGCGTGGTCTCTCAGGTGAGCGTCTGCGATTTTTGCGAGTATCTCGATGGAGTGTATCTCTCGGATGAGTGTCATCTGGTATGACAGTGTTCGTGGTGTACTCTCCTTGTTGTGGACAGTTGCTGGTGACGAGGTCGGTACCTCTTGTGGCTTTGTGGCGTGAGCTTGTATATCTGGATTGTTCAAGGTGTATGTATGGGCATACACCTGAGCTGAGCTGAGATGACTAGTTGTGTTAGCCGAGGACGGTCACGAGATGGAGTTTCTCTCTCGTCTGGGTTCCCTCTGGCTGGGTTGAGCAGACTGTTGCCTTTCGGTTTCTCCCTTGGGTTTTGGGTTTTTGGGGTGCATACTGAGTATGTTTATACTCACCCCTGCACGGGCTTTGCCCGTCCATGTTTGTGTCTTGTGCAGACCACAGGCCTTTTGACGGAGTCCCAGGAGGACCCAGAGCAGGCGGAGCTTAGTGAGCGAGTGGACCGGGGTGTTTACCGGAGTTGTGCCGAGGGAGCTTTCCGGCGGGTGTTGTGGCAGCGTTCCCCTTCTTCAGAGCAGGTTGGATACGCTTTTGTGTTTTCTTTTGGTGGGCCATGTTTTTCCCTTGTACTTTTGCTGTTGCACTCTGGTTTGGGTTAGATTGTATGCATGCATTTACTTTCCAGTTTCTATATCTCTGCACTGTTGCATGGAGGTGTTTGTGGGTGCGTGTGTAGAGGTACCTTAGGCTAATGCCTCCCATGTGTGTGATAGCCTACTCGGCGCTAGTCGCCAGCCCCTGGCCTATTGGAGGCGGGCTTGGGGAGTCGCGACTCGAGCCCCGTTGGGTCGGGTCGTGACAAAGCGGCTCCGTGAGCCCATGCTCTGCAAGCAGCTTCCTTCGCGATGCTTCTCCGCGAGCCCATGCTCCGTGAGAAGCTTCCTTTGTGATTCCATGATACTTGAGTCGATGATCTGTGAGTCCGTGCATCACGAGACCCCATGCTCATTGAGCCCCTTTGCTCTGCGAAGCTACTTCGCAAGACCCCATGCTCCGTGAGCCCCTTAGCTCCGGGACGTCGGGATTTTCCATTGCACCGTTAGGCACACCCACCTTCCACTTATGGAATACCATGATTTCAGATACTCCTCTCCATACAATTAAACACCTTGAGTCAACATATTCCTCTTGTTATGTTTCCTATGTTGTGAGTTGAGATTCACGTCATCAATTCCCCCCCAAGTACCTTGAGTTGAACCATTCCTCAAGTAACTCTCCAACCCCCCATCACCTGACTCCTATGACAGGTCAAACCAGAAAGGGCCTCCCTTTCTTAAGTCCTATCAACAACCATTTCTAGGCTCTTTATACCCCATAGACCTCTCTACATGACTATAAACTGTAGTATTCCCTATGTTCCAAATATAGGATGCCTCTCGTTCTAAACGAGATATGCCTTTTGCTCAAACCCTGAGATGCCAACAATCCTATCTATGTGACTATAAACTATAGTGCACCCTATGTTCCAAACATAGGATGCCTCTTTCCATAAGAAAGAGATTCCTTATTCTCCATGCATGAGATGCCAAATGACCTCTCTACATGACTGTAAACTGTAGTACACCCTTTGTTTCAAACATAGGATGCATCTTACTCCAAATAATAGATTCCTTATGCTCCAATCATGAGATGCCAATAGTCCTCTCTACATGACTATAAACTATAGTACACCCTATGTTCCAAAAATCATATGCATCTTTCTCTAAACAAATAATGACTTATGCTTCAAGCATAAGACGCCAACATTCCTCTCTACATGACTATAAACTATAGTACTCCCTACGTGCTAAAAAGAGGATGCATCTTACTCTAAACAAGAGATTCCATATGCTACAAGTGTAAGAAGACAATAGTCCTATCTACAAGACTACAAACTTTAATAAACCCTATGTTCCAATCATAGGATTCCTCTTTCTCCAAACAAGAGATTCTTTATGCTCCAAGCATAAGATTCCTAATTCCATGATTATAGTGGCATAGTTTCAAGAGCGTTGGAATTTTTTCAAACATTACATCACTCCACCTCATGCATTGAGTGTCCTTCATTTGGATCCTCATCCACATTCGTGTCTAAAGGGACCCCCTAATGGCCTGCTCCCATGCCACATTGGCTCAACTGGCATCCGGGGCCAACTCCCCTGAAGGCTTTGGACAACACTTTGAGTCAGGTCCAGTGTTTCGAACAGAGTAAGAAGTCGACCCTCATTTGTTTGTCCCAATTTCAGGCTAACATGATATAGATAAAGTGTTTTGAACATGGTCTACTATTATCCTCCATCTCCACACCACCCTCATTGCGTTCCAAAAGTTTGGCATGTGATTCACACTTTTCATCTCCCTTTGTTCGGACTGATTCCAACACCCTTGGTGTTATCCTGCTTCTGCACTAGCGCATAGGTGAAGGCCTCAACCCGCCAATGGTTTGGGATTCCCTCATGGCCAGACATAAAGAATACATAATATGCAACATCCTTGCATAAGCCCCATCCACCATTACCACTCTATCGGGGAACCCGGTCAGCTTCCTTTTGTAAGCCCCATCCCCCATTACCACTCCATATTGGCACCTGGGTAGCTTCCTCGCGTATGCCCCATTCACCACTACCGCTCCATAGAGTCACCCTGGCAGCTTCCTTGCGTAAGAACCATTAACCACTGTCGCTCCATAGAATCACCAGGGCATCTTCCTTACATAATCACATCCACCATTGTCACTCCATAGCGGCACCCGGGTAGCTTCCTTGCTTAAGCCCCCATTCACTATTTCCACTCCATAGAGGCACCTGTGATGCTTCCTTTAATAAGCCTAATCCACCATTGCTACTCCATAGTGGAACCCAGAAATCTTCCTTGTGTAATCCCCATTTCTCACTACTGCTCCAGAGCGACACTCGGGCAGCTTCCTTGCATAAGCCTCATTCGCCACTGTAGCTCCACAGAGGCACATGGGCAGCTTCCTTGCATAATCCCCATTCACCGTTGTCGCTCCATAGTGGCACCCGGGTAGATTACTTGCATAATCCCTATCCACCATTGCCACTATCTAGTGGCACATGGTCCTCCCTCCTAGAGTGAGTCCCAAACTCTATTGGTTTCTGACCACATATAATCCCCTATTTCCTCTTTGGACTGCTATCACGTGTAAGCCCCACTCAACTTCCCACAGATGCACCATTCATGACGTGATAGGCAGGTCTCTATTGTCTCTTATTTCTCACACTGAGCACTACTCATGTGGTCTTAGAGAAAGAATCGACCATGACATCCACCCTGGGAATCCTAGAGTGTAAGACCCCATTCCCGATACATGAACTACGTGGTCTTTGATCCTTTCCAAGGAATAGAACGTAGGAAGCCTCCCGGAGGTTCAATCCCAACACCTACTTGTCCCGACCCCCTTCACTTCAGTTCACCTTCATCCTGCATGAGGTTAAACTGTATCCACCACCTGAACTATGTAGTCTTTGATCCAATCTAAGGCGGGGTACATAAGAAGCCTCCACTTGGTTCAAGCCTGACACGCAGTCATTCTGACCCCCTTCACGTCAGTTCACCACGTCATTCGAACTACAAGGACATTGATATTTACCAATATAGGGTACGTAAGAAGCTCCCTAAGGTTCAATACCACCACCCATTGGACCCTAGTTCCTCCTTCACGTCGGTTCACCGACACCCCCCATGAACTTCGAGGTCTTTGATCCTCTGTAAGGCAAGGTACGTAGGATGTCTCTCTGAGGTTCAAGCCCAATTCCCGGTCGTTATGACCATCTTCATGTCGGTTAACCAACACCTTGGGTGTCCTGGAGTGTAAGCCCCACACCTATTCCAAACTACAGGGACTTTGATCCTTGCCAAGGTAGGGTATGTAGGAAGTCTTCCTGAGGTTCATGTCCACCACCCATGGGACCCCAGGTCCTCTTTCACGTCGTTTCACTGACACCCCTTTCCAAAATACGTGGAATTTGATCCTTACCCTTGTATGGTACGTAGGAAGCCTCCCTGAGGTTCAAGACCAGAACCCATGGGACCCCATGTCCTCCTTCACGTTAGTTCTAAACTACGAGGTCCTTGATCCCATCCAAGGCAAGGTACATAGGAAGACTCCCTAAGGATCGAGCCTAACACTCCATCGGTTCCGACCACCTTCACGTCGGTTCCCACCACCTGAACTACAAGGTTTTTTATCCATGCCAAGGTGAGGTACATAGTAAGCCTCACTGAGGTTTATGCCCACCATCTATGTGGGCCACATGTCCTCTTTCACATCGGTTCACCCCCATCCTGCATGACATAGAACTATGGACCTCAATCCATGGTAAGCAGTTATAACCCCATTCAGCGGTATGATGTTGTCAACCTCATTTGGCGATAAGCCGTTGAAGTCCCCAATCAACTTAAATTCATCGCCAGATGAACTACGCGGACTTTGAATCCCTGCCCCCAGGATACATTGGAAGCCTCAATGAGATTCAAGCCCAGCACCCATGTCTCATTTTAATCTATCGCTCGATCCCATGTGTTCCGGGAAGATCATGCCCCAAGCTGGAGGTTCCACTTACTCCGGGTCCCATCCATGCGTCCATTATCATGGGTTACCCCTTCAAGTGTCCCATCATCCCACCGAACTATGAGGACTTTGATTCCCTTCCATAGGGATACGTAAGAAGTTACTTCGAGGCTCACAACCAACATCACCATCATCCTCAAGTCGGTTCCACCTCATTCCCCTTCCACTTCATTCAACTCTCCATCATCCATCCTAATTCATACACGACCCACCAAATCCTGGTGGGATCATGTCATCCATTTATTCAATGCTTCTAGCAGTACCTGGGCCACTATCCACACGTAAGCCCCAACATGTATTCGGGTTGTTGTCTTCTATGTACACCCTGATTCATCACCCCTTCGAACTACATGGTTTTGAACCTTGTTTCTGCATAGGGTATGTATGGAACCTCACTGAGGTTCAGTCCCATCCAATGGTAATAATTGTTGTTCCCCCATTCTAGGGTGCACACTCCCTGATTTACCCTCAATGGTGTCTATATCAGCCTTCACGGTGTGACATATCCCCTCTACAAGACACACCACCTCTTATCCGTCTCTATGGGACATTCTGATCTCCCTCATTCTGTCTCTGCAAGACAATAAACTCGCATCATACCTCATGTCAAACATGAGATGCATGAGGAAAACCTCGGAAGACACACATTAGGTGTAACCGTCTCTGATAGATGTTAAACATGCATCATACACTGTGTTAACCATGGGAAGATGAGGAAAACCTCAAATACTTGCCTATGGCATATGATTCCCCTCATTCGGCGTGGGATGCCTCTGGTAATACACCCTTGAGATTCCCTCTTATGAAGAAGAATATAGGTTCCCCAATGTCCACACATCCAGATATGCCTCAACATGCCTCATGTTACTGTCTACTCCGATTGAAGGTTGCAACCATGTCCAGACCCCATGGAAAGTCCTGCAGGAAGTAGTGTAATTAACTGGTGTCCACAAAGATATGGAATTGGTAATGAGATTCACAATCAACTTCTTAATCATTAAGGGAGACCTGGACTAGGAGATGAGTTCCGAGGAGGAATCCATGGATGGAAGAAACGGCATCACATCTTCCCATTTAAATCAAGGAGAAAACATCCCTGAATAATGAACGGATGCCGCCCGAATTTGGAAAGCAAGAATGCGGGGAAACAGATGTGCGTCCTCACAGACGGATGCACGCACCCCGGAAAAAACTTCATTAACAGTTACCTAAATTATGTTCTTCTAGTCTCGTCTTTATGTGACCCACCATTGGAATCAGTATGTTTCTAGGATTCATGATATAATGATTCACAGAAATATACATGAATACTATACACAATGTATCACATTTATGATATAGTTTATTAGTTTCACATGGAAGTATGGCATGTTCTTCACAACATGGTTATCAGAAATTTCCCCACTAAACCATTAAGAAAACACACCATGTATGGAATCTACACACTTTGTGGTTGACATAAAAATTTTATAGGATGAACCGATCTATATGATATGTGTATTAAATGTACAACATATTTTAAATTCAAATAATTTCATGTATTCTAGGACATTTCCATGTGTAATTAACATACGTACACAGGGTTTACATTCCATTGCATGTCACAAAACTATGTCTACCACTAAGAACACTCAGTACCTCAAGATGGGATCATCAAGTATTCATAAACTTTTATTAATATAATTATGATGATACGAAACATGAAATAATAGAACTATTATGTTGAAAAATTTTAATTAAAATTTATATTTGAGATTTAAATACTATAATAAATATACTAAAAATAATGGTGTATAATAAGTCAATAAATAATAGATAAATATAATTTATTATCTGACACCTATGATACCACCTAATGTTTTGAGGGTTCAACAAAAGTGGGTCAGGCCTATTCCCTATAAAATATTACCATCAATATTTTTTGTTTACAATACAAAAATAGATAGAATTTATTTCATATAGTCCAAAATGATATTATATTTTCCAATATAGTTTACAATTATTTAATTTTATTAAATAATTGTATTTCATTAAATTGTTTATTTATTTATGTATCTAGAAACCAACCATATCCTTCCATCATTACATTAATGAAATGGTTGGAATTTTCCCACTAGTATTGATATAGATGTTCTCTATAAACCTCCATTCATCGCTATAGAATTTTTAGTTGATGTAATGGATGAATATATCACAATATATTAACAAAGATGAAAGAAATATAATACTTAAAGGGAGAAGAAATGTGATTTTTTAGAGGATGATAATTTTCATTCATTTTTAAAAGTGTTCTAAAGTGGGGATTATCTGGGGATTGAAAAGATGGTTTATATTTGTCATTGTCCACATGTAAAGTATCTTCTTATCCACGGAAAAAAAATAATAATTGGAATTATTAAATTATTAGGTTAGAAAATAAATTATTTCTTAAGGATCCTTATCATTTTCGAATGTTTTAACATACTAATTTTACATATAATACTAATATTTATATTATTTTATTTTAACTGATATGTTCTAAACATATGGATATAATAAATATTAATGTTCTTGAATGTTAAATATATTACTTTTTGTTAATAAATCATATTATTTATTCAAATAATATTTATTAATAAATTTCTCACTCGACCATTAAACACTGACCGCTAGTCCTCCATAATACTTATTAATCCTTGAATAATGAATATTTATTTAATTATATAAATACCACTACATTTTATTCAATAAATATATACAAATTACATTCCATTAAATTAGCGAATAATGTTTTTAAAATATTAACAAAATTTAATAATTAATTTATTTTACCTTGAGAATATTCTATAAATAATAAATATTTGATATTCAAATATTTAAAAAATAAATTACATAGTGAAAACATTATTATTTAATATTAAACTAAATCATATATTTAGTTGAATAAATAGTGATTGAAAATATATGATAAACCCAAAATGAATAATTTTTATTCCATGTATTGGAATAAAATATATCTAATGAATAAAATTTGTATGGAATACAACTGTTTTTATGAATACACATAGTGTTTGACAGCTCTAGGCCCCATTCTGAGTGGTATTAGTGTACAAAACCATGATTCTAAGGATGATTTATAAAAATAGGAAACGACCCAACCAAATAAAGAAGATAATTCCACAATGATGTGTAATATCTAAAAAATGTACACTGTGTGATAGAATTGGATTAAACAGATATCACTAATCAATCAGGTGGTATACTAATTCCATCAACATGTATGATCGATTTTTCATTCATTGAAATTATTAATGTCAATTTTCTAACAATAACACCGTGTTTGATTCCATAATTTTGATGTTAAATTCCAATTAGAGGAATGAGATATAATATTTTGTTGAGGAACATATAGGATAATTCCTTTCTAGAATTTTTCATTAATGTAACATAAATAATGACACCCCCAACATATCATCCTTCATGGAGATCACCGTCCATTATTTTATTAATGAGTACATTTAATAAAATAAGTCATTACATGTGTTAATAATGATAATAATATATAAGGATCATTATACACATATGAAGTTAGGGAGGTCTAGTGACACATATAAATAAGAATTTCCAATTGGCATGTCATGTCCTCATATCATACTACACCAAAGGTTTGTAAGGGTGTACACTATAATAATATTTCACAATATGTTATGTATCCCCTCCTATGATATTTATCATATTTTGTTTCAGATTAAATGGTATTATATCAGTTTTTACCATTTATTCTATGATATAATCCTGGAATTTCATGGTTCCAATCATTGTGAGGAACTATTATTATCATTCATTGTGAGAAGTAAACATATAAAATTTTCCAACTCTATACAATAAAGAAAAAAACAATTATGATATAATTTGTTTTATTAATACTCTAGTAAATGAATATATGTAATCATAAAATAAGTAAATGATGAATCAAGGGATTAAACTCCAATAGTCTCCATATAAGATATTTAACCAATCAATTAGTCATTGAGGGTAATAAACATAAACATTCAATTCTTCCATGGGAGAAAAGAAATTATAATTTCATCACCAAAAATAATGTAGAGAAACACAATGAAGTGGATAAAGTTGCACATTCTATTCATTCATGGAATTAAAGGACATTTATTTTATTTAGTCTCATTACATTTCATTATATTTGGAATGTTTTTTAGAACTACTGTATAAATTTCCATGTACCATGAAGTGTATATATTAGTTGGACCACACATTCGTACAGTAATTTAATCATAAGTGTTATTGTTTTACCAAGATAATATATGTTGAATTATTTTTATAATCAACAAAAAAATTCTTTTATAAGAATTTTAGATTTTACATTTATTGGACTCAAACTCCAAATATTAATTTCATTTAATAAATCAAAAAATGGAAACAAATTTCCATATAAAAAAAATATATCATTATATTATAAAATTTTAATGAATATTCTGGTTCTCTTAAGGAAAATTCCTAAAAGTTCTATGCATTGACACATAGGGATTAAATTTATCATACATAAATGATTGTGATCTATAATTGTATCAAGATTAAAAAAAATTATTATTATGTGTAAATATAATGATGAATTCATTAAGAATGTGTTCTTACATCAAATATAACATGAAATTTAGTTCACAATCAAAGATATAGTATACCTATAACTATATTAATTATCCCCTATCATATAGCCATGATTACCCTGATAGAGTTATTTATGATACTACAAGTACATTTCGAAATGGTTATATAAACCTAAATGATTATCATTTGGGAAAACCAATTAAATTTTTCAAGAATACATATGGGACAACCTAGATTTTCATTAATTACTAAGTGTCTAAAAATATCACAATAATGAAAAAGAACCCACAACCATACATTGTGGAAAATTTATCTAACAATAATAAGATCAATACTTATCAAAAGAATTTCATAAATATATATGTAATCATTTAAGGGTGAAATGAGTTGATATTCAAAAGGAAACCTTCCATTAAATATAGATGTGCCTGAATATCTTATTCAACAAGTTGTCTCCCCATAGCTCACTTAATAAATAATTAAGAATAGTTTTCATCTGAACAACCCATAATGTTATATGTTTACAATTGATGAGTTTTCTATGTGAAACACAATATATTTCATATTTTTATTATATATTTTTTCCTCTATCCATTAGAGGAGTTGATTATATTCCCTTATATTTATTTGAACTTATGTATAAGAAATATCCTCATGAGTAATGAACTATCTTAATGAAAAAATAAATCACATAAAGATTCATTGAGATCTTGATATATAGGAATTTAACTTTTTTGGGATCCACATATCATATTGGTCATGTTATCATAGAAAATGATTCAAATAATGTATTTAGATGCCCCAATGTGAATCATTATAGGGTAATAGATACATTAATATATCATGATGGAATTTTGTTTGTGAATGGATGTTGGTATGAATTAACAAGCACATGATATGATAGAAAATGTTTCATCACCTCATAAACACATTGAAATGCATAATTTTATAAGATTATCCATATATACAATCTTTTAAGATACATACTGATTGATATAATAAAAAAATGTTCCTTTAGATGTCATCCCTGAAGAGAATCCTGAGGTTTGAAAGAATTTAAATATTATCTCAGGGTATATTGGAGTCTTCGAGATAATTAATTTGGTAGAAAAAATTTACCATCAAAAATCATTTTTTAAAAATGTGGCTTTAGTAAATGATTTTTTAAATGTATCTCTATAAAGGATGTGCATACTTGGCCCCTCACATTTATAGAATCTAAAGGCTGTATAACTAGGGGATGAATAGTCTTACGAGGAGTTTCTTGTGATGACCATTACTTAATGAATCATAGTCATATTATACTTATAAACTCACCTCGTCAATGATCTTTAATGAAACCATACAGAGGAAGTTGAAATGTATGAATCATGTTTTGACTTGAAATAGAATTATCCAAATGTATAATAAAATTAGGAGATGAGTATTAATTTAGTGGTTGGAATTTCAAATGGGGTAAGTATGTAATGACCTATATATTTCAACAATAAATCTACTTTCAAATCATATTTTTGTCCCATATTATGGTATGGATAGATAACCAAAGACATAGACATATAATAAAGACCAAAAGATCATTATTTCACAACTATGAAATATGTACATACGATGAAAAAATACATTACACTAATATAAATAAATTTATATAAGCTAATACATAAAAATAAAAATAAAAACATGACTGGAAATTTATTAAATGTTATCATCTCAATAATTATACTCTTAAAAACCATATTGTGACAAAAAAATATTAATAATATGATTATAATAATATAATAGATATAGATTACATTGATTAAAAACATTATAAATGATGAATAATGAATATCTAATTTTTTTATGATTTTTAAAACCAATTTGATTTTCATAATAGTATACATGGATATTAAAAGAATAACTTCATTTTCAGGACAGTACACTGACTATAAATATAGTAAAATGACATCTAATTAAAAATTAATGTTAATAAAATAATAAAATATAAATATATTAAGTTCATAAAATAAATATTCAAATTATGAAACTCAATGAATATATAACTTTATTTAATGAATATTATTTTAAAATATTTTATAAAAAATTTATTATAATGTTATTTATATGTATTATATTATTTATAATTTATTTGGTTATTATGAGTATCATTTTCCAAATCAAAATAATTTTTTCCTTTAATTAAATTATGATAAATTTATATAACACATTAATTGTTAGGTGAATTTTCAAAAAACACAGTTTAGGAAATACTAATGTTTTATTATAAAAAATGATATAATATTTCTGTAATTTATATTAAAATGTTTTATTAATCCCTATATATGTAAAATAATATAAATCTTTTAATTAAACAAAAACAGAATTTCTAATTCTTTAAATAAATTCCCAACATCTAAAATTAAAATGTATTTCCTTAATTTTTATAAACAATTTAACTACATTATTTTTTTTTATATACAAAAATATTTCTATTTTGAAATTCTATAAAATCCTTAAAAATAAAATTTTAAATAAATATCATACATATTATAAAGTATTACTACTATTAAAAATGGTGTTCCGAAAATAATATTGTATTCATATATTAACAATAAATATGTCTCCTCTTAATGTAAACAAAAAACACATTAATCCCTTAGGAAAATATATTCCCAAACATTTCTAATTTCTAATATTCTACACAATTACATTCTAATAGTTCCTTTTGAAAATAAACTGGAATTCTTGTGTCATCTGACTCTAAGAAATCAAGGCTTTAGTACTAAACAAAAAAACTTATGTTTCATTAAATATATAACTTCATCATCCACTTTATTTAATTTTTCATTATACTCACTCTATTGTTTTTAATTTATATATATTAATAAATAGATTAAATAATATATATATATAAATTATTTATTTTATATGAATTCATTAGAACTGTTTAAAAATATTCATAATATATATACCCACTCTCAAATAATTTTTTAATATCTTATTAATTTTTATTTTTGTATTTGTATGAAAATGATGTAAATTCCATAACTATAAACTCCTGCATGGACAATTTGATGAAATTTTTTTTATAAATAAATAAGACGCAGTTTTTAAATATGGTAAAATCTAAAAATTATTAAAGTATAACAAATGAAAAAATTAAATCAAAATAAAAATTAAATTTTTCAAAAATACAATTCATTGAACCATAAAATCATAAATGTAATATATATAAATAAATTAAAAATAAATAAAATAAAAAGGGAATAAAAGTATATATTATAAAATTCAAGATTATTGTTATAAAAAATATATTTTAGTTATATATGAGGTGGAATATGATTAATTAAATGGGACCAAAGTTTAGGGAACTCTCAACCCAACCTATTTCTATTGGTTTAATATTTTCTTCCTCTATCTTTAGACAATTATTCATGTAAAATGTCAACTATTTTATTTCAGTTTATTCCACATTCCATATTATAGAAAAATTTATCTTATTAAATTACTATGATAAATCCATGCCCCCTTCATGATTTATGTAATGTGTTTATTATATATTTATTTACTTCATTATTCTTATATTTTTTCTAAAATACAATGAAAAATGATCTTATATATATTCATGAAACTCCTAAATTTAAAATGTGGTATTATATCTTCTTGTTTTTGGAATCGATAACTTTCTTCATAAAAATATTCCATACTATATCATAATTAAACCCAATATTTATCTCGTGTTTTTTAATGTTTATTCGTGGTTTATATTTCCATTCTATGTGGCATTCATTTTTATGACTATATTATAAAATTATTGGTTGTTCGAAAAATATATAATCCTAAAATACATTGTGTAATTTTGTATGAATCTTGATATTATAATGTGTGAACATAAATTTTTATTAGATCACACGATGACGTTTTTTTCACCTTTTTTATGTGTAAACAAGATGAATGGTTTTATCTCATTTATTTGGTCATGATGTAGTTATATTTTTGGAAAAAAATTTAATGTTTCACTATTATGAATGTTCCACATTAAATTTTTCATTAAAATTATTTTTAGATTCCTATAATGAATGTCTTTTTAATATTATTTGACTATTATTATTATTCCTACCCATCCACTCAAATTGATTCATATATCATATCCTCACTTTTCTTCAACCCCTTACTCTAGTTTTTTCAGTATATTTTATATTTGTACATCCTTGTATAATTACACATATTAAGAGAATTATAAATGAGAATATGAGGACCTCTATGAGGGATTTAATTAATTAATAACATCATATATTTATTCTACTTGTATAGACTAAATATTCTAATGGAACTAATCCTTTCCACTTTTGGAGTTTTAATATTACCAATTATTACCATAAATATAATATAAAAACAATTTCATTAAGTTTTTATTTTTTATAAAAATATTATATATTCATTATAACAGAACTTCATGGATAAAATATGAAAAAAAAACCCACCAAATTAACTTTCATATCATTAATTGACCATTTTCTTTGTGAGTATTCTAAATTAATTATTACATTCATATAAAACCTATTTTAAATCAAGGAAAATCAATATAAAAAATATTTTAATTAAAAATAATTTTATAATATATATATTATCCCACGAAAATTATAAAAAGTCCCATCTCAAAAAATATAATATCACATATAAACAAGGTCGTAATATAAGAAAACATTATGATCAAGATAATAATATTTCAAGGTCCCACGGAAACTTCATCCCACTAAATTTGCCTATATGGAATACATCATTCATGATGAATAAAATAACATTTCTATGAATATAATGGAATAATATAAGGTTCATTATATTATAAAACATTTTTTGGAATACAACATCAACTTTAAATAATATTAGAGTATGATTAATGTCCATCCAAAATAACCAGGATGTTATTGCCTACTCAAATTCCAATATAAGAAGAACATTATCAATCATGATGTATAATTCAAGATATTTAAACAATTTGAATGAAAAAATTTACATGATTTTTCACTAAAATAATAAAATATATAAGGTTTCACTCAGTGGGATAAAATAAAAAGTTCCATATGTGTACATCGAAAAGCTCTAAATTCCCTTGATAATAAACAAAACCTTATAACTTAATATTTATTTAGAAAGCAATATGGTTATAAAAATTTCATTACGAATATTTCATTAGCTGGATATAGAACATTGTAGATATAACATGTCATATTTATAAATGAAATATTTATATAGCTATTATAATTGCTAACATATCAAAGACGTATCATTCCATATATCACAATATATTGACTTAATATTACTATATTATCATATATATATATACATCATCTTGTCAAATATATATTTGAATATCCCATCCAATAAAATTTTTTAGGAATATAATATTAAAATACCCTATATATTTATTGATCATTTATCTTATCTGAAATAAAAAAGATTCGAATTCATTTTTATATAATACATGATTAATAAATCTGTAATAATGAAACTAATCAATACATCGCTAATAAAACCATAAAAATAACATTATATCGATCAAATAAATATAATTAATAATAAAATAGTATATAAACCAATTTTTTTAATTGGATACCCCATAATCTTAAAAAGATATCATTTTTATTATATCCACTGATAATCAGTAAAAAAATATCTATGAACACATATTTAAAATTGTAAAAAATTAATTCTTATACATTATTAATGTATTTATTCATCCAATAAATGTTATAAAATAGTTCCCTATAATTATTCAAACACCATGACATTATATTAAATCCCATAATCCTTTATAAATACTTCATAAATAATAAATTGAGATACATATGTTTTATGCTAGACACAATGTGATTCATTTTATAATTTAAGTAACTAAAGTTCAATGATTTTATCTTACCAAGATCATAAATAAATATAGAAATGAGTTCTGAATATTCATTTAAATATCATCAATTTCACCATTTGGTCTATCATAAGTTCCAAAAAAGCATTAGAAACCCTTGGGAAGGTCTATGTGTCTTATATTATTTTTACGTTATATAATAAAAAATCATAGAAACACAACTAAAAATATAAAATATTTCTCTTAGTAAAATAATTGAATAAAATTTAATACATTTTCAGTCATCTCCACAATATGTATATAATCATGTAAAAAATATATTAATAAATTAACTATCTTATAACAGAATGTGATTAATTAAATCATGTTGTGTATTACTGATTCTCTATAAACCATAAAATAAAACAATAAATTATTACATTTAATTTATAAATAACTAGAATAAAAAATATCCATAATTAATCTATATATTCATTTTACAATAATATTCTTTTCAAAATACAGGTCTAGTTGACTAGTCAAAATGATATCCAAAAAAAATACTTTGAAATTCTATGTTTCAAATAACACTAACATAAATACATACACCCAAAAATTACTTCATGTTATGCCACCAAGTTATATAATCACCCATTATATATTAAAACACAAATTTAATTAATTAAATAATTAACATTAATAATATATCATGACTTCACTATCTCGAAATCATAATTTTATACATGTCAAAAAGAAATTATTTTAGCATAAAATAATTCATAAACCCCTTCCATCACCAACAACCATGACACACTTGAAGAATTATATATAAATTATACAATATTGTAAAAATATTATAGAAAAGAACATTTTATCTTTTTATATTTTATAAATTATTCATGATTTTTCATATGATATAACTTTCCATCATCAATTCAATGAAAAATATGATGACATCAATTTTTTTTATTTATCTATGTTTGAAAATTTTTATTATCACTTCATTAAAATGGATGATTTTTATATCTATGTGGGTCCTTCATTTATTAAAAATATGTTGTAAATTTTAGGCTAGATTTTGGAGATTACGTGATAAATGGATATATCATTAGTCTATGTTTTATATTTTTTAAAGAAGATAAAATTTGAATCACGGGATAGATAAGTGAGAAAATTTTCTCTAGGACTAGGGTTTTTTATTAGATAATTTTATCAATTCTTATAGAGTTTTTGAATAATTATAGTTGGTATTTGTTAATTAATCAACATATTTCACGTATTATTGGGTACTGGGCGACATAATCCACGCCATGTATATGTTACATACTTAACACCTAGCTACCTATGGTCATATATAATCTAACTATTTTCCATGGGGTATATAGTATATCGTCAACATATTTTTCTAATAGAATATATAATGTTAAATTGGTTTTCATGATTCTGTTTATAATCTATATCTTCACTCAATTATATATTCATGAATTCTGAAACACCATAAATATCTATCTATTTTCAGATCATTTAAACCCCTATAAATATTTCGTGTCAAGATATAAATATAATGCTACATTTTCTAAAATTCATAGGAATGATTTTATTTTAATCCTATCATTTATCATATTAATATCTTAATTTGGGAGAACCTGTATCATAATACATGAATATTATATTATCTTAATGTATTGGGTATGATTCATCAATCCGAAGAGAGTGATACACCAATTATAAATAAGAGGAATATTTTTTGACAGTTAACCTATAACCGATCATATAATTTAATTAATGTTTTTTGATTTAAAATGTGTGTTTGTCGATTTTGAATTGAAATAACAAAAAAAATTAATAAGTATAGTATTTTTAACACAATAAATCTATATATTTTGATAATTATATATATAATATTGATGTTTACTGATGTATTATGATTTTAGATTTGATTTTCCAATGAATTAGTTGATGAGTACTTATATTTATATAATAAAAATTTATTCTGTAATATATAATATTATATAACAGAATAAGAAATGTTTTTAGGATATTATATTGATGTTATAAGTATTTAGGGAATTAAATAAATTTTTTTGAGTCTTTTTTTCTTTATTGATGAGTATAAAATATAATTAAAATTATAATTTAATTAAGTAAATTTGTTATCGATGTTAGACTTTCTAATTTCTACTGTAGTTTCAAACATGATCTTGAGTAATGGGTGTCCAAAAAAACAATTAATCCACAGATGTGATTGAATTAGTAAAATATTTTATTCTATGTTGGGGTAATTCCATAATCAATGTTATTCCAGGGATATTATTTAAATTATATAAGTTTTGTTATGAAATGGATGGGGTCTTTTCATCACATATTTTATTCCATGAGTTTATTTACATATTTGATACTCTCTAAAAACCCAAATTTTCAGAAATTTTAATTAAAAGACATTAAAATAAGCCTCCTGTCTTGGTATTGAAATATTATATTAATATTTTATTATCATAAAATAAATAAATAAATATATTCCATCTCATAAATACATATGCTTACACGTGATTTCTAAGGATAATATTGGTCCCAATTCACTACACATTACTAATTTATCATCATAACATATAAATAAATATCTCATATATATATATATTAACACCTCGATATTCTAAAAAACGAAACTATGATATATAGTGTATTAAATAAAAAATATCGATCAAAAATGAAACATGATATATTCTTATTTGTATATGTTTTTTTATAATTAGGATATTAAATTTGTGGGAATGAATAAAATTAACTATTTATGGATGATATATTACTCTCAAAATGAAAATATTTTTTTTGATAAATTCTTAGTAAATAATAACTCATATTTTATTAAAGTCATTTTATTATCTATAAATATGTTTCCCTTAAAAAATGATTTTTATTGTTTTTTCTATGAAAATATTATAATTTTTTTAGAACATTTATTAATTTAATTTGATAAATGGATATCATTTTTCGAAACATCATTTCAAATTTAATATAAGATGATTTTTTTGATTTTATGAAATGATTGATTTTTAATTAATTTTGAAAATTAAATAATTTTCCAATACTATCAATTCATTCTATTAAATCATTTTTTCTATATTTAAAATTATATTTTTTATTTATTTTCAAATTTACTTATGTACTATTTTTTGTGGTAATCTAATTATATTCTTTTCAATCCAAAATTTCCATGATTTTGTTATAGGTTTATTTATATTCATGAAAATGTTTTTTTAAACAGTTTTTTTGTACATAATATTTTTCCATTAATTTATTAATATAATCTATAGTGTGAAAATTATTAAATAAAATATAAATTTTATATATATATATATGGATTTAAATTAAAATAATAATAATTTCTAGTTTTAGGGATAATATAAGGTCATCTATCTCTTGAAGATTACATTTTCATGAATATATGTTTTTAATCAAACTTTTATGGGTACATAAAAAACGAATTTATTTAAATAATGGGATTTGAAAATGTGAAAATAGATTCCATAATAGGAATTAGAGTAATTACAATTATGTAGTGGTTTCAACATATTTTTTTCATAATTAATCTTAAAAAAGGTATACAAACTATTAGAGTGGTTGGGTTAAAAAAAGGTTTACCTAGGAGTTAAAAAAATAATATAAATGTTAAAATACCTAAAATATTAGTCTAAATTTAGTTGGTTGACCACTTTTTGACAGTTTATATCTATTTACTAAGGATTTATTTACTTGTTGGAACACATTCAATGAAAATTAGCTATATAATAATTTATGAAAAGAATAATAAAAAAGGAACATTACTTGCTACTAATATCTATAAATCTTGGTGATATAAAAAACATTTCATCTATTAAAAATAACCATTTGATAAACAAAATAGTTTTTCTTACCATGGTAATTTATTTTCTATTTATTGTGATGAAAAATTTATCAAAAGATACTATGCAATGGTTATATAATAATTACATAATTAATTGGAAAATGTAAATAAATTCCTTTAAAATTATAAATTTATTATAACATGAATGAATAAATTTGTCCCATGATTTTTTTTATTTTTCTAATTTTATATTTTTATGAATTTAATATATTTTTAATCTATATTGGTATTTATAATTTTATATTAAAATTAATTTAATAGTGTCAAAATTGGAATTTATCATATTTTTTAATAAATAATTATTTATTTAAAGATTTAAAGTTCATGAATATCTTGTCATCTAAATAATAAAATTCATATGGTTTATTATATAATAAATTTTCCATAAATGGGTTTTTTCTTTTTTGTTAGGACATTCATGGCCACTAAATGATAAAAACGTTATTGAAGAGAAAATTTTTAAATATTGTAAAAAGCGGTTAAAACAAAATGTTTTGGGTGAAAATCACAAATTTTTTAATAGTTATTATAAGTGATGATTTAGTATCTGTATCTTATTTTATATTAATCCCTTCAACATTGACCGTTTTAAATTTTATAATTAATTTTAATTAATTTAATTCTTCTATAAATTCCAAGAGTTCTCTTTAGGTTTTATATATAATGAAACCTACTCTCCCCATTTCATCACACATAAACATAATTTTTTAAATGGAAATACCAACCCATATACCTTCATTTCAGTCTTCCCCATATCATAGTTTCCCTATTTTTATTACATAGTTATCTTAGAAAATATATTTGTGTAATTATTAAAAGGTTATGAAAAGAAGAGTTATAATAATTAATCAAGAATTTTGATTTTAATTTATTTTTTCACCTTCATTAAATATTATTCCAACAAGATGAAAAAAACTCCAGTATGTAAAATACAAAAATATGATATTATTTCAATTTAATTACTTATATCCACCTTTCCCTTCATAAAATGGAAACAACCCATCGTTCATCTGTACTGGGGACTACTGCCTTGCGAACGAAAGTATTTATTTTTCCACCACCACCCCTCACATGTGGTTATAATTATGGATTTGATAAATATATATATATATATACATATATTATATTAATGAAATATTTATCATTTTAAAATTAAAATATATCTGTAGACCCCGGAAAATGCGTTCCTTAAATTTTTGAAATGCTTCAATACATGATCCAAGATCGTAGAACTTTTCTTAAGCTTCGATTTGGAAGGTCGCAGGGCCCGAACGGAGCTACGGAATAGGAGTTATAGACATTCGAAGTTGGGCTGGAAATCTGGTTCATGAAGCCCATTCGCAAAGCCCCCTCCGTGATCGCGGAGCGCCGCCGCGAAGTAATGAGGCGAGAGGCTCCGCGAACACGTTTGACGTTTGCGATGCGCCGTGAAGACACCTCGCGAAGACACCTTGCGAAGAACTAATGTGAAGCACCGATGCGAAGCACCCAAGCATCGCGGTCCCGCGAAGCTCCGGAGGCGGTAACTCTCCGCGAACGAATTTGACATTCACGAGCCCGCCACGAAGCTCCGGAGGCGGTACCTCTCCGCGAACGAATTTGACGTTTGCGAGTGCGCCGCGAAGCTCCTGAGGCGGCGCGGGAGTTCTGCTTCATGGCGCCCCTTGCCTATAAATACCCAGCTCACCCCCCTTCTTGAGGAGGACAACCACGACCGCTTCGCCCCTTGGGCAGCTGAGCGGAGCTCCGCATTGCGGCTCCTTGAAGCCATGCTCTGCGAGCAGCTTCCTTCGCGTTGCTGCTCCGCGAGCGGAGGATCCGCGAGTCCATGCTCCTTGAGCCTATGCTCCGTGAGACAGAGCTTCGCGAGAGCCCATGCTCCGCGATGATGCTCCGCGAGACCAAGCTCCACGAGACCCATTTCCTCCTCGAGACCAAGCTCCGCGAGACCCCTTTGCTCCGCGAGAGACCATTGCTCCGCGAGGCCATGCTTCCCGAAGATACTTCGCGAAGACCTATCCTTCGCGAGGATCCTACCTTCGCGCCCACAGGTCCATACCGCGGGGCCTGCGCCCCCGCCCCCCCGCTCGGGGTCAGTGCCGGGCTGCGGTCCCGGCTCTCCGGGCTTGTCCCTTCGCAACCGTCATAGACCCCCATGAAAAATGGAGAGTCGCGCCGCGAACTTTTCGGGTCGGGATGCCGGGATTTTCCATCGCGCCCTTATGCGCTCCCACCTTCCACCTATGGAACACCATGATTTGAGATACTCCTCCACACACCATGAAAAACCTTGGGTTGATGTATTCCTCTTGGTTTGTTTCCTATGTCGTGAGTTGAGGTTCTCATCATCAATTCCTCGAGAGCCTTGAGTCGAACCATTCCTCAGGCAACTCCTCCAAACCCAATCACTTGGCTCCTATGCCAGGTTGAACCGGAAAGGGCCTCCCCTTGCGTAAGTCCCAACGCCAACCATTTCTAGGCATCTTCTACCTAATAGTCCTATCTACATGACTTTAAACTGTAGTAATCCCTATCTAACAAATGATAGGATGCCTCTTGCCCTATACGAGAGATGCATTGTGCTCTAAGCATAAGATGCCAATAGTCCTATCTACATGACTATAAACTGTAGCACTCCCTTTCTAACAAATGATAGGATGCCACTTGCCCTACACGAGAGATGCCTTATGCTCCTAGAATGAGATGCCAATAGTCCTATCTACATGACTTTAAACTGTAGTAATCCCTATGTGTCAAACATAGGATGCCTCTTGCCCTATAAGAGAGATTCCTTATGCTCCTAGCATGAGATTCCAATAGTTCTACCTACAAGACTATAAACTGTAGTATTCTTCCTATGTTCCTAACGTAGGATGCCTCTTGCTCCAAACATGAGATGCCTTATGCTCCAAGCGTAAGATGCTCAATGCCCTGACTACAGTGGCATGATTCCAATTCCCCTTGGCATTATCCCTCTTGTGCACCAGTGCATAGGTGAAGGCCTCAATTCTTCAGTGAGTTGGGATTCCCTCATGGCCAGACATGAGGAAGACATTACGGGTAGCTTCCTAGCGTAAGCCCCATTCACCGTTGCCGCTCCATAGCGGCACCCGGGCAGCTTCCTAGCGTAAGCCCCATTCACCGTTGCCGCTCCATAGCGGCATCCGGGCAGCTTCCTAGCATAAGCCCCATTCACCAGTGTCGCTCTATAGTGGCACCCGGGCAGCTTCCTAGCGTAAGCCCCATCCACGATTTCCGCTCCTTAGCGGCATCCGGGAAGCTTCCTTGCGTAAGCCCCATTCACCATTGCCGCTCCACTGCGGCGCTCGGGCAGCTTCCTTGCATAAGCCCTATTTACCATTGCCCCTCCATAGCGGTACTCGGGCAGCTCCTTGCATAAGCCCCATTCAATATTCTCACTCCTTTTCAGTGGTAAGCCGTTGACATCCCTATGCAGCGGTATGCCGTTGACAACCCTATCCAGCGGTAAGACGTCGTGATCCTATTCAGTGGTAAGCTGTTGCAACCCCATTCAGCAGCAAGCCGTTGACATCCTCATCCAGCGGTAATCCGTTGTGATCTCATCCAGCGGTAAGCCGTTGTGACCACATTTAGCGGTAAGCCGTTCACATCCTCATCCAGCGGTATGCCGTTCACACCCAATCCAACGGTAAGCCATTGAAACCCCCAATCAGTGGTAAGCCGTCATCAGAAGAACTATGTGGTATTTGATCCATGTCAAGGCATGGTACGTAGGAAGCCTCTTCAAGGCTCAAGCCCGAAACCATCGTCATCCTTTTCTTTGGGCCTCCATCCTGGAGTAAGTCCCAGCACCATGGGCCGCCTAACGCGTAAGCCCCTCTTCGCTTCTCACGGACCCATCCTTCGCGACGTGATCGTCAGGTCCTTGAAACCTCTTGTTTCTCACACCGAGCATGACTCACGTGGGCTTAGAGTGAGCACCGACCCTGACCCCCCACCCTTAGCGAACTAAGATGACTTTGATCCATGTCAAGGCATGGTATGTAGCAAGCCTCCATGAGGTTCAAGCCCACCCGTCACTCATCCACGTCAGGTCTCATTCCCGTCCATCATGACGTTAAACTACATTCCCGTCCAATGGAAATCCATTGCGACCCATCCCATTTGAACTACGAGGTCTTTGATCCATGTCAAGGCGTGGTACATAGGAAGCCTCCATGAGGTTCAAGCCCACCCATCATCCAATTCACGTCGTGTTCTACCTACGTCCAGCGCGATGTTAAACTGCAATTCTAGTCCGACGGCAAGCCATTGTGACTAACCTGAACTACGAGGTCTTTGATCCATGTCAAGGCATGGTATGTAGGAAGCCATTCAGAGGTTCAGTCCCACCACTCATTGGACCAAGGTCCATAATTCACGTCGGTTTGCCGACAAAGCCACCTTGCTCGGTCGTTTATTCACGTCGAGTTTCGCCCTCGTCTAGCATGACGTTAAACTGTATGCCCCCTTTGTCCTGCATGACATTAAACTGCACACTTACCTGAACTACGAGGTCTTTGATCCATGGCAAGGCATGGTACGTAGGAAGCCTCTACGAGGTTCAAACCCACCATCTGTTCGTTCCGACCTCACTCACGTCAGTTCATCCCTGTCCCGCATGACGTTAAACTGTATTCCCCAACCTGAACTACGAGGTCTTTGATCTATGTCAAGGCATGGTACGTAGCAAGCCTCTCTGAGGTTCATACCCAACAATCATTGGCCCAAACCGTCTCCTAGTCGGTGTGCCAAGCCCCTATTTTCATCCGAACTACGAGGACATTGATTCATGTCAAGGCATGGTACGTAGGAAGCCTCCCCGAGGTTCAAGCCCAACTCCCATCGGACCAAGGTCACTCATTTACGTCGGTTCGCCGACACCCACCGCCCGTCGTCTACCCACGTCGGGGTTCATTATCGTCGCGCATGATGTTAAACTGTATTCCATCATTCGAACTACGGGGAATTTGATCCATGTCAAGGCATGGTACGTAGGAAACCTTCCTAAGGTTCAAGCCCACCACTAGTGGACCCACGGGTCTACTTTCACGTCGGTTCATCGATGAAACCCATTCGAACTACGAGGTCTTTGATCCATGTCAAGGCATGGTACGTAGGAAGCCTTCCAGAGGCTCAACCCCGCCATTCATCGGACCAAGGTCCACCTCCACGTCGGTAAGTTGACGATTCCCATCGGACCAAGGTCCACCTTCACGTTGGTTCGCTGACGACATCCATCGGGCCAAGGTCCACCTTCACGTCGGTTCACCGGCACCATCCCGAACTACGCGGACATTGATTCCCTAGCACGGGGATACGTAGGAAGCCTTTTCAAGGCTCAAGCCCAACTTCACTGTCGCCCCTGTGATGGTCCCATTTCATTCCCCCTCGACTTCATTCATCCATCCATCACCCATCCTGATTCTCACCCGGGCCGCCACATCCCGATGGGATTATGCCATCCACCTCCTCGCTGGTCCTAGCGGCGCATGGGCCGCTTTCCACGTGTAAGCCCCATCATATCTCCGGGTCATTGTACTTTGTGTACACCTCGATTCATCACCCTTTTCCCCTCTAGGGAGTACACTACCTCGGATCCGTCCTCATTGGGCGTTCTAATCCATCCATCTTCTAGATGTTCTCCCTTTGGGATATTCCAATCTGATCCGTCTCTATGGGACATTCTGATCACCCTCATTCTGTCTCCGTAAGACATTAAACTCATGGCATACCTCGTGATAAACATGAGATGCCTGAGGAAAACCTTGGATGACACGCCTTTGGCATAACCGTCTTTGTAAGTTGTTAAACATGCTGCATACCCTATGTTAAACATGGGAAGCTGAGGAAAACCTCAGGTACATGCCTATGTCATATGATTCCTCGCACTCGACGCGGGATGCCTCAGGTTATGCACTCTTGAGACGCCCTATCATGAGGAAGAATACTGGTTCCCCAATGTCCATGCACCCAGAGATGCCCCGACATGCCTGATGTTGCCATCTACTCCGACCGAAGGTCGCTACCATGTCAAGACCCCACGGAATGTCTTGACGGAAGTAGTGTAATTAACCGGCGTCCATGACGATATGGCACCGGGAATGAGATTCACGAACAACATATTAAATCTATGAGGGAGACCCGGACTAGGTGACGAGTTCTGAGGAAGAATCCATAGAAGGAAGAACCGACATCCCATCACCCCATTTCGATCAAGGAGCAGACGTCCCTGAATAAGGAGCGAATGTCTCTCGCCTTTGGAAAGCGGGAATGCGGGGCAACAGCAGCGCGTCCCCCTCCACGGACGGATGCGCGCGCCCCGGCGAAAGCATCGGAAACAATATCATTATATTTTTTAACATTACTTTATCTGAAAATCCATAATGTCATGCATTCGTACATGTGGACTAACACCTCATTTAAGTGATATTATTTGTTTTGTATCACCACATCACATGAATTGTATATATATTTATATTTAAATAATTAAAATGTCATTCATATAATTATTATCCATCTTAAGATAAAAATATAATACTTTTCTACTTCCCATAATGATCTTTTTAAAAGAGAAACATTACTCATACATACGTACGGCCTCCGTGATAGTAATGTAGATCATTTTCCAAGACCATCAATATTGATTTGTTTTAGAATAATTATTTAGATATACAAATTATAATTTTTTCAGTATTGTTATTATATAGAATAACGAATATTTTTCCCTTTAACAAAATTCAACCCACCGAAGTAATTTTGGATACATTAGCTGAATATCAAAAAAAATATCCAATGTGAACATAATTTAAAAATCACACGATTATAACATAGTAATAATGAACATTATTTTTTTCATAATAAATTGAAATTTTGATAATGTCATTATTATTGAGTATGATAAAAAAACATACATGATTAAGTAGACTTGAGGTAATGAACTTTATATTAAAACTAATCATCCTTTAATGTTTCCCTTACAAATATTTTTTTCCATGCCAACATATATAAAAAAACCACATTAATTTAATTATATAGAAATTAGACTATTATAATTGATAATGTTTTGTATCATTCAATTTAATTAAATGGTTTTCAAATATAATATTTCTATATATTATGTATATCATATTTTCACTTTCCTTATATATGAAAAAATATAATTCCTTATTCTAACAAATATATAGTCATCTTCCTTTCATGCCATCATACCCGTTATTTGATGTTTAGATTATACTACAAGATTTCAAGTTTTCATCAAAAAAATACATCATTAATTGTTTTGGGTATTTTGAAATATAAAATGGTGTTTTAAAAAATAAAGGTTATTTTGATATAAAGAAATGTTCTTCATATGGGTTCATTAGTTGTTTAATGTGTTTAAGATGAGAATGTGAAAGATTAAGAGTTTTATACATGATATTTATGACAACCCTTTTTTATTAGACATTAGTATATGATTTAATTAAATAATCTTACCTATAGTAAACCCCAAAAGATCGATATGTATACTACCATTTTGAATTAGTTACATTTCATTACAACTTTGTAACATGATTTACAATATATTAATTTAACACTTCTATTACATGCTTGAGCTTAAAACTGTAGTGGATAGCCTAGGGAAAATACATATGAATGAGATGATCCATAAATACATGTAATGGAATAAAAATGTAAAAACATAAAAATAATAATACACTATAGACAAGGAGTATCAATGAGAAATAAAGGAACATGAATAATAAGGCTTTATATAACATGATAATCATAACATGGTAAATGTGGTAAAAAAATAAAACATTGCATCATAAACATAGGTCAAGGCTAATCAACCAATACATCATGGTGGGAAATATATAATAAATGAATTAGTTACTACCCTATCACAAGATGATATATCATGATACTAACTGTTACCCAATTCATGGGAGTTCCATATAATTATGAGCACACCCATCACTTTCATTTCATTATTAGACATTAGTTTGCAACATAAATTAGAAAACATGGATCTATTAAAAAAACATAATTTATTCCATTATAATGGAGTGTGCAATAAATACATGTAATTCACAAATAAAAATTTTTATGTTCGAAAAAATGAACACCCTTCATAAGAAATTGGTAGGGTATTCACCAACCATTTGCTTTGATATGAAAAAACGTGGTGAAAATTTGTCAGCATAATGGCATGATATAAAAGTTCATAAAATGGGTTTATGGGAGTAAATAGGTATATAAAAATTTATAAATGAATTTTAATGTAATAATTATATAGAAAAACATGTATATAAATTCAAAATTATAAAAATAAGGCATACAATAATATATAAGCTTGATGAAAAAGGGAGGGGAATGGAAGCTTATGAAATTTCGGCATGGTAACTAGTGTACATTGGAGGGTTAATTTGATAGAAATAGGTATCACATAATTTATATATAATAATTGATATATTAGGGGGGTTTGAAAACATACACTATCATTAGTAATTGAAAATAATAGGGAATATCAATATAAATAAAATTGGATAAAAATGAGAAAGTATGCATCCTTATGAAATATTGTTCTTGTAACCAGGGTTCTTAAGATGGATTAATGAGAGATAAAGGGGTATATAACCATTTATAAATCATAATAAATGTATGAGAGAATTGAGAGAACATACCCCGTTATTGGAATAAAAAAATTAAAGTACATAAAATAGAGGTGATTCTTGAATAAAAGTGATAAAGAGAGCATCTTTTTCAATAACAGTAAAACACCAAATGCATGAAAGGGGATTCTTTAGAGCATGGGGTAGCTTGCGAGGATTATAGAAAGAGTAGGTTAATGTATGGTCATGATCTATGGATTTTTGGTGATGAGAAGTGGGAGATTGGGTGGGTTTATATAAGAAAAGAGAGGGATTTCTTTAATATTTAGATTTTGGACACTTATAATAAAATACTTCATACCACAAACCCTAACATGGATTTTAACCATGTTTTTTCTAATGCAATTATTTTTAATTATTTTATATGGAAAATGTAGAAACGTTATAAAATACTACAACTTCTTATTTGGAGGTGAGTAATATTTTTAAAGAAATAATTTTACAATCATAAAATATGATATATGTTTTAGAGGTTTAATTAAGGTTAATAAATTTAATCAAATAAACATAAAATCCCATTATTTAAAGGGGAAAAATATATTGGGCCTATTATACCCATTATACTATTTATTACATCAATTTTGTGTCATTATGATGACATAGAACAGAAAATAAATTTATACAGTATTTAATTTTTAACTAAAAATTCATCTCTCACTTAAAATTTAAAAAAAACAACTATTGGATAATTTAGAAATTATAATTCTAAAATTAATATTTATTTTACCATGATAATATTTTAAATACATAATTGTTACCTTTTAAAATAATATTCAACATTTATAGAAATATGAGGGGTTTTTGACAACAAAGGTTTTTAAATCCTAAAAAAACTACATTTCAATTCATAAAAATTATATGACCTTTATTAAATATATTTTATAATAAAATTTTAGTAAAATACTATTTATTTAAAAATTCATTAATTCATGAAAATAAATCCCTTAATTGAATTTGAATGTTTTTTGAAAATATAATTTCTATTTAATTAAATCAAAATCAAAATCATTTATAAAGTAATAATCAAAATGAAAAAAAAAACATTATTAAATAAAATATACATATTAATATTATTAAGTACATGATACATATCACATTTTCAGCGGTGTATGTATTAAAAGTAAGGTGCTCGATGGCGGGACTTTCATTTGGTTGTTCGACATACATGGTTTCAGATATCATCTCGATGGTCTTAAACTTATTCGGTAAATGGTTCACTCATGATTAGGTTTTTAAATCAGAAATTGGTATTGGTTATAGGGAAATCAAAGTGATTATATCTCCCTCAGATGCTCTGATAAATGGGCATTATATGGTAATAGCATACTAGATAAGGTCATCACTTACTTTATTTTTGTCAATTAGATTTGATAAATCGCTATATTTATATTAATCATGTTATCAATGTTTAATGGCTATATTAACAATGTAAATATTCGTAAATGTCTTTTAAATCCAACGATACTACCATGAAGTTCATGTATTGTCCATAAACATATTACATAAAAAGACATTTAATTAAATCACAAATGTATACATCATTTATAATAGTCTGGATCGTTATAATATTTCCCCCTTGAGAAGCTTCACCATAAAAATATTCATTTAACCCCCTTAAAATAGATTAGGGTAATTCTATTTCATCACTTCCTCTAGTTACCAAATTTCTTCTTCAAACATTAGGTTTCTCCACAACACTATTACAAGTTGTATTGTCTTATTTCAAAAATCAATTCTCTGCAATCTGAGATCTTCACCAGATGCTCCTAATATGAAAGATCATTCTCCAATAGCACCACCATTATATTGAGTACATGTCATAGGTCAGCTATGTACTTTCTCAAGATTGATAAATGGAATACATCATAAACATGAGATTGATTTGGTGGGAGTTCTAGTTGATTGGACACCACTCTGATGCAATAAAGGATCTCATAGGGGCATATGTATCTTGAAAAAAGAATACCCTTCTTCCCAAATCTCATAAAATTCATCTATGGATATATGTGAAGGAATACCATGTCTCCAATATCAAACCCTAGGTCTCATTGACGATTTTCAACATAGTTATTTTTTCGACACTGACCATACATGATATTCTGCTAAATTTTCTTATCCTATTTCCAATATTTCCTCAACCATTTGAGGACCTAGAATCTTTCCCCACTTCCATCCCAAAATGATGGTTCTATGCACCTATTCTCATATAAGGATTTATATAGAGCTATTGGGATACTTTAGTGGAAACTATTGTTATAAGAGAACTCATCCAAAGGAAGATGCCAATCCCATCCTCCTCTAAAGTCCATGGAGCATGCGCTCAACATGTCCTCAAGTTTCGAGATAGTCCTCTTAGATTGGTTTTCAGTGTGAGGATAATAGGTTGTTCTGATGTTCAAATCAATATTTATAGCATGCTAGTTACTCTTCTAGAACGGAGAGGTGAAACTTGGATCTTGATCGGATATAATAAATAATGGTACTCCATATTTTCTAACCACTTCCTTAATGTATATCCATTCATATAGATCATATGATAATTTTTATAAAATCAAAATTAAGTGTACAGTATTTGTAAGATGATCCACCAAAACCCATAGAGCACAATTCACTCCGGATTTCTTTGGAATATCAATGAAAAAGTTCATGGTGATGTTTTCCAATTTTCATATACGTATGGGTAATGGTTGAGTCATCCTATTATATTTTTTCATTTCATCTTTCTCATGATGAGATAGAAGAAATCTTGATTTATATTCTGTGATTTCCTTCTTCATATCTCCCCACAAATTGTGTTCTCAGAGATCTCGAAACGTATTTGTGCTTCCTGGGTGGGTGGAGAATTTTGATCTCAATATATCGTCAATCATCTCATTTTTTAACTCAAGATTTGAATATACTCATAGTCTTGACCCAAATTTCACAACCCCTTCATCATTTCCATTGAACTCTAAGGATTTTCATTTCATTATTTCTTCAACATTCTCATGAATTCCCATATCAACTCCTTGAGCATCCATTAAACTCTCATGAAGTGATGGTTAATAAATAATTAATGAATGGATTGATGATTTTTCATCCATTTTCATTTCCATGTCCATCCTTCCGAAATATAATAGGATCAATTCTCTATAAATTATCATTAATAATAAAATTAATAGATCACTTCATCTTATAGAATTTCGTACTTCATTCTCTTTAATATGATGGTAGTGGACGGAGTAGTCATAGTCTTAGATCAATAATAACCATTTTAATTTTTTCATATTCATCTCATTTTATGTGAATATATACTTGAGAATTTTTTGATCCACATATATTTCAAATTTTTCCCAAAAGAGACAATGTCACCAATTTTTTAATGGGAAAATCACTAAATCCAACTCCAGATCACATGTCGGGTTGTTTTTTTAATGCACTTTCAACTGCCTTCAAGCATAGGTAATGAATTTTTCATTTTTCATCAACTCACAACCCATTCCCTTCTTCGAAGCATCACTGAATACCACGAAATGATCTCCAATTGTTGGTAGTGTGGGAACATGTGGAATGATACAAATATTTTAAACTCCATAAATATTTCTTCTCATTCATCATTCTAAGAAAACATTACACCATTCTGGGATATCTTGGTAAGAGGGTTTTACAATTGAGAGAAATTTATCAAAAATATGCAATAATAAAAATCTAACCCAAGTAAACTACAGATATCAGTCCAAAATTATGGATACATCCATTTTTCAATTTCTTATTACATTGAATGGTCTATAGGAAACCCATTTATTATAATATTTTTATGATGGAATGATAGTTTCTTCATCCAGAACTCACATTTTTTGAACATGGTATCATTGTTTTTCATTTCACAAGGACTTTAGAACAGTATTCAAAAGTTTCTCATGGTCATATTTACATTTGGAGTATATTAGAATATCATAAATAAATAATACTAGTATTTTGTAGAGGTAATCCATAAATTAACTATCCATGAATACTTCCAATGCATTAGAGCGTCTAAAAGGAATTACTACGAATTCCTAGTTCTCATACCTTTTACGAGAAGTAGTCTAGGGGATATCCTCTTTCTAAACACTATCATGGTAATATCTTCCCCAGAGATCCACATGGGAAAAGTATTTTTCTCCATGTACCTGATCAAAAAAATTCTCAATATGAGGTTACGGATACATGTTCTTTAGTGTGATCTTGTTGAGCTCATGAATATATATGAAAAGGCACATTAACCCTTAATTATTTTTGATGAATAAGTCTCTTGCACCCCATGGAGAAGCACTTGGGAATATGAAACCTTTATCCATATTCACTTTTATTAGTTTCTACAGCTACTCAGGTTCCGCAACAATGACTCTATATGGTTTATTGGATATTGGTAACACCCCAGATATTAGCTCAAACAAAAATTCAACTTCTCAGCTATAAGGAGGACTAGAAAATTCCTCAGTAAACGCATTAGTGTATTCCATCAAAATGGGCATATTTTCAAGGATGTTTATTTCCATAGACTTAATAATTTATGTCGGATATGTTTTTTCATAGGGAAATAATATACATTCTAGAGATGATGGTGCTAAAAATATTTATCATCCTTCTTACATATAATGTATCATCCTTCTCACTTCTTCCAAAACATGAAATATATTAAATTTAGTGCATTTTCTTATAGCCATAATACACAATTATTTTATCTATTACTCAGTATATATGTCCTTTTGAAATACCACTTTAGTATCTTCATCAAATAGTTCTTATAAAGATATTCAATATTGATTTAAAACATCCACAAATAATGTGTTATTCAATTACATACTAACATATCTAATAAAAATTGACCCAATTCCTCTATTTTTTTTATAAATAGACATTATAAATTATCATAATTTAGTTCGTGAGAAAATTATTTTCCTTAATGAGATTCAGATATCATGACTTATGACTTGGGAACCCACTATACAAATTTTATGGTTGTTTTTTATATTTTGTTAAAAAAATAATTAATCAAATCCATCTCAATTCCTTTTGAATCATTATAATTTGAATTTTTTGTATTATTATACTTACTCAACTATGATTGTAAAATAATGAATCATTCTTTAGTAATGTGACCTGGATGGTCACTCTTCCAGAAAACAAAATAATGTTTTTTAATATGTTCTATTAAATTAGTTAGGAATTTCCTAAATTTTTTCAACATTTATAGTTTATGTGTGATGATTTATACATAAAATGTATCTCTAAAAACCATTATACATTTATTAATATTTTTAATTAAACATTATTCTTCATTAAAATGTTCTAAGGCATAATAACATCCAAAATATTATATAAAATGATTACATACTTATGATAATAGATTTCAATTTTGATATTTATATTTTCAGTTCATCCAACCCCTATCAAATAATCATGGAAACTATTTGGGTACTAAAAATTGTAAAATCCCAAAAAAATTTATTTTACCACTATAATTCATCCAAGAAAATAAATAAAATTACTAGTTTTTTCTTTCAAATGAGTCGTTTATACTTTTTTATATTTCATATATTTATCTTGAAATTAATTAAAACTACCATTATTCTTTTATGAAATTCAATAAATCATTAAATTAAAACATTCATGATATATTTAATTATTTGATTAAGATATTTAATTGAATAATTTAATCCCATAATTGTCTAAGACATAAATTTATTGTATAATCTTATACACTATTCACTCTCTATAAGATTAATAAAATTCAAGTAACTGGATTTATAGCTATCCAAATACATTTTATCCTTAATAATTTTTTTAGAGTTCTACAGTACCCTTACCCATTTCATTTTTCATTCTGTTATATTTCAATAATAAAAATATTCTAATCAATTAGAATCATCTTATATATTATAATGCCAACTATCAATATTGCCTTTTTCAGAATGACAGTTTTTATTGTTGATAGATGGTTGAAACCCCATTGATTTTTTAACTTTCTCTTCACCTGTTGAGAAATATTCCAAATACACAATTTGATATCACTTTTCAACATGAACTCTATATAATTCACTTTTCCACAATCATCAACTTTTCTTAAATTTTGTTTTATTTTTACAATATTCACTATAAAAATAAAATCCTTTCACTACCATAACATGATGACTATCACCACTCTATAGTACACACTACAACCAATTTTATATTACATAGATAAAAACATTATTCTTAAATTATGTGAAAATATTACCTTTAACTTTATAATAATACTTTGATTATATTTTCATCAAAGAACATCATTACTTATCATCTTCATCTTATTCTATTAATTATTACATATATTCATTAACATGAATTATATAGAAAATTATTCAATACCCAAACCATTGAAAAAATTCAACGGTAATTTATCCAAAAATTTATCCTTTGTTTTAAAATAATTTCTTAGATGACATAAATTATATATTCAAACATAACATCGATATCATTATATAAATTTTATGCATTTTTATCACCCTCAATAATATTCCCAATTTTCTCATTCTTCAAATATTTCTAGGATATTTACCTATAATCCATGATCTTCTCCTTGAAAAAGCATTCGTCCAAATTTTATATAAAATAAAAATATAATGAAAATAAAATAACTGAAGTTTATTCGGATCATGTTCATCACGTTCAATATATTTTTAATTAAATTGGTTTGAAACTATACATAATATTTTCTAAAAAATAATGGAATACTCAAACATCTCACCAAAACCTCTATCTATTCTCACAATTTCATTCCCACTACAGAAGAATTCATCCATTGATTCATAATCATATTTCATGATTTAATTATTTATTAAACAGAAAACATATATATTCGCATCTATCAAAATTTTGGTTTCTTCATAATTTTTTGTCTTAAATTAAATTTTCAATATTTACCCCCTTAATAGTGAGGAATTCATTCTTTAAAATACATGAAAAAAATGATATTTCAGGTGAGGCAATCATTTTCAATATTAATTATATCTACACATATCATAGTATTACCAATAATATGAGGAACAAATCTATCATTTACATCCTATAAAACATTCAAAAAAAGGAAAAAAGATATGAAATCATCCTATCTTTCTAGTTATTGAAATTATTCCTATTAAAATAGGTTTTCAACATTCTATATAATGTACTCATGTTGTACCTTTTTACAAAATCCATTAATTTTACATTTATTAAACCATAGATAAATTATGTGTTAAATTTTGACAAACACCAACATAGTTAAAATAATATAAAAAATAATAAACTCAAAACATCTAATATTTAGACTGAAACTAATGTTATGATACCAAATGATGCAAAAATGAACCATATCTGTTAACTAAGAGGTTGTCAATAATAAATAATAAATGAGATTCTTTTATTATTAATTATTTATTATGTATTCAACCTCAATCAATTTTTGTATGTACAATGATCATTACAAAAAATTATTTGATAATACATCACATGATCCTAACTCACCTAATATTTTTTATCCACTATAATAGTCATTATAAATACAATCTTGGTATGAATAGTTTTTACCCATGATGAAATATATTAATTTTTTGACACTAAAAATGTTTCCTAATAATGTGATCTAATATATTATATAGTTAAGACAATTATTATCCATATCCTATTATTATTTAATTTGGAAAATGAAATAGCACTCCATAATAATAATCTATTTATAACAGGTATTACTTATTCTTCTTCACTACACAACACAGTTTTGATGATCACAATCAATTTACTAATCTAAAATAATTCACTTATTTTTTACTGAAACCACTTATATTATTCCTTATTCTATTTAAAGTTATCTATATAATACACTTACCCACTTTCATAATTTATGTGATTATTCCTATTTTATCTTTTAATTTTTTTCATCAATTTAATATCATCTAAGACTCATTTTGTAATGAAATTCCACTTTACAATAAATATTTTATATAAGTAGCAGCTTTTTAAATTCTAAATTTAAATTTCCAAATGAAACTATTAATTTTACACCAATATCTTCTCACATATATAAAAATATATCCACTTTATAATTCTAAAATTTGGGTCATATCATATCTCTTAGTAGACTCTGAAGTTAATTTATAGTGAAAATATAAGGAATATGATGTTTTAAAATAGTTATATTCAATTGAATCTATAATCATCCCCTAACATGTAATGAAAAATCATATTTAATTTGAAAAACAAGATCATTTAATCCTATGGTTACATGCCACATTGAAAAGAAAATATCTAATTCTTTATATCTTTATAATTTTGACGCATCATTTTCTTTAGGGAACGAACCATCTATTTCTATCAATACAATATAAAACACCATTTCAATATTTAAATCAATAAATATCAACACATGAATTCCCATATTTATTTTCTAATAATAATCCCTTAGTTATTTTTTCATAATTTTTTATTTAACAAAAATATTAAAATTCTATATAAAACTAAATCGTACAATGGTTTTACATACATTCTTGATGAATAAAAATAATCTTCTGATGTAATATATTTTTTCTCAAAATGTACCAAACACTCATACTATGTTCTAGGTTACTCATAAAATTTCATGGTCAACTCTTATAAAATCTTATTTAAACAAACAATGTCTCACTAAACACATCAGTATAATTTTATTTCCATAATAAAATTTTATATCACCTTTCCAAATTATGAAAAATAATACACAATTATTTATATTATTATTCAAGAATATAATAATACTAATATAATGTAGGAAAATACAATTGTGATGTATGTTAAAATGATCGTAATGCTTTATCCCATTGACCATTAATTATTTCAGAGTAAAAATTATTGTTATTATTTATTGAGAACATTCATATCTATGGTAAAAAATATTACACTTTAAAAACAAATAAAATAATATCTATAATTCTATTCATATATTTTTATCACATTACAATACTCTAGATACATGATCTATACATCCCTTAAAATGAAAATCCCAATGTCAATAGTAGTTTAAAATGATTGATGGTTTGAAAAAAAATCAACAACTTTACATATCAACATGATATAATTACAAAAACATATTCAGGATAAAATAAATTAAATTAAATGGGATTATTCTTCAGTTTCAAATAAAAAAATTAACTTCAAAAAAAATATTCTTCTATATGTACCAATGGATTTTACAAATCCATTGGGATCATTATTATATTCATGGTTGATGAGAGTTACATTTAAAAGATGTTGATATATTTAATGTCTCACATTTTGAGTAAAAAAATTATAGAATCGATAAAATTAAATATATAATAAAAATAAATAATTTTATTTGAATATATAGTTTGTAATGTTTATTTTGAGAAGATTAATAAAATAATTTTGAGTTCAATTACAAAAAATCAATGACATTGGTTGGTGATTGTACATTGTGTAGTTAGATAACTACTTCATAATTTATAGATATTTTTTCCGTAAATTTTTTTTTACATTATATGATATCCCAATTCAAGGATGTTAAAAATAATATGTTTGAATTATTAACAATGATAAATTAGAAGATAAAATCTCTGGATGTTGTTAACTGAATGAAAATTAAAAAAATATCACTGGTGTCTTCTAAATTAATTAAAATAAAAATGGAAAGGATAAAATATAATATAATATTCAAATATAAAGAGTATCATGTTAGAATCAGAACACAAATTTTTATAAAAAATGGATTAAAAATGAATCATATGTAAGGTGTACCATATAAATTATCCCATTTGAAAAAACAAATTTTCATGCTATAAAATTTAAAATATCCATCTATTAATTGTTCATTGATTATTTGATTCTTGTATAAGGAATATTTTTTTACAAATGATACAAATTTTTAAACAAATATGGATATTTTTATGGGATTATTTTTATGGGATGGAAAGCCATTGATGATGAATGGTTCATAATATAGCTAAAAATTTGATATTTAAGGTGATTTATAAAATTCATGTTATGAATGTTGTACATGAAGTATATTATTGACAATGTTATATGAATGAAGGGTGTAATAAATTTTTCTGTAACAAAAGTGTATGATGAATTATGACATGTTTTTCATGAATAATGGTAAATTAATTTAAAAACGTACCCATGATGGGAGTTTCTTTTATTACATCTTAAAAGAAACAATAATTGGTACTATATATTTTGTATGAAATCCTTGATATTTATTACACATTAATCCATGATTGAATACATTATATTACACATAACAAAACCAAGAATATTGATAATTAAAGTGTATTTAATAATTACTGCCATTACATAAAAACATAAAATATGGGGTACATCTCAATAATTTAAAATATCCTTATCATGATCATATTATTGCATCTTACATAAAACTACATGGGTTATCCGGGGGACATACCTAATAACGAGCTAAGCTATAATCCTAATAAAATAATAAACATGGACGAACATGAAAAATATTTCAAATGTTAGAAAATATGAAATTATATGATACTTAAAAGTTTTAACAATCATAAACATGAGCAATGTGGTATTTTAATGAATGATTGCATAAAAGAATGATGAGAATATGTGGAAACAACATTAAACATCTTATCATGAAGATAGAGTGAGAATAACTACCATGATATAATTATGAATAAAGTCTCATGATATATTTGGTTTACTCCATAATATCATGATTTATATCTCATGAGACTAAAGCATTACCCAATGCATTAGAGCCCTATGAAATTTCAGGCACACCCATCACATAAATTTCATTCACATGCATAAGTGTGACGTAAAGATGAGACAAAAAGGAATCTTTTATCATCACATTTTATTCCATGATAAAATTGTGTGTAATAAAAATGTGTATATACCTAATAAAATATGTATTTGTTTTGAAAGCTGAACATCCGAAATAGGAAATGGGTACAGGTATTCGCTACACAATTGTTTGGAAAGAGAAATCGTGATAAAATGTTCTAAAGCAAAATAAGGTTTTATAAATGTTAATTTGATGACCTAATGAGTGTAAAATATGTATCTAATCATCTATACATAATACTAGTTTTGTGGGGGATATTGGATATCATATCCCAACATCCAGAAATGTATATTAAAGGAATAATATAATGATGATGTTTGAATAAATAGGAGAAGGATAAGATGCCTTACATAATTTTGGCATGGTAACAAGTGTAAATAAAGGTTCATAGAAGGGATTAATGATATTTTAAAGGGTATCTGATCATAAATAAATCAAATGGAATGTAGTAGTGATATTTAAAAACATATCACAACCATAGAAAAAAATTAACATAAGGGACATAACATAAAAGAGGTTCTTAAGTAAAATGGAGAGAGGCCGATCCATTACAATGAGAGTGGGATTCCAAAATAAGAAGAGAAGATTCATGAAATATTGGGGGAACATGGTAGGAATATAGTGAGGAAATTTTAGATCAATCATTTTAGTGTAGGGGTTTTAGTGAAGATGTATCTAATATTGTGTTGGATGATATAGGAAAAGAAATTGGAGTTATTTATTTTTTTCACAAAGATTTTTTCGGAACTCTATATAATAATGTAATCAAAACCACAAACCATCATATGTTTTTTTATCATATTTTTCAGCCCAAAGGAATCTTATTTCATAATTTTATATGTAAAAATTCTTCCAAATGTAAAATATTTCTCTTAGTGATGTGGAAGTGACTAATGTAATTAAATATATTATTTTAAAAACTCAAAATATATTCTTTGTTTTTGAGGATTCATAATGGAATTATAAATTTAATTAAATAAACATAAAATTAAAAAAATTTAAAGGGGATGAGTATATGTTCTAATGGATACCTTCTATAGTATTCATTTCTTCATTTTTTTTCATTAAGATATCATAATACACACGGTATATTTATATCATATTTAAATGTTTCTTGACAATACGAGTGTCTTACAAAAATATGAATACATTACCATAGGAAATTTATAATATAGAGATTATATAACTATATTAATTTTATAAATATAATATTTTAAATTTATAAATTTATACATTTGAAATATTATCAAAATTTATTGGGAAATAATGGGGTTTGTATACAATTTCAGTTTTTTACCCCTTAAAAAATTATACTTGACTTCATAAAACTTATAAGATCATTTGTATTTAAGAAAAAATAATTAATAATAATATTTATCGAAATACTATCTATCTAAAAAATTTATAATTAAAAAAATATATTACTTAATTGAAATTGAAAATAAATTAAAAATATTATTTTTGTTTAATTGAATAAAAATAAAAATTGATTATAATATAGAATTTTATATAAGAATTATTTAAATTAAAATATTATAAAATATTTATACTATTATCTTCTTGATATATATCCCATTAATATTCCACCAAACACCATAAGGCTATGGTGCAAGATTGTGAGATTTTCATGGGGTGGTTTGGTGTACATGGTTTGTGTCGTGATATCGATGGGCCTGAAAATCTCATGTAAATAGATTATCACATTATTTATTTATTGGATATATACTTTTGATTCATCATGGAAAAATTCCAGTTATTCTATTTCCCTCAAGAAGCTCTGAAAAATGGTCTTTATAGGGAACAATCCTACTGGTTGAGGCATCACATCCATTCTCTATGTTAATTGGATATATTAGACACCTATATTTATACTAATTTTATTATCACTATTAAATTACTATATTGTAAATAGTAATGATGCTTAAAGATATTTTAAATAAAAAAATATATAATAAAATTTTAAAAGATCATGTGTTTCATATATCCATAATATATAATAATGTATTTAATTAAAATGAAATGGGAATATTTTTATAAATTATCGATCATTGCAATCTTACACCATTACTATATTTCTCACTCTGAAACAGATGTTAGCAATTATGTTTCATCACCTAATGTAGTTTCCACATTGTATCATTAAACACGTGGTTTATTCACATCAATATTATGAGGGGGATTGCCTTATTTTGTAGATCCATGTCTCTAGGATTAAATATTTTCATCGGCTACTCCTTAGATGATAGATCATTCTCCCATGGTACCACATTAGGTTTTAATAAACCTGAGGGGTTTAGTATTGACATCATCAAGAGGGATATATAGTGTTTATAATGTACCTGATATAGGTTAGGTGGGATTTCTTGTCTATAGGCTACTGATCATATGTGATCAAGGATCACCAACAGACTGAGGTATCTTGGACTAAGCATTCCATTCTCCCAAAATCTCTTGACATTATTTCCCAGAGATATATGGATAGATACAATGTATCTATCCTCAAACTCTAGTTATTCTCATGTATTCTCCTCATAGATATTCTGTCATCTCTAAGATGATTTTATGTATTGATGAATCATCTTGACCTTTTCCACTATTTCCTCACCCATTTTAGGTTTTATGATTTTTTATCTTCAACTTCATCACAGCACATTGGATTTTATCACCTATTCACATGAATGGCATCACAAGGAACCATTTTGATTATTGTGTCGAAATAATTGTTGTTTGAGGACTCCACCAGAGGATTATGTTGATCACATACACATTTGATTTCAATTGATAATTCTCTCAACATTTCGAAAATTTTCTAGAATGTCCACTCATATGGGCCATCAATTTGAGGTTTATAATTCAATTTTAAGTTCAACCTTGTATTTAGAGCATGTTATAGACACTTCAAAAACATATAGGTAAATCATGGGTCTTGATTATATACTATCAGTAGTGGTGTTACACAAATCCTTATAAAAATTATAATATATATACTTGTGAGTAGATAAAGTGATAAGTAAATTCGAATTGAAATAAAGTTAGAAGTCATTATAAGACGACACACAATAACTCATATAGTATTGTATCCTCATAAATTATTTTGATGACCTGCAAAAAAAGTATATCATGTTACTTTCCAATATTTGTGTATGAATGTGTAATGGTTTCATTATCCCATTGGTTTTTTTCATTATTCCCTTACCTGAAAACATAAATGGCATATAGATGTATATTCTACAATACCCTTATTTATATTGTCCCACCAATATTTCTCTATGAGATCAGGATACATCTTCATGCTTTGACGAAGGATAGAGAAGGTCGAGCTATATTAATCATCCAACAAATCATTATTTAACAGATGGATTGAGAGTATATATATTCATGACCCATAACATACAACTACTTCTATATTAATTTTTAACATAGAGGCTTCCCCATTTCATGTAGATTCTATCTTCCTTTCAATTTCAAAATCATCACATTGAGCAGTGATTATCATCTATTGGAGGGATGGTTGAGAAATCATTTGTGAAAGGATTTATTATGATCCTTCCATTATGATTCCAATGTCCATCCTTTTCAATTCAATGATGATCAGATATTTCTCAATTCTAATCAATGGTGAAATATATATATCCTTAATAATTAGATAATTTCCCATTTTATTAAATTTTACAGGATGGTAGTTGATTGATAATTTATAGTCTTTAATCCACTTTAACCATATTTATTGGTGTATATACATCCATTTTTGTGTGAATGTAAACATTAGGATTGTGTGATTCTTATATATTCCAAGATTCCCCCAAGATAGATAATTCTACCATATATTAACCAAAATATAATTTTAGCCTACTATAGATCATGTTTTGGGTATTTATCTTCATCATGTTTCAAATTCCATGAATCATTGTATATCACATTGTCTCTCTACATTACCATAGATACAAAGCCCCTCTATGAAGCATCATTGTATACCATGAACTGTTATCTGCATGTGGGTAATGTTTGTACATCTGCAGTGATAATCCATTTTCACAACACCTTTAAGTACTCATGATATTCACCATTCAATACAAACATTAATCCATTTCATGTTATCTTGGGTAGAGGGTTTGAAAACCTATTTAATTTCTCACAGATTGAAAAAAATACCCAACTAACCCATAGAAACTATAGATTTAATTCAAATATATTGCCTCATACATCCATCAATTTTTTTTATATTCATATTTTCCACAAATATAAAATAATATTTTATAATATTCCCATATAATGACACATCCTTCAACCAAAAATAACATTTTATTTAATTTTATAAAGATTCTATTTTTAATGTAATTAGCACATTGCATAAATGCTCTTCATGGTCCAGCATTCAATATTAGTATATTATCGTATCATCAATAAAGTGTATATTGTTTTCTTGAATATCCATCTGGAATCTATTAATCATTTAAATGAATATTTTGGAGAATTATTGATTTAAAAATAATTACTATGAACCCATATTTCTCATACCATATACAAAAAACAAACTTATGGATATCCTTCCCCATCAACCTATCATTGTAATACCATAGCAGAAGATCGACCATGGATAAGTATTGGGATCCATGTAGCTAATCAAACAATACATTAATCCATTAAAGTGTCTACTTTTACTTTATCACAATCAATTTTTGCACAAAATAATCAATGCAAAGGACCATTGATCTATCCTTCTTCTTAAATAATGGACTGGTGAACCCCACGATGAAGCACTTCAGTGTGTTAATCATTTATCTATATTTTACTATATATTTTTATTATATTACTTCAATTACCAAACATCTATTCAATATGTAGTATTCGATTATGGAATTTCCCCATTTGTTAGCTCAATTGGATATTCAACTGCTTTGCTCTGAGGAAGAGAAGTCAATTCTTTAAGAAACACATCATTTTTCCCTCATAATGGGAATGTATTTGAGAATGATATATTCCATATACTCAATAGTTTGATCATTATATTCCCGGATTAAAGGTAATAACCTCAATTCTTGATATTTTTGGGCTAAATAGGATTCTCCATCATCCTTCCACTAGTATAGAATCATATGAAGATTCCTTATGTAGAGATTGGTTTTCTTCTCGTGGAAATTTATGTTGGATATATATATATATGAGAGCCAATAAAAGCAATAAACTGTCTAAAATTCCACTAAAAGGAGTATCAAATGGTTCATAAGGATTTTTGACCAACCAATTTTGAGAGGGGAGGAGTTGTATACTTTAGATACAATAATTATACCATTTCATGTTTTCACTGATAATTATGCTTCTATTATTTGTGATGCTGTTTGAATAGTTTTACTAAACATGCATGATATAAATCCATTCATATAACTGTTGTTTATATACCAATCATTCACTTTATGATCATTGTTTTAACCATTAACATTATCCAATATATAAACAGCGATGAATATTTTAAACATACTAAACATATAAATAGAAAACCAATAATATTTAATGGATAAATTATAAATTTCATATATTTACATAACATATGATTTTCAATGCATCAATATATGTGATCTATGATCTATTTCCAACTGTATACCACTATGGAATTATTATATCCATTAAAAAAATTTCACCAATCTTGTGAATTTTCCAAATCATATCCCTTGGGACAGTCAAACTAGGCGTGCTTCAAGGCCTGTTGTGGTGTAGTAGCTCTAGTTTGTGTCTAGATCATCGTGGTGTTTTTATTTTTACCCCTATTTTCATCTATTCTATATCCACATCCTCTTTTAGTATCATTAACGTAGTGTATTTTATTGAAATGTACATACTCTATACCTTATCAAATTTTAGGGATGTATTGTTATTTTTATTCTTATACTTAAATATTTCACTACTGTTTCATAATTATAATATAAAAAATAAATTATATTTCCATTGATATCAACTATGACTACTCATCTCATTATTAGACATTAATACATGATTTATTACATAATATATCACATAATACAACATATAACATCCATAATTATAATGTATCTTTGAATTAGGTACATTACATAATAACATAGAACATGTAATACATATCCATTATTGAAAACCTTTTTATCATGCTCATGTCATTCCATAGTACTTAGAACTTCTTGGGATTACTAGGATACATAAATAAAAAAAGATGGGGATATAAACCTATTTAGTGGAATAAAAATGGAATAAAATGATGAAAGTATAAAAAGATAGAAAATAGGAATCTCAATGAGACATAAACGGGTTTATAATCATAAACATGAACAATGAGGACTGATATGGAATAATAACATAATGGTAACCAGGGAAAATGTGGGAACAACATTAAATAAGGAATCATAAAAATAGGATAACACTAAATACTGAGTCATCATGATGGAACATTTATCATGATGGATTAGGTTCACTCACAAATCCAATACATGATTTCCCATGAGACTATATCATTTCCCAATGCATTGTAGCAGTATATAATTCTAGGTACACCAACCACATTCTTTTAATTCACATGCATATGTTTTCCACAGAGATCATACCGTATAAAATAATTTATCATCAACTTTTATTCTATATACATGGAGTGTGTAATTGATAGATTCAATTACACAATCAAAAAGGCATAAATTCATTAAGTTGAACACCCATTATAGGAAATTTTAATGGGTATTTACTACATAATTGTTTGTTATGGAAAATCATGGTGAAATTTAGGAAGTAGTTTGGGGAAGATAAATGGTAATGGGAGAGATTCAATGGGAATTAAAAGGATTTATAATAATTTCTTAATCATAGGGTCATTAAGTGGGATATATAGTAACTTATCCCACAATTATAAAATTATAATAGAAGACATAGAAAAAGAAAGAATCTTGAATATAGAGGACAATGAGAGGATTCCTTATTATATTTTAGCATGGTAATTGGTGAACATAATGGTTAATTGAAGTTATTAATGTGAGTGAAATGGGACTATAATTATTTATAAATTAATATTACATTTTTGGGGAGATGGAAAAATATAACCAATCATGACCAAATGTAAATTAATTGGAATAACATAAAAGAGGTTCGAGAATACATAGGAGAGAGGGAGATCCCATACCTTGGTGATTAGATTCTAAAATCCTAAGAGGGCTTTCTTTAGAGCTTTTGAGACCCTTGGGGGGATTCTATATAGGGTAGGGTATATTATGCACATGATTTATGGATTTTATTAAAGTTGAATGGTATTTTCATTGGTTCTATATAAGAAAATAAATTTTGGTTTATTATTATTTCTCAAACATAGGTTTATGACTTTATATATTAATGTAATGAAAACCATAAAACAAGAAACGATTTCTTCAAATGATATAGGAAAAAAAGTAATTTTTTTAATTAATTTATAGGTCCATGGGATGAACATATTAAAATCCTTCTTTTTGTGATGTGGAAGTGAGTAATCGTCTTAATGAAATGATCTTAAATCCTAATAATTTGTTAGTGTTTATTGAGGATTAATAATGGCACTATAAAATTAATAATATAAAATTTAAATTAAATCATTTCAAATGGAAAACATATATTTTTGTGTGGATACCTTCTATAATATTTATTGTACCATTTTTGGGTAATTATGATTCCATAGTTCACATGGTATATTTATAACGAATTTAGTTTTTACATGATAATTTGTTTTTCTCAAAAACTTATGAAAAATTTATAATTGAATAACATTAAAATTATTATTCCAAATATAATAATTTTTATATATTTTTTTTTGAATATATCGATTTTCTATTTTAAAATACAGTCAATATTTACAAAAAACATAGGGTTTTTTACAATAACTGTTTTCAATCACCAATAAAAGGTACATATGTATTTAAAAAAAATATGAGATAATTTATAATGAATAAATATTATTTAACGATAATATATTAATATAATGTATTTATTTCAAAAAATACATTAATTTCTGAAAATAAACACCTTAATTAGAAATTTAATATTATATAAAATATGATTTGGGTTTTATTATATAAAAATAAAAAGCATTTATAAAATAGATGTATACCTAACTAATTTTTGGGGAAAATATAATATAAATATTCATACTATTATGGTCATGATTTAAATCCATTTAATATAGAACAAAAATCTCGAAGGGTATAGTGTGCGATGGTGAGACTTTCATGGTGTGGATTGAGGTACAGGGTTTGGGATGTGATCTCAATGATCTTGAACATGTCCCATAAACAGTTTCACTCATGATTTATATATTGCATCTCAGCTTGGGATTAATTAATAGAAAATCGGAGTGATGATATCTCCCTTGTATGTAGAGACCTGAAGCTTGACGTACATGGACATTACATTACTTATTGCGGAATACTTAGTACATAACAAAAACACACACACAAGGATCGTAATAGTTTAGTGTCTTTGGAAACATGGAACGTAATCTTCTAATCGTGGTGAAAGATCTTCAAAATCTTCCATAAGGATCTTCCTTTTTTTATACCTAAAACCTTTCTTTATATCCTGGTGAAAAGAAAACATAAAAGGGTGAGCTCAAATGCTCAGTAAGGGTAAACAAAAGAAATATCAATCACATCATTTTCATAAGAACATAACATTTTGGAAATCATAACCTGCAAAAGAGAGCATAATTTCATAACATGGGATAAATCATAGTAGTGAAATTAAATCCCAATAAACATAACTTAAAACATGAAACTTTGTGTCATACACACATAATCATAGAGAATCATATCTTATTAGTCAAGACTCATTGACAAGACTATCTTATTGGACAAAGTCCATTTCTGAACCGAGTCACCCTCGTTTCAGTCCTGTTTCACTGAACCGGTATAACCTACCATTCCAGCCATGTCTATCTCATGAGATATAAAATCTTTACCCAATTCATTGGAGGGAGATATAGGTCCCACCCATCTCATAAGGATACCATTCTTATGTGTGCCATAAAATCATAAATCATACATCATTTCATAACCCATGTAATAGAAATGGGAATCTTAAACATCGTGACATCATAAAAAAATTCATATAAGATAAAGGAATTCATAAAAATATAATTCCATCACAACATAATCAAATAAATGTAATAATAGGGATAAAAACAGAACCCTTTATTATCTTACATGGAAAATAATTTTGATAAAACACTTGAACTCCATTTTTGAGGAAAATATCCTTTCTGCTTCAAAAACACTTTTCCTTTCTTAACATGTCGTACAATTATAAACTAAAAGAAATTGATTAAAAATAAAATTTAAAACTTGTAAAGGAAGCTTCTTGGAAATAATGTTTTAAAAATCCATTCATGCCGTATAAGTTTAAAAAAACATTCTTTGACTTTTGTCGGAAAAGTCAAAAAGTACCTCGTACGAAAAACGACAAAAGATTCCTTTCATATCTTTTACTAAAAACTCACCGAAGGGTAAAATTGGATTTATACAATTGTAGGTGGATAGAAATAATATTACATATTGAGGAAACATGGATGTGGATGATAAAATACACCCCAGTAAATACCAGAGTATAAACAATATCGGATAAAAAGGAGATTGTGATATTTCCCTTTCCTTAGGTCTGATTTGCTTCGTAAGTGTCCAAACCTCCTGTATAATGATTTAAATAATGTCATTGACTTATTCCAGAATCATACTCATTGTTATGATATCATATATGGTTCACTTATGTCTTTATATTACCTGTTCTTTTGTAAATTCCATGTTAAAGAGTGTTTTGGGTAAAATTGTTTCATTTGTCGTCCGTGTTTTGACTTGTAATTATTCATATGATTACTTAGATCATGATTAAATAATTCCAGAATTTAAAAAATGATTTATATATAATGTATATTCAGAATATACATATATATAATAAATCAGTAAATGTAAATAAATACACCATTCATGGAGACGGTAGGTCGTATGTACGCATGAATGCTATTTTTGTTTCCTTATTGAGTTGAATGGAATTAAGTAGATGAAATACATATATATACACATAAATCCAGTATCATTATTATGTCATATATTTCATGATTACTTATTATATGTACTTTATAATCATTCATGAATGGTTAAAGTGGAGAATGAATCTCATTGCGTCGTGGAGACAGTAGTCCGTAAGTACGCACGAGCGATGATATCGTTCTCATGATCGTGGAACTGTATTGGAGTGTATGTATACTATTTCAGAATCAATATCACTTTAAAATAATCATATATAGTTATTTTTTACATCATTATACCTATCCATGTAAGGTGTTGGTGGAAAATAGATTTCACCACGGCGTGGAGACGGTATTCCGTACGTACGCATGCGCGGTGATTTCATTTTCCGTAGGATGGATAGATGGTGAAATAGTGTTGTTTCATACTTATAATAACATATCAATATATGAGTGATACTGATGTTATTACTTCATAATGAAACAAACCAAGAAGAATAAGTGGAAGAATAAATAAAGTTGAAAGAATCGGTAACGGAAATTACCTCTTCTTTGAAGCGCCTCTTTGAGATCTCCCATTAGGGCACTAAAATTGGTCTTTGAGAAAGACCAGAACTTATAGGATATTAATAGGGAAGTGGAGAAGAGAATTTGGCAGGGGTTTTCCAAGCTTGAAGGCTCAAAGTTGTGTGAGGAAGAGAGGGAGGAGGTTCCCTTTTATAAGGGAGGAGAGGGGTACCTTAGGAAAAGCTCAAAATATTATTTTATATTAAGGTCAAATTCAGTTTATATTGGTTCCAAAGGGTCTTATTTCGAATGTAAAGTGGGTATGGGTCAAAATCCTCTCATACAATTGTTGAGTCAATAAGGTTTTCCTTATGACTTTTCCATTCCTTCTTGTTTTGAAAATCACAAACACCTTATCTTTAAGGAAAATCGCTTTTATAAGGAAAAATGCTTTCTTAAGGAAAATCGCTTTTATAAGGAAAATTGCTTTCTTAAGGAAAATCGCTTTTATAAGGAAAAATGCTTTCTTAAGGAAAATCGCTTTTATAAGAAAAATTATCCTTATCATATTTTCATTAATATTTTTCTTAAGTGTGAGATTCGGATTCACTTTCTCGGAGTCATAAAAACTTTGATATAAAAGCATTCTGTTTTTAGGATTCGGTTCTGGACAAGAACTATAAGGAAGTTTCATTCCGAATTCCGGATATGAATTCTGACTTAGTTCTATTCCAGATTCAGGATACGAATTCTGAAGAAGAATTCTCATTACGAATTCTAATGAAGAAATCCCATTCCAAATTCCCATTACGAATTCTGATAAAGAATTCTCATTACGAATTCTGATGATGAATTCTCATTACGAATTCTAATGACGAATTCTCATTATGATTTCTGATGACGAATTCCTATTCCGAATTCCTACTCCGAATTCTCATTCCGAATTCACCTATTAAACAGAATCTGATTATCATTGTTTTATACACTCTGAATTTGTTCACTCCGAACTTTCACTCCGAAATTTCTATTCCGAACTTTTATGTTAGAGTTTAAAACGATGTCGTGCATTCTGTTACACTTACTTTGTTATAAAACGATGTCGTCCATTTTGTTATAAACTAACCGTTGTCTAAGTGACACGTGTACAGGTCCCTCCTAACTTTAAGGGAAATATGACCGTTGGAGAAGGAGCCGACCTCACCTATAAATAGGAGCTCATTTGAAAAAGCTCAAAACGGATGGATGAACATTTGGACTTTGTGCATACATGCTGTTGAAGTGATTTCTAGAGAGAGAGTCTCTTATTAACTCTCAAAGCTTCGTGCGACTCCGAATGTTGGTGATTACATTCGAGGGCTTCCGGGGATAGGAAGACAGAGGTGCCGACTACCTTAAAGATCGAGGGCTTTCTTGCTGAGAAAGACAGAGGTTGCCAACTACCTTGAAGTTGAGGGCTTGCGGGGATAGCAAGACAGAGACACCGATCTTCGTATCGAGGGCTTACCCTGGTGTGGGTAAGACAGACTTGCTTGAAAGTATAAATCAAGGGACCTTTATCCAAGGTTGTTGGATACCCTTCTCTTTGGGTTAAAAGACTATTATCTTGTTACTAGTAGTTTTACTACTCGTTTCTATTCCGCTGTAATTTGTATCTTAAGGAAAGTATAACATTCTTATACTTCCTTACTTACTCTGATTCATTCAGATTCTATACGCTTTAAGGTAGAATCTTATATTGTAACTTTTGTTAAGTTTCAAATTCCGGAACCATATTTCCGGAACCTACTTTTGGAATCTCTTTCCAAGTTTAGTTCGGTGTTAGAGGTGTTGTGAATTTACTTAGTTTAACTTTGTTAAACTTAGTTCTTTCCTTTTCTTAAGGAAACTCTAGTTATTCATAACTAACTTTAAAGGTTCCTAAGGAATTTTTAAAGTATACAATTCACCCCCCCTCTTGTATATTGAGCATCTCATATTCTATTTCGATCCTACAATTGGTATCAGAGGTTGGAAACCTCTTACTCTATACCATTCTTACATTTGGTATCAGAGCCAAGGTTACTGAAATACTTGTACTCACGTTCAAGTTTTTCTTGCTCACTTTTCAATTCCGAACTTTTTCATTCCGGATTATCCATTCCGAACTTTTCCTATTCCGAACTTTTTGATTCCGAATTTTTGTTATTAACAAGTTTGTTTCCAAGTTATTTTCAAGTATGGTAGGAATGAATGTTGGTTCGATAGACAATTTGAATCCTACAAGGCCACCAATATTTGATGGTAATGATTATGAATACTGGAGAGATCGTATGAAGACATTCGTTATCAATACTGGAGTAGATAACTTTGTCATGCTTACTGGTGATTATAAAATTTCTGACAAGGAAGTCAGAACCTTTACTAACCAGGAGAAGCAAGAATATCAACTGAATTATATGGTACGCAACACTTTATTATGTTCAATGACTAGAAATATATATAGCCAAATTTCTTCTTGTGAAGCAGCTAATTGTATATGGAAGAAGTTAGAGGTTACTCATTTTGGGACTTCTAAAGTGATTGAGACTAGGAGAGCTATGCTTAGAGCTGAATATCATGGCTTTAATTTTCCTTATGGAGAACCTATCTGTAAAGTACAACAAAGATTTATGACAATCGTCAACAGTCTACAGTCTATGGGAGAGAAAGGTTTAGATGATGAAGCTCTTGTGGACAAGATAATTGACATTATGCCCAATGAGTGGGAATCCAAGAGAACATCTATAGATGAGAACAGGAAGGTTACTCAAATTACTCTTGATGAATTATTTGGAACTCTTCTACAACATGAGACTAGATTGAAGAGAGATGCTGACAACATCAAGAAGAAGAATGGAAATGGTACTGTTGCTTTTACTACAACTTCGAATCAGATGAAAGCTAAGACTCCTGAGAGAGTAACCAGATCCAAATCGAAGAAAGTCATTTTCCAATCCGAATCTAGTGAAAGTGAAGTTTCAGAAAATGAATTAGCCAATCTTGCTCGAAGGATGAACAAGATAGCTGGACAAAGAAACTTTCAATCCAAGTATAAGAAGAAGGATAGGAAAGATAAGAAAGATGGAGAAGTTACTTGTTATGAATGTAAGAGAGCTGGACATATTAGACCAGATTGCCCTATGCTCAGAAAGAAAGAAAGAAAGGAAAGGCATTCAGACAGGAACAGGAAGAAATATTACAAATCTAAAGCTAAGAAAGTTTTGAAAGCTAATGACACCTGGAGTGCCAGTGGTGGTGACTCTTCAGATGAATCTTCTGAATATGAATCTTCAGGACAGAAGAATCTTGGTCTTATAGCCAGATTACCTATTGATAATCATTGTCTTATGGCTAAGGTACGAAATGCTGAATCTTTGACCAATGTTTCCTTAAATCCTAATGATAGTAAGTATTATAACTCTTCTGATGAAGAATCATCTTCTGATGAGGAAAATACTTTACCTACTTTTGAAGAAGTCTCTAGATTTGCTGAACTTCTTGAGATTGAGAATTCAAAACTCAACAAGAAACTTGATAAGGCAAATTCTAGGAATTCTATTCTTACTAAAGAGATATCAGATCTTTCTAAAGATCTTGATAAGAAAAATGCTGATTTTGAAAATATTTCAAAAAATCTTGAGGAAGTAAGTTCTGAGAAGAATAAACTTTCTAAAGAGTTAGAAAAAGTAATTTCTAATAAAAATGTTTTCGAGCCTAACTCTAGTTCCAAAACTAATGATTTTGAAGATAAAAACTTGGTTGTAAAACTCAAGTCCGAAATTTTTTCCTTAAAGAAGTGCTTATCAAACTTTACCCATGGTAAGGAAAATTTTGATAAGATGTATTCTCAAATACGACCTTTAAGAAATAAATCCGGATTTGGTTATACCCATGCAAAACCTGTTTTCAGCAACAATTATTTTGTTCCTCAAAGTGCCCCATTTTGTACTAAGTGTCAATGTGGTGGTCACTGGGCAAGAAATTGTTCCTTAAACAAAACCCAATCCTTAGGTTTTCATAAAGCTTATTTTTCTAAGAAAATGTGGGTACCTAAAATTTTATTGTCTGGAAATCTCGGATCCAAACAAGTTTGGATTCCGAGAGTCTAACTTTGTTCTTAATTTCAGGAAAATAAAGAAAGTTCCAGCAACAATGTTTGGTACATGGATAGTGGATGTTCCCGGCACATGACTGGTAACAAAAGCTTCTTTGAAAATATTATCAAAACGAAAGGAGGAAAGGTAACTTTCGGAGACAATGCTAAGGGAGAGATTGTTGGTATTGGTAATATTGTTCTTTTAGGTAAAACTTTGATTTCAAATGTTCTTTTTGTTAAAGGTCTTAAGCACAACCTCATTAGCATAAGTCAGTTATGTGATGAAGGTTACCTTGTGAATTTTAGGAATGATAAATGCTTAGTTCACAATTCCAAGGAAGAATTTATTCTCTCAGCCAACAGGCAGGAGAATGTTTACACCTTAAACTTAGAAGACCTAAGAAGCCAAGATTTACCTTGCCTAAGTGCAATGGAAGATCATTCTTGGTTATGGCATAGAAGACTAGGACACTGTAATCTTAGAAACCTATGTAAACTCTCTAAGAAGAAACTAGTTAAGGATCTACCGGAGCTTAGATTTGATTCTTCTAAAGTTTGTGATCCTTGTCAATATGGCAAGCAACATAAATCTAGTTTTAAGTCAATCGGTGAAGTCTCAACAACCGATGCATTACAGTTGGTGCACATGGATCTTTTTGGTCCAACACAAACTGGAAGCATTGGAGGCAAATACTATGTGTTTGTTCTAGTTGATGATTACACTAGATTTACTTGGGTCTATTTTCTAGCAAGGAAATCTGAAGCTTTTTCTTATTTCAAAAGTTTTAGAGCTCAAGTTAAAAATGAGAAAAACCTTCCATTGAAAACTATTCATAGTGATCATGGAGGAGAATTTCAAAATTCTGATTTTGAAACTTTTTGTAGTAAGAAAGGTATTACTCACAACTTTTCAGCACCTAGAACTCCTCAACAGAATGGTGTAGTTGAAAGAAGAAATCGAATTCTTCAAGAAATAACTAGAACCATGTTGAGTGAATATTCTATTGCTAGACATTTCTGGGCTGAAGCTGTAAGTACTGCTTGTTATACTATAAATCGAGTTTTGATTAGACCTTTTCTTAATAAAACTCCTTATGAGTTATGGAATGGTAGAAAACCAAGGCTTTCCTACTTCAAGGTTTTTGGTTGCAAAGTATTCATTTTGAATACTAAAGATAACTTACATAAATTCGCACCAAAATCAGATGAAGGGATTTTCTTAGGATATTCCACAACCTCTAAGGCTTATAGAGTTTTTAATAAAAATACTTGTACTGTTGAGGAAACAGTACATGTGAAATTTGATGAGTCAGATCCTTTTGTTTTTAAAACCTCCCAACTTACATCTTCGGATGTGTTTTCAAAAACTGATTGTCAACCTTTGTTAGAAGAACCTTCTGATAAGGAAATTGTTCTAGAAGATGCTTCTGAAACATTTACCCCAGAAGACTTTCTACCTTATGTTGATGAACAGGTTTTACAAAACCCAAATCAGATGTTTCTTAAGAATCATCCCAGTGATAGTATCATTGGTGATGTAAATCAACCTGTAAGGACTAGAAGTTCCTTAAGAAATGAAGTAGAACATCTAGCATTTCTTTCCCAACTAGAACCTAAAAGCACTGATGAAGCTTTAGGTGATGATGATTGGATCAAAGCAATGCAAGATGAGCTAAATGAATTCGAAAGGAATAAAGTCTGGACCTTGGTTGAAAGACCTAAGGAAACTTCTGTTATTGGAGTAAAATGGGTCTTCAGAAACAAATGTGATGAAAATGGAGTCATTGTTAGAAATAAAGCTAGACTTGTTGCTAAAGGCTATAATCAGCAAGAAGGAATAGACTATGAAGAAACCTATGCTCCAGTAGCTAGACTTGAATCTATTCGTATTCTACTTGCCTTTGCAGCATTCTTTAATTTCAAACTATTTCAAATGGATGTGAAATGTGCTTTTCTTAACGGTTATGTTCAAGAGGAAGTTTTTGTTGAACAACCTCCTGGCTTTGAAGATACAAAACATCCTGATCATGTTTTTAGACTTACCAAAGCTTTGTATGGCCTTAAACAAGCCCCACGAGCATGGTATGATAGACTTACTGGATTTTTGCTTCAAAATAACTATGTTAAGGGAAATGCAGATCCAACCCTTTTTATAAAGAAAGATAAGAAAAATGTTTTGATTGTTCAAATTTATGTTGATGACATTATATTTGGTTCAACTCAGCAATCTTTGACTGATTCTTTTGCTAGTCTAATGAAATCTGAGTTTGAAATGAGTATGATGGGTGAGTTAACATTTTTCCTTGGTTTTCAAATTTCTCAAAAACCAGAAGGAACCTTCATATCCCAACATAAGTATATTAAAGATCTTCTTAAAAAGTATGGTTATGACAACACTAAGAGTATAAGTACTCCTATTGGTACCTCAAACTCTTTAGATCTTGATGAAGCTGGGAAACCAGTAGATCAAACATCTTTTAGAGGTATGATTGGAAGTCTACTTTACTTAACAGCTAGTCGACCAGACTTAATGTTTTCTGTATGCTTATGTGCAAGATATCAATCCAATCCTAAGGAATCTCACTTAAAGGCGGTAAAAAGCATTTTTCGCTACCTTAAGGGAACCATGGATCTAGGATTATTTTATACTTCTGGAAATGATTTTGTTCTAAAAAGCTTTTCTGATGCTGACTTTGGTGGTTGTAGAATGGATAGAAAAAGTACATCCGGAACTTGTCATTTCTTAGGAGATTCGTTAGTTTCTTGGTCATGCAAGAAGAAACATTCTGTTGCACTCTCCACTGCTGAAGCTGAATATGTAGCAGCTGGAAGTTGTTGTGCACAAGTGTTGTGGATGCAACACACACTCACAGACTATGGCTTGAGTTTTACTAAAACTCAAATTTTGTGTGATAACACAAGTGCCATTGCCCTAAGTAAAAACCCTGCACATCACTCTCGTGCAAAACACATAGATATTAGGCATCACTTTCTTAGGGATCACACACTTAAAGGAGATATTATTCTTCAGTTTATCGGAACGCAAGATCAACTTGCTGATATTTTCACAAAATCTTTACCTTCTGATAGATTTGAATATATTAAACAGAAGTTAGGAATGATAACCGTAAGGTAATCTTCCTTAATTAATTTTCTGTTGGAAAAATCTCCTTACAGTAATAAACTCCTTTTCATAGGGGGAGTACATTTGTTTGTTTATTTAACAAAGTTTTTCAAAATTTGTTTTCAGATTTTTTCGGAACGAAACTTTCCGGAATGGAACTTCCGGAACTACAATTTTCCAGAATGGATATTTCCATACAAAATACTTCTGGAATAAAAGTATTCGTATTGAAAATTTCCGGAATGGAAAATTTTCGTACTGGTATTTTCATAATGGAAAAACTTTGGTATTGAATCTTCCATAACAAGTTTTTCGTATTGAGTTTTTCGTATTGAGTTTTTCGTATTGCGTTTTTCGTATTGAGTTTTTCGTATTAGGTTTTTTGTATTGAGTTTTTCGTAGTCGTCTTTACATTACCCATTACGAATAACTTTCCTAAGCTAATCCGAAAGGTATGACTTCCTTACTGAAGTTTTCGTAATCATATTTTACTTGCTGGCTTTTTCTTATAGTTTGTTTTCGGTTTTTGAATTTCTTGAATTCTGTTTTAATAAAACCTCAAAAAGATCGGATTCAACCTCTCAACCGTCAGATCTGATCTCAGATCATTCTAAACCGTTAGATCAACCGAGGAAGTTGAACCGTCATCCCAAAGCCTATATAAAGGGGACCCTATTTTCTCGTCCCACATCGATCTCAAGCTCTTGCGTGCTAAAGCTCTGTATCTCTGATTTAAGGCTGTTCCGAACTACAGTTTTCCAGTTCCGAACTTCAGTCTTCTCAGTTCCGAACTTCTCAGAGACTTCTAATCCGAATGTCTGCAGAGTTAGCTTCTCAAGAGATGTCTTCAACCAAGCTCATTTCTCAGTGGTTAGTCTACAGAGAACGGTTAGTGCATCCAAATTTCTTCAGCAACTATGATTCTATTATATCAAAGAATATCAAGCTCAATGGCTGGGAAGATGTTGCGATATCAAAAACCGGCAACCAAGATGAAGTTTACCCAGACTTGCTTGTTGAGTTTTATGAGTCGGTTGCTTTCTTTGTGTAAGACAATAGAGAAAAATTTTCCTTCAAATCGTATGGCAAGACTTACAAGCTATCTTACACCAAGGCTGCAAGCTTGGTAGGGTTGAATTATGAAGGGGAAGCTGAGTTTATCTCGCATGTTCTGCCAGACTCCTTGGGTAGTTTCAACAAGGAGAAAGCCTTAGAAATTCTCGGACTGGATGATGATAAGGCTTCGAAAATTGCAACCCTTTCTACAAACTTCCGGATTCTGGAGTTATGGGTGCAAGGGCTTATTGTACCGAGAAAAGGAGACAAGGACAGCTTGAAGAAGAGTGAGATATACATCTTAGATTTCTTGATAAATCTAAGGAAGTTCAACCTGATGAAGCATATCCTTCTTAATCTTGAGAATTTAAAGAAAGGGAATCTGAGAGCTCAGATAGTAATGTACCCAGCAATTTTGTCGAAGCTGATAGTTCGGTGCCTTGAGTCCTTCAAGGTTGCTTGAAGTTCTAAACCGAAAGTTTGCAAGATCATGTTGCTCAGTGATGCAACTCTTAAAAGGATGAATATAGCATTTGACAAGAAGTCTGGGAAATTTATCGATCTACCGCCTCAAGAAGAAGTGACTCCGAAAGTGGCTGATCCGGAATCGCCTAAGCCGGTAAGGAAGAGGAAGCTGAAAGAAGTGGTAGGTGAAGCTCAGGAACCTAAGTCTAAGGAAGTCCATTCCGCACCTCCTAAGCCTAAGAAGAAGAAGACATATACTGATGAGGTTGCAGCGAAGTGGAGAGCTGACAAGGAAAAGAGGAAGGAAGGAGATCCGCAGTTCGGATTGGATCCCGCAGAGGCTAAGGCTCTGAAAGAAAAGGCTGCTGATGAGCTCGAGAAGCAAGCTAAGGAAAAGAAGCTGAAGAAGAAGTTGTCAGAAGCTGAGGCTGTGCAAGCCTTGTTGAAGTTTAATGAAATGGTTTCAGCAACCATTCCCGTTCCGAGAACTTTTTCTTTGGACTCTCTACCTGAGACTCCAGGAAGAAATCTCGATGATCCGAAAGAGGCTGTTGCTACTGACGAAGTTGAACAAGTGGAACAAGCTGAAGAGGTTGCTGAAGGAAGTGGCGAGACAGGAGATGTGCTCAAACAAGTAGATGAATATAAGGGAACTCCTTCGGAACACCTGTCGCTCCGAACTTCTGAAGCCGAATCTTCAAAACTAGTTACTCCAGAAATAGAAGGAAAGGAAGGAGAGGAAGAAGTTTCTTATCATGGAAAAGAAGAACAATTATTACTTGATGCTGCTCAGAAAGAAAATATAGAAGTTGTTGATGAGGAAGATTTGGTTGTTCAAGTTTCTGACAGTGAGAAGAAATCTCCAGAACAGGTTTCTATTCTGGAAAAAGATAAGGGGAAACAAGTTATTGCTGATACCCCGAGTTCAGAAAAGAGTATGAGGAAGGAAGCTGGTAGTTCTTCAAAGAGGAAGTTGGAGCTTATTGAAGAAGAAAATTCTCCTAGCAAGATGTCAGATTCGGAATCATCTTCGTTGGGGCACGATTTTGTTGTTCAATCCTTGAAGAAGTTGGTAGGAACCATTCCGACCTTCTCCAGTATTGACTCTCGGTGTCAGATGCTCCAACATACGCTGAATCAGAAAACCGATTCCGTATCCATGGTAATGGATAATTGTGTTGAGATAGAAGCCCAGTTCAAAAATTTCTTTATTGGTTACGAAGCCCATAAAAGATCTTGCAAAAGGATGACTAGCTGGTCGAAGAAGAATGTGGAAGAGATGAGGCTGCTGGATGAGTTTCAGGAGAATGTCAAGGATGCATTTCAAACCGAGGACAAGAAGTTTCATGAGATGACTGCATCTTTCGATGAGAAATTGGCAGAGGAAAAGAACATTCGGAGTCAGGAAGTAAGAGATCTGAATGGAAAGCTCAACTCTGTTAATCAAAGTTGGAAATTTGAAAGGGAACATCGGATCAATTTTCTAGAAAGGATAAAGTCTCAGGAAGAGAAAATGGAAGCTCAGGAAGAAAAGTTGAAGGCTCAGGAAGAAATCATTCAAGCTCAGTCAGCAAGAATAGTTGTCTTAGAAAAGCAAGCAGAGGAAGATCATAAGGATCTCAAGAAGATCAAGACTATTCTCAAGGGGCTGATGTCGAAAGAGAAAGATCCCAAATGACCAATCCGATCTTTTTGTTGTAATCTGTTTTTGTTGCTGACATTTCAAATTTAATGAGAATCGTGCTTGTTGTTCTGTTTTGTTGTTGTTACTAATTCTTTCAGGTACTTTGTTATTTTTTTTCCATTCCCTCGAAATTCTTTTTGAAAATCACAAAGGGGGAGAAGGAAAAGATCCTTAAGAAAAAGAGGAAATCTAATAAGTGCTTATCAAAGGGGGAGAAAGAAAAATACCCAAGGAGATAGAACTCTAATAAGAGTTTGTTTAAGGGGGAGTTTTTTTCATAAAGAAATATCACTCCGGAAATATGAATACGATCCTTAGAGATTCAAAGCCTAAGGGGGAGTTAGTCGTATTCATCTATATTCTTAAACCAAGGGAGATAAGCTTTAATATGTTTCTTTCTTCTTAGAATAGCTTTTTCGTAAGGATGTTTGTGCTTTCCAAAAAGGGGGAGATTGTTGAGTCAATAAGGTTTTCCTTATGACTTTTCCATTCCTTCTTGTTTTGAAAATCACAAACACCTTATCTTTAAGGAAAATCGCTTTTATAAGGAAAAATGCTTTCTTAAGGAAAATCGCTTTTATAAGGAAAATTGCTTTCTTAAGGAAAATCGCTTTTATAAGGAAAAATGCTTTCTTAAGGAAAATCTCTTTTATAAGAAAAATTATCCTTATCATATTTTCATTAATATTTTTCTTAAGTGTGAGATTCGGATTCACTTTCTCGGAGTCATAAAAACTTTGATATAAAAGCATTCTGTTTTTAGGATTCGGTTCTGGACAAGAACTATAAGGAAGTTTCATTCCGAATTCCGGATATGAATTCTGACTTAGTTCTATTCCAGATTCAGGATACGAATTCTGAAGAAGAATTCTCATTACGAATTCTAATGAAGAAATCCCATTCCAAATTCTCATTACGAATTCTGATAAAGAATTCTCATTACGAATTCTGATGATGAATTCTCATTACGAATTCTAATGACGAATTCTCATTATGATTTCTGATGACGAATTCCTATTCCGAATTCCTACTCCGAATTCTCATTCCGAATTCACCTATTAAACAGAATCTGATTATCATTGTTTTATACACTCTGAATTTGTTCACTCCGAACTTTCACTCCGAAATTTCTATTCCGAACTTTTATGTTAGAGTTTAAAACGATGTCGTGCATTCTGTTACACTTACTTTGTTATAAAACGATGTCGTCCATTTTGTTATAAACTAACCGTTGTCTAAGTGACACGTGTACAGGTCCCTCCTAACTTTAAGGGAAATATGACCGTTGGAGAAGGAGCCGACCTCACCTATAAATAGGAGCTCATTTGAAAAAGCTCAAAACGGATGGATGAACATTTGGACTTTGTGCATACATGCTGTTGAAGTGATTTCTAGAGAGAGAGTCTCTTATTAACTCTCAAAGCTTCGTGCGACTCCGAATGTTGGTGATTACATTCGAGGGCTTCCGGGGATAGGAAGACAGAGGTGCCGACTACCTTAAAGATCGAGGGCTTTCTTGCTGAGAAAGACAGAGGTTGCCAACTACCTTGAAGTTGAGGGCTTGCGGGGATAGCAAGACAGAGACACCGATCTTCGTATCGAGGGCTTACCCTGGTGTGGGTAAGACAGACTTGCTTGAAAGTATAAATCAAGGGACCTTTATCCAAGGTTGTTGGATACCCTTCTCTTTGGGTTAAAAGACTATTATCTTGTTACTAGTAGTTTTACTACTCGTTTCTATTCCGCTGTAATTTGTATCTTAAGGAAAGTATAACATTCTTATACTTCCTTACTTACTCTGATTCATTCAGATTCTATACGCTTTAAGGTAGAATCTTATATTGTAACTTTTGTTAAGTTTCAAATTCCGGAACCATATTTCCGGAACCTACTTTTGGAATCTCTTTCCAAGTTTAGTTCGGTGTTAGAGGTGTTGTGAATTTACTTAGTTTAACTTTGTTAAACTTAGTTCTTTCCTTTTCTTAAGGAAACTCTAGTTATTCATAACTAACTTTAAAGGTTCCTAAGGAATTTTTAAAGTATACAATTCACCCCCCCTCTTGTATATTGAGCATCTCATATTCTATTTCGATCCTACAACAATATGATTTAGACAAGTTTAGGTTATTATTTTAACCTTATCAATTATATTTAACTCTAAGTTAAATAATTTAACTTTTACCGTGTCTTTTTGTTTTCTTACACTATATGGTTAATAAACTTACCCTAACAAGCCAAAATAACCCCAAGTTGTTTATTATTAATATTTCTATCCTTATCTAAGTCATTTTCCTGATCCTTAGATTTTTAGGAATTAAATAACAATTAATAATATAATATTTGTTTTTAAAACTAATTTATGTCATTTTTGACACTATTTGGTACATGATTTTTTTGAAATTTATAACAGAATGATAAGTTCTAACCAAGTTTCTTATATCAACAATAACATGTCATATTAACCTAGAAAATTAATTTAAGTCATTAAAAGTCTCAAATTACATTTATTTGGGCATTTATAACATCAATTATATCAATATTTCATTAATAAGACAATTACTGCATATTTTTTGTGTCATAATAAAAGATTATTATTTAATCCCTAAAAAATCTAAATAAATTCCTATGATGTAGATATTTGTATTAGCTTTCTGGAAAATATTCATGTTTGATGTTTCAGGAAGTTTATCACTAGATTAAAATTATTATACTTATAAGATTTAAGAAAGTGACATGTTGTCACATTCTTTGGTTTTAATAATAATTAAATTATTTTCATTGACAAAATTTAATTAAATGAATCTAAACCGACCCTTAGGTGATATGGGTCTACTTTTAGTCATCCAATAAGATTTTGACATTTGTTAGGGTAATTTTAAAATATTATATTTACCCTTAATTACCCGATTTACCTTTAACTATGGTAAATAAAATTTACCGTAGTTACTATTCATAATTCCCAAAAATAAAAAGTAGCTTATTAACATAATTTGGATCCAATTATTCCAAATATGGAATCCATTGTTCCAAATTCAATACACAAAAGTTGCAGAAATTAAATTAAAATTAATCCCATTGTCGAAAGAAAACGGGGTTTTCTTTAAAACATTGCAAAAGATTGAATTGATTTAACCTACGAATTCAAGGTAAAATCAATGCTAATGACATACATTATATTAAATGGTAAAAATATATTCTATTTACACTTTAAAACCATTCAATATTATAATTTAACCACATAAGATATTACGATGAAAAAAGTTATTTTTATTTAAAATATAGCATGTTTTTACTATTCATTAAAATATGAAAGTTATTGGAAAAATATCAAAACTTATCTAATGTAAATTTTTATATCCTGATTCAAAATAAGAATTTTATTTTGTCAAATTGAACTTATAAACATTTCAAAAACTAGATTTAAAGTGGGTGCGCCATCAAAAGGCGGTAAAACTGCATTTTTTTGAAAAATACTTATTTTACCCGAAAAATTTATTTTGTTCTTATACCATGTTCTAGAAAATGTGTAAGATGAATAGTAATGTTATAAAATTAAAATTTAATTAATACTATTCATAACGGCTAGTTCATAATAATATTATAATAATATATCGTTGTTTAGTAAAACCTGGTATTGCGTATAACACACGCTATCGAGGAAGGTCGCGATTGCGTGTAATGCAAGCCAAGTCAGGGTTCCGTGTTGTGAAAGAATCCTTCATTGTTTCGTATAACAGAATCCAACCATATTTTATTTATACATTGAATATATATATATATAAACACACTCAATGTTGCGTAGAATGACTATTATAAAACGAACTTGAAATTGTGTGTAACAAGATCCAAGAATAGCGTTGCGTATACTGCAAGCTAATACGGTGTTGCGTATAGTAAAAGCTAAACTTGGTGTGGTGTATAATAGAAGACATCAATGAAATTAAAAGAATATTTTTCATAAAATCTCGGGGTGTTACATTCTACCCCCCTTAAAATGAATTTTTCCCTCGAAATTCGTTGGGGTTATAAATGGTTTGCTACTTGAAAAGTTCTTTAATAGAAACCCACATCGTAAAAAGGAATACAAAAACTTGACTTTAAAATCTAATATATGAAACATAATGGTTACCCAAATTAACTAATCACTGGGTTTCCACATAGGAGAACATAGGTGAAAATATGGATATGGAAGAGAAATCTAACCATCATGTTCTGATAGAGAGTGGTAGAGAACATGGCTATGGAAAAGCCAACAATTACAAAGCCATAGATTTGTGATGATCTAGGGTACCATCTGATTCATCAGATATAAGGGCACTAGGACAACATTTTTGGTTTTCAAGATCATTTCCCTAAAGTTGAAGAATTTGAATTAGAATAAATACTTACTTTATTTTGGTACAATCTCACTTTTGTTCGTGCCTTGAACAATTTCCACTTCATCTCTTAAAGAAATGAAGTTGAATTTGTTATTCGTGAAGTGTTAGCAGATCATGTGATAGAATGATGGGTCATTCCATCTGTCTCAAACAAAAGGTTAGAAAAGTTATCAAAAAATACATAAGTCCATATATAGTGAGATTAATCGTATATAGTTCCTAAAATGGACTTATACTTCATATATCATACTGCTTAATATAATAAAACTAGTTTCTACTAAACAGGGACTTCCTGTAGGCCAGTGGTAGGTGATAAAGGCCAGTCGCACTTCGGTTGTGGGTTCGATTCCGACAGCCTTGTCTGACGCGATGGGTTTTCGCCCGTCCTACAGGTTGTCCTTTTTCTAAAACTATATTACTATAACATCCCATCAATAATATCGAAAAAACTTTTATCCTTAAACAATACTAAATTATGTCCAAAATAGTCCATTCCAATCTTTAGGCTTATCTATAATACTGCAGTCCCACTCTCATAATATAGTGAAAATGATTACCAGAGATTTAATACCATTGTTGATCCCCATATATCATAAGATATGTATTGTTAGTCACATTCCAAACATTCAAAGGCCTTAATCATGTGTTCTCTTGAATACCCATTGAACCTTAGTGAAAACATGAATGTAGTTAAAAGTTAACACTTTCCACATACCAAAATCCTCAAAATTCTATATACTCAAACCATGATATCACTTAGTCCTTATATCAATCATGAGCTCCTGAATAATTTCAAATATTTCATTTTCTCTTTTTCCCTTAATTATGCGCATATAATCTTTTTTCCTAAAATATCTCAATCACTTTGAATACCACATTAGACCAATACATAAATATTCCAATACTAAATGATACAACATTATTTTGGAATCCCATTACATAAACACTTAATCATTCCACCACATCGTTGTCATATTCAACATCTCTAATAGTGATCGCATGTGACTTCCCTTTGTCCTTTGCCTTAAGCGGTTGCTCATGTCGATCATCACTAACCCTTGGATTAGGTAATTTATTAGCATAATGCCCCATTTCCTTGCACTTGAAGCATTGAAGTGTAGTAGGATCATTCTGTGTATCCCTTCCTTTGTTTGCATCATTAGACATCTTCTTCCCATCATGGAGGTATTCAAATGCCCGATGACCTTCCTTTCCACATTTGAAACATTTACTTGTCCTTTTAAGACAATATCCACCATGCTTCTTTCCACACTTTGAGCATAAGGAAACATTCATCTTCTTTTCACCATTAATTTGAGATTTCTCCATGAACTCCATCTTTCATTTCTTTTCAAAACTATGAGATGGATAAGTAACACCAACTTCTATTTCTTCCTTGATATCACAACACACAATTTCTTCATAGATACTGAAGTCTCTTATAGCTAATGCCCTTAGAAGACTTGGTTTTAAGCCACTGAAAAATCAATCAACTTTACTTTCAGGTTGGATGATAATGCCAGATGCATACCTTGCAAGTCTTGTAAAATTCGCTTCGTATATACCAACAGATTCATCATCCTTCTGCTTCAGCTCAAGAAACTCCTTTTTCATCTTTGTTCGAAGAATACAAGGGAAGTACTTACTGAAAAACAAGTTCTTGAACTCGTCCCATTCCATGGACTCAATTTTATCTCTTGGCCTCGTATTCTTGATAAGATTCCACCATTGATCAGCTTCACCTTCCAAATGATATACTGATAAGATGACTTTATCATGTTCAGAACATTGAAGAACTGAAAATATCTTTTCAGTGGTACTGATCCATTGTTCAGCAACAAGTGGATCAGAAGACCCACTGAAAGAAGTTGGACGTTGCCTCATGAAGGACTCAATAGAATATTGTTTCCTTCTCTGCTCATTTGGATGTCCAGAATGATTCATAGCTTCTGTATGTATAGCAATAAGATTTTTCACTCCATCTCCCATAACATTTGTTTATTCAGGAGGAAAATCATTGCATTGTCCATTGTAATGATCAACACGGTTCCTTCGGGTTCCAGCCATCGTCTAAAACCCAAAAAGAATAGTGTGGGAGACAAAAATAATGCTAGGGAAAACAATATAATAAAGGGGGACTACCCTTAATATCTAACATCTTAGGTTAAATTCTAAGATCGTTACCTTAGTTCTAGGACTATATCCTATACGTATACTTATCCTTAGGGACATCCCTAGACATACCTTAGAAATATCTCTAGGGATCTCACTAACGTTCTCACATCCTAGTTTCCAAAGGTTGACTAAACCTTTCCTCTGATACCAACTGTAGAGACCCGAAGCTTGACGTACATGGAAATTACATTACTTTTGCGGAATACTTAGTACATAACAAAATCACACACACAAGGATCGTAATAGTTTAGTGTCTTTGGAAACTTGGAACGTAATCTTCTAATTGTGGTGAAAGATCTTAAAAATCGTCCATAAAAATCTTCCTTTTTTTATACCTAAAACCTTTCTTTATATCCTGGGGAAAAGAAAACATAAAAGGGTGAGCTCAAATTCTCAGTAAGGGTAAACAAAATAAATATCAATCACATCATTTTCATAAGAACATAACATTTTGGAAATCTTAACCTGCAAAAGAGAGCATAATTTCATAACATGGGATAAATCATAGTAGCGAAATTAAATCCCAATAATCATAACATAAAACATGAAACTTTGTGTCATACACACATAATCATATAGAATCATATATTATTAGTCAAGACTCATTGCCAAAACTATCTTAGTGGACAAAGTCCATTTCTGAACCGAGTCACCCTCGTTTCAGTCCTGTTTCACTGAACCGGTATAACCTACCATTCCATCCATGTCTATCTCAGGAGATATAAAATCTTTACCCAATGCATTGGAGGGAGATATAGGTCCCACCCATCTCATAATGATACCATTCTTATGTGTGCCACAAAATCATAAATCATACATCATTTCATAACCCATGTAATAAAAATCGGAATCTTAAACATCGTGACATCATAAAACAATTCATATAAAATAAAAGAATTCATAAAAATATAATTCCATCACAACATAATCAAATAAATGTAATAATAGGGATAAAAACAGAACCCTTTATCATCTTATATGGAAAATAATTTTGATAAAACACTTGAACTCCATTCTTGAGGAAAATATCCTTTCTACTTCAAAAACACTTTTCCTTTCTTAACATGTCGTACAATTATAAGAAAAAAGAAGTTGATTAAAAATAAACTTGAAAACTTGTAACGGAATCTTCTTGGAAATAATGTTTTAAAAATCCATTCATGCCGTATAAGTTTAAAAAACATTCTTTGTACTTTTGTCGGAAAAGTCAAAAAGTACCTCGTATGAAAAACGACAAAAGATTCCTTTCATATCTTTTACTAAAAACTCACCGAAGGGTAAAATTGGATTTAAACAATTGTAGGTGGATGGAAATAATATTACATATTGAGGAAACATGGATGTGGATGATAAAATACACCACAGTAAATACCAAAGTATAAACAATCTCGGATAAAAATGAGATTGTGATATTTCCCTTACCTTAGGTCCGATTTCCTTCGTAAGTGTCCAAACCTCCTGTATAATGATTTAAATAATGTCATTGACTTATTCCAGAATCATAATCATTGTTATGATATCATATATGGTTCACTTATGGCTTCATATTACCAGTTCTTTTGTAAATTCCATGTTAAAGAGCGTTTTGGGTAAAATCGTTTCATTTGTCGTCCATGTTTTGACTTGTAATTATTCATATGATTACTTAGATCATGATTACTTAATTCCAGAATATAAAACATGATTTATATATAATGTATATTCAGAATATACATATATATAATAAATCAGTAAATGGAAATAAATACACCGTTCATGGAGACGGTAGGTCGTACGTACGCATGAACGCTATTTTTGTTTCCTTATTGAGTTGAATGGAATTAAGTAGATGAAATACATATATATACACATAAATACAGTATCATTATTATGTCATATATTTCATGATAACTTATTATATGTACTTTATAATCATTCATGAATGGTTAAAGTGGAGAATGAATCTCATCGCGTCGTGGAGACGGTAGTCCGTACGTACGCACGAGCGATGATATCGTTCTCATGATCATGGAACTGTATTGGAGTGTATGTATACTACTTCAGAATAAATATCACTTTAAAATAATTATATATAGTTATTTTTTACATCATTATACCTATCCAAGTAAGGTGGTGGTGGAAAATAGATTTCACCACGGCGTGGAAACGGTATTCCGTACGAACGCACGCGCGGTGATTTCATTTTCCGTAGGATGGATAGATGGTGAAATAGTGTTGTTTCATACTTATAATAACATATCAGAATATTAGTGATAATGATGTTATTACTTCATAATGTAACAACCTATGAAGAAGAAGTGGAAGAAGAAATAAAGTTGAAAGAATCGGTAACGGAAATTACCTCTTCTTTGAAGCGCCTCTTTGAGATCTCCCTTTAGGGCATTAAAATTGGTCTTTGAGAAAGACCAGAAACTCTAGGATATTCCTAGGGAAGTGGAGAAGAGAATTTGGCAGGGGTTGGCCGAGATTGAAGGCTCAATGTTGTGTGAGGAAGAGAGGGAGGAGGTTCCCTTTTTTAAGGGAGGAGAGGGGTACCTTAGGAAAATCACAAAATATTATTTTATATTAAGGTAAAATTCAGTTTATAATGGTTACAAAGGTTCTTATTTCGAAGATAAAGTGGTGATGGGTCGAAATCCTCTCATCCAATAGGATTTAGACAAGTTTAGGTTATTATTTTAACCATATCAATTAGATTTAACTCTAAGTTAAATAATTTAACTTTTACCGTGTCTTTTTGTTTTCTTACACTATATGGTTAATAAACATACCATAACAAGACAAACAAACCCCAAGTTGTTTATTATTAATATATATATCCTTATCTAAGTCATTTTCCTGAACCTTAGATTTTTAGGAATTAAATAACAATTAATAATATAATATTTGTTTTTAAAACTAATTTATGTCATTTTTGACACTATTTGGTACATGATTTTTTTGAAATTCATAACAGAATGATAAGTTCTAACCAAGTTTCTTATATCAACAATAACATGTCATATTAACCTAGAAAATTAATTTAAGTCATGAAAAGTCTCAAATTACATTTATTTGGGCATTTATAACATCAATTATATCAATATTTCATTAATAAGACAATTACTGCATATTTTTTGTGTCATAATAAAATATTATTATATAATCCCTAAAAAATCTAAATAAATTCCTATGATGTAGATATTTGTATTAGCTTTCTGGAAAATATTCATGTTCGATGTTTCATGAAGTTTATCACTGGATTAAAATTATTATACTTATAAGATTTAAGAAAGTGACATGTTGTCACATTCTTTGGTTTTAATAATAATTAAATTATTTTCATTGAAAAAATTTAATTAAATGAATCTAATCCGACCCTTAGGTTATATGGGTCTACTTTTAGTCATACAATAGGATTTTTACATTTGTTAGGGTAATTTTAAAATATTATATTTACCCTTAATTACCTGATTTGCCTTTAACTATGGTAAATAAAATTTACCGTAGTTACTATTCATAATTCCCAAAAATAAAAAGTATCTTATTAACATAATTTGGATCCACTGATTCCAAATATGGAATCCATTTTTCCAAATTCAATACACAAAAGTTTCAGAAATTAAATTAAAATTAATCCCATTGTCGAAAGAAAACGTGGTTTTCTTTAAAACATTACAAAAGATTGAATTGATTTAACCTACGAATTCAAGGTAAAATCAATGCTAATGACATAAATTATATTAAATGGTAAAAATATATTCAATTTAAACTTTAAAACCATTAAATATTATAATTTAACCACATAATATATTACGATGAAAAAAGTTGTTTTTATTTAAAATATAGCGTGTTTTTACTATTCATTAAAATATGAAAGTTATCGGAAAAATATCATAACTTTATATAATGTAAATTTGTATATACTGATTCAAAAGAAGAATTTTATTTTGTTAAATTGAACTTATAAACATGTCAAAAACTAGATTTAAAGTGGGTGCGCCATCAAAAGGCGTTAAAACTGCATTTTTTGGAAAATACTTATTTTACCCGAAAAATTTATTTTGTTCTTATACCATGTTCTAGAAAATGTGTAAGATTAATAGTAATTTTATAAAATTCAAAATTTAGTTAATACTATTCATAATGGCTAGTTCATAATAATATTATAATAATATATTGCTGTTTAGTAAAACCCGGTATTACGTACAACACACGATATCGAGGAAGGTCGCGATTGCGTGTAATGCAAGCCAAGTCGGGGTTCCGTGTTGTGCAAGAATCCTTCGTTGTTTCGTATAATAGAATCCAACCATATTTTATTTATACATTGAATATATATATATAAACACACTAAATGTTGCGTAGAATTACTATAATAAAACGAACTTGAAATTGTGTTTAACATGATCCAAGAATAGCGTTGCGTATACTGCAAGCTAATACGGTTTTGCGTATAGTACAAGCTAAACTTGGTGTGGTTTATAATAGAAGACATCAATGAAATTAAAAGAATATTTTTCATAAAATCTCGGGGTGTTACATTGTAGGCTCTAAAAAATGGGCTTTATAGTGTAATTTCTTACTAGTTGAGACCATAACGTAATTTATTTGTGTTTATTGGATTTATCCGAACCCAATATTTATAATAACAATATAATTGATTGTAACGTCCCGGTTCTGGAAGCCACCCAAAGGTGCCCCATACCTGGGAGTGCACATGGCCTCAAGGGTATTTCCCTAAATTTCAGAGGTTTCCGACTAGAAATGAGAGCCTTGAATGGGGTAGTGGGGAAACTATTCCCTCATTGGCAGAGTACACAGCAGAAGTACACAAATAAATACAATAGCGGAAGCAGTAAATATCAAAAAAAGTAAACAATGGAATAGTAGTAAATAAACAACTGGAGAAAAATATATAAATGATGCATGATTCAAATGCATCTAGGAAAGTAGTCAAAAAATTCACATTGCTGAAATAAAGTACTAAACCCAAGTACAAAATAAAGAAGGTAAACTCCTCAGCATCGCAAGCCAAGTCTTGGTCCCTTGCTCTCCAGCTCCAGTGAAATCAAGAACTTAAAGTAGAATGGAGCTTGCACTTATCTATACCTGCAACAACCTAATCACTTTGGGACCCAAAGAATGGCCCAAATAGGATGTGAGACAAAAATCCATGTAAAAATCCTCCCAGAGATCTGTTCCTAACAATCAGTGAATATATGGAAACTAAAATAACCAAAAATAGTAAAGATGAATGTTTTCAGTAGAAAAAAATCCATAATTTCAAGCATATAATGTATAAACAAGAAATCATCCACTAAAGAAATTAGAACAAACAGGTAACCCTCCAGGTAGTTCTCATAGCCTAACCCCTATGGTTTAACCTACAAATACTAGCAACCCTCTGAGAGTCACACACAATCTCACCCCTCTGGATCAGCTAATGAATAGACCCTCTGAGGAATCACTCACCATCAATTCCACCAATAGTCTCGTATCGTACTAAAGGCGCTCTGGGAAAGCACTCAATGTCTCGTTACCCCTTTGGCCCGCGTGAAGGAACTATAGACACTCAGAGGAAGTACTCGTCATCAATACCCCATGTGGTCTTGCATCATATTATAAAGACACTCTGGAGAAGCCCTTACATCCATTCTCCCTATGGTCTTCTACACTAGGTTCTCACATCCCTGTGTAATGTCAGAAATTATCAAATCACGTAATGGCCAAAGTAACAAAAAGAACTACTTGGCTAGAATTATACAACATCCTAACATAGAATAACAACATTCACACCATCCTGCAACTTGGAATGGAACTTGAAAAATCCTAACATGCAAAATAAGACCAAACGGTCATAAACAGGCAAAACATGGATGGTAAAAACATCGAAAGAACAGTAAAATTATGATATTCAAAAACAATATCCTCTACTCAAGCATATAAACAAAGCATGAAAACAACAAGGGAAAAACAGGAAACACATAATGCCTCTTTCAGGGGAATTGGTGGAATTTTCACAAAATACTCAAATAATTTCGACATAAAGTCACAACCCACCTACCTTGATATTAATAGAATGATATAATTGAACCAAGAGGCCTAAATCACCTTAGATCATCAATGATCTAAAAAAAAACGTCTAAAATGTTTAACCCACGATAACATGGAAAAGAGATGGAATTGGGAAATGAATCTCTAGGATAAGGAAGAAATCACCACTTTGATTCCAATGCACTCACCAGTGTTCGAATCGGAGGACGGACGGAGGTTTGGGGTCTCATCGAAGATCTTCTGCTGCTGGGTGCTCTCGGATGAAGAACACTGAGAAGAAGATGGTTCTGTCCGATAGACGCAACCCTAGTGAGTTTAATGAAAAAAACAAAGTAAACGGCGTGTACTTTTGGAGTACAGGGCGTGTACTTTCCTTTTCCGTACTCCACTTTAAGTGGCCTCCAAACACCCTTACATGGTCGTGTGTGTGTCCCCTATATGGACAGCACATGACCTTCAACAGCAAGGAAGTACACTACGTATACTAATAAAGAACAAGGCGTGTACTTCAACAATTTCTAGAAACTCCAATTTTCTCAAAACACCAGAAAAAGTTTTAACATAATTGAAAAGATGGTCCGAGTTCTTACAAACTTCCCCCCTTAAATAAATTCATCCCTGAATTTCCCTAGAACGGCCTAGAAGAAGAAACCCCAAATAGTCCTGGCCACTACGATCGTACATCAGCCTATCTCTCCCAAGTCTCATCATGTACTCGCCCCAGCTGCCATAGCACCCATACCAGAGGAATAGACCAGAAATGGAGAACCTCCGTACTGCAATCGACAACCCGGATATGGTGCTCCTCAAATGATGCATCCACTATGACCTCAACCTCTTCAGGTTAAAAGGCATGTGACAATTCTAAAAAATAACGTCAGAGCTAAGAAACATGGAAGATGTCATGTATATCCCGGTACCTCTGAGGTATCTACAACCGATAGGAAACCGACCCAACTCTATCCAACACCTCAAATGGCCCGACGTACCTCGGTGAAAGCTTACCCTGTCTCTGAATACTCCTATTCCCCAACCTCGGAGTGACACATAGTAAAACCTGACCCCCGACCTCGAACTCTAGAGGTCGTCTCAGTTGATCAGCATAAGTCTTCTGTCGAGACTGTTCTGTAGCCATCATCTTCTGAACCAACCCTATTTTCTCTGAGGTCTCTTGGACAAGATGAGGTCCCATCAAAGCTTCCTCTCCCACCACCATCCAGTATAAGGGTGATCGGCGTGGCCTACCTTACAAAGCCTCATAAGGTTCCATCTGAATAGTTTCATGAAAACTATTGTTGTAGGAAAAATCCACAAGAGGTATATGCTTCTCCCTGGAACCTCCAAAGTCTATAATGAATGATGGGAGCATATCTTAAAGAACCTGAATCATACGCTTGGACTGGCCATCTGTCTAGAGATGGTATGATGTACTCAAAATTACCTGTGTACCAAAAGCCTTCGGAAGCCCCTGCCAGACCTGAGAAGTAAAACGTGCATCCCTGTCTGAAACAATAGAGTGCGGAACTCTATGTAGTCATACAATATCTCAGATGTACAACTGTCTCATCTCATCAACATAGAAGGTCTCCTTGATTGTAAAAATGTGAGCAACCTTCATAATAATATCGATGAAAACCCAAAAAAAACATCATTCCCACGAGGTGATCTCGGAAACCCTGTCACGAAGTCCATCGTGATGGTGTTCCACTTCCACTCAGGAATGGGTAACTACTGTAAAAGTCCTACTAATCGATGGTATTCCTCCTTCACCTAATAACACGTAGAACATATCATGACGAAACCAGAAACATCCCTCTTCAAACCTGGCCACCAATACTAGTGGTGTAGATCGTGATACATCTTGGTGACACCAGGATGAATGACCCAAACCTAGGAATGAAAAACCCGCATCAGCTCCTCACATATGTCTGCTGGAACCCATACACGTCCCTGGAAATGAAATTTCTCATCCTCGCCTACTATCCATCCAGGAATAGGGTCCTCTCCTGACACATTTTCCCGTAGGACAAGGCATTTATAATTTGATAGCTATCTCATCCGTACCCAATCAAGAAGTGTACAGGTAACAGCTACAGAAGATATAAATGTCTTTCCATGTATGTCGTGCACTTCCAAATTCATCTCAGAGAACAGAGCCATAAGTTGCCACTCACAAATGGCCTCCTGAACTACCTGCATCTGAGTCCTCCTACTAAATGCATCAGCCACTACGTTGCCTTTTCCCGGCGTATAGGAAAGCTCAAAGTGAAAGTATTGAAGATACTCGAACCACCTATGTTGTCTCAGATTTAGATCCCACTTAAGGAATATGTACTTGAAACTTTTGAGGTCAGTGAAAACCACAAAGATCTCTCCTCGAAGATAATGTCTCCAACAATGTAAGGCATAAAGAACAGCTTCCAACTCTAGATCATGTGTTGGTTAGTTCTTCTTATGTGGAATCAACTACTGAGACCCGTACGCAATGACTCCATCACCCTGCATAAGCACAGCTCCTAGCCTGATACCTGAAGCATCACAAAAACAGAATAGCTCTTTTCCAGCTCTGGCAATATTAGTATCGATGCAGATTTCAACCTCCCTTTCAGCTCCTAAAAGGATGAATCGCAAAAATATGACCAGAAGAACTTCGCACCCTTCTTGGTCAGACCTGTCAGTGGTGCTGCTAAGCGTGAAAATCCTTGAATGAAGCATCTGTAGTATATAGATAGCCCTAGAAAACTCCGCACTTCAAAGACATTCTTCAGCAGCTCCTAGGAAACTACTGGCCTCACATTCTCTACATCTACTAATACTCCTGTCTCTGAGATAACCTGACCCAAGAAGTGAATAAGATCCATCAAAAAGTGGCATTTTGAGAGCTAAGCATATAACTGATGCTCTCTCAGTGTTCCCAAAACAATCTCTAGATGTCTGTAATGGTCGTGTCGAGTGTAATAGTACACCAAGATATCATCCATGAAGACCACTACGAACGAATCCATGTATGGAAGGAACACTCGGTTCATCAGTGCCATGAAAACATCTAGTGCATTCGTGAGACCGAACGGTATAACTAACTACTCGTATAGACCATACCTGCTCCAGATGGTTGTAAGAGGTATATCTGATGTTCTAACACGCAAATGATGATAATCGGACCTCAATTCGATCTTTGAGAACATCCAGGCTCCTCGAAGCTGATCAATGAGGTCATCAATCCAAGGCAAGGGATATCAGTTCTCGACCGTCAACTGGTTCAACTTCCGATGATCCACACAAAGCCTAAGGTTTCCGTCTGCCTTCTTCGCAAATATTACAGGTGAACCCCAAGGAGAAGTACTTGGTCGGATGATACCCTTTCCCTGCAACTCCACCAACTTCTTCTTGAGCTCTCGAAACTCATGTGTTGCCATCTTATAAGGGGGAATAGACACCTGTGCTACTCCTGGCACGAGGTCAATAGAGAAATCTACCTCATGCTCTGAGGAAAACCTGAAAAGTCCTCTAGAAAGACATCCATGAAATGATCCACCACCAGAGGAAAGTCTAACTACAAAGTCCCCTGGTCATCCAGATAGAGACTAGAAATCTGAGTTGTAACTCGACCCAGCCTATGATGCTCGGGTCCTACTCTACTCGCCTGGACATCCCACTCGCCTCGATGAAGAAATGACTCACCTTTTGGTGATATGAAACTCACTCTGCGATGATAAGAGTCAACGACTGCCTGGAAGGGAACAAGCCAGTCCATTTTGAGAATGAAATCATAGCTCATCATCTCTAGGACATAGAGATCTCATAGAATGTGATAATCAGCCACCTCTAGAGGGAACTCCTTGCACTGATGTACACTAGTCATTCGGGTCCCCAATGGTGTATCTAAAATAATGTATTGGTAGAGAAAAATATGTAGAGCCCATGTCTCTCCACAATAGCAATAGAGATAAAGATATGGGAAGACCATGTATCAAAAAGAGTAGAAGATAAAACTGAGGCTACTAAGATGGTACCTAGAACTGTAGAGGGTTCGGGATCCTACTTTTGTTTGGTCTTATCTACTACAAAGGCCTGACTAGTACCACAGCCCTGTGACGCTACCTGACCACTGTAAGCTGATCCACCCTGCCGTCGCTGAAAGACCAGTGACTAACCACAATGGCCTCGACCTCGAGCTCAGCCCGAACGGCCAGAAGAACTCCAGTTTCCACACTGGTGAGAAATTGGTGGAACTGCTCTTGAATGAGGAGTCATGGGTGAACCCCTGTCACCAGCTGCTGGTGAGAAAACCTGACAGAAGTGCTGAAGGTGACCCATATTTCCGTAATATCGGTAGTCCACTAGGTCTATCTGGAACTGCAGCCTCATATTCCTATCCCTTCCACACTGGTATCATACCACCTCGCTACCTAAAGATTTGCTTCACTGCCTCAGATCACCGCATGTAGAGTCTCTATGGCGCTTCCTTCTATCAGCTAGTGATGTACTAACTCTGAAAGTAGAACCGCCATGGATCTCAGCTCTGGAATCTCTCAGATTGAGCTCCACAACCTGCACCTGGTTGACGATGGAAGTGATGGATGTCAACCTGAAGATATTCACCTACGAGGGATCTCCCGTCTGAGTCCATCCTAAAACATCCTTTCCAAGAACAACCCATCTCCGCCCTAGAGGGGTGTGAAATGCTAAAGCTCAGTGAAATGAGAGGAATACTCCATAACTAAAAGATTATCCTAATCCAGACTCCTGAACTATCAGGGTTGATCGGCCCTCAAGGTCTCTGGATATAATTAATCGTAAAAGACATTCTGAAACTCCTCCAACACTATAACCTTCTGACGACCTGCCTATATGATCAAGTCCCAACACCTCTTGGAGGATTCTCGTAGCATGTAGGTCGCGAGCTTCACCCGCCTCTCTGGAGTCATCTCCAGATGTTCAAATATCATTATCATGGAATCTAGCCATGACTCTACAGCCTAAGGTCCTCCTTCCCCATAGAAGGTGGGAGAATGCTGCTGCGGGAAAACCCGCGTCAAGTACGACATAATCGAGGCAAGATGCGGAGCTCTCTGCAAGGTCTACATCATCCTTAGAAATCCTTCCCTAAACATTGCATCAGCACCTGTACCCAGTATCACTATTGGTGCCTTGTTTGGCACAATTGGAGGATCTGCGGGAAGTCCCTGATCAGCCATATCCGGCGTCTGATCGCCACCTGTAAACTAGTGTGCAACCAGAGGACGTCTTGGTGGCATGACTCTTCAAGGTCAAACGCACACATTAGATTCAAGATTATGAAATACTGAAAACTAGAAAGACAATAAAGGAATATAATCAGAAAAAAACATTCATGTTTTGCAAAACATTACTACACAACATGTACTTTTCCTTCATAGCATGTTCACTTATGTTATTCGCATGGTCGTGTACCTCTACTTTAACAGGTCGTTTAACACCCCAAACACACGGCGTATTCTCAAAACACACGGCATGTACTTGAATTTTCTCTCCTTATCAAGTCCTTTTACATGGTTAAGCCACACAGCTCTCCTATGGAAAGACAACACGGCGTGTCCAAGGTAGACACAACGTGTGCTAGACAAGCCTCACCAGGCCCGTGTTGTTAGTTACATGGTCGTCTTCACGAATGACACCACACATCGTGTTTTTTCATGAAAACAACATGTAAGGGAAAAGATAACAATGACTCGTGTTGTTCGTGACATGACCGGGTACCTAGAACAAGGCTACACGGCGAGTTCGTACCAGACACGGTGTGTACTACATGAGCTTCCCTGACCTTTGTTGTTAGTGACAAGGCCAGGAACACAACTCAGACTGCACGATGTGTTCTAGGTGGACACGACATGTGTATCTCAAGATTCATCCATCTGTGTCATTAGTCACATGGGTAGACACACGGTCACAACCACTCGGTGTGTACCTACTGTACACGACGTATTTTAATAAGAGTTCCACAACCTCGTGTCTTAGCCCCTGCAGTTAGTGACACGGTTAAGGACTACATGGAATGTATTTGTAAATTACATGATGTGTATTCTGGGTTTTCTAGACAGTATCCAAAGAAACTGCACCGGAGCCCAGAAAACACAGAAAAAGAACATTAAGGTTCTAAATTCCTATCCATGAGGGCCTATGCTCCCCGCGAATCAAAGATTGTAATCTTATACATGTCATATAAAAGCAGAAAAGGCAACGATCCACCAATTTCCAGTCCATGAGGGCCCATAACACCTTAGAAACCAAAATTTGGCATTCATTCACACAAAAATTTATAAACAAATAACTAATTGTATCATAGATTCTGTCACGATATCTATCAAAACAACATGCATATTCTACAAAACATCTTTCACAACAACATCCAATTGCTAATGGATCATAGATGGCATAGAAAGAATGAATGACATTTGATTTCTAGCAAGTGCCTATATGATGCTTGAGATGGAATACCCTCATATCATTGGGTTGTTATAGAAATAAAACCACAATAACGTCAACAATAACAGCACAAATCATTTGAATCACTCGAGGATAAATCAATCAATTGTAAAAATCACAAAACCAGAAATATTGCAATTAATGAGGTAGATTGGATTTTCCATATACATGGGTTAGCTACTCCAAGGAATAGCTCATAACTAAGTACCTATTTCGTCTTATCCCTGGCTAAAGGCTCCAAATATAATGTCAAGATAAAATAATCCCTCTGATACCACTATTTAAAATCCCAGTTCCAGAAGCCCCCCAGAGGTGCCCCATACCGGGTTGGTCACATGGAATCAAGAGCATTTTCTTGAACACCAGAGGCTACCAACTAGCAGCGAATGTCTTGGGTGTGGTAGTGGGGAAACTAGTCCCTCATTGGCAGAGTATACAACATAAGTACACTAACGGAAGCAGTAAATATCCAATAATAGAAAATAGCATAAGACTGGTAAATAAAAAACTAGGGAAAAATATATAAATGATGCATGATTCAAAAGCATCTAAGAAAGAAGTAAAACAAGTCACAATGCTGAGATACAGTACTAAACCCAAGTACAAAACAATGCAGATAAACTCCTCAGCATTTCAAGCCATAGCATGGTCCCTTTCTCTCAAACTCCAGTGCAATTAAGAACCTGAATTAGAAATGCACTTTCCCTTACATATACATGTAGAAATATAATCTGTTTGGGCCCAAAAGAATGACTCAAACAATTTGTTTGACAAAACTCCCAGTAGGAAACCACCTGTCGATCTGTGCCTAACAATTAGTGAATATATGGAAGGTAAATGTATAGAAAATAATAAATTGGAAAGTACTCGGCAGCAAATAATCCACAGTTTCTTGCATATAATGTACAAACAAGAAAACAACCACTCAAGAAAGTAGAACAAATAGGTAACCCTCTGGGTAGTTCTCACATCCTAACCCCTATGGTTTAACCTACATGTACATGAAACCCTCTGGGAGGAACACACAGTCTCACCCTTATGGTTCAGGTAAAGAATAGACTCTCTGGGGAAGAACTCACCGCCAATTCCCCCAATAGTCTCGTATCATACTAATAGAGCTCAGGGGAAGAACTCAACGTATCATTCCCCCTGTGGCCCACGTCGAGGAACTACAGACACTCTGAGGAAGCACTCAACGTCAATTCCCCATGTGGTCTCGCATTGTATTATAAAGAAACTATGGATAAGCCCATACGTCCATTCTCCCTATGGACTACTATAATAGCTTCTCACAGCCCTCTGTAAAGTTAGCATGTATCACATTGCATAACGGACAATCTAACCTAAATAATTACTTTTCTAGCATTATAAAACATCTTAGTATCAATGAATAATAGTCACACTATCCTACAACTTGGCATGGAACTGGAAAAATACTAACATGAGAAACTAGACCAAACAGTCATAAACTAGAAAAACAAATCATGGGAAAAACATCCAAACACAATAAAATTACCCTATTCAAAAACAATATCCTCTACTCAAGCATATAAGAAATGTAAGCAAACAACAAGGGAAAATAGGAAAAACTTAATACCCCATTCAAGAGTATTGGTGGAATTCGCACAAAATACCCAAAGACTTTCTACAGAAAGGCACAAACCACCAACCTTGATGTTAGGAGATCGATATACTTGAACCAAGATGCATGAATCACCTTAGATATTTGAAGATAAAAAAACCATCTAAAATATTTAACCCACAATAACTTGGGAAAGAGAAGAAATTAGGAAACAATTCTCTAGGAGAAGGAATAACGCACTACTGTGATTCCAACGCACTAACCAGTGTTCGAATCAGAGGACTGGCGAAGGTTTGGGGGCTCATCGAAGAACAGTGGTTGCTCGGTGCTCTTGGATGAAGAACACCTAGAATAATATGGTTATGTCCATCAGACGCGACCCTAGTGTGTTTAATGAAAAAAACAAAGTAAATCGTGTGTACTTTTGGAGTATATTACGTGTACATGACTTTTCCGTACTCCTCTTTAAGCGGCCTCCAAACACCCTTACATGTATGTGTGTGTGGACCCTACATGGTCAGCACACGGCCTTCAGCGGCAAGGAAGTACATGGCGTGTACTTCAAAAATTTCCAGAAACTCCTATTTTCTCAAAACTCTAGAAAAATGGAAAACATACCTGAAAATAAGGTCCATGTTCTAACATTGATGTTAAATGACTAAATTATCATTGGTAATGATTCATTACGGTCTTTTAAATCTGATATCACTCACTAAAAACCAATAGAAACACTCATAATTTTTTAATACTTTACGAAAATGATCCACAATTCATTTTTTATATGTAGGAATGAATCAAACATCAATCATACACATGGTGTGGTCGTTATGACTCAAAGTGCTTGTTTTATTTAGAATCAACATTTTATTTCAAAATACAAGTGACATATTCAAGACCCTTAAAATGAATTCATATTGTTTTGATACTTTTGAAGAATGGTCCATAATTTATTATTGATGTGTAGGAATTATCCATACCATGATATGATTCCTGATTTGAACAATATTATTCGAAATGTTTGTTTTTTTAAAATGAAATTTTAGTTAAAAACATATTTCACTCACTACAAAACATTTAAATATACTTTTAAAGTCTTAAAACATTAGGAAAACCATACCATTGTCATTTTTGATGTGTAGGAATTTTCCACATGTCAGTTCAATACATGGTGTAACAGGTATGACTCAAAGTGTGTATTTTCCATTTCAAAATGACTTTTTAATTAAAAAGTGTGCCACCCTTTGAAAACTAAGAAAACACTATCATATTATCTTGATACCTTAAGTAAAAAATCTATAAATAATTTTAGATATGTAAAATTCATCTGAACATTAATCCAATAAATGGTGTGTCTGAAATTTTTCAAGAACCATCGTGGATACCCTACAATGTTGGTAATTGAATCGACTCTGACATAGAAGAAAGGACATTCCCAATCCTCACTGGTTAGTGAAAAGTTTTTGGAATGAAGCAATAATCGAAGGGAAGAATTTTTTTATGTGAAGAGAAAAAAACAAAAGAGAACAATGAATGATAAATCAATACACCTGGCATGTTAAACCATTCTCAAGGAGAAAAGTATGAAAAGAATGTATATGAGAATCACAATGAAGTAAAGCATCCAAAATTGCTGCAACAAATATCAGTAAAAAGTCTAAAAAACCCCTTTAATATGTTTATAACATCTCAATTGGCCACCTCCATTACTCTAGGTCCCAAAAATCAAGAACACCTACCACCTCCCAATAATAATTTCCCTTCATCTTGACCTGGCATAACATAATCTAAATTTGCTCGTAAGAAAAACTAGGGTGTGAGAAAAAGGGACCAGTAGGATACCACCAAAATATTCGATAATAAATTCCATAAAAATAATCGATTTTTCCTTCAAATTTAAATAAATACAAAGCATAGTGGCTCATTTTTATATTCTAACTTAAAATAAGTTTTCAAATTAATTGATGGAAAAAACATAAAAACTAGGTTAAAAGGTTTTTTAAAATATTTTTTTTTATAAAAACAATATCATGAATTAAAAATTTATATAAATAATTGAATTTGAATTTATGTCAAACAAAAAAAATCTATAGCCATATTACATGAGTTATTTTATTTCTAGGATCTTAGATCCTTGCACTACTCATCAATCATGACTCAAGTATATGTGTGTACTATAATGACCCATACTTTACATACATTGTTAGTACTTCAAAATTGAAGTACACTTTTTACAACATATAACAAAACAATGAAAGGACCGTATAGGTATAGTGTCTTTAGAAACTGGGAAACATAAACAACTGGTTCATAAAGCGTCTACACTGTCTCCCATTTATTTCATCATATCTATAGTCCCTTTTGGAATATCTTACTTAATAACCTTCTTCCTGACTTGGGGAAAGAAAACATACAAAAGGGTGATCTAAAATGCTCATTAAGGGTAAACAAAAGAAATATCAATCACATCATATTCATAAGAACATAACATTTTGGAAATCTTACCCTGCAATAGAGATCATAATTTCATAACATGGGATAAATCATGGTAGTAAAATTTAATCACAATAATAATATCTTAAAACATGAAGCTTTGTGTCATACACACATAATCATAGAGAATCATTTATTATTAGTCAAGACTCATTTCCATGACTATCTTAGTGGATAAAGTCCATTTCTGAACCGAGTTCATTACTCATTTTAGTCCTGTTTCACTGAACCAGTTTAACATGCCGCTCCAGCCATGTCTATCTCATGAGATATAAAATCTTTACCCAATTAATTGGAGGGATATATTGGTCCCACCCATCTCATAATGATACCATTCTTATGTGTGCCACAAAATCATAAACCATAGATCATAGCATAACCCATGTAATAAAAATGGGATTCTTAAACATTGTGACATAATAAAATAATTTATATAAGATAAAGGAATTTATAAAAATAATTCCATCACAAAATAATCAAATAAATGTAATAATAGGGATAGAAACATAATCCTTTATTATCTTAGATGGGAAATAATTTTGATAAAACACTTGAACTCCATTCTTGAAGAAAATACCCTTTCTACTTCAAAAACACTTTTCCTTTCTTAACATGTCATACAATTATAAACTAAAAGAAGTTGATTAAAAATAAACTTGAGAGCTTGTAAAGGAATATTCTTGGAAATAATGTTTTGAAAATCCATTCATGCCGTATAAGTTAAAAAAACATTCTTCTCGTACTTTTGTCGGAAAAGTCAAAAAGTACCTCGTACGAAAAACTACAAAAGATTCCTTTCATATCTTTTACTAAAAACACCCCGAAGGGTAAAATTGGATTTAAAAAATTGTAGGTGGATGGAAATAATATTAAATATTGAGGAAACATGGATGTTTATTATAAAATACACCCCAGTAAATTCCAATGTATAAACAATCTCGGATAAAAATGAGATTGTGATATTTCCCTTACCTTAGGTCTGATTTTCTTCGTAAGTGTCCGAACCTCATGTATAATTATTTAATTAATGTTATTCACTTATTCCAGAATCATAATTATTTTTATGATATCATATATGGTCATATTCTTAGCTTATTATTAGTAATATTTCATTGTTACTTGTTATTCGGGTGTTTATTACTTTTTGTTCTTATGCTTGTTTTGTCGAATAAATTCTTATTATTCATTTTAGGTTATAGATACCTCATTTCTAGAATGTTATTAGTGTAATATAAATCATATTCATTAATTCAATTCATTTATATAATCATTATGCAATGAATATCATGTAGAATGAGTCGCATCACATCATGGAGACGGTATTCCGTACGTACGCATGAGCGATGATATCGTTCCCATGATTGTGGAATTGTATTGGAGTGTATGTATAATATTTCAGAATCAATATCACTTTTAAATAATCATATATATTCATTATTTACACCATTATACCCATCCAAGTATGGTGGTGGTGGAAAATAGATTACCCCACGGCGTGGAGACGGTATTCCGTACGTACGCACACGTGGTGATTTCGTTTACCATAGGATGGATAGATGGTGAAATAGGGTTGTTTCATACTTATAATAACATATCAGTATATGAGTGATACTGATTTTATTAATTCAAAATGAAACAACTAAATAAGAAGAAGTGGAAGAAGAAATAAAGTTGAAGGAATCGGTAACGGACATTACCTCTTCTTTGAAGCGCTTCTTTGAGACCTCCTTCTTAGGCACTAAAATTGGTCTTTGAAGAAGACCAGGACCTCTAGGATGTTTCTAGGGAAGTGGAGAGGATAAATTGGCAGGGGTTGGCAGATATTGAAGGCACAAAGTGGTGTGAGGAAGAGAGGGACGAGGTACCCTTTTATAAGAGAGGAGAGGGGAACCTTTAGAAAAACTAAACATATTATTTTATTATAAAGCCATATTCAGTTTTAAATAGCTCCAAATTGATTTATTTCGTTTCTAAGGTGAGTATGGGTCAAAATCCTCTCATCCAATAGAATTTGGACAAGTTTAGTTTACTATTTTAACCTTATAATTTAGATTTAACTTTAAGTTAGATAATTTTTCTTTTACCGTGTCTTTTGTGTTATTACACTATAAGGTTAATAAATGTACTATAACAAGCCAAACTAACCCCAGGCTGTTTATTATTAATATGTATAACCTTATCTAAGTCATTTTTCCGAACCTAATATTTTTTTGGAATAAAATAACAATTAATAATATAATATTTGTTTTAAAAACTATTTTATGTCAAGTTTGACACTATTTAGTAATTGATTTTTGTGAAAATCATAACAGAATTATTAATTCGAATAACATTAATTAAATCAATAATGACTTGTCATATTAACCTGGAAAATTAGTAGAATTCATAAAAAGTCTCAAATTACATTTATTTGGGTATTTATAACATCAATTATGTCAATATTTCATTAATAAGATAATTACTGCATCATCATTGTGTCATAAATAAAATAAATTATTTAATGTCTAAAAATTACAAATAAAATACCATTATGTAGGAAATATTTTTATATTTCTAATGAATAATTATATTCGAATTAATCATATGTGTAACCCTATATTAAAAATGTTTTAGTTATAAAACTTTGATTTTAACTATTTTAACCCTTCTTTAAATAAATTAATAATAAATGTCCTAATCTAATCCATGTGGGCCTAAATGGTCATATATTATTCCTAATTTTGTTTTTGGTCAGATTACACTTATCCAATATAATTAGGACATGTGTTAGGGTAATAATAATATCATTTTTACCCTAAATTACCCTATTTACTTTTAACCGTGGTAAAAAAAGTAAAAAGTTACTACTCACCAAAAATTATATTCATCTCATTGAACCACATTTTACTTACTGACATCAACTGTGTCTCTCAGATTTTTGAAATTCCACTCACAGAAGCGGTAAAATTATGTTTTATGTAAATTTGAAAATTCTCCTAGGAGGTGGGTAAAAGAAGGTGAAAAGTTCAATAAAATTTTTATATATCTAAAATTCTTATAAAATTTCTCCAATGAATTAAATTGAACTTATATAAGTATTATTTATCAATTTTGACCTAAAATAAATTTAAATAAAATAAATAATTATTTAAATAAAAAGTCGGTTTTTAAATAGTAACCCAGTGTTTTCACTACTCATCAAAAATTGAAAGTTTTCAGAAAAATACCAAAATTTCACCCTAGGAAAATTTCGATATTCTGAATCCAAAAACAAAGTCCATTTTGAAAAATAAAATTTACGAAATTTCAAAAAGTGGTTATTACTATTCATAACGGCTAGTTTAAATAATATTTTAATAGAATATCGTTGTTTAGTGAAACTCGGTATTGCGTATGATGCAAGCTATCAAGGAAGGTCACGATTGCATGTAAAGCAAGCCAAGCTAGTTTTGTGTGGAGTGAAAGATTCCTTTGATGATTTATATAAAATAAAAACAAAATATTTCTTATAAAAGTCTCGGGTGTTATATTCTACCCCCCTTAAAATGAATTTCGCCCTCGAAATTTGTCACTTGTAAAAAACAGATGAGGATACCTCTCCCTCATCATATCCTCATGCTCCCATGTAGCTTCTTCTACTTGGTGGTTCCTCCATTAAACATTCACCAAGCGAGTGGTCTTGTTCCATAGAACTTTTTCACTATGATCGAGAATCTATATCAGCTTTTCTTCATAAGAAATATCATTTTCTAGTGGTGCAACTTCTGAGCTGAGAACATGTGAAGGATTAGGTATGTACTTTCTCAGGAGAGATACATGGAACACATCGTGAACATGAGAGAGATTCGGGGGAAGCGCCAATCGGTAAGCTACCTTCCCAAAACGATCCAGTATTTCGAAAGGACCAATATACCTAGGGCTCAGATTTCCCTTCTTTCCAAATCTCGTTACTCTCTTCCAAGGAGATATTCATAAGAACACTTTATCTCCCCTTCAAACTCTAAGTATTTTCTTCGGTTGTTGGAATAACTCTTTTGTCGACTCTGAGCTGCTCTTATGTGTTGTTGAATAGATCGGACCTTTTCTGACATCTCATCAACAAGATCAGGTTCTAATAGATTTCGTTCACCAACTTCATCTTAGCAAGTTGGAGTCCTGCAGTTCTTTCCATAGAGAGATTCATAAGGAGCCATCTGAATACTGGAGTGAAAGATATTATTATAAGAAAATTCCACCAAACGTAGGTGTTGATCCCAACCACCTTTGAAACCCATAGAGCAAGATCTCAACATATCTTCTAGAGTTTGAATAGTCCTCTTAGACCGACCATCTGTCTAAGGATGATAAGTAGTGCTGAAACTCAACTCTATATCCAGAGTATGCTGAAGACTTCGCCAGAACTTTGAAGTAAACCTCAGATCCCGATCAGATATATTAGAAAGTGGTACTCCATGCAATCTTACCACTTCCTTTACTTATATCCTGGAAAGCTGATCCAGAGAGAAATCCTCTACAATAGCAATGAAGTGTGCAGACTTTGTAAGACGATCAACTATGACCCAGATAGCATTATTGCCTTTGGATGTTTTAGGACGTCCTGTGACAAAGTCCGTAGTGATGTTTTCCCATTTCCATTCAGGTATGGGTAATGGTTGTAACATCCCCTTAGACTTCTGTCTCTCGACTTTAACTTTCTTACAAACCAAGCATCGAGAGACATATTCAGCAACATCTCTTTTCATGCCATCCCACCAGAAGTACTCTTTCAGGTCCCTATACATCTTCGTGCTTCCAGGATGAATAGAGAATGAAGAACTATGAACCTCATCCAGGAGCTCCTTCTTTAATTCGGGGATGGGAGGAACACAAACCCGATTCCTGAACTTTATTATCCCATCATAATCAAGGTTGAATTCAGGAAAATTTCTCACCTTATTTTGTAACTCTGCATCTTCTTTCTGTGCCTCTTTAATCTTCACATGTATAGATGGTTGAACATTCATTTGAGAAAGATACGATATTTCCCCTTTCATTATAATTCCAAGATCCATCCTTTGTAAATCCATTTATATTGCATCTTTTGTGATCCTCATCATGGATAAACTGGCATGGTCTTGTCAACTTAATGCATCTTCCACCTTGTTTGCTTTCCTAGGGTGGTAATGAATTGAGCAGTCGTAATCCTTAATCAGCTCCAACCATCTTCCTTGGTGCATATTCAGCTCCTTTTGTGTGAAAATATACTTTAAACTTTTATGATCAGTATAAATGTCACACCTTTCTCCATAAAGATAATGCCTCCAAATCATTAATACAAAGATTACCGCAGCTAACTCCAAATCATGAGTTGGGTAATATTGCTCATGGATTTTCAACTGTCGTGAGGCATAAGCTACCACCATATCATTTTTCATAAGAACACACCCCAATACCTTCTTTGATTCATCACTGTAGATCACAAACCTTTCTTCACTACAAGGTAGTGTGAGCACAGGGGCACTGGATAACCTTCTTTTCAACTCCTTGAAATTCTCTTCACATTACTCCGTCCAAACAAACTTAACTCCTTTCCGAGTCAACCTGGTGAGTGGATTAGATAATCGTGAAAAATCTTCCACAAAACGTCAATAATATCCACCCAAACCCAGAAAACTTTGGATCTCAGTTACTATTTTTGGTCTCGACCATATTTTGATAACCTCTGTTTTTGCTGGATCCATAGATATCCCCTCTTTTAAGATTATGTGAACCAAAAATGCAACTTTTTAAGCCAAAATTCACACTTGGTAAATTTGGCATTAGGCTTCTCCTTTCTCAGGTTCTTCAATATAATTCTCCAGTGATCTTCATGTTCTTCCTTGCTCTTTGAAAATACAAAAATATCGTCTATAAAGACTACCAAAAACTGATCAAGATATTCTCTAAAGACTCTATTCATGAGATCCATGAAGATAGCAGGGGCATTAGTAAGACCAAATGGAATCACTATAAATTCATAGTGTCCATACCTTGTATGGAAATCCGTATTTGGTATATCCTCCCTTTTGTTTCTTAATTGTTGATACCCTGAATGAAGATAAATCTTGGAAAAGTATTGAGCTCCGCGTAGTTGGTCAAATAAGTCATCAATACGCGGGAGGGGATATTTGTTCTTGATAGTGATCTTCTTAAGTTATCGATAATCATTGCAGAGTCTCATTGATCCATCTTTATTCCTAAAAAACATAACAGGTGCTCCCCAAGGTGAAACACTAGGGCGTATGAACCCCTTATCAAGATTATCTTGGAGTTTCTTCTTCAATTCCTGCAACTCAATTGGGGCCATTCTATAAGGTGTCTTTGAAATAGGTAAAGCACCTGGTACGAGTTCTATTGAAAACTCAACTTCACGATTTGGTGGAAGACCCGGCAATTTCTCCGGAAATACATCATCAAACTCTAATACAATGGGAATATTCTGAATCGTGAGTTTCTCACCAACCATTTGAGATAAATAACCTTCATTTAGTGGAATCAAGACCCATAGGAAGGAAGAAATTTCCACTAGATGGTTTTGTTCATCCTTGCATCGATAGACGATCAAAGATTGATCTGGAATATGAAATGTTACTTCCCTTCTTTGTAAATTGATATGAGCTCCATATAGAGAAAGCCAATCCATGCCAAGAATCACATCAAATTCCACTATAGGGAGGATCACAAGATTTGCAGGAATCACTTTCCCACAAACATCAATCGGAGAAGAATTATAAACTTTTGATGCGACTGTTGTGCCATTAGGGGTTGTCACAGCTAACTCAACATCTAATTGTTGAGGTAATACGGTGGTACCCTTGGAAAAATTTTCAGAAATAAAGGAGTGGGTGGATCTAGAATCAAATAAAACATTTTCTACTTTAGAGTGGATGTTAAGTGTACCTTTTACCACATCGTTATCGTACTCCACATCGCTGATAGAAACTGCATGTGACTTTCCTTTGTCTTTAGCCTTAAGAGTTTGTTGACGTCGACCATCATCATCAACCCTTGGATTTGGGCATTGATTGGCATAATGCCTCATTTCCTTGCACTTGTATCATTGAAGTGTAGTAGGTTTATTCTGTTTATCGCTTCCTTTGTTTTCATCATTAGACATCTTCTTCCCATCATTGCGGCATTCAAATGCCTGATGACCTTCCTTTCCACATTTGAAACATTTACTTGTCCCTTTAAGACAACTCCCTCCATGTTTCTTTCCACACTTTGAGCATAAGGGAGAGCTCATCTTCTTTTCGGTGTTCTCTTTAGATTTTCCTTTGAATTCCATTTTCCTCTTCTTATCAAACCCATATGACTGATGGGTTACTCCAATCTCAATCTCAGCTTTGAGAGCACATCGAACGATTTCCTCATAGATATTTAAGTCCCTTATGGCTAGGCCCTTTGAAGACTTGGTTTTAAGCCACTAATGAATCGATCGATCTTACTCTCAGGTTGGATAATAATACCAGAATCGTACCTTGCATGTCTTGTAAAATTTTCTTCATAGGTTCCAACAGATTCATCATCTTTTTCTTCAGATCAAGAAACTCTTTCTCCATCTTTGTTTGGAGAATACGAGGAAAGTAATTATTGAAAAATAAGTTCTTGGACTCATCCAATTCTATGGACTCAATTTCATCCCTTTGCCTCGTATTCTTAATAAGATTCCACCATTGATCAGAATCTCCTTCCAAATGATATACTGCTAAGATGACTTTTTCATGTTTAGAACATTGAATAACTGAAAATATCTTTTCAGTAGTACTAATCCATTTTTCAGCAACTAATGGATCATTAGACCTGCTGAATGAAGGTGGACGATGCCTTATGAAGGATTGAACAGAATGTTTCTCCTTCCTTTTCTCTTTTGGGAGTCCTTCATGATTCATATCTTGATAAAGTTGTATGAGAATGGCTACAAGATTTTTCATTCCAGCTCCCATAACGTTTGGTTGCTCAGGGGGACAATCATTGCATTGCCCGTCACATTCCACATTAACACAGTTCCTTTGGGTTCTAGCCATTGACTAAAACCAAGAAGAATAGTGTGAGAAACACTAATTAGAATAGTAAAACCACATAATCAAGAATAAAATTTCACACTTAAGGTCTTATCATAGGTTATTCATGTCCATTTCTAAAACACTAAGATTTTGTTCTATGCTTAGACTTATCCTTAGGGTTCTTACTAAGGCTTTCACATCCTAGTTTCCAAAGGTTGAATATACCTTTCCTCTGATACCAACTATAACGACCCATACAATACATACATTATTAGTACTTCAAAATTGAAGTACACTTATTACAACATATAACAAAACCATGAAAGGACCGTATAGGTATAGTGACTTTAGAAATTGGGAAACATAAATAACTGGTTCATAAATCGTCTACACTGTCTCCCATTTATTTCATCATATCTATAGTCCCTTTTGTCATATCATACCTAATAACCTTCTTCCTGACATGGGGAAAGAAAACCTAAAAAGGGTGAGATCAAATGCTCATTAAGGGTAAACAAAAGAAATATCAATCACATCATATTCATAAGAACATAACATTTTGGAAATCTTACCCTGCAAAAGAGATCATAATTTCATAACATGGGATAAATCATGGTAGTGAAATGTAATCACAATAATCATAACATAAAACATGAAGCTTTGTTTCATACACACATAATCATAGAGAATCATTTCTTATTAGTCAATACTCATTTCCAAGACTATCTTAGTGGACAAAGTCCATTTCTAAACCGAGTTCATTCTTCGTTTCAGTCTTGTTTCACTAAACCGGTTTAACCTGCCATTCCATCCATGTCTATATCATGAGATATAAAAAATTTACCCATTGCATTGGAGGGAGATATAGGTCCCACCCATCTCATAATGATACCATTATTATGTGTGCCACAAAATCATAAACCATACATCATAGCATAACCCGTGTAATAAAAATGGGATTCTTAAACATCATGACATCATAAAATAATTTATATAAGATAATGGAATTCATAAAAAAATTACATCACAACATAATCAAATCAATGTAATAATAGGGATAGAAACAGAACCCTTTATTATCTTAGATCGAAAATAATTTTGATAAAACACTTGAACTCCATTCTTGAGGAAAATATCCTTTCTACTTGAAAAACACTTTTCCTTTCTTAACATGTCATACAATTATAAACTAAAAGAAGTTGATTAAAAATAAACTTGAAAACTTATAAAGTAAGCTTCTTGTAAATAATGTTTTAATAATCCATTCATGTCGTATAAGTTAAAAAAACATTCTTCTCGTACTTTTGTCAGAAAAGTCAAAAAGTACTTCGTACAAAAAACGAAAAAAGTTTCCTTTCATATATTTTACTAAAAACTCACCAAAGGGTAAAATTGGATTTAAACAATTGTAGGTGGATGGAAATAATATTACATATTGAGGAAACATGGATGTGTATGAAAAAATACACCCCAGTAAATTCCAAAGTATAAACAATCTCAGATAAAAATGAGATTGTGATATTTCCCTTACCTTAGGTCCGATTTTCTTTGTAAGTGTCCGAACCTCCTGTATAATGATTTAAATAATGTTATTGACTTATTATAGAATCATACGTAATTTTATGATATCATATATGGTCATAATCTTAGATTATTATTAGTAATATTTCATTCCTACTTGTTGTTCTGGTGTTTATTACTTTTTGTTCTTATGCGTGTTTGTCGAATAAATTCTTATTCTTATTTTTAGGTTATAGATACCACATTTCCAGAATGTTATTAGTGTAATATATATCATATTAATTCATTCAATTCATTTATATAATCATTATGCAATGAAGATCATGTAGAACGAGTCGCATCACATCGTGGAGACGGTATTCCGTACGTACGCACGAGCGATGATATCGTTCCCATGATTGTGGAATTGTATTGGAGTGTATATATACAATTTCAGAATAAATATAAATTTACAATAATCATATATATTCATTCTTTACACCATTATACACATCCAAGTAAGGTGGTGGTGGAAAATAGATTACACCACGGCGTGGAGACGGTATTCCGTACGTACGCACGCACGGTGATTTCATTTTCCGTAGGATGGATAGATGGTGAAATAGGGTCGTTTCATACTTATAATAACATATCAGTATATGAGTGATACTTATGTTATTAATTAATAATTAAACAAATAAAGAAGAAGAAGTGGAAGAAGAAATAAAGTTGAATGAATCGGTAACGGACATTACCTCTTCATTGAAGCGCTTCTTTGAGACCTCCTTTTTGGGCACTAAAATTTGTCTTTGAAGAACACCAGGACCTCTAGGATGTTTTTAGGGAAGTGAAGAGGAGAAATTGGTAGGATTTGTCCGAGCATAAAGGCTCAAAGTGGTGTGAGGAAGAGAGGTAGGAGGTGCACTTTTATAAGGGAGGAGAGGGGAACCTTTGGAAAAACTAAACATATTATTTTATTATAAAGCCATATTCGGTTTTAAATAGCTCCAAATTGATTTATTTAGAAGATAATGTGGGTATGGGTCTAAATCCTCTTATAAAAAAGAATTTGGACAATTTTAGTTTACTATTTTAACCTTATCATTTAAATTTAACTTTAAGTTAGATAATTTTACTTTTACCGTGTCTTTTTGTGTTCTAACACTATATGGTTAATAAACATACTATAAAAAGACAAACTAACCAAAAGTTGTTTATTATAAATATGTATAACCTTATATAAGTCATTGGGACGAACCTTAGATTTTTAGGAATAAAATAACAATTAATAATATAATATTTTTTTTAAAAACTATTTTATGTCAATTTTGACACTATTTAGTAATTGATTTTTGTGAAACTCATAACAGAATGATTAATTCGAAAAAAGTTACCTAAATAAATAATAACATGTCATATTAACCTATAAAATTAGTGTAATTCATATAGAGTCTCAAATTATATTTATTTGGGTATTTCTAACATCAATTATGTCAATACTTCATTCATAGGATAATTATTACATCATCATTGTGTCATAAATAAATTAAATTATTTAATGTCTAAAAATTACAAATAAAATTCCATTATGTAGGAAATCTTTTTAGATTTCTAATTAATATTTATAGTCTAATTTACCTTATGTATAACCGTATATTAAAAATGTTTTAGTTATAAAACATTGATTTTAACTATTTTAACCATTCTTTAAATAAATTAATAATAAATGTCCTAATCTAATCCAAGTGGGCCTAAATGGTCATATTTTATTCCTAAGGTTGTTTTTGGTGGAATGATACTTATCCAATAGAATTATGACATGTGTTAGGGTAATAATAATATCATTTTTACCCTTAATTACCCTATTTACTTTTAACCGTGGTAAAAAAAGTAAAAAGTTATTATTCACCAAAAATTATTTTCATCTCATGGAACCACATTTTACTTACTGACATCAACCGTGTCTCTCGGATTTTAGAAATTCCACTCACAGAAGCGATAAAATTATGTTTTATGTAAATTTGCAAATTCTCTTAGGAGGTGGGTAAAAGACGGTGAAAAGTTCAATAAAATTTTTATATATATAAAATTATTATAAAATTACTCCTATGAATTACATTGAACTTATATAGGTATTATGTATCAATTTTTACCTAAATTAAATTTAAATAAAATAAATAATTATTTAAATAAAAAGTCGGTTCTTAAATAGTAACCCAGTGTTTTCACTATTCATCAAAAATTGAAAGTTTTCAGAAAAATACCAAATTTTCACCCTAGGATAATTTTGATGTTCCGAATCCAAAAACGAAGTCCATTTTGAAAAATAAAATTTACAAAATTTCAAAAAGCGGATATTACTATTCATAACGGGTAGTTTTAATAATATTTTAATAGCATATCGTTGTTTAGTGAAATTCGGTATTGCGTACGATGCAAGATATCAAGGAAGGTCATGATTGCATGTAAAGTAAGCCAAGACAGTGTTGTGTGTAGTGAAATATTCCTTTGATGGTTTATATAAAATAAAAACAAAATATTTCTTATAAAAGTCTCGGGTGTTACATATACGTCACTATATCTTAGGCCAATGGGAATAATAAATAAAAATAATCTTATGTAAAATCATCCAAAACATGGTTTTGTTAGAGTTGTAATCATCGATTAATTTCTACAGAGTTAGATCCCTAGAATGATTTTTTAATCACCTACTAACTTCTCAGTCTGGGATGTTCTTCAATCAATCAATAGATTAAATACAATTCATCATTCACAATTCAAATTCGCAATTTCATGTTCAACATGCATTTTAAATTTAAGAAAATTATTAATTTCATAAATTTCAAATAATTCTTCATTTAAATCCAAATTTTTCAAAAAAACCATATTAAATCATTTCATTAAATCATTTCTCATTTCAATAATTCATTTTTCTCAAAATTTACCCAACAATTTCGATACCACTGAAATTGGAGAGTTTTTTACAATTTTTATGCCTTTTTAAAATTAGACATCAAATCATCAAAAGTTTAGATTTTATAAATCAGGTGAAAACTCAATTTAAATAAATCAATCATATTATTTTTTCAATAATAGGGAAAATACTTATAAAAACATAATTTCTAGGTAACATGATCAAATCCACACCTACAACGAGAAACACCAACATTGAATTTAAGGTGAAGAAGATCAAGAAACAATACCTAGAATCAAGATCCATAAAATTGGGTATTAGATCCATCAATAAAATTAAAATAATCCACCTATAATATGGGTATAATGGTGGATCATGATAATCCAAATGAGAGGAGATTTACATATCATAATGAGATCAAACTCAATCACTAATGCTTTAATCTATATAGAGGAGTGGCAAGAAGAGTCAATTTCTTCTTTTGAGAGACTCAAAAGACCAAGGAATCTTATTAAGTTTTAATAGAGGTAATTTGGAGTTAAATTTACTGTCTCTTTATTTTTAAAATAATTTTTAGGGAGTTAAACCTGCGCACATAGTTTTCTAGGTCTTCCCATTTGGTTAGTACAATCTATGCATCAACTATATGCCCTTATTGGGCTTATGAAATTGGTTCATAGTTTGGTATCATGGTTAGGATAACCATGATCCAACCACAAAAACCCCTCTATCCTAGGGTTCATGGTTTTTGGGAGAGGTCTCATAGTTTGGAAAAAATCTATATCCCCCTCCAGAGCACCGATATACGGTGGACAATTTTCTTGGCAAGCCACATTATTTTTTCTTATAGTGTGACTACCATGGAAAGTCTCCAAAACCTCAATTTTTTTAAAAAAAATCCAACAAAAACACAACATAAAAAGTCTCAAATAAAGGTATATAAAAAGTTTTTTAAGTACCTAAAATATGATTACAGGATGTTACAACCTCCCCGACATAAACACTTTATGTCTCTAGAAATCCTATCAATATGATCCAAGTCAATGTGATGATTCCACATGTATCTCATATGTGAATTACACTCCCAAGTCTCATAAGAATTATAAACTCTATGCCATAACACATGTAAGCATGAAAATACTTCCCATGGAGAGACTTTTTCTCAGATTCAATAATCCGAACTCACTGCTCGAACATGGATAAATCAGGTTCTACATCAATATCTTCCCAACTCAAGACATTATATCGGTCATAAATGTACTTACTATGTTGTGATACATGTAATACACATTTTATAAAAAAATATAATGTGGAAAATCTAATTGGTAATCCTTCATTCCAATATTCTCTACAATCTCAAATGGAACCGAAAACATTGGTGAAATTGTTTCACATTTCTCAAGTTGTTAATGACCTAACCCAGGGGAGATTAAAAAAAACTATTCCCAAACCAAAAAATCCATGATCCACATCGATGATTAGAATATGATTTATACCAGATTTTCTCAATCACTATTCTCTGATGAATCAACTTAATCTTTTTCATCATATCTGGCACCAAACTAGGTAAAACCAAGGAGGCCTCCCCGATATCCGACAAACACAATTGAGAATTACAAGGTCAACCATAATTTTCCTGAAAGTGTTTTATATTGATTGATAATTGGTGTATATTGTTATATGAATTATAAATCAGTCCAAATTGGTTATCCCAAGCTCCACCAATGTCAATAATGCAGACATGAAGCATATATTCCAAGATCTGTGTAGCTCGATCAGTTAGGTTGTCCATCTATCGATGATATGAAGTTATCAATATAAACTGGTATTACATTTCATTAAAGAGGCCTCTTTAGAATGATAATTGAATTAGTAATTCCTATAAAAATCTATTGAATATATAACTCAATGATTCTTCATGATTTCCTCCACATACAAACATCTCAATTCCTCAACTTTGTTTATATCACAGTGGTGATGAAGTGAGATGATTTGGATAGCCAAAAAATTTCTAACCTTATTTCGTTTTTCCAACATGTGTAATAAGGAAACCCAACAAAAAATTCCATAGTAACACCATCCTACTTCCAACTCATCTCATGAAGAGACTGAAGTAAGATCAATATTTCTAGTACATGGAATTGGCCTGCTAATAATTATAACAATGGGAAACATTATTAGAAATTTGAGGTCTCATACCTAGCCACCAGAATCATTGTCGTATATCATTGAACATATTTATGGTTCTAGGTGTACCTCCGGTTGGAAATTATAAAAATTTCCCATTACATAATTTCTCTTGGGAAAAGGTATAACATTCTAGTTCTTGAATCAAAAAATACCCCCAGAAGAGAATGGAAACCCACTAGGGATCTCCACACCATAAATTGAGTCCCCAGTTCCATGGAACTCATCATCGACCTACTGATTCTGAAAATTCATTCGGAGAAGTGTGTAGGTCAATAATAAAATTTCCATAAAAATTTTAGTCTCATCCTCCAAAACTCCCAAATTAATATAAGAAAATAGATATATAAAATTTCACTATTATAATGATACTTTCATAGCCTGGGTTAAAATTTTATTTCTCATCACATTAGAAACAACATTCCCCTTTCTAGGGGTGCAAGAGCTGTCAAAATAAAACTATATTACGTAATCCACCTATCCCTATATTAGGGATTAAAAAATTTTAGAGAACATATAACTCATGATTTTGTGATTTGAATAAATGTTAAAAAAAATTCTAAAAAGATAATACATTCAACTCTTAAGAGTCTGCATCATGGTTGTGAGTTCATGATCAAAATTTGCACAATTCTTCTAGTGTGTCCTTAGATACTGGAAACCATAAAAAAAAACTACATGATTAGCCTATATGATAACATATACAAAACCTAATGTTATTGCATCAAAAAATTCCACAGAGACCAGTATAGCCTGTGGAAGAGTCAACATTGTTACTGATATCAAATGACACTTGTACTCATAAAAATAATTTTGAAATTTTGAGTACCAAATTAACATTACCTATCATGGATTAAGAGCATTCCTATGTGTATCCAACATTTAGTAGTCATTTACAAACCATTAGTAATACCCATCTAGGCCAATGAAGCGTCAAATCTCAAAACAATACATGGTTGTCCCCATGTGATAACAACATTCACCTTCTCATGATCAAATAAAATACCATGTTCTGAGGCTATGTATCCTGATAACTTCACAACCCAAATCCAATAATAACATTTTGATATCTTGGAATAAATTCAATGATTTCTTAAAATTTCCCAAACTACTTTTAGATGAATTACCTGTTCTTCCTCAATCTTAGAGTAAACCAAGTAATCTTCCTCAAACACTACCATGAACAATTAAAGATAACCCTTAAATATACTGTTCATATATTCTGTAATTTTTTTTGGGAGCATTGGCTCTTCCAAGTGGAATAAAAATGTATTCATAATGGATATGCCTACTGTGAAAGCTGGTCTTTAAAATATTATATTATTTGCTTCTTAACTGGTGGTAACCCAAACAAAGATAAATATTTGAGAACTAATTAATCACTTTAAAATGATCAAATAATTCATATACTATAAGAAATAGATACTTGTTATTTACCACAAGTATAATGATATATTGGTAATAAACAAAAAGGATAGTCATCATGTGGTCTTTCATTGAAACATTTAAAGTCATTGTCTATGGTGAAACACTCAGGCGAATGAATACTTTATCCATCATATCATCTGATTGTGTCTTTAACTCTTTTAGTTTTTCTGGTGCTATGCATCATGAAATAATAAAGATAGGTTGGGTACTGGGTACCAAATCAATTAAAACTTCACTTCCCTTAACGATTTAAGGCAAGAAATGTCATAAGGAAACACATCAAGAATGTGGATGACAACTGGAGAGAGATCCCTACATAGAGATGTTTTCTCTAGATTAGAAGAAAACACTGATATAAACCTATCCAACTCTAGAATAGGTGGTTCTAAAAAAATATGACATCAAATCACTATCTCCCTATAACACATTTAACACCCCATTAGGCACTCTAAAAGAGACCCAGTAAAGATAACACCCAATTATGGATTTTTGGGAAATAAAAAAATCCATTACAAGAAGGAAATACAAGGGTTTCATGTTGAGAAATAGAAAATCCTAGGTAATATCAATCTCTAATAAAGAAAATTAGCATGAAGGGCCTCTGAGACCCTATTATCACTTCATTATAAGGTGTGTGGAAATATCCATCATATAAGATATATGCTTCGTAGCAATGTTCAAAAAGTTCACAATACGAGTTATTATAAATGAGTGAGATGTTTCAGTATCAAATAAAGATGTCACTAAAGATGAGGATATGGTGATTCTTCCTATCATTGTTGTATAACCCACATCATCTTTTTCAAGAGACTCTTCCATTATATGAATAAGAATAATTTTTGACTCCTATGGTTGTAACACATTATTTATAGAATAAGAAGATTTACGTTTACTATTTTTAAGTGTTGTTGTGATGTTCCACCACAATGGGTGGAAAATATATGATAGAACTATTTTAAAAGGCCAGAACAACCACTCATACCACATATCGTGGGTTCCTAAGAATCAAATTCCCAACATAACGAAACTAAAATAAATTCAAATGGAATACACCTAGTACTAGAAATGGTCATGATTTTGTATGATTTCATGATCCATCATTGGTCTCTTCATGTTTTATCTTACCTTTAAAATAAATAACAAGAACATGCACAGGGAGAAATTGGAACTCCCACTATCACTGACTTACCAGTGTGGTAAACAAAATACATAAAGTTTCTCTCTAATAAATCTAAAAAGGAATTGAGATTCAACATGAAAACATTATATCAGTTATTAGGTCAAGATTCCATATCAAATAACTAGGTATTTTCTTTTTGGTTTATCCCTATGTAAGGAGATAAAATGAACATGTTCAGTAAAGTAGTTCACATATTTATTCATGGTCCTATCACCCTATTGGATGCTAAGAAACTCTATGGGATTCTAAAAAACAATGTATTCTTTATAAAACTATTTCATGAAGTGTTTCCAAATGTATTTCCACTATAATTCATGATGTTTTTTGTTAATAACCATTGAATCCCACAACCACCTTCTAGTCCCATCTAGCTTTATGGTAGGAGATTCCACAATTATCAAGTTAGTTTCTTCCAAGAACTTGAAAAGATGCGCAATATTATTGAACAAATCCTTTATCTATTAAGGTTAATTCATGATTTGGAATGCTATTGGTTTCTTTTGAAGAAACTCTTGAGACTGATCTATATATTCATCCCTTCTAGTCCTGAATAATGGTACCTAAAAGGAAATGAGTCTAGTTAATTATTCCATAGATTTGATATCCCACACCACTGTCTCAATGGGGCTCTAATCATCGGGAGAATTCCCTTGTAATTTATAAAATAGAAGTAGACCTGACCATTTTTTAATGAAAATATAATATCAATATTCATACTACTATGGTCATGATTTGTATCCATTTAATATATAATAAAAACCTTGAAGGGTATGGGGCGCGATGGTGAGACTTTCATGGTGTGGTTTGAGGTACACAGTTTGGGATGTGATCTCAATGATCTTGAACATGTCCCATAAACAGTTTCACTCATGATTTATATATTGCATCTCAGCATGGTATTAATTAATAGAAAATCATAGTGATGATATCTCACTTTTATGATCTAATAAATGGGCTTTATATTGTACTTTCTTACTAGTTGAGACCATAACATAATTCATTTGTGTTTATTGGATTTATCCAAACCCAATATTTATAATAATAATATAATTGATTGTAACCACCTGGTTCCAGAAGCCACCCAGTGGCACCCCATACCCGGTTGGGAACATGGCCTCAAGAACATTTCCCCGAACGCCAAAGGCTGCCGACTAGCTGCGAGGGCCATGGGTGTGGTAGTGGGGAAACTATGCCCTCATTGGCAGAGTACACAGTGAAAGTGCACAAATACATACAATAGCGGAACCAGTAGATATCCAACAACAATAAACAACAGTGGACTGGTAAATAAAGACCTAGATAAAAATATATAAATGATGAATTATTCAAATGTGTCTAGGAAAGCAGTCAAAAAAGTCACAATGCTGAAATACAGTACTAAAACCATGTACAAAATAAAGCAGACAAACTCCTCAGCATTATAAGCTATATATTGTCCCCTTGATCTCCAGCTCCAGTGCAATCAAGACCCAAAAGTAGAAGGGATCTTTCCCTTATCTATACCTGCAACAATATAATATGTTTGGGCCCAAAATCATGGCCTAAATACAGTGTAAGACAAAAATCCCACTAGGAATCCTACGAAAGATCTATTCCTAACAGTCAGTGAATATATGGCCGGAAATGTTACAAAAAACAGTAAACATGAATGTTTTCTGCAGCAAAAAATCCACATTTTCTAGAATATAATGTACAAACAAGAATGCATCCACTCAAGCAAGTAGAACAAATAGGTAACCCATAGGTAGTTCTCAAATCCTAACCCCTATGGTTTAGCCTACAAGTACTAGAAACCCTCTGGGAGGCACACACAATCTCACCCCTCTGGTTCAACTAAAGAATAGATTCTCTTGGGAAGCACTCACCGTCAATTCCTACTATAGTCTCGTATCGTACTAATAGTGTTATGGGGAATCACTCAATGTCTCATTCCCCCTGTGTCCCGATTCAAGGAACTACAAACACTATGACGAAGCACTCAATGTAAATTCCCCCCCTGGTCTTGCATCGTATTATAAAGACACTCTAGATAAGACCTTATGTCCATTATCTCTATGATCTACTACACTGGGTTCTCACATCCCTATGTAAAGTCAGCAAGTATCAAATCGTGTAACAGCCAACTAAACCTAAATAACTACTTGGCTAGCATTATACAACATCTCAGCATAGAAGAACAATATTCACACCATCCTACAACTAGGCATGGAACTGGAAAAAGCCTAATAGGAAAAACAAGACCAAACAGTTATAAACAGGAAAAACATGCATGGGAAAAACATCCAAAGAATAGTAAAATTACCCTATTCACAAACAATATCCTCTACTCAATAATATAAGCAATGTAGGAAAATAGAAAAGGCTAAAAAAGAAACACACAACATCCCGTTCATGGTTCTTGGTATAATTTGAACAAAATTATCAAATAATTTCTACAGAAAAGCAGAAACCACCTACCATGATGTTAAGAGATCGATATACTTGAACCACAGGGCCTAAATCTCCTTAGATCATCAATGATCTACAGAAAAGTCTAAAACGTTTAACCCATGATAACATGGAAAATAGAAGCAATTGGGAAACGAAGCTCTAGGGGAAGGAAGAACTCACCGCATCGATTCCAATGCACTCACCGGTGTTCGAATCAAAGGATTGACGGAGGCCTGGGGTCTCGTCAATGTGCTTCGGATTCTCGGTTCTCTTGGATGAATAACACCATGAAGAAGATAGTATTTTCCATCATATGCGACCCCCAGTGCTTTTAATGAAGAATAAATGAAGTACACAGTGTGAACTTTTGGAGTAGACGACGTGTACTTTCCTTTTCTATACATCACTTTAAGCAGCCTCCAAACACCCTTACACGGCCGTGTGTGTGGCCCCTACATGGCTAGCACATGGCCTTCAGCGGCAAGGAAGTACACGTCGTGTTCTCATAAAGTACATGGCGTGTACTTCAAAAATTCCTAGAAACTCATCTTTTCTCAAAACTCCAAAAAAATGTTAAAACATACCTCAAAAGAAGGTTCATCTTCTTAAAAACTTCCCCCCTTAATGAAATTCATCCCCGAATTTCCCTAGAGCGGCCTAGAAAAAGAAACCCCGAAAAACTCCGGCCACTTCAATCATATATCGGCCTCCCTCTCCCAAGTCTCATCATGTACTCGCCCATGCTGTCATAGCACCCATACCAGAGGAACATTCCGGCCACGGAGAACCTTCGTACTACGATCGACAACCCGGATACGATGCTCCTTAAATGTTGCATCCGCATCGAGCTCAACCACTTCAGGTAGAAAGACATGAGACGTGTCTAAAAAGTAATGTCAGAGATGAGAAACATTGAAGACGTCGTGCATAGACCGGTACCTCTAAGGTAACTGAAACCGATAGGAAACCGGCCCAACTCTCTCGAACACCTCAAATGGCCCGACGTAACTCGATGAAAGCTTAACATGTCCTTGAATCTTCTTGTTCCCCAACCTCGGTTGGACACGTAGGAAAACATGATCCCCGAACTCGAACTCCAGAGGTTATCTCTGTAAGAACCCGGTTCTTACTTTTGAGGTATGGGTTTCTTCTTTTATCTTTTCCTTAGGTATTTTTTAGAAAATATGGTAAAATGGGGGAAAATACCAAATTTTAGAAAGTACACGCCATGTACTTTTACACACGCCGTGTAATTTTGGCCGTGTAGAATGAGTACACAGGGCGTGTGGCCATGTCAGCGATAAAGGGTGTATGAACCGACTACATGGAATTTAGTAGTCCCTTAAACGCCATGTAATCAGTCAGCAAGCAAATAGTAAGGAAGTGGCCCACTGTGTGATAGAACACACTGTGTTCTTGTGAATACACGCCGTGTAGTCATGTCGACAGTTGAACAGTGCCGCGCTGGTGGGAAGCCGTCAGAGGAACAGTTTAAAAATGGGAAGTACACACCGTGTACTCGGATGTACACGCTGTGTACTTTGTTTTTTTTTTGCATAAAATGGGTAGTGGCCTCCTCTGTTCACTGGGAAGGCTTAGAATGGGAAGACAGCTTGGGAGAGGAAGGATGGAGCTTTGGAGATCTGTTGAGCATTCATTGGGAATCTGATTCCACCTCAGACAATCTCGTTGGAACTGCACGGGTAATCCCTCTACTCCACTTTAATCATTCTTGCCAATTCTTCCTCTAATTGAAGTTATTTAAGTTTAAACGGAGTTTCTTCTACGTCAGATCTACGTCGTTCTTGGGAATTTCTGGAATCGAGGTTCGCGTATATCATTCGTTGGTGTTTAAGGTAGGTGGGTAGGTGTTTATTTTCTAACTATTGTGTGTTTTGTATGTTTTTAAGCTACGAACCCATATTTGGGGTGTTGTGTGGATGAGGACATGGCTATATTGATAACTAAAATTGTATAGGTGATTAAATAAAGTTGTAAAACTGCTGCTTGGGATCGCTGCTTGGATCCAGGACCACCCCAGGGGTGCATTCCTCTATGTAGCCATTTGGCCAGGATGCCCGAGGGTATTCCTTATTTATATTATGCCTTTAAACTGATGATTGTAGAATTACCTAGAGATTAATTTCTTGAATATTGTTTTTTGCCTGTTGAGCTTCGCCCGGTTACCTGTTTATCCTGAGGGCAGTGTTGTGTATAGCCTATGGGCACTGTACTATTTAGCCTATGAGAAACATCTTCCATGCCTGTGGGCAGCTGATTCTGTGCCTGTGGGTGACACTACTTACACCTATGGGAAATATCCGAATGCCTGTGGTCAGATTCTTGTGTTTGGTTTCTCTTTACACGAGCGTAGGATTTGTACGTGTCTAAGGAAATTGGCTTTTTACTTAGAATATTCACTGTAGTTATATTTTAAATAAATTATTAAATGGATATTAAAATGGAAATATAACTGGTTAAGTTAGACACCTTCTATACTGCTTTACTTTATTTCATTTTATTACTGCACACTGTTGTTGCATGATTTGACATAGTTGGGCACGAGCCTTTAGTGGGTGCCTACTGAGATATATTTCTCACACCCTTTTTGGGTCACGCTTTTTTCCCCAAACAGATAATGTTTCTATAGGTGTAGATCAGGGAAAAGGTCCCTATATAGGTACCAGATTGCTGCTGGGGTGTAGGAGAGCATGAGACCGAGCATTGTCTCACAATGTTGCTGGCTATTCTGTTTTGCTTTTCAGTACTTGTACTCTGTATTGTATTGCATTTCAGTGTAACATGTTCTGGATGTTTTATTGAATAGTGACATGCTGCATCTTCATATATATATGACTGATGGTTTCCCTTTTTATTATCAGTTATCCATTTCAGTTATATATACTGTTTCCCCTTCCGCTGTTGTTTTTTTTATATTATATTCTGTTGCGCTACACATTGAAAAATAAGGGCATATTTTCCACACTATCTGACCTGGGCTCTTGCTGCTAGTTGGAAGCCTCTAGAGTTTGGGGAAATGCTCTTGAGGTCATGAGGTGAACTAGGTTCAGGGCACCGTTGAGTGGCACCCGGAACCAGGACGTTACAATCTCCGCTAATCTGCATAAGACTTCTATCGAGACTGTTCCGTAGACACCCTCTTCTGAACCAAGTCTATCTTCTCTAAGGTATCTTGGACAAGACGAGGTCCCAACAAAGCTAGCACTCCTACCTCCAGCCAATATAAGGGTGATCAGCAAGGCCTACCGTACAAAGCCTCATAAGGTTACATATGAATAGTTTCTTGAAAACTATTGTTGTAGGAAAACTCCACAAGAGGTATATGCTTCTCCCAAGAACCTCCAAAGTCTATAATGCATGCCAGGAGAATATCCACAAGCACCGGAATCGTATGCTCAGACTGGCCATTTGTCTAGGGATAGTATGCTATACTCAAAATTACATGTGTACCAAAAGCCTTTGGAAGCCCCTTCCAGAGTCGAAAAGTAAAACATGCATCCCTATCTGAAACCATAGAGTGTGGAACTCCATGTAGATGTACAATCTATTGGATGTAAAACTGTCCCATCTTATCAACATTGAAGGTCTCCTTGATCGGAAAGAAGTGAGAAACCTTCGTAATTCTATCGATGACTACCCAAACAGCATCATTCTCATGAGATGATCTCGGAACCCCTATCACGAAGACCATTGCAATGTCGTTCCACTTCCACTCGGGGATGGGTAACTTCTGTAAAAGACCTACTAGTCGCTGGTGCTCCACCTTCACCTGCTGACACGTAGAACATATCATGACAAAACCAAAAACATCCCTCTTCATACCTGGACACCAATACTTGCGGTGTAGATTGCAAGACATCTTGGTGACACTAGGATGAACATCCCAAACTTAGGAATGAAAATCACGCATCAGCTCCCCGCGTATATCTGTTAGCACCCAAACACGTCCCTATAAACACAAGATCTCATCCCTGCCTACTATACATCCAGGTATAGGGTCCTATCTTGATAGGCTTCCCCATAGTAATAGGCCTTCAGAATCTTATAGCTACCTCATTTGTACACAATCATGAAGTTTATAGGTAACAACTACAGAGGATATAAATGTCTTCCCCTGTCTGTCATGCTCCACCAAATGAATCTCAGAGAACAGAGCCATAAGCTGCCACTCACTACTGGCCTCCTGAACTACCTTTATCTGAGTCCTCTTTCTCAATGTATCGGCCACTACGTTTCCCTTTCTTGGCGTATAGGCAAGCTCAAATTCAAAGGACTGAAGATACTTGACCCACCTATCTATCTCAGATTCAGATCCTACTAAGTTAAGATGTTCTAGAGAATTTTTTGGTTAGTGAAAACCACCAAATTCTCTCCCAGAAGATAATGTCTCCAACAATGTAAGGCATGGACAACAGCTTCCAACTCCAGATCATGCGTCGGGTAGTTCCTCTCACGTGGCCTCAACTGTCGAGTCCCGTATGCATCGAATCCATCGCCCTTATTAAGCACAGCTCCTACACCGATACTTGAAGCATCACAAAAAATAGTATAGATCTTGCCCAGCTCTGGAAAGATTAGTATCGGTGCTGAAGTAAACCTCCCTTTAAGCTCCTGAAAGGCTGACTCACAAGAATATGACCATAACAACTTTGCAACCTTCTTGGTCAGACTCGTCAGCGGTGCAGCTAAGCATGAAAAGTCATGAATGAAGCATCTATAGTATCCAACTAGATGTAGAAAACTCCACACCTCAAATATGTTCTTCGGCTTCTCCCAGTAAACTACTACTCTCACTTTCTCTGGGTCTACTCATACTCCTGTCTCTAAGATAACATGACCCATGAAGTTATTCTAATCCATCCAAAAGTGGAATTTTTAGAGCTCAGCATATAACTGATGCTCTCTCAGTGTACTCAAAATGATCTCAAGATGTGTGGCATGGTCATGTTGAGTGTGAGAGTACACCAAGATATCATCCATGAAGACCACTACGAACAAATCAAAGTATGGAAGGAATACTCGGTTCATCAGTTCCATGAAAATTTCTAGCGCGTTCGTGAGAATGAACGGCATAACTCAGTACTCGTATACACCATACCTACTCCGGAAGACTGTAAAAGGTATATCTGATGGTCTAACACACAACTGATGATAACAGGACCTCAAATTGATCTTCAAGAACACCAGGTCTCCTCGAAGCTAATCAAAGAGGTCATCAATCCTAGGAAAGGTATATCTGTTCTCGACTGTCAATAGGTTCAGCTTCGGATAATCCACACAAATCCTAAAGGTGTCGTATGCCTTTTTCACAAATAGGACAGGCGAACTCTAAGGAGAAGTACTCGTTCGGATGCAACCATTTTCCTACAACTCCTCCAACTTCTTCTTGAGCTCCTGCAACTCAGGTGTATCGATCCTATAAGGAGGAATGGACACCGCTGCCACTCCTAGCATGAGCTCAATTGAGAATTCTACCTCACACTCTGAGGAAAAACAGAAAAGTCCCCTAGAACTAAATCCCTGAAACGATCCATCACTACAGGAAAGTATAACTACGAAGTCACTTGGAAATCTAGATACAGACTGGAAATATGAGCTGTAACTTTACCTAGCCTATGATGCTCGGGTCCGACTCTACTCACCTAGAAATCCCACTCACCTCGACGAAGAAAAGACTCACCCTCTGGTGATATGAAACTCACCCTGTGGAAATAACTGTCGATGACTACCTAGAAGGGAACGAGCTAGTCCATTCTGAGAATGACATCATAGCTCGTCATCTCTAGGACATAGAGATCCTATAGAAAGTGATACCCATCCACCTTTAGTGGGAACTCCTTGCACTGACGTACACTAGTCATCATAGTCCTCAACAGTGTGTCTAGAATAAAGTATCCGTAGAGGAAAAGATGTAGAGCCCAAGTCTCTCCACAACAACAATAGAGATAAAGATAAGTGAAGCCCCTGTATCGAAAAGGGAAGAAGATACATATGAGGATACTAAGATTGTACCTCGAACTGTAGAGGGTCTAGGATCCTGCTCTTGTTGGGTCTGCTCCACTGAAAAGGCCTGACCTATACCGCGGCCCTGTGACCATGCCTGACCGCTCTGAGCTGATACACCCTGATGTCTCTGATTGACCGGTGACTGGACACAAGGGACTCAACCTCCACCTCATCCAAAACGACCGAAAGAACTCCAATTCCCAGACTGGTGAGAAACTGGTGGCACTTCTTCTGAATGAGGTGTCATGGATGAACCCATGCCACCAACTTCTAGTGAGAAAACCTGATAGAAGCACTGAAGGTTACCCATATTGCAGTAAGATCGGCACTCCACTAGGTCTCTCTGGAACTGTGGCATAATATGCCAAGCCATTCCACACTAGTAGCATATAACCTGGCTACCTAAAGATGTCTTTCGCTACCTCGGATCACCACGCGTAGACACCCTACGACGCTTCCTGCTGTCAGTTGGTGAAGCACTAAATCTAGAAGCAGAACTTCTCAAGCTCTCAGCTCTGTAATCTCTTAGATTGCACTCTGAAATCAGTTTCTAGTTGAAGATGGAAGTGATGGATATCAACCTAAAGATATTCACCTATGAGCGGATCTCCTGTTTGAGACCATCCTCAAACCTCCTTTCCATGAACAGCCCATATCCTCCCTGGAGGGGTGTGAAATTCTGAAGCTTGGTGAAACGCGAGGAATAATCCATAACCGAAAGTGTACCCTACTCTGGACTCATAAACTCCCAGGCTAGATCGGCCTTGAAGGTCTCCGAAAAGAAATAATCATAAAATACACGTTGAAACTCCTTCAACTCCATAACTTGCTGATGACCCGCATGTGATATCACATCCCACCACCTTTTGGTGGAGTCTTGTAGCATGTAGGTCTCGAGCATCACCCGCCCTTCTAAAGGAATATCCAGATTCTCATATATCTTCATCATGGCTTCTATCCTTGACTCTTCAGCCTAAGGTCCTCCTTCCCCTAAGAAGGTGGGAGAATGCTGCTACTGGAAAACACACATCAAGTCCTCCATAATTGAGGTAGGAGACAGTGCTCCCTAAAAGGTCTGCATCATCCCCAGAAAGCCTTCCCTAAACTTCACATCAATGCCTATAACCAGTATCACTGCTAGTGCCATGTCTGGAATAAAGGGAGGACCTGCGGGAAGTCCCTGATCAGCCATATCTGGCGTCTGATCACCGCCTGAAACTGGAGTGCAACCAGAGGACGTCTTGGTGGCATGACTCTGCAAGGTCAAACACACAACATAGATTCAAGATTATGAATGACTGAAAACTATAAGGATAAGAATGGAACAAAAGAAGAAACAAACATTCAAGTTTTGTAAAACATGACTACACTGCGTGTACTTTTCCTACAAATCATGTTCCTTTAAGTTATTCACATGGTCCTGTACTTTTACTTTAACAGGTCATGTAACACCCCAAACACATGGCGTGTTCTCAAAACACACAGTGTGTACTTGAATTTTCTTCCCTGTCTGAGTCCTTTTACATGTTTAAGCCACACGACTCTCCTTAGGAAAGACTACATAGTGTGTCCAAGGTAGACATGGAATGTGCTAGACAAGCCTCACATGGCCCGTGTTGTTAGTTACACGGGCGACTTCACGGCTGACACCACATGGTGTGTTCTGAAAGAAAACAGCATGTACAGGAAAATATAACACCGACATGTGTTGTTCATGACATGACCAGGTACCTAGAAGAAGGATAAACGGAGATTTCATACCAAACACGACATGTACTGCATGAGCTTCCCCAAAATGTGTTGTTAGTGACACGGTCGAGTACACAGCTCAGACTACACGGCGTGTTCCAGGTGGACACGACGTGTATATCTCAAGATTCATCCATCTGTTTCGTTAGTCACACGAGAAGACACAAAGTCACAACCGCACGGCATGTACCTACTATACACGGCATGTCTTCACAAGAGTTCCACCAGCCCGTATCCCCTCCCCCACATTCAGTGACACGGTTAGGGACTACATGATGTGTATTCGTAAATTACCCGATGCGTATTCTAGGTTTTTCCAGACAGTGGCCTCAGAAACCGCACCAGATCCTAGAAAACACAAAAAAAATAACATTAAGGTGCCAAATTCCAATATGTGAGGTCCCATACTCCACGCGAATCAAATCATGGAATCTTATACATGTCATAGAAAATCAGAAAAGGCAATGATCCACCAATTTCTGGTCCATGAGGGCCCATAACACCTCCAGAACAAAAATTTGTGTTCATTCACCCAAAAAATTATAAAAAAATATTTAACTGTAGCAGAGATTCCATCACGACATCCATCACAACAGAATGAATATTATATATAACATCTATCACAACAACATGAAATCGCTAATGAATCTTAGATGGCAAGGCAAGAATGCATGACATGTGATTTATAGTAAGTATTATCTTGATTGATGACATGGAATTACCTCATCTCATCGGGTTGCGACAGAAATAGAACTGCAATAATGTCAACAATAACAGAACAAATCATGTGAATCACTCGAGGAGACATAAATCATCTGTAAAAATTACAAAACCATAAATAGTTCAATTAACGAGGTAGATTGGATTTTCCCTATACACGGGTTAGCTACTCTTGGGCACAACTCATAAACAAGTACCTATTTCATCATATCCCAGGATAAAGGCTCCTAACAGTATGTCAAGAGAAAAGAATCCCTCTGATACCACTCTGTTACGTCCTGGTTCTAGAAGCCACCTAGTGGTGCCCCATACCCGGATGGTCACATGGCCTTAAGAAAATTTCTTCGAACACCAGAGGATACTGACTAGCAGTGGGAGCCTTGGGTTTGGTAGTGGGGAAACTATGCCCTCATTGGAAGATTACATAGCATAAGTACACAAATACATACAATAAAAGAAGTAGTAAATATCCAATAACAGTAAATAGTGGAAGACTGGTATATAAACAACAGAAGAAAAAAATATACATGATGTATGATTCAAATGAATCTATGAAAGCAGTCAAAATTTACAATGCTGAAATATAGTACTAAACCCAAGTAAAAAAAGAAATAAGATAAACTCCTCATCATTACAAGCCATAGCTTGGTCCCTTGCTCTCTAGATCCAGTGCAATCAAGAACCTGAAGTAGAAGGGTACATTCCGTTTTCTATACATGAAAAAATATAATATGTATAGGCCCAAAATCATGAATCAAACATAGTGTGAGACAAAAATCCCAGTAGGCATCCACTCGAAGATCTGTTCCTAACAGTCAGGGACTATATGGTAGGTAAAAGTATAGAAAACAATAAACAGGAAAGTACTCAATAGAAAACAATCCACAGTTTCTAGAATTTAATGTATAAACAAGAAATCATTCACTCAATAAAGTAGAACAAATAGGTAACCCACTGGGTAGTTCTCACAACTTAACCCCTATGGTGCAACCTCCATGTACTAGAAACCCTATGTGTGGGACAAACAATCTCACCCCTCTGGTTCAGGTAAAGAATAGACTCTCTAGGGAAGACCTCTCCGTCAATTCCCCCTATAGTCTCTTATCGTACTAATGATGCTCTGAGGAATAACTCAACATCTAATTCCCCCTATGGCCCACGTCGAGGAGCTACAGACACTCTGAGGAATAACTCAACGTAAATTCCCCATGTGGTCTCACATCATATTAGAAAGACACTCTGGAGAAGCCCTTATGTCCGTTCTCTCTATGGTCAACTACACTAGGTTCTCACAGCCCTGTGTAAAGTTAGAAAGTATCGCATCGCATAATAGCCAAAGTAACATAAGAATTACTTGGCTAGAATTATACAACATCTCATCATGGAAGAACAATAGTCACACCATCCTACAACTAGGCATGGAACGGGAAAAAGCCTAACAGGAAAAACTAGACAAAATGGTCATAAACAAGAAAAACATGCATGGGAAAAATATCCAAAGCACAGTAAAATTACCCTATTCACAAACAATATTCTCTACTAAAGCATATAGAAAAAGAAGGCAACAGTAAGGAAAAAACATGTAAAATGTAATGCCCCTTTCAAGAGTATTGGTGTAATTTTGAAAAAAATACTCAAAGACTTTCTACAGAAAGGCACAAACCACCTACCGTGATGTTAGGAGATCGATATAATTGAACTGCGATGCCTAAATCTCCTTAGATCATTGAAGATCTACAAACATGTCTAAAACGTTTAACCCATGATAACTTGGAAAATAGAAGGAATTCGGAAACATTTCTCTTGGAGAAGGAAGAACTCACTGATGTGATTCCAATGCACTCACTGATGTTTCAAATAAAGGACAGATAGAGGTTCGTGGGCTCGTCGAACATCCGTTGCAGCTCGGCGCTCTCAGAAGAAGAACACCTAGAAGAAGTTGGTTCTGTCTGTCAGACGTGACCCTACTGCGTTTAATGAAAAAAATAAAGTACACTGTGTGTACTTTTGGAGTGCACGACATGTACTTGCCTTTTCTGTACTACGCTTTAAGCGGCCTCCATACAACCATACACGACCATTTTTGTGGACCCTACATGGCCAGCATACAGCCTTCAACAACAAGAAAGTACGTGGCACGTACTCATAAAGTACACAGAGTTTAATTCAAAAATTTCTAGAAACTCATATTTTCTCAAAACTCCAGAAAAAGGGAAAAAGTTCCTGAAAATAAGGTCCGAGTTTTTACATTGATGTTAAATGACTATATTACCAATGGTAATGATTCATTTCAGTCTTTTAAATCCGATAGGATATAATAAACTTCAAAAAGATCATTCATTTTCTATATCGATATTATATAATAATATATTTAATTAAATTGAATGGGTAATTTTATATATTAATATTTTACTCATTAGAGTGTGTATTAAATATATATGATATGTGATAGGCGCATAGATATTAGATCAGTAATACATATTCAAAACCATTAAATACATAATTCAAATGATTTTAAATTCATATATGATATTAACTAATATAAGACACAAATATTTTAAATGTAATGGTGTCTAGTAGTCAATGTATAATCAATTTGACGAGCACTAATTAAAAAATATTTGAGAAAAAAGTATTCAATAATAGTTTTCTTGAATATCTAATGTACGAATGAAAATATCACAATTATAAAAATAAATTTAGTAGAATTTATTATTATAGTGATGTATAGGTGTTTAATAAGCCATCTAATTTTTGTGAATAACCATGATTTTTTTTTAATTTTGATGAAGAAAATTAATTTTTTTGTATTTTTTTTAGTTTTTATATTTGATGTTTTGTGACTAGATAATATGATTGTTTAATCATTTATAGTAATTATAATATTATAAAATTTAATTTTTCTCAATTAAATGAGATGGTTTGATTCCTACTACATCACTAGTGATTGATAAATTCTATTATGAAAATATATCATTGAGGATGATATCAGATACATAAATGATTCATAAATTAAACTAGATTAGTGTGAAGGAATCGATATATTATAAATAGTTTTTTAATTATAATGAACATTTATTTGTAATACACTGCGATGATAAATATATTGGTTTTAGTTCAGAATATGATAAAAAAATTTCTATAAAAAAAGTGTAGTTTAAAACATATTAAATAATAAGATATAATTATCGAGGAATAATGTACTCCATGTTTTGAAATTAAAATATTTTCATTAATCTATTTAATTTTGGATATATAATAACTTGTTTATAAACCTAAAATGTTAAGGAAATATCTTTTCTATAACGATTGAAATAAGATAAAATATATTCGTAATATATGTAATGTCAATGTATCTCAACAGTGACCTTAATCGAAAATATTATAATGAATATTAAAATGGATTATTTCATGGTTATCATAATCATGATATATGACCATGGTATTTGTAACACTCTAGGAATATATAATATGGTTATATTTTAATATTATTTTTATGAACCCAAATGCATATATTTATGTACCTAACCCATATAACCTCTCAAAATTGTTCCTGATCTGAATTTCAACATACCCCAAGGGAGTCCCGGATCCTTACAGGCTTGCGACTATAACATTGTCATTAAACTACATCAGAAAGAATGATTTCATCCCTCCCAAAGATAAAACATTAAATATATATATATAATAGATAAAGAGAGGAATAAATAAATATATAGATATTCCAAAAATAAGATAATATAGAGAAAATATACAACTCAAATGAAGTCAAAAAACATAATTACATGTCCAAAACCTAAGGATAACTAAAATAGAAACTATCTACTCCATGTTATTTCATGGAAAAAATCCCCATAGTTCACCACTAGCGACAAAGAAAATGATGAAAGAAACAACAACACATCACTACAGTTCCTTAAATTTCCCAAAAAAAATTAAAACCAATTTTTTATTCCTTATCGATGTAGTGTATTGTGTGTGACCTAAATGCCCTCTGTAGGGTCCCACCCTGGTGTTCTATAACAATTCAGTGTATAATAATCTATTCATTCTCAGTGATAAAGAAAAAAATAATGATAAACCATTCAATAGTTATTATATCAAATATGGTATAAATATTAATTTTCAATTTACCCAAATTTCCTACAAAATCCATGTCAAATAGTTTTAAATAGGTTTTTTTACATCAAAAATGTCAAATAAAAAAACATATATGAAAAATCATATCAAATACATTGAATATCATGAGACAAATCTACAATAAAATATCATAAGTAACATCAATCCAAGGATCACTATAGATCAGGATAGTAAACTAGTCATACTATAATTAATGACTATTATGCACTCAAGTCCTTACAACACATACATATAGACTATAGGTACACCCGATGAGTAACCACCCTCCAAATGTTAATATAGTATCTAGGAGTACATGAATAGGGAGACGTGGGACACCCCTTGAGTAATCTCCTCATGAATACATGGACGGTGGCCCTATGATACACCATTGACATAAAAACCCTCGAAAAACAATGTGTACTATTTTCTAAATCATATATTAAAACTATGTTTCGATAAAAATTTATGAAATACATTTCTCAATTATTTAAAAATACATTTTATTTTTTAAAAATATGGGGAAACACATATTCTCCTAAAAACACACTTCCAACAAACAAAATCATTCCAATCTATTTATAAATCAATTAATAAAATAATTTCAATAAACATCATCCTACTTAAGCTTAAGATATGACCAACTACAAGAAACACATATCACACATGCCCGTAATGGGATCTAGGAACTATAAAAGAACACGAAGAAAACAAAAAATTATTTAGAAGAAATCCTCATATCTCAGAATCAAGTCATAAAGGTAAATGGTAAGATGATAGGTTAGAAAACAACATACATCATAGAAATAAACATGACCTACCACTACCAACACAAGTCTTAGGATCCAAAATATGATCCCATAATAGATATAGAAACGATCAAGTGTATTATAATCATATATCCACAATCTAATAATACAACTCAATAGTGCTTCTATGATGAATAGAAAAAAGGATGAAAAATGATTTCTATCTTCTAGAGATTCAGTGTAACCATAATGATGATAAATCACTAATTGAATTGGTACAGTAAGATTTGAGGTCTGAAATTTTTGTTGGGATCGCTCATAGGTTGGGAGTCATTTGATCTATGGGTGAATAAATATAAATTTTATATGTAGTGGCCAAAAACTTTTGGTTGTTAATATAGCATGACTTGAATTATATTTTCACGGTGTGTAATCCATGAAGCACATGTATGCTGAAATATGGATCACCATAGATTAAAAATTTGGATCTTTACCATTTCATGACTAGTAAAAAATACAAATCAAGTAATCCATTACCACCATGTAAGAGTTTACAGCATCTTATGGAATCCCCATACATGACATATAAACTTCTCATATCATTTAAACTATTCATGTATTCCAACAGTTCATGACATCTATGTAGACACCATTACATGACGTGTGATATTTACATGGAATGTAAAACATTTCACATTTTGTAATCAAATCTTGTTTTATAATCACCTCCTTGAAAAAAATGTTATTGATTCCTCTTGAAACTTGAATACAAATCCATTCTCTAAACTTATGGAGAACCCTACAAAGATATTTCCACAATTAAACCCTTAAACCATTAATATTTTTAAAAAAAATATATCCCTAAAAAATAGGTTATTTTTACCTGCATGTGATACCCATCAATGAGAGTCCCAAAATTAACCTAAATAATGAGGGATATAAAATTTGAAAATATAAATACATGGATATTAGTAAACAGATGATAGAAACTCCCCACAATAAGACATTCCATCATCGAGATTTCTTGTGGATGTTTTTTTCAAAAAAATAGGCGATTCCATTTCTCCCTCTTCAATAAATCATGATGAAATGCATCATAAGAAACTAATGAATGTCACTCTAGTATTCACAACAATGAAATCATCTTCCCACATAAGACATTCACTTGAGAGTTAATAATCTCCTATGGTTTATGTACAACATAAATGTAACGACCCAAACATTCATTAATGAAAATTCATATCAATATAATAAAATGTCTTATTGTGGTAATATATAATTTTAACTTCATTGGTTTTATGTTTCATGATTTTAAAATACCCTTAAGAATGGCGACTGTTGCTAATATCGATGTTGAACAGTGATCCCGTGATTTGTATAAATATAGGGCTTTAACAAATCCAATTTACTCAGAAAAAGGAAGAGATGGCCTCATACTATAGAATTTCCCCATATGAAGTCCAGTTGTTATAGCTCGGAATCAAGGTGATGTTGTTGGTCATTTCTCTTGAACAAGCCCAAGCCGAGCTTGAACATGTTAAGCTTGAGCGGAACCAACAACGGGAGAAGTGAAAGTTAATAGATATTACCACCTGAGCGAGATTTTATTAGCCACCCCAAGAGTCTGTCACCATCACACACCTTTCCGTTCAGTCTTATGCAGGTGTTATAAGGGGTTATGTAACAAGACCCTAGCACTACGACATTGTATATTATTTTTTATAGAGAATGTGCATTAATTTTATTATTGTTACTTTGTAAATAGTTTTTAAAGAATACATAATATTTTTAGTTAATATTTATATAAGAAATATATTTTTGATGAATTAATGTATATTTAAATTAAATATTATTTTTATAAAATATTATTAATAAATTACTTTTTGTGAAATATAAATGACCTTACAATTTATAAGAATACAATTGTATTTTTTATTAAGGTTTGAAAGTGGTTTTTGTAAAAACCCATAAATATTCGATAAATGTCAGTTTTATTAACATATTTTGAAAATTATTTCGATAAAATTATTATTATTTTTGGAATCAGGATGTTGAAGTTATCCTATGGTGAATGTTTCATAATTTTCTGAGACAATCTAATTTTGGGGTAAAATTTAAAAGCCGTTTAAATATATATTGTGTTTTATGACATCATATTGACCCAATAGTGATGTAATAAAATACTATAAATATTATGTTCTGCCAATAAATGTTTTACCATTAAAATAATGTGATTTTGGGTTTATTTTTTTTATTTTACAATTCTTTTGTGGACCCTTCAAGGCTTATAAAATAGTTTCTCTTTTTTAAATTATTTTCCTTGATAATATGACTCACCTCCATATAAGAAACCGTATTTTTTTAAGATGTTCGTCCATTGGCCATATAAAATATTGTTTTCCACTCTCCTTTGGAAAAATCCATGGGAAAAAACCACGGGCTGGTTTGTGGTATTGATTAGTTTAATGCGTGGTTACTCAAACCTAAATAATAAATAATTTCATCTCCTTTATTATATAAACAAACCCAAGCTCCCACTTCCTCCCCACTCAATGCATTTGGAGTTAATAAAAAACTTCCTTCCTCTCTCTAGAGTCCTCCGAAGGTGCCTTATTCTCCCCAGAAGCCTCTCTTAAGCCTCTCCCAAGACCTTGGGATCACCCATCCAATTAAGGGATTTCTTCCTTTCTGTTTTGTGTCAAATTTTATTTACGTTGTTATGCCATTTCTTTCTGTTAAAAATGCTGGGACATAATTTCGTACCTCCCCCATACTTCCCTATTTTTGTTTGGATGATGGTATACCCCTTTCTCTCTCATTATTGTGTCCCATGTACACCAATTACCATGCCGAAATTCCATGATGGATTTTGGTTGCCTCTTTGGCATCCATGTAATTATTTTTTATTTTGCATATATATTCCATTATGATTCTTTGGAAATGTATCTATATGACCCCCATACTATCAATTTCATTTAAAAATGATAAGACACCCATGTCTCTCTCATCATCCATTTTTTATGGGTTTTAATTTCACGTCATTTGGCAGCAGAAATTACACTATTATTTTCCAAACCAATTTCATTATGTAGTGAATACCATGACCATTTATCTATCAAGGGTATTCACCATTATAATCATTTACTTATTGATCATGAAACTTAATGTACTTATTCCATGTCCATTTATCATGTAATAAATAATGATGGTTGATTCCATGTTGTATGATCCATGTAGCACACTTATGCATCAAATGAAATCTTTAAGAAGGGTGAGCCCTAATAGAGCTCCAATGCATTGGGTAAAGTATAGTATAATGATATGTCATGTGCAATGAGTGTTTACTCATGCTAATTCTTCTACAATGAGAGTTTACTAATGATTCATGTGAAATGAGGGTTTACTCATGTTTCATGTGCAAGGAGCCTTGGCTCATGATAATTACATGTTAGGTGTTGTTGCAACATTTCCATGTTATGGTTATCTTGATTTATCATGCCTTTATGTTCATATTTCTCTTGTTATCTATTTAAAATATTATTGTCTAACATGTATTGTATTCCTCATGTTATTCCATGTTTATTCCCTTACTGGGATTTATAGCTCACCCTTTTCTTATGCATGTCCTCAGGTTAACCCATGCAATGCTAAGTATGAGGGAATGTAGTGGTTATGTAAAAGATGTTTCCAATAAAGAAAATGTATATCAGGTTTTAAGTTTTTATGTAATGATATCAATCCCCAAATACACTAGACCTCTCGATCTTCCATGTTGTATCATGTGAGGAGTTTATGTAATGAATCATGTTTAAGAATGTAACAAAAAGAAAGGTTTCATAGTTGGTATTAATGGATAGGTTTATTTATTTTTGTGATTAGGATTTGACTAACCTAGTGAAGTCTTAGAGACAAGACTAAGTATAATAAAAACATTCCTATGTTTTGGTGGGTATTTAGTAAGTGGTTTGTCAAGAAAATAAATACATGTCTAGATATGAGAAGGAAGAGACGGCTCTGGTGCATATGTACCTAGGGGTGAAATCCATAATAAAGAGTTTCGGGCTTGACTCGAGTTATTCGAGTACAAGATAACAGGCCTTGCTGCACCCTTGGTTACGACACACCTGGGGGATATGCATTGGTAAATTCATAGGCCCAATATGAACCATTATTAAGGGAATTAAAATAAATCCATTAAGAATATATGTTGGATAACATAGATTAAAGCCTATATATTCATAAGTTAAAGAAATAAAAGCTATTTATAAGTCATCGGTTTTTCCCATGGATTAACATTTATGTGTTACCCCTAAATTTCCTTTTATTCCCGCCAATGGCTGGTAATAGGAGGACTCAGGCTAACAACCAATGTGAAGATCAATGTGATGGCTATGCTAATGAGATGCGAAATCCAATGGGAGTAGGAATCACAAACTTTGTCACAATTCTATCTTAGTAATCTAAATATTTTAATAAAAAGATGGGTCAAGAGGAACTTTAAACCCCCCTATGAATGAACAAGTCGTTATTGAGATCTTCAAGAGATAAAGGCATCCCAATTTTAATGAATCGTCTGATCCCTCAATCGGTGAACTATAACGACCCGAATCTGGAGCCCTTCCACTGGCGCCTCGTACCCAGTTCGCCACATGACCTCAGGCACATTTCCCCAAACTCCAGAGGCTACTGACTAGCAGTGAGGGCCTTGGTGAGTCAGTGGGGAAACAATGCCCTCATTTGGTAAAGTATGCAGCAGAAGAATAAGAATAAACAATAGAGGAAGTGGTAAATAGCATGCAACAACTGAACTAAAAGTAAAAGCAATGTCTAATATAATAATGATGTAGAATGGTACATGTATCTATGGAAAGCAGTTAGCAAAACTACGTGCTGAAATACAACTGAAACCAAAGTACTAATTGTAAATAGCAACTCCAGTAGCATCGCAGACCAAGGCCCGGTCCCATGCTCTCCAACTCTGACTAGAAATCAAGTACCTAAGGTGGAAGGGCCACAATCCCTACCTATACGTACAACCATATAATCTATTTGGGCTGAAAAGCAAGACCCAAACATGGTGTGAGACTAATCCAGAAGGCAACCACCACAATATTAGTGCACTACTGTCAGTGAGTGATATAGAAAAAGTAAAGGTAAAAAAATTAACTAAACAATTATACCAATTACCATTCACATTCATTTAATTACACAACCATGGAAAACCAACAAGGTTTCCATTCCAAGATAAGAAAGTAACACAACAGGTATATAAAAAGACTACCTAACAAAAGCAGTATAAAACCCAAGCTTGTTCTTTGGCATGGTGGACTCATCACAACCAACCATAAAGAATACACACACTGACTCTATGGGTGGCTAAAACCAGCAGACCCCTATAGTCCAGTCAACAAACAATGCACATACACTCTGGGAAGATCTTAGGTCAATTCCCATATGGTCTTGCAATGATAGCTATAGAATCCTTGAGGAAGCACTTACGTCTAATTCCTCATGTGGTCTCGATGCGTGGGTAAACTAAAAACACTATTGGGAAGCACAAAGTCCTGTTCCCGTAGGTCATGCATACAAAACTAAAACCATCATACCCTCTAGGGAAGCACTTAATTTTCTATTCCCTCTTTGATCTCCCACACCAGGTTCTCACAGCCTTGAGCAGTCCAGTCGTGTTTAATAGACTATTAGCAGCCCTAAGTAAGTTAAACAACTACTTGGATAATTGGTACAATGCGTCCACAAGCATATAAACAGCAGGCAATAAATGCAATCAAGTCAACAGACATACTATCAATGTGCAAAAAGGGTTGCCTCGTAGGAAAACCATGCCAAATAGCAATCAACATCCAAAACAAGGGAAAACACCCGTGGGGTAATCCTCAACCATACTAAAAAGCAATTATTAAACATCTAATAATCTCAAGAATACAAGAAATCTAAAGCAGATAACAAAACATGATCAAAACCCTAACCCAAGATACCCGATACATGGGTATCCGGCACTTTTGCACCCAAAACTCAAAGAACATCAATGTAAGGCAACAAACCACCAACCTCGATCCTCAGAGATCGATATAATTGAACCTAGGCAACATATTCCCCTTAGAATGACGTAGATCTGAGAAAATGCACAAAACATTCATCCAATGATAACTTGGGAACGAGGAGGAAACAAGAAACAAGACTCAAGCAGAAGGAAGAACACACCACTGCGATTCCAACGCAACTGATTGTGCTTGAATCGGATAACGGACGGCGAGGTGGGAGTTTGTCGAAGATTAGGCCATATGGGTCGCTCTCAGATGAACTAGACCTAGAAGAAGGCAAATATCGCGATGAGGTGTGACCGCTGTCCGTTTCATGAAAAAAAAATTACACGGCGTCTACTTCGTGAGTACATGCTGTGTACTTCAGTTTTCCGTACTCCGAATTAACCGGCCTCCACCTCACCCTTACACACCGTGTGTGTGGCCCGAACACGGCCAACACACGGCTTCGAGTGGAAAATGGATTACATGGTGTGTACTCAGAAAGTACACGGTGTGTACTTCAAAAATTTCCAGAAAAAACATTTTTTCTCAAAAACTCCAGAAAAATGAAAAACGTACCTAAAAAGAAGATCAGGGTTCTTACAAACTTCCCCCCTTAAAGAAATTCTTCCCCGAATTTCCCTAGAAAGGCATAGAAGATGAAACCTCAAACAACTCTGGCCAGTGTAATCGCATATCAGCCTCCCTCTCCCAAGTCTCGTCCTGTATATGGTCGTGCTGCCATACCACCCGTACTAGAGGAACAGACCGACCACAGAGTACTTTTTCACTATGATCAACAATCTAGATAGGATGCTCCTTGATTGACGCATCCGCTTCAAGCTAGACTTCCTCAGGCTGAAAGACATGAGACGGGTCTGAAAAGTAAAATCGAAGCTGAGAGATGTGGAAGACATCATGCATAGACTAGTATCTCTGAGGTAACTGCAACCTGTAAGCAACCAGCCCGACTCTCTCCAGAACCTCAATTGGACTGACATATCTCGGTGAAAGCTTACCTTATCTCTAAATCCTCTTGTGTCCCAACCTCAGTGCGACACGTAGGAAAACCAAATCCCCGACCTCGAACTCTATAGGTCATCTCCACTGATCCGCATAAGACTTCTGTCGAGACTATGCTGTTGTCATCCTCTTCTGGTTGAACACTATCTGTTCTAAGGTCTCTTGAACAAGATGAGGTCCCAGCAAAGTAGCCTCTCATTCCTCTAGCCAGCATACCGGTGATCGGCATGGCCTAGCGTACAATGCTTCGTAAGGTGCCATCTGAATAGTCACCTAAAAACTGTAGTGGTAAGAGAACTCCACCAGAGGAATATGCTTCTCCCAATTACCGCCAAATTCTATAATGAAATCTCGGAGCATATCCTCAAGCTCCTGGACTGTACGCTCGGACTGGAAATCAGTCTGAGGATGGTATGTTGTACTCAAAAGTACATGTGTACCCAACACCCTCTGTATCCCCTGCCAGAAGTGCGAAGTAAAACCTGCATCCCAGTCTGAAACAATAGAGCGTGGAAATCCTTGCAGACGTACAATCTCTCCGATGTACAACTATCCCAGATCATCAACACTGAAGGTCTCCTTGATCAGCAATAAGTGTGGATCCTTCGTGAGCCTGTCCACCAAATCCCAGACCACATCATTTCCTCGAGGTGATCTCGGTAAACCTGTCACGAAGTCCATCGCGACATCATTCCATTTCCACTCAGGAATGGGTAACTGCTGCAAAAACCCTGCTGGTCACTGATGCTCGGCCTTCACCTGCTAACAGGTGGAACACCGTTTAACAAAACCATCCACATCCTTCTTCTTACCAGGCCACCAATACTGGCGGTGCAAGTCTCGGTACATTTGGTGATTCCAGGATGAACTACCCAAGCTGAAGCATGAAACTATCGCATCATCTCTTCATGTATGTCCGATGGAACTCATACACAGCCATGAAAACGTATAACCCCGTCATCTCCCACTATCCACCCCGGAGTAGGGTCTCCATCTGACACACCCTCCCGTAGGACTAGGCCTTCAGGGTCGGATAGCTGCCTCATTTGAACTCGATCAAAAAGGGCAGAGGTAACAGCTACAGAAGAAAGAACTGTCTGACCCTATATATCGTGCACCTTCAAATGTATCTCATAGATTAGAGCCTTGAGCTTCCACTCACTTCTGGCCTACTGAACTGCCTGCAACTGAGTCCTCCTTCTCAGTGCGTCTGCCACAACATTGCCTTTCCCATGTGTATAAGCAAGATCGAAGTCGAAAGACTGTAGGTACTCAACCCACCTCCACTGTATCAGATTCAAGTCCCACTACGTAAAGATATACTTATGGCTCTTGTGGTCAGTATATACCACGAAATGCTCTCCCATGAGATAGTGCCTCCAACAACACAAAGCATGAACAACAGCAGCCAAATCCAAGTCATGCGTAGGATAGTTCTTCCCATGTGGACTCAACTGTCGAGATCCATACACAACGACATGATCTTCCGGCATAAGCACTGCTCCAAGACCGATGCCAGATGCATCATAGAAAACTGTATATCTCTTCCTCGGCTCTGGCAGAACTAGAATCGGTGCTGAAGTCAATCTCCCTTTCAGCTACTGGAAGGCTGAGTCACAAGCTTCTGACCAAAAAAAACTTCACCCCCTTCTTAGTCAAGCCCATCAACGGTGCTTCTAGGTGTGAGAAGTCCTTTATAAACCGCCTGTAGTAACCAGCCATCCCCAAGAAAATAGGTACCTCAAAGAAATTTTTCGGCTGCTCCCAGGTGACTACTGCTCTCACCTTCTCTGGGTCTAGTGATACTCCTATCTCTGAGATGAAATGAACCATGAATTGAATCTAATCCATCCAAAAGTCTCACTTTGAGTGTTTATCATAAAGATGATACTCCCTCAGTGTACTCAAAACAATCTCAAGATGGGTTGCATGGTTGTGTCGAGTGTGATAGTACACCAAGATATCATCCATGAGGACCATGATGAAGGAATCCATGTAAGGATGGAACACTTGGTTCATCAGTGACATAAAAACTGCTGGCACGTTCGTAAGGCTGAACATCATAACCGTATACTCGTAGAGACCATACCTGCTCTTGAAGGCTATAAGGGGTATATTTGAAGGCTTAATGCACAGCTGATGATAGCTGGACCTCAAGTCGATCTTCGAGAACACCCTGGCTCCTCAAAGCTGATAAAAAAGATCATCAATCATCGGCAATGTATATCGGTTCATGACTGTCAACTGGTTTAACATCCGATAATCCACGCAAAGCCGTAAGGTACCATCCGCCTTCTTCGCAAAAAACACAGCTGAACCCTAAGGGGAAGTACTGGGTCGGATGAAACCCTTAGCCTGCAACTCCTCCAACTGATTCTTGATCTCTTTCAAATCAGGCATACCCATCATATAAGAAGGTATGGATACCAGTGTGACTCCTAGAACATGCTCAATCGAGAAGCATGCCTCACGCTCCGGAGGCAAACCTGATAATTCTTCTATAAAGACATCCGGAAAATGGTCGACTACCGGAGAAAAATCTATATGAGAGGTCCCATGATCATCCATATATAAACTAGAAATATGGGCCGTAACTCTTCCCAACCCATGATGCTCTGGTTTAGCTCTGCTTGCCTGGATATCCCATTGGCCCTTGTGAAGAAAAGAACCACCCTCTGGTGATGTGAAACTCACCCTGCGGCGATAACATTCAACAAAGCCTAAAAAGGAACTAGCCATTCCATTCTGAGAATGAAATCATAACCTGTCATCTCTAGGACATAAAGATCCCACACAAATTGACACCCACCAACCTCAAGGGGGAAATCCTTGCACTGATGTACATTAGAAGTTCTATGTCCTAGAGGAGTGTCTAGTGCCAAGGTTTCCTCAGATGTAAGGACAGTGTGTCTAAGGCTCTCCATAGTGTGCACAGAAATAAATCTATGAGAATCTCGAGTATCGAAAAGTGTAGAAGATAAAACTGAGGCTACTAGGATCGTACCTTGAATTGTGGAAGGTCCAAGATCCTATTCCCGATGAATCTGCTCTACTGCAAACGTCTGTCCAGTACCACGGCCCTGTGTAGCAGCCTGATATCCCTGAGCTGATCCCCCTTGAGCATGACCACCGCGTCCATGACCTCTACCCTAGCCTGAATGACCTGTAGAACTCCAGCCCCCACTCTGTTGTGGGACTGTTATTCCTTCTCTTGAATGAGGGGTAGAAACAGATCCTCCTTCACTAGCCGCTGGAAGAAGAACCCTGCAAAAATGATGCAGATGACCCATCTTGCCGCAAGCTCGGCACTCCACTGGATCTCTCAGTAAATGAGGCTTCTTATTCCCACTCTTTCCACACTGATAGCATGCCACCAGGTTTCCAGAACGAGGATCCCGTCTTCCAGAAGAAATACCCTGCTTCCTCGAGTCACCTCGAGTAGACTCTCGTTGGTGCTTCCTGCTGTTAGTATAAAATGACTCGGCCTTGGATGCTGAACCTCCCTAGTCAACAGCTCCAGTCTCCATCAAATTTCTTTCGGTGATTAGCGCCTGGTTGACTATCAGAGTAATATAAGTCAACTGGAAAAAATTCACCTGTGATCTGATCTCTGGTTTGAGGACTTCCTTAAACTTCCTCGCCAAAAGCAGCTCATCATTTCCCAGAACAGGAGTAAAACACCGTAACTCAGTGAAGCGAGAGGAATACTCCATAACTGAAAGAGTACCCTGCTGCAGTTTTATGAACTCCCTGGCCCTATCGGCCCTCAACGTCTCTGGATGGAAGTAGTCGTAGAACGTACGCTAGAATTCGTCCCAAGCCATAGTCCGCTGGCGCCCTGCCTGTGAGACTACATCCCACCATCTCTTGGTAGAATCTCGCAGCATGTAAGTCACAAGCCTCACCCGTATGTCTGGGGGTGTCTACAGATGCTCAAAGATGGAAATCCTGGTTTCTAGCCATGACTCTGCAACCTGAGATCCTCCATCCCCTGTGAAAGTGGGGGGATGGTGCTGCTGGAAGACTCGCGTCAGCTCTTCCATAGACGGGGCAGGATACTGAGCTCCCTAGAAGGTCTGCATGAACCTCATGAAACCCTCTCTGAACTGAGTGTCTGCACCAGTGTCCAGAATCGCTGCAGTTGCCATATCCGGAACAATCGGCGGAACTACTGGTAGTCCCTGGTCTGCCGTATGAGGCATACGATCACTGCCTGGTTCCTGGCGTGCAATGGGAGGACGTCTTGGTGCCATAACCCTGAAAGGTCAAAAGCACACTCCAGATTTAATATTAACAAGGACAGAAAACACAAGAGTAAAAAATGGGAACAGGGGAGAGAAACACCTAAAATTTGAAAAACAAGACTACACGGTGTGTTTGTTAAATCCATTTATAAGGCGTGCAATTCTTCCACCATTAGTCGTGTAATTCTCCAGACTACACGACATGATGTCCCCAAAACACGGCGTGTACTTGGACTCCACTCCCCTTCCCGAGTCTCTTTGCACAGCTAACCTAAATGGTCCTCCAAAATCTAGACTACACGGCGTGTGCACTAAGGACACAGCGTGTACAAGCCAAGCTTTGGCGGCCCGTGTAACAGGTTACATGGCCGGACACATGGCTAGCCCCTACACGGCATGTTCCGAACAAACACGGTGTGTATAAGGATGGATAACACTGGCCCGTGTTGTTTCTGACATGGCCAGGTACCCAGAAGAAACCTACACAGCGTGTTCTTATAACACACGGCGTGTACTAGACAGGCTCGACAACTCGTGTAGCAGGTTACACATCCGAAAACATGGATGACCCCTACACGGCGTGTTCCGAACAAACATGACTTGTATAAGGATGGATAACACCAACCCGTGTTGTTTGTGACACGGTCGGGTACCCAGAAGAAACCTACACAACATGTTCTTATAACACACGTTGTGTACTACACGAGTTTCCCCGGCCCGTGTTGTTAGTGACACGGCCGGGTACATGGTTGACTACTAAATTCCATGTACTTATGGTACACGGTGTGTCCCCAAATATTTTACGACACTCTGTGTTTTTTTACATAGATAGTAACACGGTTTAAAAACTACATGGTGTGTATGAATAAATTACATGCCGTGTATTCTGGGTTTTTCCAGGCAGTAGCTCTGAAACTGCTTTGAATGCCATAAACACTAAAAAACAACCAATTATGTGCCAAATTCCGATCCGTGGGGTCCCACACTCCCCGCGAATCAAATCTTGGCATCATAGAAATGCATACAACAAGTAAACATCATAACAAACAATGATCCGCCAAATTCCGATCCTCGAGGGCCCATAACACCTCCAATGCTAGAGCTTGGCGGCCATGCTAAACAGGGTGTAAAAGAAGTAATACTCTATCAGCGCAACAAGTATTTCTATAACAACAACTACCACAACGACATGCATAATCTATCATGGCATCTATCACAACAGCCTGCAATTCTAATGCACCCTACATGGCATGGTAAAATGCATGCCAAGTGATTTTCTACCCAGTGCCTACATGATGCATGAGATGGCACACCCTCATCTCATCGGGTTTCAACCAAATAGAACAGTAATCATATAAACTGTAACAACACAAAACATGTGCATCACCCAACGGTGAAATATAATAAACTGTAACTCTTGCAAAAACTGAAAATTGCAATTACGAGGTAATATAGCTTTTCCCTGTACACGGGTTAATTACTCCGGGGCACAGTTAAGTACTAACTACCCATTTCTTCCTATCCCTTACTATTGTCGCAAAACCGTAAGCAATAGTAAAGAATGAAAACCCCTATGATACCAATTTTTAATGACCCCAATCCGGATCCCTTCCACTGGCGCCCCATACCTTGTTCGCCACATGACCTCAAGCGTGTTTCCCCCAATGCCAGAGGCTGCCAACTAGCAGTGAGGGCCTTGGTGAGTCAGTGGGGAAACTATGCCCTCATTTGGTAAAATATGCAGCGGAAGAATAAGCATAAACAATAGCGGAAGCAGTAAATAGCATGAAACAACTGAAATGAAAGTAAAAGCAATGTCTGGTATAATAAAGATACAGAATGGTACATGTATCTATGGAAAGCAGTAAGCAAAAAAATGTGCTGAAATACAACTGAAACCAAAGTACTAAATGTAAATAGAAACTCCAGCAGCAACTCGGGCCAAGGCCTGATCCCATGCTCTCCAGCTCCGACTAGCAATCAAGTACCTGAGGTGGAAGGGCCACAATCCCTACCTATACCTGGAACTATATAATCTGTTTGGGCCGAAAAGCAGGACCCAAATAGGGTGTGAGACTAATCCCAGTAGGCAACCACCACAAGATTTGTGCCCTACTGTCAGTGAGTCATATAGAAAATGTAAAGGTAAACAAATGCAGTAAACAATTTTACCAATTACCATTCAAATTCATTTAATTACACAACCAAGGAAAACCAACAAGGTTTCTATTCCAAGATAAGAATGTAACACAACAGGTATCTAAAAAGACAACCTAACACAAGCAGTATAAAACTCAAGCATGTTATTTGGCTTGGTGGAATCATCACAACCAACCATCATGAATACACACACTGACTCTTTGGGTGGCTAAAACCCGCAGACCCCTATATTCCAGTCAACAAACAAGGCACATAAACTCTGGGAAGCTCTTACGTCAATTACCCTATAGTCTTGCAATGATTGCTAGAGACTCTATGAGGAAGCACTTATGTCTAATTCCTCATGTGGTCTCGATGCGTGGGTAAACTAAAAAACCTCTTAGGAAGCACAAATTCCTATTCCTGTAGGTCCTGTGTATGAAACTAGAACCAACAGTCCCTCTAGGGAAGCACTTAATTGTCTATTCCCTCTTTGATCTCCCGCACCAGGTTCTCACAGGCCTGAACAGTCCAGTCCTGCGTAATCGACTTTTAGCATCCCTAAGTATGTTAAGCAACTACTTGGATAATAGATTCAATGCATCCACAAGCATATAAAAAGCAAGAAATACATGCAATCAATTCAACAGGAATACTAGCAAAGTTCCAAAAGGGTTTCCTCGTAGGAAAACTGTGCCAAACGGCAATCAATATCCAAAACAAGGGAAAACACCCATGGGGTGATCCTCAAACATACTAACAAGAAATTATTAATCATCTAATAACCTCAAGTGTAAAAGAAATCTATGGAATATAACAAAACATGATCAAAACCCTATCCTGAGATACCCGATACATGGTTATCTGGCACTTTTGCACCCAAAACTCAAGGAACATCAACGTATGGAAACAAACCACCAACCTCAATACTTGTAGATCGATATACATGAACCTCAATGACATATTCCCCTTATAACAATGTAGATCTAAGAAAAAGCACAAAACGTTCATCCCACGATAACTTGGGAACTAGGAGGAAACATGAAACAAGACTCAAACAGAAGGAAGAACCCATCACTTCGATTCCAACGCAACTGACCATGTTCAAATCGGAGAACGGACGGCGAGGCGGGAGTTCGTCGAAGATTCGGTCGTACGGGTCACTCTCGGACGAACCAGACCTAGAAGAAGGCAAATATCGCGATGAGGCACGACCCCAGTCTATTTAATGAAAAAAAGAAAGTACACGGCGTGTACTTCTTGAGTACACAGCCTGTACTTCAGTTTTCCGTACTCCAAATTAAGCATCCTCCACATCAACCTTACACACCGTGTGTGTGGCCTGGACACGGCCATCACACGGCTTCAAGCGAAAAAGGGAGTACACGGCATGTACTTAGAAAGTACATGGCGTGTACTTCAAAAATTTCTAGAAAAAACATTTTTTCTCAAAAAATCCAGAAAAAAGAAAAACCTACCTGAAAATAAGATTCAGGTTCTTACACGAACAATGGATCAACACCATTGAAAAGATATTCTCCATACGTTAATGTTTCGATCAAGGAAGGGATCTTCTGGTTGCTTATTGTATGGATGGTGAAGCTGATAAAAGGTGGACATTTATAAAAAATATGAAGCCTAAGGAGGAGATTGCAGCATTAGAATGTAAGGATTAATGGAAGATGATTACTGATAAATATTTTCCACGCACCCTATAACATAAGATGGAAAGGGACTTCCTTGCCCTCACGAAAATAAGAGGACGAATCTGTCAGAGCATAAGAATAAATATTTACAAGCCTTGCATGATATGCTCCCAGATTTTTCATTTCATCTGAATGAAATGTTGAACACTTATTTGGTGGGATGAAACCAAGCATGCATAATTCCATAGAGATCCCTAATTTTGACAGCTATGAAGAAATTTTCTGTTGTGCCCTGAAAGTTGAAATAGAGATCAGCAGACCACAGGGTTATCATGGGGATAAGAAGCATAAGGTGGACTTCAGTTCTGGTGGTCCGATCGATAAATATAATAGTGTTAAAAATTTCCACTACCCCACATTCCATTGGTGTGGAAAGAAGAACTCTAGAAATTTACCGAAGTGGATGAGGAAATGCTTTAGGTTTGGAAGATAAGGGAACCTATCCGTAACTACCCACAAGAAAAACCCATGGATGTGACCAAGGATTGGAACACTCTATTCGACCCTCAACATGTTTTTCAGTGTTTCAACTACAATAAAGCATGGAATATTTCAAATCAGTTCCCTGTTTGAAGGGTTTTTGGAGGGAACAGACAACCACCAATGCAGCAAGGGTGAGATTTTTCCATCACTTCTACCAAAGTGAACCATGACAATTATGTGGTGACAGGTACTCTTGTTATTCATTCAATAATGGTGGACATACTTTTTGATTAATGTTCTATGCATTAATTTCTATCCCAAATTTTTATTAGATCAATCCTAACACCCCCACATATCATGGAAATAAAGATGTCAGGGATTATGAAAAATGGGTAAATCATTGCATCCCATGAATATAAATCATCTCCTGTTATAATCGGCAGATTGAACTTCCCAGCGAGCCTTATCATACTCCCTTTGGTGGAATTTGATGCAATTCTTGGAATGTATTGGGTTTCTCGATATATAGCCAACATAAATTGTCGTGAAAGGGAAATCACTCTCCATGTGGAGAATCATCTCCTTATTCTGTACAAGTGAAAGGAGGAAGATGAATCTTCCTTAGCTCCATCATCTCAAGCATGTATATTACTGCCTTATGAGCATGGGTATCTAGCTCAGAAGATTTATTCTATGGAGGAAACCATATTTGAATACATTCCCACTGCGAGGGAATTCACTAAAGTGTTTCCAGAGGAATTGTTGGGTCTACCTCTTAGATGAGATGTTGAATTATTAATTAAACTTATACATGGGGAGATTACAATATCAAATACACCGTATAGAATGTATTTTGTGGAACTTTAGGAGTTGAAGAAACAACAACATAAGAATATGGATAAAGGGTTTATACGCCCAAGTGCTTCACCATGGGGTGCACCATTCCACTTCGTAAAGAATAAGGATGGGTTAATGCGCCCGTGCATCGATTATCGCGAACTTAACAAAATCACGGTAATGAACAAGTATCCTATCCCACTTATTTATGACTTTTTCGATCAAATTCTTGGAGAACAATACTTATCCAAGGTGGATTTTTGGTCGGGATATTATCAAGTAAGGGTGAAGTAGGAAGATATCCCTAAGACTGCTTTTCATACATGATATGAGAAATATGAATTCATAGTAATGCATTTCAGACTCACAAAATCTCCAACAATATTCATGGACATGATGAATAAAATATTAAAATATTAAATCCAATATTTTGTGGTTGTCATTATTGATGATGTTTCACATACTCCAAAACCAAGGAGGATTATGCGGAGCATCTAAGAACTGTACTAGGGACCTTGTGAAAAAAATAAGATCTATTAAAAGTATAGCAGGTGTGATTTCTGGATGAAGGCGGTCTCATTCATGGGCCATATCATCACAAGCAATGTGATATTTGTGAATCCCCCAAAGATAGCTCTAATTGAGGGGTGGCAGAGACCAACATCAGTAATTGAGATCTGTAGATTCTTGGGGTTAACTAGATATTATAGATGATTTTTGAGATATTTCTCAAGATTGTTCAACCCTCTTACCAAGGTGACTCGAATGCTTGGAGTAACTACTACAAATAAATCATCAAGGAGTTGAAAAAGAGGCTTATCACGGTGCATGTGCTTACTTTTCCCCCAAGTGGATAACTTTTTGTGGTATTCAGTGATGCATCGAAAAAGGGACTGGGATGTGTGTTGATGAAAAATGAAAAAATCATTGCCTATTATTCAAGGTAATATAATGTTCAGGAGTAAAATTATTCAACACATGATCTGTAGTTCGATGTGGTGATCTATGCCTTAATATTTTGGGGGCATTATCTCTTTGGGGAGAAGTGTGAAATATATAGGGAAGACAAAATCCTCAAATATATATTCATACAGAATGTTTTGAACATGTGCCATAGAACATGGTTAGAGATGATCAAAGGCTATGACTTATCAATCCATTGCCACCTTGGGAAAGCGAACATGGTGGAAAATTCTCTATGTATAGAGGACCCAGTGATTCTATCATTGATGACAACTGAGAAAGATCCAATCTTTTTAGAATTGATGATGATGGGCATGAGAATCATAAAGAAAGGAACATCATCAATCCTTTCACAAATGATTTCTCATTCATCTCTTTTGGAAACGTCAAAGGATGCTCAAAATGATGATGTGGTAATTTAGAAGAATGTTGATGCTATAAAAAAGTAAAATCCTTGGAGTTAAATGTTAATGAATAAATAATTTTGAGATTTGGGAAAAGATTATGTGTTCCATCAAGTCTGGAGATGATGAACGAACTTTTGGATGATGCACATAGTTCAAATTTCTTTATTCACCAAGGAAACACAACAATGTATCAAGATCTCTGAGAGAATTATTGGTGGGATAATATGAATAAAGATATTGCTGGTAATACATCAAAGTTCCTGGTGTGTCAGAAAGTGAAGGTAGAGAGGAATGTGTCTAAGGGGATGATGCCACCATTGCCCATACTAGCATGGAAATGGTAGAACATCACCATGGACAATGTCACTAGAAATATGAAGACATATAAAGGAAAAAAATTCATTCTAGGTTGTTGTGGATCATCGTACAATGTCATCACGCTTCATTGCAATTCGGGAGGATTTCTCATTGGATCAACTAACATGAATATATATCAGGGAAGTGGTAAGGAAGCATGGTTTACCACTATCTATTGTATCTGATTGAGATCCTAGATTTACCTCTATGTTTTTGAAGAGTCTTCAACATTATTTGGATACTAAACTGAACTTTAGTATGGCCCATCATACTCAAACATATGGCCAATATAAGCGAACTATCTAGACATTGGAGGTTATGTTACTATCAGTTTATATGGACCTCAAAGGAGGGTGGGACAAACATCTTCCACTAGATGAATTCTCCTACAACAACAGTTTTCTTCCAACCATCTGAATGTCACCTTATGAAGCCCTGTATGGGAAGAGGTGCATAACACCAACATGTTGGGATGAAGCTGGTGAGCGTAAGCTTCAAGGACAAAAAATTGTCAATGAAATGGTGGATAAGGTGAAAATAATTCAGCAGCCTATAAAGGAATCCAAGAGTGGATAAATGAATTAATCTGATAACCGTCGACAAGGCCTTGAGATTAAAGTTAGAGACAAGTTATTTATATGCATATCTCTGTGGAAGAATGTATGAGGTTTGGAAAGAATGGGATGCTAAGTCCGAGAAACATCGAAATCATTGACATTATTTGTCGTGTCGGGGTTGTGGCCTATCGACTAGAACTTCCACCTTCCATAGCCAAGATACATGATGTCTTTCATGTATACCTTCTAAGGAAGTACATAACAGACCCTTCAAATATACTCTCAGCATAGGTATTATAGTTATAGGATGATCTTTCTTAAGAGGAGCAACCATTGAAGATATTAGATTGTAGAGAAAAAGATCCACATAACAAGGCAATTCACATCATCATGGTGTTATGGAAAACCCACAATTTTGAAGAAGCAATGTGGGAATCAGAGGAAGTGATGAAGCAATGTTACCCACATCTATTTTAGTGTGGGAAAATGAAATTCCAAGGCACAATTTGTTAATGGGGAAGACTGTAATGACCCAAACATTCATTAAGGAAAATTACTCTTAATCTAAATAAATGTTTTATTATGGTTATATAAAATGTTAACATCATTGGTTTTATGTTTATAGATTTTAAAATACTGTTATGAATTTTTATTGGTGCTAATATAGTCGTTGAATAGTGATGACATGAATCGAATAAATATTGGGCTTTAACAAATCCAATTAATTAGACAAAGGAAGTGATGGCCTCATCCAGTAGACTTTCCTTATATGAAGCCCATTTTTCATAGCTCTTAAAAGAGGTGGTGTCATTGGGCTTTTCCCTTGACGAAGCCCAAGCCGAGCTTGAACAATTTATACTGGAGCAGAATCGACTACGAGAGAAATGGATGTTAATTGAGATTACCACCTAAGAGATATCATCTGAGCCACCCCAAAAGTTTTTCACCATCACAAACCATACCCTTCATTCTATTGTGGGTGTTATAATGGGTTATATAACAAGACCCCATCAATATGACTATGTACATTATTTTTTATAATTAATGTGCATTCATTTTATTATTGTTACTTTGTAAATATTTTTTAAAGCAAAAGTAGCATTTTTAGTTAATATTCAACTACGAAATCTATTTTGATGAATTAATTTATTTTGTTACTTAAATAATATTTTAATAAAATATTATTAATAAATATCTTTTTTTAAATATAAAGGATCGTACAATTTTTATCAATACAAATGTTATTTTTTAAGGGTTGAAAGCTGTTTTTGTCAATACCCACGAATTTTTTATAAATTTCATATTTATTCACAAATTTATAAAATTATTTAGATTAAATGAATATTATTTTTTGAATCAGAACATCGAAATTATCCCACGTTTAATTTTTCATTATTTTCTGAGACAGTTGAATTTTTGGGTAAAAATTAAATACCATTTAAATATATAATGTGTTTTATGACATCATAATGACCCAATAGTGATGTAATAATATACGATAAAATCATGTTTGAAAAATATTTTTTATCATTAAAATAGTGTGTTTTAGGTTTTGTTTGATTTGTTTTACAAAGCATTGGTGGACCCTTCAAGGCTTATAAAACATTTTGTCTTTTTAAATTATTTTCCTTGAGAGTGTTACTCACCTCCACATAAGCAACCCAATTATTATAAGATGATCAGACATTTTCCTTATAAACTATTATTTTACACTCCCCTTTGGAAAAAACCATGGGAAAAACCATGGGCTGGTCTGTGGTATTGATTAGTTTAATGTGTGGTGACCCAAAACTAAATAATAAAAAATTTCCTCTCCTATCCAATATAAACCCACCCAATCTCCCACATTCTCTTCACTCAAAGACTTTAGAGTTCATACAACATCTACCCTCCTCTATCTAAAATCCTCCCAAGTTGCCCCAAAAACCCAATAAGCTTCTCTCAAGCCTCTTCAAAGCCTTTGGGATCACACTTCTAAGTAAGGAATTTCTTCCATTATCAATTTTTTCAATTTTTCTTAAAGTTGTTATGTCGTATTTTTTTCAATTAAAAATGTTGGGGTATTATTTTTCACCCCCATACATCACTATTTATGATTGGATGATGGGAGATCCCTTTCTCTCTCATTAATGTGTCCCATGTACACCCATTACCATGCTGATATTCTGTGAGGGATTTCTCTCTCCTCTTTTACATCCAAATATTTCTTTTGTATTATGCATCTAAATTCCATAATTATAATTGGGACATGTATCTATATGACTCCCTTAATGTATATTTCTTGTAAATAAGAAGAGACACCCCTTTCTCTCTCATCAACCATTTTTATGAGTTCTTCTTTCAAGTCATTATGCTGTCAAAATTGCCCTACGATTTTCAATCCAATATCATTGTGTAGTGAATACCAAGACCATTTATCAATCAAGTGTATTCACCTTTATGAAAATTTAATTATTGATTATAAATAATCATGTATGTATTCCACATCCCTTTATTGTGGAATAAATTATTCTGGTTGATTACATGTTGTATGATCTATGTGGCACACTTATGCCTGAAATGAAATGTTTATGAAGGGTCTGCCCTGATAGTGCTCCAGTGCATTGGGTAAAGTATAGTGTCATGATAAGGCATGTGAAATGACTTTTTACACATGCTAATTCAATTTCAATAAGGTTTTACTCGTGCTTCATGTGCAATGAGGGTTTTCTCATGCTCCATGTCCAATGAGCCTTGGATCATGCTAATTCCATGTATAGTGTTGTTTCCACATTTCCATGTTATCGTTATCATGAATTATCATGACTATATGTTAAAGTTTTTCTTTTGTTCCATTTATATTATTATTTTATAACATTTATTGTATTCTTCATGTTATTTCTTGTTTATTCCCTTACTAGGATTTATAGCTCACCCTTTTTTATGCATGTCTTTAGGTTATCCCATTCAATACTACGTACGAGGGAATGTAGTGGTCATGTAAAGGAATATTTCATTAAAGAAGTTTTATTTCATGTTTTAAATTGTTATGAAATTATCTCAACCCCCAAGACTCTATACATATCGATCATCGATGTTGAATCAAGTAAAGAGTTTATGTTTTGAATCATGTTTATGAATGTAATAAAAATCAGGGTTGTCATATTAATCATCGGGATCAATCTAGATCTCTCTTCAACTCAAAATTTGAGAGTGATAATGATGGTATTTCATAAAATGTGATTTATTTTAAGATTTAATGTTTTTATTTCAACTGAACTGGTAATTACAATTGATAACATGATTATCCATTCTACTCGGGGAACTCAAAAGTTAATTTTTTTTCAAGTATGCTTTCTCTATTTTCCAACTTGATGGTGTCCCAAATTAGGAGAATCATTTAGGACAAAATTCTCACCAGCTGAAAACTCAAAAGGATGATTCTATAGATCCAAATTATATTTATATCCACTCTCATATGTAATATGATTAAAATATATATCCTAATACCTCACTAAAATCTCAAAATGAGACTCAGTACCACTCCCCCGCCCCCCTCTGCCCAACATAGTGGTGATCCATATGAGTGGTCATACAAAGCCTAAAATGGAGACATTGGGATTTAATAAAAATAGATTATATTATAAAAAAACCAATAATAGATAGAAATCCCATGATCTACTAAAATTCATGATATAGGATCAAATAAAATCCTCCCCGATTTAATTATCATTCTTTATCTGTCTATATTTCATTGGACTGTAAGCTATACCCAAACTAATCTAATTCAAAATTTCCACTGGAGGTCCCATTCAGTACCTATATGTAATCCCAGTACTATTGAATGAAATAATGTCATAGTAAATGCCATGTAACCTCCCAATTTCTTACACATATAGCCTACCCATGTCTTTATTTTTGTTGTGTCATTTATAGGAATGGAATGAGAAAACTTTTTCAACCGACCAGTCACCACCAAGATAGAATTATTTTATGTTGGAGTCCATTTCAATCCAAAAAAATTACATAACCAACTTAACCTATTTCTAAAACATCTCTAGAGGAGGATGAAGTAAACCAGACGGTTTTATATGCATTTCCATTATCTCTTGATAGTTGTTATAGTGGGACACATTATCTTCAATGTCTTGCTTCATAACTGCCCACAAGAATCAAAGTATCATGTGATAATACATATACATTGTTCCAAGATAAATGACCCAAAAACAAATATGAAAGTATAAAATATCCTCACATATTATGGTATGAAAATAAATCTTCAAAATTGATATTACCAAATTAGAAGATAACAGATCCAAAAATGGTATCCCAACCATAATGGTTTTATCAAATTGGGTTGAACTCATCATCATGCATCTGAATCTATAAAATAGTTTTAAAGAGAAATGATGAAAACTAATCAGAAGAAAAAACTAGACATAAGACAACACCCTAAGCATATATTTGAAATGGATCAATGATCCCTGAAAGGTTTCACTCTTCTATCGATTTTGGAGCATCCATCAATGGAATATCCGATTGAGTGAACACACAACGACATCCTCATTCCCCATGATGTTAGCTCTATCTATTTTAAACATATTACAGTATTCCACCAATAATATCAATTTATTATTCAATTAGATATGATAAATGATATATCTCACACTGATATGGATATAAATGATAGTGAACCTCTCCAAAAATAGATAGCTCTGTGAACACATAAGTGCATACATAATCATGACAATAATTAAATATTGTGTGGGGTAATTACACTCATGTTGTTGAATATATATATATATATACATATTAAGACATGACATTGTAATCTTTCATAATCATTCAACTCAAACCACAACCAAAAGCCTCATATCAAATCCCACACACCATATCGGGCTCATGTCAGATCAGAATATTATCTAATGTTAGATGTCATTTCAGCTCATCAAACGAAGACTTTAACTATTCATCCTATGTTAATAAAACCCCATTCTTGGTCTGAGTAGTAAATGGTCTTGAAAAGTATTGGAAATCATATATGATCTATCATTAATATCCATTACGACCCTGGAAGCTCTAAATCTCGATGATTTTGTTTTCTTCGCATGAAAATACATCCTTCACCTTCTCCAAATGAAGGGATAATACATGATTAGTAATAAAATTCTCCTAAAACATTGCTTAATTTATTTATAAAGTAAATATTGTAAATATTATTTTTTAAATGAGATTGTTTAGGATCACAAGAACCGAACACAAAATGGTTCTTGTTCTTGATCTTGAAGCTCAGTTAAAACAATATCTCATCTAAAAATAATACTGCAAAAGTGTTGAGATAATCATTGAATTTATTATTACTGAAATCCATAAAAACTGTTGGATCACTAGGCAGAATAATGGTAATCACATGATATTCATAGTATGCATACAATTTTCATAAAAAATTATTCAGAATATCATTCTCTTAAACTCTAAGCTGTTGAAAACCTAACGGAAGATAAATCATTATAAACTATACCATATTTAATTTATTTAATAAATCATACACCCGAGTAAAAGTATTATTGATTTCAACCATAATTCAATTATGATTTGGATAATTTACAACATGTTTTATCGATCTAACTTTCTCATTAAAAAGGAGCACAATTTTTACCCAATGTGAAACACTAGATAAAGAAAACCCATTTTGTCTATTAGATCATATAAAAAATCTTGATATATTCTAGCTTTATAAGTTCTATATGATAATAAAATATCCAAATCATTTGTTTAGCAAGATTTATGGAATTAAAAAACTCATCCTCCCACTCTAGAGAGGGCCAAAAGTTATAATCTGCGAAATCCTCATGAAAATAATGAACAATGGAAAGACAATAAAAATGAAAGAAATTTCATCCATATTAAATCCTATAGTGTTAAAAAAAAATTCTATCTTGGATGTAAGGCCTTGTCTTTCCAGACCTCTTTTATTAATCTCTATAAAACACATGAGATCCCCCTCGACCATAATAAACAAAACACGCCGATTATAAAAATAAACTCCAAGATAAAGAGGTACAATGAAATTTTTCATGATGTTTATCAAAAATAGATCTATATATTGAATGAGAAATGCCCAAACTGACATTATATCGACTATTTATTATGACGAAAAATGATAATGAAACCACTTCCCTTTCCTCTTCCTAATAGGTGTCAATAACTCCATAAAAAGTACATGAGCTACATTATATTATTAATATTACCAAAAAATCAATAGATATAAATGGTTTTGATGAAAGAGTATCAAATAAAGAAATTAATACTGATAATGAAATAAATATGGTACCTCTCACGGTCACTAGACCAAAATATACATCTTCATGAATCTCATCTAATGTGTATAGGTGATTCTCTCGGGAGGTATGTGGCTAGATTCCTATTGTATTTAATGTTTTTTTCTATGATAAAGTAACCATTGGAATCGATGATGCATAAACATAATGAGGTGTAGAAATATGCTAACAATAATGCTAAAAATTACCATTTTTTTCATACCTGTTTCACATATGCGTATGTTTTGAGAAATAATTATATTTTTTCTAACCATTCCACACTAGTAGAAGGTTAATGTAATACTACATGTTATAAGTGAAGGTGTAGTTCAATCCTTCATATGAGATACAAATTCACCCCTCCTCTAACGATCATATAGATTATTCTATTTCCCTTAATCACCAATGAAGTTTGATATTGGTGGATGATAAGGGGAATAATAACAATCTATTTTTAACATATTCTTATTTATAATAATTTCCCCCTCTACCATTTTTGTGTAGGTTTTATTTTTTATAATGAAGAATTTTTTATGTACGTGGTCACAAACCTAACAGATACTTAAGAGAATTCAGGTAGTTATTCTTCACTACCATTGGATAATAGAAAACTAGCTTTATAAAAAGATTTATGTGAAATGAAACTCAATTCTCTCCATACTTCTAGGAAATGAACTCAAATGATTACACCATCATTAGTGAATCTATAAAAAACATATAGATGAATGGTATCTTGAAACATTTCTAGTTCAACCCCACATGGATATACACCTTTAAAATGTAATCCCACCTTTACATTGTGGGACCCTTGAGTCTGATCACTTCATACCTCACCTTGACACTATCACGTGTCTCTAAGAAGTCAAAAATATGATCGATATTGTCTATGTAGAACTCAGCCAAATGAGGTTCATTCATACCAATACATGGTTGTGACTTCTCATGTAGTATATATTAGGATCGATCCATATCCCCTCTATCTCTTAGTTCTACCTCACAATATTCTATAAAGGCTTGTGGTGAATTTTTATCGATATCATGACTTTTCTATATGATAATCTAAAGAAGGTTATTGTCTACAAAAGTATTACATTGAAAAAGATTCTAATGCACCCTACTGAGTATCACATGGAATATTTCTCAGCGGATTTCCACTTCATGATGAAAAATATAAAATTAGAATAAAATATAATATTATAAAGTTATTCTAGAAAACCTCATTCAGAAACAATTATTAATATCAATAACTCAAAAAATGATACATATTATGACTCTTGAAGATAGACTCCTCTTAATTATAATATATGAGAAAAAATCATAGATACCCTCTCTACCTGGTACCCAACTAGAACTGCCAAATAACTAAAGGTAATTGATGATCCCCACTGGTTGGTGGCTAGCACCCATGAAAAAAACAACTACTGCAAGAAATTATTTAACTCAACTAAAAATAACAACATGGAATATATATAAATAGATATACCATAGAGAATCTTCACAGAAGATAAATATATTTTATAACTGAAATAATGTAGAATAAACAATAAAACTAAAATGTCATTAGAACATCCCATGTTCATGTCTTATATTAACGAATGAATAAAAAAAGAAATCACTACTCTATTTAATAGCATGGTACAACTCTGTCCATCACACCAATAGCTACTCATACAATACTGATAGAAACCACACTACATCATTGGGTAAAATTTCATGTTCCTTCATCTATAGACATAAAATTATCTATACACTAATGAGGGGGTGTGCATGGTTGGATCTAAATAGAATCATTAGGATCCCACCCAGGTGTTCCATAATATGTATTTTTACAATAATCTAAATATTTTCATCATAAAGAGAGAATTAATGATAAAACATTACAAAGATTTTATATCAAATTAAAGTTAAAACATTTCATTTTCCCATTCCCCATATTTCAAAAATAATCTAGGTAAAACATTTCCAAAACATTTTATATATATCAAAGAAGTCAAATGAAATAAAATCATACATAACATATCATATCGAATATATGGATATAAAATACATAATAGTACACACCCAAAGAAGAGGTAACATCACGACAAGGATCACTATAAGTCAGGATAAAATAAAAATCCTACCACAATTAATTAGTAGTGTATACTAATGTCTTTTGAAAACAATCCAAAAGATCTTAAGATGTCCCCATGAGTGAACCCCCCAAGAAATGTAAATCGAATCCCTAAAACAATTTTCCTAGGGAAAAAAGTAATACCTCATTAATAAACACAAAAAATATACATAGATGATGTTCGTAATCAACACCTTAAACTTATGTGCCAATGAATTCCTATTTTCCATATTTTTTAATCCATTTCATTAAAACTATTCTTTGAAAACCATTTCAAATTTTTATTAAAAAATTATACTAATATATCTTTTCATTTTACCAAAGAATGGGGATACAAACTTTTCTCAAAACTCCATTTCCGTGAACAAAAATAAATCATGCCAATCCATTAATAAAAAATTTATAATATATTAGAAATATAGTTCAATGATCATATTCAAAAGATAGGACCACATACCTGAAAACCAGGTCACACATTCCCTTAATGGGGTTACCCATTCATAAAGGGATAGAAAGATAAAAATAGAGGAACTGGATTCAATAATCATATCATAGAATAATTTTAATAGGAATAATATTTTGTAGAGAGGGTAGAATATCACACGCCTCTATATTAAACACACACCACACTACAACTAACCCATGGGTTAGAATTTGGAATAATATCACCCAATAGATCAAGAAAATATTAATAATATAATCATCACAGATAAATGGATCCAATAACACAACAGAATGGTGCTTTCATTAGTGATGAAAACAATGAACTAGAAGGATATCTTACTCAAATACACACACCACAACTATAGTGATGATAAATAACTGAATGAAGTGACCTAGAAGGATTATAGGTCTCTAAAATCACTTTTTAGTACTCCTAGGTCGAGAAAAAAAAGTAAATCAGGCAAAAGGCACCTAAATCTAATATTTTAAACATATAACATGTTTTGAATTCACTTTTGATGAGGTGTAATCCAAGAAGCTAGTGCATTCCAAATAACTCATTCACTCACATTAAAAAATAATGGTTTTACTATTATATAATGTGTAATATATACATGATTTATAATTATTTCAAAAAAATGTACTAGTTCAAGACATCTACCAGGTTCCAAATACATTATTTCGAATCCACTCAAAATGTATAAACCATTCATGTATTGTATCATTTCATGGCGTCTATCAAACTACCATTACACAAAATGTATATTTAGATGTGTTGAAAAACATTCACATCTTGTAATAATTACACTATGTCTAATAAGCTAGTATAATTTTAATCATCATATTATGCTTGAAATCCCAAAAGAACAGAGATATCCACTAAAATCTAGGAGATCCAGGAAATTATTTTAATAACATATACCTGGACATCATTAATTAATTACATTATACATCCCTTATATTTAGGTCATTTTACCTAGTAGAGGCCCTCCATACTAAGGAGTCTCAAAGTTCACCCATAAAAAAAAATTTAAAATAAGCGAGGGAAGAAAAATACTAAAAATATCGTAATAGAATGTTGCCATTATGATTCATGGAATAACAAAATTTACTTAATAACGATTTATTATAATACTAAATTATGTATATTCCATGAAAATGGTATCAAATATAATAATTATTATTAATTAAGTAGTTAAAAAAATAAATACATTAAATTATTGATAAAAAATATGATTTGTTTGAGATCATTTTTTAATTTCTCTTATAAGTGTTTATTTTAAAATTTAAAATTTTATATTTTATATTTTTAATTTACAGAAAAAAATTCATTTTTGTTTTTTCATTTAAAAATTAGATTAAGATGAATTTTTTAAATTTTTATTCAATGATTTTTTATTAGTAAAATGGTGAAAAATATTATTTTACAAATATTATAACATCAATGAAATTTTTCTGATATAACTATGAATTGAATATTTACAAAACAAAATTGGATAAATCAAAGAACCATTTATAGAGTGAAATAATTCAAGTAAAAATATTATACAAAATTTATTGACCCATTTTTAAATTATAGTAATCAAAATTATATTTTTTTATAATAATAAATTACTTTAGTATTTTTCAATTAAATATGTATTCATAATAATCCATTAATTTTTGGATATTTTTAATGTTCTAAAAATATTTTTGTTTATCCATATACTAATAAAATACACTTGAACAAATTTAATTAGTGATTTTGGTGTAAAATGTTTTTTATTATTAATTTTTTTAAGTATTATTTTTACGTGCCTTCATTGCAGATATTAGAAATAATTTCATCAAACATATAGAAATAAATACTTTAAAATTGGATGAATTATTTTAATGATTTTATTCAATATTCCCCAATCATTTCAACTTCATTTTTATCCATAATTAATAGTCTCTATGGTAATAATATTGTCTCCATAGAAAGATTGAAAATGTTTAATGAGGTGGTTAAACTTATAGACAAGGATTTAATTATCAGTAAATCATCTCCAAATTCACGTGTTTAAATTAATTTTAATCATTTATTATACAATATTAGAATCACTGTCTAAATGATTCCTATTTCCCATGAACATGGAAATAAATTATTTTAATGTTAAGATTATTTACAAGGGTGTCACTCCACCCACTTATAACCGAAAACCACACATATTTAATTATACACACCAGAAGAGTATCTGACCATGAAATTTTTCCCCAAGTAACATCTCAATTATCCTCCCTACGACCTAGAGGTTCAATAATAGAAAATGCCTACTTATAAATCTTTACAGTGATTTATTAAGAATATTTTCAAATTAATTTATATATTATATTGCTAACCATTTTCATGTTTTGTAAATAGTAATCCTTCTTAAAATATTCAATAACCATATTAGGATATTTTCATCATTATATTAAATATATTTATATGTTTTTTATAGATTATGTAACGCCCCGACCCCAGCTACCCAGAGTCGGTGCATTATTACATAACATTGGCATGATCATAAGAAAGATCAAATCTCGAAAGACCGATTGGTTTAGTAGCCTTGGAAAATGCCAGATATATTCATAAGTTTTACATTACATTATAAAATGAAAAACTACTACAACAACATAATGTCTCAATAGACCACACTATTATCCCCTCATAAAATCCCTGCAGGTCATTCATAATTTACTTCTTCACTTCCCGGGAAAAATAAAACATAGAAAAGGGGTGAGCTCAAATGCCCAGTAAGGATAACAATATAGCGGAAACTTTCATAATAAGCATAAACATTTAAGGCAATGAATTACTAAAACAAAAGCCTTTTAAAATTGAACTTCAACATAGTATGGCAAAAGTAAAATGAAATAATGCCATTTATTTGTTCACATGGATATTCTACTAATCGAATAATCACATGCAAAAATCAATAACCACTTTCATAATGTTGGAATGCATAATGCCAGACTATCATAAACACATAGCCAAGGCCTCGTGCCAAGACTACAAATAAGATTTTGTCAAGGCCTTGTTCCAAGACACTAGTTTGTCTCATGAGACCTACCGATGCATCGAGGAGCTATAGCGGGCTCCACCCGTCACTTATTAAGTCCAATGCATTCCCATATGAAAAGGTTTAAACATAACATAAACATTCGTATTAAAACTAGCATACGAAATGTCAATAATTTCACCATAAACTATGAATGGTATAAAAATAGCACATCCACAGTCAAACATATCACAAAACCTTCAATACAATATAGAAGTTTTGTATCATAATAAAACAACTTCAAATAATCTTAAAATCCATCAAAGGATGTTGACATAGATGAAATCAAAATTCTTTTTAAAGAAATATCTCCTTTTATTTTGAAATCATTTAAGATCCATATAAAATAAAACATTTTCTTTGAAAATATTCTTATAAGCTTGTAAGGAAAGCTTTGAAGATTTTATAACGGCGTAAAATAACCGCACCCGCCGTATAAGTTAAAAAAAACATTCTTACCTCAATTCTGTCGAAAAGGTTAAAAAGGACCTTGTTTTGAAAACGACGGAAAGATTCCTTTATAAACCTCTTATAAAAAGTCAAAAAAAGGTATAAATTACTTTAAACCATATTCTTGTAAATAGTAAAAATGTTTTGAAATATATTTTTAAGAAACACGGATGTGGATGATAAAGAGATCCCAGTAGATTATTACATATAAACAACCTCGGATAATGAAGAGATTGTGAAATAACCCTTACCTTGTACTTTTCCTTGGTTGGGGTAGGTTAACCTCCTGTATAATGGTGAAATAATTGTTATTAAATTATACAAGAATCATATATATTAATATGATATCATATATGATCTTTTAACATTGATTTATTAATAATATCTTACAATTATCATCGTTTCGGGTGTTAACTTACTCATTTTCTTTTATATGTTTTTTTACATAAGCCATGTTTGTTGTATCTTATTCATATCCAGAATGATATCAAGTCCTTAAACATCATTTTTAAATCATAAAATGATAATTATACTTGAATGGATACGATGGAGAATGAATCTCATCGCGTTCGTGGAGACGGTAGTCCGTACGTACGCACGAGCGACAATATCATTCTTTTGATATTAAAATAATATATAAATGAATGGTATATCATATATAAAGAATCATTAACATGTTATATTTATTATTTACATGAGTTAAACATCATTATTATACCCATCCAAATAATATTATATTGAATAACAATTACACCACGACGTGGAGACGGTAAGCCGTACGTACGCAGGTATGGTGACATGTTATTCAAAGGGTGGATAGAATACTGAATATGGTTGTACCATACTTATAATAACATCACAGTATATGTGAGATACTGGAGTTATTATTTTAGAATGGTAAGAACAAAGGAAGAAGAAGTGGAAGAAAAAATGAACTTAGAAAAGGGTGGTGAAATCATTACCTCTTCTTCGGGTTCTTCCTTTTGATTTGATCAAAAGGGCTCCTTAGGTTGGCTTTCTGATCAAACTAAGGCCTCTAGGTTGTAGTGAGGGATGTTGGGAGATTATTTGGGCAGATTTTGGCCGAACCAAAAGGCTTTGAAGGTGTGAAGAAATGAGAAGGAGGAGTGCCCTTTTATAAGAGGGGTGAGGGGCACCTTTGGAAAAGCTAGAAATATTAATTTATAATAAATTCATATTCGGTTTCTAAAGGCTCCAAAGTTGACTATTCAAAGGATGAGGTGGGGATAGGTCGAAAACAACTCATCCAATAGAATTTAGACAGGTCTGGGTACTTATATTAACCTTATCTTTAAGTATTAACTCTAAGTTAATTAGTTTCACTTTTACAATGTCTCTTTGTATTTTTATATATTATGGTTAATAAACTTACTATATACATCCAAGAGACCCTCAAGTGGTCCATTAATGATTAACCTATCATAATATAAGTCTCTTGGCCGAACCTTAGATTTTTAGGAATTTAATATCAATTAATAATATAATATTTGTTTTAAGAACTCTTTTATGTCAATTTTGACACTATTCAATAGTTGATTTTTGAGAAACTTATAACAGATTTATTACTTCGAACAAAGTCCATTAAATCAATCCTAATATATCATATTAGCCTAGATAATTAGTTTAATTCATTAAAAGTTTCATATTATATTTATTTGGGTATTTATAATATCAATTAATTTAATTTTTCACTATTATAGTAATTACTGCATCATCATTGTGTCATAAATAAAATAACTTATTTAATGTCTAAAAATTATAAATAAAATATCATTATGTAGTAAATATTTTTATCTTTCTAATGAATATTTATAATCGAAAATCCAACATGTATAACCCTATGTAAAAATTGTTGTTCTAAAAGATATATGCTTGTGTCATTTTTGTATTCATTTTGACTTAATTAAAATAAAATGTCATTATCACTTACAAGTGGATCCATGGGGTCCCAAAATAGACCCAAAGATTCCCATGGTCGACCATATATCAACCAATAGGGTTAAGACACGTTTTTAGGGTAATTTATTATTATTATAATATTATTGTTTTAACCCTTATTTACCGGATTTACCCTTAACCATGGTAAATAAAATATTTACCGCAGTAATTATTCAAAATGTCTAAAAATAAAAGTTACCTATTTACACAATTTGAACATCCTGATTCCAAATATGGAATCCATTTTCCTAAATTAAAAACAAAGAAGTGGCAGAAATTAATTTAAAATTAATTCCCGCTGTCAAAACAAAAAGCGTGTTTTTAAGAGATAATAACTATCAAAAGATTGACACTTGTTTATGTTCGGTTTAATTGTAAAATTATGTCCAATGACCAACATTATATTAAATGGTAAAAATATATTCTAAATATACTTTAAAACTACTAAAATTCATAATTTATCATTATTAATTATTTTGATTAAAAAAGTTGTTTTTAATTAAAATTTAGTAATTTTCACTATTCATCAAAATATGAAAGTTATCCGAAAAGTACCAAAATTTCACCTTAGGCTAAATTCGATATTCCGAGTCCAAAAATGAAGTCCATTTTCAAATATAAAATATATATAATTTCAAAAATTAGGTATTACTATTCACAACGGCTAGTTTAATTAGTTGTGGTGTGTGTTAGAACTCGAGGTTGCGTACAACACACGCTATCGCATTATTCAAAGGGAAACGTACCGTAGAAGCTTGGGGTGTTACATTCTCCCCTCCTTCAAATAATTGCGTCCTCGCAATTTCTAGGGTATTACTGCATAAAAAGACTCGGGTGGTTCTTCATCATAAGTTCCTCGGGTTCCCACGTTGCCTCTTCCATCTTATGATTCCTCCACAAAACTTTTACCAGACGCGTCGTCCGGTTTCTCAGCACTTGTTCTCTCGTATCAAGAATCTTGATGGGCTCTTCGCAATAGGAACGATCGGGTTCCAGTTCTAATTCCTCATAGGTGAGTACATGCGTTGGGTCAGGCATGTATTTCCTCAACAGAGATACGTGGAACACATCGTGAACTTTGGAGAGACTTGGCGGCATTGCCAATCGGTAAGCTACAGCCCCAATTCGTTCTAGAATTTCGAAAGGTCCGATGTACCTGGGACTCAATTTACCTTTCTTACCAAAACTTATGACTCCCTTCCACGGAGATACCTTCAGGAAAACATGATCACCGACTTGAAATTCCAAATCCTTCCTTCGATTATCGGCATAGCTCTTCTGCCTACTTTGAGCTGCTTTAATGTGATTTTGGATTACCTTCACCTTTTCCACCGTTTCCTCCACCAGTTCTGGGCCTACAAGTTTTCTTTCACCAACATCATCCCAACAGGTTGGTGTACGACATCTCTTTCCGTATAACGCTTCATATGGTGCCATCTGAATACTCGAATGGAAGCTATTGTTATAGGAAAATTCTACTAGTGGTAAATATTGATCCCACATACCCTGAAAATCAAGTGAGCAAGATCTCAACATGTCTTCTAAGGTCTGAATAGTCCGTTCTGATTGTCCGTCTGTCTGAGGGTGGTAAGCAGTGCTCAAATGAAGTTCAGTATCCAGGGATTTCTGAAGACTTTTCCAAAATCTTGAAGTAAAACAGGGATCACGATCAGAAACAATCGATAGGGGTACTCCATGAAGTCTCACAACTTCATTAATGTATAGTCTTGCTAGACGTTCCAGGGGTAAATCTTCTCTTATAGCAAGAAAATGTGCTGACTTGGTAAGACGATCAACAATAACCCATATTGCATCGTTCCTTCTAGGAGTCTTTGGTAGCCCCATGACAAAGTCCATTGTAATATTGTCCCATTTCCACTCCGGTATGGGAAGAGGTTGCATGACTCCTCCAGGCTGTTGCCTTCCAGCTTTCACTTGTTGACAAACCATACATCTTGACACAAAATCAGCAATCTCCCTCTTCATGTTGTCCCACCAAAAATGTTCCTTCAAATCTCTATACATTTTGGTGCTCCCAGGGTGTATAGAGAAATTGGAACTATGAGCATCATCCAGCAATTCCCTTTTTAGATCAGATATATTGGGAACACAAAGTCTCTTCCCGAATTTCAAAATTCCACCTTCATACGCAAAGTCTCTCAATCTCCCATCATTCACAGCTTTAATCTTCTTTTGGAATTCTTCATCATCAGTCTGAGAACTCTTAATCCTTTCTAGTAAAGATGGTTTGGCAACCATTTGAAAAAGCATTGATGTTTCACCTTCCCTGGTTATTCCCATGTCCATCTTCACTAGCTCCATGAAAATTGGATCCCTTTCAATTCTCATATTGTTCAAAACTCCATGGTCTTTTCTACTCAAAGCATCTGCCACCTTGTTTGCCTTCCCTGGGTGGTAGTGTATCGTACAATCATAATCCTTGAGTAATTCAAGCCATCTCCTTTGCCTCATGTTGAGTTCTTTTTGTGAGAAAATATACTTCAAACTCTTGTGATCAGTATAAATCTCACATTTTTCACCATAGAGGTAGTGCCTCCATATTTTCAAAGCAAAGATCACTGCTGCTAACTCGAGATCATGAGTAGGATAGTTTTGTTCATGAATTTTCAACTGTCGTGATGCATAGGCAATAACTCTATCATTCTGCATAAGGACACAGCCAAGTCCTTTCTTTGATGCATCACTATAAATAACGAACCCATCATTCCCCGATGGTAGAGTCAATATAGGAGCATTGACTAATCTTCTCTTCAGTTCTTCGAAACATTCTTCACACTCTTTTGTCCAAACAAATTTAACCCCTTTACGTGTGAGCTTCGTTAATGGGTTATCCAATCGGGCAAAATTCTGGACGAAACGTCGATAATAACCTGCCAAGCCAATAAAACTACGTACCTCAGTTATACTCGTAGGTGCTGGCCATTCTTGGATTGCCTTGGTCTTAGAAGGATCAACAGAGATTCCATCTTTAGAGACAATATGGCCAAGAAAAGAAATCTCCTGAAGCCAGAATTCACACTTGCTAAACTTTCCATATAATTCATGCCTCCTCAGAGTCTTCAAGATAATGCGCAAGTGATTTTCATGATCTTTGTAGGTTTTGGAGTATACCAAGATATCATCAATAAATACCACCACAAATTCATCGAGATACTCCTTGAAAACTCTATTCATCAGATCCATGAATACAGAGGGTGCATTAGTCAATCCAAACGGCATTACAGTAAACTCGTAATGCCCGTACCTGGTTCGAAATGCTGTTTTCGGAATGTCTTCCTTCTTTACACACAACTGACGGTATCCAGATCGAAGGTCAATCTTTGAAAAGTATTGAGCTCCATGCAGTTGGTCAAATAAATCATCAATACGAGGTAGGGGATACTTGTTCTTTATCGTTATAGCATTGATCTCCCTGTAGTCGATACATAACCTCATAGATCCATCTTTCTTTTTAACAAAAAGAATAGGGGCTCCCCATGGAGAAACACTAGGGCGAATAAATCCCTTATTACTCCATTCCTCTAGTTGTTTCTTTAGTTCGACTAACTCTACAGTGGCCATTCTATAAGGGGTCTTCGATATAAGCCTTGATCCAGGAATCAAATCAATGGAAAACTCAACTTCTCGTTCTGGAGGATGTCCAGGTAAATCTTCCGGAAATACATCTACAAAATCTTTCACAACAGGTACATCCTCTATTTGAACATTCCTCTCCTCACCGATAGTTACTTCATTCTCTTCCTCCCCAATAATTGAATTAAGTTGAGCTACTGGGGGTGGATCGAAATAAGAATTAGGTGGTGACGATTCTGCTCTAAAAATAAGGTGCTCCTTATCATTATCATCAAGAATCGTAACCTCTTTCTTCTTACAATAAATCTTCGCATCATAGTCCGAATGCCAGTCCATACCGAGGATTATATCAAACTCAATCATAGGTATGACGATGAAATCAGCAGATAAAGAAAATTTATGTGCTCTAATGGGGACTGATTCACAAAAATTTGTTGCAACGATACTTCCCTTAAGAGTTTTAACTGACAACTCCCTTATTAAATCAAATTGGAAATATCTAATTTTCTTAGCAAACTGGGAAGATATGAAACAATGCGATGATCCAGAATCAAATAATGCATTTGCTAAACTTGAGGAAACCATTAAATTACCTGCCACCACGTCTTTCGGAGTTTCTACCTCAGCAGTAGTGATAGCACAAGCCTGGCCTTGATCCCTTGGCCTTTTCTGAGGTAAGTTCTCCTGATGCTTAGGACATGCATTTGCATAATGCCCCATCTCCCTGCAATTGTAGCACTGAACGTTGGTAGCTTCCTTCTTCCCCTTGCAATCATGAGCTTGGTGGCCTTTTTCACCACACTTGTAACAGACTCCCATTCCCTTCAAGCAAGTACCAGGATGTTTCTTCCCGCATTTACCACAAGATGGATATTCAACCTTTCCCTTCTTCCCCTTATTTCCATTCCCAGATTGATCAGCAGGTCTCTTCTTCTCTTGCTTCGCTTTAAAGTCATAAGACTTAGAGAATTCTTTTTCGGTCTTGATAGCACATGAGACAATGTCTTCGTACGACGAAAAGGATTGTGAGACTAATGCTCGACGGAGAAATGGTTTTAACCCATCAAAGAAACGATCAATCTTACTTCTTGGGTTGCGAATATAATCTCCAGCATACCTCGCTAACCTTGTAAAGTTAGCCTCATACTTTGTGACATTATCATCCTCCTTTTGTCTCAGACTCAGAAATTGCCTTTCCATATCTGCTCGATGGTCGCGAGGAAAGTATTTTTCTAAAAACAGATCTTTGAACTCCCTCCATTCCATGTTTGATACTTCATCATCTTCCTTCATGTTTTGAATCAATGACCACCATTGATCAGCATCTCCAGTGAGGCGGTAAACTGCCATGGTAACTTTTTCCCTTTCACTACTCCCCAAAGCCTGAAATATTTTCTCTAGGGAAAATATCCATTGCTCAGCTACTAAGGGATTTGTACTCCCATTGAACGTTGGTGGTTGTTGTCTCATGAATCGATCTAACATTGATCCTCCACGCTGCGGATCAGGGTGCTCCATACGGGTAAGGTTATTATTCATAACCTGAGCAAGTTGTCCCAGTACGGTGATTAGCTGATCAGCACCAGTTGCATCACCAGCCCCACTATAATTATCTTGAGCAGGAGGGCAATCCCTACATGGAGTGCGTGCATTGATACGGTTTCCATTTCTTCCACTAGGCGCCATTTCTAAACAATGGCATAAACTAGATCAGTTTATGAATCAAAATACATAATCCCATACTTATAAAACACTTAACATAAATTGAACTATTTATGGATATAATCCATAATCATAAAAATGTTTTCTTTGAGGAAGTATATACTCATAAACCCTTCATAATGATTTGTAAAGAAAATGAGAGTTATCCTAAGCATATCCCCCGGGAGTGTCGTAACCAAGAGTGCAGCAAGGCCCGTTGTCGTGCACCAGTTCCCGTTCGAGTCTAGCTCAAAGCGGTGTTTTCGGGTTTTACCCCTAGGTACATCTGTGCCAGAGCCGCCTCTACCTGCTCGTATCCAGACAGGGATGTATTGCTCGGAAAACTCACAAAATCTCTACAATACCAAAATTCTAGGAAGTTCTTCTATACTAATCCTCAAAGTTCATCTTAAGTCTACGTGCTCTAATCAGAGTTTATCTAAATCTAGCTTCCAAGGTTTGTACTAAACTTCCTCTGATACCAACTGTAACGCCCCGACCCCAGCTACCCAGAGTCGGTGCATTATTACATAACATTGGCATGATCATAAGAAAGATCAAATCTCGAAAGACCGATTGGTTTAGTAGCCTTGGAAAATGCCAGATATATTCATAAGTTTTACATTACATTATAAAATGAAAAACTACTACAACAACATAATGTCTCAATAGAACACACTATTATCCCCTCATAAAATCCCTGCAGGTCATTCATAATTTACTTCTTCACTTCCTGGGAAAAATAAAACATAGAAAAGGGGTGAGCTCAAATGCCCAGTAAGGATAACAATATAGCGGAAACTTTCATAATAAGCATAAACATTTAAGGTAATGAATTACTAAAACAAAAGCCTTTTAAAATTGAACTTCAACATAGTATGGCAAAAGTAAAATGAAATAATTCCATTTACTTGTTCACATGGATATTCTACTAATCGAATAATCACATGCAAAAATCAATAACCACTTTCATAATGTTGGAATGCATAATGCCAGACTATCATAACCACATAGCCAAGGCCTCGTGCCAAGACTACAAATAAGATTTTGTCAAGGCCTTGTGCCAAGACACTAGTTTGTCTCATGAGACCTACCGATGCATCGAGGAGCTATAGCGGGCTCCACCCGTCACTTATTAAGTCCAATGCATTCCCATATGAAAAGGTTTAAACATAACATAAACATTCGTATTAAAACTAGCATACGAAATGTCAATAATTTCACCATAAATTATGAATGGTATAAAAATAGCACATCCACAGTCAAACATATCACAAAACCTTCAATACAATAAAGAAGTTTTGTATCATAATAAAACAACTTCAAATAATCTTAAAATCCATCAAAGGATGTTGACATAGATGAAATCAAAATTCTTTTTAAAGAAATATCTCCTTTTATTTTGAAATCATTTAAGATCCATATAAAATAAAACATTTTCTTTGAAAATATTCTTATAAGCTTGTAAGGAAAGCTTTGAAGATTTTATAACGGCGTAAAATAACCGCACCCGCCGTATAAGTTAAAAAAAACATTCTTACCTCAATTCTGTCGAAAAGGTTAAAAAGGACCTTGTTTTGAAAACGACGGAAAGATTCCTTTATAAACCTCTTATAAAAAGTCAAAAAAAGGTATAAATGACTTTAACCCATATTCTTGTAAATAGTAAAAATGTTTTGAAATATATTTTTAAGAAACACGGATGTGGATGATAAAGAGATCCCAGTAGATTATTACATATAAACAACCTCGGATAATGAAGAGATTGTGAAATAACCCTTACCTTGTACTTTTCCTTGGTTGGGGTAGGTTAACCTCCTGTATAATGGTGAAATAATTGTTATTAAATTATACAAGAATCATATATATTAATATGATATCATATATGATCTTTTAACATTGATTTATTAATAATATCTTAGAATTATCATCGTTTCGAGTGTTAACTTACTCATTTTCTTTTATATGTTTTGTTACATAAGCCATGTTTGTTGTATCTTATTCATATCCAGAATGATATCAAGTCCTTAAATATCATTTTTAAATCATAAAATGATAATTATACTTGAATGGATACGATGGAGAATGAATTTCATCGCGTTCGTGGAGACGGTAGTCCGTACGTACGCACGAGCGACAATATCATTCTTTTGATATTAAAATAATATATAAATGAATGGTATATCATATATACAGAATCATTAACATGTTATATTTATTATTTACATGAGTTACACATCATTATTATACCCATCCAAATAATATTATATTGAATAACAATTACACCACGACGTGGAGACGGTAAGCCGTACGTACGCACGTATGGTGACATGTTATTCAAAGGGTGGATAGAATACTGAATATGGTTGTACCATACTTATAATAACATCACAGTATATGTGAGATACTGGAGTTATTATTTTAGAATGGTAAGAACAAAGGAAGAAGAAGTGGAAGAAAAAATGAACTTAGAAAAGGGTGGTGAAATCATTACCTCTTCTTCGGGTTCTTCCTTTTGATTTGATCAAAAGGGCTCCTTAGGTTGGCTTTCTGATCAAAGTAAGGCCTCTAGGTTGTAGTGAGGGATGTTGGGAGATTATTTGGGCAGAGTTTGGCCGAACCAAAAGGCTTTGAAGGTGTGAAGAAATGAGAAGGAGGAGTGCCCTTTTATAAGAGGGGTGAGGGGCACCTTTGGAAAAGCTAGAAATATTAATTTATAATAAATTCATATTCGGTTTATAAAGGCTCCAAAGTTGACTATTCAAAGTATGAGGTGGGGATAGGTCGAAAACAACTCATCCAATAGAATTTAGACAGGTTTGGGTACTTATATTAACCTTATCTTTAAGTATTCACTCTAAGTTAATTAGTTTCACTTTTACAATGTCTCTTTGTATTTTTATATATTATGGTTAATAAACTTACTATATACATCCAAGCGACCCCCAAGTGGTCCATTAATGATTAACCTATCATAATATAAGTCTCTTGGCCGAACCTTATATTTTTAGGAATTTAATATCAATTAATAATATAATATTTGGTTTAAGAACTCTTTTATGTCAATTTTGATACTATTCAATAGTTGATTTTTGTGAAACTCATAACAGAATGATTACTTCGAAAAAAGTCCATTAAATCAATCCTAATATATCATATTAGCCTAGAAAATTAGTTTAATTCATTAAAAGTTTCATATTATATTTATTTGGGTATTTATAATATCAATTATTTTAATTTTTCACTATTATAGTAATTACTGCATCATCATTGTGTCATAAATAAAATAACTTATTTAATGTCTAAAAATTATAAATAAAATATCATTATGTAGGAAATCGTTTTATCTTTCTAATTAATATTTATAATCGAAAATCCAACATGTATAACCCTATTTAAAAATTGTTGTTCTAAAGGATATATGCTTGTGTCATTTTTGTATTCATTTTGACTTAATTAAAATAAAGTGTCATTATCACTTACAAGTGGATCCATGGGGTCCCAAAATAGACCCAAAGATTCCCATGGTCGACCATCTATCAACCAATAGGGTTAAGACACGTTTTTAGGGTAATTTAGTATTATTATAATATTATTTTTTTAACCCTTATTTACCGGATTTACCCTTAACCATGGTAAATAAAATATTTACCGCAGTAATTATTCAAAATGTCTAAAAATAAAAGTTACCTATTTACACAATTTGAACATCCTGATTCCAAATATGGAATCCATTTTCCTAAATTCGAAACAAAGAAGTGTCAGAAATTAATTTAAAATTAATTCCCGCTGTCAAAACAAAAAGCGTGTTTTTAAGAGATAATAACTATCAAAAGATTGACACTTGTTTATGTTCGGTTTAATTGTAAAATTATGTCCAATGACCAACATTATATTAAATGGTAAAAATATATTCTAAATATACTTTAAAACTACTAAAATTCATAATTTATCACTATTAATTATTTTGATTAAAAAAGTTGTTTTTAATTAAAATTTAGTAATTTTCACTATTCATCAAAATATGAAAGTTATCCGAAAAGTACCAAAATTTCACCTTAGGCTAAATTCGATATTCCGAGTCCAAAAATGAAGTCCATTTTCAAATATAAAATATATATAATTTCAAAAATTAGGTATTACTATTCACAACGGCTAGTTTAATTAGTTGTGGTGTGTGTTAGAACTCGAGGTTGCGTACAACACACGCTATCGCATTATTCAAAGGGAAACGTACCGTAGAAGCTTGGGTTGTTACAGATTATATAATAATTTCCCATCTCATTTTTATCTAATTGAATATGAAGGCCTTACTCATGTATAAACGTGGATTATACTCTACATGAATTATTTAAATTCTTTTGACATTTTCACCAATCATAGATTATTGTATATATTTACATAATTTCTATATAATATATTTACCACATTATTATAATTATTTACATGTAAATTAATATTTACCATCATCTCTCTCCATCCATTGAAAAATGAAAACTCACATATGTGTAAGTGTGGAATACGATCTCCATTAGGTGATGTAAATAATATTTCATCACCCACAAACATGTAAATTCTTAAAAGGGTACATAATAATAATATATGTTATTTTTAGAAATGATTATAACTCTCAGTCCATGACCATGTTGATTGGAATGAAATCATTAAACCAAAAAATGCATGAAAAATATTAATATTGACACCCAAATGTTGATTTTTTATGAATAATTGTAAATTAAGGGGTTATTTAAAATTATAACGGAATAATATATGTTAATATATGTTTAAAAAAAATTAGTTCATTAAAATAAAAAAAATTAAATACATGAGTTCATAGTTTGAATGAAACAAGTTAAAATATGAGGTTATTGATTCCTTATCTCAATTTTATTTCACTGAGTTATGTTAAATATTTACCCACATATTTACTTTTTGTGGTGTATATAATTCCATGAATAAATTTATTATTTCTTTCAGGTAAAAGATTAATATTTAAAGATAAATCTATATTTCCCCCTTGCATGTCATTTTAGTATAATGATTATCACAATTATATGTGTTTGTGTTCCAATCCACATTCCATGCTAAATTATATATTTCCTAATTTAAAATTTGGAAACATATAAGATTTTTCATTTCAAAAGACCATAAATATTATTTTTCAATTTTTTTTCTTTTAATTAAAAAAACCATTTCCCCATCTATTATATGAAAAAAACCAACTTATATAATCATAACTTATTTAGTTTTTTGTTTATAATTCATTCTCTTACCTATCTACTGTTTTCAAATTTTTTTATGAATGAATCTACTAGAAAAAAAAATGATTAATAATTAGATTACATTTTACATTTTACATTCCAAATTTTATATAATACTAATCATTTTCAATTATATTTCTTATGAATCAATTTTGACTTTTTGTAATATTATTAAAAGAATATTATTTATTATTTTCGAATTGATCTATTTTTACACTATCATAAGCTTTATTCATTATCATTATTCATGTACAAGATTATATTATTCTTAAATGAACAAACTATTTATTTTTTATTGAATTTTTTAGGTTTTAAATGATTTCAAAGAAATATTATATCTCTTAATTATTAGATAATAAATATGATTAATCTTTCATTTTTTTTATCTCTCTTTATATGATTTATAAATTGATATTCATTAATAGGATTTTGATCAAGTGATTCTATAAATTTTCATATTCATGATGGATTATGAGAATTATTTTCTACAGATTTTTTTTAAAACGTTTTTCCCTTCCACAATATTATTAAATTACGATGAAATATTTAACGTTATTATGATCATTTGGATAAATTGGTTTGGTTTTAATTTTTTGAATGGCACATAATGGATTATATATATCTCTAAAGCATTATGAAATTATTAATATCTCATGAGATTTCATGAATTTGAATGTTGAGTGAACCCAATCCACCATAGTTAATTATCCGATATAATTATGGGAATCAATAGTGAACCATATCCACTCTGAGTTTTTTTTCACTACGATATTCATAGTAGTGATCATGGTATATGGAAATGATTTTAAATGTAGACAATTTTCTATAAATTTATTAATTATTTCTGATATAGTCTCTTATGTGCCATTATTAATAACTGACAATTCCTCACTCTTATGAATGAGGTCATTTTATTTTATTAAAACCCATTTTCATGAATCAAAATTTATGATTTCTATATTTTTTGGTATACGTTCCTATATTATGATCATGTTTTAAACCCTTATAATTATCTTATTATCTATAATGATTATGATTTGGTATCTACCTTGTATAACCTATTTTATAATTTTAGCTAAAATTTCCATTTTCCCACATCAATAGGTTATAATGAATCATATTCAATAGGATATGTCTATGAAATGATGTTTTTGAGGATAACATTTTCAAAAATATTAATGATATTTTATTATATATATTTATTATATATATAGTATCTAATGAAACTAATCCTTCGAATTTCATGGGTGTGTATAATTTTGATATTAATAAAAAATCATATAAAAGATTTGAAATTTATTTTAGTGATTAATTGGTTACATTAGTTGGTATAAAATTGACTATATAAAGAATATTTATTTTTATTTGGATTTGGGTGTATGGGTACCATAATATCACATATGGAATCAAATGATGGGATCATTATATTTAGGAATTATTATTAGAAACATTTAATAGTAACCTTTGGGATATATATAATGGTTGTATTCTATATTTTTTGGAAAAGTAATGAATCTATGGTTTCATCATAATGAAATGACTTATTAGATACTAACAATAATATTGATGTTATGAAACTGATCATCATAGGGGTAACAACCACTAAAATGATGGATGTTTATTAATTCAATATCAACATATCGCTTGGTATGGAGGCCTAACTCTACAGATATGTTTTCACAACTAGGATATATATTTTTTAAATTCAAGATAACATTATAAATCATAATGAGGGGTTGAATTATATTTTTGATTGAAACATATATTTTCATTGTGTAAGAAGATTGTGTTTTCGAATTAGAAATTGTACAAATAATATACATTATAATTTAATTTTTTATACTAAATGTTAATGCATGATATTCATAGTATGATTTATGTTTTCTATTAGCTGGTGAATTTAGGATGAGTACCATGTTTAGTGAACTTCATGGACAATTCAATGATTGTTGTCATGAAACAAATTGGGAATGTGTGCAAGGATTAAAAATCTTGTGGACAACCTCACACAATTCTCTCAATATTATAATAGTAGAATAAATCATATTGAACTAAAACAACTACCATATGAATAATAACTCACTACTATGTCTTTTATATGGAACCTTCCACCTTCTTTCAGGTGTCCTTTGGTCCACTATTTACATAGATATGAATTAGTGGTACAAAAATTATGTTTTCCATTCTCTAGTGCTCAGACCATGAGAAGGGTTTTTTTATCATTCATAATGTTAAATTGATCAATATTACTATCATATTAACTATATAATTGAAGGAGATTAAATTTAATCAAAAATATATAATGAGATTAAAAATTAATATTTTAATAATTATTTTCTATAGACACAGTGCATTAAAATGGAGTTGGAAAACCGATAGCTAATAAATAAAGATGATCAAAACATTATTACATTTGAGGGAAATGCCCCAAGGTATTAAACGTATGATTCTGGATTTTTCAGTAACCCTATAATTTTTTTATTCTTTATTTTATTAAGACCATATATTTTAATTTATTTAGATTTAAGATACGTTAATTGCTACGTTGAAATTGTCTGTTCTGATCAAAAGAGAGAAATAGAGTGTGGTGAATCTTATTTTTCTCATGGTTATGTGGACAATAAAAAAGTTGAAATTTTAAGGAAATTATAATAATAAAAACCAAGGAGAAATTAACTTCAATATACCATGACGATAAAAATGTGGAATGAATCATGGGATAAATTTTATTGTTGGAAAATGTAGATTTTTGATGTGTTGAAAATCAGTCTATATAAAAAATAAATGTTAAAGAGATATGAATAGTTTGATTAATCCTGAAAATAAATATCTATTGAACGCACCAACCACATTCTTATTCAATAATGTAATAGAAATTATACATTATATGAATTTGTTCCTTAATATGTCGCCTGATTATTTTAATTATTATCAACAATATCCAAAGTCAAATAAAAAAGTGATAGATTATGATATAATATTTATTGAACTAGGTAATTAGAATAATGAGGTGAGTGATAAACATATCATACATTATAGATATAAATTCGTATTTTTCAATTTCGGTTTGAGATTCTCCTTTTTACCTGAAAAACATGATAAGACTATAATATAACCAGCTCATTGTTAAGGTATTTATTTATCAATAAAGAACCTAATGGTATGATGATTTATTTTCAATTCTATAAATAAACATTTATAGTTTTTTGGGATAGTGATACATTAAAATAAGGCTATTTTTTCATTTAGTTGTTATTATTGTGAATTTAGGAATGTATTAGATATCTTTATATAGATCCAATAAAAATTTATGATTATGGGAAGTCAAAATTGATATTTTGATTCAAATTATAATCTTCAAATTATGTTTTTATGAACATTAACATCCAATGGAAATTATATCCTTTATATATATTTTAATATCTATCCACATATAGTAATTATCTGAAATATTTTAGGAGAAACTCAACAATGAATATATCCCTTTTGATAGAGTATATTAAAATGTATAGATTGAAGAGATTCATTTATTTTAAAAAAAAATGATAGTTTGTTCTTAAATTTAACATAGACATGGGGGGATCCACTTAATTCAATGAATACTTTTATATTGGGCCCAATTATGCTATAGGAATTAAAAATTAGCTCTTGGATAATCTGTAAAATTGATGCATTTTCCCTAGTGTGTCACCATGTGGTGCACATCTTCTTTTAGTTATTAATAAGGATGAGTCAATGTGTCTTTATGATAATTATAATACTTTTAACCAGATAAATATTATGAAAAAGTATCCTTAAACTTGTATTGGTGACTTTTTTGATATATTTCAAAGATATCATTAATTTATCATGATTAATACTCAATATTTATGTCACTGGTTTACAGTCAAAATTGCAGATATGCCCCAAACTACCTTACAACCATGGTGCTAGCACTATTATTTTGTAGTGACTCAATTGGGAAATTATGATTCCCATACTATATTTATGGATCAAGTTTGTGTAGTTGATATAGGTTAAATTTATTTTTTTTTATTTTATATAAATTACTTTACATACATTCTAAAAGTATGGAATAATATGATGATAAATTGAGTATTTGTTAATAACCATGAGAAAGGATATACAATATGATAAAATTTAGAAAAAAATGAATTATTTCTAATGAAAGTAGCATTCCGGGGTCACATAATTAAAATTTTTGTTTTATATGTTTATATATTAAAAAAAATTGTTGGTTAATTGACCATACCAACCATGGTGACTGAGATCTAAATTTTTTTAGAGGTATGTGTAATAACATGGGTTTTTTATGAGGTACATATCTCGTATATTTAGCTTTTATTACTTATTTCTACCTAATATGAATGCTCATTGAGGTTATGGGGGTATTTTGTGTGTTAAGGGATTTTTTGGAGACCAAAACCATATATTTTTGTGAAAATATGGTTGGATTCATGGTTATAAGAAACCATGGGGGAATTTCAACATAATAACTGTAAAACATTCAAGTCCTCTTCAAAAGGAAAGAGAATCTGTCACAGGTTTTCAAAAAACATAGATAAAGGATTATTCTGGTTGGATAGCATCTATAGTGTGTGATATTTGACTAAGACATGGTTTTGCAGGGTCAGTGAAATTATGAAAACAAATTGTGTGAGCTAGTCCTCATTATAGTAAAGAGTGTTAGCTTGGTGCACAGTTTGGCCAACCAAGCATCCAAGACATACAACCAATTATTTTTTGGAAAAATTAATTTTTTCACTTAAATAAATATACAACTAAATCATAATTTATATCACCTTCCCTTTGCATAGACACTTGTTCTGATATGACTTTTTCAATCATAATTGAAGTGTTTTCCAAAGATTCCCCTTCCAAACATAGAATCGAGTGATGATCGTCCAATCAGATTCCTAATGGTAAATAATACATTCCTTTTGTGTTTTCATTCATTTATCTTTAGTTAGAATAATTTATTTAGGTGTAATATAATATTCCTTTTTTGTAAGATCATCATCTGTTCTTTTTTTTATAATCCAAATCTTTGTCGAATCAGAAGTAAATACAGAATGAGCACTCTAATACATACCTTCAATAGGTTCTATCATGATTTTTACTCAAATCTGAAGTATATATGTCACGAACCGCCTTCACCAAAAGGATGGAAGGGTCAGCATATTTCCAGGCCCTTCCTTCATTAAGTTGAAGGAGAGATAATGACCCCCAAAACCCACCTTCAATAGGTCCCGGAGTGGCGACTAGAACCAAGGGTATATAAATTTCACACAAATGGAAGGAATTACCCTTTTTATTTTATAGGATCGAGAGATAAGGGGAAGAAAATCCAACAACACCAAGGTATAAAGAAAAGTAAAGCCAAAAGTAAACCATTCCCACATGCATGTTTCAAAAGTAAAAGCCACAAAATGCAAAAGGTGACTACAAGGTAAGTACCAAAGGGAAAAGAAAAACAGCAACTGCAACTGCTCCAATGGTCTGAGCTAGTAAGGTCCTGCGTGATCCTCAAAGTCCTCCTAGAAACCTGAAAGAAGTTTTATATACGTAGGGTGAGCATAAAAGTACACTAAGTAGGGAATACCAAGACTCCCATGCACAAGTGGGGGAACGTACTAAAGTCCCGTGAGAAAAAGAGTAAACCAAACACCTAACAATGCAAACTATCCACCCCAGGCCTCACCAAGGCTCACTCCCCAAATAATGTAAGTCAAGTAATATATATATTAAGAGCACATCGATGTTTGGGTACCCCGTGCCACTTTCCCATGGGTTATTGAGACATCCTATGCATCGGACCAATCCCGCCATTCTCACCGCAGTCCCACTGCCACACCTGCCCGCACACACCTGGGCCACAACCACACGCAGTACCACTGCCGAAATCCTGCCCGCACACACCTGGGCCTCAACTGCACGCAGTCCCACTGCTGAATCCTGCCCACACACACCTGGGCCACAACTATCACATGTAACCATTCCTGCAAACACCTAGTCCAAAAAAACCACCATCACGCCCGAAGACACCTGGGCCTCATCCTGAAGACGCTTGGGAAACCACCTGCCACACACACCTGGCCAACCACCACACTACCCCGCCCGAAGGTTCTTGGGCTAATAATGGACCTCAGGCCATCATAGCCTACCCGAAGATACATGGGCTATCCAAGAAAGGGAGCAGAAAAGGAGATAATAACCAGCCACTAAGAATAGTGTTGGGAAAAACACCCTCCCCCATGAAATGGGGGTGTTCGGCACTAAGTGCTCAACTTGGGTGGGGTGTGAATAAGAAACACAAAGCTATAGATATATATATATATATATAGGTAACAAGCACTCACCCAAATCTAGGTTTTTCTTCAGACAGCCTACAGATCACAACAACACTCAAGTCCGAGTCATGACTCATGCTAACAACCCATTTGTCCCCTTTCTTATTTCATGTTCAGTAATAATGTTTACATTTAAGCACTACTGGGAAACTAGTAGGCATAGGCATAAGTCCAAGAAAGTAAACAGTCAAACATCAACCAAAACGCCCACACCTGGTTCTCAACAACAGAGGATTCCACCCCAATTCGTGATATAAATAAGTAACCACCCGGATTTAAAACTCACAACCACCGAATCCATACCAACAGGAGATCCCATCACCCAAATTCACACTACCACCAAGAGTATAAAAGAACAGGGGATCCCATCCCCTCCCACATCTCCAACAATCGGCCCGAAAGGAAAACAACCAACTACCACCACCAACACAAGTCAGGGATTGCCGGTATTTTCAGATTTAAATGACTTAACACACTCCATGATTCAAATTCCGTGTGTTATAACCGGGAGTTATCACAAAAGGGTTGATCCTGGTGCTTTCAATTTATTCAGTCGGATATACGTGATTAACCAATTCACCTTTCACAGCAGGAATTTACAACCACAAACAAGTCATTTAAAACATCAGCAGGGTTCATTAGTGCACAAACAACGACCACTAATGGCCTCGAATTTCAGGAGGCATAAGCCATCACAACTCAACAAGATGGTCATAGAAGAAACAACATCAAAATATAAAACACCATAAACAATCACAACCCCCCCCCCCCTCTTTCATTATAGAATTCCTTCATTATATTTAATTAGATCTAGTTTACCCAATCCTTCAGAATCAAAATCATGCCCACCCCGCATGATACACAAAAGAGAGAGGCAAAGGAGAAATTACCTACTTGTTGATAGATGATCGACATTTTGGCCGGGGCGCGGAACTTTACGGATAACGATGCACCTGATTCACCAGAAGTTGTTTTTGAAAATCCACGATCGAGGAAAGGAGAAACCACGGCTAACCCTTAGTTTATAAGAGTCGGGGACGGTTGAGGTGAAAACGCGAAACCGTGTAAGGCGCGGGGGTCTTGGGTTGACCACGCGGCTCCACTCTTCATTAAAAAGGGGGGTCGGGTGGTTTAAGCCGACTCATGAATTGATTAAGTATTTAATTAAAGCTCTTATGCACGTTACGGGTCTTAAAAACACGCTTAAACGAGTCAGAACAGGGTTCAAAACCCTATTTGCGCAAAGGAGCGCTACTGACGCCGATCGGTCTCACCGACCGGTCTCACCGAGACACGACCCTGATTTTGGCAAAGGGAAGGACCAAGAGAGTCTGGGTCATCACATCAGATACCTCTCAAACTGTTCTTGTCCTCGAGAATTTTAACAACCTAGAAGGGAAGGGCGGGTCCAAGAAACCACCCCGGAAGATACCACTCAAGAGTGAACCTCATCATTAACTAAGAACACCTTCCTGTCACGAACCAAGCAATATACCATGCCAAACCGCCCGGGCATGTGGGTTGGGGAGTCTCCTCCCCCATTTCAAGATATTATCCGCTTTGTGCGACACTGACTCGCCCGCACGGGTTTAATCGCATCCACCTTAATGCGTCTTGATTAGAGGTCGGGTTCTCTCTTTCCCCATAGTCGGGGCTTTTCACACACAAGCAGAGGAAGAAAACCAGTACATTTCATAGCCAAAAAAAACGTTCTATCACAACAGGTACAAAAAGGAACAAAACTTAAAACAACTCTGGGTACTGGGTACGAATCTGTGCTTCCCTCTCCCATGTACTCTACTCAAGCCCACCATGTCTCCACAACACGCGAACCAAGGGAATGGTCCACCCGCGAAGCACCTTTTCCTTGCGATCCTCGATCACCACTGGTCTCTCCACAAAGGTCACATCGTCCTAGATGTCCAGCTCACCCCAATCAAGGACCTGTGAATCGTCGTGCAGATATCGACGGAGCTGGTACACATGAAAGACATCATGTTTCTTTTGTAGCGGCGGTGGAAACGCTATCTGGTAAGCCACTTCACCGACCCACCGCAACACTTGGAAGGGTCCGATGAATCTGGGAGAAAGCTTACTCCCTTTGCCGAACCCCCGCTGCCCATGCCGAGGGGAGACCTTTAAGAACACATGGTCCCCAACCTCAAACTCCAAGGGCCTCCTCCTAGTATCAGCATACGACTTTTGTCGGTCCTGGGCCGCCTTCATCCTTTCCCGTATGAGCTGAACCTTCTCTGTCGTGTTCTGCACCACCTCCGGACCAAGGATGCCTGCCTCTCCTACTTCGGTCCAACACACAGGCGAACAACATGGCCTCCCATACAAAGCTTCAAATGGGGCCATGTCAATGGTACAATGGTAGATATTGTTGTAAGAAAACTCTACCATAAGAAATTATTGCACCCACGATCCTCCTGAGTCCAGAACACATGCTCGCAGCATATCCTCAAAGGTCTAGATGGTGCGCTATGTTTGTCCATCCGTCTAGGGATGGAAAGTAGTGCTAAGGCATAACTGGGTGCCAAACACATGTTTCAATCCTCTCCAGACTCACGAAGTAAACTGTGCATCCCTATCTGAGACTATAGACCTCGGGACTCCATGAAACCACACCACCTCAGCCACGTACTTCCGTGCCAAAGCATCCATAGCACTCGACTCCCTGATCGCCAGAAAGTGAGACGATTTCTTCAACCTGTCCACTACCACCCAGAAGGTGTTGTACCCTCCTTGGGCCTTGGGTAGTCCCATGACGAAATCCATTGAGATGTCATCCCACTTCCACTCGAGGACATCTAGGGGCTGTAGTAGGCCACCTGGAACTCGGTGTTCAGCCTTCACTTGCTGACACACTAGGAACTTGGCCACAAACTCTGCCATAGCTCGCTTAACTCCGGGACACCAAAACAGCCTCTTCAAACCCTGGTACATCTTGGAAACTCCTGGGTGTACCACTAGGGGTGAGTTGTGGAACACACTGAGAACATTTTCGCGCATCGCCTCCGGGACAAACAACCTTTTCTAGAAAAGCATCTAGTTCTGACCATCCTCTGTCCATCCTTCTAGAGCATTGCCCTGGTCAACTTGGTCACGCATGACATCACACTCTAGGTCTCCCCAATGAGACTCCTCCACTTGCTGAAACAGGGATGACTGTACTATCATCTGATATAGGCAGCCTCTTCCACTATCAATCTTTGCATCCAGGTGTAAGGCATCCAACTCTTCCATTTCCTTCCAGGCGTCCGCCGACTCTCGGACCGCATCCTTCTGCATCCTCCTTCTCAAGGCATCGGCCACCACATTGGCCCTACCCTCAGTATAAGAGATCTCGAAGTCGTAATCTTGGAGGAACTCCACCCATCTCCGCTGTCGCATGTTTAAGTCCCACTGGGAGAAGATATACCTCAATCTTTTGTGATCCGCGAAGACCAAAGAGCATTCCCCGATGAGGTAGTGTTGCCATAACTTTAGTGCAAAAATGACCGCTGCAAGCTCTAGGTCGTGGGTGGCGTAATTACGCTCATTGGAATGCAGCTTCCTAGACCCATAAGAGATCACCCCTTGTCGCTGCATCAACACGCATCCCAGGCCCTGTCCCGAAGCATCACAGAACACCTCATAAGCTCCCCATTCTTCTGGTAATCTCAGCACTGGGGCACTGACCAACTTCTCCTTCAGATAGCTGAAGGCTGACTGGCACTGCTCACTCCATACAAAAGCCTGGTCCGTCATGGTCAGATCCGTCAAAGGGGCTGCTACTCGATAGAAGATGGGTACGAATCTCTGGTAGTAACCCGCCAGCCCAAGGAATCTTCCGACTTCCACCACATTCTTGGGTGCTGCCCAAGAAACAACTGCCTCAACCTTTGATGGGTTGATCGCTACCCCCTGCTCAGACACTACGTGCCCGAGGAAGTGCACTTCTCGTGTCCAGAACTTTCATTTTGACAACTTCCCATATAGCTGCTACTGTCGGAGGACCTCCAAAACTATCCTCAGGTGCTCTTCATGGTCCTCCTCTGATCTAGAGTAGACCAGGATGTCGTCAATGAACACAACCACGAACTGATCCAGGTACTCCTGGAATATGGAGTTCATAAGCCCCATGAACACATCCGGGGCGTTCGTAACACCAAAGGGCATGACTATGAACTCGAAGGGTCCATACCTGCACCTGAACGCTGTCTTCGGGATGTCGCTCTTTTTCACCCTCAGCTGGTGGTACCCAGACTGCAGGTCGATCTTCGAGAACCATCCAGCCCCTTTCAGCAGGTCGAAAAGATCATCTATCCTTGGAAGAGGGTAGCGATTCTTGATCGTCACCTGATTCAACCTCCTGTAGTCTATGCACAAACTAAGACCACCATCTGCCTTCTTTGCAAACAAGACCCGAGAACCCCACGGTCACGCACTCGGACGAACATAACCCCTACTTCATCAAATCGTCAATCTATATCTGTAATGCTCGCAGCTCCGAAAGTGCCATCCGGTAAGGAGCCATCGAGATTGGACGAGCGTCGGGCTGCAGGTCTATCCTGAACTCGATATCACGTCGAGGGGGTAGAGTCGTCACCGCAGGAAAGATGTATGTAAACTCACGGATGATCTTGGGCACTTCCACCATTTCTGCATCTACTGATTCTACCGTCAGCTCGGTTAACAAGGAGAGGAGAGGTTCCTCTCTCCTGTTTCCCTTCGGACTGCTCCGCTCGTCGGTGAAGGTAACACGCCGGCTGTCCAAGTCTAAGAACACCACCCTTCTTCGAAAACAGTCGATGATGGCGCACACAGAAAATAGCCAGTCGATGCCTAGGATGACATCACATGGCTGAATCTGTAGCAGAAGAAGATCCCTAACCGATTGATGTGGCCCTAACATCAGTCTACATCCCCGACAAACGGACAACAAGTCGGTCTGACCTCCAACTAGTGTGCTCAACACCAGGGTCACTGGAAGTCTCTTGGCATCTATACCCAAGTCACGGGCTAGAATGGGTGCAACGAAGGAGTGCGAAGCTCCGGTATCGAACAAAGCATAAGCAAGAGTGCTAAACAGACTGATCGTACCTCGAACAACCTCTGGCCCTGCTGGAACTGTTGCCTCTGTTGCGTGCAACTGTCCACACCCAGCTCCCCTTCACCTCAGCTGTCGGCCACCTCCCCGACCACGCCCTGGTCGAGGTCCCTATGGAGCACCCTGAGGTCGGCCTCCTCCTATATCTTCCCTCGGAGGAGCGGGAGCTCGCTATCCCTACTGCTGCTGCTGGAAAGGTCTGGCTGGAAGCTGCTGCTGGGGCGGGTGATGGGGCTGATTGCCACTGCTGTACTGCACCTGGTCTAGTCACTGACTCCAGAGATGCCCAGGGCTCCCACAGATGAAGCACCGCGGTCCCGAGCCTGTAGGAAAAGGGCGAGGGTCGGGGGATCGAAACTGAAACTGCTGCGGACAGCTCCCTGCGGGTAGGAACCTAGAGGGTCCTGACGCTGGAGGTCTGGTGCTGATGGATTTCCCCTTTGATGGTCCCAGCTGGATCCCCTCTCGCGACACTCCCCCTAGAGCATGAATCCTCTCCACCACTTAGGCCTTCTTTTGGACCTCCAAGTACGTCGGCAGGGTAAAGGGGGTAACAGCATACTGGAGGGAGGGTCGGAGTGCCTCCTCCAAACGTCTTGCCCGAGACTCCTCGTCGGGAAAGAGGTCTGGAGAAAAACGTAGGAGGTCCTTGAACTTGATCTCTAGCTCCCTCACAGACATACTCCCCTGCTGGAGGGAGAGTACTTCCTGCCTCTTTTCTGCCTTCATCGTCAAGGAGAGGAATTCCGCCCGGAACTCCTTCTCGAAATCCACCCAAGCCACCTCAGACTCTCTCCTCTCCCCCAGGTAAAGCATCCACCACTGACGTGCTGCTCCCCGCATCTGGCTAACGTCCAGAAGACCCCAGTACTCAGTCGGGGCCCAAATCAGGCCGAAGGCTATAACTAGCTCCTCTAGCCAGCCTTTTGTCTTCATATCGGAGGTGCTGCCCTCATACTTCTCGAGGGCCTATCGCTGGAAGGCTCGAAGAGTCTTCTGCCACCGGTCGTCCTATTCCTCTCGATCAGCTCTCTGCCGATTGGCCAAAGTAGTCTCCGGGGCCTCGATCACTTGTACCACACATGGTCGCCTTCCAGTTGCCATAGCTGCATGGTAAACAAGGAATTCCTAAGCCCATGTAGTGCAGAATATCGTCCTTAAAACTTCTTAAAATTTAATTTATTCTTAATTCCCAAGACATCGCAGAAACACAAGAACACAAGTCATTATGACGCATGTACCTTTCCTAGGGTCTCTACCCTGCAATCAGTGTGGCCTCACTTGGTCGTTCGGTAGGTCCAGAGTCCTTGCATCGGATCACGGGTGGCCCTAAAATCACGTGTCCTAGCTGGTCTTCCCTGGCCTAATTCACACACCATGGTCACCCAACACTATTGCCTTACCATCCCATGAAATCCTCACTGTGCCTAACTCCAGACTCCATCCTATCTCTCAACCACGTTCTCCATTGATACCATTCTGTCATGACCCGCCTTCACCAAAAGGAGGGAAGGGTCAGCAGATTTCTAGGCCCTTCCATATTTAAGTTGAAGGAGAGAAAATGACCCCTGAAACCCGCCTTCAATAGGTCCCGGAGTGGCGACCAACACCAAGGGTATAGAAATTTCTCACAAATGGAAGGAATTACCCTTTTTATTTTATAGGATCGAGAGATAAGGAGAAGAAAACCCAACAACACCAAGGTAAAAAAGAAAAGTAAAGCCAAAAGTAAACCATTCCCACATGCATGTTTCAAAAGTAAAATCCACAAAGTGCAAAAGGTGACTACAAGGTAAGAACCAAAGGGAAAAGAAAAACAACAACTGCAACTGCTCTAAAGGTCCGAGCTAGTATGGTCCTGCGTGATCCCCGATGTCCTCCTGGAAACCTGAAAGCAGTTTTATATACGTAGGGTGAGCATACAAGTACACTCAGTAGGGAAAACCAAGACTCTCGTGCACAAGTGGGGGAACGTACTAATGTCCTGTGAGAAAAAGATTAAACCAAACACCTAACAAGGAAAACTATCCACCCCAGGCCTCACTAAGGCTCACTCCCCAAATAACGCTAGTCAAGTAATATATATATTAAGAGCACATCGATGTTTGGGTACCCCGCACCACTTTCCCACTGGTTATTGAGACATCCTACGCATCGGACCAATCCCGCCATTCTCACCGCAGTCCCACTGCCACACCCGCCCGCACACACCTGGACCACAACCACACGCAGTCCCACTACCGAAATCCTTCTCGCACACACCTGGGCCTCAACTACACGTAGTCCCACTGTTTAATCCTGCCTGCACACACCTGGGCCACAACTATCACACGTAACCATGCCTGAAAACACCTAGGCCAAAACAACCACCATCACGCCCGAAGACACCCGGGCCTCATCCCGAAGACGCTTGGGAAAACACCTACCGCACACACCTGGCCAACCACCACACTACCCTGCCCGAAGGTTCTTGGGTTAATAATGGACCTCAGGCCATCACAACCTGCCCGAAGATACTTGGGCTATCCGGGAAAAGGAGCAGAAAAGGAGCTAATAACCAGCCACTAAGAATAGTGTCGGAAAAAACACCCTCCCCCATGAAATGGGGGTGTTCGGCACTAAGTGCTAAACTTGGGTGGGGCGCGAATAAGACACACAAAGCTACAGATATATATATATATATAGGTAACAAGCACTCACCCAAATCTAGGTTTTTCTTTAGACAGCCTACAGATCACAACAACACTCAAGTCCGAGTCACGACTCACGCTAACAACCCATTTGTCCCCTTTCTTATTTCACGTTCAGTAATAATTTTTATGTTTAAGCACTACTGGGAAACTAGTAGGCATAGGCATAAGTCCAGGAAAGTAAACAGTCAAACATCAACCAAAATGCCCACACCTGGTTCTCAACAACAGAGGATTCCACCCCAATTCGTGATATAAACAAGTTACCACCCAGATTTAAAACTCACAACCACTGAATCCATACCAACAGGAGATCACATCCCCCAAATTCACACATCCACCGAGAGTATAAAAGAACAGGGGATCCCATCCCCTCCCACATCTCCAACAATCAACCCGAAAGGAAAAAAACCAACTACCACCACCAACACATGTTAGGGATTTCCGGTATTTTCAGATTTAAACGACTTAACATACTCCATGATTCAAATTCCGTGTGTTATAACCGGGAGTTATCACAGAAGGGTTGATCCTGGTTCTTTCAATTTATTCAGCCGGATATACGTGATTAACCAATTCACCTTTCACAGAAGGAATTTACAGCCACAAACAAGTCATTTAAAACATCAGTAGGGTTCATTAGTGCACAAACAACGACCACCAACGGCCTCAATTTTCAAGAGGCATAAGCCAGCACAACTCAACAAGATGGTCATAGAAGAAACGACATCAAAATATAAAACACCATCAACGATCACACCCCCCCCCCTCTTTCTTTATAGAATTAGTTCATTATCTCAAATTAGGTCTGGTTTACCCAATCCTTCAGAATCAAAAGCACGCCCACCCCACATGATACACAAAAGAGAGAGGAAAAGGAGAAATTCCCTACTTGTTGATAGATGATCGACATTTAGGCCGAGGCATGGAACTTTACGAATAACGATGCACCAGAAGCTGTTTGTGAAAAGCCACGATCGAGGAAAGGAGATACTATGGCTAACCCTTAGTTTATAAGAGATGGGGACGGTTGAGGTGAAAACACGAAACCACGTAAGGAGCGGGGGTCGTGGGTTGACCACGCGGCTCCACTCGTCATTAAAAAGGGGGGTCGGGTGGTTTAAGCCGACTCAAGAATTGATTAAGTATTTAATTAAATCTCTTATGCATGTTACGGGTCTTAAAACACGCTTAAACGAGTCAGAATAGGGTTCAAAACCCCATTTGTGCAAAGGAGCGCTACTGACGTTGATCGGTCTCACCGATAGGTCTTACCGATTGGTCTCACCAATCGGTCTCACCGGTCGGTCTCACCGATCGGTCTCACCGACCGGTCTCACCGACCGGTCTCACCGATCGGTCCCACCCATCGGTCCCACCCATCGGTCCCACCGATCGGTCTCACTGAGACACGACCCGAATTTTGGTAAAGGGAAGGACCAAGAGGGTCTGGGTCATCACAATATATATATATATATATATATATATATTATGATTTCTGGCACCCATGATTTTATAATCGACACCCTTGAAGTGTAATTTAATCTTGTATTAAAATTGATAGGTATGATTTATTTAATTAATGAGTCTCATTGATAAATGTTTAATGGTTGAGGACCTCTAATTAAAACCACACCATGGTTGAGTTTTTGGTTATGTGAACCAAAATAGGAGGTATATTAATTATTCTCTTTTAATGTGTGTCATTTCCCCTTTGAATCATATATTAAATGATGAATTTTAATTGTTATGTTAGTTGATTAGTGTAATGGAATGTAAGACCATGACCCTGGTTATGACCATTTATTTTCTTTCTTAATCATGATTTTCTTCTTATATTAATAATACCATGTTATATAATTAAGAGGATAATCCTTTAATTCTTATTCTATTCTAGAGAAATGTTTTAAGATGAGGTTAGGTTTAAATGATTCCAGTGATGACCTTTGAAGTAATTAGATGATATTGTATGAATTTTTGTTATATGCCTTGGGTGATACATGGGTTCCTATAGAAGAACCATGGACTAAATATTTTTTTACGACCTTATATACAACTAATTAACAATTGGAATCCCTATTGGAATCTATAGTGGATATCATATGATATACTTAGGGGTTATTTTCATAACCCTATGTGATATGTGGACTCATTATGTTTCTTGAAGGATGGACTCAAGGAGCTGACTCTATATAATCCAAGAGTGAGACATGGGGTTACGTAGGGGACCACCAGGGACAGACTTAAATGGTGATGATATTATTCAATACCAACAAAAATACATGGGTTCTAATGAAGATCTCCATGGAAAGTCTTGTATGATTTTGGGTTTTTGATATTACTACAGTGATTCCTATACTCTAAATATATATTTCAAAATAAAGTGCTCATGTTCATAATTAATTAATTATTTAAATGATTTAAATGATTTTTTTTTAAAGACAGAGAAAAATATAGCATTCAGTCTGTTCCATATACCATATTGATGTTCTGTTTAGGAAGCTCTTGATCACTAACCATTACGACGGATGAAGGGCTACGTGATATATCCTAAGGCTTAACTATAAAATGGTGTTAGACTGACTGTTTATTTAGTTTCATTACTGCTATGGCGAATGAAGGTAGTATAGGAAGTGTACCCATGGGAACCATGACCTTCATGGGTTGGTCACATAAAAACATCCTATAAATAATCTATTACCACCAGTGCATTGTTATGTTTCTGTATTCTCTGAATGGATATAATTAGACAGCATGGGTGGATGGCTATAGGGATTTTATCAAACAACCAACTCAGGCTACATTTGGTACCTGAGAATATTTCATGAATATAGGTATTGATAAATAACGATAAATAATATTTGTTTTTTATTTCTTATTAGGTGTAGGGGACGACATGAGTGAGATGAGGATTGTGATTATAGATAGTGATATATCTTTTTGGTTTTTGTATACTGATTCATGTATTGTTCTATTGATTATATAACTATTTTAGATAATTTTTAGACTCATAAATTATGTCATCAAAAAAATAATATTATCAGTTGCCTGATTTTTTATATATTACAACGTGGAGTCCACTATGGTGGGATACTGGTTTGTGTTATCTTATTTGTTTTTGTCTCCTAGATGTTTATCTATTTTTTGATTGCTTTATGGCTTATCATATTGTTCTATGATTACTAACATCATGTTACAATTTGATATTTTTTCATAGTATCCTAAGGAACACAACATATGCCCTTGCTGCAAGTGATCAGCTTCTAGAATTTGAATAGATGCACTTGCGGCCCTATGGATATGTAGGCTCGAGGCACCGTATAATGGTATTCATGTCTGGGAGATAATATTAGGATACAAATAATTATTTCTGAGAAATATATATTGTGTACCAAATACATTATCCATGTTGATATAAAATGGGGAAAATTACATTAGAAATATTCTTCCGAAGAAAATATCAATGACTTGATGACATTGTTTGTAAGTTCTCATATTAATACACTACCCTTTAGAAGTTAATTGTATTTAATATGTAGTGAGGCCTTAATGAATGTAATTGATGTGGTCTCACACCACATGAAATATTAGTAAAATATTCCCCATGTTTATTGAATGTTCTAGATAAAAATTTCTGGAATTATGATTAAGAACTTATAGTCTTATTTTTGGAATAGAAAATATAATTGGATTTACAATAAGATGAAAGGATTAAGAGTTTCCAATAAATATGTGATATCCTCTGACTAGGGACCACCTACATTCCAAAAATGATCTTCAAAACAATTAATATCTCAATGAGTCTAAATTTTTTATTTTAATTTGGTTTCATTCTAACTTCCACACACCGAAGGAAACTTCATAGGAGGTTACCCATCTAAAACACTTCCCAAAAAAACCTCTTTAATTATGGATTTATGATCATGTAGTATCTTGAATAGAATGGTTTTCTATGTATACCTGGGCAGGAATATTTATCCTTTTATCCATTTATATTTATGTGGCTTTATGATCTCCAAACTTTATAGAAAAAAATCTTTATTTTAGACCCTTTATTTTATACTGGAATGTGACAATATAATTCTAGATGGGTATCTCCTTTGAAACCAATGTACCAAATAGGCCCCAAAATCCAACCATTTTCCTCATAGCCACATGTTTTCCACTAGCTTGGTCTCAACCACATGCCTAAATGGATCATTATACTAATGGGTTACCTTATAATATAACACATATTCATTCAAGAGTAATTTTCCCTCCCTTACACGTACTCACTAAATATTCTAAGTAGGTAACACATATTAGTAACTATTCTAGGAAAAACCTCTTTAAATATGGAGTTATAAGGATGTAGTATCTTAGAAAGAAGGTTATAATTGATTGTGGGTGTATTAATATTTATTCATTTAAACATTTATATATACAGGTTGTTAGATAATTTTTAACCATCCATTCTTATTATGATTAGGGTTGAGAAGATGTAATATTTTGAAATAAAAAATGATGTACAAATTATTTTATTGTTCTGTCTGAGAAATTACTTAAAGATAAAATACAAAAACTAGATATGTTTCCCATAGATATAATAATTAAATGGAGTATTTTTTGAAGAACAAAGTTAAAAATTCTCAGTCTATCGTGAAATTAAAATGATTTATATAAATATGAACGAGAATTTTGGGTGGGAAAATATGAAGATGAAATTATTTGATTCTGAACCTTGATTCCAAATATTTAAGAAGATAATATGGATTTTAAAAATTATATAGGTACAATGTAATCATTTCCTATATATGTGTTTAAATGGGGAAACATCACCATGTATTTAATTGTGTTACTTCCCATGAAATGTATTGGGCATAAACCTATTTGGGATATAGTCAATATCTATATATATTAGTCACATATTAATAATATCCCTAAATATTTACCCCACTTAAAATATACTATTATGAATGTTAAGAAACTAGTATGGTTTTATTGAGTAAAACACCAAATCATATATGGTTAAGATATGAGTTTTACATGAAATGTTAGAGAATTTATCATCATGTGCTGAATATGGAGTTGAGTATTAGAATCACATATCAACCTCATAAAAATGGGATATAATGACCCTATCCTTTTCTAAAAATATTATTACATTATTATATGGATAATTAAACATCAATTTGATGCCAAGGAACGTAATTTTTGTTGTTTTAGAAAATTAGGTACATAATTAGAAAACATGTAACCAAAGTATAAAATATATTATTTAATCATCAGAATAATATAGTAACATTGATTAAGATCTTATATATCCATATGAAAACAAGATGAATTCATGAAAAAATAAGATGATAAAAAATCATAGTCAGGTAATAAGCTATTGAATAAACCATAGAACATGGGTTAAAAGGCATTACTTGATGACATTAAATGTAATTGGACATTGATAAACATAAGGAAGTATAACTTGTAAAACTAGTGATAATGTAAAATAAAATCATATAAATGAAGAAAAAAATACAAAATGATATAATAATTAGTCCATGATAACATCTAAGACCATTTCACATTGAGGAGAATGATTCTACGCTAAATTATAGGACCATTTCACAAGGTGGAAAAATTACTCTATAAGATTCAGGTTCACTCTCTATTCCAACATGATGTCTCATGAGAATACTAATTCAACAATGAATTGATGTACTATCTAGGCTCAAAAATCATAAAAGTTTCATGAATATTTGTGTCCCATTATGAAACATATATAATAAACACACATAAGGTTTATCCTTAGAGGGTAATGTGTATTGTAATTATGTGGTAATGTATAAACAATGGGTGTATCATAAATGTGTCAATGATAGAATTGATTTAAATAATACATGGGAATTAATATTGGAACATAATTATATATGAATATAAATTATATCAAAATCAATTTAAAACATGTAAAAAATTGTTTCTTAAACATTATAAATGATCCTCTTTAGTGTAGTTTAAGGGGAAAAATTAAGATTTATTAAAAATAAAAAAAGGAATAGTCATTTTTATAAATCCATAGATGAATAAAGATAGTTTTCCAAAACTATATGAGTTACTTCCGAAAAATATATTTGTATCTTAAAATATATTATCAAGTGTACGTGAAAATGGGTTAGAATTTTGGGATGTTCCTTTTAACCTAGCTTTCTAATCTTGAAGAATTAAGAAGGGATCCTTTTTAAATCATGTATTTCACTATAATTATGAAAAATTATTCTACTTTAATAGTTATGGAGAATAAAAAAATTATTTATTTAGATTAGATAAGATGAATTAATTATTACATTGGGTTAAAGAGATAGAAAGTGTAACCCATATGAATAAATTGAGGTTCAGATTGTATCCCTTAATATATGCCCGAAATAGTTCTTCACATAAACATAATGTCTGAGACAATAAAAATAAATCAATAAATTGATTAATTTAGATGATTTATACATTTATTTCATTTATTATATTTTTTTGTTAATTCATGTCCTTTTTGATTAGTTATATGATATAATATCATTATTCAAGAGTGTTTGTCTCATGGGTTTTCTTGACCGGTTTACCTATATACCTGTCTGAAAAAAACATGTAAAATTACAATATATTCCACAAATAAAAATAATATATTATTATTAATTTTAAATAAAAACAAATAGACTTATATATATATATATAATTTTTCAATATTTGAAGATTATTCAGTAGATAAAATGTTAATGATAATCATTTATTTTATTTTTCCTTTTTTAGATCATTAAGAACTAGTATTGTTTTATTAATTAATTTTATGTATATATAATAGTAATATAATAATAAATAAGTGTTAATATATAAATTGTAAATTTATAAACTATATAATGTTTTTTGGACCACCCATGAAGGTGGTAATGGATGTTGAAAACTCGTCTTCCCTGAATCCATTAAATCAATACATCATAGATGATGTTTTCATTTTTCAAACAAAATTGTATGAGCAAAGAAATGATGGTGGATTATTCCATTAACATACTAAAATTACTATAAATATATATTTTAATGTAGTTATCATTCCCCATGGATAAGGGGATATTATGATATAATAAGATGATTTTAAATTGAAAATAAATTAATTAGAAAAAGAAAGAGAATTTTATCCTCTTAAATTCATCTCCATGACAACCACCACAGGGGAATTTGGATTCGTATTTTGACTAAACAAAATAATATTTGGTCCCAAGTAAGATATATGGTAATATGATTAGGTAGAATTTGGTCAATATTAAAAATATGTTATTTTTAATGAGAATAGGTCATGAAGGGTGGTTTTTATATTGAAGTATATGGGTGTTTTTATTCATTTTTTAATATTTTTTTCTCAAGACTAAGATTTTAGATTAATATTGGAAATAAAAAATTAATCTAGATCAATTTGAGTTAAAAAAATGCTAATTATAATATCCATACATCCACCATTACTAAAAAATTCATGTTTTTAGCTTATACCATTTATTACAATTATTGAGAATTCCCTAAAATATAAACTATTTTAAAAAATTTAAAAAACCAAATAATCCAAATAATTATTTTAGATGTAGAAATAAAAAATGAAATCTACATTATGAATATAATTTTCTAAATATTTTAAATTAAATTATTAATTAATATAATCATTTATTAAAAAAATTAAAAATTAGAAATTATTTTATAACACTATTGAAAATTAATTAAGATCACATAAAATTATTTTATATTAAAAAAGACAAAATAATATAAATTTATCAATCTATTTAATCAATATAACTTTTTTGAATCATTATATTTATTTAAATGTAAATAAATATTTATGTTTCAAAAAAACATGAATACTTAATTAATATTTTTTAAAATATTTTTTTTAATCGATGATAAAAATATATCACATTTTCATTTATAAGATTCAAAAATTTTATTTATACATTCAATGATGAGGTTATTATTTTATAGGTTGGGTTACTATTCTTAAGGGTCACATCACTATTCTAAATTTCATGTTATTATTCAATTGGTTTAAGTAACTTAATTTTTATAACTAAATATTTTTTTCATTTATTATTCATTTATAATGATTTTATTTTTTTCTAAAAGTTTTTTAATGTTATTTATACTATATTACATAATGATAAGATGGGAAATTTCATTTTTTTAATTCTATGTCATTTAATTATTCCCCCTTATGAAATTTCATCCTTGAAATTTCTTTTTACAAAATAAGTTGAAAACTTGTGAGACAACATATCTTATTTACAACAATTTATGAGAAAAAAAATAAAATTAGTGGGCTTGAATATATAGTTAATAATTATATTTTTTTTTACAATAATGGATAAACATGTAAATTAAAATTATATCCTAACATGTGATTCACAATGTGTCAATCTAGGTAATCCAATGTGATTGAAAATATTCTGATGGCTATTACTAATGTTCTATAGTCCTAATCACCAAATATTACTAGAACAAGTTATGATACAAACTATAAATACCCTATCCTTCAAAACACATATTATTATATGATTTTATGGAAGTTTAACCATCATTTAAAAGATAAATATTGTATGGTCTGGTATCTATGTAATATTATGTACATAATTAGATAATATAAAACAAAAGTATAAAATCATTTTATTTTATAACCATAATGATATCAATTATTTAATTTGAGCTCTTACATATTTATAGGATATAATGGGGAATACATGAAAAAAGGGGTGATGTAAAATTCTAGTAAGAGAATAAGAATATATATAAATCATTCCACATTGGTTAGAAGTGAAATCAAGATGACAAAATAATGGAAGGGAATATGAATAAACATTAGGAAGAATAACATGTAAATCATGGGATCATGTAATCATATAATAATAATAAATTATCAACATAATAAAAATTGAAATAATAATTATTCAATGATAACAACCAATATCATTCCTCATGTAGAAGCATGAGTTAAGGCTAACTTCCATAACCATTTCACATGGAAAACAGAGTCCTAAAATGGATTTGGGTTCACTCCCTCTTCCAACATGATGTCTCGTGAGACTAAAAATTACCAAATGTATTTAACCAATATTTGTACACATCCATCATAATTTGTCCATGAACTTCTGTTCCACATGATGAATCATACATAAAGAATAAACAAAAGGGTTTTCCATTGAGATAAATGGATATCAAAATCATGCCATAAGTAATAAACAATGGATGTACCATAAAGGTTCTAATGAAATATTATATATAAATAATATATGTACATTAGTAAGGGAAAATAAAAATATATCATGATAAATAAGTTTATACTAAATCGAAAACATGTAAATAGAATGTCTAAGAAATATTAAAAATAAATCATTTTAGTTTATTTTATGGGAAACTTGACAATATTATATAAAAAGGAAATGTATTAATTGTTTATATAAAAACTAAAAATAACCATGATAGCTTCTCATGGTAAAATGAGTGATTTTATAAATATAATTTTGGACTAAAACATAATATGTATTGAACTTGAAAATTTGAAATAAACTGGGATGTTCCCTTTAATCAGGGTTGGTTTTTTGGACGAATTGGGAAGGGAACCTTTTTAAAACATGTATTTCCCTATAAAATAAATAAATTGAGATAGTTAAATGTGTTTTGAATATATTAATATAATATATGTGGTTTAAATAGGAATAATTAAATTTTTAAATTTTTAATGAGGTAGGAAGCATAACTCAAAGGAAAAAATGAAGGTTTGAATAGAATCCCATAGCTTTTGTTCGAAAAAATTATGCACATAATCCTAATATCCAAGATAATCATACTCAATCATTTAATTAATTAATTAAGAACATTTTATACATTTATTTTAAAAATTATATTTTTATTGTCTTATTTAATGGTATTTTTGATAAGTTTTAGGATACTCTTTCATCGTTCGATAGAGTTTGTTAATGTGGTTCTCATGATTTGTTTACCTGTGTACATGTCTATAAATTCATGTAAAATGAAATTAGTTTTCTTGAATTGAAATTATATGTTATCAATGAAATAAAATAATAATAATTTGTCATTTATATAATTTGATTCTAGATTTTAGGATGATTCATTAAATAAAATTCTAATGATAATTATTAATATTATTTTTTATTTTTTAGATCATCACAATCTAGAATTAATAAATTAATTAATATTATGTATATATACTAAGTTAAATAAATAAATGGCGTTTAAAACATAAATTATAATCATATTTAACCCTAATTTTGTTTAATATATTTTATGATTTTAATATAAATTGAAAACATTTTTTCCTTGAATGCTAAAAATCAACACATTATATACGATGTTTTAATTTTTAGAACAAAAAATAGGGTTACTGAAATGAAGATGGATTATTCCATTAACATAATAAAATTCTAGTATATATATAAGATACACGAGTTATAATTCAACTTGTATAGTGTGGTGTGTGCATAAAAATATAAATGAAAAGAAATTGAAAATATATTAAAAGTAAAAAAGATGTTTTTAACATTAGATTTCATCTCCTTGAGAACCTCTGTTCGGGAATTGGGGTTTGGTCTTTTATTGGGGAAAATGGATCATGGACATAATAGAGTGAAATTGAATTTGTTTTTGGTGGAATTCATATAATATTAAATTCTTTTGAAATATGAGTATAGGAGATGGTGAGGGTGGTATTTATAGTAGAGGTATTGGTTTTTTTATCATTTTATTATTATTTTTATTTTTGGCTTAGCACTCTGAATATTTTTTATTCTTAAGATTGAATAAAATAACTATTAATTTTATTTTTAACTCATCATTCTTACATAATCCATACAACAACCATGAAATAATAATTCATTTATTACCATACAACGTAAATCAATATATTTCACTATTCACCCAAAAAATCAACTATTTTAGTAAAATGAAAGAAAATCACAATGATTTTTTTCAATGTGTAGAATTATAACAGGGAATTCAATTTATAAAAAAAATATTCTCATTTCTAGAAATTTATTTTTCAAATAAAATCATTATTTATTCAAGAAATACTGGTTTTGAAATTATAACTCATTTTTAAACGGTTTGAAAAAATAATTATTCTATCATAAAATTATCATAAAATCATGATAAAACAAATTATTAATTCATGAATATATTTTATGAATGTTTATATATAATTATAGTAATTATAAAATTATAAATAAACATTTATGTTTCACCAAATATCAATACATAATTGATATTTTCTGAAACATTTATTTATTATTCAATGAAATATATATATCATATTTTAATTTATAAGATTAATAAATTTTTCTTACACGTTCATATGTGTGTCTATTATTATATTTTCTAAGTTACTATTCTTAAAAGTTACATTACAATTCCAATGGTAATTTTACTATTCCATTATTCTATGTTCCTTAATTTCTCTATATACAACTTATATCATTCATTCATTGTTTATATATTTTGTGTTTTTTTCTTCATGTGATTCTTTTTGGATTTATACAATATGACATAATTATATGTTGTTAAATTTCAAGGATATAATTCTTGGTAATTATATGGGTTGAGTGGGAGTAATATTGAAACCCTATATTATCTTCTACATGCTATCAATATAGATTTCAAAAGAGTTTTGGGTCAACACCTTTTTATTGTATAATTTTCATAAATTTTTTTCTCTGACATGAGAATTGATATTCTTTTATATGAATCCATACATGTAAATACATCCAATGATTTAAAATTATGGGATTTAGTTGGATAACATAAGCTATTGGGACCGAATCTGTTTGAATAAATCCTATAGAAGATTATATCCATTTAGAAAAATATAATGGATAAAAAATAGATTGTTAATGATGAAAACTATTGATGGTATCAAGAGTTTATAATTGTGACAACATATTAATATGAATATACCAAAAGATTTTGTATATTATATTTTAGAATGGGGGTGTTTAGGTAGACATATATATGTCTCAATGAGATTATAGATTATATTTAGATGATATTTTTTCATTTAGCTCATCAACATATCCAATCTCATGTTCACAAAATTATTTTTGTGTCTCTTCTAAGGAAATAAATTCATTATCTTGTACATTTATTGAACTCTAGGGTTATTTTAATAGGCTACGATATATGTCTTAATGTAAAAATTATAGATGTTATATATCAAAGATATAATGTTTTATTGAATATGAAAAAATATGATGTAGATTATTTTGAGGTTAATACATAAATTTTAAAATTCTATATGTGAATCTAAAGAGGTAATGAGGTATATCAACACTTATCTATTAGAATTTGTAATAAAATATTTTGAATTTTAAGTTCCTATAATGGGGATAGAATGTAACACTATGTGATTTTATAATACACTTCTATAAATATAAATCTCATTTCCTTAATAGGATATGTTACATAAAATTCTCAACATATGTGAATAATGATTTACTACGACAAAAACGATATATATTAAAAAATAACACTAATACGCATAATTATTTAAATAAATTTTTTAATTAGTAGATACACTAAATTAATTATTCATGGTTAAAAAATAGTTCTAAATCATTATTGTAATTATATAAAACATATTCCATATTTATAATTTCTTTTTCTAAATTTAAGTTTTTTAGTTTCAAAATATAAATTTTATTTTTTATTCAATCTATGAAAAATTTTCTATAAAAGATTTTTTGTTTTTCTATCTTGTTTGTTTTTAAGGTTATATATATATATATATATATATATATATATATCAATTTTAAAAATATAAAAATTGATTTTTGTTATTATTATATAATATTTAATTAATAAAATTAAATTATTGGCTCCAGAAAATATATTTTGATGATGTAAAAAAAATTAAAACTACAATGTGGAATTCAAAAACACAAATTTGAAATTTTAGAACCTATGTGTTATTTTATTTTAATAAAAAACATTTTGAGTACTAATTAATAAATTAATTGTCGAAAATGAATAATTTATTTATTATTTATGTTAAATTCAATAAAATATTAATTTTAAACTAATAATTTCAATGGGAAATAATTTTGATCTGAATTATGATGAAAAAACATATTTATTATTTATGATATATATGTTCTAAAAATGGTTCTTTATAGATATAAGAATTAATTTCATCTAAACATATTAATTTTAATTCATAAAATTAATTCCATATTTTATAAGAATAAAATTAATATTAGGTAATTATTTTACCTATATTTCTATCGATAATTAGTGGTGATGATGGTAAAAACATATTACCATTGAAAGAGATTAAATTTTTATTGAGGGGTTAAACTAACATATAAGAAATAAATTATGATGAAAACCTATTTAAAATTTATTTATGAGTTGATTTAAATCATAAAATATATTATCTTTGAGTTATTGTGTATGTGGTTCCACTCTCAAAGAAAATAACTCTATATTATTTTAAATATTCATGTATTTAAAATAACACCAATAAAATTAATTGTAAAATGGAACCTCCACTTCTAAATTATACACATTACGTGATGATCTTATATTGACCATGATCTCAGAAAATAACTTTGGAAATCTAATTTTATGTCATATTCATTTTTTTATTTCCAAATTTCTCTTCCAATAAAAAGGAATGTGTTTTTAAAGGTGTTTTTACTAATAAGTGGTATATATTATTTCAGAAATTATTTAGGTTTCAATTATATTAATTGAACTATAATTGATTCTTATTCATGATATTATAATTATATCATATTATTGACTATACATCAAAGGATTCATTTTAATTTCAAAAAAAGATTTTATAAATATTCCATCCAATGGAAAATGAATGAGTAACTTTTTCATATATGTAGACTATGCTGTCCATGAAGAGATGTAATTAATTTTTCAGCACCATCTCCAAATGATTATTATATTAATGGATGTAATTATTTTATAATATATTCATAAAATAATATTTATTCTTTGTAATAAATTGTTATTTACCTATCTCTTTTTTAATCAATTGAAATATTAGAAGACCGCATCTACATTTGTAAGGACTACCCCCTAAAAAAGTTATTTAATTTATTTTTACACGCAGCCTTAAATAAATTTCTATAAAATTTCCAATAATACATAAATTATAAATTTATAATATGAAAAAAATAATTTTAATCACAAACAAGGTTAATTAACTTGATCCTTAAACCAAATCATGAATGAATAATTACATTGTTTACACTGAAATATTGATTTTAATATAGGGTTCTTAATAAATGGGAGATTAGAAATTATAAGTGTATGATATGTATTTATATAAATATGATTATAGTTCTAGTATATATATATATAAATATAAATTACCATTTATTATAAAGCAGAAAAATGCATATGAAACAAGATGGTACATTAAGTAAGGGTTTCATCATCTCAATTTTCCTAATTTAATGAATGTTTTATATTAATTCCCTTATTTATTTATTTTTTTGTATAAAATGATCAGGTATTTAATTTATAATTTATTTTGTGGAAAATTTTTTTTTGGTAAAATCATTTAATGTTATACCAGTCACGATGTTTTTATTCAAATATCTCCAATGTTGTATGTGTTTATGATATAATTTGTAATTTTTAATGGATTTGTTTTGGTTTCAATTTCAATTTGGGAAAAATTATATTCCATATTTCTTAAACCCCATATATATTATTTTAATCAATTTTTAGGTTTTTATAATATAATTTCTATTTTATATTCTCTTTGGTAATCAAAAACACTAATAATGTTTTTATAAAAATTAAACATTATTTATACATTTTGTATGGTAATATTTATATACATATCCCCGATAAAAAACTTTTATATAAAATATAACAATACATAAATATTAAATAATGTTATTTTTTATTTCATTTACATTAATTAAAATTTTGTCAATGGTTATATTTTTTATCATTTTATAAAATTTTCCATTATGACCATTTACAAAAATTAAAAATATGACTCTTTAAATTATATGTAGCATATATACACATTTCCTACACCATTATCATTATATGTTATAATAATATAATTATAATATTCCATTATTTTAAAATAAAATCATCTTTTCAAAATTCATGAAATTTTTAGTTTTTAAAGTATATTAATAGAAAAAAATGGGTTACCTCCATTTTCAAAGAATATTTCTAATTATTTTAAATTTGTATTATTCATATATTAAAATTTTCTTTAGGGAATGTTATTATTATTTTGGTATACTAATATATGAAAATATGAAGAATTTTTATTTGGGTCTCTTATGATGATGACGTTCGAATGATGTTTCTAAAAAATCTGGTTATCTATAAGGGTTAATTAATAAATGATGAAATATGGGATTTATTTTTATATTTTGGAACTCATATTTATTGTTTTTGTTTTGATATTAGTGGTTTAAAAATTATATATCAAACCAATTCATTTAGAAAATTTTCATATTAGATTAAATAATTTTAATTGGAATGGGCAGTTATCATGTAAGATTGTGCACCTCGCATTTTTTCTTCAGAAGGGGATTAGGGTTTTTCTAAGATGTATGTGACATCTCGAAAACACAAATGGCTAGAAATTAATACTATTGGATTCATAAATAGTTGGGTTTTACATTATCTTGTATAATAAACTACTAAACCAACAATATCATGACCATAAAACAACTACATTATATATTAAAACAATGTAATATCATCTAATGTATTACCCTTCAAAACAAACCAAACAACTATAGGGAACCATATCAATGTACAATGAGAAAACTAAAACCATAAAAAATAAAATATGAGGAAAAAAACAACTACTCCCATCCTACTCTAATATCCAACTCAGTATGACATTTGAATGGTACCACAATTCATCACTAAAGAACATGGATATTGTGCCTTTACCAATTTCTTGATATAAAAAAAATATGAAAAGGAACTATAGATCACAAGTTAGGGGTGAGTATAAAAGTCAATATTATTTCCCTAATGACTTCACGACACACAACACTAGGGTACAATAATGTAAAACATTTACATAAAATAGATTCAAATAATTTAATTTAGTTTTTCCAAATCAAGACCCATTTTGATGAAAAAGAAATTTCCATAGAAAAAACAAATAAATTATTTATACCATTTTGATATTTTATTTAGATTACCCAATACATGATCCAGAAACACCATCATATGAATGATCTGGTGAATTTTTAAAACAAATGATTTGTAATTCATCAATCTATCATGTCGTTACAAACTATCCATATCTCATTTTCCCCAAAGAAAGAAACCCCTTTTATAGGTTCTGGTCATTCTACCCCAATGGTGCATACCCCATGTCAATGAAATGAACCCACATAAACAATGTTAGAAAAATATCATTCAAACTCAATAATTCAATTAAATTTTAATAAAAAAATTCTTATATTTAATTTATTTTCTTACCAATTTTATAAGAATCTCAACCAAAAATAATATAAAAAACATCATTATAAAATTATGAAATCAATAAAATATTATATAAAACAACCACTTTATAAAATTTTACTAAAAATAAATAAATAGGGTTTTTATTATCCATTTATCATTAATTTTAATATTTAAATCAAGAAATTAAATAAATTTTAAATCATTCCTCTATGTTCTTACTAAGACGAGTCAAGAGTGAAGCCAACTATATATTAAATTATGTTAATATAAAGAACAACTATAATATTTATCAAACATGTCTTGAAACTACAAAATATTCCTTCTATATTTATACCTTTAGAAAAAAGAACCATATCTAATGATGATTTTTATCACAAAACCTAAATATCTCACCAATGGATTATATTCATGCATCAATGAGAGGGAGAAAATAGAAAACTCATAAAAACATCCATGACTGATCACATAAAAATGAATTTTTTCCTCTAGAAATCATAAAATTAACAATGGGTCACTCCCTAGCTAATAAGTGTGGTCTCTATAGCAATAAAAATGAGAAGAATTGGAGTTACTGTGGGTTTAAGGGAAATATGATCCATTAAGGGTGAAATGTTGTTGATATAAAAAAAATTTCAGTTCTAGATTTTAACTGTTAATGGTTAGGCTAAAATGTAAGGAAAACTATATTGTATCCCTGAACTAGATGTTTCCTCCTAACACAACTCACCTAGTTAGATCACATGAGTAGAGAAACCATTTTCTAACTACTCTAAACCATTATATCCAACATCACATGAATTATTTTTGGTGTCCACATAATTTTACTAACCAATTAACATATCTATCTTCCTACCAAGATTCCACTTTTTTTGTTTCATCATTTATTATGAGGTGTTTCACAGTTTCAACTAACCATGCTCAAATCGAGAACCTCCAAAAAAGTCAAAAAAAAAATATTTTTATAGCTCCTCAAAACATTCCCAAACATAAACTAATAATTTTATATAATTGAAATAGGAAAATAAAGAATCATTTACCTATTAAAAGGGTGATAGGTTCTTTCCACCATTCATTCTGCCCCTAGAATATTGAAAAACATAATTGGACTAAAAGTGTTCAGGCTATTGAGCTACAATTTAATTCTATCGTTCTTATATTGGTTTTTTAATCTCACTATCCATACAAAAAACCACACCATTCTAATGATTTTTCCGTGGAATAATATAATTTTTTATCCAAAATCTTCAGTGGATCGTGATCCAATATAGAATATGACTATAAGTCAATGTGATCTCATCAAATCACAAGTTGAGGATCATTTTGACACTTATTTAGTTGTGATACATACAATAATTATTCACTAAAAACCATGGTAGAAAATAAAAAATATATTCCACCTTTCCGACCAATGAAATTATCTCAATGTGACATATTTATTAGGTTGATAAGTATAGTTTCTTCCCAAAATTACTATGTCCATTCCACAGAGAGATTCCAAAAAACACAAGATAACTCGCCATGAAATAAAAAGGCTCTTGATGATGACACTATTATTATTTCTAATGACTCTAATCCATCTCTAATATCTCTTTGATAAACTGAATCTATTATGTTTTATTTTCTTAATGCTTGTTCCAAAAAATGTAGTCTCACAATTTCTACTAAAAATGCAGATATTGACAAGGAAATACACAAAACACATTAAAAGGATCCATATGTGATGAGTCATGACAGAATATTTTATATGATAAATCCACTAATGTTACATTTTTTTGACAACCCATGCACTTAAAAAATAATTTCATTTCATTATGGAATTAAACAGTCAATTTCCAAATTAATCTATAATGAAATAAGTGGTATTTATCAAAATTAATGAATTTGTACTGATAGAATAATAACATGACCATAGAAATATTCACATGGCCATTATGAATAGTAATCTTTCCAATAGAATGGTATTCTCACAAGTAAGAGTGTAAAAAATATATGAATCAAATAAGTGTATTAAAGATATATTTACATCATGGAATAATTAAATATCTTTTTTGGAAATGATCAATTATATTTTGGTATTTTTTAAAATCATTACTATTTAAATGTAATCATATAATTAATATAATGATTTCAAAGACAATATTTTTTCAAAAAATATGTACGTAATTTATTATTTTGTTTCCTTATTGTTATAATATAGTTTAATGAGACCTTTATTAATTTTTCAAGGTGTTATACAACGAGTTATAGTAATAAAATTTGTATTTTTTTGAATAAATTATGATTTTAATTTAAAATTAAATTTTTCATATTTAGAAATTTTATTTCTAAAGATGAGTTTATTTTTTAATTCTCTATGTTGAAAATGGTTTTGGTGTTTCTTGAGATTTTTTTAAAATACATGATTTTTGGTGAGGAGTGAAATAATGTAATTTACGATATAAGCTGAATATAAGATTTATTGAATCATAGATGAAGTAAAGCTGATTTAATCCAAAAATATTAAAATCACCTTATTTATTTTAATATATGTGTAAATAAAAATAAATATATTCATATTCATGAGGCAAAATAATAATGTAATGATTATATTAGTGAGAAAACTCTCCACACTTCCACTATAAATACCTCCATTCACCACTTATTTCCCACACACCTCATATCGATGTATCATTCTTACTTTCTACCAAAATCAATTTGCATGACTCCTCCCAGTGTTCTAGACCTATAGTTCTTAGTAAAATAGTAAAACCAAAGGCTTTAAGGAGGGTTTCAAGAGTATAATTCAAGAGGTAAAAATCCTCTGTAATTTTCTTTTATTTAGTTTTAAATTGCATTTTCTTTCTTATTCTATCTCCACATCCCCTTATACAAGAAGCATGAAAAATCTAGTATCTTGTATATAATGTAATTTTCTCTTGATTATGTAAAAAATCATCAGCATTCAACTTCTCATATCCTTATTATTATAAAAATAACCGTGATGTGTTGATTTACTATCATCATGGATAAAATGTTTTAAATTTTGATTAATTCCTTCATGGTTGGTCATAAAAAATTTTAATGGTTGATAAGTATTATAAATATTATTATATAAAAACTTTTATGTTTTTTAATTAGTATATATACTGAATATCAAATAATGTAATGAAAATACTTCATGATTATTTATGAAACTCCAAAATGATCTAAATGAATATCATTGGGGTTTTATCTAATGATTAAACACCATATGTGAAAAAAATACTTTTGATTTCATTTAATATTATGAAAAAAATATTAATTCCATTTCATAATTCTTCAACATTTTCTCTTCCATTGAATAAGAAAATCCATTTCGAATTTAATATGGAATCCATGAGATGGAAACGCCCTAAACAGTGGAAATATTAAAATATTATAAATAAATATGTGGAATGATGGTATAAGATAATCATATAAGGTGTTGTAATAATGAATATATTTCTATAAAATATTAAGAACACTCTTTTAACAAATATTCTAGAGGATTAAATGTATTTGGAGTAAGAATAACCCGATGCAAGTTTATTCTTAACCTAATTTCTAGTCTTTGGGTTAACCTCCCACTTTGTTGATTATGTGGTAATATGATTATTTGTGAAATTAATTTTGATTATATTTTGTTTTATTATGTGTCTTTATAATGTATACACATATTTAATTTATATTATCAACTCTCACAAAAAATTTATGATAGTTGTATGATACTTTTTTAATAAATACATCATTAATTTCTATTTTAATGGAATGATTTATTTCATGAACGCATTCTTGTTTAATGATTTTGTATTTTTCATGGGAAATTTTTGTGATAAATGGTTGAAACTATATATACCAACAATTAATTGGTTTTTTCTTGTTTGTGTTCAACCATATGGCCACTATAAATGTATCTACGATGGTAACCTCATAAGATAGTTATCAGGGTTACATTATAAAGTATCCATATGGGTTACAATTTAAGGTAGCCATGAGGGTTACAAATCATATGGTAGTTATGATGATTACAATCTTAAGTATGAAATTATTTAACTTTCCTTTATGGTATTATTTTGTTTTTCTAATTTTTATGCAAATAACATGTTTTCACAAAGTAACTATATAGGCGAGAAGTTTGTCTTTGTGAAAATGATAAAACATGTTTATATATAATCTTATACTAATAGCATTCTCCATCTTTTATATTAGATACTAATCATTGGTTCTGTAACCCAATATTAAAATGTTTCTTATGGGTTATAACAATAGATAATAGAAAAGAAGAAACAATGATGAATGTTGTGAAGACTTATCATGAATAAGTTTCATGTTTTTTATTAAAAACATTTATATTTTGAAAAAATGGATAATGTTTTAGTATTATCCACATTGTATGATTATGGTTTGATGGGTATTAATTACGTCTTAAATTTATAAAAATCTAAAATAAAAAGTCTTTTGGGAATGTAAATATTTAAATTTTATATTAATTTACTTGATTATGTAATGTTTAAGGATAGGTCATTAAAATTGATATTAGAGTATAATCTTGATAATTTACAAGTAGAATGTTGTTAAAATAATAATATAAATGTTTTACCATATGTTTATGTTGATATGATATTTAATTTAAATATTACCAAGTTGATTCATCTATGATTGTTCTTTTCGGAATGTTTTTCTGTAGAAGAAATAGGGAAGCTTAAATTAGAAGGTACCAGGTGGTTGATAGCTATCTGAAAATACATCATGGAATACCAAGAATTGGAACCGATCAGTTTGTGGTAGTAAAGGATTAGTTGAAATGGGATATAATTGTTTTTAGAATACATTAATGATAAAAACCAATGATACCACAAAATAAAATGATGGTTTTTTATTATTATATTATGGAATAACCTTCTAATTTCATTGGATCTTCTTACCCAGTGGTGGTTGAAGTATGGATTAATTCCCTTAAAAAGATATTTGATGTTATTCGGTGGTCATAAAATCAAAAGGATAGTCTTTCCATTTATCTTTTAAGAAGGTTAATATAACTAGTGGTGGTCAATGTTCAAAAAGATCATGGTTATTGAGGACATTCTTGCATTGAAATGGGATGAATTTAACAATATTTTCCTCGAAAAATGTTTTCCTAAGGTGGTTCGACATTGGATAGAAAATAAATTCCTTGAATCTAAATAAAAGTAGGAGGATTTAATGGCTGTCTATGAAGATAACTTCACCCTATTGGAAATGTACACTCTAAATATTATTCAGGATCATAATACAAAAATCTACTTTTTTACTCAAATTTCTATCTAGGATATCAAAGGGAATTTGTTACTGATGAATTAAAAATATATGAGAAAATTTTCTAATGCGATGAGAGGGTGTAAATAGAGTTTTTTGGTGATTTAATTAACCTTTAAAAGATAAATATGAAGTTTTCTATATAATATTCAATGTTTAGTTATCAATTAATGAAAATTTAAGGTAAGAATTCCTTATTTCAGGTTTGATAAATGTTTTGTAAAATGAACCCTGTGAAATGCCTTTACAAAACTGGTTTTTGTTTTATATGTGGTATGTTTGGACATATGGATCAAGATTATAATGAAAATGATCTTAATATTAATCATGATACTAAAAATATAATGTTTTTTAAATGACATGATATGAATAATTATGAAAATACATGCCCAAAGAATGATTTGAATGATGGAAAAAAACCATATTATAAGATGAACGGTGTAGTAAGAAAATTTATGATTACGTCAGTAGATGTCAGGACATATAATGATGTAGTATTAGGTACTTTGTTTTTTCCCTTTTATTTTTCTAATGTCTCGTTTGATATAGGGTCAACACATTCTTTTTTTCTGATAAGTTTTAGAGTAAATTTGAATTTTTACCCTAATAAATGACACCATACCATATGGTAAAAACACCATAGGGAAATATTATAGCAAAAAATGAATTAAAAGAACCAACCTTTTATTATCTCTGGGGAGAAATTTCCTAAAAACCCTATTGTTTTATCCTTGGTAGAGTTAAATTTCATTATGTGTATGGATTTTTGTTATGTTTATCAATCTAATATTTGTTGAAGAGAATTAGAAGTTGTTTTCTAGAAAATGTTTTAGTTTTTATACAAGAGTGAACACATAAAAATTGTAACATATCAAAAATATGAAAAAAAAATTAAATATGGAAATGAATTTTATCTTTATCATATTTTTTTATATAAAATAAAGTTTCATATTATTGATGTTCTAAATGGTAATTGAATAGATTTATGTTTTTCCTAATGATTTTCTAGCTATTATATATGATCGAGAAGTTTAATTTACTAATGACTTGGTTCCTGATGAAAATATAATTTTAAAAACCCTCCTTTTCAAATGGATCGATATTATTTATTGAATTGAAAAATATATTATGGGAGTTTCCTTATAAAAGCTTCATTCATCGTAGTATATCGGCATGGGGTGCCCCTATTTTGTTCATTAAAAATAAATATGTATCCATTATACTTTTCATTGATTATAAACCTTTTAATAACAATAATATTATGAATAAGTATCATTTTCCCCATATTGGTGACTTGTTTGATCATCTGTAGAGAGATTATTATTTTTTCAAGATTAACATGATATCTGGGAACCATTAGCTAAAGGTGAAGGAGGATGAAATCCTAGAAACAACTTTTTATACTAGATATGGGCATTATGAGTTTTTTGTTATGCCCTTTGGTTTGGATAATTTTGCAACTATATTCATAGATTTTATGATGTGAATCTTCCATGAATATTTGAATATTTTTTTGATGTATCTATTGATTTTTTTTCTATTCTCAATAAGTAATAAAGATCATGGAAAATCATTTCATGATTTTCTTTCAAACTCTCAATGAATTGAAGTTATATAGATAATTCATCAAATGTGATTATTCGTTTCCACAAATTTATACTATTCGGATAATCTTAAATAATGATGTAATAATAACTTACCATTCCAAAAAAAGATGTTTGAATAATTACCAATACCTAAAATCATTAAGAAATTCATATATTCTCTCGATTATAATGTTATTATTGTAGATTTGTTTAAAACATTTCATGATTATATAGTATTATGACTATGCTAACACGAAAAAGGGATAGATTTATTGGAGAGAAGAATGTGGTGTTTGTTTTTATGAATTAATGAAGATATAGGGGAATTCTAAAATATTTTCCCTACCTTCCAAAAGTGGGTAATTTTTCATTTACAATGATGCTCCAATAAAGGGACCCGGTTGTGTTCTGATGTAGAATGATCAAGAAATTTCATATTCTTCAAGAGAACTAAAACCTCATGTGTCAAATTATCCTCCACATGATTTGGAATTAACAAATTTGTTTTTCCCTTTTATAAATATAAGGGAATTTTTTATACAGATCCAAATATGAAATATATACGGACCTTAAAATATAAAAGTATATATTTACTCATAGGGAATTAAACGTGTGGGATAGAAGATGGATTGAAATGATAATGGTTTATTATTACCCATTCAATTACTATCCTTGAAAAAATATAAACTAGAAGATTTCTTGTGTCGAAAATATCATGCATCACTAACCATGTTACAATTGTAATATAACCCCTTGATTAGTGAATTGATTAATTTTTTCTTGGACGTTTTTGGGGCAAGAAATTTAAATATTTTGATTCCGGTTTTAGTCCAGCCATATCTTTCAAGCAGAATTAAGAAAGAACAAAAAGAAGGATGCGGGTTATAGAAAAATGTATTGTTTGAGAAAAAGGGTATGTAGATAGAATTTAGTGTAGATACATATTTTGTTTTGGGATTGGTATGAGCATATGTCTTTACTGTTATTAAATTTTGAAAAAAGAAGTTGGTAACTAAATATCATTGTTCTCAATTTTTAATTCTTCCGGGCATCAAAATGAAGTAAAGAGATAATCGAGATAATAAATGGTGGGATGGAATAAAGGAGATATTTTAAATATTACCCAAAAATGTTGGACATGTTAATAGGTAAATATAGAGTGAAAATCACCAAAGGTTATTCTTAAGACTTATCCCGTGGGAGAGTGTAAATGAGAAATATATCCATTTACTTCATGGTTAGACAACCGATGACTTATCAAGGTGACAATGTGATATTTTTTTTATTTTTTATAGAATGAATAAATAATCACATTTCCATCCTATTTGAGACACAGTTTATCCAGATTAGATTTCCCAACTGTACCTGAATGATCTAGTATTGATTTTAGGAGTTACTCTATCCATTGTATCTGATCGTAATGTAAGGCTCACTTATTAATTTTGGAAAGGACATCATAATTCATTGGTCTTAGAATGAAACTTATACACTACAGTTCATCCTCAATCGGATGGATGGACCGAGTGAACAATTAGGATATTAAAGGATATGCTCTGAGTTTGTTTTATAGTGTACCAGAGAAGTTGGTATCATCATCATTCTTTTGTTTAGTTTTTTTATAACAATAACTATCATAAATGTATATAGATATACACTTTAGATACATTATAGGGAATGTGGTGTGAACTCCAGTTATATGTGATGAGGTCGAGGAAAGGAAGCTCATGGGACCAAAATTATTAGGGAGTGTGGCTAAAAAAGTTATTATGATCAATAAACACATGAGGATAACTCAGAGTATGTGGATAAGTTAATCAAATAAAATAAAGAAAGAATTATCTTTCGAGGTATGCAATCTTGTTTTTCAAAGAATCTACCCATGGAAAAGTTTTATAAGTTTTTTTAATAAAGTAAATATAAGTCCACGATTCATTAGACCATAAAAAATCATGGAAAAAGTTGTACATGTTTCCATCTGAGTAGCATTACCTTCAGTTTTATCTTGGGTAAAAAATGTTTTTCATGTTTTGATATTAAAAAAGTATGACCCAGATTCATTGAATGTTTTGAGACCACAATTAGCTCACTTGGAAGAGAACATTTCTTATGGGAATAATCTTATCAGATTCTTGATTTTAGAGAGAATGTATTGCAGAATAAGGTATTTCTCCATGTTGAGGTTTTGTGGAGAAAAAAAATAGTTGAAGAAGAAACATGGAAATCTTCAAATTCTATGAGGGAAAGGTACCGTCACTTGATTATTAAGATAATAAAAATTGTGGGGACAAAATTTTCAGATGGTTGGTAGAATGTAAGGACCTAGTTAAATATAATATAATTTCTTTTCATTATGGATTAAAATAGTCAAATTCATTCTGAATGCATAATGAAATAAATGTTATCTATTAAACTTAATGAATTTATAAAGATGGAAAACTAACATGACCTTAAGAATAGTAACATGACCATTAGAAATAGTAATATGGCTAAAAGAATATTAAATTAAACAACAAGAGTTTAAAGAATTTTTATTTTTATTAGTGCACTCATGATATATTTATATCATGGAATAAGATTTTTTGGAAATTATAAATTAAGTGTTGGTATTTTTTTAAGTAATAAGTATTTATTTATAATTTTATAACAAAAATAATTATTTAGAAGATAGTATATTTTTATAAAATAGATTCATAAATTATTATTATTTTTGTCTTATGATTATAATATAAATTTATTAGACACTGATTAATTTTTCAAGGTGTTTTAAAATATGTTATAGTTTCAAAACTGGTATTTTTCGAATAAATTATGATTTAAAATAAAAAATAAGCGTATCATATTAAAAAAAATGTTGTCAAAAATTAATTCATTTTTTAATTATATAATTTGATAATTTTTTAGGTTGAATATTAAGGGTTTTTCTAAAATACATGAATTTTTGGTGAATAGTTAAATATGATAATTTATAATATAAGCTAAATACATGATTTGTTGAGACATATATTATGTTTGACTAATTTAATACACAACTCTCTAACCCTAATTCCTTATTATTTTATAATTTATGATGTCACCCAATTTCTTTATTGTCTTGGACCAAAATAATAAACTAATAAAAATAATAATGTGAAAACACCCCTCTATAATACTATAAATACATCCTCTCACCACCACAACACCACACACCACAAAGCCGTTATAATTATTATTTTATTCCAATATATCTTCCGTAGACTCTTCGCCAAGTCCTGAAACATTTTTTCTCACCAAAAGGCCAGAAGCAAAGCTCATATAGAGGATTTCATGAAGCAAATTTCAAAAGGTAAAAATCCTCATTGATTTTCTTTTATTTTCTATTAAATTATCTTTCTTTTATTATACGCAACTCATATACCCTTATCCAAGATGCATGAAAAATAAATTATCATATATATACTAAAATTTAATCATATTTATGGAAAAATTAATCATCATACTTTTTCTCTTCTCCCTCATATTCTAAAAATAATAATCTTATCTTTGATATGTTGAATTAAAGACATCATGGATTATTTGTTTTCAATTTACATTAAATCCTAAAAGTCTGGTAATAAAACCAATTTAATGTTTGAAAAATATTTTAAATTTTATTATATTACCTATTTTATGATTTTGAATTAAAATAAATATATAATATCAAATTATACAATGAAACTAGTTCATGATTATCAACAAACCACCAAAATGGTCTCAACTAATATAATTAATTTTTGTGTAATTATTCATAACAATATATAAATATATAAATATATATATATATATATTATCATTTAATATTTTTAAAACATATTAATACCATACCATCCTAATTCTATTCTTTCTCTCTAATTTTACAAGAAAATCCTTTACAAACCGACCATGAAAACCATGTAACAAATGCGCCCAAATTGATGGAAATAAAAAAAAATTATTAATTAATGGGGTGGATGATGTTATAAAATAATCATATAAGGGGTTAAAAAAATTAATATGTTTCTTCAAAATATTAATAAATCTGTTTTAACTATTAAACAAGAGTTTTAAACACATTTGATATAGGACAAACCAAAGGTAATGGAATTGTATCCAAATTTCCATGTTTGGGTTAAACTTATAGTTTATTTATTATTTGGTACTAATATTATTTGTTAAATGAATTTTAATTATATAATATTTTATAATATTTAATTATTTTTTATATCTATATTATATTTATTTTATAAATTTTTACGTACAATTTATGATATTTATATGGTAATTTCCATTAAAAATCCTCTTCATTTCATTTTTAAGGTAATGATTAATATGATATAAGTAATATGGTTTTATTATTTTGTTCTTGTTAATTATAATTTTTTATGATGACGGGTGGTACATATATCTCTATCCAATTTATTGTGCATTTTTTTTGTGGGAGTTCGACCGTATGGTTACTCAATGTGTAACTATGATTGTTAAACCATAAGGACACTATGGGGGTTACATTGTAAGGCAGCCGTGAGAGTTACGTTGTATTGTAGCCATGAGGGTCACAAATTATATGGTAGGTATTATGGTAACATTCTTATGTAATTAGTCCCCCCAAGTTACAGTTATGAAATTATTTATGTTTTTATGTATTGCAAAAAGAACATGTTTTCACAAAGTAACTATATGGGGGATAAGTTTTTCTTTGTGAAAATAGTATCATATGTTTTGAATTATTAATGTAAAACTTCTTTCTATATTTCATTATATACATATTACGGATTTTTTCCTTATCCCATGTTTTAAAAAAATCATTTTTTTTAATTATGGGTAAGATAAAAGGAAAATTCATGATGAATGTTGTGAATACTTATCAAAAATAAATTTTGTGTTTTTTTATTAAAAACATTTGTATTATAAAAAAAATATTTTTTAGTATTATCCACTTTGAGTACTTATGGGTTGATATGTATGAATTATTTCCTATCATTATAAAACTCTAATCCATAAAAAACATTGGGAATGTAATGTGGTGAATTAAAAATTAATTTACTTAATTATGTAATGTTGAAGTCTGGTCCCTTACAGTGTTTCTCCCATGAGCAAACAAAAGCCATTAAAGAAGACCTATAAATGTATTCAAGTTATTTTATCATCCTTTAAGATATTTTTTCTGTATAAGGATGATATATGATGCTCATTTTCAAATAATTCCCAAGGTATTATAGTAAGCATATCCTAAAATGAGACGTAAAACAAGGATCTCGTTCTGATATTATCCAAAAGGGAATTTCATGCCCCTTTTACATTTTTCACGTAAATATTATAGACAATTACTCCACTATATGAGATTAATAATTATTAATGAAATGAGAAGAGTTTGTGAGCTGGTCCAGTATCACCAATATAGCATCATGTTCTCAAACCTTCCCCGGGAGACCTCTCACTAAATCCATAACTATACGCTCTAATTTTTAAAAAGTAATATGCAAAGACTACAACATACTGGATGATCATTATTTCAATAACATTACTTGATATAGGGAGAGACATCACATAAAAAATAAAACCACATTTACTTTCATCCCAAAACACCAAATTTATAATTCCAATGCATTATACATATTTTGTATTCTAGGATAAACAAACCATATAGAATGAAGGTAAACATTAAGAATTTTTCCAAGATAATCAATTTTTATGACTATATTATATAGATACAAGAAAATAAAACATCAATAAATCAACCATTCCTCACTTGTAACCATACCATTGAGTTTTTACCCCATTGAAAGGCATTCTAAACCAGATGATTATATATCATTTACCATATAAAACAGATTAGGTTCTAGAAAACCCTAAAAAAAACTATACAAATTCTATTTTCTTCTCATTCCAAGTTTATGTTAGCTATCTTCAACATCAAATTCCACTTCTCTCATACCTTTTTCACCAACTAACTATATGAATTTTTACTTAAATAATCCACCATAAATTTCCCTTTACCCTACATATACATGAAGTCAAATTCAATTACTTGGATATAGTCCATCCATATTATTTATCTCTAATTAATTTTTTTTTTGTGAAAATGTTGTTTTCAAGCTCTTTTGATCTATAAACTCGTTATATTTATCATCAAAAAAGTATTTGTTCAATGTTTTCAAGTAAAGTAAGCCAACGATAAATTCAGAATTGTGTGTTTGGTACTTCTTCTCATTAAACCTTCAGTTCCATAATCCATAACCCACAAAATGATATATCTACAAGAGAGAACACCTCATCCTAGATCCCAATGCTTTAGAATAAGACATATATATTTTCTGTATACTATAATTGTCATAATTGGTGATGATATATTCTGAATTTTTAGCACTTGAAAATGATTTTAACAATCCTCATTCCATTGGAATGGAACATTCTTCTTTATCACAGCTTTTATTATTGATGATTTTCATGAAATATCTTGAACAAAACATCGAAAATAACCATATTTTCCAAGTAAAATGTTTATCTAAATGAAATTAATTGGCGGTTTCCATGATATCGGTGCCTGAATCTATTCTAGATCTATAGAAACACTTATTTTATAGATAACAAGTATAAGAAGACATACATATTCTGAAAATAAATTACACACTTAAAATTTGTATTAAAAAATGATTCCAAAAGATAACAAACATCATCACAATGTGTTTTTCATTCTAAATATATGTCCCTAAATAAAAAAAAATTCATCCAAAAACAATACCCGTAAAAATCAAGATATAATGAAAGAGTATGATTCATTAATTTCATAAAGATAGTTTGTGATTTGTTAATATAATAAGTCATAACCACATACTCATAATGGAACTCTCTAATCCTAAAATTTGGCATTCAAATAAACACTTTATGATCGTGTAATTGGTGATATCTTTATCCCAAATCAATTTTAGTGAACCATTATTATCCCACTATTTATTGAATATATCATCAATGTATAGAAATGGTTGTAGATTCATTATTTTAACATGATTATGCTTATAATAATCGGCACACAATTAATGATCACCTTCTTCCATTTTCAAAAAAACCCAGTGCTTCCCACATAGTTGTACAATGATGAATGAAAACTTGCATTTCTATATCTTCTAATTGTATATTCAAAAACATAATTCAATTGGTTCCATCTGATAAGTTGGATTCTTGATATGACTTCTCCCTAGTAATCAATAAATCAAAATCTTTAATTTTATTTTGGGTGGAACCATAGAGAAATTATCAAGAATCACATTAGGAAAATGATTGTTGGAAAATAACTATCCCTAATCTCATCCACCACTATCCATGTGAATACTATCGACTGTTATGATATGGTTCCAACAACTGGTTCTAACATGCATGTTGCACATTCCATTTCATTTCAATCTAGTCTAAAGAGATTCCACATTCTTTTTTAAGTAGTAACATTAACCCTTCAAGTATATCTATCGATTTGAGATTTGAATATAGTCATAAAATCCATACCAAACATTTTGACATATATAACCATCTCAATCATAGATAAATAACATATTAATTTATCCCCATCGATGGTTATATAAGACGATTTTCACATAATGTCTATACATTCTATTTGTTTAAGAGGATTTATAATTTTCAAAATAGATTCATTATCTGAACATAAAAACTCATAAGATCAATGTCATGATTTTTTACAAGTGAATGGGATCCACCAATATCAAATAGTGCATGTATAAGTGTAGAATTTAAAATAATCATACCTCTCACCAATGATAGTCTAGATTGATCATCCATAGTCACTTGATCAACAATATATAATTGAATAATTGTTTCACTTTTCTCTTTATTACCAGGTTTGGATTTTATTGGTTTAGGATTCATGGTATTTCTATAAAAGAATGTATTTTATTTTTCTCTTGTTTATAATTATTGCATTTATCTTATATCATCGAATAATATTACTTCTACTAACCATGATATGTGTTCTGAGCACTCAACCATGGATAAAATCAATAATAACAGTAAATATTCCCCATATGGTTACAATTTTGACATCCTCTTGGTTGTTTCGGAAATTCTCACTTCATTTGATCAAAATAATGAAATTGAAAAAATCATGCTTTCTCTTTAGATTATGAGGAAGAATAATTGATCCCTTTATCTAATTTTTATTCATAACACTGCCATGAATATGGGTCTCCCCGCACAGTTTATTCTTACTATTAGATATCCCACTATTTCCCATATTTACTAACATTCATCCCCCATATATTGTTCATCAGATGTCTCTTTCATCCACCATCACTTAGTTAACAATTTCCTTATTATCCTTTATTGAAATCATTGTAATCATTGGGGGAATATCTGAAATAAATTAAAATATAAAAATGAATTCCTTTAGGGATAAAAATTTGGAAACATTAGGAGAAAAGGCAGAATAAATACATAAATTTATCTTAATACTCTGTCCCTGTGAGATTCTCCTACTTTAAGATGAAAAGGTACATTATTCATGAAATTTTGAACATATTAGGATATATTTATTTGTAAAAAAATTCTTAAAATCTTCCAATGAAATTATGTGGCCCGATATTTCTTTTACTATTAAACCCCAACTTAGTCATGATAGATCAACCAACATATACATTTCCAACATGAAATTTACCTTAATTGGTGTGATTAGGAAATCGAATATGAAATTCATCATATTAAACCACAATTATTCATGGTTTGGTACTGAATCACATCGAATGATTGGTGGATTCTACCTCTAGAAAAAAATGATCAACTTGTATTGGTTCATCCCTAATGATACCTATATCCAAATCTTGAAAAACCTGGAAAATACTCTAAAAAACATGTTGGTTCTTTTATGGATCAGGTGCTACCACATTTTCAACATCCTCTTCTGGTTAGTTTTTTTGACACCTATCTAGTTCTACTTTGTATATGAAAAATAAAAACCCATTAAATTTCACTCTCTAATAGCTAAAGGATTATAAGTGTCAAATTTAACACATTACATATATCACAAAAAAATCCAAAATTCAACCATTCCTACCACATGGAAACCATTTTATGAATTTTACCTTTATTTTTAAATATCTATCCATTTTTAACAATTCTTACGAATACTTTTTTCAAATTAAATCATAAATCATTACTCAATTTAATATATTTACTATTTTTATAAGTAATTTATATCAATTCATGTCAATATATTATCAATATATAAACCCATTATGATTATGATACACCTATTATAAGTGTCTCAAAACATTTATGTACTATACTCCTTTGTAACATGATGTTCTACATAAATAGGTCTGATGTTCCTTTTTATTATCTACATTTCTAGTCATGATGATAATGCTCTTTATTACCTACCAAAATCATTGTTTAAAATATAATTATTTATAAAATTAATGAAAGAGTCAAGAGACACCATTTGAAACAATACACACTTCATCCACTGGCTTCTGAATAGGAAAAAGGTGGTTCATGGCCTTCTGTGATATTCCAATGACAGTAAAGGAAAAAAATAATGAAAATGGATACTGAAATAGTTTGGGTATGATTATCCCTTTAATATTATACAACAAAAACATGAGTTACATAAATACACAACCAATAAATTATGAATGGGAAAAATATAATCTAGTCCAATTTATAACCCATATACAAAAATAAAAACTACAACCATAAATCATATTTGAGTATAAATCAGAAACTAAAACCCACAATCCCCAAACATAAGGAAGAGAATAACTCCAAAACTTTTCCAATCTCTCACAACACAAGAAATGACCATGGAATCCCAAAACATCACTAAATAACTGATATAAAATTCCATTAATTGTATAACGATATATAATACCTTAATTGTTCTAATGTTCCCAAGGAGTGGTGAGTATAAAACCAAGTTTGATTTCCCTGATGACATTTAAAACATCTTCTACTTGGATATAACATGTCATAATATTTATATAAATTAGTTTCAAATAATATAAAGTAGTTTATATCAAATTAAGAATAATTTACATGAAAAAAATTGTTTTAATGAAACCTAAAAATTATTTAGACCCTTTCACATTTAATTTGGCACACCCAACACATGATCGATACACACATAAACATAACTGATATAGTGATAGTTTCATACTCATGAGTGGTATCAAATTTATCTAAATAGTCTTCATTGGTTAAAAAATACCTCATGTTCCCTAGTGGTACATTCCCCAACTATAGGGTTACTTCATTACGCCCCAATGTTACAAGCCCCTTATGAAAGGTCCCATTAAAATAAACCAATAGAAGTAATGTATGCTAATTAATAGACCAACCCAACAATTCCAAGACATTTTAACAAAAATATTCATTTATTAATAACATAAGCCAACAAATTTTACATTAATATAAACCAACCATACTTTTAAAAAAATAATTTTTAAATTTTGGAACTAATTTCCCCTTTCATTAAATTAATTTTTTTTAAATTTCACAAACCATAACTAAATAGGGGTTCCATTGACTATTTCTGTTTAATTTGACAATATAAATCAGACAATTCTATATATAATAAATAATTCCTTAAAGCTGTAAATTGGGGGAGTCAATACTGAATCCACCTATATATCAAATTACTTGTAAATGATGAATTACAGTGATTCATCAATAAACATGTCTTAAAACAACCAAATTATACTTAGATATTGTTCCCTTAAAAAACAACAACCATACATCATCATGATTTTTATAAAACAACATGAATGTATCTCATATGTATTATATTTTTAAATTCAAGATTGTTATGAAGAAGAAAACTAGGGGAAACACATTTAATGATCACTTTCTAAGGAATCAAGTCCTCAAGCGCACATAAAATCACTAACATATCATTACCCTCATTAAGAGGAAGGGTCCATCTAGGTTTTCGAAGGTGCGTAGTTTGATTTGGTGTAAAATTAATAGAACAAATGAGACATTAATGATATAATAATTGTTATATCCAAAATTTTATGAGCTTTTTTAATAGTTCCTAGTTAGGGGACATGATTATGAATGTATTGCGTTGTCCCTGATCTATCCACTACCACCAAACAACACTTACATAGATGGATATCATGGTTATTTAAACGTACTCCAACCATGATAAACCCTTATTTACAATATCACACGAATTCTCTTATTTGGCCACAATGTTTGGTCAAACCATAAACCTAACCATGCACACACCCAGTGACAACTATTTTATTGAACAGTTTTCTGGGAGTGGTTTCATGATTTATACTAACCATGTTCAAGTTCCGAACCTCCAAAACATCTACAAAAACATGTAAAAACACCTAAAAACATTCTAAACCTTACTAAATGACTTTATAAACCTAATACATAAATAAATTTTTGATCCCCTAAAATTGAGGGTCATTTAGTTCCCAAAAAAATATGGTTCTTTATCCCAAATTATATTAGGAATTTCATGTGAACCCAATCCACTGTGGGACATTTAGCACTATTATTTTCTTGAAAATGATCCTTGGATAAGAAAATTACTTTATATTCCTATATGTGTTCATTAATATTATATTTCATTAATATGATATGATCTCAGAATCATTATTAAATATTTATTACCCCAAAATATATTGATTATAATATTTTTTATGTCATATAATTATATTATGACTCTGTATTTTTGGTCTTTGAATTATTGGGAATGTTTTTGTAAATTATGTATATGTTCTCTTACAATTATACTTATTGTATGCTCACATATGATCATTTATTTATATCTTTCATATTTACATTTAATAGAATAAGAACTAAACCATTTATATGTTAACATTTCACCAGATTATAGAGAATCATTATAGTTAATATATTTCTAAGAGAGGAAGTAATTGAGAAAAAATGCTTGGGGGATATTTATGACATTTCATGAAATAATCTCATAATATATCCTCACACAAAACAAAATATATCTTTTTCTTCTCAAGCATTTATTGATTTTAGATATGTTGAATATTAATCATAATTTATATAAGTTTAATATTTGTGATGTCCATGTATCATTATTTTATGTTAAATATTTAATTTATATTATATTTTTTAGCACTTGATCATAGTATATAATAATGAGGTTTCCCCACAGTTGAATTAATCCCTCATGATTTAAGGTTCTCAATTGTAGAGAAGAGAGAGTGTATAAAAATATATGCATCTGTTAAACAAATGATGAGTCTCTCAATGATATTTTCTATGCTGATGATGTTATATTTTATATAATTTCTTAACAATTATGAAAATAATTTTTCATAGGATGGAAATATTTTTTAACATATTATATTTGGGAGACATTAATTTTTTTAATAGGACTTTATTTATATCAAGGGACAGATTAGTTTTCCCTTTCTCAAAAGAAGAAGTTCAGAATAATTCCAGTGTAATTAAAAATAGAGGATACACTATAATTATTTTAATTATTTATTGGTGTTATAGATCATTTTTATGGGTGAATATTCAATATAGACTCATCAAATTTTTTTAGAAAATAATGGCATACTATTCTTCTTCAAAATAAGATATTTTTTGTATGATAAAAATGTCTGAAATTGTTATATAACTTCCTTGTAGAAAACAAAATTCATAGGTATAAAAAGGAAACCATAGATTATGGTTATATATATATACTAAATGAAAAATGTGATCTATTTAGAGATAATTACATGGATTGGGATTTAAATGTTTGATTATTGATAGTTTACATCTAGTGGAGCTTTTTTTTAATTTTCCTACTATTTAGAGTGGTAGTTAGGGTAATATCTTTGATCAACCATGCCTATATGGACTCTATAAAGGTTTTGGGGTTCTAGTATAGTCTAAGGATGTATTCATTTGAATTTTTAATTGGTAGAATCCTGAAAGATCTCCATCTATAATAAATATATTACTTTAGCACCAGAATATAGGAATGTCACATCATATTCCAAAGGCCACCAACTACATTTGTGCTTCCAATATGTTATAGTAGGCATATTATAATATATGAATATATATACTAATACTACCACACAAATAATAAAATAAAATTTTATTAAATGGAATGATATAAAATATAAATGTTATGATTCAAAATAAACTTTTACGAAACTATGTTAGTCATACAAGAGTAATAAAGACTGTCCCTAGGAAAATAAAAAATGTACAAGTCCATGAGAAAGATATATAAATAACCTACCTTACATCAAAGACCAACAAATCTAATTTTTAAAAAACACATCAAATAGCCTATATAAATTGTGGTCATGTATCTCCACTATGACCTATTTGACAATCCATTTCCCTTACTTGTACACTAAGAAAAAAATTTATGTGTTATGTAGGGCCTATGAAGGGTGTGAGTATAATCTCAATTGGCCACAACACAATGTGTACCTCGAAAATATTGATATATATACTAGTGATTGAAATGAACAATAAAAATAACGGAAGAACACCTGTTTATCTTTTCAAAACATACCCAAACATACCCGAAGGGTCAACCATCTTCCTTGGAATGTGTTAGAGTTGAAGGAATCATCCATGGTTGATTATTACAGAAATTATATCAGCCGTTCAAATAATTCTGTTTTAATGGTCTTTAAAATTGAAAACATCATGATGTCTCAATGACATAACTAAAGGAAATATAACAGAATCACTTATCTTAGAAACACTTTTCAAATATGTTTCTTAGAATTATGGTGAAAATCAATTAACTGTCATACTCAACCTTTTTCCATGACGGGTATAATATAATCTTCTAAATTTAGGGGAGTGTAATTTATGTCATGAAATTTCTCATTATGATCATCTCATTTCCTATTTTGTTTTTTTAAAATTTATCTCTATGTATTTTTACATAATTAAAATTTTATGTTATGGTGATACACGATGTGTAAGGTTTATATTTTGAATTTCAATAGTATATTAATAGTGATACATTGGTAATTGTTAGAATATTTTCTAAGTTAGTTCACTTTGACCCTGTTTTTTCATTCTACATTGGTAGTTTAACATTGTTTTATTTTAATATTTTTATATAGTTACCATATTTATTGAATATAATTCCCAAATATAATTTATTTATAAAATGAATGTTTTATATAAGATATTTAGTTTGTTTTTGGTATTATCTATCCATATCCATCTTTATTATTTAGTAGAGTTAATTATTTGTTACAAATCAAAAAAAATTGGCACAATATGATTAAATTTTATCCTATATGAAATTGATAAGGGTTTTACTTATTTGTTATTTAAGTTTTATATTATGTATTTCGATATGTGAAATGAGTTCCATGGATGTTGATATGGTAGTTGTTGATTACAGTAGAGTAAAAATTGGGTGACTTGGAATAATTGATTATCAAGGTTATATTATACATTTTAAATTTATTATTTGTGTAATTATCAGGGTATTGTCGACAAATTATTTTCTTGAGGTAGTCTTATAATTTTTTTGGATAAATTTTTTAACACTTCCTGCAACAGTTATTTATTGTTTTTGTGATTATTTTCATTATATAAATGGCTCTTGTTTTTTTTCATCATATCTATTCTTCTTGAAGAAATATTTCTCCTCTCTGAAGTATGAGATATTGATGCAACAATTTAGTGATAAGGGATAGTTTAAGTGGAGTTATGTTATTGATGTTTTTATAAATATTTCATTTGAAATGACTAATATTATTTGTTTTGTTCTGGAAGATTTTGGTATATTTACATTCTATATTCTTGTAATTAAACTCTAATTCTCATTGTCATGAGATTAAAATGAGTAATTACATGGAATTTAGCGATATTCATAATATAGAAATGGTTGTAATTAAATTCAAAAAGGGTTTAAAATGAATGTCATTGACAATTTACCATTTTTTAATAAAACTACTATCTCAAAACCATATCCATACATCTACAATTGATTCTTGATTAATAGAAAGACAAATAAACTACTTTATACATATCAAAACAACTTCAATGTGTGACAAAATATAACACCAAACATGTATCAATGTATACAGTGGGAAAAACTAAATATTTCATGAATACAACAAGATTCCACGCTCCACAAACTCCAAGAACCACAATCAACAGACATAAAAAGTACCACGACGTGGTTCTAAAAACATCTTATACATTACCTTTTACCATGTCCCAATAGAGAGCATCTGCAAAAGCACCAACGTTCCAAAGAATAAATTAGAATAACACTCAGTATGATTCCCCCAATGACTTCCCTATAGCTTATACTAGGATATAAAAGTTATCCACATGTATATAAAACCATTTATATAAAACAATTTTACAAAATTGTTTATAACAAAACATAACAAAGTTACAAAACTAATTGTCACAAAATAGAACCAAGTTCTAATTAAACCAATTTACATAATGATATAATTCCAGAAAAGATACCAATAAAATCATTAAATGCATTTCTCATTTATCATTTTGGCATACCCATCACATGGTTTATAACACACGCCCATGCATGCATTTTTTGAAAAATCCATACTCTTGAGGAGTCTCTCATATTATTAAATTTTCTCCAAAATACACATGAACTTGGTCCATGTTCATTAAAATTATACCCAAATGGTACACATACCTTATTCAGGGAACATCAAATATAATCTCACACAACCCCATGTATGCCAAACCATTTGAAATCACCAAAAAATTGTTTCAATAAAACTACATTTATATTGAAAACCAATGAATAATTTAATTTCAATAAATACATTTAATTTCAATAAAACATTCAATTTTATTGAAAAAATATAATCCATACCATGTTCCTATATTCCATAAAATACCTATTTTGAAATTCCTATTTTAAAATCAAGAACACAAGCACTTTATTCAAATACCCAATTTTCCATTTTTCCCCAATTTTCCAAAACATCCCAATGAAGGTTTTAAAATGATTTATAAATATCTAAATCACAACCAATTCAAAAAATGATATTATATTTTACAGAATTTCAATAAGTTAATCAATTTGGAGTCGATAGAGAATACACAGACCTTGATGGTTTTGGAGAAAACTGACAAGGGACAAAGAATACTCTAGCAATTGGGATGATTCTAAACAAAAATGGCATCAGATCCCTTCTCATATCACATACAATACCAAATATAAACATATTATTTATCCAAAGTCTTATATCTACCAATAACAGTTGCATATATGATAAATAATAAGAAGAGGAGAAGTATATCTATGTAGATATAGATAAACATGAAAAGAGAGAAGAAGAATGTCACTTACCACAAGAATCGGGCTCGAAAACTTCACGAGAGGGATTAATATTGGTTCCTAAATGCTTGGGAGTGGTTACCCAACCTTCAATGGATATAAATATATAATTTGGGCCTTTTGAGTAAAAATGTGCATGTTGGAGAAAAAATGAGTAAGATCCTAAAAAAATAGGTGCTTGTTTTTTCCTACACACATTTAGTCCACACGGTTTGAAAATATGTTCTCTAATCATGAATTAGCTACTACCTTAAAGTAGCACATTGAATGAACTCCATGATCAGTCTCATTAATCATTCAGATATTGTGCTGAAGCTACTATCTCAAATGCAATTGTGCAGGGTTTCTCTTTATACATCCACACGGTTTAGAAAAACTTGTACAGCCCAAGCACATTTCCTTTATCCTAAAAACATATTTAAAGTTCGACCAACTCATCCAACTATCCCATATTTTACCCTTAACCTTTATAACCATGAAAATAATCAAGTAAGTGTTACATAAATGAAATAAGGAGTACTAAATTCTCCCCACCATTGGTCATTCCATCCTCAAAAAATAGATAACTATTGTTGCCTTGAAAATGTTATGACCATTTATATTTCATTTACCTATCACATTCCCAAGTTTCCTCTTAAATTAGACCATTTTATGATAAAAACCATGAAATAATGATGACTTTTCCACATAATAATTTCTCTTTCATATCTGAATTTCACACCGGGATATGTAAAAACAAAGCGTCCGACACTAGGTAAACATGATCCTATCTAATCACATCGTCCAGATCAGGATGATATTGCATCAACTGAGAAATTTGGAACACATTATGCATCTAACTGAACCTTGGCGTCAATAACAACTAATATTCCCCCTCTCCAACCCATTTCAGTATCTCAAAACCAGCAATGTATCCTGGAGATAACCTTCCTTGTTTCCAAAAATTACAATTTCCTAGCCTTATAGAGATCATCAAGAACAAATTTTCAGTCACGAAGAATGACAAAAAGTATACATAATGATCCACATTATATTTTTGATGACTCTGAGCCATATCTATCCTCTTTATGATCAATTGAATCTTCTCCATCTTTTATTGGACAATACTATGCCCAACTAGAAAAGTCTCACCCGTTTCCACCCATCATAGTTGAGAATGACAAGGAAATACATATAATGCTTCAAAAATAATCATATGTATCAATTACTGAAATCAGTTATTATATAATAAATCCACAAATGGTCGATTCTATTTGAATGTGTAAACAAGTCTATATCACAAACCCACAACTTGTCTTCCAATTTTTGTATTGTCCGTTTGGATTGTCCGTTCATCTGAGGATGATACACCATACTCATAGTCAACTCTTTTCTCAGGGATTTGTGTATGGATTTCTAGAAATCAGATGTGAACCATAGATATATATTCGGGACAATCGAAACTATAATTCATTTCCTCTTTAACACTTCTTAGATATATATTTGGGATAGATCACCCACTGTATGGTCTATGATTCTCTACTTTAACTTACTGACAAGTGAAGAACATTGAAAAGAACTCATGCACATTTATTTTCATATCACTCAAACAAAATTGTTCCTTCAATTATATGTACATAATATATGTTCCCAGATGTATGGCCCATCTAAAACGGGTGTAAGCATGAAGATGTTGTTCTTGAAATGTTTTAGGTACAATCATATGATCTCTACCTCACAAAACAAAACTCACATCATGTTTCCAACCCTCAACGGTCTCCCCACCATTAAGTTTTCAACTCATAACTAGGACTTATTCCTCATATTTTAGTTCCTTTTTAACCATATTTTCAAAATCAAGAACCATAGAGACTAAAATGATAACCACAAAATCACCTTGGTATTCATATTCCACATTCATGTAGGCTATAACCAACATCAACTACCATTCATCTAATGATTCTTTCTCTAACTGAGCATATTAATTATTTCTTAATGCATTGGCCACAGAATTTTCCTTTCTTTGAGAATTTATCAAGTCAAATTCAAACATATAGGGATACTCCATTCATCTCCTTTTCATTATAGTCAAGTCTTCTTTTGAGACAATATTTTTCAAGCTTTTGTAGACCATGAACACAAATAAACATTAAACAATAAAAAAATGATTCCATGTATTTAAGGCCTGCATAGATACTTCTTACTCTAAGTCATGTGTTTGTTAGTTCTTATCATGAAATCTCAAATTCAATGAACCAGAAGTAGCCACATGGTGACTTTGAATGATAACACAGCCCATCCCCGATCTCGAAGCATCAAATTACACCACAGACCCCTATCTTGATTCAGGAAAAATCACGATGGGTGATGATGTGAGTTGAACGTTCAACTCAAGGAAAGACTTATGGTAGTACTCAGTCTATTGGAAGGGGAGATTCATCATCTTCAAATCATTCATTGGTGAAGCTATCATGCGAAGACACACACAACGAGTTAGTAATAACTATAGAGTGCAAGGAAACTTCTTATCTCAATTAAATTCTTCAAAGGATTCAATGAGATCATAGCTTCTATCTTTTCAGGGTCGATTGAAACACCTTTTTATGAAATATCAGGGCATAGATAGATTATTTCTTATATCAAAAAGTCACACACACATATTTTTTCATTCATGTGATGTACTATCATGATTTCCAAAATTATATCCAAGTGCTTCTCATTATTAACCCTTATCCGTGAATACACCAAGATATCATTGACAAACACCACAACAAAAGAATGCAGATATCACAGAAATATTTGAATCACCAATTCTATAAAGAATACTGGTGAATGTGTAAGACCTAAAGGTATGAATACATATTCATAATATCCATATCTACTTCTGAAAGTTCTCTTCAAAATATATTCATTCTGAACCCAAAATTGATGGTATCATGATTGCATGTCAATTTTAGAGGACAATGGGGCTCCCCTCAATTGACCAAGTAGATCATCAATGAATGTTGGTGGATATCTATTCATTATTATAACTCAGTTAAGATTACAATAATCTATTCATAGTGGAAGCCTTCCTTCAACATTATTTACAAACAAGACTGATGATTCCCACAATGACTAATATGGCTGAATGAAAACATTGCTTTCCAACTCCACTAATTGAACTTTTAGTTCCCTTAACAATATTGGTGACATCCTATATGATGGAAGGTAAATTGGACTTGTTCCCAGAAGGATATCAATAGTAAATGTTGGACCCTAGGACACCCTGAGAGGGGAGGGGTGAATCAGGATGACAAATTTTTCTTTTAGAGAAATGGATCTTGTTCCCACATTGGTAGGAACTTGTCTAACCTGTATGATGAATGTGATTAGAAAATAAACATTCACATGAAGAGAGATGAAACATCAATTTTTACTTGGTTCACCACTAAGGGCTACGTCCAAGGAGAACACGCCGACAGGTTGTCAGTCATACCAAATTCCACTAATCTTCACTAACTGTGGATTACAAAGGTTCGGGCAAATTCATTCTATCCCAGGCTCACTGCCTTTACAAAGGATTAGGGATAGCTCACTGCGTCCCTCGGGTCACTCCCGTTGACTCCACCTAGCTCATTGCCTTGGGTGAAGTCCCACTCAGTTTATAGACAAGAAGGTCTCTTCATCATTGCAAATGAATGCATCCTCTATTTTATGTAGATGCTCTGTTGAAGTTCAACTCACACCAGTAGACTAAACTCACTTTTCACGGAAGGTATCAGGCATTCTTCCAGCTTTTGCGCTTCTCCAAAATACCAGTATGTTTCAACAACACCTGGCACGCTTCTCCAAGCCCGGCGCACAAGTATCAAAATGGCGTGCAAGTCTCGGTGCGCAATTCCAAACTGGCGCAGAAGTACACCTAAACCACATGTGCAACAATCACTTCTTCAACTTCAAACTTGCGCGACACAACCACTTTCTCAACCAAACAACCTTGGACGCGTAGCAAACAAATATCAGGCAGCTTCAACATGTGCGACCCAACACCACTTGCGCGACCACTACACTTGCGCGACGAGAGATCTGATTTTCTCTAAGTCTGAACTTCGTTACAAATGATAGGGGTGGTCCTCTATTTATAGGCAATCTAGACACCCTGCAAGGTGGAACTCAAGCCTCCTCTCAGCACGCAACTCCAACCGCCCTAGCCTTAGTCGCTCTACTCAGTTGTGCAACAAAACCAATACTTGCACGACCCTCCTTCCATTGCCCTATTTAGATGTTTTGATCTTGAAAAACATATGGTGCACAACTTTCCAATCCTCATAGGCACCGGCGCGCATGTCATTTCCCGGCGCGCAAGTCACTTGCGTGACACATATCCGACGCACAAGTCCCTTTCCTAATAAACACTATTTTCCCATTTTGTCAATTTTGAGGTCCAGGAATTTGGAAAACCATGGAAAACGGTGCCACCTGCAATACTATTATCTGCTATACATTTATGAGTAATTTTTGGCACAAATTCTGAACTTCCTCTAAGTATTGACAACAAACACAAACCATATTGCAATTCACGCATAGATAAACATGGTTACAACAGTAAACTCCTCTTCCTTTATTGTTGGTAACCCTATAAATTCATGGGAATTACATCTATAAATTTATTCAAAATAACTAGAAAAATATACACCTTGTTCTCATATATTGAATCCAAAGTCAACCCATCCAACTGATAAGAGATCATTCCCACTACTGGTGCCAACAAGATTATTTCACCTACATTCACACCTTCTCTCCTCTGAAGAGATTCTTGACCCAATCCTCAGCTATGAAAAATATTGTTTTACTATATCAAACGATGTGAGACTTGATCATTTTCAACCATTCCATACCTACGATTACATCAAAGAAATATATCTCCAATATTGAGAAGTCCCATTTCATATCTGCTCCATAAATAGTTATAACACCTTATCATTATATAAAGGAATACAATTCTATTTTAGAAAGTGGATATTTTATTTTTAACACATAAGGCATCATTTCCAATTCTAAACATAGTAGGTCATCAGCATGAGAATCGATGAAGGATTGTGTGCACCAGTATCCAACATCACGTGCTCAAAGGTAGAATTCAAAAGAATCATACCTCTCACTATAGATGTCCTAGCCAGACCATCGACAATCATAATCTCAGGTCTATAAAATTCCCCCATCATTGTGATCTTCTTTATATTCCCCTGTTAATATTTCCCTTGATGAGGAGTCACATAATTCCAAGAATCGCCAGGGCTATCTCTACTCTGTTGACAAATCTGATTTGGTTGTCCTCGTCCTATCAAATCATATGATGATTTCGACACCTGATAGGTGACTCAAGAACCTGACCTTAGAGAACTATGAAAATTTCTCTGAAGATATTGCATCTTCTTCTAATTATTGACAACTCTAGGTTGTGACGTACACTCTCACATTATTTCATCATGTGAACCACATTCAAAATAGCCTTATTTTCTCTAGGGTTGTGGAGGAAGGATCACTGCTCTAGATTTTAGATTCTATGTCCTACTTCAACCTTGGAAATAGGTGTCCCTCTTCTTATTTCTCCAAGAATTTGAGTTCCAACCATTTCCCATTTGTATTATACATCTTCTTACCATAGATCATGAGATTTCCTTTTCATCCATTGTCTCTATGTTCACCATCACTGTAAAATAGAAAATACAGAGTTGCAAAATCTTTTATTGAATCTCATACCATAGCCTTGATTCAAAAATTCATGCCTTTAATGTTTCACATGCTGACACATTGGGTGAAAAGTGCACTAAATGGATGAATTTATCCGCATACTTGTTGATAGAGATAATTTACTGCTTCAAGATAAAGACGTCCACTGTCCTCTGGATCATGAACGTGTGAGGATAGATTTATTTGTTAAAAAATTTCTCAAAATAATCCAATGTAATGCCTTGATAGACTTTAGCATACAGAACCAATTCCCGCCACAAATGAGCAAGATCCTCGAGCATATACGTGGCCAGCTTGACATTAACCTCAAATGGTTTAATGATTAATTCAATGATACAATCCATCATTTTTAGCCACACCTCATCCCTTTAAGGTTCTGAATCACCCAAGAATATGGGTGGATTTTACATCATGAACTGAATGGAATGATCTATATAGCTATGCTCACCCCCTTAATTCCCTATATCCATTGCATTAAAAGCTTGGGAAATACTTGTTACTATCACTTGGTTCTATTATTGTCTAGGTAAAACCATGTTCTCCGCAACATCTTGTGGTTTTTTTCTATGATTCTTATCAGATTACTTTTTTATAAAAAAACAAAAAACGTTCTAAGTGTCACCCCCTAGAAAATGATGTGTTTTCATTTAAGATTCTACCACATCAATTATTACAACATTGTTTTCCAAAAATAACATTTTCCGCATTCGACCCTTTTTATGAAAAATTACCTATTTTTCATTTAAAACCCATAGAATTATCAAAATACATCTGTCATGGTCTTTTTGAAATTATTCATTTGAAAATAAATTCTATATTTTTAAAAATATTACACCTTGATAAAAATCATTAATCATTTTTCCAAATAAAGAATGAAATCACAGTGGGAATTCATTCCTCGATAATTAATGTCATTTTCATCTCATCGGATAGACCCATGACAATGATATTCCATGATCCTATATAGGTCTTCAAAACACTTATCTACCCAACACCCTAGTAACATGAAGTTCAGAATAAATGGGTTTGCTAGGTCCTTTTATGCTATACATTCCATGTTCCAACAATCATACTCCTTTCTATAATCCCAACCCAAGGAATAGACATGTACGAATATCTACTCTATGAACATGAAAAAATAAGACTACATGTTAGGAAAAGACCTAACAAGATTATACCATTTGTAATGACCCAATAATTATCATTGGCTTGAGAGTACAATGACTCATTACATGGCCCTATGCGATGTCCCGAGGATGACAAAACCTGGAAAGAAATATTGATGTCTTCCAAATGCAAGTGGTTGATGATTTTCCGTTTTAGAATAAATCTCCTATATCACAAACATAACCAAACAACTTCTAAATGATGCATGAATTAAAGAAATTCAACTCAACTACACTATTCATATCCTGACCACTCCAAAGTGTAAAAAAATAGAAGACCAAATGGGTATCAAATTCAACTACTGAATGAAACAAAATAATCAAATAAGACCACAAGACTCCATGTTTTAAGATATATATTCTCCACAATCATTTTAGAACAAAAATATCATGAGGTGGTGCTTAAAAGATGTGATAATCTACCATTTACCATGTCCTGGAAGATATGATTTGCAAAAAACAAAAGTTCCAAAGAATAGTTAAGTATAAAACTTAGTAGTTTTCCCCCAATGAATTACCCACTCACGCTACTAGGATAGAAAAGTTATCCACATTTATATAAAACCATTTACATAAAACAATTCTATAATAGAGTTTTAAACACATCATAAACCATTTCCACAACAAATATTAACTGAATGGAACCAAGTTCTTAGTAATCAAATTTACAGCAAGATATACATCAAGCATAACAACCAAATAAATAATTAAAATTGATTTTCCTTTATTATTTTGGCATACTCAACCCATGGTTCAGAACACACACCCTGGCATACATTGTTTGGTAGTTCCATACTCATGAGGGTTCTCTCTTCTTATCACCTTATGTAAAAATGACACACACCCCTGAAATAGGGTCACACAAATGTACCCCAATGGTAAACATACCTTATTCAGTGTAATGTTGTACAGGAACTCACACAACCCCATGTGTGCCAAACAATTTCAAATCACCAAAACAAATAGTTTCAATAAAATTATATTTATATTGAAATGAAAGAACAATAATATTTCACAGTAGCCATTCCATTTATATGTAACATTACCTTTAATTGAAAACATCTATTCCATACTATGTTCCACAATCCTAGAAAATCCTTATTTTAAAATCACTTTTTTAAAACCAAGAACACAAACAATTTATTCATATACCCAATTTTCTAGATTACCCAATTTGATATAAAATCACAAAGAAGGGTTTCTAAAAATTTATAAATAACCAAATTAAAAACAATTAAAAATTAGATATTCAATTTTAAATTGAGCTAACCAGTTATACTAAGGGGAGTCAAGAGAGAAGCCACCTACCTATAATCTACTGGTGAAAATAGAAACGGTCAATAAATTCTCTAGCAACTCGGTTGATTCTCCACAAGAACAGCCTTAGGTTCCTTCTCCTATCATTACCAAGACCAAATATATTCATATATTTCTTGCACCATCTTAGATCAACCAATTTCATGTGAAAAAATAGATAATTAAAGGGAAGATGAGAGGTATATCTAGGTAGATCTAATGAAACGTTATAAGAACGATGAATAATGTCATTTACTGGATGAATTGGGAATAAAAATGCAACGGGAGGGCTCTATATCTGTTCTTAAATTTTTGGGAGAGGTTCCCTATACTTAAATGGTGATAAATATCCAACTAGATCCATTGAGAAGAATAAAACAAGAATGTGGGAAAAAAAGTATGATCCTAAAAAAATAGTATCATACTTATTCCCTACGCAATGTTTGTCCACTAGGCAAGACAAATATTGTGCGATCCATGGATTAGATACTACCCTATGGGGGAAATTGAAATGGACTCCTCACATAGACTCATTAAGAATGAACACATTGTGCGAAAGCTATTACCTGAAACTACACTAGTGAAAATTTTTTACTAGTATATCTGTAAGGTTTAGACAATCCGTGCACAACCCATTAATATCTTTTTTATCCCCAAAAACATATTTAATGTTTACCCTACTCTCCCGTTTTTCTCCCTTAAACTATAAAACCATTAAAACCATTACTTGGGGGTTACATATTAGAAACCAAGTGTTCTACAATTGTGTAATGCGAGTTCTGCATAGAGAGTTCACTTTTTTAAAGTTATAAATTTTTAATAGTATATAATGATGTTTTCAATATTCTCACATCTTTATTATATTTCCTAGAGTTTTGTTTTTAGAATAATGATTGAGTAGTGTAACTATTTTGGGATAAATAAACTTGGGATTATTCTAGGAGTACCAACAGTTTTACTAATTTTTTGGGAGTTTATACCTATATAGGGAGTAACACAAGTATAATTTAGGTATAATGAGAATGATTAATATATGAGAAAAATTTATTTATGGAAAATTTGGGTGTATATTTTTTACTTGCTAGGTGAATACCACCAATCCAGACATTGTTTTCTGGGTTTTAGAAATTTATTATTGTATAATTTCAATGATGGGATGTCTTAATTGATAGGAGTAACAATCATAATATATACTCTATCATTCATAAAAAACCCCTTATATGTTTTATTGTTATCCTAGACCTTATTATATGACATACAATATATGGTATGTGTGTACCATTATTCTTGATAAGTAGTGATTTCAATAAATATCACTATACTATTGATATAAATGACATGAAATGGGAGTATCATTCCCCACATGATTATGATATAGTGTGAGTAAAATCAACTATGTTGAATGAAGTGAAAGAAAATTAGTGTACTATTCAATGGTCCTTTTATTTTATACGCCCACATTTTGGTTTGAGTTCTACTATTTGTATATACATATCCTATTATTAATTGGAGAATTCATATTTTGATAATTGAGAGAATAATATTGTAGACGTATCCATGTATATGTGGGACTTCATGTTTATTTTCTATACATGGATGATTCATAATATTATATTCACATTATCACATAAAAGAGTCAAAATATGGAACCATTGGATAATTAGAATATAATGTCCACTAATTCTGTAATATGGATTACAGAATAGTGTCCTTAGTACTTAAATGAAATTTTAGATTCTATTAATAAATCATTCATTGAATCATTGAGTTTAAAATTTTCTTATACCTCTATTGTAAAATGGGTTTTATAGGGTTTTATATTTTTTTCATTATCACATCTATCTTTTTGAGTGGATACATTTCTTCCTTCAAAAATTGCATTCATGTATTTTTTATTTTTTATGACATTAGGTGAATAACAATATTTCATTTCTAATTATAGGGATTACATATTCTATAAAAAATATACATAAAAGGGAATTAACATTTATTTTTGTGTTTTCGTATGAAAAATTCTAGTCATTAACCTCAAGACTATCGAATTATTAATTTGGGATAAAACATGATTTTATTTATAAAGTACGAAGGGGTATTATAGAGATTTGGTTGTGCGAATATTTTATCAATGTATTTTGATGATATTATACATTATGATTGAGTTTGAAGTATGAACATATAAGGTAGTAATTTTTTGCTATGGGTTTTTATGACTAAATTTAATATAGTAAACAAGACAATTAAATTTATATATGGATATAACAAACCAAAATATTAACATTCTAGGACCTCAATCATTTATTCTTTATATCATGTAGATAAATTAATTTTTTTAGGGTAAATCAAATTTATAGGATCATGAATCATATATTTGGATATTAGTGAATGATGATTGAAAACCCTTAGAAGGATGTAAATATATATATAATTCATATTTATAAATCCTTTTTCCTTGTTTGTCTAATTATTATTCTTTTGTTACAATATCATTCAAATATATCCCTTGATTTGAGATTATTAATTAGTATAAATATGATGTGTATTAGTGGGTTAATATAGAGAAATATGGAATAGTTGTGACGATATTGCATGGAGGAGTTTTTCTGTTGAATGAAGTGGTTATAATAATGTTTTAATAGATTTATTTTGAAAAAATAAGGGTTTTTAGAAATTATAATCATTATTGTATTTAAAAAATCCATTCCATTAGTAATATTTTCTAAAAAAGGTAATATAATAGAGTTTTCATTAGATAAAGAGAATAATATGATAGTTTCTAAAAAATATCTATTTTTCTATAATTCTATATATGATTATTAACCAACATATTAGATTATTTTTTTATACAAATTTCAATCAGCTAATGTATTTTTTCACGATTTTTATATTCAAAAGTTTACAAATTTTATTTTTTCAAAAAACACGATTTGGGAAATCAAAATTCAATGATGCATTGATTTTTTTAATTTTTAAAAATGATTGAAAAATAAAAGATCTCAAGATCCTAGTCTTTAATGGGTTTGAATTTTATCTATAGAGGTGTAAAAAATTCAATGTATGAAGATATATTGAATTAATCAGAAAATGAAAATTAACCAATGTTTTCAATGAAATGATATATTTTTGTTCTATGAAAAACATTTAGAAAAATCTACAAAAAGAAGTAATCAAAATTTCTATATGTTTATTATGGGTTTATTCAATGTTTAAGAAGATATAAATTTGAGGCATTATGATAGTAATGTTATACATTTCCTTAAACTATCTTGAAAAATAATTGTTATTAAGGATTTAAGGTCTTTAATTGATAATTCAGATCTAAAAAATTCTAAATCAGATTAAATATATTAGTTGTAAAAAATTAATCATATGTTAAAATTCACTAGACATATAATTTTATCTAACAGAGTCAACATTGGAAAAATTTAATAAGAAAAATATATTTTACAATGTCCATCAGAAAAAACATGTTTTATATTACGAAGTTGTAATTTCTAAAAAGTGATCAGGAAAAAATCTTATATAATTAATAACATATAGGTAATTTTTAATAATTTCAAATAACAGTTTACTCTTTCAATAAATAAAATTATGAGAATCATATATATGATTCTAAATAAGGTCATCAGATGAAAAAGGTTATAATGTTATGATTTATTTAATTAATTCATGGTTTGATGTTCATTATAATGATTTCATAAATATATAAAAGTAATCATGATGGTATATTATTTGGATGTTCTAAATATCCCAAATTAATGTTATAATACATAAAATGTTTTTAAAAAATTTGAGGAATGGTGAGGTTTTTGAATTTTCTCATATTGATAGTTTTATAATTTAGATTTTTAGTGAGTGGGAAATAAAAATGGAAACCCCTCACATTCGCCCTCAAATATTTTTATAAATTTGTTAAATATAGATATATAATGTTATTTAATATTCACATACGGGAATTATTTTTAAGTTTTTAATATTTGGTTTCATATAGAAATTTTGCAGGAACATACACTTATAAGAATGTTTCACAACTAGAGAATTTAGATGGGATGTTTCCAACTATAGAATCTATTTATTGAAGAAGAAGGTGATATTTTTAATAGGAAATAAGATTGTGATCAGGGTTATATTTTGAAATTAACTATAAAAACCTATATATGATGTTCGAAATAAAAAATAGTGTGTAACGATGTTGTAGAAGTTTTCAGGAGGAACCATACAAAATTTATAGATGAACTGTTTAGATAAACATTTGAATTCATAGCCAACAAACTGAATTAGTTATTACATTATACTAAGTAATAATATAAATAAGAATAATTTTTTTAAACCAATATCAATTGTGATGAATTTTATGAATAATAGTGAAAAAATATGTAGACATTTAGTCTGGATTTATAAAACCTTTTTATTAATGTCAAATATTTATCTATGGAGAGATAATATGAAATCATATATTGATAATATTTCATAACAAGTATAATGATATTACATTCTTAATTTGGCCACATTAATGTAATATTTTTAGTGTACTATGTGGTATTGGATTATATCCAAACTATTCCAAGGACTATCCACTCATGTATAGTAGTTAACCATAAAAATACCTATTTATTGTGGTTCTTTTTTGATGATTGTTTTTTATAGTTTTATAAGTATAAAATATAAGGTGAATGATATTTTCTATTAAATGATAAAATATAAAAATTAATAAAGTTTCTTATTCAGCACACCAATTCATAGTCATCACATTGATGTTTTAATTTTTTAATTGAGGAAGGTTCCTTTATTGACTCTTTAGTGAAGTTAGGAGAAAATAATTTTTGCTATGGATGTTAAAAATTATATGAATAATAAAAGGATTCCATGTTATTATGTAATTTACTATAGTATATATAGCAATAAAAGGTTAAAATATATTAAATTTCATTGTTATGATGTTCATGAAGCTACAATAGATGTTTTTCCTCATTGTGCTATGAATTATCCTCTATCAAATTTGATAATAAATTTTTAGATAATGAAGTGATAGAAAAAAATGAGATACATTCCACACTATGTGAATTTTTTAGATATAGTGAAATAAGTATTAAATAAAAAATTAATTTGGGTTATGTTTAAGAAAATTGAAGAAGTAAGTATAAAAATTAAGAAATAAATAATATAAATAAGCAGGACGATGAACGAATATCTACAAAGGGATTTTTTTAATTGATTGATGGGTTTTTTTATGAGGGTAAATGAAATTAAAAACATTAAAAACTATCATTGTGATAATTTGTATGACTCATAAATTATATAAAAAATGTTTTTAATTCGTATAGATTTGTTTGATTCTATCGTATTATCATTGAAAGATATATACCCATAAACATCACCCTTGGATGATTCCATAGAACATTCATTTCATATGAAATCAGAAGTGAGATACTTATAAGAATAAAATAAATGGATTTTTGATAAATTTCAAACAATGAATTAAAATAGGAAAAATAAATTAATGATCATGAAGATTAAAAAGTAATTGAATTTGACATATTATATGATGTTATTAACAAAATTCGTCCCTTTTTGTACACTTTGTAAAAATGTTTATAGAAGAATAATAATTTACAAAGGGATATTACTAAAAAATTATTGGTTATTGATCTACTAGTAAATTTTCTAAAAATTTATGTGGAATAATAGATTATAATGAAAGTGATGATGATGATATGAAATCAGGAATAGCCTTTAATAGTAAGAAATAATTGAAATACAATTTAATGGGAAGGGATAAAAAGTTACCATAATCCAATATGGGAATATTATTTTAAAATGATGACATTTAATAATGAAAGGAAGAATTTTTTGAATAATTAAATGAAAAAGGTTCTAAAAATTCTTTTATTGGAAAATTCAATGATTAAATGGTAACCATTGATAAAACATGTAGTTCCAAATGAGAAGAGACACAAATTTTGTTTAAAAAAAGATATTTCATATAATTTCATTGAAATATTGTAAGACAATAAAGAGAATTCATGTTATTTATGATTTAATATCTTACAGTAAACATTAATAAATATTATCATGAATAAATACCCAATTTGTTATGAGATATTGAAATTTTAAGATATTGGTTGTTGATTATGTATTCCTTATTTTCTAGCATGATATTTTTTTTATTATAATGGAGGAAGAGTTAGAATTTACAGAAAAAACATTGTAAATATGATCAAGGGATCTAAAATTTTCATCGGCCAATTGAAAAATTTGGTGAATGTTCTGGGATGTGAAATCCTATAGGGGATCATCAATTTTTTACATCAAAAGATTATATGAAAGATTAAATATTTATAATAGTAATAATGATTAGAAAACCACTTAAATAACTAAGAACACAATGTTTAAAAAATGTATGTTTCCAAAAATAAATTTCCTAAAAATAAATACCCTACTACTTGTCATTAAATTAGGTAATGGATGAAGATCATGTAGAAAAAGAAAATTGTTTCTTCTAGAAACAAAAAGTGCTTCAAAAAAAAATTACAACAATCATATAAAATAATGTTATTGAATTTTTTTTGAACTATGAATTTTATGATAGATATATAGGTAAATATTCTATATATGGTTACAACTATTATTGTGGAGGATTTTTCTATACAACAATTATGTTTTTTATTAACAATCAACAAAATATTTAACCTTGTAGAAATTTGAAGAAAATACTAAGTGGGATTCAACCCCCCACAATGACAGAATCTTAATAATTTTTGTGTAAAAATTAGGAAAATATTTCAAATCATGTGAATTTTTTTATAATATGTGAATATCCAAAACATGATGAAATTTTTTTTATTGTCATATATCCGGAATAACCAATTTTTTATGAAAATTATCAATGTTTATATGTGAAAAAGGAATTAATAATGGAAATATCGAGATAATTAAACATCATTGAAATATACAATTGGAGAAAAAACCTATAATTTAAATAGCTGGTGATTTTCAAAAATGATAAGATATTTAACGTTTGTAATGAATTTGAATGATTTTAAAGAAGTTATGATAACTTTTTTCTATTACGAGTCACATAGAATCAATGGATTTGGATATCTTATTATTGGGGAAGAAAAGTTAAAATCCAAAAGGTAATTTTATATTGATTAGTTTAAAGACAATTTATTATGTTTTTTGCAACATTATAATAATTTTAATAATTTTTTTCAGAAAATAATGATTTTTGTGTGATGAAAAAATAATTTTGAAATGTTTTAATGATAGGCCAAATAACCGAGGGAAATATATTTCAATTTTTTGTGTATAATGTTCATGTTATCTTATTATGACTGAATAAAATAATCTATCGAATAATATGTTGGGAGAAATTTTTCATTATAATATGAGAAATATAAAAATGGGGGATAGTATCTATTATATTCCGGATGTGACTTTAAGAATATATTAGATTTCTTAATTTTAAAGACTAGGAAGACAAAAAAAAAATTATAACAATTTTAGGATACATTAAACACTTTAATTAGAGCTAATTCTCTCTGATAAATATGGAGAAATTAGTGAAAATTCAACATAAAGATAGTTTTAATATATTTACATCACTGAATTATTTACTATCATTACGAGCACTAGTTTTTTGAAACATTATTCAGAATCCATCATATTGAATAATAATTTAATGATAAGTGATAAGAAAATTAAATATATTTTATGAATAATTAGTTAATTCAAAATAGTGGAGTATTAAAAAATTATGATCTTATAGATTATCTATAAAAATATATTTTTTTAAGATTTATGTACACTATACAAACCATAAAAATTTGATATACAGAATCTAATGACATGTGTTTGGTTTAAATAGAGATTACAATTTTGATCTACTATGATACTTATCATTATTTCTTGAAATAATCAATAAAATTATAAATTTATATTCTAGATCAATGATTCTATAAATCGAATTAATATATAACTTCATATGACATGTTTTGAAATGAAACCCCTTGTCTTTATCCATTAATAGTTTTCATAAATCATTGCACAATAAATGTCAATGGTTGAAATCTTGGGATGTGTGGTTAGATAGGTGTCAATTGAAACATTATTTCGTATTATAAAAATGTTAGATTATGCATATATTTTAATAGGGATACTAGAATGATATTTGGTTTTGTAGATGTAAATGATCTGTAATAATATTATAAGTATGTTTCAACAACAAATTAATATGTTTGAGATGAAAAATATATTGTTCTTTCAGTTGATAAACATGAAAAGATAATAATGGTAATAAAGAAAGTTAATATAATACATTTTTAGTATTTATATTTATAAATCCATAATTATTAAGAATAAAATTATATTTTTCATCTTATTATTAGAGAATATGTGGAACTTAAATAAATTGTTATGGATAAAAAAAATAGCTTCAAACCTGAAAAAAAAAATCATGGTTAGTTTGATATCCATTCACATTTTTTAATGATTATACAATAGATATTAATGAACCATTATAGATTTGATAATTGATAGATTTTATGAATGAAGAGTTATATCATATATAGAATACTCATACATGAGAACATATACATAAGATATATAATAAATATTTTATTAAAATAATGTGTGTGACCTGAAACATGATGAATGATGATGGAGAAATGATATGGAAAATTTATTGATTTTATTATAATGGTTATGAATGAATTTATGGAATTTTTTATGATATTATTTCTATAATATCTATATTTTTAACTATAACAAAATTATTGCAATCACTGCACAATGGAAGTAAGAATTTTTTTTATTGCATGTAATTTTTATTTTTTCTTAATCGAGAAGATTGTAAATAAGTTTATATTGTTAAAAATGTGTATTTTTTATGGAAAATGGTGAATGGTTTATTTTTATGTTGATGAAGTCTTTGTTTGGGTTGATGAAATCTCCGAGTTATTGATATTCCTAAGAGTAATATTTCTTTTGTAAGTTTAACTTTCGAAAAATAAAGAGTTGATATTAACAACTAAATCAAAAAAAATCAAGAGGCTCCCAAAATTGTAATCATTTATATTTTTGTTATAATATATAATATTAATGATGAATATTCATATGAGATTATTTCTTAAGAATTGAAAATTTTATATTAAATTTTCAAGTTAGAGGTTGTGAAATATATTCTTATCTAAAAAATATTAGGGATGAAGAAGTATATTTTTCCTTATTATGATAAATATCGTAAAAAATTATAAATAATTTTTGAATTGAATATAAAAAACTAATTTGCAAACCCACTTAATAGGGGGACATTTTTTCTAATGATGTAGAAATAAAATATGTGGATCCAAATATGTTTAGAATGTATTCTGCATATTTTTTATAACTGGTGGATTCAAGACAATATATTTTGTATTCTATTAATTTTTTCAATATTTCAATGTCAACCAAAATAAATTCATTTTATGGAGGGAAAATGATTTATTATTTGAATCAATGGAATGATATTTTTCAGTATAAAATATTATAGAACATGAATGGTTTTTTTGTTATATTAATTTTGTTTTGACATGAAGATTTAATGAAATAAGATCCACATCCAATGGAGTTTTATTTTTGGGAGAAATATATTTGAGTAGGAATACAATGAATTTTTTTAGTAAATATTAGTATAGTTAAATCGGAGTATGTGGATACCACTAAAACTATAAGACAACATATGTATAAGAATGTTTAGTTTGAAGAATTATTTGTAGAAGTGATATTACCCCTACTATTGGGTTGTAAAACAAATTTCTATAAATATATCTAAGAATACAGTAAAACATTCTTTGTAGAATCATATTAAAATAAAATATAAATTCATCAAATATTAATTGGATATTAATGACCTCAAACTAGAGTATTCTCTAAAAATGGGTCAAATAGATGGTGTATTCAGAAAAGAATTTATGAGGGGAAAATTTTATAAACTACAGTTGAACATGGGATTAAATATACATAGACCTCAAGGTTAAGGTATGTGAACTCCGTTCCATATATATATATATAATCAATGGATAATATTTTCAATGGGTCAAAAAATTTACCTAAATAAATCAACTAGTATGTGGTTATCCTTTTAAAGAAGTAGCCTATTTAATTTTAAAGAGTATATTTTTTCAATTTAGAATGCTTGAAATGTATTAATAGTTTTATTAAGTGGATTTAGGAAAACATTACTTAATTTAAAAAATAAAAAAGGATATGAAATATCAAGTTTTGGTGGTGTATGAAAATATCAATTATATAAGTAACTACTTATTGACCACAAGGATTTTCTATTCAATATTCCTTATTTCCTATAACAAGTTCACTCTCATGGGACAATAATTATAAGATATGTAATCCATGAAATTAGTTTAAAAGATTCATTAATGTATGGATATTTGTTGAAAAAAATCATAGGGGGACATTGTCAGGATGATGATGGATAAAAGTGTTTTTATTATTGTTGGATGTAGTTATATATTATTTTAATTGTAATGGTCTAAAAAATTATTATTGAAATATTTTTCATTTGTTTTCATAACAACCAACCATATCATTTTTCAAAGGTTTCTAAAAATGATATAAATTGTAAGTTTTGTAGGACATAGTAGTTCAGATGAATGTTCCACAACCTAAATTCATCAAGAAATAATTATTGATTTTTGGATACACAAAATGATTGGATGATGTTTTTATAAAAAATATAATTTGATTTCTTTCTGGATATATATATCATTAAAAGGAAAAATCATTTTTCTGAAAAAACCATCTTTGAAAAAATTATGATCTTTCTTAGTTTTGTTTATGCTTCAAAAATCATTAGTAATGAAATATATCACGATCCAATATCTTTTTATAACGGCAGTTAATTAATTTTGTTTGGGAAAATAAAATCAAAATTATAAATACCAATTAAATTTATAAGTGAAAAGGTTAGAACAAGTTTTTTGATAAGATTAATTTTTGAAAATCCCCAATTTAATGACTAGAAATTCCATGTTTTTTAATTATAATAAGTTGATAATTCATGCAGGGGTTCATTAAAATTCAATGAATTTTAAATTATAAATCCTTATAGTTCATTTATTTTGGGTGTATTAACTCCTTCAAAAAAAATATTTATCATCTATGGAATGTTGTAACAGTTTCACATCAAAAAACATTCAAACTCATACTTAATCAATTTTATATATAAAAACCATTGAACATATTAAATCTATCATGAGTATAATTTCATCAGATAGAGTCTACATCAGACTATTTCTAACTGATAAACTATGTTTAAAATTTCTATCAAACAAACATGAATGACGTTGTGAGGTAGGAATTTTGAAATATTTATCTAATGATCTTTCTAGTATAAATAGGTTCAGAAAATAAATTATGAATGATAAGAACTAATAGGGTACATATTCAAGATATTTGACGATGTAAATTAGGTATATGTTTATGAATATATTCATTGGAAGAATAAAAAGAATAAATTTTCTAGTTAAATAATGGTTTTATTGGTAAATCGTAAGTATTATGTTTTTATAATGATAAAGAAGTGATGATGATGAAGATGAAATTAAATTTCCGATATATTATGGAGGAAAATCATGGTAGTCTCCAAATTGTTATAAAATTTTATGAGGTGTTAATTAAATTATGGTTCTCATATCAAGTGTTTTTAATTTCATATTTTCAATGAGAGAGAAATTTAAATATAATTTCACTATATACTCCCTCAATTGATTCAGTAAATATGGTGACTGTAGAGATTTGATGCCATGTACAATTCTCAAATGTGATACATGATGAAAAGAAATAGATATTTTTTCGTATAAATAGATCTGACGAACGTGAAATATGATGAAATTACAATAGTTATTTTTTGAGTAGGTATGTTCCAAACTAATGAATCACTCGGGTGAAGAAAAATTTAATGTTTATAAATAACATAAATTGTTTTATTATAGTTCATCATAATTAAACTACATAGAAACATTTATATCATATGAAATTATATAATCTAATAATGAGGATGATGTATAAGCTTCAAGCAGATTCTTGGAAACCAATCATGGTCAACGTTCTAGGAAAAACATTCACAATGATAGCCAATAGATCTAAGGGGTTCTTACCTACCACTTTACATAGAAGTATATTAGTGGAAGATTTTTTCAGAAAGAAAAGGTAAATAAGTTCAAGAGGGATTATGACATAAAATTATATAATGTTGGTGAAGGTTTCAAATTATTGTTATTAATTTGTTGTTACATCGTTATCTATTAGGAAATAATATGAAATGTTTTTCTATTGCAGTGCATCAAAATTGTGTAGATATTCCCGACTTATTATGTCCTCAAAAATGGATTTGATAATAGTGGATATTGTGGTATTGGATTATTTCATGACTATTCCCTGGATCATGTACTTTTTTATATTGTGAAATTTGTAAATACATTTTTACTTTTGGTTCTATTTGGATTCATGTATTTAATAAAAATTATAACTCTATATCAAGAGGTGATGTAATATTCATATTAAAGTATAAATTGTAAAAAATTCAATAAATCACCCTACCCCCTCTTAGAGAGAACATTGGTCCTTTCAATAATATGGTGAGAATAATTATTGGATTTATAGAATCAGGTATCATAAATAAAAAAGGGATCACTCACATATTAAAATTTTAGAAGATGGTTACTATGGTAATAAATAACATTTTACTAATTACAAACACATTAATATCACCAAATAACAGTTACAAATATTTATTTATGATGTACTATTATAAATAATTTTATTATTATGAATAATTATTTGAAAGAGTATTCGATATGGTGACACCTATCAGATGATGAGATGAAATGGTATTTCATGTTTATGAACGTGATAATTCAACATTGATAAATAGTTCTGATTAAATTTTTATTTGAGATATACTTTTTGAGTGATTATAGAGATTTTCCTGGGTTATTTTTTTGTTTTTAACCCATGTTATCCAAGGATAACTATTATAATTTCATTTTTAAAAATATTTGGTACTAGTTATTTAATAATAGATTGGAACCCAAAATTTAAATTCAAATGCTAATGTGGAGGGGAATTAATTCACAATTTTTATCTTAATACCAGAAGATGGATTATTTCATGTGGATAAACAGAAAATCATTTACCTAAGTGAATTTATGTGTTGATATTATATTTCTATTAGATAGTTATGATTACAAAAAGACCAAAGGACCAAGTATCTAATGAGATAATTGAAATTAATAATAGTGAGTTCTTGATCATGTACTTAGAATTCATCTATTTCATTATTATACTGATGGTGTTTAAATGAAATTGGATATAAATGTCAATATCACCATCATTTTTTATAGTGTCAAAATCATATAAATAAGAGGGATTAAAATATTTTTCCATTAATTAATCCTATCCCCCTATAGTAACCATAGAAAAGGATCCATGATTTCCCCAACCACCTGAATATCTATGATTGTAATTATTTTTACAATAATAATCGGGAGGATTTTGATGGATGTAATGTCATTAGATTGAATCTAACCCATAAAAACCATGAGTAAATAATGTCTAAAGAATAATTCATCAAGAAGAACATAGTGGAAGTGTAGTCATATGGGGATAATTATAATTTATAGAGGTGAATAAAGAATAATTGAAGAGGTATAAGTGATCTGATTTGTGAATACACTACTTTTATTATGGGATTTATTCACATATTTTTTCAGATTTTTTATAAATATTACGCTTACTTTACTATTCTTCCACACACTTGAGATAATGTAATCATTGTTGGATTTATCTTCCATTATTGGAGGTTTATTCAGATTTTTTAGGTCTGTTGGGTATCTGGGAATGTTATTGGGATAAATATAGTATTATGGGATTGGATCCCATTTTATATTTTAACATAAAATGTCATTCTTGTTATGGTTAAATGCTTATTACAGTAAACATATAGCTTTGTTAAGTGGATTGAATAAAAATTTATTTTTGTTTAATAGTGAGAAATATTTAAAAGATAACTTATAATTATTTAAACCATATATGACTTCATCATATTTAGAATATTTTATATGTTTTGTAATTAAGAATAAGGGTATGTGTTTTTGGGTGTTTTCAAGGGATTAAACATGTTTTTTAAGTGGTGATTATGATTTTACTGTAACACCCCAAGCTTCTACGGTACGTTTCCCTTCGAATAATGCGATAGCGTGTGTTGTACGCAACCTCGAGTTCTAACACACACCACAACTAATTAAACTAGCCGTTGTGAATAGTAATACCTACTTTTTGAAATCATATATATTCTATATTTCAAAATGGACTTCATTTTTGGATTTGGAATATCAAAATTATCCTAGGGTGAAATTTTGGTACATTTCGGATAACTTTCATATTTTGATGAATAGTGAAAATTTCTAAATTTTAATTAAAAACAACTTTTTTAATCAAAATAATTAATAGTGATAAATTATGAATTTGAGTGGTTTTAAAGTATATTTAGAATATATTTTTACCATTCAATTTAATGTTTATCATTGGACATAATTTTACAATTAAACCGAACATAAACAAGTGTCAATCTTTTGATAGTTATTATCTCTTAAAAACACGCTTTTTGTTTTGACAGCGGGAATTAATTTTAAATTAATTTCTGCCACTTCTGTGTTTTGAATTTAGCAAAATGGATTCCATATTTGGAATCAGGATGTTCAAATTGTGTAAATAGGTAACTTTTATTTTTACACATTTTGAATAATTACTGCGGTAAATATTTTATTTACCATGGTTAAAGGGTAAATCCGGTAAATAAGGGTTAAAAAAAATAATATTATAATAATACTAAATTACCATAAAACGTGTCTTAACCCTATTGGTTGATACATGGTCGACCATGGGAATCTTTGGGTCTATTTTGGGACCCCATGGATCCACTTGTAAGTGCTAATGACACTTTATTTTAATTAAGTCAAAATGAATACAAAAATGACACAAGCATATATCTTTTAGAACAACAATTTTTACATAGGGTTATAGATGTTGGATTTTCGATTATAAATATTCATTAGAAAGATAAAAAGATTTCCTACATAATGATAGTTTATTTATAATTGTTAGACATTAAATAAGTTATTTTATTTATGACACAATGATGATGCAGTAATTAATATAATAGTGAAAAATTAAAATAATTGATATTATAAATACCCAAATAAATATAATATGAACCTTTTAATGAATTAAACTAATTTTCTAGGCTAATATGATATATTAGGATTGATTTAATGGACTTTGGTCGAAGTAATCAATCTGTTATGAGTTTCACAAAAATCAACTATTGAATAGTGTCAAAATTGACATAAAAGAGTTCTTAAAACAAATATTATATTATTAATTGATATTAAATTCCAAAAAATCTAAGGTTCGGCCAAGAGACTTATATTATGATAGGTTAATCATTAATGGACCACTTGGGGGTCGCTTGGATGTATATAGTAAGTTTATTAACCATATTATATAAAAATACAAAGAGACATTGTAAAAGTGAAACTAATTAACTTAGAGTTAATACTTAAAGATAAGGTTAATATAAGTACCCAAACCTGTCTAAATTCTATTGGTTGAGTGGTTTTCGACTTATCCCCACCTTAAACTTTGAATAATAAGCTTTGGAGCCATTAGAAACCGAATATGAATTTATTATAAATTAATATTTCTAACTTTTCCAAAGGTGCCCCTCACCCCTCTTATAAAAGGGCACTCCTCCTTCTCATTTCTTCACACCTTCAAAGCCTTTTGGTTCGGACAAACTCTGCCCAAATACTCTCCCAACATCCCTAAATACAACCTAGAGGCCTTAGTTTGATCAGAAAGCCAACCTAAGGAGCCCTTTTGATCAAATCAAAAGGAAGAACCCGAAGAAGAGGTAATGATTTCACCACCCTTTTCTAAGTTCATTTCTTCTTCCACTTCTTCTTCCTTTGTTCTTACCATTCTGAAATAATAACTCCAGTATCTCACATATACTGTGATGTTATTATAAATATGGTACAATCATATTCAGTATTCTATCCACCCTTTGAATAACATGTCACCATACGTGCGTACGTACGGCTTACCGTCTCCACGTCGTGGTGTAATTGTTATTCAATATAATATTATTTGGATGGGTATAATAATGATGTGTAACTCATGTAAATAATAAATATAACATGTTAATGATTCTGTATATATGATATACCATCCATTTATATATTATTTTAATATCAAAAGAATGATATTGTCGCTCGTGCGTACGTACGGACTACCGTCTCCACGAACGCGATGAGATTCATTCTCCATCGTATCCATTCAAGTATAATTATCATTTGATGATTTAAAAATGATGTTTAAGGACTGTATATCATTCTGGATATGAATAAGATACAACAACCATGGCTTATTTAACAAAACATATAAAAGAAAATGAGTAAGTTAACTCCCGAAACGACGATAATTCTAAGATATTATTAACAAATCAATGTTAAAAGATCATATATGATATCATATTAATATATATGATTCTTGTATAATTTAATAACAACTATTTCACCATTATACAGGAGGTTAACCTACCCCAACCAAGGAAAAGTACAAGGTAAGGGTTATTTCACAATCTCTTCATTATCCGAGGTTGTTTATATGTAATAATCTACTGGGATCTCTTTATCATCCACATCCATGTTTCTTAAAAATGTATTTCAAAACATTTTTACTATTTACAAGAATATGGGTTAAAGTCATTTATACATTTTTTTGACTTTTTATAAGAGGTTTATAAAGGAATCTTTCCGTCGTTTTCAAAACAAGGTCCTTTTTAACCTTTTCGACAGAATTGAGGTAAGAATGTTTTTTTTAACTTATACGGCGGGTGCGGTTATTTTACGCCGTTATAAAATCTTCAAAGCTTTCCTTACAAGCTTATAAGAATATTTTCAAAGAAAATGTTTTATTTTATATGGATCTTAAATTATTTCAAAATAAAAGGAGATATTTCTTTAAAAAGAATTTTGATTTCATCTATGTCAACATCCTTTGATGGATTTTAAGATTATTTGAAGTTGATTTATTATGATACAAAACTTCTATATTGTATTGAAGGTTTTGTGATATGTTTGACTGTGGATGTGCTATTTTTATACCATTCATAGTTTATTGTGAAAGTATTGACATTTCGTATGCTAGTTTTAATACGAATGTTTATGTTATGTTTAAACCTTTTCATATGGGAATGCATTGGACTTAATAAGTGACGGGTGGAGCCCGCTATAGCTCCTCGATGCATCGGTAGGTCTCATGAGACAAACTAGTGTCTTGGCACAAGGCCTTGACAAAATCTTATTTGTAGTCTTGGCACGAGGCCTTGGCTATGTGGTTATGATAGTCTGGCATTATGCATTCCAACATTATGAAAGTGGTTATTGATATTGCATGTGATTATTCGATTAGTAGAATATCCATGTGAATAAGTAAATGGAATTATTTCATTTTACTTTTGCCATACTATGTTGAAGTTCAATTTTAAAAGGCTTTTGTTTTAGTAATTCATTTCCTTAAATGTTTATGATTATTTTGAATGTTCCGCTATATTGTTATCCTTACTGGGCATTTGAGCTCACCCCTTTTCTATGTTTTATTTTTCCCAGGTAGTGAAGAAGTAAATTATGAATGACTTGCAGGGATATTATGAGGGGTTAATAGTGTGGATATGAAGACTTTGTTGTTGTAGTAGTTTTTCACTTTGAAATGTAATGTAAAACTTTATGATTATATCTAGTGTTTCCAAGGCTACTAAACCAATCGGTCTTTCGGGATTTGATCTTTCTTGTGATCATGCCAATGTTATGTAATAATGCACCGACTCTGGGTAGCTGGGGTCAGGGCGTTACAGTTGGTATCAGAGGAAGTTTAGTACAAACCTTGGAAGCTAGATTTAGATAAACTCTGATTAGAGCACATAGACCTAAGATGAACTTTGAGGATTAGTATAGAAGAACTTCCTAGAATTTTGGTATTGTAGAGACTTTGTGAGTTTTCCGAGCAATACATCCCTGTCTGGATACGAGCAGGTAGAGGCGGCTCTGGCACAGATGTACCTAGGGGTAAAACCCGAAAACACCGCTTTGAGCTAGACTCGAACGGGAACTGGTGCACGACAACGGGCCTTGCTGCACTCTTGGTTATGACACTCCCGGGGGATATGCTTAGGATAACTCTCACTTTCTTTACAAATCATTATGAAGGGTTTATGAGTATATACTTCCTCAAAGAAAACATATTTATGATTATGGATTATATCCATAGATAGTTCAATTTATGTTAAGTGTTTTATAAGTATGGGATTATGTATTTTGATTCATAAACTGATCTAGTTTATGCCATTGTTTAGAAATGGCGCCTAGTGGAAGAAATGGAAACCGTATCAATGCACACACTCCATGTAGGGATTGCCCTCCTGCTCAAGATAATTATAGTGGGGCTGGTGATGCAACTGGTGCTGATCAGCTAATCACCGTACTGGGACAACTTACTCAGGTTATGAATAATAACCTTACCCGTATGGAGCACCCTGATCCGCAGCGTGGAGGATCAATGTTAGATCGATTCATGAGACAACAACCACCAATGTTCAATGGAAGTAAAAATCCCTTAGTAGCTGAGCAATGGATATTTTCCCTATAGAAAATATTTCAGGCTTTGGGGAGTAGTGAAAGGGAAAAAGTTACCATGGCAGTTTACCGCCTCACTGGAGATGCTGATCAATGGTGGTCATTGATTCAAAACATGAAGGAAGATGATGAAGTATCAAACATGGAATGGAGGGCGTTCAAAGATCTGTTTTTAGAAAAATACTTTCCTCGCGACCATCGAGCAGATATGGAAAGGCAATTTCTGAGTCTGAGACAAAAGGAGGATGAGAATGTCACAAAGTATGAGGCTAACTTTACAAGGTTAGCGAGGTATGCTGGAGATTATATTCGCAACCCAAGAAGTAAGATTGATCGTTTCTTTGATGGGTTAAAACCATTTCTCCGTCGAGCATTAGTCTCACAATCCTTTTCATCGTACGAAGACATTGTCTCATGTGCTATCAAGACCGAAAAGGAATTCTCTAAGTCTTATGACTTTAAAGCAAAGAAAGAGAAGAAGAGACCTGCTGATCAATCTGGGAATGGAAATAAGGGGAAGAAGGGAAAGGTTGAATATCCATCTTGTGGTAAGTGCGGGAAGAAACACCCCGGTGCTTGCCTGAAGGGAATGGGAGTCTGTTACAAGTGTGGTGAAAAAGGACACCAAGCTCATGATTGCAAGGGGAAGAAGGAAGCTACCAACGTTCAGTGCTACAATTGCAGGGAGATGGGGCATTATGCAAATGCATGTCCTAAGCGTCAGGAGAACTTACCTCAGAAAAGGCCAAGGGATCAAGGCCAGGCTTATGCTATCACTACTGCTGAGGTAGAAACTCCGAAAGACGTGGTGGCAGGTAATTTAATGGTTTCCTCAAGTTTAGAAAATGCATTATTTGATTCTGGATCATCGCATTGTTTCATATCTTCCCAGTTTGCTAAGAAAATTAGATATTTCCAATTTGATTTAATAAGGGAGTTGTCAGTTAAAACTCCTAAGGGAAGTATCGTTGCAACAAAGTTTTGTGAATCAGTCCCCATTAGAGCACATAAATTTTCTTTATCTGTTGATTTCATCGTCATACCTATGATTGAGTTTGATATAATCCTCGGTATGGACTGGCTTTCGGACTATGATGCGAAGATTTATTGTAAGAAGAAAGAGGTTACGATTCTTGATGATAATGATAAGGAACACCTTATTTTTAGAGCAGAATCGTCACCACCTAATTCTTATTTAGACCCACCCCCAGTAGCTCAACTTAATTCAATTATTGGGGAGGAAGAGAATGAAGTAACTATCGGTGAGGAAAGGAATGTTCAAATAGATGGTGTACCTGTTGTGAAAGAATTTGTAGATGTATTTCCGGAAGATTTACCTGGACATCCTCTAGAACGAGAAGTTGAGTTTTCCATTGATTTGATTCCTGGATCAAGGCCTATATCGAAGACCCCTTATAGAATGGCCACTGTATAGTTAGTCGAACTAAAGAAACAACTAGAGGAATTGAGTAATAAGGGATTTATTCGCCCTAGTGTTTCTCCATGGGGATCCCCTGTTCTTTTTGTTAAAAAGAAAGATGGATCTATGAGGTTATGTATCGACTACAGGGAGATCAATGCTATAACGATAAAGAACAAGTATCCCCTACCTCGTATTGATGATTTATTTGACCAACTGCATGGAGCTCAATACTTTTCAAAGATTGACCTTCGATCTGGATACCATCAGTTGTGTGTAAAGAAGGAAGACATTCCGAAAACAGCATTTCGAACCAGGTACGGGCATTACGAGTTTACTGTAATGCCGTTTGGATTGACTAATGCACCCTCTGTATTCATGGATCTGATGAATAGAGTTTTCAAGGAGTATCTCGATGAATTTGTGGTGGTATTTATTGATGATATCTTGGTATACTCCAAAACCTACAAAGATCATGAAAATCACTTGCGCATTATCTTGAAGACTCTGAGGAGGCATGAATTATATGGGAAGTTTAGCAAGTGTGAATTCTGGCTTCAGGAGATTTCTTTTCTTGGCCATATTGTCTCTAAAGATGGAATCTCTGTTGATCCTTCTAAGACCAATGCAATCCAAGAATGGCCAGCACCTACGAGTATAACTGAGGTACGTAGTTTTATTGGTTTGGCAGGTTATTATCGACGTTTCGTCCAGAATTTTGCCCGATTGGCTAACCCATTAACGAAGCTCACACGTAAAGGGGTTAAATTTGTTTGGACAAAAGAGTGTGAAGAATGTTTCGATGAACTAAAGAGAAGATTAGTCAATGCTCCTATATTGACTCTACCATCGGGGAATGATGGGTTCGTTATTTATAGTGATCCATCAAAGAAAGGACTTGGCTGTGTCCTTATGCAGAATGATAGAGTTATTGCCTATGCATCACGACAGTTGAAAATTCATGAACAAAACTATCCTACTCATGATCTTGAGTTAGCAGCTGTGATCTTTGCTTTGAAGATATGGAGGCACTACCTCTATGGTGAAAAATGTGAGATTTATACTGATCACAAGAGTTTGAAGTATATTTTCTCACAAAAAGAACTCAACATGAGGCAAAGGAGATGGCTTGAATTACTCAAGGATTATGATTGTACGATACACTACCACCTGGGGAAGGCAAACAAGGTGGCAGATGCTTTGAGTAGAAAAGACCATGGAGTTTTGAACAATATGAGAATTGAAAGGGATCCAATTTTCATGGATCCAGTGAAAATGGACATGGGAATAACCAGGGAAGGTGAAACATCAATGCTTTTTCAAATGGTTGCCAAACCATCTTTACTAGAAAGGATTAAGAGTTCTCAGACCGATGATGATGAATTCCAAAAGAAGATTAAAGCTGTGAATGATGGGAGATTGAGAGACTTTGTGTATGAAGATGGAATTTTGAAATTCGGGAAGAGACTTTGTGTTCCCAATATACCTGATCTAAAAAGGGAATTGCTGGATGATGCTCATAGTTCCAATTTCTCTATACACCATGGGAGCACCAAAATGTATAGAGATTTGAAGGAACATTTTTGGTGGGACAACATGAAGAGGGAGATTGCTGATTTTGTGTCAAGATGTATGGTTTGTCAACAAGTGAAAGCTGGAAGGCAACAGCCTGGAGGAGTCATGCAACCGCTTCCCATACCGGAGTGGAAATGGGACAATATTACAATGGACTTTGTCATGGGGCTACCAAAGACTCCTAGAAGGAACGATGCAATATGGGTTATTGTTGATCGTCTTACCAAGTCAGCACATTTTCTTGCTATAAGAGAAGATCTACCCCTGGAACGTCTAGCAAGACTATACATTAATGAAGTTGTGAGACTTCATGGAGTACCCCTATCAATTGTTTCGGATCGTGATCCCCGTTTTACTTCAAGGTTTTGGAAAAGTCTTCAGAAATCCCTGGATACTGAACTTCATTTGAGCACTGCTTACCACCCTCAGATAGACGGACAATCAGAACGGACTATTCAAACCTTAGAAGACATGTTGAGATCTTGCTCACTTGACTTTCAGGGTATGTGGGATCAATATTTACCTCTGGTAGAATTTTCCTATAACAATAGCTTCCATTCGAGTATTCAGATGGCACCATATGAAGCGTTATACGGAAAGAGATGTCGTACACCAACCTGTTGGGATGACGTCGGTGAAAGAAAACTTGTAGGTCTAGAACTGGTGGAGGAAACGATGGAAAAGGTAAAGGTAATCCAAAATCACATCAAAGCAGCTCAAAGTAGGCAGAAGAGCTATGCCGATAATCGAAGGAAGGATTTGGAATTTCAATTCGGTGATCATGTTTTCCTAAAGGTATCTCCGTGGAAGGGAGTCATACGTTTTGGTAAGAAAAGTAAATTGAGTCCCAGGTACATCGGACCTTTCGAAATTCTAGAACGAATTGGGGCTGTAGCTTACCGATTGGCAATGCCGCCAAGTCTCTCCAAAGTTCACGATGTGTTCCACGTATCTCTGTTGAGAAAATACATGCCTGACCCAACGCATGTACTCACCTATGAGGAATTAGAACTGGAACCCGATCTGTCTTATTGCGAAGAGCCCGTCAGGATTCTTGATACAAGAGAACAAGTACTGAGAAACCGGACGACGCGTCTGGTAAAAGTTTTGTGGAGAAATCATAAGATGGAAGAGGCAACGTGGGAACCCGAGGAACTTATGATGAAGAACCACCCGAGTCTTTTTATGCAGTAATACCCTAGAAATTGTGAGGATGCAATTATTTGAAGGAGGGGAGAATGTAACACCCCAAGCTTCTACGGTACGTTTCCCTTCGAATAATGCGATAGCGTGTGTTGTACGCAACCTCGAGTTCTAACACACACCACAACTAATTAAACTAGCCGTTGTGAATAGTAATACCTACTTTTTGAAATCATATATATTCTATATTTCAAAATGGACTTCATTTTTGGATTCGGAATATCAAAATTGGCCTAGGGTGAAATTTTGGTACATTTCGGATAACTTTCATATTTTGATGAATAGTGAAAATTTCTAAATTTTAATTAAAAACAACTTTTTTAATCAAAATAATTAATAGTGATAAATTATGAATTTGAGTGGTTTTAAAGTATATTTAGAATATATTTTTACCATTAAATTTAATGTTTATCATTGGACATAATTTTACAATTAAACCGAACATAAACAAGTGTCAATCTTTTGATAGTTATTATCTCTTAAAAACACGCTTTTTGTTTTGACAGCGGGAATTAATTTTAAATTAATTTCTGCCACTTCTGTGTTTTGAATTTAGGAAAATGGATTCCATATTTGGAATCAGGATGTTAAAATTGTGTAAATAGGTAACTTTTATTTTTACACATTTTGAATAATTACTGCGGTAAATATTTTATTTACCATGGTTAAAGGGTAAATCCGGTAAATAAGGGTTAAAAAAAATAATATTATAATAATACTAAATTACCCTAAAACGTGTCTTAACCCTATTGGTTGATACATGGTCGACCATGGGCATCTTTGGGTCTATTTTGGGACCCCATGGATCCACTTGTAAGTGATAATGACACTTTATTTTAATTAAGTCAAAATGAATACAAAAATGACACAAGCATATATCTTTTAGAACAAAAATTTTTACATAGGGTTATACATGTTGGATTTTCGATTATAAATATTCATTAGAAAGATAAAAAGATTTCCTACATAATGATATTTTATTTATAATTTTTAGACATTAAATAAGTTATTTTATTTATGACACAATGATGATGCAGTAATTAATATAATAGTGAAAAATTAAAATAATTGATATTATAAATACCCAAATAAATATAATATGAAACTTTTAATGAATTAAACTAATTTTCTAGGATAATATGATATATTAGGATTGATTTAATGGACTTTTTTCGAAGTAATAAATCTGTTATGAGTTTCACAAAAATCAACTATTGAATAGTGTCAAAATTGACATAAAAGAGTTCTTAAAACAAATATTATATTATTAATTGATATTAAATTCCTAAAAATATAAGGTTCGGCCAAGAGACTTATATTATGATAGGTTAATCATTAATGGACCACTTGGGGGTCGCTTGGATGTTTATAGTAAGTTTATTAACCATATTATATAAAAATACAAAGAGACATTGTAAAAGTGAAACTAATTAACTTAGAGTTAATACTTAAAGATAAGGTTAATATAAGTACCCAAACCTGTCTAAATTCTATTGGTTGAGTAGTTTTCGACTTATCCCCACCTTAACCTTTGAATAATAAGCTTTGGAGCCATTAGAAACCGAATATGAATTTATTATAAATTAATATTTCTAACTTTTCCAAAGGTGCCCCTCACCCCTCTTATAAAAGGGCACTCCTCCTTCTCATTTATTCACACCTTCAAAGCCTTTTGGTTCGGCCAAACTCTGCCCAAATACTCTCCCAACATCCCTCAATACAACCTAGAGGCATTAGTTTGATCAGAAAGCCAACCTAAGGAGCCCTTTTGATCAAATCAAAAGGAAGAACCCGAAGAAGAGGTAATGATTTCACCACCCTTTTCTAAGTTCATTTCTTCTTCCACTTCTTCTTCCTTTGTTCTTACCATTCTGAAATAATAACTCCATTATCTCACATATACTGTGATGTTATTATAAATATGGTACAATCATATTCAGTATTCTATCCACCCTTTGAATAACATGTCACCATACGTGCGTACGTACGGCTTACCGTCTCCACGTCGTGGTGTAATTGTTATTCAATATAATATTATTTGGATGGGTATAATAATGATGTGTAACTCATGTAAATAATAAATATAACATGTTAATGATTCTGTATATATGATATACCATCCATTTATATATTATTTTAATATCAAAAGAATGATATTGTCGCTCGTGCGTACGTACGGACTACCGTCTCCACGAACGCGATGAGATTCATTCTCCATCGTATCCATTCAAGTATAATTATCATTTGATGATTTAAAAATGATGTTTAAGGACTGTATATCATTCTGGATATGAATAATACACAACAACCATGGCTTATGTAACAAAACATATAAAAGAAAATGAGTAAGTTAACTCCCGAAACGACGATAATTCTAAGATATTATTAACAAATCAATGTTAAAAGATCATATATGATATCATATTAATATATATGATTCTTGTATAATTTAATAACAACTATTTCACCATTATACAGGAGGTTAACCTACCCCAACCAAGGAAAAGTACAAGGTAAGGGTTATTTCACAATCTCTTCATTATCCGAGGTTGTTTATATGTAATAATCTACTGGGATCTCTTTATCATCCACATCCATGTTTCTTAAAAATGTATTTCAAAACATTTTTACTATTTACAAGAATATGGGTTAAAGTCATTTATACCTTTTTTTGACTTTTTATAAGAGGTTTATAAAGGAATCTTTCCGTCGTTTTCAAAACAAGGTCCTTTTTAACCTTTTCGACAGAATTGAGGTAAGAATGTTTTTTTTTAACTTATACGGCAGGTGCGGTTATTTTACGCCGTTATAAAATCTTCAAAGCTTTCCTTACAAGCTTATAAGAATATTTTCAAATAAAATGTTTTATTTTATATGGATCTTAAATGATTTCAAAATAAAAGGAGATATTTCTTTAAAAAGAATTTTGATTTCATCTATGTCAACATCCTTTGATGGATTTTAAGATTATTTGAAGTTGATTTATTATGATACAAAACTTCTATATTGTATTGAAGGTTTTGTGATATGTTTGACTGTGGATGTGCTATTTTTATACCATTCATAGTTTATTGTGAAAGTATTGACATTTCGTATGCTAGTTTTAATACGAATGTTTATGTTATGTTTAAACCTTTTCATATGGGAATGCATTGGACTTAATAAGTGACGGGTGGAGCCCGCTATAGCTCCTCGATGCATCGGTAGGTCTCATGAGACAAACTAGTGTCTTGGAACAAGGCCTTGACAAAATCTTATTTGTAGTCTTGGCACGAGGCCTTGGCTATGTGGTTATGATAGTCTGGCATTATGCATTCCAACATTATGAAAGTGGTTATTGATATTGCATGTGATTATTCGATTAGTAGAATATCCATGTAAATAAGTAAATGGAATTATTTCATTTTACTTTTGCCATACTATGTTGAAGTTCAATTTTAAAAGGCTTTTGTTTTAGTAATTCATTGCCTTAAATGTTTATGATTATTTTGAATGTTCCGCTATATTGTTATCCTTACTGGGCATTTGAGCTCACCCCTTTTCTATGTTTTATTTTTCCCAGGTAGTGAAGAAGTAAATTATGAATGACTTGCAGGGATATTATGAGGGGTTAATAGTGTGGATATGAAGACTTTGTTGTTGTAGTAGGTTTTCACTTTGAAATGTAATGTAAAACTTTATGATTATATCTAGTGTTTCCAAGGCTACTAAACCAATCGGTCTTTCGGGATTTGATCTTTCTTGTGATCATGCCAATGTTATGTAATAATGCACCGACTCTGGGTAGCTGGGGTCGGGGCGTTACATTTACCATTGTGACACGGTGTTGATCTTAAATAATCCATCATCCTATAATAAAAACTAAATAATTATTTTATTAATAGATGAATCCCAATTATGTCCTCAATTGTTTTTGTCATGATAGATTTTTTGTACAATAGGGGTTTTATATGATTTTATATATCACCTAAAGGTGCCAGAAACATATTTTTAATGAAATTGGATAGTGTCTTATGAATTACCATTGATAATTTATTAACGATTTAATAAATGTGATAGAATTTTTATCCTTAATGAAGTATTGAGAATCTATTTAACTAGTTTGGTGAGGTTCACTAGTACTTATTTTTTCATTGGTTACCAGTATAACATCAACTAAGTATTTAGGAAAGGATATCAAAATAATGTATCAATATATGTGTTGATATTATAAGAATACTCTATTTTACATCAATATGAAAAACGAATCTGAGGTAATTATTTTCTTAATAATGATATATTTCTACATTAATTAAAATAATTATTCATATTTTATATTAATTAAATTTTTGATTACAAATTATTTAGGAAGACGGGTAAAAGAATATGGAGATTATAATAGGGAATATTAATTTTCAAAAGTTATATGGGTATGTTATGATTAGATTATTATTGAAAAATGATTTAAATCTCATAGTATGTAAAAATTTTATGGATGATGAGACTATTTATAAATAAATTAAAAAATTAAATTTACCCAAGGGAGGAACCCCTGAATTTCTTGAAGATTAATAACTTCCTCAAATATGCTCCATATTATCAAATTTCATTATCCAAATATTAAAATATTATATCATCTATAATAGAATTGTTGAAGAATATATAGAAATATAAATATTGGGATAAATATAAAATATATTTTTACTTTTTAAAAGAGTATAATTCCAATAAATTCGTTTCATAATTTATGGATCAAAGTGTCCTATATAAGGATGATTTTGAAATTTCACATTTTGATTTGGATTAGGCGTTAATAATGAAGAAATTATTAATTTCGTATTGGCCTATATTGATATACCCCCAAGATAATAAATATTCAAAGCATGAGATGGAAATATAAATAAAAGTTTTTCAATTGGTTTTAGGTAGTAATAATAAAATATGTTTCACATTTTGATCTTTAGGGTTAATAAAATCTCTTTTTATACCCATTAAAATATGGATATGAAATTTTATCTAGAAATATCTATTTAATTACTATAATATTTTTACAATGATATTAATTATTCAGTTTTTAATTGTAATGTTTTAGTTTTATATCTTTGTTACACGCCATATAATGATTTTTCTATGGTGATAAATAAAGAATTGGATATGACTTTGTAGAAAGATTCTTTATATCTTGATATCAAGCTAGTAAATTATTGAGGATATGTATATTATAAAAAAACATCTTTGAGGGTAGAGTAAGCTACCAAATCATGGTAAGGTGTTCTAAATTTTGATTTTGGTGAGAATTATTTGGATTTTATAGTTTCACCATATTATTGATTTTAAGGTCATGATTGTGAAATCATCTTCTAAGGAAAGATCATTTTCACATATAATACATGTGTAATTATTTAAAAAAATCACAAATCATTCATTTATATAAATCATAGAGTATCTATGATGTATCATGACTTGATGTAAAAAACATTACCAGAGTGGATTAAAAAACGTTTACTATTTTTTTTAAAAATACATCATAATTTTCAGTGGGTAAACAAATAGTATGAGTTTACATAATAGTTGTTACAAAATCTGAGTATATCTGAGTATTCTTGGGTAGAATTTTATATAATTGGTTGAATTAATATATTTTTTTATAATTTGTGATGATGTATTCAGTTATTTGATAGATATTTTATAAATATGACTCTTGGTTTACACAGATGATATATAGAGAGATGTATAAAGCTTTTTGTACCATGGTGTGGATCATTATAATATTAAATACCCTGATATATTGTCAGGACGGTAGAATGGTTCATGCTATAGAGGATATATTATTTTAATTAAATTATTATTTTTCTATCAAATGGGTATATAATTAACCTTATATAGGGTATTCAAATATAAATTTAAAAAAAATTATGTTGTACAAGAATTTTTTAGGGGACTTATGAGATAACTCATAATATTTCACTATATTGGGTTCATTTTGAAGAGATGACAGTAATTCAAACCATTATCATATATTATGTTATGAAATTTGGGTACTTAATCAAATATTGTACAAGGATAGTGAAAATATATTACAAATCTTAAGTGGATCAGTGAAATTTATTTTTCAGCTTATAGAAGCGGGGAGTCATAAATTCTTAAGTATTTTTATTAGTTGATGAAAAAACTGATCTATAAAAAGAAGCATGATGTCCTCATAGTTATAAGGAAATTATATGTATATATGATTATTTTATTATTATAATATTAATTGACATATCATGTATTACTATTACATGTCTATAGTCTCTTTAATGTGTCATAATTATGAATGTACAATTATGATTTCTGCATTATGATCAATTAGGGTGATTAGGAACATTACCAAGATGCATCCATGGCTAGTTATCTAGGGGATATTATATTCTAAATGAATATAAAATTTCATGTAAATATTATCGCTTTGAATTTTGAACGATATTTTCATAGTGGCATTAAAGAATGTACATGGAAAAAATAGTGATATATGATTGTCTGACACCTATGGTTTTTCATGTTTTTATATCATTCATCCTCATTCTAAATAGAAATATAATAGTATTTTCGATAATTCAATGTAATAAATAATAGTTCATTACATCCACTTTATTAATATTAATGGTTCAAATTTTAAAAGGATAAATGTTTGACCGAAGATTTGCTAGGGGGAATGTTCATTTATTTTTTTAAAGATTTTATATTATATCACAACATTATAATTGAATTTATTGTCATATGATCATGTTAATTAATTTCTACGAATAATATTTTTTATGGAGAATATATGATAAGAATTAATATCATTCAAAATATATTGTTATTATCAATTTTAGGAATATCATATTTAATGTAATATTATTGATTTGTATTTATTTTTTGGTTGAACATACCATTAATAAAAATTGGTTAATTAATTTTCAAATGTTTTAATAGTAAATATATATATATATATATATATATATATATATTTGTGTGTGTGTACCATCAGGTATTTTTTCATTATAGCTTTAAATTAATTTGGTATTCTTCTAGTACAATAAAATTTATAGCCTCTAAAGATCCTCGAATCTCATTGAATTTTTTAATCAACCATTGTTTACAATATTTATAGTTTATATTTGTTCTCAATAAACAAAAAATATTGGATATAATCCTTTCACTAAAAATCTTTAACTTTTATATCTTGATGATTTCAAAAATAATACCTTTAATATTTTAGGATGTGAATGAAATGACGCCCAAATATCATTAGTAGTATTTGGTAGTGTTCCAAAGGATTCTGGAAAATCCTAGGAAATCCTCTTGCTGATGATGTATGTGTTCCAGTAGTAGGTGACCTTTATAATTTCCTTTCATTATCCAGTTACTATTTATCATTATTATTTCTCGACATGTAAAATTGTACATGACTTGTAATAAGTTAATTTTTTTTATTATTGTTGGTATCTAATGTCACAATATCTGGATATGGACTTTTTATATTCATTATCTCTCTTATTCTATACTAATGGAATTTGGTTGTCATAATTCAAAAAATCTAGTAATATATTGTGTATTTAGGTTGGTACATTATCATAATATGATATATTTTGGAAAGTGATCATTTTTAAGATGATGTACTTGAATATTTAGATGCGAACATTACCAAGAGTTTTTGAGTGTCTTATTTATAGTTTCATTTATATAGGATAACTAAAAATGAATAATTGTAGATGTTTTCCCTATATTATAAATCTATGATGTGTATTTATTAGGGTTTAATTCAAATAATTCACATCCAACAGATTATTTGTAACATCCCAGGTAAATAAAGAATAAAACATTTTCATATTCATTAATATTTACGAATTAAATATTGATTTTACTTTAAAGGGGTTGCTATGTTCGATAGCGTACCCGATACGCAACGAAGAGTTTCATTGAAATCTTACATTGCACACTAGTAATAAAATAATATTATTTTAAATGGTAGTTAACACATAGCCATTTTATTGGCAGGAATGAATATAAATAACTAAAATATGATTATATATGTTTGTTATATGTTTTTACATTTATCCAATAAAGGATGAAGGCTTAAAAAACGAAAAGAATTCAATTTTAGGCATATATAGTCTAATTTTCACTAAAGGTCCACTGATCACCTTTTGATAGCGAACCGTCATTAAATATAGTTTCGGTCACTCTTATACATTCTATTGGACCAAATCAAAATCTTTTTTAGAATCGGGACATCAAAATTTACTTTGTGTAATTTTTTGGTATTTTTCCGATAAAGTTCATTTTTTGAATGAATAGTTAAAATGTTGTATTTTAATTCAAAACCCCTTTTTAATCTAATTTATTTATATGATTATAGTATCTTTTGAATTGGTTTTAATGTTAAATTAGAATATATTTTTACCATTTAATCCAATAGTGTTCTTTGGAATTAATTTCACTTTGAAATTGGACTTAAACTAGTGTCAATCTTTTGATACTTATTGATTTATAAAAACACGCTATTTGCTCTGACAGCGGGAATTAATTATTAAATTAATTAATGTAACTTATATGTTTTTTATTTTGTAAAATATACATCATTTTTGAATCCAGAATATCAAATATATCTTAGGGTGATGTTTTGTTATTTTTCTGAAAAGCTTCAATTTTTGATGAATAGTGAAACCACTAAGTGGTACTTAAAAAACTGATTTTTCGTTTAAATGAAATTTTACCACCTCTGTGTTTTGAATTTCAAAAATTAGACAAACATGTTTGTCATTAAGAAGTAAAATTTTGTGCAATGGGATTAAAATAATTTTTTGGTGAATAGTAACTTTTAAGTTTTTAATCGCGATTAGAGGTAATAGGTGTAATTTAAGGTAAAAATAATGTTTTAATAATATGAAATGACCTAGACACATGTCCTACCCTTATTCGATGTGTCATGGCTGACCAATAGAACCCATGGGTCAATTTTTTGGGATCCTATGGAGCCACTTGGGTAAGATAATGACATTAATGCCTTTTATTTAAAGTAAAAGTAAAAATGACACAAACATGTGTTGTTTTACTAAAATAATTTTTAAATGGGGTTATACAAGTCAGATTTTTTACTATAAATAGTCATTGGAAAGGTAAAAATATTTCCTACATCTTATTATTTTTTTATAATTTTTATACATTAAATAAATTAAATTATTTATGACACCATGATGATGCAGTGATTACCTCATTATTTAACGATTTAAAAAAATGAAAAGATAATATAAAATCCAAGACCTAAACATGTCAAAAACCTATTGGATGGGTGTATTTAGAACTATTATCACCTTATACTTGCAATATATGATTTTGGGACCTTTTAAATCCAAAATGCATTTTATAATAAAGTAACCATTTATAACTTTCCAAGAGTGCCCCTCCTATCCTCTTATAAAAGGCCCCCACCTCTACCACCTAACCCACACATCTCAAGCCTTTGGATCGGCCAAACTCTATCCATATTTTCGCTCCAAATTTCTCTCTTACTCCTTGAAGCCTCACTTTGGTCATAAGTCTTCCCAAGGAAGCCTTTGAGCTCAAATCAAAAAGAGTTACCCGTTTTAAAGGTAGTGTTTTATCTTGTGTTCTTATGTTTTATTTTGCTTCTCCAATCCTCTAAAATCTTTTTATTCCATTATTTTTTAACAACACCAGTATCTTCAATATACTATGATTTGTTTATAATAATGATTCGAGATACACTTACACACACCTACATCTAATGGTTAAAGAACATACTATTTCCGTGGATGGTGAATTTCTGCCTCACAAAACAATGATTGTTCAATATTATTTTAACACCTTAAAAGGTGGCCATTAAGATGTCACTATATTTATATATGATATATAATATGTTAATTTTTTACTTAATATTATGTATTTTTTATTTATGTCATACCTTTATGGTTTCTATTATGGGTAAACGTGATATCTTCATTTTAGGAAGTGCGGACTACTGCCCCCTCAAAGTGATTTGATTCATTAATACCATATGTGGTACGTATAAAGGATGGATTTAATGATATTATATATGATACCGTACTGTAATTATAATACTATTATGTATCATTATGTTTTAATTCCGTAAAATACGAAATAGAAATGAAAGTAGCGTTTATACGTACGTACGGCTTACCGTCTCCATGAATGGTGCATTTCATTTCTTACCTCTAAAGGTTATGTAATATTATAAATGCATGTATATACTGGTTATATATGATATATATGATATCTACATCATGAGTATAACTCTGTATATAATGGATACATGAACAACTTGTAATTATAAAGAGTTTATTTTTTACTCAAGTACCAATGATCGTTAAAACGACCGATATAAACTTGAATAATTACATAGATTTCATGACATGGTAATAAGTGATATAAAAGGAATAATGAACTTGAAAAAGGTTCTTAAGCAAGTAGAAATTAAATCAAGTTTATTATTCAGGAGGTTAAAGAACAATCGAGTCAAGTCAGGCTCGAGGTATGGGACTTCACCTCAATCTCCTTTCATTGAGGCATATTATGTTTTATACACAACATTATTTTATACATTGTATAAACCCCTTTGACTTTTACTTTTATTCAAAAGGTATCTTTTTATACGAATCGTTTACTAAATGACAAAAGAGAATGTTTGTTTGTCGTACGTTTGCGGCGACAACGACTTCTCTGCCGCCGTGACCATTATTTGTGTTTCGGCTTCCTCTATAAGCCATAACTCTTTTTGAATAAAAAATTAATACCATGTTTTACTTTTCTTTTATTTTGTATTGAAAATTGTTTTCATAATGTTTTTATATCAATGTGTTGTATTGATATCTTGTGATTGAAAAGTGGAAATGTTATGTTTCCTTTATGCATGTTTTATGTGATACGATTATGTTATGGTTCTTGGGACTTGTTTTGAAGACGGGTGGTTCCATGATAAACTAAGGGCGGATGATCCTGATATAGCTCTCCAATGAATTGGGTAATGCGTAGGAGTTAAACGTTAAGGTTTCTCCGAAGATATTTAGGGAATATACTGTGATGGTTATTCCAAACATAACCAAGAGAGTTACTCCCTATGTAAGAATGTTATGAATGCCTCAAATTACCTTTATGTCTTATAATTTCTATGATTTATTCATGATTTGATGAGGTATATTACAGTGCTTTTGTTTTATGAGTAAAGTATGATTTTATTGATTCTTATGTATACATGTACTCATGTTTCCTTTCCATATTTTTATATCCCTTACTGAGCTTTTTATGCTCATCCCATGTTTTTGAAATGTTTTTCACAGGTCAAGGGAAAGGTACCAGATATGATGATAGTTTCAAGGAAGTGTTAAGAAAGAATCCATGTTTTATTTAAAATATGTTTCCGTTGATGGGAAAAAATGAATACTATCTTTTATGGTAACCACTTTGTTTAAATGTGGGATTAATGCATGTTTTATGATCTAATTCTCTAAAACTCTAAACCTGAAAATATCCCGAAGGTGTATTCTTGAAATATCTCAATATTAATTAATGTTTAAGGCTGGGGCCTTATAGTTGGTATCGGAGATCTATTTAGATAACATTAGGAGTTAGAATTATATTAAATTATTGTCCAAAAATATTTTTTCTAATGGTCAAATTGAAATGATATAGCATTTGAAGATTACCATCTTGCTTCATCTAAGACATGTTTGTTCAGAATGGTTTTCTGTAGAGGAAATAGGGAAGTAGTGTTAGGAAGGAATACAGAACGAAATAACCTTCTGAATCAGCATCCTAAGATGGTCAGAATTGGAACTGAATAGTTTTTTGTAGTAATGGCGCAGTTGACTCAAGCGATAAATGGTGGCAGTATCCATGATCGAGATCAGCCAGATAAACCACAGAGGAACTTGTTAGTGGTGGAACATTTCATGAGGAAATATCCCCCATCATTCAGAGGATCATCTTACCCTGTGCTAGCTGAATGGTGGATTAAAGCACTTGAGAAGATTTTCAATGTCATGGGGTGTTCAGACAATCAAATGGTTATTCTTGCTATTTACCATTTGGAGGGTGAAGCAGATCAGTGGTGGTCGATGGATAAAAATATCAGGGACGCTGATGAGATTGATTCTCTCGACTGGGATGAATTTAAAGGTATGTTTCTTGAGAAGTATTTTCCAAAGGCTTTTCGAATTTGGATGGAAAATAAATTCTTGGAATTGAAGCAAGAGGAAGACTCAGTGGCTTCTTATGATGAAAGGTTCACTGGATTGGCAAGGTATGCTACAAATTTTATCAGAGACCTTGATTGTAAAATCAATCATTTTTACTCAGGATTAAAGCCAAAATATCTAAGGGCATTGTATTCTCATGATTCAAAAGTTATGAAAAGCTTGTTCGATGTGCTGAGAAGGTGGAAATGTAGTTTTCCGATGATCAAGTGTTCTATAACAACCAACAGAAGAAGAGACCGAGGTGGCAGGAGAAAGGAATGAATTCTTCAAAAAGGTCTGATGGTAAGAAAACTAAGTTTCCAGTTTGTGATAATTTTGGAAAAATTCATGCTGGGGAATTTATTCTGAATTCGGGAAAGTGCTACCGATGTGGTAATATGGGACATAACGCTTGTGATTACACTGAAGAAGATCAGGGTGATGGTAAGACCAAATTTGATTTACAGTTAGTGAAATGTTTAAAGTGATATGAGATGGGTCATTATGCAAATGAGTGTCCGAAAAATAACTTGAGTGTTGGGAAGCAGTTATACTACAAGTAGAAAGGGGTGGTGAAATCTTTTGCAACTACTTCAGTAGATGTAGGGCCATCAAATGAAGTTCTATCAGGTACTTTGTTTGTTTTTTCATATTATGACAGTGTGTTGTTTGATTCGGGGTCTACACATTCTTTCATCTCTAAAAACTATTCCAGTAAAATGGGAATACCATCTCAAGAAATGACTCCTGAACTTGTGGTAAAAACACTTGGTGGAAATTTTTTAGGCAAAAAGAATTTATAAGAATCTTCCTATCCTTATCCATGGAAAGAACCTACTTTCAAACCTTATTGTTTTACCTCTAGTATAGTTTGATGTTATCCTGGGTATGGTTTGGCTCTCTATTTACCAAGTTAAGATTGACTGTAGAGCTAAAGAAGTTTCTTTTCAGAAAGAATTTCAGTTTGTGTACAAGAATGAACCCTTACTTTTGATAACATATCAAGAGGCTGAGAAACTTGTAAAAGATGGAAATGAATGTTACCTTGCACATATCGTTGAAAATAAGGGAACTATTCAGATTAATGATGTGTCAGTGGTAAATGATTATCCTGATGTTTTTCCTGATGATTTGCTTGGAATAATACCAAATCGAGAAGTTGAATTTTCTGTTGACTTTGTTCCTGATGCTAAGCCAATTTCAAAACCCCCTTATCGAATGGATCAAACTGAACTTTTAGAGTTAAAGGAGCAATTGCAAGATTTATTAAAAAAAGGTTTCATTCGACCTAGAACATCACCATGGGGTGCTTCGGTTTTATTTGTTAAAAAGAAAGATGGTTCTATGAGAATTTCCATTGATTATAGAGCCTTGAATAATATCACTGTTAAGAACTAGTATCATTTGCCTCATATCAATGATTTGTTTGATCAGCTCCAGGGAGCTCAGTATTTTTCGAAGATTGAATTGAGGTCGGGGTACCATCAGTTGAAAGTAAAAGAATCAGACGTACCGAATACTGTATTCCATACTAGATATGGCCATTATGAATATGTAGTTATTCCTTTTGGGCTAACCAATGCACCTGCTGTATTCATGGACCATATGAATAGAATTTTCCATGAGTTCTTGGGTAAGTTTGTGGTTGTTTTCATTGATGATATTTTGGTGTTTTCTAAAAGTAAAGAGGAGCATGAAAGACATTTAAGGGTTATTTTTCAAACCTTAAAAGAAAAGAAATTTTATTGGAAATTAATCAAGTGTGAGTTTTGGTTGCAACAAATTTCATTCCTTGGACACATTGTTTCAATAGATTGGATAACTGCTGATCCTGCGAAAACAAAGGTTGTTGAATAATGGCCAAGACCCACAAATGTAACTGAGATTCCTAGCTTCCTTGGTTTGGCAGGATATTACCGAAGGTTTGTTAGAAATTTTTCACGGGTATCTAGTCCAATGACTAAGCTAACTCAGAAGGGTGTTAAGTTTATCTGGACAAAAGAATGTGATGATTGTTTTCAGGAACTGAAAAGAAGATTGGTGAATGCTCCAGTTTTGGCACTACCTTCCAGGAATGGTGAGTTTTTCATCTACAGTGATGCTTCATTGAAAGGAATTGGTTTCGTCCTAATGAAAAATGATCAGGTAATTCCTTATGCTTCATGACAGTTGAAAACTCATGAGGTAAATTACCCTACACATGATTTGGAATTAGCTGCTATTGTTTTTGCTCTAAAAATTTGAAGGCATCATTTGTATGGTTTAAAGTGTGAAATATATACTGATAACAAAAGTTTAAAGTATATATTCACTCAAAAAGAATTGAACATGAGACAGAGGAGATGGCTAGAATTAATCAAGGATTATGATTGTACAATTCATTACCATCCGGGAAAAGAAAATAAAGTGGCTGATTCTTTGAGTCGAAAAAGTAATGCTTCATTAACAATGTTGCATTTGGAACTTGATCCTTTGGTTAAGGATTTGATGAAATTTGGCATAGAAGTCGTTGGTGCAGGATTTCCTTCTGTTTTGTTTTAGGTATCAGTGAAATCTTCTCTATCAGACAGAATTAAGCAAGCATAGAAGCAACACAGTGAGTTGCAGAAAAAGGTAGAGCTAGTTCAGAAGGGTAAGTTTCCTGATTTCAACATTCATAATGATTTTGTTTTGAGATTTGGGAAGAGATTTTGTGTGCCTTTGGATTCACAGTTTAAGTGAGAGTTGTTATGTGAAGCTCATAGTTCTCCGTTTTCAGTTCATCCAGGTAGTACTAAGATGTATAGAGATCTTTGGGAGTATTACTGGTGGGATAGAATGAAAAGGGATATTGCTGATTTTACTGTGAAGTGTTTGACATGTCAACAGGTTAAAGTAGAGTGGCAGTTACCGAAAGGGATTCTTCAGCCTTTACTAGTACCAGAATGGAAATAGGAGAATATATCCTTGTACTTCGTTGTGGGATTTCCAAAGACACCTCGAGGTAATAATGCAATCTAGGTTATTGTTGATCACTTGACGAAATCTGCTCATTCCCTTGATATATGAGATACTTTTTCCCTAGATCAACTTTCCCATTTGTATCATAAAGTGATATTCAGGTTACATTGAGTTCATCTCTCCATTGTATCTGACAGTGATCACAGGTTTACTTCTATCTTTTGGAAGGGCCTTCAGAAGTCGTTGGGTACTAAATTAAATTTTAGTACTGTTTTTCATCCTCAATTAGATGGGCATTCAGAATGAACAATTCAGACTTGGGAGGATATGTTGCGTGCTTCTTCGATGGATTATCAGGGAAGTTGGGACTAACATCTTTCTTTGGTTATGTTTTCTTATAATAACAGTTTTCATTCAAGTATACAGATAGCACCATTTGAGGAATTATATGGGAAGTGGTGTTGAACTCCAGATTTCTGGGATGAAGTGGGTGAAAGGAAGTTGATGGGGCCAGAATTGGTAGAAGAGATGGTAGAAAAAGTTTAGTTGATTTAGAAACACATGAGAACAGCTCAGAGTAGGCAGAAGAGTTATGCGGATAACTGGAGGAAGGATCTATCTTTCGAGGTAGGTGATAATGTTTTTCTCATAGTTTCACTGTGGAAAAGAGTGATGTGATTCGGTAAGAAAGGAAAGATGAGTCCAAGGTTCATTGGACCATATGAAATTTTGGAGAGAGTTGGATCAGTTGCTTACCGAGTGGCTTTACCTCCGATTTTATCTCAGGTACACAGTGTTTTTCATGTTTCGATGTTGAGAAAGTATATGCCCGATCCATCTCATGTTTTGAGCCCAGAGGTAGTTCAGTTGGAAGAGAATCTCTCTTATGAAGAACAAACGGTCCAGATTCTTGACCGTAGAGAGAAAGTGTTGCGGAATAAGGTAATTTACCAGGTAAAGGTTTTTTGGAGAAACCATATGGTTGAAGAGGCAACATGGGAGTCTGAAAATGCTGTGAGGGATAAATACCCCCACTTATTTTGATAAATGAATAAAATTGTGAGGACGTATTTCCCAAAAGGGAGGAAGGATGTAACATCCCAGGTAAATATAGAATAAAATTTTTTCATATTTATTAATATTTACGAATTAAATATTGATTTTACTTTAAAGGGGTTGCAATGTTCAATAGTGTACCCGATACGCAACGAAAAGTTTCTTTGAAATCTTACGTTGCACACTAGTAATAAAATAATATTATTTTAAATGGTAGTTAACACGTAGCTATTGTATTGGCGGGAATGAATAGAAATAACTAAGATATGATTATATATGTTTGTTAAATGTTTTTACATTTATCCAATAAAGGATAAAGGCTTAAAAAATGAAAAGAATTCAATTTTAGGAATATATACTCTAATTTTCACTAAAGGTCCACTTATCACCATTTGATAGCGAACCATCATTAAATATAGTTTTGGTCACTCTTATACTTTCTATTGGACCAAATAAAACTCTTCTTTAGAATCGGGACATCAAAATTTACTTTGTGTAAATTTTTTTTATTTTTCCGATAAAGTTCATTTTTTTAATGAATAGTGAAAAATGTTGTATTTTAATTCAAAACCTCTTTTTAATATAATTTATTTATATTATTAGATTATCTTTTGAATTGTTTTTAAAGTTTAATTAGAATTTATTCTTACCATTTAATCCAATAGTGGTCGTTGGAATTAATTTCACTTTGAAATTGGACTTAAACTAGGGTCAATCTTTTGATACTTATTATTTCATAAAAGCATGCTATTGGCTCTGATAGCGGGAATTAAATATTAAATAAATTAATGTAAATTATATGTTTTGAATTTTTTAAAATAGACATCATTTCTGAATCCAGAATATCAAATATAGGATAGGGTGATGTTTTGGTATTTTTTTGAAAAGCTTCAATTTTTTATGAATAGTGAAACCACTAAGTGGTACTTAAAAACTGATTTTTCATTTAAATGAAATTTTACCACCTCTATGTTTTGAATTTCAAAAATCAAACATACATGGTTGTCATGAATAAGTAAATTGTGGTGCAATGGGATTAAAATAAGTTTTTGGTGAATAGTAAACTTTAAGTTTTTAATCGCGATTAGAGGTAATAATTGTAATTTAAGGTAAAAATAATGTTTTAATAATATTAAATGACCTAGAAACATGTACTACCATTATTGGATGGGTAATGGCCGACAAGACAACCCATGGGTGGATTTTGTGGGACCCCAAGGAGCCACTTGGGTAAGATAATGACATTAATGCCTTTTATTTAAAGTAAAAGTAAAAATGACACAAACATGAGTTGTTTTACTAAAACAATTTTTAAATGGGGTTATACAAGTCTGAATTTTGACTATAAATAGTCATTGGAAAGTTAGAACGATTTCCTACATCATAGTATTTTTATATAATTTTTAGACATTAAATAAATTAAATTATTTATGACACCATAATGATGCAGCGATTACCTCATTATTTAACGATTTAAAAAAATGAAAAGATAATGTAAAATATTAGACCTACACATGTAAAAAACCAATTGGATGGGTGGATTTCGAACTATTATCACCTGATTCTCGAAATATATTATTTTGGGACCTTTTAAATCCGAAAAGCATTTTATAATAATGTAACCTTTTATAAATTTCCATGAGTGCCACTCCTCTCCTCTTATAAAATGCCCCCACCTCTACCACCTTACCAACACCTCTCAAGCCTTTGGCTCGGCCAACCCCTATCCATTTTGTCTCTCCACATTCCTCTCTTACTCCTTGAAGCCTCACTTTGGGAAGAAGTCTTCCCAAGGAAGCCTTTGAGCTCAAATCCAAAAGAGTTACCCGTTTTAAAGGTAGTGTTTTCTCTTGTGTTCTTATGTTTTATTTTCCTTATCCAATCCTCTAAACTATTTTTATTCCTTTTATTTGTAACAACACCAGTATCTTAAATATACTAGTATGTTGTTATAATAAGTATTAGATCTACACTTACACACACCTACATTTAATGGTTAAAGAATATACTGTTTCCGTGGATGGCAAATTTCTGCCTCACGAAATGATGATTGTTCAATATTATTTTAACACCTTCAAATGTGGCCACTAAGATGTCACTATATTTATATATGATATATAATATGTTTATGTTTTACTTCAGCTTCTGTATTTTTCATTTATGACATACCTTTATGGTTTCCATTATGGGTAAACACAATATCTTCATTTTAGGAAGTGCGGACTATCACCCCCTCAAAGTGATTTGATTCGTTAATACCATATGTGGTATGTATAATGGATGGATTTAATGATATTATATATGATAACATACTGTAATTATAATACTATTATGTTTCATTATGTTTTAATTCCATAAAATACGAAATAGAAATGAAAGTAGCATTCATGCGTACATACGGCTTACCGTCTCCATGAACGGTGCATTTCATTTCTTACCTCTAAACGTTATGTAATATTAGAAATGCATGTATATACTAGATATATAGGATATATGTGATATCTAAATCATTATTATAACTCTGGATATAATGGATACATGAACAACTTGTAATTATAAAGAGTTTATTTTTTACTCAAGTATTAATGATCGTTAAAACGACCGTTATTAACTTAAATAATTACATAGTGTTCATGACAAGGTAATAAGTGATATAAAAGGAATAATTAACTTGAAAAAGGTTCTTAATAAAGTAGAAATTAACTCAAGTTTGTTATTCAGGAGGTTAAAGAACGATCGAGTCAAGTCGGACCTGAGGTATGGGACTTCGTCTCAATCTCCTTTCATTGAGGCATATTATGTTTTATACACAACTGTATTTTATACAGTGTATAAACCCCTTTGACCTTTAAATTTATTCAAAAGGAAAATTTGTATACCAATGGTTTACTAAATGACAAAAGGGAATGTTTTTTTTGTCGTACGTATGCGGCGACAACGACTTCTCCGCTGCCGTGACCATTATTTGAGTTTCGGCTTCCTCTACAGGCCATAACTTTTTTTGAATGAAAAATAAATATCATGTTTTACTTTTATTTTATTTTGGTATTGAAAATGGTATTCATAATGTTTTTATATCAATGTGTTGTATTGCTATCTTCTGATTGAAAAGTGGAAATGTTATGTTTCCTTTATGCTTGTTTTATGTGATTCGATTATGTTATGGTTCTTGGTCACTGTTTTGAAGACAGGTGGTTCCGTGATAAACTAAGGGCGGGTGAGCCCGATATATCTCTCCAATGCATTGGGTAACGCGAAGGAGTTAAACGTTAAGGTTTATTCGAAGAGATTTAGGGAATATACTGTGATGGGTATTCCAAACTTAACCAAGAGGGTTACTCTCTACGTAAGAATGTTATGAATGCCTCAAGTTACCTTTATGTATTATGATTTCTATGATTTATTCATGATTTTATGAGATATGTTAAAGTGCTTATGTTTTATGAGTAAATTATGATTTCATTTATTCTTATGTATGCATGTACTCATGTTTCCTTTCCATATTTTTATATCCCTTACTGAGATTTTTATTCTCATCCCATGTTTTTGAAATGTTATTCACAGGTCAAGGGAAAGGTACATGATATGATGATAGTGTCAAGGATGTTTCAAGAATGAATCCATGTTTTATTTTAAATATGTTTCCGTTTATGTGAAAAAATGAATACTATCTTTTATCGTAACCACTTTGTTTAAATCTGGGATGTAATGCATGTTTTATGATCTAATTCTCTAAAACTCTAAACCTGAAAAGATCCTCAAGGTATATTCTTGAAATATCTAAAGATTAAGTAATGTTAAAGGCTGGGGCCTTATATTATTTCTTGATGATTTCTAAATATACTAAATATCCATATGACATCATTTATTCAATGTAATAGTATATTATTACTTGATTTTAAGGAAACTATTTTATTTAAATTTGTTTCACTTTCACTGGATGGATGATTTGTCCTCTGTACATTAAAAAAAACAGGTATAATTACACAGGGACCATTATAGTTGTTAAAAATTCAACATCCATATGGTTTCAATTATTCTTCAACTATGTCATATTTTTATGTATGGTTTTATCATTCATGTGATGTTATTTTCATTTAGTATTCTTTTATATGTGAGTTATACATAATTATGATGTTTATAATTTAATTTTTCATTATAATATTAGGAACTCTTTTTTTTTATGAATATGTTATCGTTATTTATTATTCTCTTAACTGTGATGTGGATTCTAAAATGTTGAAATGGTACAATAACTATTTATAAGGAAAATATTATCTATTTTATTAGGAGGGTACCATTTTTTCATATATGGGGATATTTTTTTTAAATACAACTAGGCTTATTGATTTTTGATTAATATCCTCATATTAAAAGACCAATAGATTTTATCAATATATATGAGTCTCTATTTGGCATAAAATGGGAGAAACACATGGTTCATTATTGGGACAATGTTTTTAGGCACTATTTTTGTATAGTTATTTTTACATTAATATCATATTAAAATTCACTACATTAACAATACTGGATATCCATTTACTTTTAGATAGTCAATATCAAGCCCTTTATTTTATTATAATGTTTTACATATGTGATGTTTGAACCTTTTTTCATGTGTTCTTGTATTTATGAATTTTTTATTAAATATCATCACGATAATGTGGGCATGTTATTGAAGTAATGTTCACTATTTGGAGTAAATTTAATAGGAGTTGAATCCTTTATAAGTGACTTATTTTGAATTTATGGTTGGAGAATTTTTTTGGTGATATTATATATATATATTACAATTTTAACTATATTTTTATGCATATGATTTCACTTTAATGAAGTCTGATTTTTATGAGAAGTGTAACAAAATTTAGTATTCTTAACATCCTCGTGAATATGTCAGACTTCATTCTATGTTTCTACACATGGAAAAACTAGTATACATTATCGAAATTGGTAAAAAAAGAATTTATTGGGAGCAAACAAATGATCATGTTGATAAAATATCTTGAATATTTATATATAGACATACATGAATATATTTGTAGAGATGTTAGAAATCATTATATTACATTCACAAATTTATTTTAGATCATAGAGATAGTGTATGGTTTTGTTTAATACTGTGTTATACTATATATTTAATTCATTTATATATTTCGAGGCTTACCAGTTTTTTTCTCTGAGGTGGATTGAATTTATTTTTATTTATTAATTAATGTACCTTTTTGTAGATTATGATTTATATTTATAGTGGATTATTTGTTGTATTTTTTGGATAATGTGATATCTTATATCTTCCACAACATATTCTTGAAATAACTACTTTTTTATTTGTTTTTATGTTTTTTATTTTCATTAAAATTGATCATTTTATTGGTTGACCTTTTCAGGCACCATCAATATCTTATTCAATCAATTAAGGGGTCTTAATGGGGTTATTTCAGGTAAATATAAATTATATATCAATAGATGACATGTAAGGGACTGAGAATTAATCACATTATATAATTCAAATTAGTCCACTATAGCATATTCCCATGGCTAGGATCCTTGTCTTATTATTTTTTGTAATTTTTTATGTTGTATCCACATTATTATAATCTCATAGTCTCATTTTATCAATATCCTTATTCTAGAAACCCTAAATTATGATTTCCAATTCATGGTATATGTTCCATAAAATCTCATTAATATTTTTTTGTCATTTCATCATATTTATATTCAGATACCCATATATTGGTCTTACATAGAATCTCTTCGAAATAAAATTTTATTTCAAAAATTACATTCAAGGGATTTGTAAAAGACCCTAAAATTTTCCATTTCAACACTAAACATCTATCTATGATCTTGAGATCTCCCATTCCTATTTTTCAATTACTTTGGTAAATAAATAAGAGTATTACATATAATATTTATAGAATGGTATAATGGGTGGTGAGTTCTATGGATGATGTTGATGTATTATTTTTATATTAATATGACCCAAATGATCCACATTTTGTAAAGTTTATAAGATGATGAGATAGACCAAAAATCTACATTCTATAGTCTCATTCCCTAATAATTAAATAGCATATAATACCATAATTAATCCTACACAATTTTTAATTAACCAAACATGAATAAGATTGAATTTATAGAGGTTTAAAAGATCAATAAATCATCATTTGAATCATTATGTTCCCAAATTCAATTGCACCTGGATGAAGGTCCCTTATAAAGAAAAAATCATGAGAACCACAAGTAAAAATATATTATTATAAACTCCTAAAAACTTGGTTGGAGCTATTCCCATGTTTGGAATGTACGGTTCCACCATGACCGTGTATCACTATGACACTACCTTTCCCTATGGTGACACCACACTATAGAATAAATTGGTCCCCACCTCACCCTATTATCACCTGGGATAGACCATTCCCTAGTATCAATATTAGGATTAAAAATTATAAAATTGATGTGATAAATAATTTTCTATACCACACATCATATAAGAAATCATGGAGACCTCGACAAGGGTGGACTATCCACGTTTTATCATAGAAAATTGTGCCATGTTAACCCTGAACGTAATGAAAGAGAATATATTCAAAAAATTCTTCTACATGGTAATATAATTATAATTATCAGTACATAATTTATCCGGTGTACATGATCATGTTATGCACAATAGTGTTCATCCCTTAAATCAAGAGTTTCATGGATAAAAAGAGGCATTGTAACTACCCTATCAGTTAGGTTGAAGCCTCGTTATGAAAAAATTGGTATTCTATTCACAATGAGGACTTCTGTTTGGACGAACCAGGGAACATATCTCTGGAAAACCCAAATGTGTATCCTGGATTTGAATTCTAATTTAAGATCCTCATAATAACTGGATTCCACATTCTGTATAATGAACAAAATGGTTCTCATTTAGTATTTCATTACATGTACCCATGAAGGATCCATGAGTTCCCATACTAGGTTCGAACCTTAGTTTTTTAAATCCACACTAATTCTCTATGTGTTCATAATAATTACTATGGGTGGATAATTTGTAAGACCCAAAAAATCATATTAATGAGTCCATACCCCCATGAGCCATATTTCCCTTCACTATCTACTAGTATGTGTATGTTCAAAACAATATATATTAGGCCTCCAAGGTAGGTTATTAACAATATATCTACCTGTAAAAAACTATTTCACCAATCCGGGCAGGTATAAGGACATTCCAATAATTGTATTCTCTTCTCAACATTCTCTTTTAGTATATTTCATAACATATACATCCCCAAAAAATGAGGTTATGCTACATGGCCAATGTCTCAGTCAAGCGACATATTTATACAGAACAAATTTATTATCACGTTATGGTAAATGTTTTTGCAGTTATCATCCTTTCAATAATAAAATATTCAAATCAATGTATGTGGACTTTGATTCTACTAAGTAATGATATGTAAGATTCATGAATGTGGATTAAACTGATTATTACTAATCGTCTACAACTTTCTTAATTGGGAATATTCATTGTTGGATGGTTTAAATCATTCCTAATTGGTCTATATTATATGTATTATTAATGATCCCCACTCATTCGGACATATTCCCTCCAATAAAACCATTTATATCCACAAGGGATATATAACTTATCAAACATTAATTCATTGGGAAATACCTATAATGAAATAATATTTACTCACTATGATGACCATGTTCCAAGCACATATCACTATATTTCTATTCATAGTACATATTATTGAGAAACTCATATTCTATCTATTTGATCATATAACAGAAAGCCAAACAAACCCCACACCACATATAGAATAATTTGTCATTAAAAAACATAACCTAATTGGTACACATTCCAAAATATATCAACTATGATATAAAACTCATCTGTATGTCACTCATCAATAATTACATCTTATCTTTATCCCATTCATCAGTATTTATACATATTTATTTTCAGTAACATTTTTTGAAATAGTCCATTAAATTTTTTTACATTCCACCTTATGTTAAACCAATCTAAAATAATTTTTATTCTCTCCTAATGATTATATTGTAATCATATTTTATGGAAACAATTCTTACAATCTAAACAACTTTGACATCCATTTATAATAATAAAATCTTGATAAAAGAGCTATATGGATTAAAAATAAAGAAAACAAATTTTTTTAATGAAAATATACTTGGAACGTAGAGTAAATAATGATTTTCACGTGAATTCATTTTATTAATCAACCATTTTAATAGTTTCAATAAGTACAATGTAATAATTTTTTGAGGATTTATCATTATGGCCTAAATATATTTGATATTCCAAGAATATGAAAAAATCCCAATAATAATTTTTGATGTGCCCATCACATACCACATTCAAATAATGTAAATTCTAAACGTGTTGTATGAAATTTAATATAATCCACCTAAAATTTAAAATAATATCCCTTCTAACTCAAAAAATACACCGCACTCCACTGAATAAAAAAATGGTTTTCATGTTGGGAAGACATTAACAAAGATTATGATTTTCCCACAAGGGTTTTACATGCGATAATGCATTTATAGTGTTTCTTATTCATGATCACCTTCATTGAACCATCAAAAAAATTAAATCATCTTTTAATCTAGATAAATGGAATCATCTTTTAATTAGACATATGCATGAGCTCTCATAATTGTTCGTACACCATTAAAAATGGAAAATAATATCAAATGGAGTGTCTCCAAAAAAATGTGATGAATGTACTATTTTAGGAGTAATTTTTAGATGGTAAAATTTAAATTGATACGTTTCATGTGAATAAAATTTGAACATTACCCAATCAATTTCATCAATCATCGATGGGAGGTAAAAAAGATGGTGGAACTAATTTCCACCTCAGAATAATTCAAGATCCTATCTGTAGATCTCAAAGAATGACCTTGAATATCTTATAGAATAATATAATTAGATTGAAATCATCTTAACAATAATTAGGGAGTTATCTTATAGGAATACATCAAAAGGACATGGACACCAGATTCGTGTGACCTCAATTACCCCCCAATCCACTGATGAAACATCCTATATTGTCCAAAATTTTGTGAACCAGAACCAGGAACTAGGGAGATCTCACCAAGGGTAAAACAAACAAGACATTGGGATCAGACATGTATATCTTCATACATATAAAAAGTCATCCATTTTAATTAACTAATGTGTTAGAATATACTACAATTTGTGCTCAAAAATCATACAAGTTAATAGTGGAAACAAAATGATGAATGTTCTAACAAATATTATTAGTTACTTAGGGCTATAATATATTTCTACCTCTACAAGTGATCTATGATCCAATAAGGATTCCTTATGAATTTACCATTCCTTCTTGTTTTGAAAATCACAAACACTCTATCTAAAAGAAAATTTCATTTCCACTATATTTTATATTCATAAGTAAAATTTTCCTTCCCCCTAGAAATTTATCCTTACCATGATTTTATTGTTCATGTTATAATCAAACACATTTTATCATTAATTATAAAATTTGGATTCATATCAAAAGCCTCGGAATCATATAAATACTTAGATATAGAGCATTGTGTTTTCAGGATCCCAATTAAGGTTCCGAATTATCTGAATTCAGACTCCGAACTTTCTGAGTTCAGACTCTGAATTCTCTGAATTTAGACATTGAACATTCCGAGTTCAGACTCCAAATTCTTTGAATTTAGACTCAGAAAATTTTGAGATCAGACTATGAATTCTTATGAATTCAGACATCAAATTTCCTCCAAATTTAGACTCTGTGATTCTATAGAATTCAGGTTCCAAATTCTATTGAAGACAGAATCTGAATATTCATATATTAAAGACACCGATTGGTTTTTTTCTTAGACTCTGAACTTTTATTTTTTCCGTACAATCTGAAAAAAGGATTGGTTAAGCAACCATATTTTACATACTCTTGTTTGAGTTATACTACGGTGCCATAAAATATGTTTCTAACCAACCATTGTTTGAGTGACACATGTACATGTCCCTTCGAAATTCAAGGATAAATATGACCGTTGGAGGAGGGAGTCGACCGTTGAAGATGTGACTATAAATAGGACCTCATTTTAATGAGCTCAAAATATGTTTATTAATCTAGAGATTACATACTACTAATGTGATTTATATGGAGAGAGACTTTATTGCATTTTTTTACTGGACATCATGTTTAGAATTGCTTCGTGTGACTCCCAATTTTGTTGAGTATGATAAAGGGATTTAGGGGATAGGAAGACAGTGGTGCTGACTACCTTGAAGTTCAACGGCTTTTGGGGATAGGAAGATAGGGGTGATGACTACCTTGAAGTTCGAGAGCTTTTGAGGATAGCAAGACAGACTTCGATATTCGTATCGAGGGCATACCCTGGTGTGGGTAAGACAAAATTTTTTGAAATTATAAATCAAGGGACCTTTATCCAAGGTTTTTGGATACCCTACACATTGGGTTAAAATATTTACTACTTGTTACTTTTATTTTTTCTTGTTTTTCACTTCATTTTGATTGATAATGAAATTATAGCTATCTTATACTTTCTTACACTTGTACTCTAATAAGTAAGATTCTATACACTTTAAGGTATAATCGTTGTACTTTTAAACTTTTCTTAAGTTTCATTTTTGGAATCACAATTCTAGAATCAAGTATGTTCATAGAACTATGAGATCTTGTGAATTTTACTTGTTTAACATTGTTAAACAATAGACGGTTGTATATCAACTTTAATAGTTCCAATGAAATTTTTAAGGTATACAATTCACCCCCTATTGTATATTTATCTCTACATTAATTATTTCAATCCTATAATTGGTATCAGAGCATGTCTCTGAAAACCTTATATTAAAATATATGTTTTCTTTCTCATATTTTTAATTGTTCTATATTTCCCTTGCTTATGATATTTTTATCCTTGTATAAAACCTTCTATTATTGACAAATTTGTGTGGAAATATCTGTTTTCATTAGGATGGAAGAAGGAATGTTGGTTTAATTTAAAATTTTAGTCCTACTAGACCACCTATGTTTTAAGGGAATGATTATGAATATATGAGAGATAATATGAAGACCTTTGTTATTAACACTGGAGTGGATAACTTTGTTATGCTTACTGGAGATTACCTGATTCTTGATAAGGAAGTCAGAACATTTACTAATCAAGAAAAGTCATAATATCATCTAAACTAAATGGTACATAATATTTTGTCTTGTTCCATGACTAGGAATATATATAGCCAGATTTCTTCTTGTGAAGCTAAAAATTGTATTTGGAAGAAGCTTGATGTAACTCATTTTGGAACATACAAAGTTATTGAAACTAGAAGAGATATTCTTAGAGTTGAGTACCATAGTTTTTTTCATTCCTTATAAAGACCCTATATGTAATGTATTGAAGATAATTAAAACTATTGTCAATAGCTTACAATCCATGTGTGAAAATGGTTTGGATGATGAGGCACTTATAGACAAGATTATAGACATCATGCCAAATTATTTGGAATCTAAGAGAACAACTATGCATCATAATAAGAAATTCTCACAGACAACTATAGATGAGGTTTTTGGAACTCTTCTTCAACATAAGTCTAGAATTAAAAGAGATGCTGACAATGGTACGAAATTGAATAGAAATGGAACTGCTTTTTTACAACCACCACTAATCATATGATATCCAAGACTCTTGAGAGAGTTACAAGATCTAAATCTAAGAAGTTCACTGTTTTACATGAATCAATTGAAAGTTAATATTCTGAGAATGAACTTTCTACTCTTGCTCTAAGGATGAACAATGTAGTTTGGAAGAAAGAATTTCATTATAGATACAAGAAGAATGAAAGAAAGGATAATAAAGGCTATGAAGTCACCGGTTATGAATACAAAAGAGCTGGACATAAAAGGCCAGATTGTCCTATGCTTAAGAGAAAATATAGAAAGGAAAATCATTCTAAGAGGAATAGAAAGAAGTACTACAAAGACAATGCTAAGAATGTTTTGAAAGCTAATGACACCTGGAGTGCTATTGGTGGAGACTCTTCTTATGAATCCTCTTATTACAAATATTTTGGATAGAAGAATATTGGTCTAATAGCCAGAGTACCCATCGATAATCATTGTTTAATGGAAAAGGTACACAATGATGAATCCATCACCAATTTATCCTTGAATGCTAATTATAGTGATAGTAAATATTATGAATCCTTGTATGATGAATCTTCTTCTGATGAAGACAATTAATTACCTACATGTGATGGAGTTTCTATGTTTTCTAATCTCATTGAGAATGGAAATTCTAAAGTAAAGAAAAATATTGATAAAGAAAATTCTAGGATTTCTATTCTTACTAAGGAAATATCTGATATTTATAATGATCTTTATAAGAAACCACTTGATTTTAAAATTATTTCAAAAAACCATGAGGAAGTTTATTCTAATAAGGATAAACTTTTTAAGGATCTAAAAAAAGTAATTTATAAGAAAAATGTTTTATATCCTAACTGTAGTGCTTGAAATGATGTTTTTGAGGATAAGAACTTATCAATTTGACTAATGTCAGAAATGTTTCCCTTGAATAAGTGTTTGTCAAACTGTACCTGTGGTAAGGAAAAATTTGATAAGATGTAGTCCCAAATTTTTCCTCTAAAAAATAATTCTGGTTTTGGTTATACAAGTCCAAAACCGATTTTTAGTAACAATTATTTTGTTCCTCTTAGTTCTCTTTTCGGCACTAAGTGTTGGTGTGGTGGAAATTGGGATAAAAATTGTTCCTTAAAACAAAACTCAGTTTTTAGGTCGTCAGAAAGTGTATTTTGTAAAGAAAATGTGAATTCCTAAAATTTTCCTTTTTGAAGTTTCCTGATGCAAGAAATTTGGGTTCCAAAAGTCTAACACTCTTATTTTCAGGAAAATAAAGATAGTACCAACTACAATACATGGAACATGGATAGTGTATGTTCATGGCATATGACTGGTAATGAAAAATTCTTTGAAAATATTATCAAGAAGAAAGGAGGAAAAGTAACTTTCAGTGATAATGGTAAGGGAGAAATTATTGGTATAGGTAAAATCATTCTGCTTGGAAAAACATTAATTTCAAATGTTTTATTTGTTAAGGGTCTTAATAACAACCACATTATAATAATTCAATTATGTGATGAAGGTTACCTTGTGTGTTTTAGAAATAACAAGTTCTTATTACACAATTCCAAGGAAGAGTTTATTTTTTCTTCCAATAAGCAAGAGAGTGTATACACACTAAACATAGAAGACCTTAGAAGACAAGGTCTACCTTTCCTTACTACAATGGAAGCTCATTCATGGTTGTTTCACAGATATTTATGACATTATATCCTTATGAACCAATGAAAACTCTCTAAGAAAATCATAGTTAAGGATCTACCGAAACATAGATTTTATTCATTAAAAGTTTGTGATCTTTTTTAATATATTAAGTAACATAAATCAAGTTTTAAATCAGTCAGTAAAGTCTCAACTTCTGATGCATTACAGTTACTGCATACAAATCTTTTTAGTTTAACAAAAATTGGATGCATTGGAGGAAAATTTAATGTTTCTTCCTTAGTTGATTATTACTCTATATTTATGTGGATCTATTTTCTAGAAACCAAATTTGAAGCCTTTTATTATTTCAAAAGTTTTAGATACGAAGTTAAAAAAAATAAAAACCTTCCTTTGATAACTATTCATAGTGATCATGGATGCAAATTTAAAAATTCTGATTTTGAAACATTTTGAAGGATAAAAGGCATTACACATAACTTCTCAGCCCCAAGAACACCACAATAAAATGGTGTTGTTGAAAGAAGAAATAGAATTATTCAAGAGATAACAAGAACCATGTTGAGTGAATATTTGGTAGCCAACCATTTTTGGGATGAAGATGTAAGTATTGCTTTCTATACTATAAATAGTGTTTTGATTAGAGCCTTTCTAAATAAAACTATTTATGAGTTATGGAATGGTAGAAAACCTACACATTACTAATTCAATGTTTTTGGTTGTAAGGTATTCATTCTGAATACTGAAGATAATCAACCAAAATTCACACCAAAATCTGATGAAGGAATTTTCTTACACTACTTCACAACATCTGAAGCTTGTAGAGTTTTTAATAAAAATACTTGTACTATTGAAGAAACAGTACATGAAAAATTTGATAAAACTGATCATTTTTTTTAAATAACCTCAACCTACATATTTGGATGTGTTTTTAAAAATTGATTATCAAACTTTGTTAGAAGATCCTTCTGATAAGGAAAATATTCAGGAAGATATTTCTAAAACATTTACTCTAAAAGATTTCATACCCTACGTTAATGAACAAGATTTAAAAAACCCAAATCAGTTGTTCCTTAAGAATCATCCTAGTGATAGTATCATTGGTGATGTAAATCAACCTATAAAGACTATAAGTTACTTAAGAAATGAAGTAGAACGTCTAGAATTCCTTTCCCAATTAGATCCAAAATTCACTGATTATGCTTTGGGTGATGATGATTGGATAAAAGCTATGAAAGTTGAGCTAAATGAATTTGAAAGGAATAAAGTTTGGACCTTTATTGAAAGACCTAAGGAAACTTCTATTATTGGATTAAAATAGGTCTTCAAGAATAAATGTGATGAAAATTGAATCATAGTAAGAAATAATGCTTGATTGGTTTCTAAAGTCTATAATCAACAAGAAATAATAGATGATGAAGAAACCAATGCTCCATTAGATAGACTTGAATCTATTCGTATTCTGCATGCCTTTGTAGAATTATTTAATTTCAAACTCATTCAAATGGATTTTAAATGTGCTTTACATAATGGTTTTGTACAATAGGATGTTTTTATTGAATAAACTCATAGTTTTGAAGATTCAAAACATCCCGAATATGTCTAAAAACAAACCAAATATTTTTATTGACTAAAGCAAGCCCCTCGAGCTTGGTATGATAGAACTACAAGACTTTTTCATCAAAATAATTACGTTAAAGGAAATGTTAATCCAACCCTTTTTATAAAGAAAGATTAGAAAAATGTTTTGATTGTATAAAATTATGTTGATAACATTATATTTACTTCAACTTAACAATATTTTGCTGATTCCTTTTCCAATCTAATGAAATCTGGTTTTGAAATGAGTATGATGGGTGAGTTATCATTTTTCCCTGGTTTTTAAATTTCTTAATAACCATAAATAATCTATATATCCCAACATAAGTACATTAAATATATTCTTTAAAAAGTATGGATATAAAAACACAAAGATTATATGTACTCCCATTAGTACATCAAATTCACATGATGTTGATGAAACATGGAAACTAGAAGATCAAACATATATCAGATGTATGATAGGAAGTCTATATTACATAATAGCAATTCGTCCAGACTTAATATTTTCATTATGCATATATTCAAGATATCAATCCATTTCTAAGGAATCTCATTTAAATAAAGTGAAAAGTATTTTTCGCAACTTAGAGGTAACTATGGATCTTGGACTCTTTTACACTTCATGAAATGATTTTGTTTTAAAAAAAATCGGATTATGAAATTGATGGTTGTAGAATGGATAGGAAAAGCATATATGAAACATCTCATTTATGAAGAGATTCATTTGTTTCTTGGTCATGAAAAAAGTAACACTCAGTAGCACTTTTCACAACTGAAGTTGAATATGTAGCAGCTGAAAGTTTTTGTGCTCAAGTGTTGTCGATGCATTACACACTCATAGGTTATGGCATGAGTTTTACCAAATCACAAATTTTGTATGATAATTCTAGTTCCATTTCTATAAGTAAAAAAACCATAAAAATCACTCTCATTTAAATCATGGCGTGTTGTTTGGAAAAATCATGTTGCCTCATGGGTGAAATAATGAGACCCTACAGTTATTGTAGACACGATTTCTCAAACTATTCCAGATAGGGCACACGTCCACGATCTATCTATTCAATTTTTTATAGAGGTAATTCATACAGTTTTTGTAGAGGTTATTTATACAGTTTTTTCAGGTGCATTGGAACTACACAGGCAAGATATTCCATTCTCTATCTTCTCTTTTCATTTTCTCTCATCTTAGAAAGTGTTACATCCATATTAGTTGATTTAAAAAAAATTAGTTTGATCATCTAAAACACCAAATTACTCTAAAATCAGCTTGAATTAGATGATAATATAGGATTTGATAGTGTCTATTAATGTGAGTTTGGTTTTTATTATCATTATCTTTGATTTAATTTTTATTTTTGGGGTGAATTCTTAGTTATGTCATTGGTATGTCTGAGTGAAATGATATAAATGGAATTTTATTAATTTAATTAATTAATAAAACCCATGAAATGTCTATGGTCATGCTCATTCCAGACTACAAATTCCATTAGTCTTGTGAGAGGCTTTGTAATTAGGGATGGGCATGTCATGTGCATTAATTTTATTAAATTAATTTTTTTTATTAATGTGATTCTTAAAATGGTTCGATGGGAACCTGAAAGGCAGGACCTATGGATTGAGATTTCATTGGTCATCCAATATACGTTGTTGAAATCATCAAGTTTGTTGAGGCCACGATTCTATGAGAGATGATAATCAAAGGGTTGGTAACAAGGTCATTAGAATATGAATATAATTTCTTCAGGTTTTGGGCATAGACAATGTGATTTGAGGTGGTGTTGACTAACAATATAAGTGGTATGATCATCATGAATGAGGTGTCCTTTGATTTGTCTTATGGAATTTTTTTTCTTTCACTCTCTCTTTTTGGTCAATAGCCCATTTAGATTTGTCTTCACATAGAAAAGGCTCAAGTGATGAAGTGTTTTTGACCACTAGTGTAGGTATAATAATTCATTAGATGTTACTTGGATTGATTGATTGGAGGTGAATGGAAAATAATAGTACATGGATAGAGACAATCCTATAATTAACTATTTTGAGACTGTATGTTGGGAGATGACGCTCTCCATTATTGAGGTTATTGTGTCAAGAATATTTGGGGGGATGGACATTATTGTTCCTCAGGACATTGGTAATTAGACCAATGATATTTTTTTGAACTAAATTCCAAGGGACCTAGTACTAATTACAGAGAATTCCTTTGGAAAGTCAATTATTTTTTGGCCATGAGGACTCGATCAGCACATTGTGTCGGGACACTATCACATGAAGTGCCTGAGGTCTCCAGGGATTATTATACATTGTTTTATGCCTTGGGATATATTTTTATGATCATATCCATTATCATTATACTAGAAAAATATGAAGTAGTTTATTTCTATAATTTTGTTATTGAGAATATGGGAAGAAAGATAATTTATGTGATATGATTTACTTCATTTTTTATATTTTTGTACACACCCATGTAATCATATATATAACATTGGAACACATTGGTGCAGGTCTAATTTGATTCTATCTCATATCCTACACTAGACACTAAGGACATGTGTATCAATTATGGATTTGTGTTTAAGTAAAGGGTCAGGCATTTGATTTGGATCATAGTTTTTGAGTAACAAAGGGAATGATGGTAACAAATCATTAGTTCCTGTATCACATGATTTTTTTTAGTTTTTCATTTGTTTCAGCATGCTATTAAATGTATATAATGAGGATTACCATTGGAGATCCTTCGTCATTGTTTACCTATGATATATTTTGGATTTATTTTTTTAAAATTATATTTTGTGATGTTTAATTCTACAAAAGGTATCTGAGCTTGTTTAATATTATTACATATTCTTTTATTGCTTGTGCTTCCTACATGGGTGGTTTACTGGTCCAATTACTTTTTTATTTCCTTTCCACTAGATTATATATTTATATATTATACCATTATCATATCATAACTGAAGTGTATAGTCTCTCCACTATCATCTCTTTACATCGTCGCTGATAGTCGACTGCCTCTAACGTATGGGGATGAACACTTATGGTCTAGTGGAACACAAGTCTGAGCACTGTTGATGTTGCATCTGGGTTGGGGTGATAAAAATTTTATTCGAGATGTTATGGATTTATAATCAATAGTTGTGTTTGGATAGATACTAAAGATATCTAATGGTTTTATTTTTTATCATTTACACTATTTGGGATACGGTAGACCAGATATTTGGATATTGTCGAAACTGGGTATAGAACACGTTTTTCATTTTCTGTATCCCCATGGAAAAGGGATGGAATGAGTTACCATGGGCGGGAAATGTTTTTTTCCTTTTATATTTGATTTGATTTCCACCTCAATTTGTGAAATTGGGTATTATTATTTTTTTTATTATACTGTGAGACTGTTGATATAATAAATTAATGTAGGATAATTGGACACTTAGTCTAATTTTTATCGATTGTTTTTATACATTATCAGTTGGTACATATGATTTTTTAACAATATGAACACATCTTCCTATGTCGAATTAAATTGTGATATGTGATACATATAATTATAGCCATGGATCATGTGGGAGAAAGAACAGATGATGATATCGAGTGATTTTGATCGTCAATTTGTGTGATGCGGTCATTGGTTTGAGGCCACATGGTTCATTAGGATGGGTATGGCCTAAGTAAAATGGGGTGATCTCGTTATAATATCAAAAAAGGGAGCTAATTATTTTTCTAATTCCTTATCATTGGTGGAAATTTACTCAACTATATTAGACTAATACATGATTCCTAACTCTGATGTGGGCAAGTGAGGGGATATGAGGCTTGATTAAATGTGGTACACAAATCTGATATGAATGGGTAAGGGTTCAAGATGCTTGATTTTATCCAACATGGTTCCGATTAGAGAGAGTTAGGGTACTAAGGTTTCTCTAGAAGTTATGGCCTTCTCTATTTAAATTGTGTATATATATATATATTATTGATATCTAGTCATTATATTGGTATTCAATAGGATTCTACCTAGACAGGCTCTAGTAAAGTGTCAGGATGGTGGTGATATAGTTTAACAGGAGTGTTCATAGGTTAAAACCCCAAAGTGGTGGGATGAGGCCTTAGAGGGTTAGAAAGATCTTCATCCACATGTAGAGGCTTTGGTATGTGATATAGTAAAGGTGGGTCACCCCCCAGATTTTGTAGTTTCTTTTTCATGGCTTTATAAGATTCTTAGGGTAATTTTGGAACATTTAATCCAAGAAATTAGAAAGGGATCCCAACTAAGGAATAAATCTATGGCCTACAAGACCCGAGAAATTCAATAATATCAGCATAACTATTTAAGGATAAGGGTGGACCAAAAGAATATGAGGAATAGATTGAGTAATTTCATATGATCTTACAATATCTAGAGACACCCACATGGCATATAGTAAAGGCAACGACATGAATGCTCAGGTGATCGACTAAGAGTTTGTGGGACATTCTTGTTCCAGACAGAAGAAACAAGGGAATGGCCTAGAGTTGCATTGGCTCTAGGTATCATGAGTACTTCTTTCCACTAATTTCATGGGATGAGAGAGATCCTGAGTTCATTAGCATATATTAGGGTGACATATACATCACGGACTATGCATAGATATTCACATAGTTGGCACATTTTTTACTTGGTATGGTATAAAATAAAACCACAAGGGTAATGAAACTTTAGGATGGTTTAGGGAAAACTGTTAGGGTGTAGGAAAAAATATTTCCGTTTGTTTGATTCTAATAGGGGTGAATTAGTAAATAATATACTATGGATTCTTGAAGAATTAGTTATAATCAATCTGGGAAACGACATCATGTTTTTTAGAGGTGATGCTTCAGATAGCATGAAGTAAGGATAAGAGGGGTCTCAGCAGGGTGTTCAGGATAGATACTTGAGTAGATGACCGAGTATTGTGTCTTAAATGGTGTGATTCTAGTGCAGGAATGTGGGACTTCTGTAGACATTGTGCAATTGAGTAATTATGAGGTGTAGTGCATGAAGCTAGGTCGTGCAACATAAGAGTTTATTCATAAGTCATTATAAAAAAACATGATAACCTGGGACTATGGAAGAATCTGGGTTCTAAGGATGTGCTGGGAGCAATAGTTGGAGAAGGTAGTATAGATTATACTGCACAAAATTTTCTTGTTTGAGACATTGAGTCCAAGTAGTGGGGTCGGTGGTTAGTGGTTGGTGAAGCACTATAAGTTAGCCATGCCTCCTATAGTTTAGATTCAATCGAGATGCACGAAGTGAAACTATTAATGTTAGAAAAGTATTGGGAGGTGGTTAAAGATAGAGGTATGTTGTTGGTGTAATGATGGTTCCTTTTATTTTACATTGATCAGTTTCTTCTATAGCCATATATGTATGGAGTGCATTAGAAGCAGAAGATATACTAGTCAACTAACCAGATATTAGTTACTAGGTTGGATTCTATTTGAATGTTATATATATATATATATAAGGTGTGTGGAACTAGGATTTATTAGTGATCATCATTGGGTTCATGGTGTTTGAGGTGTGTTAGCATAAGGGAATCATTATTATATGGAACTATTTTTTCAGTGTGATTAACTAGGAATAATTTTGATAATCTGATGGGATGCATGACCACATAGGTTCCATGTGAGACAAGGGAATGAGGTGGAAATACAAGGATATGTGGAACTGGATGACTGTCTGATGTGACATGGGTATTACTTAATCACCTTATAAGTTATAAGAGTGATATTTCACCATATGAGGACATTGATTTTGGGGATGGTAAATTGAAAATTGGGTTTATTTGAGTTTTTTGTCACAGATTAATGGGGATAGTTAGCTTCTATAGTTGAGAGAACCATTAGATTGTTTACTTATGTATTTATGACTGCAGTATACTACGGTGTTTTGAGAGAGATTTCTATGTATGGTACCATATAAAAATTATAAATTATATCACAGTGACATGTTTTTTTTGGAGGAGAGATTGTAACATCCTCGGTTTATTGAGTGTGTCAAATTCCTCATTGTGTTTTAATTTTCTATGTTTGTTGCGTAGATCAACTATTTTATTATTATTTAAACATAATTATGTGAGTTTCCTTGACCCAAGATCTTGTTGTTAAACAATTCTCAATTATCAAAATGTTCATCAAAAATTTTCATAGGTTTGGGTGCACCAGAGGACGAATTCTTAAAATTCCAGGTTACGTAGGTTGGGGTGCATGATTTGGACAAATTATGCGGCCTACCAGGTGAAACATTTCCACCAACTGAGCTCTGTATGCATAGTTTTTAAAACCATGGTAGAGGGTGTAAATGGATGTGTGGAACCGAGGCATATTTATTATTTTTTATTCACATATATTTCATAGGGTATTGAATATCATATAAGATAACCATGGGAGTCACCTAGTTTGATAGTAGGTTTACACGGTTGACACACTATTATCCAAGCTATGTGATCCATCTATGTGCCTCTTTAATGACTAATATTTATTGATTCCCACATCCTTTCATTTAGGATTCTACATCCATTTTTCTTCTCCTTGTGTGGGATTCCACTAAAGTGTTCATGGCTCTTCCTTCCTCCTCCCTTGGGCTTCATATATGATTCTTTATCTAAGATCTATTCTTAAAGTCATTGGTTGTATTGGAACCACGTCCGTAAGATCTAAAATTCTGTTGCTCCAATTTTTTCTATCTATTTATATGTTTCTAAATCTACTTGAGCTGATTTACACTATTTTTATAGTGTTTTTCTAAAATTAATATTTATTTCAAATCAGTTTGAGTTAGTAGTAATTATTAGAATTGTGTGTGTATACTAACATGATGTGGGAAATGCTTATAATTTACTGTGAATTAGAAATTTTTTATGGGTTAATTCTTGGGGTAATTGTAAGGCATTCCAAGAGAGATCCTATAAATAGAATGTTTATATTCTAGCTAACTATTATAACCCATGAGATAACTATGGGAATGCTCATTCAGGAATAAAAATGGTATGATCCTAGTGATTGTATTTTGACATTTCAAATGGTAGGCCGAGTAAATTAATTTAATTAAAAAAATTATTCTAAATGTTATTCATGGAATGGTTTCATCGGTTCATAAGGGGCTCAACCCGAGGATTTAGATTACATTGTCCATCTGGTATGATGTGATGTAATCATCAGGTTTGGTGATGCCTGGATTCTATGAGTGATGATGATCATTGGTTTGGTAACATGGTCATCGTAATAAGGAGACAATATTGTTATGGGGTGGGAATGGACTGAGTTATTTGAGTCAGTGTTCACCACCAGGTTGAGAGAAACAATGGTAGTGTTATGAGGATCATGATGATTTTTCCTAATGTCTTATTTGGTGATTGATGTTAACCCATGTTAGCCAATGCATTGTTTGGAGTAGTGTCCACACATAATGTACTCATATTATGATGTGTTATTGACCGATCATGTTGGTAGAGTCCTTAGCCAAATGAGTCAAAATATTATTTATGGGAGGTTAATTCTAAAAAAATTCTTAGTGATAGTTAACAGCCATTAGTTGATGGTTTTGAGACCATCATTTGGGAGTTGAGGGTTTTCATGTGTTAGGATGTTGGGTATGGACTATTTGGGATGATATACATCATTGTTTCACAAGACATAAACTATTAGGTTGATGGGGTTTATTATAATATGAGTTTGGAGTGGATTATGACTAATTAGTGGGAATTTCATTTGGTTTTCTATTATAGGTTTTGGTCATGTTGTGACAATTGTCACATGTTGTCGAGATGCAATCATAGGAGGTTTCTGACGTCTCTCAAGCTTCTTATACTTCACTTGAATCATTTTCCTATATTCTAAGGATCATATCCATTATCATTATTTCATAATAATCTGATGAAGGTTATTTATCCCCTATGGATGTTGAGAACATAAGAATAAAGTCGGTTTGTGTGATATGATGTGATGCTTTATTTAATTTTAGTATACATATTTTTAATAACATATGTAAAATGGGAACATTTTTGCAGTGGCCTTTGGAGATTATTTATTAAATCATACACAGATTCTTCAGGATGGATGTAGAATTTATTGATTTTATTTCAAGAAACGATTCGGATTCAGGACTTAGATATTGATATTTTAATATTCACAGTATTGAAGGCATGGGACTATGGTTCTTGCCCCAACTAGAATTGCCGTTTCTTTTTTTTCTTTTGTACATGCATGATATTATATGTACTTACTAAGGTAGTACATTAATTAACCTTATTCTTGTTTTTTTACTTCATATTCTGGATACATGTTTTAAAAATGGTATGTTTTTTTGTTTAATTATATAAATGTGATTTGATCTTGTTTATTATTATTTATTATGATTCTATTGCTTACGCTTCATCCATGTGTGGATTACTAGTCCAGTATCACTTGGTCATTCATTTTAATTGATGTGTAAAAATATAAGGTCATTATTATATCATCAATTGACTATATAATATCCCTATTATCACCTGTTTAAACTATCTATAATAGTCGGTAGCCTTTTTTGTGTGGAGAAGCATGCATACTCCCTAGTTGAATATTGTCCTAGAGAACATATTAAGAGGATTAAGGCTTAGAAAGCTACAGGGTTGCCCAAAAAATAGGTTTTTGGAGACTCCATGAAAATTATAATCCATAAATAAGATTCATGGGTTCATTATATGTACCTTTAAAATTATTTATGGGGATTTTAAGAAAAACCCATCTAAAAAAGTTAATATAATGGAGAATCACGACCTGAATAGAGACAGATATTCAATTGTTTTCAAATAATTATAAAATTATAATGAGTATGTAATTTTATATCATTCTATGCATTAGAGAATGACAAGAAAATTATCCATAATAATAATCGAGAAACTAATTGTTTCACAAAAGAGTGGGGTAATGATTATTATACACAAAACAAGGTCAAAACCAAACATCTATAAGACGATGTTTGTATCTAGAACTAGAGATGAGTTAAATATATTTGGATTTTTTATATTTCATAGTAACTTACACTTTAGAAAGACTTGGTTAAATAAAATGGTATGAGTGTAGTGATATTTCAGCCATCTCATGGTAAATATTAGACTCAAACTATAGAAAAATGTGCTAAATTGAATAAAGTAGAGTTAATGGAGTAAATATGACACAAAACTGTTCTAATCAGTGGAAAATTTATATTGAGTGTTTCCTTTGTGAAGAGAATCACAATTGTCTTATAAAAAGTCTCCCTCAGCATAGTGTTACCCTTATCCTATGATAGAATAATCTGTCATTCAGACTATTCATGGACCTAAAAATAAATCTATCTTTATATGGATTATAGTGAATATCATGTGGTACCAATTTTATATAATCTTAAAAACAATTCCATTTGAGATACCCTATATCGAGAAATACTAGTTATTAATAAAAAAATAATAAATATGAAAATATCAATAGTTAACATCCACCACTTCTCTGGTGTTGGGATATCACAAAATACTGATAGTAGTTTTTAGCTTTATATAAAATATATAAATTCTAATAGTGGGTAGGGAAATTCATCGATCACAAATTTCACCTCGGTGTAATTTTTATCTTGGGTGAGTTTCCTTGACTTCTCATCCACCAAAATTAGGGAATATGATGTTCAATGTTTCCATTGAAACTAGAGTCATCGAGAATATTCTAAACACCTTATACCACTGGGAATCCATATGATGACATAACTAAAAAACAATACGCATCTAGGCTATGATTTATTATAAAACAATCAATTAAATTTTTTTATGGATTAATGGCTTATTTGGTATATATGTAACAAATTTAGTGAGATTTGACAGTACATTAACTAATATTTGAGATAAATACAAATAATTAATATATTAATTAAGATCTAATATTTAATAATTTTCCTAATGATAAGGTTATATACATCATTTTTCATGGAATGGTCTAAAAAACTCATTGAAATTTCATCTTCTCTGGGTGAATCTCTTGTAAATATGGATAAATAATTTAATAGGTGAGTTATACAAGTTTTTTATCCCAATATATGAAAATATTTGAAACCATGAGATTAATGAATTATATATTTGATTTGAATCAGTTGTTTGTTATACCCTGGAAAAATATCATCTAACATGAAAAACCAAAGTGGAGAGGACTATGAATGTAGAATATAATAATTATGATTCATTTTTTAACTTTGAATCTTGTTTTTGTACCCAAACCATCATAATGAAACATTTTAACTCCACCTAAATTGTTAAGAAAATTGTATCACCCTTTTTTGAAATGGGTAAATGATTTGAAAATTTCCATTTTATGAATACTATTAGAATAATACACAATCTATCCAAAAAATATTTTTCATGCGTACTTCATCACATCTATGGAGAAATTAGTTTGAGGCATCAATATACATAAAATATAAATGAAATTGGTCTCAATGAACTCCATATATTTTTTACCATCAATGAATATATGATAACACCATCAATCATTTATTTCTATTTAAATTCATATTCTAAAAGATTCTAGATTCATGGAAATTCATGTTTGGAATGCCAATAGTATAAGTGGATCATTTTTTTGTGATCGAATATGAAGTGGAAAGATTATGTTATGATTCCAAAAGTAATGACACACACATGTTAGATTATTTGATTAAAAGAATGATGGTTAACTAAAATAAATTCAAATGATTTTTCCATTTAGACTATGGAAGAATTAATTCCATCATTAATAGTAAGATGGCTGACATTCTCCAAATACAACAACAAAACATGACCCATCAAACTTTATTATCAATATATAATCATAATTATAATTTTTAATTGTAAATCATATATATATATATTCCAAATATATAATTATGTTACATTATTTTAATGATTTAAATTTGTGATCTCACTAAAAAATACCATAAAACCATGATATGAAGGATTAGTTTAAATTGCGGAAAAGAAAAAAATAAATTTATTTTATAATATTTTTTTAATATTTCCCAATATTTAATCCTTAAAAATCATTTCCAAGACAACATATAAGTTATAAATATATTTAAACCCTATGGAAATAGAAAAAAATTAATAGAAATAGAATAAATTATCGGTAAGTATAAATATATGTGATAATAATTGAATTTCATTAATGTTAATTATAGGTACATATTCGAAATATCATGATACATATGTAACATATATCCTATAATGTATATATAAAAAATTGAATAAGGATTGGGAATAAAATATTCATAAATCAAAATAGAATAAAAAATGAGTAAATAAACATTAACCACTATAGTATATCATATAAATAAGATTTATAAAAATATTACATTTTCCAAAAATCTAAGGATAATTAGTATATAGAAACATTATATTAAAGAGAAGCATCATTACTTACCACACATAAAATAAGATAAAATGCACTAATAAATACTATACTTTTGAGATATAAAAATTATAATAAATCCATTGTTGTGTTATATGGGACCCCACCTATTATAATCAATACATATGAGTGAAACATTTCAATCATTACTCTATTACACCATAATGAATAAATGAAAATTAAATTAGTTTCAAAAAATATTAAAAATCATTTATTTTTTATAGTTTAACAACCTGTAATATTGTGGTTTTTTTAAAATAATTTAATCATTTGATATTTTCAATTTCCCACAACACAAATTATTTATGTTTTTATATGAAAGAAAAAGGTATTTGTTACGTTATATGCTACATAAATTCAATATTCCAGTACAAAAACCCTTATATTAAGTTTTGTTACAAGAAAAAAAATATTTTTCTGGTATTTCACACAGTACTGAGTCCTTTTGATAACTTTTGTTTCATGCAAGACTTAGATATATGAAATTAAAAAATACTAATAAGATATTTAAATATTAAAACATACACATTAAATTGATTGATATGGATTGTATTAAATAAATTATTCATATATGTGGTTTAATTAGTTAGATTCAAATTAAATATAAATAAATATAATAACCAATTAAATATAAAGTGAATGTATTTATAAAATACTATTTTATGCTCACAAATATGTTTTATCCTAATAAATTAAATTAATTAAATTTAGTGTGTAAAATTATTTTAATCTAGATATAATATATTACAATAAATATTTATTAAATTCATCGAATATATTTGAAATCAATAAGATATGTACAAACTAAATTTAAGCCCTAAAAACCAATATTTTTATAAAGGTAGTTTGTGTGTCATTTAATAGGGCATGTAATTTAAAACTAAATTTTTTAACTTTTATAAATTTAATATGGAAATATAAATTATATTTTTTAATTATAAATTTAAAAAATATATTAGGTTGAGTTTTTTGAAACTTTTTATGGTGATTCATTTTATAATGAACAATTAATAATAAAAAAAGATTAATTCCCAAATTATTTTTCATATAATTTATTTTTAATTGTAAATTTCCTGTTTCTATAATATATATTAGATAAATTTTACATCAATTATTCAAATTTATATTAATTTAATCAACTTCACATTGAAATTTGATATGAGAACATAGAAAAATGTTGACCATTTTGACATTAAAATCTCCAATGTCTATATGTATTTGATATTATTTTTAATTTAATTTATATCAATTGTATGATAAAATTTTTGGAAAATTGGATTGAATATTTATAATGCAAATAAAATATAATTTCAAATTTTTTCAACATTTTTTATGAAATTTTTTTTTGTCATTTTCATTGAAATTTATTACAATGATTAAGACTAAATTTAACATAATAAGGGACTAAACCTTTCACCTAAGGGAAAAAATGATCTAAAAATGTGTCCAAAATAAATTTTATAGAATCATTTCTAAAAAAGAATGATGTTTATTTAATTGGGTTTATTAATAGATCCACATGTCATATGGAAAACATGGGAGGAATTTTTTTCAAAAATAGAGAATAATACCACTCATCCACTATAAAAAGAAATTCGCTCCTTCCACTTATTAAAACCTTCAAATCCCTTTGTAAAACCCAAAATATGAAGAAAAAAAACCAAAATCCCTCTCTTATTCCTAAAATCATCCTTTTGGGGAATTATTCCTTCCATGGAATCCATTTTGTGAAAACCAAAAGGACATACCTAAAGAAGAGGTATCATCATTCTTCATGTTCTTTTGATTTAGATTCACTCACCATTAACTCAAAAATTATTATTAATTGCATATATATTTACTCAATATCCTAAATTTATTTATATGTTGTTATTATGACTATTAGATCTATATAGGTACACACTTCCATAAAATGGGTAACAAACATATCGTTCTTATGTACGACGAACTACCACCTCATGAAATGATATTGTTTCCTTTACCTCCTCTCGTGGATGGTAATTGTGATTGGGATTTGATTTTATATGATATTTATTTATTTATTTATTTATTTATCCTTTATTTTTACTTATCTAATTATTATATAAATCATACTTTCATGCATTACATTTTATGAAAATATGATATCTTCATTTGTGGATGTGTGGACTACCACCTCCTTATATGGGTGTGATTCTTACAAAATTGACATGGAATGTATTAATGATGATTTTATAGATCTTATGTGATTTATATAAAATAATAATTATACTAGAAATTATTTTCATATATACATATATGTATGTTACTTAAATTCATTCAATACTGTAATAAAAATGGAAATAGTGTTCACCCATAAGTACGAACTACAGTCTCCATCAATTGTGTATTCCATATCAATTTTGATATTTTGTAGAATATTATAAAAACATAGATATTTAATATATATATATTTATTATTTATATAATATTATAAATTCTATAAATATGTAAATCACAATCTAATTAATAGGATCAAGAATAACAAGACAAAACCAATATGAAAAAGAAAATGAAATTTACCTAAAATGTAACATTAACAAGTGTAAAAACCCTAACGGATATTACAAAGATCATGTGAATTATTTTATTACATTTAAATATAAAAATGGAATTAATATCAATAATTGAGGAATAGTTTTGTAGCATTATAAAAATATAGTCTTACATAAGTTCTATATTACATCATGAAATGAAATACATCATAGAAACCTTTTTGAAAAACAGATACTCTTCATGACTATCATTCCATGTTATTCATAAAAATAATCATGTAAAAATAGTGAAAATAAACATAATAAAGGGTTTTTTTCAGATGCAATATAAGATTATGCAATACAAGGAATCCAAAAATATAATGCATGGTCAATAACTAAAAGAACTCATTCCATTAAAACCAAATCTTGAGCATAAAATGGAAGGAATTAAACACACATAATTCCACAATAAAAATGACCATGGATATTATACTAGTATAAAAATCGCATATAAAAATAATTAATAGCTTTATAATGAGGTAATTCCCAATTTAGGACATCAAAATCATATTCTCATGGCCTCGGGGAAGAAAACATCTATAATTGGTAAAAACCTAGGAAAGTTTGTACCATTAGACCAACTGATGCATAGAGGGGCTATAGAGAGACCCATACATCATGTAATAAGACTATTTCATTTCTCATATGATTGTATAGAAACATAATCAACATATAAATTCATATGGAATCTATCATATTAAATGAAAATAACATTTCCCAATCTATAAATATAAATAGTAACCATTCAGAGTAATATAGAGAATGTTATCAAGATAGAACATACACAGTCAAACTACTCACAAAACAATCATAAAAATATGGGATATTATATCATAAAATATTAATTCCAATTAAAAATAACAATCAATTGGATTTTTTAAATAGATTTTAATACTCTTATAAAATAATCAAGTAATACTTGAGAGAAAAAAACTTTTACGTTGGAAATAAGAGTTAATTTGAAAAAAATTTATATAAAACCATAAGTGTACTAACAATGTTTTTTCATAACATTATGTGTTATTTTTGCAAAATAATGGTGGCTTAAAATATATTATATAGTTCACATGAAAATAGTGAAGGATCCAATAAGTTCTTTTGAATTGAGATTGTTTATCAAGAAGAGTTTGAGAAATATTATTTCAAAATAAGTAACTACCCATAAAATAAAGAATGGTTATTATTGGTAAATATATATAGAATATTCAAACATTATTTTTGAAGTGTATAGAAGAATACCTAAAAATTTATTTTTGGTTAAAGAGAGAAAAAAGTGTAACCCAAACAAAATTGGTTGTTCTGATTGAAACCCATTAAATATGCATGAAAGTGTTCTGTATTTGACCATAATATCAGGATAATAAAATTAAAATCCATTAATTAATTAATTCATAACCTCCTCTATATTTTTTATTATAATTTTATTATTTTTATTTATATTCATTTTGAATAGTTATATGATAATATTTTATTTCTCTAGAGCGTTCATTTCATTGGTTTTCCCAATTGATATACTTGTATATGAGTAATGAAGCTCATCTAAAATATATTTTATTATAATTAATTGAAATTACATGTTATTATTGATCAATAATAAGATTATTTTTATTATTTATTATTTTTTTCATATATTAGATGAATCATTATATAACATGTTAATGATAATCGTTTAAGTTAGTTTTAGTGGTTTTCCTATCACAATGAACTATTTTTGTTCTATTATATAATATTTCATATATATAATGGTTCCATTAACTCATTTAAGATATAGTAAATATTTTATAATATTTTGCAACCTTAAAAATTGTTTTATGACCAGCCATGATATTGAAATGGAAGAATTAAGGGTCGTTATCCCTGAAAAAAGAAAATCGGCTCCTCCCGGATGGTGATTTCATTTTTTTTAAAAAAAGAGTAAAAATATTGTGGTTGGATATTACATTATTCTGTTTTCATTAAATTATATATATTAAACTGTAGTTATCGTGATCATTTGTACATATTATGGGAGGATATGATTATAAAATAAAGAGCATTGAAAGGAAATTAAAAGAAAAAGGAAGAACATAAACATCATGAATTATCATCCTTGAGAACCTCTTTAAGGGAATGTGATTTGGTCTTTGGGAAATAAAAATGGCTCCTAGAAGATGGGATATTTTAGGGGATATCATATGGGATGAAAATTGACCACATTCATGTATTATAGGATTGGGGAGAAGAGGGGGTGAGTGTGGTTTTTAAAGTGGAGGAAAGGTGTAGATTCTCATTATTTTATTCATTACATAACTTTTTTTATAATATCTAGAATTGGTATGGAATATTGCTAATAAATATCAAAATGAGTTCTTGTATGTTCAAACCAATGGTTCATAAATTACCAAAACATCATCAATGACTCTATAATTAATGTATTTGAAATTTATCATAAATTATTGCATTTTTTTGTTCATAAAAAATCTAGAATTTTAGAAAAATCCCCTAAATTCAACCTGACAATTTTTTAACATGTAAATTCAATAATGAACTCCATTTTATTAAATTAATTTTCTAAATATGAGGAATTTAATATTTAATTTAAAACATGAATTCCATGAAAAATGTATAGTTTATAGGAATAAATCTTATTTTAGAACACCCACAAAAAATAACAGAAGTCTTATTAAATTATTCAAGATCATAGGACAGCAAAATATTTTTCTTATGAAAACATTTTATTAAAATGAATTATTATTTAAATGAATTTATTAATTAATAAATATTTATTACTCATAAAAAATACCATCATTTAATTATTAATTTTTTAAATATTCACTTACCTGTACTATAATATAATTATATCATACATTCATTTATAAGGTGAAAAAAAATTATTTATACATTCATGAGTGTGGTTACTATTCATTTTTATGATATAAAATTTGTAAGGGTCATATTAATATTCATAAGGGTATGTTACTATTCCAAAGGGTCAAGATACTATTCACCAAAAATGTATATTGATCCTATCAAACACTAGATATCTTACTGATTCTAACTGTGTATGTCTATTTTTCAAATTCAAAACACATAATTGAAAAAAATATGTTTAATGGATACATTATAAAAATATTCTATAAACAAAATAGTCTTTTTCTTAAAGAACCATAATTTCATTCATTTAATTTATTTTTAAATTCTTTAGGTGTCACATTATCCCCTCTATAAATTATGTTCACAAAATTTTTTATTTTTACTTCATAAAAATATTTGGGTAGTTTTTCATCCTATGTTTCTTAGGCTCCCACATTGATTCTATAATTTCATGATTATTCTATTATACATTTACCCACCAAGTTATTCGATTCCTCAAAACCTATTCATTACTGTCTAAATTTCAGATATCCTCTTCATAGTGAGATAAATCACAATCTAGTTAAATTCAATTAAAAGTGAGTACATGTTTTGGATATGGCGTGTACTTTATTAATAATGATACTTGGAACAAATTATGTGCTTTAGAAAGGTTATGAGGAATCTTCCAATGATAATCTACAACGTTAACACTACAGCAGAATAGCCATCTAGCGGCGGTTCTTTTTTCGTTTAGCGGCGGTTATAACCGCCGCTAGACGGTGTGGCGGCGGTTTCTGGAAACCGCCGCCTAATACGGCGTCGGAAATATTTTCATGGTGGTTATTTTCGTTTAGCGGCGGTTTTAGGGAAGCGTTGCAGCTGCCTCATTTTGCGGCGGTTTTAGCGGCGGTTATAACCGCCGCTAATAAATTCAAATCCAGCGCCGTAAAAACGCCGCTAAATCCAGAAGAACCGCCGCAAGATGAGACTTCCACGATGCGACTATTTCGCGGCAGTTATAACCGCTGCTAAACGTATATTTTATTTTACGTTTAGCGGCTGTTTTGAACGTTTAGTGGCGGTTTAAACCGCCGCAAAATAGCTGCCATCTTTCATTTAGCGGTGGTTTAAACTACCGCTAAAAGGTTGTCCAGAAAAAAAAAATTACCTGATTCTACAGCCCCACAGCCTGAAAACTAAACCAAAACACATATAACATAGAGAAAAAGTATAATACATGAAAACAATGTTAGGGAAAGAGGTGAATATAGAAGTTTAAGTGAGTCAATGGGTAAGAGAAAATATAGGGGATAGTTCAAGAAATATAGAATTTAATCTAGAAACAAGGTAATCAAATGTTTTAAATGTAAACAACCTGGACAAGGGTGACTTTAAAGATAGTAATAATGACCATTCCCTATTATTTGAACAAGACTTCAACACTACTAATGTGTTAAATGTCACTGATATAGCCATACTATATGAATAGAACCAGGATTCATGATGGTCATTCCACATGTGACCAAATAAGGAATTCTTTACTGAATTAATGGAATTGAATACTGGTGAGGTATTTCTAGGGAATAATATGAGCGGTCACATCATGGGCATAGGCTCAATTTTACTATAGCTTCATGATGGGTCTATTAAAACTCTTGAATAATTTAGGTGGGTACCTAAATTAAAAATAAACCTAATATCCCTAGGAACCCTTGACCAGAAAGGGCACGGCTTCAAGTCTGGATCTGGAAGCCTTGGAGTTTCCCAAGGATCCCTCACTATAATAAAGGGAACCCTTCGCAATGGTCTGTTTGTGTTAGATGGAAAAGTGTATAGAAATCAGTTGAATAGTTATTATGGTTCATAATGTGATTCCACCACCTTATGGCATAGGATACTGAGGCATGTTAGTGCCATGGGTCTTAGTGAGCTTAAGAAACAGTGCCTTCTATGTAATATCACTCCTAACAGTTTAACTTTTTGTGATGACTGTGTATATGGGAATTCTTGGAGAATCAGCTTCAGTTGATCCATGTTTAAGGCTAAAGAACCTCTTGAATGTGTACATTCTAACTTGTGGGGTCCTTATAGGGTTACCTCCCATGGTGGTGGTTTATACTTTGTAACCATTATTGATGATTTCTCTAGGAGAGTGTGGATTTATATTATTAAGCACAAGTCAGATGCCTTTCAGACTTTTATGAAATGGAAAGTTGTGGTAGAGAGTGAGACTAATAAGAAACTTAAGGCCTTAAGAACTAATAATGGTTTAGAATATATATCCATTTAATTCATTGAATATTTTGAATCCGAAGGAATTAAGATATATCAGACTATTTTGGAAACTCCATAACAGAATGGGTTAGCTGAGAGAATGAATAGGATTGTTCTTGAGAGGGTAAGGTGTATGTTATCCCACTCAAAACTCTCTTGGTCCTTCTAGGCTGAGGATGATTCAACAGCAGTGCACCTCATTAACTGTTGTCCATATTCTGCTAACTCCTTTATGACACCTGAATAAATTTCGAAGGTCACACCCCCAAATCTATATCACCTTAGGATATTCGGATCCATAGCTTGCGTGCATTCATGTAATGATAAGTTAGCTGATAGGGCTATTAAATGAATATTCGTGGGATATCTAGAGGGTGTTGAAGGGTATTATTTATGAGTAGATAAACCAGATTACTAGAAATGCATCGTTAGTCGCGATGTGGTCTTCCATGAATCTGGTGTGACCAGAGACAAAGTACCTGAACCTATTGTAGCTCCTGATGAAGCTGCAGGACCCTTAAGGGTCCCAACACCTTTAGGTGTTGATGTTCCTTTAAGATCAGGTGACCAAACTCAGTTCAGTGTTAGTCCTTCTCCTTTGGTTACCCAAGCCCAGCCTAAATCAGATCCCAATTTGGAATCCGAACCTGAGGACCAAGAACCTGTTGGCCTAATCAACAATCGGATTACTTGAGATAAAGAAAGGAGAGTTATTAAACCTCCAGCCTACTTCAACTAGTCATAAATTTCTGCCTATGCTTTCAATGTAACTTAGGAATTGTTTAATGATGAGCCTAAAACTTTTAAGTAAGCTTTTAAGTCCAAATAATATAGTAATTGGCTGAGATCAATACAAAAAGAAATGAATTCCCTTCTTAAGAACAACACCTGGGTTATTGTTCTGAAACCCAATAACCAGAATTTTATAGGTTCAATATGGATTTATAAGAAGAAATAAAGCAATGTAGGAGAGTCTAAAATCAAATTCAAAGCATGCATGGTATCTAAAGGTTTTCTAAAATGTGAAGTCATTTATTATAGTGAAATATTCTCTCCTTTTTAAGCATTCATCCATTAGAATTATGCTTGCATTTTCTGCCAAACTTGATTTGCATGTTGAACAACTCGATGTAAAAACCACTTTTTTACATGGTAGTCTTGATGAAAGCATTTATATGAATCCTCTAGAACGATTTTCAAAATTTTTCAAACCAAACCATGTTTTTATTTTACATAAGTCCTTTCATGGGATTAAATAGTCTTCAAGACAATGGTATAAAAGGTTTGATTCCTTTTTGAGTGAGAATCAGTTTTCTATAAGTAGATTTGATGCATGTGTGTATTTTAAAACTGTTAAACATGAGTCTTTTTACCTTTTATTATATGTTGATGACATGTTTTTAATATGTAAAAATATAAAGATCATAAATTCCGTTAAGCACCGGTTGAACTGTGTTTAGGGTGTGGATAATAACCACATACCGTATGAGAATTCAATGGAAGAATACCTTATCAAGGATTGGAAAAATCTGTTGAAAGCATAGTAGTCATTATAATTAAAAAATGATAACAAAACTGACTATCAGGACACAGAAATGAGTAGATCAGATTGAAAAAACAAAACATAGCCTGAAACTCATAATGTTGAATGAAAAAAATGTATAGGTCATGGTTAAGAGAATAAATCATTCCATAATCATGCATGTATGATGCATTAAATTACCATTTCCGGATTGATGTACCCCATCAAGAATGAGAACTTCTTATTCTATTTTTTTCAACTGATGTACCCCTACAAACAGAAACAGTATAGTATGTTCATCTTCCTTTAATGCACACCATATGCATCGTTGTCTTGCCTACAGAAGTTGTAAGTCAAACCTTTTATGCATGGACCCGAATTGTGTGCTTTTCACTTGTTCAACGGCGCCGGTTGTTTTTCATCGTGTAGCAGGGATTCGTGGAAACACTTCTATACAGTGCTGTATTTTTTGGGCAATGAAAACACAGTTTTTAAATGTTTCAACTATTCATAAACATCAAGACATATCAATCTATCATGAAATCCATTTCTAAGGAAATTGAAAATATATAGTCATGAATTAAGGGATAGAAATCTGCTGGGAGGCTTACCGTTTGCATCTGCGTACTCCTATTTCCATGAAAATTCGATCTTCTATCATATGGTTTCTCCATGCAACCATGTTACGACAACCTGAAATCATATTGAAACAAAATATTGATGCATAAAAAGGGAATATAAGTGGATAAAATATGAACACCATTAAAATACATGAAATCTGATTAATACCCTAATTGAATTGATTATTTAATCTAAATATATGTATAACCTGAATGTTGTTCATACGTTGACATCATCCATGCCAAAGGGGACATCATATTATGCATTTCCTTGTGGTCTCTGAGTAATCTTGCTACATATCAAATTTACAACATCAGTATACAAGAAAGAAAGAAAAGAACAATGAACACCTTAATGCAAAGATCAAACATACTTCAAATAGGCTCACTTCTGGATAAGTGAGTCCTAAACTTCAATTGTAAAACAGAGTAGGCTGGTGCATGCTGTAAATCCAGATCCATGCATCAATCAAAGCCAAATAGGTAGTAGTACGAAAGCATCAAGTGAGATGGATTTGATCCATCCTTGAAGCACTCGGGATCCTCAGCAAACCCGGACAGCCATGAATATAGCAGATTCAATGGGAAATGAGGCCGCAAAACCATCCAAATAGAGGAAACCCAAAACAGTTGGATATGTTCAAACAATAAACATGCCAACTGAAAACTTAGACCCCCCCCTGCACCATCCCCCCACCCCCCAACCAAAAAATCATTGTCTCATGAAAATAAAAAAATAGTCTGGTGCATGCTGTAAATCCAGAGCAATATAATATTATTCAGCCTCATGCAATATAATATTATTCAGCCTCATGAAATCTAATATTATCAAACTATTATAAACATAGTTAGATAAAATCTACATGTATCACAAAAATCATTCCACTTCACAGAGAATAATCTAAAAGCTCAATTTCAGTTTACACCATAACCAAATCATAGAAAGAAGAAAATAAATCTGCAAGGCACATACAATTAATAAAAATGCTCATAACCATGATTTATAAAGTAGTCACAACCAAACACATAAAAGTAATAATATATGACCCTTGGAAAAGTTCTTAGTAGGATAATCAAAAAATTTATTCCTAAATGATGTATATGACACTCAAGAAATCAAGACATAAAAAGAAACATCAGAAATCAATAAAATGCATAAAAGGAAAATGAGAAATCAAGGAAATTTTAGGACATGAAAATGTGTGGTGGAAACTATGTGCCACAAATGTTACATATACAAACCAACTGTTTTCATATTACAAATCAACAATACAACTACTCAGGGTCTGATGATGCATCATCACCCTCTCCACCTTCATCTCCACTTTGTGTTGTCACCTATAAGAACATTATATTGAAAATTAAATACGATATCATATTTATATTAAAACTTTAAACCAATGAAAGTTAGAAAACTAAATGATTTTTATTTTTTGTGATTTACCTGTATACCACCAGTCGATGCACTACCATCGGGGGCATATCTGCTCATCTGCTGACGTATTTTAATCAACTCTTTCTGCAATGCAGATATCTGATCCCCCTGCTGGTGAACTTTGTTTTGTAAAGAAACAATCTCTCTCTTATCATCTCCGGGTATGGGCTGACTAAAGTCAGGAGTAGATGCAACTGCTATCCCCGATGGCCTGCTAAAAATCTCAGATGGTACGGGTCCCAAACCCATCCCGTGCACTCTCCCAGCATGCTTCTTCCCAAGGACCTTAGCAACCGGGTCATCCTGGGAGACTGAGTAGGACTGCATAGGATTGGCATCCCATATCTCTTTAATTTTTACCTATAAATCAAATATAAAAATATATTAACACAGTAAAACCTGATAATAAGTTATTATGATGAAAAATTGACTTCATACCCCAACTTCTTTAGCAGGCTCGTTAACAAAACTTCCATCTGACTTCTTATGAACATCCAACCACAGTTTAGTCCTGGATGCTTTATGCCCTAAAATCTGTGACTGCATTAAACAAAGATAAAAAACAATTCAATATATTAAACAGATAATATTGACTTATAAATATTTAAACTAATTAAAAGATTACCAATGTCATACAGCTTCTAGAAAACCTTTTTGAGCCTGCAGTGTACGGGATGACTTGCTTTGCCCGGTTTGATGCATTTTGTCTTGAAAGATCCTGAAATAAATAAAAGGAAATTTAATAGTGATGTATTGAATGTCATGTCCTTTTCATATACATGTATAAATGTAAAATTAGGATAATATAATAATATATATTTCAATACCATCTGCTTCTGATCACGATGTCTGTCAACAAACACTTTTCATTGCTCTTTCGGTACCCCACTGGGTAGCTTCTCATACATTTGTTGCGTGGTCAACGAAGTATCATTGACATCGCACCATAATATCCATTTTAAATCTTTCCACTTCTTACCTAGATTTCTCAACGTCCACTTCTGTGCTATCACATCATCAATGGTAATGTGGAAGAACATCTATATACAGAAATTCATTTTGAACATATTAGTAACATGACATTTAATGAAACCATAATGTAATAAATTTACCTTTATTTGAGAATCAAACACTTCATTTTTTCATCTTGAAGGCATATGTCTCCAATCGTCATATGAAATGGGAAGGGAAATGGGCTCCGCTGCCAGCTGGCCTATAATCTGGCCAAGTAACCCCGCGGTATCATCTGTAGGGACCCCGTAAGAATCAAATGTCACAACAATCTTCTCGCCATTCAGATTCCAAACATCTGAACTTTTTATATTTTTCTTCATGGTTGAATTTTTTTCATCTTCAATGAGAAAACAATTAGTATAAACAAAATGCAATAAATTTATTTAATTAAAATTTGTACCTATGATAGTGACACTCCAGTGTGTCCGGGATGAACTGGAAGGGGAACGACGCTACCCCACTACTGAGCCTCCTGAAAGGGGAGTCGAAGACTCACCCTCTACTAGGACATCCATGGAAGGTGTGAGAGATTGTTCTGGGGGGGATGGTGTAGGGGTGTCGGCACCTGGCGTCTCAGATGTCGTGGGGAGGGAGACAGACGGATCGCCATCTGTCGTGGAACTAGATGAAACAATATACCACTTCTTCTTTGGCATTCTTGTCATTTAATCAAATAAAATTAAGTTCATAAAATATATTTCGAAAAAATTATGCAGAAAAAAAATTAAAAATGATAATAGATGCCCAGTATTAACAAACAAAATATATATACCAATGATAATGAATGACTGCAGAAATAAAACAAGTGGTTGCTGAATAAATAAATAAATGTATATACAATCATTTTCTCCTTCAATCATGTCGGTTTCCTACTCCATTGCTTCGTCCACTTCATTCATCCTTTCTAGATTAATATTTTCAATATCATGATCGATAACTAATTATGCTTCCTGTTGCTGATTAAATTCAATTTCAGAGGTCAAATTTTCCACTTCATCACCCATATCATACAAATCTCTTTGTATTACATGAGCAACTACACTCCACCCTTCATCGGCAAAATCATCCACATAATATACCATTTTTGCTTGTGATGCTAAGATATATGGATCATGCAGTCCACGATCACCAACATCCATCAAGCGAGAGAAGTTCACAGAAGTATATTGCAAGGAATCTCTTTTAACACCTCTGATAATATCGACCCATTTGCATTTGAATAAAACAACAAAAAAATGTCCGTGGTAGTTTAATTCAATAATATCATAAAACATTACATAGTATTCCACTTCAGCAAATGAAAATATACCACAGTTCTGTGTTCTCAAACCCACTTCTCGATCGACTGTACGAAATCTAAAGCCATTCACATTATAAGCGTCGAACTTTCTAACTTCTTTTAGAGGACCTCTAGCAAGAAACTTCAAATCTTCTGACACCACTGCTCAAGTATCAGTATTCATGATCTGAAAAAAGAAATATACTTTATTAGATTCACAAAATGTATGTGTCAAACTAATATTCATATTTATTATAATATTTATGAACTTACACGTCGTGCAAACCATTATACAAGCTCTTTATTAACAGCTTTCTCTATATCTTTCTCATTTCGTGTTCGGCCTCTCATTCGTCTCTTTATTTGTATCCTCAACTCTTTAATAAATGGATCTGCAATGTCACTATTCAGCAGCACATATCTATGTGCCTGTAATAATTCCAATTCAGTCAGTGTTGCATTTGAGGTCCTCCCAACTGATCGGCCAATAGAAGGAAATATTTTGGATTTCTGATGTATTTGAGATTGAGTCGATGTGTCTTCAACATGTCCAAATCAATTAAATATTGTCTCAATATCATCCAAGTATCGAGAACAAAAGGTAAGACACTCCTCAGCCAAATATCCTTCAACAATTGAGCCTTCTAGTTGAGCTTTATTTCTCACGTATGATTTCAAATGTCCAAGAAATATGTGAAATAAAATAAACATAATTATGCATTTAATTAAGTACCAAAAATTGTTTACTTAATTGGAAAACATATAAATAAATTACCTCTCAATTGGATACATCCATCGATAATGAACGGGGCCTCCTAATTTAGCTTCCTCAACCAAATGCACCGTTAAATGCATCATTACAGTAAAAAAGGACGGAGGAAAGATCATCTCCATTGCGCAAAGGGTCAATAAAAACCTCTTCTGGAGGTTCTCAAGCTGAAATGGATGTATAAATTTCTCACATAGTTGTCTGAAAAATGTGCAGAACTGCAGTACAACAGCAGTAATTTTTTCAGGTAATAATGTACGCAATGCCAATGGTAGTAACTGTTGTAAAAAAATACGTGAATCATGACTTTTCAATCCATGTAACTTACGATTCTTCAAGTCAACACACCTCGATATTTTACTTGAATACCCATCAGATACCTTAACATTCTTTAACATTCTAAGGAATGTATCTATATCCCTATTTTTCATTACAAAAATTGTCGGAGGATACTTTTCATTCTCATCTGGCCAGAGATCGCGTTTTATGTTCATTGCTTGTAAGTCTTTGCGAGCATTGAGGTGATATTTCGACTTTCCATCCTCATTATGTAATGTAAAAATAAAATTGTCACAGACATTCTTCTCAATGTGCATCACATAAAGATTATGCCACAACAAATTAAATTCCCAATACAGAAGTTTGAAGAATATACTTTTTTTCTTCCATTGTTGCGTTCTGGTTTCGTTTGACGATGCACTTCGGACCCGTTTTCCGCTATCATTCAAATAATGAACCTTCCCAAATTCTATTTCAAAATTTTCAAGCTGTTTCAATATTTCAAAACCAATTAACAACTTTGGAGGTGGTCTACGATCAATGGAACCATTGAATTTTGATCTGTTCAGCCGAAATCTATGAGATGCATCGAGAAATCTTCGATGACACAAGAAGCACCATTTTCTACTGTGAGGTAGCCATTTGGGCTCAAAATCAAAGTTACAAATGGGACAAGACAAACCCGTGTAAGTGTTCCAACCAGATAAATTCCCAAGCCCAGGGAAGTCACTAATGGTCCACATTAAAGCAGCATGCATTGTAAACATTGTTTTAGGAGAAGCATCAAATGTCTCAACACCATTGCTCCATAACACCTGCAATTCGTCAATCAAAGGCTGCAAATATACATCAATATCATTTCCAGGCATTTGTTTTCTAGGAATAATCATCAAAAGGATAAAAGATGTTTGTTGCATACACATCCACGGAGGCAAATTATAAGGGATCAAAATAACTGGCCAAATGCTATAATTGGTACTCAAAGTCCCAAATGGGTTGAATCCATCGACAGCCAATCCCAATCGAACATTCCTAGGATCAGCTGAGAAATCGAGATGTAATGAATCAAATTTCATCCATGATTGAGAATCTCATGGATGTCTCATTAACCCATCATTGTTATTATCTACAGAATGCCAATTCATGTGTTCGGTGGTTTTTGATGACATGAATAATCATTGCAATCGAGGTTTCAAAGGAAATTAACGCAAAACCTTTGCAGGTGTGCTCCTTTTCTTCTTCTTCTCCATGAAATTATGTTCATTCAGACTTCCAACATCACTCTTTGCCTGCCATTTAGAAGAAGATCATTTCTTGCAATTTTGTCTACTTGAATCCTCTCCCCAATAAAGCATACAATCATTGGGACACGCATGTATTTTTTTATAATTCAGACCAAGATTGTTAACAACTTTTTTCATATCATAAAAAGATTCTTGGGATTTTTGCTTCAGGAAATGCATCACGTATCAATTCCAATATCATGTACATTGCCTTATTTTTAATTCCACATAGACATTTGATGGGATACAACTTCAGCAGAAATGAAATTTTTTAATATTCCAAACACCCACAATACAACTCTTGATTTTCATCGTCAACTAAATCATTAAACGCATTTTCCTCAGTGAAGTTTTCTCTTACACTTGGCTCCACGAAATCAAGAGGAGGATCCAATGATATGTGACAATCTTGATCTGCTTGTGTTACAGTCTCAAAAACACCACTTGTCACGTTGCAATTTGTAGCACCCTCTTATAGTTGTTCTGATATGTTTTGATGCTTATAGTGGTGCCTTGCAGTGCCAAATGCATCATTTATTAGGTTCTGCATTTCATTTTCCATTGTCGACGAACTTCAGACCTCATTCTGCAGATTAACATCAGTGCTCAATCTTTCTGTAACGTTTGATTCTCCATGCCAAATCCAACACAAATATTGATCAGGGAATTCCATCAGTATTAAATGTTCATAAACCTCATCTCTCCTCAACCATGTTCTAAATTTACATTTAGGATATGGACATTTTATTCTCCCTTCAACGGATCGATTAGAAATTGCAAAATCTAAAAACTCATTCAAACCCTTAACATACTGAGGTGTGTTCCTTGGTAATGTGATCCAACTTTTATCCAGGTATATCACAATGTGCCTACACAATAATAAAAAAAATTATAACACATAGTTACTACTAAATAGAGAAAGAGATTCATATATACGATAGTATAAGATTACAAAAACATAATATAATAAAGATGATCCCCTGAGTTAGATATGAACCCTTAGTGTTTGGGATAGGGGAAGTTTCTTTGGTAAAGAGAAACAGTGTTCTAACAACGTGTTAGCTACTTTCCCATGAAAACCAAAACACATTGTTAATTTGGAATAACCCCAATAATTGTGAGAAACACTTTTATAAAGTTATGGATTCGCATTTTTAAGCTGAATTGGATTTACTGGAATCCTATAATACAGTGGGATATTGCTTATGCAGTGGGTTCCCCTATTTGAATTGACAGAGAAACTGATAACCCAATGTATGGACTCTATGCAAGAGTTCTCGTCAAGATTGACCTACCAAGAACTCTGGTTGAGGTGGTGGTCCTCACCACCTTTGATGGTATGTTGAATCTAGAAATTATGTATGAGAGAAGGCCCAGGTTCGGTGGGAATTGTAACATTATTGATCATTCGATTTATGAATGTAGAATATTAACAACCTATGACAGGTGTAATCAATGAGGCCATCATGATGGAGACTACCAGAAGATGAGGGGGAAGGGAAAAGAGAATTTGATCCACCCTCTGAGAAGCAGCCCTATGTCAAGTCACTCATCACTGAGCTGATACTTTCCCCTGCTATGAAAACTCATAATGAGGTGGCCACCACATCCCCCCAGGATGATCACTCAGGTCATGAGTCAAGACCTACTCGTACTTTAGGCTCTACCTCAGGGGGAAGAAATCTTGACTTAATTGTTGGCCCTGGTCCAGGACAGGCCAATCTCTTGGAGGCTGACAGGGATGGATCAACATCAGATGCTAGTGGCACCAAATTCCTCTTACCTGTTCCTGCTATAACTGTTAATGTACAGTTTGGTGAGGGGCTAGAATTCCTCATTGCTATGGAAGCATTACAATGATCCTTGGCTCACCCAAGTCACCGAAGGCACCATCCCTCCAGGCACATTATCAGGTTGCACCAACAGCTGACTCGACGCTTGCCTTCTGTGGAGGTGGATAGGGTATTGATAGGAAGTAGGAGGGTGATTTATAACAGGCTTTTGTGGCTCCGGAACCTGCTTCCGCCCTGCATGATGTAGGGTTTTCGAACACCACTACACACTTGGCATAGAAGGGCATGCAGGTGGTCAGAAATCAACCTTCTGTTAATAAACAGACCGATGTAGCTCTTATCACCTCTTGTTCCATTAAAAATCCCTTCCCAATGCTATAGTATACTTATTAAATTGAATTTTCTATTCAAAATACACCAACACAAATTTTGGGTGTCCCTCCAATTCATTTCAGAGACCTCAGGATGTCATAGTGGGCTCCCCCTTGGAGGGGACCTCAAATCACTAATCTGGGGAGTCTGGTACATTGGGAGACCTTTAAACTAAGTTCACCTCCCTGAATGATAGGAAGTGTGTGAAAAGGAATCCTGATGGAATGCCCCCAAAGGTTGATACATGTGTTCTAAAAAAATTCTCACCCCTCTAAAGTAAATACTAGTCAGATGATGGTGATGACAATCATGAGAAGGTGGATGATGATTTTACAAGGAAATCGAATCCTAATAAAATATCCATTGTCCAAACACCCAAAAAGAATGGTGGGAAAGGTAAAGAGAAGAATATTAATCAATGAAGACCCTCTTTTAAAACTGTTGAGCGCTTGGGAACTCTCTTACTGCCTCTTCCCTCAATAATTTTCATTCACATAATAGGCCGATGCTAGTTGCAGTTGCTGAACCCAAAATGAACTTTGGTAAATGGAAAGGGTTTAGTTGGGCTTCTCTTAAATACTAACTGTTTGCACACAATGGAGATCTCGAGGGCTCTGAAACCCTATGGGTTCTCATGCATGATGATATTCAGATTACTTTTTATGAGATTTTTTCCCAAGTCATCACTATCTCTACTGTTCTAGGCGGTGTTGTCACCACATTTTCATTTGTAAATGAATCCTATGCCTACACCAGGAGAAGAGAGCTTTGGAGGGATCTAAAACAAATTAATGACCAAACAAAAAGTAATTGGGATATTGTGGGGGATTTTAATATTGTCCTAAGGTCACATGAAAGGTTGGGTCCTCGTTTTTCTCATAATTCTACAGAGGAATTTGAAAGCTTCTTAGATAAGTGCAACCAAATAGAGGTCCATATTACAGGGGATAAATTCACATGGGGAAGGATTACAGGAAACAGAAGACAAGAAAGTAGGATTTACATGTGCTTCTTCTGGATTAATGATCATTACGCTATCGCTGAAATTTCCAAACATACACTTTAAAAGTTCCACTCGGATCACAATCCTCTTGTCATAAAGATTCTGGAAGGCCCCACAAGGTCGTCCCCCTTACCATTCAAGTGTAATAATGCATGCCCTACCATTCATGGATGTAGGAAAATTGTCATTAGTTGATGTAATAGTGTCATTCATGGCGGTCCCTTTTTCACTGTCACGTCTATGCTCAAGTGAATTAATGCCCAGAAGAGGGAATGAAGCAGATTATCCTTCTCCATGTTGGATGATGACATTAAGGAGGCTGAATCGTGGCTTGAACATTGTCTAATTGTTAATCAATGGCATAATTTACCATAAAGATGTATGAGATTTCTATAAAGCAGTTGTATTTAATTTTGGTGATAATAAGGATCTGTTTCCAATAATAGTAAACTAGAATAATTTCTTGATGTCATCTTTAATAATGGTTGAAGTCTTTGAATGTACTTATGATGGAAATTATGATTTCGACACTTCCTCAATGGAAATAAATTAAGTAATCCCTACAAAAATAATTATGTATTTTTTGAAAATCCAAAAGTGGTAGAGATGGTAGAGTAGTAGGAGGAGTTTCAGTTAGTGGATGGTACTATGAGGTCCTTTAACCACAACCCCTAGGAGGCCCACGTCAAGCATAAAGAGCTGGGGGCTAGGGCAATGGACAACTTCATGCTTTGGATGTCTACGATCCAATGGCACACGAGATGATTTGAGTTATTATTTGTGTTTATTATGATATTTCCTTAGTATTATGAAACATAGGTTGTACCGATTATTTTATCCCTCGACTCCTTGTGTGATAGTTAGAGATCAAAGTTGAGACATTATCAAAATAATGTCATCTTGAGGTTCCTACTGGGAACACTTCATTTGAAATTTCATTTACTTATAGTGAGAGGTATAAATTATCCCATAATGGTTAATGTGAGAACATTTAGTCATCACAATGGATCCCTATGATGTCATCATGGGCACATATTGGCTTTTCATAGTCCAGGAATAGATCAACTTTCACTATAGACTAGTCAAATGCCTATAAACTAATTGGATGAGGTTCTCCTTTTATGTGATAGATATATCAAGGATGTTTTGGTTGATGTTGTGACTAAGAGGTTTCAACCTATCACCCATCAGTTGGAAGGGGCATACCTTGGATCTATAATAAAATCAGGCATCTGGGTTCCTTCAATTCTGGTTGATTAATTGAAATTTTTTTCTGATGTTATTTCAGGAATACCTCCAAGATGGGAGATAGAGATTTTCAATTTATTGGATCATGGTATTTCCCTAATATTTTTTGTGGCATATCAGATGGTACCTACTGTGCTTCATGATCAATGGTGGCATTTTGAAGACCATTGTGGGAATTGTTTCATCAGGCCGAGTATTTCCCCCTAGTCAACTCCATTCATGTTCAAGAAAATGTTTGAAGATATCATATGGCTTTGTGTGTATTGTCATTTCCAAAACCCGAAGATGATAAACATGAATTACCCCTTTTCAAGGATTGATAAATTTTTTCACCAGTTTTGAAGCGTGATATGGTTCTAGAATATTAATTTCAGTAACATCTATCACTAGTAGAGGGTTTGCATGTCAGATATTCCAAAGTTTGATAGAAACATTTTACAAAACAAATCCTCCAAAAAACAAGTCCAATCTTGAAAAATAACTATTACTTTTTCTAATACCAACATAAACACCTCCGACTCATAATTATGGATTCAATTCTAAAAACACAAACTTTACAGATACACTTTGATATATAGTGAAATGACACTGGATAAACAAACATATATTTCAAATCATTTTCAATACATAAAACATTTCATCTCATAAAAATATTACATTCCCATGAATGAGAGGTCTAGTGATGTTGGGAATAAATTATATAAGAATAATATTTTATGATTAATGTGAAAATTTCTATATGGCCAAACCACATTAGAACCGCATCATGAATTATCATACGATATACACATTATTCTAAAATATAGAATGAATATCTTACAACAGGGTGAACTAGAATTCTAAATAAGTGAAAAAATTTAAAATATCATCAACGGTTATATCACATAGAGAATAAAATAGTAGAAGGGGAGAAATCAAACCCTAGGGTTTGTATAGGTCGTCGGGGAAGCCGGGTCACCGGGGTAGCGGGCAGCCGGGGAAGCGGGCGGCCGGGGTCGCCGAGGTCCGGGGTCACCGGGGAAGTAGGGTCACCAGGTTGCTGGGTTGCCGGTGTTGCCGGTGTCGCGGGGGGCCGGGGTCGCAGGGAAAGTGGGGGGCCAGGGGAGTGCGGGGTGAGAATGAGAGCCGGGGTGGGGGAAGGGTCGGGGCCGTGTAAAAAAAATGTTTTGCGGCGGTTGTGTTGTAGTGTAACTCTATATAAAATTTCAAAAGGACCAATATACCCGATTCTCAGTTTCCCTTTCTTCCAAAATCATATAACACCCTTCCATAGATATACATTCAATAAAACATGATATTTGATTAGAAGTTACAAATTGTTCCTTCAATTATCATCATAAAACTTTTTCCTGATTTGATCTTATTTAATATGGGTTTGAAGACACTATTACTTGGTTTGTTATTTCTTCCACAAGATTTAGTCCTATAATATTTCTTTCACTGAATTCATCCCAACATGTTAGTTTACAAAATCTCTTTCTGTACGATGCTTCGTATGGTTCCATTTGAATAATTGAATATAAAAAATTATTTTATAAAAATTATACCGTCGGTAAATACTGATCCCACATATCTTGAAAATCAAGGGAGAATGATCTTTAACATCTCTTCAAATTTTTGGATCTTCATTTCTGACTACCTGTCCTTTTAAGGGTAATTACAAGTACTCAAATGAATCTCAACATCCCAAGAATTTGGAGGACATTTCATGAATTTTGATGTAAATCATGGGTCATGATCAGAAAAATATGAGAGTGGTCCTCGATTTGTATTAAAACATCATTAATATAGAGTCGTGTAAGGTGATCTAGTGGAAAATCCTCCCTATATAGAAAGTAAATGTGTCGACTTTTATTTCAAAAAATAATAAACTCAATTACATCAATCATTCATGGATTTTTTGGTAATACAGTAACCAAATACATAGTAATGTATCCCCATTTAATTGTAATAATAGGAAGAGGTAGCAAGTCTCATCAAGTATGTTGTCTTTCATCCTTCACATATTGATAGACTAAACATCATGATATATAATCAACAATTTCACGCATCATATTATACCACCAGCAATGTTCCATCAAATATCTATAATTTCATATTTCTACCACGATGTATGGATAAATTCTAACTATGTTAATCATCCAATAACTGCCTTTATGTCATAGATATAGAGGGAACACATATCCTCCTACCAGATTTTGAAATTCCATCTTTATACACGAAATCTTCCAACATCCCATCATTCTCCAAAATAATTTTATTTTACTGATTATCGTCATCATGTTAAGAAATTTTAATCATTTTAATAAATATTGCTACGCAACCAATTGAAAAAGTAAGGACATTTCACCTTCATTGATAACTCCCATATCCATCCTTACTTGATCAATGTACATAGTATGATTAGCATTCCGCATTTTCTTAAAAACTCCATGATCCTTCTTTCCATGGAATTTTCTACCTTACTCACCTTTGCAGGGTGGTACTATATTGTAAAATCATAATCCTTGAGTAGTTTGAGCCATCACCTTTTCATCATTCTGAGTTAAAACTTTGAAAAGATATATTTCAATAACTTGTGATTTTTATATATCTCACATATTTAACTATTGAGATTCTATCACTGTATCATTCAAGAAAATATTACAGCTGGTAACTCAAGATCAGGAGTTGGATAGTTTTTTTCATGAGTTTTTAACAATCTTGATATAGAAGAAATATATCTATCAGTATGCATATGGACACAACCATGTCCTTTATTTGATGCATCACTAAAAACCACAAATCCACCACTTAACAATGGTAGAGTCAAAATTGGATAATTCCCTAACTTCTTCTACAATATTAAAAAAAATATTCAAATTATTTTGTCCATATGAAATTATTCCCTTTATGAGAAACCTTCTTTAATGGGTTAGATAATCGGGTAAATTTATGAAAGAAATACTGATAATAACCGACTAAACAAATTAAACTACATACCACAATTACGTTCATTGAAGTAGCCCTTTACTGAACACCATTTTTCATTGCATGATCACCTAAGATTCAATCCTTAGAGACACTATGACTAAGAAAATAAATTGTATTAATCCAAAATTTGCACTAGCTAATCTTCCCATATAACTCATTCCTTAGAGTAGTCACAACAATGCCCAAATGATTATCGTTATCTTTATAGATATTTGAGTATTCCAAGATATCATCAATAAATACAAAAAAAAATTTAATATAAATATTCATTGAAAACCCTATTTATTATATCAATGAAAACAGAGGGTACATTAGTCATTCTAGAAGGAATTACTGGTTACTCATAATGCTCAAGTGATGTTCAAAATACTATATTTATAATATCTTCCTTCCTCACTAGTATCTAACGATATACAAATCAAATGTAATTATTAGAACAATGTTGAGCTCCATGAAGTTGATCAAATAAATCATCAATATGAATCAAGGGAATCATATACTTTATGGTATTATAATTGAGTTCTCTATAATCAATGCATAGCCTCATAGATTTATCTTTTTCATTAAAATGAGAATAAAGGCTCCCTGTACATAAACAATAGGGATTAATAAATCATTTATCACTTAATTACAAGAGTGGTTTCATCAGTTATATTAATTCCATAAGGGCCATTCTATAAGGTTTCTTTGTTAAAGATCTGAAACCATGAATTAAATCAATATAGAACTCAAATTCCCACTATAGAGGATGTCCATGTAAATCATCTTGAAATACATCGATATATTCTTGCCTAAAAGGTACATCCTATATTTTAATATTTGTTTACTCAACAATAGATATTTTGTTATCAATATCTCCATGAATTTCATTCAGTTGAGAAGATGGGTGTGAATCTAGATAAGAATCAAATGATTAGGATTCTACTCTAATAATAAGGGATTCTTCGTCATTCTAAAAAATAGAAACTTTTTTCTTCTTGAAAAAAAATTCATATTAAAATTTGAACTCCACTCTATACCAAGGATTGTATCTATTGATTCTTGTGTATGCTGACATGTTCAAAAACTTGATCCCATTAATATGTCATAAAGAGTACAACATGACACATCTTTATTGCGATGATATATCCCTGAAGAGTTTTTACTAACAACTACTTTATAATATCAAAATGGAAATGTTTTATTTTCATGGAAAACTATGGTGATGTAAAATAATGTGATGATTGAGAATCAAATAAATCATTGGCTATATTTGAGGAAATTATTAAATAAAAATTTTCTACATCATTAATAACATCAACATTAGTAGTTGTGACCGCATAAGCTCGGTCAAGCTCCCATGGCCTTCATTAGGGAATTATTTAGACACATATGTCAATTATTTGTATATGTACCATATCTTTTAATTTTTAGCATTGAAAATTGGTATCTTCATTCTTATCCTTACAATCACTGGATATTTGGCCTTCTCCTCCATACATGAAACAATCACTCATACCATCATTACATCCCAAAGAGAGGAATATCTATAATAAGGGGCTTATCCACTTCTATTATACAAATGGGTTTTTAGTCCAATTAAATGATAGAGGCTATTCCTACATAAAGCAGTTTGACATTGGTCATCCACATTTTGGATCAGGATGCTCTTTATAGGTAAATTTATTTTTTGTAACATGAGTTAGTTTTCCCTGTATACTTATATGTTGCTCAACATCAATAAAATCTTCAGAACCAACTTTGTTATTTTAATAGAATGGAAATCCCTACATGGTATAAGAGAATTAATATGGTTTCCATTCCATCCACTATGTTCCTTTTCTAAATATTTCAATACAGTAAATTATTATATTAATCATAATTTATATTGTCAAATTAAGAAACATAATAATATAAATTTTATTTTTAATCATGCCTAATCTGACAATTAAAAAATGGGTTCTTTGGATACTTATTTCAAATTAAATCATTTATAATGGCATATAATCAAAATTTGAATGATTCAACGAATATTCCCTAGTTGTGTCAAACCAGCTGCGCAGTAAGGCCCATTTTTGTGTACCAGGTTACCCCGAGTCAGACCTAGAACAACTTTTCTGAGTTGTTACTTCTATGTACATCTTTTCCAAAACCACATTCACTGGTACTATCCATACATGGATATATTTTTTAGGAAGTTCTACTTAATATATTCCTTAAAATAATATTAGGATGTCCTTTTATCTTATCCTCATAGTCCATCTTAGGGATATGTTCCCTAATCATTGTTTTTTAAATCTAGTTTCCATGGTTTCTTCTTAACGTCCTATTATAGAAACTATAGGGACCCATACCATAGGTTCGTAGATCTAGTGCTTCATATAATTAAATTTTAATATAAACAAGAATGTTATATCTTGAAGGAACAAAAGTTTAGTAGAATTTAAAATCTTGATACATACATATGTTGCTCATTAATATATAAAATGAAATACACCATAGAAAATCATATGGAAACACTCTTATAATTCTACATTATCTTGGAATTTCGTTCATAAAATTCCACTTGGAATCTTGAAGAAAATAAATAGAATAATGAGATGAGATCAAATACTTAGTAAATGTGTGTAATAAAGTGGAATAAAAAATTTAATTCATGGTGAATAACAAAAATTACACATAGCATTAATACTTAATATTGAGCATGAAATGGTTAGAATGAAAAACTGATAAAGCCATAATAAAACATAATAATGGATATTATAATAGTATAATAATCAACTGGAGAAACTATTACTATCTTTATAATGAGTAAATTCATGATGCTAGGCATCATAATCACACCGTCAAGGCCTCTTCCAAGACCACATGCATAAGGGGTAAAAAATTAGGCTAGTTTGTCTCATGAGACCTAGAGATGCATAAAGGGGATACAGTGAGAACCACCCATAAGTCAATGTAATTAATTTCTTTTTAAGAATGTGGAGAAACATTATCTATACATTCATTCATATTTAATCTCATATATGAAATGAAAATAACTTCCCCTAATCAGTAAACATAAATAATAACTATTTTGAGTAATATATGTGAATGGAATCTATATAGCACATCCATAGTAAAACTAATCATAAACCGTTAAATAAAATATGGTTAATGGTATCATAAAATATTAATCCCAATTAACCATAAGAATAAATAAAAGTGATTAAATAGATGGAAATAATCTTATAAAATCACAGAGTAATACTTGAGAGAAAAACTCTTTTACATTGTAATGATGATTTCATTTACACAAATATTGGTATAAAACTGGAATGGAACTAATATAGTTTTTTCATAATAAAACTAGTGATTTTAAAAAAATAATGGTGGCTTAAAATAGAGTATATAGTGAACTATAAAATATATATGTATTCGAAGAATTCCCTTGAATTGGTCTTGTTTATCAGGAAAAGTTTGAGACAAATAAATTTGAAACATGTAACTCCCCATAAAATAAAGAAGTATTATGATTGTTACATTTATATTTAACATTAACACATAATTTATGAATCATGAATAAAAATAATTTTGAATTTTATTGGGGTAATGAGAGACGAAAGTTTAACCTAAAAGAAATTGGAGGTTCGTGTAGAAAACCCTTACCTTGGGTCTGAATGTGTTGTGAACATGGCATTTACATCCTGGATAATAAAGTTAAATCCCATAATTGATTAATCCAGAGACTCTACTATATGTATTCTATTTATTATAATTGTATTATGATCATTTTTATACTTTTTAATGAGTTATTAGATACAATTTTGTTTCCTGGGAGTATTCATTTTCTTTGGTTTTCAAGATTGATATACCTATATATGAGTTATGATGTTCATGTAAAATGGGTATAATTATCATGAATTTGATCTATCTGTTGTTATTGAATAAACATAAGTTTATTTTTTATTATTTATATTTTTTTCCATATATGAGAATGAATCAATAAGTAACTTGCTAATGAAAATTTTTTAGTTTAATTGAAGGGGTTCATTAATTACAATGATCTAGTTTTGAACTATTGTTTAATATTATGTATATTAAATGGTTACATTTTCTAAAATAAGATATAGTACGTAATTTATAATATACTTCAATAATAATTTCTTTTTCAGTACCATCCATGAATTATATTTTGAAGATTGGAAGTTTGTCATCCGCAATGGATGTAAATCGGAACCATTCGAATGATGAGTTAATTTTTAAAATAAAAATGAGAGAGTAAGGATATTGATGATGTATAATTAATTATCATTATACAAATACCTTATATATATTACCCTAGTATTGTCTTGATCTTTTTTAATGAGGATATGGGGATTGGATAAAAAATAAAGTAAATTGAAATGAAATTAAAAGGAAAAAAAACGAGATTTACTTATTGAATAGTATTCCTTGAGAATGTCATTAAGGGAAATTGATTTTGGTATTTTAGAAAGACCATGAGATATTGGATATGGGAAAAACTAGGGAATATTATTTGGGAAGAAATTTTACATGATTCGGGGCTTAGAGGAGTGAGGAGATGGGGTGAGGGTGGTTTACATAGTGGAAGAGAAGGGTATATTCTCTTTATATTTTTCTTTATTTTATTTTTATTCTCAAGATAATTAATAGTATTGATTCATTGGGACTAACACAATATTCAATGCTTGATACTTCAAACCAATGGTGCTTAAATCATCCAAACGTCATCCATGACTCTATAATTCAGGTATTTAACATTTATCGTAAACTATTCCATTTTAATATTCATAAAAAATGATGTATTTTAGAAAAAGACCAAAATTTTAACATAGCCAAATTTTTACATAAAGAATAAAAAAATTAATTTCATTTTATGAAAAAAAATTCTATATATGATAAATTCAATTTTAAATAACAAACATTATTTACTCATAATTTATATTATTTATGATTAAAACTGATTTTAGAAATCCTTGAAAATTTAACAAATTTATTATAATATTAATATAAAATCATAGGAAAAAAAAATATTTATTTCTGAATAAATTTTATGAAAATTATTATTCATTTAAATCAATTTATTAATTATTAACTATTTGTTAAACACAAAAATACCAATAATTTATTATTAATTTTTAAAATATTTACATACTTTAATTATGACATAATTATAGAATACATTCATTTATAAGGTGAATAAATTATATTTATAAATTCCTGGGTTATTTTATTATTCATTTTTCTGATTTACAATTTTTAATGGTCGTATTACTATTCATGAGGGTACATTACTATTCCATAGGGTAAAGTTACTATTCAAAAGAAATGTAAGTTGATCCTATTAGACCATAAATATCTTACTAATCGCAACCTTGTATTCCACTCATTCATAATTCATAACCCAGAAGAGAAAAAATTGTCTTTAATGGATAGTTTATAATTATATCCTACAAATAAAAATGATTTTTAGAGACTCAGTGATGCATGAATTTTGTTTAATTGTGTTAAGATGAGACCTTTCCCAAAAGATAAAGACTCTTATTATTAAAAAATGGTACCAATATTACAGAATTATGAAAAACAGAGACTTACAGCTCCCATTGAATAAAGGACATGAGATCATCAACAGTCTGATCAGACACTGAATATTCGCACCATCAGCCCCTTTATTTTCTATCCCAGCCAGAGCTGAACCGAAATGAAATCTCATACATAATCTTGATTGGACAATTGTCTTCATTTAAATCTATAGCCAGGATTGGACCCCCCCCCCCTTCTTTTTCCTTCTTACCTTCTTTTTACAAGACTTAGAAGGCCTTCCAGCCTTCCTTTTAGGAGCTGAAATGCATTGAAGAAGATATTATACAATTCAAGAACATAAATTTATGGGTATTTACTAATCCATTTTATGATATTTCTATCTTTGGGTTTATGATTAAAAATTTACCTAATAGGTAGTGTAATACAGTTCTCAAGTTGTATTATTTGAGATGCATTCCATGTTATACACCTATATTTTTTTTTGGGGTGTATATACTTTCTTTTGACATGTTATATCATAAATATCATTCTCTTATGATATTTCAAGATTCATGTAATGTTATTACTTCATGTATATAATGAATCAGATTCACCTATGTGGTAATTTTTTATTACTTCAATCGCATCGTTATTAGGATTGTTTATGATTATGGATTAATTGAGGAAAAATTATTATCCATGTCTCACGAAAATACTAGAATTTTCTAATCTCATAATTTCCCCTAATATCATCATTTATTTGTACAATTTTCTGCTATTATAAAATTAATATATTTAATAAAAAAATTTATAAAAATATATCTTCATTTAACCTTTTGGATAGAAATTTATCATCTTCCAAAACCATAATAAAATATAAAATTATAAAATGGTTTATGATTCAAAATTGTATTAAGTGTTTGGAAACCCCTTTATTATGTTTTCAAGGAAAAATGGTTTCCACGTTTTTTAGTAATTCTTTATATGATTTAAAATCATTCTCAACATAAAATGAATTATAAATGTTTTCCAAAATTCGTTATAAGATTTCAAATATATTTTAAAAACATGTTTTCAAAATGATTAAATTTTTTTTTTCAAAGTTGATGTGATATATTCACAGGAAATGTTTTATATTATTTTTATGTCACATTATATTTTATCATGGTGTTATTAAGATTACAATTTTCAATATCTTCTATGTTTCTAAAATTGAAATTCAAAGAATGGATATTTTCTTTATGAAATGATCCAACTAATCTTTCAAAAACCTTATCTAACCAAAATGTCAAACTTTAATATAGTTGAATATTTATTGGGTGCTTGATCCTAGAAAAACATTAACATTATTTCTTTAATTGTCTTTGGTTTTTCAAAATGATTATTAAGTCACTTATTTATCTTCCACAATTTATCTGATTTTGGAACACTCTTCTTTTCACGTGATATGATTTAATAAAATGATTAGAAAATGTATATATTTTTCATAGGTTATGTTATATGGAAAGGATAATTATACCCAATTTATTTCAGGTGGAATCATTTTATGTTTATAAAACCTATATCTTATCATGTGCGAAGATATGATGAATATTTTCTTATATTATGGCACATGCATTTATGATTTAATTATGTGTGGGGTGGGAAATATATATCCCTCTAATGAATTAAGAAATAATAAATATTTTCTGATCTCAAGAGGGTAACCCATGACTGAAACAAGAGGGTATATTAAGCCTAAAATAATACCATACATGGAATGGAATCCTATGCCCAAAGCAAGAAGGAATGATATGACTGAAACAAGAGGGAACATCTGAGGGAATCTCGAGACTAAAATAAGATAGAATCATAAGACCAAAACCAAAGTGTATAGAATGAGGAATTTCAATCTCAAAATGAAAGGGAATCGTTAGTCCAAAACAAGATGGTACACGAGAGGTCATCCAATGCTTGAAACAAGAGGTTACATGGGAGGGCATCCCAATACCAGAACAGAGGGTACATGAGAGGAAATTCCAATCCTTAACCGAGTATATTTTTTATTATCCCAAGCCTAACATTTTTTAGAGAACTTCTTATGTATCCTAGACATAGTATTTTATATGATTTATATGTTTTCTTGATATTTCATTTCTTATTATTATGGTATGATTTCATGGATTATGATCATGATTCCCTTAAGATTCATGTCCTATGAACTTCCAATATTTATTTCATGAATTAGGTATAAGATCATTTATATTCACTATATGATCACATAATGTTATTTTTGTGTTCTCATATTCTTTTGATCATTATAATTATTATGTAACTCCTTTTTACCTATATGAATAATATGATATAACTCCTTTTATATTTCGATTTCCTTGGTTATGAAGATAAATATTATGTATGATGTGTCTAAGAGGTGTTCTAGTCCTAAAAAATATATGAACCCATATCTTCATTTCAGGTATAGATCATGTTTTTGGGTTTTTTTTAAGAAAATAAATAAAAAGGATTTTTCTATGTACAAAACGCCTTCCTAGTTTATAGCATAAAGCCATGTTAAAGACATGTAACAACTTGATACATGGATGTGTGGTGACTTACCAGACTACATTATTTAGGCACTAGTTAAGGCTACTACATGGCATGTAGTTTAAAATAATAGACTGTGTAGTTTGATTTTTAGGGGTGCCACATGTCTAGAAACACCTTCATCCCTTGTTTGATACAAGAGTACTCCTAAACAATGAATGAAGATTGAACCCCCAATTCTCTGTTTGGGCTCCTATTGAGACACCACCATGTGCGTTGAAATCCCACCAGTGAGTTCTCAAAATCTCTAGATCCATTCCTCAAGATTGAACCTCTCTTGTGAATTATTCAATGTTGGGAGTTTTCTATATTTTGTAGATCACTTTCATTATAGTCCGATTCAAGGGCTATCATTAATGTATATCTATCATACAACATCAAGGTAGGCAGTTTGTGCCTTTCATTGTTAGACTTTGTATTATATATGCTAAAAGTTCCACATATCCATGTTTGAGGTATTCCATGATTTGGAATTTTACCCTTACTATTACCTTCTACGGTTTGATATATTGAGAAGGGGTTATTACTTATGCATAAGTTTGGATACCATGTTTTTGGGAAACCTCATGGGTGCGTTTCCCATGATTGATTGTTTCTGGTTGTTTGGTCTAGGATTACTAATAGTATTTCCATGTTTTCTATGCATTGTTTTTTAGGATGGATTCATTGATTATATGAAATTCATGTGATATGCATTGTGAATGTTTGACCCATGGGTTAAACCATGAGAGATTCCCAGGGGTCATTTATAATTAATTTATGGAGTGATTGACCAAGGTGTATTTGACTGTGAGAGCTTCCCAAAGGAGTCATTTATGTGTGTTTTATTATAATGATTGGCCTAGGGGTACATACTATGGGAGATGTTAGGTGGTTGTTAATATTTTTTAAATGAATGTTTGACCCAAGAGTTTATACAAGGAGAGCTTTCTAGGTTTTCATTTACAATTATTTGATACTAAGTTAGAAAAAAAGGGTCAGACCTCAATATATTCCTAGAGTGTCGTTTGTGGATAATTGAATGATTGTGATGGGTGTGATAAGACAAAGAAAAATCTTGGATTCTATCTTACCTAATTGTTTAAATGGTCTTATGAGACATCTATATTGGTTACATTACATAGAGGATATAAATATTTGGCAATATCCAAGGATTCCATTATTTAACAGATGAATAATAAATGGTAAATAATGGAAATAGAAAATGATAGGATCAGTTAGATTAGAGTGCTTTAAAGTTTATTTCTTCATTCTTTCTTATTACCTGCTATATATATTCACTGATAGTTGGGCACAGATCTTTGGGTGGTTTCCTACTAGTATTTGTGTCACACCATGTTCAGGTCATGCTTTTGGACCCAAAAATATTATATGATTCTAGTTATATATTATGGAAATCAACATTCTTCATTAGGTACTTGATTTCTGTATATTTGAGTTGGAGAGAATGAAACCATGTTAAGGATTGTGATATTTCTAGAGTTATCTTTTTTTGTCATCATATTTAATTTTATTTTATTTCATGAATTGTGACCTATTTTGGTTGTTTTACTAGAAACATATGACATGAATCATATATATATATATATTGTGGATTTTGTTGTATTTACATCCTATCTTACAGTATTTACTTATGTGCTATAACAGCTTCCGCTCTTGTTTCTATTAGTTTTCCGTTGTGTGTACTCTACCAATGTAGGATTAGTTTCCCCACTCTCACACCTTAATCACTCACTACTTGTCAGCAGCCTCAGATGTTTTGGGAAATGCGTTTGAGGCCATGTGGTCAATCGAGTATGGGCCACCTTTGGTCTGCACCCAGATCTGGGGCATCAAATAGTGGTATTAGAGGTGTTAGTTTTAATATTTCCTAAATATTTGGATCCAATAAACTATGATAAGAAGGAAATGGAGTTTTATAATTATATTTTTCTAGGACTATCCAACCTGTGTATAGGGAAAAGCTGTAACATCGAATATTGCACTTTTTCAAGATTTTCAATTGTTATAGTTGATTGATTTCATCATTCGGTGATTCACATATTTTGTGTTTTATAATTGATATGATTGTGTTTATATTTCTATATAAACCTAAAGAGATGAAGGCATTCCATATCATGCATTATATAGGTACTTTAAAGAGATCACATTCCATGCATTCTTATCATGCCATTTATAGTGCATTACTCATTACATGTTATTTTGATATATGTTGTTCAAGATATTCATGTGGTTTTGATAGATTCCATGATATAAATACCTACTATTTTGGAACAATATGAGTATATATAATGTTTCTTATGGATGGATTCCAATCTTTGTCCCCTGAGGTGTTACGATCCCCCTTGGATTCGAATTTGTGGGATCATGTTTGAACATTAATTAGATTATGTTATTATATTACATGAATAAGGATGAAAACCCCTGATTCATGGAGAGTAAGGGCTCTCATGGAATGGAACATGGCATGACATGGCTAAATTTTATGACTTGGCGGGTTTTGGAGAAGTTTCAGAGGCATACTGTCTGGAAAACATAGAAAACAAATGAGTGATTTTATGAAAACATGCCATGTGTTCTTCTATTTTTAATGAAATAAAATTTATTAAGTACATTTCATGCACCATATGTACAAACCATGTAGTTTTTGACCATGTGACTCACTGTGTGAGCATAAACACAGGGTTGGTAAAATTTTTATAGAAACTTATGTGTACTCGGAGTATGCGGCAAGCTATAGTCGACCATGTATCTGGTTGTGTGACTAATGAAATTGGTGAATAGAACTTTTGAGTACACTCCATGTATATGGTGAACACGTTGTGTAATGTTACACTAATAGAACCATGTGGTTATAGCCATGTAGAAGTACTTTGGAAGGAGGTGATATTCAAGTACATGTCATGTCTCATGATGAACACACTGTGTGTATGGGGTGTTACACGACTAGGTTGAAAAGTTACACTCCAATGGTAAGGATTAAGGGAACATGTTATGTAGTTGTTCTACATTTCATGTAAAAATATTTATAAAAACATTAATGTTTTCCTTCACCAGTTCCATACATTCACATTTGATTTGTAGTTATGTTAATCTCGTACAAAGGTGTGCACTTCACCTTCAAGGGTCATGCCACCAAGATGTCATCTGGTTTTATGCCAGGCACATATTGATGATCAAACACTATAAATGGTTGATCATGAACGATCAGTAGATCCTTCTATCGTTCCAGTATTGGAACTAGTAGTTTAATCTGACATAGGTGTTGATGCCCAATTTCGTGAAGGATTTATGATGAGGCAGAATTTCAGGAAGCACCACATCTTTTCCTCAACATGGAAGAGATCATGCAGATGTTCTAATAGTAGTATCCTCCCACTTTTTCATGGGATGGAGGACCAAATGCTATAGAGTCATGGTTGGAAGCCCTGATTTATATAATTGAGCATCTGGAGACACATCATGAGAGGAGTGTGAAGATTGTGACATATATGTTGTGTGATTATTCCAAGAGATGGTGGGATGTTGTCTCACAAGTGGGACAGCATCGAGAGATGGTTTCAGAAGTCTTTTATAGGACCTTATATAATTACTTCAACCCAATCACATTGAGGGTCGATCGAGCCTAAGATTTCGTGCATTAGGAGAAGGGAACACTTTCAGTGATGGATTATTCTTCTCACATTATTGAGCTACAGTTATTCATAGCTTTATAAGAGGTGATAAATTATCACTAGCTAGGTGATTTGAGTATGGCCTCAGATACAACATCTATTTGTATGTGAATGTTTTTAGGTTGACTATGATGACTGCTATTGTAAACCAGACACAGGTTAACAAGAACAATCTAAGGGAGTTTGGATCTGTTAGACAGGGAAGTTCAGTATTCTGTGTTGGAAATCCTTCGAATGATATAAGGGAGTTCCGCATGGGGCATTCACAAGATGTTTCTTCATGTAGATGAGTGGTGTTCTACTGGGGCCAATGGAATGGGAACATGAGACCACAGTGCCCGAGATACCCAGTTGAGTGCCGATCATGCGACATGATGGGTCATATTCATCATTTTTAAGGATGTTCTCACCGATAGTGACTGGAAGGGGATATATTATGACTCCACATACTGGAGCTGGTCCAACAGTTTCTAACCAGTCATATAAATTGAGATTGCTAGGCCATTCAGGCCAAGGTGGTGGTCATGGTCATGGAATCTAGATGACAGGTTTTATATGATAGTAGGGTGGATCATCTCAGGGTAGTTAGGCAGGGTCGTAGGGTTATAGTACTAATTAGACATTTACAATGGGACAGACCCAATATGAGTGGGATCCAAGACCCATTACTGTTAATGGTATGATTTCAATTTCCTCAGTGTTTGTTTATTCCATTTTTAGTATGGGGGTATCCAATAGTTTTATATATTTTTTCGTTGTGGATATCCTTGGGATATGTAACTTTTCTTCTACAGATGTTTTGATGTTATAAACTCTGTTGGGGATTAGGAAGGCTTGTGTAAATTAGTTCAGGTATTTCCCTCTAGAGGATGGTGGGTGTGACTTTATATGATACCTCTATGTATTAGAGATGACAGGACTTGATGTCATTTTTGGAATTCACTGGTTGGTTTCCTTTTAGACCTTCATTGACTATTATCATCATAGGGTGGGTATCACATCACTCGTGGGTGGATACTCCTTACATAAGGGAAAATATGATGTCTAGGATATAAGATCTAGACTTGAGCCACATGGGATTGGGAGGAATTATAGCCCAGTGTGCTTGTTTATATCTACATGTCTAGGGTACTTCACAAATGAAATTACCTCCAATGTTGTATCATTTTAGAAACGTATTCCCAAATGAATTTTTATGTTTTCCTCGGTATCAAGAGGTGTATTTATTTGTGGATCATTCTCCATGAGTTTCACCATTCTCTATTACTCAGTATATGATGCCTACACCAAAGTTACAGGAGTTCATTAAGAAGCAGAGTAGTTGCATGCAATGGACTTCATCTAATCCAGTACATCTCCATGGGGTTCGCTTACTATTTTCAGGAAAAGGGCAGATGGTACCCACAGACTTTGTGTGGATAATTGGAAGAAGAACAAGTAGATGGTCAAGAACCGATACCCCTTTCCACGGATTGATGATCTCTGTGATCAGCTCCAAGGGGCTTGGGTGTTCTCGAAGATTTAATTGATATCCACTTATCATCAGTTGTGCATTAAATAATCATATATAAATCTTACATACATTTGGAGTAGGTATGGTCTATATGAGTTTTTGGTTATGACGCTCAGTCTCACAAATGCACTGACAAAATTCACATCATAGATGAACCATGTTTTCCATCCTTACATTGATTCTATTATGGTAGTATTTTTGGATGATATCGTACTATACTATAAGACTCAACTTGACTACGCCATCCATATTGAGATCGTATGGTGTACATTGATAGAGAGTCAATTATATGCTAAGCTCTCAATGATCTAATTTTGAATCGACCAGATTAATTTCATGGGTGATTTCATGTCAGAGGTCAGAGTATTCGCAGACCTAGAGAAAGTGAGATTTGTAGTTTCTTTGGTGCAGACAAAGAACATATTTGAGGTACGATGTTTTATAAGGTTGTCTAGTTACTATATATGATTTATTCAAGTCTTCTCACTCTTAGTAGAGCCACTGATGGGCTTAACTAAGAGGGGTGTGATGTACTTGTTGATAGATTCCTATGATTCATCCTTTCATGAGCTGAATGGTAGGTCAAATTTATCACCAATACTTATTTTACCAGAATCAGGCATGAGTTACACTATTTGTTGGGATGCATCATGTATCGGGCTGGGAGTAGTGCTTTTTCAAGGGGAAGGGGTCATTGCATACGGGTCTCATTAGATTAGGCCAGATGAGAAGATTTACCTTATGCACGATCTCGAGTTTTTTGTACTTGTGCATGACTCATTTTTTGGAGAAATTATATTTTGGGAGAGTGTTTTGTGGTATAAACTTACCACAAAAGCCTCATGTTTATCATTACACAGCGCATCAGAATTTAAGACAAGGAAGGTGTGTAGAGTACCTTAAATCCTTTGACTTTGCGCCTGCCTACATGACTAGAAAAGGAAATTTTGTGGTTGATGAATTGAGAAGGAGGACTCAGATATAGGTAGTTTATGAAGACAATAGCGAGTTTCTTCTTATGTTTATATTCTCTGAGATTCATTTGGACCCCACTCCTAGGTGGAAAATAAGAGAGGATGATATTTTTCATTTTCATGGAATCATATGGGTGTCGGAAGACATACGTGGAGAGTTGATGTGATACATTCAGGCCTACATATGGGCAATTCATCATTGTGTCACTATGTTGTATTGAGATTTACATTGTCAATATTGGTGGCCATCCATGAAGAAGGATGTAGCTTGTTTTGTTATGATATGTTATACCTATCAGTAGGTGAAGAAGGATCATCAATGACTGACAGGGATATTATAGTAGTTACCCATTCTTAAGTGGATGTCTCATGATGTCGAAATTGATTTTGTGATATGTTTATCAATGTCACCTTGAGGGAATTATGCAGTTTGGGTTTTTATCGATAGGATGAAGAAGGATGCACATTTCAGGCCGATCAAGGAAACCTTCAATGTTGATGAGATTGGAATGTTTTACATTTGAGAGATAATATGTTTTCTTGGGCTTCTTCACTCTATTAGTTCATATATGGTTTTCTGGTTTACTTATTTTGTCTTATAGGGACTACAGAATGATTTGGGTACACAGGTACTAATATGTACAACATATCATTCTCAGATAGATGGCATTTCTACACACACGATTTCGGTTTTATAGGGAATGGTTTGAGCATGTGTTAGTTTTTGGAAGCTCTTGGGAGTGACACATACCCATAGTGAGGTTTTCCTATAATAATACATTTTAGACAATGATTCATATGAATCTTTATCATCCTTTTTATGTTAGGCAATGTAGATCACCACTATGTTGGCTAGAGTTTGAGAGGAATCTATAATTTGACCACGTCTTGTCCATGAGACCACTGAGCAGGTAGAATTGATTGGTTAACGAATGGATACTGGACAATCTAGCCAAAAATCTTATGCTGATCGATGGAGAAGACCTATGGAGTTTAAGGTCGATTTTCATGTTTTCCTATGTGTCACACCAATGTTAGGACACAAAAGGATTAAGATATAGGGGACACTTTCACTATGATATTTCGAGATGTTGGTGTTTTTAGAGAGAGTTGGTCCGATTTCATATTTGTTGCAGTTACCTCAAAGGTATTGGGATATGGATGACATATTTTATGTTTCTCAGCTACATAATTACTTTTCAGACATGTCCCATGTTTTTTAACCTGAGGAGGCCGTGTTAGAGGTGGATGCATCCTTCAAGGAGAACCCTATTCAAATAATGGATCACAACATAATGGTTCATTGTGTCCGGTCTTTTTCTTTGGTATGGGTGCTGTTGTAGCACAACTAAATGTAGGATGAGACATTGGAGAGGGAGGCTGACATACGATTGCAGTGGCTAGAGTTGTTTGTATATTCTTATTCACAACCCTTGGAAGATAAATTTCGTGAAGAATTGATTTATGGGGAATGTTGATAAGAAACCATATCTTTATTTTGGGTATGGATCTAGTTTTTTGGTCGATTTTTTGGAAAAGGAAAAAAAAGGGGATTATCTATGTACATTCCATCTAATTTTGGGTAAAAGCCATGTACCTAGGTTGCCGTGTACAGCCATGTTTCGGCCCTATAATGGACAGATACATGGACGTGTGGTGACCTAGTAGACCACTTATGTTGGGGTCCGGTTAAGGCTACTACACAACATGTAGTTTTAAATAACCCACCAGGTACTTTTATTTTTATTTGATATATCAGTGTAGGGTCACATCTCATGTCTGGAAACATATTCTTCTTCATGTGTTTTGTACATGAGTGCTCTGGAATGAAAAGTGCAGATCGAACCCCCAATTCTCCATCTGAGCTCCGATTGAGACGTCGTCTGGTGCATTGGAATCCCACCAGTGAGTGCTCAGATCATCTACTGTGTTTCTTCCTGATTCATCCTCTCTGGTGAGTTATCCATGTTTTAGATATTTTCAACTTTTTATAGATTTATGTTGTTCTAGGACGATTCAAGGCCTGTTGTTCTAGTATATCGATCACAAGACATTGTGTTAGGTGGTTTGTGACCTTCATTGACTGTATTTGTAAAATATATGCTAAAATTACCGCATACCAACTTTTGGGGTATTATTAATTTGTAATTTATCCTAGATTATTACCTTCTATGGTTTGATTAACTGATAAAGGGTTTTTTATGAGTATGGTAAGACACCTTTTTTATGAGACACCCCATGGTTGTGTTTCACTTGATTGATTATTTTTTGGCCATTTTATCTAGGATTCTTTCTAGGATTTCTTGTTTTCCACGCCTTTTATTGCTAGTATGGAGTTGTTGATTATAGGAATTTCCTATGATATGCATTGAGAATGATTGATCTAAGTGTTATACCATGAGATATTCCATGGTTGTTGTTTATAACCAATTTAAGGAATGTTTGACCAAAGGGGGTTGTACTGTGAGAGTTTCCCAATAGGGTTATTTATTTATGTCTTACTAGATTGTTGGACCCATGGGTATTGACTATGAGAGCCGCCATTTGGTAATTAATATTGTTTAAATGAATGATTGACCCAAGGTTTTATACCGTGGGAGCATTCCTAGTTGGTCATTCATAATTATTTGATTTTATGTTTGGTTGAAGGGGCTATACTATGAGATATTATTAATGGGTCATTCATGAATAATTGAATAATTGTGATGAGTCTACCTAGCTAATATACAATCTTGGATTTGGTTTTACTTGATTGTTTATAGGGTCTTATGAGATGTCTGTTTCAGTTACATTACATAGGGGATACAGAGTTTAGGCTAGATCACTAGGCTATATGATTTAATTGATGAATAATAAATTTTAAATGAATTTATTTGAAATCAGTATAATTTATTTCTTTTGACTACATCCTAGTTTTTTACTTCATTCATGCATATTTCTTGCTATATATATTCACTGAGAGTTAGGAACAAATATTTTGGTTGTTGCATAGTAGGATTCGTCTCAAAACATGTTTGGGACATGATTTTGGACCAAAAGAGATTATATGATTGCAGGTATAGATAATAGAATGCACCCTTATTCATCAGGTACTTGATTGATATAGGATAGAGCTGTAGATAATGGGACCAAGATGAGGCTTTCTATACTATGGGAGTTTACTTGATTTCCCCTTATTTTTGGATTTTATTGTATTTCCAGCATTGTGACATATTTTAGATGTTTTTCTCGACACATATGACATGAATCATACATATATATATATTGTGGCTTCTATTAGATTATGTTGCAGTCTTCCGCTGTTTAATTTTGTGGTATTGTTGCTTCTACTATTACTACTATTTGTTTTCCATTGTGTTTACTCTACAATTGGGGGCATAGTTTCCCCATTATCAAACCCTTGGTGCTCAATGATAGTTAGTAACCCCTAGTGTTTTGGGAAATTCCCTTGATTCCATGTGGCCAACTAGGTATGGGGCACCTTTGGGTGGCACCCATATCCATGATGATACAAAATATATAGTGGGATATAATGTAGATCACATATATACATGTTTTTACATTCTCATATTTCCAAAGTCAATAAACTATTAAGACCAATGGGTTTATGTTTGGTTATCATATTATGTATTTTATAAAAATGATGCATTTTTAATGTATAAAATTAGAGTTTTGTTATATTTGATATAAGAAATAAGGTTCAGTCCTACTTTGAAATCAATGATGAGAAAAAATAGTGAGATCCTAATAAATAATTCTAAAGATGTGTCTACGATTGTATCTACAGACAAGTTAATGTATAGGAAATTGTCCTAGAATTTTTATATAGGATAGAGTGAGTGGTTTCATAGAATTTCATCCATTTCAAAATATTAAAAGTGGATGTGGTTCTAAAACTGTTTTCTACATGGGAAACAAATTGAAAAAAACATTTTTGAGCCTAAATTGATTGGAAACAGGTGCACGATATAGGTCTTTACAATACACCTACCTTGAAACTCTCATTGTATTTTCTTTGGGAATTCAAAAATTGTACAAAAACCATTATAAAGAATTAAATAGGTGATTAATTAGTACAATCTCAAATAAACCTAAGGGGTTATAAATTAAATATGCGGGTGTATATATTTTGTCATTCTATAAGTAAATTTTCTTTATTATGTGGTTTTATTCTATGAAAATGGCTTCTCACTCAACTATTTCTTGTTATAATCAAAATATTGATCTATATGTAACAATGATAACATTTAATATTTTAGATGTGGAAATTATGTGCATTATATAAATATATTTATTAATTATATATCACATTATGATAATCCATGAGGTGGTATGATTATTTTTTATTATTATGAAGATAAACATATTGAAAATGACATGTTAATGGTATAGGATGATCTAACACTATTTCATAAATTAATCATAAGAAACATGATTATATTTAGGTTGAGTAACCTCATGACATGATTAATATTTAATAATATTTGAAAAGGGGTATTAATGAATAAGATGATGAACCATGAGTAACAGATAATGAATAAAGATCGATGAAGGGAGTGTATATGTTTTGGAATTCAAATATTATGTTATATTTATCATGAAATATAATAGTATTTTTAGAATAAATTTTTCTTTACAGAATGAAATGGATAAGTTTAATAGTGTTAAAGATGTAGAAAATTGATTGAAATGAATTTTGATATTTTGATTATGGAAAGGTTACCCTTAACATGTCCCATATGTTCAGAAATAATTTTATCTTGGATAAAGAGATTATTAATAAGGATAATGTAAATTGTACAGTACTAATTACCTTGGGCGTGAAAGTTAATTTTCATAACATGTGGTCTACGTGATCATAAAATAATTTTATAACATCATGGATTTAAGGAATGTGTCCATAAATATTTTCAATAAGGAAGAATTCTTGTTTTCAAAAAGGATTTATGATAATTCCTGATATTACCATGATTGAAAAGAAACTTAAATGAGTGTATTCACAACTTTGTATTCTTACAACCAAGAGCTACATTGTGATCTATTTTGGATCAATGATATAATGGTTTCATGAAATTCTTTATAATGTGTTTTCATGTTTCCGATGAATTATATGGTTAAATATTTGTAAAAAGTGTAAGTTAAACATTGGATGATGTTTGTGGTATTAAAGTATTATTTACCACATTAGGTTCTATACATATTAGATTACCTGTTCTAACCACTTTGTTTTGATGGAAACTGAAGACATATGGGATGCGTTCTCATGGATCATGTGATCTATTAGAGCTTTAGGAATGGAAAATTGACACTTGTTTTTACAGAAATATGTGATTTGGAAATTTGGGGAGACATGTCCAAAGTTAGAGATTTTACACATGGTAGGCATTGATGTCATGTAAATATGTATTACTCTCAAAATAAATTATTCAACTTTAAGAAAATGGTTTTGAAATAAAATTAAATAATATTTATTATCATTTTTTATGATATCAATGACTTATTTCATCATTCATAACTTTATGGTTTTGTGATTGTTATCATTCTATATATCACACACGTTCTTATGATCATTGATCTTTATCCATCTTGATGATTATTTATTCTCTACTACTATGTCCAGTCTTCTTTTACCACATATGTTATTCTATATGGATACCTAGTTATTTGATACATTGGGTAACATCAATTATTTTAACATTCCCTTTTAAAGGAAGTTATAGTATTCATTTTTACACTGTTGGTTTCTATGAGAGTAATAATCAAGTAAAAATAATTTAATAACCTAGATGAATTTTGAGATAAATTTTATTTTAATGGGTGTGGAATGTAACACCACTATAATTTGTTATTTTTTTAAAATTAATGTAATCTTTAGTTATTGTTCAATTCACACAACACTGCATACAAATTTTCTTATAAAAAATTACAAAATTTAGATTGAAATATATAGAACATAACTTTAATATTGTTTTACTAGAAACACTAAGATTATTATTTCGTGCACAAAATATTATGTTTGTATTTTATTAAATATAATACTGAGACCCTTTGATACATTGTGTTATATGTAAGACCGTGTTTTATCGATCAAATATATATTATTGTGATTTTATTATAATATGGAATACCCATTAAATTGATGGTTTTGAATATAACTGACTAACATATAACGATACTTGGTTGAATTAATTTGTCTCAAATTAATTTGAAAATAACATATGAAACAATTTATTATTTTGAGAATATTTCGATGGAAAACCAGTTTTAATGCTAAAAATACAATTTATACTAATAAATTAAGTTAATTAAAATTATTGAGTAAAACTAATGAAATATAATTATCATATATTCAATAAAATACTTTTTATATTCATCCAAAATATTTGATAGGCATAAGACAAGAACAAACTCAATTTGACACATAAAAACATTTATTTTATAATGGTAGTTTTTGGCCTTTAAAATTTGTATCTATTTTAAATATCAATTTTGGAAAATTTATAAATTCTATAGTCAGAAATAAACATCGTTTTTTGAATGATAAATGAAAAAAATTTGGGATTATAAATTTTTGGTAATTTTCTATGATGTTTTACTTTTTGATGAATCATAAAAAACAATTCATTTTAATTTGAAACTGATATTTCTCTTAATGTAATTTAAAAGATAAATTTAATTTTTTATTTTTATTAAATATCAATTTTATCAATTTTATATATATTAATCCAATTTGTTTCATTATAATAAATTCCACTTTGATGTATGATATAAAAACATAACAACCATTTCAACTATATAACTTTTAAAATCGACAATGGCATCCCATATGCAGGATTAATTTTAAAATAATTTCTGATACATAAGTTATTAAAATTAGGATAAAATAATTCCATATTTATAATAATAAAAATATATAATTTGAAAAAATGTAAACATAGTTTTTGATAAAAAATATTTAGTGAAAATAAGTAAAATTAATTAAAATTATTAAGGGAAAAATTAGTATAACAATGCACTAAACCATAAACATAGAGGAAAAAATGTCATAGAAAGATGTAAAAAATCAATTATAAGGGAAATTGTTTACCCTATATCCATTTTTATTTATTTTTTCCTATTAGTTCACTTTTCATAAGTTATATGAGCGTGGGATTCGAGTTTTAATAATTTACGAGACTCCTCCTCCAATAAAAAAGGGCACTCAATCCTCCCACATATTGAACACTCTCATACACTTTATATCACTCAAAAAATAATCAAATAATCCCCCAAAATCACTCCCCTAATCCTAGAATCCCCCCATTTTTATTAAATCCATCCAAAAAATCATGTTGGTTAAAAAAAATAGTTACTCAAAGAAGATATAACATCCTTCCCAAAGATCTTCTATTTTATTTTATTCTTCAACCCATCGCTTTTTCTTATTCTTGGATTATATAATAACATAATTATCCTAAATAAAATTATAATTATTCTTTAACGGTACCTCATACACTTAGAAATACATATATAGAATGTGGAACAAACTTAACTTTCTTGAGTAGGTAAACTCCCACCTCATGATACAATGTTGTTCATTTTTCATTTAACACCTCTCATGGTTAGAAATTATTATGGAGACTAGTTTTTTTTATTATAAAAATGTATAAATTATTTTTTTTAATGTATTTTATTTTTTTGTATTTATTATATAAAAAAATCATTCATTGTATTTTATGTAAATAAGATAAATTTATTTGTGGTTGTGTGGACTACTGCCTCCTGAAACTAATGTGATTCGTTCACACATTACATGGAATGAATTAAGGGTGGGTTTAATAAACTAATATGACGTAAAAATAATACTTATACTATAAAGATAACATATATTTATATTTATATTTCATTTACTTTCATTCTTTTAATACGTTAATAAAAATCAAAATGACGTTCATATGTATGTACGACCTACCACTTACATGAATAGTGTCTCCCATTTCATGTTCTATAATTTATACATTATTATCAATACATTATACTGAATATATATAATATTTGTTTCATTATTATGTTAGATAAAAAATTAAATCCTGATCTAATTTATAGGAACATAAATAAAAAATCAAATCATATAAAAAAAGAAAAAGGATATTACTGGAAAGGTAATATTAAAATAAATATGATAATAAACAGGTTATAAGAATTCATAAAAAGAACATAATTGATATTAGATATAATAATATGGTTCTATGGTAAATTTATAAAAAATGTATACTTATTATATATGAGGATTTAATCTGTACAGATAAATTCAAGACATAAGGTGTTGGATTTTTTTATAAAATTTTATATTGATGAGATACAAGCCTTATTCACCACTATTTTATTTTTGTTGTCATATATACTTCATAGGAATGTATTTAATGATTATACATACACTGTATGAAAGGCCTTAATTTTTTTATTATATTCAAACCCCCTGTTTAGGGAAGAAGGGCGGAACCCAAACAAACTTCATGGACATAAAACATATCAAGACCTAAAGGTATATAGAGACAAACTAACTAACCACATAGAGTACCCCTGCATATAATTTGATAGTTATAAAGAACTTATTTTTATTACAATTCCTTCACGGGGTTTATGGTTAAATGTTACAAAATCTGTAATGTAATTGTTTTCCCAGGTGGCCTTCTTTGAGATACATCCTATGCAATGCACATATATTTTTCTATGGGATGTATATATTTCACATTGTCATGTAATATCATGATTATCATTCTTCCAGGATATTTTAAGCATCATGTAATTTTATTACCTCATCTATAGTCTAATTCCATGATACGGATGGTCTAATAGTTTATTTCTAAAATATCATCTTTTATCATGATAGTTTGTGATTACTATTTCATTGAAGAAACCTTATGATCCATCTCCCATAAACACTATAAAAAATAAAAAATATAGGATATACATGATATCATCATTTATTTGTACCTTTTCAACTTTTTCATATTTATAATAATTAAAATCATGTTTTTTATAAAAATTTTAAAAAAAATCTTTCGGTATAAAATATGTTCTTTTGAAAACAATGATTTGTAAAAAAATGGTTTTCAAAAATCATTTCAATTTAATATTTTTTTTAAAAAAACTTTTTTATGATTTTAATGAATAGGTTTATAAATTCCTTTTATGAATTATCTATATTATATAAATTTTTTCAACTAAAATGCATTTTAAAGGTTTTAAACAATTGTTTATATTTTTTCCATGCTATTTTCAAAGAAAATGGTTATATTTTTTTAATTTTTTAATATTTATTTTTTGAATAATAAAATATATTTTCCTCAAGAAATTTTTTAAATAATTTATAGCATATTTTATAAGATTTGAAAGGGTTTTTTATAAACAAAATTATGAATATGCTTTATGTTCTAAAAATTAAATTTCAACGTAAGGTTAATTTTATAATAAAATTCTCAAAGTGTTCTTTGAAAATCCTCTTCTATATAAGATTGAATCCATTTATATAGTGTATTCTTTTCTAGGTACATGATCCAATAATAAAATTCAGATTATTTTCTAAATGGTTTTTGTTTTCATGAATGATACTTATGACACCCCTTTCTCTTAAATAATTTTTATGCTTTTGGAAACCTCTTCTTTCACCGGTTATTATTTAATGTAATGATTATGAAACCTATATAGTTTACATATGTTATGATGTGATTAAATGTTAATAATAATAATTTCATTTCATGGGTTATGATTTGATGTTTATAAAACCTATCTATTTTCATGGAACATTATGTTATGAATGTTTTTTTATATTATGGCGCATGTATGTATGATTTCATTATGAGATGGGTGGGACCAATATCTCCCTATACTGAATTGGGTAACGATACAATTTTTACGAGATCTAGAGGGTACATATGAGGGAATACCAAGACCAAAAATGATTGAATATTAATCGTGATATAAGAGGCCACATGATAAGTCATCCCAAACATGAAACAAGAGTTCATCATAATCCTAAAACAAGAGGGTAAATAGAGGGAATCCCAAGAATGAAACAAGATGGTATCATAATCGTAAATCAAGCGGGGGAAGAAGAGGGTATCCCATGTCCAAAAAATGGATTCATAATCCTGAAACAAGATGGTACATGGACGGAAATCCCATTCCCAAAAAAATAGGGTACATAGGAGGGTATGGGAAGCTTGGAAAAAGAGGGTACATGATAGTGGTAGGAATCCCATTCTTTATAAAAGAGGGTACACAAGTGGGAATCCCATGATATAAAAAATAGTGTGCAGGGGAGGGAATCTGCTGCCTGAAATATGTACATGGGTTATTATCCAATACCTAACATGTTATAAAGGTCTTGGTAGGTAGCCTTGACATAGAATTTTATATACATATTTGTCTTTAATAGATTTAATTTCCTATTTATATGCTACCCTTTCATAGATTATATTCACGAGCCCCATACGATTCATGTCTTATGAACTAAAGATATTTATTCCATGAATCATATATATGATCTTTTATATGTATCGTATAACCATATATTTTTATTATCTTGTTTTAATACCCTTATGATCTTGATTATTCCTATATATCTCCCCTGTTTACCCTTATATAGCATCCGAGTTCTCACCATTTGTGATTAAATTCCATATGTTATGATGAAATGTATTATTTATTATATTTATAAAAGGGGTGATAGGCCTGATGAACCTTTTATAAGATAATTTAGTTCAATTTTGAACCATTATTTATGTTTCCATGTTTCCAACGGTAATAAACTATTACAGTATTTGGGAATAAGTCTATTTAATGTATGAAGTATTCTACAAAATTGATATAATGTTACTGTAACAAAAGTGAGGTTCGTTATATATTAAATAAATATTCCAATGAATGAATATGGGTTTATTATAATTTTTTAATTGATTCAAAAAAATGAAAAAAATTCAAAATCATAAAATTATTATCCTATTGAAAGAATTGTGTATCCAAATATATTTATAAAATTTATAGTTACAAATAATTTAATCAAATTAATAATAAAATATGTAATTAAATCAAATATATAATGGATATATTTTCATGAAAATAACATGAATAGGCAATCAATGTATATGATCTTGGTTAACACCCTTTAATCAAAGGAATAAAAAATATGAAAATATGAAATGAAATTCATTAGAATAAAAGATAAATATATACACCAAATACAACTAGGCTAGACACAACTAGTGATGGATCATTCTTTTAAAGTTGAATGATATAAAATACCTTATCAACATAAAAAACATTGATATAATCATCTTAATATTGAATTGATCATGTATATCAATGTGAATGAAAATTTATTTATCTGGAATTCAATATTTATGATTTTTTGAAAAACATTATTTGAAATATGAAATATCTAACAAAACATAGAGAAAGATATTTTTATAAACTAATAATGGTGGAGGAATGATGTGTTCAAATGAAAAACAATACGAAGCTATGATATTTAAAATTGACCAATATGAAAAACAAGAGGAAATTAATTAAAACTTTTAATGATTGAAAATTCATTTCCAATTACATTATTAAACTTTTTGTGAATAGATAAATATATTTTAAAATTCATAAAATTGATATTGGAATGGAAATGAGAGGTTCCTAACTAAATTGAAAACAACGGAGTAGTTTCATTATAGTGGGTAAATATTCAACCATGGAGGAAAATGATATAAGGATATGAAAATTAAAAACCCCATAACTACAAAAAAATAATATTAATGGTATTTTTGATAAATGTATAAATTTTACCCAGATGGATTATCTTTAAAATGCAGATTCTATTTAAGTGTAAAATTAGCGATGAAACACTTATTGTATTAGAAATGTTTAAATCATTGGACATTGAATGAAAAGTCAGGAAATATATATTTAAATCACATTAAATATATGATATTTCATTTAATAAAAATTATTTATTTGAATGGACCATTTATATTAAATTAATTTTGAAAATATCATGAAATTATCATTTAGTTGAAAATTATATACTGAAACCCCTTAAAACCCAAGAAACATTCTTTCCAAATCCAATTGAACGATTTGATTTCAATTGGCACATTATAAACCATGGGTAATGATTGGTTCATGAATCAAAGTATTAAATAGATGGTTTGTATTAAATTCTAAGGAATACTACTTTTTATAATAAGAAATATTTCTGAAGATGTTAAAATTTGAGATAAGATACACTTAGAATATTTCCTTGCAAAGTCGAATGCACTCCAATGTCATTTATAAAAATCATAAATAACCTATCCAACAATTTCAAAACCACATATGTATAATTCATTTATAAATATTCACTACATGAATATTAGTTGTTTCTTATCTGTTTTCTACCTCAGGTAAGAGTAATCATGATTATTATGAACTAGTTTCAAATTATCAGTGTTTTTAATCATTATTATTATAATGTCAAACCTTCCATGATCTTAATAGTAACTATAAATATTGTTTTATATATTTTTATAATCTTTTAATTTTATTTCATCGTTGACATTTTTTATAATTATATATTAATTTGGTTTTGATCATGTTTCGATGATTTTTATCAAATAGACATTGGTCTCATCATTAATGAGCATAATATATATATATATATATATTAACATATTAAAAAACCACTAGTTATTTATTAATATATTATATCATCAATATCTATATTTTCATAGTAATCCTTATTATCATTTTACCATATTTATTAAGTAGGACAATAAACCAACACAAACAAGAACATAACAAAATTAATAAAGGATTATTAGACGATTAGTTATAGTATCATTGAATGAGAAACATAGAGAACATATATACATTTCATTAGAGTGGAATTTAAAAATTGGGAACAATTATAGGTTCAACATAAACTATATTATTTTGTTAAGTAGTATGATGAAATCGTTTTTTCAATGAGTATGAAATTTTAGACTATTGAATTTACAACATTACTATATTTCTCATATTATTAAAATGTAATGCATTTATACTTAATAGAAACCAATTAAATTTATCAAAATCATATTTATAAATTAAAAATCATAGAATCATCCCTGAATTGAGGTAATTAATGATAGAATATAGTATTCCTTGGAGTTGGTAGTCCACATGTACGTATGGATTATGATTTATTATTTTATAGAATTAGGAAAAAGTGTAATAGTGTTATTAAATTTAGAATTAAATGTAACTCCTAAATATCATACTGATATATTAAATTAATTATAATGATCATCCATGTTGGGTGGTTAGGGAAAACAAATCACACTGTATCATGGAGGAGGTAGTCCTCACGTACACATGATTAAGGTTTCCACTTTCCTTCTATAATGGGGAAAATAATAGATAATATATAACTACTAAACATGAATAAAATTTAGTATTTTGGTAATACACGTGATATCATGTCATTATGGGGTATTTAAGTATAATGGAAACACATATATATGGAAAATAATTAAAGACTAAGATGTACCTGTAGATTTTGAATATTCAGTTTAAGTACTTATATTATATAAAGGACATTGGAGAATATACAATTACCATAACAATACTAATGGAATGGAATTTTATGGGAATTAAATAGGGAATATTGACATATGTATTCAACATTTGTAGGGAAGACATGAAAGGGTGGTGAGAGGACCCATTTATAAGTTGAAATAATGGAATTTTTCTAAATATAACCACATTATATAAATATAGAACATGCTAAGTATTTCAGGTCACTCAAAAAATAGAAAAAATTAATTATAACTTAATATAAAATCTATAATCCCAAACCACACATTTTTACATATTCTTGTAACATGCTTTAATCCCTTTCCCAATAGATTTTTTACGCATACTATTTTTTATATCAACACAAATACTAATTTTTATCTAGGTAATAATTAATTATTGAGTTAAAATATAGCAATTAATGATATGTGATTTGGAACAATTGATTCAAAATCTAAAAAAAATTATCTGAGGGAATTTCTATGTGTAAGAAAAATTATTTTTAGCATAACAAATAAAATGCATATAAACCTATTTTTAGAAAAAAAAAATTATTTTTATGATTATAAATTATTGTTATAAGGACCCAGCCTGAAACATTAAATAATCTTCAATTAAATGAATAATTCACATTGAGTATCTTTTTTGGTTTAGATTTTTAGATAATTATTCTATAATTATTACATATCAACTTGAAAATTACAAGTACACACTACTACTCAGTATCAATTTTTCTCAAAAAATAAAAACTCTTAAAAAACATGTCTAGTTACATGTTTTAGATAGCATGAATTTTCCTTGATCCCATCCTTGACAGTATTCATCTTTAAGTCCTATGGAATAAATTTCAAAAACTTTTTATAATCATAAAATTCTTAGTAAGTGTTATAAAATAAGGAAGGAAAAAATTAGCCCATCAATAAATAAAAATCAATGAAATCATACTTTTCAATCATAACACACCTTACGAAATCATAAGATTTATGAATTACACACAAAAATAATAAATTATAAAGGTAACTTATCGCATTTATAACATACATACATTATAGATATCATAGCTACATAAGGAGTCGCATTTTGAATACCCATCACAGTATATTCCCTAAATATATTATCATAAACATTAACGTTTACCTCTGCCATGTTACCTAATGCATTGACGAGCTATCTCAGGATCACCCTCCCTAGGTTTATCACGGAACCACCTATATACGTAAAAAATGATCAATTACCATATCATAATCACAACACATAACATAAGAATAAATTAAAGATAACATTTCCACATTCCAATCACAATATATCATATCATGATTTTGAATTAAACAATTCTTTATCAAACAATTTTCAAAACCATTAAAACATTTAGTAAATATATTTTTGTATCAATGTGTCTCATACCACATTGAAACATTTAAATAAAGTATCATTTGAAAATATTAATGTATATATAAATAAATACTTAAAACCATTTTTAAAACATGGAAATTAATGATAAATAATTTGAAGAATAAATGTTTAAATCATTTAAAACAATATTATAGTTAAAGAGTTTTTAACAATATGAGAGAATCATGAATACAAATAATTGAAGAAATAAATTTTAATAAGAACTTTATAATATCATGAGAATAAATGGATTCACGATATAATATGCCAAAGGACATTACATACACCATATAAGAGTGAATTAGTGCATAACAACAATGAAGTCTCAATGGAATGTAAATTATAATGAAAGCCCTTATAAAACTGTATCTTTAGATTATGGATAAATGAATTACATAAAAATGTGTGAAAAATATAAATAAACTAAATAATATTGGATATTATTTGTAAATAAATCATAGGAAATTCACACATGTTCCTTTTAAGACAAAACCAATGATTTGTATGTTTAACACAATGAATGGAAATTGAGTTAAAGTTAATCTTATCAAGTTCATATCGATGAAATGAGAATTTGACAATGGAGTGATTATGTGTACCAAAAGTATTTCCACACAAATGGGAGTGTAAATTAATACATAAATAAATAAATAGTGATTCCACACATAATCATATCATGACATAATTATAAATTAGAAGATTAACCCAAGGAATAGAAATTGGGATAAAAGGTTCTCTTACCAATTTGGTAACTTACAAAAACAAACAACCCATGAAAGAAGTATCATCAAATGAAGAAGTAAATTATTATAAATTGAATAATATTACACAATGAATACACTCATGGGAGGTAAATACTCCACACAAAAGTAAATAGTGGAAAATATAGCATGAATCTCATGGGAATAAAAAGTGAGATGAAAATTCCTTACCACGTTGTAATCAATTGAGTCATATGACCAAAATTAAACAACCACCAAATGAATAAAATAATGAAATTAATATAAATATGATCATGATAATATATATTAAATGGAAGTACATAATACACCACATGCAATAAATTATTCGCGAACAATAGAAATCTCACGGAATTTGAAAGTGAGATAAAAAATCCATTACCTCGTGTCTGACATGACTCGTTTGTTCCTTATTCTTCTTGAATAATAAACTAATGATGATTTATAATTTCTTAATAACCTTTTTCATGTTTTTTATTGCTTTTATATAACTTATTACAATGTTATAAACATTTTGTAATCAATTATGTTAATAACATTTGTAATGTCTATATTTGGTACTCGAGTCAAAAATGTACTTCTTATAATTAAAAGTTGTTAACATAGTCAAAATTTAATTACATACAGAATAATATTCATGATTTAGATATCATATATATCATATATATATATATTATATACATGTATTTATAATAGTACATAATATTTGGAGGTAAGAAATGAAATGCACTGTTCATGGATACGGTAAGTCGTACGTACGCATGAACCCTACTTTCATTTCTATTTCGTATTTTAATTGAATGAAAACATAATGAAACATAGTTAAATTATAATTCCTGTTTAATATCATATATAATTTCAATAAATACCTCCTTTATAAGTCCCATGTATGGTATGAACGAGTCATATCACATTGAGGGTGCGGTAGTCCGCACTTTCACAAATGAAATTATCACTTTTACTCATAATGGAAACCTTAAAGGTATGATATAAATTAAAAATACATAATAATAAATAAAAATAAACCTAATATATATCATATATAAATAATGTTTCATCATAATGGCCACGATATGTTGTGGGAGAAGATAACTGAACAATCATCGTTTCTTGAGGCGTTAGTTTTCCATTCACATAATCATTATGTTTTTTACCCATTAGATGGAGGTGTGTGTAAGTGTAGTTACAATAATTATCACAAAAACATCCAAGTATATTGATGATATTTGTGTTGTTATAATATAAATGAATAAAAAATAGTTTAGGGTTTGTAGAAGTAAAATATATGAAAAGAAGTTAAGAGAAAATCTTACCCTTAATTTGGGTAACTTAATTTAGTTTAAACCAAAAAGACTGCTTGATGTGACTTATGCCTAAGTTAAGGCTTATAGATCGAATATAGGGATCTTGAGAGCTTATTTGGGCATATTTGGACGAGCCAATCTGCTTTAGAGGTCTGAGGAATGAGTTTGAAGTGAGGGTTTTTTATAAGGGGGGGAGGGGCTATTTAGGAAAATGTGAAAATATTATTTTATTATATAATTATTTTAGTTTTTTAAATAACCAATACTCATTAAGGTCGAATATAAGATGACTCATGGTCTAAATAAAATCATCCAATAATAATTGGACACGTTTTGTATGTTATTTTAATATTTATGATATTATGTATTTAAATCATTTATTAATGAGGTAAATACTAACCCATTTTTGTATCATAAATAATTTTATTTATTTGATGTATAAAAATTATAAAAAAATACCCTGATGTAAAAAATCCTTTTAAAATTCCAATTAATATTTATAGTCCAATATATAACTTAAATAACCCCATGTAAATATTAATTTACTAAAATATATTTTTTTGTGTCATTTTTGCCTTTACATAAAGATAATTTAAAATAATTGTCATTATCACTCTCAAGTGGCTCTATGAGGTCCCAAAAATGACCCAATGATTACCATGGTTTTCCATGACTCATCCAATAAGGTTAGGACACTTTTTAAGCTAATTTTGTACTATTATAATATTCTTTTTACATTGAATTACCCTATTTACCTTTAAACGCGTCAAATAAATGTCACAAGATTCTATTTACCAAAAATTATTTTCATCTTATTTAACCACATTTTACTTACTAATAACAACCATATATGTCAGATTTTGAAAATTCAATCCATAGAAGTGGTAAAATTTCATTTAAATGAAAATTTCAGTTTTTAACTACTACTTAGAGGTTTCAATATTCATAAAAAATTGTAGTTTTTCAGAAAACATCCCAAAATTCAGCCTAATCAATATTTGATGTTTTGAATTAAAAATTTATGTCTGTTATAAAAATTTCAAAACATATAAGTTTCATTAATTAATTTAAAATTAATTCTAGTTATCAAAATAAATAGAATGTTTTTAAGAAACCATATCTATCAAAAGATTAACACTTGTTTATGCCCAATTTCAATGTGAAATTCATTCCAATGACCAACATTAGATTAAATGGTAAGAATATAATCTAATTACACATTAAAACAAATTAAAAATATAATATAAACATATTAAAAAATTATACTAAAAGGCACTTTTGAATTAAGATACAATATTCTTCACTATTCATAAAAAATGAATTTTATCAGAAAAATACCAATAATTTTCCAAAAGTATAATTTGATGTCCTGATTCAAAAAAAGAATTTTATTTTTTCAAATGGAACTATTAAAAATTACCAAAATTATATTTAAAGATGGTTATCCATTAAAAGGTGGGAAATCATCCTTTAAAAGTAAATAATGTTCAAAATTAGATTCATTCACATTTTAAGCCTCTAACTTTTATTAGATAAATGTAAAAACATTTAACAAACATATATAATCATGTTTAGTTAGTTTTACTCATTACATCCATTACAATGATTAGGTTTTAACTACCATTTAAAATAATAATAAAATATTATTAGTATGAAATGTAAGATTTCAAAGAAACCCATTATTGTGTATCGGGTAAGCCATCGAACATAGAATCCATTTTAAAGTAGAATTAATATTTAGTTCACAAATATTAATAAATATGAAAAATATTATGTTCCTTATTTACCTGTGATGTTCCATCCATCCCCCCTTTTGGAAATTTCTTCTTTTCAATTTTAAAAATTGGCTTGGAAACTTCATTAAAAGTCCCACATCAGAAAAGAGTCAATAAAACTATCACGTTAAAAAAAAGAATGAAATGTACAAAGGTCACTCGAGATAACACATACTAAGATTTCATGAAGGAAAACATAGATATGGAAGAGTGAACAAACTATCGTGTTCTAATGGAGAGTTACAGAAAACATGATTAAGAGAAATATAACCCCCATAAAATCTCAAACTTATGATTTGTTAAATGGTCTTTGATTACCCAGAAGGAAACGTAAACCAACAAAGTTTTTGCTTTACATTCCTTTTCATAATTTTTAGGAATTCAATTACTTCAAAGAATAATAACATAAGGAAATATACTTACCTTCAAGTAGGGTTTCATCCTTGAATAAGTTTCTAGCAAAAATTAATCTTTTCTCCAAACAATGATCATTGAAAATGACTTGGTAGCATCAAAATAACAAGAACCATCTTCTAGAGAATCACATAATCCAAAAAAGAAGAACTTTATATTTATCTTGTGTTTAGACATCAACTAATATCCAAAAGGTTAGTGTGAGATATGATCATACCCAAAAAAGATAATCTTTTACAAAATGATAAACTTCTCTTAATCTCCATAATGTGTAATGCAATAACCAAAGTTTAACCAAGTACATTTAATAAAAAATTGTCCATAAAATTCATCAAAAGTAATCAAAACTAATATTGAAACCCAAATCTCATAGGGAATTAATTACATAATCTTCCAAGATAAATATTAACATTTATCTCCAAATAACACCAGTTACTCATAAAGACTCATATTGAAAAGTAATTAACCTAATCACATATTCTCCATGATTGGTTAATCATTTTTATAAATAAAATAAATCATTATATGTCCATAATAAAACCTTAGATTCTTCCAAACTAAAATTTCAACAATTATTTGACAATTTAAATCCCATTGTATTATATTTTCCATAGGCATATAGTGTGTTCTCAAAAGAGAGAACGACTTCTATAAAAACCTTTATCACTTAATCACTAAATAATTTTCATGTACTATGTATATCCAATTGATAAAACTTTTGTTCCAAAAATCAAATTATTATTGTTCCATAAAATAATTTTACTAAAATAATAAGTCATACTAACCAGGGAATTCATGTAGGCTAGTGGTAGGAGATGTGCTCTTGTCTCCCTTCAGATTTGGGTTCGATTACTATTGCCATGTCGGATGCGATGGGTTGTCACCCATCCTACAGGTTGTCTTTTTTATAAAACTCAAAAGTAACCCTAACATGTTTTAACCTCCATGGTTTCTTTAAACCTCTCATTATCATCCAAATTAATTTTGATCTTAATAGATTAATTCTTGATGTCTTATATATATAGTTATTTTTCTATTTCACCACTATATGGTAAAATAAAAGGACCCCCAAAATGAAGAACATCATACATTGATCATGGTGTTCATTTGGTTTCATAGTCATATAGTTCACATATGTAGAAGGTCCATGCAATGCAACAATGATTTAATGATCCTTCATAATAATTTTATTTCTTCATACAAATACACCTCATACAACATGGGTCACATGGGTGTTCACAGAAAAATATTTTTGGAAAATAATCATGTATGACATATAATTTCAAAACATCTGATAAAACATGATTTCTATAAAACAGTCAGACATAATTTGAGTTGAACCTTTCAATTAATGGTCATTTTAAAATACCATAGGTATGTTATGAGAGCATATATTGTAAAATTAAATATAAATAGTTTTTTCAAGGGTATCCTTCTTCAGCACTTTTTTCAAAATCATAATATGCTTCAAAATCTAGTGATAAGGTAAAATATTTGAAAATTCCTTGAAAATATTTACCTTTCTTGAAAATACGAGAATATTGTTAATATAGGATTTGTTTAAATACAACCCCTGATCCATGATGATAATGAGGTACAGTGGAGGTGTTTGATATCTCAAAAAACTTCTTGAAATGAGTTGTATGCTAGAAAACGTTTCAATATAATTTGAACATGACTTTGCAATAATTATTGCATGCAAGTCATCAGGAAGAGATAGGAATGTCATTTGAGATCCTACTCCTTCCATTTGTACCTAAAATTCATTGGTCTAAAAAATTTATAAAATAAGGATTTAATGGAAATAATAGACATACGGACTAACCATGTGTTTAAAGAAACCTCATAATCCCTAAATTTGTCAAAATCGACCTCTGATACCAACTATAATGACCTATCCATGAACATTACATACTCCTAAATTAAATGAAATATTCACATTGAGTATCTTTTCAGGTTTAGAGTTTTTGAGAATTAGGCCTTAAATATTACGTATCAACTTGAAAATTACATGTACATGCTACTACTTAGTATCCATTTTATTTCATAAAATAAAAACTCTTAAAAAGAACCATATCTTGTTCCATGTTTTAGACATCATGCCTTTTCCTTTATCCCATCCTTGACACTATTCATCTTTATGTGCTATGAAATACATTTTAAAAACTTGGAATGAGTATAAAAATCACTGTAAGGGTTATAAAATAATTAATCAAAGCATTATCCCATCATTAAATACAAATCAATGAAACCATACTTTTAAATCATAACAAACCTTACGAAATCATAATATTTATGAATAAGACACACAAATCATAAATCATAAAGGTAACTTATGGAATTCATAATATACATACTTTATAGAAATCATATCTACATAGGAAGTCACATTTGGAATAACCATCACAGTATATTCCCTAAATCTCTTAGGAGAAACATTAACTTTTACCTCTGTCACGTTACCCAATGCATTGGAGAGATATCTCGAGCTCACATGCCCTAGGTTAATCAGGGACCCACCCGTATACGTAAACAATGCCCAACAACCATAATATAATCATAACACATAACACAAGAATAATGAGAAGATATCATTTCCACATTCCAATCACAATATATCATATCATGATATATAAATATACAATTCTTTATCAAACCATTTTCAAAACCATTTAAAACATTTAATAAATAGATTTTTGAATCAAAGTGTCCCATACCACTTTGAAACCTTTAAATAAATTTTCAATTGAAAACATTAATGTACATATAAATAAATCCTTAAAACCATTTTTAAATCATTGACATTAATGATAATGATTTAGTTTAGTAAATCTTTAATTCATTTAAAATGATAATTTAGTTAAAGAGTTTTTAACAAAATGAGAGACTCTTGAATACAAATAATTGAGAAATAAAATTGAATCTGAACTTCATAATATCATGAGAATAAAGGTATTCATGATATAATATGCCAAAGTATAGTATATACACCATATAAAAGTGAATTAGTGTATAACAACAAAGAAGTTTCAATTGAATGTAAACTAAGACGAAATCCCTTATAAAAACCATATCATTAGATTAATGATAAATCAATAACATAATAATGTGTGACCAATATAAATACACTAAATATGATTAGAGATTTAGTGTAAATCAATCATAGGAAATTCACACATTTTCTTTTTAAGACAACACCAGTGACTTGGATGTTTAACTCAATGAATGGAAATTAAGTTAAAACTACTCTTATCATGTTCATATTAATTACTTGAGAATTTATCAATGGAGTTATTATGTGTATCAAAAGTATATACACTCAAAGGGTTATGGAAATTACAAAATATTTATTTATTTATTTATTCCACACATAATCATATCATGAAATAATTAATTATTAGAAGATTAACCCAAGGAATAAAAATTGGGTTAAAAGGTTCTCTTACCGATTTGGTAACTTAAGAAAAGATAAAAACCAAGAAAGAAATATTATAAAATTAAAATTTATGTACCCACAAATTGATGTATATTACAAAATTAATACACTAATGGGTAGTACATACACCACACAAAAGGAAATATTGGTAAATATAGCATGAATCACACGGGAATAAATAGTGAGATGAAAATCTGGTACGATGTTGTAATCAATCGAGTCGTAAGACCAAAAGTTAACAACCACCAAATGATTCCAAGAATAACATGAATATAATGATGATCATGATAATATATATCAAATATCTGTATAATATAAACCACATTCAATAAATTAGTGTTGAACAATAGAAATATCGTGGAATTGAAAGTGAGGTAAGAAATCCTTTACCTCGTGACTGACATGACTCGTTTGTTCCTTGTTCTTCCTAAATAATAAACAAAATTTAATTTAGACTTTCTTAAGAACATGTTCTAAGTTTATTATTCTTTTTTATATCACTTATTACAATGTTATAAACATTATGTAATCATTTATGTTAATAACATTTGTTTTGACGATATTGGGTACTTGAGTAAAAAATGGATTTCTTATAATTAAAAGTTGTTAACATAGGAAAAAGATAATTATATACATAATGATATTAATGATTTAGATATCATATATATCAAATATATCTAATATATACATGTATTTATAATATTACATAACATTTGGAGTTATGAAATTAAATGCACCGTTCATAGAGACGGTAATCCGTACGTACGCATGAACACTACTTTCATTTCTATTTCATATTTTCATTGAATGAAAACATAATTATACATAGTTATATTATAATTAATGTATAATATCATACATAATTTCATCAAAACCATCCTTTATATGTCCCACATCTGGTATTAATGAGTCGTATCCCTTTGAGGGGGCGGTAGTCCGCACTTCCTCAAATGAATTTATCGAGTTTACTCATAATGGAAACCAAATAGGTTTTATATACATTAAAAATACATAAGAATAAAGAAAAAATAAAATTAATATATATCATATGTAAATATAGTGCCATCATAATGGTCACCAGATGAGCTGGTAAGAGAAAATTGAATGATCATCGTTTCGTGAGGCGTTAGTTTTACATCCATAGAAATAGTATATTCTTTCCCCATTATATGGAGGATTGTGTAAGTGTACTTCAAATACATCTCATAAAAACATTATAGTGTATTTAGGATACTTTTTTTGTTATAAAATAATGGAATTAAACATATTTTAGGGGTTTTAGAAGTAAAATAAATGAGAATAAGTTAAGAGAAAATGCTACCTTTAATTTGGGAAACTCCGTTTGGATTAAAACAAAAGGACTACTGGAAGTGGATTATTACTAAAGTAAGGCTCATAGGTAGAAGATATGGATATTGAGTGATTATTTGGTCTGGTTTTGGATTATACAAGGGGCTTGAGAGGTGTGAGGAATGAGTTATAAGTGAGGGATTTTTATAAGGCGGAGGAGGGGCTCTTTAGAAAAGTGTGAAAATATTATTTTGTTATATAATTATTTTCTATTTGTAAAAATCAAAATCACTTTAAGGTCTAATATAAGATGACTCATGGTCAAAATAAAATCATCCAATAATAATTTGATAGGTTTGGTATTTTATTTTAATAATTATAATGTTATTTTTTAAATCGTTTATTAATGAGGTAAATACTGCATCATTATTGTATCATAAATAATTTTATTTATTTTTTGTCTAAAAATTATGAAAAAACAACCATGATGTATGAAATTTCATTATATTCCCAATGAATTTTTATATTCTAAAATATAACTTACATAACCCAATTTAAGAATTAATTTACTAAAATATATTTGTTTGTGTCATTTTTTCCTTTATATATTGTTAATTAAAATAATGGGTCATTATCACTACCATGTGGATCCATAGTGTCCCAAAATAGTTACAAGGATTAAAATGGTCGTCCATGACTCAAAAAATAATTTTAAGACAAGTTTTAATGTAATTTGAATTGTTATAATATACATTTTACCTTGAATTACCCTATTTACCTTTAACCGCGTTAAACAAATGTCAAAAGTTCCTATTAACCAAAAATTATTTTCATCTTAAATAACCACATTTTACTTACTAATAACAACCATGTATGTCATATTTTTGAAATTCAATCCTTGGAATCAGTAAAATTTTATTTAAATGAAAATGTCAATTTCTAACTACTACTTAGTGGTTTCACTATTCATCAAAAATTGAAGTTTTTCATAAAAATACAAAAACAATTAGCATAAGTTATATTTGATATTCTGAATTAAAAAATTATATATATTTTACTAAATTAAAAACATATAAGTTTTATTAATTAATTAACAATTAGTTACGGTTATCAAAACAAATAGCATGTTTTTAAGAAACAATATCTATCAAAAGATTAACATTAGTTTATGCCCAATTTCAAAGTGAAATTAATTACAATGACCAAAATTGTATTAAATGGTAAAAATATAATATAATTACACTTTAAAACCAATTAAAATGATAATATAACCATATAAATATATTATATTAAAATTAACTTTTGAATTAAAATACATTATTTTTCACTATACATAAAAATAAAATTTTATCAGAAAAATAACAAGAAAATACTCAAAGTAAATTTTGATGTCCCGATTCTAAAGAAGAATTTTATTTTGTCAAATGGAACATATAAAAGTGACCAAAACTATATTTAAAGTCGATTCTCCATTAAAAGGAGGTAAATCAAGCTTTTAAAGTAAATTATGCTTAAAATAAGATTCATTCACATTTTATGCCTATAAATTTCATTGGATAAAGGTAAAAACATTTAACAAACATATATAATAATATTGTAGTTAGTTCTATTCATTCCCTCCAATACAACAGCTAGGTGTTAACTACCATTTAATATAATAATATTATATTATTAGTGTGCAACTTAAGATTTCAAAGAAATTCATTTGTTGTGTATCGGGTACGCCATCGAACATAACTTCCCCTTTAAAGTAGAATTAATAATTAGTTCACAAATAATAATAAATATGAAAGATTTCGTATTCTTTATTTACATGTGGTGTTACAATAGTAGTGTTACATTATCATTGTATTGGGTTTTCAAGATTTAAATTATGCTATTATAATAAAATATGACATTTATTTATTAATCAAGGAATGGTAAAACAATATTTAACAAATATAATATAAAATTAAAAGGAAATAATGAAATCTACATTTATTAGAAAATATTATATATATTGTAATAGATATGTTTATCTAAATTCATAATATCATTATGAAAAAAATATATATTTAAAAAATATACATATTTTACCACAAAATTTTATTTTCAATACATTATGTTATACATTAAACATTATATAGAGACATGCGCTATGATTTTAGTAAAAATGTGTTCTAAACTATTCCACTAAAAACAAATTAATTAAGAAAATTATCAAAAATTAATTGTAAGTTATATTTTAAATGTTAAATATATAAATTAGGTTCATTTTATGAAATGGTAACTTTAAAATAAGTATTTTTTCTTATTTAAATTAATATTAAAAAATATAATGTAAATTTATTTTTTGGAAAAATAAAATTTTTAATACCAAATTTTTGTAAACATATATCATATAAAGTTAATATTAATTTAAATTTGACATATTTGTTTATAAATATAATTATTTTAAATTATGAAAAACATTTACATGTTATTATAACAAAATGAATTACTTTTTAAAATTGGTTATTTAAAAGGCATTATTTTTAAAATATAAATATAGAAACAATTTTCATTATTATTATAATTTAATTACTAATAAATATATTCATCATGTCATCTTTATATTATATTGTTTTTTAATCAGATTTTGCATTAGTTTAGTGTTGTTAATGACAAAATCTATCCAAGAGAATATTAATTTAAGAGATCCAAAACCTTTGGTCAATACATTTTACCCGTATAAACAAATTACAACCTCAAAATTAAAAATATTACTCCCTGATTAATGTTGATGCGGGTAATTCTAAGATATTTATCATTTGTGACATGACATATACCTTACTTCTGTGGGATGTATTTAGGTATATTTTTTTCCACAAAAAAACAAAACGTATATCATACTATCATGGAAATATGTTATTACATGCCATAATCATACATTCTGTAAGATTTTCCATTCTCAAAATAATTTAAATATATATGAAATTAAATAATATCCAATAAATATATTCTTTCCCAAATTATAAATATATTAATCTGTCAAATTATATGAATCACTATGTATTAAAATCACACACTATCCATTTTATAACACAATAAAAAAATTGAGTTGAAAGTCACAAAAAAAAAATCAAAAGTTACTTTTCAATCCCAAGCATTCCAATATTATCTATATTAATATTTTAAAATCAGCCAAGCCTTTATTATATGAAAAAATAACTAAACTACACTGTTATACAAAAAATTGAGACAAAATCAGGGAAAATCATTCTTTTTCCTCATTTCTATAATTTTCTAATTATATCTCTAAGAGTAATCTCACAGTACCCTAAAAGGAATTATTATTGGATTTAAGGACTAGGTATATAAGATAATTAATTTAGAATATTTCTGAACATATAGAAATAATTAGGCCACACAAAAATACTTATAGGCTTATAATAAGTTGCAAATGACTTCATATATTTTGAAAATGGAAACAATAGAATTGGATCATCTTATATGGTATGAAAAGATACTCATAATAGATAATGAATAAATATACTTAATTAGAATATTTAGAGTATATGAGTAATATCTGCATAGAGAAGAAACAGATACCAAACAAATCATATACCATAGTCATGGAATAATTCATTAGGAAAAAAATTAATGAATCAAAATACTGTTAAAATAATATTATATGATCATGATCCATGTGATCATAACATTCAAATGTGAATAAGAAAAAATAACGTCTTTCTTCGTATGTGACCAAATTATTATCCTATGGAAACAAAACAATCTTGAGAAACACCATCAATTTTCATGCTAATGAGAAACTAAAATAGAATTTTGAATACTTATATCAAGATATATATTTTTCTCTAATTCATTGTGGGTGTTATAGGACCCTATCCATTATCATACATAATTATGAAAACCACTTTAAGATCATTCATTGATAAAATCATAATAAACAGATAGAAATTAAATTTTTTTTATAAAATTAGAATATCAAAATCATTCAATTTTTTAGCATAATAAATGGAAGTAAATTTTTTTCATTTTATATTTAAATGTAACCTTATAATGAAATCATTTATAATTATAACTAGATAAACAGATGAAAAATAAATTGGTTTCCAATGACATACAGTAATTTTATACATAATAACATTTAATAAATAAAAAAAGGCATATGTTATTTAAACCATATAGAAAAATTTATATGGTTATGATGATAATTTTCCATGTCAATTGTTCTGTGACATTTAGGTTAACACACATTAATTAATGGATTAAAAAAACAGGGAATTCCTAGGGAAATTTTATTAGAAGGAAAATATGGTTGTACAATAAAGAAGTTTAGTCTTGAAAAAGGTTAATGTATCATTCATCCAAAATAAATTTATATAACATAATCCATCAAAGTACTAAAGGGGGATATTTTAATTTTGAATAAATTCCTCAACAAAGTATTTGATACTTCGAGGAAAAATGGTTTATATGAAATTAAATTCCTCACATATTTAGAAAAACAATTTTTGAAATAATAAATATCAATGGGATTTTGGAATTATTTTTAAATCAATATTTCATAAAATTATATGAAAATATATTTATTTTTTAAAAAATTGAAATCACATGAGGTATGCTTCATTTATGATGAATTCATTTTTTTGAAATATGTGTTTAATCAAAAAAACATAAATAATAGAATATTTATGAAACTTTAAAATACAACAAACCATAAAATTTTATTATGAACTATTTAATTATAGAAATGTATTATAAAATGACTTTAACCAATTATTTAAGAAAATATTACAATTTTTAAAAGGCATCTATTTAATAAAGAAAAGAAATAGTGGAGTTTCTTAGCTATCATGTAATGGTAGGTGCAGTGTACATACAATTAGTACATTTTGATTCCATGAGGAGAAAAATAGAGAGACATTAATTAAATCCTCAAGAGTAAATAGTGGATAATAAAATGAAAGGGAATTTTTTAAAAACTTTAAAAAAAATTACCTATATAGATTATCTTTCAAATAAAGAATCTATTTGATATTTAGATAGGATAATAGACCATCCTGATATTGGTATCATAACAATCATAAGAGATTCATAGAAATAACATGAAATAAATAATAAAATATCAATAAATTTATGATATTCACAACAATTAAATCAACATGAGAGTGAAAATTGACTTATAAAAATGATCATGTGAAATATTAACCATTACTCATGGATTTAAAAATGGGATAAATAATATCCTTAAAACCATATATACTATTGATTCAAAACCCCTTGGATAAAATGATTTTAAAATAGACAATAATTTCCATGAATCAATAGAGGATCATGATAAAAAAATATTAATTGGGATTTAGATAAACCATTACAAATAAAATTAGGCTTCAAATAAAAAAGTATTACACAAATTGTGAAAATTAGGGATAGGAAACTCTTACACTTTTTCCCTTCACAAATGAACACACTATATTCTCAGGTATAACCTTATTCATATAAATAAAAATATATAGTCTTTTATTATGATTATTCTATATTTATATATTATATATGTATTACTAATTTTAAATATTTATTTTGTTGGGAAAAATCCCTCAAGATAACATTGCAGCATTTTTGGGTTGATTATGTTTGTTGACAACGTAGGTTTCCATGGTGAATTGTCGAGTTCTAGAGAAGTTGTTGAAAATCAATGTTTACAAAGAACCATGACAATGTAATGGATGATCTGGAGGCAGTAAAAAAAGCAGTACAAGGTGGCGCCATTTTGGAGATTGGTGAGCATTAAGAAAATTGGATATCCTTGAAGATCTTATTTAAATATTGAAAAGTCCTGAGTTTCGAGAAGATAGGCTTCATGGATTGGATTTCTCGAAGACTATAAATATGACTGCGGTGATTCATTGTGATTACGTCAAGCTACACAAGCGACAGAGTTGAAGAGAATTATGGTGGCTAAGGGAATTGCGAGTGGAGCATCGCGTAGAAGGCGTGAAGGAATTGATGGGATGCTCTGCAATTATGACGGGATCCACGATCGGAAAATTGTCATGGTGGTTCGTGATTTTGAGATAATTTGGGCGGGAACATTGGAGCTTCACGATTTGAGATGATGTGGCGTTGAATTCTCATGGAAGGGTTGAGGGTTGGTGGAATCACCTATAAATAGGCATAGATCCCCTCATGATAAGTAAAGAGAATTTTCAGAGAAAATATTTTTGATCTCGATTCACGAATGTGGTTCGCGATGGTAGTGTGATTCGCGAAATAAGAGCTTTGTGAAATAAGAGCTTCACAGCATCTATTCTAGATCTATGAAACTTGCGAACACATCATTGCCTCATTGTGCTTAGAGGGGAAAGTCGCTCTAAGACTACATGAGCTTCATGAGAGTGCTTCGCGAGAGTTCTTTGCGAAATGGTAGGAGCATCGTGAAGGCCAGTTTGAGCTTCATGATATTGGGAGCCTCGCAAAGTAGGGTGCTTTTTGAAGGTGTTTCCAAAGTGAGTTTCCCGGTGTTTAGGGGAAAAGGGGTATTAATCAATGGATGAGCATTAAAAATAAATAGATCATCCGCATATAGTGGATGATGCAGTCATTATTGGTAATGAAGAGACCTATATGTCTATATACTGTGATTGGATCTTCTAAAAATGAAGTGAGCTCACTTCAGTTGAAATAGCAGTGAGTTCTCAAATTGTGTTTGGTTGTAAACCAGGAGGGACCGTGAGTCCGATTCGACCATGTAAACAACAGTGTGCTTATAGTGGAATTGGTACATCAGTACATAGTCTATGTATACTCCATGGACATAGCCTAGTGAGGGTGAACTAAGTAAAAATTAATGTGTCCTCTGCATGCTTTAAGGTTTGTTCAAACTCTACATCGGGAAGGAGGGAGAAGAGGGTTTTTTCTAACATCAAAACATGATCAAAAGGGGAAGTCGTTTTAATCTGTCAAACACTAATTCACCCCTCCTCATGGGGTATCTAGCCTAGTGAACCTAATATATTTTTATTAATCTTGATCGTTTCAAAATAGTTTCATATTAGTAATGATATACATCATTTTCTCCAAATTTTCATATTTCATAACTAATTAAAGTAACTAATGTTACAATTGATTTTATTTATTTGTTATAATTTTATTATATTAGTATTATGTTAATGATACTTATATAGGATTTTAGCAATTAGCATGGTTTGATGAATTTTAAAGAATAAAAGTGTATATCATAATTGATGAGAATAATATTCGTGTTAACCTTCCATAAAAAAAATGAGATCATTATATACATATTTATAGTATATATCACTGTATTTATTCTCTCATAGTCATTGAATGATATTATTATATAGAATTTTTGAATAATGATGTTAAATTAACCCAAAAAAGAATATGTCATATGTAATGGATTTTTATGATGCGATTTATTTAAAATATTATTTTCAGAGAATGATTTTTTTCTCATTTCGCTTATATTACAGAAATATATAATAATTAACAATAAATATTAGAATAAAATAAGATATAAATGTTATTAAATAATATATATGTATATATAGATTATTTTTTTCACTTTAGTACACAATTTTAAATAGTTGAATTTAAAATAGTTTATTATTTCTCATATTTTCAAATTTATATCGAATTATATGTAACGCTCCTACCCCAGTTACACAGAGTCGGTGCATTACTACGTATCGTTGGAATGATCACAAAATATTATGTCTCAAAAGACCGATTTGTTTAGTATCCTTGGAATCATTAGATACATTCATAAAGTTTACATTACACCATAATATGAAAAACTACAAAAACATATTGTCTCCATAGACTACACCCATATCCTCATAATATCCCTTCAGGTCATTCATAAAATACTTTTTCATATCCTAGGAAAAATAAAACATAGAAAGGGGTGATCTCAGATGATCAGTAAGGATAAAAATATAGCGGAATCTTTCGTAAATAAGAATAAACATTTAAGACAGTATATAACTAAAACAAAAGCCTTTTAAACATGAACTTTAGCAAAATATGGGAAATATAAAATGAAATAATTCCATTTACCTATTCACATGGATATTCTACTAGTCGAATAATCACATGAAATATCAATAACCAATTTCATAATGACGGAATGCATAATTCCAGACTATCATACCCACATAGTCAAGTCCTTGTTCCAAGACACTAGTTTGTCTCATGAGACAAACCGATTCATCGAGGAGCTATAGCGGGCTCCACCCGTCACTTACTAATTTACGATGCATTCCCATATGAAAAGGTTTAAACATAACATAAACATTCATATTAAAACTAGCATACAAAATGTCAATACTTTTTTCATAAACCATGAATGGTATAAAAATAACACATCCATAGACAAACATATCACAAAACCTTCAACACAATACGGAAGTTTAGTATCATAATAAATCAACTTCAAATAAGCTTAAAATCCATCAAAGGATGTTGACATAGATGAAATCAAAACTATTTGAGAGAAATATCTCTTTTTATAATCATTTAAAAATCACATAATTATAAAAGAAAAAATTTAATTTGAAAATATTCTTATAATATTGTAAGGGAAGCTTCAATGATTTTATAATGGTGGAAAATATCGGCACCCTCTATATAAGTTAAAAAAATAAATTCTTACCTTAATTTTGTCGAAAAAGATAAAAGGGGCCTTGTTTGGAAAATGACAAAAAGATTCCATTATAAACATCTTATAAAAGTAAAAAAAGGGTATAAATGAATTTATCTCATAGTCTAGTAAATATTGAGAATGTTTTTAAATACATTTTTAACAAACATGGATGTGGATGATAAAGAGGTCCCAGAAGATAATTACGTATAAACAACCTCGAATAATGAAGAGATCGTGAAATAAACCCTTACCTTGTACTTTTCCTTGGTTGAGGGTATGTTAACCACTTGTATAATGGTGAAATAATTATTAATAAATTATACAAGAATCATATTCATTAATATTATATCATATATGATCTTTTAACATTGTTATGTTAATAATATCTTAGTATTATCATCATTTCGGGTGTTAATGGATTCGTTTTCCTTTATATTATTTGTTATGTGAGTCATATTTTTTATGAATGGGATGTATCATATTCATATCCAGAATTATATAATGTTTTTTAACATTATTTTTAATCTTCAAATGAAAATTAGTCATGAATGGATACGATGAAGAATGAATCTCATAGCGTACGTGGAGACGGTAGTCCATACGTACGCACGAGTGGAAATATCATTCTTTCGATATTAAAATAATATACAATTGGATGGATTATCATATATACATAATCATTGTCATTTTATATTTATTATTTAATTCAATTACACATCATTATCATTCCCATCAAACAAATAATGTTTTGAATAACAATTACACCACGACATGGAGACGGTTAGCCGTACGTACGCATGTATGGTGACATGTCAATAAAAGGATGGATAGAATACTGAATATGGTTGTACCATATTTATAATAACATCAGAGTATATATAAGATATTGGATTTATTATTTTATATTGTAAATAACAAAGAAAGAAGAAGTGGAAGAAGAAAAAAACTTGAAAGAGGGTGGTGAAAACATTACCTCTTCTTCAGGTTCTTCCTTTGATTTGATCAAAAGGGATCCATAGGTTGGCTTTATGATTAAACTAAGGCCTCTAGGTTTAATTTAGGTTATTTGAGAGGATATTTGGGCAGTGGATGGCTGAACCAAAAGGATGTTAAGGTATGAAGAATTGGTTAGAAGTGGTGTCCTTTTATAAGGGGGAGGAGGGGATCTTTAGGAAAAAATTAAAGTATTGTTTTATAATAAATTAATATTCGGTTTAAAATGGAATCAAATAGTATTATTTAATGTATATGGTGAGTATGGGTCAAAAACCACTCTACCAATAGATTTTATAAAGGTTTGGGTCACTATATTAACCTTATCTTTTATATTTTACTCTAAGTTAAATAGTTTGACATTTACCATGTCTCTTTGTTTTTTTATATTATATAGTTAATAAACATACTATATACTTACAAGAGACCCCCAAGTGGTTTATTAATGATACAACTATCATTATATAATTCTTTTGGGCGATCCTTAGATTTTTAGGAATATAATATCAATTAATAATATAATATTTGTTTTAAATACTCTTTTATGTCAATTCTGACACTATTGGGTATTTTGTTTTTGATAAATTTATAACAGCATTTTTACTTGAAATAAAATTCATATAACCAATAATAATATGTCATATTAAACATGAAAATTATTTTAATTCATAAAAAGTCTCAAATTACATTTATTTAGATATTTATAATATCAATTATTTTAATATTTCATTAATTATGTCATTTCTGCATCACCATTATGTCATAAATAAATTAACTTATTTAATGTCTATAAATTATAAATAAACTACTATCACTAAGGAATTTTTTTTTTCTTTATAATAAATATTTATAATCGAATTTATCTTATGTATAACCCTATATTAAAAAAATTATTTATTAAACATTGATTTTAATTATTTTAACTCTTCTTTGAATTAAATAACAATAAATGTTCTAATCTAATCTAAGTAGACCAAAGAGGTTTATATTTTATTTATAATGTTGTTTTTTTTTTACTTATACTTATCCAATAGAATTAGGACATGTTTTAGGTTAATAATAATATCATTTTACCCTTAATTAACCTATATACTTTTAACCGTGGTAAATAAAAGAAAAAAGTTACTATTCACCAAAAATTATTTTTATCTTATTAAACAACATTTGACTCCTTGATATTAACTATGCCTCTCAGATTTTTGAAATTTTACTCAGAGAAGAGGTAAAATTATGTTTTATGTGAATTTACGAATTCTCCTAGGAGGTGGGTAAAATACGGTAAAAAGTTCAATGAAATTTTTATATATCTAAAATTATTATAAAATGACCCTAATGAATTAAATTGAACTTATATAGGTATTATGTATCTATTTTGACCTAAAATGAATTTATATAAAATAAATAATTTTTTAAATAAAAAGTTGGTTTCAACCAATAACTCGGTGTTTTTCACTATTCATCTAAAATTGAAAGTCTTCAGAAAAAAACCAAAAATTCACCCTAGGATAATTTCGATATTCCGAATCAAAAATTGAAGTCCAATTTGAAAGATAAAATTTATAAAATTTCAAAAAGTGGTTATTATTATTCATAATGGAAAATTTTATTGGTTGTGGTGTGTTAGAACTCGAAGTTGCGTACAAGACACACTACTGTATTATTCAAAGGGAAACGTACCGTGGAAGATTTGGGTGTTACATTCTCCCCTCATTCAAATAATTGCGTCCTCAAAATTTCTAGAATATTACTGCATAAAAATACTCGGGTGGTTATTCATCATAAGTTCCTTAGGTTCCCACGTAGCCTCTTCCATCTTATGGTTTCTCCATATAACTTTTACCAGGCGAGTCATCTGGTTTCTGCGAACTTGTTCTCTAGTATCAAGAATCATGATGGGCTCTTCGTAATAAGAAAAATCAGGTTCCACTTCTAATTCCTCATAGGTGAGTTTATGCATTGGGTCAGGCATGTATTTTCTCAACAGTGATACGTGGAACACATCGTGAACATTGGAGAGATTTGGAGGCATTTCAAAATGGTAAGTTACAACCCGAATTCGTTCTAGAATTTCGAAAGGTCTAATGTACCTGGGAATAAATTTACCTTTCATACCAAAATGTATAACTCCCTTCCTTGAAGATACCGTCATGAAAACATGATCACCTACCTGAAATTCCAAATACTTCCTTCGATTATTGAAAAATCTCTTCTACCTACATGGAGCTTCTTTGATGTGTTTTTGGATTACCTTCACATTTTCCATCGTTTACTCTACCAGTTCTAGGCCTACGAGTTTTCTTTCACCAACGTCTTCCCAACAGGTTGGTGTGCGATATCGTTTTTTGTATAATGCTTCAAATGGTTCCATCCGAATACTTGAATGGAAGCTATTGTTATAATAAAATTCCACCATAGGTAAATATTGATCCTAGATACACTAAATTTCATGTTAGAAAGATCTCATCATGTCTTCTAAGGTTTGAATAGTCCATTCTGATTTCCCATCAGTTTGGGGGTGGTAGGCAGTGCTCAAATGAAGTTCAGTATGCAGGGCTTTCTGAAGACTTTTCCAAAATCTTGATGTAAAATGGAGATCAAGATCAGAAACAATCGATAGGGGTACTCCATGAAGTCTCACAACTTCATTAATATATAGTTTTTCTAGACTTTCAAGTGGTAGATCTTATCTTATAGAAAGAAAGTGTGCTGACTTGGAAAGACGATCAACAATGACCCATATTGCATCATTCCTTCTGGGAGTCTTTGGTATCCCCATGACAAAGTCAATCGTGATATTATCCCATTTCCACTCAGGTATGGGAAGAGGTTGCATGACTCCTTCAGGATTTTGTCTTCCAGCTTTCACTTGTTGACAAACCAAACATATTGACACAAAATCTGCAATCTCCCTCATCATGTTTTCCCACCAAATATTTTCCTTCAAATCTCTATACATTTTGGTGTTCCCTGGGTTTATAGATAAATTTGAACTATGATCATAATCCAACAATTCTATTTTTAGATCAGGTATATCGGGAACACAAAGTCTCTTCCCAAATTTCAAAATTCTATCTTCATACACGAAGTCACTCAATCTCCAATCATTCACATCTTTAATCTTCTTTTGAAATTCTTCATCATCAGTCTGAGAACTCTTTATCCTTTCTAGTAATGATGGTTTGGAATCCATTTGAAAAAGTATCGATGTTTCACCTTCCTTGGTAATTCCCATATCCATCTTCACTAGATCCATAAAAATTGGATCCCTTTCAACTCTCATCTGGTTCAAAACTCATTGATCCTTTCTACTCAAAGCATCTTACACCATATTTGCCTTCCCTGGGTGGTATTGTATAGTGAAATCATAATCCTTGAGTAATTTGAGCTATCTCCTTTGCCTCATGTTGAGTTCCTTTTGTGATAAAATTTACTTTTAACTCTTGTGATTGGTATATATCTCAAACTTTTCACCATAGAGATGGTGTCTCTATATCTTCAAAGAAAAGATTAGAACTTCAAACTAAAGATCTTGAGTAGGATAGTTTTTCTCATTAATTTTTAGCTGCCGTGATGCATAGGAAATGACCCTATCATTCTGCATAAGGACACAACCAAGTCCTTTCTTTGTAGCATCACTATAAATAACAAAACCATCATTCCCCGATGGTAGAGTCAAGATAAGATCATTGACTAATCTTCTCTTAAGTTCTTCGAAACATTCTTCACACTCTTTTGTCCAAATAAATTTAACCCCATTACGTGTGATCTTCATAAATGGGTTAGCTAATCGGGAAAAATTCTGGACGTAACGTCGGTAATAACCTACTAAACCAATAAAACTACGTGCCATAGTTATACTCGGTGGTGCTATCCATTCTTGGATTGCTCTTGTCTTAGTAGGATCAACAGAGATTTCATCCTTACAGACAATATGGCCATGAAAAGGAATCTCCTGAAGCCAGAATTCACACATTCTAAACTTCCCATATAATTCATGTCTTCTCAGAGTCTTCAATATAATGCGCAAGTGATTTCCATGATCTTCATAGCTTTTGGAGTATACCGATATATCATCAATATATACCACTAAAAATTCTTCAAGATGTTCCTTTAAAATTATGTCCATTAGATCCATGAAAACATAGGGTGCATCAGTCAGCCCAAAAGGCATTACTGCACACTCGTAATGCTTGTACCTAGTTCAAAATGCTTCCTTTGGAATGTCTTCCTTTTCACACACAACTGATGATATCCAGATCGAAGTTCAATCATTGAAAAATATTGAGCTCCATGAATTTGGTCAAATAAATCATCAATGCAAGGTAGGGGACACTTATTTATTATTGTTATAGCATTGATCTGCCTATAGTCAATGCACAATCTCAAAGATCCATATTTCTTTTTAACAAAAAGAATAGGGTCTCCCCATGGAGAAACACTTGGGAGAATAATTACCTTATTACTCAATTCCTATAGTTTTTTCTTTAGTTTAACTAATTCCACAGTGTCCATTCTATAAGGGGTCATCGATATGGGCCTTGAACCATGAATTAAATTAATGGAAAACTCAATTTATCATTTTAGAGGACATCCACGTAAATCTTTTGGAAACACATCTATATATTCTTTCACAATAGGTACATCCTATATTTGAACATTCCTTTCCTCACCCATTGTCATTTCATTCTCTTCCTCCCCAATAATTGAATATAGTTGAGCTACTGGGGGTGGATCTAGATAAGAATTAGGTGGTGAAGATTCTACACTAAAGATAAGGTGTTCTTTATCATCATTATATAAAATCATAACCTTATTCTTCTTAAAATAAATCATCGCATCATGGTCTGAAATCCAATCCATACCAAGGATTATATCAAACTCAATCATAGGTATGACGATGCGATCAATAGATAGAGAATATTTATATGCTCTAATGGGAACTTATTAACAGAACTTTGAAACAATGATACTTCCTTTAAGAGTTTTAACTGACAAATCCCTTGTTAAATAAAATTGTAAATATCTAATTTTCTTTAGAAAACAGTGAAGATATGAATCAATGCGATGATACAGAATCAAATGAAAAATTTGCTAAACTTGAGGAAACCATTAAATTACCTGCCACCACATCTTTTAGAGATTCTACCTCAGTAGTAGTGATATCATAAGCTTGTCCTTGATCCCTTGGCATCTTCTAAGGTAAGTTCTTATGATGTATAAGACATTCATTTTCATGCTGTTCCATATCCCTGTAGTTGTATCATTGATCATCGGTAGCTTCTTTCTTCCCCATACAATCATGATCTTGGTGGCCTTTCTCATCACACATGTAACAGACTCTCATTCCCATCAATCAAGAATCGGGGTGTTTCTTTCCACATTTACTACAGGACGGATATTCAACATTTCCCTTCTTCCCTTTATTTCCATTTCTAGAGTGATTAGAAGATCTCTTCTTCTCTTGCTTTGCTTTAAAGTCCTAAGACTTAGAGAATTCATTTTCTGTCTTGATATCACATGAGACAGTATTTCGTACGACGAGAAGGATTGTGAGACTAATTTTTAATGGAGAAATTGTTTTAACCCATCAAAGAAACGATCAATCTTACTCCTTGGGTTTTGTATCTAATTGGCAGCATGCCTTGCTAACCTTGTAAAGTTAGCCTCATACTTTGCAACATTTTCATCCTCCTTTTTCCTCAGACTCAGAAATTGTCTTTCCATATCTGCTCGATGGTCATGAGGAAATTATTTTTCTAATAAAATATCTTTAAACTCCCTAAATTCCATATTTGATACTTCATCATCTTCTTTCATGTTTTGAATCAATGACCACCGTTGATCAGCATCTCCAGTGAGGAAATAAACGTCCATGACAACTTTTTTTCTTTTGCTACTCCCCAAGGCGTGGAATATTTTTTCTAAGGAATTTATCCATTGCTCAGCTACTAGTGGATTTGTACCCCCATTTAATGTTGGTGTTTGTTGCCTCATGAAGTGATCTAACATTTACCCTCCACGCTGTGGATCTGGGTGCTGCATACGGGTAAGGGTATTATTCATAACCTGAGTGAGTTGTCCAAGTATGGTGATTAGCCGATCAGCACCAGTTGCATCACCAGCTCCACTATAATTATCTTGACCATGAGGGAAATCCCTACATGGAGTGATGGATTGATACGGTTTCCATTCCTTCAACTAGGCACCATTTATAAACAATGTCATACACTAGATTAGTTTATGAATCTCAATACATAAATACAAACTTGTAAAACACTTAACATAAATTGAATAGTTTATTGATATAATCAAAAATAATAAAAATGTTTTCAATGAGAAATTTTATACTCATAAACCCTTCATAATGGTTTGTAAAGAAAATGAGAATTATCTTAAGTATATCCCATGGGAGTGTCGTAACCAAGAGTGCATCAAGGCCCGTTGTCGCACACTAGTTCCCATTCGAGTCTAGCTCAAAGCGGTGTTTTCAGGTTTTACCCCTAGGTACATCTGTGCCAAAGCCGCCTCTACATGCTCGTATTGAGACAGGGATGTATTTCTTGTAAATCTCACAAAATATCTACAATAACAAAATTCTAGAAAGTTCTTCTATACTAATCCTCAATGTCTATCTTAGGTCTATGTGCTCTAATCAGAGTTTATCTAAATCTAGCTTCCAAAGTTTGTACTAAACTTCTTCTGATACCAACTGTAACACCTTGACCCCAGTTACCCATAGTCGGTTCATTATTATGTATCATTGGCATGATCACAAAAGATCAAGTCTCTAAAGACTGGTTAGTTTAGTATCCTTGGAATCACTATATACATTAACAATGATTACATTACACCATAAAGTGAAAAACTACAACAACATCTTGCCTCCATAGACTACACCCATATCCTCATACTATCCTTGTAGGTCATTCATAAAATATTTCTTCATATCCTGTGAAAAATAAAACATATAAAGGGTTGAGCTCAGATACTTAGTAAGGATAACAATATAGCGGAAACTTTTGTAAATAAGAATAAACATTTAAGGCAGTGTATAACTAAAACAAAAGCCTTTTAAACATGAACATTAGCATACTATGGCAAAGATAAAATGAAATAATTTCATTTATTTATTCACATGGATATTATACTAGTCGAATAATCACATGAAATATCAATAACAACTTTTATAATGATGGAATGCGTAATGCCAGACTATCATAACCACATAGTCAAGGCCTTGTGCCAAGACAAAAAATAAGATTTTGTCAAGGCCTTGTGCCAAGACAATAGTTTGTATCATGAGACCTACCGATGCATCCTGGAGCTATATCAGGCTCCACCCATCACTTACTAAGTCCAATGCATTCCCATATGAAAAGGTTTAAACATAACATAAACATTCATATTAAAACTAGCATACGAAATGTCAATACTTTCTCCATAAACCATTAATAGTATAAAAATAACACATCCACAGTCAAACATATCACAAAACCTTCAATACAATATGAATATTTTTTATCATAATAAATAAACTTCAAATAAGCTTAAAATCCATCAAAGGATGTTGATATAGATGAAATCAAAACTATTTGAGAGAAATATCTCTTTTTTTAAATCATTTAAAAATCACCTAATTATAAAAGAAAACATTTACTTTGAAAATATTCTTATATGATTGTAAGGGAAGTTTCAATGATTTTATAATGGTGGAAAATAGCTGCACTAGCCGTATAAGTTTAAAAAATACATTCTTAGATTAATTTTGTAGAAAAGGTTAAAAAGGACGTTGTTTGGAAAACGACAAAATGATTCCTTTATAAACATCTTATAAAAGTCAAAAAAGGGTATAAATGACCTTATCACATAGTCTAGTAAATAGTGAGAATGTTTTGAAATACATTTTAAATAAACATGGATGTGGATGATAAAGAGTTCTCATTAGATAATTACGTATAAACAACCTCGGATAATGAAGAGATTGTAAAATAAACCCTTACCTTGTATTTTTCCTTGGTTGAGGGTAGGTTAACCTCCTGTATAATGGTGAATTAATTGTTATTAAAGTATAAAAGAGTAATATACCTTAATATTATATTATATATGTTCTTTTAATATTGTTTTGTTAATAATAACTTAGTATTATCATCATTTCGGGTGTTAACGGATTCGTTATCCTTTATATTCTTTATTATGTGAGTCATATTTCTTATGAATGGGATGTATCTTATTCATATCAAGAATTATATAAAGTTTTTAAAAATTATTTTTAATCATAAAATTAAAATTAGTCATGAATGGATACGATGAGGAATGAATCTCATCGCGTTCGTGGAGACGGTAGTCCGTACGTATGCACGAGCGACAATATCATTATTTTGATATTAAAATAATATATAATTGGATGGTTTATCATATATACAGAATAATTATCATTTTATATTTATTACTTCATTTAATTACACATCATTATCATACCCATCCAAATAATAATGTTTTGAATAAAAATTACACCACGACGTGGAGACGGTAAGCCGTACGTACGCACGTATGGTGACATGTAATTCAAAAGATGGATAGAATATTGAATATGGTTGTACCATATTTATAATAACATCAAAGTATATAGAAGATACTTTATTTATTATTTTATAATGGAAATAACAAAGAATGAATAAGTGGATGAAGAAAGAAACTTGAAAGAGGGTGGTGAAAACATTACCTCTTCTTCGGGTTCTTCTTTTTTATTTGATAAAAATGGATCCTTATAATGGCGTTCTGATCAAAATAAGGCCTATAAGATTAATTGAGGGAAGTTGAGAGGATATTTGGGTAGGGGAAGGCCGAACCAAAAGGCTTTGAAGGTATGAAAAATTGGTTAGAAGTGGTGTCCTTTTATAAGGGGGAGGAGGGGATCTTTAGGATAAACTTAAAGTATTATTTTATAATAAATATTTATTCGGTTTATAATAGATAAAAACTAGATTATTTAAATTATAAGGTGGGTATGGGTAGAAAACCACTCAACCAATAGATTTTAGACAGGTTTGGGTCACTATATTAACCTTATCTTTTATATTTACCTCTTAGTTAAATTTTTTGACATTAACCATGTCTTTTTTTATTTTTATATTATATAGTTAATAAACTTACTATATACTTCCAAGAGACTCCCAAGTGGTCCATTAATGATACACCTATCATTATATAAGTCATTTGGCCGATCCTTAGTTTTTTAGGAATATAATATCAATTAATAATATAATATTTTTTTTAAAAAACTCTTTTATGTCAATTTTGACCCAATTGGATATTTTGTTTTTGATAAATTCATAAAAGTGTTATTAATTCGAATAATATTCATATAACCAATTATAATATGTCATATTAACCTATAAAATTATTTAAATTCATAAAAAGTCTCAAATTTAATTTATTTGGATATTTATAATATCAATTATTTTAATATTTCATTAATTAGGTCAGTACTGCATCACCATTGTGCAATAATTAAATTAAACTATATAATGTATAAAAATAATAAATAAAATACCATTATGTATGAAATCATTTTATCTTTCTAATGAATATTTATAATCTAATTTATCTTATGTATAACCCTATATTAAAAATATTTATATATTAAACTTTGATTTTAACTCTTTTAACTCTTCTTTAAATTAAATAATAATTAAATGTCCAAATCTAATCCAAGTGGACCAAAGAGGTTAATATTTTACTTCTAAGGTATTTTTGGTTGAATTATACTTATCCAATATAATTAGGTCATGTTTTAGGGTAATAATAATATCATTTTACCCTTAATTACCCTATATACTTTTAACTATGGTAGATAAAAGTAAAAAAGTTACTATTCACCAAAAAATATTTTTATCTTATTGAACCACATTTTACTCCTTGATATTTACCGTGTCTCTTGGATTTTTGAAATTCCACTCACAGAAGCGGTAAAATTATGTTTTATGTGAATTTTTAGATTCTCCTAGGAGGTGGGTAAAATACGGTAAAAAGTTCAACAAAATTTTTATATATCTAAAATTATTATAAAATGACCTCCAATGAATTACATTGAACTTATATAGGTAATATGTATCTATTTTGACCTAAATTAAATTTAAATAAAATAAATAATTATTTAAATAAAAAGTCGGTTTTAACCATGAACTTAGTGTCTTTCACTATTCATACAAAATTGAAAGTTTTCAGAAAAATACCAAAAATTCACCCTAGGCTAATTTTGATATTCTGAATCCAATAATGAAGTCCATTTTGAAAGATAAAATTTATAAAATTTCAAAAAGTGGTTATTTCTATTCATAATGGGTAGCTTGATTTGTTGTGGTGTGTTAGAACTCGAAGTTGCGTACAACATATGATACTGTATTATTCAAAGGGAAACGTACTGTGGAAGCTTGGGGTGTTACATTATTCTTAGAAAAAAATTAATAATTTCATTAACGTTATATTTATACCTTGATAAAAATCATAAAAATGTCCATGGAATGTGGTATATAAAAAATACATATTTCCATGGAAGTGGTAGATCGCATGTATGCATGTATAATGATTTAATTTTCCATAGAATGGTTAAAATGAAGAAAACAAAATATAAAAATAAAATATGTAATTAAAAACACACAGATTTTTTAAAATAAAATTTTGTACCATCCATGTAAGTTGTTTTGAGGAAAATAACGTTTTTTCATTGTAAATGCAGTAGTATACACATACACACGGTGGAGGTTTTATCATTTCTTTGGGGGTTATGGGAAGGGTAGATAATGTAAATTCTATTAACATAAAAACAATTATTAATTTGGAAATAGAGAGGATATCATAAAAAATAAGTATGTTTAAATAAAAATTATAGATATGTTTTGTGATTAAAGAGTCAGATGTAAATACCCATATACTTTGAAGATTCTCTTGAATATATTGTTTAAAATGGATAGATAATGTGAGTATCTTATTATTAGAAGAATTAGGTATTGATGTGTATGATAGTGTAATGAAACATGATTGTTTTTAAATATGGAATCTATATTTGAATTTTTTTTCTGAAGGGTTAGTGGAAATGAAATATTTTAAAATATAAAAAAATTAGAAAGACAGATCACATATTAGAGATAGAATGAGGGTAAAAAAATTCAAAATGAATTAGTGGGGAATGAGAAAAGTTAAGAATATATAAATTAATACTTTTTAATACTTTTTAATACATATCAATCTATCTACCCATTGATGTATTTCATTTTCTATTTTAGGTATTATAATAGTAATTAATTTTTACCAATTTAATTTAATTTTAATAAATGATTTTAAAATTTCACCTATTATATAATTATAAAATATTGATTCTATATTTTAAATTCATTTTATTAAATAATATTTTATGTGTATGAAAAAAAAATTTAAATTATCACTTTTAATGCATAAAATTTAGTTTTAAGGGAAAGTTGTGTTTTAGGTGTAAACTTTATGTATAGTTTAAAAATATCCATGTCAGTGAGTTTAATTATAGAAATATTTTTGTTATTAAAAAAGTATTTTCTATATATTTCAATGGAATCAAAAACTAAATTTTTACTGATAAAATATGAAATTAAAATAAAATAACAAAAAAATATAATATATTACATGTTGTTTAACATGGGTTTTATAAATTCAAAATAGTAATATTAATTATATAAAATAAATCAATAAAAACATATTTCATTGTGATTTATTAAGATACACTTACATCATGATATATTCATAAACGCAAAAAAAAAAATAGAAACAGTTTTTTAACTATATAGCTAAAAAAATTATTCAATAATAAACCAAAATACAACCCTAAGTTATTTTTCACTTTATAAAAAAAATATGGAGTTATATCTATCAAAATAAAATTATAAAAATTATCAATTTTAGTCATATAAGTGAATATATAAAATTTAATTAAATGAATTAATTTAAAAAATAACTTTTAATAAATCTTTTTCATTAAACTAATTTATATAAATTCATAAACAACAAAATTTAGAATTATTAGAAAGTAAAAAATTATTTCTTTTCCTGATATAATTCGAACTATAGGTAATGTAAAATAAAATATATTTTTAAATGTATCTTCAAAAGGAATCAGTTTTTAAATATAATAACATTTCCCACTTATAAATAATTAATATATTTTCATTTGTAATGATTATATAGTAAATGTAACTATAAGATGATTTTGTTCATTTTTTTGAGGTGTTGAATTAATATTTTGATTCTTCTGACATATAATATCTAATATTTTAATTATTTAATCTATAAGATTTCATGAGACATTACAATTCACATTGAAATTCTATTCTTTTACGAGGAATAAAAAGGTGAACATATGATGCCCTCACATAATTAAGGGTTAGGGGGAATATTCCACCAAGTATTAAGGGGGTGAGGATTTATAGAACTTCATGTATTTTAATGTTTAGATAATATCTCTAATAATATTGTATATTCTCATGAGTCCTAGATAATTACACTCATGCATGTTTAATAGGATACCTAATTTACTCCAAAACCATTATAGGGTCTATTTGCAGACTTTCTATTGGAGAACCAATGGGAATATTTTCATCATCATCATCAAAATAAAAATATTGGATGGACATCACTCCCAGCCCCCAAATGAAATAGAGAGAGAAAATTTTGACTATTGAATTGAGGCAATAATATAATTAACCTCATACTTGAAACCATAGTCCCTAGATCAGACCCATGTTCTGATGCATAGGTATAAAAAATATATTTAAAATATATTTAAAAAAATGTATATTAATCCATACAATATTTTTATTAATTATGTCCTCTAAATTTCAATGACGATTCAAGTATTTCAAATATGGTCAAATTCAATCCCATACGAGTTTGATGATTCGATCTCAATTACTGACATATATCATGAAATGATAAACCATGATAAATGTCATGTAAAAAAACTATTGATATAGAATGATAGGTAGTCCTACATACAAGAACATATCAATATTTGTTTGACACCATATAATTTTAGAAAATTATACTATGATGGATAGTATATATGACACGCAACACCGAGCCTAAACGAATAATGAAATATTATTATTTAAAAAAGACCATTATAAACATGCCATTAAAAAAGATGGTATTAATATTATAAAAAGATTTATTAAATGTATATTTATATATAACAGACACACACAATATAAATTTATTTATAAATTCATAGTAAATATTCACTCAAATTTTAGTAATTTTATTTTATTCTAAAAAAATTATTTTAAATCAAATATATGTTTTGTTGATTTTTGTTAGAAAATATTATATTTAATATATTGAAAAATTTGATACTTGTTTTATAAAATTTAAATTATTTTTTGGTATCATTATGCTAAATTATTCTAATATGATGTCTCTCGATTTCCTAAAATGGTGTATTTGTGAGGGAATTGCGAAAATTACATATTTTTCAAATCATGTCTATTCTTTTCATGAAGTTAACTAATTTTAAATCCAAATATATTTCCAATTTGGTAATTAATTTACATATGAATCATTTTTCATAGTATATTATATTAAACTTATTTTTAATAATATTATTTTTGATTGTGTAATAATTTAATTTTAACACTTCGAAATGCGGTTTTCAAAAAAGTATTTTTAACTCCAAAAGCTTATCAATTTTAAATAATTAAAATAAACCCAATTAAAAAATTAAATATGTGAAATTGATATACTATATATCTATTTATATGAGCTTAAATTCATATAATGGTTATTTCAAGTTGGATGATTAATATATGGTCATCTTTTTCTTGAAAATTTAATTTTTCGGAATGAATTATTTCTATGTTTCCTTCATAGATACTAATAAAATAAATTAATTAAAATTATGGGGAATGTATTTGGTAAAATGGAATCCATATTTTAAATATGAACAATTAATATTATTATCTAAGGCCAACATAATTTTCATTCATAATGAATTGTAAAAAACAATAATAAAACATTTATCACGGTTGTGGTTTAAACATGACTAGAATGGTGGTTATAATTTTACAATAAAGGTTAAATTTTCATAAATAATTGTCAAAATTCTATATTTTTTCTTTATTTTGACCCATATCCCCATATTATTGGTATTTATTTCGTTATTGGACTTTATTTGATGAACATTACCTATTAAATAATTTATGTAATGAAAAAGAAAAAAAATGAACCTTAATTTCTTTTAATATATATAAATTACTATGATAGGTGGAAAATAACCATTGTTAATTTATAAATATAAATTCAAATAATATATTATTTTTTATCATTGAAATTTATTTCTAATTTTTTGTGATTAAATAATAAACTTAAGAGGTTACACAACAATGATACCAAAATTATTTAATTTTTGATGAAATTATTTTAAAATATTAGTATTAATATAATATGTGGAAACTATATATTAAATTTAATTTATAGATAATTATACCTTTTAAAATCGTTTTTAATAGAATATATTTGAAATCTATATTTTTCATGTAGATTATATTTAAAATATTTTGAACAATGCGCAAATTGTAATTAAATTAATTTTATAATAAATAAATTCTAATTAAAAGATTTAAAATTAGAAAAAAAACATATATCACCCAAATTAATTGGAATTTTTTTTATAATATTATCCATTTTTCATTTTTGTTTTGTTTCCCGCATTATGAAAAACCTTCATGGCCCCTAAAGTGTAAAAAATTCATTACCTTGGTAATTCTAAAAAAGGGTTAAAAGGTGTTAAAAAATATAATGGTGGAAACATCACTGAAATTTTTCAAATTTTTATAGGATGATATGATTTCAACTCAACCACATATTCTTGTATAAACATATAAATTTTGATCATTATTAAAATCGTAATTAATTTATATGAATTTAATGCAATTAAAATTCCAAGAGTTCCCCTCTACTCCCTTCTATAATAGAACCTTATCAACTCATTTAATAACCCTCAAAAACCTTTTATGATCAGTTATTACCTAAAAAATCAATCATTAATTCCCATGTCACATCCTAGACACCTTTTTCGATCAAAAAATAATTCTATCAAATCTATTTTTGTCTGCCTTAAGAGGGTTTTTTAATAATATGTATAGTTATTAATCAAGAAATTTTTATTTGATACCCCTTCCACCTACATCAAAATATTTCAATCCACTAAAAAATAATAAAACTATTATATTACATAAATTTAGGTGTTATTGTTTTTAATGTGACAACCTATAATCATATCCTATTATATCAAATGGTAATTAAACCATCATTTGTGACCACAATGGACTAGTGCCTCACAAAATGATGTAATTCATCTTATATCACCACCTTTATCTTGAAATTATAATGATTTATTTAATGTAAATATATTATGATCATGAAATATTGATAATATTTAAAGGGTATTATATAATTTATTTTCTTACCTTTCCTTACACTGAGGTATTATAATTTTTTTGTTCGTATGTGTGGACTACAACCTTCCAGAAGCGATGTGATTAATTTTTTCTCACCACATCACATGGATGAAATATATTAATATATTAAAAAAACAATTTTATTAATGATATGACGATTTTTGGGAGAAATATAATAATACTTACCTTCTTTCGATAATGATCGTTGAAAAATGAAATTTTTCTTCACAAAACAATATAGACTAAATAATATTTTTTGGTAAAGTATTTCATTTTAAATTAAAATATATCATGATTGGATTAAAAATTATAATTGATAAATAAAAGTGATAATTATTTTATTTTTATTATTCTATAAAATAGTTATTATTGACATATTTAACTATATTTATCCTACTAATGTAATTTTCTATATATAATCCTAATATCAAGAAATTTTATGAAATAAACACAATATATTAAGTAACAGTTTATAAAATATCAAAATTAAAAATGAAAAAGGTTATTTAGAGAGATTAATGGGTATATATTTATTATTCATGATGATAGTAAATATATGTGACAAATTTGACAATGGGTATGAGATATTCCATTTAAAATAATTTCTATTGTTTCCCATTGAACTACTTTTCTTCCATGCCAATATTTTTATTAAAAATTTATATTTATATTTATCTGAGGACATAATGTCATTTTATGGGAAATATTTATCTTATTTTTTAGTCTTATTCAATAGTTTTTAAATGTAATAGTTTTATTCATTTTAAGAAAAATTTTAACATTATTTACTAAATACAATTTGAATGTTAAATTTTATCAAATAAAACATCAACTTTCATTCATGCCATCGTAATCACTATAAATGTTTTAGATTCTATTCTAATATTTAATTTTTTTCTCAAAATAAATCCCATATTACCAATTTTTTGTGTATTTTGATTTTGAATTTTTTTTAATATAATAAAGAGAATTCTAATATCTTTAATCGCCTTTCAAATGAGGTTGAATAAGTTTTAACAGTTATCAAGATAATAATGTGAAGGATTAAAATGATTTATTCCTAATACGATTCTTATGTATTAATTGTAATGAGTGATCCTAATATAGCGTATGATGAATTGACACCCGATAGATATTATATAATTGGTGCTCCCAGGTTTCTTTTTAATTCATTATGAAATTTTATTGGATGTACATAAAATGGTTTCTCAAAACATTAAAGATTCTAAATCAGTTTTATAAAGATTCTATCCCAATGGACCAATATGAAAGAAAAATTATATGAGTTTTCATTGATATAGTTTGACATAAATTTTTGTTTTAACAACTACTTTTAAGGAATAGTTATGCCATTTTAAGGTAAAAATTTATCTTTTAAATAGTGTGATTTATTATTTATAAGGAAACCCTCGATATATTGATTTTTAAATTATATTTTTATACATGAGTTTTATGAAAATAATTTTTCTAAAAAATTTATTTCACCTGACAATAAATAAATTAATTTAGTTGAATGATTAATATGTAAAAATAAAACTTAATTTCACTGTCTCATGCTTTTTTAATTGAATAAAGATATTGTTTATATTATTATATGTCCTTAAAAAGATTTATTTTTCTTGTCCATCATTTTTTAAAAAAAATCACAGTGTTTAGTGATGAGTACTAAAAATGTGGAATTCATGTTAAATGTAATAAATATTTTTCATGAAATAATAATGTCTTTTTATTTTATGTTTTGGAAAAAAAGGATAATGAATAAAATTGTACAATTTGTAATATATATGTTCTTTTAAGTGTAATCACATAAATAAAAAATATATAAACCTAAAAAGATATATAAGAATCAAAAAAGTTAATTTTAGTGTGTAGGTAATAAAATATGTTAATATAATTAATGGGTCTATATGGATTATATTAGATGTTAGTTTTGAGGACATTAGGAGTTAGGTTGTTCTAATAAGTGGATAAATAAATTATTGAATACATTGGGGTTTGTACCTTGGATTAAAATCATGAGATAATAGTGTAATATAGCCCTTGTGCTTAGAATGTAAAGGTGGCATATTGTTATTTTTTGAAAATGGAATTAGAAGGATGTTCAACTGACGATTAATGGATTAGAAGGATTACATTTAATGGAGCTTATATTGTTGTTATATTTAATAAAAATGAAACTTTTTATTTTAACATGAAATAATTCAATTCATGTTTTTGTTATTCTCTTTAGAATTTATTAATGAATTTTTATCTCCATTGATAGAAAATAATCACACATAGCGTTCTAATATCTTTCGTATTATATAATTATCCCATTTATGGAAAAATATTGTTTGAATGATCTTGTAATATCCAAATCACATAAAAGAATCAATTTGATCTCCCTAGAGCCTGCCCCCCCCCCCCCCCCCGCCAAATATAGATTTCAGATGGTATCTTTTTTCCTTTGATTTATTAATTTCAACTCATCCATCTCATATGGAAAGATAAATACAACCAATGACCTGAAAACATAGTTTCTTTAAATATTGAATTCATGTAAGAAGATAAAGTGGATATCAACTACATAGAAGATGGACCCAATGTATGTATATAATGAATGAATTATATTGTTATTTTATGATTGTAAAACATTGTTCAAATGATATTATTGAATCATAAAGGCATATTTCATACTATTTACATATTGAAAAAAAATTATTGATTAAGAATAAAATAATATTTAATGGTTTAAGATGTAAATTAAAAGAAGGATCTATTCATCAATGATATACAAATATAATCTCTATATTAGAATCATGGAACACCTATATATTATTTCATATTATTTTTTAAAATATGGAAACATATTTTTTTAAAGAGGGTGATAATATTTAGAGACATTTTATTACCATTTCATATGATTTGTTGGTATCTATAACCCCTATGTTAAACATTAGAAAAATAAATTTGAGGAATAATTATTTTGAATGTATGTATTGAATAGTAATAGTTTTCGTTACCAAAATGTATTATATGATATATGATATTGATGTAATAATGGGTTATTAATGTTTTGGGAACATATATTTCATCAAATAGACAACTATATGATTGATATGTGGTTTTTTTATTATGAGATTAATTTTATTTCATAATAATTTTTCTATTTTTGCAACCATATATTATTAAGGTAAATGGAAATATTTCTGGATAATATGGGATTTAATTTTATGAATAAACCATGAATTTTATTTTAGAAGGAATTTATTATTTAAATGTGTATTCATTGTCATTTGTGGAAATAATTTATGTATTTTTGAGATTTATGATTAGGGAATATGATTTATTAGGTACTAGATATTATGGGTGGATGATGTCGATTACAGAAAAATGATAAATAAATATTGGAATTATATTTGATAAAATACATTTATTCATTGTTATTTGAAAAAGTCCTGAATATTGTTATGAGATTTAAATTTAAACATTTATTAAATGATTTAATTTGAATAGTGGGTGCTATTGATGTTGTTTTGGTGATTAATGATGTATTTCTTCATATGAAGCTTAATTCTTTTTTGAAATTTTATTATCTAGTGAAACACATTTTGGTTGTGGTTAATGTATAAAGATAAGTGGATTATATTATTTTACATTTGTGAATTATGTGATCTATTATATAATAATTTTGCTGCTTCGATAATGAAAATAAGATTCATCTTGAATACTCATCCGTCGTTGAAGATAAAATTTTTTGATGGAAAATGATTATGGGATGAAATCCAAATATCATGTAAGTATATTTACTTATGTTATTTTCATATATGGTAAATTAATTACTCATCTTTAGGAAAATGATTTTGAAATAAAAATCATAATAATTTTTACAATGTCAGTCCATTCTATCCCTCCTAAAAAATTATGGCATTATATTGTAAATGGATATTCATTCCAAAGCCATGTATAACCTCTCTCAAATTTTCTAATTATGTGTAAACCTAGTTTTTTTAATTTCATATGAATATTGTATTTCAATTTATAAATTTTCAAAAGGATGCATTATTAACCCTTTTTTACATGTGGAATATCTATAATGGTGTTCTCAAAGTTCAATCCATTGGTTACCCAGAAAAATTTAAATTTTGACGATAGAGATTATTAAAATGGGTAGCTGAATATAACACCCTATGATTTTATAATGTATAATATTATTTGTAGCGTACTTCATAGGTTACACATGGCCTAAATGAACCATGAAATTTTATTATTTAAATATGAATATTATAACCTAGCCCTAAAATTACCTATTATGGATTAGATTAATATTTTGAAATATATATAATGGTCACACTCAATATATTTCGTTGATAAACTCTTTATAAATAATAACTAAAATCATACAAAAGGCATTTTATTATAAATAATACATTTACTTAACAATTATTTATTTTTGTATTTGTGAGAAAATACTAAAATTAATTTATACAACATTTATAAATTTTATACCATAAAAATGAAATAACTTTTTCATTATTTTTATTTTTATTTATACCATGAATAATATCAGGTGTTTTATGAAATGATTTATTTTTTACTTAATAGTGAAAATAGTCGATTACACATATACTATCAATTATTTTCATCCAATAAGTTCATTTAAATGTTGCATTTTATGATATATTTTTTTTTATAAAGTAAAATTTTTACCATATGAATTGTTATAATATAATTAAATTATTATGAATAATTAATTCTCAATATTGTGGTATCTGTATATTTTTATGCTTGAAAAACAATTTTATGAAAATTTTTTAAAGTGACTAATGTTTTTTAGTTTCAATTTGTAAAAATAATCAGTAAAAATAAAAGTATTAAATGATATATATATATATATATTATTTATTTATATTAATTAATATTCATATAATGATGATTATTTATCATCATTTTAATTTGAAAAAGTGTATTTGTTAAAAAGATGAACTTTCTTAAAAAACATTATTATCAAACATTACTGGATAAATATAAAATGAATTTATTTAATATATTGGGATTTTATTTGGTAAAATTGAATATGTATTTGAAATCAGAGTTTATAATTTTATTTAATAATATCTACTTAATGTTTTTCACAATTTATTAAAAAACTGTAAACAAACTCTTAATACAATTGAGGTGAAAACCGGTCAATAGTATAGTTGACTAAAAAGATATACTATATAATAAAATAAATAATTATATAAAATATTTATAATGAAGAAAATTAAAAAAAATTAATCATATAAGAGAAATTTAATTTTATATTGGCCAATTTTCCAAGAAAATTTCCTATATAATAATTTAAATAATGAAAATAAAAAAAAGGTACCATCCATGATTTTTAAATTCAACAAAGAAATCTAACTGTGAAAAAACCATATTTTTTTTTATAAACAGTATTCTTAAGTATAATTTTTTTTCATGGTCATTGTTTTTAAATATTTTTTGAATTAATTTCATTAATAGCTTACGCAACACTTACATAGTTATTAATTGATTCATAGAAATATAAAATTAATGTTAATAAAAATATTACATGTAATATAATTTCAATGAATTATTGTGTTACATGAATATTTTATATATGTATTCCATGATATACTGGTGTAAAATGAATATATTTTAAATGTATAATTGTCGTATTTTTTTAAATGTAAAATTAAATTGATAGTGTCTAAATTTACATTAATTATATTTAATAGTAAAAATGATTTATTAAATGATTCTAAATTCCTAAAATATTATCGTCATAAAATTAAAAGGGATATGGTTTCCCATATCATCCATTTTCCCTTAATGGTTATTTTTTAATTTTATGTGGAAAATTCTACAATTCTAATGTGTCAAATCATTATTACCACAATAGTTTTCAAGAACGGTTAAGGGGTTAAAAGTGAAACGATCTGGGTAAAAACATATCCTAAAAATATAAAAAAAATTATAGGATGAGAGTAATTATACGTTGAATATATTTTCCATTAATCACTGAGTTTGGTTCCTTTTTTATATGAAAATTAATTTATATTAATCTAATACATTAATAAATTCCAGGAGTGGCTTTCTCCTCCCTTATAAAATGGAAAACACTATACGCTCTATTCTTAAAACCTAAGAAGCCTTTTTTCATCAAATACCTTCCCAAATGACATCCCAACAACCCTACCCATACACTAGATTACTTAGTTTGACATGTAATCATTCTAGTAATTCTATTTCATTTGAACCATAAATTATGTCCAAAGAAGAGTTATAGTACTTAATTAAAAATTATATTTTTTTCATCTATAACTATAAATTCATATAAACCCATATAGAAATATAAAAAACCATTATATTCCATAGGTTGAGATGTTATTATGTTAATTGAAAGATCTATATCTACATTATCTTTTATCAAATTGGAAAGGAAACTGTTGTGCTGGTTTACGAGAGACTACCACCTTACTAACCAATGTATGTTATTTTCCATCATCGACTAACACATCTGGCTATAGTGATCAATATAATGTATCAAAAAACATTTTTTTTCAAATATTTATCATTTATAAACAATAATATATCATTTTCTTTATTACCATTCAATTTACATAAAAATTATAACATCAATCGAGAATCTGTGTGGACTACCGCCTATAGGAAGATATGTGATTCGTTTTACTTTTCCAAATATCCTAAATTATATATATATATATAAGGAAATAATTTGGTATTATTTATATAAATATTATTTAGTAATTACAATATTAATTATCTATTTTTTATAATGAACCTTGACAAATGAATACATTACTCAAGTATACAGATGATATACCATTTCCATAACAGTTACATATTTCTTTTTTCAAAAACAAATATTCTGTATAGTTTTAAAAAACCAATTAATTTTTAAAAATAATAATATTTATGAGGTTATAATTTTTGAGATTATGTAATAATGAGATATTTGAGCATATTCAACCTGGAAAATAAATTTTCCACATTTAATCTGATTATCATCGAAACATATGACATAAAAATCATTTATTATGTAATTTTTATGAAATTGGTATCATAAACGTAGAAAGGGGTCTTGATAAAGTAAATAATGAACATAATTATATTTTTGATGATAAATAATATAAGTGATGAATTTGACTAGAGGTACTGGATATCCACTTAAAAATCATTTTTAAACATCGTGTTTCAAATATTTTTCATCAATATCTTTTTTATAATTCTAATAGTGTCTTTATAAGTATATAAAATTGTATTAATTGACATATTTATGTATCTTTTTGATTCTATATACTTTTTTACAATAGAAAATTTTAGTGTATTTTATATGGAATGATTGGTTTTTATGAATGGGAAAAGAATTTTCTATTTTAACCTATACAATGTTAAGTGTCATTACCATCACCATAACCATTATTTAATATTTAAAATCATTTACAAACTTTCCTATAATATTAGATGAAAAATACTATATCACATTTATTTTGGTATTATTTCATTGAAAATATTGTTTAAAAAAATAAATGGGTATTTTATATTGTAATCTATTTTTCATATGAGTTCAAAATATTTTTTAGAGTTTTAATATAGAAATGTACAAGATGAAAATTTATTATTTATGAGACATTTTTAGGACATTATTGATGATGTTTGATCCCGATGTAACTCAAAATGTTTGATAATCCTAATATATATTATATGATAGGTGCACCCACATAATTCTCAAATTTCTTTTGTAATTGTATTTAATGTTGATAATATGGTAATTAAAATATGTAAGTGTTCCTAAAATGTTCTAAGAAGATGATGTATGAGGGTACCAAAAATAATACTATATTCATTATTATAAGTTTTTTTGGATATCATTTAATTTCAAAATAAAAGTTAATGAATATTTTAAAATAATGATTATTCCATTTTAAGCTAAATATGTATGTTTTCAAGAAAATAATTTATAATTTATAAATAAAACCTCATGAATAAGAATTTTTTACATTATTTTTCTCAAAATTATTTTTTAAAAAATCATGGTTAGAAAATATTATTCAAATTTAAATTATTTTTTTAGTTCAGTGTTTATTATGTAAAATTAATTATCTATTTTAAGATCTCATTTTTTTAAATAAAATAATATAGTTCATTAAATTATCTTATTTTCTATTATTGATAATTTTTTTCTAATCCCATGTTTTAAAATATTTTTCAAATGGTTTATGGATATGTGAGATGAAATTATTAATCATGATAAAAGTAATGAAGCATTATCATGAAATTAAATGTGTTTATTTTTATATGTTTTATATTGTGGGAGAAATGGACACTGTAATGAAGTGTCAGCTTTGAAATATATGAGATGTTATGTATTAGTTCTGACATACTTCTATAAAACCCTATGTTAGAAAAGATAATTTGGATTTTTAGAATGTTTATTATAGTTTAGGGAAACAATAAAATATAATGTTTATGTCTATATCCTTATACCCTAGAATATATAAATCCAAATTTCACATCTATTCATCAATACCTCATTAATAATAATTCTTAAATAAATAAAATTCTAGTTAGATTCCAATTAAATTTGAGTTATAGTGATATCTGTTTTCTAAATATATCGTGATATGTATGTCATGAGTAAGAAAAATATAAGAGAACAAAGAAATCTTATAGCTATTTTTGGAGGAGTTGTATCCGATTCTAATATTGTCGTTTTCCTTAAGAAATTGACTTTAATATTCTTTATGGATGAAAATATGATTATTCCCATGTTTTATTGACTTCATTATACAATACTTTTTTCATGTAGTAACTCAACAGACAGTGTGGATCGCTCTATAGTAATAGTTACCCTATAAATTCAAATCCATATCAAAAATAGATACGAGATGTTTTTAGTGTGATGAAAAACTAGCGATATATGATGTTATATAAACATCTTCTCGAAAATGTATGTAAATTTTATATTTTAACCCATTTCATTAACCCATTGAATATTATGTATTTACCATCAATATAATAGAATTAGGTTTTCATAATATGGGTATTTATTAGTCAATTTAGAGCACTTCTAAACTCATTAAGAATCTGATCACCCTTTTTCATATGATTATAAGGGTAATGTTATAATGGAATGACCATCACTCAAAAAGGAAAATAATTCCATAATAACTATAGGGAACCATCTCATTCCTCATTATCTCTATGGGATGTTTGACCAAATGGATCTACATAACTTGTTAATTAAACGAGGAACCATTGAACAAGTTGATTTATCCCAAGGGAAAATGTTTGGCCTGAGATTTGGTAATTTTTTCATCTATCTTCATGAAATATGTCACATGGACACGGTGTTGTTTTTTAAGTGATGTGTATGATCCGGATGATAATGGCCACATCCAAAAAGTGAATGCACGCTGTTTCTCAAACATCTTATAATATCATTGTATGACTATATAAATTAGAGGGCTCATCAAAATTTTAGATAGAAATTTTAAATTACCTTATATAATATTACATTATATTTCATCACTCTTTCTACCAATAATTATTGGGTATAAATAATAATGTTATATCTAGTAGATACTCAAAAATAATTCTCATAAAATTTTATGCACAGAGTCCCAAGATGACTCATCATCAATTTTGGATGATGAAAATTACCCTTCATCATATTCAAATAAAAAAATAATATTTCAGCACCCAATTATACTAAAAACAAAATATTAAAATAGGTTGAAGATAATAAAAACCCCTATATAATTTTAAAATGGGGTGTCTATTAATATTTATGAACTTGTAATTGTTAATTAGGTTATGGAGGAAGACCCACATCTTATGTTAATCAATGACTTCATGTCCCCCAAATAAAAAGAGTTGTTTATCAATTTATTTAATAAATAATCATTAGTATTGCTATATAATGATACATAAATTCCAAGACTCATTCTTGATATGTAAAATCATCATTCAGTTCTAATGTAAGATCATTATCGCTACAGGTACTTACCTATATAATACCTCAGACTCAGGATTCCAAGGTGGAAGCTGATGATGTCAATATCTAAGTTCATTTATAAATTTTGGTAATCAAAATTTCCTTCATGAATTTTCAACATAAAAAAAAGTATTAAAAAATTTGTTTTCTCATTGACTTATGTGGTCTCAGATATAATTTAAAAAATGGCAATTTTATTCCCCCAATCACAAAATATTTAAAAAATTCAACTGTAATTTATAGTTGAACACATTTTAAATTTAATTATAGTTTTAAATTGATTTATATTGTTCATGAAGATGACTAATAAACTAATTATAGGTAATGAAATGTTGTGTACTTAAATAAAGTATTCATATTTAATTTAAAAATGTTAGATAAATTTAACAATATTATATTCAATATATATTCAAATAATTTTGGGGTGATCCATAGAGTGATACATTGATGTTTTTTCGGTAAAATATAATATATTATTTCATTAACATATTGATCTTGATATAGTTTTTTGGAATCACAACAAAACTATGACCCCATCAAAATATAGTTTAATGGTTTCATCAAAAAAATCATGTAATTGTGGTATGAAATAATGAGATTGAGGTTTACCACATTATGAAGAATATAATCTTTAATATTCCACCATCATGAAATATCAATTAATTGGGTTAGATTTAGTTATACCTCACACATATCAGATGATTCATAAAAACCATTAGATCAAATTGCCTACCCATCACCATACTTATGAATAACTTAGTCAAATATCAGTGGGATGATGATCATTTAGAATCATTCAACAATCTGATGAAATTACTCCCAATACAACTACTATTTATGCTGTTAGTAGAGGATAAAGAACACATTTTTTATGTGTATTCATTGATGAATTTTATTGGTTGCTTGTTGTCACATAATAATGATGCAATGAGGGAAAATGTTCTCCAGTATCAAATAAAAACTACACAATACACTCAAAGATGATATTTAGACATTTATAAGAACATTATTAAATTAATATTTTTATTTCAACAATTGTAAAACAACCTACATCAAGAATATATACACTTATTACGTCATATTTTGAAACATAAATACATCCTTAATAATTTTATGTTGTTTGGATGTGTGACATGGTTTTTGGTCCTCATAATGTAATTTTAATCTAGTTCATTTCATAGATATATTTCAATGGAAAATCATTGAGAGGATTAATTAAATGTTATCCAACCTCAAAAAGAAATTTAGTTGTTAATTTACTACACCATAATGAAGTAATGTTTCTTTTGAAATTTCCAAAAATATATGAGAAAATTTATGATATCTAATAAGGATTATCAAATTTAAGAAAGAAGCGATATCCAAAACAGAATATTGGATTTCTATGTATTGTGTGAATATGGCCACTACTGTAATTTTTCCCCAATTACGTGATGTTTTTAGAATGTTTCACCAATTATGAAGTACAATACCAAAATCTTATTTTATGATTAGAATTATCTCAACATGTATAACTTGAACTCTATAATATCGCTGACTATTAAATGTTTTTTATGATGAAAATTAAATATGAATATAATTGTAATAAATATGAATGTAATAACCTAATAAATTACATGTGAGGGTTAAATAGAGTAAACACCTCTAAACCATAACGTTATCACATCCATCATTCATATAATTCCTATAAGAATTCTATTTATAATGTATCCCAAACCATAGTAGTTCAAGCATAATATGGGATAATTATTTGTATCACAAACATTATGTTGATATCATTCTCATTATAAATGAAATTGAAGATATCAATGAGATAAACACTACTTTTGATCAAGGAGATCTAATATCCCTCATATGTGAAACCCATACTTTATTAACTTTAAATATGATAAACTATATCCATTATGAATTATTTAATTGTATTGAATAAAGAAATGATGTATTTGATGGTATAATGTAAACTTCCCCTTTAATTTTACACCAGTTTTCAAATATTTATATATAAATGATTATTTTATAGAATCATCCATAGAGGAATGCAAGGATGAAGGACACATTATATTGTTTATAATGTCCATAAAGGTACCTATTGTGATCATAATTTTAAAATCAAGTGATATGGGCCTTGACCCTAGTAGGCTGATGTTTTTTTTAGATTTATTATATCAATATAACGTACAAAAATATTAGACCCCAAAAAATTGAATAATTTATTGGTCTGGGTAAAGTAGATATATACTTGAGTTATTCATTTAATTTGAAAATAAAAATATCCAAATTAATATTTTTTAGAATATAATTATTCCTTCTAGAATATCCTTTCTTATCAAACAGAATATAGATAATGGATTTGTAGGAATTGAAACTAAAAATTGGTGATCTCTGGTTCTCAGTAACGATTTTGTACAATGGAAGCTAAAATTAATCAATAAGTATAATAAACATGGAAAGATAAATAACTGAACATATATAACATTTAAATAAATTTACTATATTAATTAATATAAAAAGGTAAATAACTGAAAACAAATGCCATGTAATCAATCACTAGATAATCAAAACTATATAAGGAATAATCAATATGGAATGGTAAATAACAGAAAACCCATGAAATGTAATCAATAAAATGGTAGTGAAATGCATCTTATGATAATAATAGTTTTAAAAATCTATTGTGTAATAATACATGAATTTCTTATGAAAGAAATTATTAATCATTGGAGGTGATTTTCTCTTGTATAAGAAAAATATTATGTCAATACATTCCATAATATAGATAAACCTTATATGTAGAAACCCGTTTACTGTTAGCTTAATGATTCATCGCATGTGAATATAAATGGATTGGGTGTCTATATAATTTTAGGTCCCTCCTTTCACTGTATGTCTAAATAATTCCCTATATATATAATAATTTAATTATTTTATTAACATTGTTTGTCATCATAAAATATCCAAATTTAAAAAACAATAAAGATTTATCAATATTTCCATCGATTAAAAAATATATTTATTTTTTAAAACACCACATGTATAAATTATTTATGGTATTAAAAATAAAAATACCCCTAATAAATAATGAGGATATTTAGAGGAATTATAATTTCTAATGATTACAGAAAGATGAATATTTCCGGGAAAAGTTAATGACCATACAAATTAATCAAGAATTTGAATATAAATTCATTCTGTGCACCAAAAAATCATAAGCCATCCATATAAACAATATTTATGGTATAAATACAACATATAACTAGTTTAGTATTTTTAAAATAAAGTGTTTTAATTTTTTATGAACAGAAATACTATAAAAATATCACTAAAAGAATTACTGAGGAACATATCCTTTTTAATTTTGAAACCATTTTTTTAAAACTAAAAGTTTAGAAAAACTTTAATATACATTCATTAAAAAATATACATTATATATTATAACCATATCATTATGATATAGAGTGGTCACGACATTAAGAAATTACGTAAAATTTACCCATGTTAAAAAATGAATTTTTTAGTTTTTTTTGTAAAATAAAAACATACATAATTTGGAAAAAAATTAAGATTCATTTGAAAAACTTAAAAACATATATATTTGGTAAAAATAATCATACTAAATAATTTTGAATCTGGAATAAAATTTATGAAAACATTTTATATTAAAAGGGTATAGATTACAAAGGATTTTCGACTGAAGATGGGAATAAAGTAATTATTTACTAATACCATTTTATCAAAAAAATTACCAAAGAGGGGAAGTTATATTATTACATCAAAAGAACACTAATAAATAGTGTAGAAATAAAATTAAATTTATTTATTATAAAATTATCAATTAATTCCATTAAATATAAATTGAAACATAAAACCCCTTTATTAATATGAAATTGTGAAATAAACCCATACAAAGATTGTAACATTTATGTGACAATTAACAAATAAATAAATTGTGTATGTTTAATTAAATAAACATAAAATGTGTAAATACATCATAGGATAATAAAAATTAATTACACAAAAAATCATATAATATTAAACATAGAGTATAAGTAATATAATCCAATGAATGAAAATTGGGTTATTAAATTCATTACCACATAATAATTTCCTTTTCAAATGCCCCTAGATGAAATAATACAAATTGAAACAGAAAATACCATTTAGTAGGATTTATACAAGATATAATATGTACAAATATATTTATATAAAACATATAAGAGAAATCATGTTTATAACATCACAATATGTCGTAGTGAAGGAAAATTCAGACGAAGTCTCTAACCTCACACTTTCTTTTTCATTTATAATTCAGTATCCTCAAATATAATAGTTTCAATAATTTAATATATATATATATATATAACAAAACCATATTTATATATAAGACTTCATATATTATCCTTTAATAACATTTTATCAGATGTTCATTAAAAAATCATTATGTTCATTGTTTGTTGTGTTTATTCATTATCTTCTCATTCGTTATTTATTATAAAATTTATGGTTCATGTGCCTAAAAAATAGTTACATAATATAATTAATAATAATGAGAACAAAAAATTTATTATATTTATACATAAATAATACTTTTAATACCATCTATGAACGACAATTTTTGGAAATGAAATATGTTGAGATCATGGAGATGGTAGGTCGTACATATTCTTGAGTAAACCTTCTATTTTTAATTATCATTATAGAAATGAGGTAAGTGATATTTTAACTTTCCAGAATGATATAAATATCATAACTGAAATAAATATCCTTAAATATAATTATTTTTATAATCTATATTGTGTGATAATGAAAAGATAGTCACATCGCTTCATGAAGGTGGTAGTCCACACGTAGAAGAATGAAATTACCATCATTCATTGAGTCAAAATGTAAGAAATAAAAGGGTATATTATATTTTTATATTGTTAAATAGGTCATTGATATAATAATATTTTAATGTATGGTAATTATATTCATTATCATTAACCTTATTCCCATTAATGTAAATATTTAGTGAAAAATGAATCACATCACTTAGCGAGGCAGTATTCTACCGTACACACGAAGCATGTTATCATATACCCTATAGAATGGAAAGTAAAAAATAGATATATTATATAATTAATTAAGATTTATAATTTTTTATATATATAATATTTATACTTTTGACCCATTATGATAGCCCATCGTGAGAGGTGGTGATGGAAAACTTGTCACATTGTTTCATGAGGTGGTTGTACGTTGTACACATGAGTGACATTATCATTCCTTGTTATAGTGAATAATAGATAGATATAGGTCATTACCATTATGTAATAATAGGGAAATAATTATAGATGTTTTTATATTTTATATTCAATAATTATGATTTTTTGAAGTAGTTATAAGAGGAAATAAAACAGACATGCATAGTTGGGATTTTTACATCTACTCGGATCACCTCTTTAGGATTATGGAAAAAGTATTTCTAGAATGTATTTCTGAAAAAAAAATATCTTCTATGATGAGGATATGGATGTATAGAAATTAAATTTATAGTTCTTTTCCAGAAAATGTTTTGAATATATGAATATTATTTGACGGTGGTGGACTTTTATAAGTTAGGTGAATGGAATACTTTTAATTTTTTATTAAAAAAATTTCACCACACTTTTAATAAGTAAAAAGGTTGAAAAATTAATTATTAGAGAACCATAGAAATTAAAATTTCTGATCATATTGATCAAATCAATTTTATACTACATTTATGGTCATTTTAATCTTTTTCTTTTAAGTTTATCCCCAAGTAAACCCTTTCGTTACCTTAATTATGGTATTGAATTTTTATGGTTTCCACTATTGATTTATAGAAAAAATTTAAATCAAAATGTTAGATAATATGAACTATGATGATTCCAAATATTTAATACATTATTAAATATTAATCAAAATAAAATATAAAATTAGTTATGCTAACGTGATTAAACAACTTGTTTCCAAATAGAAAATTATCAAAAGTATAGAAGGTTCTAACATTAGAATTAAATATAAAAATAATTACAAGGAACTAAATTCATTAAATTGTAATATAAATTAACTAATTTTAACTTCAACTCAATTAAATATTTAATTTCACATTGTAAATCATTTTAATGAAAATGATATTTTCAATATAAATTTTTCTTTTTCACTATTCATGAAAAAATTAAACATTTTTGAAAAATCCCAAATATTCGCAAAAAAAATAATTTTGATACACTTATTTAAAATTTAATTTCAATTTTATAAGATATATTTACTAAAAAAATTTCAATTAATATAATGACTAAATAGTATTTTCGAAGAAAAAAAATCAGTAAAATGTTATATATCTTTAAATTGATTCATATTATATTTCTAATAAATATATAATAATAATTTAAATAATTTAATTATTACTAATCACACCATCTTATTTGGTTTAAATTATAGAAGGGTGTATGATATTAAATTTAATTTAAATTGGGGGTTTTATTTATATAAGATATCAAAGAGATTAAATTTAATGAAATATATTTTATGGGTTGTTTAATATCATTTTGTCATATAACATACATTATCCAATAAAAAATTTACTCTTTGAAATTTAGTGTTTTTAATTATTCCAACTAAAAATTGTTTTTTCCCTGGCAATTTAAATAAGATCATTATAGTCAGGGGTTTTATATTTTATTATTTCCTTTTTTAAAATTCACATCATAAAGAGGGATAATAAAAGATCTTTTTAATAAAAGGGAAAGGGAATAAAAAGTGTATTATGTAATTCAACATGAACATGTTTCAATACTGGTGAAAATCTGAGGAATTTGGTGATATTGGCATGGAAAAATGTGTAAACAATCATAGAGTGAGAGATTTCATTGAGAACACGAATGTGAATATTCAATGAAATGTATTGGACCTCAAACCCATAAATATGTAATGATTTAAAATGATGTTTGATTCATTGGGTAATATGGTAACATGATACAAATATTGTTTGAATATAATTTCCATATAGTTGATTAATTAATTTACTATCTATGAATGATAGGAGATATAAAACCTTGATAAGTTTTTAATTCATAAGAACAATTCCATCTGTTGTCTTATCATTGTACAATTTTCAATTCATCTCTTAATCTATGAAATTAATATCTAAAAAATGTATTTATTTATTCCTAATGTAATAAAATTTACTTTTAATGGATCAAATTATCCATTAAAAATGTTCATTTATTTCCGTTAGTATCTTATTAGTTGAGAAACCAATATGGCTAGCACATGTTTTAAATATATTACATTAATAGCTGAAAATCCGAAGTGACACAACTGTTTCAACATTAATATTTACCCATCAATATTTTTACTGAATATAATTAAATATTAACTTGTAAATAACTTAATCTAGTGATATTAATTAAACCCTTATCATACTTTAGTTAAGGGTTCAATTCCCATTGCCCTACCGAACATGATGGTTTTTCACCCCATATGCGAGTTGTCTTTTTCTAAAACCATATATATATAAATCTTATCACAATACTGAAAGTTTAATAATCCAGAGATTTAAAAAAGGAAACACTATGTTCTGTAATGAACTATTAAATATTATGTGACCTTTATGGACCAACCATTAAACATAATTTTGATGCTTCTATGTTTTGAATTTTGAAAAAACGACATTCACTGTTGCGGTCAGTACATTTTTTGGAGTCTAATACAACCAAATTTTTATTGAATATTAACCTAACCTTATGAATAATAACATAACATTGGGAATATTAATTTAAACTTCTGAATATTAACATGAACCATATGAATATTAATGTACCTTTAGGAATAATAAATTGAGCCTAATTAATAGAAATCTACCCTTTTGAATTGTAACATAAAATTTATGAATATTAAATTACCCTTATGAATGGTGAATTCACCAATAAATTATATATAAAATTTATCCATCTTATTAGTGTCAATATGATATAATTATGTCATAATATTAATAAATAAATACTATAAATATTTTTTATTAAGTGTTGGTCTTTTTTTAAGTCATATATATGTAATTACAAATTAAAGATTAATTTAATAATTTTAATGAAAATTTATGTTCATAAAATGTATTCGTAAATTTTTATTTTTATGGAAAATTATTATAAGATAAAGTTAAGAGACCTTATGTAATTTTGCAATATGTTAAAAATAGATTTTTAATTTAAAAAATCATTTTTTAAGAAAATTATGATTTTAATTAAAAACTAAAGAAATCATGTTTAGAAAATTATTATTTTTTAAATTGAGTTCTTTTCTAAATTCTACACATCAAAAATGGATAGGTTAAATTTTAATCATTCTTCTGAAATTCATGAATTTTTTATGAATAGTAAAAATGATAAATTATGATAATTAATAAATACTTGTTTTACTTCATAATAGGTGATGAATGTTTGATGTAAGCGTAATTTGTTTGAACTATCATGCAATTATTAATATTGGGGTTCACAAGAATTATCACATTTAATAGTCTTGAGAAAAATATATTAAACTAATGATTAAAATATTGTGAAACCCCTCCTCTTCTCAACTATAAATACCACCCTAAACCCACTCTTCCTATCACACCTGTGACAACCCAGGTAAATAAAGAATAATACATTTTCATATTTATTAATATTTGAGAATTGAATATTAATTTTACTTTAAAGGGGTTGCTATGTTCGATAGCGTACCCGATACGCAACAAAGAGTTTCTTTGAAATCTTACGTTGCAGACTAGTAATAAAATAATATTATTTTAAATTGTAGTTAACATGTAGCCATTGTATCGGCGGGAATGAATAGAAATAACTAAAATATTATTATATATGTTTTTTAATTGTTTTTACATTTATCCAATAAAAGATAAAGGCTTAAAATAAGAAAAGAATTCAATTTTAGGCATAGATACTATAATATTCACTAACGGTCCACTTATCGCCTTTTCATGGAGAACCATCTTTAAATATAGTTTTGGTCACTCTTATACTTTCTATTGGACCAAATAAAATTTGTCTATAGAATCGGGACATCAAAATTTTCTTTGTGTAAATTTTTGGTATTTTTCCGATAAAGTTCATTTTTTAATGAATAGTGAACATTGTTGTATTTTAATTCAGAACCTCTTTTTAATATAATTTTTTTATATGATTAGATTGTCTTTTGAATTTTTTTTAATGTGAAATTATAATATATTTTTACCATTAAATCCAATAGTGGTCGTTGGAATTAACTTCACTTTGAAATCGGACTTAAACTAGTGTCAGTCTTTTGATACTTATTGTTTCATAAAAACACGTTATTTGCTCTGACAACGGGAATTGATTATTAAATTAATTATTTCAAATTATATGTTTTGAATTTTGAAAAATAGACTTCATTTTTGAATTCGGAATATCAAATATAGCTTAGGGTGAAGTTTTGGTATTTTTCTGAAAAAACATCAATTTTTGATGAATAGTGAAACCACTAAGTGGTACTTAAAACACTGATTTTTCGCTTAAATATATTTTACCACCTATGTGTTTTTAATTTCAAAAATCCTACATACATGGGTGTCATTAAGAAGTAAAATGTGGTTTAATGGGATTAAAATAATTTTTTTGGTGAATAGTAACTTTTAAGTTTATTAATCGCGATTAGAGGTAATTAGTGTAGTTTAAGGTAAAAATAATGTTTTACTAATATGAAATGAACTTGACACATGTCCTACACTTATTGGATGTTTCATGGCCGACCAAGACAATCCATGGGTCAACTTGGGGACCCCATGGAGCCACTTCGGTAGGAAAATGACATTAAAAACTTTTTATTTAAAGTTAAAATAAAAATGTCACAAACATGAGTTGTTTTACTAAAACAATTCTTAAATGAGGTTATACAGGTCATATTTTTTACTATAAATAATTTTTAGAAATATAAAAGGATTTCCTACATCATGATATTTTTTTAAAAAAAATTAGACATTACATAAATTAAATTATTTATGACACCATGATGATGCAGTGATTACCTCATTATTTAACGATTTAAATAAAATGAAATAAAAATGTAAAATCTAAGACCTCCACATGTAAAAAATATATTGGATGGGTGGATTGGGAAACCTTATCACCTTATACTCTAACTATATAATTTTGGGACCCTTTTTATCCGAAAATCATTTTATAATAAAGTATCTTTTCTTAACTTTCCAAGAGTGCCCCTCCTCTCCTCTTATAAAAAGCCCCCACCTCTACCACCTTACCCACACTTCCAAAGCCTTTTTCTCGGCCAAACCCTGTCCATTTTGTCTCTCCACATCCCTATATTACTCCTAGAAGCCTCACTTTTGGCATAAGTCTTCCCAAGGAAGCCTTTGAGCTCAAATCTAAGAGAGTTACCCGATTTTATGGTAATGTCTTCACTTGTGTTCTTTTGTTTTGTTTTGCTTCTCCAACCCCTAAACTCTTTTTATTCCTTTATTTTGTAACAACTCCAGTATCTTCAATATACTAGTGTATTTTTATAATAATAATTAGAGCTACACTTACACACACCTACATCTAATGGTTAAAGAACATACTGTTTCCGTGGATGGCGAATTTCTGCCTCACAAAACGATGATTGTTCAATATTCTTCAAACACCTTCAAAGGTGGCCATTAAGATCTCACTATATTTATATATGATATATAATATGTTTACTTCTTCTTTAAACTTATGTATTTTTCATTTATGGCACACCTTTATGGCTTCCATTATGGGTATACGCGATATCTTCATTTTAGGAAGTGCGGACTACCGCCCCCTCAAAGTGATTTGATTCGTTAATGCCATATATGGGACGTATAAAGGATGGATTCAAAGTTATTATATATGATGTTATACTGGAATTATAATATACCTTTATATCATTATTATTTCATTACATTAAAGTATGAGATAGAAATGAAAGTAGCGTTCATGCGTACGTACAGCTTACCGTCTCCATGAACGGTGCATTTCATTTCTTATCCCCAAATGTAATGTACTATTATAAGTACATATATTTAATGGATATATATGATGTATGTTACATCTAAATGATTAATATAAATCTAGAATTAAAATATACATATCTATCATTTAGTTTTAACTCTACTAATATGACATAGAAATGAAAGTAGCGTTCATGCGTACGTACGGCTTACCGTCTCTATGAACGGTGCATTTCATTTCTTACCTATAAATGATTATGTAATATTATAAATACATGTATATACTGGATATATATGATATATATGATATCTAAATCATGAATATTATTCTGGATATAATGAATATTTGACCACACGAACCACATGTAATTGTAAGAAGTCCACTTTCGACTTAAGGACCAAATATCGACAGAATGAACATTATTAACTTAAATGATTACATAATGTTTATAACATGGAAATAAGTGATATAAAATGAATAATGAACTTGAAATAGGATCTTAATCAAGTTGAAATTAACTCAAGTTTATTATTCATGACGTTAAAGAACGATCGAGTCAAGTCGGACCCGAGGTAAGGGACTTTGTCTCAATCTCCTTTCATTGAGGCATATTTCATTTTATACACAACTTTCTTTTATACGGTGTATAAAACCCTTTGAATTTTACTTTTATACAGAAGTAATCTTTTTCTACGAATCGTTTTACTAAACGACAAAAATAAATGTTTTTTTAATGTACACGGTGACAACGACCTTTTCTGTCACCGTGAGTATTATTTGGTCTTTGGCTTCCTCAACAAGCCGTAATGTTTTTAAAGTGAAATAAATACCATGTACTCTTTTATGTATTTTGGTATTGAAAATTGTTTTTATAATGGATTTTTTATGTCAATATATTTATGTGATATATTGTGATCAAAGTGTGGAAATGTTTTATTTCCATTATATTTGTTTTATGTCTTATGATTTTATAATGGTACTTGGACATTTGACGGGTGGTTACGTGATAAACCATATAAAGGGTGGTTCCGTGAATACCAGGACGGGTGGTTACGTTATAACCTCCAATGCATTGGGTATGGAAGTCGGCTGTATGGCTATTCCATTAAGTGATATGTGTGGAAGTCGACCGTATGGTTATTCCATTTATGTATGTTTATGTCCAAAGTTACCTTTATAGGTTATGTGATCTTTATATGGGTTTTATGGTAATCTTTGGGTTAAAAAAGGTTAAGTAATGATCTTTTATTCATCGAATAGTTTTTACTACATTATAAAGGTGAAAATTATTACTTTGATAAAGTATGCATGGTTTACTTGTTTTGAAAAACTAACAGTTTTCATTCATTGTGTATCCTTTACTAAGCTTTTAATGCTCACCCCAAGTTTTTTTGAAATGTTTTTCACAGGACTTAATGTGGAATAGGGTCAAGGATGGGATCAAGGGAAAGTCATGCTATCTAAAACATGGAACTAGAAATGTTTCCTTTTAAGAGTTTTTATTTTATGGAAACTTAGTAGAAGTTTCTACTTTGTAATCTTTTGAGATTTAATAGTTATGTACTAATTATCTAAAACTCTAAACCATGAAAATATCCTCAATGTGAATTATTCATTTAATTCAATATTAAGTAAGGTTTGCGGTTGGGGCCTTATAGTTGGTATCAGAGGTCGGTTTAGACAACTTTAGGAGTTAGAAAAGTGTAAAATTATAAGTTAATTTATGGTATGACTGAAATGATATAGCATTTAATGATTACCATGTTTCTTTGCCTAAGATATTTCTGTGTTCAGAATGGTTTTCCGTAGAGGAAACAAAGAAGCTATGTTGGGACGACATCAAGAGGAAAACAACCTTCCAAATCAGCAACCTGAGATGGTCAGAATTGGAATTGAACAGTTTGTTGCAGTGATGGAACAGTTGTCTCAGGCTATAAATGGTGGTGGTATCCATGCACGAGATCAGCCAGATCAACCGCAGAGGAACATGTCAGTGGTGGAACATTTCATGAGGCAACATTCCACATCATTCAGAGGATCATCTGACCCCGTGCTAGCTGAAGGGTGGATTAAAGCACTAGAGAATATTTTTTATGTCATGGGGTGTTCTAAACATCAAAAGGATAGTATTGTTGTTTACCGTTTTGAAGGAGAAGCTGATCAGTGGTGGTCGATGGTGAAAAATATCAGGGATAGTGATGAGATTGATGATCTTCACTGGAACGAATTCAAAGGTATGTTTCTTGTGAAATATTTTCCTAAGGTGGTTCGTCTTAGGATGGAAAAAAAGTTCCTAGAATTGAGGCAGGAGGATGACTCGGTGTCTACTTATGAATCAAAGTTCACTCGACTGGAAAGGTATGCTCCAAACTTCATATGAGATCTGGATAGTAAAATCAACTGTTTTTACTCAGGTTTAAAGCCGAAGTATCGAAGGTCTTTAGCTTCTCGTGAGTTCAAAAGTTATGAAAAACTTGTTAGATGTGCGGAGAATGTGGAAATGGAGTTTGTCAATGATCATGTGTTCTTTGAAAAACAACAGAATAAGAGGCCTAGTTAGCAGGAAAAGGGGAAGAATTCATCAAAGAAGCAAGGAGGTAAGAAAACCAAATATCCATCCTGTGAGATGTGTGGTAAAATGCATCCTGGAGAATGTTTATCCAAGTCAAGAATGTGATTTCGGTGTGTTAAGTCATGTTATATTGCTCGTAACTGTAAGGAATATGATCAAGAAGGAAATGAAAATCCAGCAGTAAGATGTTTTAAGTGTAATGAAATGGGTCATTATGCAAATGAGTGTCTAATGAAGAACTCAACTTGGGGAAATCAGCCAGACTACAAGCAGAAAGGGGTGGTGAAATCATTTACAACTACTTCAGTAGACGTTGTGCCATCAAATGAAGTAGTATCAGGTACACTGTTTGTTTGTTCTGATTATGACAATGTGTTGTTTGATTCAGGGTCTACACATTATTTCATTTCTGAGAAGTTTTCTAGTAAATTGGGAATTCCATATCAAGATATGAATCCTGAACTTATGGTAAAAACACCTGGAGGGAACTTTGAGACAAGAAGGAATTATAAGAATCTTTATATCCTTGTGTGCGGAAAGAATCTACCAGCAAACATTATTGTTTTGCCTGTAATAGAGTTTTATGTTATTTTGGGCATGGATTGGCTTTCTGTTTATCATGATAAGATTGATTGTGGAGCTTAAATAGTTTCTTTTCAGAAATATTTTCAGTTTGTGTACAAGAATAAACCCTTTATTTTGATAACATATCAAAAAGTTGAGAAACTAGTAAAAGATGGAAATGAATGTTACCTTGCACATATTGTTGAAAATAAAGGAACTGTTCAGATTAATGATGTGCCAGTGGTAAATGAGTATCTTGATGTTTTTCCTGAGGAGTTGCCTAGTATTATTCATGATCAGGAATTTGAATTTACTGTTGACTTAGTTCCTGATTCTAATCGAATTTCATAACCCCCTTATCGAATGGCTCAAGTTGAACTTTTAGAGTTAATGAAGCAATTGCAGGAGTTATTAGATAAAGGTTTCATTTGACCTAGCACATCACCATGGGGTGCTCCTGTCTTGTTTGTTAAAAATAAAGATGTCTCAATGAGACTTTGCATTGATTATAGAGACTTGAATAATATCGCTGTTAAGAACAGGTATCCTTTGCCTCATATTGATGATTTGTTTGATCAGCTCCAGGGAGCTCGGTATTTTTTGAATATTGACGTGAGGTCAGGGTACCATCAGTTGAAAGTAAAAGAAGAAGACATTCCGAAGACTGCGTTTCGTACTAGATGTGGCCATTATGAATTTTTGGTTATGCTTTTTGGGTTAACCAATGCACCTGATGTATTCATGGACCTTATGAATAGAATTTTCCATGAGTTCTTGGATAAGTTTGTGGTTAGTTTCATCGATGATATTTTGGTGTTTTCTAAAAGTAAAGAGGAGCATGAAAGTAATTTAAGGGTTATCTTGAAAACCTTAAAAGAAAATAAACTTTATGAAAATTTATCAAGTGTGAGTTTTGGTTACAAAAAATTTCTTTCCTTGGTCACATTGTATCAAAGGATGGCATTACTGTTGATCCTGCTAAAACAAAAGTTGTTGAAGAATGGCCAAGACCCACAAATGTAACTGAGATCCATAGTTTTCTTGGATTGGTAGGTTACTACCGAAGTTTTGTTGAAAATTTTTCACGGTTATCTAGTCCAATGACTAAGCTAACTCGGAAGGGTGTTAAGTTTATCTGGACAAAAGAATGTGATGATTGTTTTCAGGAGTTGAAAAGATGATTAGTGAATGCTCCAGTTTTGGCACTTCTTTCCAGGAATGGTGAGTTTGATATATACAGTGATGTTTTGTAGAAGGTATTTGGTTGTTTCCTTATGAAGAATGATCAGGTTATTGTATATGCTTCACTTCAGTTGAAAACTCATGAGGTAAATTACCCTACACATGACTTGGAATTATCTGATGTTGTTTTTGCTCTAAAAATTTGGAGGCATCATTTGTATGGAGTAAAGTGTGAAATATATACCAATCAAAAAAGTTTAAAGTATATATTCACAAAAAAAGAATTGAACATGACACAGATGAGATGTCTAGAATTAATCAAGGATTATGATTGTACAATTCATTACCATCCAGGAAAATCAAATAAAGTGGCTGATGCTTTGAGTCAAAAAAGTAATGCTTCATTAACCATGCTACATTTGGAACGAGAACCTTTGGTTAAAGATTTGATGATCTTTGTAATATAAGTGGTTTGTGCATGAAGTCCTTATGTTTTGTTTCAGGTATCAGTGAAATTTTCTCTATCAGACAGAATCAAGCAAGCACAGAAGCTAGATAGTGTGTTGCAGAAAAAGGTAGAGATGGTTCAGAAGGGTATGTTGCCTGAATTTAACATTGATAATGATTGTTTTTTGAGGCTTGGGAAGAGATTATGTGTTCCTAGTGATTCACAAATAAAGAATGAGTTGCTATGTGAGGCTCATAGTTCCCCGTTCTCAGTTCATCCTGGCAGTACTAAGATGTACAGAGATCTGTGGGAGTATTACTGGTGGGATGGAATGAAAAGAGATATTGCTGATTTTACTGTGAAGTGTTTGACTTGTCAGTAGGTTAAAGCAGAGCGGAAGTTACCGAAAGGGATGCTTCATCCATTACCAGTTCCAGAGTGGAAATGGGAAAATATATCTATGGAATTTTTTGTGGGATTAACGAGGACATATCGAGGTAATAATGCAATCTGGGTTATTGTTGATAGATTGAATAAATCTGCTCATTTCCTTCCTATTCGAGATACATTCTCTCTAGATCAACTTTCTCAATTGTATCTTAAAGAGATTGTCAGGTTGCATGGATTTCCCCTCTCCATTGTATCTGATCGTGATCCCAGGTTTACTTCTAACTTTTGGAAAGGCCTTCAGAAGTCGTTGGGTACTGAATTAAATTTTAGTACAGCTTTTCATCCGCAATCAGATGGGCAGTCAGAACGAACAATTCAGACCTTGGAGGATATTCTATGAGCTTTCTCTATGGATTATCAGGGAAGTTGGGACCAACATATTTCTATGGATGAGTTTTCTTATAATAACAGTTTTCATTCAGTATATAGATGGCACTATTGGAGGCATTATATGGGAAGCGGTGTCGAACTCCATCTTTTTGGGATGAAGTGGGTGAAAGGAAGCTGATGGAACCAGAATTGGTAGAAGAGATGGCAGAAAAAGTTCAATTGAATCAGAAACACATGAGAACAGATCATCACAGACAGAAAAGTTATGCGGATAACCAGAGGAAGGATCTATCTTTCGAGGTAGGTGATCATGTTTTTCTCAAGGTTTCTCCATGGAAATGTGTGATGCGATTTGGTAAGAATGGAAAGCTGAGTCCAAGGTTCATTGGACCATATGAAATTCTAGAGAAAGTTGGATCAGCTGCATACTGAGTGTCTTTACCTCTGAGTTTATCTCAAGTACACAATGTTTTTAATGTTTCGAAGTTGAGAAAGTATATGCCAGATTCATCTCATGTTTTGAGCCCAGAGGTAGTTCAGTTGGAAAAGAATCTCTGTTATGAAGAACAACCAGCCCAGATTCTTGACCGAAGAGAGAAAGTGTTGCGAAATAAGGTAATTCACCAGGTAAATGTTTTGTGTAAAACCCATATGGTTGAAGAGGCAACGTGGGAATCTAAAAATGCTATGAGGGATAAATACCCCCACTTATTTTGATAAGTGAATAAAATTGTGAGGTTGCAATTCCCAAAATGGGGGAAGGATGTAACATCCCAGGTAAATAAATAATAATACATTTTCATATTTATTAATATTTGAGAATTGAATATTAATTTTACTTTAAAGGGGTTTCTATATTCGATAGCGTACCTGATACCCGACAAAGAGTTTCTTTGAAATCTTACGTTGCACACTAGTAATAAAATAATATTATTTTAAATGGTAGTTAACACGTAGCCGTTTTATTGGTGGGAATGAATAGAAATAACTAAAATATGATTATATATGTCTTTTAATTTTTTTTACATTTATTCAATAAAAGATAAAGGCTTAAAATAAGAAAAGAATTCAATTTTAGGCATAGATACTCTAATATTCACTAAAGGTCCACTAATCGCCTTTTCATGGCGAACCTTCATTAAATATAGTTTCGGTCACTCTTATACTTTCTATTGGTCCAAATAAAATTCTTCTTTAGAATCGGGACATCAAAATTTACTTTGTGTAAATTTTTGGTATTTTTCTGATAAAGTTCATTTTTTTAATGAATAGTGAAAAATGTTGTATTTTAATTCAAAACCTCTTTTTAATATAATGTATTTATATGATTATATGATCTTTTTAATTGGTTTTAAAGTGAAATTAGAATATATTTTTAGCATTAAATCCAATAGTGGTCGTTGGAATTAATTTCACTTTGAAATCGGACGTAAACTATTGTCAATCTTTTGATACTTATTGTTTCATAAAAACACGCTATTTGCTCTGACAGTGGGAATTAATTATTAAATTAATTAATTAAACTTATATTTTTTGAATTTTTTAAAATAGATTTCATTTTTGAATTCGGAATATCAAATATAGCTTAGGGTGAAGTTTTGGTATTTTTATGAAAAACTTCAATTTTTTATCAATAGTGAAACCACTAAGTGGTACTTAAAAAACTAATTTTTTGTTTAAATGAAATTTTACCACCTCTGTGTTTTGAATTTCAAAAATCCAACATACATGGTTCTCATTAAGAAGTAAAATGTGGTTCAATAGGATTAAAATAATTTTTTGGTGAATAGTAACTTTTAAGTTTATTAATCGCGATTAGAGATAATTAGTGTAGTTTAAGGTAAAAATAATGTTTTAATAATATTAAATGAACTTGAAACATTTCCTACCCTTATTTGATGTGTCATGGAAGACCAAGAAAATATATGGGTTAACTTGGGGACCCCATGGAGCCACTTTGGTAGGAAAATGGCATTAAAAACTTTTTATTTAAAGTTAAAATAAAAATGTCACAAACATGAGTTATTTTACTAAAACAATTATTAAATGGGGTTATACTGGTCAGATTTTTGACTATAAATATTCATTAAAAATATAAAAAGATTTCCTAAATCATGCTATTTTTTTTTTAATTTTTATACATTAAATAAAGAAAATTATTTATGACACCATGATGATACAACGATTACCTCATTATTTAACGATTTAAATAAAATGAAAAGATAATGTAAAATCTAAGACCTACACATGTCAAAAACCTATTGGATGGGTGGATTTCGAATTCGTATCACCTTATCCTCTAAATATATAATTGTGGGACCCTTTTTATCCGAAAATAATTTCAAATAAAGTATCTTTTCTTAACATTCCAAGAGTGCCCCTCCTCTTCTCTTATAAAAGGCCCCCACCTCTACCACCTTACCCACACTTCCAAAGCCTTTGGCTCGGCCAAACCCTATCCATTTTGTCTCTCCACATCCCTCTATTACTCCTAGATCCTCAATTTGGGCATAAGTCTTCCCAAGGAAGCCTTTGAGCTCAAATCTAAGAGAGTTACCCGATTTTAAGGTAATGTCTTCACTTGTGTTCTTTTTTTTATTTTGCTTCTCCAACCCCCTAAACTCTTTTTATTCATTTCTTTTGTAACAACTCCAGTATCTTCAATATACTAGTATGTTTTTATAATAATCATTCTTGCTACACTTACACACACCTACATCTAATGGTTAAAGAACATACTGTTTCCGTGGATGACAAATTTCTGCCTCACGAAACGATGATTGTTCAATATTCTTCCAACACCTTAAAAGGTGGCCATTAAGATGTCACTATATTTATATATGATATATAATATTTTTATTTATTCCTTAAGCTTCTGTATTTTTCATTTATGGCACACCTTTATGGCTTCCATTATGGGTATACGCAATATCTTCATTTTAGGAAGTGCGGACTACCGCCCCCTCAAAGTGATTTGATTCGTTAATGCCATATGTGGGACGTATAAAGGATGGATTTAAAGTTATTATATATGATGTTATACTGGAATTATAATATAACTTTATATCATTATTAATTCAGTCCATTAAAGTATGAGATAGAAATGAAAGTAGCGTTCATGCGTACGTACGGCTTACCGTCTCCATGAACGGTGCATTTCATTTCTTATCCCCAAATGTAATGTACTATTATAAGTACATATATATAATGGATATATATGATGTATGATACATCTAAATAATTAATATAATTCTGGAATTAAAATATACATATCTCTCATTTAGTTTTAATTCCACTAATATGACATAGAGATGAAAGTAGCGTTCATGCGTACGTACGGCTTACCGTCTCCATGAACGGTGCATTTCATTTCTTACATCTAAATGATTATGTAATATTATAAATACATGTATATTCCAGATATATATGATATATATGATATTCAAATCATGAATATCATTCTAGATATAATGAATATTTTACCACATGAACAACATGTAATTGTAAGAAGTCCACTTTCGACTTAAGGACCAAATATCGACAAAACAAACATTATTAACTTAAATGATTACATAATTTTTATAACATGGAAATAAGTGATATAAAAGTAATGATGAACTTGAAAAAGGTTCTTAATCAAGTAGAAATTAAATCAAGTTTATTATTCAGGGCGTTAAAGAACGATCGAGTCAAGTCAGACCCGAGGTAAGGGACTTCGTCTCTATCTCTTTTCATTGAGGCATATTTCGTTTTATACACAACTTTATTTTATATAGTGTATAAACCCCTTTGAATTTTACTTTTATACAAAAGGAATATTTTTCTATGAAGCGTTTTACTAAACGACAAAAAGTAAGGTTTCTTTTAACGTACGCGGTGACAACGACCTTTTCCACCGCCGTGAGTATTATTTGGTCTTTGTCTTCCTCAACAAGCCGTAATGTTTTTAAAGTGAAATAAATACCATATACTCTTTTATGTATTTTGGTATTGAAAATGGTTTTTATAATGGATTTGTTATGTCAATATATTTATGTGATATATTGTGATCAAAGTGTGGAAATGTTTTCTTTCCATTATATTTGTTTTATGTCTTATGATTTTATAATGGTACTTGGACATTTGACGGGTGGTTACGTGATAAAGCATATGACAGGTGGTGCCGTGAATACCAGGATGGGTGGTTACGTTATAACCTCCAATGCATTGGGTATGGAAGTCGGCCATATGGTTGTTCCATTAAGTGATATGTGTGGAAGTCGACCATATGGTTATTCCATTTAAGTATGTTTATGTCCCGAAGTTACCTTTATATGTTATGTGATCTTTATATGGGTTTTATGGTAATATTTGGATTACAAAAGGGTAAGTAATGATCTTTTATTCATTGAATAGTTTTTAATACTTCATAAAGGTGAAAAGTATTACTTTGATAAAGTATACATGGTTTACTTGTTGTTTTGAAAAACTAACAGTTTTCATTCATTGTGTATCCCTTACTGAGCTTTTTATGCTCACCCCAAGTTTTTTTGAAATGTTTTTCACAGGACTTAATGTGGAATAGGGTCAAGGATGGGATCAAGGGAAAGCCATGCTATCTAAAACATGGAACTAGACATGTTTCCTTTTAAGATTTTTTATTTAATGGAAACTTAGTAGAAGTTTCTACTTTGTAATCTTTTGAGATGTAATAGTTATGTCCTAATTCTCTAAAACTTTAAACCATGAAAAGATCCTCAATGTAAACTATTCATTTAATTCAATATTAAGTAAGGTTTATGGTCGGGGCCTTATAACACCTATCAAGAATTGATATTTTTTTTTTGGTTTTTCCAATATCCATCCTAAATATCATCCCCACGCCTAAGACATTATGTTCTCACCAAAATTACAAAACCAAAGGCCTTAAGTGGGATCTCAAAGAGAAGATATCAAGAGGTAAGAATCATCTTCCTTTTTTCATGTCTTTTATTTTATATTATTTTCTTTTCTTATAATCTATTGAACCCGTAAAACAAGTGGCATGAATTCTCAATTATTAAATATATTCTATATTTTTATCATTTAAATGTATAATTCCCCAACTTACTTCATCTCCTCCCCAAGTTATAAAGACACTGGTCGTGATGTGTTGTTTAAAAAAATCATGGACGATGAGTTTTCAATTTCTGTTACATCCTTCAAAGCTGATCATAAATACATTTTAAAGGTTGAAAAATAATTTAATGTGAATTATTTATCCTATTTTATGTTTTTTAATGAACTTATATTAGTGACATTAAATTTTATAATGAAACAAGGTCATGATTATCGAGGAACCAAAAAAATAATCTAATCAAATATAAAAAATGATTTATCAAATGATTCTTCGTAACATATGATAAAAATGATTAATGGTATCATTATATATTATGAAAACATATGAATACCATTTCATTGCACTTATGTAACTTCATTTCCTAATAACAAGAAAATAAAATACTAACTGTTCATGGAAATCATGCAAAGAACACACTCAAAAAAAATAGAACGAACAAAATACTAATAACAAAAGGGTGAAATGATGTAATGAAATGATTATACATGGTATTTTGTAGATTATTAAGTTTCTATAAGATATTAATAACACTATTTTAAACGTCATACAGGTGTTCTAAACATGATTGATGTAATAAATTCTCATGGTAAGGGAATTATTTACCCAGTTTTCATTCATTGGGTTAACCTTATACTTCGTTATTAATATGGAATTAAATTTTTTTTGTGAATAGTTTTGTTTATATTATTTTAAATTATTTATATTGAATTTTTATATACATATTAAATCCACTCTATTAAGTCTCACTTCAATTATATGAAATTTATAAGGGGTTTTATTTTAAAATACCCTTTTAAAATTAAATTTTATAAAATTAAAAAGAAACATTTTAGGAAATTATTCATGTTGTATGATTATGTTCTTGTTCATGGGTATTTTTATGATGAAGGGTTTTTCCTATATATCCCTCTAATTCATTGGTTATGATTATGTTGGAGTTCGGCTGTATGGTTACTTCATGTGTAACTGTGATGGTTACACCATAAGAAAGCTATGAGGGTAACATTGTAAGGTAGTTGGGATGGTTACATTGTATGATATCTGTGAGAGTTACATTGAAAGATAGTTGTGAGGGTTACAAATAATATTGTTTCTAAGATGGTTTTAATTTTAGGTAATTAATTCACAAATATAACAACATGTTTTATTTATGTTCTATATGTTTCCACAAAGTATGTGTACGATAAATTATGGGTAAAAAGTATGTATTGTAATATTTTTTCATATTTTTAAAATTATTTATCAACTAATTATTCCTTTCAATATATGTTAGTTGTTGTCTAATTATCTAGAATCTAGACTGAAAGAGTTCCTCATTTTTATAATATACTATGTATTTTTCAGTTATATAATATATAAAAAAATATAAAACATGTTTTAGTCTAGAATCTTGAAGTGCGGGTTTATGGTAATACAATAATTACAAAAATATAAAACATAAGATAACCCCAAAGGATAAGAATTCCATTACACTTATAATTTTAAATTTTAATCTAACTCTTTATAAAAAAAAATTTTTACTTAAAAATATAATAAAATATTGGGTTGTATACTCATAAATTTTTTCAAAAATATTCTTAATTATATTATATTCCTACGACAAAAAATTACAAAACCTGTTTTAGGACAGTAATCATATTATCTACCTTTCACTTATAGACCCATGATTGTATCCAAAAAACTTATTTAAATAAAGAAATTATTCTTCAAAAATTTTACACAATCCTTAGATGAATCATAATTTTTATCACTAAAATACCATTTGAAGAAATAAATCTACAATATAATTATTAAACCAAAAAATTTATTTACATCAAGAATTTTATTTCCTCATAGGTCCATTCATGGTCTATAGGATAACCTTAATAAGAGGAAATTAAAATTGGTAATTCCTCAGTTCCCAAATTTATGAAAAAAACTATAAATAGATCCCCAAGATGATATTTATTTGTTTCCATAATACACTTTATTTTACAGAAGAATTTATTTTTATTATGCCCATATTTTCCACACATAAATCATTTTATCATTTCTTTGAGACACTTTCCTATGTTAATAATTCCATATTTCCTTGAATATGTAAATATATCATTCTTTCTATTATGTTATGAACTAATTGATATCTTAGTGAACTTTATCCTTTTATTCATCAGTGAGTCTGCGTGTTGGTTAAGATATAAGATTTTAATCATATTTTGAGATAACTAATTAAACATAATCAGAATATATTTCACTCATCTATTAATCCCATTTAGTTTCTCATAGTCACCAAATTATCCTTCATATTCAATGTTAACATGATTCCTTCGAGTTTCATACATTGACTAAAATAAAGAATCTTATTATGTGAAATAGCGATCAAAGAGGTAAATCTATATAATAATTTATATGATATTTAAATTATGATACTATTCGTTTAATCTATGAAACATTACGTTTAATACAGGCAATAAATTTTCATTATCTTTTGAACTCTGTTATAACGAGATGTAAATAAAATGTGAATTATCCTATGCATGTGCCAATGTAGTTTTAATCCTATGGTGACGTAAGGATCATTTTCAGGCACCATGTGATGATTGATTCAAGAATGATATGAAATTTTGGATTTTTTACCCCAAGGTACCTCTATTCATGAACAATATCCACATAAAGTTTCCATAAATTGATGAATAAGAAAGAATACCACATAATTGAAACCATATAAAAAATAAAATTTTATTATATAGTTATCCTTAATGTCTTTCATAGGGGTTCATTCCAAAATATATATTTTCCCTAATATTTTTTTCAATATTTCTACTAATAATCACATAATACCAGCTACAACGACCATAGACATAGTATCCCATTCCTGATATCAATTTTACTATATTGGCATAACATACAATGAATCACATCCCAATTTACTATGTAGTTTATTTGTGTTAGTAAACTAGATACATACTTATGTCTTATGTTACATTTGAAAATAAATAATACAAAATATTTTTTCTATGAATGTCATTATTCCCACTAGAATTTCTTTTTATATTAATCATTGTACACATCATGTAATAGTAGGAAATTAAAAAATAAGGGTGAGATCAAAATTTGAGTAAGGGTTATTTACAGTGGAATCTATCATGAATCAATAATCATAATAAACATGAAAGGGTAAATAATTGAACAGATATATGATTTCAACAATATTATAAGAATCATAAATATGTAAAATTAAATAATTGAAAATACATAAATTTTAATCAATAAAATTACTAACATAACTAGATAATTCATAATCAATAAGAAAAGTTAAATAATTGATAAAACACACCATTTAATCAATTTATTATGAATGAAATTCATATTTAGAAAATTTTATTGTGAATATATCATCGATAATAAAAAATGAGTTTTTACTAAAGTAAATACATAATAATTGGATTTCATGTTCTTAGGCATAATATTCTTATACTATGAAGACCTTTCACAAAATGGTTTAAAACTAAACATAAAATTTACTCTAATTCTAGATTACTAATTATCTTAATAAAACTATAGAATAATCATTGGTATATATAAATTCATGTTGTTCCCATCACTATAAGTCTAAATCATTCCCCATATGTCAAACAATCGATTTAATTTGTGAAAAATTTACCTTATAAAAAAAATTTGTATTTAGAAAAGAATATGAATTTAATAATATTTTAACAGAGAATGAAATAAAATTCAATTTTTAACATGATAATTATAGAAGATATATTTGTTATGAAGTAAACATAATCTTGATAAATTATATGTTTATTTAGTTAAAAATTAATGTAAACAAACATCTAATAGGGATTTTTCCAAAGAAAATTATATGACTAAATACATTGTCTGGATAGAGAATGTCAATAATTTTCTTAATCAAAATATAAAAAACTATATATATAAAGATTATTATTGTTATAAATTTAATATATCCCATGTATATTAAAAGAAATATTCAAGGTTTTAGTCATTTATGACTAAAAATACAATAAAAATAGTTAAAAACACTCCCAAGGAAATTATCCTTTTCATACTGAGAAAAAAAAATTAATAATTAATATGAACAAAATAATATGAAAGTAATTTTCTATGAAAATTATCTATAAATATTATAAAGGATGTTTGAAAACATTTTGTGTTATTTACGTAAAAAAATTCACAAGTAAGTTATACACTTTAAAACTATGATTCATTTATCTTTTTTTCTAAAATCCAAATGAGAATTGTTTTTCAAATGAAATTATGATTCTTAATGAAATTGTAAAAAATGAATAATTGGGTAAAAATTCTTTAATATATTAATTATAAAATATCGTGAAAAATTGAAAATTTATTTACAAAACATTTTATTAGAATAAAAAGGAATTTCTACAGAAAACATCTTAACTAAAAAAGAGTAAAAATAGTAATATTACCTGAAAACATCTTGGATAATGTGATGATAATAAAATTAAAGGGGTTAGTTAGATAGTGATCAAATAATTTCCTTTAATGGAAATTAGACCATAAATAATCCTAATTAAAATGATATTGTGAAATAATCCCTTACAAATATCATAACATTAATGTGAAAATTACATAATGAATCAATTTGGTGTATCAAATTCCAATAAACCTAAACAATGTGTAAAGTCAAAAAATGATAATAACAAATTATTACACACATAATATTAGAATATAAAAAACAAATATTAGGTAATATGACCCAATGAAAAGAAATTGAGTTATAAAATTACATTCCATAAAGTAATATTCAAATCAAATCCATTTAGATGTAATAAGTCAAATTGAAACATACTAAATAAATTTATAACTATTAATTTTGTTATAATTAAAATGTATTGTATAAAAATTATATTAACCAAATTTTGTGCCTAAAATAATAATAAGCCTCAAAGAAGGATTATTGGGATGAAGCCAGTTACCTCACTCATCCTATTAGATGAACATACATTTAAATAATATATAATTAGATTATAAATGTTACTAATTTTTTCCCAAACATTATAAATATTTATAATATAACATATGATCTTTTAATAACATCTTATCCCTTTATTTATTAATTATCTTCCATTATTTTTGTTGTTTTTCATGTTCAATGCATTGATTTATCATTCATTATTTGTCAAGAATGTCCATGTTCTTGAGAATATTATATTTCTTGATTTTATGATAAATAATAATCATCAAATAATTTTCATAATTATAAAAAAAATACACCATTAATAATTATCTTGAATAATGTATTTGAGAAATGGTGTATTTTACGATCATGGAGGCGGTATGCTATACTTATAGATGATTGACATTTTTATTTTTCAAAAATCATAATAGAATAGAGATATGAAATATTTTTAATTTATGGATTAATAATGATATCATAAATACAATATATATTTCATTAAATATACTTATGAATATTATTGATGTTGTGTGGTGATGAAAAGAGACTCACATCACTTTGTGAAGGTGATAGTCCACATATACAAAAATGAAATTATCATCCTATAGTGAGTGAAAAAGTAATAAATAAAATCATATTCTAGAATATATGAATGTTATATATTTTTTGAATAAATTATTTATTTTATTTTTATCACATATATAAATTAATATTATCTCATTTACCTTCTATGTAAATAATTTCTGAAAAGTGAATCATATAGCTTCACGAGGCAGTAGTCTTATATAAAAACGAGTGATATTATCATGTCTCATACAGAATTAATGTAAAAGTGGAATATGCGAATGATTTAAACAAAAAAATTAATTATATTATAATCATCACATATATAATTTACATCATTCACATTATCCAATAATGAGGGGTGTTGATGGAAAACGTGTCACATCAGTTCATTAGGCGGTAGTTAACCATATAGAAAAGTCGTGTTAGAATTTACCATTTAAGGGAAGTGGATATGGATATTGCTCATGATCATAAAATAATTGATTATAAGTATATGTTATATAATTATGTTTTTATATATGAATAACAATAAATATATTTTATGTATGGGAATAAGTTATAAAACAAACACATAGAGTTCATAATTTTACCTCTTCCAAGCCAACCACATTAGTATTATTCATTAAGTATTACTAGAATGAATTTATGAAAAAACCAATTATTCTAGAAAGATATTATGGTATTTTAGTGGTCATTTGGGTAGGTATTGGATATTTATTTTAATATGTTATGAATATTTGAGAGTTGTTGGTCTTTCATAAGTAGTGTTAGTGGAACACTTAGAATTTTTGAAAAGAAAAATGTGTACCTACATTATTCACCAGAACAAGGAGAAAAATAATTATTAATTATCAGTAGACATGATAATTTTTAAATATTTCTAAAAAAGGAATTTATTCTTGTTTTGAGGTGATTTAATATGTTATCATTTTATTTTAACCATTACAAAACCCATTTTTATCGTAACTGTAAAAATGCATTTTTAGAATTTTCAGGATTATTTTTAGTGAAAAGTAAATTGACATAATTAGATAAAATAATTTTTATTAATCTATGCATGGATTCCATTTATTAAATTTGATTTCAATAAGTGTATGATTCCAATTTCAAAATATACCAACATACATGATGATCAAGTGGTGTACCAATGAGAAAATTATCAAATGTAATGAAGGATTCAATCTAAAAATTAAAAAATGAAATTGATTCTATCACCTTAAATTAGTTACCTTGAAATATAGTTGAACTGATTTTACTTTAATCCTTATTCAAAATATAATTTATCATTTTATATTATTTAATCTAAATGTCAGTTTTTTAATAAAAATTGTATTTTTTACTATTCATAAAAAATCCAACTTTTCCAAAAATTCACAAAAATCTAGAGGATGGTTATTTTTATATAATGATAGAAAATATTTAAATTCATTTTATCATTTTATTTTTTAAAATTAGTAAAAATTATTTTCTAATTATCTACGCAATGACTGAATAAACAGTTTTTTAGAAAGAATAATGGTTTTCAGAAAACATTTCATTTTAAGTTAAGTGATTATTATTTTATTTAAAATCTATTGATAACCACATTTTTTAGGATTTAGTTAATACTATGTATACCCATCCCAGAAATTTAATTTTTAGGTTATAAAGATATTATAAATTTTGGTTTATTTAGACATGGGGTTGTGTGTTCCTCAAGCTATTTCCTATAATAAATATAGTAATATATATTTTTATACAGTTTAATCTCAATGTTTAATGTCACATTTTCTATTAGTTACACTGTTATTATTTTTTCAATTAGAGGGGTTACATAAGCTCTTTGACCATATTCTTAGGATTAGATACTTTTTGAAATTAATGATTCAATATTTTTTGGAGCTCACTCGAAGATATAATTATTTTAATATTATTTAAAATTACATCAATAACCCATATAATTATTTCACATTACAAAATATTATTTTATTTACCATATGGGGAATATATTTCATAGATACAAATCTTATAGATATAATTACAATGTAATATTAAATTCTTAGTACCAGTAGAAACTTGTAAACATGTATTGAGGGTACTTATCTTGTGGATGTAGGGACAAAATATATCATCGGCATCACGATGTAAAACATCATTGTTATATTTTAAGTCCCTCACAAAATAGTGATGTATAATGGAACAAATGTTTTCAATATTGATTTGATATCATTCTATCCTCAATTTAGAATTATGAGTAACCAATGATCTCAATATATTAATGTGGAAATGGAAATATAATGGCTCTATATAAGACGATATCTAGTATGTGAATAGGATATTGGATAATTATATCAAATACTTGACAGATTAACTCCTAAAATCTTTGCTGCTTTATCACACAATATCATATATTACTTTGAAGATGCCACATATTTTCTCATATATTGTTCATATTTTTCCTTTATAATGTATTTATAAGAACCTTTACCTAAATCGACATCTATAATCAACTTTATTCGGATGAGAAATCCCAAAACTATATAGATGTGTTAAAACAATCTTGATGAGATGATATTTCAAACACTGCATAACATAAAAGTCAATCAAAAATGTGTTTAATGAGAATTCAATAAGAAATATTTCGAATTTGATATATCCATGTAGAGTTGATATTTATTCATAGGACTCCAATGATACCTATGAAGTGGAATGAACGTTATGTCAATTTCATGGATTACTCCAATGAGAATAATTTCCTGCTCACAGTGGGTGGATAATACATAACTCTACCCACCAATGAAATTTTACTCTGGAAATACATTTCAAAACATCACGTATATTAAATATTATCCTACTCACATAACAAAAAAATACACCATAACATCCCTATAATATAATATTGAACTATGTGGTTCAAGTTCATTCTATATGAAATTAAACTACTTGTCATTACCATCCAACCTACATTACATAAACATATAAAAAAATATAATTGTAACAGTTTAGAAATATATGATTCCCTTTTGTTTTATTCATTTAATTTTATTTTTTTATCACAATGTACCCATTAAAATTTCTAAATCTAGTGGGTTTTGTTGGAAATTCCCCAATTATGTTCTCCAATGTGGTATGAGTATTTTTTTTAATTTCCACCTACATCTCACATTAAGCGTGAAAATGTAGGTATTGATATCTAGGTTAATCATTCTACATAACATGAATATAAATCTATATAACAAATAACAAAGATGGTATAGTCCATCCAAAAATATGTTAAAATACAAATAAAATCTCCCTATATATAGAGTAAATCCCCCCATAAAAAAGTAATAATGCTGTTTTTGACACTACACAAGATCATACTTAAGTATATCAACTCTCCCACCCCATTTAAGAGAATTATATGTATAATGAGACAAGGAATAAAATAAATACTTATGGAATTGTAATTTTGCTTCATCAGATACATGGTTATTCCTTGATTTTTTAACCTATGATCATGAATGACTCAAAACTAATTAAAAACGAAACTTCCATTTAATTCTATGTGATATAGATATATTATTGAGATTTCTCTTCAAGAAATATCTTTGGATTGACTCATATTACTTCCAAAATTAATGTGACACCCAAAGCTACTATCTCGAAACTAACGATTAAAAATAACAAATAAATTTCTTTCATTCACCAACAAATTTGGGACATAAAAAAAGTTTAATTCTATTAATGGTAGACCACTAAGTTAAATATTAGTTTCCTTATCTTATACATGAGTCTGGTCTACGAAAAGGAGGAATCATAAGAACTATATACTAATTTATAAAAATTCACAAATAGATATATAAAATAGGTTAACAAAGAGCCTCCCTTTGATGAATTATCTATTAAATCAATTTTTACAAATGATCTTTTATTTTAGATAGATAAATTAAAAAGAGATCTACATCAAAAATTTTCAAGTATTTTGTAAAATTTATATAGGATATGGAGTGATACCTCAATCTTATATCCTTGTAAGAGTTGAAAAATTGAATAAAAACACACATCATCATAGTGTCCTTATGCCTTTCTCCAAGTTGGGTTTCCTTCTAGGGAATAAAAAAATGCCATAAATTTTTATTCAAGAACCAAATATATGAGAATCCCCCATCTAAAAGTACATGGTTTATGTAATTACAATTCTGATAACCTATATCTTGAAAAAAACATTTACCAATTATAAAACATATGGTAACCCATAAATGAACATAAACTATATAGATTGGTATGTTCATATGAGCCAACATCACTCTATGATATATTGATCCATGTATAAGTTATAGATGTAGGGTTGTTCTATATCAATAATTCAGAAACAATTCCTCTCAAAAATATTATATCCTAATATTTATACATTTACCTATAATATATAAACAATATAATTCTTAGTATCCATCATCTCTATATATGTAGTGAAATATTACTCACAAGTTATAGATACGCCAAGGAGTAGTCATTCAAACCTAATCATTTGATGGGGATACTAATAACCAATTCATGGAATTGTTAATATTATAATACATCTAAAACTTCTTGATTATTAGTTCTCATAAATATCACATTATTCTTTTATTTTCATAGATCTCTATAAATCATTCTTGTTATTAGTGACCAGTGAATCTGAATCGATGGATACATCTATTTAGAAATACATACATTCCCTTTCCCTCTATCTACATATCATTTTCGAATATTTCCTACAATTGAAGTAATATATATATTAAAATTAATTTCATTCCTTTCCTCTTATACTCCCACAATATCAAAATAAAACCCATCATTAAAATATGGTCAAAGATCATCCCTTGTGTACATATTCCGCATCAATTCATCTAGATCTAAGGACCTTGAGATGTGGTCTATGACATCAAAACTCCCTATTCAAATATTATTGGGACATTCTTATTTATTTCACCACATTTTTTTATAATTATGACCACAAAATTATATGATCTATGAAATTATACCATGTCCTCTCCCATTTATAACATATATATCTGTATTAGTCTCTCTATTAACATAGAGTTTTCCTGTCCCTTTCTATATTGGTTGTCCCATAATTTTTCTTTCATTAGAGATGGCTTTGTGAGATTAAAATTTATAACCAATTTTTTTATAACGTATGATAGTAGACATTATGTGAAAATAAAGTAAATATTTTCTATATAAAAACTCAAATATTGAAGCATGTAAAAAAATATATTTATTTGATCCATAATCCTCTCACTTTTAGGTATTTGAAAAGATTTATAAAAAATTTTGAAAATGAATCATTCTTTTTGGGCCCACTAATTGGTCAAATAGAAACAAAATCCATGCTTCCTAAGTTCAGGAAAAATATAACCACATTTTTTATAATATCAGATAACATTAATTTGGTTTTTATACATGATAGGATAATAATAATCATGAAATAATGTATCTGAAATATTCCTCTCAATCTTCAACAAATATCATTCTGAAAGAAATTAAATCCTTATAAATCTTCCTTATAATATATAACAAGATAATTTGACTCCATGGTCACCTTTTCTTGGTTATGTATAGATTTCTCAAATATGGAACAACATATGAACCCCCAATATGGGATTTCAACTTCAGGCATCTTTATAACACAACTAGTTAGGGGTGCTACACTATTTAATTTTATATTTTCATAATGGAATGTCTTGGTTAGGTATAAAGAGTGTTGATTCTATTTTTTAACTATTTTTAAAAGGTTTTTAATGGTATATTATTTTTGAATATTTTTTGGAAGAAGTGATGATATCCCAAACAACCATTCATATCTTCATTGTTTCTTGTCAACTAGTGCATAGTTAGAGAAGTTTTGGGCCAAACTGTGTGAAAATCAAGAAAAATTAAAAAAAATTATGTTAGCATCATTTTTTTGGTTATTTTATTGTTTTTAGGACATAAAGGATAATTATATGACAATAATAATGAGAAAAAATAATTAAATTAAAAAACATATATGTCCCTAAAACACTCATTCTTCCTCCTTTATCTTGGACTCTTAAATTACCACACCCACTAAGAGATTATGATGATATTATTCCTTAATTTAATTTGGTTCAATGGATTAAATTTAAGTGTATAATATATTTTATAAATAATAAACTCTTTAATTTTATATAACTGTGTTTCTCCAATTTTTTATAAAGATAATGAATAATTCATGCGTCTATTTCCAATTTCTGTTGCATATACTATTTCACGATTTTTCATTTTTGGGTTTATTGAAGGAACATACTAGGAATCCCAAATAATTAAAGTCATGAATGAATTTTTCATGTTTTACATTATACGGTAAAATTATTATCTTATTTTTTTTACTATCTTCTAGAATGTGAAGGATCATTTAAAAAAAGTTTTTATTCATTAAGTTTGAAAATACATGTGAAATAATAGTTCAAAATATCATTAATTTTTTTCCATAACTAAAATTGTGGGAAACAATGAAAGTTGATATTTCTAATAAGATCCATATTTTCATAATTTTGGTACTTTTCAATAATAATTAACAAATTGCTAGAAATTTGTATCCAACAAGATTTCTAGTATTTTTAAAAGAACTGTGTTCCAAAACCAATTTTGTTTTTAAAAAATAAAAACTATTAATTATTTCTAAATTTATACTTTCAAATGTATTATTATTCTCCGAAAATCTAATAGAGGTTGTAACATTCCTTCTAATATTTATGTTAATAAATACATTGATATGTGTGACTGGTAATTTATTTTAATGTTCTTAAACAAATTTGGCATTGATGAACTTTTCATTGAAAGTGTTGTACCAATTATGATATCATCACATAACATTGTAAATATTAATGAACCCCCTTATATATATTTCATAGGATACAGACGTTTTCAACAATGTGAACCCTTCCACAACATCATTTTCTCAATTAATAAATATTATATAAGCAGGCTCTTTATCAACAAGAAAAACAATAATTAAATAAATCCCATTAGTGATGTCAAAGGTCTTATTTCCCCCACTCACTTATTTATGTTGATTACATAATCGTTTTAACTCATGGTGACAAAATAAATATAAAGTTCCACAAATACTATGTATTAAATTTTGAAATTTTTTTAGGATAGTTCGTTAGTTTGACCATATAACTATTATACATTAGAAAAATATTCATTATGCTAGAATAATAACATCATAAATAAAATAGGAATGAGATAGGGAATTATTTATTTCAATTATCATTATATCCAATTGTTTTTGTGGAAACCATGTGTCATGAATTTTTCTTTCATTTTATGTCTAGTAAAAAATCGGTTGGATTCCTAGAATGAAATGATGATTTCGAAGGAAATAAGGTTTTTCCCTATCAATTATATCATTATTTCAAAAAAATTATACTCTTTTTATAATTTATAAATGTTCATATATCCCTTTTATGAATATATGTAATTATATCTAAAAACTTTTGGAGTGGCAACATTCATCAATGAAGGCATGATATTATATCAAGCAAGTTACATTTTTAACCAGTTGATTTTTGTGGGATGTGGATAAAAAATTTTAATTAATTTAATCATTATTTGAAGGAAACGTTTATGTGGAGTATTTTAAACAATAGTTATGAGTATCATTATATTTTTGAGATCTGGATTCTAATATAGGATCAAAATTGGGAATCATGACTATGAGGACTCATCCATTTGTTCTACACTCATGACTTCTCTCACCATAATTTTTGGAATTTCTCACATGATAAAAAAATCAATTAACTCATAATCTTTTTTTATATAATTAGAAAGTTAAGAATCTCATTTAATCTATAAAAACTTATTACCCACCACTACATACACATGTGTTGATAAAAGGGAAATTGGACAATTTTGTAGACATTATTTTGGATTCAATGAAGGATCTGGTTCTGAACTACTACTTCACTAATACTAGATACATTATTCTTTGTAACCTTAAATTAATAGGATGATCTCTTAAATGTAATTTTATCTATAATATGTGATGGTGAATCATATTAAGTGTGATATGGTTATAAATAAAGGGTGGATTCCTCCTTCCAAAATTACCATCTTATAAAGGATAATGAATTAAAATCATATCACTAATAATTTTCAATAAGGTGTTAGTATTAATAATTTCTAAATATATTCTTTTTGAATCCAAAACTGGGATGATATTGATCACCATTTTAAAATATATTTTTTATATAATAATATGTGGCAATATCTATGGATTTTTTTGAATCCACGCTCACTTGTAATAAATGTATTTGAGAGCAGCTACTAGGGTGAATGAGGCTTCCACAACCGTTGGAGCTGTTCAAAATTATAATGGTGGAATGTTATAAAATAATATAGATCCTGAGAACTATTATGAACAAAATGGTTCATAGAATATCTCCATTATTCTTTTTGTTGACCCTAGAATGTGTTTTTTTGGCAGTCAAAAATTTTAATGATATAAAAAATTGTTATTGTGACAACTCAATGCATTATTTTTTGTACTTAATCATTATTGAATTATAGGTGAATATCATCATTTTCTGGAAACATAGATGTTATGATGATCCCTCCACCATCGATTTTGATCAAATTCAACAAAAATAAAGCATCAGGAAGAAATCATGGCCCATCGGGTTAGGGTGTGATTTTCATAAATGATTAAGATTAAATAGTGGGATACATCTATAGTCTTTTTGGAATAACTACATATATTGATTACGAAATTCATGGTATTATTAAGATGGTGGAAATTATAACGAAATGATACTAAATTTTTCATTATCGTGAATTTAAATCAACTAGTATTTTTCAAGCTATTAGAATTTGTTTTTTTTTGTCATTCATGGAAGCTGACTGCTAGATAAAGAAACTACAAAGAGTATCTTGAATTAATGAACCACGTCATAATATATTCATATCATGAGGAAAATTATTTTCTTGATTGGATCTAGGATAATGGACCAATACTCCATATTTTAGTTTGGTAAATGATGTTCAAGATGATCTATTCTCTTAATGGGAAAAGAAATATAATAAAAAATCATCATTCAGTATTTTTTAATTTCGATTCTTATTCAATAAATGGGGGTTTTTCCTTTTGGGAATGTAAATATTATACAAAGAAACTATAGTTCAATATTTATTTTATTTCATTTTTATAGTAGAGAAATATATGTGAATTATTTTTTATTCCTAATGATTCAATATTCTATATAAGTTTTCAATGGATGTTTCACAATTATTTTAAAATAAAAATATACCTCATATTTAAGATGAAATTGGTAAAATGGATTCCAGTTCTGAAATCATCATAATTAATAAATTGTAATATTGAGAAAATGATATTTAATATTTTGAATATTTGATATAGTTAAATAAATGACTAGGTTAATGGTTGAAATAGGTTTACTGGGGGTTCAACAAACAGATAAGGGTTGGGTTTACACCCACGCAAATAAAATTATTACAAGTTGATGATATTTTGAAATTTTCTTCTCCACCCTATGAAAAAAAATTAAATTTTTATCCTTTTTACAACGATTTAATTTTAATATCAATTAAATAATTTAAAAAAAATTTTGGTTTTCCCTACCATCACATATAAAAGGGCATATTTCATCCATATTTCACACCATTTCAACATTCTAGATCAGAAAATAGCTACTCAAAATAATTACTTAAATACTCATCATCATTATAAATATTCTTGTATTCACATGAGAAAAATGTTTCATATATTAAATACTCTAAAAATATATGACTCTTAATAAATAGGATGTTAGAGATCTTACAAATCTAGTCAAAAATATTTAAGGTTTTCATTTTCTTATTTTCAAATTCATGTGATATATTTTATATTAGACACCATGATTTATTTAATGTGATTTTATTACAAAAAAATAATGTATTTTTATATATTATTGAAATTTCTTTGGTTCTAATAGATATATCATGTGCTTTATTTCCAAGGAATTGGATTCAAAGGATACTACAAATATAAGGGATTATCATGATTTTTATAAATTATGAAATGTTTTAATATTATGCATTTATTTCTCATATCTATGGTTTATATTCATTCCCAGAATTATTTTTTAGAATAATAAATTATTTAATTTATAAGATTTAAAGAACCATATAATTTTCAATATTCCAAGGAATTTTGACACAAAAATTACTAAATTCATAATGGTTCCTTTTCTAAATTTTGTTTCTCAATGACTCGTATATTGTTTTACACCTATATAAATTCATATAGAGTATATAATTCCACATTCATATTTTTATCATGAATATATTTATACACATGTTTTTTAATTTTCATTTTATATCATTTCTTTTATTGGAGTTAGGATTCAAAAGATACCATATCTATAAGGGTTTTATGTTGCAATCTCATTTATATTGGGATTGATTATGTATAAATGTACAGTAAAAAATTATAACATATAACTATTCCATTTCATCTGAATTTTTTTCATGGATGGTTATTTAACTATATTTTAGGGTTTACATTAATTTTAATATATTTATGTATTAATAATACTGAAATAACTTTTTTATGAACTTTTATTTCTAACTGTATTCTGGATGATATCTTCCACGACCATATTAAAATTAAAATGATTCAATTATTTTTTCATATTATATAAATATTAATTAAATTAATTTTTAACCTTGTTTTAATTTATATAAATATGATTCAATGGAATCTTCTTTCCATATTCTTAATGATGTACTTTTAAATTTTTACCAAACATGTTAATAGAATTTTTTAACATAGACCACTTGAATATAATTTCTATGAATAAGGAATTCCCCTTCAATTCATGATTAATTCCATGTTTCTATAGTTTCATTAAAATGAATATTTTTCATTGTTATTTTATAAATTTACAAATTTTAAATAATAGTTTTAAATATTAAATCTGTTGTTTTCCAAAATATGAATTCAAGGGATCTTTATATGATATTTTTATTTATAAAAAATTGATTAATTTTTATCATGGTAATAAAGGGATATGGTCCACTAATAGCAATGGTATTATTTCATTATATGGTTTATTATTATGATATGGATATTTTTAAAGAACCAATATCATTTACTTAGGTTGTTATTTGATGGTATGATGCATGTTTTATGATTATTAGACCCACTTATTTTTTTCATTATGTCATGGGTGGGCTCAGAATTATACATGTGTCAAATTAAATGGGTAATAATGGATATATCCTAAGATAATAATAATTGCAATGGGGATTAAACCAAGTATACTAAGATAAATTTTATAATTAGATTCTCTTGGGCGTAAACCATTACTAATGAAACGATGGAATTAGGAGAGAACACAATCAACTACAATAGTATTTGAGGTGAGGTTTGACTTAGGATGTGATGTTTTATACTTATGTTCAAGCCAGAAACTTATGAATTATTCTTATATAATGTTTTCAAGGAACAATATTTATTATTAATGATTTTAAATTCATATGAATTATGTATTATGTTATGAAAAATCTATATTTTGTGATTGTTGATTAAAGATCCTTGAATTTATTGTTATAAATTCTATATATTATGATAATTTTATCATACCCTCATCATATTTTATGCTCATTTATGATCATTAATTTGAATATGTTATAGGTACAAATATTGATCATCTGATCTCACCCTTTCCAATGTTTCCTCCATCTAGGTTATGATGAAGGGTTTTAATATGTTTATGTATAATAAGGGTTATGGTTTTGAAGAACTAAGTTATTGATGATGTTGACCCTTCTATGTACTAATTGATTAAGTATCAACGTTTACATAAAATCTAAACCATTATGGTTAGAGTGTGGATAATATTGATAAGTAATGAATATTTTGGTGGGAAAGTGTAGTATTTATAAATAAAATAATTGGTTCATTATAGTTTGTATTTTAGAAATGTGTTGTTACAATTATAAACTAGGATGATGGAGCTTTAGTGAGAACCCATAGAATCTGACTACATATAAGGTCAAATCATATGTATTGGAAATTACTGGAGATTTTATTTCAATGAAAACACATCCTTTTAATGATACTACTAGGGTACGTGGTTTTTTCATAGACTCTTCTATGAGTATAAACCCCAAAAGGGTTGGTCGAGTATATCTCAACCATCATTATGATGAATAGTGAATTGGCTATTTTGGTAGACCTTGTTTTACAATCGAAGGGGATATTTATTTTATATTTAGATTTTTTTTGTGTGTCATTATGATGCATATGAATATATATTCACCATGAATGAGAAAGTTTTAACAGAATGCATTGATGATTTAAAAGATGAGGTTGATATATTGATATCATATAAATTAATTTCACTAAAATATAATTTCCTACTATGATTATTGATTCTCAAACCTAATTTTCGGTTACAGTAAATTTTCAAAAATAGAAATAAACATGTTAATGTTGAATGTGAAAGACACTATAATAACTGACTTGATGGGAAACCAATTAAAATGAGATATGGAATTTGAATCCTCGTGACTTTTATAAATCTGTTATCATTCAATATGAATAAAAAATTAATATAGGAAAGTTTACTAGTGGACCAAAAAAGATAGAAATATAACTATTCTGAAGTCCATTGAAGAATGAAGAATAATGTTCCTATATTTTATGACTGTTAGATGAATCACATGGGAAAATTCCATGGTGGAAAAATATTATTTTTTATGCATGTCTAACTTGATAATAATTAATTTAATTTATTAAAAAATAAACAAATGTAAAATAACATATAAAGTGATCATTAATGATGAAAATGATAAATCCCCAAAGAATCCCATTATACATCCATAGAAAAATCAATAGAAAGAGAGACACACTTTGAGAACTACAACAGCCTCTCACCATCAATACCAATGGAAGTGAGTAGATAATAGAACATATTTCCCTCACATAATGTATAAAAAACCTTATTATTCAGATGATGTATGGAAATTAAAATCATGATATGATAAATATATTCCATGGTTTGAGAATAATGATTTTCATATGTTATCATCTATGGTTGATTTTTTTTAATTTTTAAATTATGTCCATGAAACAAATCAATTTTTTTAGGGGAATGTTCGAGTAGGGGGTCGTCATGTTTTTTTTAGTAATTGAATTATTGTTGTTGTTGGGAAGACTATAAATAAAATTTGAATATAAGGTATTATTATGGAATAAAATAATGAATCATAGTTAATGATTTGAGAATGTTTTGGTATGATGGACATGTTTTTGAATTGGGATTCTAAAATTATATTGTTGAATTTTTTTATCAGTGCTTTTATTTTTATAATAATCCTAAAACATATATGTATGTTCTAGTATAGTTTTTTGTAATTTATTTTAAAAAATATATTGAATGGTTATAATAACCTCAAATCATGAATAAAGTATATGGTGATATATTTAGATAAAAACATGATTTAAGGATTGATAATTCTTAATATGTTCTAATTATTGATATAACAATTATAGATTCATATAAGAGATTATTGATACTGATAATGTAAATTGGATGGTATTGATGACCTAGGAATTGATTATGAATTTTATGAATAAGTGATTTATGTTATCATTTATTAATATTATCACATTTTGAGATTTGTTTAATATATCTGATATGCTATGATTTTATTCTTAGAATAAGGATACAGTTTATTTTCTTTATAATTCACATTTTCATTGAGGTTTTAAAGAAAGTTTTTTTTATTTTGGGAAATATTATCAAGTTATAATAGAATATGTCACGAACTGGATCTGGTCACCGTCAAACCGGCACCCAACCCAGCCTGTGACAAGGCCCGAAGGGAGTTCCCGATCCCCACGGGCTGGCACAAGTGCCCGGGTATCATATCATGATAATTGGGAACGATTTACCCAATTTTATAAACATTAAACAACAAACAAACTCAATAAAACAAATCTGTATTTTTCAACTAAAACCGTCTTTTAAAAAATTTTAGAACTGAAATACATAAGTTAAAACTATGTTTAAAGACCATTACAATGATAAAAATCCAAATAAGGAAAGCCCAAGAACCTCCACATGGAAAGAGGCACCGCCCTCAAGCCATCTCCACGACACTACATCCCAATGGACAGCTAAAAACCTGAACCAATGGCATAAATCATGTACCCAAACCAGTGACATAAAATAAGCAAGTCTACTTACACCCAAAGGTGTAAGTAGGGTGTGAGCGAAAGCCCAGTAGGATATCACCTCTAAGAGATTCCATGTGACAATCATTTCATGACAAAAATCATTGCAAGTTTTGTAAATAAGAAATGCTAGTTACAATTTTCTAAAGGATGCAATAATAAATGAAAACAGTTTTCATGTGGGATACTTTTAAAGGAACAAAAATTTTAAAATAAATAACAAAGCTACTGAATTTTCCATCCAACAATATTGTATGCCGACGGAAAGTAGAAAGGATCTAATGATCACAAGTAATAGGAAATAACCCCTAGCCACTAGCTAGTTGTGGGTCCCAGGTGCCTCGTATCTTGGTGAGAGTAACCACAAAGAATATATGTTCTTGTGCATGAGCCACTAGTAGGGATCATACCCATAACCTAGTGGTCCCAAATCATCATGATCGTAGTTTATTTAGAGTTGTAAGCGTCAATATTGCTAAGTTAAACTGAGGCCAAACCTCACGGATTCACTAGCATACTAGTACACGTCCACCCACCTAGATACCCGGGTTTTCCCATTGTGCTCAAACAAGTTCAACAATCCGAGAAGTATAGTTTTCACATGAAAATATCACTTCTACATCACACATTAACCAAACATCCCCATGTACATCACCCAAGTAAAAAAATTTACTTTTCATTCAAATGCATTTTGAAATCAAACTCACACCAAAATTTCCTACAACACATTTCCCATTTCATTAACACTTCCACAAATCCTTTAAACGATTTTATAAAACCATTACATGATATTAATCTCCCATAACAGCCCACACACATGTCACATAATACCCTTCTCACCTTCACAATTCATTTTATCAATAAACAAACACGAAACATCCCACACCCGTGTTTCGCACACAAAACACAATTTAGTAAAACATTTCGACAATTTATAAAACATTCTAAAAATGTTTGACATCTCAAATCACCACTTTTTCATTCAAAACCCCACATTAGGTGAACACACTCACCCAAACAGTACATATACACCCTTTCCCAAATTGTTTAACCAAATAAAACATTTTCAATTTTTATAAAACAAACCCAAGAGGTATAACCATTGATTGCACACTAAACCCATTTCAAACCCCTCATTCAAACCCAAAATCATACCAATAACAATCCAAAACAGAATTTTCATCCCTAAAACAATTATTAAAGCACCCCCAAGTGTTATAAAAATACATCCAATAATACCACAAAGATGCACCTGAAAAACACACATTTTCATAAATCACCTTCAAGAAGTACAACACAGTTTTACACCATAAACTCAATCAAAAATCTCTTTTCAAGGCCTAAATGATAATAAGGAATTACCAAACCATAATTGTCAGTCCCTTTCAAGACTAATAAATAAATTTCATATGTTATAAACTAAACCCAAACATTACCCCAAGAGTAACACATGAAAAGTACCCAATTTCAAGCTAAAATACAACTAAAAATTAAATGTTTAACCAAATTCCTGAAAAAATAGTTTTCAAACCACAAAAAGTAGATTATAAATATACTAAATTATTAAAACAATCAGCTAACTCATCATAAAATGGTTACACATGGAATCACCTACCTTTTGAGTCGAAACCCTCAAAACTTGGTGCGAAACCTTAAGCGCACCACCGCCACACCACAAGGAATATAAATCCAGACCTATACCGCCGAAAATTGACCCAAAAGATACCAAATCAGACCTTAGGATTGAACCCTAACTTCTGGACATTTTAGAACATAAAGAAGGAGGGAGGAAACCCTAAAAAGAATGAAAAATTGAAGAGAGAAACACTTACTCAAAACAATCTTGAATAAAACGACCCCAAATCCACTAGAATCTGAATTTGAAAACATCCAACCATTCAAGGGATGTTAGAATAAGGATTATGAGATCATATAGGAACTGGAATGGGGGAAATAGTAAGAATTGAGAGAGTTATTATGGAAATAACTTAACTCCTCAAATCTGCCCGATTTAAGAAAACCTAAGAATTTCAGCACTCAATCGCGATGCAAACGAGCTCCAAAGAGGGGGTAAATGAATGGGAGCGCTCCTGGTATTCTTAGGGTCGAGGGGGAGGTGGAATCACCGAAAACTTTATTATAATGAATATGATATTAAAAAATTAAAGAAACAATTTAAAACCGGAAAATGGGCTTTCGGGTTGGCCCAATTCTCAAATAAAAACCCAAATCCCCGATGATTATGGATTTATAAAGGCTCCAAATTTAAATGTGGTGGTAATATATCAGGGGAGGACATTTAGGAGTTGTAATTACTAAAAAATATTAAAAAATAAAAATGTTATAAAAGAAAAAAAATATTTTTAAATCTGGAATTGGGCTCACGGTTTGGCCCAATTAATGAAAACTCACCTATTCTCCATAAAACCTTTGGAAACCCCCAAAACAAAGCATGAATGGAAAATAAATTAAAAATAACTTTAAAATAAGTCATTTATGTGACAATTATTTCCACCTTGAAAACTTTCCTCCCCGTAAAGTCACAGCAAGGTTAAAGCAACAACCAAACCCCACTGAGAAACCAAAAGGTACTCCCTTGCGAGGTTTCACCCCCAAAGGCCAAAACACCTCCAGTGATCAATTAATGAAGTATTAATCTCACAACCATAACGTACACCACTTTCCTGAAAGGATCAATAACATTCATACTATATCCCAAAATAAAACTCTTGAAACACTATCCAAACAAGACTCAAGCAATTCACCCAAACGAACAACAACTTTGAACAAGGTTACACTTACCTTACTTTAACTAAACCATTGGGCGCTCTCCAGTCCCAACGTTTACTCAAGGAAGATGTTGGTAGCTAGATATCTCCGAACGAGACTATCTACACCAAGCCAAAACCATAGATAAATCTATGTTACTGGTATGGGGGGACACTAATATGCTCCCCACTATAAGAGACAACAAATATTTTTTTTTGAGACAGAATCAGAACACTAATAGGGGGAGGCCTGAATGGACTCCCTGGTACCTAGGGTAGTCTTCCATTCAAAATATCCTAACGAACATACATGAGAATCATATTGGTTCTCCCCACCATAAGAACCAACCATCTTAATCGACCAGCATGGGCTGGCACAAAAAGACCCAAAAATTTCAAGATTTGGGAAGGTCGCACGGTTAGTCCACACAGTTTGTGAAACCGTGAACTAACTGTGCTAATCAATTTTCTTGCATGGCTTCCAGGCACACAGTCTCTCTTAATCATTCGCAAACCATGTGCTCTGCATGTCTATCCAAATTTCCAACCATTCTCCAAAGACTCAATGGAAACCAAAGGGGGAGGGAATGACATTGGGCGATGTCATGGGTACAAGGCCCTCCATCTATTTCCACCAAAAGTGAAAAAAAAAAGATAATGATACCAGAGGTTTAAACTCATCCTATCTTTCATATTTAGGATAGGACATTGTACAAGGGTTTAAATGACCCTGTTATTTCCCCTGACTAAGAGCCAGCTTCTCTTCGAGACCTATGGTTGGAGCTCAAATGATTGAAGCATCTTCGGCCTCGCAGTTAGTCTTCGGAAACCCACTGAATGAGAATTCTTCTTTCGGTGCCACCAACAACTACACCGCAACCCAAGATAAGTTTTCCAGACATAACAAATTCCATACTCACTTTACTCTATCCCGATATTTCACTAAAACAAGGGCTAAGAAGATGCACACACATCACACCTTATTTCTTCAGGTGAGAAACAATACAAGTAAAGAACACATACACTCACCATCCTCTAAAATGGAATATTTTGAAGTTTTTACAAGGGATTCATTCACCCAACACAACAGAGACTCTCGGAGGATTTCACGACTTTCACCTATATGGTCAATCGAGCACATGACATCATAAGGCATCACTGAACATGGACATTGTGACTGATATAAATAATGCATGGAGAGGGACCTTATACAATATCCCCAAACAACACACAATTAAAGAAAGTGGCCACAATTACCTATCGTGACCATATTTCCCACACTGGTGGTTTAACATGAACTCATGATTCAAAGAAACTTTGAAGAACCCCAAAGGCCCTCTTAGACACCATCAAGACAGTCATCCACACTAACAACCCTAGACCACATCCACCTTCGACGAATCAGGAAACATAAGAAACAATGGTCTCTTTCACCCTTCTAGGAGCACTCTCTTGTTACAAGAGGATCTAAAAATCAAAGAAAGGAATGGGTGTAGACTCAATCTAAAAATATCAAGAAAAATATTTCTTATATTGATCAACTAGAGGGTCTTCAAACGGCGAAACAATCCTGGTTTCACATGAGTTGTTCACTAACCTTTAATGGGGGTGTACCTCATCCAACGGTTTAACCCAAGGTCCCAAACAAGATGGTCCATTAGTCAAGATATACCACAAACCAGATCCAAACACATGAAGGGAACCATCATAAAGGTTTCCCAAAACATTTTTCATAAGAGACCACTAACTGTCCCTATAACACAACTTACTGACCAAACCCAAACCCAAAACACAGTTCAAACAGGAGGGGTTCTTGGACTCAAAACATCCCACAACATCATTATTTTAAAAAAAACACATAATATTAACCATTACAAACAATTCATCAAGTCTTCATGTTTCTCTTTAAAAACATTTCTTTGAAAACAAATGGTTCTGCGGTTAGCGCATCCACCAATGGTATCCCATGGGCCTTACACATGCATGTTTCTGTGCCACACCAGTAACCCTCCTCATATCCATCTTGACACTCATCCAGTCATGTCATCAACCATCCATCTTCCCATATAACCCCATGTATGTGGTTGCTCACGAAAATACAAAAGGTTAAAACAAAAATTCGTTCCACTTTTCAAAACCAAAACGGTCAACCAACACATCCTTTTTTCTTAAAACCGCTAACCACGAGATCAAAATCCCAACTCAGATCTTACAAAAATTTTCAGAAAGTCACAACCATTTATAAAATAACTCACTTTCAAGATATTCAAATCAATTTCAAAACATCTCATCCCATTGAAACACACTCAGATTGTTTAGAATACTCTATTGGAAACACTTTTCATAACCAACTTCAATATAGTTCCTGCTTTCAAAGAGCTGTAAGCACACCATTTTACATTTCAAAACAATTCTGAAAATTCAGTTCCGCCATTTCATAAACCAAACCATTTCCTCTTTATTGGAAAATAATTTCATAAAAAATTACACTTCTTAAAACCAAGTCACCTTAAAACCAAAGTGCCAAGATTTCAAAACTAAAGCACAAAACAATGCGAGAGGAAACTAGATTCAGTGGGTGACATGAAAATATTGTTGGCGGCCATTTTACAATCACTTAACTATCACAGAGAGTTTTCTAGGGAATATCCCTAGCTTCACATGGCTTTCCAGGCCCTGCGAGCTCACTAAGACCATTAACCCAACGCTCTTTTCATTTCCCCTAATCATCATCAAACCAAGAAAACCAATGGAATTAGATAAATCCCGACTTCCCCTGGTGACTCGAATCCTGTCATGAGGTGTGGTGATCAGGAACAATACCCATAACTGAACTACCAATTCCCAACAATCCTAACTTTATACTATCCCGACTGTTCCCTAAATAACGTGACCCAAAGAGTTAACCAGAACCTCCTTTGATGCCATTTTGTCACGAACGGGATCTGGTCGCCATCAAACTGGCACCAAACCCAGACCTTTCCAAGGCCCGAAGGGCGTTCCCGATCCCCACGGGCTGGCACAAGTTCCCGGGTATCATATCATGATAATTGGGAACGATTTACCCGATTTTATAAACATTAAATAACAAACAAACTCAATAAAACAAATCTGGATTTTTCAACTAAAACCGTCTGTTACAAAATTTCATAACTGAAATAAATAAGTTAAACCTATGTTTAAAGACCATTACAATGGTACAAAACCAAATAAGTAGAGCCCAAGAACCTCCACATGGAAAGAGGCACCGCCCTCAAGCCATCTCCACGACACTGCATCCCAATGGACAGCTAAAAACCTGAACCAATGGCATAAATCTTGTACCCAAACCTATGACATAAAATAAGCAAGTCTAATTACACACAAAGGTGTAAGTAGGGTGTGAGCGAAATCCCAGTATGATATCACCTCTAAGATATTCCATGTGACAAACATGTCATGACAAAAAGCATTGCAAGTTTTGTAAATAAAAAATGCTAGTTACAATTTTCTAAAGGATGCAATAATAAATGAAAACAGTTTTCATGTGGGATAATTTTAAAGGAACAAAAATTTTAAAATAAATAACAATGCTACTGAATTTTCCATCCAACAATACTGTATGCCGACGGTAAGTACAAAGGATCTAATGAGCACAAGTAATGGGAAATAACCCCTAGGTACTAGCTAGCTGTGGGTCCCAGGTACCTCGTATCTCGGTGAGAGTAACCACAAAAAATATCAGTTCTCGTGCACGATCCACAAGTAGGGATCATACCCATAACCTAGTGGTCCCCAATTATCATCATCATAGTTTAGTTAAAGTTGTAAGCGTCAATCTTGCTAAGTGAAACTGAAGCCAAACCTCAGGGATTCACTAGCATACTAGTAAACGTCCACCCACCTAGATACCCGGGTTTTCCCTTTGTGCTCAAACAAGTTCAACAATCCAAGATGTATATTTTTCACATGAAAATATCACTTCCACATCACACATTAACCAAAAATCCCCATGTACATCACACAAGACAAAAATTCCACTTTTCATTCAAATGCATTTTGAAATCAAACTCACACCAAAATTGCCTACAACAATTTTCCCATTTCTTTAACACATCCACAAATCCTTTAAACGATTTTATAAAACCATTAAAAGATATTCAACTCACATAATAGCCCACACACATGTCACATTATTCCCTTCTCACCTTCACAATTCATTTTATCAATAAACTCACATGAAACATCCCACACCCGTGTTTCGCACACAAAACACAATTTAGTAAAACATTTCGGCAATTTATAAAACATTCTAAAAATGTTTGACATCTCAAATCACCACTTTACAATTCAAAAACCCACATTAGGTGAACACACTCACCCAAACAGTACATATACACCATTTCCCAACATTGTTTAACCAAATAAAACATTTTCAATTTTTATAAAACAAACCCAAGAGGTATAACCATTGTTTTCACACTAAACCCATTTCAAAACCCTCATTCAAAACCAAAATCATACCAATAACAATCCAAAACAGAATTTTCATCCCTAAAACAATTATTAAAGCACCCCCAAGTGTTATAAAAATACATCCAATAATACCACAAAGATACACATGAAAAACACACGTTTTCATAAATCACCTTCAAGAAGTACAACATAGTTTTACACCTTAAACTCAATCAAAAATCACTTTTCAAGGCCTGCATGATAATAACGAATTACCAAACCAGAATTGTAAGCCCCTTTCAAGACTAATAAATCACTTTCATATGTTATAAACTAAACCCAAATATTACCCCAAGAGTCGCACATGAAAAGTACCCAATTTCAAGCTAAAATATAACTAAAAATTAAATGTTTAACCAAATTCATAAAAAAATATCTTTCACACCACAAAATCAGAATATAAATATAATAAATTAATAAACCAAGAAATCTAACTCATCATAAAATGGTTACACATGGAATCCCCTACCTTTTGAGTCGAAACCCTCAAAACTTGGTGTGAAACCTTAAGTGCACCACCGCCGCACCACAAGGAATATAAATCCAGACCTAGACCACCAAAAATTGACCCAAAAGATACCAAATCAGACCTTAGGATTGAACCCTAACTTCTGGATATTTTAGAACATAATGAAAGAGGGAGGAAACCCTAAGGAGAATGAAAAATTGAAGAGAGAAACACTTACTCAAAACAATCTTGAATAAAACGACCCCAAATCCACAAGAATCTGATTTTTAAAACATCAAACCATTTGAGGGATGTTAGAATAAGGATTATGAGATAATATAGGAACTGGAATGGGGGAAAAAGAGTAAGAATTGAGAGAGTTATGATGGAAATTACTTACCACCTTAAATTTGCCCGATTTTAGAAAACCTACAACTTTTCAGCACTCAATCGCGATGCAAAAGAGCTCCAAAGAGGGGGAAAATTAATGGGAGCGCGCCTGGGATTATTAGGGTCGAGGGGGAGGTAAAATCACCGAAATATTCATTATAATGAATAAGATATTAAAAAATTAAAGAAACAATTTAAAACCGGAAAATGGTCTTTCGGGTTGGCCCAATTCTCAAATAAAAACCCCAATCCCCCATGATTATGGATTTATAAAGTCTCCAAATTTAAATGTGGTGTTAATATATCAGGTGATGACATTTAAAAGTTGGAATTACATAAAAATATTAAAAAATAAAAAGGTTATAAAAGAAACAAAATTTATTTTTAAATCTGGAATTGGGCTCACGGTTTGGCCCAATTCATGAAAACTCACATATTCTCCATAAAAGCATTGGAAACCCCCAAAACAAAGAATGAATGAAAAATAAATTAAAAATAACTTTAAAATAAGTTATGTATGTGACAGAATATATGATCATGTTATTGACATGTTTATTACAGTACATTAAGTGATACAGTATGTTATTTGGGGTGATTATATGTTGATATTTACAAATATAGTTACCCTTTTCAATATTCCATGATTTCTTGTTAGAGTGTTCCTCGAGGATTTTTAATTTTTACTATTTATGAAATGGTTTAAATTGAACAATGGTTGTTATTTTTTTTATTTTATTGATTAATTATTTATTTAATCACAAGACGTTTTATCCATATTGATTAAATTTTGCTAACCATTTTGCTTTGGGTAAATATATATAGATAGATATAATGTATTTTCATTATTTTATATATCATATTATATGTTAAAATTTATTTTTAGTGATTTTATAATAAAAATTTCATAACTTCTATTCATCATTATAATATATATAAATATAAGTACACATGATATGACACACAAAACCAACTGATTAAAATATTTTGATGGATTTTAATAAATTATGTGAGTATATTTTATATTATTTTATATTTAAATAATTATTCTATAATATATAAAATAAAATTTAAAAGAAATTCATTTCTTTTTTACAATTTTTGTGAGGAACAGATTTTTTATTTCACCCTTCACTGATCTATGGTTCTATAGTCATTTGAATTATCCTAAAAATATCCTCCATAAATATCTATTATTATTCTGACCCAATAATTTTCCTACATGATAGTATTTTGACTTACTCATAAATTTATCCTTATCTGGGATCTGAATTGCATTTTTATAAAGGTAACCTATAAGTCTCATGTTTCACATTTTCAAATCAGGTTTTACTATTCCTTTTTAGAATATTGTTTTCATTGAAGAGGTGGATAGAGATATTATGAATCATGTCAGACATAAATAAATTGTTTGTTTATCCTATTTTAAAAATCATGAGACAACATTGATATTTCACACAATAATTTATTTTATTTGGAATGATTTTTTCTTAATGAGTATAAATCCACATCATCATTAAAAATCATTGTGTTTTAAGAACCATATCATATTCCTTTATTACATGGTCTTCTATTAAAAATATGCTATTTTTTGGGGGTTTCAAAGATTTTACTTCTCATATACATGTCATGAAATTATTCTTTAATGATATATATATCCGGTTTCTATAAATCATATGTTTTTTAGTAGTATTTTGTAAGGTTTACATGGCATGAAATGTGGTCCGCTTATTTTTTTACCCTTTTCAATTTTCCCAGAACATCCTAATGGTTCCCCCATCTTTAGTTCGGTATAGTCATACTTTCCAAAGGATGGTGGTCACCTAGGTTTTTTGTCCCAATGACTCTTGGGGAATCACATTGGTCGAGAGGATGGTAGGTAGGGATCATTTCACCATTTTGAGATAACTATTTCCTACCCCAGGATGCTCTTAAGAATTTATAATATATTTACGTATCTCTACCAAATCTTGATACAAGACTTGTTATCCTAAAAAATTACTCATTGGTTAATTATATCATTAAACAAAGAGAGGGAATTTCATTTCTTAACTGAGGGGAGTGCAGTCTCATTAGTGAATCTTTCTATATGTATCCATTGTTCTTCATCCATCTCCATAACTATGAATAGCCACTTTATGTGATGAATCCATATGACCAAATGCTTCGAAATGTGAGGCCATGTGAGGAGGTGGTTAATAATTTGATGAGGGATTAAATCATTATGAGGAATCCTAAATATCCTAGTTATTATAGGAATCAATACCCATGTAGTTCGTTAATCTCGTGTTTTTTTTCATCATGAGGCACTACTGGAAACCTAACTTTTCCCAACGCTTCTATACCAACGGTTTGTAAAAACCATTGGTATAGGTCCTTTTTCCCAACGGTTTGGCCAAACCGTTGGGAAATCCCACTTTGTGGCCACTTTTCCCAATGGTTGGCAAAACCGTTGGGAAAGGGTATACCTATCCCAATGGTTTGGCCAAACCGTTGGGAAAAGTCCACTTTGTGGCCACCTTTCCCAACGGTTTGCCAAAACCTTTGGGAAAGGTCCCCTAGAAACCAACCTTCAACCCAAAATAAATTCCATAAACAAGAACTATACCAACGGTTGTCAAAACCGTTGGTATAGACCTATACCAACAGTTTTGACAACCGTTGGTATAGGTCATAAGAATTTTTATCATATCTTCTTACCGAGAACATTATATAAATCAAAATTTAAAATAATTATGACAATAAATATATATATATTTATGTAATTATTTTCACAAAAGTCATGTAAGTTTCGTGGTTAAGTCGTTCAATGATAAACTAGGGGTCCTGGGATCAAATCCCCACGAATGTTTTTTTTTTGAAATACATATACCAACGGTTCCATAACCATTGGTATATATTTTCATAGTTCTATACCAACGGTTTTCGCAAAACTGTTGGTATAAACCTATCCCAACGGCTTACTTGGCTACGGTTCTCCAAACCGTTGGTATAGGTTATACCAACGGTTTGTAGGCCTATACCAACGGTTCCAAACCGTTGGTATATGTTAGCTTTCTAGTAGTGAGGTGAGGTAATATTGGCTAGTATTGAGAAACAAAACATTAGAGATTTAGTCTCATAAAAACATCCTAGGTATCCTCATTATGGTTGGAATTAAATTCATCGTAGTTCAACCATTCCCTTAGGACTAGTCCCAATTTGTATATTCCATTATATGAGTATTTCTCATACCATAAAACTCATCATGGAGTATATACATGGATTTCCTTTGTGAGTGGATATTCCTAAAGCATAATGAGGTGTTCATTTCATCTTCCTAAGCCCAGGTGAGCTATGAATTTTGTGAGAAACAAGGGGAAATATATGATCAGCCTAATGGAATATATATACATTGGAATTTTTTGCTGGGATAGTACTTGGGATATTTGTTACAGGGATCAGGCATTGAAAAGGCATCCAATGTATCTTTAGTATTGAAGGAATCAGAGTTCATATAGTTTACTTTATCCCTTAACCAATTGATAGGTTATGGTGGATTACCATGCTCAAATACATTATGACTATCCTTGAGTTCTTGAAAATTCTAAGGTATTAAACCAATATGGCTGAATTATTGAGAATGAAATACATTATGATGCCTGTAGTATTTGGCATACAATCTATGGATTCCCTTGTAATCCTGGGGTGTATTGTGTAGATGATATGATCTATAAAACTCCTTAAATTCACATGGGAAATTCTCATTTGTGAGAAAATAGAGTTAAAAGTGATAAATTTCATAGATCTGGATAAGGTTTTTAATACTAGGATCACCCTATATGATCAATATAGATGTCAAACCATGAAGAGGTGGCATTTGTATCTTGAATATGGTAGGAATCAAAGTTGCAATAGTTCACATTAAATTGGGGCCTACAGAAGGAGGCTACACAATTGGTCGTGGTTTGAACTCTTAAAATCCCATAATGTTTTGAGGATATAAACCTAGGATGGATATAGATATCAAGTCATAGGATACCCTTGTGACATAGTCCTCTTGTCTTGACGGTATCACATGACCCAATCGACTTATCTGGTGGACATCACATGACCTGGTTGGCTTGTCCATGATTCTATAAAATGGAATATCATGAAACATATGGGAGTATCACAAGATTCATTTACAAATAGTTTAAAGGATGCCACATGTATCTCCTAACATCTATGGAATTCAATTCAAGACCTAACCGCAATGTCTGGAGGGCATCACGGGGATTATCTGGATTCCATAAGGGTGTCAAGTGAGCTTGGTTTTTATTCTTAGATGCAATAGTGAGACTTGACTGATATGAGAGAACACACATATATATGTCAAGAGATGTATTTGCGCAACGTCATAGGGATTGGGGGTTAGACCAATAAGGTTTCATGAGGCAAAGGTGGTGTTCACAGGGGGATGTGTGACTTTCTATGACATGTTTGGAAGATTTTTAGGGTCCTAAAGAGCATGTGGAAGGAATGTCATGAGATCGATGTGATATTTATTTGTGTTTTTTTTACTTATATGGATCACACAAAGTTCATGTGGTCTAGTGAGCATGAATTTAATTTAAATCATCAAATATAGATTCTGGTTCTTACCCTTGTATTATTATGGACATAAATTTTATTCAGTATCTGTTTCATTGATTCTTAAATGTTCAAGAATACATATAGTACGTTATTCACACATTTTTATAGAATTCCTTCACATGATTTATGATTGGTCACAAAAATTAACTTATGTTTGGAACATTAACGATTTTCCAATTCACTGGTATATTAATTTATAGTAAACCCTCTAGTCACATTATTAGTTACACTGAGAAGTCTAATTAGATTCTTCAGTATTTTTAGCTCATGAGATTCCTTCACTTAGAAGTATGTGCATTTTTCATACTGAGGTGTGTAATTTATTGGCCTCTCCAACCTGGGTACTCATCGGGTTAGGTGGAAAATCAAGCGAAGATATAGGCTGGATTCAATGAAGTGGTCAGGCACTACATGGTTTCATGATTCTTTATCGTGGGTCATTCTGAGTGTGTCACCTGATTTCTACGATCATGATTTTATTCTGTAAAATCATCATTTATTGAATTATTTTTATTTATAAATTCATTTCTATCATGTGGTAATGTAAAAGGACTTTTCATTTTATCTTATAGAAATGCCCTAGGACCTTCAGGACATCCAATGTGCCTTGCCTTGGGTATTTCATGAGACAATGATGATTTTTCCATGTGTCTTTTGGGACCATGGTGCAGACTCCAGGGGTGCATCACATGTATTTTAGGGATTGTGAGTACCTTTCACCCCTCCCTTTTTTATTCCCTTTGATCCATGTGACAATGTTTGGGATTCATGTGATATTGTATAAGTAATGTCGAGAACAATTACACTGTTTTTTGGAGATGCATCTCATGAAAGATATGGGTCATGTGGGGTGCATGAGCATTTTGTGGAAAAATGTGTTCATCTTTTATTAAAGAGAAAATGTTATATACAATGTTTCCCTGAAAACCCCAAGTACTTATATTAGAAAAGGTTGAAAATTCAAATGGACTTGATGAGATGAGGCAGATATGTCTCTAGGCACTCATAGTGTATTAGAGTTCGCTAGCAGTGTGCCACATGTCTTTCATCAACTGTGATGTCCTCTCTCCTCCTCCCATTTATCTTAATTGTTTTATTTTACAATATTTTTGGATTATGATAAATTTCATGAGTAATTTTATTGATTATTTTTCATTTTTTTTCAAGCCTCATGTGGCCAATATGGGTCATATGGGCTCCACAAGCATGTTGTATGAAAATCAATTTGTTTGTCCAAAGTGCATCGAAAGGAAAGTATGTAGTCTCTTGGACATACTTGATGACTCCAGCATGGTGAGAGAGAATAGAAAAATGTTGTTAACAAGTATAGGAGTACATGTCGTTGAGGTCTCACAGTGTCTTGGGGATCTCCAGGGGCACATTGCAAGTCTTTCATTGAATATGGGTACCTCTCGCCTCCTCCCGTTTATCTGCATCATTTTATTCTACAGTTTTTTGGAGGTCTTATTATTTTTCATTGATATCATTATGATAATTTATTCTTACCAAGGATAATGTGGCACAACATAATTATGACTATGAGGAGTCTCTCCCATTGGATATTATTCCGTTTTAATTTCCAAATAGTTTTACAGCCCTCACACACTGATTTTCTATGAGTGCATCACATGATCAATAGGAAATATTTAGATGGTGTGTGTAATTTGTATTTGAATGTCATATTTTTCATCTATGGAGCATCTAATGATAAGTGTTTTATCTTGTGATGACATGATGAAGGCGTTGAGGAAAATTTCTATACATGACATTGTTACACCGCGTGTTCATTGATTAACATGGCAATGATGTGCATACATTGTTAGAGAAATTCTACTTGATCTCAATTTTTATGTTGTGTGTTCATGGAAAAATGATGGTGTGGGAATGTTAATTCTTCATTCCATAGGATGAATGTAAATAATACATGACATAAATGTCCCATAACCCAATATCAAGACACACATCCATGGAATATCTATCCTCTTCACATTATGATATCAATCATGGCCTGGATTTTCTCATGCGTTCCAGAATGTTGCATGTGTGTGTTTGTGAAAAACATTGGATTTATACAGTTCATTGATCTTTGAATATTATTCATGTCCAGCATTCATGTCACATCAAATAAATTCATTATGACTCAATCATATCTAGATTTCAAATTTCTATCCACAATTAATCATATAACTGGTTATTCTGTTATGTAATATCCGTTTAGAAAATGGTTGAATCGTGATATATGATCTCTTATGCATTCACCTCATGGTGTAAAAAAATATTTGACTTATATTATCCATATTATTAATTCCTCATGGAATTACTAACCTATTCAAGATAAGATAAGTGGTGTCACTTACTTTCACAAGAGTGGTCACACAGTTCCACATCCTTCACATGAGGGGACATGTGATTCCTCAATCTTCACAATAGGGGATATGTAATGCCTTAATCTCTTGACATGAATGATCATGAAATTTTATTTCTCATACACCTCATCATTTGAATGAAATAATTAGTTTAAAGTGACCCACATGGTATAACCTATATTGGGATTGTGATGCTCTGTTTTTCAACGAAGAAACATCTCTCCATTCAGATTAGTAGTGACCCTCTCCAATTTGAAAACAACCTATATCTATAGAGAAAGGATCACATTGTATCTTTTCATCAAATAAAGGTGTATCATCCTAAAAACATGCACTTCTATTCATCATAGCATTTTTAATAGTTTTATATCCATTTATTATTTCACATTATGATTAATATTCTATGTAGCAAAAAATCTTGTAATATTAATGTTAAAAAAATTGTATTTTCATGATATCATAACCTCAAGTAGGTTATTTATTATCACATAATACATTTTCGGTGTTTATTGTATGTGCAAGGGTGTTCTATCCTGCACAATATTTTCTTAGAATGCATCTGTGTAGTGGATTTCAGTTCTACATATGGGATCGTTTTTGGAGACTCTTACATATTTTCATCACCATATTAATCACATGGATTTATTCTCTTACTGAATTACCAAGAGGTTTATATATGATCATGGAGTGTCCACCCAAACCTATCATTGATAACTACATGAATAAAAATCAATTGTTGTCCAAAAATAGAATTTATAGTATTGTGTGTCTACATTGAGGATTCGTGATTCACTATTTGTCCTTCCTTTTGAAGATGTATCATAAGAAGGTCCTAGTATGGAATGGATTGTGAATAATCATCCTCTGTTGTATTTTACACACTTGGAATTCATGTGATATTCACCTACTAGTAGATATCATATTAGAATATGTTTGGAATCATATCCTTAACTTTATTCTATGTTTCCAGAGATTGTGTTTCCCGACTTCAAGGGTTAAAAGTATCACATTCCATTGAGAGTTCATGTGTTATGATATCATATACCACCATTCACTAATGAATAGAGATCATGGATATGTATACCACACCAGGATCTTCACACATTCACTGCAGAGCTTCTATGGACATGTTGTTTTCTTCACATGATGCAGTCACCTCATCCATGGGCAATCCAACCTGATCGTTAAGGACTATTTGTATCGCACACTAATACTATACACAAACCATTCTAATGTAATCCAATATCTACATAAAATATTCACATAATACCATAATATAATTGTCTTATTGTTTTCATGATCAGAATCACAGTCTTCTTGCGTTACCTTGCAATGTATCCAAGAGCACGATCTATTCTCAACAAAAATAAAGAGTTGCAGTGTGGGTAACCTGATGCACGGATCCAAGAGTATAGTTATTTTTATCTTTATGTGATAATAAAATCTGTTAATTCTTACCTTCATATTATATTAGGTGTAGGAGATTCATATGACGAAGTTTCAAATGGTATTCTTAGAAAAGTGAGTTTCAACACAATCAAAATTTCACATTTAAGGATCTTCATGTGTGATATATCAATCCCCAGAGAAAAAGGTGAGCTAAAACTCAGGTGTTTTGTGGTTTAATAAGATTATATATGATTCATTTTATCCATCACCTATTTTGTACACATGTTTCCTTCTATGGAAAAGTGTGTAGTGCACAACTATTATCATCAAAAATTACCCACATAGAATTAGATTCATTCATAATGAAATGAATTTAATTCTAAGGTATATATATGAAACTTTTTCCAATATATAAATTATTATAGATACCTCATTCTATATAGAATCAATAAATAGATCTACTAAGCATTATATTCTTTATTCCATTTTTTTCATTGGAGATGTGCATGATTCTCCGTTGATATGATATTTTTTCAATCACTAATAATACCAATAAATTTCATAATATTAAGAATACCTGAATGCCTGGATGACAATATTTAAATCATAAAATATTCCTCCCTATATGTTCTTATGAATTCCTATGAACATGATATTATTTATCAATTTATACATTCTGATTACCATCAGATCACCTGATTTTTAGAAGGATCATTCGGGTGGGATATATGTCTTAGATAGATGGTGTAATGTATTTCACAAAAGGTGAAAAGATTGTATAGAGTAACTCTATCATGTTATGTCTGGTTAGTGGTCCATATAAGCGTTCACGGTCTATTTTATTTCCATGTGCTTTAGTTTAAGGTCAATTTGAGTTGACCTTCTATTTCTATAGATTGAGCTCATTTATCTTGATCCTTTAATCACATTAGTTTAGAGTCTTATATCATAAAACATATATCACTTCATTGTAGATACTTTTATCTTGTTCCTTATATTTCTTGAGTTTAGAGTCTTTTTTTTCAAACCATATACCGATTTATTTTATGTTATTTTAGCTCAGACCTTATATTTCTTTAGTATATTTTATTTTAGCTTGAACATTCTATCACTTTAGATTAGAGTCATTAAGATCATAAATTATATCTCATTTGATTGTTTTACTTTATCTAGGATCTTTGGTTTCATTATATTATGGTATTTTTATAGATACCCTTTCCTTTTATATAAAACATTACAATATTCTAAGCATAATTATACATTATAGTACAAGTTAAGGATTGTAAAGTCTACTATCATGGAATACTAGGTATATAATCAAACATTATTGAAAACCTTTTATTTATACTCCATAATGAGATCCTATATTCTATTATGATCATAAAACTTCATAGGATAACTTGGGGATGACATAAACAAAAGGATTAGCTAAAATACCAGTAACTAAATAATCGTAAGAACAAATCATTAGCATATGGAATAAAAGACTTTACATAATGATAGAATAAGTAATTTAACATATGGAATGATAACATATAAAAAAGGAATCATATAAACATGGAGTCATAGTAATGTGGAAGAAACAAAAAACAAGAATTTCGTATTATTCAAGGATAACTTCCAAAACCATTTCCCACTATAGAACAAGACAAGGCTAACTGCCAAGACCGTTGCACCAAGTAACACAAGCCAAGGCTAACTGCCATGAGTGTCGCACATAACGTCTCATGAGACTCAACATTACCAAATTTATTGGTGCTCTCTCTAGGCACACCCATCTTAACATTATATGAATATGTTTTCCACATAATGAATTATACATAATCAATCATATAAAAACCTAAGGGTTACCCATGGAAAGGATTGGGCACCATAATCATGACATAAAGTATAACTTATGGGCATATCATTTATGTTTCCATGAAATATAAGAATTAAAATATACATGGGAATTAATGAGAGAAAATAGGAATGTATTATGGTATGTTATTTCATTTATAAGTGACAACATGTAAGAAAATTATTAAAGGAATTTTTTCATTAAAACATTTTTGAGAGGTTTTAATGAAAATACTATAGATTATTAAAAATAGAAAAGTGAAAAATAATTTGTAAACCCAGAAGTGAACCCATAAGGTTTTAATAAAAATAAATAATGAGTTTATAAAAAAATGGTGGATTAAAATAGAATATGGAGTGAACATGAAAATGGGTAACAATTCAGGATGTTCCCTTAAATTGGGTTTTCTTATCGGGAAGTATTGCAGAGAGAATCACTTTAAAACATGTATATCACATAAATAGAATGATGTAAGGGTAGTTATAAATAAATCTTTTACATGTATAATTTATTTAGAAGATTCATTTAAATATATAAAATATATTCATTTAGGTATAAAGAAAGATAAATCCACCCATAGGAATAATGCAGATTCAGGTGCAATTCCTTACGGATTACTGGCATGGTATTGGGTGTACTAAAAAGGGATTCATGATAGAGAAAGGGGTTTATCATCACGTATAAATAATAAGGGAAGTATGGGGGAGGTTAAAAATCATACATCATCAATATATATTACACACATAAGATGTCATAGCATAAAGGACCTTCTTGGATAAAAGTGAAACTGCGGGGATCCCTTACCTTATGTCTGAAGGTGTTCTTCCCTTATCAGTAATGAAATGAAAAAATCAAATTAGGATTTTTAATTAATAATTTAAAAACCATTTATATATTTAATTTATTTATTATACCATTTTTATGTTCATTCACGTCATTCTTAATGGCTTAAGTGGATCAATTTCATTGTTTGGGAACGTTTTTTAATAGTTTTATTGATTGGTTCACTTATATTCATGAATGGATGTTCATTTAAAACAGGGATAAACATACTGAATTTTAATTATATGTTATTAATGATGTTACAGAACATTAATTAATCATATAAATAATTTTTTATATCCCATTATAATTAATCATTAGATAATAATTTTAGGATGATCGTTTTGGTTAATTCGGCCGGTTTTTCAACCACAACAAACTTGTTTTGTTTAATAATTTAGTAAAATGTAAATAAGATAGTTCCAGAACATTAAATAAGATATAATAAATATATCATAATTTGGTTCAACCATAAAAATTCTTTTATTAACAAATATTATGTAAGTAAAGGAAAATTAAAACATGTCATTCTTGGAGGTGATAAATTAACACCCCACGAACAATGTTTTTCTTTCAAAAATAAAATGAAGAGGAGAAGATGTGTGGATGATATATTCTATAATTAGTATCATAAAAATAAATTATATGTAAGATACTCAAGTTACTATACCATGTGGATGATGATGGGTGGGGTGATATTTATGAACAGAACATGAAATTGAAAGGAAATTAAAACAAGAGAGAGAGATAGAGAAGAAGAAGAAGAAGTACCTCTTGAATCATCCTTAAGGCACCTTGGAATGTTTTTTAGATGAGACCAGAAGCTGTAGGATGTGGGGGAGGGTATAGAAAAGATTATTTGGACGTTTTATAAAAATTATTGATGCTTTAGAGGTGTGAGGAATTGAGGGTGTGAAGGGTTGTATTTATAGTGGAAGGGAGAGGGGTTTTCACAATAATATATTCATTAATTAATTATTTCTCTGTAAGTGAAGGAATATTGATGCTTCAATGACAATGAAAATTAATAAGTGTATGTGAGTTCGAACCAATGGCCATTTACATCACTCATGACTCATGTATGATGTAGAAATTCGTTTATTTATCATATTTTGTAAATTATTGAATTTCACCATTCACAAAAAAAATCACGTTTTTCAGAAAAATCCAAAAAATTCACTCCGACCATTTTTTGATGTGTAGAATAAAAAAATGAAATCCAATTTTTAATGATAATTTTCTAATTATTATTAAAATAATTTTTAATTAAAATAAATGTTTACTTGAAAAACAGTAATTTTAAAATATTTATTTTTTATTCCCAGATATAAGTATATCGTACTTCCACTTGAATCTTATTTATATGCTATCATAGGTAAGGTTATTATTCATTAGGTTGTTTCACTATTCATAAGGGTAACATTACTATTCATAAGGGGGTGTTACTATTCATAAAAAATTGTGTTGGTCTTATTAAATTCCAAATAACTTACTGATCGCAACAATGTATGTCATATTTTCGAAATTCAAATCACAGATGTGACAAAATTATTATTAATCGTCACATAGTACTTAGTATTTCATTGTGTTGGGACTTCATGTGACAATATGATATAATTATAAGAAATTAATTTCCATTGATAAAACATTGGGTCGTTACATTATTCCCCCTTATGAAATTCAGCCCTCAAAATATCATTTTGAATTCTAATACATAAACAGGTGAAGGTACTTTTCTTTCATTGCCTCCTCCATTTCCCATTTTTCATCATCATACTTATAATTCCTCCATTCTAATTTAACCATATGATTAGTCTTGTTATGTATTACTTTATAACTATGATCCAAGATATTCACTAGATGCCTCTCATAATAAAGATCATCCCCCACCTGTAACACCTTTGAAGAGAGTACATGCCAAAGATCAGTCATGTACTTCCTTAAGAAGAATACATGGAATAAATCATGTAATTTGTCCATAGTAGGTGGATGTGCTAGTTGATTGGCCATATACCCAATACAATCAATAATATTGAAGGATCTGATATACCTGGGACCTAACATCCCTTTATTTCTATACCTCATGACCTTCTTCAATGGAGATAGGCATAGAAATACCATGTATCCAACTTTGAACTCAAGGTCTCATCAACGACTATCTGTATAGCTCTTTTGTCGATATTGGGGTGCCTTGATTTGCTGCTGAATGGTTTTCACCTTCACCACCAATTCTTCGACCATTCAGGTCCTAGCAACTTATGATCACTGACATTATCCGAAATCACTGGTTTTCTGCACCTTTTCCCATAATGGGCTTTTCATGGTGTCATTCAGATTCTCAAGTGGAATATATTTTGGTAGGAGAATTCAACTAGTGAAATATATTGGTCTCATCCCCTTTTAAGTCTATAGAAAACACTCCCAACTTATCTTCTAGTGTCTGAATAGTCTGCTTAGATTTTCCATCAGTTTGAGAATGATTGGTCATACTGATGCTTAGTTCAGTGCTTAGAGAATATTAGAGACTTTTAGTGAAGATAGAGGAAACTCTCTTATCTTTATCAAATACTATATATAGTGGTACTCCATGCATCCTTACCACACCTTTGATATATATCTATTCAATTTTATCTAATGAGAAGTCCTTTAGAGTCTCAATAAAGTGAGTTGTCTTTCTAAGACTATCCACAATGACCCATATAGCATTTCTTCCTATGGATGTCCTTGTATATCTACTGACAAAGTCTATGATACTATTCTCCCACTACCATGATGGTATGGGTAGTTGTTACATCATCCTATTATACTTTTGTCTTTCAGCCTTCACTTTTTTCATACCAGGAACATTGATGTATATTCAAAAATACCCTTCTAATTATTTTCCCACTAAATGTTCTCTCGAAGATCATGATACATCTTTGTGCTCCCTGGGTGAATAGAGAAGGTTGAGCATACTGCATCATTCAGAACATCTTTCTTTATCTCTTGATTGTATGGTAAACAAAATGGTGATCCAAATCTTACAAATCGTTCTTCATCAAACATGAACCCAGAGGATTTCCCATTTTTGGCGACTGCCACATATTTTAGAATTTCCACATATTTTTTTGGAGCATCCTTTATTTTCTATATGAGGGATGGTTGATAAATCATTTGAGAAAGGATTTATGATGTTCCTCCCATAATTATTCCCATCTCCATCCTATAAAAAGATATAAATATCATATCCTTTTCAATTTATATCATTGATAATTATGTAGGATAAATTATACATAGATCATCTACCACCTTTTTTGCCTTACCGAGATGGTAGTGGATTTTGCAGTCATAATCCTTGATGAGATCTATCTTCGTAGGCACATATTATGATCTTATTTTTTGAATATATATTTCATACACTTGTGATTAGTATATATCACAAAATTTTCCACATATAGATTATGCCTTCATATTTTCAACACCAAGATAAAAACTACCAACTCTGGATCATGCGTGGGATAGTTTTGCTCATGGATTTTCATCTTCCTTGAAGTTTATTCTATCACATTATCATTTTGATTTATCAAACAATATAATCAATTCCTGGAATCATCACTATACCACCACAAACAGTTATCCATTTGATGGGAGTGTGAGTAATAGTGCAGTGATAAGCCTCTTATTCAACTACATAAAACAATCTTCACATTCTTAAGTCCATACTAACATTACTCCCTTATTTTTCAGCTTGGTCATTGAGTTTTGAAATCGTGAAAAATTATTCACAACTCGTTGATCATACATAGATAGACTTAGAAACATTCGGATCTCCTTTACGGGATGTTGGCATTGGCAGCTCTTAAATTTCCATTCTATTGGAAGGGTCCATAGATATCCCTTTGCGAGAGATAACATTCCCCAAGAATGATACATCCTCTATCCAGAACTCTCGTTTACATTACATTGCATACAACTTCTCCCTTCACAAATTTTTCAACATAGTATGAAAATGCTCCTCATATTCCTCCTTACTCTGGGAGTATATAATAATGTCATCAAAAAAGACTGCCACCAATTTATGGAGGTAATCTCTAAAGAGTTTATTCATTAAATCCATGAAAATATCAAGAGAATTAGTGAGTCCTAAGGGAATAATAATTACATAATATTGTTCATACCACGTTCGAATGAAAGTATTTAGAATATCATCCTTCCTCACCTTTAATTGGTGATATCCTGACTGAAGGTCCGCCTTAGATAAATAACTACCCCCACAAAGCTGAATGAACATGTCATCTATCCATTGAAGGGGATAATTTTTCATTATCATGATTTTATTACGCCCATGATAATCAATGAAGAGGCACATTAAACCATCCTTCTTCTTGACGAAGAGGACTAGCGCACTCCATGGTAAAGCACTTGGGCATATAAAACCCTTTTCTGGATTCTCTTATAGCTACATCTTCTACTATTCCAGCTCTATAGTTCCCATTCAATATGGTGTATTTGAAATAAGTAAAGATCTAGTAATATATTCAATTTAGAACACAACTTATTGATCAAGAGGAAGACCAGGAAACTCTTAAAGGAATACGTCAATGTAATCCCTCATGATGGGAATGTATTCAAGCATGATTCCCTACTTTTTCTCAATCATTTGAGATATAAATTCTTGCTCATAAGGAAATAATATCCGCACTCAAGACATTGATTCTAAAGGTGATTCCTCTTCCTCCTTACACTTGTAAAGAATTAGAGGATACATTGGGATATAAATAGTCATATACCTTTCCCGATAGTTGATGTTGAATTTATATTAGGACCACCAATCCATGCCTAAGATTATGTCAAAGTCTACTAAAGGAAAAATGGAAATGTTTTATTGGACGTTCAGTCCACAAAAATTAACTGGGGGGAATTTATAAACCATTGATGCAATAATTTCCTCATTTACTATTTTCATAGATAACTTATCATCCAAATTTTAAAGTGGTGCTTGAATAGTTATACTAAACATGCAAGATATAAAATAATGCATTGAAATAGAATCAAATAGTACATTCACTATTCTATAATGAATAAAAAGTGTACCTATCACCACATCATGGTCTGGATCCACCTCAACCGTAGTGATAACATAATCCCTTCCATGTTCTTTTGGAATTTGTTATTGATTTCCTCTAGCAACCCATTACTTTGGGAAATTATTTTCATAATGAACATGTTCTGTGTTTTTGTAACATTGAACCATTGGCTGAGTGTCAATCTGATCCTTCGTTTATTCTTCCACATTAGCAGAATTCTTTATATCCCTTAAGCAGTTCATGGTCATATGTCACATTATTCTGTATTTGAAGAAATTCATCATTCCCTTTATATAGTTCCCATGATTTTTCATTCTACAGATTTTATAAGTGTGATCTTATGGCTTCATTTCATCATTGTATTTGTTTTGTTGAACCACCCATGTCATTCTCTAATTTACACTTCTTGTCACCAGGCCCATGAGACCATTGAGAGTCCCTAATCTCCATTTCAACATTGAGGTAACAATAGAAAATATCCTCATAAAATCGATGTCTTGGAATTCCAACACCTTCCATAGACCCAGCTTTAGCTCAGTAAAGAGGTTATCAACTTTTTTTTCAGTGTTCCTGAAAAATAAAGAGGTGTAACATTCATACCTTGTAATGTTGGCTTAATATGCCTTGATGGAATTATCTTCTTTCTACTTGAGACAGAGGAAGTCACTTTACATCTTTAGAGAGAGGGTTAGAGGAAAATATTTATTTATAAACATACTCATGAATTCCTCCCAGTCCATGGAATCAATTTCCTCATGGGGAATTGTATTCTTGATTAGTGTCCACCACTGATTAGATTCTCCATCAAAATGATAGACCTCAAGTTTGACTTTCTCTTCTTCCAAGCATTGGAGGACGAGGAATATAGTTTGTAATGGAGTAAATCCACTATTCCATGAAGAGGGGATCAAATGATCTGTTAAACATGGGAGGCCTTTTCCAAATGAAGGCTTATATGACAACATTCTCTTTCCTTAGAGGAAGTTGGTGTTCCACATGATTCAAGTTATTATTCATAACTTGACCAACTAAGCAATTATTTTCATGCAGTGTTTAGAACTCGTTACCATCATATCAGGTATATCATTAGGGATATATTCACATTTTCTTTCACATTGGTTGTTGGAAAACGTTCTTCTATTTTCCATCATTAAATAAGAAAAACAAATTACAATTTGAGGTCTTGAATACATATTTGTTGAACAAAATAAGAAACTTTTGATCATAATAGGACAAACATGTAAATGATAAGTATATCCAATCTTATGATACCTTATGTTTAAATCTCTATTATCATAGATCTATCTCATATCTTATATTTTTATGGGATTTTCTATTCCCTTAATAATAGTTTGTACTAAGCTAATGAATTTATCAGTGAATATCCCCTGGGAGTGTCCATCCAACATTGTGGCATGGGCCGTTGTTGTGTACCAGGATACCCCAGGTCAAGCCCGAAACTCATGTTAGTGATTCCACACCTATATAAATATATGTCAGAGCCACCTCTAACTATTTGTATCCAGACAGGAATGTATTTTCTTGATAATCTACTTACTCTATAATTACCAAAATTTAGGGATGTTCTCTTATACTTTATCTCATCCTTATGGTTCTCATTATGGGGTTCTATTCCTAAGCTCTAAAAATAATTGTACCATCATCAGACACCAACTATAAGGAACCTAGCCTTTTACATATAAAATTACATGATTTTAATCACAATTAAACATTAGATTACAATCCAAGAATCATAAATTTTATGTTCTTGGATGAATAGGAACATAATAAAATATTTTAAAAAACAACATTTAATTTAAACACCATAATAGTTCCGATGTTCCACTGTTCTCATACATGTGCATAAGATAACATTGGAATAACTTGAAAACAAGGATGATCTAAAATCATAGTAATGGTATAATCATAAGAAAAAAGAATTAGTATCATGGATAGAAGGAATGACATTATGATATAAAAAATAATTTAGCTTATGGAATCATAACATATAGACAAAGAATCTTATAAACATGGAGTCAGTGTAATGTGGTGAAAACATAGAACATGAATTTAGTATAATTCAAGGCTAATTGACAAGGTTGTTTCCCATAATATCACATGCTAAGGATAACCATCAAGTACATTGCACATAGTAGCAGAATCCCAGGATAACCGCAAAGACTGTCACACATAATGCCTCATGAGACTCAATGTAACCCAATGCATTAGAGTGTTGTAGAGAAGAAACCATCATTACATTCCAAGAATATTTTTTCCAAATAATTAATCATACATAATCAATCATATATAAACATAAGGTTTACCATAGAATGGATCAGGTACCATAATGATGACAAAAATCATTACAAATGGCTTAATATAAATGTTTCCATGAAAGAAAGGAACTAAAATATACATGTAAATTCATAATGGAAAATATTAAAGTACCATGGGAATTCATTTCATGTATAAGTGAAAATATTTATGAAAAATATTTAAGGAATTTTAGAATTAAAACATTTTGTAGAGGTTTTAAGGAAAATACTATAGAGCCTTTAGAATAGAGATGGGAAAAATACTTTATACAAACCAGAAGTGATCCCAACAGGTTTTCATAATAAAAATTACTGATTTTAAAAAAAATTGTGGACTAAAATATAATATAGAGTTTACTTAAAGACTGGTTAGAATTTGGGAAGGTACATTTAAATAGGTTTTCCTATCGGAAAGTATTGTGGAGGGAATCGCATAAAAACATGTATATCCCAAAAAGAGAATGATGGAGGGATCTTGATAAATGAAATTTTAACAAGTACACAAAATTTAGAAGATTCACATAGATATACAAAACAACTTTATTTTGGTAGAATGAATGATAAGGCATACCGACAGAATAAAAGAGATTTGTGTAGAATTCCTTATGGTTAATAGCACAGTAACCAGTGTACATAAGAGGGATTCATGAAAGAGAAATGGGGTTCTAATAAATTATTTTTCATGAGGGTATTATGGGAGTGTTGATAAATTATAATACATCATTGATTATTGGACACATAATATTTCCTAGAATATATAACATTCTGGAACAAAAGTGAAATAGAGAGGATCCCTTAACTTTTGTTTGAAGATGTTCTACCCTTGTAATTAATGACCGGAATAAACAAATTAGGCTTATTAATTAATAATAACAGAACCTATTATATATTAAATTGATTTATTCTACACTTTTAAAGTTCATAAATGTTTTTTAATGGGTTAATTGGTTCAATTTCATTGTTCAGGAATGTTTTCTTATTGTTTTCATGAACTGTTCACTAGTATTCTTGAATAGATGTTCACATAAAATGTGGATAAACATCCAAAATTGTAATTATAAGTTATTTATGATGTTATAAGACATTAAATTATATTGTAAATATTTTATATATATACCAAGATAATTAATCAATCGATAAGAATTTAATGATGATCGTTTGGGTTAATTCGGGCGGTTTCTCCACTACAACAAAATTATTTTTTTAATCATTTAGTAATATCTACATATGACATATACAGAAAATTAAAAATGATAAAATAAATAAAACATAATATAATTCAACTATATAAATGGTTTCATGACCATATCTAAAGGTGGTAAAATAAAATGAAAACATGTCATTTTTGAAGGTGATAAATTAACACCTCAAGAACAACATTTTCCTTTCTAGAATATAAAGAATAATAGAAGAGGGAGAATTATATATTCTACCATTAGTATCATAAACTTAATTTATATTTATGATAATTGTGTCACCATACCATGTGTCTAAGTATTTTTGGAGAGATACTTTGGAAAATAACATGAAATTGAAAGGAAATTAAAAGAAAAGAGATGGAGAGGAATTACAACATGAATCCCCCTTATGAAACCTTGTATTAGTCTTTTGATGAGTCCAAATTCTCTTGGAAATGGTGTAAAGGGATAGGTTATATCTATGGGAAGATCATAGATAAGTCTTGAATCATGATTGGTGTGAGGAAATGAGGGTTTGAAGGGTGGTATTTATAGTAGAGGGGAGATGGGTTTTCACAATACTATATTCATTAATTTATTTCTTCTCTACAAGAAATGAAATAGTGATGAATATATGACCATTAATAGTAATAAGTGCATGTGGGTTCAAGACAATAGAAATTTAAATCAGCCCTAACTCAAGCATGATGCAGAAATTCATTTATTTAGCATATTTTTTAAATTATTGAATTCCACTATTCACCAAAAAACTCAGGTGTTTAAGAAAAATCCCAAAAATTTACCTTAACTGTATTTCAACATGTAGAATTCAAAACTGAAATTAAATTTTCCAAAAATAATTATCTGAATATGATTAATTTAAATTTAAATTAAAATCATAATTTACTCAGAAAAAAATTTAAAAAATTTAATTTCTTATTCCCAGAAATATGTATATCATACAACCACATGAATCTTATTTATAAACTATCATATGTATGGTTACCATTCATTAGGGAATGTAACTATTTATAATGGTATCATTAATATTAATAAAGGTATGTTATTATTCACTAAAAATTAATTTGGTCATATTAGAAAATAAATAACTTAGGGATCGCAACCGTGTATTTATGTTTTTCAAAATTCAAATCACAGAAGTGAAACAATTATGTTTAAACGTAACATAGTACTTAGTAGTTCATTTTGTTGTGATTTAATGTGATTAGATGACATAATTATATGATAGGAATATCCATTGTCAAAATATTGGTTCGTTACAATTTTATGTTGGACCATCTATAAATGTAGTTTATGGTATTTTACCTTGGAAATTATATTGATTTAGTTTATGGTATTTTTGCTCATACCATCTATTATTAGAGTTTTGGGTATTTTAGCTATGAAATGATATGTAATTATTTTATGTTCTTTTACAATGGAACTAATATGGATTTAACTTATGGTAATTTATCTATTACCTAATGTGGATTTATTTTAAGGTCTTTTAGCTCAAAACTAATATATGATCATGTGATATTTTGAAGACATGAAATGAATTACCTAAATCACTCTATGGTGATGGTTTCATTTCATGGTGTTGTAGATACTCATAAGGATTAAAGATACCTTTTTTATTGTGATACATTTTTTTGATGACTATAGGCACATACGCAACTACCATAGGAATGCATGCTTATTCAATAAAAGGTTGTTGAATCCAGGGATCATTCCTAGGTGAAATAAAATATTTACAGAGTGAGTATGGTTGGGGATGAAATATTAGGGAAGATAGGTCCTCATGGATGGTTGGAGTGTTTGTAATGTATATCATATCATTGGAGTTTTAGTTTTAAGTATGAGATAGTGCATACATTCTTGCTATGCACCCTGATATTCTGGGATGCCAGGTTCTACTACGGTGTAATTGGGGATCAAAATTATTGAGGTTTCATTTTAGCATGGAGAATATGAATTTAGTTAGAGGAAAACGTCCTTTATGTTTCAGTAGCTTGACAAGCTAATGATTATATTCACCACTCTCCATGGGTCATGAGAGGTTTACGAAATCTCAATCATTAGATGAAGATGTTGGGTTAAGAAAAATGGCTACCCAGGAAAGAACCTGGCCCCCTAGGAAAGTAAGATCTTAAATAAAAAATCTCATGTCTTATTCGATGTGGTTTTTGAATAACGAGGTTTGGGCTATCAAAGGCTATGGAATTAACTGTCACAGTTCTTCCTTGAGAAATTTTAAGAAACATGGTGATGAAATTCCAAAATATATCAAATCTACTCGTTTTATTTGGTGTGGGGATTGTAAATCATGACCCAAAGTGATTAAATTATGAGAACCCTATGGGGAAATCATATAGTGAGTGTTTTAGACATAATGAGGTGTTGTGGGATGCCACAATGATATCCGGGAATATGAGGATTGAAATGTAATTTTTTAGACTAACATATATGGTTGATTGCCATAGGCGCATATGGAGGATCAATGGGAATGTATGCATAGTCAAGAAAGTGGTCATTGGTTCTAGATAACATTTCCAAGGATCATTGAAGGTTATGATTATCTGATACATACGAACTAATGATCCTTGATTTGTGGAAATGGTAATCTCTAATGAGGGTGTGAGTATTCTAAGAGTTGTACCACCATATAACAAACATATTTTGGTAATGAAGAGATATGAAAAATAATTCCTATTATTTTTTTCAAGACCAGGGGGTCTAGAAATCATATCTTGGATTTTAGTCAGTCTAATGAGTATACCCTATGAGATTTATGACTTATCTATTTATTCCCTAATTTTTTCCTAAATTTTTAGAATGAGGAGTTTTGTAAGAGTATAATCAACATTTTATCGGGTATCCCTTATCAGGTTTTTAGCCTTAAATTCTTAGTGTCTCTTTCATTAGTAGATTGTGTTCTTGTGATTTTGACCATAATAGGCTAGATTTTCAAGTTCATAAATATTTTACTAAAGTATAGGTAATTTATGGTCATAAATCACCTAAATGTAATATATGAAATATTACACAATATCCTAATTAAGATATTGAGGTTCAAGAGTACTCCAAAATACACATTAGAAGGATGTGAATGTTTTGTAGATCACATTTCAAGGTTCTCTGATTATCAGTGAAGATACATTACAATCATACTAGAAGTAGTTCAAATACACTAAGATATTGAGTTATTCCCCAGGGTTGTTATGGCCCTCATAGATTTTATTTTCATTTTTTCAGAGTGATGAATTTTGTTTATGACCATATATTCATATGTAGGATCCATTAGAAAACATGCATATTTAAGAAAAGGGTCCCAAAATCCAGATTTCATTCCAAGTGACATGGAAGATTATGGCCATCTGAGAAACCTAGGGAATGATGTGTGGAATATGTATTTAGGTTCTTATATTGATGATGGAAATAACCTAGTTCTATTGTTGACTAGGGTAAGTCTCTGGTGGTTCATTAATAAGGAATGAAAAATGGGTGATGGTTTTTTTAATTTAACGTCCTGTAGTGCATATGTACATGTCTTCGTGTAGTATTAATGTTGTGTGGTAAGGATTTTATTCCATGCAGTTCAATTTTATATTGTAACGACATACTTCAATGATGTTTAACTTCATGTGATAAAGATTTACATCATTGTAGTTTAACATCATTTGGTAATGACTTACTTCCATGTAGTTTAACGTCATGTCGTAAAGATGTATTTCCATGGAGTTTAACATCATGTAGTATGGACATGGGAACTAATGTGAAAGTTTGAAAATGTAGAAGCTGGACCCAAAGATGGTGACATGGGAATTACTAAATATCTCATGACAATGATAAACTATCCACATATAGTTCTTAATGTTGTATCATGTGTAGATATGGCCCATACACAAGGAGGACAGTATTTCTATTTTTATTTGTTTTTTAATTGGTCTGAAGTTGGATATTTTGGAATTAGTACAAATCCTAAGAGTGTAGGAAACAAATCACATATACTTCTTGAATGGGAAATACTCTACACATGTCATACCCATACATAGAGGTGGAAATTATTTCATTCGAACATTGTAGATGGGATTTTGTATTGGATATCCAGGATTCATTACATATCCTATGATGATAGAAATCATTTTACACATAGTTATTTATGTTTAAGTAATTTTAAAGTCAAGCATTAAGGATGAGGGTAATATAATGTGAATAAATGGAAATGTTGTAGTTAGGAACAATGATTCGATTTTTGGGGTCACTACATATCTCATTATGGTGAGAATCGAACAACATATAGTTCATGAAATCCCTTGGAGTGAAATATCATGTGGTGAGGATGAAGAAGAGATGATGTGAATTCATGGGAGTATTTCATTTGGACCTAAGGGATGATGTCTCAGTGTTCAAAATTATCTCAGGATAATGATAATAAATCCAAATGTTGTTCTAAATAACCATGTACTTTAAAGTCATGCAGTAAGGCCATTGACCATGCATATTAATGAAATACAGCAAGGAATCATGGTATAACTTTTAAGGGATTTAATTCAAAACCATAATGTACTTGAATTAATAATATAATTTTACTTTTTCTTAGTATGAGAAGCATGTAATGGAAAGGTATTCACTACAATGTTGATACATTTGAGGGTACCATAAGGGAAGTTTGAATCATATAGTGTCTGAATGACGATATAGTATTAAGGAGTCCCTATGTGTCTCATTGGGAATGAGAATCGTGCCCCATATAGTTCAGGTATAAATGTGATGTTTTACATCATATTTAAAAGATATAGTCCACTCATGGTGAATAGAGATGGACATCACAGGTCTCTGTAGTTTTACATCATGGCGTAAAGACATTGGGTGTCTAGTTTGATGTCTTGTGGTAAAGATGAATTCCATTCAACTTAACATTTTTTGGTTAGGAAGTACTTTGTATAGTTTAACATCATGTGGTTATGAAAAATTCCATACAATTTATGGTCATTTGGTTATGAGGAATTCATTAAAGTTTAACTTCATGAGGATTGAATGATTTGTGGGACTTACACTGAGGTAGATACACTTATGAAAATTGTTAATAAAATTATTTCCTGAGAAATCCTTTAATTATGGAAGGTGTGACATGATCCCCATGTATTGTGGCCAATGAATTAGTCCTGATGAGGTATGACATTTTATTATTTAAGGTCTCTTCTATTTGGGATCCATCGTTGTTGTATTCTTACATGGTATCATTGTGTTTAAGAGGACCAAAATTAGATCCCCAAAATGGAATGATTGGAATCAACCCATTTTATTGATGTATGGTGAAATTTGATTCTATTAGACCTCAACGATGTGTAGTGTTCACAACCAATTCTCTATAATATGTTCCTATTCTTATAGCCTCTTTTTTATTGCTCATTACCTGAGAGTTTCTTGTATATAGATACTCAGTGTGAGTGAAGTTAGGATTTCATGGGTAACACTACCTCAGTCCTATACACCAAATAGTATATTTTTTCTTTTGTAGCATTACATGTGGTAGTACGTTAGGCCAATTAATCATTGAGGTGTTTGTATATCCATGAATTCTTATCCTTGTTCAACATCTTCTAGTGTATATATAATAAAGAATTATTAAAGGCCTCTATATATCCATTTTCTACTTCATGATAGCAAGATGAGTGATTGTATGTGATATTTCTCTCCTGGTATAGATTCATTAACTCTATGGAATAAAAATTAGGAATGCTTACAATCAATAGTATTTTAGGGACCATAATCTAAGTGATGAAATGGGATTTTTCTAAGTTGATGATGTAATACCACCCAACTTCCTTGAGGGTAATGGGCTAAGCCCATTTGGAGAAGATGTTAGTAGTAGTAAACAATGGTTTGGGGATATGTCCCAATGACATCCATCCCACAAAAAAAATGGACAAGAATATTTAGATGTATATAGAAATTTTATAGGTCGGTGGATGAAGTTCAAATTGATTTGTTATCAGTGGAATTTCATCAAGAATTTAATTCATTTCTTCATGGTTTCGTAGTAATATTCCATCCTCCGGATCTGATGGGAGAGACAGGTCCAAGACTGATTTGCGCCACAAGAGCCCTCATGTGTTTCCTTTATAAAGCCAGAAATCTCTGCTTCTACTAGGCATCTAAGGATGAACCCATAAAATACATCCTCATAGAGGAGTTTATTCTCATTCTGAACATCTACCAGGGTAATGTTTGCAACACAACACAAAATCTTCTCCGTTTAAGATCAATATGTTGAGAGCCTCCCATTTTTCAGACATCCAATTATGGGTTTGATCCATCTAGGTGTGACAATTGGTGTATCATTTTTTGGATTGGTGTGGACCTTATTGATCTCATCTATATAATAGATGATGACTATTAATACCATTCTTTGATTGTTGATATGCAATATGGTTTCTTCCAGATCAGGATTGGCCAACAAAGTGGCCTCATTGGACAATAAATTGACACACTCATTATATGATCTATGAACATGATGAAACATTGGTTCAAAATGGAACACTACCAATAGTCCCATGTCATATCAAGTGAGAGGGTCCATTTCTTCTTTTTATGGAATATTCTACATTGAATGGCTTCATCTCTAACTCTGAATCCCCTTTGATGTTCATGTAGGCTATTTGTGGCTATAGGTCAATTTCTATGTCAATTATGAGGGACTTGTTATCATCTTCATTATCTATGAATCCATTTTATAGTGACAGAGTATGGAAAAATGGATTTTTTGGAGAGGCAAATAAAATCTCAAGGCCAAAACAATTGAGATTTGGTTTTTCCATCATTATTTGGATATGAATTTTCAAGAATCCATAAAAATAAAACTCCCATTTCGAGGGAGTGTCAAGGGCATAGAAGACCTCTTCATTTAGATGCCCAGTTTCATCTCGTGTATTTGTCCGTGAAGGATGTGCTGCGAGGAAATCAGCCTGGGCTTGTCTCCTCCAAATCTTTTTTTTTTGTCATTTTCAAATGCCACTTTTTGGTAAGTGGGAACCTTAAATAAAACTGGATAATTTCAAACATCCCCAGCAGAAAGCATCACATTAAAAAATCATATCCCAAAATACATATTTAAATTTAAAAATTCAAATTCATATAGGAAATTCAGGTAGCGAGCATCCTGAGAAACCCCATCGAGAACCGCTATCATCACCTCACTATCCATTATCACAGCACTGTCACCCCCGTCACGTCATCCCTTCACCAGAGTCATCGTCTTCACCGGCCTCTTCACCGACGAACACCGCCTACTCACCATCACTGCTTTCTCATAGAGCCTCCCTCATCATGCCATCATCGTCGATGTTCAATACCACACCAGAACATCAAATCCCCCCGACAACAATATGTGTAACACCCGAGACTTTTATGTTATATAAATCATCAAAGGAATCTTTTTCTACACAACACTTGCTTGGCTTGCTTTACACGCAATCGCGACCTTCCTCGATAGCTTGCGTCGTACGCAATACCGAGTTTCACTAAACAACAATATGCTATTAAAACTAGCCGTTATGAATAGTAATAACCACTTTTTGAAATTTTATAAATTTTATTTTTCAAAATGGACTTCATTTTTGGACTTAGAATATCGAAATTAGCCTAGGGTGAAATTTTGGTATTTTTCTGAAAACTTTCAATTTTTGATGAATAGTGAAACCACTAAGTGGTAGGTTAAAAAAACTGAATTTTGCATAAAACTTAATTTTACCGCTTCTGTGAATGAAATTTCAAAAATCCGAGAGACACGGTTAATATCAAGGACTAAAATGTGGTTCAATGAGATGAAAATAATTTTTTGGTGAATAGTAACTTTTTACTATTTTTACCGCGGTTAATAGTAAATAGGGTAACTAAGGGTAAATATGATATTAATATTACCCTAACACATGTCCTAATTCTATTGGACAAGTGTAATTCGACCAAAAACAAACTTAGGAATAAAATATGACCATTTAGGCCCACTTGGATTAGATTAGGACATTTATTATTAATTTATTTAAAGAAGGGTTAAAATAGTTAAAATCAAAGTTTAATAAGTAAATCATTTTTAATATAGGGTTATACATAAGATAAATTCTATTGTAAATATTCATTAGAAAGCTAAAAAGATTTCCTACATGATGGTATTTTATTTGTAATTTTTAGACATCAAATAATTTAATTTATTTATGACACAAAGATGATGAAGTAATTATCTTATTAATGAAATATTGACAAAATTGATAATATAAATACCAAAATAAATGTAATTTGAGACTTTTTATGAATTACACTAATTTTCTAGGTTACTATGATATATTAGTGTAGATTTAATCAACTTGGTTCGAACATATAATTCTGTTATGACTTTCACAAAAATCATATATCAAATAGTGTCAAAATTGACACAAAATAGTTTTTAAATCAAATATTATATTATTAATTGTTATTTTATTCCTAAAAATCTAAGGTTCGGCCAAATGACTTAGATAAGGATATATATATTAATAATAAACAATTTGGGGTTCGTTTGGCATGTTATAGTAAGTGTATTAACCATATAGTGAAAGAAAACAAAAAGACACGGTAAAAGTTAAATTAATTAACTTAGAGTTAAATCTAATTGATAAGGTTAAAATAATACCCTAAACTTGTCTAAATCCTATTGGTTGATAGGATTTCGACCCATCCCCACTTTAGCTTCTAAATAAGACCCTTTGGAACCATTATAAACCGATTTTGACTTTAATATAAAATAATATTTTGAGATATTCCTAAGGTGCCCCTCTCCTCCCTTATAAAAGGGCACCTCCTCCCCCTCCTCCTCACACCAATTTGAGCACTCAAGCTCGGCCAACCCCTGCCATTTTCCCTTCTCCACTTCCCTAGAATAATCCTAGAGGTCCTGGTCTTCTCCAAAGACCAATCTTAGTTCCTTAAGTGGAGGATTCAAAGAAGCGTTCCAAATAAGAGGTAATATCCATTACCGATCTTTTCAATTTCTTTCTTCTTCAACTTCTTCTTCTTTAGTTGTTTCATGATAAAGTAATAACATCAGTATTACTTACATACTTATATGTTATTATAAATATGAAACAACCCTAATTCACCTTCTATCCATCCTACGGAAAAATGAAATCACCGCGCGTGCGTACGTACGGAATACCGTCTCCACGCCGTGGTGTAATCTATTTTCCACCATCACCTTACAAGGATGGGTATAATGGTGTAATCAGTAACTATATATGATTATTATTAAGTAATATTGATACTGAAATAATATATATATATACTCCAATACAATTCCACGATCATAGGAACGATATCATCACTCGTGCGTACGTACGGAATACCGTCTCCACGATGTGATGCGACTCGTTCTACATGATCTTCATTTCATAATGATTATATAAATGAATTGAATGAATGAATATGGTATATACTACACTAATACCATTCTGGAAATGAATCATCTATAACCTAAAGATAAGAATAAGAATTTATTCGACAAAACACGCATAAGAACAAAAAGTTATAAAGACCCGAGTAACAAGTAACAATGAAATATTACTAACAAGAAGCTAATAATATGACCATATATGATCTCATATCAATATGTATGATTCTGGAATAAGTAAATAACATTATTTAAACCATTATACAGGATCTTCGGACACGAACAAAGCAAATCGGACCTAAGGTAAGGGAAATATCACAATCTCATTTTTATCCGAGATTGTTTATTCGTAAGTATTTACTGGGGTGTATTTTATCATCCACATCCATGTTCCCTCAATATGTAATATTGTTTCCATCCACTTGAAATAGTTTAAATCCAATTTTACCCTTAGGTGAGTTTTTGGTAAAGAATATGAAAGGAATCTTTTGTCGTTTTTCCGTACGAGGTACTTTTTGACTTTTCCGACAAAAGTACGAAGAATGTTTTTTTAACTTATACGGCATGAATGGATTTTTAAAACATTACTTCAAAGAAGCTTCCTTTACAAGTTTTCAAGTTTATTTTTAATCAACTTCTTTTATTTTAAAGTTGTATGACATGTTATGAAAGGAAAAATGTTTTTGAAGAAGAAAGGATATTTTCCTCAAGAATTCAATTCAAGTGTTTTATCAAAATTATTTTCCATCTAAGATAATAAAGGGTTCTGTTTCTATCCATATTTTTACATTGGTTTGACTATGTTGTGATGGAATTATGTTTATGAATTCCTTTATCATATATGAATTGATTTATGATGTCATGATGTTTCAAGAATCCCATTTTTGTTATATGTGTTATGCGATGATGTATGTTTTATGATTATGTGGCACACATAAGAAAGGATTCATTATAAGATGGGTGGGACCTATATCTCCCTCCAATGCATTGGGTAAAGATTTTATATCTCATGAGATAGACATGGCTGGAACGGAAGGTTATTTCGGTTCAGTGATACAGGACTGAAACGAGGAGTGAACTCGGTTCAGAAAGGGACTTTGTCCACTAAGATAGTCTTGGAAATGAGTCATGACTAACAAGAAATGATTTCCATGATTATGTGTGCATGCCACAAAGATTCAAGTTTTATGTTATGATTATGGGGATCTCATTTTCACTTCTATGATTTATTCCATGTTAAGATATTATGATCTCTTTTGCAGGTTTTGATTTTCATAAAGATATGATATGATTTTTATTTCCTTTATTTGCCCTTGCTGAGCATTTGAGCTCACCCTTTTATGTTTTCTTTTCCCCAGGTCAGGAAGATGGATATTAAGTAGAATATGCTAAAAGGGACCCTAGATATGATGAAATAAATGGGAGACACTGTAGAAGATTTATGAACCAGTTGTTTATGTTTCCCCAGTTTCTAAAGACACTATACCTATACGGTCCTTTGTGGTTTTGTCATATGTTGTAATAAGTGTGCTTCAATTTTGAAGTATTAACAATGTATGTAAAGTGTGGGTCGTTATAGTTGGTATCAGAGGAAAGGTATAGTCAACCTTTGGAAACTAGGATGTGAAAGCCTTAGTAAGAACCCTAAGGATAAGTCTAAGCATAGAACACAATCTTAGAAATGGCCATGAATAACCTAGGATAAGACCATAAGCATGAAAATTTTATTCTTGAATTATGTGGTTTCCTATTATAATTAGTGTTGCTCACACTATTCTTCTTGGTTTTAGTCAATGGCTGGAACCCGAAGGAACCGTGTTAATGCGGAATGCGATGGGCAATGCAATGATTGTCCCCCTGAGCAACCAAACGATATGGGAGCTGGAATGCAAAATCTTGTAGCCATGCTCACACAACTTTCTCAAGCTATGAATCATGCAGGATTTCCAAACGAGCAAAGGATGGAGCAACATTCTGTTGAATCCTTCATGAGGCAGCGTCCACCTTCTTTCAGCGGGTCTACTGATCCATTAGTTGCTGAACAATGGATTAGTACTACTGAAAAGATATTTTCAGTTCTTCAATGTTCTGAGCATGATAAAGTCATCCTAGCAGTGTATCGTTTGGAAGGAGATGTTGATCAATGGTGGAATCTTGTTAAGAATACGAGGCAAAGGGATGAAATTGAGTCCATGGAATGGGACGAGTTCAAGAACTTGTTTTTCAATAAGTACTTCCCTCGTATTCTCCGAACAAAGATGGAGAAAGAGTTCCTTGAACTGAAGCAAAGGGATGATGAATCTGTTAGTACCTATGAAGCAAATTTTACAAGACTTGCAAGGTACGCTTCTGGTATTATTATCCAACCTGAGAGTAAGATCGATCGATTCTTTAGTGGCTTAAAACCAAGTCTTCGAAGGGCGTTAGCCATAAGGGACTTCAATAGCTATGAGGAAATCGTTCGATGTGCTCTCAAAGTCGAGATGGAGATTGGAGTAACCCATCAGTCACATGGGTTTGATAAGAAGAGGAAGATGGAATTCAAAGAAAAATCTAAAGAGCACACGGAAAAGAAGATGAACTTTCCCTTATGCTCAAAGTGTGGAAAGAAACATGGAGGGAGTTGTCTTAAAGGGACAAGTAAATGTTTTAAATGTGGAAAAGAAGGTCATCGGGCATTTGAATGCCGTGATAATGGGAAGAAGATGTCTAATGATGCAAACAAAGGAAGGGATACACAGAATGAACCTACTACACTTCAATGTTTCAAGTGCAAGGAGATGGGGCATTATGCCAATCAATGCCCAAATCCAAGGGTTGATGATGATGGTCGACGTCAACAAACTCTTAAGGCTAAAGATAAAGGAAAGTCACATGCAATTTCTATCAGCGATGTGGAGTACGATAATGAAGTGGTGAAAGGTAAACTTACCGTCCACTCTAAAGTAGCAAATGTTTTATTTGATTCTGGATCCACACACTCTTTTATTTCTGAAAAATTTTCTAAGGGTATCACCGTACTACCTCAACAATTAGATGTTGAGTTAGCTGTGACAACACCTAATGGCACATCAATCGCATCAAAAGTTTATAATTCTTCTCCGATCGAAGTTTGTGGGAAAGTGCTTCCTGCAAATCTTGTGATCCTTCCTTTAGTGGAATTTGATGTGATTCTTGGCATGGATTGGCTTTCTCTACATGGAGCTCATATCAATTGCCAAAGAAGGGAAGTCACATTTCATACTCCAGATCAATCTACGATCGTATACCAATGCAAGGATGAACATAACCTTCTAGTGGAAATTTCTTCCATCTTATGGGTATTGATCCCACTAAATGAAGGTTATTTATCTCAAATGGTTGGTGAGAAACTCACGATTAAGAATATGCCCATTGTAAGGGAGTTTGATGATGTCTTTCCGGAGGAATTACCGGGTCTTCCACCAAATCGTGAAGTTGAGTTTTCAATAGAACTCGTACCGGGTGCTTTGCCTATTTCAAAGACACCTTATAGAATGGCCCCAATTGAGTTGCAGGAATTGAAGAAGCAACTCCAAGAGAATCTTGATAAGGGATTCATACGCCCTAGTGCGTCACCTTGGGGAGCACCTGTTCTATTTGTTAAGAAGAAAGATGGATCAATGAGACTCTGCATTGATTATCGAGAACTTAACAAGATCACTATCAAGAACAAATATCCTCTCCCACGCATTGATGACTTATTTGACCAACTACGCGGAGCTCAATACTTTTCCAAGATTGATCTTCGTTCAGGGTATCATCAATTAAGGGTCAAAAGGGAGGATATACCAAAGACGGCTTTCCGTACAAGGTATGGACACTATGAATTTATAGTGATGCCATTTGGTCTTACTAATGCCCCTGCTATATTCATGGATCTAATGAATAGAGTCTTTAGAGACTATATTGATCAATTTGTGGTAGTCTTTATAGACGATATTCTTGTCTATTCAAAGAGCAAGGAAGAGCATGAAGATCACTTGAGAATTATATTTAAGACCCTGAGAAAGGAGAAGCTTTATGCCAAATTTACCAAGTGTGAATTTTGGCTTCAAAAAGTTGCATTTTTGGGTCATATAATCTCAAAAGAGGGGATATCTGTGGATCCAGCAAAAACAGAGGTCATCGAAAGATGGTCAAGACCAACAACAGTAACTGAGATCCGAAGTTTTCTTGGTTTGGCTGGTTATTATCGACGTTTTGTAAAAGATTTTTCACGATTATCTAATCCACTCACCAAGTTGACTCGGAAAGGAGTTAAGTTTGTCTGGACAGAGTAATGTGAAGAGAATTTCAAGGAGTTGAAAAGAAGGTTATCCAGTGCACCTGTGCTCACACTGCCTTGTAGTGGAGAAAGGTTTGTGATCTACAGTGATGCATCCAAGAAGGGATTGGGGTGTGTTCTTATGCAAAATGATATGGTGATAGCTTATGCCTCACGACAGTTGAAAATCCATGAGCAAAATTACCCAACACATGATTTGGAGTTGGCTGCGGTAATCTTTGCATTAAAGATTTGGAGGCATTACCTTTATGGTGAAAGGTGTGATATTTATACTGATCATAAAAGTTTAAAGTATATTTTCACACAAAAGGAGTTGAATATGCGTCAAAGAAGATGGTTGGAGCTGATTAAGGATTATGACAGCTCAATCCATTACCACCCTGGGAAAGCAAACAAGGTGGCAGATGCATTAAGTCGACAAGACCATGCTAGTTTATCCATGATGAGGATCACAAAAGATCCAATATTTATAGATTTACAAAGGATGGATCTTGGAATTTTAATGGAAGGGGAAAAATCTTATCTTTCTCAAATGAATGTTCAACCATCTATACATGTGAAGATTAAGGAGGCACAGAAAGAAGATGTCGAGTTACAAAAGAAGGTGAGAAATGTTCCTGAATTCAACCTTGATTGTGATGGGATAATAAAGTTCAGGAATCGGGTTTGAGTTCCTCCCATCCCCGAATTAAAGAATGAGCTGCTGGATGAGGCTCATAGTTCATCATTTTCTATTCATCCTGGAAGCACGAAGATGTATAGGGACCTAAAAGAGTACTTCTGGTGGGATAGAATGAAAAGAGATGTTTCTGAATATGTCTCTCGATGCTTGGTTTGTCAACAAGTTAAAGCTGAGAGACAGAAGTCTAAGGGGATGTTACAACCATTACCCATACCCGAATGGAAATGGGAAAACATCACTATGGACTTTGTCACAGGACTTCCTAAAACATCCAAAGGCAATAATGCTATCTGGGTCATAGTTGATCGTCTTACAAAGTCTGCACACTTCATTGCTATTAGAGAGGATTTCTCTCTAGATCAGCTTGCCAGGATATATGTAAAGGAAGTGGTAAGATTGCATGGAGTACCACTTTCTATTATATCTGATCGAGATCCGAGATTTACCTCGAAGTTCTGGCGAAGTCTTCAGCATACTCTGGATACAGAGTTGAGTTTCAGCACTGCTTATCATCCCCAGACAGACGGTCAGTCTGAGAGAACAATTCAAACCCTAGAAGATATGTTGAGAGCTTGCTCTATGGATTTCAAAGGAGGTTGGGATCAACACCTACCTTTGGTGGAATTTTCTTATAATAATAGCTTTCACTCCAGTATTCAGATGGCTCCTTATGAAGCTCTCTATGGAAAGAAATGCAGGACTCCAACTTGCTGGGATGAAGTTGGGGAAAGAAAGCTATTAGGACCTGATCTCGTTGATGAAATGGCAGAAAAGGTTAGATCTATTCAACAACACATAAGAGCAGCTCAGAGTCGACAGAAAAGTTATGCCGACAACCGAAGAAAAGACCTAGAGTTTGAAGTGGGTGATAAAGTGTTCTTACGAATATCTCCCTGGAAGAGGGTTATGAGATTTGGAAAGAAGGGGAAGTTGAGCCCTAGATATATCGGTCCTTTCGAAATACTGGATCGTGTTGGGAAGGTAGCTTACCGATTGGCGCTTCCACCGAATCTCTCTCAAGTTCACGATGTGTTCCTTGTATCTATCCTGAGAAAGTACATACCAGATCCTTCACATGTACTCAGCTCAGAAGTTGTACCGCTGGAGCAAGATCTTTCTTATGAAGAACAGCCGATAGAGATTCTGGATCGTAGCGAAAAAATCCTACGAAACAAGACCACTCGCTTGGTGAAAGTTTTATGGAGAAACCACCAACTTGAAGAAGCTACATGGGAGCTTGAGGATATGATGAGGGAGAAGTATCCTCATTTGTTGCAAAGTAACGAATTTCGAGGGCGAAATTCTTTTTAAGGGGGGTAGAATGTAACACTCGAGACTTTTATGTTATATAAATCATCAAAGGAATCTTTTTCTACACAACACTTGCTTGGCTTGCTTTACACGCAATCGCGACCTTCCTCGATAGCTTGCGTCGTACGCAATACCGAGTTTCACTAAACAACAATATGCTATTAAAACTAGCCGTTATGAATAGTAATAACCACTTTTTGAAATTTTATAAATTTTATTTTTCAAAATGGACTTCATTTTTGGACTTAGAATATCGAAATTAGCCTAGGGTGAAATTTTGGTATTTTTCTGAAAACTTTCAATTTTTGATGAATAGTGAAACCACTAAGTGGTAGGTTAAAAAAACTGAATTTTGCATAAAACTTAATTTTACCGCTTCTGTGAATGAAATTTCAAAAATCCGAGAGACACGGTTAATATCAAGGACTAAAATGTGGTTCAATGAGATGAAAATAATTTTTTGGTGAATAGTAACTTTTTACTATTTTTACCGCGGTTAATAGTAAATAGGGTAACTAAGGGTAAATATGATATTAATATTACCCTAACACATGTCCTAATTCTATTGGACAAGTGTAATTCGACCAAAAACAAACTTAGGAATAAAATATGACCATTTAGGCCCACTTGGATTAGATTAGGACATTTATTATTAATTTATTTAAAGAAGGGTTAAAATAGTTAAAATCAAAGTTTAATAAGTAAATCATTTTTAATATAGGGTTATACATAAGATAAATTCTATTGTAAATATTCATTAGAAAGCTAAAAAGATTTCCTACATGATGGTATTTTATTTTTAATTTTTAGACATCAAATAATTTAATTTATTTATGACACAAAGATGATGAAGTAATTATCTTATTAATGAAATATTGACAAAATTGATAATATAAATACCAAAATAAATGTAATTTGAGACTTATTATGAATTACACTAATTTTCTAGGTTACTATGATATATTAGTGTAGATTTAATCAACTTGGTTCGAACATATAATTCTGTTATGACTTTCACAAAAATCATATATCAAATAGTGTCAAAATTGACACAAAATAGTTTTTAAATCAAATATTATATTATTAATTGTTATTTTATTCCTAAAAATCTAAGGTTCGGCCAAATGACTTAGATAAGGATATATATATTAATAATAAACAATTTGGGGTTCGTTTGGCATGTTATAGTAAGTGTATTAACCATATAGTGAAAGAAAACAAAAAGACACGGTAAAAGTTAAATTAATTAACTTAGAGTTAAATCTAATTGATAAGGTTAAAATAATACCCTAAACTTGTCTAAATCCTATTGGTTGATAGGATTTCGACCCATCCCCACTTTAGCTTCGAAATAAGACCCTTTGGAACCATTATAAACCGATTTTGACTTTAATATAAAATAATATTTTGAGATATTCCTAAGGTGCCCCTCTCCTCCCTTATAAAAGGGCACCTCCTCCCCCTCCTCCTCACACCAATTTGAGCACTCAAGCTCGGCCAACCCCTGCCATTTTCCCTTCTCCACTTCCCTAGAATAATCCTAGAGGTCCTGGTCTTCTCCAAAGACCAATCTTAGTTCCTTAAGTGGAGGATTCAAAGAAGCGTTCCAAATAAGAGGTAATATCCATTACCGATCTTTTCAATTTCTTTCTTCTTCAACTTCTTCTTCTTTAGTTGTTTCATGATAAAGTAATAACATCAGTATTACTTACATACTGATATGTTATTATAAATATGAAACAACCCTAATTCACCTTCTATCCATCCTACGGAAAAATGAAATCACCGCGCGTGCGTACGTACGGAATACCGTCTCCACGCCGTGGTGTAATCTATTTTCCACCATCACCTTACAAGGATGGGTATAATGGTGTAATCAGTAACTATATATGATTATTATTAAGTAATATTGATACTGAAATAATATATATATATACTCCAATACAATTCCACGATCATAGGAACGATATCATCACTCGTGCGTACGTACGGAATACCGTCTCCACGATGTGATGCGACTCGTTCTACATGATCTTCATTTCATAATGATTATATAAATGAATTGAATGAATGAATATGGTATATACTACACTAATACCATTCTGGAAATGAATCATCTATAACCTAAAGATAAGAATAAGAATTTATTCGACAAAACACGCATAAGAACAAAAAGTTATAAAGACCCGAGTAACAAGTAACAATGAAATATTACTAACAAGAAGCTAATAATATGACCATATATGATCTCATATCAATATGTATGATTCTGGAATAAGTAAATAACATTATTTAAACCATTATACAGGATCTTCGGACACGAACAAAGCAAATCGGACCTAAGGTAAGGGAAATATCACAATCTCATTTTTATCCGAGATTGTTTATTCGTAAGTATTTACTGGGGTGTATTTTATCATCCACATCCATGTTCCCTCAATATGTAATATTGTTTCCATCCACTTGAAATAGTTTAAATCCAATTTTACCCTTAGGTGAGTTTTTGGTAAAGAATATGAAAGGAATCTTTTGTCGTTTTTCCGTACGAGGTACTTTTTGACTTTTCCGACAAAAGTACGAAGAATGTTTTTTTAACTTATACGGCATGAATGGATTTTTAAAACATTACTTCAAAGAAGCTTCCTTTACAAGTTTTCAAGTTTATTTTTAATCAACTTCTTTTATTTTAAAGTTGTATGACATGTTATGAAAGGAAAAATGTTTTTGAAGAAGAAAGGATATTTTCCTCAAGAATTCAATTCAAGTGTTTTATCAAAATTATTTTCCATCTAAGATAATAAAGGGTTCTGTTTCTATCCATATTTTTACATTGGTTTGACTATGTTGTGATGGAATTATGTTTATGAATTCCTTTATCATATATGAATTGATTTATGATGTCATGATGTTTCAAGAATCCCATTTTTGTTATATGTGTTATGCGATGATGTATGTTTTATGATTATGTGGCACACATAAGAAAGGATTCATTATAAGATGGGTGGGACCTATATCTCCCTCCAATGCATTGGGTAAAGATTTTATATCTCATGAGATAGACATGGCTGGAACGGAAGGTTATTTCGGTTCAGTGATACAGGACTGAAACGAGGAGTGAACTCGGTTCAGAAAGGGACTTTGTCCACTAAGATAGTCTTGGCAATGAGTCATGACTAACAAGAAATGATTTCCATGATTATGTGTGCATGCCACAAAGATTCAAGTTTTATGTTATGATTATGGGGATCTCATTTTCACTTCTATGATTTATTCCATGTTAAGATATTATGATCTCTTTTGCAGGTTTTGATTTTCATAAAGATATGATATGATTTTTATTTCCTTTATTTGCCCTTGCTGAGCATTTGAGCTCACCCTTTTATGTTTTCTTTTCCCCAGGTCAGGAAGATGGATATTAAGTAGAATATGCTAAAAGGGACCCTAGATATGATGAAATAAATGGGAGACACTATAGAAGATTTATGAACCAGTTGTTTATGTTTCCCCAGTTTCTAAAGACACTATACCTATACGGTCCTTTGTGGTTTTGTCATATGTTGTAATAAGTGTGCTTCAATTTTGAAGTATTAACAATGTATGTAAAGTGTGGGTCGTTATAATATGTCATCATCCCCCATCACCGGAACACACACCATCTATGGAACACCTATAAACACTACCACTAAAAACCATTTTCAATTCACTAAACTAGGAACAAAAACTTGAAACATACATCGATGACTGCAGCCATCAATAAGCCATCGAAAGTCATCCAATGTAACCCCACAACCTCCCTTACACCAAAAACCACCACCCAAAACCGTCGCCTGAACATGAAAGAAAAAAGCGGGACCAAACCCCAAAATGGGGAAGGGATTGAAACCCTTGGACGAAGGACAAACTCTAGAGTGGTTGGAAATATTTCACCCGACTGCCTCATTCCCAAAACCTCGGTGAATCCTGAGCTCTAAAACCAACCCGGAGAGAATATTAGGAATGTAAGATCAGAGCGAAGATATGCGAACGCGATGAAAACCGGGATGCTAACACAAATAAGGGAAGACTAGAGAGAGAGAATGAAATTAACCACTAGGAGAAAAGAAAGAAATCAAGAAAAAACTATAAAGGAAGAAGGACCAACCCTGGTTGCGCCTGGAACTCTATTGTCCACCAAACCGCTCTCCCAAAAACATAGCATATCTCGTTCTCCCAATCCAACCTGGAGAGAATCTGAGGAATGTAAGATTAGAGAGAAGAGAGGCAGATTTGGAGAAGACCATAGAGATATCACAGAGGTGGAGACAAGGGAGAGAGAGAAACAAAAGATCGAGCAAGAAAATTTCCCAGAGTGAGAGTGTACCTGCCTGGAGAAGTCAAAACCCTAGGAGAGGAAGACCAGGCTGAGAGCACTGGAGAACCCAGGCGAGTGAGGTGCCATTTATTATGATTAAAAGACTTCCCCCTCCATATTCTTGTCTATTAAATAACTTCTATGACACAAAATGAATGTCATATTTCTGAATAATGACCTCTCATCAGGCCAGGCACCCAATCAGCATTAGGCGGCCAAGAATACACCTGAGATGGTCGATATGAGAGACTAGTCATACTTCATGGTGATTCATGTAAGGCCTGGTATTTTTCCCTCTGAAGATTAGTGAAATGAATTTCTTCTTGACATCAAAATATCTAGTCTCAGTACCAAACATAGTCCATCTGAGGTAACCGAGACTTTTTTATTTTTGGAATCATTCCTTTTTGTGAGGATGGAGCCCAATGATCCATCTATGGAGGCCATAAATAATTTTAGTGGTCTACCTTCCATCATAGGCATCATAAGTGATGGGTATTAAAGAACATTCATGAGGCATTCGAATGATTTTTTTCAACCATTGTATCATCGGTATGGGGTTCCCTTCTTCCTTATCCAGGTAAATTGGAGAGATTTTACGAACATGTTAGCAACGAACTTCCGAATGTAATCAAGGTATCCATATATTTTCATCAATTAATTGAGTTTTTTAGGGGTGATATTTCTAAGAGAGAAACAGTATTCTATCGGTCGACAACAATGTCATGGTGGTAGACCAAAATAAAATGGGACTTCCCTAACGATGCACTAATAGTGCATTTTAGTGGATTCATCTTTGGATTGTGTTTTCACAGCTTGTCAAAAAATTTATGAATATTCGTGAAGTGATTGTACTACAATTGGGATTTAACCCCTAGGTCATCGAAATAACTTTCGACTATCTTTACCATGAACTACATAATGATATGGTGCATGGTGCATTGATATGTGGTGCCATATTTTTTCAAACCAAAATGAGTGACTTGATAGAATAAGATCCCATAAGGCGATTTCAATCTAGTGGATTCTTCATCTTTGAGGGCCTTCTTTATGAGATTTTAACCTATGTACCCATCCATGCAAAAAATGGCTTGGAAACCAAAAATTTCATTTATCAAGAGTTCTTGGATTGGAAGTGGGAAAATCAACATTTTGGAAATTCCAATTAAGGTCTCTAAATTCAATAAAAACCTTAATTTTTTCATTCTTCTTTTAAACAAGGATGATGTTGGGATTCCATATCGGGTACTGCACTTCTTGAACAAAGTTTTCATCTACCAAATTTTCGTCCTCTGCCTATATATTGGTTGTAATAGAGGGTAGTGTCCTCCATGATGCCTTCATGAAGCTTCAATGATCATCAGCTAACCTGAGATGGTGTGTATCCACATCTGGATTCATTCTAGGAATTTATGTATAGTTCTAAGAGAACACATATCAGTGATCCTTCAGAACTGAAATGCATATATCTTAATCCTCAATGGGCATGGAGACACTAATCAGTGTAGGTTGTGGGTCTTCCCCTATCCTCGTCTTTATCTTCCTTAGTTCATCGATGGTCTTGGAGACACATTCCCCTAATGTGGTAAGCGTATTCTTAAGGCCAACCTTGTCTTCTTCCATCTTTGAGTCAATGGAGTCATTTTCACGTAGAGATAAAAATATTGGGGATAAATTATCATCATTAGGGGATTCATTCCATGAGAAGAGACATTTTCCTCCTCTTTTGACTATTTCAATGTAAGGATATGTCAGATATGAAAGTTATCGACGTTATCACTAGGTACGTGAGGGGATTGGAACACTAGGATTATATTTGTGACATCGACCATGTTTATGGGGAGAACCTATTCATTTTCTATAATAGTTCAGGGATTCATAGGGGTGGTTCCTAAGAAATTAGGAGCAACATCCTATATATCCTCATCCACCATTGGTTGTTTGCCTCCCCTTTTCCTACAAGTCTTGAAGGCATAATTATCACAATGTATTATGCCATATTTTACATTAATGGGATACATCAGACATTAGAGGAATATTAATGTAATCACCAAGTGGTTATAGCACTAGGGACTTTCATGAATGATGTTATAAGTAGTGTCATAATTGATTACCATAACTTATGTTTATGATGTAAGATCATTAAACTAGGTGTCATGAAAATTTGTTGGATAGGTTGTTTCTCATGTTTACAATACCCTTGGATGGTTAGATTATTGGAAGGAAAATACTATTTTCCACATACCAAACACCATTGTATTTGGACTGGTTGAATATTGTTCCAAGAATTTTTATCAATCATAGCACTTTGGATGTTAGAATTATTTTGTATTCATGATTCATATAGGGTTATAATGTGTCCTTGAAGATTCTATTACTAATTATGATTATTGAATTAAATAGTTAGGTGACATTTCGATGAAATTGTCTGTACTCAGTATACCTCAGCTGCAGAAACCTATTTCTCGAATTCATGTGGTCTTTAGAGGGATTCAAAAAGTGCCTCCCTAAGTAATTTTTCATGATTGAGTGCATCAAGGAGTAATATTTTATCTAGGACAGTCACCAACTATTTTAGAACATCATATTTTAGGCCTAGAGGTTGGTGCTTCCTGATATGGGGTTTCTCCTTGATGTCCAGATTTGTAAAGGAGAAATTTGGGATAGATGAACTTGGTGATTGTGTATAGGTTGAGGCAGTATCTACTGTTAGTTGTGTGGGTTGCACTGGCCTTCCCATTGAATGGGATGATTGTATTGGACCACCAATAATATGATATTCAAGATAATTATATGTAGATGACTGTTGGAGGGCTCTCAGGCACTGCATTTTTTCTATTGAGCCTTCTGGAGCACTTACCATGAGTATCACTATCATATTTGTTCTCTATAGAGATATGGCCATAATATTGAGTCTATCCATATCCACACTATCCCATGTATCATCTCCACTAGTGAATACGGCCTGTGATTCCTCAATTATGTGTTAGAAACTCATGATATGGCGAAAAACATCATCTAAGAAGGAATTTGACAAGTGTATCATGTTGACAAAGACAAATATCAATCCTTCATCATATAAGGTTTTTATTTGGTGGGGAGGTTCCCATTCCATAGATATTGTATGAAATAAATTTTCAATAGTTAAGGCTCATTTTGGATGAGAATATTACTCTTTTTCTTCTTTTTCTTCCTAATTCTAGTGGTCACACCCACCATTGGGAGGCACATTTGATATTCTATCTTTAATGGGTGTAGAAATCACGGTTCTACGCAATTGTTATTTCAAAGTGGAGTGGGATCGATCAATTTCCTTTTGACTCATCCAGTTGATGCATTTTAATGTGTGTATGGCCTGGAATTTCTTCCATTCACCCACTTCATCTGGTTGGATAAGGATTATGAAAGCCACATACTCTTAGAAGATATCTAACACCACATGCCAAGAATCCATCATTATTTTAAGGACTTCATTGAAGAAGAATAAGTTCTCGATATTATGTCTCAACCTTCTATGGAAAGGGATGTAATTGAGATGATTTTTGGAGTCAAACTCATCAGGCTTCCTAGGTTTCATAACTGATAGAAAAATTTTATCCATGGACAGAAAAAAAAATCAGGGACTTCTTCATTCATGAAGAAATATTCCTTATTCATCAATTCTTCTAATTGCGGACAACCCTGATTTCTATATGATTATGAATGACGGTGATTTTGTGGTTTTTACTTCTCAATAGGAGGCGTTGGGTGGTTTGGATAGGTATATGGAAATTATATTTCACTAGCTTGAGAGTTAAAATTGTAGCTTATCCTCTGGATGGATTTTTTCCATGTATTGTGAGCATGAGTGGAGTTTTGGATTTTGTCCATTTGATGGCTTCTTATAGATGTTAGGACATTCAAAAAATTCACGGAATCCACATAGCCATTTTATTAGAATCATTTGGGATAGAAAATATTCCCATATATTTTTGGTATAGTATTTCAGTGGATAATCTTGTGAGAGAGGGATGCTCAATGATTAGGTTAAACCCGTCCACCTTACTATTAAGTCATTTACTCTTTGATTCACGTTTTGTTTGTAGTTCATAAAGAAAATGATTGTTTCTTCTATTGGATAAACCTGAATTGATAAGGGATTGATGAAAAATGTATTCACGTCCTAATGAAGATCCTACAGGTAGACCACCATACCAAACAATGTCAAGCCCTATCAAATTCTATAAGAAACACCTCAGCTTTTTTGAAACCTATTCATCTCAATGATCCCTCGTTGACCCACATCAGGACACGAAGTGTGAAATATGTTTTCCGTGGTATCCTTCACCAGAAAATGTGGGGAAGGTCGGATTTCTAAAATTTGGTGGTGGTTATGTGTTAGCCATTCAATCAGGATATCGATTCCTCTCAAGCTACACTAGTGCATGTCATCGTTCAATGGAATTCATTAGACTATCCAAGGATTTGATGAATTTAATAAGATCCAAGGGAACTGATTCTGGAGTCATCTCTCATATATAGTGAGCCTGTGGGGGTTGATGAGGTGGACCCATATTTATCTCTTTTGTATTTTTAATTCTTCCTAAGATTTAATGGTTTCCCAAGCGATGGAGAGGTTATTTCCACAATGGAGGGAAGTCATAATCATTTTATACTTCCTCACTTGTGTCTATTGGCGGTCTAGATCCAAAGCTAACATGATTATCCAATACCTCTCTTGTTGGCGAATGAACCATGGGAGGAATAATATTTTCTCTTCTTGAAGATGATACCCAGCAGGAATATTGCTTATGAGTAGCTTCTCATTGATTTGTTAGAGAGTCGTAATTTTGATCTCATATTAAAATAATAGTTCCTTAGGGAATGGGACTCCATTTATTTTGTGGCGTAATATGGATGTGGTTGTACCATTCCCATTGGTAATATTCCATTATGGAATTTAGGGGTCTCATGTTTTGTAGTCGTTTCGGGATCTTAGTGTGTATAGTCTCATTTGGTGCATCCAACTCACCCTACCTTAAAGGTATTTATTCTATGTCATAGACTTCTACACCTTCATATTGATCAATATCTTCTCTGTTGACACTGAAGACATTAACAAAGGTATATCAGGTAATGGTGTTTATGACACTACATTCCATGCAAAAGGATGATTCAAAACTATCTTCTTCCGGGAAATTATTTGAACCCTTTTCCATGTTGGGCCATTTTTTCATGCACCCCCAGTGAGGTCCGATTGAATTCATCATATGTTCCTCCCATTTTTTTCTCTGAACAATGAATCTAATGGAGTTTCTAGTTGTTTTTGTAAATTATACCTCAACTCATAGGGGTTTGAATTGTGATTAGAGGAGTTGGTGGAATGATTATTTTTGATCGATTCTTCCCAAAATAAAGAATAATTATTCCTTATATGGTAGTGATGATAATGAAAATTCCCTTGCCTTGTGGGTTGGGTGTCATTTGGGACGCATTAGGAATAGATTGATCTAGTTTTTTAGGATATAATGATTGTAGTCGGAGACATGACTATTCAGGGGATGGACGTGAAGATATAAATGTCCCTAGTCTAGTGGGGTGGGGTTATTCTCATATCACTGTTAATTTATCTAGGGATTATGAGGGGATACTGAACGGGGTGATGATGATTTTTATATAAATTCCCCCATTCCATCAGGATGGGGTTCACCAACAGCCACTGAGGGTATATCTTGAGTCCTTGTAAGGATTTAAAATCTGAGTGGTGTAGGTGCTGGTATTTATTCTCTAGGACTAGGGGATAATTCTTCTCTTAAACGGAAACTATGGAAGCTACTATTGTAGTCCATGTGATACGGTGCAGCTGTTACCAAGTGGGAGATGGGTGTGATGGAAGCCCCTTATGAGAAACAATATGTACAAGAAGTATTTTGGGTGATTGAAACATTGGAATATGTGTTTGTAATTCCCTATTATTGTCTTGAGGGGCCTAGTTTGAAATCATGGGTGCTACCATCTCTCCATGCACGTGTTGTATGGGAAACATTTGAGTGACATCATTCTATTGTAGTGACCAATTGGCCTTAGCATTACCTGGTCCTCTAATTTCACCAGAGGGTATAATATTGAAAGATTCCATATATGAGGGGATTTTCTATTATAGGGGAGTGAAAAATTTTAATTCTTCATAAATTACCCATCCAGAAAAGAATATACATTATGTAGATTTTGGGATCAGTTGACAAAGATTTGTGCTTAAATGGTATCAGTCATGTTAAAAAAAATTCAAATTTCTTTTCTGGTTTTGGATCCCCGGACATAAAGATTACTCTATTAATTTTTTAAAGATTACTCTATTCATTTTTTAATTTTAGCCTCCTGATCATTGGACTTACATGCCTCTATTTGATCAGACAATAAAAGATGTCTCTGATCGTCGCTTGCGGACGAGTGTGGGGTTCAGATGTATGTTTATATGGAACCATATAAAATTTACCCTAATGATTTGAGCACCACTCTATAGTTAGGTTATTTATTTTAGGTCACATACTTATACAGAGGATTCTAGAAAATTGAAGTATTTCCTTTACAATGAGAGATATCACTATGGGGAGGTTTACCATAGTGGATGTCCGGAGTACTGTCCCTATAATCCATATCCACACTACCACGAGGGGGAATATTGTGGTAATTCTCATCGTATTCTACTTCTTCAATAAATTAGTAGACTTAACCATGTTTTGTTGAAAATGTATATTGAAAAACCATGACTAAGGAGTTGAGACTAATAGGAACATGGTATATGTTCTTCATCATCGTCAAAACATAACAAACTACCTTCTGAGATTTGGCAGTTTTATGAGCCTGTTATACGAGGATTTCCAAAACATGTATATAACCTGATGGTGCATCAAAAGTATGATCGTATTGCTGAGAAGATAACATGACATGATGATGATATGTAACATTATTTCCAAGAATGTCAACATGTCCTGAGGCATGTTCCATTCTCACATGGTGATATATGGTTAGGATACTAATATTAACATGATATTAATCATTTAGAATAGTTTTTTTGCCTTTCTTGGATGAAACATGAGCCTACCCTAAGGCATGTGTCTCTCTCACTTCATGGCTCCTATTTGGATCTGGAATATGAACATGGTTCGTATATGATTTCTCTATCACATTATGCCCGTGGACCTCCAAAATGAAAGAATGAATATGACCCTCCCCTATTGTTTCCTTAGAGTGATTATCGTTCAAGTGTTCATTGGAGGAAGTAGGAATTTTTTGATTTCTTCCAAGATCAACCAATATTTTCTAGACATATTCACTGACAGTTATATGTGACTATCCCAAGGCTAGTGCGATTCTCACATGGCTATAACTCAACCGAAATTAGGATATGAGCTCAATCAGGATCCTTTGGATTATTCCATTGGACTTCTTGGACCAGAATGTGAGCCTTCCCCTATGCATATTCCTCTATCACAGGGTGATCCCCAACTAGAATGGGGATATGGGACCGATCCTGGCTTTTTGATGTATGTTTCCATACATCTTTGACAGGCATGTGCCCCTCTCCTGAGGCAGTCTCCTCTTTCACCTTGTGATCCCCATTTGGAATGGGAATATGAGTCTGGGCTGATTCCTTTCCCTTCATCATAATATGATGATAATTCTTGTGGGTGGGATAAATAATGTGTCATTTCTCTTTTAGAACCACTTTTTTGCAATGAGAATAGTTCTGAGATTCCCTAGCTATAGGGTTAGGTGTATACACCTAATTCGTCATCTACAACACTTCCATAATATTCTGGAGGAGTTATTCAGATATTTCTCAAATATATTTTCATTTTAGAAATGTGTATGCATGAATATATGCCTTCACATTTTCAATCACCATAACAAACTGGCATATGACTTCAAATAATGTGAGGATATATTCCCACTTCCTTCCTCTTTATGCTATCTGAATATTCCGATATGATTCATGCACATGGGTCAGATTATGAGCCTTCCTTATTCATGATTTGTGGATATGCCTATAAGATTGTTTTGAACAAGTTGGGATATGATCTTTCTTTAGGGTTTCTACCTGAATATCCTAGTATTCATCATTCGCAGTAGTGGGTTTATAAGCCCTCTCATGGTTATCCAATGCCTACCTCCTCCGAAGTGTCTTCCTTTTATCCCGTTAATGGATGAAATGGGTGGATTTGTGTTGAATTTTACCATCAATAGGGGTTTGATGTGTACTAGTGGGATGTTTTTGGATACAACAGTTTACAGGTTCCTTCCTGGGTGGCACCTGAACCAAAAGGGAACCATATTTGGAATCCTAGACCACCTCCATCATATATGGAAGACCATAATTATTGTTATATGGGGATAAGATCATGAATTTGATGGTCATGGTGTTGAGATACCCTAGCTTAGCAGCAATATTAACTGGTCGATGCAGACTCACCAGTCGTCATGATTGGAGAACATCATAATCAGCTCCCATGATTAAGAGTTTACCATGTCGGTGGTCTCCCAGACCATTATGATTTCTACATGTCATTGGAGTTGTCATACATGTGATAATATCTTTCAAACCATATAATTTTCCACCATAGATGATTTTTTGGATAAAATTATGGACAATGAATTCATTTTCTTGAATCATGATAAATTCTATATTTATAGTAATGCATAAAACAATGAACAATATAACCAATTAGTGATGTATTGTAGTCATACTATGCTATATATGATATCCATGGTGAAGGAAATTGTCTATATATTCCCTGATTCATCCATTATTCTCATTTAGACTTTCCAAAATGAGGATGGACATATTCCATCAAAATCTAATTTATAGAAAATCATCTATAATATCATACCGATGCTACTGCTTTTTTGTATTGGGGTTTCAAAACAAAGTTTCCTAGTGCTTTATAAAAATTTCATTTTGTTGTTATAGAGATTCTAGTCTATTTTATCATTTTATACATATAGGGGAAATGAAATAGACCAAAATAAAATAACCCATCATTTTTCATTGGAATGATTAACATCGGGTTTACCATTTTTGTTTCAATGGGTACTCATGGAATGAAATGGGTTCCGCTCATTAGAAAACCATTATCACTTTTCCTAGAAAATTTCAATGGTTCCCCTATATATATCTAGGTACATAACTTCTTTCCAATGGTAGGAAGACACCTGTGATTTCAGGCACTGTGACTCTTGAGGACTCACATTGGTCGATTGGATGTAAGGTAGGGTTCATCACACCCTATTGGGTGGAATTGTTTTCTTCTATAAGACACTCTTATCTATTTAAGTTCCATTTCTATATATCTTCCTACTCCCGATACTGGACCAATTACCATAAAATTACTCTTTGGTTAATTCTCTTGTTAAACAATCAAATGGTCTCTCATTGATAAATCGAGGGGACTGCGGTCTCATTAGTGACTCCATCTATATGTATTAGAGCTTTTACATCCATATATTTATTAGGGAATAACTTTTTTATTTGCTTAAGTCATATGACCTAATGATTTAGAGTCTATGGCCACATGAGGGGGCAGTTATCATTTCCAAGGAGTGATTGAGCCATTACAAGGAATCCTATGTATCATTGTTATTATAGTATTCAAAACCCACATAGTATGTTAATCCCATATAGTTTTGCATCATGCAGAGAGGAAATATGTGTCGGTAATAAGACACTAATCATTTGATCATTGGTCTTAGGGAGACATCCTATGTATCCTACTTTTGTAAGTAATATAATTCATCATAGTTCAACTGTATCATTAGGATTTTACCCAAGCTATATTCCCATATATGAGGAGTGTTCATACCATACAACTCATAGGGGTTTATATACAAGTGTTTCCCTAATGAGTGGAGATTCATGACACCGAATGAGGCGATCATTGCATCTCCCTATGCCAATGGGAACTTTGATCAATGTGAGAAACAAGGGGTAATAGATGATCAGCCTCATGGTATATATAAATACATGGGACTTGTATACTAGGTTAGTCCATTAGATGATTGATGCAAGGCTCAATCCTTGATAAGGTTCACTATATATCCTTATTATGGAAAGAATCATAGTTCTCATAGTTCAATTTCTCCCTTAACCCATTGATAAGATAAGGTGGATTCCCATGCTTAGAGACATTATGTCCATCCTTTAGGACTTGGAAATGCTAGGGGATTATTCCAACATGGATTCCCTCTTATTTGGGAACATACTATATGATGTCCGTAGATGGGGATTGAACACTAAAGTTTCCCTTTTTACCCTAGGGTGCATACTGCAGAAGTTATTATTAGTGAAACTCCCTATGAACACATGAGCTATTATCATTGTGATAAACAAGGGCTAGAATTTGATCGATGTAATTTCTATATATAAGGGATTGGATAAAAGTATCACCTAGTATGATCCATATGATCTTGAAGCATGAATAGGTTTCTACATATCGAAAATATTGAAGTTATCATAGTTGTCGTAATTCCATTTATTTTAGGGATTACACACTAAGGCTTCCCTATTGAAGATGGCTTACACACAGAGGTTTCCCTTTTATTTGGGGCTTTTAGACTGAGTATGGATAAAGCTATCAAATCCCATGATGCCCTTATGGCTTGGAAAATTTGTCAAGAAGGTATCACAAGGCCCAGTTAACTTGTGGTGGGGACATCAAATGACCTAGTTCGATTATACTTGATCCAATTTCATGGACGTTTTTGACACATATTGGGGTTCCCAATGAGTTAGTGTGTCAAGGATCGAATGTTTTCATGTGTCTTGGATGACAACCCTAGAGTTCATCACAAGACCTGACTACTATGGCTAGAGGGCATCACATGTCTCAGCTGTCTTTCCCAGAGGGTGTCACAAGATATTTTTTAACATTCATCGATTCAATAGCAAGACATGAATAATATGAATTAATGTCATTATATGATCTTGGTGATGTATCTAAAGGACATATCAAGGATCGGGTGTCAATACAAGAAGGTTTCACAAGACAAAGGTGGTGTGGCTAGGGGGACTGTGTACCTTTGAAATTTCTATAAGATTCCACGTATCCCCAATAGCATGCTGAAGGAATGACGTGATATTTATTTAACATGTCATGGTGATGTTTTTTGTCCTTATATGAGTCACATGAGTTTGGTGTGTTCTGGAAGGCATGTGGTATGTTATTCAACTTTTGATGTCTTCCACTTATGATCTTGGTTCTTACCCTTGTTTTTCAAAGGCCTTAGATTTTATCTAGTGTCAGTTTTTTTTAGTCTGGTGTGGTCTGGAAGGCATGTGGTGTGTTATACACATGTATGTCAAAAATTAATTCTCATAATCTATGATTGATCATAAAAATTAAATTATTTATGGAACATGATCACCCAATATATTAGCCAGTATGTTACCTAATGAAAGACTTGTTGGTCATGTGATAAGTTACAAATAAGAGTATGCTTCTATGCTTGGTAAATTTTCACTCATGAGTTATATTGTGTAGTAGCCGATGCATTTTTCAAGTGGTGGTGGGTAATTTATTGACCTCACCACCTCATGTGGTTTTTATTTTACATGGTGTATTGGTGTGGATCCCTGTTGGAGTCGATGAAGTTGGCTAGTATCACATGGTTTCATGAGACTTTGATGTGATTCGTTTCGAGTGTGTTGCTATATTTTCAGACATCATGAGTTTCCTCCATCAAAACAACCTTTATCATATTTATTAAAAATTAATGAAGTTATTTTTTGTCATTTGATCTTTTAAAAGGAATTTTCATTTTTTCTTATGGACATTCCTAAGGTCATTCTCCAGATCCAAAGTTCCTAGCCTTGGGTATTTTTTTAGGCAATCATGCTCTTCCCAGGTGTCTTACAGGACTATGGTGAGGACTTCATGGGGTCTACACATGTCTTTCATTGAAAATGGGTACCTTCCATCCCCTCCATTTTTTATTCCCAATAATCCATTTGACAAAGGATGGGATTCATGTGATATTTCATAAGTAATGTCAAGAACAATCAATCTATTTTGTTGGTTATGTTTCGGGTGACCTATATGGGTCATTTAGGGTTGACCGAGCATTTTGTGGGAAAATCTTTTCAACTTCCCATTAAGATAGAATGGTATGTGAAACATATCTTGGGCATACCTGAGGCTTTGTGTACATTGAGGGTAACAATTCAAATGGACTTCATGATATGTGTTAGACATTTTGATAGGAAGTTGTGGTGTTTTTTAGTTTTACAAGGGTGTGTCACATGTCCTTCAATAACTGAGATCTCATATATCTTCGTCAACCGTATTTATTTTATTTTATTTATAATGGTCATGAATTTTTCAAATTTTCATGAACAATTTCAAAGTAATTTACCTTATTTATTGAGGAAGCATGTCATGGACAATATGGGTCATATGGGGGTGCACAAGAATGTTATAGGAAAATCTATCTATTTGTCTATAGAGCACTAAAGGGGATTCATGGAGTTTCTCAACATACTTGAGGACTTCTAAATTGAGAGGATGATATTCCAAAGGTATTTCATAAGATGGGGTCATCATCTAGCTGAGGCATCGCGGTGTCTAGAGAATCTATTGGGGCACCTCACCTGTCTTTCTATGAAAGTGGGTACCTCTCACCTCCTCCACTTTATCTCTTTAATTTTATTATACAAATTTTCATGGGTTTTTATTCTTTTCATGTATTTAATTAAGGAAATTTACTCTTCACAATGATGATATAGTACATGAGATTTACATCCCCCATGGTTATTTCCATTTGGATAATATTATTCTTATATATTCAAAAGTGTTTTTTGGCCTTCACCTACTGATTCTCCCTGACTTCATCGCTCGATCTATATGGGATCTTGTGATGGCGTGCACGAAATGTCTTCGTAAGTATTCATATTTGCCTATGGTACATCGAATGATCCGTGTGGGATCTTATGATAAGATTCATAGGTTTTTAAGGATAGTTTATTTTCTTTACATTGATACATTGCTTGTTCATTGATGGACCTCACGATGACATGCATACATTTTAATGTATAGTCATTATGATTGCATTTTATGTGTCATTTGTTCATGGTTGACTGATGGTGGTTTATGTCAACTATTCATTCCAATAGAGGCATGTAATGTATTTCAATCAATTTCATTAATGTCGCATAACCAAATATCATGACAAGCATAGTTGGGATATTTATCCTCTTGGCATGATGACATTGATCCCGACCTAGAGCTCCTCATGCGGACATAAATATTGCATGTGAACGGTGTGGAACTCCATTTCATTTATATGATGCATCATGCCATTACTATTTTTCTTGTTCACCTTCTAGAACACATCAAATAAATTAATTATGACCTGATCATATCCAGATGGATTCTCTCTATCCAAAATTCATCATATAACCATGTATGTGGTTGTTTAATCTTATTTTGGGGGATGTTATAATCGTGATATACGATTTCTTGTGCATTAACATAATGGTGTAGGCTAGACCTTAACCTTATATCATCCATAGCATGATGTCTTCATGTAATTATAACCCTTATCATGATAGGATAGGTGGTTCCACCCCCTTTCTCAAGAGTGGTCACATGGTGCCACAACCTTCACATTGGGGGATACATGATGCCTTATCTCTTCACCTAAATGATCATATGATTTTCTTTAACATATGCCTCATCACACGAATTAAATAATGATTCTCACGTGACATTATTCATATAAACCATATGAGGTTTGAAACACACTGTTTTTCGATGAAGTGAGTGCTCTCCATTCAGAGTTGCAGCATCCCTCTCTGATTTTAAATCTCTCTAAATATATAGATGAAGGATTTCATTGTATTTGTGAATCTGAGAATGGAAGTTCATCCTAAAACCATGAAAATCCCTGTATCTCAGTGGATTTCATAGATTTTTATCTAATGATTTTGTCACATCAAGATAAATATTTAAATCATCGAAACATTTGGTATTCTTTATGCGATGCACATTTTTTATCATGGTCACATAACCTCATCGACATTTCTTATTATCACGTAAGACACATACAATGTTATGGTCATGTGCATGGGATTTTTATCATGTGCAATATTTTCATGGAATGCATAAATACAATGGAATTCAGTTCTACATCTATGCTAATTTTTTAGTAATTATTTCATATTTTCATCACTCTTTTAATAACTGTCACTTATTCTTAGGGAGAATAACCCAGATGTTGAGATCCAAACAAGGAGTGGCCACCCAAACTGATCAAGAGGAACTGTATATGATGGAATCAGATTCCATCCATAAACATCCATTTTTTTATCGTGTTTCAACTTGGAGAATTCATGATTCTATATTTGTCATTTAGAATGATGATAAATTGTAATATGCTCATAGAATTGGAGGGATTTCATACCATCATCCTCCTTTATAGTGGATACTATTAAAATTCATGTGATATTTAAATTCCCACTAAAATCACAATAGCATATGTTTGGAATCACCTCCATCAATATATGCCCTATTTTTGGGCAATGTGTTTCTTGGATTTATGTGATGAAAATATCACGTGCAATTGAGAGCTCATGTATACCGATCTCATGTCCTACCTTTCATTCATGAAAAAAAACTCATAGGAGTAGACCACAACCATAGTTTCATGAATTCATTTCAAATCGTCTATGGGAATGTTGTTTTATTCGTATACTGTAGTCACCACGTGTATGGGCTATCTAGGATAATCATTAAGAACTATATGTGTCAAAAACTGAACATATCCATGAACCATTTTTGTGTAATTTCATATATACTTGGAATCATCACCATATACCATAATATTATAGTATTATTTTTTACTTGATCAGTGTCAAGTGATTCATGAGTTTTTTTTCTAATGAATCCTAACACACCATCTATTCTATGCATAAACTAGGAGTTACAATATGGGTAATCTAATTTTATTATCCAACAACATAGTTCTATTTTTCATCATGTAATAATATATTGTGTTCAATATTTCTGTCAAATGATATCAGGTGTGGGATATTCATATGATGGTGTTTCATATTTTTTTCTCATCATAGGGAGTTGTTGTGAAAGAAAAATCATGCATTTTTTGATCTTTAGGTGCACGATATTAATCCCTGGAGTGACAATTCAACTAAAACTCAGGTTCCTTGAGGTTAAAGAAGACAATGTATGATTCTATTTACCATCGTCTATTTTTTATAGTAGGTGCCCATCCATGGAAAAGTGTGTATCATGCTATTATGATCATCATAATGCATAATAAACAATGTAATTAATTAGATTTAAAACATCATATTACTTTAAATCTAACAAAAACATTCAATATAAACATTAACTATAACCATAAGGGTTCATCATCCAAAACATTATTTCATTAATACATGTTTAATTTTGTAAAAATATCTTAATTTATGTTGTTCAATTACTTACCCATTGATATATTTCATCACAAATATCCTTATATTCATTATAATTAATGTTTTATTTAATTTTACTCTTTTAATAGGTATTATGGTTCAATAGTTACCAGAGTGGAACATTTTCTATTTTAATACATCATTATACCATTGTTTTTTATGATTAAAAATCCATTCAAAAGATTATATAATATATCTCTCCAATGTACTATGAATTTTATTCTCTTATATGTATTTCAATATATTACATTTTCTATTTAATTGATATCTTTTTTAGTCATCAGGAGGTAGAAATAATGTTTTTATGAAAAAATGACATTATTTGTCTATTCGGTCGGGATTATTTTTTTTAGGTCCATAATTTTATTTAAAATGTTTTCAATAATGTTTTTAATTATCTATAAGGATTCAATAAATAAATTTTTAGACGTTCTGGAATAAATATATATTTTTTAAATGAATATTCTAATTGTTTTTTAATGAGTTATTTTTGATTATTTGCCAACAATGTAAAAGTATTTTTTTATCTTAATGTAACTTGTATGAACTGATTTTATGCCAATAATTAATACTATTATCCTTGAATTCGACATTGTAAAATTTGTTGGTTAATATCAATTAAATTTTTTTTCTTTATATTTTGAAAAAATATTGATTTTTAATATATGTTTTAAAATTGTAAAGGATATTTTTTTCAAGAGATTTTGTTTAGATATTTTAAATGTATAGTAATTTATTATAATATAAATTTTATTTTTATTATGATATACTAATTATATCATCTTTCCTTACTATCATTTTTATTTGACTAGATGGGTTATTATTATTAATTTTATTATTATTAAATTCTTATGGAATGTATATCCTTTATATTATTCATGCTTTAATGATATGATTACTTTTTTATGATCTTGTGACATAAATATGATTGATTAAATTTTTTTATTTATGGAATGAAAATTATATGGACATATAATAAATTGAGTAAAGGTCTATATCTCATTAGATAAATTTGGCTATAATGGAGAGAGAACCTTATTTTGTAATGGACTTTTCCTAATAAGATAGTATTGGGAGTGAACCTTGACTATGGAAATAATGGAATGAGTACTGAACCCAATCTTCAATGATAGTGTTGAAAGTGAGAACTAGATAAGAAAATTATTTTATACTCTTATTTGTATTCCATAATCATATTTGGAATACTATTATTATATTATCATGGACAGTTATTTATTATTTTTATTTCATACTCTTATGGATTATTTATTTTCTTATGAAAAATGGATTCTAACAATAATCATGATTAAATATCATTGATTGTTCGGTGAGGACAATTCTATATTATGATTATGTGTCTATACACTTATTATTTTATTATGTGTATTTTTTATCACCGATTTATGTCTCTTATGTTTACGCATTCTGAGAATTTGATATCAAACATCCTTATGTTTCAATTCCCCAGGTTAGGAACAGAGGTTTGAAGTACTAAATGTCAATGAAGGATGAAAATTTTAATGAATAACAGTGGGAGATGTTGTAAATCCTTTTATGTACTAGTGGTTCTTTAATCCATATATCCATTTATAGAAACCCATAATAGTTCTGGAATTGAATTTATGGACATGTAATAATTATTCCACTAATAGGATGTAGTATTTATTAATGAAATGCATTGTTATCTATAAAAATGGATAGATATGATGGTATTTCTTATCATAGTAACGGTATGTGTAATGTTAAGTATTATAGTCATGAAGTGGCATTATTCAATGGAGTTGGATATTTAGATTAAGATAAAATTATGTGTATAATGTCTTATCATTTAGTGGGGTGCCCCTTCATCACCTTATAACATTTTATATTGATTCATACATAACACACGTCTTATTTTATTGAGATATTAGATGTTTGTTTTTTTATTCTTCTACTCACACAAGAATTGTAGTTTGGTTATAAATTTTATGTAATTTGGGTTCTGTGTCCTGAATCATATTGGTCGGTTTGAAGGATGTTCATTTATGGTAAAATCATCCTCCAGGTTTTTGGTAAAGACCGTGTTTTTTTGGAAACCATTAATGTCATGGGAATGATAGATAATGCAATTGGCATTTTGGTATATCCCAAGAATATAGATTGTGTCTCTATATTAAAAATGGTATTAGTTTGTTATAAACTTCTATTTTTAAGGTAGTGAGGATGTATGATGTGTTGGGACTTTAAATATATAGCATAAATTGATATATCATACCTATTCATGTTGAACATCATCCTAACATGTTGGTTTATGTACAAAAAGTATGTGTAACAACAAATATGCTGGTGGTTAACTCATCTTCATGGGTTTATACAGTGAGTAAGTAGTATCATTAATTAGTGAATATACTTTTCAAAAGTGTTACATAATTTGTATTTTATTTCAAATATTTATTTAGAAATAATTTTAATATGATCATTTTTATTATGATGTAACAAACTATATAATATACAATTAATGAAATTTCTGATAACTGTATAGAGATTTATATTGTGTTTTTAAAAAAATTCTAATGAATTAAGGACTTAAAACGCATAATATGGTGTAGAAATTAATGTTGTTTCACCTGAACCATAGGTTGACATTGAATATGTGTTGATTATTATGTAATCTTTACAGCATTTGGGAAAAGGAAATAAAAATGGGGAATTAATCCATACTAATCATTCCATTATTTATTAAAGATACAGTATGTTTGTTTTGTGGTGGGTAGGGATTCAGGAACTAAATAAGAATTCATATTAATAAATCAGATCAATCCAACATTCTATTTAACCGGAACATCATAATATGTATTAGTTATTTTATTTCAATATATATAGAAGGATCATATATATAAATAGTGGGAATTATCTATTTAATGTAAACTCTATTGTAACATTACATGGGAAGGATTTAAAGAACAGGTCGTCCACAATTTTCTTTACACACCTTTAAAGTTACTATAACAATTGAAATATTTATTCATAAAGAATGAAATAATTCTTTTATAAATTAAATGGATATTTATATAATAATATATGTTTTTCTCTAGAGTTTTGTGGACACAACCATAAAAATTCATGTATATTCATGCTAGGTATGAAATTAGATATTCGATTAAATTTGGTTATATTCTTAGCCAATTATTACATATGCATGGTCAATAAAGAAACAATCTCCAAATTTTTGATAATAAGGATATATAGTTGAATAAAAACCGTTTTTTATATAAAAATGGTGAAAACTAATTGGAATGAAACAAGTGGAGGAGGGATACCTATACTTTGGAATGTAGAGATCTAGAAGACTGGACCACTAAATAGTCCAATTTCAAACCATTTCATATAATGAAATATATATGTTTCCAATGTGTCACATTCTTATATATGAAAATTGCTTGTAAATATGATTATTTAGTCATTCATATCTATAAGAATAATTTATATCATATGAATTAGGGTTTCATGATTAAATGGTTACCCATGTCATGAGAATTTAGAAACCTCATTGGGTAGTTTGAATATAGAGTATTCAAATGCCTATAAAGTCCCATTACCATTTAAAAGATTCAAAAGTTATGGGTTTCAACAGTCAAGGAAATATATTTCATTGATTTTATCCTTAGAAGGGACTAGCTGGTTGATGTACAATAATATATTAATTATTATTCTAATCCTATAACCTTCACATTGTATGATGGAAATGGATAAATATTCCATGGGGATTGGCATAATAATGATGTAATATTCTGGCCTTTTCTAGTTGTATATGGAACTAAATCATCACTATTTGTAGTTATGACATATGGTAGTAATGAATATAATGTGACTAAGAGTGTTGTGAATATATTACATAGTTAAACGTATGTATTTTCACATTATTTTTCAATAATACCACAATAATGGGAAATCAAAATATCTATCGATCTATATTCATGAACGAGTCATATTTTATATATTTCAAATATAATTTTTCCAAAAACATTCGTTTGAATTATTGGTACATCTGAAACAAAACAATGAAGGGGATTCATTATAATAGTAACATCACATTAAACTACTAATTTCATCATTTTGATGAAGTAATATGGTTTCATTCATTTATGTAAGGACTATCATAATTGAATTAGTCTTTGATCAAAAATTGACACCTGGAACCTTATATGGAAGACCTTTTATAATAACTAAGGGGTCTTGAATGGTTCTGTGAAATTGATCTACTGCCAGTTTTTCACCAACTCAATTTTATAAATGATAATATTCTAAAAAATTATTTTGAATATTTTTTGGTAACTAATAATATGTAGTCATTCCATTGGGGCTTTAAAATTATCCATTACATTTCAGGGATTTAATGAATCATATCTTTATAAAGAGTCTATAGTCATTTGTATTGGTATATTTTCATGATATGTTCATGCACTAATGAACATTAAATTACCATGACAAGAGACTAGATATTATATTCAATACATATCAAGGGAACTGAAAATATGATTAATTATCTATGTGTGTCTTCTGGATACAAGAGGTTCATTTCCATAGGAATATTATCATCGAATGATGCATATCATTTGACACTAAAAATATCCAAATAAAAATTCCATGTAAAACTACTAAGTGTGTCTTTAAGATTCAAATATTTCTAGAATTATTAGGCTATTGTAGTTTCTTTGTCTAATATTTCTTTATTCTCTCTTCCCATAAGGGTACATTGTCAAGAAAATGTATTGCACTCAAATAGAATGAGTATTTATAAAAATCCTTTTAGGAGAATATTTCTTGGCACACTTTATCCCTAATATCAACTTTTTATTACAGGGACATATAAATGTGGTATATTTTGATCCATCTAGATTTAGATCGGATTTTGTTCCCTTGTCGAGAGACCATGTTATCTCTTATTGATATAAAGAGTTGAATAAAATTGTAAGAAATATTTTATGCTTGAATTGGATTTATCTTTTTTTGTCCACACAATAACAACAATGTGACAATATTTTTTGGTGAGAAGATTACAATCATTATGTATTATAAAATCTTGAAACACATATTATCTCAAAGTTATTTCAAAATAATTCATCATTGATTGAGGGAATATATATATTTGATCAAATTTGACATGGTTTATTAATGGAAAAATAGAAATTTAGTGTCTTTTTCGTTGAGTTGGAATCCATATAATGAGGCATTCAGATTCACTATGACTAGTGGAATCTTATTGGAGTGATTTCCACCATGTTTTTGATCGTAAGGTAATAGATTCATTATACAATTTTCATTATAATTATTCTAAATATTATATTACTGATATTGATAATGGTGGATCATCATTAACTCATACATTTCATTTACATTAGGTCAAAACACAATTGTGGGGATACAATTGTGGTTTGGAAAATTGATGTAAACTCTATGATATACATTAATAATTGAGGTACATTTATATCTCTAGGATGAGAAACAACTGTCTCTTACATTTACCATTAATAATGGATGGTTCTACAGATAAAGAATATTATTTATAGAAAAATGATGAATTGTTTTGGTAAGCTATGAAACATAAATTTTCATACTTACAAAATATCTCATATTTTAAAAGGTAATGGATTAAGACCATTGACCAAAATACATGTTTGAGATATTTACTATACCCATATGACAATGAGAATAGATTTTTATGGATTATATCCATTTTATACAGTGGAATATTTAAAAATATGATGTTATATGAGTCATTGCGGACAAAATTAATAATTCATCACATTTCATTCCAATTAGAGAGTCCAGTACAGTGGAGGATTTTAAAAACATGTAAATCAATTATGTGGTTATATTTCTGGGTTTAAGGTAATTATTTGTTTTCATAATATGACCGTTGATGGAGATCAAGGTTTTATCATTATTTGAAATAGGATATTTTCACTCAAATGAAAATGATCGCATAATATCATCTAAAAAATGACCCCATATCAAAATGTATGATACAATCATTTAAAGAAATACTCTAAGATTTTGTTATGTATTTTAGTAGTTCATAGGAAAATAATTTTACATATATTGAGATCTTATGTTAAAATAATTATCATGATGTGATAAAAAAAATTATGTTTGAGTAATTATATAGTCCTCAAAGCTGATATCTAATTTATTCGATATATATTGGGGAAACTTAATTGGTAAGGAAAAGATATTTGCATGAAAATACTCCCAATATCCAAAATATCCTAACATAGATGGGAACAAGAAAATAATATGTGCAATATTATATAGATAATAACCAATTAACCTTACCTTCTTAGGTACATGAACATATATTCTTTAATGTATCACTAATACTAAGTGAGCTCCAGTTGAGAAGGAATTTTTAATTTGTTTCTCAAAACATTAAGGCATTTTTGACATATAATGATTTTTTGATGTTGTATATTGATTATCTTTTTTCACAATGTTTAATTTTTTTCTATAATGTTGTTTATGTGACTCAATTAAATAAGTTCAAGACTTACCTTAGGAATTAGATAGGTTGTGTCCATAGAGATCCTAAACAAAATATTACATTTATCCATCCATGATTAGTGTTACATAATGACATGAGAAGACCTTGTGATGGAGATTAATATATAGAGTATGTATTTTAAGAAAGAGTGGAATGATTCAATATGATATCTAGGAATGAAATAACTTTATGATATAGTAGTGTACATATATCTTCAATGAGAATTAAGAACTCTAACAACCTAATGGTTGAAATCCCCATGGTCGAGATAGTCTAACAACATTGTTTTGAGGTATTTTGATAATTTGTTATATATTTTATTCTATATAATAAATATGGTTGACCTCAATAATGTTTGTATGTTTTTGAATTATTGTTTAGTGGTTTTTGATGGTGCTCTACATGTGAACAGTCAAGGGAAAACATTTTTATTCCCTATGTAATAATTCAAGAGTTTTATGGTTTTATAGGTTAGGTCCATGATTAGTACACGGTTTATCCAAAATATTTTATAATCCATGTTTCTTTATAATTTTCATGAAAGAGCCTAATTTCATGTTTATAATTTTGTTTTCCAAATAGTAGAGATAAGTTATTTGATGATAAATATTTAATACTAGAGTTACATTAAGTAACAAAAACTTCTCCAAAACCCATCATTCATCATCCAATAACCTTGGATTTCATATTCCATGTATCCTATAAAAAATTTTAGTGATCTTAATCTTTTAATATATCAAAAAAATCGTATATAGATAATTGAATCTATGAAATTAAAAGAAAGGGCATCGTTCTCTTTCTCTATCCTTGATACACTCATTTTTTCAAAAGAGGAGACATAGATCATGCCTCTCTTAATAGTATCTATGTTTTATATTACATGTTTATTAATATTATTTTGTATTCAATGAAGTAACATATTATGAAAACCATATCACCTATAATAAGAGATAATTCATCATATATATTTCTCTAGAGGCCGGGTTCATCTCTTCTTATTCAACATTGTCCTATAATGTGATGTCTCGTTATATTATATATAAAATTATGAATATAGATGGAAAATAATTGTGATGTTTCCATTGGATATATAAATTTTTTGTTTCTCATAAAAACTAAAATTGTTGGTGGTGCCAAAAAAATTGTTCGATTAGATGATTTAATTAAATTTGTTTCCCAAATAATGTTTTTAAATATGTAATGATTTGTGAAATTTTTTGGGAGTGTGTTGATATACATATTTGGAGAACAAACTTAATTATATATGGTAATATTTATAATATTATTTCATGTAATATTATTCCATGGAGAGATAAATTGGGACTAATGGGATGGAAACCACTTGTGAGTCAGATTGATCAAGAGTGTCCTTTTGTAAATTACAAAATTGGTTGGTTTTATGAATAGGATCATGTATTTTTGCCATGGGTCTATTTTTGGAATGTGTTATTTCATTGCCTTTAGATATATTTATGAATTTTTACTAGAAATCATTGTAATTTCATATCCTTTACATTAAATAACAAATATGCTAACATGATTGTTATTTTAAAGGCATTTAGGGGCTGCCTTTCATTTTACCTAACGGTTTGTAAATTATAATTTTCATATACACATTAGTGTGTATGAAAATTCTTCTTATCATGATACAGTTAAGTGGATGACTTCTTATTTTTCTAGTAGTGCTACATGTTATTGTGGATTTGGATATTTATAGTTCCTTATAGAGTTGGTTATTGCGTCATTGTTTTTTGGAGGGGTTACACTATGGTTCCAGGGGTATTTTTAACCTTGTTCCTATTTAACATGATTCTTATTATCATTATACTATAGAATTTTGTTTTTAACTTCAATTATAATATTATTCTGATTATTGATTTTTTATTTATTTGGAAGTATTCTATTTTTTTATCATGCATCATATTGGATTATCTATTAGTTGTTTGTTTATAGGAATATCATACACCATTTTTTGGTAAATCACGTGAAATTTATTGTTATCCTGGAGTTCATTGCGGGTTTAACATAATATTAGTAACACTTTAGTCTTTTCAATACAATTTTTTCCATGAAAATATATATCTTTAGAGGTGGTTATTTTGTTCCTTCTACCCCCAAAAACCATAATAGTGTACCCCTTCATTCGAATAAGGGTAGAATTCATCTCTATAATAAAATTATTTTCTCATCATTCACCATTAAAATATCATCTGTTTTGATTTAAAAAAACAATAATATAACTATTAATGTAGATTACACGCCATTTTTTATACACATTCAATTATCATACGAAAGTTTTATACAAAATGATAACATCAAATTGTTGTACCTTTGTATTGACATATACATGTGACACTAAAATGAAATTGATGATAGTTCGAGGATCCATTATATGAATTAAATTCTCCATTATAGGGGTAGTATACTAGACTTTTATTCCAACACATATCATGTTAACATTTCCATTTCAATGTCAAATTGTCTCCAGCACACATTTTGGTTAAATACTCATAAACTTGTTGATAATTTACAACCCCATATACAAGAAATATCCATAAATTGTTACATCAATGAAGCATCCTATACTGATTGTTTGTGGGGGTATCAAAAATACATTCTCAAATATTAATACTACAACATTTATGAGTAGTATCATTGATATTCAAATAATACATATTTAAATATGTTTCTTTACTGGAAGGTGGGAAATATTCTAGGAAATTATTTAAAAGTAAAATACTATTTTAAAAAAAATGGGGTCTTTTTGTGCATGGATAGACCTGGCCAACTTATGCTATAAAGGTTGGGTCGTAGGAGTGGGACTATCAGAGTTTTGAATACTAATTTAGATGAGAATACTAGAAATGGTATAATTATTTAATTATAGATGAGGAATAACATGTTTAATAAATAACTATACACATTATCCCCATTATATTGTTTTTATGGAAGCCATGGTCATTGTCACATTAATTGAAAGTACCCCGTAAACATTTTTACTAACATATTTTTTCCCATTAGTAACATGATTAATTTCAATCATCAATGTTGTCCTGGTTATAGAAGTTACAATAGTATTCTCATACGCTTTTTTGGACTAACAAAAATCTATAATGAACACCTCTGGAACATGATTGGTAGAAGTTTCCTTGTAATGTAGATCAACAGAAATATTTACATAGCCTACCATAGTAATCTCTGGACTGTTTTTTGTCATGACTTGACCCGTACCAGGGCTCGACAAATAACTACCCCAAGCCCACCTCCATAGGCCAGGGGAGGTGACCCGCGATGAAAGCATAATAAACTCTTGGAGGCCTTTTCCTAATTACTTGTACACACACATGCAACCAAATCACTGAAAAAGTGTAGAGGGAAAGGAAAAAATGATACAAAAATGCTATATATAGAAGCCGAAAACATTTATTGACCTCTGCGTACTATAATAATAGAAAATTAAACTAAAAGGGAAGGGGGGAAATACACGCACAATATGAAAATCTCAAAAACTCGGCAAAAGTAGGAAAAGTAAAATAACAGAGAGATCCCACGTCCTGGATCCTAAGCAACGAACACTGCATGCAGTCCAAGCATTATGTATCCCTATGCTCTTCTTACATCGCGACCAATTTGTTCATCGTTTATAAGGGCACACATAGTGAGTAAAAAGACCAATCAGGTGTGAGTATGATAATACATTGTAGGAAGCCTCGAAATATCATGGGAGCTTCTAGTGATGTATTGAAGAGGGAGGCAATAAATAGAACAAGGTATAGTAAAAAATTTCAACTCAACCTAAGAAAGAAGTGAAGTAAGATCATTCAAATAGAAGGAGCTAGAAATTGTACGAAGATGAACTTCTTGTTATGTATTCTCTACCTATAGTAGGAGTGTAGGATCATCCAACCCCATGAATCTGTACACAGAAGGCACATGGCATATGCTGTAGGACATCCCTTATCCTAGAAGGAGAGTAACCAAAACCCAATGAGTGGGTACGAAAAATAATATATATATATATATATATATATTCTCATCCAAAGGAAACAAAATGTTGGAGTAAGGGGATATCAATATCATTATCTCATCCTAAGAAATGAGTCTCCAATAGTTGTAGAATTAAACATCAATGATGCCCAAAATCCCACAAGTCTACCCTAAAATGAAAATCAAATGGTCTCAATCACCGCACCATGATACTCTCTACTTTGGGTTGGTATGTCTCATTTTCACGGTTTTAGGTTGTGACACAAGGACTCTAATTGGTGGGAAAATTTCCCCTCATTCATAAGGATTCAAATCCACCACAAACACATCACATCACAATGTCGCACATTCGATAGATCATGTCACAAAGTCGAGGACCCACTGCTCGGCCCCGCTGATGGTATGATTGGTACTGTAAAAGACAATCACCACTACCAAACCGCGCTGGGTCAAATCCTTGTTAAGGTAAACTGAAATAACACCTTCCCAACAGTGCTAAAGGAAAGACTTGTAATGGTATATATTGATCACCACTAACCAGCAGTGCTAAACAAATCATGGTGATCACCACTACCCAGTTGTGCTAGAGGGAAAGGCCTATAAATGTAAATGTTGATCACCGCTACCCAGTAGCACAAGAGAAAAATCTCGGAGATCGCCACTACCTAGCCATGCTGGAGGAAAATCCCTAAAACTACACTGACCATACATGTGGTATAGTAAATTTTGGGAGGCATCGAGGAAACTAAACCTCTCAAAAGAATTTCATTGCAATCATCGTGAGTTTCATCAGTGAGGTGTTACACTGAGATAATATTTCATCACATCTCTAGATCCACTTTTAAGGGAACCATTGTGTTCAATGAGGGGAAACACTCAGGATAGGCTACTCGTAGGCCAAAATTTTAGTTTAGAGGAAAGATATACAAGAGTTATATGATTCGTAATGTGGTACATGACACATGTGGGTATGTGACCCAAAATCAACATCAGATTGTGTACATGGCCATAATCAGGTAAAAAACTAGGAAAAAGTACCCCAAGGCATTTCAGCTTACTCCTTAAGTACACAACATCCAAGTCAAAAGGCTGAGGAATGCACGTCACTCATCATTGATCCAGAGGACCTAAAGAGTAGTAAAGCTATCACACCCCCTCAAACGTCTCATGAACACTCAACATCATCTCATCATACATCTTTACAACTGTCACAAAATTCGAGGATGAACCACGTCATGGGTTTTTTCAAACACGTCAAAAGGATCTTCCACTGATATTCCATTCATGTTTCCACATTTAATGAGATAGTTAATAAGGCTCTGCATATCTAAATGAATCACACCATTTTAATCCTTGTGAAAAACATGAAAGTTAGGCTATTCATTTTCCTCAAAAGGACATAAGAATTAAAAGTTGTAAAACACTACTTTTTTCCCAAAAGTCACCTCATGATGACTATGCCTCAGCCGAGGATTTAGGTGGACAGATTACACCATTTCAATACCCTTAGAAAAGCACTTTGATATGAGTATTCAATCACTACAAATGGATGCCAAATGAAATAGTGGCATTTCACTGTAATTTTTTTGAACCAATCCCTATGTGGACGACTCTTTGTATATAGTTAAAAACCCCCAATAATCATCTCAAAATGTCCACATAATGATTAGGGTCATGCTACGGTAGACTTTTCATCAATTAGACGTCCTATTTAGGAGTTAGGTCTGATGCAAGTATCTAACAATAATAATAATTACTTTATTATAATTAGACATTAGGAATTTCGTTCCAATGGTTAACAAACCCAAATCATAAATGTCTCAAACTGGTCCTAGAATACTCGTCTCAACATCAAGGTCATAGAACATCTGACATCGCGTCAAACAGATATCGTGTGCAGACATACAGTTTGAAAGAATGGTTTGTAAAATAATAATAATTATTTTGTTAATATTAAAAATAGGCTTTTCATGTCACATACCTTCATCAAGGAAGTTAAAAATTACAAGAACCATCTCAAAATGTCCAACTCAACCCAAGGATCATGATTCCACAAAATAAATGTCATTTGGATCCCTTTATAAAAAGATAATTTTGTTAGTTTAATTCGGGCCCAAAAAGGGCTCGTTCGGCATAAACTGGTTGGACCCCATTGTGTGCACCAGCTTGCTCTGGCCGGCCCAGTTCTACCTTATGGACATGCCCAGTTATACCTTGCCGGACGGCCCGTTTCTACCTTTCCGAGCTGGCCCATTCACTACGGCTCGACCTGTGTGCCTCTATCTTGGCCTGCACCCCTTGACCGGCTCACGCAACACCGACTGACTAGGCTGGCCGGTCCCCACTGCATGTCACGTAAACCGAGACCCGCACATCCCAAATCCCCCCCCCCCCCCCAGCCAGACTCTCGTCGTTCTCCAATGCCTGATGCCCTCTGCCATCACCATGCATCTGCGTCCCACCGTCCCTGTCGATGTCGCCCCATCCTCGGAGACCGCCACATGTCGGCCTTCTCACCCCACCAGAGGGACGTGCTCCCGACCTCACAGGAGAACTACTATCCCTGCCCTGGAATGCTCGATCGTCCAAGCCCCATGCTAATGTCGTCTTCCGTGCCTCATGGCCTCTCTGCCACGCCACCCTCCGTGGCCATCGTGCTTCACCATCGTTGGCGGATTAGCTCCGGTGGACCGTTCTGAGAACCACCAAGGCCTCTCGGGAGGTCTTATTTTGAAATCAAAGGTTGTTTTGGAAACCTCGCGATAGGTTCTTAACAAATCTAGTCTCCAATCGAAGATTCATCATAGATTTTTGGCCTTTGAAAATTAAATCAAAGAACCGCAAATAACACGACTCTTAAATGGGGATCGGGTGATGGTTGGGTTTGATTGGCCATCACCTCGATGTCCATATGACCTTTTAATGGCATGAATGAGAGTAGAATCTAAAATAAACCATGAAATAAAAATTTGGGCAATAAATGACAAAAATCCATGCTCGATCTGCATGTTTGTCAATGGCAACAAATCCACGATGCTCCCACATCGATATACCAAGGTTCCAGCAGAGATTAATCCTCGACCTGGTGAGGAACAGCGATAAATGGTGAATATCTGAATAAAAGAGAGAAAGGGAGGGAGGGGGAGAGAGATGTCTTGGGCGTTGAGAGAGAAAATAAATTAGGGTATTTGTTTTACCCTAAAAACTTAAATTATATTTATAGGGTTGCCGCTCAGCGCAGAATTAAAAGACCCCATAATCTTGGATTCCCATTCCTATCCTCTATTTGAATGATATTTGAAAATAACTCTATGGATAAAAATTACTAGGTCATTATTCCAAATGATGATTTTCCCTTCGGTGACTTTTCTCACAGCAGTCCTATGCTGACAAATCTTAGGGTAAAATGAATACTTTGGAATCAACTGTGGAATCAAATTTTTTATCTTAGTTACCATTTCAGATCTATATTTGTTTGAGCTATTAAATGAATGAATTAAAAAATTTATTCATCCATTTAACAAACTGCTAATGAGAGAGGGGTATAAACGTCCAGCATCGACATATTTTATGTTGCTCCTAGACTAAATACCACATTCTAGAGCCAACTGGGTTCTCATATTTCAAATATAATCAACCATTTATGAGAAACTCCATCTCTATTTATATAATAGTACAAAAACTCTTTATATTTTTCTATAATGTTATCCAGGAACACCGGGACTCGGAATTTCACACTGTCTGAGCATCTAGCTCTGGATATATATGTAAAAATATTATAATATCTTACAAGGGGAATATAGGTTCGCTACATAATTCCATCCTCCAATATTTCCATAAAAAAACTATGAAAACACTCTGGATACTGAGCACACATATAGCACTCCCAATCCCAGAAAAACATGCAGGTTCCCATTGTGGCACAACATGCGAACCAAAAAGATAGACCATTCTTATAAAGGCTATTCCTTTTGATGTCATGCGTAAGAACACACAAATATCTCTTCGGCTATGACATTAGGAGGATGTTGTGTTCCCAATAAAACAATTTGGGGGTGGGGTGGAGGGGTTATGGAAATGCAGTAGGTAACTTTTTATCTCTTGCATGATTCCTAAAGTCCCCCGGAAAATAGAAGGATAGATTTGTTCCTTGTCCAAAGCTCTACATTCCACGTCACAACAACAATCACGGTTTGTCCGTAGAAATTGGTCTAGTGATTCCAGCCTTCAGAATATCCACCTTTTGAAACCCCCAAGGATATGTGGTTATTCAAGATTTCACAGTCAGTGAATGACAACCAAGACTCACTAACAGGATCAATAAGAAAAGGATTCAACACCATTGACTGATAAAAATTTGAACTCTCTGGCTCTACCAGGGTCAACTACTGGCATGCAAACTACTATAAAACATCCTGCACCAGGAAATTCAGTAATTTCTTTCTATGGAAATCTGTTACAATGCTTCCACATTCCGGATCATAGACTACCTTGAATTCATAGTCCTATAATAATTTCAACCAGCACTGCCATCTATGGTTAATGTCTCCACAAATCTCAAACCACAATGTTCACAAGATACACTGGGTGAAAATGCATTTGGGACACTGGTGGTTTGAGAAAAAACTAAGCAGTCTCTCTGAAGGTAGCATCTCCACATTTTCATGGTGAGGACTACTTCTTATATCACTACATAGTGAGTCATGTAGTTCTGTTTATGGTGTGTCTATCACATCAACCTGTACATGATAAAATTATCAATATTGACATCGAGCACTCGAGGTACCAACAAATAGAGTATGTGATAAAATTCCTCCAACCATGAGAGGATAGGCACATAAATCATGTGGCATACCTCGTGCTTCTTTTCATCTCTTGGAAGGAGATTAATCCCCAAAATAAGCACTCTTCTAAACCCACTAGTGCCACATCAAGCAAAGGGAGGTCAAGTATAAAAGCACCACAAGGACAACCAACACGTTCTATAATTCCCCCTTCATAACCCCACAATTAACACACATGTCATTGGGATTGATCCACCAAACCTCAATACCATCCACTTTGGGTGGCACTTACTCTCCCTCGTAGGTTTTATCGCATCACAAAAATGTGTCATATTGGTGGAATAACACCTCTTTATCATTCATTCAAAGCTACATAGAACAAAACTGACATAGGGTTATACTGATTCCCCATGTCACCCTAAGTAAATCCTCAAGTAAGGAGTTCGAATAAAGTAGTACCTCACGTACTGTCTAAAAATTTCTTATAAAGAAGGTAAAATGACATAGAACACACCTCTTATAATCTCGCGTCATGTAGGATTGTAGACATCCATAACATGCATCTGATTTTTGCCCTGGCCGCTGGCTCCCTAATCATAACATGGTATTCCAAGTGGTGGTGGTTGGACCTTAAATTTTTTTCCTCTAACAAAACTTCTTCCTGCTTTTTTGTGAGCACTACCTCCCTGGGGACCACCATGTCCCTTCCTGGGAGGTCACTGATCACGATTGTAGTTCTGTTATGGTAGTCAGACTACGAACTTCTTGGGAATCTCAGCATATAAGGTTGGGTAGTCTTGTGCCATGTGTTCTCACCTACCACAAACATATCACTAGCCCTCCCTGGGCTATCCCAGTGCTCAATGTTGTCCTCAACCATTTTCCAATGTCTTATCAAGTGGAGGTCTCCTACATTGATCACCTGCTAACTGTCCTCTGCTAGTTGTGGTAGACATCCAAACTATGTTCCACCCCTACAAAAACCTACCAACCCAGACCACTCTTCCAGAAATCTATCTATCCCCAGATCCTGCTCCATCACCCCAAGTGTAACGCCCCGACCCTAGTTGCCTAGAGTCGGTGCATTATTACATAACATTGGCATGATCACAAGAATGATCAAATCTCGAAAGACCGATTGGTTTAGTAGCCTTGGAAACACTAGATATATTCATAAGTTTTACATTACATCATAAAATGAAAAACTACTACAACAACATAATGTCTCCATAATCCACACTACTATCCCCTCATAATATCCCTGCAGGTCATTCATAATTTACTTCTTCACATCCTGGGGAAAAATAAAACATAGAAAAGGGGTGAGCTCAAATGCCCAGTAAGGATAACAATATAGCGGAAACTTTCATAAATAAGAATAAACATTTAAGGCAATGCATTACTAAAACAAAAGCCTTTTAAAATTGAACTTCAACATGGTATGGCAAAAGTAAAATGAAATAATGCCATTTACTTATTCACATGGATATTCTACTAATCGAATAATCACATGCAAAAATCAATAACCACTTTCATAATGTTGGAATGCATAATGCCAGACTATCATAACCACATAGCCAAGGCCTCGTGCCAAGACTACAAATAAGATTTTGTCAAGGCCTTGTGCCAAGACACTAGTTTGTCTCATGAGACCTACCGATGCATCGAGGAGCTATAGCGGGCTCCACCCGTCACTTATTAAGTCCAATGCATTCCCATATGAAAAGGTTTAAACATAACATAAACATTCATATTAAAACTAGCATACGAAATGTCAATAATTTCACCATAAACTATGAATGGTATAAAAATAGCACATCCACAGTCAAACATATCACAAAACCTTCAATAAAATATAGAAGTTTTGTATCATAATAAATCAACTTCAAATAATCTTAAAATCCATCAAAGGATGTTGACATAGATGAAATCAAAATTCTTTTTAAAGAAGTATCTCCTTTTATTTTGAAATCATTTAAGATCCATATAAAATAAAACATTTTCTTTGAAAATATTCTTATAAGCTTGTATGGAAAGCTTCGACGATTTTATAACGGCGGAAAATAACCGCACCCGCCGTATAAGTTAAAAAAAAACATTCTTACCTCAATTCTGTCGAAAAGGTTAAAAAGGACATTGTTTTGAAAACGACGGAAAGATTCCTTTATAAACCTCTTATAAAAAGTCAAAAAAGGGTATAAATGACTTTAACCCATATTCTTGTAAATAGTAAAAATGTTTTGAAAAAACATTTTTAAGAAAACATTGATGTGGATGATAAAGAGATCCCAGTAGATTATTACGTATATACAACCTCGGATAATGAAGAGATTGTGAAATAACCCTTACCTTGTACTTTTCCTTGGTTGTGGTAGGTTAACCTCCTGTATAATGGTGAAATAATTGTTATTAAATTATACAAGAATCATATACATTAATATGATATCATATATGATCTTTTAATATTGATTTGATAATAATATCTTAGTATTATCGTTGTTTCGGGTGTTAACTTACTTGTTTTCTTTCATATGTTTTGTTACGTAAGACATGTTTGTAAAGGATAGGTTGTATATTATTCATATCCAGAATGATATCAAGTCCTTAAACATCATTTTTAAATCATAAAATGATAATTACGCTTTAATGGTTACGATGGAGAATGAATCTCATCGCGTTCGTGGAGACGGTAGTCCGTACGTACGCACGAGCGACAATATCATTCTTTTGATATTAAAATAATATATAAATGGATGGTATATCATATATACAGAATCATTAACATGTTATATTTATTATTTACATGAGTTACACATCATTATTATACTCATCCAAATAATATTATATTGAATAACAATTACACCACGACGTGGAGACGGTAAGCCGTACGTACGCACGTATGGTGACATGTTATTCAAAGGGTGGATAGAATACTGAATATGATTGTACCATATTTATAATAACATCACAGTATATGTGAGATACTGGAGTTATTATTTCAGAATGGTAAGAACAAAGGAAGAAGAAGTGGAAGAAGAAATGAACTTAGAAAAGGGTGGTGAGATCATTACCTCTTCTTCGGGTTCTTCCTTTTGATTTGATCAAAAGGGCTCCTTAGGTTGGCTTTCTGATCAAACTAAGGCCTTTAGGTTGTATTGAGGGATGTTGTGAGAGTATTTGGGCAGAGTTTGGCCGAACCAAAAGGCTTTAGAGGTGTGAAGAAATGAGAAGGAGGAGTGCCCTTTTATAAGAGGGGTGAGGGGCACCTTTGGAAAAGCTAGAAATATTAATTTATAATAAATTCATATTCGGTTTCTAAAGGCTCCAAAGTTGACTATTCAAAGGATGAGGTGGGGATAGGTCGAAAACAACTCATCCAATAGAATTTAGACAGGTTTGGGTACTTATATTAACCTTATCTTTAAGTATTAACTCTAAGTTAATTAGTTTCACTTTTACAATGTCTCTTTGTATTTTTATATAATATGGTTAATAAACTTACTATATACATCCAAGCGACCCCCAAGTGGTCCATTAATGATTAACCTATCATAATATAAGTCTCTTGGCCGAACCTTATATTTTTAGGAATTTAATATCAATTAATAATATAATATTTGTTTTAAGAACTCTTTTATGTCAATTTTGACACTATTCAATAGTTGATTTTTGTGAAACTCATAACAGATTGATTACTTCGAACAAAGTCCATTAAATCAATCCTAATATATCATATTAGCCTAGAAAATTAGTTTAATTCATTAAAAGTTTCATATTATATTTATTTGGGTATTTATAATATCAATTATTTTAATTTTTCACTATTATAGTAATTACTGCATCATCATTGTGTCATAAATAAAATAACTTATTTATTGTCTAAAAATTATAAATAAAATATCATTATGTAGGAAATCTTTTTATCTTTCTAATGAATATTTATAATCGAAAATCCAACATGTATAACCCTATGTAAAAATTGTTCTTCTAAAAGATATATGCTTGTGTCATTTTTGTATTCATTTTAACTTAATTAAAATAAAGTGTCATTATCACTTACAAGTGGATCCATGGGGTCCCAAAATTGACACAAAGATGCCCATGGTCGACCATGTATCAACCAATAGGGTTAAGACACGTTTTAGGGTAATTTTGTATTATTATAAAATTATTTTTTTAACCCTTATTTACCGGATTTACCCTTTAACCATGGTAAATAAAATATTTACCGCAGTAATTATTCAAAATGTCTAAAAATAAAAGTTACCTATTTACATAATTTGGACATCCTGATTCCAAATATGGAATCCATTTTCCTAAATTCAAAACACAGAAGTGGCAGAAATTAATTTAAAATTAATTCCCGCTGTTAAAACAAAAAGCGTGTTTTTAAGAGATAATAACTATCAAAAGATTGACACTTGTTTATGTTCGGTTTAATTGTAAAATTATGTCCAATGATAAACATTAAATTGAATGGTAAAAATATATTCTAAATATACTTTAAAACCACTCAAATTCATAATTTATCACTATTAATTATTTTGATTAAAAAAGTTGTTTTTAATTAAAATTTAGAAATTTTCACTATTCATCAAAATATGAAAGTTATCCGAAATGTACCAAAATTTCACCCTAGGCTAATTTTGATATTCCGAATCCAAAAATGAAGTCCATTTTGAAATATAGAATATATATGATTTCAAAAATTAGGTATTACTATTCACAACGGCTAGTTTAATTAGTTGTGGTGTGTGTTAGAACTCGAGGTTGCGTACAACACACGCTATCGCATTATTCAAAGGGAAACGTACCGTAGAAGCTTGGGGTGTTACATTCTCCCCTCCTTCAAATAATTGCGTCCTCGCAATTTCTAGGGTATTACTGCATAAAAAGACTCGGGTGGTTCTTCATCATAAGTTCCTCGGGTTCCCACGTTGCCTCTTCCATCTTATGATTTCTCCACAAAACTTTTACCAGACGCGTCGTCCGGTTTCTCAGTACTTGTTCTCTTGTATCAAGAATCCTGACGGGCTCTTCACAATAGGAAAGATCGGGTTCCAGTTCTAATTCCTCATAGGTGAGTACATGCGTTGGGTCAGGCATGTATTTCCTCAACAGAGATACGTGGAACACATCGTGAACTTTGGAGAGACTTGGCGGCATTGCCAATCGGTAAGCTACAGCCCCAATTCGTTCTAGAATTTCGAAAGGTCCGATGTACCTGGGACTCAATTTACCTTTCTTACCAAAACGTATGACTCCCTTCCATGGAGATACCTTCAGGAAAACATGATCACCGACTTGAAATTCCAAATCCTTCCTTCGATTATCGGCATAGCTCTTCTGCCTACTTTGAGCTGCTTTAATGTGATTTTGGATTACTTTCACCTTTTCCACCGTTTCCTCCACCAGCTCTGGGCCTACAAGTTTTCTTTCACCAACGTCATCCCAACAAGTTGGTGTACGACATCTCTTTCCGTATAACGCTTCATATGGTGCCATCTGTATACTCGAATGGAAGCTATTGTTATAGGAAAATTCTACTAGTGGTAAATATTGATCCCACATACCCTGAAAATCAAGTGAGCAAGATCTCAACATGTCTTCTAAGGTCTGAATAGTCCGTTCTGATTGTCCGTCTGTCTGAGGGTGGTAAGCAGTGCTCAAATGAAGTTCAGTATCCAGGGATTTCTGAAGACTTTTCCAAAATCTTGAAGTAAAACGGGGATCACGATCAGAAACAATCGATAGGGGTACTCCATGAAGTCTCACAACTTCATTAATATATAGTCTTGCTAGACGTTCCAGGGTTAGATCTTCTCTTATAGCAAGAAAATGTGCTGACTTGGTAAGACGATCAACAATAACCCATATTGCATCGTTCCTTCTAGGAGTCTTTGGTAGCCCCATGACAAAGTCCATCGTAATATTGTCCCATTTCCACTCCGGTATGGGAAGAGGTTGCATGACTCCTCCAGGTTGTTGCCTTCCAGCTTTCACTTGTTGACAAACCATACATCTTGACACAAAATCAGCAATCTCCCTCTTCATGTTGTCCCACCAAAAATGTTCCTTCAAATCTCTATACATTTTGGTGCTCCCAGGGTGTATAGAGAAATTGGAACTATGAGCATCATCCATCAATTCCCTTTTTAGATCAGGTATATTGGGAACACAAAGTCTCTTCCCGAATTTCAAAATTCCACCTTCATACGCAAAGTCTCTCAATCTCCCATCATTCACAGCTTTAATCTTCTTCTGAAATTCTTCATCATCGGTCTGAGAACTCTTAATCCTTTCTAGTAAAGATGGTTTGGCAACCATTTGAAAAAGCATTGATGTTTCACCTTCCCTGGTTATTCCCATGTCCATCTTCACTAGATCCATGAAAATTGGATCCCTTTCAATTCTCATCATGTTCAGAACTCCATGGTCTTTTCTGCTCAAAGCATCTGCCACCTTGTTTGCCTTCCCCGGGTGGTAGTGTATCGTACAATCATAATCCTTGAGTAATTCAAGCCATCTCCTTTGCCTCATGTTGAGTTCTTTTTGTGAGAAAATATACTTCAAACTCTTGTGATCAGTATAAATCTCACATTTTTCACCATAGAGGTAGTGCCTCCATATCTTCAAAGCAAAGATCACAGCTGCTAACTCAAGATCATGAGTAGGATAGTTTTGTTCATGAATTTTCAACTGTCGTGATGCATAGGCAATAACTCTATCATTCTGCATAAGGACACAGCCAAGTCCTTTCTTCGATGCATCACTATAAATAACGAACCCATCATTCCCCGATGGTAGAGTCAATATAGGAGCATTGACTAATCTTCTCTTCAGTTCTTCGAAACATTCTTCACACCCTTTTGTCCAAACAAATTTAACCCCTTTACGTGTGAGCTTCGTTAATGGGTTAGCCAATCGGGCAAAATTCTGGACGAAACGTCGATAATAACCTGCCAAACCAATAAAACTACGTACCTCAGTTATATTCGTAGGTGCTGGCCATTCTTGGATTGCCTTGGTCTTAGAAGGATCAACAGAGATTCCATCTTTAGAGACAATATGGCCAAGAAAAGAAATCTCCTGAAGCCAGAATTCACACTTGCTAAACATTCCATATAATTCATGCCTCCTCAGAGTCTTCAAGATAATGCGCAAGTGATTTTCATGATCTTTGTAGGTTTTGGAGTATACCAAGATATCATCAATAAATACCACAACAAATTCATCGAGATACTCCTTGAAAACTCTATTCATCAGATCCATGAATACAGAGGGTGCATTAGTCAATCCAAACGGCATTACAGTAAACTCGTAATGCCCGTACCTGGTTCGAAATGCTGTCTTCGGAATGTCTTCCTTCTTCACACACAACTGATGGTATCCAGATCGAAGGTCAATCTTTGAAAAGTATTGAGCTCCATGCAGTTGGTCAAATAAATCATCAATACGAGGTAGGGGGTACTTGTTCTTTATCGTTATAGCATTGATCTCCCTGTAGTCGATACATAACCTCATAGATCCATCTTTCTTTTTAACAAAAAGAACAGGGGCTCCCCATGGAGAAACACTAGGGCGAATAAATCCCTTATTACTCAATTCCTCTAGTTGTTTCTTTAGTTCTACTAGCTCTACAGTGGCCATTCTATAAGGGGTCTTCGATATAGGCCTTGATCCAGGAATTAAATCAATGGAAAACTCTACTTCTCGTTCTGGAGGATGTCCAGGTAAATATTCCGGAAATACATCTACAAACTCTTTCACAATAGGTACATCCTCTATTTGAACATTTCTTTCCTCACCGACAGTTATTTCATTCTCTTCCTCCCCGATAATTGAATTAAGTTGAGCTACAGGGGGTGGATCTAAATAAGAATTAGGTGGTGACGATTCTGCTCTAAAAATAAGGTGCTCCTTATCATTATCATCAAGAATCGTAACCTCTTTCTTCTTACAATAAATCTTCGCATCATAGTCCGAAAGCCAGTCCATACCGAGGATTATATCAAACTCAATCATAGGTATGACGATGAAATCAGCAGATAAAGAAAATTTATGTGCTCTAATGGGGACTGATTCACAAAACTTTGTTGCAACGATACTTCCCTTAGGAGTTTTAACTGACAACTCCCTTATTAAATCAAATTGGAAATATCTAATTTTCTTAGCAAACTGGGAAGATATGAAACAATGCGATGATCCAGAATCAAATAATGCATTTGCTAAACTTGAGGAAACCATTAAATTACCTGCCACCACGTCTTTCAGAGCTTCTACCTCAGCAGTAGTGATAGCATAAGCCTGGCCTTGATCCCTTGGCCTTTTCTGAGGTAAGTTCTCCTGACGCTTAGGACATGCATTTGCATAATGCCCCATCTCCCTGCAATTGTAGCACTGAACGTTGGTAGCTTCCTTCTTCCCCTTGCAATCATGAGCTTGGTGGCCTTTTTCACCACACTTGTAACAGACTCCCATTCCCTTCAGGCAAGCACCGGGGTGTTTCTTCCCGCACTTACCACAAGATGGATATTCAACCTTTCCCTTCTTCCCCTTATTTCCATTCCCAGATTGATCAGCAGGTCTCTTCTTCTCTTGCTTTGCTTTAAAGTCATAAGACTTAGAGAATTCCTTTTCGGTCTTGATAGCACATGAGACAATGTCTTCGTACGATGAAAAGGATTGTGAGACTAATGCTCGACGGAGAAATGGTTTTAACCCATCAAAGAAACGATCAATCTTACTTCTTGGGTTGTGAATATAATCACCAGCGTACCTCGTTAACCTTGTAAAGTTAGCCTCATACTTTGTGACATTCTCATCCTCCTTTTGTCTCAGACTCAGAAATTGCCTTTCCATATCTGCTCGATGGTCGCGAGGAAAGTATTTTTCTAAAAACATATCTTTGAACTCCCTCCATTCCATGTTTGATACTTCATCATCTTCCTTCATGTTTTGAATCAATGACCACCATTGATCAGCATCTCCAGTGAGGCGGTAAACTGCCATGGTAACTTTTTCCCTTTCACTACTCCCCAAAGCCTGAAATATTTTCTCTAGGGAAAATATCCATTGCTCAGCTACTAAGGGATTTGTACTCCCATTGAACGTTGGTGGTTGTTGTCTCATGAATCGATCTAACATTGATCCTCCACGCTGCGGATCAGGGTGCTCCATACGGGTAAGGTTATTATTCATAACCTGAGTAAGTTGTCCCAGTACGGTGATTAGCTGATCAGCACCAGTTGCATCACCAGCCCCACTATAATTATCTTGAGCAGGAGGGCAATCCCTACATGGAGTGTGTGCATTGATACGGTTTCCATTTCTTCCACTAGGCGCCATTTCTAAAAAAAATGGCATAAACTAGATCAGTTTATGCATCAAAATACATAATCCCATACTTATAAAACACTTAACATAAATTGAACTATTTATGGATATAATCCATAATCATAAAAATGTTTTCTTTGAGGAAGTATATACTCATAAACCCTTCATAATGATTTGTAAAGATAGTGAGAGTTATCCTAAGCATATCCCCCGGGAGTGTCGTAACCAAGAGTGCAGCAAGGCCCGTTGTCGTGCACCAGTTCCCGTTCGAGTCTAGCTCAAAGCGGTGTTTTCGGGTTTTACCCCTAGGTACATCTGTGCCAGAGCCGCCTCTACCTGCTCGTATCCAGACAGGGATGTATTGCTCGAAAAACTCACAAAATCTCTACAATACCAAAATTCTAGGAAGTTCTTCTATACTAATCCTCAAAGTTCATCTTAGGTCTACGTGCTCTAATCAGAGTTTATCTAAATCTAGCTTCCAAGGTTTGTACTAAACTTCCTCTGATACCAACTGTAACGCCCCGACCCTAGTTGCCTAGAGTCGGTGCATTATTACATAACATTGGCATGATCACAAGAAAGATCAAATCTCGAAAGACCGATTGGTTTAGTAGCCTTGGAAACACTAGATATATTCATAAGTTTTACATTACATCATAAAATGAAAAACTACTACAACAACATAATGTCTCCATAATCCACACTACTATCCCCTCATAATATCCCTGCAGGTCATTCATAATTTACTTCTTCACATCCTGGGGAAAAATAAAACATAGAAAAGGGGTGAGCTCAAATGCCCAGTAAGGATAACAATATAGCGGAAACTTTCATAAATAAGAATAAACATTTAAGGCAATGCATTACTAAAACAAAAGCCTTTTAAAATTGAACTTCAACATGGTATGGCAAAAGTAAAATGAAATAATGCCATTTACTTATTCACATGGATATTCTACTAATCGAATAATCACATGCAAAAATCAATAACCACTTTTATAATGTTGGAATGCATAATGCCAGACTATCATAACCACATAGCCAAGGCCTCGTGCCAAGACTACAAATAAGATTTTGTCAAGGCCTTGTGCCAAGACACTAGTTTGTCTCATGAGACCTACCGATGCATCGAGGAGCTATAGCGGGCTCCACCCGTCACTTATTAAGTCCAATGCATTCCCATATGAAAAGGTTTAAACATAACATAAACATTCGTATTAAAACTAGCATACGAAATGTCAATAATTTCACCATAAAATATGAATGGTATAAAAATAGCACATCCACAGTCAAACATATCACAAAACCTTCAATACAATATAGAAGTTTTGTATCATAATAAATCAACTTAAAATAATCTTAAAATCCATCAATGGATGTTGACATAGATGAAATCAAAATTCTTTTTAAAGAAGTATCTCCTTTTATTTTGAAATCATTTAAGATCCATATAAAATAAAACATTTTCTTTGAAAATATTCTTATAATCTTGTATGGAAAGCTTCGACGATTTTATAACGGCGGAAAATAACCGCACCCGCCGTATAAGTTAAAAAAAACATTCTTACCTCAATTCTGTCGAAAAGGTTAAAAAGGACATTGTTTTGAAAACGACGGAAAGATTCCTTTATAAACCTCTTATAAAAAGTCAAAAAAGGGTATAAATGACTTTAACCCATATTCTTGTAAATAGTAAAAATGTTTTGAAAAAACATTTTTAAGAAAACATGGATGTGGATGATAAAGAGATCCCAGTAGATTATTACGTATATACAACCTCGGATAATGAAGAGATTGTGAAATAACCCTTACCTTGTACTTTTCCTTGGTTGTGGTAGGTTAACCTCCTGTATAATGGTGAAATAATTGTTATTAAATTATACAAGAATCATATACATTAATATGATATCATATATGATCTTTTAATATTGATTTGATAATAATATCTTAGTATTATCGTTGTTTCGGGTGTTAACTTACTTGTTTTCTTTCATATGTTTTGTTACGTAAGACATGTTTGTAAAGGATAGGTTGTATATTATTCATATCCAGAATGATATCAAGTCCTTAAACATCATTTTTAAATCATAAAATGATAATTACGCTTTAATGGTTACGATGGAGAATGAATCTCATCGCGTTCGTGGAGACGGTAGTCCGTACGTACGCACGAGCGACAATATCATTCTTTTGATATTAAAATAATATATAAATGGATGGTATATCATATATACAGAATCATTAACATGTTATATTTATTATTTACATGAGTTACACATCATTATTATACCCATCCAAATAATATTATATTGAATAACAATTACACCACGACGTGGAGACGGTAAGCCGTACGTACGCACGTATGGTGACATGTTATTCAAAGGGTGGATAGAATACTGAATATGATTGTACCATATTTATAATAACATCACAGTATATGTGAGATACTGGAGTTATTATTTCAGAATGGTAAGAACAAAGGAAGAAGAAGTGGAAGAAGAAATGAACTTAGAAAAGGGTGGTGAGATCATTACCTCTTCTTCGGGTTCTTCCTTTTGATTTGACCAAAAGGGCTCCTTAGGTTGGCTTTCTGATCAAACTAAGGCCTCTAGGTTGTATTGAGGGATGTTGTGAGAGTATTTGGGCAGAGTTTGGCCGAACCAAAAGGCTTTAGAGGTGTGAAGAAATGAGAAGGAGGAGTGCCCTTTTATAAGAGGGGTGAGGGGCACCTTTGGAAAAGCTAGAAATATTAATTTATAATAAATTCATATTCGGTTTCTAAAGGCTCCAAAGTTGACTATTCAAAGGATGAGGTGGGGATAGGTCGAAAACAACTCATCCAATAGAATTTAGACAGGTTTGGGTACTTATATTAACCTTATCTTTAAGTATTAACTCTAAGTTAATTAGTTTCACTTTTACAATGTCTCTTTGTATTTTTATATAATATGGTTAATAAACTTACTATATACATCCCAGCGACCCCCAAGTGGTCCATTAATGATTAACCTATCATAATATAAGTCTCTTGGCCGAACCTTAGATTTTTAGGAATTTAATATCAATTAATAATATAATATTTGTTTTAAGAACTCTTTTATGTCAATTTTGACACTATTCAATAGTTGATTTTTGTGAAACTCATAACAGATTGATTACTTCGAACAAAGTCCATTAAATCAATCCTAATATATCATATTATCCTAGAAAATTAGTTTAATTCATTAAAAGTTTCATATTATATTTATTTGGGTATTTATAATATCAATTATTTTAATTTTTCACTATTATAGTAATTACTGCATCATCATTGTGTCATAAATAAAATAACTTATTTATTGTCTAAAAATTATAAATAAAATATCATTATGTAGGAAATCTTTTTATCTTTCTAATGAATATTTATAATCGAAAATCCAACATGTATAACCCTATGTAAAAATTTTTCTTCTAAAAGATATATGCTTGTGTCATTTTTGTATTCATTTTAACTTAATTAAAATAAAGTGTCATTATCACTTACAAGTGGATCCATGGGGTCCCAAAATTGACACAAAGATGCCCATGGTCGACCATGTATCAACCAATAGGGTTAAGACACGTTTTAGGGTAATTTTGTATTATTATAATATTATTTTTTTAACCCTTATTTACCGGATTTACCCTTTAACCATGGTAAATAAAATATTTACCGCAGTAATTATTCAAAATGTCTAAAAATAAAAGTTACCTATTTACATAATTTGGACATCCTGATTCCAAATATGGAATCCATTTTCCTAAATTCAAAACACAGAAGTGGCAGAAATTAATTTAAAATTAATTCCCGCTGTTAAAACAAAAAGCGTGTTTTTAAGAGATAATAACTATCAAAAGATTGACACTTGTTTATGTTCGGTTTAATTGTAAAATTATGTCCAATGATAAACATTAAATTGAATGGTAAAAATATATTCTAAATATACTTTAAAACCACTCAAATTCATAATTTATCACTATTAATTATTTTGATTAAAAAAGTTGTTTTTAATTAAAATTTAGAAATTTTCACTATTCATCAAAATATGAAAGTTATCCGAAATGTACCAAAATTTCACCCTAGGCTAATTTTGATATTCCGAATCCAAAAATGAAGTCCATTTTGAAATATAGAATATATATGATTTCAAAAATTAGGTATTACTATTCACAACGGCTAGTTTAATTAGTTGTGGTGTGTGTTAGAACTCGAGGTTGCGTACAACACACGCTATCGCATTATTCAAAGGGAAACGTACCGTAGAAGCTTGGGGTGTTACACCAAGAGAGTTGAGGATGCATAAGGTCACTACACTGGCATAAATATCCAATAAAGAGACCCTTCCCAAAAATCAGTTCCCAAAATATACCTTCATGGACCCCATCCAATGATTACCGGGTAAGGACTTATAACCTAGTTTCATACTCATCCAATGCCATCCCTCCCCACTAAATCTCCAGTAGCTCCTAAAATTGTGTGGAGATTTAAAATGAGGGGAAATAATCCTCAAAAAATAGATTCTTTAAGTCATCCCTTGAATGTTATGACTCATTGTGCATCTGAGTAATCCAACTCTACCAACGGAAAGCAACTCCATAGAAATCAACTAGCTATAAAATCAACCATTTAACCTATTGGTGTTTGAGAAACCCTGAAGAGGTGAACCACAAACTCTATCCAACCCTTAACTTCCTCAGGGTATGGATCACCGTAGACCCTTATCAGTCTCTAACAATAGAAATCATGGAGCGTGCCAATCTTGTGATCATCCTTGGCCTCATGTGCCGATAATAAGTGATGCGCCACAGGTGGAGGTGTTGCTACCTTCCCTCATAAAGGAAGGGTATTCTTATGATGGATCCCGAAGTGAGGCCTCATCACTCATAGAATTGTCATCATGAATTAGAGATAGTATCCTAGCTGGGTACCATTGTAGAGGCATCCTAAATCCGATCAAAGTGTACCATGGTAAAATGAGCATTTATATATATCAACAATTATGGAGAGATGACTCAAGAAGGACAGTCAATGACCCAATCCAATATAATGCATGTACCAATGCTTCATTCAATAAATGTATCAGTATGACGAGTCGACAATCAAGTAATCCAGGTCCTGGTGAATGGCCACGTTGGCTGACACACCACCACTAGACTCCCTGGCCTATGAGATGCTCTCGAGACACATTAACACTATTTCCCTAAATCCCTTCCAATTCCATTTTAAGAATAATCCAAACAAAATCCCAAGGAATGAACCACCTTTGACCCCACTTTGTCACAACCTGACCCGTACCAGGGCTCATCCCAAAACTACCCCATGCCCACCTCCATAGGCCTGAGGTTACAGACCAGCCCCAAAGGCATAACAAACTCGAGGAGGCCTTTTCCTAAGTACTTGTACACACACCCCACACACACAACCAAGTCAATGAAATAGTGCCTAAGAAAAGGAAAATTGGATACAACACTGCTATATATACAAACCAAAAACATGAATCGACCTCTAAACAATAAAAGTCACGAAAATTAAACAGAATGCAAAAGGGAAAAAATAGATTCCCAACAAGAAAAGTGACACATACTAGAAAAAGGTTGAAATGTAAAATAGAAAAGAGATCCCCTATCCTAGATCCCATGAAACAACCATCGCACACGGTCCAAGTACTCTATATCCATATGATCCTCTAAAGTCACAATCAATATATTCGTTGTCTGCATGGGAACAATGGGTGCAAGAAAATCCCTAACAGGTTGACTATAAAAATATTCTATATGATGACCTGAAGCCTTAAGGGCTAAACATGTGAGGTATTGAAGAGGGAGGTATTAGATAGAACAAGGTCCAATAAATGAGTACTGATCAACCCAATAATGAAGTGAAGTTAGATTTTTCAATCACGAGGAGATAGATACGGTAAGAAGATGAACTTATTTTCGAGTCTTCTCTACATATGATCCGAGAGTAGAATCATCCAACCTCAAGAATCTAGACACAAAAATCACATGGCATACCTTATTAATCTTCTCTTCTCTTATAAGGAGATTAACCAAAACCCAAGGAGTGCATAGTAGAAATACGATATTTATATATTTATATATTTATATATAAATATATTATAAACCAAAAAACCCAAATGAGAGATTAAGGAAATCTACATATCAATAGCTCATCCCAGGAAAAGAGTTTCCAACAATTCTAGAAGTAAACACCATTGATGCTCAGCATGCCACACCTCTACCCTGATATGGAAGTCAAAGGGGATCAATCATCTCACCTTGATACTATCCACTTTGGGCAGGTCTGTCTCATCTCACTGTTTTAGGTCATGTCATTAGAACGTATCTTGGTGGGAAAAGGACCCATATTTATTGAGAGACCAAAGTCACATCAGACATGTATTTTTGATATGCCGCACAATCGAGAGATCATGTTACCAATTCGAGGACCCACTACCTAGAACCGGTGGAGGTATGCACGGTACGGAAAATGAAAATCACCACTACCCAGCCGTGCTGTAGGGAAATCACTATAATGGAAAACAACGATCACCACTACTAGTTAGATTTGGAGGGAAATCCTTATAAAGGTATACGATGATCACCACTGCCCAGCAGCACTAGAGGGAAGGCCCAGCGATCACCACTGCCCTGCCATGCTGGAGGGAAAGGTTAGTAATGGTAAACGGTGACCACCACTGCCCAGAAGCATTGTAGTGAAAGCCCAATGATCACCACTACCTAGACACATTGGAGGGAAATACATGTAACTAAACTAACTATCCTTGTTGGATGGTATGTCTCTAGAATCATCGAAGAAACCACACCTCTCAGAAGGTTATCATTGTAGTCATCAGGTGTTTCCTCAGTTACGTGTCACACCCATAGAATCTATCATCGCATATCAAAATCCACTACGAAGGGAACAATAACATCATATGTGAAAAAACACACAAGATAGGATAATCACAAGCCAAAATCAGTGTTCTGAAGAAAGAGATATGATGGGTAGAGGATTCGTAATGTTGTACATAGTACATGTGAGGCTCCCACGATGTGTGACCCCACATCTTCATCAGATTGTGTACCTAGCCATTCTCATGTACTAAACTGTAAAAATGTACCCCTAGGTATACCTGCTCACTCCCAGAATACATTGCATTCGTAATAAAAAATCCAATCAGTGCACAATGCTCGTTATTGATCCAAAGGGCCAAATGATTTATTACTCTAGCACGCCTCCTCAAAGGGCTCATGAACATTCAACCACATCTCTTCATACATCTTCTCTAATATCCCAATTGTTAAGGTTGACCTAAGTCATTGGTTCTCTTCAAACACGTTAAAAGTATTTTCCACTGATATTATGTTCATGTTTCCAAATTTAATGAGATCACAAATAAGGATCCACACATCTGAATTGATCACATCTTTGTGATCCTTGCGGAAAAAAAGCGTAAGATGGGTTGTTCATTTGCCTCGAACGGACTTATGAAGAATAAGTTGTAAAATGCTGCTTTGTGCCCGAAAGTCACCAAGTGGGCCCCACAACTTTGCCCTGAATTTTGGCAGGTGTATTGCGCTATTGAAATCCCATCTGATAAACAAATAAAAATGAGTATTAAATCACCCCAAGGGGTTGGTAGATGAAAAGTTGGAATTTCATAGTAAAACATGTGAACCGGGCCCAGTGGGTACCACATGTTGTCATTATTTTAAACACTAAGAGAAGAATCTCAAAAAGTCTGAAAAATTATCCGGGTCCTGCTTCACCAGATGTTGTGTCCTTCAGACGTCCCAATTAAGAGTTATGTCTGATGCATGGATCTTGAAATAATAATATATAATTTATTATTATTATACATTAGGTTCTCCGTGTCACTGGGAAATGAAACCAAATCTAAAAAGTCTCGAACCAATATTATAATATATTTCCCAATATTAGGGTAACAACTCCTTTGACGGCACATCAAACGGACGTTGTGTGAAGACGTACGGTCCAAAAGGAAGTTCCGCAATATAATAATAATAATTTTGTTATTATTAAAAATGAGTGTTTTAGGACATCCTGCTTCATTATAGAAATTAAAAATTCCTAGAACCATATCAAAAGCCTATCTTGAACAAAGGATCTCACTGCCAAAGATGACATGCAATTTGGAGACCTATATCAAAGGATATGGGTTATTAAAGAATTCATGCACAAAATGGGTTGGCCGGGCCAAAACTGTCTAGACCCCTCCTCCTATTCCAGATTTCTATGGATGGCCCGGTTCCACCTCACAATCTCGGACCATTTTCGGCGACCCGAACCATGTGCCTCTGGCTGACCCCGTACCCTGCGACCGACCCATGCAACACCGACCAACCAGGATGCTTGCCACCCCCCACCGCCCCCCCACCGCCCCCCCTCGCACGGTGCGTCAACGTGGAACATCACTACAGGAGTCCTGCCCCTGACCCGCCCCCCATGGTCGCCACCTTGTGCTCCCAGCCTAACACCTGTTGTCGGCAGTTTTAGGGGGATGGGTATTTTTTATTCATTTAAATGGGTCTAGGTTTAGTATATTTAAGAATATGGGTTTGTTGAGCGCCACTTCAAGTGGCGCTTTGCCACCCTTTTTATTTTATGGTATTGTTTCCTTTTTTTGTTGTTTTAATTTTTTTTCCACCTCATCTCTTTTTAATAAATAATTTCAAAATAAATAAATAAAATTTTAAAAATAATCTTATAAATATGTATTTAAAAATGATAAATTAATTATTATTATATTTATAATTATATAATAATGAAATTATATTTATGTATATATATAATTATATGTGTGTGTATAAATATAATTACGTATATATATAATTAAAAATAAATATTTATAAATATAAATCTAGTTATATATATTTTTAAAATAAAAAATATATTTGTAATTATATAATTATAAACTAATATTTATATATAAATATTTATAATTATATGAATATGAATATATTTAAAATATATAATTATGAAAATATTGTTACATATATATTTAAAATTTATTTATAAATATATTTAATATTCATATATAAATATATATAAATATATATATATGTATGTATGTGTGTGTGTGGAGAATTATATTTATAATTGTATTTAGAATTATATTTTAATTATAGTTATACTTGTATATTTATAATTATATATTTGTACATATATATATTTACGTAGTTATAAGTAATTATTTATAAAAAAAATTGAAATATTGTTAAACATATAGTCTTTCAATACCACCTACTTGAAACTTAAAACTGTTTCAAGTATGTGACTTTGAAAGCCTATAAAATATAATCTAAATGACCAATATGAATGAAACTTAAAACATGTATTAAAAATATACTAAATAGATGAAAATATAAAAATTACGTAAAAAATGTCGATAGAAAATATTTGATAGGATTTCAAAACCACATAGTTGTAACTTAAAAATGTTTCCACTATGTGACTTTGAACGCTATAAAAGATAATCTATATGACCAATATGAATGAAACATAAAACATTGATTAAAAATATATAAATAGATGGGAAAAAAACATAAAAAATGTCGATAGAAAATATTTTATACGCTTTCAAAACCACCTAGTTGAAACTTAAAAATGTTTCAACTATGTGACTTTGAACGTCTATAAAACATAATCCATATGACCAGTATGAATGAAACTTAAAACATGGATTAAACATATACTAAATAGACGAAAATAAAAAAATTACGTAAAAAATGTTGACAGAAAATATTTTATAGGCTTTCAAAACCACCTAGTTGTAACTTATAAATGTTTCAACTATGTGACTTTGAACGTTTATAAAACATAATACATATGACCAGTATGAATTAAACTTAAAACATGGATTAAACATATACTAAATAGATGAAAATAAAAAAATTACGTAAAAAATGTCGACAGAAAATATTTTATAGGCTTTCAAAACCACATAGTTGAAACTAAAAAATGTTTCAACTATGTGACTTTGAACGTCTATAAAACATAATCCATATGACCAGTATGAATTAAACTTAAAACATGGATTAAACATATACTAAATAGATGAAAATAAAAAAATTACGTAAAAAATGTCGACAGAAAATATTTTATAGGCTTTCAAAACCACCTAGTTGTAACTTAAAAATGTTTCAACTATGTGACTTTGAATGTCTATAAAACATTATTATTTGATATAAAATAATTAATTAATTGGTAATATAATTATTAATTATTATTTGTCATTATAATTATTAATTATTAATGGTTAAGTCGCTGTGAAATTTTTTTTTATGTTGTACCTGTACTTTATAATTTAATTGTTAATTGAAATAAGTTTGTATTTAATATATTTTTGATTTTCTTGTTATTTGACTTAAACAACAATTAATTATCATAGTGAATAAGTTTTTTAATATATACAACATAACATCCAAAAACTTCAATGACGATGCCCCCCGGTACCACAACACGGTGTCTGAATGTCACGTCCTCTCCGCGTCCGACGTCCGTGTCGCTCCGGTGTCCTCTCTGCAGGTTCCTCCTCTTCCGGTTCTTCTGGTGCCTCCCCATGATGTTGTGTAGAGGACTGACCAAAATCATGTGAGGATGCCCCAAAATCATGTGAGGATGCCCCAAAATCATATGGGGTGACATATGGCTCTGAAGCTCCTATAAATGGTAGAAATGGGGTACTAAAGAAGGTCTCGTCGGGAGGAGAGGGGGCCGCCATAAGCTGTGAGACCGCACCCAGATCGATGTCCATAGTAGTCTGCGGGGACGCCATATGCGGTATATAAGTGTCTCCCTACTGTGCAAAATCATCAGTCGGCTGGGCAGGATCGTCTCTCTGTGGTGCGACGACATCTGCAGGAGCCGCTCTCGGATGTCGATGTCGTCGCCTCTGCCCCTCCGAATGTGCTCGTCTCCGTCGTCCAGCTGGCGGCGGTGGCGGTGGTGGTGGGGCATCCTCCTCAGCAGGCATAGCAGGGACATCGTCATCCTCATGTGCTTCTGCCTAAAGATATGGATCAGGATATATCTGTGGCTCCTCATCAAAAAAACTGTCACGTATCAACTGGAGATGATCCAATAGAGCCACCACATCCTGATGAACTACCTCCCGTAGAATATATGCATGCTCCTGAGGCTGTGTGGAATGTGAAATCTGACCAATGACGTCTTCCTTCAAATGAAATAACAATCAAATTAATATCAAAAATGAGTTAAACAAAATTAATAAATCTTAGTAAACATACCAATCGCTGAATGCCAATCCCCTGACGTGTAAGGTGCATGATGGTGTGACGTCGATACCAGTGTGCATAATCCCCCTGATTAGATAAATGAGAGTGTGATGTGATATATCCATGTGGAAAGATACTGAATCGGGCACACCTGTCCCAAAGCTGGATATAAGATGCATGATGTCACCGCCAGTCTGTCGTCTGTCTACCTATAAGCACAATCGAATGTAACTCGGTAGACTGTCGTGGTGCCAAGGGGATATGCTGTATAAAACCGAACTGGCGCATGACCCGGTCTGGCTGGTGCTACTCAACAATGTGGAAGTGAATGAGTGGCACCACTGCAGCACGATCTCCAGCCAAAGCTGTGCAGTATAGTGGAAGTGATGCGTAGACATAACCTGTATAAGGAGTCCATGAAACCTGAAATGTAAACTCAAAAAATAAGTCATATAGTAGCATGATAATTTTACTGAGATTATATTGAAATAACTTAAAATAGTGATAACAAAACAAATTTTCCTACAAAAAGTACTGTTTAACTTACATCAGCCGGCACTATAGCATCGAATATCTGTCTGAAGCTGTGCACACTATGTCTCGGAGTATGTGCAAACTTCTGAGACTGACTCCACCTGGTGAAAAAAGATTAATCTATGATAAGTTTATAAAAAACAATAACAAAAGTACTAAATAACCGAAAGTAATGACGTAGACATACCATCTTCCCCGAGGACAGTCCTGAAGTATCTCCGGTGCAAGCGGTGCGACAACTTGAGGAGCGATGCGTGGAAAACGCTCCCAGGCCCACATCTGTACTAACACCATGAAACCTACAATCTGATGTGAATCGGCCTGACAACTAGTGCAGAGAGATCTGTACAGATGTGCTAATACAACAGACCCCCAACTGTATGTAGCCTTCTGATCCAGATCCTCATGTAATGGGAGGTACATCATGTGTACCAAAGCGGTGGAGTAGTCGATGCACAACATGCCTCTGAGCAGCCGCAAAATATATGCATGTGTGTGCTGAAGAAGCGTCTCCTCGTCTGCATCATCTGGAATGACGTCGAAATACTGATCAAGCCACTTCATGCGCAAACGCGAACCCTGGAGGACACCCCGTTCGCCGATGACGTCAATGCCTAGCAGCCTCTGTATGACTGCAGCCCAATCGCCACTACTAGCACCCGTAACTGCATCTCCATGGATAGGTAACCCCAGCATGTAGGCAACGTCCTCTAATGTAATAGTCATCTCCCCCTCTGGGAGATGAAACATGTGTGTCTCTGGCCGTCCAGCTGGATGTTCACTAGGCCAATCCATCTCATTCCGAATACGAGTCGACTTTGGCCTCCCTTTAGGTCGAAGTCTATTGTTGTTCGGTAGAAGCGTCGGTGTGTCATCAAGCAGCCGAAAATTCTGATATTCCCTGATTGGAATCCACGGAGTACTGTAACAGGAGTTGATGCTCTCGAGTCGATAAGCCGGATCAACGAACTGCTCCCAAGATACATGTACGTAAGCACATGCAACAATCACATGGCCGCATGGATATCTCAGTGCCTGAAAGTTGCCACAATCACAGTAACGCTTCTCCAATAAAACAACTCGCACACGACCATTACTACATGTCACAGCATCACTGGGCTCAACGACCTCAAAGCGTTGCTCTGGACGATTAAATGCAGTTACACGGTAAGTTGCGGCCTCCTGAAGAACTGTATCTAGCTCGCGTTGGAAATGGTGTCCATAGCGCATCCCTCTGTTCAATCCCTCTTCAGCCTGCTTTCCTCGTTCCAGAAAGTACTTTACACTATGATAGAAGCTCTCTTGTTCCAACCCTGAAATTTAGATTTACGACATTATACAAATATTATATTATAATAGTAACTCTTCTGAGTAACATATATTCAAATATTCATATTTACCTGTGATAGGTAGTTTTCGAACTCCCTTGAAAACTCCATTTATACATTCTACAATGTTTGTCGTCATATGACCATATCTCCTCCCATCATCATACGCCAACGACCATTTCTGCTTTGGAATTTGCATCATGTAATCATACACTTCCAGATTCACTCTGTGAATATCTTGAAGACGCTCCTCCGTCTTTTGTTGTTGAGGCTCATATGCTATCATACAAGCAGTCATCTGAACAGTTATGAAAATAACTATGACAAAAACATTTTAAACAGAAAAAGGATGTTCATACCAATTTTTAAGATTGCCTTTTTCATTGACTCATTCTTGAACTTCTTTCACAAATTGCTGGCAATGTGTTGAATACAGTATCGATGATGGGCATAGGGTGGTCTCCACGAAAGACCCTCATACTGTATCACCTCCATGATTGCACGATGGTGATCAGAATTAAGACAAATCCCTTCTGCATCCGTAACAAACTCTCGAAGACATGCCAGAAACCAGCTCCATGATGAGAAGTTCTCTTTCAACACAATTGCAAATGCTATAGGCAGAGGGGCTCTATTTCCTTCTTGTGTGGCGAAAATCAATAAAGTTCATGTATAATTTCCATACAGAAATGTACCATCAATTTGTATGAACTTCTTGCAATGTCTAAAATCCGCCACACATGGTAAAAATGTCCAAAATAATCTATCAAACACAACCATTGAGCGGTCAAGTTGGTTCTGTTGGTTAACATATTCAACAGTATGTAACTGATAGACTATTTGATTATTGTGGTGTAGAAGCTTCAACAGTTGTGGTAAAACTCGATATGAGTCATCCCAATCACCATACACATTCACAATAGCCTTTTGTCGTGCTGCCCATGCCTTCCAATAAGAGATTTGATACCCAAAAAGCTGTTTGATTCGCTCAATGACCAGAACCACATGGACGTCTTGACATGCTCTAATCATTTCAACAATAATAGTTGAAACAAACTCAAAATCTAATGAAGAGTGTTCCTGTGCCAAGCTTGGGTTCACACAAGTGTGTGGAGTAAATCTAGTGATGCGCCAGCTGTGAAAATTGTTATCAACAATAGCTCACAGACGCATTTGACAGTTCGATTCATATTTGTCACAACGGATCAAATAGTAAGATCTCTTTGACTCTTCTACAACATATGAGTAATGTATTTCAATGTGATATTGTTTTATCACATTTTTCATTGCTTGTTTTCTCTCAAACTCTCTGCCAATATACAGAACACCGTTATCTGACACTCGATTTGTGCCACCAATGATTCCTGGAAATTCTGAACTGGGAGTAATAACTGAATAATCAAATTCTGGCAAGCGATTCATGCCTTCAGTCGACCATGAAGCCAATAGTGGAGGATGGTTCAATGGTCGGTTGAACCTCACATGAGTTGGTACAGACTGATCTTCCGCATGCTCTTCTTCTTCTTCTTCTTCAACTTCCTCTTCATCTTGTTCAAAATTGTCATCATCCTCAAATTCATCAACCAATGCATCTAAAGTATGTGGAGGACTATCCATTGAAACTGTGACTAATGGAAATGATGGAACAACTACCGATGCTGATGGAACGTCCTGATGTGAAGGAGCATATGACATAGTCTCATGACTTTGAGATGGGTCAACTTCCAATGCTGATGGAACCTCCATTGTAGCTATAGTGACATACAACTCCATCATTTGATTCTCAGGTATATACTTAACCAATGAAAGTATATATTCCCAATCATCATCATCATTTACCGGATAGGGAACATGCCAAAACCTATCTATAAATTGGAGATGTCTGAATGTGATGGACTCTATCACTTGATTCCTCACCAGTTTTAACCTCCAATGAATTTTCCTTTGCACAGCTTCCAAAGTAGTACATCCTCCAAGCATCGCAACAACTTCTGGATGTATACTATAACTACATCCTTGTTCTGTCTCAATTATTTGACCGTTGCAATAAATATAAGCAGCGACCATATTTTTTATCTAAAAGAAACCACTGTTATTAATTAAATCTGATTAAAGAATCAATTTATGTATGCATGCTTCTAGTAATTTAGGTTGGAATCCTAATCTCTACACCAAATCAATATGTTCAAACCATATTGATGTGTAACTATTTACACAACCCACAAGTTTGTGTTACTTACCCAAAAATAGAAGTCAAATATATTTATACATATCCACATGCATTATATGCATGAGGTACACGAACATGTCATGTAAAAAGCATAGAGTTATATGAAATTGAAAGTCTCCACATGAGTAAGCCCGGAGCGACAGATAGCCAACCCCATTCACTTTCCTAGAGAAGGCAAGCCTCCAGGAAAGTAGGTGGTCCGACCTAAAGCCCCTCTACCCAGGGATACTTTACTCAAGAGAGCAATCATTTCATGATAACTCTAACACTTAATATGAAAAAAAAATATTGAACTACTAAATTCAAGTTCATAACTTCAATTACAAACCGAGGTCAAGGTAGATTGGAAACTAAATTCATTATCATACATAGAATGTAATGCATAGGTATATTCCATAAGCAATTTACTACTACTTGGCTAATTAATATAACTACTTCGCTAATTAATATAACTACTTCGCTGAATAATATAACTACTTCGCTAATAACCTAATTATGATTAATTAATTAACTAATTATAATTAAGTAAATACACAATTAAGATTAACTAATTACCTAATTATGGTTAACTAATTACCTAATTATGATTAAATAATTAACTAATTATCATTAATTAATTAACTAATTATCATTAACTAATTACCTAATGATTAACTAATTACCTAATTATAATTAACTAATTACCTAATTATGATTAACTAATTACCTAATTATGATTAACTAATTACCTAATTATGGTTAACTAATTACCTAATTATGATTAACTAATTACCTAATTATGATTAACTAATTACCTAATTATGATTAACTAATTAGATTAACTAATTACCTAATTATGTTTAACTAATTACCTAATCATGATTAAATAAGTAGCTAATTATGATTAAATAAGTAGCTAATTATGATTAATTAAGTAGCTAATATTGATTAATTAATAACCTAATTATGGTTAACTAATTACCTAATCATGTTTAACTAATTACCTAATTATGATTAAATAAGTAGCTAATTATGATTAAATAAGTAGCTAATTATGATTAATTAAGTAGCTAATAATGATTAATTAATAACCTAATTATGATTAACTAATTACCTAATTATGATTAACTAATTACCTAATTATGATTAACTAATTACCTAATTATGATTAACTAATTACCTAATTATGATTAATTAATTAACTAATTATGATTAATTAATTACATAATTATGATTAATTAATTACATAATTATGATTAATTAAGTACCTAATTATGATTAATTAAGTACCTAATTATGATTAAACAAGTAGCTAATTATGATTAAATAAGTAGCTAATTATGATTAAATAAGTAGCTAATTATGATTAATTAAGTAGCTAATATTGATTAATTAATAAACTAATTATGATTAACTAATTACCTAATTATGATTAACTAATTACCTAATTATGATTAACAAATTATCTAATTATGATTAAGTAATTAACTACTTATGATTAATTAATTACATAATAATGATTAATTAAGTACCTAATTACGATTAATTAATTACCTAGTTATGATTAATTAATTACCTAATTAGGATTAATTAATAACCTAATTATGATTAATTAATTACCTAATTAGGATTAATAACCTAATTATGATTAATTAATTAACTAATTATGATTAATTAATTACCTAATTATGATTACTTAATTAACTAATTATGATTAATTAATTAATTAATTATGATTAATTAATTAACTAATTATGATTCATTAATTAACTAATTATGATTCATTAATTAACTAATTATGATTATTTAATTAACTAATTATGATTATTTAATTAACTAATTATGATTATTTATTACCTAATTACCATTAATTAATAACCTAATTATAATGAATTAATTAACTAATTATGATTCATTAATTAAGTAATTATGATTAATTAATTAACTAATTATGATTTATTAATTAGCTAATAATGATTAATTAATAACCTAATTACAATTAATTAATTACCTAATTATGATTAATTAATAACTTAATTATCATTAATTAATCAACTAATTATGATTAATTAGTTAACTAACTAATCATTTAATTATCTAATTAAATTTAAAAAAACCATACTATTTATAAAATACAAATATTATATACCAATTCTATAAATTAAACAACTAAATTATTAAATCAAAATATTAAATAAATTTAAAGAAAGATTTACCTCAAATTTTTAACGACGTAGGTACACAGGCAGAGCAACCGAAGAGGCAAGGCTACGCAGACAGAGCAACCGAAGAACGCAGAGCAACAAAAAATATTTTTAGAGAGAATTTTGAGAGAGAGAGAGAGAGAGAGGAAGGGGTAGGAAGTGAGGAATGGGGGTGGGGCGAGGTAGGAAGTGAGGAATGGGGTGGGGCAAGGGTCCTATTTATAGGATTGGGGGGTGTTTCGGCGCCACTTCAAGTGGCACCGAATTGATTTGGAAGAAGCCAGCAGCGCCACTTCAAGTGGTGCTGAAATATTTTTCCGCCAAATTGGTGGAGCGCCACTTCAAGTGGCGCTCAAGAGACCCATTTAACAAAATATTCAAACCTTTGACCCATTAAAAAAAAGACCCTGTACACAAAATCCGCCCCTGTTGTCTGTCACTGCCCACTGCACGACACCATCGTCGTGCGTCCGTTCCCCGCCATCCCGGTCGATGTTGCCCCACCCGCAGAGAATGTTGCACACCAACCTACTTGCCACACCTAAGGCCCGCTCTCTCGACCTCGACTGAGGACCGCTATCTCGGCCCCAGCATGATCTATCGGCTGAGCCCCATGCTGACGCTACCCACCGTGCCTCCTAGACACTACACCATGTGACCCTCTATGGCCAGCGTGCTTCACCGACGCCAGTAGCTTAACTCCAGTGGTTTGTTCTTCAGAACACCACGACCTATCAAATGGTCTAACATTGAAACTGATAGTGGTTTTGGAATCCTCTAAATGGGGTCTTCACAGTGGTGGTCTCCACTCAATGATTTATATAATATTTGGCACATCTTAAAATTAATATAAAGAATGGAAAAGAACGCAACTTCCAAATGGGAATTGGGCGATTGTCATGTTTGTTTGTCCATCACCACAAAGTTTAAACAGTGGTTTTATATAAATAACGAGAGTATATTCTAAAATAAAACATGAAATGGAATTTTAGGGCATGAGAAGTTAAATATCTTACCTCGATCCGTTTGTTTGTCATCGACAACATGTCCACAACACTCCCTCATGGATCTGCCAAGGTTCTGGCGTAGATCGCTCCTCAATCCCGCGATGAACTGTGAAGGACGGAGAATATTGTCTAGAGAGAGAGATAAATAGAAATAACATGGGAGTAGAGAGAGTGAGTGAGAGTGAATTAGGGTTTTCCTTAACCCTAATCTATAATAGCCCAAGATTTCATAGTATGTTGTCTCATTAAATTAATTAAATAGCTTGTGCTACACGCAACACTGAGTTCGAGCGCACTACAACTTAGCATACAAGCTGTTCAAAAAGAAGATATGAATTGTATCAACTAAATTTTGAAATATTATATACTCTATATTATTTTAAAATCCATATTATGTGTTTCATAGACATTATATAAGAACAAATTCATTTATTCAGGTAAAAGAAGTATTTTTCAAAAAATTCAATTTTACCACTTTTTAATGGCGAACCCTTTTTGAAACCAATATTTGACACTTTTATATATTTAATTTAATGAAATTAAATTATTTTTTATATGCAGGAAATATTAATTAATTTGGATAAATTTTAGGTACTTTTCTGATAACTTTCATATTTTGATGAATAGTTAAAAATACTAAATTTTAATTGAAAAAAAAAATTTAATTGAAATAATTTAAAATGTTATTTTATGCAATAGAATGGTTTGGAAGTATAATTATATTATATTTCTATCATTTATTACAATTTAGGTCATTATCAATAATTTTACATTTAAATTTGACGTACACACATGTCAATCTTTTGGTAGTTTTAACTTTTAAAAAACCTATTTTGTGGTTGTGACAATGAGAATTAATTTTAAATTAGTTAATGAAAATTTTTATGTTTTAAATTTTTTAACATAGAATTCTTTTTTGAATTAGGAATATCAAAATTAGATTAGGGTGAATTTTTGGAATTTTTCAGAAAACATTCAATTTTTGATGAATAGTGAAAACTCTACGTTATTGTTAAAAATAAAATTTTTATTTAAATAATTAGTTATTTTATTTTAATTTATTTTATGTCAAAATAGATACATAATACCTATATATGTTCAATTTAATTCATTGGACTCATTTTAAAATATGTTTAGATATATAAAATTTTGTTGATCTTTTTACCATCTTTTACCCACCTTCTAGGGGAATTTACAAACTTGCATAAAACTAAATTTTACCACTTCTGTGAGTTGTATTTCAAAAATCCAAGAGACAAAATTAATATCAGTTAGTAAAATGTGGTTCAATAAAATGAAAATAATATTTGGTTAATACTAACTTTTGACTTTTATTTACCACGGTTAAAAGTAAATAGCGTTATTAAGGGTAAAATGATTTTATAATTACCCTAGCACATAACCAAATTCTATTAGATAAATGAAATTCGACCCAAAAAAACCTTTAGGAATAAAAAATTATCTTCTATGGTTTACATGGATATGATTAGAACATTTATTATTATTTTATTTAAAGAAGAGTTAAAAGTGTTAAATTCAATGTTTATGAACAAAACTATTTTTAATATAGTGTTATACAAAAGATAAATTAGTCTATAAAAATTCATTAGAAATATAAAAATATTTCCTATATAATGGAATTTTATTTATAATTTTTAGACATTAAATATTTTAATTTCTTTATGACACAATGATGATGTAGTAATTACTTTATTATTGAAATATTAAAATAATTTATATTATAAATATCTAAATAAATGTTAATTTAGGCTTATGATGAATTCCACTAACTTTCTTGGTTAATATTACATGTTTGGGCTGATTAGATAAATTTTGTTCAAAGTGATAAGGTTGTTATGGCTTTCACAAAAACAAAATACCAAATATTGTCAAAATTGACATAAATTAATTTATAAAACAAATATTGTATTATTGGTTGATATAATATTCCCAAAAATATATGGTTATTACAAATGGAATAAAAAATATTATATATGTCATTAATTATCCACTTGATGTTATCTTGGATGTTTAGACTATGTTTATGAACAATATAGTGTAAGAATACAAGAAGACACGGTAAAAGTTATACTATTTAACTAAGAGTTAAATCTAAAAGATAAGGTTAAAATAGAAACCTAAACTTGTATAAAACCTATTGGTTGAGATGTTTTAGACCCATAACCACCTAAGTCTCGAAATGAATACATTTGGATCCATTATAAACCAAAAAAATATTGTATAATATATTAATATTTTAATATTTTCCTAAAGTGACCCTCACCCCTATTATAAAAAGGCATTTCACCTTCTCTCAAAATCACACCTCCATAGCCATTTGCCTCGGCCAACCCCTGACCAAATGTCCTCCCAAATTCCCTCACATCAACCTATAGTAATTACTTTGTTCATAAAGCCAATCTAATGAGCACTTTTGGTCAAGTCAAAAGAAACCACCCGAACAAGAGGTAATAATTTCACCACCCTCTTTCAAGTTCTTTTATATTTCCACTTAATATTTCTTTGTTGTTTCCATACCAAAATAATAACTCCCGTACCTCCTACATACTGTGATGTGACGATAAATATGATACAACCATAATCATTATTCTATCCATCCTATAAATGATAAAGTCACCATACAAGTGTATGTACGGCTTACCGTCTCCACGTCGTGGTGTAGATTGTTATTAAAACACTTCATTATTTGGATGAGTATAATAATGAGTATAACAGATGTAAATAATTCATATAAAATGTTAATGATTCTTTATATATGATATACCATCCAATTACATACGATCTGACCATCAATATAATGATATTGTCGATCGTGAGTACGTACGGATTACGATCTCCACGGCGCGATGAGATTCATTCTCACTTTCACCATTCAAAAATGATTATAAAAATATGCATTATTAATAAGTATGTAATATATGACATAATAATTCCACTGGAGATATATATATATATATATATGTATGTATGTATGTATGTATGTACTAACTTATATATTATCAACTTACTTCTATTCAATACGATATTAAAACAGAAACAACGTTTATGCGTACGTATGACCTACCATCTCCATAAGCGGTGTCTTCCATTTCATATATCTATCTATTATAAATATTTATATTCTAAATATATATGATATATAAATCATGGTTTATATTATAGAAGAATTTAAATCGTGATCTAAATGATTTGATCATGAATAACAAGTTAAAACATGTATGATAAAAAAAGCGACTATTATCCCAAATGATAATTTAACCTGGAAGTCGTTATTAAATGGGTAGTATAAAGTCATAAATGAATCTTATATGATATTAAAAATTAATATAGTTCTGGTATAATTTAATAACATATCATGGTCATTATACACGGGGTTAAATGTACCCTCAAACAAAGGAAAGTGCAAGGTGAAGGTTAATTCCTCAATCACATTATTATTCGGGATTACCTGAAAATTATTGTTTATTTTATAAAGCCGGCTTAGGGGTGTCCAGTGCCCAGCAAAACAGATCCAGCAAACCATAAAAGAGTACAACTAAGGAGCACAAAATTAAAAGTCATAGTACCCGAAGTCTTCACCGCATCCCAAACTCGATTTCTCTTCCCCAGTGGCTGATTCCCACTCCGGGCTTCTCCAGAAACTTGCACTATGAACGCGATTTATAAGATTCTCCAGGGCAGCCATGTCTAGCAAAGTCTTCTTAATCCCGCTGCCTTTCTTGATTGCAAGGGTCACCTGCTTCTCCCTTTTTGAAGCAGATCGGGTCCGCATTGGGTGCGAGAGATAGGAATAGTCCTTCCTTGATCTCCTATTTGTAGTTACTGCCAACATTGTTTCCCCTGCAAATTCTTTCTGAGTCCCCTGTTGAACAATCTCACTGAAGGACCAACAACCCGGAGCACTCTGGATTTCCTTACCTTTATAATTCTCTTTTCCCACTCTAGGCTGCTCAAAGATGCAGTCCCTCCTTTGTCCTGGCGTTCTATTCTCACTCAAAGGTAGCCGCACATCCTCTAAAGGAGTGTCCACCACGTCCATGGAGTGTGCCTATGTCCTAAAACCACCAGCCTGTGGGTTTCCAGACCTCTGGTCTGCACCTACCATCAGAGAGTCTCTCGTGGCCAAATTGGGGATGCTATGGACATCGTGGTTCTGACCCAAGACATCCCCTGATTGAACCTCCTCCAGCTCCTTACCTTGGCTATCCTGTTTAGTAACCAGTACACCAGATTGTTGGTTGCCCAAAACCACCAACTCATCCCCCTTCCCTGTAGCCTCCTCCTCCTCAATTTCTTCAGCCAATAACTCCTCGGACAGACCATTAAACCTGTTACTTAATGAAATAAAAGGGGTAGCCAAAGGGACAGACAATTATTCGGGATTTATTATGGGTAAGTTTTTACTGGGAAATATTTATTATCCAAGTAGATGCGTCATAAAAGTGTTTTCAGTGGGATTATTTTTAATTTACTATTTTATTAAAACATTGTTTTAAATGTTTTAAATATTTATTTTTCTAAATCATTCTCATTAATATCAATGTTTCTAAAATGGGTTTTAAGGATTTATTTATATAGACATCAATGTTTTTAAAATGTTAATTCCATTTAAAAGATTTAAAGTGGTGTGGGACACGTTGATTCAAAAATATCATTAAATTTATTCCTTTCTAAATTGTGTGAATTTTAAATGTTTTCATGAAAAATGGATATTTCTCTCAAAGTGTTTTATAAGTCATTTTCATCTATGTCAACATCCTTTGATGGATTTTAAAATTGTTTGATGTTGATTTATTATGATACAAATCTTCCATATTTTATTGAAGGTTTTTTTATATGTTTTACTATGGATGTGCTATTTTTATACAATTCGTGGTTTATGGTTAATGTTATGACATTTCGTATTCTTGTTCTTATATGAATGTTTATGTTATGTTTCAACCTTTTTTTATGAGGAATGTATTAGGAATAGTAAGTGACGGGTGGAGCCCGCTATAGCTCCTTGATGCATCGATAGGTCTCATGATACAATTAGACATGGAATTGGTTGGGGCCTTTCCCAATTTGATATATGATTTTGGCCGAGGCCTTAATCATTTTTAGACGTCTTGTCCGAGGCCGTGTCAAAATCTTTCAGAATTTAGAACATTATACATTCCCTCATTATGAAAATAATATTGATTGTTCATGTTGTTATTAGAATAGTATAATACCCATGACAATGTTTTAATATGTAATTATTTACTCAGATCATATTTCTGGCATTATGTTGTCATGTTTTTTATTTTTAAAGGAATGTGTTTTCAATTATTCACCTTGCCTATTGTTTATGTTTTCTTCAGCTAAACTTGTTACCTTTCTTGAGCATCTGATCTCACCCCTTTCTTATTTTTTATTTTCCTAGGATTTCAAATAAGTGTATTATGATAGATATACATGGTTAAGATAAATGGGAATAATGGTGTTCTCAAAAAACTATATATGCTATTTTTTATGTTTGAAATTTTAATGTGAAGTGGATGTATGTAATCTATTTCCAAGACTGCTAAACTGATCAGTCATTTAAGACATGATTTCCTTATATACTTCCAATGTATTAAAATAATACACCGACTCTGGGTAACTGGGGTTGGGGTATTACATAAACACATAATGTTTATTTATGGGGATCCCGCTCAGCGCAGAAACCGAATTCACCACACTCTATTATTTTATTTTGAACCTAGGTAAAATGCTCCATTTCGACCACAAAAAAAGTCTCAGATTTTCATTCCAAGACTCAGTTCAAAATAAATTAGAAAATAATTCTAGGGATAAAAATCACTAGGTGATTATTCATAATGATGATATTCCCCCGGGAGACTTTTTCCACTATAATCCGGCACCGACTAAGCTTATACCCCTTGTAGGGTAAAAAGAAATCTCTAGACTCAAATATGTCAACATATTTTTGAACCAAGTTACCTTTTGAGAGATATTTTGGTTAGACATATTAAATAAATGAATGAATGAATTAATTCATCCATTTAAAATACCACTAATGAGCGAGGGGTCCGAACATCCCACTCTGATATATTTTAGGTCATGCCTATGGTAAAAAAACATTCCATACCCAATCATAGTATTAGATTTATAATTTGATCAACCATTTAAGAGATCCTCCATTTTTATTATGTGAATAGTGCAATAACACTTAAAATGTATGTATAATTTATTTCTGGGCACACCTGGATTCATAACAGCATGTTGTCTCAATGAATGGATCTGGATATATATGTAGAAATATTCCATATTCTTATAATGTAAAAAACCAGAACTCTAGATCTATAGTTATTTATGTTTTTGTTTCCCTTGATTATAAATTTCACAGAATGTTAAGAACATTGATTAATTTGAATATATCCACAACTAGAAAAAGAAAATATATATACATCAATAAAATTATAAAGTTTTAATGAATAATTTAAAGAGATAGGGTCTTAGATGTTTATAAAATGATCACCCCTCATCAATTCAGCCTTAGAATGTGTAATATTACCTTTTAATAAAATAGAAGAGGGGATTCAAGAGTGGTTTCATGAAATCCGAGATACAATTTGTTTCCCTACCCACAAATTATCTTTCTACTCTCTTAATATGAGATGTTGGGGTTATCATTTCCAACATTTACCACATAGTGGTTGAAGTCTCAAAAACCAATGTAAGGTATTTACTAGAGAATCCACTTTCAAGTTCCTCATGAATTAATCAATATATTTCACATAAGTAGAGAGTTTTCAATTAAATGGTTTATAAATCTATAATTTCATTATTTTAATACACATTTGTATGTTACAATCAAATAATAGAAGGATATGAAGACTATTAATATTGTAAAAGGTGTTTAAATAGTGATCTAACTGACTAAAAACATTTTCTTCCAAATGATGGAAGGATAGTTCATGGGTCTGGAATAAAAAATATAAGTTAGGGGAATTGAGAAATGTTTCCATCATCATCTTCTCAAGTGAACTTCTAACTACTGTATAATGAAACAAAATATTAAAGATGAAAAATATTTACATTAATAGGATGAACCATCGTGCTCTAACATTTAAACTTTATCTTTAACTGATCAATCATCACCCCATGAAAATTGGGGTGATGAGTTATTTTAGAGATGGGTTACCATCATGAAAAACCACACAATTATTTTCCAAAAATCCTCAAGATTAATACATTCATTATATTTATTATTGGTTGATGTGATATTCTTTTAATGATTAAATATTTTATAGCTCCAGTCAATAAACTCATAATATAAATTTGGATTCTAGTAGTTTAAATACCCAATAGTGTATTAACCCATATTATAGTAGTATATAGGTGGTTATTACTTTATAACATTTCCATTGGAGACAAATAATCACTTCATAGAGATAAAAATAGTTTATTAGAGTTGGTAATCTTAAAACATACATGAATTTGAAATAAAATTGATGAAATAAAATATATAAATTTTTTTTATTTGAATATTACATAACCCCCTATAGAATATCCATGAATATTTATCATTGTACAGATTAGGACATAATAAAGAATGGAAACATAGAAAGGGTGTTCTTAGATTCTATGTAAGGGTTATGCTCAGTATAGAATATCTTGAATAAATAAATAATAATCAATATGGAAATAAAAATAACTAAAAACATTTAATATTTAATTGATATATTATAGAAGTAGAATAGTATTTCTAGAATATACGATGGTAAAATAGTTCCATATAAATAATATTATGAGATAAAATTAAATAAGTCTGTATCATAACTATTCAAATAATCCCATGGTTAAGAATAAATTATTTTATATTGATAGAATATATAATATTTAACATTGAAAACATACAATGGAGGACATTGTCCAAGACATCTAGAATTACCATCTGTTCCTTATTCCAAGACATCTACATAATTCTTTATGTCCTTAGTCATATACCTAATATAATTTCAGTCATTATAACATTTTATAAATTAATAGGATATATTATTAAAGTCCACACATGTTCATTAATATGTGAAATTCATTCATCGTATGAATGAACAATAAAACACAATAATCATGCCTCAAAAATATAAAATAGTTAATATTAGAAGAAATATAATAGGAAATATTAATATATTCCCCCATAAAATTGACCACAAACCATCTATAAAAATATTTTTGATGTTATCATTGGATTATATCCTCTATAGATTATAATTTCCCATAATGGAAGATTATATAAATTAAAATACTTTATAAAGATCAGTGGTAACAATCCTAAGAAAAATAGACTTTTCATATAGTAATAATTTACATAAAATATAAAAATATACTAAATATTAACGTTTTTTATTTAAAATAAACTATATAACTTTTAATGTAATCCTTATATCCTTGATTGAGCATAATTGATGTAATTTCCCATCATTATATACTAGTTTAAAAAATTCAGTCATATTTTTATCAAAAGTGAAGATGTACCGCATTAAAAAAATGAGAAGAATGTACTTGCAAAAAAAGTTTATAAAAATAAAATCATGGATACATATTTCTTCAATAATTCAATTCATAATATTAAAAAAATTCTTTATAACATATTTTATAAAAAATGGACATTGTGATGTAAATTTTTCCTTTTCCATGTTAAGAAAATGTGTTCATTTTCCAAATAAAAATATTTTCCCATCCTCAGAACCTAATGGGTTGCTAATTATAGGAAAACTTCAATTTTATAGAAATAACCAAAGTATAAGAAAATATATTTGTCTTAATATATAATGACAAAGTAATTCCCTATATGGAGACTTAAACCTAAATAATTCTAAATATTTATTTGAGTGTGAAATAAAACATTATTATTTTGATTATATTTGAACCAAATTTCCCATTAAAAAATTAATTCAAATAAAATATAAATTTAAAAGAATAATAAAATATTCAATATTTAAATTATTATTTGTTAATTGAATTGAAATCATAAAAAAGGATAGTTCAGTAACAGAACATATGTCTCAAAGAAGATAATTGGAGACAAAGATCCCCTAACTAAGGTCTGACATACTTCATACACGTTTATAAAAAAACATAATAAATACATATTTCTTATACATATATTTAATAACCATAATCCTATATATCATAACATATATTATTTTATTCAAAATTTTGGAATATTTTTATTAAATTTTATTTTCTAAAATCATTATTCTAGGTGATAGGTGAATTGTTTTTCTTGTATTTTTTTGTTCGATGGTTCTATTCAATGTTAATTGATAATATTTCTATCATAGATAAAATATTAATCATGTTATAAATATCATAGATTGTAATTATATTTTTATCTATATTATTCCATATAATATAGTTATATAGAAAATAACATCATTCATATAGATGGTTGGTCATATATATGCATGAAAATTTTCCCACTTTTTCAATAGATGAAATGAAATAAAATCTGAAAATATTTCACAAAAAAAAAATTAAAATATCAAATATAAAATATATATGTTTTAAAACATTATTTTTCACAATAAATATAATGTTGAAATGAAAAAATAATAATATTATTGCATTGATATGGTCGTGTACACGTACACAAAATCAATGTTATCATTTTCTAACATATTGGAAGGTAAGCAGGTAAATATGATTTAATATTTCTAGAAGAATATTTATTTCATAAATATCTTAAAAACCTTTAAATACTTCATAAAACTCATTCATAAAATATATTGATGAAAATTCAATTTCATCTCTAAGTGGAGACAATAATCTGGTTGTATGCATGACCAAAAACTTCAGTTACCGTTTAAAGGGAAAGTGCATAGATAATGGTGGTTTAATAAAAAAATATCATTTAAATATACTTATTAAGTAGAATTTATTTTTTAATGATAAATACAAATTTTTTAGAAGTTTGAAAATAATAATTAAAAGGAATGTGATTGATTAAGGTAATCCAATCTTCTTTGAAAAAACTCCATTATAACTCCTATGGCGGACCAAAGGTGTGGTATTTTTGGAAGATCACCACATATATAATTTTTCTATGGAATTTTTATAATACATTTTATGGTTTTTTAATCTAATAGTGTCAATTTTATGTTAATATAAGAAAATACCTAGCCTCGTTTGTAATTTATGGGATGAGTAGTCAAGGAATTTCTTATCAAATTAAAATAAATAAAATTCATCCTATAGAATGATACTAAAAATGAATATATAAGGTACTATATTCTTGAATTCTAAAAAAATCCAATTTGGATATGTTTAGGTGTTGTTTTAAACAATAAATTTTGGTATAACCCCTAGTAAACCTCTTTTATCATTTACTTCAATATCTTTTTTTCACAGTTAATGGGATATAATTTTACATGTTATGTGAATACTTGCTCATAATTTCAAAAGAGTTTAAATGTTAGACTATATATTATCCACAATTTCCCCTTTCATGACTCGTATGATTATAAAATATAATGAAATATTATTTTCATAGTATATTTTTAATTCCTCTTCTGATGTATTCATTCATCATGACATAAAACACCCTCGTAAAATGTTGAAATTAAAATAAATTCATTTTAGACATCTATAAAATTTAATATTTATAAATAAAATTTAATATACTCTATAACACAATCAAATTATGTTACTCATAATATTTTTAAAATCATTTATTTAATTTTTCTTTTAATCAAAGTTTTATTCTGTCAACTTTTCATAAAAGTTTATAATAAATATATATTTAAAAAAATTAAAATAAAATTACTATCCTGAAAATAATTTCATTATTCTAAAAATAAATAATAAATTATTTTCAAAACCATTTTTCCCAATGTGAACTCATAATATATATTTACCTGTAAGAGAGTGAATTTTGTATTTTGTATTTTATTAAATATAATATAGGTAATTTTTGTGGACAAGATTCCTATAAATATTCACACTTTTATCATAAGGTGACAATAGTCTATGTCCCCAGATTTAGTATTAATTAATTTGAGATATTATTTCCTCAAAATTGTGTTTTTACCTAGGTTTACCTGATTTACCCTATAACAAAGAGATAACATTTTCCATGGTTAATATTCATAAACCATTAGAATAAAAGGTGCCAATATACCAAATTTGATATCAGTAATTACTTATATGGAATCCATTTTGAAAAGTAAATTTCTATAAATGGAAGATAAGAAGTATATAATAATCTCACAAAAACGAAACTTACTTTTTTTGAAATAATTTTATTAAGAATAAATTTGAATTTTGTATTACCTCATACCAATAAAATATTTTATATGAATGTTATATTTTTTTTGAATATATTATATATATAAATTTACTCAATATATATCACCAATAGATAACTATTTATTATATTAATTTAATAACACATTGTTTTCATCTAAAGAGTTGATTTAAAATTTTTTTTTATATATAAAATGCATTTCTAACAAATTCCTCATTAAAATTTATTCTAAGGAACATAATTAGATTATTTATAATAGAATTTATACAATTGAATATTTTGACTATTGGAAAAGAAAATGTAGCTTTTACATTATTAGAAAAGAAATACTATTCTAAATAAAAATAATTGGTCGTATATATGAGTGATTGAATCCCAAAGGACTGAAATGATTTTTACTAATGGTAAACAAGATACATACTTGAATTTCACATAAAATTGAAAATATAAAATTATAAAAAAAATATTTTTTTGGGAATATTTATTCTCTCTACAATTTCCTTGAATATTCAACATAAAAAACATCATGAAATATTGGAGAACAAAATCATTTAAAGGGTGAGATGAGATGCTCTGTAAGGGTTACGATTAGTGAAATCTATCTTTAATAAATAATGAATAATTATAAGAACATGAATTTTGTATAAGTAATGGATCCTTTAAATTTATGTTTCAAATTAGTTTTTTACAATAATATAATTATTGAAGACTATATGGAATGATTTAAAAGTTATTGGGGCTTATTCAGAGCCTATATCTATAGTGTTTAGAATAACATTTTTTTGAGTGCGATTGGGGCATGGTGGGGTCAAACCATTTAGCTCAATTATGTGGCCAAAGAGTAAAATAATGGTTGGTTAAACCATTGGAGTAGGTCCACATGTCCATGATATATGGTGTAGACCTTTTGCATATTTGAAACACGTAGTTGGTGCACTGATTGTTTAATTGTGTGCCTAGACTTGTGAGGTTGGGTGGCTTTTGGAATGACTGTGAATGGGAAAAACATGGTTAATATGACCATGAACTATGTTATGTAAATGATATCACATTATTGAAAGTACATGAGAATTGTCAGCACATGGTTACTCTAGTCATGAAACCCCTTTTGAAATATCAAATTACATTTTCCCCTATATTCATTTTAAAACTAAAAACCCTATTATCACTACTTTTACATTACAATAGCCACTATGAGATCTCCTTGTCTCAATCTTCAAAGTCCTTATTCCCACACCATCATTTGATTATCGATTCTACTATAGATGGAAACGTTTGATCTATCTATGTAAGATATTAAATCCACTCCCTCCAATTATCCTTTTCATTTTCCTTATAGAACACTAAATCCATGAGAAATAATAAACCCTATTTTGCAGTTATTAAATTATTTCTATATTTCCTCTAACACAATCTCTGATTAAAGGTAAATAATGGATAAGGACATTACTACCCTTCATAGTTTTATGGATTAATTCTTTTCCCTGAATGTGGAGTTGGTTAACTATATCATAGTAGTGCCATGCGATCTGCAATCCATCTGTCACTTCATAAAATGATTTATTATTAATTAAATGTCTTGTCCCTCAACTATGGGACACCTAAGTCTAGTCAACACTATTCTTGTTTATGAATCTAAATTAGAAACACCACTTACGTGTGTTGTCAAATTAGACAAATGATAAAATTATTTTTATTTAATCGAAGCAATATAGAAGTTTTTACCATTTTCACTTGAATTAGGCATATTTTAAATTTTATAATAAAATGGATAATAAATGAAACTACAGGTGGAATAGTAAGAACACTTCCCAAGGAATTTCTCATTATCTAATATTATTTAGTATTCCTTTATAATGAGTTGGAAAAATTCATTTAAATTTGTGGTTTAATTGAATGGATAGATTTTGTCCCATGGACATTCATTATATCATGATAAGGGAAATTCACAGATTCCCAATCAGAACACAAAATGTGGGATTATTATGATTATTTAATTTAATTGAAATATAAATTAAATTAAATTATTTTTAGGGTGACACATGGATTCTTATATGGAGTTCCTTGGATGGACTGACCAACTATGTGGACATATATTATTCCATGAGTGATACTTGGTCTCACTATCTAGAATGGAAAGGAAATGAATAGAGGGAAGTAAATTCTAATTTTCTGTATGTCAGAAATGGATCCCATATATTGATTGACATGGTGATACATAGGTTCCAAAAAAGTATTTCATGGATGATATCAAAGGGAATTGGATTTATTGTACACCTAGAGAGATAAATTCCCATAATGTGAAATGAATTTAATAAGATCAAGATTCAATTAAATTAATTAAATTACATGTCTTCCATGTTAAAAACAACACTTGTATTTAATCAATTTCTTCAATACATTATGTCCATGTTTCAAATCCTTATTTAAATCATAATTTTCACCTGACATGTACATCCTTTATATTGAAATGATATGTAGGTGACTCCATGGAGATGAACCTCATTTCTGAATCCTATTATTTAAATTAACTTATAAATCATAATCATTCATAAATCTACTATCAGAGGATAAAGGTGGTATCATTGAATGGAATAAAAATGGGATGACCTAGTTGGAATTGGTATTCTTCACTTTATTTACTACTTCTATTATTCTACATGCATGATACTTCACTGTATACTAATAAACTATGTAGAATATGACACTGTTGGTCTTGGCCTATAGAGTTTTACAAACATCATATTAATGTGGTTTTTTGGAATGCAGGATGACTTCATGGTTGTAGTTAGGGATAATGATATTGGAACATATATATGAAGCTATTCTTTTTTTTACTTTAATAGAGTATAATATTAGAGTACCAAGAATATTCTTAGTATTTATTAGTGATAGATTTTGTTTTTTTTTTCATTTTATAATATCATCTTCTATTCGACTAATCCTCTACTCCCATGTTATACAATGTTGTTAAATAATTCATAAATTATCATAATCTTATATATATGTTATTAGATGTGGTTCATATTATTGTTATTCATATCTGATTATTACAATTGTATTATTTGTCTTCCATAATTTCAATATATATTCCATTATTACTGATTTGGATACATTTTCATTTAGTATACTAATGTTCTTCCCTAGAATCTTGAGGGTATAGTTTCCCAAACATGCTATCAAAGAACCTTGGATCTATTTGGATGACTATGTCAAAAAAGGAATCATTAATGAGGGTATATATCTCACCAACATGGTCACATATTAAAAAAAAGACCTAGAAGGTCACAAAGTGATATGATAGAGAATATTTTCATTTTGTCTTACAATTTTTGTATTGGAATATAGTTTAATGGTAATGTTTTTGAATTTGGTTATGAGACTACTACATATTTTAGTCATCATAAGAACTAGTAGATGGGAAATTACATGTTGTGGGAGTTGTTGTTTTGGAATTATCCTAAAAAGTATTTATTGATTTTACCATTGGGTGAAACACATGAATGTTGGATTTAATTATTTTGATGATTCCCATTCTACATCGGGCGTATAGTGTAATGGATTTTTTTTATCATGTATCACTATAGAAACCTATGTATTTTCATTCCATATATATTATTTGCCACATTTATATTATAATTTCTATTTATTGATTCTTATTAATTGTGCATTGAAGATTATATTTGTAAATATTATAATATTTATTGAAAGGATAAAATAATATTATTAATTATAGTTTTTACCACAATCTAAATGGTTATTTTTTCAGAATATCTTTTTGGTGGTACATTAATTAACTAATTATAGTACATTTAAGTTGTGTACCATTTATTACCTCAGGTGAAATGTTAGTTAGTTAGGATTTCATTGATGTTAATTTAAATATATAAATATAAAACATCCATAAATTGATAACTAATATCCATATATATAGAATCCCCTAACCCAATAGCCTGAAGTCGGTGTCATAAAACAAAAAATTTACACGAGATTCATGAAATCACATCCTTAATGACAAAATACTTTATTAGTCTTAATAAACAATACATATAATTGATTCTTTTAAAAAAATTGAATCTATATTTTAGGAAATTATTTTATTTATTTTTAGAATAAAATTATTCCCTCCAGAATATCCCCATATATCAATCATAATAAAATTAAGAGATTCCTAAGAAATAAAACAAAATTAGGATAAACTAAAATTCTTAGTAATAGTGAATAAATAGGAAACTATGAAGAATCATTAAAAATAACTAATATGAAATAGTAAATAAATAAACACACAGTTCATTAAAATAATATAGGAATCATGACATGATACATCTGATACAATATGGTAGGGTAAATATAAAATAACGCATTCCATTTAAATATAATGATTATCAAAGTACAAAAAAGAATAACTAAAATGGAAAGATAAAAAACTTAAAACACTTTCCATTTAATCAATATCATGAATTAAAAAAATTGAATAAGCACTAATTAATATTTCAAATTTAATAAATTGGAACACATGAAATTTAATTAGCATTACAATCATAGTATGTTAAATAATAATAAATAAATAAATGTAAATAACTAAAAACACATTCCATTTTATCAATATCACGACTAACATAACTGGATAATGAATTATCAATGTGGAAAGCTAAATAACTGAACAATTATTCTGTTTAATAAATACTAAGAGAATGAAATTAATACATAGATAATATCATGTGAAAGAAAAATGCATAATAAAAATACAATTAGTAATGATGTAAATGATTATTTACTGGATATCATGTTTCCCAAGAATATTATTATTATAACATAAATACCTATTACATGATCATTTCAGACGTACTACTATCAATACATTACACAAGGCAGTTTGAAAATATACGGAGACAAATTTGATGGGTTTTTTTAAAATTATTTTCATTAATTATAAAATAGATGCATTAAAAGGATTTATTTTAATTGTCCCAACTGTTGGGTCGGAGAAAAACGGGAAGGATGGCAAGAGGGGGGGTGAATTGCCTTTTAAAAAATGATTAACAAATTAAAATCAAAGTGAAATCAAAGTATGTGCAGCGGAAAATAAAAGAGGCAATCACACAAGAAATTGTTAACGGAGTTCGGCCAAAACCCGGCCTACGTCTCCGCTCCCAACTAAACCGTTGAGAGATTCCTACCGCTTGCTTTTCAATGGTTTTAGCAAGAAACCCACTAGGCTTTGAGGTAGCACTAGGACCTATTACAGCTTGCTTTTGGTGGTTAAGCAAGAACCCACTTGCTTTTGATGGTTGAGCAAGAACCCACTATCCTTCTTACAGGTGAAGGATAACTCACCTATGTCTCAAGCTATTTAAAGGAAAGCTTGACAACCTTTTCACACCTTAATGGTGATGTGAAACCCAAAAGAAAGAGGGGATGAGAAAGAGTTTGGGGTTTGTAGGCACAAACCCAATTTTAATGCTCAAAATATATAAAGCAAGAAAAACCGCGATTGAGGAAGACTTGGGCGCCAAAGTATGATGGAGTTGATGTAGCGTGCTCTCCCAAGCTTCTTGAGGTGCTCCTTGGATTGGAAATTGGTTGGAGCACTTGAGGATCCTTGAAGGTGGAGCGCCGGAGGTTCGCCAAATGTTCAACAATATGTCCGAGCGCTTGGTATATGATCCGGGTGGTGTCCGGGGCTTCCTTGGCCTTTATTTATAGGCATGGAACCCTTGGGGAGTCTTCGGAGCCGTTGTAAAGGGCCTCAGAGCCGTTGGAGGCCAAAAGAGGGTTGACTGGTCAAAGCCAACGGCTAGTTTGACTGGGCTACCGGCAGGCCGGTGCAGGGCCACCGGCTGGCCGGTGCCTTGGATGTTGAGAAGGCCTTCTGCCCAGGCAGCACCGGCTAACCGGTGCCAGAGCCACCGGCTGGCCGGTGGGAAGACAGTAGCTGGCACTGTTTCATCAGGTTGCCACCGGCTGGCCGGTGACAGAGCCACCGGCTGACCGGTGGAACCTGGCAGTGGGCAATGCCTCTGCCAGGTCCACCGGCTGGCCGGTGATATCACACCGGTTGGCCGGTGGACTGAATTTCAGTCCACTTCTTGTCCATTCTTGGGCCAATCCTTTGTCAATCTTTTGCCCATCATTCACAACACTTAAAAACAAGGTTAAACACATATGAAAGTGATTGTGATCATGAAAATCAAAGAGTGTGGGGTACAACAATCTCCCCCTATTTTGATGATCACAATCACTTATCTAAGCAATGTAAAAACTAAAATGAAAGGCATGCTTTAAATGATAAATTGAAAATAAATACTAAGCATGAGAGAAAAGATTCTCCCCCAATCAATCAAGAAATTTCTCCCCCTTTGTGATTATCAAAATAGCACGGGGCATAAAACTTGATTGAGGGAAAGCGTTGAAAAACAAGATGGAGATTTGAAAAATCAATTGAGATTTTTGAAATTGAAATGAAAATTTGAATGAAGAAATTGAATAGCAATTTAAAAGATTTGAAATTAAAAAATTTGAAACCAAGTTTTGAAATTGAAAGTTTGAAATGAAAATTTTTAATAAATCAAAAATGCTTAAACAAACCTGACTCCCCCTAAATAAAACAACAAATCACCGGGGAGAGGTGTTTTGAAAAGAGACAATTTTAGGCCCGGAGAGACTCGCTAAGAGGGATTTTTCAATCCACACTTGCCTTGTAGCGGGTCTTCTCCTATAGAATTCATCCGAATAAAAAATCGATTTGGGCCTACCATACCGGGCATTTTTGCAATTACACTCATAAATGAGGTGCCCGGGTTTTTTACAATAATTGCAAAATTTAAAACAAGAGCTCCCCCTTACAAAAACAGTGGGTGCATGGGAGGAGGAAGCTTGCTTGGAATAGCCAAGCCCTTGGGTGGTTCGGGAAACGCGTTGGGAACCAAGTAAATTGTTCAAATTTTGTTCCCCTTGGGTGAACTGGGCTAGAGTTTCTCTAAGATCTTTGATGGTTGATTCCAAAGAATCAACACTGGGGAAATTTTGGATTTTTAGGGAGAGTTCCTCCTTCTCTTTGAGAAGTTGGTATTTTTCGGAGGAAAGCTTTTTGAAATTCTTTTTTAAAGCAACAAATTTTGAAGAGAGTTCATGAAAACCATTTTCAAGTTGGTCTCGCACATGTTGGAGTTCTTCATATGATAAATGATTAAAAGAATTTGAAGATGAGGACGAGGATGAGGAATCAGAAGAAGTTACCTCGTGAAATGCCATTAGGCATTTTGTACCTTGGTCGCTCGAGGAGGAGGAGGATGATGAAGAGGAGGTGTCACTCCATGTCGCCTTGAGGACCTTTTTCTTTCCTTTTTCCTTTTGCGTGGCCCGTTTCTTGTTGAGTGGGCAATCGGGCTTGTAATGCCCTTTTTGGCCACACCCGTAGCATTTCACCTTGGGCTCGGATTTTTCGGTGGGTTCTTGCTTTCAGTGCTTGCGGGATTTCTTCTTCTTGTGCTTCTTCATAAACTTGTGCATTTGGCGGGTGAGATTCTCCATTTCCGAATCGCCGCTTGAAGATGAAGAAGATGAAGAGGATGATGAGGAGGAGCTTTCTTCCTTTTGTACCTTGAGGGCGATGTTCTTTGGATTTTTGATAGGGGTGCCCTCCTTTTGTGCTTGCCTCCTCATTGTGATCTCGTACGTCATTAGAGATCCGATGAGTTCTTTGACCGGCATGTTTTTGACATCCTTAGCTTCTTGGATTGCCGTCACTTTAGGTGCCCATGAGCTCGAAAGGACCCATAGGATCTTCTTCACCATGGTTTCAGCTGAAACAACATCACCAAGAGATTTTCTACCATTGCACACGTCAGTAAAGCGTGTAAACATTTCAGAAATAGACTCATTTGGATGCATTGAAAATGATTCAAAGTCTTGTCTATACATATCTAATCTAGTATATTTGACTTTATTAGTGCCTTCATGGGTCACTTCTAAAAGCTTCCAAATTTCATGTGAAGTGGTGCAAGTGGACACTCGATTGAATTCATTCCTATCTAACCCGCAATGAAGAACATTAATGGCTTTGCCATCAAGCTCGAAATTCTTAATATCGGCCGGGGTCCATTTGGATTCGTCGGGGGAAGACAAAGTATAACCTTGCATGACAATTTTGTAAATAGGATATCCTATGCTTCTTAAAAAAGTGGTCATGCGGGTTTTCCAATAATTATAGTCGGTCCCATCAAAAAATGGAGCCCGACCCAATGAGTAGCCCTCGGGGGCGAAAGAGGTAGATGCCATCACAAAGGATCTTTTATTTGAAACCGGTAAGGGAATTATTCAAATACTCCCTCTGATACCAATTGTTGGGTCGGAGAAAAACGGGAAGGATGGCAAGAGGGGTGGGGGGGGGGGTGAATTTCCTTTTAAAAAATGATTAATAAATTAAAATCAAAGTGAAATCAAAGTATGTGCAGCGGAAAATAAAAGAGGCAATCACACAAGAAATTGTTAACGGAGTTCGGCCAAAACCCGGCCTACGTCTCCGCTCCCAACTAAACCGTTGAGAGATTCCTACCGCTTTCTTTTCAATGGTTTTAGCAAGAAACCCACTAGGATTTGAGGTAGCACTAGGACCTATTACAGCTTGCTTTTGGTGGTTAAGCAAGAACCCACTTGCTTTTGATGGTTGAGCAAGAACCCACTATCCTTCTTACAGGTGAAGGATAGCTCACCTATGTCTCAAGCTATTTAAAGGAAACCTTGACAACCTTTTCACACCTTAATGGTGATGTGAAACCCAAAAGAAAGAGGGGATGAGAAAGAGTTTGGGGTTTGTAGGCACAAACCCAATTTTAAAGCTCAAAATATATAAAGCAAGAAAAACCGTGATTGAGGAAGACTTGGGTGCCAAAGTATGATGGAGTTGATGTAGCGTGCTCTCCCAAGCTTCTTGAGGTGCTCCTTGGATTGGAAATTGGTTGGATCACTTGAGGATCCTTGAAGGTGGAGCGCCGGAGGTTCGCCAAATGTTCAACAATATGTCCGAGCGCTTGGTATATGATCCGGGTGGTGTCCGGGGCTTCCTTGGCCTTTATTTATAGGCATGGAACCCTTGGGGAGTCTTCGGAGCCGTTGTAAAGGGCCTCGGAGCCGTTGGAGGCCAAAAGAGGGTTGACTGGTCAAAGCCAACGGCTAGTTTGACTGGGCTACCGGCTGGCCGGTGCAGGGCCACCGGCTGGCCGGTGCCTTGGATGTTGAGAAGGCCTTCTGCCCAGGCAGCACCGGCTGGCCGGTGGGCAGACAGTAGCTGGCACTGTTTCATCAGGTTGCCACCGGCTGACCGGTGACAGAGCCACCGGTTGACCGGTGGAACCTGGCAGTGGGCAATGCCTCTGCCAGGTCCACCGGCTGGCCGGTGATATCACACCGGTTGGCCGGTGGACTGAATTTTAGTCCACTTCTTGTCCATTCTTGGGCCAATCCTTTGGCAATCTTTTGCCTATCATTCACAACACTTAAAAACAAGGTTAAACACATATGAAAGTGATTGTGATCATGAAAATCAAAGAGTGTGGGGTACAACACCAACCTCATTTCATACATGTCGAATTAATTCATCATATATCGAATAATAATTTGTAATTCCTAAATAATGTGCCTTACAAAAAAATCTACATTGAGTGAAAGAAACCAATTTTTCAATACTATCATAGTTAATAAAATAAATATAAATGTGAAATTCATGTGTATAATGGTACAACCTATGGAGAATAAAAATAAATTGTTCATTAAACAAATAAAAAAGTTACTTAAATTGTAATTCAAAAGTTAACAGTCTCTATCAGAATGAGATTGTGAAATAAATCATTAAGATGATAATAATGTTGATGTAAGAATTAATCTTTCAATTGGTTATATATATCAACATTAAATCCCCATAAAATAAGTTAAAATATTACGTCATATAATAAATAAAAATAATAAAAAATCATATATTATTAACATCAAAAAGGATGTAATATAACTCATTTAAAGTAAATTGTGTTATAGAATTAATTAAAATTTGGAAAAGTTAAATTCAAAATATCATTTGCTGAAATAATTGAAATTGAAACATAAAATTACAAGAATAATTGTTTATTCATGAAATTAAATGTTAATGTTGGGGTATATACACCATATAAGATAAAATTATGTCTATGAAATAATGATATGCCACGATGAAATGGAATTGATACAAAATCCTTTACATCACACTTCATTTAGGTTGAATTTGATTTAACATCATGTATAATGGTTCTAAAAATATTATTAACTAATAAAAGATACATATTAATATTTTTAATATCTTCTATTATCTTCTTATAAAATATTATCACCCATTTGATATTAGTCTTTCATTATTTCTATTATTTCAGGGGTTAATTTCTTTATTTTCTCATTCATTATTTTTTCATGAAAATTCATATTCTTGTACATATTATATTGTTCTATTATATCTATAATTATAATCATGAAATAATTATCATATTAATTATTTAATTATACCTATATTGAATCAATTTGTTGTTGTGATGAAAAGTGATTCACATCATTTTGTGAAGGTGGCAGTCCACATGTTTATAAACAATGTTATCGCCTTTTCAAGAAAGAAAATGAAATATATATATATATATATATATATTATCATTGTAGAATGATTAATATTTCATTAAATTCTTAATTATGGAAAATATATCACATATATATATATATTAACATTATCCTCATCACCTTCATTATAAAACTTTGTTGATGGACAAATCACATCGCTTTGGAAGGTCCACTATACGTACACATGAGGGATGTTATCATAACACCAAAGTAATAGAATTGTAAAATGGTAATAAATGATATAATTACTAAATAGGTATAAATATATTATAAATACCATATATATAATTTATATCCACAATCATTACTAGCCATGAGAGGTTGAATGGAAGACGAATGGCCTTTGTTCGTAAAGATGTAGTATATCTAAATAGAAACTTTAATATTAAATATGATATGAGGGAAGTGTGTTTCTTTTTAGGTAATAACCATATTATAACAATATACCTGGGTATTTATTTTTTAATTAGATCATTATTTTTAATAAAAATGCAAGGAGGTGGAGATATAAATTAAATAAAAATGCTTGATTAAAAACAATACCTCTTCTTCAGGTATCCTCATTTTGTCTTCACTAATTCATTCCTACGTATGTTTTCTAAATAAAATAATGCTTCTAAGATGAGGATAAATATGTTGATATGTGATTTTGGTAAGTATATTCCCAACTAATGTGGAATGATGTTGTGATGAAGTGCGGGGAGTGACATCTCTTTTATTGTTTAGGAGGAGTGAGAATCTTGTAAATACTCAAATGAATTCCTTTTTTGGAGGTAAGTATTAGATCGAGCTTCTCCAAAATAGATAATTAACGATTTTGATGGATGATATGGTCTATCCACACCTTTAAAAAACAATTAAATAGATGTTTTTATCAATTAATTCTTTAACTTATATTTGTTCTTTATTTTTACTATTTTTGATATTCACTATAGTAACTAATTTTTTAAACATGGTAATCTATCCATTAAGTCTAAATTATTGAGAGAAATATTAGTTAAATTAAACCCACATATTATAAATATTATATATTATTTATAAAATATAAATTCTATGTGTGTTGGAAATTAGTTTTAACACATGCATAAGAAATAAGAAAAAACACTACTATAACTGTAATTGTTCTAACCGAGTTTTTATTATTTAATGAAAAATAATGTCATTATAACAAAAAAATCGATAAATGAATGGAAAATATGTTATATTTAATAATACTTACTTATAATTTTATAGAATATAGTATTTCTATTAATGGTAAATTGTTTAATATATTGTTATTTATTATAAAATATCATTAATGTCAATTTTCATATTATTAATTTTAGTATAATATATAAAAAATAAATACAATGAAGAAATAAGAATATATAGTTTTAAAAAAAGTATAACATAGTATATTCATCAAAAAAATTAATTTGAATACAGTAATTTATTTAATTTTGATAACTTTTAATTTTTTTATTATCATTTAATTTTTAACAATTGTTAACTAAATAATTACTCTATTAGCATTATTAAGAATTTAATGCATTTATTTTATCTCAAAAATTAAATATAAATTATAATGATAAAAATATACTCATTTTTATTCCATAATAAATTTAATAATCTAATAAATGTTTTGGTTTTCCCTATCCCATGGAATTTTATATATTAAACATTTGAAAAGTATATTTTGGACTTTTTATTTACGTAGCTTATAATAAGGGTCACATTCACAAAATAGTTCCCCATGAAAATTTTAAATTATATCTTCATGTCTTTATGGGCCATATAAATCCAACCATTGGTTTTTGGACAATTAATATTTTATTTTCACCTATATTTTTTTATTTTAACCGCAAAGTGAATCAACTTTTACAAAAATCGAGGTAATAAAAGTTTACATTATTTAATATTAATTTAACTAAAAATTAAATTGATCTTATTTTAAATTAAAAGGAAAATTCATCCCAAATATACACACTATTTTTCCATGTAAAATTCACATTATTGGAAATATAGGATTTGATTTTATCCTATAGATAGGATGAGAAAATAGGTTTTTAATGATAAAATATCTAAAATTTTACAATGATTTTATAACAATATTAATTATGATAATTATTGAAATGGACTAAATTTCATTAATTGATATTATATTGATATAATTTATTGTTATAATTAATTTTAATTATCATTTATCCTCATAAGTAATTTTAAATAATATAAATTGTATGATTAAAATAAATTATTTTTTATATTAATAAAAATAACCTCTCAGAAAAATAAATGAAATTCCTCAAAAATTTTTTATATTCACGTTAATAAAATGAATAACATTTTATTATAAAATTAATTAAAGTGGTGTAAATAAATTATAAATTATGTGTTCAATTCACAACCAATCCACATTTTATAGAAATATTGTTTTTGAGAAATCATTTCGTTTTCATTTAATTGATTCTTATTTTATTTATAGTCATTATATAACTAAAAAATGTATGGATAATATATATTTTTCATATATTTGTTAATACTACTCATAAGTTTCATTCTAATGACAATGTAATTACTATTTTATTATATAATTATATTTATAATATATTTTCCTCTATAAAACTCATTCTTTCATGTAAAACATGATATAAAAGAATCTCAATGTTTTTTGTTATGTAAGATAAACTAAATTTATCATATTATTCAAGTCATCAATGAATTTATATTTATTATAAAGGAATTATATTTTAAAGTCATTGTTTGTAACATTTTTCCCTATATAAATAAATATTTTCCATTCAATTTAATCATGATATTGATATTCATGAATTTGATATTGGAATATAATTTTTTTTAAAAATGAAAATTGTAAAATGGTTTAAAATTTTTTTTCATAATATTTTAGAAAATGAATCGTAAGGTTTATTTCATATTACAAGGTTTCTATAGTAAATAATATTAGGGGGAAACAATGATATAGTCTTGTAGGAAAATCATGAATATTTATAGAGTGTAATTGAGGTTATTGATCATAGGTATTTGAATTATCAACTGAATGTTTAGGGTCCCACAACCATTAATCTATAATGATTTAAAAGGATATCTGATTCATCAGATATAAATCTTACAGGATAAATTTTTTGTTTCGATGTCATTTTCCATAATGTTTATTAATTCATTTACTATCTAAGAATATAGATAAATATACAAACCTTATATATTTCTATTGCATACGAAAATCGTCATCCATTGTTTGTGCTTTGATAAATTTAAAATTCTATACTTTATCCATCAAATGAATATCCAGAAATAATTTTTTTCCTAAAACACATAAAATCACTTTTAATGGAATATAATATCCATAAAAAACTGTGTATATATTTTACAATCTATTTCCGTAATATATATAGTTATACAAGGTAATAAAATATAATAAATTATTCTCCAAACATCTAATGTGACAAAAATGTTTCATCATTAATATTTGTAATCAATTTTTTTTACTAAAAACAATGACATAGTAACCAAAACATCATGTATATCGGTTGTAGGTTTGATACCCTTATCATATTTTTTATGGCTTTATGCCCTAATTCCTCTCATGATGTGATGAATTTTCACCCTTCATGTGGGATATACTTTTTCTAAAAATATACAAATATAATTCCTATAACAGTCCTGAATAATATGAATCATATCTTTGAAATAAGTGTAATCATTATGTAACCTTTTTTTTGGTTTTCAATAAAACACTTTTTTTACAGATTCTAATAATATCATTTGACTATTATTTCAATTTCTTTAGTGATCATATTACACATAATTGTTATAAATACCATTAACCATCATTATATAAAAGGTAATTAAATTATTCCAAAAATAATTTATTCCTCTAAAACATACAATTTTATTAAATTTCTCCCAAAATATCCTTAGTTGTCTCATTATTCCTATAACCAAAATACCATTTGTAAAAATACTTCTAAAATTTAATTTTTCAAATATGGATAAATAAATAATTCTTATGTTTTAGTTCCACATAGTCCCAACATGTTCTTGGGATTAACATTTATAAGCGTTTATTTACTCAGGTAATTCATAACTTCAACAAATTTATGAAAATTATATATCATTGGATCAATTGGGTGAGATTTATTACCTTATATCGTACTATTTATATTTCCTCATCAATAATTTTATTTATTCCCATAAAAAATATTCTACACTTAAAAAAAATTTATTTCACACAGAAATATTCTTATCAATCTATGTCACCATATGTGTAACCTAGGCCATTCATTTAAATATCAATTTAAATCTCTAATAATGGTAATAAGGAAAATGTTAAATATCTAAGGAATATCCCATGAGATTGTCAAACTAGGTCTTTAGTAAGGCTCATTTTCATGTACCAGGTAATGCACAAGTTAGGACCAACAATCCTCTTTAGAGTTACTACCCATATGCACCTTTGTTCTATATACAAACGAAATTATAATATCAAGATAGGGATGTATGTTAAGGAAAACCCACATAATATAAACCATAACAAATCATTTTTATGTTCTTCAATACTTACTCCAAAATTATTTCATAGGATTATGTTTCCTAATCTATGTATTCTTAAATATAGTTCTCATGGTCTCTACTAAAAAACCTATAAAAAAAATTACTGTGACCCCAAACCCAGTAGCCTGAAGACAATGTCTTACCTTAATACATTATTATAAGAAGCAAATAATCGCATCCCGATGGACAGAATAGATTATTAGTCTTAATAAACAAGACACATACTTGGGTATTGTATCACATTTCAATATATAAATTACAACATATTTTTTTTTGATTTCAAAAATAATATTATCCCCTCTATCACATCTTTGTTTATTAATCATATTACACATCATGAATTCCATATAAAGGGTAAAAAATAATGGTGATCTAAAATTTTTGCTTGGGGTTATATATAATGGGAAAAATAATCAATCAATATCCGTAATCCATCTAAAAGGGTAAATAACTGAACACACATTCACTTTAAATAACATTACTATCAATATAATATAAAGAAGAATCACTATGTAAAGGTAAATAAATGAAAATATATTCCATTTAAATAAAATGATTATAATGATAATATGAGGGATAATTAACATGGAATAGAAAATATATGAACATATGTGACATTTATAAAATATATTTAATAACATAACGAGATAGGTCATAAAAATAAGGAATGGTAAATAAATATGAAGAATATACATTCAAATAACATTAGAATCATGATAAGATATGGAATAATCAATATGTCAAGTAAAATAACTTAAAACACATGCTATTTAATCAATATATTTACTAACATAAGATGACAAGTTGTAATCAATATCGAATGGTATATAACTAAACATACATGTCATTCAATCAATAATCATAGAATTCAATCCAATCATTGATAATTTCATGTCAAAATATCATAGAAATAATTAATTATTAGAATCTTAATAAATGATATTCTCAATTATGAGACATCATGTTTTCTTGGAACATGATATCTTTAACATCTGGACCATTCAAAATATTGTATAAATCATCATATTATCAAGAATTTCAACAATATTATTTAAAACTTCTTAGTACAAACCTGAAGGTATTGTGGCCAACTAATTGTTTCTCTTGACATGACTGATGCATCAAGAGGATTTCTTTAAATGGTTACCTAGCCATGTCATAATTTTCTAAATAATTCCTCTTTTATAAAATATGCTATTTAATCAATAAATAATATTCCTTATCAAATATTTATATTCATCTATGAATATGGATGTATAAATATTTCACAAGATTATAAAATAAAATTCAATGCAAATTTTTTTTGTAAAATGATATATTGTTTGTGAAATACTTTTTTCCATGAAATATGATATCGATAAATAGGTAAAAGTTTGTGTCCAATGATAATATGATGGTGAAAATTTCATGGGGACCAAAAAACAAGCATGGAATAGATTTTCCATAATATTATTGTTCAATGATATCAAAAACCGTCCAAAGGAATAAAAAGGATGGTATCAACCCAACATATCCAATGTGGAGTAATAATGATGTGTTTTTTCATCTATGAATATAAATACCGTATAATGTTCTTTAAAATAATTCATAAGGAAAATATATTTTTCATTTTGAAAAACTTTTGGAAAATCCTTTTTTTATTTTTTAAAAATAATATTATGAAATCCTTTTTAATATATTAGAAAAATATTTTAAAACATATCTAGAAATCATGGTTTCAAAAGAAAACATTTTTATGACCAAAGAGAGAAATGTAGTTAAATTTTATTAACAATAATTTCTAATACAGTTTTTCGATGTATATAAGACTCGTAATATTACATGGAACGGATCCTGAATAACCATTTTAGAAAAAAATGGTTTTATTAAAAACTAATCTATTAACATCCTTTAACGTACAATAAAGAATAAACTAGCACGATTAGAAGAGATTCTGAAATAAATTGTTAAAATTATCATAATGTTGAAGTGAGAATCCCTCAATAAATCAATTTAATTTATAATATATAAATCCAAAAATAATAATTACAAATAAAAAATATTATAATATAATGTAATTATACAAAAAATGTTAGATTATTATTGATAAAGAGGATATAATGTAGCCCAAAGAAAATAAATTGTGTTGTAATATCCTTCACTAATTAGAAACATTGATTAAAAATACAGTAAGATGAAATAATTCTATTTGACACATAAAATTACATGATTAATGAATAATTTATTATATTACATTACATATGGCCTTTATAATAAAATCATAAAAGAAATTGGGTTTCAAAAATTAGGGATATTCCTCATCTAAATGAAATTGAGATGAACTAACTTGTATCAGGATTCCTTTTCGTTGAACATGCATTAAAAATATTTATAGAGGTTTCAAACATGTTATTAACTTATAATAAGACCATTATAATACTTATAATATCATATATGATCATCTTATAATACCTTATCACCCATTTGTTAATAATAATTCATTTTTTTATTTTTTCCCTTGTTAATTTCCTTAATCTATCGTTCATTAGTTATCATGAATGTTCCTAGTCATGAAAATACTATATATTTATATAATTTACATAATAATATTGATGAGAAAATTATCTTATTAATGAAACAAATAAATAAAATATTTTATATATTTTCTGTTGCGATGAAAATATAGTTACATCACTTCGTGAAGGCTGTAGTCCACTCAAAAATGAATGATGTTATCACCATTACCAGAGTGAAAAAGAATGATTGAAACTGATATATATATATATATTAATTATGTAATGATCAATATTAAATTAATTTCATAATTATGTCATTGATATCACATATAATCATTAAAATTATGCTTATCACCATCCATATAAATCATTAGTGAAAGATGAATCACCTCAGTTTGCAATAAGGTAGTTATAAGGCACCATCCTTAAACATTACTTAATCTTGAGATTTTTCAAGAATACACATTGAGGATCTTTTCAGGTTTAGAGTTTTAGAGAATTAGGACATAACTATTACATCCAAAATATTACAAAGTAGACACATCTACTCAACTTCCATTTTTGTAAAAAATAAAAACTATTGAACACAAGAGTCATGTCTAGTTCCTTGTTTTGGACAGCCTGACATTTCCTTGATTCCATCCTTGGACCTATTCCTCTTTATGTCCTGTGAATTTTTTTTAAAAAAAACTTGGGATGAGCATAAAAAGCTCAGTAAGGGTTATAACAATACAGAAAGAAAACATTAGTCCATGTATACATAAGAATCAATGAAATCATACATTACTCATAAAACATAAGCATGTTAACATAACTCATGAAATCATAATATTTATGAATAACTCATAGAAATCATAAGAAATAAAGGTAACTTGAGAAATTCATAACATTCTTACATACGGAGTAACCCTCATGGTTACGTTTGGAATACCCATCACAGTATATTCCCTAAATCTCTTCGGAGAAACCTCAGCGTTTAACCCCTTCGCGTTACCCAATGCATTGGAGAGCTATATCGGGATCACCCGCCCTTAGTTTATCATGGAACCACCAGTATTCATAAAAAATTCCCAAGAAACATAACATAATCATAGCACATAACTTAAGCATAAAGAAAAGATAACATTCCCACATTGTAACAACAATATAACATTTTAATATATTGAAATAATGAATCAATTCAAAACACATTTTCAAAACCATTTAAAACATTTAATAAAGAGATTTTTGAATCAAAGTGTCCCATACCACATTGAAGATTTTAACATTTTAAGCCATTAATATCCATATAAATAAATCCTTAAAACCATTTTGAAAACATAGATATTAATGAGAAGTATTTATAAGAACAAATCATTAAAACATTTAAAGCGCTATTTTAGTTAAAGGGTTTTTAACAAAATTACCGACACTTGAATACAATAATTGAGTAATAAAATTTAATCATAACATTATAATATCATGACAATAAATGGATTCATTATATTATATTCCAAAGGATAGTATATACACCATATAAGAGTTAATTTGTGCATGACAACAATTAAGTCTCAATAGAAATGTAAAATGAGATGAAATCCCGTATAAAGAAGTTATCCTTAAATTAAGGATAAATAAATCTCATAATTATGTGTGAAAAATATAAATACACCCAATATAATTGGATATTAAGTGTAAAACAATAAAAGTTCATTCACACATATTCATAGGATGACATATTCAATAACTACATGTTGAACCCAAAGAAATCGAAATTGGGTTAAGAAGTTCCCTTGGTAAAATTCGACAGCCTAACGACGTCACATCAAATTTTTGAAAAAGAGTTGATGAGAGAGATAAAGGGTATCTCATCACTTGGAAATAAAATATATGGCAATAAGGATATATAATAACATATCCCCACATAATAAGATGAAAATTAAAATACATAACAAAAGAAGTCTTTTTAAAAAAGGAGGGTGAAAGGTTCCCTTACCGATTTGGGTAGCTTTCGAAACGTACACCCCATGAAAGAAGGAATATAAAAAATTGATGTAAATACTCAAAAATGAAATTATATTACACAAATAGTAGAATAATGGATATTACATACACCACTAAAAAGGAAATATTGGAAAATTTAGCATGAATCTCACGAAAACACAAAGTGAGATAAAAAGTCCCTTACGAAATTTTGGCAGCCTAACTATGCCAATTAAAACATACAAAAATGGATTTATGAGATCAACTAGGGTATATCATAATATAAACATAATAATTAAATAATGAGGAATATAAAAGAACATCCCCAAATATAAGAAATATGAGCTTAAAAGAAATGACATAAAAGAGAGTACTTTAAAAGAAAGAGAGAGGTAGGATCCCTTACCTCAAGTCTGAATTGTCTTATTTGTTTCTCTATATTCCTGAATAATAAACATTGGTAAATTTATAATTTCTTAAGGTCCTCCTTTAAAGATTATTATTCAGTTCATATCACATATTATAATTTCATAATAATTGGTTAATAATGATAGTTCATATCAGACGTTTTTTTCGATGTTTGGTACATGAGTCAAAAATGAACTTGTTTGAAAATGATTGTCCATGTAGTTATAAGTAAACCATCTCCAGAATAGTATTATTGATTTAAATATCATATATATACATTAAATATTCATTTTATACTATTCCACAACATTTGGAGATAAAAAGAAATGAAATGCACCGTTCATGGAGACGGTATGCCGTACGTACGCATGAACGCTACTTTCATTTCTTTGTCATATTAATGGAATTAAAAATAATTGAGATATATATATATATATATTATAATTACATTATAATATATATGTTTTATAGGTCACATAAGTTCATTAATTTCATTCTTTATTCAATCCATGTATTTCATGAATGAGTTACATCACTTGAGGGGGCGGTAGTCCACACTTCCTCGTATGAAATTATCGCATTTGCACAACATGAAAAGCATAAAGGTATGTTTTAAATATAAAATACAGAAGCATATGAAAATAATAAATACCATATATATCATATATAAAATATAGTGACATCATAATGGCCACCATGAAATGTTTTAAGAGAAGATTGACCAATCATCGTTTCGTGAGGCAGTAATTCGCCATCCACAGAAACAATATGTTCTTTAACCATTAGATGGAGGTGTGTGTAAGTGTATCTAGAATAATTTACATAACCACATCCTATTATATTTAACATATTGGTTTTGTTACAAAAGAAAGGAATAAAAAGATTTTAGGGGTTTGGAGAAGCAAAATAAAACAAAAGAACACAAGTGAAGACATTACCTTTAAACCGGGTAACTCCTCTTGGTTTGAACCATAAGGTTTTCTTGAAGAGCATTATGCCAAATTTTAGGCTTAAATGATGAAGAGAGAGATGTGGAGAGATGAAAAGGGAAGGGTTTGGCTGAGCCAAAGGCTTGAGAGGTGTGGGTAAGGAGGTAGAGGTGGGGGCCTTTTATAAGAGAAGAGGAGGGGCACTCTTGGAACGTTATAAACTATTACTTTATAATAAAATAATTTTAGGATTTTAAAGGTCCAAAAAGGATATATTTCAAGGATAAGGTGATAAGGTTTCGAAATCCACCCATCCAATTGGTTTGTGACAAGTGTAAGACTTAGATTTCACCATATCTTCTCATTTTATTTAAGTTGTTCATTTATGAGGTAATCACTGCATCATCACGGTGTGATAAATAAATAAATTTATTTAATGTCTAAAAATTAAAAAACAAATATCATTATTTAGGAAATATTTTTAGCTTTGTAATTAGTATTTATTGTCAAAAATATAACTTGTATAACCCCATGTAAAAATTGTTTTAGTAAAACAATACATGTTTGTTACATTTTAATTTTAACTTTAAATAAAAAGTTATTAATGTCATTTTCCAACCAATCGGCTCCATGGGGTCTCCAAGTTTACCCTTGGATTTTCTTGGTCGGACATGACTCATACAATAAGGGTAGGACATGTGTCAAGGTAATTTCATATTATTATAACATTATCTTTACCTTAAATTACACTAATTACCGTTAATCAAAATTAATAAAACATAAAAGTTACTATTCACAAAAAAATTATTTTAATCTCATTGAACCAAATTTTACTTCCTAATAACAACCATGTATTTCATATTTTTGAAAATAAAATCACAGAAGTGGTAAATTTTCATTTAAACAAAAAATCAGTTTCTTTAAGTACCACTTAGTGGTTTCACTATTCATCAAAAATTGAAGTTTTTCAGCAAAAAACCAAAAATTCACCCTAAGATATATTTGATATTCCTAATTAAAAAATGATGTATATTTTACAAAATTCAAAATATATATGTTGCATTAATTAATTTAATAATTCATTCCCGCTGTCATACTAAATAGCGTGTTTTTAAGAAACAATATCTATTAAAAGATTGACACTAGTTTAAGTCCAATTTTAAAGTGAAATTAATTCCAATGACCACCATTGGATTAAATGGTGAAAATATATTCTAAATAATTTTTAGTATAAATTAAAAAGATAATATATCCATATAAATAAATCATATTAAATGGAGGTTTTGAATTAAAATGCAACATTTTCACTAAAAATGATCTTTATCGGAAAAATAACAAAAATTAATACAAAGTAAATTTTGATGTCCAGATTCTAAAGAAGGATTTTATTTTGTCAAATACAACATATAAAATTGTCAAAAGTATATTTAAAAAGGTTTCTCCATCAAAAGGTGGTTGATCGACCTTTTAAAGAATAGTAGAAGATTTATGCTTAAAATTGGATTCATTTGCATTTTAAGCCTCTATAATTTATTGGATAAAAGTAAAAAAATATTTGACAAACATATATAATCATTTTATAGTTAGTTCCATTCATTCCCGCCATTAAAATTTCTAGGTGTTAACTACCATTTAAAATAATATTATTTTATTATTAGAGTGCAACGTATGATTTCAAAGAAAATCGTTGTTGCGTATTGGGTACGCCATCGAGCATAGCATTCCCTTTAAAGTAATATTAATATTTTATTCACAAATATGGATAAATATGAAAATTTTATATTATTTATTTACCTGGGGTTCTACATCTTTCCCCCCTTTTGGGAATTGCATCCTCGCAGTTTTAAAATTGGGCTTGGAAACTTCATTGAAAATCCCATGTCGGAACAAGAAACAGTAAAACTATCACTTTAAAATAAAGAAGGAGATGTATAAAGGTCACCTGAGTTAACCCATAATAGGATTCCATGTAGGTAAAAATGGACATGAAGGAGAAAAAAGGGTCATGTTCTGATGGAGAGTGATAGAAAACATGTTTAGGAGAAATTTAACCACAAGAAAATCACAAACTTGTGATGGGTTAAACGGTATTCGATTCCCCGGTAAGAAAAATTAACATACAAATTTTTTGTTTTAAGTTACTTTTCATTGAGGAATTTATTTATGAGCTTAAATAAAACATAATGAAACATACTTACTTGTCATGTTGACTTTCAACTTTTACTATATTTCTTACACGAACTCATATTTTCTCCAAAAGACGAGTATTTAGGATGACTTGTTCACATTAAGAGAGCTATAATCAACTTCTATAGAATCACCTATTCCACAAAAGATAACTATATACTTCCCATGTCTTTATACCTTAACCAAAACTAAAACCAAAAAGTTTAGTATGAGATTAGATAATACCCAAAAAGGATAATTCTTTATAAAAAAAATCTATTCTTAATCTCCAAAATTTGTCAAACAATACCCAAAGTTCAAAAAAGACAATTAAATAAACATCTATCCATAAAATTATTCAAAGTAATCAAAACTAAGATTGAAACCCAAATCTCTGGAGGATTTAATTACACAGTCTTCCAAGATAAACCTTAACATTTATCTCCAAATAACATCAATTACTCTTAAAGTTTCATACTAAAAAGTAAATAAACTAATCACATATCCTCCATGATAGGTTAATAATTTCCATAGATAACCCAAAATCAAATTATTATAGATTCATAAGATCATATAACTAAAAAGAATTAGTCAAACTAACTAGGGACCTCACGTAGTCCAGTAGTAAGTGATAAATACCAGTCGCACTTTGTTTGTGGGTTCGATTCAAATAGCTTCGTCAGACGCGACAGGTTGTCACACGGTATACGTGTTGTCCTTTTCCCAAAACTACATAATTCTTATAACATTCCCCAAAAAGTGATAAAATCTTCAAAAATAACCATAAAATAATTTAACCTCAAGTTTATCTCATGTCGTTCATATTCTATCTTAACATATAGTAACCTATAATTACCTCAAAATTAAGGATCATATAAACCATAATGGTTACCTTTATAATTATTACCTGAACTTCCATGTCGAGTTGGTTCTCTCGTACATGATCCATTAGAGAACTCACCAAGGTTCAAGTGGTTTATCATGACTCCTGATAGTTGTTTTAGAATAACCATGAGATTTTTCATTGAATCCCCCATTTCATCCAATCTCTTAATCAGAGAACCACCACAGTTTCCTTCAAACCCATTTTCACATTGGTGCCTGATAGATCCATCCATTTACTAAAACCAAAAATGTCAGGGTGAGTATATCATCAAATTAATTATGTACTAATGAAGAAGATAAAAACTAAGATATACTTACTCATTTACTTTATCTAAAAACTATGAGTTTTTCTGAAATCCTATCCATTATGGTAATTTCACTTATGCTTAAAGAATACCCTAACCTCTAAAGTTATCAAAACCAACCTATGATACCAACTATAAGGAACCAGCCTTAAACATTACTTAATCTTGAGATTTTTCAAGAATACACATTGAGGATCTTTTCAGGTTTAGAGTTTTATAGAATTATGACATAACTATTACATCCCAAAGATTACAATGTAGAAACATCTACTCATCTTCAATTTTTTTCACAAAATAAAAACTATTGAACACAAGAGTCATGTCTAGTTCCTTGTTTTAGATAGCCTGGCAATTCCTTGATACCATCCTTGACCCTATTCATCTTTTTGTCCTGTGAAAATCATTTCAAAAAAAAAACTTGAGATGAGCATAAAAAGCTCAGTAAGGGTTATAACAATATGGAAAGAAAACATTAGTCAATGTATACAAAATAATCAATGAAATCATACATTACTCAAAAAACATAAGCACGTTAACATACCTCATGAAATCATAATATTTATGAATAACTCGTAGAAATCATAAGACATAAAGGTAACATGAGGCATTCATAACATTATTATGTAGGGAGTAACCCTCATGGTTACGTTTGGAATACCCATCAAAGTATATTCCCTAAATCTCTTCAGAGACACCTCATCATTTAACCCCTTCGTGTTACCCAATGCATTGGAGAGCTATATCGGGCTCACCCACCCTTAGTTTATCATGGAACCACCCATCTTCATAAACAATTCCCAAGAAACATAACATAATCATAGCACCTCACTTAAGCATAAAGTAAAGATAAAATTCCCACATTGCAATAAAAATATAACATTTTACGATATTTAAATAATGAATCCATTCAAAAAACCATTTTCAAAACCATTTAAAACATTTAATAAAGAGATTTTTGAATCAAAGTGTCCCATACCACTATGAATATTTAAACATTTTAAACCATTAATATCCATATAAATAAATCCTTAAAACCATTTTGAAAAAATTGATATTAATGAGAAGTATTTATAAGAACAAATCATTAAAACATTTAAAGCAATATTTTAGTTAAAGTGTTTTTAACAAAATTATAGACACTTTAATACAATAATTGAGGAATAACATTTAATCAAAACATTATAATATCATGAGAATAAAGTGATTCATGATATGATATTCCAAAGGAAAGTATATACACCATATAAGAGTGAATTGGTGCATGACAACAATTAAGTCTCAATAGAAATGTAAAATGATATGAAATCCCGTATAAAGGAGGTATCTTTAAATTAAAGATAAATCAATCTCATAATTATGTGTGAAAAATATAAATACACCCAATATAAGTGGATATTAAGTGTAAAAAAATCAAAGGTAATTCACACATATTCAAAGTATGACATATTCAATAACTACATGGTGAACCCAAAGAAATTGGAATTGGGTTAAGAAGTTTCCTTGGTAAAATTCGACAGCCTAACGACGTCACATCAAATTTTAGAAAAAGAGTTGATGAGAGAGATAAAGTGTATCTCATCACTTGGATATAAAATTCACGTCAATAAGGATATAGAAGAACATATCCCCACATAATAAGATGAAAATTTAAAAGGCATAACAAAAGAAGTCTTTAAAAAAGAGGAGGGTGAAAGGTTCCCTTACCGATTTGGGTAACTTTCGAAACGTACTCCCCATGAAAGAAAGACTATACAACATTGATGTAAATACTCATAAACGAAATTATATTACACAATGAGTAGAATAATGGATAGTACATGCACCACTCAAAAGGAAATATTGGAAAATGTAGCATGAATCTCTTGAAAACACAAAGTGAGATAAAAAGTCCATTACGAAATTTCGGCAGCCTAACGACGCCAGTTAAAACATCCAAAAATGGATTTATGAGATCAAATTGGGTATCTCATAATATGAACATAAAAAGTACATAATGGGTAATATAAAATAATATCCCCAAACATAAAATAGATGAGCTTAAAAGAAATGACATAAAAGAGAGTACATAAAAAGAAAGAGAGAGGTAGAATCCCTTACCTCAAGTCCTACTTGTCCTATTTGTTTCTTTATATTCCTGAATAATGAACTTTGGTCAATTTATAATTGCCTAAGGTCATACTTTAAAGATTATTATTCAGTTCATATCACATATTTTAATGTTATAATAATTGGTTAATAATGTTAGTTCATATTAGATGTTTTTGTCGATGTTTGGTACATGAGTCAAAAATGAACTTGTTTGAAAATGAATGTCCATGTAGTTATAAGTAAATAATCTCCAGAATATTTTTAATTATTTAAATATAATATATATCCAGTAAATATTCATTTTATACTATTACATAACATTTTCATATAAAAAGAAATGAAATGCACCGTTCATGGAGATGGTAGGCCGTACGTACGCATGAACGCTACTTTCATTTCTTTTTCATATTAATGGAATTAAAAATAATTTAGAGATTTATATATTATAATTACATTACAATATATATGTTTTATAGGTCACATAAGTTCATTAATTTCATTCTTTATACAATCCATTTATTGCATGAAAGGGTCACATCACTTGAGGGGGCGGTAGTCCACACTTCCTCGTATGAAATTTTCGCATTTGCACAACATGAAAAGCATAAAGGTATTTTTTAAATATAAAATACAGAAGAATATATAAAACATAAATACCATATATATCATATATAAAATATAGTGACATAAAAATTTCCACCATGAAAGGTGTTAAGAGAAGATTGAACAAGCATCATTTCGTGAGGCAGTATTTCGCCATCCATAGAAACAGTATGTTCTTTAACCATTAGACGAAGGTGTGTGTAAGTTTATCTCGAATCCTTCACATAAAAACATCATAGTATATTTAAGATACTGGTGTTGTTACAAAATAAAGTAATAAAAAGAGTTTAGAGGTTTGGAGAAGCAAAATAAAACAAAAGAACACAAGTGAAGACATTACCTTTAAATCGGGTAACTCCTCTTGGTTTAAACCAAAAGGGTTTCTTGAAGAGAATTCTGCCAAAGGTGAGGCTTAAATGATGAAGAAAGGGATGTGTAGAGATGAAATGGGTAGTGGTTGGCCGACCCAAATGCTTGAGATGTGTGGGTAAGGAGGTAGAGGTGGGGGACTTTTATAAGAGAAGAGGAGGGGCACTCTTGGAAAGTTATAAACTATTACATTATTATAAAATGATTTTCGGATATTAAAGGTCAAAAATGGATATATTTCAATTATAAGGTGATAAGGTTTAGAAATCCACCCATACAATAGGTTTTTTACAAGTGTAAGACTTAGATTTCACCCTATCTTCTCATTTTATTTAAATCGTTTATTTATGAGGTAATCACTACATCATCACAGTGTCATAAATAAATTAATTTATTTAATGTATAAAAATAATAAAAAAAACTATCATGATGTGGGAAATATCATTATATTTATAATTAATATTTATATTAAAAAATATGACTTTTATAACCACATGTAAAAATTGTTTTAGTAAAACAATACATGTTTGTTACATTTTAATTTTAACATTAAATAAAAATTTATTAATGTAATTTTTCAACCAAAGTGGATCCATAGGGTCCCCAAGTTGACCCATGGATTTTCTTGGTCGGCCATGGATCATAAAATAAGGGTTGTACTTGTGTTAAGGCAACTTCATATTATTATAACATTATCTTTATCTTAAATTACACTAATTACCTTTAATCGCGATTAATAAAACTTAAAAGTTACTATCTACCAAAAAAATATTTTAATCTCATTGAACCACATTTTACTTCCTAATGAAAACCATGTATGTCATATTTTTTAAAATCAAATCACAGAAGTGGTAAAGTATCATTTAAACGAAAAATTAGTTTCTTTAACAACCACTTAGTGGTTTCACTATTCATAAAAAATTAAAGTTTTTCAGAAAAATACCAAAAATTAACCCTAAGATATATTTGATATTACAAATTCAAAAATGATGTCTATTTTACAAAATTCAAAATATATAAGTTTCATTAATTAATTTAATAATTCATTCCCGCATTCAAAACAAATAGCGTGTTTTTAAGAAACAATATCTATTAAAAGATTGACACTAGTTTAAGTCCAATTTATAAGTGAAATTAATTCCAATGACCACCATTGGATTAAATGGTAAAAATATATTCTAAATAAACTTTAATATCAATTAAAAAGATAATATATCAATATAAATAAATCAGATTAAAATGAGGTTTTGAATTAAAATGCAACATTTTCACTAAAAATGATCTTTATCAGAAAAATAACAAAAATTTTCACAAAGTAAATTTTGATGTCCAGATTCTAAAGAAGGATTTTATTTTGTCAAATACAACATATAAAATTGTAAAAAGTATATTTAAAAAGGTCTCTCTATCAGAAGGCGGTTAATGGACCTTTTAAAGAATATTAGAAGATTTATCCATAAAATTGGATTCATTTTCATTTTAAGTCTCTAAAATTTATTGGATAAAAGTAGAAAATATTTGACAAACATATGTAATCATTTTATAGTTAGTTCCGTTCATTCTCTCTATTACAATGGTTAGGTGTTAACTACCATTTAAAATAATATTATTTTATTATTAGAGTGCAACATATGATTTCAAAGAAAATTGTTGTTGTGTATTGGGTACGCCCTCGAGCATAGTGTTCCCTTTAAAATAATAATAATATTTTATTCAAAAATATGGATAAATATGAAAATGTCATATTCTTTATTTACCTGGGGTGTTATAGTAGTTCTCAGTACAAACAAGTGACGTTATCATAACACCAAATGGATGGAAAGTTAAAATAATGATATAAATGGAATAATGAATTCATATATATAAATATGTTATAAATATGATGTCTATAATTTCTATTTGTCCTTATATTTAGCGACTACAACCCTAGAAACCGGAAATATGTTATTTACTTTATTTCATTAGCATAGATACATGATTCAGATCTAAAATGATTGATCAGTTTAGATGTCTTTTTTAAATGAGATTAATAAATGATTTAGATATGACATTTGAATAAAAACGATACCGAATAATTTTTTTTATAAAAATATCTCTATTCTATCTAGAATATTTTTTTATATCAGTCATAGCAAACATCGTGGAATTTCTGGGGAAAAGAAACTTACAAAAGGTGAGATTAAATACCCAGTATGGGTTAAATATAATGGAATCAATAATCAACCAATTATAAAAATAAACATGTAAATGTAAATAACTAAATAGACATTACATTTAAATAACTGGATAAAGAATAATCAATATAATAAGGTAAATAGCTAAAAACACATTACATTTAAATAAATGGATATTCCATAATATATATGGTAGGGTAAGAACTTGATAACTCGTGTCATCTAATCAACAAACTGAGAATAAACTTCTTCCAATGATTTTTTCATCATAAAAATCTCCTAGATGGTAATAAATTTATATTCAATTGAGAAAATGCTTAATTATTAGATTTCATTTTTACTAGGCACATGATACACCTACTATGGACATCTATCCTCTATATTGTTTAAAACATAATGGTTGAAACCCCATTAGCAGAGGCTTGGATACTAATTCATCCCATGTCTCTACCAATGACTTGATGATGTTTCATTAAATTATCTAAAACCCATGTCATGATTTTCCAAATAATTCCACATTTATCAAATATTTGATGTAATACATAAATTATATACTTCATCAAATACCCAATTTAAATAAAAGATACTGATTTTTCAATATTTACCACGATACAAAAATAAAATTCCAAGAGAACATAATAATTCATAATGATATATGATTTTGGAAATAAACATATCCATGATAAATAATTTGGATATTTAGTAGAAATTTAAGGTTCAATGCTGACTAAAAGTGAATAACTCAAGTGAAGATAATGTCTGTGAAAATGTTTAAATCATGATAATTTCAATATTATCATGGTCCAAAAATCATCATCATCCTTCCAAATGATTAATAATGATTCTGTCAATATTTCATATACCCCTTGTATGAAGAATATGTTTTGTTTTAAAAAATTAATAGGAATACCGTACATTATTATTAGAAACAATCTTGATAAAAATTTAATTTTTTGTTTTGAAATTATTTTAAAAAATATTTTTCATTTAAAATCAATTTTAAAATCCTATAACATTCTTATAGGGTGAAAAAAAATTCTAAATTATTTTTAAAATGGTTAAAATTAATTTTGAATTCATTTTTGGACAACATGGTTAAAAAAACATATTTCCAACCAAAGAGAGAAATTGAGTTTGATTTTTTGAAAAATATTTTTTTTAAAAAAAAGTTCTGAAGAGTGGTAGAAGAGTACTATTACATGAAAATAATCATGAATAACCATTTATAAATAAAATAAATTGGTTTATTAAATAATTACCATAAAATTTATTTTAATGAAATTTAGGATTTAATAGTTATGGTTAGAATGAAATTGACAAATAAACCCTTAAAATGATCATAACAATGGTGTAATAATTAATAAATTAATTGATTATGTTTATCAACTATAAATACACATAACTAAATTGGAAATAATTTGATATATATATATATATATATATATAATTATACACACAATCATACACTATTATCAATAAAGAGGGTGTAATATAAACTAATTTAAATCAATTGAGTTATGAAATTTATTTACAACATGATAACAATAAGTTCGAATACACTTAGATTAAATAATTAAAATTTAATCTAAAAATAAAATGAATAGTTATTTACTCAAGACATTAAATTACCCATGGTTGTGGTATAAATAAAATTAAATATCCTAGGTTCATAACATTAATATATTCCATAATGAAATGGAATTGAGATGAAATCCCTTACATTATGCATTATTTTGGTTGGATATTCATTAGACTCCTTTGTAATGGTTTTATTTGTGATATTAAATTATTATAAAATCAAATTAATATTTAGTATATCATAAATAATCTTTTTCTGTAATATTATTTACTATTTGATAAAAATATTTCATTATTTTCATCATTTCACAAGTTCATTGCTTTGGTTTTCAAATATGTTTTGGATTATTTTTATTTTTTCCTTATAAATTAATTATGATTTTATAATATCCATAAGGTTAAATAATATGTACTTATGAAATATATTTGTTTAATTTTTAATTTGAGTAATATATAATATTTTATGATATGAAATGAAGTACACTGTTCATGATGTTGATAGGTTGTACGTACCGATGAATGATGTTTCAATTTTAATGTTTTATTGAAAGAAGAAAAAATAAATTATATATATATATATATTGACATTAAATTATCATTATTATGTAATATATGTCATATATGTTTACTAATACCATCCTTAATACATTCAATGTGATGTGTTAATGATTTAAATCACTTCGTGAGGCACAATTACGCCGTAAACACGAATGATGTAATCATATTAAAAAAATCACGAAGGTTTGTGTTATAATTTTTGTAAGGAAACCTAATTATATCATAAATATCATATATATATAATCATTATTCCCATTATTATTCCAATCCCTAAAAGGTAAAAATGGAAAAATGAAAAATATCAGTTTGCATGGTGGTTGTTTATTGTACATATGAACAATGATTTTATAACAAATTATATTGTATTTTGTGGAGTTGTAAGTAGTACCCATAAAATAACATCATCCCATTAAATTTAAGATACTTAATTCATCAAATAATAATAATATATAAATAAGTGAAAGTGGATTAGAAAAAAATAAGATCCAAACTCTATTAGAAAAACATTACATATTCTTCAGGAATACTCTTAGGTTTGAAATAATACATACCTAAGATATTTTTTCACAATGTAAGGACTCTATAGTGAAGTTATAAAAATTTATATATTAATTTATTATGTCATTAATGAACCAATGTGATTTGAGAGTTGTGACGAAGGGGGTGGACTTTCATAAGTGAGAAAGATGACACACATGACAATTTCTAAAAGAAGATTTGTGTAGCCGCATTTGTACATAATGAGAGGCTTCCATCAACCACCAAACATGATCCATGAATGTTTATGATGGAAATATGTGCAGAATATGGGTTTTTGACAGCCAATTGTTTGATCGTGAACCACTAATATTCATTTTACCACTAAGTTAACTTTTTTCCTTTTAATAAGTGTAGTTAATTTTAACTTCTTTTATTAATAATTCTGATGAAAAAAATAGACCCTTTTATACTTTATAAATTTTCATGATTTTAAAAATGGAAACAAATTTTTTAAATTCAAAAAAAAATCTATCAAGAATATTAATCCTTTAGATGAAATGATAATGTGGGTTTTAAAAGTTATGTATTTAAAATTTTACTAAGTTATTATACATAAATTTAAAATAAATATAAATCAAATGAAAACATTGTATTAATGCATGTATAATTAATATCATTTTACACTAAAATAAATTTATATAATAATATGACATTATAATATATTTATATAAATATTATTTTATCAATTAACATTTGGTATTTTAACTATTAATTAAAAATTGAAAAACCCATAAATATAAAAAAAGTCATAATAAGGTAATTTTGAAATTCATGTATAAAATATTATGTTAATATTTTCAAATAATTTTTTAAATTTTTTGTATTTTATTTTTAAAATAATAAACAATCAAAAGGCTTGAAAAATTCATTTAGAAAAATTCATATTTATGTCTTTAAAATAGGTTTTGTTACTAAAAATGAATAAAAACCTATTAGAATAATGTAAAAAACTGATTGAATATATAATATATAAATTTAATTATTATAATTCACTATTTAGTAATTAGATTAATTTATTTGGATTAAACCCCATTTTTCATAATATTTTTTTATAAAAACATTTCCTTTATATTTAGTTGGTTTTTATATTCACTTGTAGTAAGTGGGTAATTAATGAATAAAACCATATATTTTAATATCCTAGTTAATTATTTTCATAAAATCCAATTTAAAAAAAAATAGGTTTCTTCCAATCTAAATAATAATATTAGTATTATTTGTTTGAACTCGTTCATGTGTGTAACACACACTATAGAAGAATATAATTGTGGGAAATGAAAGAAAACTCACTACTACATGCATTGAAAGTTATATGATAGATGGACATTATTAAAAATATTAAATATATCATACGATCTTAGGATTTTATATTTACTTCTACACTTGGTGTTTAATCTCATACATGATATTTAAAATTTTTTTATTCTATTATAATTTTTTTGGGTTTATATTCTCCCCCCATTAATAAATTGTTTCCTTAGAATTTATAAATTATCTCAGTAATATAAGGTTATATTTTTGTAATTTTTTTTTCAAAAACACACCCCATAAAATGTTTAATAAATAAGATATAATGGGAAGTACAAGAGTCATATTAAATGACATATAACTTGGTTTATACATAAGATATTTTTAGTGCCAATTAAATATATAGACATGGGGGAAAAGAATAAATATTTATAGAGAGCGATTTGGTCGTCGATAAAAGACGGAATTATGAATGGATGTTTTAGGGACTCATACTCATAAATCTAATAGGTTTAAAATGTTCACTAATATCATTAGAAATGATGTTAATATGATTGTATTTTTTCCAGATCATTTTAACAATGTTGAGGAAATAGTTTACTATCTATGTGTATAAGGAAATATAAAAATATGATGATTTTATATTTCCTAAATATAATATCATTCTAAAGTTATGCTTCAAAATTTTTTATATTTATCCATTTACTCTAAGAAATGAATACCTAAAAATTATTATTTTTTGAAATACTAACATGTTGTAAGATACATGAAAGAGTGAAACGTATTTTCATCTATTTATAACTATTTTCCAAAACTAATAAATTTAAAATGTTCATCCCTAAACCAAAAATTAATACAACTTAGACATCATTCATGTTTATTTATTATGTTTTTTTAACTAAAAATAAGGACATATTGAATAGTACATCATGTAGCCCAGTGGTAGGAAGGAAATCTATTTCACCCTTAGGTCATGGGTTCTAGCCCACAAACATGATTGATGTGATGAGTTGTCCCCCTTAATGTTGGATGTAATTTTTATATACCATATTCTTGTAGCGTTCCAAAATTTTGATCGACCTCTTTGAAATTAAATTAATCATTTAATTAACTTTTTTACTATGGTTGAATATCACACTTATTTTTCATCCCCAAAGTCTAAAAAATCATATTTGTTTATAAGAATTATATTATCCCAAAAGGAAAGTAATTTTTTTCATCACACGTCTATAAAATTTAAATTCATTACTTGACAAATAAATTCTCAACTAAAATAGGTATAGTTTCACTATATTTATCCCAAAAGGTCTTAAATATTTGTAGACTATAATTATAAAAAACATAATATTGGTGTTTAAGTATTTGAATGTATGGTCAATCTTAACATACTAACTCATAATGGTTTAAATAACTCTTATTCTAATTAATACACATGTTATTCTAAGATATAACAAAATCCTGTTATATTTTATGATTATTATAATGGAAATACCATTAATAAAAATACTCATTCAACTTTATTTTTAAATCATAATAATTTATCTATTTTATTTCAATATATGTACTTCTATTTTTTATGTACGTCTTTGAAATAAAGAGTTTCATAGGGATAATTATATATTATATGCACATTATATAGGATTTCACAAGCCTTACAAAACCAATCCCGTGTTTAAAAAATAAATGTGGCACTTTTTCGTGGGTTGAATCATGTGATATATACATTCATGAGATTAAAGGAAGACATAACTCAATGTTGATTTAAATTTTACATTAACCTACACGAGGCTATACTATTTACTAGGATGCATTAGGAATTAGACTAGGATACCTTGTGATTCAATATGATTGAGTGATAGAGTATATGTCTCAAATATTTGGCCTCATTAGTGGAATTGACCAACACATGATCTTAATTTTATATCAATGTTTCATGATTTATTATAATGTAGAATATAACTATTATGAGAATATTTTATGGTTTACATAGACCTTATAATCACTAAATTCATATTTATGCATCATAAATTAAATATCAGTAAATTAAGTTGGGTTAAAAAGCTAAAATATATTGATTTTGATCTCTCTGATATCCCTTGTATGGAGAATGATTTCTTAGATTCTTTGAGCTTAATGAATCAAATGTATGATTTTCAAGATGTTAGTTGGGAATAGAATATAACCCTATTTTCAGAGACCAATCTTTAGATTCATGAGATTTAAGTTAATTTTATCCATACTTTTTTATTGGTGAAATATTAACCATATCATATATTTAATAGGTGGTAGCTTTTTGAACTGGATGGGTTTTTACTATGGGAGAGTGTACCATGGAGAAACCACTACCTAGTTGTTTCATTGATGAGGATGTGGGCTTTCTCATTCATTGAAGTGTCTTGGTTCTTTCATACATCATATTGTAAGTGATGTGAGAGTGTCATACTTTTTCTTGTGAAATAAATATTAGTAATACAATGATCTTACATGACATACACCCCATGTATTATTGGTGAAATATGAAAATAAAGATAAAAATAATTTTGATGCAATGTCCGACTTTGTAGCAGGTGAAGGTATAGAGTAGCTTCTAGTTGGTATTTTATAGTCATTTCCTATTCTGGATTGTAAATATCATGATTTTATAATTGTATTCATGATTGGTTTACCAAGTTTACCTTGAGGTTGTGACACTATATGTGTGAATTTGGAAAGGTTTTCCAAAGTAACCCAGTTCATTAAAATAATAGAGGTCAATTCAATGGATAGTCAAAGAAATATATATTTTATGGAGATCATATGGGATCATAGAGTTCAACAAATGATTATATTATAGAGTGGTTATCGATTCATGTTGTAATGATGTGGGAAACCATTTTTAGTCTATCCACTTTAACAAGTATCCTATTATTTCCTTGGGATTATTTTGGTAGAGATTTGATAATATACATAGTCATGTTCTCCCATTTACATCAGGGTATATTCAATGGTTGTATCATCCCCTTTTACTACTGTCATTCATCGTAAACCTGATGACATAAAATTCACTTTGAGGTATAATAAATGATATCCTTGGTTATGTTGTCCCATCATATTCTCAAATTATGTTCATAAAACATCTAGTTTATTAAATAATGGATAATAAAAAATGACTTTAGTGTAATATTCAATGGATCAATCTTTGTATTAGATTATGTAGGCACATAATGTTGTGTTCTAAAACAAAATACACCATATAAATTGATGAGGAATTGATAATTTTCCCCACATTTAATGATTTTAACTTCTTTTGAATGACCCAACCAATCCTTTATGCCTCTTTGTTCCCCTATTTCAGGAATGGTTGGGAAATACTTGGGGAAAGGTGGGATTTATTCCATACCACTATGATTTCTAGATCCATCCATGGAAAATCCAGGACTATATTGCATTTATAAATCCTCATCATGGATAGAGTAGTATGTTTTTTTTCGACTATGTGTATCAGCTACATAATTGATGGTTTGAGGTTGATAGTGAATATATAAATCTGTGTCCGTGATTATCTCTATCCAAATTCCCTAGCATATATTGAGCTACATTTTTTTAATATATACTTAAATAATCAATTATCATTATATATATATATATATATCATTTTTCCAAATTTGTTAAAACAAAATTAAACATAATTCATAGAGATAAAGCTGGAAGAATATGATTTTGTGGGATTCAATTAAATTACCATTATAACACTTCATCGATACACTTTTATCATTATTATAGATATAAATGGATGTGTTGATAGGTTCTTTTATGTGTTGAGAGCCCATTACTGGATGAATATAGAATATCAATACTATATAATATATGTAAAGATAGTTTGAGGTGTTTTTAATTTTGAAATAGACTTTAGAGAGAATCAATAGTCACATATTCTGAATGAAAATAATAAATAAATGAATACAAACTTTGGAAATAATTTTCATCATGGAAGATGCTGAAATAAACTTCAATTACACATGAGATAAAAATTTAGGGAAGAAACATTCAAGAAAAATAATACATGGGTGTGAAAAGTTATTTATGTGAGGATGATATAGAAATATGTATTAAAACTATCATAGTGATCTTAAGACTCAACAAATCGATGAAAAAATAAAAAAGAAAGATGTTATAAGAATAGAAAAAATTTTATGCTTCATTTGTTGATAGCTTGGGCACATTTCAATCCAATTTCCAGTTATGAATATAATGGATGGAAAACACTTTCAATCTCAACATTGGAAAATGAAATTTATACAAGAAAAATAATAACACCAATGTTTATCACTAAGGTGTCATAAATCATATTCACCGTCATTATTTAGCATTGTATATTAAAATATGGAATCTCTAGATAATAATGCCTTACCCAATGCATTAAGTTGGTATTAGGAAGCCAACATAATATGTCAAAATTTATCTAGGCCGTAAAAATAATTATAAAATATGTAATCAATAACCCAATAAAAATTAATAAATCATTATTCATGTAATGGACCGCCAATTCTCATTGGATTGAGAGTACAACGAGTCATTACTAGGCCTTAAGCGACATCCCCAAGATGATAAATGCTGGAAGTAAATGCCAAAGTGTTTTAATGTGAGTGGGGAATGATTTACCCTTTGAGAAATAAACCAACCAAAACATGCATTACCAAAAGAGAACTACACTGTTCGACAAACCAATACAACCAACACAATATTAGAGTACAAAGCAGAAGACTAACAAAAGACCAAAACAGACCAAGACACGCTCCCCGACTCCACAACGAGCTCCATGCTCTAAGAACCACCACATCTCCCAAGCATCACCACTAACCATTAGTAATGAGATGTCGTACCTTTACCTATGTCTTGGAATATGACATCTGAAAAAGAACCAAAGTTCCAAAGCAGGGGTGAGTATAAAACTCAGTAGGTTTTCCCCAATGACTACCATACTCACGCCACTAGGATAGAAGAGTTAGCAATAGTTAAATAAAAATAGTTTATATAAATAAATTTCTCAAAAGAAGTTTATAACTAAATATAAACAAGTTTCCTAAACCATTCATAACCAAAATCATCTAAGATAAATTAAAACCAGTTTTCCAACAAGTCAATTTTTTTAGAAAAAATAACCAATCAAACTTTAGAACCATATCATTAAATATCTTTTTGGCATACCCAACCATTTCAAAATCACGTGAAATAAAACATGCATGCTTCGTTATGACAGTTCCATACTCAAGAGAGGTTTCTCATTAATCTACCAATTCGTCACAAGATAATTGTTCCCCATGTTCCATTACACCTTTGGCACTTAGCACAAAGTCATATTTCAACCAAGCCTCGTACATATAGTTACAATGTTCCATTAAACGTTTGGCATCGAGCACAAGGTCATATTCAACCAATCCCCATACATGAAATATGAACACACACCACATATTCCCATCAATCATGCCAAAACACCCGTTCAATAAAAAATCCTTTTTATTAAAAACCAATTCCATTAAACCATTTCAATTCCAAACTATTTCAATAAAACTGCATATTTATTAAAAACCAATTCCATCAAAGTTCTCTCAATCTCAATCCATTTCAATAAAACACCCTTTTTGTTGAAAAGCCACTTTTCATAAAACCATCTACAATTTCAGCAAATCCATAATTTAAAAACAACATTTTAAGTTCAACAAGCCAAATCACTTTGCACAACAATTCACAAAGATTTCAAAATCTCATAAAAACCATTAATCATCACTGATGAAGATTTATTATATGCCTTTCACAATCAAATCCATTCAAATGAACCAATTTTAAACTATGCCAATCAATTCTAACAAGAGGAGTCGAGAGTGAAGCCTCCTGCCTCAATGGTTTTGACGAAAACCCTAACAAACAGAGAACACACAAGAAAGCTAGGCCGATTCACTAAGGATCCCCCATAGATCTCTTCTCCTAACACATCCAAGACAAAATCTCATCAAATTTGGCATCCACACACATAGATCTACCCATAAATTACGTAGATCTAAGAAACTGAGAGAAGAGGAGATGTAGATCGAAGTAGATCTAAGAAACCAAATAAGAACAATCACATACCTCAAGAATACAGCTTCGAATCATCAAGAGAAGCCTTAGGATCGCCTCTGGAATGATGGGAGAACCTTCCATGACCTTAGGAAAACCAAAATACCGAGTTAGGGCCACTTAGGAGCTTAAACAAGGCATTTAGAGGGAAACACGTGTGAGATCCACCTTTATAGGATCTCGTTTAAGTGTCTGCACAGTTAGTTCGCACGGTTTGACAAACCGTTCGCTAACTGTGCATTAGATACTGCCTCGGTCACCCTTTTCACACAATTTGGCCGCATGGTTAGACAAACTGTGCACCGACTGTGTGGGAGATACTGCCTTCAAGACCAAATGCACATGGTTTGGCCACACGGTTTAGACAAATAGTGAACTGCCAGTGTGACTTCCCCATTGCCTCAAAACAACATTCCATGTTATCCCAACTTTTCCATTCAACACCCTTGACATTAAAAACATGAAAATAATCAAGTAAGGGTTACATACCAGAAACCGAGGGTACAATATTCTCCCCACCATTGGTATTTCCTTCCTTAGAAAGTAGAAAACCTTCACCAACCTGAAAGAGCTCCGGCCACTGCTCTTTCATTTCCTTTTCACATTCCCAAGTCTCTTCTTAAATCTTAACATGCTTCCATAAAACCCGCACTAGACTGATGATTTTTCCACGCAAGACTTTCTCTTTTCTATCCACAATCTGTACCAGGATATGTATCAACGAAGCATCTGGCTCTAGGCCAATGTGATCCCATCTGATCACATGGTCAGGATCAGGATGATACTTTTTCAATTGAAATACGTGGAACACATTATGCACTGACCTAAAATGTGTTGGTAATGACAACCGATATTCCACCTCTCCAACCCGTTCCAGTATCTGAAAAGAGCCAATGTATCTTAGAGATAACTTTCTCTGATTCCCGAAACGACGATGTACAAGCCTTGGAGGGATCCTCAAGAAGACATGATCACCCACAATGAACGAAAACGATCTTCGACGATGATCTACATAAGATTTCTGACAACTCTATGCCGTCTTCATACACTTTTTAACCAACTGAATCTTCTCCGTTGTTTCTTGGACAAGGCTCATCCCAACTAGCAAAGTTTCACCAGTTTCCACCAAGCATAGTGGAGAACGTCAAGGACGCCCATACAATGCTTCAAACGTAGCCATGCATATCGTGGCTTGATAGATATTATTTTATGCAAACTAAACTAAGGTATATTCTCCTCCCATGAACCACCAAAATCCATTACACAAGCCCAAAACATGTCTTCCAATTTTTGTATCGTCCGATTGGATTTTCCATCCGTCTGAGGCTGATATGTCGTGCTCATAGTCAACTGAGTTCCAATAGCTTATTGTAATGATTTACAGAAATGATATGTGATCCTCGGATCTCTATCTGATACTATAGACACTAGTACACCATTCATCTTTACCAGTTCTCGGATATAAATTTTTTAAAGATCTTCTACCGTATGTGTTTCATGAATAGGGATGAAATGGACCATCTTGGTTAGATGATCCACCATCACAAAAATGGAATCATGTTTCCGGACCATTCTTGGAAGGCCTGTAACAAAATCTATTACATCCTAATCCCATATCCACACTTGGATAGGTAAATATTGTAACATACCAGCTGGTTTTTTATGCTCTTCTTTAACCTACTGACAAGTTAAGCACTTTGAGACAAACTTGGCCACCTTTCTTTTCATGTCGATCCACCAAAACTGTGCCTCCAACACCTTATACATCTCCTGTGTACCTAGGTGTACATACCATCTTGAATGGTGGTAAGCATGAAGGATTTGTTCCTTAAAAACCATTGGTACAACTATCCGATATATGAAACAAAAAACTGAACCCCCATCAAGTTTCCAGCCATCAATAGTCTCCCCACCATTGAGTTTTGAACATACAACCAGACATTCTGCATCAGATTCTTGTGCTTCTTTGATCATATTTACTATATCAGGAATAGGTGTAGCTAAAATGAAAATAACAACATCACATCGGTCTTCATATTCCACATGCATGTCGGCTAAGACCGACATCAAATTCCATTCATCTGAAGCTTCTTTCACCAACTGAACATATGACAGTCTACTCAATTCATCCTCCACTAAATTCACTTTTCCTATTGTATACATCATGTCAAAGTCAAACAACTAGAGGTATTCTATCCACCTCCTTTGCCTCAGATTCAAATATTTCTGTGAGAAAATGTGTTTTAAGCTTTTTTGATCCATGAACACAGTAAATTTCTCACTAAAGAGATAACACCTCCTTGTTTTCAAAGCATAAACGACTGAAGGAAACTCCATATCATGTGTTGGGTAATTATTTTCATGTACTCTCAACTACCTTAAGCCATAAGCAACCGCATGATCTCTTTGCAAGAGAACACAACCCAAACCTAATCCTGAAGCATCACAATACACCACATACCCCTGTCCTGATTCTAGCTAGATCAAGATAGGTGTCGATGTAAGTTGAACTTTTAGTTCCTGAAAGGATCTCTGGCATTATTCTGTCCATTAGAAGAGAGAATTATTCTTATTCAGAGTTTTCATTGGTGAATCTAGTCATGATAAATCATGAACAAAACGTCTGTAGTAACCAGCTAGACCAATAAAACTGCATATCTCGAACACATTCTTTTGTGGTTGACAAGAGATAACAACTTCTATCTTTTCAGGATCAACATAAATTCCTTTCTCAAGAAATTACATGGCCAAGGAAATGTACTTCCTATATCCAAAAATTAAACTTTGATAATTTGGAATACAAATGATGATCTCTCAATAATTGTAACATTATTTCCAGGTGCACCTCATGATCAGCCCTTGTCTTTGAATACAACACAACATCATCGAAAAACACCACAAAAAAAGAATCCAGATATCATTGAAATATCTGATTCATCAAAGCCAGGAAGACCGTTAGTGCATTCGTTAGACCAAAAGGCATGACTACATATTCGTAGTGACCATATCTTCTTCTTAAATATGTCTTTGTAATATCCTCCTTCCAAACTCAAAATTGGTGATATCCTGATCGTAAGTCAATCTTGGATAACCACTTAGCTCCATTTAATTGATCAAATAGATCATCAATGCATGGAAGTGGATACATATTCTTTATCGTAACTTGGTTAAGCATACGATAATCAACACACAACTGAAGAGTTCCATCTACCTTTCTTCACAAACAACACTGGTGTTGCCCATGGAGAAGTACTTGGTCGAATGAAACCTTTCCTTTCCATCTCCTCTAACTTATCTTTCAATTCCCGCAACTCTGTTGGTTCCATTATATATGACGGAAGGGAAATATGAATGGTCCCCAGAAGAAGATAAATTGTAAACTCCACTTCTCTTAGAGGTGGTAACCATGAGAAGTTTTTGGGAAATACTTTGGTGATTTGATCCACAACATCTGGAAATCTATTTTCCTCAATCTCTTCCATTGATGCCAATATCAACACTACCAGTTGGTAAGAGATCGTTCCCACTATTAGTGTCAACAAGAACTTTGAACCTTTTTTTACCATCATCTCTCCTATGAAGAGATTCTTGATGTCGTCCTCAGTCGTGAAACTAACCGTTCTCATATAACAGTTTATGTGAGCATTAAACATTATCAACCAATCCATACCAAGGATTATGTCATAGACATCCATGTCCAACATCAAGAAGTCTCATTTTAACTCAGCTCCATCTAATGTTATTTCACATGCTCTACACACAAATTGTTGACATTATCTTTTACCCAAAGGAGTTTTTAGTTTCAAAACAGAAGGCATCATTTCCAATTTTAAACATATCAATTCAACAGCACGAGAAGAAATGAAGGAATCTGATTCATTAATATCAAACAACACTTTCACTAGAGTCAAATTCAAAAGATTAGTACCTTTCAATGTGGATGGTCTCGCCTGATCATTGACCATCATATGCTCAGCTCCATAAAATTGCTTCGTCACTACATTGTTATTCTTGTTGCCTTGCTGAGATTTTCCTGGTTCAGAATTCATGGTATTTCAAGAATCATCGTGGCTAGCTCTGTTATGCTGACGAGACTGATTCTATTGTCCTCGTCCTGTCAAAGCATACGATGCTTGCGACGCCTGAGAAGTGTCCCATGCACCTGACCTTGGATAATTCCTACAATAGTGGTGTATATTCCCCATCTTGTTGTAATTATGACATGCTCTAGGTTGTGCCATACACTCTCGATTTATGTGGTCAGTCGAACCACATTGAATGCTACCTGCTTTGCTCTGCGGTCATGGAGGTAGGTTCACTAATCCCGCTGTTTGATAGTGAATTCCACTTGCACCTTGGACATAGGTGTCCCTTTTCCTCTTGTTCCCAGAGGATGAGTTCCCACCATTTCCTGCAGGTATCAACATTCCTCCTCCTACCGATCACGATATATCTCGTTCATCAACATCCTCTCTGTTCACCATCTCTGTATAATCCGTAATATAGGGAAATGCAATCTTCAATCGAATCTCTTTCCTTAGCCCCGATTCAAAGATGTGTGCCTTCAACGACACACTTGTCATAACCTCTGTTGAAAAATGGACTAAATTCATGAATTTTTCCGCATAATCTGTGACAGAGAGACTCTCTTGTTTCAGGCTGAAGAAGTCCGCCTTTTTCTAGATCTTGAACGTGTGAGGATAGAATTGTTTGCCGAACAATTCTTCAAAATCCTCCCATGTTATGCCTTCATCCAATTTTTCATGAACCGCTAAATCCCACCATTGAAGTGAAATATCCTCGAGCATATATGTCGCCAACCTGACCTTGACCTCTAATGGTGTGCCGATTAAATCGAAGAAATGATTAATCCTACTTAGCCACACCTCTGCCTTTTCTTGTTCAGCATCACCCTAAAAGTTCAGTGGATTCTGCTTCATGAACTGGATGGTATGATCCACATGTTGTGTCTCATTCCTCTGGTTCCCCGTATACATAGCTTAAAAATCTTGGACAATACTTTGAACCAGCACTTGGTTCACCCGTGGTTCAGGTGCAACCACATTCTCCGCATCTTCTTTGGGTTGGTTCTGAAGACGCCTACCATGTGCCATTTTATAAACCAACAACTACCTCCGTCAGTCTCTATCTCTAGAAACTGATGGCTTATCATTTCAAATTCTATTACATCATCTATCACAACATTATTTTCCAAAATTTCCTTTTTCCCATGTTCAAACATTTTTGAATCAATTCCCCATGCCTTTTGAAAATCAACCGATTTTCAAAATACACCAAATACCATGTTTTCAAAATATTTTACTTGAAAACAATTTCAGCATTTTTAAAAAAAATTTCAACTTGGCTAAATTCTTACTCATTCCCCATAATGAAATATGCAATCCTAGTGGTAAGTCATTCCTCTACAATGAATTTCATGCTCATCTCATTGGCTATACCCATAAAAATATAATTTCCATCATTATAAAAGTGTATCCAACAAACTTATGTACCCAACACCCTAGTAACATGAATTTCAGCATAAATGGGTTAGCTACGTCCTATTATACTATACATTTCAAGTTCCGACTATCCTACTTCTATCTAAGATTTACCCAAGGAATTGACATGAATGAATTTCTACTCCAAGACCAAGAACATCGATGATCACATGTTAGACAAGGAACAAACAAGCTGATACCATTTGTAATGACCCACCAATTCTCATTGGATTTAGAGTACAATGAGTCATTTCTAGGCCTTAAGAGACATCCTAAAGATGCCAATGGATGGAAATAAATGCCAAAGGGTTTCAATGCGAGTGGGGGATGATTTACCCTTTGAGAAATAAACCTACCAAAACATGCATTACCAAAAGAGAACTACATTGTTCCACAAACCAATAAAACCTAAACAATATCAGAGTAACAAGTGGAAGACTAAGAAAAGACCAAAACAGACCAAGACATGCTCCACGACTCCACACCGAGCTCCATGATCCACGCACCACCACATCTCCCAAGCATCACCACGAACCACTAGTAACGAGATGCCTTGCCTTTACCTGTGTCTCAGAATACGACATCTGGAAAAGCACCAAAGTGCCAAAGCATGGGTGAGTATAAAAATAAGTAGGTTTTCTCCAATGACTTCTCTACTCATGTCAGTAGGATAGATGTTTTAGCAACAATTATATAAAAACAGTTTCTACAAAACAATTTCTCAAAATAATTTTATAACTAAATATATACGAGTTTTTAAAACCATTCATAATCAAAATCATCCAAGAGAAATTGAAACTAGTTTTACAACAAGTCAATTTTGCAGAAAAAATAACCAATCAAGCTTTAGAACCATTTCACAAAATCCATTTTTGGCATACCAAACCATTTCACAATCCCGTGAAATCAACCATGCAGGCTTCGTCATGATAGTTCCATACTTATGAGTAGTTTCTCGTCAATCTACCAAGTCATCATAAGGTAATTGTTCCCCATGTTCCATTACACATTTGGCACTGAGTATAAGGTCATATTTCAACCAAGTCTTGTACATATAGTTACCATGTTCCAATAACTATTTGGCACCGAGCGCGAGGTCATATTTCAACCAAGCCGCGTACATGCAATATTAACACACATCACATATTCCCATCAATCATTTCAAAACACCCTTTCAATAAAAACACCTTTTTATTGAAAACCATTTCCATTAAACCATTTCAATTCCAAACCATTTCAATAAAACTCCCTTTTTATTGAAAAGAAATTTCGTCAATTCCTTTCAATCTAAAACCATTTCAATAAAACACCAATTTTATTGAAAAACCACTTTTCATAAAACCATCTATAATTTTAGAAAATCCATAATTTAAAATCAACATTTTAAAATCAACAAGCTAAATCACTTTACAAAACAATGCACGAAGATTTCACAATCTCATCAAAACCATAAAATTATCTTTATAGAAGATTTACTCTATGCTTTTCACAATAAAATCCTTTCAAATAAACCAATTTGAAACTATGCCAATCTATTCTAACAAGTGGAGTTGAGAGTGAAGCCTCCTACCTCAAATTTTTTGACAAAAACCATAACAAATGGATAACGCACAAGAAAATCAGACCGATTCACCAAAAATCCTCCATAGATCCCTTCTCCAAACACAACCAAGTCAAAATCTCATCATATTTGGCTCCACACTCTTAGATCAACCCATAATGGGAGTAGATCTAAGAAAATGAGAGAAGAGGAGAAGTAGATTGAAGTAGTTCTAAGAAACCAAACAAGAACGATCACATACCTCAAGAATCTGGCTTCAAATCATCAAGAGAAGCCTTCAGATCACCTCTGGGATGATGGGAGAACCTTCCGTGACCTTTAGAGTACCAAAATCCCGAGTTAGAGCCGCATACAAGCTTAAACGAGGCATTTAAAGGCAAAACGCATGAGATCCACCTTTATAGGATCTCGTTTAAGTGGGCACACAGTTAGTTTGCACAGTTTGACAAACTGTGCGCTAACTGTGCAGTAGCTACTGCCTCAGTCACCCTTCTCACATGGTTTGGCCACACGGTTAGACAAGTCATGCATCGACCATGCAGTAGATACTACCTCCAAGACCCACTGTGCACGATTTGGCCGCATAGTTTAGACAAACTGTGCGTCGCCTATACGACGTCCCCTTTTCCTCAAAACATCATTCCAAGTTCTCCCGACTCTCTTATTCAACAAACTTAACTATAAAACCATGAAAAGAATCATGTAAGGGCTACATAACAAAAACTGGGGGTACTATAATTCATATAAAATCATAGAGTGGATAAGTGCTTAATGTCTTGAACATTATATTTTTTTATACCATGAAAATTAGATGTGAATTTCATATATATATATCTTTAAACATATATTTTATGTTTACATCATGATGTTTTCCAATAAAAATATAAGTGGTTTGGTTATTCATAATATAATAATTCAAAATGTGAAATAGATACAATCATGAAATGTGTTGGGCGGCATGATGATATTATATTTTCATTAACGAAATTGAGTACTATTTGTGGAAGATGGAATACCATTGATAATAGATAATTTTTTAGTAATTGGGAAAATAAGACTATTCTGAATGAATTTAATTATATATTTAGAAGTATTAATAAAAATAAATTCATGAATACAATATAATATGGGGATAATTCCCTTACCATAAATTCAATATTATATCACATATTTTCAGCCTCATGAATAATGGATATAGGTTTATTAAAATATGGAATCAACATTGAATTATGTCCAGTTGTATCAAAATTATTCCATGATAAACACTGGATTAAATTTCCTAATTTTCATTAACTAATGTGTGAACATTTTCATTTGAAAAATTCATTATGATTTCCCATCATTTTCCGATTTAAGGATGATGGTTAATTTTTTGTTATAAATTATTATAATTAACAACAATAAAATAGAAATAATTATATTTAATTCATTTTTATATAATAATTATTTCATAATTGTATATTAGGGTAGTGATATGAAAATAATTTTCATCAACCTTGTGGGATGTTAACAACCCATTAATGAGATATTGTCGAATGAAGAGTGAAGAGATTCATAAAATATAAATATTTCATTAATATAATTTTCTATACTAGGATAACAGTAATAATAAAATGATAACATAAATATTAATTATTATTAGAAGATTTAATTCAAAAATAAATTAGAAATATGGATAATATAATAGTAATATCTGATAAATTCATGATGAATACTAAACCAATTCTTGATGTTTCTTCTTCTCTATAACAATAAATTACACTGATGATTGTAGTTTTTTTAATCTAGAATATCTCTATGTTTAAAATGGGTATTATGTCTAATGAACTACAATTTTATCATTGAAATTTCTATTCTTATTTAATAAAACATATACAACACATCGAAATTCCAATAAAATATTATTCTCATAAATGAATAATTATGAATTAGTCAAATAATTAAGAAATAAGAATGAAAAATATTAAAATGAGATAATATCAAAATGATTCAACAAGAATTGGAAGATTTGGAACTTCTAGATCCACTAGAATGACCTCACTCAGAAAGAAATATATAGAAATAAAAAATTATTTTAATATTATAAAATTCCATTTTGAAGATGGATGTATATATATAGTCTTATGAGAAAATATAAGTGAACCAATAAAGATTTAAATAAGTGGTATTTATTGAAATTATGGAACCTATACCATTTGAATAATAACATGGCTTTTGGAATAGTATCTTGACCATTAAAATATTAGTGTGAACTTAATGAATAGTAATATTGCATTAAAAATAAAAACCTTACCTATGAAAGTATATTTAAAATTTAGGCATATTGTAAATAAAAATATGAAATTTCTATAACATGGTAAAAGTACAAAAATCTTTAATAATGATATATTAAGTGTTGAATTTTTTATAAAATATAAATGTTAATTTACAATTTTATAATTTATATAATTATTTTAAATGGTATTTATTTTAAAAAAAAATATTTATAATTTAAAATTATACTATATTATAATTTTATGATAATTCTATATGACAATAATTATTTTTAAAAAGGTAAAGAACTGTTATAATATTAAAATCAATATTTTTTTGAATAATTTTTTTATTTTAAAAATTAATTCAAATACATAAAAACTTATTTTCATAAAATAAATATCTTTTTTGAAATCAAAATTCTGAAATATAGTTACTTAGAACATTCCAAATATTCTTAAAATAGTTGAATTTTTATGAATACTAAAAAACAATAATTTACGTTATTTAATATTAAAAGCTAAATACAAGAATTTTAGAATCATTAATGATGTAAGAAGACATTGGATTCAACAATCCTATACAATATACTATATTTAGTTATTATAATAAAATGTCTTGATAGTCTTGATCCAAATTAACAGACTAATTAGTATATAAAAAATATCATTATCCTACCACAATAAATACCACCCCTCACCACCCCTTCTCTGCACACCGTCATCTCATTGTGCCCAATAAATAATCTATACAGTTACCTTACCATGAAACTTCCTCATGTCCACGAGCTAATAGTCTAATCTCATTAATATAACCAAATTCCTTAAAGAATTTTATCAAGGATATGACATTCAACAGGTAAAATATTCAATACTTCTCTTTTAATATCATTTCATTTTTTATCATATGCTCTCCTAACCTATCCAAGGTATAATTATAAATAAACTACCATATTTATTATATAATTTTTTTAATGGAATATCTATCATAAAATCTATTTTATTCTCTTTTTAATCTAGAAATGAAAACATCTTCTGTGATATGTCAGTACACTGCCTTTGTGGATATGATTTTTTATTTTCCATTATCACATTCATGGAAGTCATAAAAAAATTATTAATAAAAAAAATATTTTAATTCATATATTATAAAAATTTTCATTATATATATACAAAATATTATGGAAAAAGAAACTAGTATGAGATTTTCAGAAAACCACCAAAATAAATGAAACATTTATCATAAACAATTTATCAAATGAATCATCCTCATACCAGAAAACAAAATGATTTCTAGGAAAATTTCAAAATCTTAATGTTCATTAATACCATTTAATATTATTTGATGAGAAATATAACCATTTCATGATAATTTTCATAACTATAACAAGTAAACTGACCTTGAAACCATTAAAAAGAACTATCCCAGAATGAAAAATCAAAACAATATTACTCATAAAAATAGTCCTAAAGAAACATAATAATATGATAAAAAATAAAATAAATGTAGAATATATTTTTAATTATGTAATTTATAAACCTAAATTTATAATCCCATACCTTAATGGCACATGTATAACTCAATCAGACCTAAGGTAATGGATCGCTCAGAACCTCCAAATTACCCTTTGCCAAAATTTTATCAGCCTTATCCCAAATTTAATTCATTATTCTTCTTATAAATATCTACAATATTATATAATTATGAAACAAACATATTTATTTACCTCAATTAATAATTATTTAATTAGGAATTAAATGTTTTAAAGTGTTCCCTTCTCAATTCTTCCTCATAATCAAGACCAATTATATAGAACTTCAACATTTTATACTCATTTTCAAGTACACTTTGTAATATATTTTAATCCAATATAGTTTTCATAAAATTATAAATAGTATTAGTAAAATCATTCTTATTTTTTTTATGTTTTAATTTTCATAATTATTTATTTTTTGGAATTTAAAATCTTGTTATTATTTTCCCTAAAATCGTGCTAAACTAGAACATTTCCAATGATACCTAATAACTATTTTTTCATGTTTTCAATTAATTTGGACATAAATTTTCATGATTGTTTCATAATTTTAATTATTTTTGTCAATTTATGATATAAATAAACTTTTTGATGTATACCTTTATGTTACATCATTTTGTAATGACTTGTGAGATATTAAGAACCCCATTTCCTTTCTTTGGTAACCAGTATGATTATTCTATAATTTTGTTTCATTATATGGAACAAAAAGAGATGAACATTTTATAATTGGTTCAATAAATTGAACATTGTTTCATTTGAAAATTTTGAAGTCAAATGATATGTTATCTATGTTACTAGGGATTAAACATATTCCATTACGTGAATTTTTCACCATGTGATATAGTCTTGGGAGTCAGCTGTGAATCATGTTTATGTAATGTTATGTGATGTTTCCACATTCCAATATTTCCATAGACATGTAATTACATGTTCTATATGTAATGATTCAATATTTATATTCATGATCTCAGACATTTATGAAATTATTTTTTTATTTTACCTTATGTTTATGCTTTATTCCAATGTTGATTCCCATAATGGGATTTCAGCTAATCCTTTTGTTCAATTTATTCTCCCATGTAACCCTGTTCTATTTTAAGATCTCCATGTATGTTTGGAGAATATTATGATAATTAATTAAAAAAAATTTAATTATTGATTAATATTTTTTAATTATATACCTATTATTACAAAGACACTAGACTTTTCGATCCTTGGTTTGTACATTGTTGATCATTATTCTTAAAATCAATTTACAAGTACATGTAAAAGGATTTGATCACTATATTTTCTATCATATCATTGTCATGTAATATTTTTGTATTAATACATTAATGCTTTATAAATAACTATAGTTTTAATTTTATCATCATGGATATCTTATATTTAAACCTAGGGGATCGCAAGTTAAGATATAAATCCAATTTAAAATTTTATCATTTTTTATGATTTTTTTATATTCTGATTAGAGAAGTATTAAATCGCCCTAATTTTATTTTATTTTATTTTATTTAGTGGGTTGAAATAGATCTAGTAAAATACCTTATAAATTTACTACCTTTAAATTTATGATGATGTTTTTCATTATTCACATAATTTTGGAAACAAGATCAATGGTTCCCAGTGGTCTTATGGGAATAGACAAAAGAAATGTAAGCTTGAAATCACTTCAAGAGGATAATTAGAAAAACATTATGGAAGAAAGAATTTCAAACATCCCACTTGTCAAAATAGTTGGAATAATCAATCAGGAAACTTCATAAGGGGAACCACGAGATTCATCAAATGTGGAAGATAGGGGCATCAATGTAATTTTATCTAAAGTGAAATGGAGAAACCCATTAATTATGATGTTTAAAAGAAGGTTTAGATCAATAATAAACCTTAAGTGTAGTGTTTCAGTTGCATAGAACATGGTTATTATGATCGTAAACTCTCTAAGAAAAGACTTTTCAGTGGAAATAAAAAAAATAACCTCTAAGGAAACAATGAAGGGATTATGATATCACTACAACTAAGGTGGATTCCAAAAATGAAGTTTTTTAGGTTACAATGGTTTTCAATATATAATTGAAACCACAATATTTTATTCTAGTACTATAGACTCTTTTATATCTTTATTATTTAGTAGAATTATTTAAACCCCACCCCAAAATATGGTGGTTGACTTATCTATAAGAATAATGAATGTGGAAATTACAACCTCTAAAATATATAACTCATACCCAATTATTATTTCTGGACATTACCTCCCATCAAATATACTCTTACATACTTTTTTCAAGTTTTACGCTACATTGGTAATGGATGGTATATCATTATTCCTAACCAACATCTATTGTAAAAATAGAGAGATCACTCTTATCATCCCAAGGAATCCCCCAATACTGTACAAGAGTAACATGGAGGAAAAATAACATAAGCATCATATTCTTAGTTGTTGATATTATATATTTATGTGATAGAATATCTAGCTCAAAATTATTATGATTATAGATAGGATTATGGGCTAATAAGTTCCAATTGTGTGGGACTACACTGTTATGTTTCCTGAATAATTTCCCAATACTCCTCTCGACCTAGAGGTTGAGTCCAAAAGTGATCATATAACTAGATCTCTAACAATATCAAAGAATCACTATATTATGGCCACTATTTAGTTGGAAGAAAAAATAAGTAGTTATGGGAGAATCTAGACAAGGTTTTTATACAATCGAGTGCTTCATGATGGGGTGTTTCAGTTATCCCCATCAATAATAATGATCTATCAATATGAATCTACACTGATTATCGTGAACTAAGAAATCATGATAATGAAAATGCATCCCCAAAAATATGTAGATGATTTTTAGAGAAACTTTGTGGGGAAATGTATTTCTCTAAGGTGGAACTTTATTCGGGATATCACAAATTATAGGTAATGAATGAAGATATTACAGAGACTACCTTTCCAATAAGCTATGCACATTATGAGTACATAGTAGTTCCCATAAGACTCAATCATTCTCTAGACATAACATGGAAAAAATGAATAGATTCTTTAAAGATTACCTAGACACATTTTTGGTTGTCTATATACAGGAAATATTGACATACTCCATGAGCTTGGTGGAGTATTAGAAATATTAAAATATTGTGCTAATGATCTGGGCACGTGAGAAGCTATAGGAAATGTATATTAATTGTGAGTTTTGGTTGGTAGAAGTATCACTATTGTTGAATGTTATCACCATAAAATGGATATCTATACACCCTTCAAAACAAATTGAAATTGAGGAATTGACATGCCAACATCAATTATAGAGATCTATAAGTTCATTTTCTTTGCATTGTATTACTCATTATTTTTTAATAACTTATCATAATTTAAAAACCCACTAACCATACTCACTCTAAGGTGAGTAAAGATTATCTAGACCAGTGAATGTGAAAAATAATTTAAAGCATTAAAAAATAGGCTCATCACTACACTAGTACATACACTACTCACCAGTGGGGAACTCATTTTGGTATAAAGAGATTCTTCAAAGAATGTCATAGACTATTTACTAATGACAAATGATAATATGATAGCCCTCTTTTCATGGAAGATGAAAGTTCGTGAAACAGAAAATCCCACTTTTGATCTAGAGTTTGTGGCTATTGTCTTCATAGTGAATATCTGGTGTCATTATATATAAGTGGTGATGTGTAAGATATATTCTTATCCTAAGAGCATCAAGTAAATATTCAGACAGAATGAACATGATATTTCCTAACAATTATCTTTATAAGTCATTAAATATTATAACATATCATTCCACTATAATCCTCATAAGGTAAATAAAGTGGAATATTATATACGTTAAAAGGATCATGTATCATTATCAATGATTAAAATTTAGAAGGATCCAACATTCATAGACATTAAATGGATATACATGGGAATTAAAATGGATGGAACATCATCATTTCTTTCTCAAATTATTTCTCAATAATGTATTATAGTGAAAATAAAGGATTATCAATGGGAGGATGTGTAAATTAATAAAAAATTAGAATCTATAAAAAATGTTAGATACACATAATTCAAAATTCATGAGAAAGGATTTCTAATATTTGGGTAACTGATATGTGTACTATTGAATCTTGAGATAAAGAATGAGCTCTTAAATGATGCACATAACTCAAAAATCGCAATACACCTAGGTGGAAAAAATGGTTTGAGATATAAAGGGGAAATATTGTTGGGAAAATATAATGAGTGATATTTTTTAATATACAAAAAAGTTACCATTATGTCATCAAGTGAATGATGAAATTAAAAATTCTAAGTTGATTATGCAACTATAACCCATACCTTCTTGAAATGGGAAACAAGTGCTATGGCATTTTCATCAGACATCCAAATACATCTATATGTAATAATTCTATATGGTTAATTGTGTACCATTATACATATACAATTCAAATTATTATTATTATGGATGAATTCTCACTCACCCAAATTTCATGGATATACATCATATAAGCGGTGAGGCTGTAGAAAGTACCATTACCGATTATATCCAATAGTGATATGATATGTACCTCTATGTTTCGGAATAGTATCAAATATACAGTACATACATTTCTTATTTTTATTATGTCTTATCATTATCTAATAGATGTAGATATAAGAAAACTAGACAAAAAATGGAAGACATGTTTATATAATGATCTGTATAAATCAAAGGAGGATGCGATAAAAATCATCCACTAGTCGTGTTCTTTTAACAAAACATATTCCACTCATATATTCAAATTGATCCATCTGGATAACCATATGAAAAAATATTTAAAACACATATAATTAATGATAATGTAGGTGTAGATTAGCTGATGGAACCTAAAATGGTCGAGTAATTGGATGAAAATGTAAAGATTATATTGATGAAAATATGGGCTTTCTAAAGTCGAGAGAAGATATATAAAGATAATCAATGGGAGGGAATAGATTTTTAGGTTGGATACATATTATTTTTATTTATACCACCACTAAATAGAGTAATGATGTAATGCCCTGACCCCAGTTACCCAGAGTCAGTGCATTATTACATAACATTGGCGTGATCACAAGAAAGATCAAGTCTCGAAAGACCAATTAGTTTAGTAGCATTAGAAACACTAGATACAATAATAACGTTTTAAATTACATCATAAAAAAACATCTTGTCTTAATATCCCCTCATACTATCCCGGTAGGTCATTCATAAATTATTTCTTCATAATCCTGGAAGAAAAAACATTGAAAGGGGTGAGATCAGATGCTCAGTAAGGATAGCATTATAGCAGAAGCTTTCATAGATAAGCATAAACACTTAAGGAAGTTTATAACTAAAACAAAAGCCTTTTTAAACTTGAACTTCAGCATAAAATGGCAAAGATAAAATAAAATAATGCCATTTACTTACTCACATGGATATTCTACTAGTCGAATGATCACATGCAATATCAATAACCACTTTCATAATGATGAAATGCATAATGCCAGACTATCATAACCACATAGCCAAGGCCTCGTGCCAATACTACAAATAAGATTTTTCCAAGGTCTTGTGCCAAGACACTAGTTTGTATCATGAGACCTACCGATGCATCGAGGAGCTATAGCGTGCTCCACCCGTCACTTATTAAGTCTAATGCATTCCTCATATGAACATGTTTAAACATAACATAAACATTCGTATTAAAACTAGCATACGAAATGTCAATACTTTAACCACAAACCATGAATGGTATAGAATAGCACATCCACCGTCAAACATAACTCATTCAATACAATATGGAAGATTGTATTGTACCTCAATCGATAATAATGAATGATATTGACATAGATGAAAATAACCATCAAAACTATTTGAGATAAATATCCCCCTTTTCTTGAAAACATTTAAAAGTCACACTATTTGTCAAGAAAACATTTAAAAATAGATTTTTGAATCAAAGTGTCCCATACCTATTTGAAACTTTTAAAAGGAGTTTTAATTTTAAAACTTTAATGTCCATATAAATAAATCCTTAAAACCATTTTTAAAACATGGACATTAATGAGCAAGATTTAGAAGAATAAGTCTTTAAAACATTTGAAAATGGTATTTTAGTTAGAGTTTCTAACCAAAAGAGAGACACTTGAATACAAATAATTGAGGTAATAAAAACTTTGTAATATCATGAGAATAAAGGGATTAATGATATACTATGTCAAAGTATATTATATACACCACATAAAAGTGATTTGGTGTATAACAACAAAGAAGTCTCAATGGAATGTAAATTGAGATGAAATCTCTCATAAATGCCATATCCTTAGGTTAAGGATAAATCAACGACATAATTATGTTTGAAAAATATAAATACACTAAATATGAATGGATATTCAGTGTAAAAACATCAAGGGACATTCACACATATTCTAGTAAAAACAACACCAATGAATTGGATATTTATCTCAACAAATCGAGATTGAGTAAAAATTACTCTTATCAAGTTCATACCGATGACTTGAGAATTTATAAATGGAGTGATTATGTGTATAAAAAGTATATCCATAGAAAGGGGAGTGGAAATTATGTCATAATCAAATGAATAGTGATCCCACAGATAATCTTGGAGTAAAATAATCAATGAAGTATGCGTAAAGACGAATGAGTGGAAATTGAAATTTCAAATTCCCTTATTGATTTGGTAACATACAAAACATAAACCCATGAAAGAAGGATCATACAATGATGATGTAAATATACATGAATTAAATTATATTACACAATGGATACAAACATGGGCAGTACACACACCACATGTAATAAATAAGTGGTGAACAATGGAATTCTCACAGAATTAAAAGTGAGATAAGAAACCCCTTACTATGTACTTTTTCCTTGGTCAAAGGTAGGTTAACCTCCTTTATAATGGTGAAATAATTGTTATTTAATTATACAAGAATCATATGCATTAATATGATATCATATATGATCTTTTAACATTAATTTGTTAATAATATCTTAGAATTATCGTCATTTTGGGTGTTAATGGGTTCATTTTACTTTATATTCTTTATTATGTGAGCAATATTTGTTATTTATGGGATGTATATTATTTATATCCATAATGATATGAAGTCCTTAAATATTATTTTTAATCATAAAATGAGAATTATACTTGAATGGATACGATGGAGAATGAATCTCATCGCGTTCGTGGAGACGGTAGTCCGTACGTACGGACGAGCGGCAATATCATTCTTTTGATATTAAAATAATATATAATAGGATGGTATATCAAATATACATAATCATTATCATGTTAAATTTATTATTTACATGAATTAAAAATCATTATTATAACCATCCAAATAATAATTTATTGAATAACAATTACACCACGATGTGGAGACGGCAAGCCGTACGTACGCACGTATGGTGAGATGTTATTCAAAGGATGGATAGAATAATGAATATGGTTGTACCATATTTATAATAACATCAAAGTATATATATGATACTGGAGTTATTATTTTAGAATGGTAACAACAAAGGAAGAAGAAGTGGAAGAAGAAAGGAACTTGGAAAAGGGTGGTGAAATAATTACCTCTTCTTCAGGTTCTTCCTTTTGATTTAATCAAAAGGGATCCTTAGGTTAGATTTCTGATCAAACTAAGGACTCTAGGTTGTATTGAGGGAATTTTAGAGAGTATTTGGGCAGGGCTTGGCCGAAACAAAAGGCTTTGAAGGTGTGAATAAATGAGAAGGAGGAGTGCCCTTTTATAAGAGGGGTGAGGGGCACCTTTGGAAAAGCTAGAAATATTAATTTATAATAAATTCATATTTGGTTTCTAATAGCTCCAAAGTTGATTATTCAAAGTTTAAGGTGGGGATAGGTCGAAAAACATTCAAAAAATAGAATTTATACAGGTTTGGTTTACTATATTAACCTTATCCTTTATTTTTAACTCTTAGTTAATTAGTTTGACATTTACCATGTCACTTTGTATTTTTATATTATATAGTTAATAAACATACTATATACATCCAAGAAACTCCCAAGTGGTCCATTAATGATAAAAATATCATGATATAAGTCTCTTGGGCGAACCTTATATTTTTATGAATTTAATATCAATTAATAATATAATATTTGTTTTAAAAAACTCTTTTATGTAAATTTTGACACTATTCAATAGTTGATTTTTTTGAATCTCATAACAGAATGATTACTTCAAAAAAAGTCAATGAAATCAATCCTAATATGTCATATTATCCTATAAAATTATTTTAATTCATAAAAAGTCACAAATTATATTTATTTGGGTATTTATAATATCAATTATTCTAATTTTCACTATTATGGTAATTACTGCATCATCATTGTGTCATAAATAAATTAAATTATTTAATGTTTAAAAATTATAAATAAAATATAATTATGTATTAAATCGTATTATATTTATAATTAATATTTACAATTGAGTTTATCTTATGTATAACCCTATATTAAAAATGTTTTAGTAAATAAACTTTGATTTTAACTCTTTTAACTCTTCTTTGAATTAAATAATAATAAATGTCCTAATCTAATTCAAGTGGACCTAAATGATAATATTTTATTCCTAAGGTTTTTTTTGATCGAGATACACTTATCTAATAGAATTAGGACATGTGTTAGGGTAATATTAATATCATTTTACCCTTAATTACCCTATTTACTTTTAACCGTGGTAAATAAAAGTAAAAAGTAACTATTCACCAAAAATTATTTTCATCTCATTGAACCACATTTTTACTTCTTGATTTTTACCGTGTCTCTCGGATTTTCGAAATTCCAATCAACGAAGCGGTAAAATTAAGTTTTATGAAAAATTCAGTTTTTTAACTACCACTTAGTAGTTTCACTATTCATCAAAAATTGATGTTTTTCAGAAATATGCCAAAATTTACCCCTAAGATATAATTGATATTCCAAATTCAAAAATGATGTATATTTTATGAAATTCCAAACATATATGTTGCATTAATTAATTTTATAATTAATTCCCGCTGTCACAACAAATAGCGTGTTTTTAAAAAACAATATATATCAAAAGATTGACAATTGTTTATGTCCAATTTCAAAGTGAAATTAATTCTAATGAACACCATTGGATAAAATGGTAAAAATATATTCTAATTACACTTCTAAACCACTAAATAATATAATTTATCACTATAAATTATTTTTATTAAAAAAGTTGTTTTTAAGTATTTTTCACTATTCATAAAAATTGGAAGTTCTCAGAAAAATACCAAAAATTCATCTTAGGATAATTTCGATATTCCGAAACAAAAAATGAAGTCCATTTTGAAATATAAAATATATATAATTTCAAAAAGTAGGTATTACTATTCATAACGGCTAGTTTGATTGGTTGTGGCGTGTTAGAACTCAATGTTGCGTACAACACATGCTATCACATTATTCAAAGAGAAGCGTACTGTAGAAGCTTGGGGTGTTACATTCTACCCTCCTTCAATAAATTGCGTCCTCGAAATTTTTAAAATTGTTCTTGGGAATATAATGGAAAGTCCCACATCGGAAAAAGAGTAAATAAAACTATCACTTTAAAATAAAGAAAGAGAGGTATAAAGGTCAACCAAGATAACCCATACTCGGATTCCATGTAGGAAAACATGGATATGGATGATAAACTAAGTGTCAAGTTATGATGGAGAGGGATAGAAATCATGATCAGTAGCAAGTTAACAATAAGAAAATCACAAACTTGTGTTGGGACAAACGGTCCTTAGTCTCACAGTAGGAAAAGTAAACGGACAAAATTTTTTGTTTTATGTTACATTACATAAGGACGAGGAATTCATTTATGATATTGACTAATAACATAAAGAGATATACTTACTTTTTTAAGTAGAGTTTCATTATTTAATAACCTTTTACCACTAACTCATTTTTTTTGAATAATGAGTATTCAAGAAGACTTGGTCACAATGAAATAGCTAGAATAAACTTCTATAGAAATACATGATCCATGTAGGATAAACTATATATTTAACTTGTCTTTAGAGATTAATCAAAACCAAAATGGTTAGTATAATATCTTATGACCCCCCAAATTGATATTCCATTAGAGAAAAAAAAACACTAATCTTAATTTCTAAAATTAAACCATCAATACCCCAAAGTTAAATCAATACCATTCTATAATCAATTGTCCTTAAAATCCTTTAATATAATCCAAACTAATATTGAAACCCAAAACTTATAAGAATGTAGTCTTCCATGTTAAATTGAATCTCCAAATGACATTAATTACTCTTAAAGTCACATACTTAAAAGTAATTAACCTAATCATTTCCATAAATAACCCAAATCACTATAAATCCACAATAAAAACATAGATAAAAATCCACCATTACACTTCAAATGAAATCCCATACTTTTCTATTTTCCTTGGGCATATAGTGTTCACAACAAAGCGAACAACTTCCAAAATAACATCTATAACTTAATCACCAAATCATTTTCCTATACCAAGGGTATTCATTTAATAAGACATAAGAACCCAAATAAACTTATTATTGATCGATAAAATCATTTAACTAAAAATAATTAGTCACACTATCCAGGGACTTCAAGTAGTCTAGTGGTAGGCGATAAATCCTAATTGCACTTTGGTTGTGGGTTCGATTCCCACAGCTTTGTCCGACGTGACGGGTTGTCACACGGTTTGTGTGTTGTCCTTTTTCAAAAACTATATTTTATAATATTACCAAAGTGAAATAAATTCCTCAAAATAACCATAACAAAATTTAACCACAAATCTTATCTCATACCTTGCATTTTCATCCCAAATTATGATAACGTATAATTTTCTCAAACCCAACGATCATATAAAACCAAATGATTATTTATAACTATATCCACAAGAGAAGAGATAATTCTTCCTCAAATATCATTCTCACATGGAAAACTGCAGGGTTATAAATACAAGAGAAAATTATTCCAAAGTAAACCCATCAATAAGGAGCACTAATAATTTTTAAACATTTCTCCAACCATTTATTTCCACATAGCTTCTTATTTGACTAAGAAAATATCCTATAGAATATGGAATTCACTTGGGTAATGGCTAGGTCCTCTACATTTACGGCAAATGACTGTAAATGGACTCTTGGGACCATTTTTATCTTCTTCCATATTACTCTTCATTTTTATTCGGCAATTCTTCACTTTATGTCCTTCCTTCCCGCATGTAAAGCATTTCATTGTCCCATTGAGACACTTTCTTGGGTGTCTCCTTCCACATTTCCTGCATGATGGAAATTGAGGATTCCATTCTCCATGGTCTCCACTGTTGGAGCTCTTATCATTAATTACATTTCTCTTCTTTTTTGAGTCCGGGAATTGGTTAATATATATATTGTTGGTCATATTTTTGGAAAATTGATTTTGCATAAAGATGATATCTTTTACGCCTATCAACATTCCATTTTTTTGCTCATTGCCACCACCGTTCCCACCTTGTACATCATTTTCAAAGTTACTATGACTTCCTTGGAATCCAGCCACTGACTAAATTCAGAAATCATTGTGTGAGTAACAGTAGTCATAACATCATTTAGATATTAACATGTCACCATATTCTCAATTTGAAAAAAATTAGGATTAACCAAGGTCATTTACTCTCATCTTATATATATAATACTTCAAATTGGTTTGTATAGAAAATGTAAATTATCCTAAGCATATCCCCCGGGAGTGTTGTAACCAAGAGTGCAGCAAGGCCCATTGTCGTGCCCCAGTTCCTGTTCGATTCTAGCTCAAAGCGGTGTTTTTGGGTTTTACCCCTTTGTACATCTGTACCAGAGCTGCCTCTACCTTCTTGTATCCAGACAGGGATGTATTGCTCGGAAAACTCACAAAATCTCTACAATACCAAAATTCTAGGAAGTTCTTATATACTAATCCTCAAAGTTCATCTTAGGTCTACGTGCTCTAATCAGAGTTTATCTAAATCTAGATTCCAAGGTTTGTACTAAACTTCCTCTGATACAAACTATAACGCCCCGACCCCAGTTACCCAGAGTCGGTGCATTATTACATAACATTGACATGATCACAAGAAAGATCAAGTCTCGAAAGACTGATTAGTTTAGTAGCCTTGGGAACACTAGATACAATCATAAAGTTTTACATTACATCATAAAAAAACATCTTGTCTTCATATCCTCTCATACTATCCCGGCAGGTCATTCATAAATTATTTCTTCATAATCCTGGAAAAAAAAACATTTAAAGGGGTGAGCTCAGATGCTCAGTAAGGATAACATTATAGCAGAAGCTTTCATAGATAATCATAAACACTTAAGGCAGTTTATAACTAAAACAAAATCCTTTTTAAACTCGAACATCAGAATAAAATGGAAAAGATAAAATAAAATAATGCCATTTACATACTCACATAGATATTATACTAGTCGAATGATCACATGAAATATCAATAACCACTTTCATAATGATGGAATGCATAATTCCAGACTATCATAACCACATAGCCAAGGCCTCGTGCCAAGACTACAAATAAGATTTTTCCAAGGCCTTGTGCCAATACACTAGTTTGTCTCATGAGACCTACCGATGCATCGAGGAGCTATAGCGGGCTCAACCCGTCACTTATTAAGTCCAATGCATTCCTCATATGAACATGTTTAAACATAACATAAACCTTCGTATTAAAACTAGCATACGAAATGTCAATACTTTAACCAAAAATCAAGAATGGTATAAAAATAGCACATCCACAGTAAAACATAACTGGTTCAATACAATATGGATGATTGTATTGTACCTCGATCGATAATAATGAATTATATTGACATAGATGAAAATAACCATCAAAACTATTTGAGATAAATATCCCCCTTTTCTTGAAAACATTTAAAAGTCACACTATTTGTCAATAATCCATTTAAAAATAGATTTTTGAATCAAAGTTTCCCATACCACTTTGAAACTTTTAAAAGGAGTTTTAATTTTAAAACTTTAATGTCCATATAAATAAATCCTTAAAACCATTTTTAAAACATGGACATTAATGAGCAATATTTAGAAGAATAAGTCTTTAAAACATTTGAAAATGGTATTTTAGTTAGAGTTTCTAACCAAAAGAGAGACACTTGAATACAAATAATTGAGGTAATAAAAACTTTTTAATATCATGAGAATAAAGGGATTCATGATATACTATGTCAAAGTACATTATATACACCACATAAAAGTGATTTGGTGTATAACAACAAAGAAGTTTCAATGGAATGTAAATTGAGATGAAATCTCTCATAAAGGCCGTATCCTTAGGTGAAGGATAAATCAACGACATAATTATGTGTGACAAATTTAAATACACTAAATATGATTGGATATTTAGTGTAAAAAAATCAAGGGACATTCACACATATTCTAGTAAAAACAACACCAATGAATTGGATGTTTATCTCAACAAATCGAGATTGAGTAAAAATTACTCTTATCAAGTTCATACCGATGACTTGAGAATTTATAAATGGAGTGATTATGTGTATAAAAAGTATATCCACAGAAAGGGGAGTGGAAATTATGATATAATCAAATTAATAGTGATCCCACACATAACCTTGGAGTAAAATAATCAATGAAGTATGCGTAAAGCCGAATGAGTGGAAATTGAAATTTCAAATTCTCTTATTGATTTGGTAACATAAAAAACATAAAACCATGAAAGAAGGATCATACAATGATGATGTAAATATACATGAATTAAAGTATATTACACAATGAATACAAACATGGGAAGTACACACACCACATGTAATAAATAAGTGGTGAATAATGGAATTCTCACGGAATTAAAAGTGAGATAAGAAACCCCTTACTTTGTAATTTTTCCTTGGTCGAAGGTAGGTTAACCTCCTGTATAATGGTGAAATAATTGTTAGTTAATTATACAAGAATCATATGCATTAATATGATATCATATATGATCTTTTAACATTGATTTGTTAATAATATCTTCGAATTATCGTCATTTAGGGTGTTAACGGGTTCATTTTACTTTATATTCTTTATTATGTGAGCCATATTCTTCATTAATGGGATGTATATTATTTATATCCATAATGATATCAAGTCCTAAAATAATATTTTTAATCATAAAATGAGAATTATACTTGAATGGATACGATGGAGAATGAATCTCATCGCGTTCTTGGAGATAGTAGTCCGTACGTACGCACGAGCGACAATATCATTTTTTGATATTAAAATAATATATAATTGGATGGTATATCATATATATAGAATCATTATTATGTTAAATTTATTATTTACATGAATTACATATCATTATTATACCCATCCAAATAATAATTTATTGAATAACAATTACACCACGACGTGGAGACGGTAAGCCGTACGTACGCACGTATGGTGAGATGTTATTCAAAGGATGGATAGAATACTGAATATGGATGTACCATATTTATAATAACATCACAGTATATATATGATACTGGAGTTATTATTTTATAATGGTAACAACAAAGGAAGAAGAAATGGAAGAAGAAAGGAACTTGGAAAAGGGTGGTGAAATCATTACCTCTTCTTCGGGTTCTTCCTTTTGATTTGATCAAAAGGGATCCTTAGGTTGGATTTATGATCAAACTAAGGCCTATAGGTTGTAGTGATGTATGTTTAGAGAGTATTTGGGCAGGGGTTGTCCAAACCAGAAGGCTTTGAAGGTGTGAAGAAATGAGAAGGAGGAGTGCCCTTTTATAAGAGGGGTGAGGGGCACCTTTGGAAAAGCTAGAAATATTAATTTATAATAAATTAATATTCGGTTTGTAATGGCTCCAAAGTTGATTATTCAAAGGTTAAGGTGGGGATAGGTCGAAAACCATTCAACCAATATAATTTAGACAGGTTTTGGTTACTATATTAACCTTATCATTTATTTTTAACTCTTAGTTAATTAGTTTGACATTTACCATGTCACTTTGTATTTTTATATTATATAGTTAATAAACATACTATATACATCCAAGAAACCCCCAAGTGGTCCATTAGTGATACAATTATCATGATATAAGTATCTTGGCTTAACCTTAGATTTTTAAGAATTTAATATCAATTAATAATATAATATTTTTTTTAAAAAACTCTTTTATGTCAATTTTGACACTATTCAATAGTTGATTTTTGTGAAACTCATAAAAAAATTATTACTTCGAAAAAAGTCAATTAAATCAATCCTAATATGTCATATTATCCTATAAAATTAGTTTAATTCATAAAAAGTCTCAAATTATATTTATTTGGGTATTTATAATATCAATTATTATAATGTTTCACTATTATGGTAATTACTGCATCATCATTGTGTCATAAATAATTTAAATTATTTAATGTCTAAAAATTATAAATAAAATATCATTATGTATGAAATATTATTATATTTCTAATGAATAATTAAAATCGAATTTATTTTATGTATAAACCTATATTAAAAATGTTTTAGTAAATAAACTTTGATTTTAAGTCTTTTAACTCTTCTTTGAATTAAATAATAATAAATGTCCTAATCTAATCCAAGTGGACCTAAATGATAATATTTTATTCCTAAGGTTGTTTTTGGTCGATATAAACTTGTCCAATAGAATTAGTAAATGTTTTAGAGTAATATTAATATCATCTTCACCCTTAATTACCCTATTTACTTTTAACCGTGGTAAATAAAAGTAAAAAGTTACTATTCACCAAAAATTATTTTCATCTCACTAAACCACATTTTACTTTTTGATATTAACCTTGTCTCTTGGATTTTCGAAATTCCAATCATAGAAGTGGTAAAATTAAGTTTTATTAAAAATTCAGTTTTTTAACTACCACTTAGTAGTTTCACTATTCATCAAAAATTGAAGTTTTTCAGAAATATGCCAAAATTTCCCCCTAAGCTATAATTGATATTCCATATTAAAAAATGATGTATATTTTACGAAATTCCAAACATATATGTTGCATTAATTAATTTTATAATTAATTCCCGCTGTCACAACAAATAGCGTGTTTTTAAGAAACAATATATATCAAAAGATTGACAATTGTTTATGTCCAATTTCAAAGTGAAGTTAATTCTAATGAATGCCATTGGATAAAATGGTAAAAATATATTCTAATTATACTTTGAAACCACTCAATAATATAATTTATCACTATAAATTATTTTTATTAAAAAAGTTGTTTTTAAGTATTTTTCACTATTCATAAAAATTGGAAGTTCTCAGAAAAATACCAAAAATTCATCTTAGGATAATTTCGATATTCCGAAACCAAAAATGAAGTCCATTTTTAAATATAAAATATATATAATTTCAAAAAGTAGGTATTACTATTCATAACGGCTAGTTTAATTGGTTGTGGTGTGTTAGAACTCGATGTTGCGTACAACACATGCTATCGCATTATTCAAAGAGAAGCGTACTGTAGAAGTTTGGGGTGTTACAAATGATATTTTAAAATAAGGGAATTCTATATCCAAGGTAAAACATTCCATTTGATATTCTTGATCGGGTCGGAGTTATGGCCTATCAAATAAAACTATCACCAACCATGAATCTAGTACATGGTGTATAACACATATATCTCTTGATAATTTACATATTATATGTTAAACATATACTAAACTCAAAAGTGGAATAGTTGGAAAATGATCCATTGGTGAATCTCTGGAGGATTTTGGACCATATAGACACAGTTCCACCCAATAAGAATACTCATTGGGTCAATGAACAATGGAGAAAACATTATTAGGAAGATTTGATATAGAAAATAAAGGAAGTGGTCATGGAGAATTAGCCTCACATTTTTTCACCAAAGTATGTAAAAAATATTCAAGAGAAATTTTTCATAAGGGGGTAAGAATGTAACAAACCTTAATTTTATCAATGGAATTTCCCATATTATCATATAAGACAAATATATATCATGTAGATACCTATAAAATATGATTTTAATAAATGGAAAATGAAAAATTATTTATCATAAAAACCAATATGAATACCAAATAATATAGTAGGATAATATATATAAAGTGAGATAATATATTTGCAAGAATTTGGAACAACTAGATCAACTCGAACGACCACACTCATGATTGAAAATATAGAATGAAAACAAAATATTAACAATATAATATTAATTTTTAATATTTTATGATATTTGTATAACCTTAAGATAATTTATAAGTAAATTAATAATTAATTAAATATGAGGTATTTATAGAAATCAAGGGACATACACAATTTAATTTGTGACCAGACCATTATACTAGTATCTTTACCATTTTAATAGTAATATTGCCATTAAGAATTGTAATACAGATATTAGAATAGTAACATAACCTATGGATGTATAAATAAAATTTAGGCATCTTAAAAATAATAATATTATACATTTTTATCATGGTATTATTAAATAAATGTTTTAAAAATGATAAATTAAGTGTTGGTGTCTTTGGAAAATGTATATGATTATTTACATTTTTATTTTTAATATAATTCTTCAAACATTAATTTCTTTTGTAAATTAACATTATAATTTATTATATTTATGAAATAATATTATGTATCCTCAATAAATATTTTAATGTATCAAAAAACCGATGATTATATTTTTATCTATATTATTTGAAAAATTTATTATTTTATTAAAAAAAAACTAAGTCCCATCATCAAAATTTGTTTTAAAAAAATGGATTTAATTATTGAAATATAAATGTCAAAAAATAGGTAGGGTGAATGATTGGTATTTTCCTATAATAGTTGATTTTTATAGTAAAATAAGATAATATATATTATATAACATTATAAGATAAATGCATGAATTTCTAAGACTAGGATGAAGTAATCACCCTTTAGTTCGAACTCTCACAAACCATTTATTATTATTATTTATAATAATCAACACTATTTACAATCTTTTTCCAAAATAATAATTTAATGAACTTAATAATAAAAAAATACCCCTCTCCTATCACTATAAATATCACCCCTCAAAACCCTTTATCCTCACACCTTATTATCCTTATAGATTAGAAATATTCTACCTAATTACTTAACAACCATTTTTCTAAAAAACATGAGTTTTTTTACACAAAACAATACCAAAACCATGTGTCTTAAAGAGGTTATCAAGGAGACGATATAAAAGAGTAAAATCCTCAATCATTCTCTTTTAATTTTTTTTCTTTAATTATCCTCCAATCACATCACCTGCCCATGGAAGTTGGATAAATATAGTACCATATACCTACTATAATATTTTTCATTTATTTTAATATCAACCATCATATCCCTTTTATATCCTTTTATTGTATATATGAAAACATCATTTGTGATATGTCGATACACCACCATTCTGGATAATGAGATTTCATTTTCCGGCACTGTCTTTAAGGATGGTCATAAAACATTTATAATTGTTAAAAGAGATATTTGTATGTATATTATAACTTTTTTGATAATATTTATAAATAATATTAAATAAAATGAAATGATTTCATGAAAATAAAAAAACCAACAAAATAAAAAAAAAATATATTCATTAATGTTTTATAAATGGAATCAACCTCGTTCTAGAAATAAATTTATATAAGAAACCATTTAAAAATATTCAAAGTCATTAATACCATAAAATTCAACTTCTATATAATTCTTCCCATCTATCAAGAACATAATTAATTATATAAAAGTAAACAGACCATGAAACCATGAAAATGAATGCTACCAAAAAAAGAACATTATTACTAATCTATGTGGTCATAAATGAAGATCAAAAAGTTATAATAATTAAAATACATATATAATATGTTCATAAATATATAATTATTGAGTATGGTTTTATTATCTTTTAAATTATATGAATCCAAAAAATGAATTCATATATGATATTAGGGATCCCTACAAACATCCAAATTACCTTTGGATGGTTCTTTATCACTTTTCCCCAATGTAACACTTCATTTTTCATATATATAAAAAACCAATAATTTGTCATTATGTAACATAAAAATCTGGAATCTCAATTAATTATTCATTTTTGTAGAATTACTTGTTTACAAATTTTAATTCTCAATTCCTCCTAATAAGAATACCAGATTATAGGAAAATTCTGTATTTCATACTCATTTTCTTGAACAACTGAGAAGATATTTTAATACACCATTTTTTTATAAAATAAAAAAATTTTAAATGAAAAACTATTTTATTTTATTTCCTATTTTATGAAAAAAATAATTCCTTAAATCTCATTCAAGGATCTTTATTATTTTCCTTAAAACCAATATAAAGCTACACATTTTCATATTTACCAAACCATCCATTTACATATTTTCACTTAAATTGGACACCATTTTTCATAAACTATTATTATTATAAATTATTAATTTCCATGAATGATTTAAATCCATTATTTCCTTGATATCATTATGATATGACTTTTTGTTATACATTATGACATGATTTCAAAACTCATTTATTTCCTTCTATAAACCTTATGTTTATTCCATATGTTTTCTTGATTGTGTGTCACACACATTCTTGAACATGTTATAAACGTTGTCCCTTGATTGAAATCCAAAACATTGTGTAATTTATTAGAATCCAAATACATTATGTATGGAATTAGGGTGTACCCTAATACAATATGGGACTATGACCACCCTATTATATAGTTTTGGAAGTTATCCTTGACTTATGTTAATGTCATGTTATATAATTCTCCCATTTCAATATATCTATAATCACTTGATTACATGTTTCATATTTTATGCTCCCATATATTTAATCAAGATCCATTCCTTTTATGTTATTATGTTATGACATCTAACTCATGTGTTATGAATTATTCACTTGTTTACTCACATACTAGGATTTTTACCTCATAATTTTTTTCTATGTATTCACTATGTCATAATATATAGGTATATGAGCTCAGTGTAATTTATAATCACATTATGATGATTATTTCAATGATTTATTATTCTAATTTTATATTTTTTAATTATGTAGATAGTTTTCCAAATACAATATAATTTTGTATACTAGTTTTGTTTATTGTTGATAATTTTTCTTAAAATCGTGTAACAATGTGTGAAAAAGTATTAGGTAACTTTATTTAGGGTGGGAAATTTTTTTGTGGATTTTGACATTGTAAAGTTACTGAGAAGTGGGTTTCTTTGTGTAGGGGAGAGGTTATTTGTTCTTGAGAAGAGGGTTCTATTTTGGATAAAAAATTTTCTGAAATATAATATTAAGCTAAAACATTAAGTATTAACTTTTGTGACACTACGAAATATATTTGAATTTGTAACATGATTTAATTTCTATTAAAAAACACTTAATATGTATTTTATATATTAATCATAAAAATATTGGGAAAATTGAAGAAAATTTATCTTAGAGAAATATATTTGACTTTTGACATTAGAAAATGCTTCTTAAGTATAGAAATTATGTTTACTATTTTCAAATGGGAAATATATCTTATAAAACTAAGTACAAGAAAAAATAACTTATTAAACTTTTTTGGATCCATTACTTCATCATCATTGTATCCAAAAACCACATTATTTAAAAACAATATTTTTTCTATTCATTTAAAAATTGACAAATTTTATAAAATTACAAAAAAATGACCAAGAGACATGTTTTACATGCTTCTGATAATTATTAGATTCATTTTATAAATAAAAAATTCTATCCTTAGAAATATTAATTTTATATATAAAAATTACATTTTTTTGTGAAATAGATTAATATATAGTTTAAATATATTCATATGTTTTTTAATCCTGAGGTTTATTTTTTGGAATAATAATATTAATATTATTCGAAATTACTCATGATTAAAAATTTTTATGTCACATATTATATTTTTTATATCTTATTACTATTACAACGGACATGTTACTATTACCAATGGTGAGGTAACTATTACCAACAGTCATATTACTAGTAAAAAAGTCATGTTACTATTACAATGGTCATATTTCATCTTAAAAATACCACATCATTTCTTCAATCAACATTAAATTAAATTCATTTCAATGTTCTACATTTTCCTACTCTAGTATTTCTACTAGATTGTTATTGTTTTTCCTTTTATCTATACTATTATTTATGGGGTAACATTTCTTCTATATGGGAAAAATCAATATTTTTCATTTTGATTCATTTTTTCTAAATTGTTTTGTACCACTAAAGTGTTTGGTATTTTTATGGGTTTAGTATATAAATAAGGAAATTATTATACTTAATAAGTAATGTTTTGTTCAATTCACAATATAATATATGTGTATTAATCTATATAATATAATATAAAATATTTATCTAGGATAAATATATTGCCAATATAGTAAGGGTTGTTACAAGGGAGACAAACCCTAACGTCCCCTACCTTAATGTGTGACCCTTATCAATCATTCCAGGATGCAATTACACCATAGGATCCCTATAAAATAGAAATTTTAGCCACTAATCATTTTTCTCCCAAGACACTCCCACAACATTGAAGAATCCATGTTCAATACATTAATTCTAATCCTAAATCTAACTTCATCTATAGGACACCCTTACCCTTACCCAACACATAGTTGATCCCTAAAACTATTAACTTATCTTTTCTCATTATCCAAGATATTATTAATTTAGATGTTATAATATTCAGATTCTTGATCTACGTTACAACTAACATAGTTTACCCAACTACAAGACAAAGATTCAAATACTGTTACAAATACAATGACATGAATTTTTCTTGTCATTAAAAACACAAAAATACATCATTATAATCTTTGAGATGCTTCAGTATTTTTCTAGCCACTGATTATGACCATCCTCAAGGATCAGTTCAATTCCAACCCACCATCTTCCATTCCTAAAGGCTAAACAATGTCTCCTTAACCATCTCACAATATCTAGTTCTTTATTAACAATAAATTGACCAATTCGATCAACACCATTTCCAATATAGAGATAGTCCCAAAAAACCCATATATACTAGGATGATATGGTAACTTTAATCGTTCAATCCCATAAAATATAGTTCTCTACATATAATGGATTAACACATGAAGAAAAATTTCCAGACATAGTTCTCCCCATGATAGAAGCCACATATAAAAATCCCCTTCGTATTTTTTATATAAATGATCAATGTTGTCTAATAATCATCGTCCCTCTTTCCACTAAAAAATGATTGGTCATCTACTCTCCATCATCCCCTAATGATTCTTAGTTTTAAATACGAATGCACCATTGAATCTCCTAATCCAATCATAACTCCTTATTTCTATAAGGAAATTATTAATCATGCAAACAAGATCACCAAATACAAAAAATATATCTTTTTCAATTATATTATTGAATCCAAAATCACCAACAGTATCCATCATTCTTTTATCTAATGAATCAAAAAAACTGTGATTGAATTCAATCTTATATTAATATTACTTCATCTAGACATTGAATCCAATGCACTGACTCTGACCAAAACTGCATCCTCATCTTGTTTTTGTAATTCCAAATAAAGAAATTTCATTTTCATTTTTACCTTCCCCCAACTGGTCTCACCATACCCAAAACCAATCCAACCAAAGCTATGTTACTCCATGATTGATGTGGTGAATGATAAAATAGGTGTATCATTATCATTTCTCCACTTAAAAAACTCCCGATCTCTATAGACACTACATTATTTATCTATAAATTAAATAAATGGATTTTCCCACCCACTCACACTTGATAGCCACTGTAAAACCCTAATCATTAACTGACCTATAATGTCACCCATATCACTTGATGCAATTCATGAAACATGAGTCTGAAAAACACAAACAACAAATGGTTCATTCCTTGCCTTATAAATTCCATTACACCACACCTCATTCACTAACACATTTATTTCACCATAGTACATATACATCACCATTCTTGATCCAGTATCACTTATACATGGAAATAAATATCTATGATTTATATGAAATTGATGATACCATGGAACCACAACCCATTCACTAATGTCACATCTTACAACAAGGATTCATCTAACTTTTTTGAAACCCTTTGCGACAATGCATTATGTGTCTGATCCTAAAAATCTATTCAAAACCCATACATAACCACTAATATATTCATAAACCAAATAGAATCATTTTCAAAAACATATATTTTCCTAATCAACCAATTAATTTCTATAAATTTCACAATAATTCATGATTGTCCTCCTTAGAGAGTCTTATCCTCAAAAGGACCCTCACATATATTCTGGTGTACTATTTTTCTTAATATCAAACCTAACCAAATGGGTGAATTATTTCATACAACAAAATTACTCACCCCAAATCAAACTCATGTAATTCAAAAAACAGTCGATCCCCTTGTCAAACGCCATAACCCATAGAAAAAAAATCATCTTATAGGTCAATCTAATCCAATAGCTTATGGAATTATTATCATGATAGGGCCTACCATAATATCAATGAACACACAAGGGTCATTCAAAAACTATGAGAATATTCACATGGTCTACCCACTATAATTTAAACCATGTTACAATAGAATGATATTATACATTATAAACATAACACAAAACACTAAAGTTTCATACATGAAACAGATATTGCTCTCCAAAATATACAATGATACCAAAATCACCATAGGATCTTCTATTGTCAACAACACAATGTACTTCAGGCCCCTTTCCATAACTCTCTCATGCATATCAACACATTCATGGAAACATATTCTTTTCATTATAGTGTCTCTTAGAAATAACAATTCATATAATGAACTCACTTGGGTTCGATCAAGGAGGACCACAATACCTTTAGAATCCCACATTGGGTTTCTATTTTTCCATTACTCGACATGGACACATAGAGGATATTAGAAATGTTCTCACCACAATATACATATTACCTTCCATTAGAAAACCAATTTGTAGTGAAAATCATTATTTATTGAGTATAATCCCACCAACTTGTTGTATGTGAAATTCCATATCAGATAATATTGACCCTCAAAATGGTTGAATAACATTTTATCTGACAAAACATAAGAAATAAATCATTGGTAATGTTAATACATATCCCAACCATGATTCACATACATAGGCCTATTGAAAATTATAAAAGAGACAAGTCCATAAATAACAATCGCTAATAAAATCATCATATTTATTAGATGTCTAATTGTTATAACTGAATTTATTGAATAATTTTTTACACTCGTAGAAACTAGGAAATCCTATAAAAAAAGGATTTAGTCCTAAAACTGTCCATTTATATCTTAAACATTGACGCATCCATGTTATATGTATATAATAAAGGAAATACAATAATACAAAAACATTGTTATGATACAACTTTGTTGGACCCTAGAATTTGACCACTCTTCCCATCATGAGTTGATGAATCTATAAAACATCATGTACACCTCCCCAAATGTATGTGGATTCCATAAAATAGAGGGGGACGAATCCATAAAATACTAAAACTATTCACTTTAATTAGAGTAAAAAACATTTTAGAAAACTATCTAATAAATGATCATATAAAATCAATGTACACATAAATAAATAATCCCAATGGTATAAAAATTTATCAAGAAAGATAATGAAATCATACAATAATAGATCACCCATATGGATTATAATATATAAAAAACACCATATGTACCTACTTCAATCATAGTTACTCAATTACATTTTCTCTATATACCCACTGATCTTTCTTAGGAAAATATTTTTTTTTCTATACATATAAATGTAAGATGAAAAACTTTTGGCACGCACATCGAGTTTCCCATACATGGTGTGAGAATATATCTATGTATGGTTTCATTAGACACCCTTAAAATATACTTTTATATTTGGGTATATTCCTAAAGAATGAAAATAAAAAAATAAAATAAATCATCAGGTCATATTGTGTTAATCAAGAAACCACTACTCTTGATGAGGTACACATTCATGTTTGGCCACTATGTGCTACCCAAGAAACTAGAGTGAACTACTTTATCTACATTTTTTATTTTATAGATTCCAATCATCACTTTATGACACAATAATCATTCTTTTCCCATAACCAAATATGTATCTTAGTTAATTGTATAACCAATGTCATGTTTACCACATGGGGTTGGGGGACGAATCATAGGTATATTTTTAAAAATATTCATTTAATGTTAATCAAATACAATATGATAAAATCATGATCCCACTTTGATTATTAAATTTACCTAACATTGTTGAATGGTAATATAAAAATAATATAAGAAAAAACATATTGAAAAGGTTCAACATAAAATCATACAGGTTATCATGAATGGTTATTCACCCCAACCTAGATTCTCTACATAATGAACATGTGCTACAATATAGGCCAGAATAGTAAAATCAACCAAGATATAGAATTTTTCTAGATCTGCCTTATAAACATTTAAAATTAATCTTCACATAGTACAATATAATATTTATTCCCAATAGAAAAGGAAACACCCTTTAACCAAAAATTTATTTTCACAACATGATAATGATCATCCTTTATGAAAAGATTGATCAACTAGTCCCATCATATAAAACAAATCCAGTATATATATATTACAGTTTATTATTGGTTACAATGAAACTCAACATGTTGACCATTCTATTTGTTCACACACAATAGTTATCACTAGTATATTCAATACTCTTAAACACATATCTCTATTATCATAAATGGACATTGGCATCAAACATATCTTAATCTATTTTATAACATTTTGTATTGGGAACTGATTATTATCTCACACTCATTATTTTAGATCTTATGTAAACATAGAATAATTTATATGATTGTATACTACATAATTATTGTAACACCACATGATTTCATAGTATTTTATATCTTTAAATTAATTTAATAGCTTATATTGCATGCAATACTAACATGGATTTCATTATACACAAGATTCAGTTTCTTCAAAACAACACATTTGTATAATAAATATTTAAATGATATATTTATTTATCAATAAAATAATGTAATAGTAATTGTTTCAAAAAAAATTATAATTGTTATTTATAATTTTTTTTCACATAAATAAATCATATTTATAATAAAATGTATCTCTTTGTTAAAATAGTTATATATTTAAAACAAATATTTCCTAAAAAGAACTACCTTTTTATGTCTTTTTGTGAACAGTAATAAAATTAAAATTAGACACTCCTAACAATAGAATTTTTAAAATATAATTCATTTTTGAATTTATAATATAAAAATAAGCTCAGGGTGAATATTTTTTATTTTTTTAAAAACATTCAATTTTTGATGAATCGTGAAAAATACTGCATAGTATATAAACATCAGATTTTTCATTTTATAAAATAATTTTAATTAAAATTTATCATAATGTAAAAATAGATACATAATACATATATTAGTCTTATTTATGTCATCAGGTTCATTTTATAATAAGATTAGATATATTAAATTTATTTGAACTTTTTAACAGTTTTACCCACCTTCCTGGCATATTTTCAAAATTGCATAAAACATAATTTTACCACTTATATGAATTGAAATTTTAAAACTCCGACAGACATGGTTGTCATAATTAAGTAAAATTTGGTTCACCAGGATAAAAATAATTTTTGGTGAATAATAACATTTGAATTGTATTTATCGTAGTTAAAGATAAAAAGGGTAATTATAGGTAAAAATAATATTATATTAATATAAAATAACTCTAAAACATATCATACTTCTATTTGATAAGTTTATTTCTACCAAAATCATCCTTAAGTCAAATATATGATCCTTTTTTGATCCATTTTGTCACCCCCGATCTCAGATGCCTATTTATTTTATTTTATTTTATTTTTATTCTTTTCTTGGTCCCGCACCATTGGGATGGGGATTAGTTGGGACCTGGTTTGATATTTTCGATGTTTGTGTTTTTGGTGGGCCTCGGGCCGGTGCGCGGTCACCGGGCCGGTAGCGGTGATCATGCGCTTGGTCATGGTGAATGCGTTTTCACCGAACGTTCGAATAAATAATAAAATTAGATGAATAGATTAAATTGAAAAAAAACAATGCTAAATAGAACTTTATAACGACAAAAGAAGGTTAATATTTAAATTATAATAATGGAAATATGTTTGCGCAAGTGGTAATATTATTTTTATTTAATTTGGTAATAATACCGTTTTTATAAAATTGTTGTAAGTATATTTTTTACATAAAATAAAATTGATAAGAAATAATTATTATTGGTTTAATTAATATTTATTAGTTTTATTATTATTATTATCATTTTTTTTTTATTATTATTATTATTATTATGTTTATTATTATTATTATTATTATTATTTTAAACCCTAAACCTACCCTCTTCCCGCATCCCCCTCTCCAATCCCGTTTCCCCCCACCCTTCTGTGCGCCGCCCTCCCCCTGGCCCCTGTACACAGCGCCCGATCGCTCCCACCTCCAAATCCCGTCGCCCATGCTGCTCGCCGCTCCCCTGCGCCGCCTCCTGTTCACTTCCGTGTGACACACCCCCTCCGCAACCCTCTTCCCCATTGCTTCTCTGTGTGCCCAGGTCGCGCCTCCATCACACTCCCAGCCTTCACGCGGCTCGCCCCTCTCTTGCGCCATCTACCCACAGCACCCTCCCGGTTTCCTCCGCACCTCACTGGCCTCCCCTTCCACCGGCACACCCCGACCACACCCCCGGCCAGCGGCGGCGGCCCAAACTCTGGCCAACAACAATTGTGGTCCGTTTTCCCAGCCTCCCTCCCTGTGCATAGCAAGCAGAACCTCAACCCCTTCCCTCCGTTCGGCAGCTACAAAGTCATCACCCTCCTTTCGTCCGGCTCCAGCCAACATCGGAATCCCGACCTCCTTCCTTCATGGTCGAATAATTCCAGTAGCAATGACCCCACTATTCCGGCCTCCGCCTTGCTCACATTATCTGGCCGAACTCCCTCCTTTTCCCCGAAGCACCCTCCTCACGTCGGACCTCCTCTCTCCCCCCTCCGGTAAGAATCCTTTTTTAGGGCCCTTAATTGTGTTTTTTTTCTATTCTTCCAAGCCATCATAGTTAGGGCCGTGTTCGATTTGTTTTTCTTGGATTCTAGGTGATGCAGATTGTTCCTCGATGTGTATTCTTCCTACCCTTGAAGTTCCATCTTGTTCGTGCACCTCCGAGGTGGGAGAACTTGCGTATTTCTTTTCCGGATAACTCTGCTAATGCCCGTCCTCTATCATTTAGTTTTAAAACTGGTTTCACATCATCTTTATGCCTTTATTTATCCTTCTATATTATTTTTGAATATTTTGATACTATTAAAAATATGTTTGGAGTGAGTTCCTAGTTCGCGTCTGTATGTGTCTGCGATGATCTGTTTTTTTAAGTGCCAAATCTTATTTTGGTAATTTTTAAAATGTAATTCAAATCCTTATGCTTTTCTTGTTTATCTTTTTATGATGTTTTGGAATTGGTGGAATTAGTTAAAATTGGTCCTTGTTGTGATTGTTTAATTATTGTATATTAAAGTCAGTTGATTTAATTTTGGGGGTATTTCCCTTAGTTTTGTTTTATAAAAGAAATGGTGAAGTTGTGATTTGGGTTTTACTTGTGAACATGGTGATTTCTATAGAGTTGGTTTTTGAATCGTATCTTGATTTCTTTGTATTGGGTTCATTTTGTTTCGTCTGCACCGGTGTTGAGGTGGATTTTACTCTGACTATTATTTTGGATTATTTTAAGATAGTATTTCGGTGTTTTTATATGCTTTTCTTTGTTGTAGTGCATTGGCAAGGTTTTTCTGTGATGTTATGGTCGTTGGCAAGTGGCGCATGCTTGTGCGCAAGTTGGGACGTACCGCATCGTCGTCGTAACCGAGCTGCGAGTCGAGGTAGGTCCCCCACTACACTTACATTTAAATTTAGAATTTATTAATTGCTTGATGTTTTGTTATTTTTAATGAATGATAAATAATATTAGATAATAAAATTTTAAATGGTTATTTAGTGTGAAAAGAGCCGTTTATTTTACACCGAACACTTGGAACATTTTCATGACGGGCGGACACCCAGCTTTGAAGGAATGCCCGTTTGGCCTTTAAACATAATTCACGGAATTTCAAACGTACTTCTAGTTTTAAAGATAAATGATTTCTTCTGAACAAGTGTTTTGGGTTTTCTTGAGAAATGAAGTTTTTCTTTAAAATTGGTGAAGGCCCGTTTGGCACTTTAATAAAATAGATTACTTTGGAAAACCCACTCGGGGGTGATCTTTGCTGTGAGTTGATTACGTGAGCTATATGTGATGTTAGTGCATTGTGACTTCTTGATTTACATTGTGGACACACCCCTATTTTATTATATGTGTTGACATGGGAACCTGGCATAGTGAGTGATTCTTCTGAGAACGATTGCTGCACTAGTTTAGACTATGCACTGGCTGGTGGCCCCATAGTAGGGGAATACTGAGTTATTGCTACTATGGGGATTGTGCCCCTTGGTGAGGCCATGCAGGGCTATACCGGGTAGTAGTATGGGCGTTATGGAGTCATCGAGTTAGGGCATGCCTTCAGGATGAGTCAGATGTATAGTACGTTCTGGATTTTTCAAGATCTCCTAGGTTCAACCCATGTTTCTATTAGTGTTTATTTGTATGTGGTGGACGGTTGAGGGGACTAGTTCGCTTGCTGTCCCTTGAGAGGTCCACTTTTTCCATTGCCCTTAGTGTGTGTTGTGTGTTGTGTGTGGTTTTCCATTTGACCAACAACTAAAATTTTGATTTCTAAATGGTTCATAGAAAATTATTTTAAAAGAAATATACATATTCCTTTCAAACATTAAACTTGTTTTTAAATTAAAAAGGGAAATGGACTGATACTTGTTTTAGAAATGGAAGTGCGTGTGTGTGAAAACCAATATTTTGTATATTTAGTTCAAACCTGTAATTGGTAATTTTCTTTATTTAAAGGTAGTGCATTGGGAATAGATATCGGGCTAGCCTACTGAGTTTTAATACTAACGCCTATAGTTCTTTTCCATTTTTAGTGTTTGTGCAGGTTACAACATTGGTGCGTTCGCCTTGGGTGACGTTTGGTCGTGAGTTGGAGAGTCACCTGCGAGGTCATACGGAGATAGTGGTTGTCTCTTTCGGTTAGTTTTATTTTCTTTTGTTCTTGTTAGTTACTTTACTTTGTTTATTTATTTTGCGCTGCTCTGTTTATTTTCTGCTGCTTTAATTATTTATTTTTTTTGGGCGAAATTGTTCCCACTTGCTCAATGTTGATGCCCTGGCGCTTGTCGCCAGCCCGGGAGGATCGAGAACGCCTCTCGGGTCATGTTGTGGACTGGCTCGGGTGACCGGTTCAGGGTTGACCTGGGTTGGTTCGTGACAAAATGGTATCAGAGGAGGTCGGCCCTTAGGGGACCTCACTTTTTAGAGAACCCTTTGTTATTTGGGATGTCTGGTAGAAGGAGATTAGGACTGTCGGAGCTCCGGAGGTAGGTTATGGGTCGGTGCCTGATCACCACCGCTTGTAACAAGACCTGAGTTACCAGGCTTAGTCCGGGACTTGAGTCTTTTATTTTTGGTTTTTTTGGATTGAGGGATGACAATAGAGGCAAATCGGTTCACTTTGTGGACTCACATGGGGTGGTGACCCATGTGGAGTCTAAGTGTCCAGCTCAAGGTCCTCTTAGTGTTATGCTTTACCTGGGGCATGCCTCACCACCATGCCGTTTGGTCAGACATATGCACTAGTTTCTCATTTAGTGGGTTATTACTGCTTCTGTTTTGTTTTAGTCTCAGTTGATTTGAGTGTACGTTACAAGTGAAATTATTTTTTATTGGAAAAGTGTTTCTTCCAAATTGTTTTTGAAATTACTAAAGTGGGTTTTTAAAGAGAAGGTGTATTGGTAGGGTAAAACATGGTATGTGCTTGGATTTGCTAAGTAAAAAGAATTGTTTTAACCTTATCACTCCTTATGGAGGGTCACACGTGCGTGGGTATGTACAGAAGAGTGTGGGGGAACTTGTTTTCAGCTGATATGAGTGATATTGAATGAACGCATATGTGACTGTTCATAAGGTGCCATAGGTGAGTTTTTTTTTAAATTTTAAAGAGATAATGGTTTTTGAAAAGTTATTTCTCCTTGTGTTGTATATGTTTGGATTATGGGCCTATTGCCCTTAGCTTGTGTTGTTGCTTTGATTGAGTTTTGGCTTGATGCCGGTTTCAATGGTGTTTTTCATGTTTTCATGAGTATGCCGCCCAGAAAGCTTCCCAAAGTTGTCAATATGTTATTCTTAGTTCTCAGTTCCTTATGTGTATTTCTTGCTTATCGAGGTAGTCGAAGTCTATTAGAGGTAGTTGTATAGTTCTGAAAGATAGTGTGTTTTCAGGTTGTTGGGAACTCCCAGGATAGTGAAGGTTCGTACCGCCCTAGAGTTATTTGAGGGTTCCGTTTTTGACTAGTAAAGATGAAATGTCTCATCTTCGTTAGAGTTTTGGGTGTGATTAATGGTGGTCAGCTTCCGCGAAGGTTCCTCATCTGGCAAGGAGTGCGGGCTGGTGGAACCTGTCTCCAAGAAACTATCATCGTCGGTACCGGCTTCAAGTTCGTCGGACCGCTCTCTTGTGCGCCACCAGTATGGCCTGTCCGGACATTCTATGTCGTCATGTTGCATCCCTTTGAAAATGTAAGACCATCGTGGTTGTGGGAATCATCGAACAGAAGAAGGAGTTAGAAACCAGAAGATGAAAATGCCTGACTGTGAGGCAGGAGATGCTTCAGCCCTTAGGGCCCCAGCCACAGGTCTCGGGGTGAAGCTCGCACGCAGTCAGGAGTTGCTGAGGGTGTGTGGAACCTCGGTATAGATAATGTCTTTGGATTTGGAATGGAAATATCCAAAGGTACCTTGTTCTGTTCTTGTCACCGTTAAGCTCATCATGGTTGTGGTGATGTGATGAACTTGTTCTACCACAGTCTATGCGGTCTTATCTGTTCTCAGTGTGTTTTCAAATCGTTCAGATTTCCTTGAAGTGTGTTGGGCCCGCAAATAAACTGACTCATTCTAATTTTGAGTTGGTCTTAGTTGTGTTCTTTAGGGGGGATGTTTTGTTTCGTGAAATTAACAGGCGGTGTTTCGGGGTCCTTTCTGAGTTTGGGCTATGAATTCCCTAGTCTCTGGTTGTGGTGAGGATTTTATTCGGTTGGTGTGTGAGGGGTTGAGTTAATTCCTTATCCTCGGGTTGTTCGGTCATTTCTTAGCAAGCTTTTCATTTAAGTCTCTGGGTGTTTTTCGATCCATGTGGAGAAATTAATTGGGTTTGGTTTGGGAGTTCCCGCTTTTCCCCCCCTCGGGGGTGGTATGATCGGGATTCAAGGTTTCCATATTTGTAAATTCTTGTGGTGGGGAGAACCATTACGTGTTCTCCCCTCAACTTTGGGTAGTGATTGTTGATGAGTTGGTCGGGTGTGACATGTGTTCGAAAAGGTCACCCTGAGCCTCTCGATTTCTTCTGGTTGGGTTTGGTCATGGACTCTAGTTGTATCAACTGCTGGCTTGGTGACTTTCTGGGGGCAGAAAGTGTCTGTGGTGGGGAGAATTGTCACACCCCGATCTCAGATGCCTATTTATTTTATTTTATTTTATTTTTATTCTTTTCTTGGTACCGCGTCATTGGGATAGGGATTAGTTGGGACCTGGTTTGATATTTTAGATTTTTGTGGTTTTGGTGGGCCTCGGGCTGGTGCGCGGTCACCGGGCCGATAGGGTGATCGTGCGCTTGGTCGTGGTGAATGCATTATCGCCGAACGTTTGAATAAATAATTAAATTAGATGAATAGATTAAATTGGAAAAAACAAAGCTAAATAGAATTTTATAATGACAAAACAAGGTTAATATTTAAATTATAATAATGGCAATATGTTTGTGCAAGTGGTAATATTATTTTTATTTAATTTGGTAATAATACCGTTTTTATAAATTTTTTGTAAGTATATTTTTTACATAAAATAAAATTGATAAGAAATAATTATTATTGGTTTAATTAATATTTATTAGTTTTATTATTATTATTATCATTGTTATTATTATTATTATTCTGTTTATTATTATTATTATTATTATTATTTTTTAAAACCCTAAACCTACCCTCTTCCCGCATCCCCCTCTCCTATCCCGTTGCCCCACCCTTTTGTGCGCCGCCCTCCCCCTAGCCTCTGTACGCAGCGCCCGATCGCTCCCCCCTCCAAATCCCGTTGCCCATGCAGCTCGCTGCTCCCCTGTGCCGCCTCCTGTTCGCTTTCGTGCGACACACCCCCTCTGCAACCCTATTCCCAATTGCTGCTTTGTATGCCCAGGTCCCACCTCCATCACACTCCAAGCCTTCACGCGTCTCTCCCCTCTCTTGCACCGTCTGCCCATAGTACCCTCCCGGTTTCCTCCGCACCTCGCCGGCATCCCCCTTCCACCAGTCCCCCCAACCACACCCCCATCCAACGACGACGACCCGAACTCCGGCCAACAACAACTGTGGTCCGTATTCCCAGCCTCCCTCCCTATGCGCAGCAAGCAGAACCTAAACCTCATTCCCTCTGTCCGGCAGCTACGAAGTCATCGCCCTCCTTTCGTCCGGCTCCAGCCAACATCGGCATCCTGACCTCCTTCCTTCATGGTCGAATAATTCCAGTAGCAACGACCCCCTGTTACGGCCTCTGCCTTGATCACATTCTCTGGCTGAACTCCCTCCTTTTCCCCGAAGAACCCTCCTCACGTCGGACCTCATCTCTCCCCCCTCCGGTAAGAATCCTTTTTTAGGGCCCTTAATTGTGTTTTTTTTCTATTCTGCCAAGCCATCATAGTTGGGGTCATGTTTGATTCATTTTTCTTGGATGCTAGGTAATGCAGATTGTTCCTCGGTGTGTATTCTTCCTACCGTTGAAGTTCTATCGTGTTCATGCACCTCTGAGGTAGGAGAACTCGTGTATTTCTTTTCCGGATAACTCTACTAATGCATGTGCTCTATCATTTAGTTTTAAAACTGGTTTCACATCATCTTTATGCCTTTATTTAGCCTGCTATATTGTTTTTGAATATTTTTATGCTGTTAAAAATATGTTTGGAGTGAGTTCGTAGTTCACATCTGCATGTGTCTACGATGATTTGTTTGTTTAAGTGCCCAATCATATTTTGGTAATTTTTAAAATTTAATTCAAATCCTTATGCTTTTCTCTTCTATCTTTTTATGATGTTTTGGCATTGGTGGAATTAGTTAAAATTGGTCCTTCTTGTGATTGTTTAATTATTGTATATTAAAGTCAGTTGATGTGATTTTGGGGGTATTTCCCTTAGTTTTGTTTTATAAAAGAAATGGTGAAGTTGTGATTTGGGTTTTAATTGTGAACTTGGTGATTTCTATAGAGTTGATTTTTGAATCGTATCTCGATTGCTTTGTTTTGGGTTTTTTTTTTGTTTCTTCTGCACCGTTGTTGAGGTGGATTTTACTATGTCTATTCATTTGGATTATTGTAAGATAGTTTTTCGGTGTTTTTAGATGCTTTTCATTGTTGCAGTTCATTGGCAAGGTTTTTCCGTGATGTTACAGTCATTGGCAAGTGGCGCGTTCTTGTGCGCATGTTTGGACGTACCGCATCGTCGTTGTAACCGAGCTGCGAGTCGAGGTAGGTCCCCCACTGCACTTACCTTTAAATTTAGAATTTATTAATTGCTTGATGTTTGGTTAATTTTAATTAATGATAAATAATATTATATAACAAAATTTTAAATGATTATTTAGTGTGAAAAGAGCCGTTTATTTTATACCGAACACTTGGAACATTTTCATGATGGGAGGACACCCAACTTTGAAAGAATGCCCGTTTGGCCTTTAAACATAATTCACAGAATTTCAAACGTACTTCTAGTTTTAAAGATAAATGAACAAGTGTTTTGGGTTTTCTCGAGGAATGAAGTTTTGCATTAAAATTGGCGAAGCTCCGTTTGTCACTTTAATAAAATAGATTACTTTGGAAAACCCCCTCGGGGGTGATCTTTGGTGTGCGTTGATTGCGTGAGATATCTGTGATGTTAGTGATTTGTGACTTCTTGATTTACATTATAGACACACCCCTATTTTATTATATGTGTTGACATGGGATCCTGGCATAGTGAGTGAATCTTCTGAGAACTATTTCTGCACTAGTTTAAACCACGCACTGGCTAGTGGCCCCATAACAGGGGAATACCGAGTTATTTCTGCTATGGGGATTGGACCCCTCGGTTAGGCCATGCAAGGCTATAACAGGTAGTAGTATGGGCGTTAGGACGTCATCGAGTTAGGGCATGCCTTCAGGATGAGTCAGATGTATAGTACGTTTTGGATTGTTCACGATCTCCTAGGTTCGACCCATGTTTCTATTAGTGTTTATTTGTATGTGGTGGACGATTGAGGGGAATAGTTCGGTTGTGGGCCCTTGAGAGGTCCACTTTTTCCATTGCCCTTAGTGCGTGTTGTGTGTTGTGTGTGGTTTTCCATTTGACCAACAACTAAAATTTGGATTTCTAAATGGTTCGTCGAAAATGTTTTGAAAAGAAATATACCTATTCCTTTCAAACATTAAACTTGTTTTTAAATTAAAAAGGGAAGTGGACTGATACTTGTTTTAGAAATGGAAGTGGGTGTGTGTGAAAACCAATATTTTGTATATTTAGTTCAAACCTGTAATTGGTAAATTTCTTTATTTAAAGGTAGTGCATTGGGAATAGATATCGGGCGAGCCTACTGAGTTTTAATACTCACGCCTATAGTTCTTTTCCGTTTTTCGGGTTTGTGCAGGTTACAGCTTGGGTGTGTTTGCCTTGGGTGACGTTTGGTCGTGAGTTGGAGAGTGACCCGCGAGGTCACACGGAGATAGTGGTTGTCTCTTTTGGTTAGTTTTATTTTCTTTTGTTCTTGTTAGTTACTTTACTTTGTTTATTTATTTTGCGCTGCTCTGTTTATTTTTTTCTGCTTTAATTATTTATTTTTATTGGGCGAAATCGTTCCCACTTGCTCACTGTTGATGCCCTGGCACTTTTCGCCAGCCCGGGAGGATCGGGAACGCCTCTTGGGTCATGTCACGGACCGGCTCGGGTGACCGGTTCAGGGTTAACCCGGGTTGGTTCGTGACACAGTTGGTTTAGATTATGACATTTATTATATTTTGTTTAGAGAAGAGTTAAAAATGTTAAATTCCATTTTTTCTAACTAAACCATTTTTAATATATGTTTATGAATAAGATAAATTAGGATATAAATATTAATTAGAAATATTAAATAAGTAAATATGTCATGGTATTTTTTTTTAATTTTTATACATTATATAATTGATATTTTATGATACAATAATGATTCAGTATTTTTCTTTGTTAATGAATGAATCAATAAATGATATTATTAATATTAAAATAAATTAAATTTGAAATTAATAATGCAATAAATGATTTTTTTGCATTAAATTGACATATGAGTTTTGAGTTAATATCTTTTTTTTGAAGGAATCAAGTTTTTATGGCTTTAAAAAAATAAATTACTAAATAGTATCAAATTTGACATAATTGGGTTTTTAAAAAATATACTATTTTATTAAATGATATAATAATTCTAAATATATATGATTCATCCAAATGACATACATAATGATAAAAATGTCATTAATGATTCAATTAATATCCCCTTGTATTTTTATCTTAACAAAATTGACACAATAGTATAAAAATACCAGAAGACATGGTAAGAGTTAAATTGTTCAACTAAGGGTTAATCCTAGACGATAAGGATATATTTATGACATAAACATGTATAAAACCTATTGGATGAGATGATTTAGACCTAAATGCATTTTATCTGGGAAATAATTAAAATTTGGACCCATTATAGTCTGAAAATAATTTTATAATATATTAATATTTCAGGAATTTCTTAAAGTAACCCTCACCTCTCTTATAAAAAGGGAACCTCCATTTATTTTAATTCACACCTCCAAAACCATTTGTATCACCCAAACCTAGTCAAAATATCCCCCCAAATACCGTAAATGTTTTCTAGAGTCATTAATTTCAACATAATCCCAACCTAAGGGTCCCTTTTAGTCAAATCAAAAGGAAACACCTGAAGAAGAGGTAATTATTTTAACACCTCTTTCAAAGTTCTTTTCTTCATGTACATTATCTATCTATATTTCTTCCATAATAACATACTTACTTAAATACCTTCAAAATTATGAGATGTTATTATAAATATGGTAAAACCATATTACTTATTTTATCTATCCTATGAAGGGAAAAGTCACCATGCATGAGTACATACGGCTCACCGTCTCCACATCGTGGTGTAATTTGTAATTAAACACTGTTTTTATGGATATAATGATGAATATTTTTTATATAAATAATTAATATCACATGATTATGTATCAATATTATTAATATACCATCCAATTATACATTTTAATCATTATGGAAATGATATCACCACTCTTTCATATGTACGAATAACCATCTCGACGACGCGATGAGATTCATTTCCTCATTCACCATTAAATAATGAATATAAAAATATATATTATTAAAAATTATATAATATATTAAATAATAATGATACTGGGAAAAAATATATGTATTTACATATATTTCATTCACATACTTCCATTCAATAAGATATGAATATGGAAACAACATTCATGCATTCGTATGACCTATGGTCTCCATGAATGGTGTATTCCATTTTATATATCTATATATTATGTATATTTATATAATGAATATATATGATATATAAATCATATTATACATTCTGGATGTAACTAAATAATGATCTATGTAATATTATCAAGAATAACAAGTCAAAACATGTACGATAAACAAAGAGATATTACCTCAAATGTTTCATTAAAATGGAATTGTTAATAAATGGGTAATAAAATGTCATAAAATAATAATATATGATATAATAAATATTATTATGATTATGATATGTGTTAATAATATTTTTTAAAACATTATACAGGTGTTCAGACATGTATAAGAGTATCTGACCGAATGTAAGGGTTAATTCCTCAATCTCATTATTACCCGACATAGTTTATGTGAATGTATTTTCTAGGACATATTTATCATCAATGTCCATGTTTTATAAAAACGTTTTAAAAAGGAATATCTTATGTTTTATGGAAGGTACTATTTATCTAGATAATCAATTTAAATATTTTCAAGATTTATTTTCAAAATCACTCTAATTAATGTCCATGTTTTCAAAATGATTTTAAGGATTTATATATATGGAATTATTTTTTTAATGTTAATTCCTTTCATAAGTTTCATAGTTTAATGGGACACATTGATTCACAAATCCCTTTTACATGACATCTTTTTTAAATTGTGTGACTTTAAAATGATTTCATGAAAAAAGGAAATCTTCCTCGAAGAGTTTTTCTGATTACTTTCTACTCTGTTAATATCCATTATTTTATATTGTTCTTGATTGAGGTTGAGTTGTTTTGATATAATATTCCATATTGTACTGATAGTTTTATAATATGTTTAACATTGGATATTCTATTTTTATGTCATTCATGGTTTATAGTTAATGTACTAACACTACATATGTTAGTTTTATATGAATGTTTATGTTATGTTTTACCCGATTCATATGAGGAATGCATTAGATGAAGTAAGTGATGGGAGGGGACCTATATATCCACTGAATGCATCAGTAGGTCTCATGGGAAAAACTAGTATCACAGAACATGGTTTTGACAGAATAAATTTGAATGGTCTTGGCATAAGGCCTTGGCATAGTAGTTATTATGTCTGACATTATGGATTCCCTCATTATGAAATTATTTATTACATGTTATTATTATACCAGTATAATATCTATGTTAATGTTTATATATTAATGTTTCACTTATTTTTCTGTATTATATTCATGTTTTCTATTTAAAAGGCTTTTTTTATCATCAATATTTCCATAAAATTTTATAGGTTTTGAAAAAGTATTTACCCTTACTGAGCATCTAATATCACCACTTTCTTATATTTTATTTTCCTAAGATTCCAAAACGTTTATTATGTTTTATATGAAAGGTTAATCTAGGGGAATAATGGAGTTCTAAACGTATTATTAATGCTGTGTTTTATGTTAGAAAGTGTATTGTTATGTTATTGTATGTAATATATTTTCCATGATTTCTAAAATGATCGGTACATCGGGACCAGATTCCTTATTATAATGCCAATGTATTAAAATAAATCACCAGCTCTGGGCTTCTAGGGTAGGGGCGTTACAGTTGGTATCAGATGAATTTTAGAAACAACCATGGAAATAGATTTAGAAAACATAGATTAGGGATTATAACCCTAATATAGACATTGAGGTTAAGTATAGAAGAACCCCATAGAATTTTGGTAAAGTATATATTATGGGGGTATTCCTATAAAATACACCCCTTTATATATACTACATGTGAACATTATTTTAGCATAGATGTACCTAGGGGTGAAAACTCTGACAAGGTGTTCCTAACTTGACTTAGGGTAACCTGGTATATTACAAAGGGCCTTATTGGACACCTAGTTTGACACTCCCTATGGATATGCCTATGATAATTAATATTTTCTTTACAAACCATTATGAATGACTTATGAGTAAATATGTCCCCAAAAAAACCATATTAATGATAACGGATTGGATATGTATAAATTTTTCAATTAATGTTAAGTATTTTACTAGTTTGGAATTATGAATTATGATTCATAATCTAATAAAGTGTATTCCATTATTTAGAATGGGTGATTAGTGGAAGAAATGAAAATACTATTGGTTCATGTAATCTAGGTAGGGACATCCCTCATATTAAAGAGAATGATAGTGGTGATGGTGAGACAACTGGTAATTAACAAATTATAACTTTAATTGGAAAATTGACCGAGGTTAAGAATAATAACCTTACCCGTATGGAGCATCCTCATCCACAACATGGAGGATCAATGTTAGACTGCTTCAGGAGGAAACAAACACTTACATTCAATAGGTATATAAATCTTTTTTTAGCTGAGCAATGGAAAATATCCTAAGGGAAGATATTTATTGCTTTAGGGAGTAGTGAATGGGAAAATGTTTTCATGTCAGTTTATCACCTCTCATGAGATGCAGATCAATGGTGGTCATTTATTCAAAACAAAAAATGAGGTTGAAGAATTATCAAATATTGATTGGAGGGAATTTAAAGAGATTTTCTTAGAAAAATACATTCCTATGGAACATCGAGAGGATATGGAAAGGAAATTTCGAAGTCTGAGGTAAAAAGAGGATGAGAATGTCGAAAAGTGTGACGATAACTTTACAAGGATTAAAAGGCATGCTACCAATAATATATGTAACACAAGAAGTAAGATTGATCGATTCATTGATGGGTTAAAACCATTTATTTTATGAGCATTAGTCTCATAATTATTTTCATCGTACAAATATATAATATCATGTTTTAGCAAGATAAAAAATTAATTATCAAATATTTATGACTTTAAAGCTAATCTATTGAAGAAGAGATCTGCTAAAAACTTTGAAAAAGGATGGAAGGGGAAGAAGGTAAAAGACAAACTTCCACCCTATAGTAAACGTGGGAATAAACACCCCCGTAATTTCCTAAAGGGAATCAACGTTTTTAAGTATGTAAAAAAAGGACACAAATATCATGAATGCAATGGAATTAAAGGAGATTTTCATTTTTATAATTATAAATATGTGGGACATTATAAAAATGATTGTCCAAAGTGTCAAGGAAATATTTCCCATAAAATGAAAATTTCTCAATGTCAATATTATTGTGTTACAATAGTCAATATGGAATAATATATTTATATGTGTTTTTGGATTCAAGAATTATATTCTGGTTATAAAAATAATGTGATATATATAAGGATTTAATTTTAGTACTATTTGTTTTCATTAAGGTTTTAATATGATGATGGTAATCATATTTTTTATATGTGGTAATAAGAGAAACTTTTTGTTGTTTGAGGAATGTAATGTTAAAATTGATATTGTAAATTTAGAGACCTTTTAGAGAGGTTTTGGATGAAACTATTTTAGATAAGTATATATGTTGGAATGCGTTTAGTTGAACACATGATGTTTTTTTGAGGTTAATGTATGATTTATTGGATACATTGACCAAAATGTTTGGTTTAAAAAAATATTTTTAATATTAAGGGAATACTTGTGAACCTATTAATTTATCAAATGAGATATAGGCATAAAAATAATTTTTGAACATTAATATGCTAGTGCAATGGATGAAGTGAAAATAGATCAAATCACAACTAAAAAAGATATTATGATTATGACAGGTAATGAAATCAAGTAATTTTTCTTGAGTTCATATCTTGATAGTAAATTAATCCCTCGTCTTTAAAAAAAATATCTAAAAATGTGTAATCTTAATACCATAGGTTTTTTTGAACCGATGAAATTTTAATTCTTTATTGATTTATGACTTTGAGGCTCTCAATTATTCAATTTTTTTTCACTTGTTTGTGATTGGTAACCTCTATCACTCTATAATTATTTTTCTTTCTCTTCCAGTTATTTGTCTCTAATTTCTAGAAATTTTCTCCAATTTGAAATCATAATTTTGTGGTGAATTATTCATTTCCATTTCCCTCTTTTCAAATCTAAATTCTATTTACCCTATTTTGAATATGGGTTTTCCACAAAGGTATTTTCTATTTTTAGCCTTTTATTTTTTAAGGAAAATTTCAAATTGTGAGGACAAAATTTATTGAATGAGTGGGGAATGTAACAACCCATGATTTTATATCATGTTATCTCTTTAATGTAATTTAATAGCTTATATTCCACGAAATACTAACTTGAATTGCATTATACACAAGATTCAGTTTCTACGAAACAACACATTGGTATTATAATTATTTAAATGATATATTTATTTATCAATTAAATGTTTTAGTATGAATAGTAAAAAAAATTAAATTTTTAATGTTATTTAAAATGTTTTTAAAAAAATAAAACTTATTAATAATGAAATGTATATGTTTTGTTAACATAGTTATATATGTAGAAAAAATATTTTCTTCAAAAACTACTTTTTCTGTCGTTTTATGAACAATAATAAAATTAATTTTAGACAATCTTAAAAATATAATTTGGTAAAATATACATCTTTATCAAATTCAGAATATAAAAATTATCTTAGGGTGAGTTTTTTGTATTTTTATGATAAAGTTCATTTTTTTATGAATAGTGAAAATGACTGTATTGTACATAAAACTGAAAATTTCATTTATATAATTTTTTTTAAATAAAATTTTTCTTAATGTCAAAATAGATAGCTAATACCTATATTAATCAAATTTAATTCGTTGGAGTCATTTTATAATAGGATTAGATAAATAAATTTTTTTGAACTTTTTAATGCCTTTATCCCATCTTATAGAAACATTTGTAAATTTGCATAAAACATAATCATAACTCTTCTGTGAATTAAATTTTAAAAATATGGTAGACAAAATTTTCATCAATATGTAAAATGTGGTTCAATTGGTTGGAAATAATTTTTTGTTATTAGTAACGTTTAAATTTTATTTTCCACAGTTAAAGGTAAATATGGTAATTAAAGGTAAAAATATTATTATAATAACATAAAAATACCCAAACACATGTCATAATTATATTGGATTTGTGTATTTTGTCCCAAATCATCTTTAAGACAAAAATATGATCCTTTTTTGATCCACTTGGGTTATATCAGGACATTTAGTATATTTTATTTAAAGAAGATTTAAAACTGTTAAATTCAAATTTTAATTGCAAAAACATTTTCAATATAAGTTTATTCATATGATATATTAGACTAGAAATATTCATTATAATTCCAAAAATATTTCATACATCATGGTATTTTATTTATAATTTTTATAAATTAATTAATAAAACTTATTTATTTCACAATAATTATTTATTATTTTCATTATTAAGGAAATAATCAAATAAATGATATTATAAATATTAAATTAACTATAATTGGAAATTTTTTTTGACATACACGAATTATATGGATGACATTGAAATATTAGATATGTTTTAATACTTTTTTCTTATTAATAAAGTTGTTATGACTTTAATAAAATCAATTACTAAATAGTCTCAAAATTGAAATAAAATAGTTTTTAAAACAAAGACTATTTTATTAAATTATTTAAAAATAATTGAAATATATGATTCATCCAAATAACATAGATAATGATAAAAATTAAATTTATCATAAAATTAAGGTTCCCTTTTTAATTTATTGTTACTAAATTAACCCAATAGTATAAAAATACAGGAAGACATGGTAAGAGTTAAACAATATAACTAAGGGTTAATCCCAAACAATAAAGGCAATTTTTTTACCAAAACATATCTAAATAATATTAGTTGAGAGTATTTTTACCCATCCTCATATTATCCTCGAAATAAATCAATTTGGAGCTCCTACAAACCGAAAATAAATTTATAATAAATTAATATTTCAATATTTTCCTAAGGTACCCATCACCTCTCTTATAAAAAGGGAACCTCCCTTTATTTTAATTCACACTTCTAAATTCATTTCGCTGTACCAAAATCTATCCAAATCTCCTTAAATCCCTTCACTAAAACTTATAGTCCTAACATTTAGTAGAAACTCAACATATGGATCCGTTTGGTTCAAATCAAAAGAAAACACCTAAAGTAGAGGTAATTATTTTATCACCTCTTTCAATGTTCATTTATTCATCTACTTCCTCTTTCTCTGTTGTTTTCATACTAAAAAAATTACTCATGTACATTATACATTATGATTTATTATTATAAATATGTTACAACCATATTCCTTATTCTACCCATCCTATAAATGATAAAAGTCACAATGTGTGTGTTTATACAACTTACTGTCTCCACGCCGTGGTGTAATTTTTTATTCAACACTATGTTATTTGGATGGATATAACGATGAGTATTTTATATATAAATAATAAAAAATATGATAAAGTTTCATTATAGTAAATTTACCATCTAATTACAAACTTTTTAATCATTAAGTAAATGATATCATCGCTTGTGCATATGTACGACTTACCGTTTCCAGAACGCGATGAGATTCATTTCTGCGTTCACCATTCAAGGATGATTATAAAAATATATATTATTAATAATTATGTAATATATTACATAATAATGTTACTGGAATATATATATATATATCATTCACTTACATCAATTCAATATAATAAAAAAAATGGAAACAGCGTTCATGCATACGTACGACCAACCATTTACAAGAATGATGTATTCCATTTTATATATCTATCTATTATGTCTATTTATATTATGAATAAATTTGATATATAAATCATATTATATATTATGATGTAATTAAATTGTGATCTATGTAATGTGATCAAGAATAACACGTCAAAACATGTACGATAAACAAAGCAATATTTCCCGAAATGTTCTATTAACATGAAATTGTTAATAAAGGGGTAATATAAAGTCAAAAAAGAATAACATATGATATCATAAATATTATTATGATTCTAATATAAGTTAATAATATGTTTAAAGAAATTATACAAGAGTTTTTATCATGAGTATCAGACCGATGCTAAGGGTAAATTCATCAATCTCATTCTTATCACAGATTGTTTATGTGTAAGTATTATCTAGGACATATTTATCATCTATTTCACTGTTTCATAAAAATGTATTCAAAAAGTATATTTTATGTTTTATGAAAGATACTCTATAAATATACATTCATTTTAAATGTTTAAAAAATTTATTTTTCTAAATCACTTTAATTAATATCCATGTATTCAAAATGATTTTAATGTTTTATTTATATGGACATGATTGTTTTAAAATGTTAATTCCTTTCAAAATTTTCAATGTGTTATGGGAATCATTGATTCAAAAATATTTTTAAAATTTCATATTCTATAAATTGTGTGATTTTAAATGTTTTCATGAAAAAGGGATATTTCCCTCAATGAGTTTTACAGATTATTTTCAACTATGTCAACATCCATTATTGGATATTATTCATGATTGAGGTTGATTTATTATAATACAATATTCCATATTGTATTGATAGGTTTAGGATATGTTTGACTGTGGATTTTCTATTTTTGTGTCTTCCATGGTTTATTTTTATATTAGTAACATTTCATATGTTAGTCAAATATTAATGTTTATGTTATGTTTCACCCTTTTCATATGATGAATGCATTGGACTAAATAAGTGATGTGCGGGGCCCACTATATACCATTTATGTGTCAGTAGGTCTCATGAGACAAACTAGTGTCTTGGAATAAGGCATTGACAGAATATTTGTGAATGGTCTTGGCACAAGGCCTTTACATAGTAGTTATTTTGTTCGGTTTTATACATTCACTCATTATGAAATTAGTTATTACAGGGGATTATTAGACTAGTAAAATATCTTTATTCATGTTTATATGGTAATGTTTGACTTATTTTTACCATATTATGTTCATTTTTTATGTTTAAAAGGCTGATGTTTTTATCTTACATCTTACTTTAAAAGTTTTATATATTTGTCACAATTATTTACCCTTACTGAGCATCTGAGCTAACCCCTTTAATTTCTTTTACATTTCTAGGATTCCAAGAAGTATATTATTTTTGATATGAAGGGTTAATAATGGGGAATATTGGAATTATCCATGGATTATTTATGTTTTTTATGTTAGAAAGTGTAATTTTATGTTCTTGTGTGTAATCTATTTTCCAAAACTGCTAAACCGATCAGTCATTAATAATTCTCTAGCTCTGGGCTTCTGGGGTCGGGGTGTTACAAGTATTATCTTTAATGATAGTATAAAAAGTAATGTTTGTTTTTGTCCTCTAATTTTAGCTGGAGTAATATTCATCTTTATGTCTTTTAATAACATACTTGTTATATTCCTCTATTAGAAATGATTTATATCATGGCCAATTCCCTTTTTAATAGTCAATTATTCCTTTATTTTAATTCCCACATAATTATTACTTTTATTTCTCTATTAACTGTGTAATTAGTAATAAGATGCGGAAAATCCTCTTATAGACCATAAAATAATCTCAAAATCTAGTATCTCTCATGGTAGGCCATTCGTGAATCTATTCTTGGATTAATATAATTTGATTGATCATAAAATTTTTATAAATAATGAAACGTTCTCCATTAATTTTATAAATTGGTTTCTAAATTATTCAAAAAAAACAATTCTGATACTACACATATTCACATAATGATAAATGTTCTTTATATTCTTATCATTTTATAAGGATAAATTTTGCTAATACGACCACTATTATGGATGATTTGATATTCTATATGTAAGGAATCATCTTTTCAAAGACCCATATAATGGATGAATGATACCTATTGACAATTCTATATTACACTCATTTATTATTACATGGGACATCATGCATACAATATTAAATCCTTATATCAATTGAATGAATACATGACTTTAATAATCTTTACAATTTTAATAATTATAATGATCCTTATTGTTGGATAATACTTAAACGGTATTAAAATTATTCTTACATAACTCATACATCCCTATAGAAACTCAAAATGATGCTTATCCAAGATACTAATTATTTTCTTATATATGAATTTCATTATTACATGGCCTTTTGATTTTCCAAATTTTACTATAGTACTGAAATTAAAAATTTATAACCAACTATTTTATATGATTTTCACTCAATCCAAAATCATTATAGATATATCATATATATTCATACGAAAATATTAATAACTATCAACATGAACACTTATACTTATCATTGAATCTCAGTTAACCAAAAACCATTATAAACAATTTTTTCCAACTCTTTAATATATCTAAGTATAAAATTATTGTTGTGGATTCAAAATAATTTTTTATTTATGATAGATACACATTAATAATCTAAAAACAATATTATCTTTTTAATTTCCTTTTCAAAACCATATTTAAATAATAAGATATATCTATTTTGGAACATCATTATAGAAAACTATATTTATTGATCAATACCCATTTCTTTATCCCGAATATCAACGCAATTCAACTCAACCATATTTATTTTCAATACCAAGGAAATATAAGTCTCTTATTAATTATACTTGTTCATTATTTATCATTATTTTCAATCAATTTTTACTTTCTTGTTTACTTATTTAATTTTTTAGAGATGTATTAACTCAGTTTCATCCTTTAAAATATCTAGCATGAAAATATAAACATATTCAATGGTTTTTTTAGTTTATAAAAAAATATTTATAATATCCTTACAATTATACCCATGATAAAATATACATATACCACCAACTAATCTTTTTCACTATTAGGGGATGCTAAATACTTTTTTAACATTGCCTCAAATGAAAAAAATACACCAATGAAAATAATGTGAATGATTAAAAAACTCCATGTAATTTAATATGTACCTTCCTTACCATAATCATAATCATTATATTACTCATAAAATAGATCATATATAATTTTACATAGATAAACCTAATATTTTCATTGTGATGTCGTGAAATTTCATTTTTTATGTAATATTTGTTTTGATAAAATTAATATAAGGTAATCTCCCACATAAATAATGTACTCAATACTCTTTCTCATGGGCACTAAAAAAATCACGAAATAACATTTTCATTCCAATATAATGTATAAATTACTCAACATTATCCATTAATTTCTAGCATATATTCATAATATAATAAAATCAAATAATTATAATTGATCAGATTGATTCCTATAAAGTTATAGAAAGGATAATAGTTTCCCATCATATAATACTTCATTTTTGTTCTCTAAAAAAATCAATTATCATATAAAAATTAATAATAGGTTTGTCATTCATATTTACTTTATGATCACTCAACATATCTGAGGAAATATTCTTTAACTCCATGGCCAGGTAAACTTCATCCACATATTCTTTGACCATTAATTTCGTATGTCACTCTTGTTAAGGTAATAATATCAAAAAATATTTCATTCTATGATAATAATTATCGCACCATTAAGTCATATTTTTTAATCATTCATGTCATCATCTATTGAAGAATATATAATGTTTTCCAAATTTTCATGTGAGACCACCTATTTACCCATTATATCAGCACATAATTGTTCTTCCACCAGTTATTTATCCAATGAAAATTAATTTCCATAAATAGTTATGCACTGTACCATGACATTTCCATCCTCCATGTTCTACTCACATGGATTCTTGACATTTTTTATCATGAAATTAATCATTTTTTTTCTACTAAAATTTCATTAAATAATAATTACTGGCAACATCTATCTGTATTACCGTCACTTAATCCAATGCATTGTTACCTTCTTCCTAAAATATTCCACATATATCTTATAGAAATTCAAATATATTTTCGGTTGAGATATTTATTATAATTTTGATCACATGTTGTTATTATTGAAATTTAGTCATCATTTGTTTACAGAATTCAGTTTTGATTCTTTATACTTTTGTGGAAATAATATATTATACATTATGTGGTATAATTTTTCCATATACTCTAGAACACTATCATAATTCACTAGTCTATGACCATTCATCCAGATAGTGATTCAATCTATAAATTTTGGGGATTTATTCCTTTATATGATGATTTATATTAATCTAGTGAAACCGTCTATTTGGGATTTTTCACTCACATATCAATATTGATGAGGTCTTAAAAAGTATCTTCTTGTTATAAATATTTTAATCATTACATTATTCACCTTAAATTATAGATATACAAGATTTTCATTATGGTAGATTCAGTAGAGATTTAATTTTATTAAAATACAACATGTTAATAACTTTATAAAACTAACACTTAACATGAACTCCATTTGTGAATTATTTTCTAATCCTTTATTACTCATTTTAACCTATATTAAAAAATTATTATTTTTTATCAAAAAACTCTTCATCATTTATAACTAACTATTCTTCATGATCATCCATTATCTTTTCCTACACAATTTTTTCTCTACTAATATGATCTATTTATATAAATTTATTTTTATATAATCTATTATCTTTGTATCCCCATTCTTATTATCTATATCTATTTATCAATTGTCATTTAGTAAATATCTAGTTATTAAATTATATTGTTAAAACTGACCATCTGGATACCTATCTGGCTTTATCCATTCTTTATCATCAATAAAAAATGTTCAAAAACATTCACAAACTTGATTAAAAATTTGAATTCATAATAAAAATAAATTATTGGTTTGGATTTGGCCACACTATCCATTTTTCTCATTAAAATTACTCTTACTTCTAGTGACCATATTATTATTCTCCACCAATTTTAGTTTTTTATTATTATATTCGAAATCTAACTCAATGTTTTCATCATTATTCATTTGGAAGTTATAGTAAACATGCCCCATTTAATTATAGTTTTAGAGACTATATTTTTATTTTTATTTTAAATTCAAATTTCCTTATAAATATTTGGTTGATATAATGAAAAAAATATTATTGATTTATTCGTTATCTGCACATTCGTCAAAATCATTGGTTTTTACACCATCATCATCTCGAACATTATTCATTGCAATGTAATCAAAATCATTCAAAATATTTACACTCTTATTAAAATCTATAATATTTTAAATATCATAAGAAGTGGGAATATTATAATTTATATCTAATGATAGCTCTTCACAGTCATTTAATATTGAGACGTTGGGATCCAATCATTCAATAATGTTTATCTCAATCTTATTGAAACAATTTGAATTGTCTAACTTATTATATAATCCAAACTTGTTTTGGTGTATCACATTCTCCCTTGTTAAATATTAATCCATATGTTCTTCATAAAACATTTTAATTTCATAAATTTTACTTCACCATACTATAAATGTATCTTTATTATTCTTATCATTTTCATCATAACATCTTCTCAACTTATCCTAATCAATATAGCGTGTTAATGTCACATGAACTTTATATATTCTATTTCAGATAGAAAGATCGTGATGGAATTATAAGATTATCCACCAATATAAAAATAATGATTATTCTATAATTACATTATATCACCATAAAAAATTTGATGATGATGAACTATTTTAGAATCCCTAACTTCCATGATATGAGAATGATGGTAGGTAAATGTTATATTATTCCAAATTCATTAATTTCCCTAATAAAATGTTTAGATTGAAATAAATTTCATAAAAGTTGGGTCCCCATTACTCAAAACATCTCAACTCATAAGAGGTTTCCTATATGTTCTTATCCTAATCATAAATCCAATGAAGATGGTGAAGAATGATTGGGGTAAATAAATGTAAAATGTTTACAAATTTATTTATGGTTCAATATTTTTTGATGGTTAAAACTATGACCCTATATTCATTGATTAACTAAACCTAACTCTATTATAGTGGAATGTTTAGTGAGTATACCAACATATTCATTTACAAGGATCAAATTAAAATTCTACACCTTTCCATGAATGATTAGTTAAAATAATTACATGTTGTGTAATTTATGCACAAGTGGTTACACAGTGGTCACTCACTTTCAAATCAACTCATGTTGACAATATTATTTATGTCTCGTGTCACACATGAAATCATGCATCTTTAAACTAATGTCTTCCTTACTATTACCTGATATATGAAATCCTAATTCTACTCATGGATTCTTCAACACTTCTTTATAATGATCTTTTTTAGTGAATTTATTCATTATCTTTTCCGATCACATATCTTTCTTCTACTTCAAACATCTAATTCCACTATTAATCATGGATTCTCGTACATATCCACACTATTCATTCAGAAGAAGTTGTTTATGTACACATAATGAATTTTAAGACACATATGTCTAATTTTCCTTGAATGGATTTCATAATTACAATTAGATTCATCTCTCAAATATAATAATTTATTAGGATCCTAGTATGCTGTCCTACAATGTATTTATATTATTATAAATCTTTACCATCATTTTTTACAATAAATATAAATGGATAGAGAATATAACTTTTTCTAAAAATATATTTTCACAAAAAAATATTAATAATTCTAGCCTCCAAAAATTAGTTTAGGAATACACGCTACTCTCATTAACAATAATTATCTTCTATATAATTTGTCAAATAATATGCCAATATTATTATTCTTTTTGATATCATTTAAATAATAATCATTTAATCTTTTAAGACATTGTATTTCCTTCTTTGAATTACCAAAAATTCAATTTTTAATTAACTTTCTTAGTGGAATTATTACATATAAGCTCCACAATATGTTGTTGAACTCATCCCATCATCTAGAAAATCCCAAGGATGGTCTTTTATTTATTTATAATTGGGTTATGATAATTTTATGAATTATAATATATAAATCCATGAAGATAAATTTTCATGATGGTCTCATCATTTCAAAATGTTAAATTATCTTTGTAAGGTAATATGTATTGCTCAAAAGATTGATATTCTAAACTGAATCATCCTTAAAGAGTCCTACTAAATGGGTAAATAATCTTTATTGAGATTTTATTCATACACCCATTCATTCATATGAAATACTCTATCATTATTTTCCGTCACCGTAATTGATATATATTTCTTATTCATGGTCTAAATATGTTTAAACATTTCTTAATTCTAATGATCATTATATCTAGACAATTCTTCCAATATAGTAACATAATTCTTAAATAGATTTTTCACCCATATAGAAGATGATAATCATGAAAATTAAAAACATAAATAATTTTCATGGATATGCATTTCATAAATATATATATGGGGACTTTTCCAATTTTTTACTCTATTAACAACATTATAGATTTAAAACTAACCATTTCAAACTCAATTTCACTATTTATAATCCCTTCACTAATACCTCAAAATTGTTTAAAACAAAAAAAGTCTTACAAATAGCTAAAATTATATTTTAAAAATAAAAATTGTTTATCTGCAACCATTATAATAAATTACATTTTTTTCTTATATATTTCTATATTATAACTCTATGTGGTAGACTTAAAAAACAATTTTAATTTTATATTACAATACATTAATCATCAAAGAACACACTGAAAAATTTAAATTCCTTCCCCATTCATATTTACAAAAAATAAAACATAATTATTTTGGCCCGTTAGGGGACACCGTGTCCTCATTCACTACTCAAAGGATCATAATGGGGCCCTACATCTATGTCTTGAATCCTCCCTTACGACTAAATGGTGCTGATACAAAAAATATCAGCTTTTTGATTGACAATCATTTTAGAGATGTTATCACATAATGTTCATGACCACTTCCTAATCACTCAAGTCTATGTTTAAGGAGAATACATTTTAAAAAAGTAGATTCCAATGTAGAATTATATATTAATATTGTCTCAAAATTATAATGTGATGAAGAATATATATTACTATTGGAAGAAAAAATAACACCCTATCACTTATTGTGGGTCTAGACCCCATGATCCACATCATAGATGAATTAATCATTATCTACTCATGAGAACACACGTGTACCAATAATAGTTAATATAGAAAGTCACAAAATTTAACAACTCATAACTATGTCACTCATCATTGGAGACATATCCCCATACCTCTAATCATTATCACTATCTCACATGTTCGACCTAAAAATGAATTCATATATTGTATTATCGACCCAATCCAAGCCCTAAAAGGGAGTGTGCAGTTACCATTTGAAACACCATGGAATCCCAAATTTTTTCATTAATAATATCTAATGACCCATAATATTGTTTAATCCCAAATGTAATGTGGTCTTTATACCAGTGGATCACCCTTAGGAAAAAACCTTCTTTCTAAAATTACAAGTCTCAATTGATTTTTCCTACTCTCTATGCATGTTCAGACTCAACTCCATCAAGAGAATGGAGTTCCAGGAATATGAAAATAGATATGACTGTATCACCCATAGTCAATCTACATCATAAAATTTAAGATATCCCACTAATAATAGAAAAAACATAATTTTTACAATATCATCAATCACAACTCAAGACCCACCCAAGGACCCATATTAAAATCACATACACAATCTCTCTTTGGTGACATAATCATTAAGAAATCTAAATGCATCCCACGTTCCCATGTTCCCATTTTGGTACTCTAAGACCTAAGTATAAAATCATATAGGTATAAATGGATCTCTCGATCCCTATTAATTTTATCGAATCCCTTGTATTTATTAAATCATGAACACTCGTAGATAAACATGTATATGAAATTCTATATTATTGTTGACATACCTTTAAAATATGGTTACAACCAACCCTGAGTTCCACTCTCCCTCTTATATGTTCTTCGAATACATATCGAGTTATATATCACAAATCACGCTCATATCCCATTCCAGAAATCAAAAATAATTACTTATAAATTTTATACTATATCTTTAATTTTATTCAGAAACCTATTTTCCAAAATTACCATTGGGAATTTCTAGGTCATTAAAATCACACCCAATGAATTTTGATCAAAATTATAGGATGTATTTATTAAATTTATAATGATTTATCCATCACATCCATAATATTTTTTAATTATTGGATTAAATTATCATTGGAACCCTAACTTTGAGATATCACAAATCAAAATAAATGAACTTATATAAAAATAATGTATGAGAGTAGATATTTTTCATTGAATCCATTTTATATATGTGAAAAACACCTCTAAATTTGGAGGGGTATTAGAGGAGGGATATATGGTATGGGAGATATCCAAAATTAGAAATCCTTGTGTATCGTTTTCATTTAATAATTTTTTAGTTATAACAAATAATTTATTTTTCATCCCATACTAATAGACCACAGATGTTATGGATCTCAATGTGACCATGAGGGTGGGTAAAAAATTTAATCCCCATGTTTAGTATTCAGTATAAGATTATGAATCATAAAATGGAAGGGGGTTTACAATGAAAGAAACACATTATGACACACCCACAAAGGGTTATGTCATTGTCTCTTTGGTTTGATCACCTGTAATTTTAGATCTTGTTAATATAATATAATGTTATTTACGATTTCATTCACAAAATGCCCTCAGTAAAAAAACCATGAATAATTAGAATAACATTACTAATTAAAGTAATATGGTTTTAAATTAAAAATAAATGACATTAGAAGATAAAAATTTAATAGTAGTTAATTTTGAAAAAATATATTTTAAATAATAATAGTTTTTTTATATGTTTCACATTCAATTAAAATTTAAATTTCAATATATCAGAGTATTAAATAATGAATTTTCATATAATTTTAGAATTCATAATATCAATATTTTATTTTTTTACTTCTTTATAATTATATATAGACATTTATCTTTAGTTGATAATTTTTGGAATTATGAAAATTAAAATTTCCATGATTTTATCAATATATAAGAATGCCCTATAATATTTGAAAACCGTTAAAATATTGAAATTTTGAATTAATTGATATCATTATGTAATTTTAAATATTTTTTTACATAGTAAATACAATCTATATGTTTTGAGAAAAAATTTAAAATTTTACATTATTATAAAAACTATTTTTGATCTTCTCATTAAAGAATTGTTTTTGAAAGTGGGGTTCCATTTTGGATTTCCACTGAAAACTCATAACAAATTTTAAATTCATGATGAAAAATTAATTTCATTTAAATAAGTAACCATGATAATTTTATCACATATATAAAATTTATGGATTAGTATTTTTAAATATAAAAAACTACTACATGATTATGTTTATTTTTTATTTTAAAATTAAAATTTCATCATGTTGAAATTTTATTCGTTAGTGGGTTTTCAATATTCAAATAATATGAATGAAATTTTGGCATATATTTAATTTAAATTTTAACATTTAAAATTAACTACTATGACTAAAACACAACTAGAAAATTAAAGGTTATAAGGGTTAAATTGAGTTTAAAATATTCTAAAATATCTTAAACCTTTGATAAAATCATTGGATTGGTTTTTTTTCTTATGATATTAAATGAACTTTGTTGCCTACTATTTTTTTAATTTGGGACATAACAACATATGTATGAAAGAATATATAATTTTCATGTCTTTTAGGATTCAAAAAAGTTATTTTTATAATGATTATAAATACTTTGTTAAATTTTTAATATAAAATGGGAATTGTTTTTACTAATTAATATTATTATAATATTTTAAATAATATTTTAATATTTAAAATTATATAATTTTAATTTTAAAATTTTTATATCAAAATTTTCTGCATATATATTTTTTGTTAGGATGAAATTTGGATATATTTCTAAATGGATTGATTTAAAAATCAACTGTGAAAAATAACAAATTATAATGAAAAAATATATTATTTGAAATTATATACAAAGTAAAAATTATATTTTTGATTAGTAGTAACATTTCATTATTACATTTTAATTTAAAATTATCCGATTATACTTTTTGAAATCAATTTTATTCATTAATTTAGTATAACAAAAATTTATAGATAAAAATGAAATATTTATGAAAATATGTTTTTCATCATGTGTTGATATTGTAATTTTAAATTAAATTCATCCATATTTTTTTAATATTCCTAATTGAATTCTATATTTGGAATCTGGGTGTCCAATATTTTTAAATATTTCCCTTTTAGTTTTTTCAATAATGAATAGTGACATGGTAATTTTTATTGCCAAAATAAATAATAAATAAGAAAATAAATGTTAGAAATAAAACACTGAGGAATAAATAATGACCCTATCACCATAAATAATTTAATTTCCTTGGTAGTACATGTCCATAGTCAACCAATAGTTCAAAATAAATATAATATTCCATATGAACATGAATTTTACATTTATAATATTTAATTGAATATAAAACAAAAAATGTCATACTCTTACATTTACTAAGTATCAAAATTTTTTATCAATAGGATAAATAGATTATGTTTATAATTATAAGTATTTATTTGAAATAAAAATAATTTTTTTCTTATTATTTTTTTTATATGAAAAAATAATTAACATAATTTCTAATGCAAAATTATCATAGTAATTAATATTAATAAAATTATTATATAACTGGAATGAAAAATATAATACCTAACATAATATAAAATAATTTTTTTGACCAAATTTTTTTTAGAAAAATATAGCACATTATTCAAAGGGAATTAATTTTATTCACATTTTTTATCTTGATTTTATTAATGTAAATATATTTAATTAATTTTAAAAATGAAATTTATGATATTTTATAATAATTAATATTTTATTAAATGGTTTAAAATTATCCCCAAATCATATCTTTGGCCAAATTATTAGGATATTGTATACAAAATCAACCATGGATTATTTATAACCATGTTTTATTCATAGTATCCTCATTTACCACTTTAGAGTAAAAAAACATTGATGCCCATATTATTATAATTTGAATTAAAAAAGGGTTAAAACAAATAGATCTTTAATAAAATGTGATCAAAACCAGTCAAAATTTAATTTTATGAATGTATTGTGAATCTAACACATATTATATTCATGTATGTTAATTTTTAACCACTTTTTATAATAATTAAATTATACGAATTAAATATTTAATATATTCCAAAATTATCCACCCCCTATCTTATAAAAGGAAATGTATTCCTATCATTTCATCACACATAAAAGAACTGCTGTATTATAAAATGCATATATAAATCCATACTTTTACCCTATCCATACCTTTTAGTAATTAGATTGGGAGTAATACAATCATTAGACTTCATAATGTATGAATGATAGGGGGCTTCGAAAAACGTGGTATAGTTCATAACAAATCATTTCTATTTTATTTCTTCTTCCATCACGTTAAACCATTATTCATCCATGATGAAATAATTAAATAATTATAGTACATATAATTAGTTTTTTTATGTAAATGTAAAAACCAGTATTCAACTCCTCTTTGATAAAATTTGAATTAATACCATCATTCATGTGTACGAAGGGCTACCACCTCACAAACTAATGTCATTAGTTTTCAATTACCTCCTAAAACCACTAGTTATATTGATAGAGTCATTGTTTATATATTATTTTTATGAAATATTTTTATTCATTAAGGATAGCATAATTCATTTTTATAACATTTCATTCACTAAACGGATGTTAATGTCATTCGTGCATATGTTTATACCACTACCTCTATGAGGCGATGTGATTTTTTTATCATCACCATATAACATGACTTATATATACGTATATTTTGAGAAATAATATTATATTTTTGATTTTATGATAATTATAAAACTATAAAAATAGTGATACCTTCATTCCGTAATGATAAGTGAAAATTGGGAACGTTACTCACACGTAAAAATGTTATACCTTCTTTCGGATTGTAACATAGTTTATCATTCATAAACATATATCACGATCATTTAAAAAAATTATTTATTAATGTTATAGGTTTTTAAATATTATTATTACTGTTACGATAGAGTAAATACCTATTTGACCGTATACAAAATACAAAAGGAATTTTGTATTTATGAGTTGAATTGTAACATCCCAAGTAAGTAATGAATAATAGATATTTTTATCTATGTCTATTAATGATTAAGATAGTGTTATAGAGGCTTAAAATGAAAATAAATACAATCTTATGTATGGAATACACTAATATTCTTAAAAGATTGTTTTAGTGCCTTTTGATGAAAAACCATTTTTGAATCTATATTTTGACAATTTTATAAACTATTTTTGTCAAAATAAACTTATTCTTTATGATTGGGACATCAAAATTTACCTTGTGTGATTTTTTGGTATTTTTCTGACAATGTTCATTTTTTAATGAATAGTGAAAAATACTGCATTTTACATCAAAACTGTTTTTTAATATAATTTATTTATATGATTAGATTATGTTTTGAATTGGTTTTGAAGTGAAATTAGAATATATTTTTACCCTTTTATCCAATGGTTTTCATTGGAATCAATTTCACTTTGAAATTAGACTTAAACTGGTGTCAATCTTTTGATACTTATTGTTTTGTAAAAACACGCTATTTGCTCTGGCAGCGGGAATTAATTATTAAATTAATTAATGTGACTTATATGATTTGAATTTTTTAAAATAGACTTCATTTTTGAATTCGGAATATCAAATATAGCTTAGGGTGAATTTTTGGTAATTTTCTGAAAAACTTCAATTTTTGATGAATAGTGAAACCACTAAGTGGTAATCAAGCAAACTGATTTTTCAGTTAAATGAAAGTTTACCACTAATGTGTATTGAATTTTGAAAATCCGACATACATGGTTGTCATTAATAAGTAAAATGTGGTTCAATGAGATTATAATAATTTTTTGGTGAATAGTAACTTATTAAGTTTTTAATAGCGATTAGTGGTAATTAGTGTAGTTTAAGGTATAAATAATATTTTAATAATATGAAATGACCTAGACACATGTCCCAAACTTATGGGTTGTGTCATGGCAGACCAAGACAAGCCATGGGTCAACTTGGGGACCCCATGGAGACACTTTGGATTGGAAATGACATAAATTACTTTTTATTTAATGTTAAAGTGAAAATGACACAAACATAATATGTTTTGCGAAAACAATTTTTAAGTGGGGTTTTGCAAGTCCAAATTTTGATTATAAATAGTAATTGGAAAGATAAAAAGATTTGCTATATCATAGTATTTTTTGTATAATTTTTAGACATTAAATAAATTTAATTATTTATGACATAATAATGATGCAGTGATGACATCATTATTTGACGATTTAAATAAAATAGAAAGACAATGTAAAATCTATGAACTACACATGGCCAAAACCAATTGGATGAGTGGATTTAGAACCCTTATCACCATATCCACGAATTATATCAATGTGGGACCTTTTGAAACCGAAACACATTTTCAAATAAAGTAATATTTCTTTACTTGCCAAAAGTGCCCCTCCTCTCCTCTTATAAAAGGCCCCCACATCTACCTCATTTCACACACTACTCAAGCCTTTGTCTCGGCCAAAACCTGCCCATTTTCTCTCTACACATCCCTCTCCTAATCCTAGAGGATTCCCTTTGGGCATAATCCTTTCAAAGGAAGCCTTTAGGCTCAACTCAAAAGAAGTTACACTTTTAAAGGTAATTCATTCTCTCATGTTCATTTGTTTTATTTTGCTTTTCCAACCCCCTAAACTCTTTTTATTTACTTCTTTTGTAACGAAACCAGTATCATAAATATACTAGGATGTTGTTATAAGATTTATTTGAGCTACACTCTCACACAACTGCATCAAATGGTTAAAGAACATACGGTTTCCGTGGATGGCGAAATTCTGCCTCCCGAAACGATGATTGTTCAATACTCATTTAACACCTTCAATGGTGGCCATTATGATGTAACTATTTTTATATATGATATAAAATATGTTTATGTTTTCCTTAAGCTTATTTTTTTTTCATTTTGGGCATACCTTTATGGTTTCCATTATGGGTAAACACGATATCTTCATTTTAGGAAGTGCGGACTACCGCCCCCTCAAAGTGATTTGATTCGTTAAATACCATATGTGGGACATATAAAGGATGGAACTATGATATTATATATGATATTGTACTGGAATTATAATATAACTTTATATCATTATGATTCCATTCTATAAAATACGAAATAGAAATGAAAGTAGCGTTCATGCGTACGTACGGCTTACCATCTCCATGAACGGTGCATTTCATTTCTTACCTCTAAATGTGATGTAATATTATAAACGAATGTATGTACTGGATATATATGACATATATGATATCTACATCATGAATACCATTCTGGATATAATGAACCTTTGACCAAATTAACAACATGTAATGTAAGAAGTCTATTTTTGACTTAAGAACCAAATACCGACAAAATGAACATTGTTAACTTAACAGATTACATGATGTTCATAACATGGTATAAAAGGAATAATGAACTTGAAAAAGGTTCTTAAGCAAGTAGATATTAACTCAAGTTTATTATTCAGGAGATTAAAGAACGGTTGGGTCAAGTCGGATACGAGGTATGGGACTTCGTCTCAATCTCCTTTCGTTGAGGCATATTTTATTTTATACACAACTTTCTTTTATACGGTGTATAAACCCCTTTGACTTTTATGTTTATTCAAAAGGAATCTTTTTTATACGAAGCGTTTGCTAAATGACAAAAGGGAATGTTTTTGTCGTACGTATGCGGGGACAATGACTTCTCCGCCGTCGTAACCGTTATTTGAGTTTCGGCTTCCTCTACAAGCCATACCTTCTTTTTTTTAAAAGAAAAATAAATACCATGTTTTACTTTGGTATTGAAAATGGTTTTCTTAATGTTTTTATTATATCAATGTGTTGTATTGATATCTCTTGATTGAAATGTGGAAATGTTATGTTTTCTTTTATGCATGTTTTATGTGATATGATTATGTTATGGTTCTTGGGAATTATTATGAAGACGGGTGGTTCCGTGATAAACTAAGGGCGGGTGAGCCCGTTATAGCTCTCCAATGCATTGGGTAACGCGAAGGAGTGAAACGTTAAGGTTTCTCCGAAGAGATTTTAGGGAATATACTGTGATGGGTATTCCAAACGTAACCAAGAGGGTTACTCCATACGTAAGAATGTTATGAATGCCTCAAGTTACCTTTATGTATTATGATTTCTATGATTTATTCATGATTTTATGAGGTATGTTAAAGTGCCTATGTTTTCTGGGTAAAGTATGATTTCATTCTTATGTATATATAAACTCATGTTTCCTTTCCATGTTTTTTTATAACCCATACTGAGTTTTTATGCTCATCCCATGTTTTTTGAAATGTTTTTCACAGGTCAAGGGAAAGGTGCATGATAAGATGATAGAGTCAAGGATGTGTCAAGAAATATCCATGTTTTATTTTAAATGTGTTTCCATTGATGGGAATGAAGAATACTATCTTTATGTAACCACTTTGTTTATATGTGGAATGTAATGAAAGTTTTATGATCTAATTCTCTAAAACTCTAAACCTGAAAAGATCCTCAATGTGTAATCTTGTAATAACTCAAGATTAAGTAAGGTTTAAGGCTGGGGCCTTATAGTTGGTATTAGAGGTCGGTTTAGATAACTGTAGGAGTTAGAATTATATTAAATGATTATCCAAAAATATTTTTTTTCGAAATGATATAGCATTTAAAGATTACCATGTTGCTTCATCTAAGACATGTTTGTTCAGAATGGTTTTCCGCAGAGGAAACAGGGAAGCAGTGCTAGGAAGGAATACAGAAGGAAATAACCTTCCGAATCAGCATCCAGAAATGGTTGGAATTGGAACTGAACAGTTTGTTGCAGTAATGGCGCAGTTGAATCAAGCGATAAATGGTGGTGGTATCCATGCACGAGATCAAGAAGATCAACCACAGAGGAACATGTCAGTGGTGGAACATTTCATGAGGCAACATCCACCATCATTCAGAGGATCATCTGACCCTGTGCTAGCTGAAGGGTGGATTAAAGCACTGGAGAAGATTTTTGATGTCATGGGGTGTTCAGACAATCAAAAAGTTAGTCTTGCTATTTACCGTTTGGAGGGAGAAGCAGATTAGTGGTGGTCTATGGTTAAAAATATCAGGGACGCCGATGAGATTGATGCTCATGACTGTGATGAATTCAAAGGTATGTTTCTTGAGAAATATTTTCCTAAGGCTGTTCGACTTAGGATGGAAAAGCAATTCTTGGAATTGAGGCAAGAGGAAGACTCAGTGGCTGCCTATGAAGAAAGGTTCACTCGATTGGAAAGGTATGCTCCAAATTTTATCCGGGACCTTGATAGTAAAATCAATCGTTTTTACTCAGGATTAAAGCCAAAATATCGAAGGGCATTAGCTTCTCGTGAGTTTAAAAGTTATGAAAATCTTGTTCGATGTGCTGAGAAGGTGGAAATGGAGTTTTCCGATGACCAAGTTTTCTATAACAACCAGCAGAAGAAGAGACCGAGGTGGCAGGAGAAAGGTAAGAATTCTTCAAAAAAGTCTGATGGTAAGAAAACTATGTTTCCAGTTTGTGATAAATGTGGAAAAAGGAATGCTGGGGAATGTCTTCTGAATTCTAGAAAGTGCTACCGATGTGGTAAGATGGTACATAAGGCTCGTGATTGCACTGAAAAGGATCAAGCTGATGGTAAGAACAAATTTGATTTACAGTTAGTGAAGTGTTATAAGTGCAATGAGATGGGTCACTATGAAAACGAGTGTCCAACAAGGAGATTGAGTGATGGGAAGCAGTTAGACTACAAGCAGAAAGGGGTGGTGAAATCCTTTGCAACTACTTCAGCAGATGTCGGGCCATCAAATGAAGTTGTATCAGCTCCAGGGAGCTCAGTTTTTTTTTCAAAGATTGACTTGAGATCGGGGTACCATCAGCTGAAGGTAAAGGAGGCAGATATTCCGAAGACCGCGTTCCGTACGAGATATGGCCATTATGAATTTGTAGTAATGCCTTTTGGGCTAACCAATGCAGCCGCTGTATTCATAGACTTAATGAATAGAATTTTCCATGAGTTCTTGGATAAGTTTGTGGTGGTTTTCATTGATGATATTTTGGTGTTTTCTAAAAGTAAAGAGGAGCATGAAAAACATTTAAGGGTTATCTTGCAAACCTTAAAAGAAAAGAAACTGTATGGGAAATTCAGCAAGTGTGAGTTTTGGTTGCAACAAATTTCTTTTCTTGGTCACATTGTGTCTAAAGATGGAATAACTGTTGATCCTGCAAAAACAAAAGTTGTGGAAGAATGGCCAAGACCAACAAATGTAACCGAGATTCTTATCTTCCTTGGTTTGGTGGGCTATTACCGAAGGTTTGTTAGAAATTTTTCACGGTTATCTAGTCCAATGACTAAGCTAACTCGGAAGGGTGTTAAGTTTATTTGGACAAAAGAATGTGATGATTGTTTTCAGGAATTGAAAAGAAGATTGGTGAATGCTCCAGTTTTGGCACTACCTTCCAGGAATGGTGAGTTTGTTATATACAGTGATGCTTCATTGAAAGGACTTGGTTGAGTCCTAATGCAGAATGATCAGGTAATTGCTTATGCTTCACGACAGTTGAAAACTCATGAGGTAAATTACCCTACACATGATTTGGAACTAGCTGCTGTTGTTTTTGCTTTAAAAATTTGGAGGCATCATTTGTATGGAGTAAAGTGTGAAATATATACTGATCACAAAAGTTTAAAGTATATATTCACCCAGAAAGAGTTAAACATGAGACAAAGGAGATGGCTGGAATTAATCAAGGATTATGATTGTACAATTCATTACCATCCAGGAAAATCAAATAAAGTGGCTGATGCTTTGAGTCGAAAAAGTAATGCTTCATTAACAATGTTGCGTTTGGAACGTGACCCTTTGGTTAAAGATTTGATGAACTTTGGCATAGAAGTTGTTGGTGCAGGAATTCCTTCTGTTTTGATTCAGGTATCAGTGAGATCATCTCTATCAGATAGAATCAAGCAAGCACAGAAGCAAGATAGTGAGTTGCAGAAAAAGGTAGAGCTGGTTCAGAAAGGTAAGTTGCCTGAATTCAACGTTGATAGTGATTGTGTTTTGAGTTTTGGGAAGAGATTGTGTGTGCCTTGTGATTCACAGTTGAAGAGAGAGCTGTTATGTGAAGCTCATAGTTCTCCGTTTTCAGTTCATCCGGGCAGTACTAAGATGTATAGAGATCTGCGGGAGTATTACTGGTGGGATGGAATGAAAAGAGATATTGCTGATTTTACTGTGAAGTGTTTGACTTGTCAGAAGGTTAAAGCAGAGAGGCAGTTATCGAAAGGGATGCTTCAGCCTTTACCAGTGCCAGAGTGGAAATGGGAGAATATATCCATGGACTTTGTTGTTGGATTACCGAAGACATCTCGAGGTAATAATGCAATCTGGGTTATTGTTGATCGCTTGACCAAATCTGCTCATTTCCTTGCTATATGAGATACTTTCTCTCTTGATCAACTTTCCCGTTTGTATCTTAAAGAGATAGTCAGGTTACATGGAGTTCCTCTCTCCATTGTATCGGATCGTGATCCAAGGTTTACTTCTAACTTTTGGAAAGGCCTTCAGAAGTCGTTGGGTACTGAATTAAATTTTAGTACAGCTTTTCAACCTCAATCAGATGGACAGTCAGAACGAACAATTCAGACATTGGAGGATATGCTACGAGCTTGTTATATGGATTATCAGGGAAGTTGGGACCAACATCTTTCTTTGGTTGAGTTTTCATATAATAACAGTTTTCATTCCAGTATACAGATGGCACCATTTCAGGCATTATATGGGAAGCGGTGTCGAACTCCAGCTTTCTGGGATGAAGTGGGTGAAAGGAAGTTGATGGGACCAGAATTGGTAGAAGAGATGGCAGAAAAAGTTCAGCTGATTCAGAAACACATGAGAACAGCTCAGAGCAGGCAGAAGAGTTATGCGGATAACCGGAGGAAGGATCTATCTTTCGAGGTAGGTGATCATGTTTTTCTCAAGGTTTCTCCTTGGAAAAGCGTGATGAGATTTGGTAAGAAAGGAAAGTTGAGTCCAAGGTTTGTTGGACCATACGAAATTCTGGAGAGAGTTGGATCAGTTGCATACCGAGTGGCTTTACCTCCGAGTTTATCTCAGGTACACAATGTTTTTCACGTTTCGATGTTGAGAAAGTATATGCCAGATCCATCTCATGTTTTGAGCCCAGAGGTAGTTCAGCTGGAAGAGAACCTATCTTATGAGGAACAACCAGTCTAGATTCTTGACCACAGGGAGCAAGTGTTACGGAATAAGGTGATTCATCAGGTAAAGGTTTTGTGGAAAAACCACATGATTGAAGAGGGAACATGGTAATCTGAAAATGCAATGAGGGATAAATACCCCCATTTATTTGATAAGTAAATAAATTGCAGGGACGCAATTTTCTAAAGGGGGGAAGGATGTAACATACCAAGTAAGTAATTAATAATAGATATTTTTATCTATGTCTATTAATGATTAAGATAGTGTTATAGAGGCTTAAAATGAAAATAAATACAATCTTATGTATGGAATACACTAATATTCTTAAAAGATTGTTTTAGTGCCTTTTGATGACAAACCATTTTTGAATATATATTTTGACAATTTTATAAACTATGTTTTTAAAACTAAACTTATTCTTTATGATTGGGACATCAAAATTTACCTTGTGTGATTTTTTGGTATTTTTCTGACAATGTTCATTTTTTAATGAATAGTGAAAAATACTGCATTTTACATCAAAACTGTTTTTTAATCTAATTTATTTATATGATTAGATTATGTTTTGAATTGGTTTTGAAGTGAAATTAGAATATATTTTTACCCTTTTATCCAATGGTTGTCATTATAATCAATTTCACTTTGAAATTAGACTTAAACTGGTGTCAATCTTTTGATACTTATTGTTTTGTAAAAACACGCTATTTGCTCTGGAAGCGGAAATTAATTATTAAATTAATTAATGTTACTTATATGATTTTAATTTTGTAAAATAGACTTCATTTTTGAATTCGGAATATCAAATATAGCTTACGGTGAATTTTTGGTAATTTTCTGAAAAACTTCAATTTTTGATGAATAGTGAAACCACTAAGTGGTAATCAAGCAAACTGATTTTTCAGTTAAATGAAAGTTTACCACTAATGTGTATTTAATTTTGAAAATCCTACATACATGGTTGTCATTAAGAAGTAAAATGTGGTTCAATGAGATTATAATAATTTTTTGGTGAATAGTAACTTATTAAGTTTTTAATCGCGATTAGTGGTAATTAGTGTAGTTTAAGGTATAAATAATGTTTTAATAATATGAAATGACCTAGAAACATGTCCCAAACTTATTGGTTGTGTCATGGCCGACCAAGACAAGCCATGGGTCAACTTGGGGACCCCATGGAGACACTTTGGTTTGGAAATGACATAAATTACTTTTTATTTAATGTTAAAGTAAAAATGACACAAACATAATATGTTTTGCGAAAACAATTTTTAAGTGGGGTTATACAAGTCCAAATTTTGATTATAAATAATCATTGGAAAGATAAAAAGATGTCCTATATAATAGTATTTTTTTATAATTTTTAGACATTAAATAAATTTAATTATTTATGACATAATAATGATGCAGTGATGACATCATGATTTGACGATTTAAATAAAATAGAAAGACAATGTAAAATCTATGAACTACACATGGCCAAAACCAATTGGATGAGTGGATTTCGAACCCTTATCACCCTATCCACGAATTATATCAATGTGGGACCTTTTGAAACCGAAACACATTTTCAAATAAAGTAATATTTCTTTACTTGCCAAAAGTGCCCCTCCTCTCCTCTTATAAAAGGCCCCCATCTCTACCTCATTTCACACACTACTCAAGCCTTTGGCTCGGCCAAACCCTGCCCATTTTCTCTCTCCACATCCCTCTCCTAATCCTAGAGGATTACCTTTGGGCATAATCCTTTCAAAGTAAGCCTTTAGGCTCAACTCAAAAGGAGTTACACTTTTAAAGGTAATTCCTTCTCTCATGTTCATTTGTTTTATTTTGCTTTTCCAACCCCCTAAACTCTTTTTATTTACTTCTTTTGTAACAACACCAGTATCATCAATATACTAGGATGTTGTTATAAGATTTATTTGAGCTACAATCTCACACAACTGCATCAAATGGTTAAAGAACATACGGTTTCCGTGGATGGCGAAATTCTGCCTCCCGAAACGATGATTGTTCAATACTCATTTAACACCTTCAAAGGTGGCCATTATGATGTAACTATTTTTATATATGATATATAATATTTTTATGTTTTCCTTAATCTTCTGTTTTTTTCATTTTGGTCATACCTTTATGGTTTCCATTATGGGTAAACACGATATCTTCATTTTAGGAAGTGCGGACTACCGCCCCCTCAAAGTGATTTGATTCGTTAAATAACATATGTGAGACATATAAAGGATGGAACTATGATATTATATATGATATTATACTGGAATTATAATATAACTTTATATCATTATGATTCCATTCTATAAAATACGAAATAGAAATGAAAGTAGCGTTCATGCGTACGTACGGCTTACCGTCTCCATGAACGGTGCATTTCATTTCTTACCTCTAAATGTGATGTAATATTATAAATGAATGTATGTACTATATATATATGACATATATGATATCTAAATCATGAATACCATTCTGGATATAATGATCCTTTGACCAAATTAACAACATGTAATGTAAGAAGTCTATTTTTGACTTAAGAACCAAATACTGACAAAATGAACATTGTTAACTTAACAGATTACATGATGTTCATAACATGGTATAAAAGGAATAATGAACTTGAAAAAGGTTCTGAAGAAAGTAGAGATTAACACAAGTTTATTATTCCGGAGATTAAAGAACGGTTGGGTCAAGTCGGATACGAGGTATGGGACTTCGTCTCAATCTCCTTTCGTTGAGGCATATTTTATTTTATACACAACTTTATTTTATATGGTGTATAAACCCCTTTGACTTTTACGTTTATTCAAAAGGAATATTTTTTATACGAAGCGTTTACTAAACGACAAAAGGTAATGTTTTTGTCGTATGTATGCGGCGACAACGACTTCTCCGCCGTCGTAACCGTTATTTGAGTTTCGGCTTCCTCTACAAGCCATACCTTCTTTTTTTTAAAAGAAAAATAAATACCATGTTTTACTTTGGTATTGAAAATGGTTTTCATAATGTTTTTATTATATCAATGTGTTGTATTGATATCTCGTGATTGAAATGTGGAAATGTTATGTTTCCTTTATGCATGTTTTATGTGATATGATTATGTTATGGTTCTTGGGCATTATTATGAAGACGGGTGGTTCCGTGATAAACTAAGGGCGGGTGAGCCCGTTATAGCTCTCCAATGCATTGTGTAACGCGAAGGAGTGAAACGTTAAGGTTTCTCCGAAGAGATTTTAGGGAATATACTGTGATGGGTATTCCAAACGTAACCAAGAGGGTTACTCCCTACGTAAGAATGTTATGAATGCCTCAAGTTACCTTTATGTCTTATGATTTCTATGATTTATTCATGATTTTATGTGGTATGTTAAAGTGCCTATGTTTTATGGGTAAAGTATGATTTCATTCTTATGTATATATAAACTCATGTTTCCTTTCCATGTTTTTTTTATATCCCATACTGAGTTTTTATGCTCATCCCAAGTTTTTTGAAATGTTTTTCACAGGTCAAGGGAAAGGTACATGATAAGATGATAGAGTCAAGGATGTGTCAAGAAATAATCCATGTTTTATTTTAAATGTGTTTCCATTGATGGGAATGAAGAATACTATCTTTATGTAACCACTTTGTTTATATGTGGAATGTAATGCAAGTTTTATTATCTAATTCTATAAAACTCTAAACCTGAAAAGATCCTCAATGTGTAATCTTGTAATAACTCAAGATTAAGTAAGGTTTAAGGCTGGGGCCTTATATGAATACCATCAAAACAACTAGCATTAACATAGTTTATTAAGTAATTTACTTAACATGATAGTAAGTAAAATAAAATAAACATTATTATTGAAAATGTTCCTCTATAATTAACCTAATTAATATGTATTTAATTTTTACCAAGATAAGGAACACATGTGATATGTTAGGAATAAGGTAAGGGCCTTTAATAAAAAAATGATCCCTTAATGTCAACCTTCCAATAATATGTTTCCATATCCAAATTTTTTAGAACATATTATAAATGTTTTTTATATTCACATAAATATATTTTAAATGAATTTTTTTAAATTGAATTTATTTCAAGGGATTTCTAAAGGAATCATTTTTTATAATTTTTTTTACATTCTTATTAAGACCCAAATAAATATAATAAAATTTTAATTATATTGATAAGAAAACATTTCTTACAATCATAATAATTATATAAATTTGGGATTTCTTTAAAATATTCCATGTTTTAGAAAAATTCCCCCTTCACATTTTTTTATTACTATGGAATTAATTATTGGTTTTGATAATTATACGGTATTTTTATATGAAATATTTTTTTAAATATGGTTTAAATTATCCAATCAATTGTTTTATAATTACAATTTTAAAAAATATTATTCATGATATCATACATTAGTACTTTATATGAGGATTGGGTGTGTTAGATATATCTTATAATATGGGTTAAACCCTGTTATTGTTTATGTATATTTAATGGGATTGATATAACATATAAGATCGGTGATTCTACATACCACTCCAATGTTTTGGGAAATCCTCTTTGTCATATTAAGAAAGAAAGATGGACTTACCCGAATATTTTTAAAATGGATTTAAATGGGAAATAGTTATTTATAAAATGGGATTAAATTGTATTATGAATATGATTTTATAATTTTTAGAAAAGGCATTTTAAATTTATTTCCATGTGGCTTAAATTTTTTATTGAGAAATATGTGTGTATGTTTTTTCAAGTGGTGGTGGATAACTTCATATGATAAAAGAATAATGTTATAGTGTTTAGTATTTTATGGGGTTTATGTATTCACTAAACTAATATATTTCTTATTTTAATGTCACTTATTGGTATTTTTAGGCTCATCTCACATTTGTTTCACAGGTTTTATAAATGGGTAATGTAAATGAATAAATTCAAGTTTAATGACATATATAATTTCTTTGAAATAAAGTCATGTTTTATTTTAATATGTTTATATTTTGGTAGAAATGGATTATTAATATATGTTTAAACATTACAGAATATTTATTATATGTATTGTTTATGTATTAATTCTTTAAAATTCAAAAAAAAATAGTTATCTTGAATTTATATATGGGAATTATTGTATAAAACTGATAAAATATAATGTTAATGTCTGTGTGATTACAATTGGTATTATAGTTAGTGTTTAAATATGTGTATTGATTAGGATACAGATAATATAATACCAATAAACTATTTTATATAATTGAAATGATAAACTCATATAGAATTTAGTGATTACCGTGATTGTTCATCTAAATTTTTTATATTCATAAAGGTTGTCTATAGAGGAAATAATGAAGATATGTTTTGAAAACTCCAATAGGGAAATATCCTTCAAAATCAATAACTTTAAATGGATAGAATTTAATCTAACCAATTTGTTCTTGTGAGGGATTATTTGCAATAGAATATAATGGGTGGTGAAATACAATGTAAATAGAATCCAGATATACCATATATGAATATGAAAATAGTAAATATTTTTATTAGAAAAAATACTCTATATTTCAAAGGATCATATGACCCAGTATTTTTAGAATGATGGATTAATTATTTTTAAATGATTTACCAATTATGGTTGTGTTAGGAACTTTAAAAGATAACCCATTCGGTTAATCATTTTTAATATGAATCTGTTCAACTTTGGACATTGGCCATGAATTCCAAAAAAAGAGTTGATCTTGATTTCATGGAATGAGACAATTTAAAAAACATTTTTAAAATAAATATTTACCTAAGTATCTTTAACAATAAAAGAAAACAAATTAAATTAATTCAAGAAAAAAGTTGAGGAATCTATAGCCATGTAGGAAGAAAATATTTCAAAATTGACATGATATATACAGTATTTTATTATAGACAATGATAGTAAAAATAGTCTTTTTTATTATGTACATAATCCAATTTTATATAGGTCTTTATAGATAGAAAAATTTAAATCTTATGAATTTTTTTTATAGTGCTAAGAAGTATGAGATAGATTAGTCCGAAACGCATATTCCTCAAGATTACTCGAGTATGAAAATGTAATTTCGGTATGCAATGAAGATAATGATGGATACTGAGTCATATGGTAAGTCGCCAACATGTTACATGTATGGTGAACAACATGTCATGGAATGTTTGGTGGGATCTTGAAACAATATCTAATGTGGTAATGTTTATCTTATGAGATAAAATTTTAATTTGTAGAGTCTATAATAATTAAGGATTGGTTAACCACTAGTCATCGAATTGCGAGATGTTTTACATGAAATAGGGTTGGTTATTATGATAATATTTTTATATAAATTTTAATATAATACAAACATCATCATGATCCAATACCAAATAGTGTGAAAAATCAATTTCTACTACTACAATTGAAATTTGTCTATCGAATTAATTGATGATAGTTATGATACTTGTTTTTTCGAAATATAAAATTACTTTATTTAATGTTAGATATCTTCATTACCATATATTGGATAAATTTTAACAATAATTAGAAATATATCCACATGAAATTATGATATAAATTTCAAACATAACTCAAAGTGAAATTTTAAACAAACTAATATCTATATAAATATTCCTATTGTTATTATTGGTTTGAAGTTTCTATAAAATCTTATTTAATATCCCATTGTAGAGTTGTATATTATTTTTATTATGGATTAATAATTAGGTGATAATGGTAATAATGATTACCTATATATGAATTTTTTTTAAATTATTTCATTTTATTCTTAACCTTCCTATAATATGATAAATTTATTTGGGATGATAATAAAAGGAATGTTCCTTATATTATTGAATTGACATAAAATGTCAAAATTAGTGATTTCCAAATAGTAAATGAGTTTGAGGATTTATTTACTTATTATGGCCAATATTTTATTCTGGATTAGGTGGTTGAGATTCTTATTAACATATTGGATGTTGATAAGCCTTTTTCGAAACCACTGTATTAACATTCAGAAGTTATTTTTTTGAATTGAAAATGATTTTTTTGAGTTTCTAGATAAATGTTACATTCATTATTATTTTTCACCATTTTTTTCTTCTATATTATTTTTAATAAATAATTATGGTTTTATGATAGTTTTCATTGAATAAATTCAAAAATCAAATCACTTTTATGAAAAATTATCCTTAGCCTCCTATCAATGATTTATTTGATTAGAAATAGGGAGTTGCATAATTTACAACCATTCATCTCTGGTTGGGGTATGATCATGTAAAATTAATGGAGATAATTTTATGAAAAAGGGTTTTTAGACTAGATATTAGAATAATTAGATACTAGTAATTCCATTTAGTTTTTCTAAACAAAAAAAACTATATTTATGGATCTAGTGAGTATTGAATTAGATGAGATATTGGATATGTTTATGTTTGGTTTAATTAATCAAATATTTTTATATTCATAATGTCATGGTGATCATGAATGTCAACTGATAATTGTTTTTCTAACTATATAGTAAATGAAACTATATATAAAATATATTAAATTCAAAAAAAATTGTCACCATATTTCATTTTAAGGGTATATTTTTCTAATAATGGAATTAACGTTTTCTTTTCTAAAAATAATTTTTAATATTAATGACCAAGACTAACAACTCTCATTTATGTTCATTGTTATCTTGTATTATAAGGATACTCTTAGAATATTAATGAAAAATATGATCATTTTTATATCATATTAACTAATTTAACAAAAAAATAATTCTAAATTCATCTTGAAGAAAAAATTTGATGACTGGTTTTAGGGGAAAAATTTCGGATAATTCCCTATTATTGGACATTACCTTTAGAGATAGTGAATTTTTCATATATAGTGATGCAACATTTAAGTGAATTAGTCATGTTTTGATATAAAATGGCTAATTGGATTCTTATGCATTATGAAAACTAAATCTTCATAACTTATATTAGCATATACGAGATCTAGAATTATTTATTTATTTTATTTAAAAACATAAATTAGTCATTTATATGAAGTAAATAGGGAAATATATATTGATCATAAAATAATAATTTATATATTTAGTTAGAAATAGTTGAAGATGAGGGAAAAAATTAGGAGCTTATTAGTGATTATGACTAAAATATTCATTAATACCATGGAATGAAATTATTTTTTTATAAAAATAGACCCTCATTTAAGGTGTAACGGGAAACCAAAACACATTCAATGAAATAAAAATACATTCAAGTCCCCCAGTACAATGTCCATTGATAAAAAAAAATCTGATTCAAACATGAAAATAAGGTCCTATCTCAAGCATAAATATCATTAAGATGAGATTCCACCATCACATCGCTGGTAAGCTTGCAGTATCGTGCACAAATACATGGGAAAAGTAACGATGGAGCACTGCATTCCCTATGAATATTCCAATTATGGATATCCTTTAATATACTATATACTTAACTAATACAACTAATGTGTTGATTTAAAAAAATTATTCATTAACTATGTATCATTTTGAACATCACCCTTTGGTTTAAGATTCGATGAATTTTGCCCAAGATGTTATAGATGTATCAAATATTATCTATTTTTTCTGGTTTTAGAAACATTGAATCTATTAAAAATAATTAATCAATCTTATATAGAAGATAGTGTTTTACCATATAATTTATAATTATTTAGTAATGGTTTTTTAATATAATTTAACATTAAAAAAGATTGTGTTTTGGTTTTCACAATGATAATTTGTGTTTTTTTAATTATCATTTGTAAAGATAATTATCGATGGTGCTTATTATTCGCCATTTTTTATTTATCTATAAAGTACTAAGATATATAGGGATATCATGTGTATTAGTATAAGGATAGATTGAAAAGAGATATTTTAAAATTTACCCTAAAATTATTCACAAGCTAATAGGTTGAAGTTAAAAATAAATTAACAAATAGGTTTATTTGGTCGTGACTATTTCAAAGGAGGAAATGGGAAATAATATACATGGATTTAATGGAAATATAACCATATATATATTGAGATAATATTGTAATTTGGGTTATTATATATTGACGAACTTTATATGCGCATTAATATTCCATTCAAGATAAAATTTCATTGGATGTACTTTGTCACTTATACCTCACATATATATATCTGGGATATATGGGGTTCTTCATCCCATTGTATCTGACTATTAAAACATTATCACTTAATATTTTTTGGAAGGTATTTATAAGTCATTAGGTATCTAATTAAATCTCATTACATCATTTCATACTCAAACTGATGGAATGTTTGAGTGAATGATTTAAACAATCGAATAAATGGTTTATTCTCGTCAAATGGATTTATAGGTATGTTATATTCTTCATATGTTTAGGATATATATTTATATAAGAAAAATTTTCATTTGAGGATATATATACCTCATTTTAAAGAATAATAGGGAATGTAGTTTCTGACTGATGATTATTAGGATGAAGTAGTATAAAAGAAGACGATGGGATCAATATTGGTAAATGAAATGGATGATAATGTGATGATGATTACAAAAAAATGTGCATGACTCAATGTATAAATAAATTTTATGTGGATAACTACTGTAATGTTTATTCTTTCGAGGTAGTTTTTCATGTTTTTCTTAAATAATATCCAATGGAAAATTTAACTTTTCTTTTAAAAAAATTTATTTTAAATCTATTGTTAAATGTACCATATGAAATATAGATACATGTTGTATCTATTTTATAAAAAATAGATTCTAAATTTATTTTTATACGGTAAAAAATGTTCATCATGTTGTATTGTTATTTAAATATGTTCTATATACATGTCAGGTTTTGATCCCTGATGTTGTTTTGTTGGAATATAAAAATCCATATTAGGAACAACTTATTTAGAATATTTTTTGTAAAAAAACTTTTTATATAATAGTTTTATTCACCAAGTTATAGTTTTGTTGAAAACCCATATAGATGAAGATATTCATGGGAATATGCAAATGATATGAGATAATTGTACCCTTACATTCCTGATAAGTGAATAAAATTATAAGTATTTAATTTCCAAAGGTGGGAAGATGAATGTAACAACATATGTCATGATAAAATAAATCATTACCATTATTATTATTATTTATAAGGTAGATAGTTATGTTCAAAATATTTATATTTTAAAATTTTAGAATGAAATAATAAATAGTTATATTCTACACTTTTATTTATATCATCTTATCAAAGAAATTAATTCTAAAAATTGTAGAATTTAAATTTTGAAAAATAAATATTATTTTTTGGATCATCGATTCAAAATTATCTTTGGATGAAATTTTTGTATATTTATAAAATAATTTATTTTTCAATGAAGATTGAAAATTACCTAATAGTTATTGAAAATTGTTTTTCATTTTAAAGTATTATCAATGATAAATATATATTTAGATATGGTTTTAAATTTAAATTAGATCTTTTTTATTTATTATATTCTAGCTGTTTCTGTCAAAATGAATTTATACATTAATTTTAAATAAAAACATTTATACATAAAAAGATAATTATTATAATAATTGTTTTTCCCATTTTTTTGATTAAATTGTAATTTTAATTTTACATCATACACTTTTTAATATAAAAAATGGATCACATATTTCTATTCAAAGAGTTTAAACATGGTTAATAGTTGCATTTTATTTTTTTAACTTTATCAAGAGTAACTATATAATTTTTTTTACCATAGTAAAAGGTATATTAGGTAATTAATGTCAAAAATTAAATGATAATGTATATAGAATGGCCAGAAATCGTAACATAATTTTATTATATTAATTTATATCCAAAATAATAATAATAAATAAGAATATATTATCTTTTTGGAATGTGGGAGATGATTTTAATATTTATTATATTTATTTAAATATAATGAAAATAATGTTTACCATGTCTTTTAAATAAATGTAATAATTTTTAACATAGATATGATGAAAGGATATGTTCAATTATATATTTTTCTTTGAGATATAATTTTTTTATCATGGTGAATTTTTAGTGTATTAATAATTACCCCAACTGCTTATTTAAATAAGAATCTGCCATTGTTCAATGAAAATTAAAATAAAATTAATGATATTACAAGTATTAAAAGTAATATAATTTTAAATAATTAATGTGATCCAAAAAAATTTATAAAAATTATAATACATTTGGGATATGAAAATTTATCATATTTGAGTCCATGTGTTGTCATTATAATATTATAGTAAATGTAAATAAATATTTCTAAACATAACATTAATGATATTTTATAGATTTTTTTTCTTCAATGAGCTAAAATTCCTAAAAAATTATATAATACCATGTTATTATTATATTGTTTCAAATAACATATGTGTTTTATTAATTTTATTTTTTTTCATTTACCGTAGTTATACTGACCCCTTATGATTAAAAAAATTAATATCACTGTAATTGTATATAGGGTCGGTAAACTATAAATTCTAAGATATATGTGTAATATTTTGATATAATCATGTACAAATTTTATTTTATGGTATGATTTCAACAAATAATTACCTAATATTAAAATACTACGATATTAGCTTAATTATGGGATCAATATTAATATACAATAAATTAATAATTTGTGAAATTATAATAGTGCCCGTCCCCTCACTTATATAAAAGCATATATTATTCATATTTATTCACAATTCAGAAAAAATTTGGTTCACGAAATATATAAAAACTCCCATACCTTCCGTATATATACACATCTTATATTCATTATTTGGGTCATAATACTATCCTTAGAGGTCTTAATGTGTAAATAAAATTATGTTGTCCGAAGAAGTGGTATAGTTTTTAACTGATCCTTTTCATTCTATTTCTTATTATTCCACCGTAAAATATTATTCAATAAGAATAATATATTTAAAAAATGCTGATATGATTACATTTTTAAGTTATTTTTATAACCTATACCCATATCTTCTTCAATCAATTTGGAAAATAATCCAATATTCATGTGTGTGGAGAATTACCGCCCTGCGAACCGAGGGAATTCATTTTCCAACACATCCTATCATAGACTATTATAATGATGGACTTAATATATTTATATTATATTAATGAAATATTTTTCATTATCTAAAGATAAAATAATACTTATTTTCTTTAACTTTTGATTCATTGAATATTGATAACGTTGTTTATGTGTACATGTGGACTACTGCCTCCACCAAGCCATGTGTCTTGTTCTTCACCACCACAAAACATGGATTTTATAGATGTAAAATATTATTTAAATTTATTATATTCTATTCATGATATTAGTTTCATTATAAAATGATAAAATCATACATACCCTCTTTCTATTATGATAATTAAAAAATGGGAACTTTACTCATATGTATGTTTGACCAACCATCTCCAACATCGTAATATAGATCAATTTTTATGAAATTTGTTACTAATTTGTTAAAAAATCTATTTTATGTATTAAAATGATAGTAATTATACAATTATTGTTTTTTATATTATGGATGACTGTCCTCTTAAAATATAGTCAATCTATTAATGTAATTTTATTCACAAGAAATGAATATCACTAATACATCCATCATGAACTTAATTAAGTAAATATATACAAAACTGAAGTAAGTGAAATAAAAGTAATAACAAAATAGGAAAAAAATCATGAAATATAACAAATAATAAGATTTTATAATTCATGAAAATATAGAACGCATGGGATAATTATAGAACATGATAAAACCCTTTCTTTTAAAAATCGTTATTTAAAGTCTCCCTTCCAACCCATTTTATTCCAAGTTGAGTTATTTTAAAAAAACTTTATTAATGTATATCTATATAGACATAAATGATTTTGAATTGAAAATTTCGACTATTGTTTCTTTTGTTTAATGTTTTTACAAAGGGTTCATATTACAAAATGTTTTGACTTTTATTATATTGGACAAGAATAATTGATTTATTTTTTATATTCGGTGAAAATGACAAATTCTACAACTGAAATAATTATTGTATGTTTTGATCCCATTACATTATTTCATGTTTTATTATAAAACAATATTTCAAAACACCTATGTGATTTTTATTTGAAAATATCTTCTAAATAAGCATGGTTATTTTTATATAACAAAATTTTTATTCATAAGGGTTTAAAAGAGTTTTTAAAATTTATTATGATAAAAATGTGAAACCGCAAAATTTTATATTCTTTATAAGGTACATGAGAATTTTATATTATATTTTTGTGACCATAAAATAATATAAGTTAATGGTTCATCGTAATTATACATTTTGATGAATGGGTGCACCTGATATAGCTTATTTGATTGGAGTGCCCAGATAAAACTCCAATATAGTGGGTGATGTTATTTATCATAATATGGAAGAAGGATATAGTTATATGAAGATTTATCTTATGTATTTAACAAGGATTCATTTATATATTGAACTAGTTTAAATTGATTTATGGATATGATTTTTTAAATATTACTAAAAAATGTATTTTATTTTTTTATGGGTTTTAAATGTTTTCTTTTAAAAAATGTTTGACTTAATTATGTGTAATTTATTTTTCAATTGTGATCAAAAAATAATGTCATAAAATTACATATTTCTTAGGTTTTTGTGTTCCCTGATAGGTTAAAAAATTACTTGTTTTTATATCCCTTGCATGCCTTTTTGTACACATCACATGTATTTAAAAAAATTATAGGTTTTACGTATGTGTAAGAGAATGGAAGAAATCAGGCTCAAATTATTGATTATTTTAAATTAAATTAATTATGTTTCCTATTAATTTTTATATATTCTAAAAAATGAATATGAGATTTTAGATTCCACTTATTAATATTTCTTTTTATACGAATGATTCATTTATTAATTACTAAAAAACTCAAATTAAAAATATCCTCAAGAATTAATGTAATGAAATTATATTCTAATAACACTAGAATATGTAATGATTAAGGTCATGTCCTTACCCTTAATACTTTTATCATTTAAAATTATATTTAATTATTGAAAAATGTTAATTTATTTCTAAAAATTCTCTTATGAACACTTATAGAAGAAAAGCTTTTTTCCTCTCAGTCATACAATTTAAATTTGTGCTAATATATAAAACTCTTCCATTATACTATCCCAAGACCCATATAAAACAAAAATAATAAACTTTTCACCCATTAATAGTATAATAACTTCAATTATATGGAAACATCCAAGTAAAAAATAACGTCTATAAAGTATGTATTAACACCTTATGATGTTTATTCTTAATCTTATTCATGAAAATACCTTATAACATTAATAATATAATGAATTATATATAATTATTCAATTGATATGTTTTTATATTAATAATATAACCCTTATCTATTAATTTCCATCCACATAAAAATACAAAGGAACAACAATCATGTGTGTGTTAAGACTATTATCTCCATAAAGATTAGATTTTTCATTTTTTCTTAGATTTCATTAATTTTACAAACATCATAAAATTTAATTCTAAATTTCAAAAACGAAAAACTAATACCATTATTATTCTTAGATAATGATATTATTTCAATTTAAAGATCCTATTAGCCATACTACCCAATAGAGTAAAAGGGTGTTCATGTTTGGGTATGTTTAATATCTTACATGATTAATTCATTAAAATATGATCATAGAGAATTATAACAAACTGAATACTGATATTTGTATAGATTAATAATAAAATAACAATTATTTAATTATTTTGTTTCATATATATAATATATATTATTTAATATTATTAAATCATCTAAAACTACCAATACAGCCAAAACTAAATGTTATCCGTTTTTTTTATCATAACATAACCAAAAAACACATGGATTGAAATAAGAAAATTTTAAATCAATATAAGATAAATATTATAGAGTCACAAAAGTTTCATAAATAACTAAATTGGAATAATATTAAGTTTGGTGATATATATTTTATTAAACATGTATAAAATAGTTAAAATTATAGACACTTGATAGTTATAATAATCTATTTCTAGTTAAAGTTATCATGATGAAAATTTATTATAAGGATTATAAAAGTGAATTATTTTTCAATATAGTTTTGAAATTGGATATAAAATTAGTAATTTTGTATTTAATATATGTTATATTGTGCTAAAAAAGCATTCAAACCTAGTAAGGGTTTAGGTTCCTCAAACTTAAATCCCATGAGAATTGTTCAATTTATACACCATGTTTTACTTTCAATAGTGTAAATACATATATGTTCACTTTTTGTGTCATGATCCTTTAATATTTCAGGATATTCCTCGTTTTATTTTTTAGTTAGTATTTCATTAAAATTTTATGAAGCCTATAAGTGCTTTCCATGACATAAATATCGTCTATGGGTCACAATCAATATTCCTAAACAATTATCGTTTTAATTATTGATCTATTATAACCTAGGATAATTCTATGTTTTATTTCAACATTATTTTTTTTGAAAATAAAGTCTTATATGAAAGTATTTTTCATAGATTATTCTCTTGTATTGTAAAAAATTCGTTTCATATAATAATAATTCAAATTTATTTTGAATGAATTTTATTCTACATACCTGTTTTTTATCTCTCTATTATAATCCAATCTCTAGTGAAAACATAAACTATTTATATATCAAATAGTCCTATTATCCTATTAATTACTTTTAAAATAATTTTTTCACAATCCATTTAATTATTTGGTTTTCCAATTAGGTTTTCCCAAAATGATAAAAAAAACCCTATACAAATGATATAATTTATCATACACTCTACATTACTATTCATAAAATTTATTTATTTAAAATGATATTTTAGTTTAAAAAATTCACAATTAGGATTGGAAATGACTTTTCATCAACAAAAAAATTTATTTACTTTAATGTTTTTGAAGTATTATTCTTAACTTTTGTATTTTCACTAATATTTCTCCACCATGGTTTATATTTCATTATGTGGAAATTTTATGACACGAAATTTGTTTTTTTAATATTAATTATGACATAAAATGATGAATTCAAGGCTTATCATACAACAATATGACATCATTTTAGATGAATATTCATCACATTACAAAAATTCATGCCTTAGGACTATAATAGATTATTTTAATTGGAAACAATGAAATATAAAATACTATCCATGTGTAAGATCTTCAAATTTTCCGACAAAGATATTTTCCTTTAGTACATTTTCATAAAACCTTTCATCTTATCTATTGTAAAAAAATATGATAAATGGAGAGCTCAGTAGCTCAAAAAGGGTAAATAAATAATGAACATATGAATATCATATGAATATTGGTGCGTGGACATGATCATGACATTATAATATCATACCCATCATATTAGAGATCATAATCCATTTTTATATAATAAATATAGGTAGTTTATAAGTCATGAATCAAAGGAAAATTAAGATCATAATACATAAAATAATTACATAGGAAAATACATAGACTTGTCACAGACACATAAGAGTATAAAATGATATCCATCACAAGAAAAGATTATTTATATAGAAATAATAGTACTATGGGTTTACTCCCAATAACATCTTGATAGACATGGTTCAATACCATAACTATCATTGTACACAAGGTTCACTCCGTAGACTTTCTTAACAGACAATTTTTATTACTGAACTGAGTTGAGTCCCTATTAAAGGAATAATTATCTTATGAGATATAAGTAATTACCTAATTTATTCAAAGGATATATATGTCCCATGCAAATTTTAATGAAATCATGCCTTCATGTGCCACAAGATCATAAATAATCTTATTATATCTCATGAAATGTAATATGTATTATAAATATTTAATAATATTATATCCTATAGAAGAGAGATAGGTTTTATAATCTCTTAATATATGAATAAACCTAAAAGGAAACATGTTTTATAACAATCTAACTTGTGAAATAACAATGGGTTTCAGAAAAATATAACCAATAAAAGAGAAATGGTTTTCAAAAGAGTCATGCGATAAAAATATAAATTGAAAAATAAAGAAATTTAATAAAAATGTGAATCATGTCACTAAAAGAGTTATGATTAACACTAAAAGATGTAATATTAGATTTAAATCAATATTAAAATATATTTAGAAATAATTAATTTAGTAAAATAACAATTATTATTCTGAAAATTAATTTTTAAAAACATAAATACATTTGAAAACAATTTTCATTGAAAATAAACATGAAGACTTATAAAACAATCTATAAAACATTTTAAAAACATTTTACATGAAATCATAGAAAATAATATTGAGAAAATATTGAAAACATTTTTCTTTGAAAAAATATAAAGGAATATTGAAATATATTAAAAACCTCTTTCATTTAAAATCGATAAATTAAACTTGAAAACATTTTCAAAACCACATTCATGGAAAAATTAAAAAGGATTATTGAAAATACATTGAAAGTATTTTTCATCTAAAATACATTAAAAACATATAATAGAAAATTTAAGACAATTTGGAAAACCATTTTCATTGAAAATAATATTAAATATTATGAATAATTATTGAATTTTTTTAAAACATTTTTCTATGAATATATTATGAAAAATTATAAAAGATTTATGAAAACCATTTGGATTACTTTTTTATTGTAACATTATAAAAGGTTATTGAAAATAAAATTTAAAAAAATAATCAAAAAATTTATAATTGAATTTTGAATACATTTAAATTTTTTTTAATCATAATATATTTTTAAATACCTTTTTATAAGGCCTGGTTTTTAAAAAACATATATTCTTGATAGAAGTGAGAGAAACATTTATATTTTATTCAAAATAATTTAGAGATCGTAAGTACTAGAGAGTTGAAAAATTGTTCAAATATATATAGATACCAATAATTAACATTATAGATGATAATTGATGTGTTTTCTTGATATATGGATCATGATATTTCATTAATGGGATCATAATCTAAACAATTTCGATAACCATAAGGAATGTAGAAATAAACTATTTGTACATTGGTATCATTGAATCATAATCCTTATTATATATTAACATTAAATAAATCCTAAAATATTGTAAATTAAGTATCTTAATGATGTGACCTTTAAAATAGAATTATATACAACCAAAATAAATATTAGTGCAAAACATGACTTGTATCTCATAAAGGAAAATAGAAAAAAATATTACACTAAAAATTTGGTAAATTTTGATGCATAAACCTTATGAAATAATATCATTACATTTATATGAAATTTGCCCTAGAATTATATATAATAATAATAGATTAAATTAACGAGATGTATATACACAACAGAAAATAAATTAATGGTGATTAAGTTATAAGATACAAAAAAAGTGAGACCAACAAACCCTTTCATTAAGTCTCGAATTTATTTGTATAAATATAAAAAACATGATTAATGAATGTATGTTTATAATAAATCTACTCAAAAACTGTATTATTATATATAATACCATATATTATTTTATTATGAATTTATATTACCCATTAATTAACTATTTCATTTTAATGTTATGTTTCATGAAATATCTTCTTTATTTTTCACATATGTTTTGACTTATTATTCTCGATCATAATACATATATGATGATTTAATTATTAAAAGAATTCAACAAAATATATAATTATCATATATACAAAAAATATAAATATTTATATTAATATATAAAATATATAAATATAATATGGAATACACTATTCATGGAGATGGCAGACCATACTTATACATGAATGATTTTCAATTTTCGTGTCATATTCCAAGAAAGAAAATAACATATTTGTGTGTGTTTTTGTGGTTATATATATATATATTATCATTACAGATTCATTATTATTTCATATTGTTCTTACATGTTTACTAAATAAATCCTTAATACATTCCATGTATAGTCTGATCGAATAACATTGCTTTTAGGAGGCGGTAGTCCACACATCCACATATGAGTTTATCCTATTTACAAAAAATGGAAATCATGAACATGTATTTTATATAATAATTCCAAAAGTATATTGGAAAAATAAATATCAAATATATCATATAAAAATAAAAATATTTTAATTATATTCATCCATGAAATGTGGAAATAGAAGGATGAGCGACATTAGTCAGTGAGGCAATAGTCCTCCATATGCACAAAATACGATTGTGTGTCCCATTTGATGGAAGAGTGTGATATTGTAGCTCTAAACCTCAAAATTAAAATATATAAATATATTGAAGATACTAATGTAACTATATGATCATGTAATAATAATTGTTCATGGGGTGGAGAATCAATATAAAACAAAATAGCTTTTGGGAGGATAATACCACTTCTTTGGAAAAATCCTCTTGGTTTTCCCCAACAGGACTCCTTGGTTAGAATTCATCCTAAAGGGAGGATTCTAGGAAGTAGGTATTTATTTTTTGGATGATATTTGTGATGGGGTTGGCTGATAATTTTTTTATAGGTGTGATTATGTGAGGGGTAGAGTTTCTTTTTATAGTGGTGTATGAGTGGTGTTCTTATGATCTTGAAAAGTAAACCACTAATGAGATCGCTCTCTTACATAATGATCCCTCAATAATTGTAAATTATTTTTATACATGATGGGTATTTGTTGAAATATTTCCATCTATTTTTTTCACATGTTTATAGCTTATTGTTCCCTTAAATTATTTGTTAACTAGTAAGTAATATTATTTGTAACTTAATCTATCTAAATTATTTTAATTTCATTCACTAGTATTTTTGGTAAAAAACTAAGTCGATCATATTAAACATTATAAATTATTAGGATTATAAATATCGAATATATTTTTATAAATTATTTTCATAGTATAAGAATATGTTAATTTAATGTGAATCCCACATATGGGACCAAATGAAATGATTTTAATGAGAAAAGGTCTGAATGATTGAAATGTTTGTATATCAAATTCCAATGAGAAATTAGATAAAATGACCTAATTAAAATTATTTTTTCATATAATTTATCAAACTATAATTTAAAACAAAATTAATGTATAATATTTCTATATAAATAAAATGAATCCATTTTTTAATTTAAATTTATTTTTATTAGTATTCATCAAAAAATAAAAATTCTTTAAAAAATACCAAATTTTTATACAAAGGAATTTTGATAATCCTTTTTAAAAAATTATGATTATTTAAAAAGAAATTTATAAAATAATCAAAATTAAATCTCAAATGTTGTTTCCATTAAAATATATTAAAATTACAATTTCATAAAATACATCATTTATTCATAAAATTTGATTTATTATCATTTATACCCAAGAAAAAATAAGATTAACATTAAATAGTTTTTTTAATATAATAATAATAATATATATATATATATCATGAAAATAATTTATCAAAAGTGACATAATTTATTTATTACGGTAAAACTTATTTTATTGTATAAATATTATTTTCCAGTAATATATTTTTTAGATTTTAAAAGTGTTTTATTTTAATTTCTAGTTAATTAGTCACTAAATAATTCATATTATATAAATGTTTAGACCATATTTTCATAATTTAATTATTATTTTACACAAATACCATTCCCACATCAATGTTATAACTATAATAATATTTTTTTTATAATATTATTAACATATTGTATTATCATAAAACTAGTCCTTGCATGTACGACCTGCTATTGAAGGAACATGGAATTTTGTTTAACAAAAGAAAAAATACTATTTCTTTTACTACAAGATAATCTATGTTTTGTGTATAGTCCAATTTTAACATGATCTTGTATGAAATGGAAGACAAACTTGGCGATTTTATATAAGACAATCAATATCTAGTGTTGTGTGAAATGAAAAATATCAAAAATATTAAATTAATTTTAAAAAATGAAATTTCACAAATTCTCAAGGTGTTATATTCTACCACCCATAAAGTGAATTTCACCCTCAAAATTCATTTGTGTTATAAGTGGTTTAATAAATGTTAGTTTCTTCAATAAAAACCCACATCATAAAAATGAATGAAGAAATTTTCTTTTATATAGAAATGTTTTAAACATAACAGATACTCAAAGTAACTCTTAACTAAGATTCCACATAGATGAAGAATAGAAAATAATCATATAGATTCATAAATTTCATTGATAATAATAAATTAGGTGATCTGTAGAAATTTAAAAATAAATAAATCATAAATTGGAGAAGTTCAAAATAGTATATTGATATTTGAAAACATAGTGATAATAAGAAAAAATTATTTCAGGAATATTTTCCTCATATTGAATAATTTTTTCATTAGAATATATACATAATTGATTTCATTCCCTTCATAAGAAAAATTTCACCCATTGGTTGTTCCTTGATCAATACCCCTTTCATCGCTTACTTAATGAAAAGAAGGGGAATATTTCATTCATGAAGAACTAAATGATACTGAGATTCATACATAGAAAGATAATCCATACCATCTATCATTATATATCATTATAGAAAAAAGTATATCACATGTTATGAAATATTTATAAATCCTCATTTGATAGGATAATACTTAAATATCTAAAAGCATATCGAAATTATAACATAAACCATTTCAGAAATAGTTAACCATATAAACCGCCATATTGATTTAATTAAAAAAAATTAATGTAAAAAAATATCTTAAAAAATATTAGAATTTATACCCCATATTTCATAATATATCTCTTATTTTTCATATAACAATCTTTTGAAAAAGTTCATCATTTGTTCTCTAGAAACAATGTATTAACCACAAATTGTAATTGAAAAAATCCATGTTTCCTCATTCAAAATATTATTTTATATATTCCATAACTCCAAAAATCTTGTAATCTACATACATGAAATCACAATATAATTTTCAACAAATCCTTATGAAGTTCTGAGGTAATATGTATTTTTCAATATAATTATTCATATCCTATGTACCATTGTGAACAAATAAATATCTCAAAATCAGAAAAATATTACAGATCATATTCCTTTATAAAAAAATTGACCTTTCTAGTAAATCACTTTTCAAGTTCATCAAAATAATTAAACACATTCTTTTATAACCTTAATAAAAAAATAAAAAAAAATAATTTAAACATAATTCAACGTTAATAATTATTGAATCCAAATACAGGGAAAAATTTTATAGTCCACTTAATTCTAAAGAAATTAATATGGACTTATCATCCAAATCCATATAAACATTATCCCTTCACATTTAATCTTCTATCTCATTACCATCATCAAAAATGTATCCATTACTCAAACCACCATTCCGATTCTCTGTGGAATATTTCCACTCAAAATTTTTATTTTGATAATGGCCACTCATTCAACATTTCTTGAATTGAGCCATCAATGATTCTTTAGGTAAAATATTTTTATCATTTGTTGTAGTAAAAAATATTTTCATTTTACTTTGTTGTTAATTTTTTTCAATCTTTTTAAGAGTTAAAAAATATTCTAATTTTTCTAAAAAACTTACATGGGTGATTATACCAACATTATTGACTCAAATGAAAAAGAATCTTCTTTTCTCTATGGTCTCCATTACACTAACTCTCAATGAACTATTTCCATCTATTCATTTGTGATAATCATATTTTGTTACGATATACATTTTTTATCATGTTGAATGAAAAATTATTAGGAATGATAACAACATCATTCACTCCAGTTATCATCCCATATAATTGTTCAATAGAAAATTATCCATTACATTTACTGTTTACCCAGTTCTTTTTGGTCACCAAAATTTACTAAAACCATAAATAATTGTCTGGGAAGCACTTATAATGGAAAAAACCACCTAATCCTGAAAAATTACTTTTAATATTTCTAAATTGTGCCAAATTCTATTATATATGAAACTGTAGTCATATCCTTACTGACATCTCTATTGATATCCTTAAAAAGATCCCAAGGTATCTATTGAGATTTTTTTTCATCATAGATTAAAATTGTTTACCAAACCATTCCTTTGATACCAACTATAGAAATCTGGGATTAAAATACTTGGATATTACATCATTTTAGAGGATTATTAAACACATTACAACAATACATTCTTGAGGCCCATAATTTTCTAGTGTCTTTAGAAACACAAAATCATTATACTTTTTCTTTGTGAATTACCTTCAATGATTCCCACAAAAATAGTCACCTATAATACTTGTACATAAATCTATCCTTTATAACCAATTTCAGAAAACACAAGAAAAGGTGAGCTCAGATCCACAGTAAGGGTAAATAAAAGTGATACATAAGCATTACATGAGAATAAGTGCATTAGAACTAGAACATGAAATTAAATGATCATAACCAACTTATAAAATATCAAAATCAAAACACGTGTCATAATTATTGGAATTTCATAAGACATTAATCATGAAGAAATTGAGAGAATAATTTTATGGACCCGACCCCAGTTGTCGATAGCGATTTCCTTATATTATTACATTGTATAACAAATAAACAATATCCATCTTGATGGAACAAGTATTTTAGTTGATTTGGAATATATATATATATATGTTCCACATTACAACATGAAATGAAATAAAATATAAGAAGTTTTTTTAGAACATCCACAACTATAAGTTTATCCTTGCAGGTCAATCATAATAAAAAATTTCATTTCATGCGAAAATGAATCATAAGAATGGGGTATCTCAAATTCTACGTAAGGGTAAGAAATACAACGAATGATATCATAAAAATAAACATTAGGAATGATGAATAACAAAAAACACAATCCTTAAAAAAAATTAATTGAAAACATTATAGACAGAATAAGAGATGAATATATAATTCCATAATAAAACATAATCTTTGGTATTGTACTAGTTTAATAACCACAATAACTATCAATATAATTTTAATAATGATGGAATGCATAATTTGGATCATCATAACTATACCATCAAGTCCTCGTTCAAATACCATAGATATCCATTTTGTCAAGGCCTCTTGCCAAGACCTTAGTTTGTTTGATGTGACCTACTGATGCACTGAGGGTTTATAGCAGGCCCCAACCATGACTTACTACGTCAAATTCATTCCTCATATAATTGGTGATAAATATAAACAATATAAACATTAATAATTAAACTAATATATGAAATGTAAATAACTTCCCCCAAACATTATGCATAAACACTAACCATTCGGAGTAAATTGGTGAATGGTTTTACGACAGCACATCCACATTCAATCTAACCATAAAAAATTAAATTAGACATGGTTGAATATATCATAAAATATTAATCCTAGTAATAAATTGTAATCAACAAGAGTGTTGAAATATAATATAATACTCTTATAACATCATCGAGTAATTCTTGGGATAAATACTCTTTTACTTGAGTTTTTTAGAAAAATCGTTGTATAAAAGTAAATGTGTAATAAGTTAGTATTTTCATAATAAATTGAGTAATTTTATAAAGATAATGGTTTTAAATAACATAAAATTTAGATCCCTTGAAAATTGGTAAGAATTTGAGAAATTCCTTTCAATCGGTCTTGTATATCGGGATGGATTTTTGAAAGATCCTTTTAAAAAATATAACTCCACATAAATTAAAGTAAGATTCTTGTTTGTAAACATATATAAAACATTATCATTGAATATATGGGGTGTATATATAAATAAAAAATAATTTAATTGAGGTAATTATAAAATTAGAATAACTTGAATGAAAGTGGAGGTTCGGGTAGAAACCCCTAACGAAAATTCTGTAGCCTAACAGTGTCGCTTAAAAATTTATAAAATGTTTTTTGAGAGAAAAAGGGTTCTCCCATAATTATTACATAATATAGATAAAAATTGGGATATGTAATTACATATCCCAACAAAATCCAATTGAAATTAAAAAATATAACATAAAATGAAAGCATGAAAATGTGAAGGGTGGTAGATTCCCATACCTTGTAGAGTAACTCCTAAAACATGAATTTTTGGACCTGGGGGCATGAGAACACATTGGGAGGATTACTAGTGTGGTAAAACTACCAGATCATAAACAAGGATGAATTTTCAAAGAATGAAAATAGTGGAATGAGTTGGTATTTATAGTAAATGAGAGGGAGTTTTTTATTAACATCAGATAACACCTCATTAGTGGTTTTTAAAAAACCATGGGATTTACCATGGTAATTAACCATGATATTAGCCAATTATGACACCTCATATCATATTTTACTTTAAACAGGTCGACCGTAATTTAATATTAATTATTACATCATTATGATCTCATTAAACTAACCGAAACTGAAAACTATATTTTTAATATTCAAGAATAATACAATAATTTTTGAAGAATCCCAAATATATATAAAAACATTTTTCGAAATGTATAATTCAAAAATGAGATCCATTTTCTGAAAATAATTTTATAAACATTATTAAATTAATTTGTAAACGAAAATATAATATATTCCAAAAAAACATTAACATTTTAACTTGTGTTATAACACCTTGGAAAATTAATCAAGGTACCATAAAATTATATTATAACAATAATAATATAATGTAACAATTTATGATTTCATTTTATGAAAATAAATGTCCATTTTAAATTATTAAATTAATTATTAAATTAAAATTAAAATATTAAGACATATATAAATACCAATACTTATACTATGATCGTTTTTCAACTTATATGATGTCTAAATTGTGTTTATACACTCATGGGTGAAGTTTCTATTTTTTTTGCTGATTTACTATTCATAAGAGTAACATTAATATTCATTTGTAGATGTTACTATATTTAAGGTCATGTTACTATTCATCAAAATTTATGTTTTCCTTTTTAGAATCTAAATATCTTACAAAACGTAGTTGTGTATGTCAGTTTTCCAAAATTTAAATCATAGAGGTGTAAACTTATGATTAATAGAATTGTTATAACCAAGTGGTATTTGTAGAGACTTAATGTTTTATAAATTTAAAATGAAATTTATTTAAAAATTCATGGGGGTTACATTCTCCCCTCTCTTAAAAAATTTCAGCCTTGAAATTACCATAATGCTACATCACAAAAAGATTTGGGTAGTTCTTCAATATATGATCCTCAATATCCCATGAAGCCTCTTTGATTTTCTGATTTTTCCAAAGTATCATTACTAGTTGAGTCATCTGATTTGACAACACTTGTTCTATAGCTTCTAGAATCTAGAAAGGATTTTCACAGTAAGATATGCCAGGTTCCAATTATATACCTACAAATTTATGTACATGTGTTGGTTCTAGAATGTACTTTCTCAGCAATGAGCCACATAACACATTTTTTACTTTATATAGGCTAGGATACATAGAAAATTGATATGAAAGAGCTCCAATTATCTATAGAATTTAAAAAGGGATTATGTATGTAGGGATAAGTTTCCCTTTCATCTCAAATATTATACCAAACCTTCCATGAAGATACATTTAAGAAAACTTAATCTCTAATATGAAATTCCAAAACCTTCCTTCAATTATGACCATATATTTTTTGTCTTCATTAAGATACTATGATATAGGCTTGTATAGTTTTTACCTTCTCTATTGTTTCCTCCAATGGTTCCGGTCACACGAGCTCCCTTTCACCAACTTCCCCCCAATATGGTTGTGTATGACATCTCTTTCCTTACAATATATCATATAGTTTCATTTGAATGCTTAAATGGAAACTATTATTGTTGGAAAACACCGTCAAAGAAAAATAAGGATCCAATATACCTTGAAAATCAAGTGATCATGCTCTCAACATGTCTTCTAATGATTGGATCATCCTTTCAGAATGGTCATCAGTTTGATGATGATAAACAATACTGAAATGCTGCTCAATTTCCAAAGAATTATGATTAATTCTCCAATATTTTGATTTAAACTGAGGATCTAGGTCAAAAACTATAGAAATAGGTTCTCCACAAAGTTTTACAATTTTATTGATATAGATTCAAGCACGCTTCTCTAGTAGAAAATCCTCCCTTATAGAGAGTAAACATAAAGATTTTTTATGTCGGTCCACAATTACCCATATCATGTAATTCTTCCTTTTAGTTTTGGGTAATCTCGTGAAACAATCCATGGTGATTTCATCCCTGGTCCATTTAAGAATAGTTCAAGGTTGCATTACTCCAATATAATGATTTCGTTCGACCTTTACTTGTTGACAGACAAAACATATTGATACATAATCATTAATTTCCCGCTTCACATTATCCCACCATAAATTTCCTTCAAATATCTATATATTTTAGTTATACCATGATGTATAGGGAAATTAGAGCTATGTACATCATTAAATAACTCTATTTTCTGCTCGAGTATTGAGGGAACACATAGCCTCTTCCCAAATCCCAAGAATTCTATCTTCACATATGAACTCATCCAACCTCCAATCCTTTAGAATATTAATTTTCTTTTATACATTCTCATCCTTAGACTATGATGCTTTAATTATTTCCAATAAAGTTGATTGGGAAACCATTTAAATAAATTGGGATGTTTGACCTATGATAAATCACTTGACCATCCATTTTAGATCCATTAATATAGGATCCCTTTCAATCATCATTTTTTAAATTTCTATGATCTTTCCTGATCAATGCTTTAGCTACATTATTTTTCTTTTCTGTGTTGTAGGGTATGTAACAATCATAATACTTGAGTATATCGAGTCATTGTTGTTTCCTCATGATGAGTTATTTATGTGAGAATATATACTTCAGAGTTTTGTGATCCATATATATATCTCATTGGTGGCTAGAGGAAATCCCCACCGTTCGGTGGACGCTACCCCATAGTCACGGTGGCAAGGAGGTCGACAGCCACAAATGTGTTCAATGGGTGAGGTGGAATCCCCCCTCTAGAGGCCTTAAGCTCAATACCGATGGGTTTTTCACGGTGGGGGTTCTTCACGGAGGAGGGGTAGTCCGGGAATCTCCGGGGTTGGTCCTCATGGCCTTCTCCTCCCGCAAGGGACATGGTTCCTCTCTACATATATGATGCCTATGATATGGTCATGGGTATCGTCCTCAGCCATCAGAGGGGTATATCTTTATAAGTGGTTGAAACATACTCAAAGATCCTTCATGATTTTCTGAATGACTATCTCCACCCACCTTGGTCAATTAACTACACTATTTGAAAGTGAAAGGCCATGATCTACAATGGAATCAATATCTTGAATTCCTAACATGAGGGGAATCATGTAGAAAATCATATGGCTTCGATTGAGGTTCTTGGAAATACATCAGTTTGGCAGCTCGATATCACTTCTCTGAAGGATGAAGGGGTTAATCTGAATAGAGGGGATGCCCTCATCCTTTATTTTTTTAGGCCTCTCTAGGTTTTCAATTTCTATTGATGGTTGTTAGTTTGGGGTTATTGTATCATTATTTTTCATAAACAAATTAACCTTGGATGTATGATTAATAGGGATTAAATCTATTATTCTACATAACGACAAAACCAATCCCTTTCATTGATGCATCACTATAGATCGTTGATCCATCATTCCCTGATGGTAGATTCTGGATCTGAGCATTAACTAATCTCATAATCAATTCCTCAAAACATTCCTCACATTATTCTATCCAAACAATCTACACCCATTTACATGTATGCTTGGTCATTGGGTTGGATAAATGGTAAATGTTTAGAATAAAAAAGCTATAATAACCTGCTAAAACAATAATACTACATACCTAGTTTATGTTAGTAAGAGTAGGAAATTCTTGAATATCCTTTTTCTTCATAGGATTAACAAATTTTCCATCCTTAGAGGAAATGTTTCCTACAATGTAAACTTAATGAATCCATAATTCACACTTCTTAAACATCTCATATAATTCATTTCGTCTAAGAGTTTTATGAATAGTGTGCAAGTGATGTTCATGATCTTTGTAGATTTTAGAGTATAAAAATATATTATCAATAAATACAACAAAACATTCATTAGTAAATTCCTTGAAAACTATATTCATTATGTACTTGAAACTAGAGGGTGCATCAGTCAGTCCAAAAGGAATTAGTGTAAACTCGTAATGCCCATTCCTGGTTCGAAATGATGGTTTGGGAATGTCTTACTTCATTACATTTAACTGATGAAATCCCGATGAAAGTTCAATCTTCCAAAAATATTGGGATTTAGGAAGTTGATCAAATAAATCATAAATGTGAGGAAGTGGATACTTTTTCCTTGTTGTTATAGAATTTATCTCCCAATAGTCAATACACAACCTCATAGATCAGTCTTTCTTCATAATGAAGTGAACAAGGGTTGCCCATGGGGAAACACTAGGGAGAGTAAATACATTGTCACTCAATTCCTCAAGTAGTTTTCCAGTTCAACTAATTCCATAATGGCCATTATATAATGAGACTTTAATATAAGTATTTAATCATAAATTAAGTCAATGGAAATCCCAGTTTCCCTATATTCAGGATGTCCATGTAAATCCTTTGAAAACACATCAAAATATTCTTACACAATAAGAACATACTTTATTTAAACATTCCAATCGTCAACCATAGTTATTGGTTTCCCTTCCTCCCCAATAATTGAATTCAGTATAGCTACTGGTGGTGGATCTTGATGAGAATATGATGATGATGTTTCTTCCCTAAATATAAGGGATTCCACGTCATCATAAAAATTTTAACCTCATTCTTCATGAAATAAATTATCATATCATGGTTCAAAATCCAATTCATAATAAGGATTATATAAAATTCAATTACGTGTATGCCAATAAAATTACTAGATAAATCACGTTTATATACCATAATGAGGACTGCCTCAGATAACTTTGATGTCATGATAATTCCATTAGGAGTTCTGACGGACAACTCCCTTATTAAATCTAACTAAAATCTCTAATTTTTATTGAAAACTGGGAATATATAAATGAATGTGATGATCTATAAATAAATAAAGAATCTCCTATGTTCGAGTAAAAGATAAAAGTTACATCCACTGCATTATTAGGAACATCAACATCCGAAGTTGTGACGACATAAGATTGGACTTGATCTGTTGGCCATATATGGGGAATGTTCCCATGAGACATTGGAACATAATGTGAATAATGTCTCTTATCATTACAACTATATCATGGATCATTAGTTGTTTATTGCCTTCCATTTCGATCATGATATTAGTGGCCTTTTTCTATTCACTTTTAACACTCTCATTCCCTTCAGGAAAGTGCTAGGGTGTTTCATCCCAAAATTACTGTAGGGTGGAAGTTCAAATCTTACCTACTTCCCCATTTCCTTATTACCTTTCCCAATGTTTTCACCATCCCTCTTATGCACTTTTATTCCTTTAATGTCATAAGATTTAGAAAATTAGTTTTCTTTCTTGATAACCCATGAGATTATATGTTCATATGATGAGAAATTTAGGGAGAGAAGTTCCCATTAGAGGAATGGTTTTAAAACATCAATGAATAGATTAAACATTCTCATTGGATTGTGTATGTATTCTGCAACATTCCTTGATATCCTTGTGATGTTAGCTACATACTTCGCAACATAATCATCCATATTTTTTATTCTGGTTTTGCAACTGCCTTTCCATATCTTCTTCTTGTTCATTAGGGGGTATTTTTCTTGGAAAATATCCTTAATATACCTTTATTCAATATATTCTATTTCTTCATTCACCTTTTTGTTTTTGATTAATTAACACCACTGATCCACATCTTTTGATAGATGATAAACTACCATGAAAAACTTCTTTCTTTTGTTACATCCCAAAGCGATAAAAATGTTCTCTACAGAACTTATCCATTGATCAGTTAAAAATGATTTTGTGGTCCCATTGAATTATAAGGGTTGTTGTCACATATATTGATATAACATAGCTCCTCAACATTATATAAACAAATGATCCATTCAAATAAGGTTATTGTTGATTACCTATGTAAGCTATCCTAGTATAGTTATATTTCTCTTTGCACTTATCACAGCTCCAGATCCAACATCATTATCTTTCATTAGATGGAAATCCCAATATGGGATATATGAGTTCATGCAGTTTCCATTCCTTCCACAAGGCACCGTTTCTATATAATAAAATACAAAAGATTAGGCTGTGAATAATAATTTATAATCTCATTGTTGAAAAATACAAAGCATTAATAGATAATATTAGAATCATAAACATGGTTTCTTTGTGGAAAAATTTACATTTAAATCCTTCATAGTGTATTTTAAAGAAAATTTAAATTATCCTAAACATATCCCATAGGATCATCAAACCAGGTTCACAGTAAGGCTCGTTTTTGTGTACTAGGATACCTCGTGTCATGCAAGAAACTCTTTGTCAGAGTTTTGAATCCTAGGTACATTTGTGTTAGAACCACATCCACATATATTACCAAGATAGTGATTTATTTTCTAGAATGATACAGATAATATATTCCATACCAAAATACAACTATGTTATTGTATTATTATCCTGAAAGACAATATTAAGTATTTTTTCCCAACTCTATGTTTTCTAAATACAGTTTTAATGTTTCCAACTAAACTTCTTTTGAAACAAACTATAAGGACCTGAACCTTGTTACCCAGAGGTGGTGAATTATTTAATTATATTGGAATATACACAATGAATATGAATCCCAAAGTACTAAATAGTTTATTAGATTTGGATAAAAGATACATAGATAAATTCAATATTACAACTTTAAATGAAATACAAATAAATGTTTTTCTTGGATGATCCACGCCTGTATGTTTATCCTTTCTTTTCAATCATAATAAACTTCTTAATGTACTGAAAAAATAAAATATAAGAAATGGGTGATCTCAAATGCTCAGAAAGGGTATGAAATACAGTGGAAGATATCATAAATATAAACATTTGGCTTGGTTAATAACAAAAAAAAACACATGCCTTTAAAAAAAATAAAATTGAATACATAATGGAGGGAATAAGAGATGTTCAAGTAATTCCATAATAAAATATAATCATGGGTGCTCTACTAGTTTAATATCAACATGAACTATTAATTTTATTTCAAAATGAGGGAATTCATAATGCGAGACATCAAAACTATACTTCCAAGGACTCATTCCAATTCCATAAATATCCATTTTGTCAAGGCCTTGTGCCAAGACCATAGTTTGTCTCATTAGACCTACTAAAACACTGAGGGGATGTAGAGGGCATCACCCAATACCTACTAAGTGCATTTAATTCCTCATATTAATAGTGATAAATTTAAACAACATACAAATTCATTTTGAAACCAACATAAAAAATACTAATAACTTCCCAGATCATATGCATAAACACTCACCATTCAAAGTAAATTAGAGAATGGTTTTCGGATAAAAAATCCATAGTAAAACTAATCATAAACCATTCAACAAAATATTATCATAGATATCATAAAATATTAATGAATTCAATACATAATATTCAAAAATAGTTTGGAAATATATTAAGACACACTTATAAAATCATCGAGTAATTCTTGAGATAAATACTCCATTACTTTGAAAAAAAGTGTTATTTTGGAAAAATAATTCTATAAAACCATAAGTGAAGTTAGTATTTTCATAATAAAATGTGTGATTTTATAAAGATAATATTTTCCAATTAAATATTATAGAGTTAATTAGAAAATAGGTATAAATTTGAAAAATTCCCTTGATTCAGGATTGTATTTCTAGAAGGATTTTTGAAAGATCCTTTTAAACATATAACTCCCCAAAAATGAATATAGGATTATGGTTTGTAAAAATATATAGAACATTATTACAGAATATATGAGTTTTAAATGTGAATAAATAATAATTTAATTGAGGTATGTATAGGATAAGTTTAATCTGTATGAAGGTTAAGGTTTGGGTGGAAAACCCTTATGAAAATTCAGCATCCTAATGACGTCGCTTAAAAATTCATATAATATTTTGATATAAATGGTTTCCATTAAATTTTTTAATTTAATTGTGAAATTTAATTTTAAACATTATGTAATTTATTTTGAATGGATTTAAAACTTTTGAAAATGGATTAAAATTATTCGATAGAAACCCAATGGGTTTATCTAGAGAAAAGGGTATATTTTTTTAATAAAACCCATTTGGGATTTAAATGGAATAATTGGTATGTTTGAAATGGAATAATGGATGTTAGTTGTGTTTTATGCAGTATTAATATAAATTTTATATTATATAAGAGCACATGAAAGTCTTAGGTAGTTGGTGAGTTATAATGATACACTCTACTATATTGCAACATTTTAAAACATACATGTGGGGGTTCACATCCCTGGTGGGATGCGATAACTCACCTATGACTAGTGTTAGGGAGATGTGAGTATAATAATTTTTCTAATATCACTTAGAGAATGTGTAGTCCTATAAATGGTTATTAATATCATACCTCTTAGATGATGACCTTGTTTCTCACTTGGTTAATTTTATAAGATATAGACATGTATGCAAATGTTGTAAAACTTTTGTACATACCTTTTCTTGATTTACATAAACAATTTTATGTAACTATTTTGTTTAATTAAATGATTTAGAAATATTCCATCTCTTGGAAAGTAAATCATGTTATTTAAAATTATTTTCCATCATTTTAAAACTGTTTAGCAAGTTTTGTTTAAATTTTCACATAAATTACAAAACCTTTTTATTTTAAAAAATTGAAAGATTTATCTTTTGATATTATATATTTAGAAGATGTTATGGAATATTTGGTGGTAGCCTACTGGTATTAGGCCCACACTGTAATTTTTACATCTGGTGTTTTTATACTTTCTTCTTCCATGATTGAGAAAGGGGACATCATATTTTATAGGAGGATCCAACTGTTAAACCTTGGTCCTGGTCAGTTTTATCCTTAAAGAATCAGTTTTTTCCTTTTTTAGTGATTGTGTTATTTTACTTTGGGATTTTATCCCCTATTGTTTTCTGGTACCTTACACTCAGTGGTCTTTCTTTTATATTCTAATTGACTTTATTGTTGTAAATCTGCTATGTCATGTGGAAAATAATTCCCACATTCATGTTGTATGATTCTATATCCTATTCACCAACATGTGGGTATCAGGAAGGCCCTATAGGCTACGTCATGGTCAGCTCGGTTATCGAGTTACTATGGTACTGGGCTGGTTCTTGACATAAATTCTTATCCTATGAATTTTGAAAACATAACCAATTAAATTAAGAGAGATATTGTCCCCTTCCTATTTTTACCCACACATACATGTGCAACATAAAAATCATTCAATTTTCACATTATAATATTCTTAAGAAATAAAATGGATTTCATAAAAAAAAAAATTAATGATTATATCATAATTAATAACCCATGGTGAAAAATGGGATTTATAATACATCCAATATGAAATAATTTAGTTTTCCTAAATTTCTCAGGGAATAATTTTTTTTATAGAACATCCAAATATTGTAAAAAACAATACAAATTTAATCTTATGTTATTTAAATATTGGTAACAAAACAATAAAACAAATAATGAAATTTTAGTCTGAAATATGAAACATGACACCATTATATAATGATTAATTTATGGTAATGAATTTTAAATAATGAATTTTGTTTTGAAAAAAAAAAATAATTTATCATTGTAAAAATGATATTTACAAATCTATTTTCAAAAATGATCCATTAAATTTTTCAAAAGAAAAAATATATGAATATAAAAAATTTTATGCAAATTTTTTTGGATCAAAACATCATTTTAATTATAAGTATGATGATACAAACTTTAAAAATGGATAATGTGGTGAATTTAGGTAAAATAAAATGCAATAAAATCTTAAAAATCGAACAAATAATTTTCAGTTCTCATGTATCATACATTTATCCCTGATTTACATAGAAGTTCTCAGAAAATAATATACCTTTAATTTATTAATATTAATTTATTATTCTTTAAATTAATTCATATAAATTCTAATATACCCTCCTCATCAATATTGATTATCTATATAAATAATAATTTTATAATATTTCTTCATCATGAGGTGTGAATAATAATGATAATTTTAAACTAGGATCATAAAAGCTATTACATTAGTCATTATTATCCCATGTTTCATCACTTATACACTGATAATGGTTTTATATTTCATTTTATACAGTGAAATATATTTTAATAATTCCATTACATGGGATTTTAAGGGTGTTTCATAATAAAGAAATTGATGTGGATGATATTTTGAGTTATTTAACAATATTGATGAATTACCTTATAACGTTCATTATTTTTTGTGATATCTATAAATAAAATTTATTATTATATATATTTAATATATATTTCATAAATAATAATAAAATATAATATGAAATAATCCATGATGTTAGTGTTAAAAAAATGAACATCGTTCAATGCAGATTGTTGTCTATATGTATAAATAATTGGTGATCCAATTTCTCATAGAAAGAGTGGATAAATGGTATATGATAAATTATAATTTTTTAGTCACAAATTTGAAATATAAAAAATAAAAAAATCCAACAATTTTACCATCTATTAGAGGTAGTGATAAAAATGAATAATATATCATTATTATGGTGGTATAACACAAGTACACATGAACAATGTAATTTTATATTCATAGTGGGTGCAAGGGTTGAATAATTATTTTAAAATTAATACAATTATATTTCATAAAAATAATTATTTTTATTTATAGGTATTATATATTTTATAGATGATTTACTATATTTTAGATTGAATAATAAGTGAAAGACAGAGTAATAATAAGGTTTCAAGGTTGAGTTTTCACGTAGAAAACTCCATTGAATGAAGTACTTAAAAAAACTAATTGTGAACAGAAGATTAGGAAAATTGGAGAGGATTATTATAGGAAAATATTGATTGAGTTTGAAGAATAATTTCACATCATTATTGAGTATTCTAGGGTGGAAGTGTTTCCTTTTTAAAAGTAATGTGCGAGGTAGTTCTTGAAGAGTCAACTATAATTTCGATAATTTATAGTGAATATTGAATTTTCAATGACTAGAAAATGTATAAAGGTTGAGGGGAAGGTGTTGTTTGGAAAAAATAATATCAACCATTCATTTTAGGGAAAAAATGACTATCATATGATTTTTTATTTTATCATTTCAACAATTACCTGAATATACATTTATCTTAAAATCAATTTTTTTACCATAATTACTAATTATAATAGGGAATTTGTATTTAGAAATATAAAATTATTTAATCCATATATCATTAATTTTTTAAATCATTTCAAAAAATAATATTTTTAATGGTAAGAAATATTAATTTTTAAATTAATGCACATAACATGTAGAAACTATTTTTCGAATAATTGATTTTTTATATAAATATATATATACAACTCAAAATTTTAATTAATATTAAATTTCAATACACAAATTATTTTTTATAAAAATAATATTAATAATTTTCTTTTAATGATATTTAAAAGAAAATTTCTCCGTAAAAATAAGTTTTATATATAAATATTGAAAATTATTTTTATTAATATAACATTTTAAGTTAGTTATAAAAATGTTGGAAATAGAATTTATATTATTATAGAGTATAACATAATGAAAATATTTATTCCATGAAAACATATATTTTAAAATAATATTTTGTGAACTTCAAGGATATGATTACCAAATAAAAAAATCATAAAATATACAAATTTCTAAAATACACAATTTGACGACTAAAATTAAATATTTTCATATAAAACTAAGAAATTTATAATAGATAAATTTTGATATTGTAGTATTTTGACTTGTAAGCTACTTGATTGGTACTCTGAGATAGTTTATTATGAGGCCTCAAGCATGCCTCCAACATACGCCATATGCTTCCGACTAGAGGTGATGTCCATGGGTGTGATTGTGGGGAGAATATTACATAATAAAAGGGTGAGAAAATATGTAAAATATATAATTATAATATATACACGTAAATAATTAGAGTGTGGAAACAAAAGTTAACTAAAATAGAACAAGTTTTAGTAATAATTAAAATGCTATAAAAATTATGAATAACCATATTATACATATAACACCGGTTACACATTAGCATATCCAAACATAAAGTGGTAAAATAAATAAATAAATATAAAATATAAGTAAAATACTACAATCTTTGAGCCAGACCACATACCCAGTCTTTAGAAACTATTGAACTGCATCACTAAATCATAAGAATTCACACGAGTGGTCCTGTTTGATCATAAAACCATGGGTAATGTCCCCATCCATCATTCATCTATAATCAAAATGAAAATTAGACATATGTTATGAGCTCACACTAACATTCACGTACCGGGGTGAGAAAATAATATTTGTAGGAAAACCCATGGATGAACATAAATATAACATCTCAAAAATGCATGTTCAAGAAAAATTCCTATCCCAGAAAAGACGTAATTAAAAAAGATAAATAAATAAAATATAAAACCTTAATGAATTTCTGATCCCTAGATCCATTAACCCAATAAACTAGGTGATGTGACATAATTTATTTTTATATGATTTTGATTAGATATTTATATTACTAAAAATATAAATATATAAATATATACAACTATAATGAGTAAGGGGATTCAGATAACATAAATCGGTATCAGTAACTCGATAGGTCAATAATACTGATCTCTTGGATATCCAGGGAAATGAAAATGAGCTGGATTCCATACCACTCCATCCATATATCATTATGCTGGTCTCTCAGTCCGTAATCCAGATCTACACATACTTACTTCATCTAGCACTGAAAATGACAATGTGTAAGCTATGTCACAATAGAGGGATACTAGTCCAAACCTTGGTTTAACCAGAACATTCCTCCATTCACTATAGCAATGAATTAAAATAAATTACATATATAAATCCTTTAAATTTCTTAGATCAACATTTGATTCCATGAATTCAATGTAAATCTACTCCAATTTCTAGGTCATGGGTCATGATCCATATGCATTTACAACATCATAACATGGATAAACTATAAGGGTATGAACCATGAGATATATTTATGGAGTTATCACCATTGAGATACTATGAACACCCCTAGATGTATCTAAAAATAGAGTGTTTAATCATTCATATCAGTTGAAGTTTTATAATCATGAATAATTATTCAATTATGTCATATACCACATCCAACATCTTGGTTCTGTAATCTATTGGGGAGAGTGTAATCATCCCTATTTCATAGGGGATTATAATCATAAAACATGTTTTCCAAATCAAAGAAAGTGTGACCATCCTCGATATATAAAAACATGAGGGGATCAAAATCATCTTCATCCCTTGAGAAAGTGAAATCATCCTTTTTTTATTCTTAACTGGTATGTCTTACTGATATATTATAATCATAGGATTCAAATATAGATCCAAGGAAGAAAATATTGAAAAAATAATAAAAAAATAATTAAAAATAATGCTCAATAGCCAAATCCCAGTTAGTAACTCCAGGTATGGAGATAGAATATGATATAATATGGAATATCATCTCGATACTAGGAAATTAATAAAAAAAATCCCAAAGAGAAATGAAGACGCATTATGTGAGTATCATCATCCACCAACCAGGAAGAACATCTTGTAATCATTATTTTAATCTGTAATAAACCTGTGAATGTATAAATTAGAGAGTTATAGTGGATGAAGATCTAAACCCAAAAATAATTCCACAGCCTAAGGAATTACATGCTTGGAATGAAAAATAAGTTTACAATTTCAACCATCTCTTCTCAAACTCGACATACTATCACAAGGTCAGTCAAACATCGGGCCATCCATTGGTTCCCACTAATCAAAAACTAGAGAGACATATTACTTTGGATCCTCATGTATACTCATATTCAATAGAATCAAAATAGGGATCTTTATAAATGAATGAAAATGGAGGAATACAACATGGTATTGTTAAAAAATAAGTAAAACGAGGCATCCTACATTGGATCCTCAATTTAGAAGGTAAAAGTGAGGAATATAACATGGGATCATCGAAATTGGAATATTTAATGATGTGTCGTCTAATAAACCCTCATGAAGTGTAAAAACGATTAAGCATTCTACATGGTATCCTTGGTAAGTTATATAGGTGACAGAATCCAAAAATGCTTTCCCTAGGTTAGAATAATGTGAATGAAATACTTATGGGATCCTCAGAAACAAATAGAAGATAGAGGAATTCAACACTACATCCTCTTAGATAATAAAATAAGAATATGAATCTAACAGGGATCCGTGTAAAGAACTAACCTGACAGCCTCCTATGACAGAAAGAATAATATCATAAGGAAGACCTCCTTGATAGAAAATATACACTTATATTTGTCTAGGGAGATGGGTCATGACCCATATTAGAACATATTCTCAATATCAGATGACATCTTTCTTCGATTATCGAAGGAAGAACATTTCATTTTAAAAATTTCTCAAAACACCACCTTGGATTCCTCAAACCACCTCACTAGATTTAACATCCCAATATATGTGAAATGACACTAATTATGGACTACTTATTAGTCCAGTCATGACTAGTAGGTGAAAATATTGGAAAACCCCTTGAAAGGGTGACATGGGTTGGGTACATAGAATATGTACATTGGAACATAGATGTACCTTCAAAAATCTAAATGAGAATGTACTATAGCAAGAATTGACTTCTAAAAGCCCAATTATATTTCTTTTGATAATAGACATGGTGTGTACCCAACTCAGGGTACCATACCATGAACCTCACATGGACTATCTTTGTATAACACATTTCCATTTACATCTACAAGTCATGTAACCAACATGGGTTCTAGCCATGTACTCTACACGGTAGTGCACCCTTACATGGGATGTCTGATTCGGTATTGGGATAAATAATCAAGTCTTATTATACCTAATATATACCATATGCATAGTCTTTAATTCCAATATATCGTCATCCCTGAATAGGTAGAACACATGGAATGTGTTCCTAAACCACATTCCATGTGACCGGGACTTCTGAATAGAAAATCCCTCAAATCCCCAGAATCCATCACTTTATCAAAAAAACTAATCATCCTAAAAGGGGTCCTCATAAATCATAAAATGGATTAAAACTAAAAAACAATTTATGGAGAATTATAGTGAAAACAATAAAATATACTACATTTAGGCAGAATCTAGCAATGCTTATACTGTTTTCATGTCCCATGGATACCACACAATGATCTTACATGTCCTGAGCTCTGTGATGGTACCTCCTCCTTCATCCCTCTCTATACCTCTATCTACCATTAACATTTCCCCTCTATTTTCTTGTGAATGGGGGATCCCATAAGGGAATATGTGAGAATCCAAATATAGAATGAAGAGAAAACAAAATATGATATGATAGGGAAGAAAAATAAATGGATAAAAATGAAAAAAGTGGCCATGTTCGACGTTTGCACCCGACCTGATTTTAAACTCTTCCTCAAAAACAAATCCCCACTTTGTAATTGATGATGGAGATAGAATCTCAATCTAAAGCAACTTTTACAATATATGGGTGAACAAAAAAGCACAAATAAATTAATATATAATTAACTAAATAAAAAATAATTATAATTTCACTATAATTCAAATGGTTATTAATTCCACAAAATCCATGTCTTAGTGTAGGAACCATAATCTTGGACCAAAGGAGTCATTATAAAAAATATATGATATCATATTCTATGTGTCAATTATAATTTTACCCCTTATATTCATCAACTTGAAAAAAATACACATTTGTTCCAAATTAATGTCTAAAAAATCATGGGTCCTTACAATCTTGACACCATAAACCTTATAATACCCAAGAAGAATGGCAGCAATACTATAATTCAGACTCTAATATTTAGAATCTGGGAAACTATTCAATAATTACTATCCAATGACAAATGTAATAGTAACACCAATTTTCTCTAACATGGGACACATTCAACTATAACTGATCTTTTACTCCCCACAATAAGAATACTATTATCAGCTTTTCATATTAAAACAATGATATTAGCATCCCTAATTAATAATAAATATAAACAAAAAATAAGAGTCATCGATTTCATGGAATGTGACAGTTTAATGAATATATTTAAAAGAAATATTTAACTAATTATTTTTTATAAAGGGAAAAATTAATGGAATTCAAGAAAAAATATAATTATTCTATAGCCTTTTATGAAGAATTTTTTTCAATATTAAATAGGTATATACAAGATTTTATTCATCACTTTAATAGAAAAAATAATTTATTTTATTATTAATTAAAGCAAGTTTTATACAGTTCTTCATAAAAATAAAACATTAAAAATTATGAGAAATTTGATCATAGTACTAAGATGTAAGAGATGGATTAATCCAAAATGTATATTTCTCTAGATTAAAAGAGTAAGAAAAGGTAACATTGGGAGTCAGTGAAGATAATGATAACTATAGAGTCTTATGGTAAGTCCCCAAAATGTTCCATGTACGATAAACAACATGTCATGGAATGTTTGGTAGGATCCTGAAACAAATTCCAATGTTGTAATTTTTTCCATAAGAGATAAAATGGTAATGTAAGTAATCATGAAAAATTAATGAAATAGGTAACCAATAGTCATCCAATAGTGTGAATTTTTACTATAAATGGGGTTTGTTATTATGATATCTTATTTTTATTGATTTTTACATAATACATACATCATCATGAGCCAAAACAAATCGTGTAGGAAAATTAATTTCTACTACTATAGGTGATCTTTGTCAATCAAATTAATTGATGATAATTATGATACATATTTATTCAAATTATATCATTTATTTATTGAACCCTAGATATCCAAATTCCTTTATTTTTTAAAAAATTTAAAATAAATTTTGATTATATCCCCATGAAATTATGATATCAATTTTATACAAAAAATTTAGTGAAAATATTAAAAATAACTATTATCTATATTTATAATCCTATTGTTATTATTGGGTAGATATTTCTAAAAAATGTTAATTAATATCCCATTTTAGAGTTAGATATTAAATTTATAATGTATTAACATTTAGTTTATATTTATAAGAATGATTATAAATCTATGAAATTTTTTATCAATTGTTTCATTTTATTCTGAACATTCCTAGAATATGTTAAATTCATTTGGGATAACAGTGAAAGTTACATTTCTCATAATCTTGAATTGATATAAAATGTTAAATTTAGTGATTTTTTAATAGTAAATGAGAATGGGGAATTATTAACCTATAATGGGCCACAAATTATTCTTGATTTGATGGTTGAGTTTCTTATTAACATATTACCTGATGATAAGTCTTTTTCAAAATCATTATATTAAAATTCACAAGTTGATGTTTTTTAATTGAAAATAAAATTTCCTGAGTTTTTTATATAAATGTTTCGTTCATTCTTATACTTAACCATGGGTTTTTCATATATTATTTTTTAAAAATAATGATGGTTATATGCTACTTTTCTTTATCAAAATTTCAATTAATAAAATTACTATTATGAACAATTATCCTTTGCCTCATATCGAAGAATTATTTGATTTGAAACAGGGCGTATAATAATTTTCAATTATTCATCTTAGGTAAGGGTATGATATTGTAAAAGTAAACGGGGAGGATTTTTTGAAAAATATTTTTTATCAAAGATATAGGAATAATGAGATTCTAGTCATTACATTTAGGTTTTCTAATACAGAACAATATTTTTTAATCTATTGATTAGATAATACCATGATATGTTGGTTATGTTTGTGGTTAGTTCAATTAATCATATATTTTTATATTCATAATATCATGGTGATCATGAATTTTACCTAATAATTTTTTTTCTAACCATAGAAAAAATTAATCTATACGAAAAATATATTAAATGCCAGAATATTTATCATCATATATCTTTTACTGGGTATATTAATTTTAATGATGGAGTAAAAATTTTCCTTTCTAGAAATAATGTTTAATAATAATTAACAAGACTAAAAAATCACATACATGTTCATTATTTTCATGGATTAGAATGACACTCTTAGGAGATTCCTGAAAAATATGATCATTCTTCTATCCTGTTAACTATGTAAACTTGAAAATAATTTAAATTCATATTAATAAAATAATTAGATGATTTATTTTAGAGAAAAGTTTTGGATAATTGCATACTATTGGACTTTCTTTTTAGATATAGTGAGTTTCCCATTCTATAAAGATGCATTATTAAAGGAATTAGTTGAATTATGATATAAATTGTTCAAGTGGCTTATTATGAATTATAAAAAATAAACCCTCATTGGATATATTAGCCAATACATGATCTTGAATTAGTAGTTTTGTTTTTGGATTAAAAACATACATTAATGATTTATATGAATTAAAGAGTTAAATATATATATTTATCATAAAAGTATAAAGTATATATTCAGCTAGAAATAGTTGAAGATGGGGGAAAGTGAAATTTTGGAACTAATTAGTGATTTTGGATACATGATTTATTAATATCCTAGATTGAAAATAAATTAATTTTTTTTATTAATATAGACCCTCTTTTAAGTTGTAAGGGGGAACCCAAATGACTTCAAAGACATAAAAAGACATTCAACCCCCTTTTAAAAATTCCAAAGATAAAAAAATTATATTCTAACATAAAAAAGGTCCGCTCCCCATCATCAAAATCATTAAGATGATCTTCCAACTTCGAATCTACGATCAACTAGAAGTCTTGTGCATGAATGCACGAGCATGGTACCTAGGGAAAACGACATACCCTCTTAATCATACAATTCTGGATATCCCATGATATCCAAGATTCTAAACTAATACATCTGATTCTTTGAGTAAAAAGATAATTATTCATTTAATGTGTAAAATTTTGAACATGACCCTTTGGTTTATGATTTTTTGAATTTTGGCCTAGATGTTATGTATATAGGAATATACTCTATTTTTTTAGGTATTAGAAAATAGTATTTGTTAGAAAGAATTATTAAATCTCAAATAGAAGACCATGGTTTATCAAAAAATTTAGAATTACTTAGGAATTGTATGTTTCTAGAATTCAAAATTGAAAAAGAATGTGTTTTGGTTTTTACAATGATATTTTGTGTTCTTTTTAATTCTCATTTTAAGATATAATTATCAAGCGGTGCTTATTATTCCCCTTTTTTTATTCATCTCATAAGTAATAAGATGTATAGGTACAATAGGAGTATTAGTTGTGTAATGGAATGATAAAAGATATTTTAAAATTTAACATGAAATTGTTGACATAATAATAGGTACAAGTTTAATCGAAATTACAAAAAAGAGTTATTTGATCATGTATATTTATATAGTGGAAATGGAAAATTATATCAATGTATTTCATGGTTATATGACCATATACATATAGATATAATAATTTAATTTGGGTTATTAAAGATCTATTAACTATATATTCTCATTTATATACCATTCAAGATAAAATTTCATTATATATCCATTCTCACCTATACCTCAACGATTTATCCAGGATATATAGGTTTATTCTTTCTATAATATCTGACTTTGAAACCATGTTCACTTAATATATTTGGAAAGGTCTTTATAAGTCATTGAGTATTAAATTAAATCTCATTACATCTTATCTTACTCAAATTGATAGAAGTTCTAAGTGAATGATTCAAACTATAGAATTAATGGTTTATTCTTCTTCAATGTATTTCAATTTATGTTATATTCATCATATGTTTTGGATATATGTTTATATAACAAAATTTTTCATTCTAAGATATTAATGCCTCATTTGACAGAATTATATGGAAATTATTTTCTGACTAACGATTATTGGGATGAAGTACAATAAAAGAAAATCATGGGATTATGATTAGTATAAGAAATAGATGATAAGGTGATGATGATTCAAAAAAAATGAGTACTACTAATTGAATGAATAAATTTTATGTGTATAACTAGAGGAAATGTCATTATTTAGAAGCAGATGTTCATGTTTTTCTTAAATAATAGCCAATGGAAATTTTAATTTTTCTATACAAAATGTAGAATTTAAGTCTATTGTTAAATGTACCATGTGAAATCCTTATAAAATGTGTATCTATTTTATAAAATAATTATTTCCTTTTTATTTATTCGTTGATAGACATTGTATTTAATGTTAAAATGTTGTGAAAAAATGATCCATATACTTGTCATGTTTTGAGCACTGATGTAGTTTAGTTGGAAGATAAAATTCATATGAGGAACAACCTATTTATAAAATGGGATGTAGAGAAACATTATTATAGAATAGTGAGATTCACCATGTTAAGGTTTTGTAAAAAAATCCATATATGTGAAGATATTCAATGGAATCTAAAAATGATATGAGAAAATGGTATCCTTACTTATTTAATAGGTGAATAAAATTTTGAATATGTAATTTAAAAATGTGGGAAGATGGATGTAACAACATGAGTAATAATAAAATAAATAATTAATTTTTTTAGTATTTATAAGTATGAACGTTATATTCAAAATATTTATATTCTGTAACTTTTAGAATTACATAGTAAATAGTTATATTAAACATTTTTCATTTTGTAATTAAATTTTTCAATGATCATTCAATTTTTCTATTAGAATTTTTTTTTCATTTTAATGTATTATTGAAGTAAAATATATATATTTCAATATAGTATTAAAATTTTATTTGTTCCTTTTTATTTATAATATCCTATTTATTATTGTAGAAATGAATTTTATATTTGGATTTAAAATAAAAACATTTTATACATAAAAAATGTCATTATTCTAGAAAACTATTTTTTTCACATTTTGTTGATATAATTATCATTTGAATTTTATCACAGACACTTTTAATATAAAAAATTTGATTACATATTAATATTCCTAGGTTCTAAACATGGTTAATAGACCCCTTTCAATTTTTTGAATTTATTAAGAGTAACAATGTTATTTTTTTACCATAGTAAAAGGTAGATTGAGTAATTAATGTCCAAAATTCAATGATATGGCTTATATATTGACCCTAAAATATAACATAAAATTATTATATTATTATATATCATAAAAAATAATTAAAAAGTAAAATATATTATCTTTTTTTTCCATGGGAGATGATTTTTACCTTTTTTATACTTATGTAAATATAATTAAAATAATGTTTAACAAGTCTTTTTAAAAAAATGTAATACCTTTTTAAATAAATATAATTAAAGGATATGTTCAATTATATAATTTTTTTCATATATAAATGGTTTTTTTTAATATAAATTTTTTAGTGTATTATTAATTACCCAAAATGATTATTTTACATAGATGCTACAATTTTTCAATTAAACGAAAAATAAAATAAATGATATTAAAAATATTAAAAGTAATATAATTTTAAAAAATTAATGTGATCCAAAAAAGTATGAAAACTATAATATATTTGGGATGTGGTAATTTATCATATTTGAATCCTTGTTTTTTCTTTATATTGTTATAGTCATTGTAAAAAAACATGTGTAAAATTGACTTTAATGCTATTTTATAAAAAAATGATTTGTTATTAAATGATATAATATTAATCAAAAATTATATTATACCATTTTATATTATATGGCTTAAAATATCATAAAATTTCTATTTATGTTCCATTTTTCTATTTATTATAGCTATATTAAACCCTTATGATAAAAATAATTGATATCACTATAAATGTGAATAGGGTTAATCAACTATATGTTTTAAGATATATGGGTAAACATTTTATATAAACATGTACAAATTTTATTTTATTATATGATTTCAACTAATACTAACCTTAAATTAAAATACTATGATATTGTATAAATTTTAGAATCAATATTACTCTATAATAAATTAATATTTTGAGAAAATAAAGTTATGCTCGTCACCTAAATTATAAATGGGAATATATTATTCACATTTATTCACAATTAAGAAACATTTTGGGTTAGAAAATACCTAACAACACCCCTACCGTCCATCCATATACACATCTTATATTCCTTATTTGGGTAATAATACCATCCTCAGATGTCTTAATGTGTAAATAAAATTATTTTTTCCAAAGAAGAGGTATAGTTCTTAACCGATAATTTTCATTTTATTTATTATTATTTGTCTTTGAAATATTATTAATTAAGGATAATATATTAAAATATATTTTCTGATATGATTAGATTTTGGTATGTTAGTTTTACAACTTATACCCATCTCTTCTTCAATAAAATTAGAATGTAATCTAATATTTATGTGCATGTAAAATTACCACCTCACGAAATGAGGGAATTCTTTTTCCAACACTTCCTATAATTGAATAATATAATGATGGACATAATATTTATATATGATATTAATGACATATTTTTCATTATCTGAAGAAAAAATATCTATTATTTTTCTACATTTCAATTCACTGAAAAATGATAGTGTCATTTATGTGTACATGTGGACTACCGCATCCAAAAATCCATGTGACTTGTTTTTCACCACCAAATAACAAGGATTATATATATGTAAAATATTATATTCCTGACATTAGGTTCATTATAAAATGTTAAAATCATATATACCCTCTTTCTATTATGTTAATTGAAAAATGGGAACTTTACTTAAATGTATGTATGGTCTACCATCTCCAACATCGTAACAGATATCAATTTTAATGATATTAATTACTAAGATGTTACAAAATTGTAATAGACATATTAAAATGATAATAATTTTAAAATTACTATTTTTGATATTATGGATGAGTGTCCTCTAAGTATACGGTGAACCCACTAATGTAATATTATACTAAAGAACTGAATATCACCAATACATCCAACATGATCTTAATTAAGTGAATATATATTACATGGAAGTAAGTTAAATAAAAGGAAAAATACAAAAAATATTTAATTTATTTAATAATAAAAAAGAGTTTATAATTCATAAAAATATGTAACACATGTGAGAATTCTAAAACAATGTAATAACCATTCTTTTAAAAATCCTTATTTAAAGTCTCCATTCAAACACATTTTCTTCCATGTTGAGTTGTTTTAAAAAATGTTATTAATTTTTATCTATATTGATAGAAATGATTTTAAATGGAAATATTCTATTAATTTTACTTGTTTTTAATGTTTTTCAAAAGTGTTCTTTTTTTAAAATGTTTTGACTTTTTTTATAAAACACAAAAATAAATTATTTTTTTTATTCATTAGAAATGATATTTTCTACCTCTGAAACAATTATTTTATGTTTAGATCCCATTACATGATTTTATGTTTTATTAAAAAAACATTTTTTAATGAAATACTTCGTATTTTTTAATTGAAAATGTGTTTGGAATATGAAAAATCATTTTATATAATTTTTTTAATAAGGGTTTAAAAGTGTTTTTTAAATTTATTATGATACAAAAGTGAAACTATAATATTTATTATTCTGGATAAGGTATATTATAATTATATATTTTAGTTTAGTGACCTAAAAATAACATATATGATTTGTTCATCCCTATAGTAGATCACGATGAATGGTTGCACCTGGTATAACTTATTTAATTGGTGCACATAGATAAAACTTCTATAAAGTGGGTGATGTTCTATTACTAAATAGGAAAGAATGATCAAGTTATGGGAAGATATATCTTATAGATTTAATTGAGATATATTTATATCTAGAACTATTTCATATTAATTTATGAATATGATTTTTCTAATGTTACTAAAAAGATTATTCAATTGTTTTTATGGGTTTTAAAGGCATTGCTTGAGAAAAAAATGAGTGTCTTTTTTATGTGTAAATGGTTTTTTTATTTATATCAAAAAATAATTTCATAAAATTATTTATTTCATAGGATTTCATATTTTAAACTAGATGAAAAATAACTTTATTTTATACCCCATACATTCCTTTTTGTACACATCCAATGTTTGAAAAAAATCACAATAGGGTTTACACAAGGGTAATGTAATGAAAAAAATCAAATTAAAATTATTGAATATTTTCATGAAATTAATTCATGATTCATTTTAAATATTTACTATTATGAAAAAATGAATAATTAATAGTATTGTCAACTTTTTTAAAATATCATTTTGATATGTGTTTTCATTTATTAATTATCTAAAACTCTAAACTGAAAATATCCTCAAGAATTAATGTAACATAATTATAGTCTAATGACACTATAATATGTAATGACTAAGGTCATTTCCTTACAATGGACCCTTTTTTCATTTAAAATGACATTTAATTGTTGAAAAATGTTAATATATTTCTAAACATTCCCTTATGTTCATTTATAGAAGCATACCTCTTTTTTGTATTCTGTAATACTATTTAAATTTGAATTAATCTTTAATAATCTTCCATTATAATCTCCAAAGAACCATTTACCTCCAAAATAATATAGTGTTAACTCATTGACAGTGTAATACCTTTAATTATATGGATAATTCAAAAGAAAAAAAAGTCACTAAAGTATGCATTACCACATTGTTATGTTTAATTATTTATCATATTCATGAAAATACATTATGACCATTATAATATAATTAATTAAGTATAATTATTCAATCAAGATGTTTTAATATTAATGATATAAACCTTATCTATTCATTTCGATCCACATAGGAATACAAAGGGACATTAATTAGGCGTGTGTGAAGACTACAAGCTCCATAAAGAATAACTTTTTCATTTTTTGTCGTGTTTTCATTAATTTAACAAACATCACACAATATAATTCTACATTGTAATAAAGATATAATTATTATTCTATAATAATGATATTATTTCAATATAAAGATCTTACTAACCATACTAACCAATAGATTTAAAGGGTATTCATGTTTGGGTCTGTTTAACATTCTACATGAATAATTCATTTAAATATGATCATGGAGGACTATAATAAACTAAATACTAATATTTTTATAGATTAAAAATAAAATAAAAATTATTTTTATATTTTTTTACAGATATATAATTTATATTTTTTATTATTGATAAACAATCTTCAACAATAAATATTACACAAATAAAATGTAATCAGTTTGGTTTTAACATAACATAACGAAAAAAACTCATTGATTGAAATAAGAAAATTTAAAATCAATATAAGAAATATATTATAGAATCATAAATGAAACATAAATAACTATATTGGAACGAAATGAAGGGTATTGATGTAAATTGTATTACCCATGTATAATATAGTTAAGATTAAAAACACATGATAATTATAATAAGCTATAAATAGTTAAAGTTATTATAATGAAAAATTATGAGAAGTATTATAAAAGTGAATTATTTATTATTACAGTTTTGAAATTATATATAAAATTAATTATTTTAGATTAAATGAAGGTTATAGTGTGATAAAAATAATAATTGAAACCTGGTAAGGGTTTAGGTGATTCAAATTTGAATCCCTTGAGAATTGTTCAATTTATAAACCATGTTTTAATTTCAATTGTGTAAATACATACCTGTTCACATTTGGTGTCATGATACTCCAATATTTTAGGATATTCAATGTTCTATTTAATTAATTGGGATTTTATTAAAATTTTAAGACAGTTTTAAGGGATTTTCAATACATATATATCTTTAATGGGTCATAATCAGTATTCATAAACTATTACTGTTTTAATGATTTGTCTATTATAACCAATGATAATATTATGTTTTATTTCCACTGTATTTTTTTGTAAAATCGTGTTTTAAAAGTTTATTTCAAAGAAGTTTCTCTTGTGTAATTAAAATTCATTTTACATAATGTTAATTTTAATTTATTTTCATTGAATATTAGTCAATATACAGGTTTTTTATCCCTATATTGTTCTCCAATTTTTATTGAAAACTCAAAATATTTTTATATCAAATGATCCAATAATTAAATTTATTATTTTTCAAATAATATTTTCATAATTAATTTAATTATTTGGATTTCCAATTAAGTTTTCTCAAAATGATAAAAAAAATTAAATCCTAAAAAAATGAGATAATTTATCACACTGTACATTACAATTCATAAAATTTATTTATTTTAAATGATATTTTAGTTGGAAAATTTTAAAATAATGATTTGAAGAGGATTGCCTTCACCTAAAAAAATTATTTACTTTAATGTTTTAAAAGTATTCTTGTAATATTTTTTATTGTCACTAAGATTTTTCCACCATGGTTTATATTTCATTACGTGGAAATTTTATGACACTAAATATGTTTTTAAAAAATGAATTATTATGGAAAATATAGAATCCACGGATTAACATACAAGGATATGATGTCCTTTTAGATGAATATTTATAATATTAAATATATACATTCCTATGGACCATAATAGTTTAGTTTCAGTGGAAATTATGATACATAATATTCTATCTAATATATAATCATAAAATTTTCCCACAAAGATATTCCCTTTAGTATATTTTATTAAAACATTTCTTCATATCCTGGGGAAAGGAAACATAATAAAGGGGGAGCTTAGATTCTAAAAAATGTAAAATAAATAATATATGTTAGCATATCATATGTATAATGGTAAGAGAACATGGTCATGACATTAGAAGATCATACCCTTCATATTAATGATCGTAAGATAGTGTCATATAATAAATATAGGTAGTTTATAAGACATGAATCATAGGAAAATTGAGATCATAATACATTCACAAAATAGGAATAATAGAATAAAATATTGCAAACACACAAGAATATAAATTTTTTCCCATCATAGAAAATGATTATTTACATTGAAATAATAGTAGTATGGGTTTACTCCCTATAACGTCTTGATATCCATAGTTCACTACCATGAACATCTTTGTACAGAATGATCACTCCCTATACCATCTTAGAAGAAAAATTCAATTACTAAACTGTATTTTTTCCCTATTCAAATCATATTTATCTCATGAGATGCAAGTCATTACATAATTCATTATAATGATATACATGACTTATGAATATTATAATGAAATCCTGCATACATCTGCCAAAATTTCATAAATAATCATATCATATTTCTTGAAATGAAATGGTTATTATTAACATTTCATGATATTATATCATCTAGAAGAGATATAGGTTATATAATCACTTAATCTTAGAATAACCATAAAAAGTGTCATGTTACATAACTATGGAACTTGTGAAATAGAAATGGGTTTCATAAAAACATAACCCATGAATAAAAAATGGTTTTCAAAAGAATCATTTAACCAAAATATTAATAGTAAAATAAATAATATTAATGAAAACCTTGAATCATATCACTAAAAAGGGTATGAGTTACACTAAATGATTTTATATTATCTAGAAATTAACATTAAAATATATTTACAAAGAATATATTTAGTATATTATCATTTATTATTTAATTTTTTTTGAAAAACATAAAACCATTTTAAATCAATTTTCATTGAAAATAAACATGATGACATATAAAGTAAGATATAAACCATTTTAAAAACATTTTCCATGAAACAATTTAATGGAATATTGAAAACATCTTGAAAACCTCTTCCATTGAAATAATATAAAAGAATCTTGACAAATATATAAAACCTCTTCATTTTAAAATCTAAAAATGAAACTTAAAAACATTTTGAGAACCATAATCTTTGGAAAATTATAAAGGATGCTTGAAAAAATAATTAAAAACATTTTCATTGAAAATAAATTGTAGACATATAAATAAAAATTGAAAAAATATTTGAAAACCATTTATATTGAAAATATTATTAAATATTATAAATAATTCTTGAAAGTTTTTAAAAACCATTACCTTTGAATTTATTATGAAAAATTATAGAATATTCATGAAAACCATGTGAAAAACATTTTCATTGAAAACATCTAAAATAAGATTGAAAAAATTTTAAAAGCCTTTCCAAAAAAATGTAAATTAATCAACAAAACATTTAAAATAACTTTTAAAAATTATATATTTATTAATAACATTTTATAAATCATTGTTTTGAAATAACACAGATTGTCAACTGAAGAGAGAGATAAAGTGATATTTTATTCTCAATATCCTAGTTATCTTATATCCCAATGAGTTTCAAAATGGTTGAAATACATATAGATATTAATAATAACCCTAGTATTATACAACTCATGACTTTTAATGATATATAGATCATTTGATTTCCTTATTGGAAGCACAATCTTAATCAATTCTGACAACCACTAAGATTGTAGTAATAAACTATTTCCACTTAGGTGACATTGATTTATAATCCCCATTAGATAATAAAATTAAATTAAAATTAAAATATATTCAAATAATTATCTTCATTATGTATCCTTTACATGGGAATTATATACACCCTATATAAAAATATTGGTGCAAAACATGACTTGTATCTCATAAATGACAAATTGAGACCAAAATTACAGTAACAATTTGGTATCTTTTGAACAATAAACCATGTGAAATAAATATCATCAAAATTATATGAATATAAACATTAAATTTAGTATAAGAATCATAGAAAAGTACATGGGCTGTATATACACCACACAAAATTAATTTTTACTGATTAAGGCATAAGAAACGCGAAAATAAAAGTGAGACCAAAAAACCTTTTCCTTCAGTCTTGAATTTATATGTAAAAATTAAAAACTCAAAAATAGAAAATTTATGTATATAATTTATATACTAAATAAGATAATTATTAATATAATACCATGTATTTTTTGATTATGACTTTATATTTTCCATTAATTAATAATTTCATGTTATCTCTCCAGACATGTTCTCTTCATCTCCCTTGGATGTTAACTAATCGTTGGATAAATTTTTTGGATCTACATTATTAAAATGAGGATATTATTACTCATTTCCATAGATAAGAAAATGTGTTGGCAGATGGTCTTTATAATAGAGGTGTTAGTGGATCTGATATTTATTGGAGTGATCAAGTGCCCAGTGATCTTCTTCCTATCATGAGGAGGGTTTAATGTAAATCTTTTATTTTTAGACTGGTGTAAGATTTTATTTTTTCTAATAAATGGATAATGCTTTTCTAGAAAATGTCTCAGTCTATCATTATAAATGAAATTAAAAACACTATTCCTCGAGATGTCAGTCTGTATGTACGGATGAATGATTTTCAATTTTTTATCATATTGAATGAAAGTAAATGACATATGTGTGTCTGTTTGTGGTTGTAAATATAGATTATCATTATAGATTCATTATTCTATCATATAGTTTATATAAGTTATGTAAATCAATATTTCATACATTTTATGTAGAGTGTGATCAAATCATAGTGCTTTGAGGAAGCGGTAGTCCCCATGTACACATACGAGTTTATGATATTTGAAAAAAATGGAATGCAGGAACTTATGTTTTATATAATAATTAAATAACTATAATGGAAAAATAAATATCATATATATCAAATAAAAATAAAAATTTCATCATTATTTGTAGCCTTGAAATGTGGAAATGGAAGAATGAGTAACATCGGTCAATGGGGCAATAATCCTCCATATACACATAAAACAATTCTGTATCCTATTTGATGGAAGAGTGTGTGATTGTTACTATAACCCATATCATTGGAACATATAAATATATTTAGGATACACAAGTTATTATATACTCATATAATAATAAGTGTTCATGGGGTGTAGAATGAATATAAAATAAAAGAGCTTTTGGAAGGATATTACCTCTCCTTTAGGAAAATCTTTTGGTTTTCCCCAAAGGGACTCTTTCATTAGATTTAATCCCCAAGGGAGGATTATAGAATGAAGGTATGTATTTTTTTAGGATATTTGGGATAGTGTTGGATGAGAAAAACTATTTTCATAGGTGTGATGAAGTGAGTGTTTGAGTTTCATTTTATAGTGGTGGCGGAGTGGAGTTCTTGTGCATATGAAAAGGAAAAATCTATTGAGAGCTCTCTCTTACATAATGTTCCCTAAAAAGTTGTCAATATTTTATCTTTCAGTGGAAGTTCTTGAAATATTTCCATGTAATTCATTTTGGACATTATTATAGGTTATTTTCCCCTTTAAATTAATATTTAACGACATGTAGTCTTTTTTACCTTATTCCCTATAATTACATTAAATTTCATTCACTTGTATTTTTGGTCAAAAAATAAGTTGAACATATTAAACTTTATAAATTATTATGATTCAAAATATGGAATCTATATTTATAATTTATTGTCACAGAAGGGGAATAAGTTATTTTAAGGACAATCCCATATATGGAACTAGATGAATGTTTTTAAAACAAAATGGTCTGAAATATTGAAATGTTTGTATATAGAATTTCAATGTTAACTTGGATAAAATGACCTAAATTAGATTATTTGGGGCATAATTGATATAAATATACTTTAAAACAAAATTAAAATAAATTTTTTCTATATAAATAGAATAATACCATTTTCTAATTAAAATTGATTAGTTTCACTATTCATCAAAAATTTAAACTTCTCAGAAAAAAATATTCAAATAAATTTTGATATTCCTCATTACAAAAAAAATTTATTAATTAATTTATATTTTTTGAAATTATCAAAATTGAATTTAAAATATGAACTCTATTAAAAGTCAACAAAATTACTATTTAGAAAAATAAATCATTTTATTCATAAAAATGGATTTATAGTAATATATTCCCTAGAAAACACATAAGATGAACATTAAATAGTTGTTTTATAGTATATATATATATATCTTGAAAATAATTAATAAAATGCAACTAAATTAATTTATTGTGGTAAAACTTATATTATTTCGTAAATATTATTTTCCCGCAAATGATTTATTATATTTTAAAAGGGTTTTATTTTGATTTCTAGTTAATTTGTAACTAAATAATTCATATTATATACAATTTTAGACAATATTTTCATAATTTAATTACTCTTTTACAAAAATTCCATTCCCACAAGAATATTGTAACTATAATAATAGTGTGATTATAATATTAATAACACATTGTTGTTTGGTAAAACAAGTCCTTGCATATAACACATATTATTTAAGGAACATAAATTTTTTTTTAACACAAGACAAAAATAGTGTTTCTTATCCAACAATATAATATAAGTGTTGTGTATAGAGAAATATTAACATAGTCCTTTATGAAATACAAGACAAACATATTAATTTCATATAATACAATCAATAACCAATTTTTGTGAAATGAAAAATATAAAAAATATTAGATAAATTTTAATAAATAAATTTTCACAAATTATCAGTGTGTAATATTCTACTCCACTTAAAGTGAATCTCACCTTTAATATTAATTTGTGTTATATGTGGTTTAAAACATGTGAGTTTCTTCAATAAAAACACACATCATAAAAATTAATACTAAAATTTCCTTTTATATGGGAAAGATTGAAACATAACAGTTACTCAAAGTAATTCTTCACTATGATTCCATATGGAAGAGAAGAAAAAATATCATATAAATTGATAAATATCACTGATAATAATGAATTTTGTGATCTAAAGAAATTAAGCAATAAATAATCTATAAATTGGAGAAGTTTGTAATAGGTCATTGATATTAGAAAACATAATGATATTAGGATATACATATTTCACAAATATATTCCTCACCTTGAAGAAATTTTTTATAAAAAGATATACATACTACCTTCATAAGAAAAATGTCACCCTTTGGTTGTTCCTTGATCAATAACAACTTCATATCTAACTCCAAAAAATGAAAATGAATATTTCATTCTTGAAGAACTGACTGATCCTGAGATTCATACAAATAATGATAAGCCATACCATCTATCATTATTTACCATTACAAAAAAAAGCACAAGTTATCCAATATGTATAAATCCTTATATGTTGATATAATTATTGAATATCAAAAACATCATACAAATTATAACATAAACCATTTCATAAATGGTTAACCTTATAAACCTTATAAGCTATAGAATTTTAAATATTATGGTCACTAAATTTCTCAAAAAAATATTATAATTTATCCGCCTTATTTTATAATATAGATATTGTTTTCCACATACCAAACATTTGAAATCCTTCATCATATATTATCTATAAAAATGGAATTGACAGTATATCCTAATTTAAATCATCCATGTTTCATCATTCTGAATATTATTTTATATATTACATAAATCCAAAAATGTTGTAAACCATCCATGAACGCCCAAAATAAAATTTCAACAAATACTTTAGTAGTTCAGAGGTAATATGTACATTTCGATATAATTATTCAATCCTATATACCATTATTCACACATAAATATCTCAAAATCAAGAACATATTATTGGTTATATTCCATTATTAAAATTCTCACCTTTCCATTAAATCACTTTTCTAGTTTATCAGAACAATTAAACACATTCTTGTATAACATTAACAAAAAAAATAAACTGAACCATTCTAACATAATTTATCATTCATAATACTTGAATCCAAATACATATAATTTTTTTTACTCTGCTTAATTCTAAATAAATTAACATAGATTCCTCATCATATTCCATATTACCATTATCTTTTCACATTTAATCTTCCATATCATCATAATCATCAGATATATAACCATTAATCGTACCACCTTACTGACTCTATGTGGAAGATATCCACTCATAAAGTTTATTTTAATTATGATTACTCATTAAAAATTTCAATAATTCAACCATCAATGGTTCCTTAGGTATGAAATTATTCTCATTCACTACGTTAAACAATATTTCCATTTTAAATTTTAGTTACTTTTTTCCATCTTTTTTAGTGTAAAAACATCATCATATTCTACGAAGACATTAACATGGGCGATTATTTCACCATTATTGAATCAAAAGAATATGAATCTTCTTTCTTATATGGTCTCTATTACCATAACTATCAAAGAACTCATTCCATCTCTTCTTTAGTGATCGTGGTATTTGGATAAGGTATACATTTTTGTCATGTTACATGAAATATTATTAGGAATGATCACAAAATCCTTCACTCCAGTGATCATCCCATATGACTATTCAATAAAAAAATATCCATTACATTAAATATTAACCTAGTTCCTTTTGGGTTTCAAAATTTACTATAACTTTTAATAATAGTTTAGGAATCCCTTATCATGGAAAAAACACCAAATAATGACAGATAACTTATATTATGTCTAAATTGTGATACATTCAACAATATATGAAACTGTAGGCATATCCTTAGCGACATATCTAAACATATCCTTCAAAATATCCATAGGTATTTCTCGATATGTTTCTCAACCTATAGTACAATTGTTAACTAAACCTTTAATTTGATAACAACTATAGAAAACTAGGATTAACATACAAGAATATTGAATCATTTTAGATGTCTATTTAAAAAATTACAAAAATAAATTCTCATGGACCATAATATTTTACTGTCTCTGGAAACATGGAATCATAATCTTTTTTATTAGTTAATTTTCTTCAATGATTCCCAAAAAAGAATTATTCTTTAATACTTATACTTAAATATATTCTTCATAACCTATGGAATGAAAACATATGAAAGGGTGAGTTTAGATGATTAGTAAGGGTAAATAAATAAGATACATAAGAATGACATGAGAATAATTGAATGATAACCTAACCATAAAATTAAATGATCATTACATTTATATAAAATATCATAATCAAGACTCGTGTCATAATTATCAGAATTTCATAAGACATGAATCATATGTAAATGGAGAGAATAATTGTAAGGACCTGGCCCTAGTTTCCTGGAGCCTGTTCCTTATTTAATTACATTGGGAAAAATAGAGAATATTCATCTCGATGGAAAGATGAGTATAGTATAATTGGAAACAAGACACATACATAAGTTCAATATTACAACATGAAATGAAATAAAACAAAAAGTTTTTTGGGGAACAACCACAACTATAATTTTATCCATGTATCATAATAAAATTATTAATGTCCAAAAAGAATGAATCTTAAAAAAGATGTATCTAAAATGCTTAGTATGGGTAAGAAATATAGTGGAACATATCACAAACATAAACATTTGGCCTATTGAACATCTAAAAACACATTCTTATAAAAAAATTAAACATGAACACATTATGGAAGGGATATCAGATGAATAAATAATTCCATAATAAAACATAATAAAGGGTATTCTACAAATATATAACCACATGAAATATCAATACAATTTTCATAACGAGGTAATGAATAATTTGGGACATCATAACAATACAGCTAAGGCCATGTGCATTGACAATAAAAATCCATTTTTTCACGGCCACATTCCAAGACCATAGTATGTCTCATGAGACCTACCAATGCACTGAGGGGTTATAGAAAGCCCCACACGACACTTAATAATTCCAATTAATTCCTAATTTGAATGGGGAAAAATATAAACAACATATAAATTAATATTGAAACTAAATTATGAAATGCAAACTACTTTCCCTATACATTAAGCATAAAAACTAACCATTTTGAGTAAATCGGTGAATGGTTTTAAGATAGAACATCCATATGAAAAAAAAATCATAAAAAATTCAATTAAACATGGTACGAGATATCATAATAAATTAATCCCAATAATAAATAATAATCAACATGAGTTTTGAAATAGATGAAAATTCTCTTATAAAATCATCGAGTAATTATTGAGATAAATACTCTTTTACACTGAAAATCATACGTCTTTTTGAAAATTCAATCTATAAAACTAGATCTGAAGTAAGTTAGTATTTTCATAATAAATTTTTTTATTTTATAATTATAATGGTTTCCCAAAATATATTATATAGTTCCCTTGAATATAGGTAAGAATTTGAGAAATTCTTTTGAATTTGGCTTGTATTTTGGGAAGGATTTTTGAAATATCCTTTTAAAAGATATAACTCCTCATAAATTAAAGTAGTATTAGAGTTTTTACACACATATAGAATATTATAATATAATTTATGGGGATTAAATATGAATAAATAAGAATTTAATAGAGGTAATTAGAGAATAAGAGTAATCTCAATGAAAGAGGTGGTTCAGGTAGAAAACCCTTAAGAAAATTCATTAGCCTGACGACGTCGCATTAAATTTCATAAAATATTTTTATGGGAGAAAAATGGGTCTATCATAATTATTACATAATATTGAATTTAAGGGGTACATGGAATAAAAAATATCTTCAAAATCTAATTGAAATTAAAAATAATAACATAAAATTAAACCTTGAAAAACAGAAGGGTGGTAGATTCCCTTACCTTTTAGAGTAACTCCTATAACATGCATTTTGGGGCATTAGGGGATTAAGGAATCCTTGGGAGGACTCATAGGGAGGTAAAACTACTATATCATAAATTATGATGAGTTTTTATTGAATTAAAATGAAGAAATGAGTGGGTATTTATAGTAAATGGGATGGAGTTTTTTATTAATTTCAAAGAACACCTCGTTAGTGGTTTTTGAAAAAACATGGGATAGACCATTGTATTTGAACATGGTATTTGTCTCTTGGGAAAAATCATATTATATATTACTTTACACAGGTCGAGAAATTTTTTACAATAATTATTACATTATTATGTTGTCATTAAACATATCGAAACTCAAAACTGTATTTTTACTACTCACAAATAATACAAGAATTTTTCAAAAATTCCAAAACATCATCCTAACCATTTTTCTACATGTATAATTTAAAAATGATATTTTTTTAAAAAAATAAATTTCCTTATATTTTTTATTTAACTTTTAATTAAAATTATAATTTATCTAAGAAAACAACTTTAAAATTATAACACATTTTATAACACATTGAGAAATTAATCAAGGTCCCATAAAAATATATTATAACCATAAGATAATAATTTAATAATTTATGATTAAGTTTTATGAAAATATATTTCCATTTTAAATTAATAAATTAATCATAAAAATTAAATTTAAATATTTATGACATACAAAAAATAACAATACTTATACTATGACACTTTTTTTACTTTTATGATGTCTACATTGTGTTTATACACACATTGGTGAGGTGTCTATTTTTTGTGTGATTTAATATTCATTACTATTTATATGAGTACAATTACTATTCATAAGGGTATGTTACTATTTATACTATTACATTACTATTCCTAAAATATTATGTTTTTATTACCAGACTCTGAATTTCTTATTAAATGTAGTGATATATGTCAGTTTATTGATTTTCAAATGACAAAGGTGAAAAAATTATTTTCACGAGCTATGTTATAACCAAGTAATGATTGTAGAGAATTTTTTTATACATTAAATGTTAAATTTGTTTAAAAAATATTTTGGGGTTACATTGTTCCCTCCTTATAAAACTTTCATCCTCGAAATTACCAGAATAGTATGTTAGAAAATGATTTGGGTAGTTCCTCAACATAATCTCCCCATACCCCCATGTTACCACTCTAATTTTATGATTATTTGAATGTATCATTACCAGTCAATTCATCCAATTCAATAATAGTTGTTCTTTAGTTTCATGAATTCGAATAAGCTCTTTATAGTAACATAGCTCGGGTTCAAATTATATACCTTCATAAGTGACGATATGTGTTGGGCCTCACATGTACTTTCATAGCAATGAGAAATATAACATGTTGTGTACTTTACATAGGCTAGGAGGCATAGAAAAACAATATGAAACTGCTCTAATTATCTCCATAATTTTAAAATGGTCTTTGTACCTTGGGACCAATTTCCCTTTCTTATATAACCATATAAAACCCTTAGATGTATATACTTTTAAGAAGAAAAGATCTCCCATATTAAATTTCCAATGCTTCTTTTGATTATCAGCATGGAGTTTTTTCTACTTTGAGCTACGTTAATATGGACTTGTATCGTGTTTACCGTATTTTTTTGTTTCAACAATATGTTCTAGGCCCACTAGCTTCATTTCAGTATCTTCCTCCCAACATATTGGTGTACAACATCTCTTTCCGTACAATACATCATACAGTTCCATTTAAATTCATGAATTTAAACTATTATTGTAGGAAAATCCAAAAAAAGGAAAATATTGAACCCACATACCTTGAAAATAAAGTGATCGTGATCTCAAAATTGGTTCTAATGTTTATATCATCCATTATGATTGCTCTTCGTTTTGGAGATGATAAGCCGTACTCAAACAAAGCTCTCTGTCCAAATCATTATGATTACTTATTTTAAAATTATGATGTAAACTAAGGATCGAGGTCAGAAACTATATAAATAGGTGCTCTATGAAGTCTTACAACTTCATTAATATAGAGTCACGCAAGCCGCTCCAGTGGAAAATCCTCTCTTATAGTGAAGAAATGTGAAGATTTAGTAAGTGGGTCCACAATTACCAATAACACATAATTCTTGTATTTTTGGGGAATCTAGTGACAAAATATATGGATATTTCATCCCATTCCAATGTATAAATAGGTATAGGTTACATGAAATCCCTTGTATTTTCTCGTTCGACCTTTACCTGTTGACAGACTAAACATATTGATACCAAATCATCAATTTCATGCTTCATGTTGTCCCACCAGAAATGTTCCATCAAATCTCTATACATTTTAGTTCTACTAGGGTGTATAGATAAATTCAAGATATGGAATCATCCAATATCGCCATTTTTAGCTCGATTATAGAGGGAACACATAGCCTCTTCCCAAATTTCAGAATCCTATTTGCACATAAGAAATCATCAAATATCCCATCTTTCACAGCATCACGTTTCTTTTGATTATTATCGTCATCAAACTATGATGCATTAATTATTTAAAATAAATAATGTTGGTAAACCATTTAAAAATTTAGTGATGTTACACCTTCTTTGATAATTCCCATGTCCATCCTTATTAGATCCATGAATGGAAGATCCCTTTCAATCCTTGTTTTGTTTAAAAATCCATGGTACATCCCGCTCATAGAATCAGATGCCTTATTTTCTGTTCTTGGGTGGTGGTGTATAGAACAATCATAATCCTAGTATAGTTAGAGTTATATTTTTCCTTTTTGTTGTGGTCTCTATGTGAGAAGATATACTTAAGACCCATGTGATCCATATATATCTCACATCTTTCACCAAAGAGATAGTGTCTTCACATCTTCAAAGAAAATATTATAGATTCTAACTCAATATCATGTGATGTATAGTTCCATTCATTAATTTTTAATTACCATGATGAATAGGAAACAAATATATCATTCAGAATAAGGACACAACCAAGTCCTTTCCTAGATGTATCAATATATATCATTGACCCATCATTCCCCGATGGTTGATTCTGGATGAAAAAACCAACTAATATTCTATTCAATTCCTCAAAAGATTCCTCACATTATTTTTTTCATATGAACATAACCCCTTTACAAGTATTCTTGGACATTTGGTTGGCTACACAAGAGTTGTTCTGAAGGAAACGCCGATAATAAAATATTACACCAATAAAGCTATGTACCTCAGTTATGTTGGTTGCAGTATGCCAATCTTAAATAGGCAATGTCTTCATAGAATAAATATATATTCCATCATTATTCATAAAGTGTCCATGAAAGGAAACCGATTAACACCAAAGATCTAACTTTCTAAACATCTCATATAATTAATTTCTTCCATGATTATTCAGAAAAGTGTGCATGTGAATTTCATGATCATCATAGATTTTGAATTATACCCAAATATAATCAATAACTACCTCCACAATGTCATCAATATATTCATTTAAAAATATATTCATTAGATCCTTGAATGCAGTGGGTGCATTATTCAGTCTTATAGGCATTATTGTAAACACGTAATGCCCATTCCTGGTCATAAATGCGGTTTTTTGGAATTTCATTCTTTCTTACTTAAAACTGATGATATATAGATGAAAAATAAAACATCAAAAAATATTGGGATTCATAAAGTAAATCACAAAAATCATCAATGTGAGGTAGGGGATATATGTTCATTATTGTTACAGCATTGATCTCTCTATACTCAATGCACAACCTCATAGATCTATCTATCTTCTTAAATAAAAGAATAGGGTCTCCCCATGGGGAAACACTAGAAATAATAAATAATTTATCACTCAATTCTTCTATTGATTTTTTTTAGTTCTACTATTTCCACAGTTTCCATTCTTTAAAGATCCATTAATATATGTCTTGTATCCGGAATTAAGTAAATAGAAAACTCAATTTCCTTATATTGAGGATGTCTAGATAAATCCTCTAGAAACATATTGACATATTCTTTCACAATAGTTACATCCTCTATTTGAAAATTACTTTCCTCACCCATAGTTATTAATTTCAATTCCTATCTAATAAATTAATTCAATAGAGCTACTAGGGTTGATCTATATAAGAATCAGATGGTGATTTTTCTTTCCCTAAATATAAGGGATTCTGCATCATCCACAAAAACTGTAATCTCGTTCTTATTGTAATAAATTTTCGCATCCTAGTTTGAAATTCCATAAATAAAGATGATTATATAAAATTCAATTATAGATATAACAATTAAATAAGTAGATAAAGAACGTTTATATTCAATAATGGGGACTGACTCACATAACATTGTTTCTGTGATACTTCCCTTAAGAGTTTTGATTGAAAATAACTTTTTAAATCAAATTATAAATGTATAATTTTCATACCAAACTAGGAAGATATGAATGAATGTGATGATCTAGAATCAAATAATGTATTATCTATTTTAGAGGTAATTATTAAAGTACATGCCACCACATCATTAAGAACTTCAACCTTTGCATTTTTTGACCACAAAAGCTTGGCCATTCTCCCTTGGCCTTCATTGGGGAATGCTCCCATGACCCATATGAAATTAATGTTGATAATGTCCCTTATCATTACAAATATATCATTGAATATTTGTTGTTTCTTTATTCCCCTTGAAATCACGATACTGGCGGCCTTTTCCTGTACACTTCGAGTAGACTCCCATTGCCTTCAGGCAAGTGCTGGGGTGTTTCTCCCCACAATTGTTATAGATTGGAAGGTCAACACTTCCCTTCTTCGACATTTCTTTATTCCCTTTGCCAATGTTTTCTGCATCCCACTTCTTCTCTTTTATTCCTCAAAAGACATTAGTCATAGAAAATTATTTTTTTATCCTGATATTACATGAGACTATGTCATCATATGATGAGGAATTCTAGGAGATAAGTTCCCTATAGAGGAATGGTTTTAAATCATTATTGAATCGATCAATATTTATCATTTTATTGTATTTGTAGTCCACATTATGCCTTAGTATCCTTAAGATGATATAATCACACTTTTCAACATTATAATCCTATTTCTTTATTCATGTTTAGAATATGATGTTCCATATCTTCTCACTTTTCATTTGGGGAGTTTTATTCTAGAAAAATTCTATTAAAATCCCTCCATTACATATAATCTATTTCTTCCTTCTCCTTAGTGTTTTAGATTAATTACCACCACTGATATGAATCTCCCGATATATGACAAAATTCTATGACAACTACCGAGACTCGCCCTTTTATTATATTACTATTACATAATTTGGAAACTAAAAACATAATAGTATTAAATATAGAGGATATAAGAAGATTATTGTCTTGAAAAAACTAGGACAAATCATTACATTTACGACATCAAGAATAAACATTTGTTTAATTTCTTCTTACCTAGATTCTTATTATAACATGACCTCTCCTTAGTACACGTAGTCACATAAGGATATAAATTAAAAAGGGTTGATCTAAAATCCAAATAAGAAGGTTGATAAGAACAATACAACAATGGGTGAGCATAATAATAACATATGCAAAGTAACATGAAAATGAGAGAGATCATTAATAAAAGAATTTAAATGTTGCAATGAATAAAAAATAAAACATCATGTTTCAATGGTTAAATACCACACATACTTCTAAACAATTTAAGCTTATTTTTCACACATCGTTTTACTTAATCTCATGAGCTTCATCACTTTACCCAATCCATTGGAGTGATCTATTATTCTTGTCACACCCGTCACATTCAAACATTCATATTGTGCTATATCATTCCGGGCACACCCATCACATCATAACATTATCATTATCATTCATTACACATAGAAAATATATAAAAAATAAACATAACTAACCCATGTAAAATAATGGGTTACATCTCATAACAGTGCATTCATAAACATTATGTTCCCAAAAAAAACTGGGAATAACATATTTGGTCCTTCAACTTTTAGTGACAAATAAATGTTTTCTTTTGGAAATAATATTTCCTTTAAAAAAAATTTGATTGAAATAAACTCTAGTGGAAAACATCTATCTCCCAAAAAATTTATGATAATGATGAAAAAATTATTTTTAAGAAGTGACCATACCTGAAATGGAGTGAAAGAGAGAGAACCTGAAATAATAAAGTTGGGATCGAGAATTTCCCCTTACCTTGTATCAGAATACATTGTTCACATTTATATCCTATATAATGATATTATATTCATTAATTATAAATTAATGAATCTTTTATACATTAAAATTTTTTACAATGGTTTTATGAAGTTCTTTTATGTGCCTTTAGACGAGTTATAGAGCTTAAATTCATTTTTATGGATTGTTAATTTTCATAGCTTTTAAGAACAATTCACTTGTATTCATGAACGAATGTTTATTTGAACTGTGTTTGAACATCAAGAATTGTTAATATATATTATTATTTAAATTTTATAGATATAAATTATCTTATAATAAATTTGGTTATGCACCATGAGGTTGAATCATTAGATAAAATTTAATGATGATCATTTAGGGTTAATTTGGGTGGTTGTTTATCATAATGAACATCATTTATTTTATCACATGGTTTTGTGTAAGAATTTTAGTTTCAGAACAAAAAAGGGGATAATAAATAGAATTTTTAATATGTGTTCAACCTTTTGATGGTTTTATTTGTATCCTTTAAGTAATTTAAGTAAAAAAGGAAGTACATCACCCATGATTTAGTCAAATTAACAAATCATGGGAAACAACTTCATTTTATTAACAAAGATAGGGAGGGAGGAATTTAATGAATAATCATAAATTAACATGATATCATAATAATATATAAATTATACTAGAGATATCATGAAATTTAGATATGATAAGATATGGATAAGATACAGAAAGAAAAGAAATTTGAAAAAAATGATAGAAAAGGAATAGAGGAATTACATTTTGAATCCTCCTCTTGAGATCCTTTTTAAGGAACCTAGTCTTGGACTGTTGATGAGACCAGAAGCCCTTGGACATGAGAGAGGGGATAGAGAAGATGCTTGGTCAGGGTTTAGACATGGCTTGATGGTTGAGAGGTCTGAGTAAATGAGGGTGTGAAGGGTGGTATTTATAGTGGAGGGGGAGGGGTTTTCACAAAATAATATACATTAAATTATTATTCCTACCAAAGAAAAGTAATAATGAGTCTTACATGTATAATTATAGTAATTTTATAATGTTAATTGGAACCAATTTGGCTTACATCAGCACAAAATCATTCATGACTCTATAATTAGGGTATTTAACTTGTTTGGTAAATTTCAGTATTTAACTATTCATAAAAAATTCATGTATTCCAAAAAAATCCCAAAAAATAATCATAACAATTTTTTGTTGTGTAGAATCAAAATATAAAGTATATTTTTTAAAAATAATTTTATAAATATGATTAATTTATTTTTTATTTAAAATCATAATTTACAATAAAAATATTGTTTTTAAAATTAAAATTGAATTTATAATGATTTCAATAATTACATGAGATCTTATAAAATTATCTTAAAACTCGATTACATAGAATTGTTAATTTATCTACACATTTTCAGAATATAAATTTTCTTTTAAATTTATTTATTAATTATAATTAATTATTTATTACTAACAAAAATACCCATACTTTACTATGGTCAAATTGTCATATATATGATGCCTAAATTTTATTTAATAATTCATGGGAAAGGTTACTGTTATTTTGGAAAATTTACTATTTATAAGGGGTATAATATTATTCATAATTTTAGGTTACTATTTTTAATGTTATATTACTATTCACAAAAAAAATATGTTTGTTCTATTAATCTCAAAAAACATCCTAAACACAACTGTGTATGTCATATTTACAAAATTCAAATCATAGAAGTGGAAAAATTATATTTAATGATCACATAATATTTAGTATCATTATATTTCATTATGATTAAAAAGGTGATTATACTATAAATAATAATTATAAGATGTGGATTTAATTAAAAAAACTTTGGTTCATTACATTTTTCTCTCCTTGTGAAATTTCTTCCTCGAAATTCAATTTTACGCAAATAGGTGAGGGTACTTTTACTTCATCACTTCTTCCAGTTCCTAAGTAGCCTCATCAAAACTATGGTTCCTCCACAACACTTTGACAAGATGGGTTTTCTTATTTTGATGAACCTTAACTCTCTAATATGCAATCTTTACTGGCTGCTCCTCATAGGAGAGATCAACTTCCAACTGTACCACCTCTGAGTTAAATAAATGTGAGGGATCAAGTATGTATTTTCTCATGAGTGATACGTGAAATACATCATGAACATGAGCTATATTCTGTGTATGTTCAAGATGATAGTCCATGGCTCTTATGTGGTAAATGATCTCAAAGGGGATGATGTACCTTGTTCTTAGTCCAAATCACAAGACTCTCTTCAATGGTGATATTCGTATGAAGACATTATCTCCAACGTCAAACTACATGTCCCTTCGACGGTTGTCAGCATAGTTCATTTGATCACACTAATAATCATTGATGTGTTTCTAGATGAATTGAACTTTCTCTGACATCTTTTTCACATGACTGGGTTCAAGTATCTTTCTTTCTCCAACTTCATCCCATCTGGTTGGAGTTATACATCCCATTACATAAGAATCTTAATATGACGCCATCTGAATACATGAGTAGAAGATTATATAGTATGATAACTCAAACTATGAGATATTATTTTCCCATTATTCTTTGAATTCTAGATAGCAGGCTCTTATAATATCTTCAAGCCTCTTAATAGTCCTTTCAGATATGCCATCAGTTTGGGGTGATTGGTCGTGCTGAAATTTAATTCAGATCTCAAATCGTGTTGAAGAATTCTCTAGAATTTAGATCCGAACCTTGGATCACAATCAGATTCAATCAACAGTGGAACACAATGTATTCTCACCACTTCATTCATGTATATATTTTCAAGTTTTTCAAGAAATATATATTCCTAAATAGCCATAAAATGGGATATCTTGGTGTGTCTGTCAACCACAACCCATGCCACATTATTTCCCTTCAACATCTTCGGGAAACCGATGACAAAGTACATAGTAACACTGTACCATTTAGACATGGGTAAGGACAATGGCCGTATCTACCCTTTGTACTTTTTCCCCCTACTTTAACATTCTGACATACCATGAACCTTGAGATATATTTTGCAATATCCTTTTTCATGTTATCCAACCAGAAGTGTTCACATAGAACTTGGTACATCCTACGTCTAGCATGATAGATATATAATGTTGAGCTATTTTCATTGTCTAATAGATCCTTCTTTTTCCACAGTGATGAAGGCATGCAAATTCACATTCTAAAATGAATCAATCCTTCATCATCGATATGGAACTCTTGCATATTCCCTTTATTTAATGAATTTATCTTCTTTGTAACTCTAGGTCATCCCTTGGTGCCTCTTTAGTTATCTCATGGATTGATGGTGGAACAATCATTTGTGAATTTTTGTATATATCCCCTAACCTTATTATTTCCAAATTAATTTTTCATATCCATGAAGATAGGGTCTTTCTCAATCTACAACATGGATTGAGAAGTGGGTTCTTTTCTTCGTAGAGCATCTCCTACATTGTTCGCCTTTTCCAGGATGATAGTGAATAGAGAAATCAAAATAATTGATTATTTATAACCATATCCTTTGATGCGTATTGAACTCCTTTTATGTGAATATGTACTTTTGGATTTTTTGGTTGGTGTATATGGGACACTTCTCACCATAAAGGTAGTTCTACCAGGTTTTCAAATAATAGATCATGGAATCTATCCCTAAATCATGCGTCGGGTAGTTTCTTTCATGGATATTCAACTATAGTGAGGCATAGGCTATCTCATTGACATTTTTCATTAGTAAACAAACTGAGCCTTTCATTGAAGCATCACATTATATCACAAATATTTCTCCACTTTTTGGTATTTTGAGTATAGGGGTTGTGATTATCTTTCATTTTGGCTCCTCAAATCTTCCCTCCCATTATTAAATCTATACATGCATTACCCATTTCCTTGTTAACATATTTTTTGGGCTTGAAAATCATGATAAATTTCTCACAAAACATCATTTATACCCATGTAATCTATAAAAACTACAGATATTTGTGACACTGGAGGGCCTGGGTCATTCCTCAATCAACTTCATTTTTAAGGGTCTATTGAAATTCCCACACTTGTGATCACATGTCCCAAGATCGATACATTCTTTATAAAAAGTCACACTTTTTGAACTTTGCAAAAAACATCTCCATTATCAATGTCACCAACATAAGTCTTATATGTTCTTCGTGTTCCTTCATGATCTTGGAGTAGAAGAGAACATCATGAATAAAAACTACCACAAATTTTTCCAGGTAATGTCTAAACACACTACTCATCAAATCCAAGAATATTGCAACTTAACTATTAAGTCCTAAGGGAATCACTAGAAACTCATAGTTCACATACCTTATACAGAAGGAAGTCTTATGAATATATTCCTCCTTCACCTTTAACTGAAGGTATCAATAATGAAGATCCATGTTTGAGAAGTATTAAGACCCCATTACTTGATCAGACAAGTATTCAATAATTGGAAGATTATACGTTTTCTTTATGGTGAACTTGTTGAGATCCTGAAAATCAAAGACAACCACATTGTTCCATCCTTCTTCTTCACTAAGATAATATGTTCACCCCAAGGTGATCCATTAGGGAATATGGACCATTTTTCAAAATTATATTGAAGATGATTCTTTTACTCCTCTAGTTTGATAGAAGTCATCCTATACAGACACATTGCGATAGGATTATCTCTGGGTATGAGTAATATTGTGAACTCTACCTCACAGTCTGGGGGAATTTTGGGTAACTCTTTGAGAGATACATCACTGTATTCCCTTATGATGGGAATTTTAGCATGGTTGGAACTTTCCATTGAATAAGCCTTTTGGGAGAGGCATTCTTCCTCATAGGGTATCAACACTCACACCATTGAAGGATTTTTCAAAGGTTATTTATGATATTATTTTCATTTGTAGAGGATCATGGGATGGTTTGGAAAATGAAAATATATTTCTTTTTCCCGATAGTTGATATGTTCTCTATATAATGAAATCCAATCCATTCCCATTATAGCATCGAATTCTACCAATAGATTTATTATGAGATTAACAGTAAGAATATTCCTATAAACAAAAATAAGAGAAGAGTCAAACACTTGGGTTGCAATGATTTCACCACATGATGTTTTTATTTATATCTCTAATTCATGTTTTCGAGGCTTAGATTATATAGTTTTAGAAAACATACAGGATATAAAGGAATGCATATAACAATAATCAAATAATAAATTTTCTATTCTTAAGTGAATAGGAAGTGTACCTTGTAGGACATCATTATCTTTCTCTACATCCAAAGCAGTGAAGGCATATGTCTTCCCTTGTTCTATTGGCTTTGGTGGCTGCTGACGCTGATTACCCTCAAGGACTTGAGGTTTACTGCACTGGCTTTCATAGTTCCCTTCCACCTAACATTTGTAGCATTGAACCATGGGTGGTTCTATCATTTCATCAACTCCATTTTCCTTCCTTCTCATGGATTGTTGACACTCTTGAAAACGGTGTCCTTATTTACTAATCTTGATGAATTTTCCTATCCCTTTGAGGCAGTTACAATAATGCAACTTCCCACATTTTTGGAATGTGCGTCTTTGAGTTTTCTTCCCAACTTTAACATTATATCCTCTATATTCAAACTCCATAATTTGTTTTGTATCACCATAGACATGGGACTATTTTCTAAACTTCATCTCCACATTGACATCACATCGAACAACGCATTCATAACTCACAAAGTCTCTAATTTCAAGAGTGTTTTGAACGTGTGTTTTTAATCCAATAAAGAATCTATCAATTCTTCTATCATTGTCGATAACAACACCTGAATAATACTTTTCATGCCTTGTGAAACTCACTTTATAGGTTTTTACAGATTTCCATTCCTTTTTCTTGAGCTCTATGAATTCTATCTCCTTATTGTATGAAGAGTTTGTGGAAAATAATTATTAAGAAACATTATCATAATGTATTACCATTACATCTCTTCAATTTCATCCTTTGTATTGGTGTTCTTAATAAAATCCCACCACTGATCGACCCCACCATCTTGATGATAAATGGATTGTGTCACCTTCTCCATCTCCGAACGATGGAGCAGAAAAAATATCTTCTCTATGGAGTTTACCCAATTTTCAATAAATAGTAGATCAGAAGATCCACTAAATGTCAGTGGTGGTTGCTACATAAAACACTCGATAGTCAGTTTCTCCCACATTGGTAAAGGAGGAAATTATCCATTATTCTATTTATTGTTCATAACCTGTGATAGTTGGGTCAGCATCACCATGATGTTTTTAACTCCACCACCCAAATCATAGGGGATGTCATTCGGGCAATCGTTGCATTATCCCTCGCACGAGTTGTTATCCTGGTTTCTCCTGGTTCCAACCACTCTCTAAAATAGAAAAGTTTAGGGAAATATATAAGAAAACCTATCATGAATAAGTTATTAATATGTAAGATTTATAATAAAAACATAAATTTTTGGATCCATATCTAATGCATCTTGTGTCCATATTTGTACCTAGTCTCATGCTAGAGGGTTTTTCAATGGTTCACAAATCCTATTTCCCAAATTAACTAAACCCTTCATATGATACCAACTATAGGTACCCAAACTTTTATTAAATTACTCTTAAATCATTATGAATATCAAAAAATAATAGTATTACACAGAGAGGATCCAATGGTTTAGTGACTTGGGAAAACTAGGACGAAAGATTACATTTAAAACATCAGGCATAAACATTTAATTAATTCCTTATTCTCTATATTATTTTGGCACTTGACCTCTCCTTAGTACATGTAGTCACTTAAGGATGTACATAAAAAAAGGGTGATCCAAAATCCCATTAATAGGGTTGATAAAAAAATACAACAATGGGTGAGCATAATCACAAAAAAAATTATCATGAACATGAGGCAGGTCATTAATAAAATACTTGAAATGAGGCAATGCATAAAAAATGAAACATCATGTCTTAGTGGATAACTACCACACAAACTTGTTAACCAAGATATTATATTTTTTACACATCATTTAATATTAACTAATGAGATTCATAACATTACACAATTCATTAGAGCATTGTATAATTTTGGGGGCACCCATCACATTCAAACATTCAAATTGTGCTATATAATTCTGGACACACCCACCACATCATAACATTATCATTATCTTGCATTAAAGATAGAAAATATATGAAAAATAAACATAAATAACCCTTGGAAATTAATTGGTTTCATCTCATAAGAATAGATTCATAAACTTTGGGTTCCCAAAAGAACATCGGAATTGCATACTAGATCTGTTGACATTGAGTGAGAAATAAAAGGAGTGTTTTTAAGAAGAGTTCTTAAAAGAAACAATTGTTGACATAAAAATTAGTGGAAAGAATTTATATCATATAAAATTTCATATAATAATGAAAATATTTTTTTGGAGTGACCATAGCAGAAATTGAATGAATGAGGGAGAACACGATGAAAGAAAGTTGGGTTCTAGAATTTACCCTTACATTGTATCTGAATGCATTCTTCACTTTAATGTCCTGTATAATGACATTATATTCATTAAATAGAAATTCCAAAAACTTTTATAAATTAAAATGGTTTAATATGGTAACATAATGTTTTTTATGGGACTTTTTATGTGTTACAGATCTTAAATTCATTGTTGGGGAGTGTTAATTTTCATAGATTTTATGAAGGGTTCACTTGTATTCATGAATGAATGTTCATTAGAATTGTGGTTGAACATTAAAAATTGATAATATATATTATTAGTTAAACTTCATAGATATATATGAACTTATAATGAATTTGGTTATGTACCATGAGGATGAATCGTTAGATAAAATTTAATGATGATCATTTTTGGTTAATTTTGGTAGTTTTTTCATCTTAATGAACTAATTATTTTTTATCACATTTTTTCATTTAAATAAGATAGTTACAGAACATAAAATAGTATAATACATACACATTAAAATAATTTTTCAATAATTTGATGGTTTTATTGTAATCATTTAAGTATTTGATGTAAAAAAGGTAGTGCATTTCCCATGATTTATGTAAATTAACACATCATGGGAAATAACATCATTTTAATAACAAAGAGAGGGAGGGAAGAGTATAATGAGTAATCCCCCATTAACCAGATATCATAATAATATATCAAGAATACTAGAGTTATCAGGAAATTTAGATAAGAGAATATGATAATAAGAGAAGAAAAGATAAAAAATTGAAAGGAAATTAAAAGAAAAGAGAGAGAGGAATTACCTCTTGAATCATCCACCTGAGTGCCTCCTTATGGAACAATGGCTTGGTCTTTCAATGGGACTATAATCTCTTAGACGTGTAATTGGGGCTATGGAAGATGCATGGGCATAGCATAGATAAGGATGAAATCTTTAGAGGTGTGAGTAAATGAGGGTGAGTAGGGTGGTATTTATAGTGAGGGAGAGAGGGGTTTTCTCGATATAATATTCATTAATTTATTATTTCTCAACAAGACAAGTAATAATGTGTCTTTTAAGACTAATTAAAATAATTGTATCATGTGAATCTGAACCAATTGTTCTTACATAATCATATAACCATACATGACTCGATAATTATAGTATTTAACTTATGTTTTAAATTATTGTATTTCACTATTCATAAAAAAATAAACTATTTCAGAAAAATTCAAAAAAATAACCCTAACCAATTTTGGATGTGTAGAATAAAAAAATTAAGTCCATTTTTTCAATAATAATTTTTTAAATAGGATAAATTTAATTTTTAATTAAAATCACAACTTACATGAAAATACAGTTTTTAAATTTAAAACTGATTTTATAATGCCTTCAAAAATTACATAAGGTTTTATAAAATTATCTTAAAACTAGAATACATAGAATTTTTAGTTCATGAACACATTTCAAAAAAATAAATTTTTGTTAAATTTAATTAATTAATTACAATTAATTATTTATTACTTACAAAAATACCAATACATTTACTATCGTCAAATTGTCAACTATAAGATGCCTAAATATTATTTTATCATTTATGGGTAAAGTATCTAATATTTTGGATGGTATACTATTCATAATGGTTATATCACTATTCATAAGGGTAGGTTTCTACGCCTAAGGGTATGATACTATTCACCAGAAAATATGTTAGTTCTATTAGACTCCAAAGATCATCTAGAACAGAACCGTGTGTGTTAGATTTTTGAAATTCAAAACATCAATGTTGAAAAATTGCATTTAATGGTCACATAATATTTAATATCATTGTTTTCCCTTTTTATTCATAATGTGATTATAATATAAGGAATAATTATAATAAGGTAATTTCATTGATAAAACTTTGGGTCGTTACAATAACCTTCTCTATTTCATTACATCCTAAAATGAGAGATACCATCTCTAGAGAACATATTGACTCTACACCAATCACAAATCCATATACAACATCATTATCTGGCTTAGAGGGTATTCCCAATATGGGACATGGATATTAATGCGGTTTTAATTCCTTCTACAAGGATCCATAAATAAATAATGGAATACACTAGATTAGTCTATGAATCATACTGTGTAATCTCAATGTTTAAAAAAACTAAGAATGAATAGCTAATATCATAATCATGAACATGGTTTCATTGAGGAAAAATTTACATTTATATCATTGATAGTGGCGTGTAAAAAAATGAGAATTATCCTAAACATATCTCCCAGATGTTTAAAACTAGTTGCACAGTAATGTCTGTTGTCGTGGACAAGGATACCGTGGGTCATACTTGAAACTCGTTTTCAGAGTTTTCACTCCTAGTTATATCTATGCTAGAACCAAGTCCACTGGTAGTATCAAGAAAAAAATTTATTTTCTAGAAAAATCCACATAATCTATTACATAACAAAATACCATGATGTTATTCTATGTTAATCCTCAAATACTATCTTATGTATTTTACCTTAACAAAAGTTTTCTAAATCTTGTTATCATGTTTTCTACTAATCTTTTTTTGATACCAACTGTAAGAACCAGACCCCAGTTTCCCGGAGCAGGCGAATTATTTTATTATATTGGAATATAGACCGCAAATATGCATCAAGAAGGACTAAGTAGTTTTGTAGATTTGGAAACAAGATATATACCTATGTTCAAAATTACAACTGGAAATGAAATATAAAAAATATGTTTTTCTAGGAACATCCACATCCATAAGTTTACCCTTTCATGTTAATCATAATAATCCTCTTCAGGTCCTGAGAAAATTAAAAATAAGAAATGGGTGAGCTCAAATGCTCTATAAGGTTAAGCAATATAGCGAATGATATCCTAAAAACAATATTTTTTCATAGTTAATAACTAATAAAAATTCCGTAAAAAAATAAAATTGAACACATTATTTAGGGAATAAGAGATGAACAAATAATGGCTTAATAAAACATAATCATGGGTATTCATTTAGTTAAATAACCACATGAACTATCAATATTTTTTTTCATAATGATGGGATGAATAGTGAGGGACATTATAACCATATTTTCAAGGCCACGTTCCAAGACCACAAATACCCATTTTTTCAAGGCCTCATTCCAAGATCATATATTGTCTCATGAGACCTATCGATACATCGAGGGGATATAGAGGCCCCCACTAGAAATGTACTAAGTCCAATGCATTCCTAATATGAATAGGGATAAATAGAAACAATAGATACATTTATATTGAAACAAACATATGAAATGTAAATAACATTCCCAGAACATTATGCTTATACACTCACCATTCGATGAAAATTGGTGAATGGTTTTAATATCGAAAATCCACAGTCAAACAAATCATAAACCATTATTTATTATATGGTAGATGATATCATAAAATATTAATTCCAACAATATATAATATTCAACATTATTGTTGAAATTGATGAAGACACTCTTATAAAATCATCATTTAATTATTTAGATAAAAAATATTTTACTTTGAAAGGAAGTGTTATTTTTGAAAAAACATTTTATAAATCTAGAATTGTAGAAGGTTGTTATTTTCATAATTAAATTATTGATTTTACAAAGATAATGGTTTCCAAATCATTTCATATAGCTCCCTTTAAATTTGATATGAATTTGAGAAATTCCCTTGAATCAGGCTTGTATTTTCGGAAGGATTTTTAAATGATCCTTTTAAAACAAATAAATTCCACTAAATGAAAGTAGGATTTCTATTTGTAAACATATATAAATCATTATCCAAGAATATATAAGGATTGCATATGAATAAATGAAAATTTAATTGATTTCTGATGAGAGTAAGAGTAACCTAAATAGAAGAGGAGGATTGGGTAGAAACACCTTAGGAAAATCAGGAAACCAAACGACGTCACATAAAATTTCATAAAATATTTTGATGAAAGAAAATAGGGTATATACTCATTGTTTCATAATATGTATAGTAATGGGATTATTTAATGACATATCCCAATGTAGTCCAATTGAAATTAAAATTAATAACATAAAATGAATGCTTGAAAAAGAGAAGGGTGGTAGATTCACTTACCTTGTAGTGTAACTACTAAAACATGATAGTCGGGACCATGGGGGAATGAGGACACCTTTGGATAAATCCTAGGGAGGTATAACTACAAGATAATTTAGGAGGATAAATTTTGAATGAATAAAAATGGTGGAATGAGTGGGTATTTATTGTAAATGAGAGGGAGTTTATTATTAATTTCAAAGGACACCTCATTAGTAGTTAATGAAGAACCACAAGATTGACCATGGTATTTTCCCATGGTATTAGAAACTTGTAAAACCTCATATAATATATCAATATACACAATATGACTTGAATTTTATATTAAATATTTCCTAATTCTGATGTCTTCAAACATATCAAAACTGAAAACTGTATTTTTACTATTCAAGGAAAATACAAGTACATTTTCAAATTCCCAAAAATTCACCAAATCCATTTTTTGATGCGTCAAAGTACCGAATGAAATCCAATTTTTTTTAAAAAAAATTATAAATATTTTTAATTTAATTTTTTAATAAAATCATTATTTATTCAAAAAACATTAAAATTATAACTATTTTTATAACACCTTGGGAAATTAATCAAGGTACCATAAAATTATCTTATAACAATCAATACAAATAAAGTGACTTATACCAATATAAATTTTGTATCAAATAATATATTTTTTGTTATAAATTAGTAATTCCAACAAATATTAAGTTTTGTTGGTATTAATTTCATGTAAAAATGATTTTTTAACAGTATATATATATGTTGATATTAATCATTTTATACCAAAAAATATTTTCCTAAAATTAAAATATGTTGAATCATTATACAAATAGTAACAATTGTTTTACCAAAAAATTAATCTATTATTATATATTATAATTACTAGTAAATATTTTACCATTTTAAAAAAATATTACCATAAATTATTCAACAATAATTATTATTTTACCAAATTGAAAATATTTATTAAAAATTTGGCATCAACACATTATTTTTTCAATAATTTTTTTATATACACAGTTAAAATATGAATAATTTAATTATAATTATATGTTTTTTTATAAATAAATTTTATATCTTTATAAAAAATATAATTTTTTTATTAATGATAAATCTTGTTCAAGATTCTAATTTTCTTCTTGAAAACCCTAATCTCAATCATCCTCTACAGCATTCCATCAACCTACATTCCCCATATCATCTTATGCAACCTCACCCAAATCTTCATCCACTTGTGCATGAGCTTCCTTCACCATGATCCAGCACCTGAGGCCTTGAACGAAGTAATGTCGTTGATGATTGTGCGAGATCATCACCAAAGTAGAATTCCAGGATAAGAAATGCTATATTCATTCGAGATGAAGATGAATGAGGCTGTCGCCTGTCCAGATTTTTCATCGTAGTGATGAAGATGTCGCAAAGAAGTGCTATCTATGATTGGAAGGGGCCAACAAAAGCTGATGAAGGAAATCTGCTAGTCGAGGGAAGCAGTTCATGCTATGGAAAGATCAGAATGCACACTACCCCCATTTGGGATATTTGGTATCACCAGGGGAACTTCGATGAACAGGAAAGACCACGTCCTTGCGTTCATCATACAAGGCCATGAGAGGAGACCTGATGCACGAATGTGACCTCGGGATGAGCATCTGAGTACAGGGGTGTGACCACCTTGTATATGATTTTTAAATTTATTTACATTTGTAATTTATTTTTTGGTGTTCTGTTTATAAATTTTATTTTTCTTGTTTTGTGTAGATTATGGTGAAGAGTTGTATCCTTGGAATTTCTCTTCTACATCGGTGGAACATGATGAAAGTGTTCCTGCTACCAATTAACGTGATTTTTCTGCCTTTGTGAGTAAGAACATGTTCCGAGTATGTGAGTGTTCTTTCTGACTTTTTGAGTATGTGTTATCATCTAAAATAACATATCTGTATCTGTGTTATCATCTGTGAGTTTATTATGGACAAATTGATTTTATTATGCACTACCTGCTTTTATGTATCATTCCATTTGTATATGAATGCATGGTCCCAATATAGTTCAATCACATTCTTCTATGATGTTGAAGGGATGCTTTGAATGATGGTATTTGATGTAGTGATGCTTCAGTACTACCTTCATATTTTTTGAGCTGCTTAGTGTAGCCTGAGATTTTACTTGTGGCATTGGATAGTGATCTCACAATATTAGGTAAGGGAGTTGAAGGATCATAACCAGTGAGCAGCATCAATATGATGATCAGCATGATGAGGGTGACTGAGCAAGTCATTGATGTCAGTAGAATTAAATGACTATTGATTTTCATATATGGGGTCCCTGGGAAAGAAAACACTACGAATATTTATGGTATTATTTAGTGCTGCAATTGTTGTTTCTAGATTTTTTAGAAAAGGTGATCCTGCATAATTATTCGTTAAGAAGCAGACTGATTATGATTTTTAAAATGTCATTTTTAAGGGTTTTTTTGATAAAAAATTGATTAGTTATACTTTTCATTTTGGATCTTCACAGGCTTAACTGGAATCCTGAACTAACTTCTCTGCAGGGAATGAGTCAACCACCACATGAGGATGATGCAATAGATAAATCTCTATGAAGTGTAGTAAAATATCACAGGGGTACTGATGTATATTATGCTTCAAGGAGGTATGATATTTATTAATTCTATGATGTGTTGTGGAACTACAAAAGTAAGACTACAGGGTGAGGCTTGACAAATCTGGTATGAATAGTCCTATAATGAAGCTGGTTGGTATGCATTAAGGTGTAGGTGCATTGAAGTTGGAGGCAAAAACAGATCATGCAAAAACAAATCAAACTCTTTCAATCTTTGACAGTAGTTGGTAATGAAGGTACATCTATTGTTATTTTTATTTTTATATCATGTGTTATCATTTAAATTTGTTGTGGTCTCGAGATATCTTCTGTTAATATAGTCACATGTTAGATAATATTGTTATTTTTATATGTTGTGTTGTCATATTAATTTGGTGTGGTCACTGGATATCTACTATTAATGTGGTCACTTGTAATTGTTTTTGGCAGTTATTGGTTCTAGTCATTTTTCTATTGTTGTGCTCACTGGTTTATTTTATATCACGCGTTATGAAAATAGTTTTGGTCATTGGTTATATATTCTTATTGTGGTCTGGAGGGATAATCTTATAGTTTTTTGTGGTATTTTGTTAGATTATTATATGGTAGTTGTTTCAACTAGTTAGATTATCCTCTTTTTGTGGTCAATAGATGATATTTTTATATCATGCATTATTGTTCTTATGTCGTGCATTTAAAGGAAAACTATTTCCTAATTGTTGTGTTTGTGTGATCAGAATGTAGATTGTGGTTGTGCATGTCTAATGTATAGGGAGCTGGGATAGGTTCTTCTTCAAGCATAGAAAGGTGGTCCACTACAATCCAAGGGATGATGGTGATGTTTTCCATGTCCCAACCCAGTACAGTAAATGATAGCTTATGTGAATTGATGAGGATTCCATGACAGTGTCATCTAATGTTTGGGAGAATGTGATTGTTGACAAAGTTTCATTGAGTTCCATGTAAATTCTCTTAGTGGTTGAACATGTTTGCAATATGTTTCTTAGAGCTTTTTGTCTTTTCATGAAGTTTGAACATGTTTTTAAATTATATTTGAATATGTTTTTTCAAATAATGACTCGGTTTTTTAGTGTTCTATATAAGCTAATTTTGTAATTATTATATAATAAAAAGAATAAAAAGAATAATATATTATATATGATTATATTAATAACTATAATATAAAATTTTAACAAAAAAGTCTGGAATATCAACATTTATAATATAATTCACAAATAAATATTGATATTTGGTTTTGTTTATAATTGTCAATAATATTACCACCAGATTTATTAGTCATATTAATATGTTACTAAACAGTTTAACCAATATATATTTTATCTGTGGTTATTATTATAATTTTAACAGAATGATTTTATCTGTCGCAATAACATTTAGTGAAAGTGTTTTTACCGACAGTTTATTGACAGGGACATATGTGTTGGTAAAATGTTTTACCAACAGATAATGTACTTTTACCAATAGATATTCTCCTATGAAAAAAGTGAAATATTTTGTAGTGAATAAGAGAATAAAGTAACAATTTATGTCTATATTTTATGAATAATAAATTTCCTTTATAAATTATTAAATTAATCTTAATATTTTAATTAAAATCTTTATGATGTATACAAATCCACTACTTATACTATGATCATTTTTTCACTTATAAGACGTAAAAATTGTATTTGTACACTAATGGGTGTTGATTATATTTTCATGGATAATTTACTAATAACTAATATTTATAAGTGTAACATTACTATACATAAGGTTATGTCACTATTCATAAGGTCATGTTACTTTTAATTAAAAATTATGTGTTTCTTATCAAACTATAAATATCATACTAACAACAAAATTCTATGTATATTTTATGAAATTCAAATCACAGTGGTGGAAGATTATGTTTAATAACTAGGTTTTCAAAAAGTGGTGTTTGTAGAGATTTAGTGTTTGATGAATTCAATATTAAATTTATTTTCTAAGTCTTTGAGTGTTAAGATAATACATGAAATCATAACATCGGAATAAGACATGGAATGTTCGATGGCATAGAAGCATATAAAATGATTTCTATTGTTTTCAAGGATTTTTCATGGAAATAATAGTAGTATAGGTTTACTCCACTTACCATATTAGTAGTCATTGTTCACCCCCATGACTATCTTAGTAGTCAGGGATCACTCCAAATATCATCTTAGTAGAAAAATTCCATTATTGAACTAAGTTCACTATCTATTCCATCCATGTCTATCACAAGGTATATAAAAATTTACCTCATCGATTACATGGAGATATATATCCCACCCATCTCATAATGAAATCATACATACATGGTAGTAATTTCATAAACAATAAAATTGTAACCCATGAAGTGAAAAGGGTATCCTAAACCCATCATTAAATTACACCATGTAAAAAAGGGATATGTTTCATTATAAGTTAAACAAAGAATACCCTATGAAAAGAATCTTGTATCATAATAATATAACCTATACAAGATAATTGTGTTTCGTAAACATATAACCCATGAATGAGAAACTGGTTTCATAATCATCATTTAGTAAAAACATAAACCAATCAGAGAAAGAATATTAATGAATAATATGGATTATATCCCCAAAATAAAGCATGATTAACACATATATATTTAATCATAGATGGAAAATAACATTTAAATATCATTAAAAAAATAGTATTGATGAAAATATTCAATCAACAATAAATAAAATATTTCATTACAAAACCATATAAATATCATTTTTATTTATAATAAAGAAACTTTTTAATAATTTTGGAAAAGCAATTCATTGAAATCTTATAAATAAATCTTGAAATATATTTGAAAACATCTTCCTTGAAAAATTATAATGGATTTCTGAAAACACATTGATTTTTTTAATTATAAATACATTCAATGAAAATTAAGAAAACATGATAACATTTGGAAATTATTTTTCATTGAAAATACATTCAAAATATATAAATAATGATCGAAAAAATTATAAAAACCATTTTCCATGAAAATATTTTAAAACATATAATAAAATATTGAAAATCATTTGGAACACATTTTTCAATAAAAATTTATAAATGTACCCTGAATAATTTTTAAAACAAAATTACCTCAAAAATTAAAAAAAAGAAATATTAAAATAGTTAAAACAGTTCATAAACATAAAAAATTTGAAAAGCTTTTTATAAATCGTGTTTATAAAATTAAAACAATTTTTGATCGTAAGGATGGATAAATTCATATTTTCTTACCAAAAAATTTATTAATTATCTTATGAACAAAATAGTAGGAAAATGGTACTAATAAATGATTATATATTGAATAAAAAACAATAATAAAATTCATCATCGATATTGAGATATGGATAATAATATTTCATCAATGGAAGCATGATCATAAAGAATCCAAATAATCAATGAGTTCATAAAAATAAAAAAATCACATTTATATCATTGACTCATAATCCACATGAGAGAATAAAATTACATGAAGCTTAAAATTACATGAAAATAGTTATATTTATGTTATAACTTTTCAAAGAGATGTATATATGCACTATATAAAAATATAGGGGCATAACATGGAATGTTTATTGAAGAATGATGATTAAGAGAACAATTACATTATATATTTTCTATATTTAGATCCATAAACTCCACGAATGATATATCATAAAAATTGTATTCAAATACTGAAAAATTTAAGTATAAGAATCATATAATACATTCATGGGATGCATATACATAACAAAAAATAAATGTGTGGTAAATAATGCATAAGTCTCATATAAATAATAGTGAGTTGAGAAAACTCATACCTTTATTCTTGAATGTAATAATACAAGTTCAACCCTCTTATATAATAAATATTATTTTATAATAAATATACCATAAAACCATTTAGTTTTATATAATACCATATATTATTTTATTATGGCTTTATATTACATGATAATTAACAATTATATGTTAATGATACATTTTGGGAAATATCTTCTTATTTTTCTTAAATGTCTTCACATATTATTAGTAGTCCTCAAACATAGATCATGGTTTAATTATTTAGATAATGTAACAAAATTATATAAAAATATCTTAAATACAATATATAAATATTGATAATAATCAATAAATGATAAAAATATGAAATAGAATACATTATTTATAGAGACAGTATGCCATACATACGCATGAACGTTGTTTCCATTTTCTTATCATATTTAAAGAAAGTAACTGAAATATATGTTTATATATATTGTCATTATTTTATTATTATATTATATATATCATATAATTTTACTATTCCCATCCTTAATACATTCCATGTAAAATTTGATTGAATCACATCACTCTGAGGGGGCGGTAGTCCACACATGCACATACAAAGCTATTTTATTTACAAAAACTATAAAGTGTGAAGGTATGTTTTATATATAAATTATTGAAATAAAAGGAAATAATGCATATCATATATATCATCTAAAACAGAATTAACATCATTATTCCCAACTTTAAAATGTGTAAATGAAATAAATAAGCGCCATCGATTCACAAGGAGATAGTCTTCTTTACACATTAATGATGATTGCATATATGATTTGATGGAAATGTGTGTGAGGGTATGTCTAAACCATATAATAAAAAATCTAATTATATTTATTATATTTAGTTTTTTATATAATGAAATAAATAGAATATTTTATTTCATGGATAATGAAAATAAATCGATGGATATTATGAAAGGATTGTATCGTTACTTTGTGCAACTAATCATAGATTTCACCAAAAGGAATCCATGGACGGATTTCTGTCGAAAATGTAGCTACATGAATGATGGGAGGGTGTTTTGGGAGGATTTTTCTTAGGTTTTGTTTGATCCAAATTAGATTAATAGTAGTGAGAATGTATGGGGGTATATTTTTATAGTAAAAGAGGAGTGATATTCATGTAAATTTGAATAGGTAAACTCTATTAAAAGGTCTCCCTTACACCATCTTCCAAATATAATTTTTTATTTTCGATCCAAGAGAGTCTTTACAATAAATATTTCCATCCAATGGATTTTTGAAATGTTTCATGGTTATTTGTGCCGTCAAATTATTTTTTAACAACAAATTAATCTGATTCTACTTTAAATATTTTAATTAATTTTAATTACATTCACTAATTATTTTGATCAAAAAAATTAAACTTATTTGAAATTATAAATTATCATGATTCCAAATAATAAATATATTATTAAAAATTAAAATCATAGAAGTTTCATATATTAATTTATTATTAATCTCACATATGCGATGAAACAAATATTTTTGATAGAAAACATTTCTAAAGGATTGAAAGTTTTTTAAATAAAATTTCATTTGGAATTGTTTCAAATGACCTAAATTGATTAATTTAGGTTTATTTTTAATAATTATACTTTAAAAAATTATATATAATTTATCATTATTAAAAAAAGTTTTGAAAATTTATTTTTCAGTTAAAAACCATGGTTTTCAATTATTCTTAAAAAAATTAAACTTCATAGAAAAATAAAAAAATGAATCTAAAGTAAACATTGATATTAAAATTTCAAATATGACGTATATTTTTCCATATTTCTATTATATGAGTTTAAATAATTATATTGACCATCTGTTCACCATTAAAATGCGTTAAAATTAATTATTAGACAACACATCTTTTTATGTATAAAAATGGTTTTATTCTCAACTCTTGTCTTGAAAACAGATAAGAATAGTTTTAATAAATATTTAATTAAAATAAATTTTATATTTTTTTTATTAAAGTAATATTTTAAAAATTATTTGATTTTAGAAATATAGTTTTCCAAAAAAATATTTTTTATATTTTCAAAAGGGTTTTATTTTAATTTCTAGTTAGTTGGCCACAAAATAAATCTTCTTATATAAATTTTTATACCACATATTCAAAATTAAATTAAACCCAATAATTGCTATCATTCCAATGGATAGGTGGAGACTATAATAATAATTTATTACTAATATTAATAACACATTGTAGTTTAATAAAATAAGGTATTTCTTATAACATATGTTTTTGAATGAACTTGTAATTATGTGTAACACATACCAAACAATGTGTTGTGTATACCATAAGATATTCTATGGGTTGGGGGTAGTGCAACAGAAAAATGGTGTTTCTATGAAATGAAAAAAACACATTTCTTTCTAATAACACAATTTTCAGTCAATGTTGCATGAAATTCATAATATCATAATGATTAAATTATTTCTAGATAAAATTCACAAAAACTCAGGGTGTTACAAAAAATGATATTTTTGGAATTATTTTATATTTACATTTTATTTTTTTTACTTTTTGGGAATTTTTATGAATGAAATTATTTTTCCAAAATTTCTAAATGATATGAGGATAATTTATTTTTAATGGCACACGTATGTGAGGGTGATAATGGGTGGGGTCCTATATAACCTATTAATGCATTTTCTGTGGTTCCATATCATATGTGATGATGAAATATTGTGTGGATGAGATGAATGGTGATTTTTTCAAATGTTTTTTTTGTGAATGAGATGTCGATAGATTATATCTTTTTTTTGTTACTTATATATGTGAGTCGTTGTTTTCATGTTTCTTGCGTAAGTAAGGTATAAGAATTCTCTGTTTAGAAGTAGTTTTTCTGTGTGATACGAAAATGTTTTTTCCCTTGATTTTATGTGCTTATGATTTTGAAAATTTTCTATATTATTCTAGAAGTCAATGAAAATTATCAATATTCATTTAATTTTCATGAAATTCCATGTTTTCATGATTTTCCATTATTTTTGATGTATTCAACAACTTTTTGTCATGATTCTGTCATATTACTATTGGGAAATTCTTTGAGAAATTTCATATATTTTATGCTTCCTTGATGGTATTTCAAGGATATTTTATACTCTAACATGATTCGGGATAACCATAAATGGTACTTTTTTTATTTTTATGAGATTTATTTCTTCTAATAATTATCCATTGTGTCATGAAATGTTTTTCCCTTATAATATTTATAAGAATACCCATTCCTTATTTTTATAAACATTTTATTAGTTAAATGATTGTATAATTTGATATATATTGTGAAATGTTTATAGGAACATGATTGTGAATAAATATTGGATTTATTGTAATATAAAATATTTTTTTATCTATTACACAAGACTCTAAACCATTATGTACTTTGGATAGACATCTTTTTATGAGAAAAATTATTTAAATCATGGGTTTATTATAATATTTATGAAATATTTATCTTGGTTCTATATATATAGAATTAGATGAGGGTTTATATATATTGGATATCATATTATAAATTTTATGAAATAATTTTAATTTCTTCAGTTTTAGGTTATGAAGGAATTTTGTGAACAGCTTTTTGATAATCCCATTCATATGAGCTTTCATAGAGTATGTATTATGTTTTTTGTAAAAATAACATCTTTTTCAATCTAATAGAATGTTGAAATTGTTCTACAATAGCTGAATGTTGGGGAAATAACCATTAAAGTCAATGGTTGATTATGTCTCTGTCATTATTTTAGTTCATAGTGAATGGGCCCTTTTAGGCCAAATATATAGAAACTACCAAGGGGTATTATTTGGTTTATTAAAATATTTTTTAAGATCAATTTAAATTCATTTTAATTCTTATAACTAGTCTGGCTCAAAATAGTATTAAATTATTTTTTAAAGATTTCCTATAGTGAGTTATAGGTAAACCCAATTATGTCATATTTCAAAATGAAGATGTCATTGGAGATGAGTCAATTTCATTGTTCCTCTCATATTCAGTTTTTATGTTATCAGAACAATTTTTTATTTATAGTTTAACTGAAATTAGAGCACTAATAAGAAGCAGATAAATCAATATATATGGAAACCCATATATCGCAATACAAAATAAAGGATCATACATACATTTTTGAGTCATTATTTATTCTTATTTTGAAATAAATTTTTTTACAGTCATACCTATGGTGGTATGGTATATATAATAAATTTTTTTAAACCATTGTGGTCACTAATAATAAAATAGTTGAATTAATTTAATTGGTGAAATTTTGGTCAATTCTAAATGTTATTGAGGAAAATATAAACTTATTAAGTATTGTACATCAATAATATTTTATTAAGGGTTTGTAAGTATGTATTTAATGGTAACAATAATATTAAAAGTTTCCTTATTGTTAAGTTTTTTTTGGAGAAAAAATTTGAATAACACGTGATTAATGTATAGATATATCTTATAATTAAACAATTATTAAGGGATTAATTTTGATAGAAGTAAGAAAAATTGTATTTTTATCATATGGATCTGTAGTTGAATCCTCATATTTATGGAGGATACACATATTTGGGGATTATGATAACTATATAAGATACTATTTTATTCTATGGCTGAGTGATTAATACCATATAATGATTGCATATAATGATTATTTTTAGTGAAATGTTAATTTTGGTTATATTTTATGGTGATTATGAATATTTTGAAATGGTGTATTTATAAAAATTTAGGATTTTGGAATATACATACCTGGACATATTATTGTTTAATGTTTTTTTGGGGAAAAATAAATGTTGAAATATACAGTATTATATTATGATATATAAATACCATTATTTTTCATGTCATTATTAATAATAATCCTTAATATTTTTCAAAATAATGAGGAATAAATATACATTTAGTACTATAATGTAATGAAATTAGATTTTAGATCCATTAAAATGTAATACTGTGGTTGATGAAATTTTTTTCACCCAACACCCAAAATAAAAAATCTATAACATATTATAATAATATTATTAATTAATCGAATATGTTGTTTAACTAAAAATTAATAACATTAGATGTTATATTATTAATATGAGTTAATGTTGATAATTGGTAATTTTATTAAAATGAATTTTATCATTATATGTTATTTTTTCATTAAAATAAAAATAAGAAAATAATTATTTATAACAAATAAACATCATTTTATTATTTATCATATAAAAATATAATTTTTCTGAATTCTTGAAGAATTTTTTTAAAATAAATATTTTTACTTCAAAAATGTGTGATTTACCAAAGATATAATTTGTAGGATCTCAAGACTATATATGAATAAAAAATATTTAAAACTCATTAATTTGATGACCAACAATTTGTATTTCAATATTCTATTTTTTACCTAGAAAATCAATGCCAACAAATATTATAACTAAAGTATAATGATAAAGTAATATTAAAATTGTTTTTTATATTCTATTTAAATCATGTGTTTTGAATGTGAGTATTGGTTTTGGATTTATTGTAAATTCTAATATATTTTAATTTATTCAAAAATATATTATTTTAAAATCATAAACTATGATATAATTACCATACATTTATTTTTTAAATATTAACCAAATTTTTTTCCAAAAAATAGTTTTACACATATATGTGTCATTAATTTTAAATTAACTTTTCATCCCCATAGAAATTCTTTTTGATAACATGTTTTTTGAATATTTTAATGATAATAATCAAATATTATTGGAAGGTAAATTTAAATTTCTTATTTACATGAATTTAATTACCATGGATAAAAATTTATTATTATGGTAAATGTTAAGGGGAGAAACTGAGTTTCACCTTTGTAAAACAATTTAAACATTTTAAAAAACTAATTAAACTAAATTTTTGTGATTTTTCATGACCAAAGAAATTATTACCCTACAAATTTTAAACTTTTGATTACTCAGTACCTTGAAAATTAAATTTCATTATAGAAAATTGTAAAGGAGTTTCCATAAGCTACCTAACATTCAATAATTAAACCATACCACCTCCACATTTCATAGATATAATTCAACATCACATTAATCATTGTAAATATTTTATTTTTATTTACCTATATGCACCTATCACGAAAATATTCCCTTACACACCCATATATAGCCTTTCTGCATCAATTTTACCAATACTTCTAAGGAAAGATGAAGTCTTAAATGTAAGTATTATCTATATCATAAGTTTATTATTAATATTACTCATAAAAATTCCACATCAATATAATAGAATAAGTAAATTATTATTATTATTATTATATGTAGTTATATTTATTTTAAATCCATTAATTGTAAATTTTCATCCAAATAAAATATTAATAGAACATCAATCAAGAGAGTGTGTGGACTACTTCCTCCACAAAGAATCATTTTTACATTTTTATAGATTATTATTCATCATCTTAAAATCATGAAATATGATTCATAATCAAAAAATAAATAGTATAATATAATTATTATTTTAGTATATTTTTATTATGTTAAAATAAACTCCTCTACAACCATATTCACCCATCAAGATAAATCTTCTTTATGTTTGGGTTGGTTTAACTACCTACATTAATGATGATTTAAAATCAAATCAGGTATGAATCTAAGAAACTACATATATATGTTATTATAGTTTAAAATTAAAATATATAGAATTTAATGGTCTTTTAAAATGTTATATATTTTATATATTTTGTTTATAATAAATCATATTTCACTACAAAAAATTACTAAAATAAACTGCTATTAATTTGGTTTCCAACTAACATAACCAAACACATATAGAAATATATTGGAAAATTATTACTCAATATCAATTATATATTAAATAATAAGAAATGATATATCAATTATTAATTTGATATCAAAATAATATTATGAGTTTTGTGGGCTCAAAATTGAATGACTTATTTCATGTTTATGTTTTACCCCATGTTTACTTTTAAATGTTTTCAATACATAACAGTTGTAATTTTTTGTCATGATCCTCTTATATTTATTGATAGTAACAAATATATTAAAATCCATTGGGATTGTATTCAAAATATTCAAATGGTTTAAGTAGTTTTCATGACTCAAATATCTTCTCTAAGTTATAATCAATCATTTTAAACTATTATCATTCAATTTTTATCTCTTATAACCAACAAGTTTCTTTATTATGTAGTTACACATTATTTATTGGGAAATAATTATTCCAACTAATATATTATTATTTTATTATTTTATTTCATCATGAAATCCCATTTTTTATGAACAATAGTGTTTTCAATCGATTTTTTTTAGTATCCACATTTTTACTTCCCACCAATTTTCTCCTTTACCTAGTAAAAACTCAAATTGTTTTAAAAAATTCATTTTAATATAAATTTTTAATGAACATTATAATGATATTTGATTTCAAAAAGGTTATTTAAAATGATCAAAATAGTTTTCAGCCATTAAAAATAAGATTTTTTATCATCCACTAAAGAAATTCCAATATTATATGCCTTTAGAAGGATCATTTATTTTTAACCACTTATTATATGTTTTTTCTAAAGTAATCACTTCTTCATGATAAATTGTTTCATTGTACATAAGTTTTTTAAAATATTTTATGAAATATTTTATATTCAATTATATTTCCCCTCCAATTTTTATCATTCATGAATTTATGTTTTTATTACCCTCCATATATTATTATGATTTGAAATATTTGGGGAGGGGAATTTTATCATATAATATATAACTTTTTTTAGTTGGTGTATTTAGAATGTTTTTGAAACCAATACATTTTTAATGGGTTCTCAAATAGATGGTAATGATTTATTTTAAATGGTACACATACATACAGATGATAATGGTAGGGGTTTTATTTCACCCTACAATGCACTGGTTATGGTTCGATATTTCATGATATGAGGAAATTTTTTATAAATGAGACGAAATAATATGTTTTTAGTAGTATTTTGTTTGAATGAAGAGTTAGAATATTTTTTCACTATGTTTTAATGAGATATAAAAATAATTATTAATATATTTTTTGTGTGAATGAGATGCAAGAATCGTTGTTCAAAAAATATTTGTGTTAATGTGATATGGAAATCTTTATTCACAATAGTTTCTATTATTATTATTGTGCTACATTTTCGATGTGTTCACAAAGTTATTCCAATTTTTTAAGATGGGATTCATTTCCATGATATTCCTTGTATTCATGGAAATGTATTACATTAAATGTGTTACACTTAGTTATGTCAGGCTCAAATATTATATGACCATTGATTTATTCATTGAGAAGGGTAATATAATTTTTCATTACTTGTTGATATTTATAAGATCATAAATACTCTAACATGTTTCATGATTATCATCTAAGGACATTTGATCTTTTATTATGATATTTATGCATTACTAACAATTTTATTAATTTTATGATACTTTCTCATACTTAGAATCTTATATATTATCTATTTTTTGTTTCCAAAACTGTGTTTATAATGCTGATTATAGAACTTGAGATATCCTGAAAAGGTTCTATAGGATCAGGATTTTGAGGGACTGTTGAATGTGTTGTAAAATGATATGTTTAATTTTCTAATCTCTATGAAAATAAACCATTATGTTCTATGGTTATTCAACTATTTATTAGTTTTCTTTTTTTAAATATTAAGATTAATGTATTATTTATGTAATTCTTTTCTAAGGTCACCACACTCATCTTGGGTCACACTATGGCCTCGCTCTGGTGACACAGTGGTACCACCTATGAATGGGTTTGATGCCATGCCATTTCACCCCTACATCACAGTTAAAACCATCTAGGATGCATTGGGAGTAATCATACTCACATTATCCTTCTATGTTTAATCCCCATATCACTATTTTTTGCCACACCTACTACATTGTGGCACCCATGCATTACTCTATTAAGTCCAACCTTCACCAAACCTCTACTTAAAGGCCATATATACCCAACTCTAACACTCACCTAATCACTCAAATATCTAAATTGTCTATTTTCCATATCCAAAAATATATTTGTAAAATTATCCAACTATTAGATTCATAATATGAGTGGTAGTCTCCCTAACATCTAATATTGTTAGAGTAAATATCAAATTCTATATTGAAAATGATGAACAAACATTTCCAAGTAATTACATCATATTTTCCCTAAAAATAGAAAAAAAATATTTATTTTAATAAAATTCATTTTCTTAAGATAATAATAAGAATCAATGTGTGGTTTTATAGTAATTATGGTGCGATTTTTGGATATTTTTCTAGAGATTCATGTTACATTTCTCAATAACTTATCAAGAATTTGGATAAAAAAAATAATATTGGTTGATGGATTGTACATTTTAATTATGATTATAAATTTATTCACTAATGTATATTGGAAATGATACATAATATTTTATTTTATGCACCATAGAATATGCCATTGAGTAGCATCACAATATTAATAAAATTATGATGTGAATTTATTAAACATTGGGTCATGAGGTGTCATTCGATTAAAACATACAATTATAGTGAATAATGAGAAGACACTAAAGTGAATACAGTATTTGGGGGTTCATTGGGGGAATATAATTGAACTTTCTCATATCCATGTGGGATTGTTTTCATGGATTTTTAGTTATTACATCATGATATTTACTAATAAATTCTCTTAGTTTTTTGATATATTTTTAATGTTTCTAGAATATGGTCATTTTTGGATGATGTATTTTTCATCAAACAATCTTCATTAGAAATATATAAAATGAATTTATATTTTATATTTTTAATTAAATACGAATGTAATTATAATAAAACAAATTATCATATTATTCTAATTTATATTCATATTAGTCTCGTTATTATAAAATAAAAGAAAAAATCACTTCTTCACACTATTATTTTATAAAAAATATATTAAATAAACCAAATTTCAATTAATAAATATTTATATATTATGTCTTTTTCTCCCTCAAACACAGAAATAATTCCATGTCACCATGAAATTACTCTAAAAAATATCGCTTTTAAAATTTTATTTTCATCCCAAGTTAGAAAACAATGATTCATTGAACATGGTTATTTAAAAAATTAAATAGGTATCAATACTAAGATTTCATTAAAAAATATAATTCCATTAATTCAACATTCACACACACTACTATTTTCCATCCTCTACAGTAATTTAGATATGAAATTCAGAGACAACCACTATCCAATCTAATATTTTAATACATTATTAATAAAATCTATACACAGCCTAATTATGATTAAGAATTTAGTTGTTTTATTAAATTTTATTTTATTGTAAAAAAATATTGAATCAGTAAATTTTACCAAGAACTATACCATCCCAAATATGATACATGTAGAGACCCCAAACATGACATACATAGACATTACATTACTTTTTCAAAATACTTAATACATAACAAAGACAAACACTCAAGGACCGTAATAGTTTATTGTATTTGGAAACTCAGATCATAATCTTCTAATCATGGTGAAAGATCTTCAAAATATCCCATAAAGATCTTTCCATTTTTGTTTTCATACCTAAAACCTTTATTTATATCCTGGGGAAAAGAAAATACAAAAAGGGTGAGCTAAAATCCTCAGTAAGGGTAAACATAGAGAACATAAAACAATCTATAAGCATTTGAATGCAAAAACTGGAATATAAAATCTAAACATCAAAATCTTGAGCAAAGACATAAATCATGTAAGTAAGTAAGGAATATATCATAAAGGAACATCAATAATGATAAAATAGCTTGGGAAGAAATCAGGTAATTGTGGGAAACCATTAAGTACATGATATTATTTCTATAGTATACAAGACATTGCTTCCAAGACAATCTTAGTGGAAAAAGTACCTTTCTGAATCGAGTTCACTCCTCATTCCAGTCATGTATCACTGAACATGATTAACATACAATTCCAGCCATGTCTATCTCATTAGATATAAATCTTTACCCAATGAATTTTAGGGAGATATAGGTCCCACCCATCTAATAATGAAATCATTCTTACTAGTGCCACAAAAAAAACATAAATAATTCATCATAACTAACAGAATAAAATGGGGTTCATAAACATAATCCCATCATAACATAATCCATATAAAATAAATGGATATAATTTCATCATAATAATAATCAAAACATTCAAATAATAGAGGTATTATACTTGAAACATAAACATAATTAATAATGTCATCTTAGATGGAAAATAGTTTTGATAAAACACTTGAAATTAATTCTTGAGGAAAATATCCTTTCTTCTTCAAAATTATTTTCTTTGCACCAAATGCCATGAAATTTTAAAAGAAAAGGATTTTTTTGAAAATAATCATGAAATCTTGTAGAGTATGATTTATTAACAAAAGGCATTATGAACCCGTAAAAATCCGTTCAGGCCGTATAAGTTAAAGAAACATTATCCTCGTAATTTTGTCAGAAAAGTCAAAAAGTACCTTGTATGGTAAACAAAAGAAAGATTCCTTCCATACGATGTGGTAAAAGTAAAAAAGTGAAAAATTATTTTAAACATACATGGAAGAAAATTAAACATTTTATGAAAACATTTTGAGAACATATGGAAATGGATAATAAACATAACCCTAGAAAATACTTACGAATAAACAATCTCAGAAAAGAATGAGATTGGAATAATTATCCAATACAAAGCATTTTTTGTAAATAAAATAGATCACTTATGTGTATTCACTATAAGGACACATTAATAAACTATAAATACATGATAATATATAAAAATTCATTTCTCACAAAATCAAAGAACGACATAAATAAGAAAGAGAAGATCAACCCAAAGAACAGAAATTGGGTTAAGACGTTCCCTTACCTCGTATCCGACTCGACTCAATCGTTATTTGGCCTCCTGAATAATAAACCAAAGTTAATTTATAATTACATAAGAACATTTTTCAAGTTTATTATTCCTTTTATATCACTTATTACCATGTTATAAACATTATGTATCCATTTAAGTTAATAACGTTCGTTTTGTCGATATTTGGTACTTGAGTCAAAAAATGGACTTCTAATAATTACATTTTGTTCATGTGATAAAAGTTTCATTATATCCAAAATTATATTAATGATTTATATATCATATATATCATATATATCCAAAATATACATGTATTTATAATTTTACATAACATATGGAGGTATGAAATGAAATGCACTGTTCATGGAGACAGTAAGTCGTACGTACGCCTAAATGCTACATTCATTTCTATTTATTATTTTAATGAAATTATAAAATAATGATACATGGGTATATTATAATTCCTTTATAATATCATATGTAATATCATTAAATCCATCCTTTATACATCCCACATAAGGCATTAACGAATCATATCACTTTGAGGGGCGGTAGTCCGCATTTTCTCAAATGAGATTATCGTATTTACCCACTATGGAAACCTAAAAGGATTTATATAATTGGGAAGTAAAGAAGAATAAGGAAGTAATAAACATAATATATATCATATATAAATACATTTCCATCATAATGGCCACCATGAGAGGTGGTAGGAGAAAATCGAACAATCATGGTTTCTTGAGGCTTTAGTTTTCCATCCAGAGAAACATTATGTTCTTCATCCATTAGATGGAGGTGTGTGTAAGTGTAGATAGAATAATTCTCATAAAAACATCCAATAATATTTATTATACTAGTTTTTTTACAAAATAAATGATTAAAAAGATTTTAGGGGTTGGAGAAGTAGAATAAAAGAAAACAATTTAAGAGAAACATGTACCTTTAATTTGAGTAACATCCTTTGGTTTGAACCGAACGGACTTCTTGAAGTGCCTTCTTCCTACGGTAAGGCCTCTAGGGGGTGGAGAGAGAAGTAGGGAGGAGAATTGGTCATTGGTTGGATGAGCCAAATGGCTTGAGAGGTGTGAGGAATTGGATAGAAATGGTCTCCTTTTATAAGGGGGAGGAGGGGCTCTTTTGGAAACTGTGAAAATTTTATTTTATTATAAACTTATCTTCAGTTTCAAAAGATCCAAAAATCATTAAATATGAAGATAAGATGACTCATTGTAGAAATAAAATCATCCAATCAGAATTGGACAAGTTTTCGATAATATTTTAATCATTATAATCTTATTTATTTAAATCGTTTATTAATGAGGTAAAAACTGCATCATTATTGTGTCATAAATAATATAATTTATTTGATGTCTAAAAATTATAAAATAAAATACCATAATGTAGGAAATCTTTTTATCTTTCCAATTAATACTTATAGTCTAAAAGATAGTTTATATTACACCTTATAAAAATTAATTACTTAATGAGTTTTGTTAATATCAATTTTGTCTTTACATTAAATTAATAAATCCAAATTGTCATTATCACAACCAAGTGGCTTAATGGGGTCCCAAAATCGACCCAAGGATGCACATGGTCGGTCACCACTCATATAATAATGTTAGGACAAGTGTTAAGGTAATTTTGAATTTTTATAAAATTATTTTAACCTTGAATTACCCTATTTAACTTTAACCGCGGTAAATAAAAGTCAAAAGTTACTATTCACCAAAAATTATTTTTATCTTATTGAACCAAATTATAATTATTGATAAAAACCATGAATGTTGGATTTCTTAAATTAAATTCCCAGAAATTATAAAATTTCATTTAAATGAAAGAGTTAGTTTTTTAACTACCACTAAGTGGTTTCACTATCGATCAAAAATTAAAGTTTTTCAGAAAAATACCAAAAATTTAGCCTAAGATATATTTTCTATTCCGAATTCAAAAATGATGTCTATTTTTAAAAATTTTAAACATATAAGTGGTATTAATTAAATTTAAAATTAATTCTCGTTATCAAACCAAATAGCGTGTTTTTAAGAAACAATAACTATCAAAAGATCAACACTTGTTTACGTCCAAATTCAAAATAAAATTAATTCCAATGACCAAAATTGGATTAAATGGTAAAAATATATTATAATTATACATTAAAACCAATTAAAATGATAATTTGGCCATATAAATTATTACGATGAAAAAGATGTTTTTAATTAAAATATAGCGTGTTTTTTACTATTCATTAAAATATGAAAGTTATCAGAATAATATGAAAAATTTATCCAAATTAAATTTTTATATCCTGATTCCAAAGAAGAATTTTATTTTTGTCAAATTTTACTTATAAACATGTCAAATACTATATTCAATGTTGGTGCACCATCAAAAGGTGGAAAAACTGCATTTTTTGAAAAATACTTATTTAACATGTAAACTTTATTTAGTTCTCATACCATGTTCTAGAAAATATTTAAGATGAATAATAATGTTTTAAAATTAAAAATGTATTTAATAATATTCATAACGTCTAGTCCATAATAATATTATAACAATATATCGTTGTTTAGTGAAACACAGTATTGCGTACTACACACGCTATCGAGGAAGGTCGTGATTGCGTGTAATGCAAGCCAAGTTAGGGATGCATGTAGTGTAAGCTCCATTTGGTGTTTCATATAACATAATCAAAACTTATTTCATTTATACATTAAACAAAATCTATATTTCAGTTTGCGTAGAATAATTTCTACAAAATGAACATGAAAATGTGTGTAACACGAGCCAAGAATAGTGTTGAGTATACTGCAATCTAAAACGGTGTTGCGTATAGTACAATCTAATATTGGTTTAGTGTACACTAGAATACATCAAATAAATTAAAATAAAAATATCTCATAAAATCTCAGGGTGTTACATTCTACCCCCTAAAAATGAATTTCTCCCTGGAAATTCTTCGGAGTTATAAATCATTTACCAGTTGATAGTTTCTTTCATAGAAAACCACATTATAAAAAGGAATACTAAAACTTAATTTTAAAAAGTTAAGTATGAAATGTAATGGTTACCCAAATTAACTTATCATTGGGGTTTCACATAGAAGAACATAGGTGAAAATTTGGTCATGGAAGAGATATCTAAGCATCACGTTCTGATGGAGAGTGTTAGAGAACATGGCTATGAAAAAGCCTACAATCACAAAGCCATAAATTTTTACTGATCTAAGGTACCATCTGATTCATCAGATATGAGGGTAATAGGACAACATTTTTAGGTTTTCAAGATCATTTCACAAATGTTGAAGAATTTTTGAATTAAAATAAATACTTACTTGATTTTGGTAAAATCTCACTATTGTTCATGCCTTGAACAATTTCCACTTCATCTCTTAAAAAAATGAAGTTGAATTTGTCTTCCGTGAAGTGATAGCGGATCATGCGATAGAATTATAGGTCATTCCATCTGTCTCAAACATACGGTTAGCAATAGTTATATACATAAGTCCATTTATGGTGAGATTAATCGTATACGATTCAAAAAATGGACATATACTTCATCTATCATACCACATAATAAAATAAAAATAATTTCTACAAACCAGGGAATTCTTATAGGACAATGGTTATCGATAAAGGCCTGTCACACTTCGGTTGTGGGTTTGATTCCCGCAACCTTGTCCAACGCGACGGGTTGTCACTCGTCCAGCAGGTTGTCCCTTTTTCTAAAACTACGCTATTATAAAATTCCAGAAAAAATATCAAAAAAAAGGTTCTATCCTTAAACAATACTATCTTATGTCCAATATAATCTATTCCAATATTTAGGCTTATCCAAAATACTTCGGTCCAAGCTCATAGTATAAAGAAAATTATTACTTTGAAGGTCACATAACAAGCACGTGAATACCATCATTTATCCCCCATATATCATAAGATATATCTTTTGGTCACATTCCAAACATGTGTATACCTTAATCATGTATCCTTTTGAAACATGAATTAACATAGAACCTTAGTGAAAACATTAATTCTGTCAAAAGTTAACTCTTTCCACATACCAAAATCCCAAAATTTCTACATACTCAAACCATGATATCACTCTTCCTTTATATTAGTCATGAGCTCATGAATACTATTAAACATATTATTTTCACCTTATCCCTTCATTATTCCCATATCATTTACTTTCCAAAAATATCTGAATAACCTTTCATGGTTACTGACACCATTCAACATATAATTTCAAATACTTTTGGAAAAACAATAGTGTAACAATCCTTAGATGTGTCTTTATTCCATAGTACCATTACCTATACAATATAACTCTTGATAAACAAAAATCATTCCACTACCTTCTTAAACCATTGACCGATATTGAATAGTTCTTTCATCTCACATATCATTTATAGTCTCTTCATTATCTTCAACATAAATACTACCCATACGACCATGCTGATTCTCTTCTTGAGACTTTCCCTTAGGGCATTGGTTTGTATAATGCACATACATTCCACATTTAAAACATTTAATCGTTGATGTTGTAGAAATACCATTATCCTTGTCCATTGTGTTAACTAATCCTTTTCCATTACACTTACTGGATTTGTGTCCTTTTTTTCCACACCCAAAGCGTCTTCCAGTTCATTTGAAACATTCTTTTTAATGCCTCTTCCCACATGATTTACATGAGAGAAATAGAACTTTCTTTCCTCAATGATCATCATGAATCTCTATCTTTCTCTTATTAGTCGAGTTAGGAAACTTACCAAAGATGATATTATTTATCATATAATGAGATTTCTGATTAGGCATAATAACGATGTTTAGACTTCCAAATCCCATTTCATTTGGTTTCTCAGGAATAATATCATTCCACTGTCCATCATATCCTCCATTATCGTGAATCTTCATATTTTCATAAATTGATTAAAACCCAAAATGAATAATGTGAGAGGCAAAAATCATGCTAGGAAAACAACATAATAAAGGGGTAATACCTTTAATTTATGACATCTTAGGTTTAATTCTATGATCATTACTGTAATTCTAGGACTATAACCTATACGTATAGTTAACCTTAGAGGCATCCCTAGAGATACCTTATAAAAATATCTAGGAATTTCACTAAAGTTTCAGCACCCTAGTTTCCAAAGGTTAACTAAACATTTCCACTTATACAAACTGTAGAGACCCCAAACATGACGTACGTAGATATTACATTACTTATTCAGAATACATAATACATAACAAAAACAAAAACTCAAGGGCCGTAATAGTTTAGTGTCTTTGGAAACATGGAACATAATCTTCTAATCATGGTGAAAGTTCTTCAACATCTCCCATAAAGATTTTCCCCATTTTGTTTTCTTACCTAAAACCTTTATTTATATCCTGTGAAAAAAAACATAAAAAGGGTGAGCTAAAATTCTAAGTAAGGGTAAACATAGAGAACATAAAACAATCCATAAACATTTTATTGCAAAAACTTGAATATAAAATCTAAACATCAAAATCTTGAGCAAAGAAATAAATCGTGGAAGTACGTAAGGCATATATCTTAAAGGAACACCAATCATGATAAAATTTCATGGTAAGAAAACATGTAATTGTGGAAAACCATTAAGTACATGATATGATTTCCATAGTAGCCAAGGTATTGATGCCAAGACAAACTTAGTGGACAAAGTCCCTTTCTGAATCGAGTTCACTTCTCGTTCTGGTACTGTATCACTGAACCGGATTAACATACCATTCCAGCGATGTCTATATAATGAGATATAAATCGTTACCAAATGCATTGGAGGGAGATATAGGTCCCACCCATCTAATAATGAAATCATTCTTTCTTGTGCCACAAAATAAACATAAATCATTCATCATAACCAACAGAATAAAATGGGTTTCATAAACAGCATCCCATCATAACATAATCCATATAAAAAAATGGATATCATTTCATCATTATAATAATCAATCCATTTAAATAATTGAGACATTATACTTGAAACATAAACATACTGAATAATGTCATCTTTGATGGAAAATATTTTTGATAAAACACTTGAATTGAATTCTTGAGGAAAATATCCTTTCTTCTTCAAAATCATTTTCTTGGCACCAAATGCCATGAAATTTTAAAAGAAAGGGTTTATTTTTGAAAATAATCATGAAATATTGTAGAGTATGATTTATTAAGAAAAGGTATTATGAACCCGTAAAAATACGTTCATGCTGTATAAGTTAAAAAAATCATTCTCCTCAAACTTTTGTCGGAAAAGTCAAAAAGTACCTCTTATGGTAAACAAAAGAAAGATTCCTTCCACACGATGTGGTAAAAGTAAAAAAGGGAAAAAATTACTTTAAACATACATGGAATAAAATTAAACATTTTATGAAAACATTTTGAGAATATATGGACATGGATAATAAACATAACCCCAGTAAATACTTACAAATAAACAATCTCAGATAAGAATGAGATTGGAATAATTATACCATACAAAGCTATTTTTTTAAAATAAAATAGATCACTTATGTGTATTCACTATAAGGTCACATTAATAAACAATAAATACATGATAATATATAAAAATTGATTTCTCACATAATCCAAGAATGACAGAAATAAGAAAGAGAAGATCAACCCAAAGAACGGAAACTGGGATAAGATGTTCCCTTACCTCATATCTGACATGACTCGATTGTTATTTAGTCTCCTGAATAATAAACCAAAGTTAATATATACTTTAATAAGAATATTTTTCAAGTTTATTATTCCTTTTATATCACTTATTTCCATGTTATAAACATTATTTAACCATTTAAGTTAATAACGTTCATTTTGTCGATATTTGGTACTTGAGTCAAAAATGGACTTCTAATAATTACATTTTGTTCATGTGATAAAAGGTTCATTATATCCAAAATTATATTAATGATTTATATATCATATATATCATATATATCCAGAATATACATGTATTTATAATTTTACATAACATATGGATGTAAGAAATAAAATGCACTGTTCCTCGAGACGGTAAGTCGTACGTACGCATGAATGCTACATTCATTTATATTTCTTATTTTAATGGAATTAAAACATAATGATACATGGGTATATTATAATTCCTTTATAATATCATATATAATATCATTAACTCCATCATTTATACATCCCACATAAGGCATTAACGAATCATATCACTTTGAGGGGGCAGTAGTATGCATTTCCTCAAATGAGATTATCGTATTTACCCACTATAAAAACCATAAAGGCTTGATATAATTGGGAATTAAATAAGAATAAGGAAGTTATAAACATATTATATATCATATATAAATACATTTCCATCATAATGGCCACCATGGGTGGTGGTAGGAGAAAATCGAACAATAAGGGTTTCATGAGGCGTTAGTGTGCCGTCCAGAGAAACATTACGTTATTCATCCATTAGATGGAGGTGTGTGTAAGTGTAGATAGAATCATTCTCATAAAAACATCCATGTATATTTAGGATACTATTGTTGTTACAAAATAAAGGATTAAAAAGATTTTAGGGGTTGTATAAGTAGAATATAAGAAAACAATTTAAGAGAAACTGTTGCCTTTAATTTGGGTAACATCCTTTGGTTTGAAACAAAATGACATCTTGAAGTGCCTTATTCCTACGGTAAGGCCTCTAGGTGGAGGAGCGAGATGTAGGGAGAATAATCGGGCAGTGGTTGGATGAGAAAAATGGCTTGAGAGGTGTGAGGAATTGGATAGAAATGGTCTTTTATTATAACGGGGTGGAGGGGCTCTTTTGGAAAGTGTGAAAATATTATATTATTATAAACATTTCTTCGGTTTCAAAAGATCCAAAAATCATTAAAGATGAAGATAAGATGACCCATGGTCGAAATAAAATCATACAATCTAAATTGGAAATGTTTTGGATAATATTTTAATCATTATAATCTTATTTATTTAAATCGTTTATTAAAGAGGTAAATACTGCATCATTATTGTGTCATAAATAATATAATTTATTTGATGTCTAAAAATTATAAAAAAAATACAATAATGTAGGAAATATTTTTATCATTCCAATTAATACTTATAGTCGAGAAGATAATTTATATAACCCCATATAAAAATTAATTACTTATTGATTTTAGTTAATATCAATTTTGTCTTTACATTAAATTAATTAATCCAAATTGCCATTATCGCAACCAAGTGGCTTAATGGGGTCCACAAATCGACCCAAGGATGACCATAGTCGGCCACTACTCATCTAATAATATTAGTACAAGTGTTAAGGTAATTTTGAATTATTATAAAATTCTTTTAACCTTGAATTACGCTATTTACCTTTAACCGCAGTAAATAAAAGTCAAAAGTTACTATTCACCAAAAATTATTTTTATCTTATTTAACCAAATTATACTTCTTGATAACAACCATGAATGTTGGATTTTTTAAATTAAATTCACAGAAATGGTAAAATTTCATTTAAATGAAAGAGTCAGTTTTTTAACTACCACTAAGTGGTTTCACTATTCATAAAAAATTATAGTTTTTTCAGAAAAATACCAAAACTTTAGCCTAAGATATATTTTCTATTCCGAATTAAAAAATGATTTCTATTTTTCCAAATTCGAATCATATAAGTGGCATTAATTAAATTTAATATTAATTCCCGTTATCAAAACAAATAGCGTGTTTTTAAGAAACAATAACTATCTAAAGATCAACATTTGTTTATATCCAAATTCAAAGTTAAATTAATTCCAATGACCAACATTGGATTAAATGGTAAAAATATATTCTAATTATACATTAAAACCAATTAAAATTATAATCTAATCATATAAATTATTGTGATGAAAAAAGATGATTTTAATTAAAAAATAGCGTGTTTTTACTATTCATTAAAATATTAAAGTTATTAGAATAATATGAAAAAATTATCCAAATTAAATTTTTATATCCTGATTCTAAGGAAGAATTTTATTTTTCCAAATTGAACTTGTAAACATGTAAAAAACTATATTCAATGTTGGTGCACCATCAAAAGGTGGAAAAACTGCATTTTTTTAAAAATACTTATTTTACACAAAAAATTTATTTAGTTCTCATACCATGTTCTAGAAAATATGTAAGATGAATAATAATGTTATAAAATTAAAAATGTATTTAAGACTATTCATAATGGATAGTCCATAATAATATTATAACAATATATCATTGTTTAGTGAAACACGGTATTGCATACCACACATGCTATCGAGGATGGTCGTGATTGCGTGTAATGCAAGCCAAGTAAGGGTTGCATGTAGTGTAAACTTCATTTGGTGTTGAATATAACATAATCAAAACTTATTTCATTTATAAATTAAACAAAATCTATATTTAATGTTGCGTAGAATAATTTCTACAAAACGAACATGAAAATGTGTGTAACATGAGCCAAGAATAGTGTTGAGTATACTGCAAGCTAATACGGTGTTGCGTATAGTACAATATAATATTGGATTAGTGTACACTAGAATACCTAAATGAAATTAAAAAGAATATATCTCATAAAATCTCAGGGTGTTACATTCTATGCCCCTAAAAATGAATTTCTCCCTCGAAATTCGTCGGAGTTATAAATCATTTACTACATAATAGTTTCTTTCATAGAAACCCACATTGTAAAAAGGAATACTAAAACATAATTTTAAAAAGTGAAGTATGAAATGTAAAGGTTACCCAAATTAACTTATCATTGGGGTTTCACATATAAGAACATAGGTGAAAATATAGATATGGAAGAGATATCTAACCATCGAGTTCTGATGGAGAGTGGTAGAGAACATGGCTATGAAAAAGTCTACAATCACAAAACCATAAATTTGTGATGATCTAAGGTACCATCTGATTCATCAGATATGAGGGTAATATGACAACATTTTTGGTTTTCAAGATCATTTCCCTATTGTTGAAGAATTTTGTAATTAAAAGAAATACTTACTTGATTTTGGTAAAATCTAACTATTGTTCATGCCTTGAACAATTTCCACTTCATCTCTTAAATAATTGAAGTTGAATTTGTCTTCCATGAAGTGATAACGGATCATAAGATAGAATAATATGTCAATCCATATGTCTCAAAAATACGGTTAGCAATAGTTATATACATAAGTCCATTTATGGTGAGATTAATCGTATACGGTTAAAAAAATGGACATATACTTCATCTATCATACCACTTAAGAAAATAAAACTAATTTCTACAAACCAAGGACTTTCTATAGGACAATGGTAAGAAATAAAGGCCTGTCACACTTGGGTTGGGGTTTCGATTCCCGCAACCTGGTCCAATGCGACGGGTTGTCGTTCATCCGGCAGGTTGTCCTTTTTCTAAAACTACACTATTATAACATTCCAGAAAAAATATCGAAAAAAGGTTCTAGACTTAAACAATAAAATCTTATGTCCAACATAATCCATTCCAATCTTTAGGATTATCCAAAATACTTCGGTCCAAGATCATAGTATAAAGAATATGATTACTTGGAAAGTCACATAACAAGCATGTGAATATCATCATTTATCCCCCATATATCATAAGATATATCTTGTTGGTCACATTCCAAACAAGTGTATACCTTAATCATGTATCCTTTTGAAACAAGAATTAACATAGAACCTTAGTGAAAACATGAATGCAATCAAAAGTTAACTCTTTCCACATACCAAAATCCCAAAATTTCTATATACTCAAACCATGATATCACTTTTCCCTTATATCAGTCATGAGCTCATGAATACTATTAAACATATTATTTTCAACTTATTCCTTCATTAAGCCCATATCATCTACTTTCCAAAAAATATATGAATAACCTTTCATTGTTACTAGCACCATTCAACATATACTATCAAATACTTTAGGAAAAACAATAGTGTAACAATCCTTAGATGTGTCCTTATTCCATAGTACCATTACCTATACAATATAACTCTTGATAAACAGAAATCATTCCACTACCTTCTTAAACCATTGACCGAGATTGAACATTTATTTCATCTCACATATCATTTATAGTCTCTTCATCATCATCAACATAAATACTACCCATACGACCATGCTGATTCTCTTCATAAGACTTTCCCTTAGGGTATTGGTTTGCATAATTCCCATACATTCCACATTTAAAACATTTAATCATTGTTGATGTCATAGCAATACCATTATCCTTGTCTATGGTGTTAACTAAACCTTTTCCATTACACTTACTGGATTTGTGTCCTTGTTTTCCACACCCAAAGCATCTTCGAGTTCCTTTGAAACATTCTTTTTAATGCATCTTCCCACATGATTTACATGAGGGAAATTGCACTTTCTTTCCTCAATGATCATCATGAATCTCCATCTTTCTCTTATTAGTCGAGTCAGGAAACGTACCAAAGATGATATAATTTATCATATTATGAGATTTCTGATTAGGCATAATAACGATTTTTGGACTTCCAAATCCCGTTTCATTTGGTTTCACTTGAATAATATCATTCCATTGTCCATCATATCCTCCATTATCGTGAATCTTCCTATTTTCAGCAATTTATTAAAACCCAAAATGAATAATGTGAGAGACAAAAATCATTATAGGAAAACAACATAATAAAGGCAGAGTACCTTCAATATATAAAATCTTAGGTTTAATTCTAAGATCGTTACCTTAATTCTATGACTATAACCTATACGTATAGTTAACCTTAGAGACAACCCTAGACATACCTTATAAATATCTCTAGGGATTTCACTAAAGGTTCAGCACCCTAGTTTCCAAAGTTCAACTAAAACTTTCCTATGATACCAACTGTAGAGACCCCAAACTTGACGTACATAGACATTACATTAATTTTTTGGAATACATAATACATAAATAAACAAACACTCAAGGACCGTAATAGTTTAGTGTCTTTGGAAACATAGAACATAATCTTCTAATCGTGGTGAAAGATCTTCAACATCTCCCATACAGATCTTCCCCATTTTTTCTCTTACCTAAAACCTTTCTTTATATCCTGTGGAAAAAAACATAAAAAAGGGTGAGCTCAAATTCATAGTAAGGGTAAACATAGAGAACATAAAACAATCCATAAAGATATTATTGAAAAAACTTGAATATAAAATCTAAACATAAAAATCTTGAGCAAAGACATAAATCTTGGAAGTACGTAAGGCATATAACATAAAGGAACATCAATCATGATAAAATTTCATGGGAAGAAAACATGTAATTGTGGAAAACCATTAAGTACATGATATGATTTCCATAGTAGCCAAGGCATTGCTGCCAAGACAGACTTAGTGGACAAAGTCCCTTTCTGAATCGAGTTCAATCCTCGTTCTTGTCCTGTATCACTAAACCAGATTAACTTATCATTCCAGCCATGTCTATATTGTGAGATATAAATCATTACCCAATGCATTAGAGGGAGATATAGGTTCCACCCATCTAATAATGAAATCATTCTTACTTAAGACACAAAATAAACATAAATCATTCATCATAACCAACAGAATAAAATGGGTTTCATAAACATCATCCCATCATAACATAATCCATATAAAACAAATGGATATCATTTAATTATAATAATAATAAAACCATTTAAATAATAGGGACATTATACTTGAGACATAAACATACTGAATAATGTCATCATAGATGGAAAATAGTTCTGATAAAACACTTGAAATGAATTCTTGAGGAAAATATCCTTTATTCTTCAAAATCATTTACTTTTCACCAAATGCCATGAAATTTTAAAAGAAAAGGATTTTGTTGAAAATAATCATGAAATCTTGTAGAGTATTATTTATTAAGAAAAGGCATTTTGAACTCGTAAAAATCCATTCATGCCGTATATGTTAAAAAAACATTCTCCTCGTACTTTTGTCGGAAAAGTAAAAAAGTACCTCGTTTGGTAAACAAAAGAAAGATTCCTTCCATACGATCTGGTAAAATTAAAAAAGGGAAAAAATGACTTTAAACATACATGGAAGAAAATTAAACATTTTATGAAAACATTTTGAGAACATATGGACATGGATAATAAACATAACCCCAGTAATTACTTACGAATAAACATTCTCGGATAAGAATGAGATTGGAATAATTATCCCTTACAAAGCTCTTTTTGTAAATAAAAGAGAGCTCTTATGTTTATTCACTATAAGGTCACATTAATAAACTATAAATACATGATAAGATATAAAAATTCATTTCTCACATAATCAATGAATGTCATAAATAAGAAAGAGAAGATCAACCCAACGATCGGAAATTGGGTTAATATGTTCCCTTACCTCGTGTCCTACTTGACTCGATCCTTCATTAATCTCCTGAATAATAAACCAAAGTTAATTTCTATATTATTAATAACCTTTTTAAAGTTTGTTATTCTTTATATATCACTTATTACCATGTTATAAACATTATGTAGCCATTTAAGTTAATAACGTTCGTTTTGTCGATATTTGGTACTTGAGTCAAAAATGGACTTCTTATAATTACATGTTGTTCATGTGGTCAAATGTTCATTATATCCAGAATGATATTCATTATTTATATATCATATATATCATATATATCCAGCATATACTAGTATTTATAATAGTACATAACATATGGAGGTAGGAAATGAAATGCACCGTTCATGGAGACGGTAAGCCGTAAGTACGCATGAACACTACTTTCATTTATATTTATTATTTTAATGGATTTAAATCATAATTATAAATAGTTATATTGTAATTCCAGTATAATATCATATATAATATCATTAACTCCATCCTTTATACATCCCACATAAGGCATTAACGAATCACATCACTTTGAGGGGGCGGTAGCCCGCACTTCCTCTAATGAGATTATCACATTTACCCACTATGGAAACCATATAGGATTGATATAATTGGGAAGTAAAGAAGAATACAGAAATCATAAACATAATATATATCATATATAAATATAGTTCCATCATAATGGCCACCATTAGAGGAGGTAGGAGAAAATTGAACAATCATCGATTCGTGAGGAGTTAGTTTTCCATCCACAGAAACAATATATTTTTCATCCATTAGATGGAGGTGTGTGTAAGTGAAGTTCAAATCATTACCATAACAACATCCGAGTATATTTAGGATACTGGTGTTGTTACAAAATAAATTATTAAAAAGATTTTATTGGTTGGAGTAGTATAATAAAAGAAAAAAATTTAAGAGAAACCGTTACCTTTAATTTGGGTAACTTCCTTTTGTTTGAACCAAAAGGGCTTCTTAAAGTGCCTTCTACCTAAGGTAATCCTTCTAGAGAGAGGAGAGGGATGTAGTGAGCTTAATTGGGCAGAGGATGGATGATCCAAATGGCTTGAGAGGTGTGAAGAATTGGATAGAAATTGTCTCTTTTTATAAGGGGGAGGAGGGTCTCTTTTGTAAAGTGTGAAAATATTATTTTATTATAAACTTATCTTCGGTTTCAAAAGGTCCAAAAATCATTAACGATGAAGATAATATGACTCATGGTTGAAATAAAATCATCCAATCAGAATTGGACATGTTTTGGTTAATATTATAATCATTATAATCTTATTTATTTAAATCATTTATTAATGAGGTTAATACTGGATCATTATTGTGTCATAAATAATTTAATTTATTTGATGTCAAAAAAATATAAAAAAATACCATCATGTAGGAAATATGTTTAGCTTTCCAATGAAAACTTATAGTCTAAAAGATAATTTATATAACCCCTTATAAAAAATAATTACTAAAAGATTTTTGTTATTGTCAATTTTGTCTCACTACAGAAAAAAGGCATTTAGTGGCGGTTTTTTTCGTTTCGCGGCGGTTTAAACCGCCGCTAAATCGATTGGCGGCAGTTTTCAAAAACCACCGCTAAATCGTGCGTCAGGAAACTATTCGCGGCGGTTTTCAAAACCGTCGCAGAACGTTTCGCGGTGGTTTTTTAGCGGCAGTTTAAACCGCCACTCAATGATTCAGCGGCGGTTTTTTTATTTTTATTTTTATTTTTTTTGTTATTTTTTTGTATTTTTGTTATTTTTTTGTTATTTTTTGTTATTTTTAATTTTATATATTTATATATATATATATATATATATATTTATTCCGTATTTATTTTATTTATTTATTTTTCGTATTTATTTATTTATTTATTTATTCTTCGTATTTATTTATTTATTTATTTATTTATTTATTTATTTATTTATTTTTCGTATTTATTTTATTTCGTATTTATTTTATTTTATTTATTTAATTTCGTATTTATTTTTTATTTATTTTATTTCGTATTTATCTATTTCGTATTATTTTATTTACTTTATTTATCCATGCATGCACATCCCATGCACATGCACATGCACATGCATGCCCATGCAATATAAAGAAATTCTACGTTTGGTGAGATTTGAACCCCTATCCTCTTGCATATTTTCCAAAGACTTTACCACTCCAGCAAGCTCGCCATGTGGTTAATAAACAGAATTTAATATACTTATATGTATTAATTGAAAAAACAAATAATACATAAATAATAGATATAAACTCGATAATAATAAATAATAAATAATAAATAATAAATAATAAATAGGGAATAAAAAATAATAGATAATAAATAAATAATAATAAATAATAAATAATAAATAATAAATAATAAATAATAAATAATAAATAATAAATAATAAATAATAAATAATAAATAATAAATAATAAATAATAAATAATAAATAATAAATAATAAATAATAAAGAATAAATAATAAATAATAAATAATAACAAATAAATAAATATAAATAAAAAATAAAAATTAAAAAATAAAAAATAAAAAATAAATATAAAAAATAAATAAAAAATAATAAATAAATATAAATAATAAATAAATAATAAATAATAAATAATAAATAATAAATAATAAATAATAAATAATAAATAAAGATAAATAATAAATAATAAATAATAAATAATAAATAATAAATAATAAATAATAAATAATAAATAATAAATAATAAATAATGAATAATGAATAATGAATAATAAATAATAAATAATAAATAATGAATAATAAATAATAAATAATAAATAATAAATAATAAATAATAAATAAAGATAAATAATAAATAATAAATAATAAATAATAAATAAACATAAATAATTAATACATATAAATAATAAATAATAAATAATACATAATACATAATAAATAATAAATAATAAATAATAAATAATAAATAATTAATAATTAATAATGAATAATGAATAATAAATAAAAAATAAAAAATAATAAATAATGAATAATAATAAACAATGAATAATAAATAATAAATAATAAATAATAAATAATAAATAAAGATAAATAATCAATAATCAATAATCAATAATAAATAATAAATAATAAATAATAAATAATAAATAAACATAAATAATTAATACATATAAATAAAAATAATAAATAATAATAATAAATAATAAATAATAAATAATAAATAATAAATAATAAATAATGAATAATAAATAATAAATAATCAATAATCAATAATCAATAATGAATAATAAATTATAAATTATAAATTATAAATTATAAATTATAAATAATAAATAATAAATAATAAATAAATAAATATAAATAATAAATAATAAATAAAAAATATTAAATATTAAATAATAAATAATAAATAAATATAAATAATAAATAATAAATAATAAATAATAAATAAATATAAATAATAAATAAATATAAATAATAAATAATAAATAATAAATAATAACTAATAAATAATAAATAATAACTAATAAATAATAACTAATAAATAAATATAAATAATAAATAAAAAATAAATAAAATAAATAATAAATAAAATAAATAATAAATAAATATAAATAATAAATAATATATAATAAATAAATATAAATAATAAATAATAAATAATAAATAATAAATAATAAATAATGATAAATAATAAATAACAAATAATAAATAATAAATAATAAATAATAAATAATAAATAATAAATTATAAATAATAAATAATAAATAATAAATAATAAATAATAAATAATAAATAATAAATAATAAATAATAAATACATAGTAGATATAAATAATAAATAATAAATAATAAATAATAAATAATAAATAATAGATATAAATAATAAATAATAAATAATAAATAATATATAATAAATAATCAATAATGAATAATAAATAATATATAATATATAATATATAATAAATAATAAATAAAAAATAAATAAATATAAATAAAAAATAAAAAATAATAAATAAAAAATAAATAAATATAAATAAAAAATAAAAAATAATAAATAAAAAATAGTAAATAAACATAAATAATAAATAATAAATAATAAATAATAAATAATAAATTAATATAAATAATAAATAAATATAAATAATAAATACTAAATACTAAATACATATAAATAAAAAATAAAAAATAAAAAATAAAAAATAATAAATAATAACTAATAAATAATAACTAATAAATAAATATAAATAATAAATAATAAATAATAAATAATAAATAATAAATAATAAATAATAAATAATAAATAATAAATAAATATAAATAATAAATAATAAATAAATATACATAATAAATAATAAATAATAAATAAATATAAATAATAAATAATAAATAAATATAAATGATAAATAAATATAAATAATAAATAATAAATAAACATAAATAATAAATAATAAATAAGAAATAATAAATAATAAATAATAACTAATAAATAAATATAAATAATAAATAATAAATAAACATAAATAATTAATAAATATACAGAATAAAGAATAAAGAATAAATAATAAATAATAAATAACCAGTTACAAATAATAGATAATAAATAAATTAAAGTATATTATAAATAATAAATAATAAATAATAAAGGAAACACATGAAAAAGTATGAAAAGACGTGATAAGAGATGAAAAATCATGAAAACACATGAAAAAGGATGGAGAAGCATTTGAAGAATGAGGCATTAGAAAGAATGAGAATGCATGAAAACTCGTGACAACTCTGGAAAACTCTTTAATAATTCAACATAATCATCATAATATCCCACAAAAAACCATTGATAAAGATAACAAGTCATGGAAACCCAAATAAACAGTATTAAATGGAGCTACCGTTAAAACCCGTCAAAACGGTCATAAAGAGACAAAAACATTGAACTCACATTAACGGAGATAACTTATGATCCGGGAGTCCGTTTTAGATCCGCGACCTGTCAAATCAAAGATCCTGAAACGATCTTCAACCTGAAAGGTGAAAGTGTCCGAATGGACAGGAGGATCGGAAGTTATGACCATTAAAAAAAAGCCGACGGGGAACGGGTGCTAGAAACGAGGCATTGAAAAACATAACAAACCTGATACCCACTAAAAAGGCCATAACATATGATCTAGGAGTGCATGTGGGTGCTGCGACCAGTCAAACTGAATCTCATGGAACGAGCTATGATCTGGCAGGTGGAGGAGGCCGAACTGACACGTGGATCGAAAGTTAGGTCCGTTTGAATAAAAGGTTGACGGGACACCGGTGACAGAAACGGCGTTTTGGAGGCCTTCAGAGGGGTTTTTGGGGTAAAAAAACTTTACAGAAGCTAGCTTCTGTCAATTTGTTGCGTATCTCTTTTCACTGGCTTCAATTTGGTATGTGGTAGAGCCCAAACAGACACCCGGAGCGAAAGTTGTGACCGTTTGAAGTTGGAGAACGTTTTTCAACATTCTTATAACTCTAATATCTTCCGCACCTTAGACCTCCTCATAGTTTTGATTATACGTGCCTCTAGATCTCTTCATGAGATTCGATTTGACTGGTCGTGGTGCTTCAACGGACTCCCCGATCAAAAGTTATGGTCGTTTTAGTGATTTTGGGGTTTCTCGTGTTTTTTTATTTTTTCATTTCATTTCGCGGCGGTTTTTTAAAAACCGCCGCTAAACATCGAATAAAATAAAATAAAAAATAAATAATTAAATTTTTTTTCTGTTTAGCGGCGGTTTTTAAAACCGCCGTGAAATTCCGGCCCGAAACGCATTTCGCGGTGGTTTTTAAAACCGCCGTGAAAAAACCGTCGCTGAACGACGGTTTTCTTGTAGTGTCTTTACATTAAATTAATTAATCCAAATTGTCATTATCACTACCTTGTGGCTTAATGGGGTCCCAAAATCGAACCAAGGATTCTCATGGTCGGCCACTACTCATCCAATAAGGTTAGGACAAGTGTTAAGGTAATTTTGAATTGTTATAATATTCTTTTGTCTTTGAATTACCCTATTTACCTTTAACCGGGGTAAATAAAAGTCAAAAGTTACTATTCACCAAAAATTATTTTCTTTTTATTGAACCACATTTTACTTCTTTATAACAACCATGAATGTCGGATTTTTGAAATTCAATTCACAGATGTAGTAAAATTTCATTTAAATGATTGTCAGTTTTTTAACTACCACTAAGTGGTTTCACTATTCATCAAAAATTGTAGTTTTTTAGAAAAATACCAAAAATTCAGCCTAAGGTATATTTGATATTCATAATTCAAAAATGATGTCTATTTTTCCAAATTCAAAACATAGAAGTGGCTTTAAATATTTTTAAGATGAAATCCTTTTATCAAAACAAATAGCGTGTTTTTAAGAAACAATAAATATCGAAAGATCGACACTTGTTTATATCCAAATTCAAAGTGAAATTAATTACAATGGCCAAAATTTGATTAGATGGTAAAAATATATTCTAATTATACTTTAAAACCAATTAAAAAGATAATCTAACTATAAATATTATTGGGATGAAATAGTTGTTTTAAATTAAAATATAGCGCATTTTTACTATTCATTCAAATATGAAAGTTATCATAATAATATGAAAAACTTATCCAAATTAAATTTTTATATCCTAATTCCAAGGAAGAATTTTATTTTATCAAATTAAACTTATAAACATGTCAGAAACTATATTTAAAGTTGGTGCGCCATCCAAAAGCTGCAAAACTGTATTTATTGAAAAATACTTATTTTACCCAAAAACATTATTTAGTTCTCATAGAATGTTCTAGAAAATATGTAATATGAATAATAATGTTATAAAATTTTAAATATATTTTATTCTATTCATAACAGCTAGTCCATAATAATATTATAACAATATATCGTTGTTTAGTGAAACACATAATTGCGTACTACACACCCTATCGAGGAAGGTCGTGATTGCGTGTCATGAAAGGAAAGTTAGGGCTGTGTGTAGTGTAAGCTCCCATTGGTGTTTCATATAACATAATCAAAACATATTTCATTTATAAATTTAAAAAATCAATATTTAATGTTGCGTAAAATAATTTCTACAAAACGAACATGAAATTGTGTGTAACTTGAGGCAAGAATAGTGTTGAGTATACTGCAAGCTAATACGGTGTTGCGTATAGTACAATATGATATTGGTTTAGTGTACACTATAAGACATCAAAGAAATAAAAAAGAATATATCTCATAAAATCTCAGGGTGTTACAAAACACCTAATTTTTCTATTTTTAATTTATGAGTGACAAAAATAAGTATTGGGAATATAGCTTATAGGTTTATCAATCACTGATTGAGGGATTTTTCCCACGTACACTATAAGACCCCATCCTTAAACCTTACTTAATATTGAATTAAATGAATAACTCACATTGAGTATCTTTTCAGGTTTAGAGTTTTAGAGAATTAGGATATAACTTTTACATCTCAAAAGATTACAAAGTAGAAATTTCTACTAAGTTTCCATAAAATAAAAACTCTTAAAAAGAAACATGTCTAGTTCCATGTTTTAGGTAGCATGACTTTCCCTTGATCCCATCCTTGACCCTATTCCACGTTAAGTCCTGTGAAAAACATTTCAAAAACCAGGGATGAACATAAAAAAGCTCTGTAAGGGATACACAAAGAATGAAAACTGTTAGTTTTTCAAAACAACAAGTAAACCATGTATACTTTATCAAAGTAATACTTTTCACCTTTTCGAATTAGTAAAAACTCTTCACTGAATAAAAGATCGTTACTTACCCTTCTATAACCAAAAGATTACCATAAAACCCATATAAAGATCACATAACATATAAAGGTAACTTGGGACATAAACATACTTAAGAGGAATAACCATACAGTCGACTTCCACACATACTTAATGGAATATCCATACGGCCGACTTCCACACATACTTAATAGAATATCCATACGGCCGACTTCCATACCCAATGCATTGGAGGTTATAAAGTAACCACCCATCCTGGTATTCACGGCACCACCCGTCATAATGTCCAAGTACCATTATAAAATCATAAGACATTAAACAAATATAATGGAAAGAAAACATTTCCACATTTTGACCACAATATATCACTTAAATATATCGACATAACAAATACTTTATAAAAACAATTTTCAATACCAACATACATAAAAGATTATATGGTATTTATTTCATTTTAAAAAACATTACGGCTTGTTGAGGAAGCCAAAGTCCAAATAATACTTGTGGCGGCGGGAAAGGTCGTTGTCACCGCGTACGTTAAAAGAAACATTCCTTTTTGTCGTTTAGTAAAACGCTTCGTATAAAAAGATTCCTTTTGAATAAAATTAAAAGTCAAAGTGTAACGACCCAAAATTTCATTAATGGAAAATCACTCTTGATCCAGTTAAAGGTTTCATTATGAAAAAAAATGTTTTTATAAGATGTCAACTTCTTTAGTTTAACGTTGAGATTTGTGACTGTTACTTTTATAGCCGTTGAACAGTGATCATCTGGGTAGTTTAAATATAAGGCTTTAACGAACCAATTTTCTACTCAGACAAAGGAAGCGATGGCCTCATCCAGTAGAATTGCCCCTTACGAAGCCCATTTTTCGGAGCTCGGAAAGGAGGTGGCGTCTTTGGGCTTTGCCCTTGACCAAGCCCAAGCTGAGCTTCATCAAGTCAAGCTCGAACGTGATCGTCTACTGGAAAAATGGAAGTTGATAGAGATTACCACTCGAGCGATGTTATCCGAGCAACCCCAAGAGTCTGTCACCATCGCACACCTTACCCTTAGGTCTTATGCGGCTATTTTAAGGGGTTATGTAACAAATAAGTAGCACCATGTTCATGTACATTATTTTTTTGTATATAATAATGAATATAATTTCTAGTCATTTTTGATACATTGTAATTAGTTTTTAAAGTACAAACGGTGTTTTTAGTTATTATTTAATTGAGAATTATACTTTATTAAATTAAAGGATTTTTGAATTAAATAATATTTTAATAAAATATTATTATTAATATTAAATTAATTTTTATTAAATATAAATGATCTTATAATTTTATGAATGCAATTAAAATTTTTATTAAGGTTTGAAAGCCATTTCTGTCAAAACCTGTGAATTTTTTATAAATGTCTATTTTTATTTTAAAAGTAAAAATTCACATATTTAGAAAATTATTTAGATAAAATAAATATTATTTTTGGAATCAGGACGTCGAAATTATCCAACAGTGAATTTTTCATAATTTTCTGAGACAGTCAAATTTTTGGGTAAAAATTAAATACCATTTAAATATATAATGTGTTTTATGACATCATAATGACCCAATGGTGATGTAATAAAATACCATAATCCTTATGTTCGGCCAATATGTGTTTTATCATTAAAATAATGTGGTTTTGGGTTTGTTTGACTCACTTTTCAAAGCATTAATGGATCCCTCAAGACTTATTCAACACTTTGCCTTTTTAAATTAATTTCCATGGGAGTGTGACTCACCTCCACATAAGAAACCCTAATTTTTTAATAAGTTCGGACCTTGGACTTGTAAAATATTGTTTTCCTCTTTCCTTTTAAAGAAACCATGGGCAAATACCATGGGATGGTTTGTGGTTTGGATTATTTTAATATAAGGGGTCCCAAACCTAAATAATAAAGAATTCTCTCACCTTTCCTATATAAACCCACCCAAAATCCCACATCCTCCTCACTCAAATCCCTTGAAGTTCGTCCAACCTCTGCCCTACTCTCTCTAGAATCCTCTCAAGGTTCCCCAAGCTCCCAAGAAGCCTCTCACAAGCCTCTCTCTAGCCATTGGAAGCACACATCCAAGTAAGGGGTTTTCTTCCTTTCTAATTTTTTTGTCAATTTTCTTTAAGTTGTATTTCCATTTTTATTTCAATTATGAATGTAGGGGTATGGTTTAGCACCTCCCCCATACTGCACTCTTATTGTTTGAATGATGGGAGAACCCTTTCTCTCTCATTAAATGCCTCCCATGTACACCCGTTACTATGCCGAAATTCCGAAAGGAACATCTCTCTCTTCTTTTACATTCAAGCAATACCTTTGTATCATGAATCTAAATTCCATTTATATTGTTGGGACATGTATATATATGATCTCCTTACTGTCCATTACATGTAAATATAATGAGGAACCCCTTTCTCTCTCACCAACCTTTTTTATGAATTCTAATGTCACGCCGTTACGCTGCCGAAATCGCACCGATTTTCTAAGCCAATGTCTTTGTGTAGTGAATACCATGCCCATTTCTCCATCAAGGGTATTCACCTTTATGCACATTTACATATTGATTATAAAGTTTCATGTATGAATTCCACATTCCTTTATCGTGGAAGAAATGATTATGTTTTATGAATCCATGCTTTATGATCCATGTGGCACACTTATGCATGAAATGAAATGTTTAAGAAGGGTGCGCCCTTTATAGCGCTCAAATGCATTAGGTAAAGCATAGTATCATGATACGTCATGTGCAATGAGTGTTGACTCATGCTAATTCAAGTGCAACGAGGGTTTACTCGTGCTTCAAGTGCAATGAGGGTTTACTCATGCTCCATGTGCAATGAGCCTTGGCTCATGCTAATTCAATGTTAAGTGTTGTTGCCACATTTCCATGTTATGATTATCATGCTTTATCATGCCTTTATGTTCATGTCTCTCTTATGCTCTATTGATATGCCTATTGCATAACATGTATTGTACTCCTCATGTTATTCATTATGTACTCCCTTACTGGGCTTTATAGCTCACCCTTTTCTTATGCATGTCCTCAGGTTATCCCATGCAATGCTAAGTACGAAGGAATGTAGTGGTCATGTAAAGGAAGTTTTCAATAAGGATGTTGTTTTTCAAGTTTAAAGTTTTTATGTAATGATCCTAAGCCCCAAAGACACTAAACCTATCGATCTTCTTTGTTGTATCAAGTGAAGCTTTATGTAATAAAGCATGTTTAAGTTTTAATAAAAAGCAGGGTTGTCATAGTTGGTATCAAAGGATAGGTTTAGTTATTTTTGGGATTAGGAAACCCTAGTAAAGCCTTAGATACAAGACTAAGAATAATAAAAACATCCCTAAGTTTTGGTAAATACTAAGTAAGTGTTTTATCAAACAAATACATCCCTGCCTGGATACGAGCAGGTAGAGGCGGCTCTGGCACAGATGTATCCTAGGGGTAAAACCCGAAAACACCGCTTTGAGCTAGACTCGAACGGGAACTGGTGCACGACAACGGGCCTTGCTGCACTCTTGGTTACGACACTCCCGGGGGATATGTTTTGATAAATTCACAATCTTAGTATGAACCCTTATTAAGGGAAAAAAATGCCCCTAAGAATATATGTTAGAAGGAAGATCATGAAAATCCTGGATTGAATCCTATAGAATCATGAGTTGAAGAGATTAAAGTTTATTTATAAGTCATCAACTTTTGTCTTTGGATTACCCTTTATGTGTTACCCCTAACTTTCCTTTTATTCCAGCCAATGGCCGGTAATAGGAGAACTCGGGCTAACAACCGTTGTGAAGATCAGTGTGATGATTGTACTTATGAGATGCCCAATCCAATGGGAGCGGGAATCGCAAACGTTGTCATGCTTCTCTCTCAGCTAACTCAAGTTTTGAATAGAAACACTGGTCAAGAGGAACTTTCAACCCCCCCTAAGAAAGAACAAGTCGCTATTGAAAGCTTCATGAGACAAAGGCCTCCTACTTTTAGTGGATCATCCGATCCCACGATTGATGAACAATGGATCAACTCCATTGAAAAGATACTCTCCATCCTCCAATGCTCTGAAAAAGAGAAGGTTCTCCTGGCGGCTTATCGTATGGAGGGTGAAGCTGATCAATGGTGGACGTTGATCAAAAATACAAAGCCTGAGGAGGAGATCGAGGCTTTAGAATGGATGGTATTCCGGAAGATGTTTTTCGATAAATATTTTCCACGCACCCTCCGTCTTAAGATGGAAAGGGACTTCCTTTCCCTCAAGCAGAAAGATGAGGAATCTGTGGGAACGTACGAGGCAAACTTCACAAGGCTTGCACGATACGCTTATGGCTTTGTCGTTACCCCCGAATGCAAGGTTGATCGCTTCTTTGGCGAGCTGAAGCCTAGCTTGCGGAAAGCATTAGCGATCCGTGACTTCGACAGCTATGAGGAAATTGTCCGATGTGCCCTCAAGGTTGAAATGGAGATCGGAGAATCATAGGGGTATCATGGGGACAAGAAGCGGAAGGTGGACTTCAATGCTGGTGGTCCGATGGATAAATCCAACGGCGCTAAGAAATTCCAGCACCCCACTTACAAAAAGTGTGGAAAGAAGCACCCTGGAAATTGCCTTAGGGGGACAAGAAAATGCTTCAAGTGTGGAAGAGAAGGGCACCTAGCTGTTAACTGTCAGCAAGAAGGACCCGCGGCGGCAACGGAGGGGAGGAACGCTCCGTTCGAACCTCAACGCGTTGTTCAATGCTTCAAATGCAAAGAACCAGGTCATTTTGTGAATCAGTGCCCTAATAAAAGGGTTATCGGAGGCAATCAACAACCTCCAAGACAGCAAGTAAGAGCTTTTTCCATCACTTCTGCCGAAGTGAACCCCGACAACGAAGTGGTGACAGGTACGCTAGTTATTCATTCAAGAATAGCGAATGTACTTTTTGATTCAGGTTCTACGCATTCTTTTATATCTCAAAAGTTTAGTAGAACAATCCTTGCACCACCACAAATCATGGAAGTAAAGATGTCGGTGAGTACGGAAAATGGGGCAATCATTGCATCCCACGAGTATAAGTCCTCCCCTGTTATAATCTGTGGATTGAATTTCCCGGCGAACCTCGTCATACTCCCTTTGGTGGAATTTGATGCAATTCTTGGCATGGATTGGCTTTCCTTATATAGAGCCAACATAAATTGTCGGGAGAGGGAAATCACACTCCATATGGAGAATCGACCCCCGATTCTTTACAAGTGTCAGGAGGAAGATAAATCTCCTTTTGCTCCATCATCTCAAGCATGGATATTACTGCCTTATGAGCATGCATATCTGGCTCAGATGATTGAGTCCAAGGAAGAAACCACCCTTGAAGAAATGCCTATTGTGAGGGAATTCGCTGAAGTATATCCCGAGGAACTTCCTGGTCTTCCTCCAAGAAGAGATGTTGAGTTCTCAATTGAACTTATACCTGGGGCGGTACCAATATCCAAGACTCCATATAGAATGGCTGTGGTTGAGCTTGAAGAACTGAAGAAACAACTACAGGAGAATCTGGATAAAGGGTTTATACGCCCAATTTCATCACCATGGGGTGCACCAGTCCTCTTCGTCAAGAAGAAGGATGGGTCAATGCGGCTTTGCATCGATTATCGTGAACTTAACAAAATCACAATAAAGAACAAGTATCCTCTCCCAAGAATCGATGACTTGTTTGATCAGCTGCGTGGAGCACAATACTTCTCTAAGGTCGACTTGCGGTCGGGATATTATCAAGTAAGGGTGAATAAGGAAGATATCCCCAAGACTGCTTTTCGTACAAGGTACGGGCACTATGAATTCATAGTAATGCCTTTTGGACTCACCAATGCTCCATAAATATTCATGGACTTGATGAATAGAGTCTTTAGAGATTACCTAGATAAATTTGTGGTAGTCTTTATAGATGATATTCTAATATACTCCAAAACCAAGGAGGACCATGAGGAGCATTTAAGAACTGTACTGGAGACTTTGCGCAAGGAGAAGCTCTACGCCAAGTACAACAATTGTGAGTTCTGGTTGAAGGAGGTCTCATTCTTGGGCCATATCATCACAAGCAATGGGATATCTGTGGATCCCTCCAAAACAGATTCAATTGAGGGATGGCCGAGGCCAACATCGGTAATTGATATCCATAGCTTCTTGGGGTTAGCTGGATATTATCGACGATTTGTGATAAACTTCTCACGATTGTCCAACCCTCTTACCAAGCTAACTCAAAAGGGAGTAAAGTTTGCTTGGAGTGATGAATGCGAAGAAAGCTTCAAGGAGTTGAAAAGGAGGCTTATCACTGCACCTGTTCTCACTTTACCCACAAGTGGGGAGCTTTTTGTGGTATTCAGTGATGCTTCGAAGAAGGGCTTAGGATGTGTGCTGATGCAGAATGATAAAGTGATATCCTATGCCTCAAGGCAGTTGAAAATCCATGAGCGAAACTATCCAACGCATGATCTGGAGTTGGCGGCGGTGATCTTTGCCTTGAAAATCTGGCGGCATTATCTCTATGGAGAGAAATGTGAGATATATACTGACCACAAGAGTCTTAAATATATATTCACACAGAAAGAGCTTAATATGCGCCAGAGAAGATGGATAGAGATCATAAAGGATTATGACTGTTCAATACATTACCACCCTGGGAAGTCGAACAAGGTGGCGGATGCCCTAAGAAGAAAGGATCCAGCAATTCTATCAATGATGAGAATTGAGAAGGATCCAATCTTCTTAGACTTGATGAAGATGGACGTGGGAATCATAAAGAAGGGAACATCATCAATCCTTTCACAAATGATTGCTCAACCATCTCTTTTGGAAAGGTTAAAGGATGCTCAAAAGGATGATGCGGGAATCCAATAAAAAGTGTAAGCTATCAAAAAGGGAAAATCCTCAGAGTTTAATGTTAATGAAGAAGGAATTGTGCGGTTTGGGAAAAGACTATGTGTCCCATCAAGTTCGGAGCTGAAGAAGGAACTTTTGGATGTTGCACATAGTTCAAATTTCTCTATTCACCCAGGGAGCACAAAGATGTATCGAGATCTCCGAGAAAACTTTTGGTGGGATAATATGAAGAAGGAGATCGCTGAATATACATCAAAGTGCCTGGTGTGTCAGCAAGTGAAGGCAGAGTGGCAGAAGTCTAAGGGGATGATGCAACCATTGCCCATACCAGAATGGAAATGAGAGAACATCACCATGTACTTCGTCACTGGACTTCCAAGGACATCCAAAGGCAACAATGCAATCTGGGTTGTTGTGGATCGTCTTACAAAGACTGCACACTTCATTGCTATTCGAGAGGATTTCTCTTTGGATCAACTGGCACGGATATATATCAGGGAAGTGGTACGGTTGCATGGAGTACCACTATCTATTATGTCTGACCGAGATCCAAGATTTACCTCTATGTTTTGGAAGAGTCTTCAACATGCTCTGAATACTGAACTGAACTTCAGTACGGCCTATCATCCTCAAACTGATGGCCAATCCGAGCGGACTATCCAAACACTTGAGGATATGTTGAGAGCGTGCTCAATGGTCTTTAAAGGAGGATGGGATCAACATCTTCCTCTAGTTGAGTTCTCTTATAATAATAGTTTCCACTTGAGCATCCAAATGGCACTATATGAAGCCCTGTATGGGAAAAGGTGTAGAACACCGACATGTTGGGATGAGGTCGGTGAACGTAAGCTACTTGGACCAGAAATGGTCGAAGAAATGGTGGAGAAGGTGAAAACCATTCAGAAACATATCAAGGAAGCCCAAAGTCGACAGAAGAGTTATGCAGATAATCGTCGACGAGACCTTGAGTATAAAGTCGGAGACATGGTGTTTTTATGCATATCTCCGTTGAAGAAGGTCATGAGGTTTGGAAAGAAAGGGAAGTTAAGTCCAAGGTACATTGGCCCCTTCGAGATTCTTAATCGTGTTGGGGCTGTGGCCTATCGACTAGAACTTCCACCTACTATGGCCAAGGTGCATGATGTCTTCCATGTATCCCTCTTAAGGAAGTACATACCAGACCCTTCACATGTACTCTCTTCTGAGGTGGTACAATTAGAAGACGATCTTTCTTATGAGGAGCAACCAGTGAAGATCTTGGATCGTAGAGAAAAAGTTCTACGAAATAAGACAATGCCCCTCATCAAGGTGTTGTGGAGAAACCACAAGTTTGAAGAAGCAACATGGGAGTCGGAGGATATGATGAAGCTAAGTTACCCACATTTTTTTTAGTGTGGGAAAAGGAAAATTTCGAGGGCGAAATTTCTTAAGGGGGGAATGTTGTAACGACCCAAAATTTCATTAATGGAAAATCCCTCTTGATCCAGTTAATGGTTTCATTATGAAAAAAATGTTTTTATAAGATGTCAACTTCATTAGTTTAACGTTAATATTTTTGACCGTTACTTTTATAGCCGTTGAACAGTGATCATCTGGGTAGTTTAAATATAAGGCTTTAACGAACCAATTTTCTACTTAGACAAAGGAAGCGATGGCCTCATCCAGTAGAATTGTCCCTTACGAAGCCCATTTGTCGGAGCTCGGAAAGGAGGTGGCGTCTTTGGGCTTTTCCCTTGACCAAGCCCAAGCTGAGCTTCATCAAGTCAAGCTCGAACGTGATCGTCTACGGGAAAAATGGAAGTTGATAGAGATTACCACTCGAGCGATGTTATCCGAGCAACCCCAAGAGTCTCTCACCATCGCACACCTTACCCTTAGGTCTTATGCGGCTATTTTAAGGGGTTATGTAACAAATAAGTAGCACCATGTTCATGTACATTATTTTTTTGTATATAATAATGAATATAATTTCTAGTCATTTTTGATACATTGTAATTAGTTTTTAAAGTACAAACGGTGTTTTTAGTTATTATCTAATTAAGAATTATATTTTATTAAATTAAAGGATTTTTGAATTAAATAATATTTTAATAAAATATTATTATTAATATTAAATTAATTTTTATTAAATATAAATGATCTTATAATTTTATGAATGCAATTAAAATTTTTATTAAGGTTTGAAAGCCATTTCTGTCAAAACCCGTGAATTTTTTATAAATGTCGGTTTTTATATTAAAAGTAAAAATTCAGATATTTAGAAAATTATTTAGATAAAATAAATATTATTTTTGTAATCAGGACGTCGAAATTATCCAACGGTGAATTTTTCATAATTTTCTGAGACAGTCAAATTTTTGGGTAAAAATTAAATACCATTTAAATATATAATGTGTTTTATGACATCATAATGACCCAATGGTGATGTAATAAAATACCATAATCCTTATGTTCGGCCAATATGTGTTTTATCATTAAAATAATGAGGTTTTGGGTTTGTTTGACTCAATTTTCAAAGCATTAATGGAGCCCTCAAGACTTATTCAACACTTTGCCTTTTTAAATTAATTTCCATGGGAGTGTGACTCACCTCCACATAAGCAACCCTAATTTTTTAATAAGTTCGGACCTTGGACTTGTAAAATATTGTTTTCCTCTTTCCTTTTCCAGAAACCATGGGCAAATACCATGGGATGGTTTGTGGTTTGGATTATTTTAATATAAGGGGTCCCAAACCTAAATAATAAAGAATTCTCTCACCTTTCCTATATAAACCCACCCAAGCTCCCACTTCCTCCTCACTCAAAGCCCTTGAAGTTCGTCCAACCTCTGCCCTACTCTCTATATAATATTCTCAAGGTTCCCCAAGCTCCCAAGAAGCCTCTCACAAGCCTCTCTCTAGCCTTTGGAAGCACACTTCCAAGTAAGGGGTTTTCTTCCTTTCTATTTTTTTTGTCAATTTTCTTTAAGTTGTATTTCAATTTTTATTTCAATTATGAATGTTGGGGTATGGTTTCTCACCTCCCCCATACTGCCCTCTTACTGTTTTAATGATGGGAGAACCCTTTATCTCTCATTAAATTCCTCCCATGTACACCCGTTACTATGCCGAAATTCCGAAAGGAACTTCTCTCTCTTCTTTTACATTCAAGCAATACTTTTGTATCATGAATCTAAATTCCATTTCTATTGTTGGGACATGTATATATATGATCTCCTTACTGTCCATTACATGTAAATATGATGAGTAACCCCTTTCTCTCTCATCAACCTTTTTTATGAATTCTTATGTCACGCCATTACGCTGCCGAAATCGCACCGATTTTCTAAGCCAATGTCTTTGTGTAGTGAATACCATGCCCATTTCTCCATCAAGGGTATTCACCTTTATGCACATTTACATATTGATTATAAAGTTTCATGTATGAATTCCACATTCCATTATCGTGGAAGAAATGATTATGTTTTATGAATCCATGCTTTATGATCCATGTGGCACACTTATGCATGAAATGAAATGTTTAAGAAGGGTGCGCCCTTTATAGCGCTCCAATGCATTGGGTAAAGCATAATATCATGATACGTCATGTGAAATGAGTGTTGACTCATGATAATTCAAGTGAAACGAGGGTTTACTCGTGCTTCAAGTGCAATGAGGGTTTACTCATGCTCCATGTGCAATGAGCCTTGGCTCATGCTAATTCAATGTTAAGTGTTGTTGCCACATTTCCATGTTATGATTATCATGCTTTATCATGCCTTTATTTTCATGTCTCTCTTATGCTCTATTGATATGCCTATTGCCTAACATGTATTGTACTCCTCATGTTATTCATTATGTACTCCCTTACTGGGCTTTATAGCTCACCCTTTTCTTATGCATGTCCTCAGGTTATCCCATGCAATGCTAAGTTCGAAGGAATGTAGTGGTCATGTAAAGGAAGTTTTCAATAAGGATGTTGTTTTTCAAGTTTAAAGTTTTTATGTAATGATCCTAAGCCCCAAAGACACTAAACCTCTCGATCTTCTTTGTTGTATCAAGTGATGTTTTATGTAATAAAGCATGTTTAAGTTGTAATAAAAAGCAGGGTTGTCATACAAAGGGGTTTATACATCGTATAAAAGAAAGTTGTGTGTAAAAATAAATATGCCTCAATGATAGGAGATTGAGACGAAGCCCCTTACAAAGTCGGTATCCTTAGATTAAGGATAAATCAATTATATGATTATGTGTGAAAAATACGAATAAACAAAATATAAGTGGATATTAAGTGTAAAAAAATCAGAGGTCATTCACACATAATCATGGGAAAAACAAAACCAATGACATAGATATTTAACTCAATTAAATGAGATTGAGTTATGATTTCTGATACAAGTATGTCTAAAGGACATAAGAATTTATCAATGAGATGACTATGTGTATAAATAGTATATCCACACAAAGGTTTTTTGAGACTACAACATAGATATTCCACACATAATATTGGCATAATAAAATCAAGAATTAGAGGTTTAACCCAAATAATTGAAAGTGGGTTAAGAAGTTCCCTTACAGAAATTCGACAGCCTAACGACGTCACTTCAAAACTTATAAAATGAGTTGACGAGAGATAAAAAGGATATCTCATCACTTGGACATAAAATTTACTTTAATAAGGATATATAAGAACATATCCCAACATAATAGTATGTTAATTAAAATACATAACAAAATAAGTCTTTTAAAAAGAGGAGGGTGAAAGGTTCCCTTACCGACTTGGGTAACTTTCGATACGTACACCCCATTGAAGAAGGGTCATACAATGAATATGTAAGTACCCATTAATGAAATTATATTACACAAAGAGTATAATAATGGGAAGTACATACACCACTCAAAGTAAATGGTGGAAAATGTAGCATAAATCTCACGGGAATAAAAGTGAGATGAAAAATCCCTTACGAAAACTCAGCAGCCTAATGGCACCACATAAAACTTCCAAAAATGGATTTATGAGATCAAATAGGGTCAACCATAATATGAACATAAAAATTAAAGTATGAGGAATATAAAAGAACATCCAAAAAGATAAGAAAGATGGGCTAAAAAGAAATGACATAAATGAGAGTACTTAAAAAGAAATAGATAGGTTGGATCTCTTAAGAAAATTCGGCAGCCTAACGGCGCCACTCAAAACTTCAAAATGGATTCATGAGAGAGAATAGAGTCTCTCATCATATGAACATAAAAATTACAGTAAGATTATTATAAAATAATACCCCAATAACAAGAAAGATGAGCTTTAAAAGGAATGACATAAAAGAGTGTACTTTAAAAGAAAGAGAGGAGTCAGATCCCTTACCTCGTGTCCGACATGACTCGGTCGTTCCTTAATCTCATGAATAATAAAATTTGGTCAATTTATAATTTCTTAAGTACCTCCTTGAAATATTATTATTCAGTTCATATCACATATTATAATGTTATAATAATTGTTTAATAAAGTGAGTTCGTATCAGACATTTTTGTCGATGTTCAGTACATGAGTAAAAATTGACCTTGTTAGAAAAGCATTTTCCATGTAGTTATAGGTACATCATATCCAGAATAGTATTTATGTTTTAAATATAATATATATCCATTATATATTCTTTTTATACTATTCCATAGCATTTGGAGATAATAAATTAAAAGCACCGTTCATGGAGACGGTAGGCCGTACGTACGCATGAACGCTACTTTAATTTTTTTGACATATTAATGGAATTAAAAAAAATGAGAGAGATATATATTATAATTCCAGAATCATACCCATCATTTATATGTAATATATTACATATATATCCATTATATATATGTACTTATAATAGTAAATAACATTTGGAGATAAGAAATGAAATGTACTGTTCATGGAGACGGTAAGCCTTACGTACGCATGAACGCTACTTTCATTTTTTTTGTATTCAATTGAATGAAATAATAAAGATATAAAGTTATATTATAATTCAATTAGGATAAAATATGTAATAACATTAATTCTATCCTTTATACGTCCCACATATGGCATTAACGAATCAAATCACTTTGAGGGGGCGGTTGTCCGCACTTCCTAAAATGAAGATATCGCGTTTACCCATAATGGAAACCATAAAGGTATGACATAAATGAAAAATACAGAGGCTTAAGTAAAAAATAAAAATATAATATATCATATATAAATATAGTGACATCTTAATGGCCACCTATGTAGGGGTTAAAATAATGTTGAACAATCATCGTTTTAGGAGGCAGAAATTCACCATCCACGGAAACAGTTTGTTATTTAACCATTAGATGTAGGTGTGTGTAAGTGTAGCTCGAATACTTCTTATAAAAACATCCTAATATATTTAATATACTGGATTTGTTACAAAATAAATTAATAAAAAGAGTTTAGGTGGTTGGAGAAGCAAAATAAAACAAAAGGACACAAGTGAATACATTACCTTTAAATCGGGTAACTTCCTTTGATTTGAGCTCAAAGGCTTCTTTGGAAAGGATTCTGCCCAAAGTGAGGCTTCAAAGAGTTATAGAGGGATGTGGAGAGATGAAATGGACAGGGGTTGGCTGAGCCAAAGGCTTGAGAGGTGTGGGTAAGGAGGTAGAGGTGGGGGCCTTTTATAAGAGGAGAGGAGGGGCACTCTTGGAAAGTAAAGAAATGTTATTTTATTTTAGAATGTGTTTAGGATTTTAATGGTCCCACATTGATGTGTTTCGAGGATAAGGTGATAATGGTTTTAAATACACCCATCAAATAGGTTTTGGAAATGTGTAGGTCTTAGATATTACATTATCTTTCAATTTTATATAAATCGTTAAATAATGAGGTCATCACTGTATCATCATGATGTCATAAATAATTTAATTTATTTAATGTCTATAAATTATAAAACAAATACTATGATGTATAAAATCCTTTTATATTTCCAATGACTATTTATAGTCAAAACTCTGACTTGTATAACACCATGTAAAAATTGTTTTAGTAAAACATCTCATGTTTGTGTCATTTTTACTTTAACATTAAATAAAAAGGTATTTATGTCATTTTCCAACCAAAGTGGATCCATGGGGTCCCCAAGTTGACCCATGGAATTTCGTGGTTGGCCATGACACATCCAATGAGGGTAGGACATGTTTCTATCTCATTTCATTTTATTAAAACATTATTCTTACCTTAAACTACACTAATTACCTCTAATCGTGATTAAAAACTTAATAAGTTACTATTCACCAAAAAATTATTTTAATCCCATTGAACCACATTTTACTTCTTAATAACAACCATTTATGTCAGATTTTTGAGATTCAAAACACAAATATGTCAAATTTTCATTTAAACGAAAAATTAGTTTTTATAAGTACCACTTTGTGGTTTCACTATTCATCAAAAATTGAAGTTTTTCAGAAAATTACAAAAAGTTCACCCTAAGCTATATTTGATATTACGAATTCAAAAATGATGTCTATTTTACAAAATTGAAAACATATAAGTTGCATTAAATAATATAATAATTAATTCCCTCTGTCAAAACAAATAGCGTGTTTTTATGAAACAAAATGTATCAAAAGATTGACACTAGTTTAAGTCCGATTTCAAAGTGAAATTAATTCCAACGACCACTATTGGATTAAATGGTAAAAATATATTCTAATTTCACTTTTAAACCAATTGAAAAGATAATCTAATCATATAAATAAATTATATTAAAATAGGTTTTGAATTAAAATACAACATTTTTCACTATTCATTAAAAATTGAACTTTTTCAGAAAAATACCAAAAATTTACACAATGTAAATTTTGATGTCCCGATTCTAAAGAAGTATTTTATTTTGTCAAATATAACACATAAAATTGTCAAAACGTGGATTTAAAATAGGTTCGCCATCAAAAGGCGATTAATCGACCTTTTAAAGAATATTAGAATGTTTACGCTTAAAATTGGATTCATTTGCATTTTTAATCCTCTAAAAATTATTGTAAAAAGTAAAAATATTTGACAAACATATATAATCATTTTGTAGTTAGTTTTGTTCATTCCCTCCATTACAACGGCTAGGCGTTAACTACTATTTAAAATAATATTATTTTATTACTGAGTGCAACATAAGATTCCCAAGAAACTCGTTGTTGCGTGTTGGGTACGCCATCGAACATAACATCCCCTTTAAAGTCATATTAATATTTTATTCACAAATATGGATAAATGTGAAAATTTCATACTCTTTATTTACCTGGGGTGTTACATCCTTCCCCCCTTTTGGGAATTGCGTCCTCACAATTTTAAAATTGGTCTTGGAAACCTCATTGAAAATCCCACATCGGAACAAGAGTCAGTAAAACAATCACTTTAAAATAAAGAAATATAAGTACAATGGTCACCCGAGTTAACCCATACTAGGATTCCATGTAGGAAAACATGGACCTGGAGGAGAAAACCTAGGGTCATGTTCTGATGGAGACTGATAGAAAACATGTTTAGGAGAAAGTTAACCACAAGAAAATCACAAACTTGTGATGGGTTAAACGGTATTCGATTCCCCATTAGGAAAAGTTAATAGAAAACATTTTTGTTTTAAGTTACTTTTTATTGAAGAATTTATTCATAAGGAAACATAATCACTTATCATGTTTACATTCAACTTTTATTAGATTCCTTACACAAACTCATATTTTCTCCAAAAGACAAGTATTTAGGAAGACTTGTTCACATTAAGAGTACTATAATCAACTTCTAGAGAATCACCTAATCCACAAAAGAGAACTATATACTTCCCATATCTTTATTCCTTAACCAAAACCATAACCAAAAAGGATAGTACAATATCAGATAATACCCAAAAATGATAATCCTTAAAAAAACAAATCTATTCTTAATCTCCAAAATTTATCAAACAATACCCAAAGTTCAACAAAGACCATTCAATAAACAAATTGTCCATAAAATACTTCAAAGTAAAACAAACTAATATTGAAACCCAAATATTTGAAGGATTTAGTCGCATAGTCTTCCAAGGTACAAATTAACACTTATCTCCAAATAACATCAGTTACTCTTAAAGTCTCGTATTGAAAAGTAATTAACCTAATCACATATCCACCATGATAGGTTAATCATTTCCATAGATAACCCAAAATAAACTTGCTCTTGATTCCTAAAATCATCTAACTAAAAAGAATTAGTCAAACTAACCAGGCACTTCACGTAGTCCAGTGGTAGGAGATAAATAGCAGTCGCACTTTGGTTGTGGGTTTGATTCCCGCAGCTTTGTCCGACGCGACGGGTTGTCACACGGTCTGCGTGTTGTCTTTTTTCCGAATCAATATAATTTTAAAACATTCCCCAAAACGAGATAAAATTTTCAAAAATGATCATAACATATTTTATCCTCAAGTTTATCTCATGCCTTACATTTTCCAGCATATCATATAATAACCCATAATTACCTCAAAAGTAAGGATCATATAAACACTAAAGGTTACCATTATAATTATTACCTGAACTTCCACATCGATTGGTAATCTCGTAGATGATGCATTACAGAACATAACAAGGTTTAAGTGGTTTATCATGACTCCTTGATAGTTGTTTTAGAACAACCACGAGTTTCCTCATTGAATCCCCCATTTTTTCGTGTATCTTAATCAGAGAACCACCACAGTTTCCTTCAAACCTGTTGTCTCTTTGGTGCCTGCTAGATCCATCCATTCAATAAAAACAGAAACGTCAGTGTGATTATATCAACAAAAACATCATGTACTAATGAGGAAGATAAAAACTAATATATACTTACTCATTCACTTTATCTAAAACTAGGACTCTTTCTGAAATCCTAACCATTATTGTAATGTCACTTATGCTTAGAGGATACCCTAACCTCTAAAGTTATCTAAACCGACCTTTGATACCAACTATAAGACCCCAGCCTTAAACCTTACTTAATATTGAATTAAATGAATAATTCACATTGAGGATCTTTTCAGGTTTATAGTTTTAGAGAATTAGGACATAACTATTACATCTCAAAATATTACAAAGTAGAAACTTCTACTAAGTTTCCATAAAATAAGAACTCTTAAAAAGAAACATGTCTAGTTCCATGTTTTAGGTAGCATGACTTTCCCTTGATCCCATCCTTGACCCTATTCCACGTTATGTCCTGTGAAAAGAATTTCAAAAACCTGGGATGAGAATAAAAAATCTCAGTAAGGGATACACAAAGAATTAAAACTGTTAGTTTTTCAAAACAACAAGTAAACCATGTATACTTTATCAAAGTAATACTTTTGACCTTTCCGAAGTAGTAAAAACTCTTCACTGAATAAAAGTTCATTACTTACCCTTCTGTAACCAAAAGATTACCATAAAACCCATATAAAGATCACATAACATATAAAGGTAACTTGGGACATAAACATACTTAAGTGAAATAACCATACGGTCGACTTCCACACATACTTAATGGAATAGCCATACGACCGACTTCCACACATACTTAATGGAATAGCCATACGACCGACTTCCATACCCAATGAATTGGAGATTATAACGTAACCACCCGTCCTGGTATTCACAGCACCACCCGTCATAATGTCCAAGTACCATTATAAAATCATAAGACATTAAACACATATAATGGAAAGAAAACATTTCCACATTTCGATCACAATATATCACTTAAATATATCGACATAACAAATCCTTTATAAAAACCATTTTCAATATCAACATACATAAAATAGTATATGGTATTTATTTCATTTTAAAAAACACTACGGCTTGTTGAGGAAGCCAAAGACCAAATAATACTTGCGGCGGCATAAATGGTCGTTGTCACCGCGTACGTTAAAAGAAACATTCCTTTTTGTCGCTTAGTAAAACGCTTCGTATAAAAAGTTTCCTTTTGAATAAAATTAAAATTAAAAGGGGTTTATACACCGTATAAAAGAAAGTTGTGTGTAAAACTAAATATGCCTCAATGAAAGGAGATTGAGACGAAGTCCCTTACAAAGTCGGTATCCTTAGATTAACGATAAATCAATTATATGATTATGTGTGAAAAATACGAATACAAAAAATATAAGTGGATATTAAGTGTAAAAAAATCAGAGGTCATTCACACATAATCATGGAAAAAACAAAACCAATGACATAGATATTTAACTCAATGAAATGAGATTGAGTTATGATTTCCGATACAAGTCCGTCTAAATGACATAAGAATTTATCAATGAGATGATTATGTGTAAAAATAGTATATCCACACAAAGGTTTGTCAAAACTACAACATAGAGATTCCACACATAATCTTGGCATAATAAAATCAAGAATTAGAGGTTTAACCCGTAGAATTGAAAGTGGGTTAAGAAGTTCCCTTACAGAAATTCGACAGCCGAACGACATCATTTCAAAACTTATAAAATGAGTTGATGAGAGATAAAAAGGGTATCTAATCACTTGGACATAAAATTTACATTAATAAGGATATAGAATAACATATCCCAACATAATAGTATTGGAATTAAAAGACATAACAAAATAAGTCTTTTAAAAAGAGGAGGGTGAAAGGTTCCCTTACCGACTTGGGTAACTTTCGAAACGTACACCCCATTGAAGAAGGGTCATAAAATGAATATGTAAGTACCCATAAATGAAATTATATTACAAAAATAGTATAATAATGGGAAGTACATACACCACTCAAAGGTAATGGTGGAAAATGTAGCATAAATCTCACGGGAATAAAAGTGAGATGAAAAATCACTTACGAAAACTAGGCAGCCTAACGACGCCACATAAAACTTCAAAAAATGGATTTATGAGATGAAATAGGGTATCCCATAATATGAACATAAAAATTAAAGTATGAGGAATATAAAATAACATCCCCAAACATAAGAAATATGGTCTTAAAATAAATGACATAAATGAGAGTACTTAAAAAGAAATAGAGAGGTTGGATCTCTTACGAAACTTCGGCAGCGTAACGGTGCCACTCAAAACTTCCAAAATGGCTTGATGAGAGAGAATAGGTTATCTCATCATATGAACATAAAAATTGCAGTAATATTAATATAAAATAATACCCCAATAACAAGAAATATGATCTTTAAAAGGAATGACATAAAAGAGCGCACTTTAAAAGAAACAGAGGAGTCGGATCCCTTACCTCGTGTCCGATATGACTCAGTCATTCTTTAATCTCCCGAATAATAAAATTTGGTAAATTTATAATTGATTAAATAAATCCTTTAAATATTATTATTCAGTTCATATCACATATTATAATATTATAATAATTGGTTAATAAAGTGAGTTCGTATCAGACGTTTTTGTAAATGTTCAGTACATGAGTAAAAATTGAACTTATTGGAAAAGAATTTTCCATGTAATTATAGGTACATCATATTCAGAATAGTATTTATGTTTTAAATATCATATATATCCAGTATATATTCGTTTTATACTATTCCATATCATTTGTAGATAAAAAATTAAAAGCATCGTTCATGGAGATGGTAGGCCTACGTACGCATGAACGCTACTTTCATTTTTTTGACATATTAATGGAATTAAAACAAAATAAGAGATATATAGATTATAATTCCAGAATTATACCCATCATTTAGATTTAATATATTAAATATATATCCATTATATATATGTACTTATAATAGTACATAACATTTGGAGATAAGAAATGAAATGTACCGTTCATGGAGACAGTAAGCCGTACGTACGCATGAACGCTACTTTCATTTCATTTTTTTGTATTCAATTGAATGAAATAATAATGATATAAAGTTATATTATAATTCCAGTAGGATAAAATATGTAACAACATTAATTATATCCTTTATACGTCCCACATATGGCATTAACGAATCAAATCACTTTGAGGGGGCGGTAGTCCGCACTTCCTAAAATGAAGATATCGCGTTTACCCATAATGGAAACCATAAAGGTATGCCATAAATAAAAAATACAGAAGCTTAAGGAAAACATAAACGTATTATATATCATATATAAATATAGTTACATCTTAATGGACACCTTTGAAGGTGTTAAAATAATGTTGAACAATCATCATTTCGGGAGGCAGAAATTCGCCATCCACGGAAACAGCATGTTCTTTAACCATTAGATGTAGGTGTGTGTAAGTGTAGCTCGACTCCATCCTATAACAACATCCTAGTATATTTAATATACTGTATTTGTTACAAAATAAATTAATTAAAAGAGTTTAGGGGGTTGGATAAGCAAAATAAAACAAAAGGACACAAGTGAAGACATTACCTTTAAATCGGGTAAATTCCTTTGATTTGAGCTCAAAGGCTTCCTTGGAAAGGATTCTGCCCAAAGTGAGGCTTCAAGGAGTTATAGAGGGATGTGGAGAGATGAAATGGGCAGGGGTTGGCCGATCAAAAGGCTTGAGAGGTGTGGGTAAGGAGGTAGAGTTGGGGGCCTTTTATAAGAGGAGAGGAGGGGCACTCTTGGAAAGTAAAGAAATGTTAATTTATTTTAGAATGAGTTTCAGATTTTAATGGTCCCACATTTATGTGTTTCGAAGATAAGGTGATAATGGTTCTAAATACACACATCCAATAGGTTTTGGACACGTGTAGGTCTTAGATATTACATTATCTTTCAATTTTATTTAAATCGTTAAATAATGAGGTCATCGCTGCATCATCATGATGTCATAAATAATTTAATTTATTTAATTTCTAAAAATTACAAAACAAATACTATGATGTAGGAAATCTTTATAGATTTCGAATGACTATTTATAGTCAAACTTCTGACTTGTATAACACCATGTAAAAATTGTTTTAGTAAAACATCTCATGTTTGTGTCATTTTTACTTTAACATTAAATAAAAAGATATTTATGTAATTTTCCAACCAAAGTGGCTCCATAGGGTCCCCATATTGATCCATGGATTTTCAAAGTCTGCCATGACACATCCAATGAGGGTAGGACATGTGTCTAGGTAATTTCATTTTATAAAAACATTATTCTTACATTAAACTACACTAATTACCTCTAATCGCGATTAAAAACTTAACAAGTTACTATTCACCAAAAAATTATTTTAATCCCATTGAACCACATTTTACTTCTTAATGACAACCATGTATGTTGGATTTTTGAAATTCAAAATACAAAGATGGAAAAATTTCATTTAAATGGAAAATTAGGTTTTATAAGCACCACTTAGTAGTTTCACTATTCATCAAAAATTGAAGTTTTTCCGAAAATTACCAAAAGTTCACCCTAAGCTATATTTGATAATCCGAATTCAAAAATGATGTCTATTTTAGAAAATTCAAAAAATATAATTTGAATTAATTAATTTAATAATTAATTCCCGCTGTCAAAACAAATAGCGTGTTTTTATGAAACAAAATGTATCAAAAGATTGACACTAGTTTAAGTCCGATTTCAAAGTGAAATTAATTTCAATGACCACTATTGGATTAAATGGTTAAAATATATTATAATTTCACTTTAAAAACAATTCAAAAGATAATATAATCATATAAATAAATTATATTAAAAGATGTTTTTAATGAAAATACAACATTTTCACTATTCATTAAAAATTGAACTTTTTCAGAAAAATACCAAAAATTTACACAAATTAAATTTTGATGTACCGATTCTAAAGAAGAATTTTATTTTGTCAAATATAACACATAAAATCGTCAAAAAGTGGATTTAAAAGAGGTTCTACATCAAAAGGCGGTTAATCGACCTTCTAAAGAATATTAGAATGTTTACGCTTAAAATTAGATTCATTTGCATTTTTAATCCTCTAACATTTATTGTAAAAAGTAAAAATATTTGAAAAACATATATAATAATTTTTTAGTTAGTTCTGTTCATTCACGCCATTACAACGGCTAGGCGTTAACTACTATTTAAAATAATATTATTTTATTATTAGAGTGCAACGTAAGATTTCCCACGAAACTCGTTGTTGCGTGTTGGGTACGCCATCGAGCATAGCATCCTTTTTAAAGTAATATTAATATTTTATTCACAAATATGGATAAATATAAAAATGTCATATTCTTTATTTACCTGGGGTGTTACATACACATTGTTCCATGTTATATTAGGATAATTTCTATGCTATCTATGATATTTTCAACATATCCTATTCCATAGAATGTTTGATAATTTAATTTCAGGAGGGTCCCAGATATGCTAATTTTTTAAGTAGATAATCCAATAAAATTTATGTTCATTGACCAAGTTTTTTATGTTAAATTAATATCCACATAAGTCACATGTGAGTAAAATTCAACACTAAGGTTCAAAAAATATATTCAATGACCTAAAAATGCACTAATTACTTATTGAACTCATCATATAGAATTATTTATGTTCAAAAAGTGATAAATAATATTTTTTAGAGATATAAAAATATATGAAAACACATAAAAAATAATTCCATGGTCCCCTACCCATCATGTATTCCTATTAATAAATGAAATAGTATTAATTATTTGAATAGAAATTAAAATAAAAATTTACAAATAGATTCATAAAAAGTTATCAATAAATAGAAATCATGGTTATGAATTTGGAATAAGGCTTTAATTTCCCCAAAACAATATTTAATTCCTCCCAATATCTATTATATACATAGAATCCATGAAAGGTAAAAACACAAAAATAACGATTTAAAAAAATTAATGAAAATAAAAATGGAAATGAAAAACTCTATTGTTGTTTGTCCCTTCCAAAAGGGTCTATAATTTTATGATATATTACTGGAATCCTACAAAATCATCCAAAATCTATAAGGGATTTGGATTCCATTATTGCAATGTTGACATCCTTATAATTCCAATGATCTTCTAATTTTTATTCTGGTAGAGGTACTTATTTCTTATATATTTCCTATATGTCCCCCATCTGTTGGTGAACCATTAATGTTGTTTGGGTGGAATAAAGATATTGGGAACTCCTCTTTCTTAAATTCAAATGGATTTTGATAAATAAAAATAGATTTATATGGTTGTTTCTAAGAAATAAATTTATTTCAAACTGTTCAATATTTTAATATTATAAATTTATCATGTTAACAATATCCCCTTCATGAGAACCACTGATTCTCGAATAAAAATAAAATAACATCACTTCACACAATTAACCCTCTCTACAATCTTTTTACTCTTAGTTATCGTGAGCATTCACCAATTATATTGATTCATTTTTTTATAAATCAATGATTAAAACTTCAACCCCATCGGTGGAAATTCATACATTAATTAATACCGATATATATAATTTTATTTCGTTCATTAAATGATTATTAATTACACTATAAAACCAACACCATCATAATTTAGATGGTAAATTGTATCCTGATATTGAGGTTTCTATATTTTTTGATCAGACTCATGAATCTCATTCTTGATAGTAACAAAAGTATTTTTTCAACACTGTGGAACATAAATCTATTTCACATCTTCTTCATGATATTCATCAAAAAATGATTCATAGAGGTAATTCATTAAATGTTTATAAATATAATTGGAATATACTAGAATGATTCTACTTTTTTTGGTTATGAGTGTAAATTGTTGGATCACAGTAGATATGTTTGAATAAATCAACCATAATATAAATATCTTCAAATATAGTGTATTTAAATGGAAATAAAATATCAAAATCAAGGGTTTATATTATTTTTTTAGAAACAATATAATGAAAAAAACACAATTAACATTCAATAATCTAAAATTAATCACTCTCTAAAAATAGTTCCATATCAATAAATCTTGTTTCATTATTTAATTATTTATGAAATTTAAAACTCCAAATTATTTTTATAATATATAACTATGGATCATCTCCTAATATGTCCACATGATAAATCAAGGAATCCCCACTTATAAAACAATTATTTTGTTTTATACGTATAATAATATAGAAATTTCTTTATTCAACCGTCAAAATGATTTAAAAATATAATGATAAAATGTAAATAAAAAATTTTAAAACACAAAAATTTCGTTATAGTATAGAAATATATTTTTATGATTCTTTCACATGTAGTTTACATGTGAATTATTTCTCTCCAAAACACACTAAATATCCAAATTTAATAATATTCCTAATGATAAAACATTATGTTTAATGATATTTGTGTAGTTAAGAAATAATTTTTTTTTTCTAATAAATTCTTAGGACTTCAGTTATTCTCTATAATATACAATACAATATCTTCTCACACACCCTAGTATGTCAATCTGTTTTTCCTAGATAAGGGTAGAAATGATTTTTGAAATAGAGATTAAAAATGCAGGGTTGTGAACTATGGATGGGGAGTGAAATCCACCATGTTTTCATTAATATTACATCTTTACTGTGATATTTTGGGATCATTTCATAGATCATATCATATATATAAATAACATGTTGGAACTAAAATTATAGATGAATAAAACATTAGAGAAATGAAAATAATACTCTATAATGAATAAATAAATCATCATCTCTTACATTTTTTGTTTAATGTTAATATCTTTAATATGAATAGAACATTTCTATTATAAAGTATTAGTAATCATAAATCAAAAAAATAAACAATGCAAATTTATACGATTCAAACACCAATCATAATGGAATTCTCTATATTTTATATTCTCCTTGATAACTCTTTCATTTTAATATTTATTACCTCAAATCATTAAGAATGTATGTTAATACTTATTCAATGATTCTAATTTCTGGGATATTATAAATCAATATGTTTCTCTCACTCATCTAAAAATTTTTCTGATTATCTCAGGCATATTTTATTCATTATGTATAATTTTTCTACATGTGGTTTGTTTTCCTGTCATTTTCCAAAAAATGGTTCTATAGAGGGAAATGAATGTTCTATTTGTCACCGTATCATATCCATGTGATCCTCTTTTAAATTAGGTAAATTTATGATCTATAGTTTATTATTATTAATGTTCTTGGATTGAGATTTGATATAAACTTCAATAACTATATTGAATCATATGTAGAAAATCCTGGGAATCGTAAGAATTAATTGGTGGTTAATAGTATATTAGGTAATGTTCTGGAACCATTATATATATATATATGCTTTATTTAAGGGTATTTAATCATTTATTAGAATTCATAAAAAACGTTATTGGTTTATTAAAACGCTGTGTTTAATGTGATGAATAAATTAGTTCTCTGTTATATATTACCATTAATATGTTAGTTGTTTTGGGTTATGTTCTAGACTATGTTACCAATGTGAGAGTAATTTCCCTACAAATGATATTCCAAATAATTGTTACATTTATGTGTGAAAATATTATTTAAAAGGGCCCATAATTTCATTTCTCATAGTATAGTATAACATTGAATTTTGAGATTATAATCAAGAGAAGATACCTTTTGAGGCTTCAATGTGGAAATAAATACGATATAATGCATGTTATAGGTGTTAAATATATATTTTAATTACTAATTTTATTCTTTTTGAATATTTATTTCCGAATTAAATTGACATTGTGATGCATCTTTGACAATTTCTAGAAGATCGTTTCTATGTTATGATGTACAATTTATCATAATATCTTACATAAAACTAAAAAACATGATTTATATTATGGAAATTTATTTCACTAAGAACTGAATAGCAGAAAATAAAAAAATAATTTTTAGTACATTTTTATACTAATTTTATTATAAAAACAATAAAATAAAAATATATTTAATATCATTATTCCAATATAATACATATATTATCATTAAAATAATTTAGAATAAAATTTTCAAAAATATATTTATTTTTTACGAGTCACGTATCTTTTCATAAATTTTATGACAATAATATCTATTGTCCACAAATTCTAATATTTAATTATAAGTCAATATATCAAAGATTTACTTTTTCAAATCAATGCTGAAATTAAATAGGTGAATCATCTGTCATTGGGACTAATATTTTCATGGAAACAACAAGAAATGTTAAACTGATTGGAAGGATTCATGTTACAACATAAATATCACTAAAGTCATATGATGACCAAAAATATCAACCATTAAAATTAATTTTTAATGGTCGTGTCTTTCATTGGGTTTAAATAAGAAATGAAAATAATTGAGTTTGTAAATAAGGGATGGTGACATTAAGATTTATTGGGATTTTGGATATTTTATCCCAAGTCTAAGATAAACCTTATCAATTATCATTATCTCATAAGTTCAATTCCATTTATAACTTTTTCTCTATCTAATAGTTGAGTATTTAAAAACATTACCCTAATCATGTGAACATGTATAATTATATTGATCATTAAGTTGATGAATCATGTGTTGTAATCCGACTTGATTCATGGAAAATATGTTAAACCGGTTATGGGGTGTGTCAATATATCTTGTTGTGAATAAGTGGAAGAATAAAATTACCTAAGAGGAAACATATATAGAGACCTCATCGATTATTACCTCTTTTTAATCATTTTTTGGATTTAATACTATATAATTCATAAATAATAACATCTCAAAGATTGATAGAATCAATTTATTTGGAGAATAGATGCATAATAAACAATATTTAAAATAAAAAATAACATATTTCATTAAAGGACTGATACTAGACCATCATAAAGAAATTTCACTAGTAAGAATAACTCTGATAACCTTGGGAATGAAATCATGATTTTGGGTTATGCTCAAGTTCTTATTAATGTGTAAGTAAAAATTACATTAAGGATGGATTAATAAGAATAATTGAAAATACGGGCCGAAGAAATTTAAAATTAATGTATGAGAGGTATGAATAAATCATAATTTACATTAATTGTTTGTAGCATAATAACTTTAATCTAAAAAAATAACATTGAAACGTAATATCCATAACATTTCATAGAATAATTTTACAAAAAATTTTAATCAAGAAGAAATATGATCATAACGAATAACATACATTAAAAATTGAAAAAAACAATAAAATATGGAATCCATGGATTTATGAGACACAACATTAGTTCTCATACTTATAAGAAATCAAAATTTACACCTAAATTGTAATATCCTGTTACTGTTCTAATAGGTTTGCCTTAAATCTTGTTGTTGTTTTCCTTTTCATTGTTTATTAAAGGATTTATTTTAAATTGTGAGGATACCATTAATAGTGAATTCATAGGTTCATTGGTTTTTTAGCCTTAACAAATATTTTCTACAGACTGCCAAGGAATTAAATATTGTTTTATAGCATTACATGTCATGTAATAGTATTACACGTTATGTAATAGTATTACATGTTATGTAATGGTTCTGCATACATACCATGAATTGATTCATGCTATGAAGGGTACACATCACGAGTTATCAATACATGACATGATGATGTTAATGATTAGTTTTTTACTCAAAACATTATGTTTTAATTCAAATGGTATGTGTTTTGAAGGTTACAAAACATAAAAATTTCATGAAGTGTATTGGTGTTACATGTCACGTAATACCGCTTTTTAATAGGGAGTTACAGCTTTGACGCATCTTTTTATTTTCCTTTTTTAAGTCATTCATGAAGTGTAACTTAGTTACATGTCGTGTAATACCACTACAAAATCCAATAAAAGCTACAGTGTGCTTATAATTTCTTCTTTCACTCCTCTCCAATTCCTCTTCCTTGGAACCAAGGATTCCCCAATTACTCGTGGATCCATCAAACCCTTTTGGATCCATTAATTTGGCATCGTTTCTTTGGAAGGTGATGCATGGGTTGAATTTCGAGGTCTTCCACACCTTCATTCTCACTGATTGTTTTCGTTGCGAGTGTCATGATTTGGGAAATACGTAAGTGGTTACCTCTCGAATTTCCAACATGATTATTCCTAAATTTCCTGATTTATTTCAAATGTTGATTTAAATACAATTGTACAGTTTTTATTTTAGTTAAATTTATAAAAAACATGATTCTATTAAATATAGAGATTTGAATTGGTTTTGGCATAGAAATTTGGAAATCCCCCAATTTTATTGAATGGGGGTGTGTTTATTGTAATTGGATGATTAAAATTATGGATTTGATGGAAATTTTTTAATTAAATTGTGGAATTAAATTGTGGAAATGAATTTTGAAAAGGATCAAAATTTTTTAATCAATTTCAAACTTTTGAAAATGTCTTTAAATGATTTTATATAGTCCTAGTGGTTTTATAAAGTGAAAAGGGCATGTTTTTTTTTATTAAAACCCATTTTGGATTAAAATTGAAAAGGATTGAATTTTTGAAATAGAATATTGAAATTTAATTTTTTATTAAGGAGTATTAAAATTAATTTCCCATCATTTAAGAGTGAATGTAGTCCTTATGTAGTTGGTGAGTTATTTAGATGCACTCTACACTATTACAAAATTATAAAACATACATGTCGTGGGTCACATCCCCAATGATATGATGATGAGTAAACTCTAGACAATGTGAGGAGTATGTGAGTATACTCATTTTTCTGAGATCACTTAGAGAGTGTGGAATAATATAACGGGTTAATACCATCATAAATTTTCCAAGATGACTATGTTGTGTGCTTGATTATTTATATATTAGATATCAATGTATACCAATGTTATAAATCTACATTAAATGGAATTACTGGATTTACAGAAATTGTTTTATGTATTTTTTTAAACCATTATTTAGGAAATATTACATCTCTTATAAATTAAAGAATATTCTTTAAAATAATTTCACAATATTTTAAAATTCTATAGAATATTTTCTTTAAATATTATCATGAATTTCCAAACATATTTTTTTTAGAAAAATTGTTAGATTATTATTATAGAAGAATATATTTGGACTCTTTTATGGAATATTCAGTGGTATCCAACTGGGCTTAGGCTCACACCCTACTTTTTCTTTTAAGGTTTTTTAGACGTTCTTCTTACAGATTCGAGAAACATTAATGGATCTCTTGGCGAAGGATCCATCTTTTGAACCATGGTCTCGCTGAGTTGTTCCTATTGGGAAACTGGGACTATTTTCCTTTTTTAGTACATGGTATTTTGTAGTATGGTACTTTTATTTCATCTTTTATTGAGGTACATTACTAACGGTGGATTTTCTTATATACAAATGTTGATTTCATTTTCTTAAACTATTACATGATACAAATTCGTTCACACATGCACGTTGTATGATTCCAGTTGCTAGTCACTAATCCGTGAGGATCAGGATCTCCCATCACGATATGTTAGGGTTGGCTCAGTTATCGAGTTACTAGGGTACCTTGGCTAGTTCATGACAAACTGGTATCAAAGGAGGCAATTGAGATTTTGTAATGAATTTAGTATGAATGTTTGAAATCTTTCTAGGACTTAAGATGTATGGGTTATTGAGTGCATGTAAATCTCTCACTGAAATGAACCTCATGTCACCAGGGGTAGTTGGGGATAGAAATATTATGGATTATTTCTATTTCTTTACCTATTCTTATTTGGGTAGAGTGGATTTCAAATCTATTAGTTCCATTTTTTATGATTAATTTCCCTTGTTTCTTTGTTTGATCATTACCTAAGGTCTTTAATGTTGTATGTTGATGTTTTGTAGCTTTATTCCCCTAAAAAGATGCACAAATCAGATCCATGAAGATGTTACCGCTAAACCACAACTGGTAAATCATCTAGTGGCCCCATATTTAGTGGAGGTAATAATACGCATTGTCCAAGCATTTTGACAGGAACCACCTCCAATTCCCATACATACTCCAGCTATAGACCCTCAGGGGGTATGTTTTTTAGAATCCTTCTCAAGAGTCCCTTCACCATAGGACTCCAATTTTCAAGGGCTCTAATGACCCTCAACATGCTAAAGAATGGTTGAGAAAAATATAATGTATATTTGAGTTCTTGGAGACACAGGACATGATCAAGGTGAAGTGTTCCACCATCATGCTAGAGGGGCCCATAAATAGATCGTGGTACACAATGGTGATTGCAGGGAAGCATAAGGGATTACAGTTGAAGGACTCAAATATTCTTTTCACCAACCAGTTCTATCTAGATTCCATGGTGTTGGCCAAAGACGTGGGGTGTTTCAAACTTCTACCAGATGAAAATACTATGACTGAGTATTCAAATTGCATTTCCATTGTAGTATAATTCTCACCTAAGATAATATCTAATGAAATGGTGAAGGCACGAAGATTTGATTATGGACTTCAGTCAGTTATCTATTATCGAGTTTTCTTGCTGAATCTCCCCACTTATACTACTATAGTGGATAGGTTGATGATGGTTGAGATAGACCTAGAAAATTAGTCAGGGTTTTGGTGAGTTCCATTTTCTCCCAACTGTTGAATTTGTTCCTTAAAAGGAAAACATAAATGTGATTATTCTCTTAGATGATTTATATGGTAGAGTTTTTTCAAGCCTCCTATTGTTCCAGGAAGATGTACTTTTAATTTATTTCAGTGAGTAAATATTGGACATTCTAAGAGGGTTTTCACTGAGGCACCCAATAACTGTATCTCCTCCTGATGTTCAAGTCACTGTCAAAGATTCTAACATCACATATCCACTCTGAATAATGGAACAATATAGTCATCTCCTTTTAAAATTTTAGGATAATCAAATCCTTCACTTACAAAAGGGTTCTGCCATGGGAATTCAGAATAATGCGTATTCATGTAGTATACAAGTCTTTAGAGGAAGCATACAGGGGTCCATCAATCATGAGAGGTACCATTACTATAACATCATCATTAGTGACTTTTCTATTTGATAATTGTTCATCTCATTGATTTATTACAACCCGTTTTGTTAATATTCATAATATTAATATAGAGTAACTATCTTGTGCATAGGATATTACTACACCCCTTGCTACAAAGTGATAATAGGGTCTTCAATGTCCTGCTTGTGTATTCTCTATTTCAGACATTGAACTTGCTTGTTGTTTTTTGGTTCACGACATGAAATATCTAGACATCATATTTTTTATGGATTGGCTCAATGCCAATAAATCCTGGACTGATTGTAATCTTCGACCTGTCTACATCACTACACATATTGGTGTGCCTCTAATATTTCAAGGAGATTTGGACTCATGGTCGAGTAAAATAAGACCATGTTATATAGATATAGGTAAAGTGATATCAGAGTTTTCTTTTTGTTTAGAGTATGATTAAATGAGTGGTGAACTCCTTCTAGTCATCATCATGTTTCCCAACATGTTCCCTACATATTACTCTCGATTTCCATAGTTAAGGGATTTTAAGTTCCCCATTTAAATAATACATAGTACTCATCCAATTTCTATTCCCTCATACTGAATGGATCTAGCTGAACTAAAATAGTTGAAGCCTTAATTGTATGATCATTCTGAGAAAGGATTTATACAACCTATTGTGTCACCGTAGGTAGTGCCAATTCTCTTCTCCAAGAAGGATTACGGTTCTCTTCACCAATGTGTTGACTATCGAAAGTAAATTAAACTACGATAAAGAACTGGTATATATTCCCACGAATTTATGATTTGTTTGACCAGTTGAAAGGTACTGAGTTGTTTTCAAAGAACGAACATCGATCTAGTAAACATCATTTATGGATAAAGGAGTTTGGTATTAAGACAACTAACATTAAGAGGAAATATGACCATTATGAGTACCTTGTTAGGCCATTTGGTCTAATAAATTCTGTTTTAGTTTTCAAGTCATTAATGGTATGGATTTTCCACGAGAATCAACATACTTTTTTGGTAGTCATTATTGATGACATCCTTGTTTACTCTAAATTTGAGATCAACCATGTGAAACATTTGAGAACAGTTTTGATCCTGTTGAGAAATCACTTCCATTATTCCAATTTTCTAAAAGGTGATTTTTGGATTATGGATATTATATTTTTGTGGTTTGTGGTCTTTGAACAGGGTATATTAGTTGATCCTAAAAAGGTAAAATATTATTTGAATTGGAAGCAACTATGAAATGTCTCTAAAATTCGGAGCTTCTTGGGCTTATCCGGATACTACAATAGGTTTTTCAAGGACTTCTCAAAGTTGGGCTCTCTAATGACTACCCTAACTTGGAAGGAAGAGAAATCTTCTTGGAATGATTAATGTCAATGTTATTTCGTTGAGATGAAACAACATTTGAGTAATCCACAAGTGTTTACTCTTCAAGAGCTCAGCAAGGCTATGTGGTCTTTTGTGATACATCAGGTTTGGGTTTAATCTGTGTTCTACGAAAAGTAATCATGCAGTTGCATATGGATACCATCATCTTAGGCCATATGAGAAGAACTACCCAACCCATGACCTTGAAATTGTAGCATTAATGCGTAAGCATAAGAGTTAGTGTCACTACCATTATGGAGAATGTTTTACTATTTTTTCTGAACAAAAAAACATGAGTTACATATTCTCTCAAAATAGTTTGAACCTATGCTATAGGCATTGAGATGGGTACTTGTATCATTTCGACTTGGACATTGCCTATACCCCTAGGGAATGTAATATCATTTTATATGAATTGACCAGGATACATCCCACCCAAGCTGTTATAGAATCATCTAAATAGTTGAATTTCATGGATCTATTTACATAGATTCATATAGGAGTTCAGTAAAAAGAGGTTGAAATTTCTATAGCCAGTTTTCAATTGACATCTGTTCTTCTCGAGTCAATTCTTCAGGTCCAAGAGCTTCATGATGATTTTCATAGATTTAGAGACTCACATTATTCTGGGGATATAGTTTCCCACTAGTCATTATTCAAAGATGTTGTTTAATTTTATCAGAACTAATACGTTCTGATTTGAACAAAAAAAAGACAATAATGAGCGATATTCATAATTCCTAGTGGGAAGTGTACCTAGGAACCAAAAAATGTTCTTATATATGTGGTTGAAGTTCTGGTGGCTAGAGATGAGTAGAGACATTGGTGATTTTTCCGCTCATTTTTATATATTCCAACTTGTTAAATCCAAACACCATAAACCTTCTGTTTTCTTCAGCCACATCTAGTCTCTACTAGGCAGTGGATTGAGAACGATATGGATTTTGTTGATGGGTTTCAACATTCCTAGATAGAGAAGAATGTAATATGGATTGTGATCGATAGGATGACCAAGTTAGATCACTTTATACTCATTCACGATACATATAATGGTGAGGAGTTGGGGAATCTCTATGTGAAAGATAATTTTCCTTCGTACAATGTTTAGTCTACTAATGTCTATGATAGATATCCTTAGTCTACTACTCGTTTTTTTGGAGAGGCCTTAGGGAGGCATTGGATCTCAAGCTCGTTTGATCAGTGCCAACCATCCACTTTCAGATGTTCGTAGCGAAATAGCTATACATATTCTCGAGGATATGCTTCACACTTGTGTTAATGACTTTTGTGTGGCTTGAGATGACTGTTTGGGGAAGGTTGAGTTCTATTTTAATAATATTTACCAGTCTGTGGTCAAGATGGACCCTTTTGAGGCCTTGTATTGCTGACATTACAAATCATTGATGTGTTGGTCAGAGGTTGTTGAAAGTTCCTTGGATAGACCAAGCTTTGTGCAGGAGACGATAGTTAAGAATTAGCTAATTAATCAAATTATGTTGACAGCAAAGAGACAATATAAGTTATATGTTTATCAATTCGGTAGACCTTTGGATTTTTCTGTTGGTGATAAGGTGTTCCAAAATGTTTCACCCTGGTTGGGTCATCGACATATTGAAAGGCTACAGAAGCCATCTTCTCATTTTGTGGGACCTTTTGAGGTTGTTGACTAGATGGAGAAAGTTACATACTGTCTAGAACATCCACTATATATGACATCGATACATAATGTGATCTATGTATCATATCATAAATGGCCCATATGCTTTCTTTTTATTGATTTTTGATATCCCCCCTTTCAAGGGAGGATGGGGAACCCTTACAAGGCCCGTATTCTTAGAAATTACATTTCCCATAGGATTGGAGACATTACAAGACACATATGTCTTAAGGAAATCATACAGACTATGACTACAAGAAACCATCCCTCCCATGCATCTACATCATGATCAACTCCCCACCTTTTCATAGATGTTTGAAAAAATGACCTATGCAGAGATACACAAGCCTGGTACTGAATTCATTGTCATACTATCTAATTCATTCAAATATGTTTATCCCAACTCTAGTGAATGATCCCATCTCTGGAATCCTCCAATAAAGCTAGTTCCTTAGAGAATCTTTCTATGCATCTGCATATCTAGTGGACCCAAGGGAACATTGAGGTGTCCCTAAGACCATGAGGTGGCTCGAAGGCCATAAAGGTGTCCCTAAAGCCTTAATAACCTGAGGCCATGGGTGGTTCGAAACATCTTATTGTGTGGAGGTTGTAAGATCCTATTACTGTTCTAATAAGTGTGAATTAAATCATGTTGTTTTTTCTTTTCATTTTTTGGGAAAGGATTGATTTTAAATTGGGAGGATACCATTAATGGTGAAGTTAGTGGTTTGTTGGGTTTTTATCCAAAAAAAATATTTTCTACTTACATACAGATCATTACACACTGTGTAACAGCATTAAAAGCCATGTTACAGTATTACACATCATGTAATGGTTCTTCATGAAGACCATATCCACTTCATGTTGTGATGGGTACAAATCTTGAGATATCACTAGACATCACGATGAAGTTAATGATTTATTATTATCTTAGAGCATCATGTTTTAATGCAAAATGGTACATGTTTCGGCAGTTATGAAACATAATCATTTTACGATGTATATTGGTGTTACATGTCATGTAATACCTATTCAATGTTTCTACGTCATTGTGGTATTTTAGTTGATCATAGAGTGTAACATAAGTACATGTATGGTAATAACCTATCAAAATCCTATAAAAGAAACAATGCACTTAGATTTTATTCATTCACTGCTCTCCAATTCCACATCCTTTGACCTAAGGCCTTCCAAAAAAATTCATTGATCCTTACACCAATTCTAGAAACTTCCTATGGAATTTTATCATTATTTTTTTGGTGGATGATATCCTAGTTGAGGTTTAAGGTCGTCTACCACTTCGTTCTCATTGATGGGTTCTGTTGTGACTGTAGGGTTTTGAGAAAGTGGTAGGTGGTTCTATCATTAATTCGGAAATTGATTATTACAAAATAGCAAGATTTATTTTAACTGATTTTTTAAATTCCATTGCTCAAATTTTATTTCAATTAGATTGAAAAAAACCCAATTCTAGTGAATTAGGAGATTTGAAAAAACAAATTTCTGGATATTTGAAAAACCCCCAATTCCTTTGAATTGTGGTGTGTTTATGGAAATTGGAGTGGTAATATTGTTGAATTTTTATTTTGGATTTGAAGGAAAAATTTTCAATTATAATATTGAAGTTAATTGAGGAATTTAATTTTGAAAAGGATGGAATTGGATTTGAATGGATTGAAAACTTGTGAAAATGGCTTAAGAATGATTTGATAGAAATCAAGAAGTTTTATCTTATGAAAAGGGGGTGTTTTTTATTAAACAATTATTGGTTTTAAATGAAAAATTTTGCATTTTTGAAATGGAATAATGGGATTTATTTTTTTAGAAGTCTTAAAATAAATTCCACATCATGTAAGAGAGAATGCATGTCTTAGGTAGTTTTTTATTTATTTGGATGCAGTCTACACTATTACAACATTCTAAATAATAACTATTGTGGGTCACATCCCCTATCGGATGGTGACAAGTCACCTCTGGCTAGTGTCATTGGGATGTGAGTATACTCATTTTATTTATATCACATAGAGAGGGTGGAATTCTATAGCTGGTTATTAATATCATACCTTTTGGTTGAAGAGCATGTTTCTCTCTTTTTTATTTATATAAGAGATATAAATTTATGAAATCTTTTGAAAATTTCAATAAAATCTTTTTATATATTTACATAAAAAAGTTTATGTATCTATTTTTATTAATCCATTGATTTCGGAATATTCCCTCTAATGTAATGTAAATCACATTCCTTAATATTATTTTCCATCTTTGTGAAATTGTATAGAATGATTTGTTTAAATATGTAATTGAATTACCAAACCTCTTTATTTTGAAAAATTGAAATATTTTTCTTTTGATAATATATATTTTGCATATATTCTGGAATATTTGGTGGTATCCTACTAGGATTTGGCTCAAAACCTGACTTTTTCATCTGCGGTTTGTATTTATTTTTCTTCTATGTTCGATCGAGGGGAAGAGATCTCATAGATGATGATCACGCTGTTGATCCTTGGCCATTGTGGATTTTTTCCTTAAGTAATCAGTGTTGTGTTTGTTTTTTTAGTTCTTGGGTTATTATTCTTTGGGATTTTTATTCCATGTTGTTGTCTGGTACCTTTCTGTTAGTGGGGTTTCGTTTATAATCAGGTAAACTTTCCTTTCATACTTCTACTATGTCAAGTGAAAACATCACTCCCACTAGAATGTTGTATGATGTAAGGTCTTATTCAGTAACCTGTGGGTATCGAGAATGCCATTTGGGCTATGTCAATGTTGGCTCAGTTATCATGTTACTAGGGTACCCAGGCTAGTTGGTGACCTGAATTCTTATCTTATGATATTTAAAAACATAACCAATTAAATATAGGGTGTTGGAGGTCCCTTCCTATTTTTTCAATACACACATGTGCAACATAAATATCATTCTCTTTATACATCCAAGTGATCATAGAAAATTCAATGGAATTTATAAAAAATGATAATATAATGAAATTATCTTATTTAACAACCCAAGGTAAAAATTCAGATTCATAATACATCCAAAAGAAAACTATTTAGTTTTCCTAAAGTACCCATGGATGAAAATTTATTTTATCTAACATACAAATATTTTAAAATAACAATATAAATTTAATCTTATGATATTGAAATCATGGTAACCAAAAATAATTAAATAAATAAACAAATTTTAGTATGGAACATGAAACATCAATCTATTATATATTTATTATTTTATGATAATAAATTTCACATAATGAAAATTGATTTTTGGAAACAAAACTTATTCATCATTGAAAAAATGACGTTTAGAAAACTATTTTAAATAATAATCCATCAATTTTATCAAAAGAAAAATGTGTGAAAATATAAATTTTCTTAGAAAAAGATTTCGATCAAAACATCATTTTATTTAGAAATATGATGATGAAAACATTTAAAATGGATAATGTCGTGAATTTAGTTGAAATAAAATCCATTAAAAGTCATAAATATCTATGAAAAAAGTTTTAGTTCCCATGTATCAAACATTTATCCATCATTTTCACAAAAGTTATCAGGGAAAATATACCATTAAGATATAAATATTAATTTATTATTTTTTAAAATAAATCATTTATATTCCAATATATACTCTCCATTAATATCGATTCTCTTCATGAATTAGTTTGTTATAGTACTTTTTCATCATTGGGTGTGAATAATCTTGACTATTTGGAACTAGGATCATAAAATCTATTATTTTCATCATTATTATCCAAAGTTTCATCACTTATAAAAAATTAGTTGTACTATAATAGATGTTTTAAAACTAAATATATTGTAATAATTCCATTACATGGGAGTTTTAATGGTGTTTCATAAATATGAAAATGATGAGGATGAAATTTAGAGTTATTTAACAATATCGATGCATTACCATATAACGATCATCAATTTTTATGTTATCCATAAATAAAAATATTAATTATATATATTTAATATATATTTCATAAATAATAATAATAATCTAAAACAATCCATGATGTATGTACTGTATAAAAGATTATATCGTTCAATAAATGTGGTTCTCCATTTGTACAAAGGATTACTGATCAAATTTCTCAACGAATGAGTGGACAAGTGTTATATGGTAAATTATAATTTTTTTGTCATAAATATGAAATAAATAATATATATATATAACCCACAATTTTACAATCTATTAGATGTGGTGTTGAAAACGAAATATATATCTATATTCTGGTGGTATCCCATAAGTATACATGATCAATGTTATATTATTTTCTTAGTATTTTAAAGGGTTGAATAATTGTTTTAAAATTAATATAATTCAATTTTATAAAAATAATTATTCGTATTTAAATATGTTACAAATTTTATAGATTAATTTTGATATAATTGAGAAAATGAATAGACTAAGACCGAGTAATACTAATGTTTCAATATTGAGTTTTCAACTAGAAAAATTCTTCGAATGAAGTACTTAAAAAATAAAAAAGTTACCAAATGTAAAACCCCAATATTTCGTAGTACGTTATCTCTTCAAAGTAATTCAATAACTTATGCAACACGCAACACCGAGTTTGAGCTTACCACAACATACCAAACTAGCCGTTCAAAAAGCATTAATGAATAGTGTTAACAAAATTTTGATTTTTATATACTATATAAAATTTTAGAATCCATATTATGTGTTTCTTTGACATAATATAAGAAAAAATTCATTTTCTTCAGATAAAAGAAGTATTTTTTTTAAAAATGAAATTTTATCGCCTTTTAGTGGAAAACACATTTTAAATCCAATATTTGACACTATTATATATTTAATTTTAGATAATAAACATCTTCTTTAGAATAAGGACATTAAAATTTAGTCTGGATAAATTTTTGGTACTATTCTGATAACTTTTATATTTTGATGAATAGTTAAAAATACTAAATTTTAATTGAAAACAAGTTTTTAATAAAAATAATTTATAGTGTTAAAATATGAATTTGAAATGTTTTGAAGTATAATTAGATTGTATTTTTATCCTTTAATACAATTTAGGTCATTATAAGTAATTCTACATTTAAATTTGACATGACCGCATGTCATTCTTCTCATAATTTTTAATTTTTAAAAACACAGTTTTTAGTTTTGACAAAGGGAATTAATTTTAAACTAATAAATGAAGATTATATGTTTTTAATTTGGTAAAATGGACTTCATTTTTTAATTCATAATATCAAAATTATCTTAGGGTAAAATTTTGGTATGTTTCTGAAAACATTTAATTTTTGATGAATAGTGAAAAACTTTGTGTTATTATTTTAAACCGAATTTTTATTTAAATAATAATTATTTTTAATTAATTTTATTTTAACTAAAAATAGATATATAATACCTATATAAGTTCAATGTAATTATTTGGATGAATTTTATAATAAAATTAGATGTATAAAAGTTTATCGAACGTTTTACCGTCTTTTACCCACCTCCTAGGAGCATTTGCAAATTTTCATAAAACATAATTTTACCGCTTCTGTGATTTGAATTCCAAAAATATGAGAGACATGATTTATATAATGATTTAATTTGTGATTCAATAAGTTTAAAATATTTTTTCTGAATGGTAACTTTTGAATTTTATTTACCATGGTTAAAGGTAAATCGGGTAATTTAGGGTAAAAATGATATCATAATTACCCTAACACATGTCCTAATTATATTGGATAAGTGTAATTCGACCAAAAACAACCTTAGAAATAAAATTTTATACTTTATTTATACTTGTATTATATTAGGACATTTATTATTATTTAATTCAAAGAATAGTTAAAAGTGATAAATACAATATTTAATAAATAATACATTTTTAATTTAGAGTTACACATAATATAAATTTGAAAATAAATATTCATTAGAATTATATAAAGATTTAAAACATAATGGTATTTTCTTTACAATTTTTTGACATTAAATAATTTAATTTATTTATGACACAATGATGATGTAGTAATTACCTTATTAATGAAATATTAAAATAACTAAAATTATAAATACCCAAAAAAATTTAATTTGATAATTTGTATGAATTAAATTAATTTTATAGGTTAATATGACATTTTAGGGCTGATTAAATTAATTTTTTTGAAGTAATAATTTTGTTATGAATTTAGAAAAAACAAAATGCTAAATAGTTTCAAAATTGACAAAAAAGAGTTTCTAAAACAAATATTATATTATTAATTGTTATTATATTACTAAAAATATAAGGTCTAAAAAAGGGTCAAAAATAATATTATATATGTCATTAATTAACCACTTGGGGTTCTCTTGGAATTTTATAATACATTTATTAGCCAGGTAATATAAAAATACAAAGAGGCATGTTAAATGTCAAACTATTTAACTAAGAATTAAATCTAAAAGGAAATGTTAATATAGTTATCCAAAAATGTCTAAATCGAATTGGTTGACTGTTTTTCAACCCATACCTAGCTTATCCTTTAAATAATTAATTTTAGAGGCATTTGAAACTGAAAATTATTTTATTACAAAATAATATTTTACATTTTTTCTAAGGTGCCCCTCACCCCTCTTATAAAAGGGAAATTCTCATTCTCTCAAATTCACACCTCCAAAGCCATTTGCCTTAGAAAAAACCTGCCCATATATCCTCCAAACTATCATCTCTTAATCCTAGAGTCCATATGCTGGTCATAAAGCCAACTTAAGGATCCCTTTTGATCAAATTTAAAGGAAGAACCCGAAGAAGAGGTAATGATTTCACCAACCTCTTTCAAGTTCTTTTCTTCTTCCACTTACTCATTCTTTGTTATTACCGTACCAAAATAATAACTCCAGTACCTTATATATTCATTAATTTTATTATAAATATGGTACAACCATATTAATTATTCTATCCATCTTATGAATGATAATGTCACCATGCGTGTGTATGTATCGATTACCGTTTCCACGCCGTGGTGTAATTTGTTATTTAACACTATGTTATTTAGATGGATATATTGATGATTAATATCTTTATAAATAATGAACATAAAATTATAATTACTCTTTGAAATTAATATACCATCCAATTTCACACCTTTAAAGAAATGATAATGTCGCTCATGCGTACGTACGGATTACCGTCTCCACGATACGATGAGATTCATTTCTACGTTCACCAATCATTGATGATTATAAAATTATATATTACTAATAAGAATTTAATATAGAAATAATAACGACAATAGAAATATATATATTTATATATATGTATTTATGTACTTACATATATATTATTCAGTTACTTCCATTCAATACGATATGAAAATAGAAACAACATTTATTCATACATAAGAACTATCGTCTCCATAAATGGTGTTTTCCATATCATTTATATATCTATATAAATATTTATATTCTAAATATATATGATATATAAATCAAGGTTTATATTCTGGAAGTATTTAAATAATGATCTAAATGATACGATTAAGAATAACAAGTTAAAATACATACGATAAAGAACGTGATTATTACACGAAATGTTAATTTAACATTAAAATCATTATTAAATGGGTAGTTTATAGTAATAAATGAATCATGTATGATAAAATAAAAATGAATATGGTTATGGTATAATCTAATAACATACAATGGTCATCATACAAGAGGTTAAAAGTACCCTTTACCAAAGGATATTGCAAGGTAAAGGTTAATTTCGAAATCTCTTTATTATACGAATTTGATTTTACGTAATTATTTATTGGGACATATATATTATCCAAGTACATGTTTCATAATTTTTTTTTAAAAATGATTATTTTTAAGGGAATTTTTTACTAAAATATCATATTAAATGTTTTAAATATTTATTCTTCTAAATCATTCTCATTAATGTCCATGATTTCAAAATGGTTTTAAGGATTTATTTATATGCACATGAATGTTTTTAAAATGATAATTACTTTCAAAAGATTCAACGTGGTATGGGAAACTTTGATTATAAAATGTCTTAAAATTTCTCCATTTCTAAACTATGTGACTTTTAAATCATTTTATGAAAAAAGGAAATTTCTCACAAAGAGTTTTACAAATCATTTTCATCTATATCAACATCCTTTTATGGATTTTAAACATGATTGAAGTTTATTTGTTATGATACAAGTCATCAATATTGTATTGATGGTTTTCTGATATGTTTGACTGTGTATGTTTTATATTTATACCCTTCATGGTTTATGGATAATTCATTTACATTTGGTATGCTAATTTTAATACGGATGTTTATGTTATGCTTAAACCTTTTCATATGAGGAATGCATTAGACTTAGTAAGTAAAGGGTAGAGTCCGCTATGGATCCTCGATGCATCGGTAGGTCTTATGAGATAATTAGACATGGAATTGGATGTAGCCTTTCCAAAATTGATATATTCTTTTGGCTGAGGCCTAAATTGTTTTTAGATGTCTTGGTCGAGGCCTTGAGAAGATATTTTATAATTTACGGCATTATGCATTCCCTCATTGTGAAATTAGTTTTTACATGTGATTATTTGACTTGTAGAATATCGATTTGCATGTTAATATGGTAATTTTTTATTTAGTTTTTCCATATTATGTTAAAGTTTATGTTTAAAAAGATTTTGTTTTCATTACACATCTTTCCTTAAAAAATTAATGCCTCCACTAAATTGTTTACCGTTACTGAGCATCTGAGCTCACCCCTCTCATATGTTTTATTTTCCCAGGATCCCATGAAGTGATTTTTTTTGAGATGATGGGTTAAGCTAAGAGAACAATGGAATTCTAAAAGGACTATTTATGTTTTGTTTTATGTTATAAAGTGTAATGTAACGTTCATGTATATAATCTATTTTCCAAGACTGCTAAATGGATCGATCCTTCGGGACTTGATTGCTTGTAATCATGTCAATGTATTAAAATAATGCACCGAATCTGGGATTCTGGGGTCGGGATATTACAGTTGGTATCAGATGAAGTTTAGAAATATCCTTGGAAACCAGATTTAGATAAAATCTGATTAGAGCACATTACCCTAAGATACACATTGAGGATTATTATAGAAGAACTTCCTAAAATTTTTGGTAATATAGAGATTTTGTATGCTTTCTAAGAAAAAACATCCGTGTTTGGATACGAGCTGGTAGAGGCGGCTCTAGCACATATGTACCTATGGGTAAAACCTGAAAACACCACTTTGTGCTAGACTCGAATGGAACTGGTTCAAGACAACGAGCCTTTTTTCACTCTTGGTTATGACACTCATGGGGGATATGCATAGGATAATTCTCATTTTCTTTACAAATAATTATGAAGGATTTATGAGTATATAACTCCTCAAAGAAAATACATTTATGATTACAGATTATATCCATAAACTATTCAATTTATGTTAGGTATTTTTCAAGTATGAAATTATTCATTTTGATTCATAAACATACCTGGTGTATGCCATTGTATATGGAGCACAGTAGAAAGAATGAGAACTCCAGCAATACATACTATCTAAAGAGTAAGAAGTATCATATTATTCATGGTATTATTCCAGCATTTTGAAGGGAAATAGTCTCCAATGTATTCTTAACATATGAAGAAATTATATCATTTGTTAATAAGTTAAGTAAAGAATTCACTGAGTCCTATGGATTTTAAAGGAAGAAAGAGAATTAAATGATGGAAGAGAAAAATATGGAGAAATTGAAGAGGGGAAAGAAAGATTTTCTTATATGTGATTACTGTGGAAAGAATCACCTTGGTAAATTCTTGAAGGGAATGTGATTTTGTTATAAGTGTTGAAAAAAGGACACCAATTACGTGATTTCAAGTGTAAGAAAAAGGTTTCAACTGTATAATGCTTCATCTACAAGGAGTTGGGACACTACACGAATCAACGTCCAAATACTCATAGTATACCCAAATGATGATAATGGATAATAATCATGTAATGACACTACCAAAGATGAAGAGGAATGATTATATTTCTTATGTTGTTATTAAAGTATTGTGTCATTTGAGTATTGTATTAATGATGTACATGTTATAAGAATTATAGTGTATATAAAGATTGTATTGCAGTACTATTTCATTGAAGACTTGCGATTGTGTGGAACCAAGAAAAGTGACTCAATGAAAAGTTAAACATTTGGGAAAATAAATGGTTAAAGGAAAGAAAAAACTTTAATACGGTCCTGATACCGAGGTATTGATTTTTAAATAAGAGATGACTGATTTATTATATTTTATATTATTGACATCCTTGGTACTGGTTAATGGTTTTTTTTCTCTCATTATTAGAGTTTACAACATTTTTTAATATAAGGAGTACATCTATTATTATGTTAGAAATAAGGGTGAATGAATGGAAAAAACATTTTTTTGGGTAATTCAGGGTGTTACCATGTTTTAAAAGAATACCTGATGATGGTGTTCACATGTTATTACCTGGAAAAAGGATCTTAATTGTGCTTACCTTCCGTATAAATTTTTGATTGTGAGTTTGGATAGAATTTTTTTGGATAAGTCTAAAGGTTAGAATAGATTAAGGTTGACAATAGATACTATTGTTATGGTTAAATCATTTCATGAGGTTACTTTCGAATTGTCATAAAAAGGACAACCCTGAGGTCAGATGAAAACTCGTCGCGTTCGGTAAGGCTGTGAGAGTTGAACCCGCAATCGAACGGTGCATCACCTACCACTAGCCTATGTGATGCCCTGGTTTATATAATTTAGTTTTTTTCAATATTCTAAAAAATGAATTATAAATTCATTATTTTAGGAACCCGATATGATTAGGATAAATATAATATTTTTGAATTCTATTATATTTTGGAGTGAATGATGAGTTGTGTTAGGAATTAGTTAAAGCATGAAACTCTACTTGTAAAGTATATTTTTTCCCTATTATAATATGAATGATTTAATTCAAAAACATTAGGTAAGGTATTTTAAAACAAAAAAATGTGTTATCTTAATACCTTATGTTTTGTTGAACTAATGATATTTTAAACACTACGGAAAAAAAGGCATTTAGCGGCGGTTTTGAAAAACCGCCGCTAAATCGTGCGTCGGGAAACTATTTCGCGGCGGTTTTTTTTTATTTTTTTATTTTTTTTATTTTTTTTAGTTTTGTTATTTTTTTTTTAATTTTTTTAATTTTTTTAATTTTTAATTTTATATATTTATTTATTTATATATTTATTTATATATTTATTTATATATTTAGTTATATATTTAGTTATATATTTAGTTATAGATTTATTTATATATTTGTTTATATATTTATTTATAAATTTATTTTTCGTATTTATTTATATCTTTATTTCGTATTTATTTTATTTATTTATTAATTTATTTATTTTATTTATTTATTTTATTTATTTATTTTATTTATTAATTTATTTATTTTATTTATTTATTTTTCGTATTTATTTATTTATTTATTTATTTTCATATTTATTTTATTTCGTATTTATTTTATTTATTTATTTATTTAATTCCGTATTTATTTTATTTCGTATTTTATTTATTTATTTATTTATTTCGTATTATTTTATTTACTTTATTTATCCATGCATGCACATGCACATGCACATGCATACCCATGCAATATAAATAAATTCTGCGTTTGGTGAGTTTTGAACCCCTAACCTCTTGCATATTTTCCAAAGACTTTACCACTCCAGCAAGCATTCCATGTGTTTAATAAGCAAAATTTAATATACTTATATATATTAATTGAAAAAACAAATAATACATAAATAATAAATATAAACTCAATAATAATAAATAATAAATAATTGATAATAAATAATAAATAAAAAATATAAATAATAAATAATAAATGAATATAAATAATAAATAAATATAAATATAAATACTAAATAATAAATAATAAATAATAAATAATAAATAATAAATAATAAATAATAAATAATAAATAATAAATAATAAATAATAAATAAATATAAATAATAAATAAATATAAATAATAAATAATAAATAATAAATAATAAATTATAAATAATAAATAAATATAAATAATAAATAATAAATAAATATAAATAATAACTAATAAATAGAAAATAATAAATAATAAATAAATATAAATAATAAATATAAATAATAAATAAATAGAAATAATAAATAATAAATAAATATAAATAATAAATAATAAATAAATATAAATAATAAATAAATATAAATAATAAATAATAAATAAATATAAATAATAAATAATAAATAAATATAAATAATAAATAATAAATAATAAATAAATATAAATAATAAATAATAAATAGAAAATAATAAATAATAAATAAATATAAATATTAAATAATAAATAATAAATAAATATAAATAATAAATAATAAATAATAAATAATAAATAACAAATAATAACTAATAAATAAATATAAATAATAAATAATAAATAATAAATAATAGTTAATAAATAATAACTAATAAATAAATATAAATAATAAATAATAAATAGAAAATAATAAATAATAAATATAAATAATAAATAAATTTAAATAACAAATAATAAATAAATAATAAATAATAAATAATAAATAATAAATAATAAAGAAATATAAATAATAAATAAATATAAATAATAAATAATAAGTAATAAATAAATATAAATAATAAATAATAAATAAATATAAATAATAAATAAATATAAATAATAAATAATAAATAAATATCAATAAATATAAATATTAAATAAATATAAATAATAAATAAATATAAATAATAAATAAATAATAAATAATAAATAATAAATAAATATAAATAAATATAAATAATAAATAATAAATAAATATAAATAATAAATAAATATAAATAATAAATAAATATAAATAATAAATAAATATAAATAATAAATAAATATAAATAATAAATAAATAATAAATAATAAATAATAAATAAATATAAATAATAAATAATAAATAAATATAAATAATAAATAATGAATAATAAATAATAAATAAATATAAATAATAAATAATAAATAATAAATAATAAATAATAATAAATAAATAAATATAAATAATAAATAATAAATAATAAATAATAAATAATAAATAAATATAAATAATAAATAATAAATAATAAATAGAAAATAATAAATAATAAATAAATATAAATAATAAATAATAAATAATAAATAAATAATAAATAATAAATAATAAATAATAAATAAATATAAATAATAAATAATAAATAATAAATAAATATAAATAATAAATAATAAATAATAAATAATAAATAATAAATAATAACTAATAAATAATAACTAATAAATATATATAAATAATAAATAATAAATAATAAATAATAAATAATAAATAATAAATAATATTTAATAAATAATAAATAAATATAAATAATAAATAATATATAGAAAATAATAAATAATAAATAAATATAAATAATAAATAATAAATAATAAATAAATATAAATAATAAATAATAAATAAATATAAATAATAAATAAATATAAACAATAAATAATAAATAAATATAAATAAATATAAATAATAAATAAATATAAATAATAAATAAATATAAATATAAATAATAAATAATAAATAAATATAAATAATAAATAATAAATAATAAATAAATATAAATAATAAATGATAAATAATAAATAAATATAAATAATAAATAATAAGTAAATAATAAATAATAAATAAATATAAATAAATATAAAAAATAAAAAATAAATAAATATAAAAAATAAATAAATATAAATAATAAATAATAAATAAATATAAATAATAAATAAAAATAAATAAAAATAAAAATAAAAAATAAAAAATAAATCATAAATAAATATAAATAATAAATAAAAATAAATAAAAATAATAAATAACAACTAATAAATAATAACTAATAAATAAATATAAATAATAAATAATAAATAAATATAAATAATAAATAATAAATAATAAATAATAAATAATAAATAATAAATAATAAATAATAAATAAATATAAATAATAAATAAATATAAATAATAAATAATAAATAATAAATAGTAAATAAATAATAAATAATAAATAATAAATAATAAATAAATATAAATAATAAATAATAAATAATAAATAATAAATAATAAATAATAAATAATAAATAAATATAAATAATAAATAATAAATAGAAAATAATAAATAATAAATAAATATAAATAATAAATAATAAATAATAAATAAATACAAATAAATGAGAACACATGAAAACTCGTGACAACTCTGGAAAACTCCTTAATAATTCAACATAATCATCATAATAACCCATAAAAAACCATTGATAAAGATAAAAAGTCATGGAAACCCAAATAAATAGAAATAAATGGAGCTACAGTTAAAACCCGTCAAAACGGTCCTAAAGAGTCAAAAACATTGGACTCACATTAACGGAGATAACTTATGATCCGGGAGTCCGTTTTAGATCCGCGACCTGTCAAATCAAAGATCCTGAAACGATCTTCAACGTAAAAGGTGAAAGATTCTGAATGGACAGATGGATCAGATGTTATGACCATTTAAAAAAACCTGACGGAGAAGGGGTGCTTGAAACGAGACATTGAAAAACATAACAAACCTGATACCCACTTAAAATGCCATAACATATGATATAGGAGTGCATGTGGGTGCCACGACCAGCCAAACTGAACCTCGTGGAATGAGCTATGATATGGCTGGTGGAGGAGGCCAAACTGACACGCGGATCGAAAGTTAGGTCTATTTGAAGACAAGTTCGACGTGACACCGGTGAAGGAAACGGGGTTTTAAAGGCATTCAGAGGGTTTTTGGGGTCGAAAAACATGACAAAAGCTTGCTTGTGTCAAACTAGTGCGTATCTCTCTTCACTGGATTCGATTTGATATGTGGTAGAGCCCAAATGGACACCCGGAGCGAAAGTTATGGTCGTTTGATGTTGGAGAACTTTTTTCAACTTCTTTATAACTCTAATATCTTCAACACCTTAGACCGTCTCATAGTTTTGATTATATGTGCCTCTAGATATCCTCATGAGCTTCGATTTTACTGGTCGTGGCGCTTCAACGGATGCTCGGATCAAAAGTTATGGTCGTTTTAGTGATTTCGGGCTTTCTCACGTTTTTTATTATTTTCATTTCATTTAGCGGCGGTTTTACCGAAACCGCCGCTATTTCACGGCGGTTTTTTAAAAAGCCGCCGCTAATCCTCGAATAAAATAAAAAATAATAATTTTTTTGCCGTTTAGCGGCGGTTTTTTCGCGGCGGTTCTTAAAACCGCCGCGAAATGACGGCCCGAAAACGCGTTTCGCGGCGGTTTTTAAAACCGCCGCGAAAAAACCGCCGCTAAACCACGGTTTTCTTGTAGTGAAATCATCATAGATTAACGGATTTGAGGCTCTCAATTGTACACTTGTTTGTGAATGATGACCTCAATAACTCCCTATACATATTTACTATAAGGCCCCATCCTTAAACCTTACTTAATCTTGAGTTATTACAAGATTACACATTGAGGATCTTTTCAGGTTTAGAGTTTTAGAGAATTAGATCATAAAACTTGAATTACATTCCACATATAAAACAAGTGGTTACATAAAGATAGTATTCTTCATTCCCATCAATGGAAACACATTTAAAATAAAACATGGATTATTTCTTGACACATCCTTGACTCTATCATCTTATCATGTACCTTTCCCTTGACCTGTGAAAAACATTTCAAAAAACATGGGATGAGCATAAAAACTCAGTATGGGTTATAAAAAAAACATGGAAAGGAAACATGAGTTTATATATACATAACAATGAAATCATACTTTACCCATAAAACATAGGCACTTTAACATACCTCATAAAATCATGAATAAATCATAGAAATCATAAGACATAAAGGTAACTTGAGGCATTCATAACATTCTTACGTAGGGAGTAACCCTCTTGGTTACGTTTGGAATACCCATCACAGTATATTCCCTAAAATATCTTCAGATAAACCTTAACGTTTCACTTCTTCGCGTTACCCAATGCATTGGAGAGCTATAACGGGCTCACCCGCCCTTAGTTTATCACGGAACCACCCGTCTTCATAATAATGCCCAAGAACCATAACATAATCATATCACATAAAACATGCATAAAGGAAACATAACATTTCCACATTTCAATCACGAGATATCAATACAACACATTGATATAATAAAAACATTATGAAAACCATTTTCAATACCAAAGTAAAACATGGTATTTATTTTTCTTTAAAAAAAAAGAAGGTATGGCTTGTAGAGGAATCCGAAACTCAAATAACGGTTACGACGGCGGAGAAGTCGTTGTCGCCGCATACGTACGACAAAAACATCCCCTTTTGTCGTTTAGTAAACGCTTCGTATAAAAAAGATTCCTTTTGAATAAACGTAAAAGTCAAAGGGGTTTATACACCGTATAAAAGAAAGTTGTGTATAAAATAAAATATGCCTCAACGAAAGGAGATTGAGACGAAGTCCCATACCTCATATCCGACTTGACCCGACCGTTCTTTAATCTCCTGAATAATAAACTTGAGTTAATCTCTACTTGCTTAAGAACCTTTTTCAAGTTCATTATTCCTTTTATACCATGTTATGAACATCATGTAATCTGTTAAGTTAACAATGTTCATTTTGTCAGTATTTGGTTCTTAAGTCCAAAATAGACTTCTTACATTACATGTTGTTAATTTGGTCAAAGTTTCATTATATCCAGAATGGTATTCATGATGTAGATATCATATATGTCATATATATCCAGTACATACATTCATTTATAATATTACATCACATTTAGAGGTAAGAAATGAAATGCACCGTTCATGGAGACGGTAAGCCGTACGTACGCATGAACGCTACTTCCATTTATATTTCATATTTTCTGGAATGGAATCATAATGATATAAGAGTATATTATAATTCCAGTATAATAACATATATAATATCACTAACTTTATCCTTTACACATCCCACATATGGTATTAACGAATCAAATCACTTTTAGGGGGCGGTAGTCCGCACTTCCTAAAATGAAGATATCGTGTTTTACCCATAATGGAAACCATAAAGGTATGCCCAAAATGAAAAAAAACAGAAGCTTATGGAAACCATAAACATATTATATATCATATATAAAAATAGTGACATCATAATGGCCACCTTTGAAGGTGTTAAATGAGTGTTGAACAATCATCGTTTCGGGAGGCAGAATTTCGCCATCCACGGAAACCGTATGTTCTTTAACCATTTTATGTAGTTGTTTGATAGTGTAGCTCAAATAAATCTTATAACAACATCCTAGTATATTGATGATACTGGTGTTGTTACAAAAGAAGTAAATAAAAAGAGTTTAGGGGGTTGGAAAAGCAAAATAAAACAAATGAACATGAGAGAATGAATTACCTTTAAAAGTGTAACTCCTTTTGAGTTGAGCCTAAAGGCTTCCTTTGAAAGGATTATGCCCAAAGGGAATCCTCTAGGATGAGGAGAGGGATGTGGAAAGAGAAAATGGGCAGGGGTTGGCCGAGCCAAAGGCTTGAAGAGTGTGTGAAATGAGGTAGAGGTGGGGGCCTTTTATAAGAGGAGAGGAGGGGCACTTTTGGAAAGTAAAGAAATATTACATTATTTGAAAATGTGTTTCGGTTTCAAAAGGTCCCACATTGATATAATTCCTGGATAAGGTGATAAGGGTTCGAAACCCACTCATCCAATTGGTTTTGGACATGTTTAGTTCATAGATTTTATATTATCTTTCCATTTTATTTAAATCGTCAAATAATGATGTCATCGCTGCATCATTATTATGTCATAAATAATTTAATTTATTTAATGTCTAAAAATCATAAAACAAATACTATGATATAGGAAATATTTTTAGCTTTCCAATGACTATTTATAATCAAAATTTGGACTTTTATAACTCCACTTAAAAATTGTTTTTGTAAAACATATCATGTTTGTGTCATTTTCACCTTAACATTAAATAAAAAGAATTTATGTCATTTCCCAACAAAAGTGGATCCATGGGGTCCCCAAGTTGACCCATGGCATGTCATGGTCGGCCATGACACAACCAATGAGGTTGGGACATGTGGCTAGGTCATTTAATTTTATTAAAGTATTATTTATACCTTAAACTACCCTAATTACCACTAATCGTGATTAAGAACTTAATAAGTTACTATTCACCAAAAAATTATTATAATCTCATTGAACCACATTTTACTTCTTAATGAAAACCATGTATGTCGGATTTTCAAAATTCAATACACATTAGTGGTAAACTTTCATTTAACTGAAAAATCAGTTTTCTTGATTACCACTTAGTGGTTTCACTATTCATCAAAAATTGAAGTTTTTCTAAAAATTACCAAAAATTCACCCTAAGATATATTTGATATTCCGAACTCAAAAATGAAGTCCATTTTACAAAATTAAAATCATATAAGTCACATTAATTAATTCAATAATTAATTCCCGCTGCCAGAGCAAATAGCGTGTTTTTACAAAACAATAAGTATCAAAAGATTGACACTAGTTTAAGTCTAATTTCAAAGTGAAATTGATTCCAATGACCACAATTGGATTAAATGGTAAAAATATATTCATATTACACATTAAGACCAATTCAAAAGATAATCTAATCATATAAATAAATTAGATTAAAAAGCAGTTTTGATGTAAAATGCAGTATTTTTCACTATTCATTAAAAGATGAACATTGTCAGAAAAATACAAAAAATTCACACAAGGTAAATTTTGAAGTCACAATCATAAAGAATAATTTTATTTTGAAAAACATAGTTTATAAAATTGTCAAAATATAGATTCAAAAATGGTTTGCCATCAAAAGGCACTAAAACAATCTTTTAAGAATATTAGTGTATTCCATGCATAAGATTGTATTTATTTTCATTTTAAGCCTCTATAACACTATATTAATCATTAATAGACATAGATAAAAATATCTATTATTCATTACTTACTTGGGATGTTACATTTATGTTTTTCCTCATGTGTCTCTAATTTCCAAAAATGTTCTTCTAATCGAGATCATACTTTAGTGTTATCTTTTTCATTAATGTTCCCTCTTATTAATAATTAAATTTATTAACCCAATTTCTAATTTGTGTTTTCCACAAAGGTAATTTTATATTTTTAACCATTTATTTTCAAAGAAAAATTTCAAATTATGAGGACGCAATTAATTGAAATAGGGGAGAATGTAACACCCCAAGATTTCATAGTAAGTTATCTCTTCAAAGTAATTCAATAACTTACGCAAAAAACAACACCGAGTTTGAGTGTACCACAACTTACCAAACTAGCCATTCAAAAAGAAAAAATGAATAGTGTTAACAATATTTTGTAATTTATATAATATATAAAATTTTACAATCTATATTTTTTGTTTCTTAGACATAATATAATAACAAATTCATTTTTTACAAATAAAATAAGTATTTTTTAAAAAATTGAATTTTACCACCTTTTAATGGAAAACCATTTTTAAATCCAATATTTGACACTTTTATATATTCAATTTTAAAAAATAAATTTTTTCTTTAAAACTGGGACATTAAAATTTAGTTTAGATAAATTTTTGATAATTTTCTAATAACTTTCATATTTTAATGAATAGTTAAAAATACTAAATTTTAATTGAAAACAACTTTTTGAATCAAAATAATTTATAGTCTTAAATTATTCATTTGAGTGGTTTTGAAGTATAATTATATTATTTATTTATCATTTAATACAATTTAGGTCCTTATAAGTAATTTTACATTTAAATTTGACATTAAACACATGTCAATCTTTTGATTGTTTTTTAATTTTAAAAACCAGTTTTTTGGTTTTGAAAACTGGAAATAATTTTAAATTAATAAATACAACTTCTATTATTTTAATTTGGTAAAATGGAGTTAATTTGTGAATTTATAATTTCAAAATTATCATAGGGTAAAATTTTGGTATTTTCCTCAAAACATTCAGTTTTTGATAAATAGTGAAAAACACTGTGTTATTATTTAAAACTAACTTTTAATTTAAATAATAATTTATTTTATTTAAATTTATTTTAAGTCAATATAGATATATAATACCTTTATTAGTTTAATGTAATTATTTTGATTAATTTTATAATAAAATCATATGTATAAAATTTTATCGATCGTTTTACAGTCTTTTACCAACCTCCTAGGAGCATTTACAAATTTTCAAAAAACATAATTTCACCGCTTCTGTGAGTTGAATTCCACAAATCCGAGAGACATGGTTGATATCATTAAGTAATATGTGGTTCTATAAGATGAAAATAATTTTTGGTGAATAGTTACTTTTGACTTTTATTTACCACGGTTAAATATAAATATGGTAATTATGGGTAAAAATCATATAATAATTACCTTAACACATGTCCTAATTCTATTTGATAAGTGTAATTCGACCAAAAACAACCTCAGGAATAAAATTTGATCCTTTAGGTCCACTTGTATTATATTAGGACATTTATTATTATTTAATTCAAAGAAGAGTTAAAAGTGTTAAATTCAATGTTTAATAAATAAACCATTTTTAATATAGAGTTAAACATAATATAAATTTGACAATAAATATTCATTAGAATTTTATAAATATTTACTACATAATTGTATTTTATTTACAATTTTTTGACATTAAATAATTTAATTTATTTATGACACAATGATGATGTAGTAATTACACTGTTAATGAAATATTAAAATAATTCATATTATAAATACCCAAATAAATTTAATTTGAGACTTTTTATGAATTAAACTAATTTTATTGGTTAATATGACATTTTAGGGTTTGTTAAATTAATTTTTTTCGTAGTAATAATTTTGATATGAATTTAGAAAAAACAAAATGCCAAATAGTGTCAAAATTGACATAAAATAGTTTCTAAAACAAATATTATATTATTAATTATTATTATATTCTTAAAAATATAAGGTCCGAAAAAGGACATAAATACTTTTTTATATGTCATTAATGAACCACTAGGGGTTCTAATGGAATTTTTTAATATGATTATTATCCATGTAATATAAAAATACAAAGAGACATGGTAAATGTCAAACTATTTAACTAAGAAATAAATCTAAAAAGAAAGGTTAATATAGTTATCCAACCCATCAAAATCCTATTGGTTGAGTGTTTTCAGACCCATCCCCACCTTATCCTATAAATAATTCATTTTGGATCTATTATAAACTGAAAATTATTTTATTATAAAATAATATTTTAATTTTTTTCTATGGTGCCCCTCACCCCTCTTATAAAAGGGCAATTCTCTTTCTCTCAAATTCACACTTCCAAAGCCATTTTTCTCGGCTCAAACCAACCCATATATCCTAAAACATATCCTATACTAATCCTAGAGGCCACATATTTGTATTAATTCCATCATAAGGATCCCTTTTGATCAAATCAAAAGGAAAACCTCGAAGAAGGGGTAATGATTTCACCACCCTCTTTCAGGTTCTTTTCTTCTTCCACTTACTCTTTATTTGTTATTACCATACCAAATTAATAACTCTAGTACATTATATATTCTTTGATATTATTATAAATATGGTACAACCATATTCATTATTATATCCATCCTATGAATGATAATGTCACCATGCGTGTCTACGTATGGCTTACCGTCTCCACGTCGTGGTGTAATTTGTTATTTAACACTATGTTATTTGGATGGATATTTTAATGAGTAATATGTATATAAATAATGAAAATAAAATTCTAATGACTCTGTAAAATTAATATACCATCCAATTTCACACCTTTAATGAAATGATATCATCGCTCGTGCGTACGTACGGATTACCATCTCCACGATGTGATAGGATTCATTTCTATGTTCACCATTCATCGAAGATTATAAAAATATATATTACTAATAAGAATTTAATATATGTCATAATAACGAAAATAGTGATATATATATTTATATATCAGTATTTATGTACATACATATATCTTATTTAGTTACTTCCGTTCAATACGATATGAAAACAGAAACAACATTTATGCGTACGTACGACCTACCATCTCCATAAACGGTGTCTTCCATTTAATTTATCTATCTATATAAATATTTATCTTCTAAATATATATGATATTTAAATCACGTTTTATATTCTAGAAGTTTTTAAATAATGATCTAAATGATAGGATCAAGAATAACAAGTTAAAATACATACGATAAAGAAAGTGATTATTAATCGAAATGTTAATTTAACATAATAATCATTATTAAATGAGTAGATTAATGTCATAAATGAATCATGAATGATATAATAAATATTAACATTGTTATGGTATAATCTAATAGCATACAATAGTCATCATACATGAGGTTAAAAGTACCCTTTACCGAAGTAAAGTGCAAGGTAAGTGTTAATTTTACAATCTGTTTATTATCCGAATTTGATTTTATGTAAGTATCTATTGGGAAATATATATTATCCATGTCCATGTTTCATAAAAGTGTTTTAAAAGGGTTTATTTTTAAGGGAATGTTTTACTAAAACATCATATTAAATGTTTTAAATATTTATTCTTCTAAATCATTCTCACTAATGTCCATGTTTTCAAAATGGGTTTTAAGGATTTATTTATATGCACATGAATATTTTTAAAATGTTAATTCCTTTAAAAAGTTTCAAAGTGGTATGGGAAACTTTTATTAACTGTAGGACATTTAAATGATTTTATGAAAAAATGAAATTTCTCACAAAGAGTTTTACAAATCATTTTCATCAATATCCACATCCTTTGTTTTATTTTAAAATTGATTGAAGTTGATTTCTTATGATACAAATCTTTAATATTGTATTGATGGTTTTGTGATATATTTGACTATTTATGTATTATATTTATACCATTCATTTTTTATGGATAATGTATTGACATTTATTATACTAATTTTATTACGAATGTTTATGTTATGTTTAAACTATTTCATATGAGGAATGCATTAGACTTATTAAGTGACAGGTGGAGCCTGCTATAGCTCCTCGATGCATCGGTATGTCTTATGAGACAATTAGACATGGAATTGTATTTAGCCTTTCCTAATTTGATATATGGTTTTGGTTGAGGCCTAAATTGTTTTTAGATGTCTTAGTCGAGGCCTTGATAAGAAGTTTCAGAATTATGGCATTATGCATTCCCTCATTATGAAATTAGTTATTACATGTGATTATTCGACTTGTAGAATAACCATGTTCATGTTTATATGGTAATTTCTGATTTATTTTTGACATATTATGTTAAATTTTATGTTTAAATGGATTTGTTTTCATTATGAATCTTTCCTTAAAATATTATATCTTCCGCTAAATTATTTACCGTTACTGAGCATCTGAGCTCACACTTTCTAATTTTTTTTTCTCAGGATCCCATGAAGTGTTTTTTTAGATAGAGGGTTAAGCCAGGGGAATAATGACGTTCTCAAAGGACTATTTATTTTGTGCTGTATGTTAGAAATTGTAATGTAACATTCATTTATATAATCTATTTTCCAATACTGCTAAACAGTTCGGTCCTTTGGGACTTGATTTCTTGTAATCATGTCAATGTATTAAAATAATGCACCGAATATGGTATTCTTGGGTCGGGGAGTTACACTTGGTAATAGAGGAAGTTTAGGAATATCCTCGGAAACTAGATTTAGATAAACTCTAATTAAGGCACATTACAGTAAGATACACTTTAAGGATTATTATAGAAGAACTTTTTAAAATTTTGGTAATGTAGAGATTTTATATGTTTTCCAAGAAAACACATCCCTGTTTGGATACGAGAAGTTAGAGGCGGATCTGGAACATATGTACCTATGGGAAAAACCCGAAAACACCGCTTTGAGCTAGACTCGAACGAAACCGGTGCAAGAAAACGAGCCTTTTTTCACTCTTGGTTACGAAACTCCTAGGAGATATGCATAGGATAATTCTAATTTTCATTACAAATAATTATGAAGGATTTATTAGTATATACCTCCTCAAAGAAAATATTTTTATGATTACGGATTATATCCATAAACTATTAAATTTACATTAGGTATTTTAAAGTATGAAATTATTCATTTTGATTCATAAACTTACCTTGTGTATGCCATTGTATATGGCTCCATTATAAAGAATGAGAAGTCCAGCAATACATATGATCCAAAGAGTAAGAAGGATCATATTATTCATGGAATTATTCCAGCATTTAGAATGGAAATAGTCTCCCATATATTATTAACATATGTAGAAATAATATCATTTGTTAATAAGATAAGTAAAGAATTCACTGAGTCATATGGATTTTAAGGGAAGAAAGAGTATAAAATGATGGAAGAGAGAAAGATGGATAAATTGTAGATGGGAAAGAAGGATTTTCTTATATGTGATTACTATGGAAAGAATCACCTTGGTAAATTATTGAAGTGGATGGGATTTTGTTATGAGTTTGGAGAAAAAAGACACAATGTTCGTGATTTCAAGTGTAAGAAAAGGGTTTCAAATGTACAATGCTTCATCTGCAAGGAGTTGGGACACTACACGAATCAATGTCCAAATGCTTAGGGTATACCCCAAATACTTCAATTAGATAATAATCATGTAATGACACTACCGAAGATGTAGATGAATGATTATATTTCTTATGTTGTTATTAAATTATTGTGTCATTTGAGTATTGTATTAATGATGTACATGTTATAAGAATTATAGAGTATATACAGATTGTACTGCAGTACTATTTCATTGATGACTTGAGATTGTGTGGAACCAAGAAAAGTGACTCAATGAAAAGTTAAACTTTTGGGAAAATAAATGGTTAAAGGAAAGAAAAAACTTTAATATGGTCATGATACTGAGGTATTGATTTTTAAATAAGAGATGACTGATTTTTATATTTTATATTATTTACATCCTTGGTACTGGTTAATGATTTGTTTTTCTGTCATTATTGGAGTTGACAACATTTTTTAATATAAGGATTATATCTATTATTATCTTAGAAATAAGGGTGAATGAATGTAATAAATATTTTTTTGGGTAATTCAGGGTGTTACCATGTTTTAAAAGAATACCTGATGAAGGTGTTCACATGTTATTACCTGGAAAAAAGGATCTTAATTGTGATTACCTTCCGTATAAATTTTGGATTGTGAGTTTGGATAGATGTATTTTGGATAAGTCTAAAGGTTGGAATAGATTAAGTTTTACAATAGATACTATTGTTATGGTTAAATCATTTCATGAGGTTATTTTCGAATTGTCATAAAAAGGACAACCCTGAGGTCAGACGAAAACTCGTCGTGTCCGGTAAACCTATGAGACTTGAACCTGCAACCGAACGGTGCATCACCTACCACTAGCCTATGTGATGTCCTGGGTTATATAATTTAGTTTTTTTCAATATTCTAAAAAATGAATTATAAATTCATTATTTTAGGAACCCAATATGATTAGGATAAATATAATATTTTTGAATTCTATTATATATTGGAGTGAATGATGAGTTGTGTTAGGAATTAGTTGAATCATGAAACTCTACATGTAAAGTATATTTTTTCCTTATTATAATATGAATGATTTAATTCAAAAACATTAGGTAAGGTATTTTAAAACAAAAAATGTGTTATCTTAATACCTTATGGTTTGATGAACAAATGATATTTTAAATCATCGTTGATTAACGGCTTTGAGGCTCTCAATTATACACTTGTTTGTGATTGATGACCTCAATAACTCCCTATAAATATTTACGTTTTTCCTCATGTGTCTCTAATTTCAAAAAATGTTCTTCTAATCGAGATCATACTTTAGTGGTATCTTTTTCATTAATGTTCCCTCTTATTAATAATAAAATTTATTAAACCAATTTCTGATTTGTGTTTTCCACCAAGGTAATTTTCTATTTTTAACCATTTGTTTTTGAAGAAAAATTTCAAATTATGAGGATGAAATTTATTCAAATAGGGGAGAATGTAACACCCCAAGATTTCATAGTAAGTTATCTCTTCAAAATAATTCAATAACTTACGCAAAAAACAACACTGAGTTTGAGTGTACCACAACTTACCAAACTAGCCGTTCAAAAAGCAAAGATGAATAGTGTCAACAATATTTTGAAAAGTATATAATATATAAAATTTTACAATATATATTTTGTGTTTATTAGACATAATATAATAACAAATTCATTATTTACAGATAAAATAAGTATTTTTTAAAAAATTGAATTTTACCACCTTTTAATGGAAAGCCATTTTTAAATCCAATATTTGACACTTTTATATATTCAATTTTAAAAAATAAATTTTTTCTTTAAAATTGGGACATTAAAATTTAGTTTAGATAAATTTTTGATAATTTTTTGATAACTTTCATATTTTAATGAATAGTTAAAAATACTAAATTTTAATTGAAAACAAATTTTTGAATCAAAATATTTTATAGTCTTAAATTATTCATTTGAGTGGTTTTGAAGTATAATAAAATTATATATTTATAATTTAATACAATTTAGGTCATTATAAGTAATTTTACATTTAAATTTGACATTAAACACATGTCAATCTTTTGATTTTTTTTTATTTTTAAAAACCAGTTTTTTGGTTTTGAAAACAAGAAAAAATTTTAAATTAATAAATATAACTTCTATTATTTGAATTTGGTAAAATGGAGTTAATTTGTAAATTTAGAATATCAAAATTATCATCGGGTAAAATTTTGGTATTTTCCTGAAAACATTCAGTTTTTGATAAATAGTGAAAAACACTGTGTTATTATATAAAACTAACTTTTAATTTAAATAATAATTTATTTTATTTAAATTTATTTTATCTCAATATATATATATATAATACCTCTATTAGTTTAATGTAATTATTTTGATTAATTTTATAATAAAATCATATGTATAAAAGTTTATCGATCGTTTTACAGTCTTTTACCAACCTCCAAGGAGCATTTACAAATTTTCAAAAAACATAATTTCACCACTTCTATGAGTTGAATTCCACAAATCCGAGAGACATGGTTGATATCATTAAGTAATATGTGGTTCTATAAGATGAAAATAATTTTTGGTGAATAGTTACTTTTGACTTTTATTTACCACGGTAAAATATAAATATGGTAATTATGGGTAAAAATCATATCATAATTACCCTAACACATGTCTTAATTCTATTTGATAAGTGTAATTCAACCAAAAACAACCTCAGGAATAAAATTTGATCCTTTAGGTCCACTTCTATTATATTAGGACATTTATTATTATTTTATTCAAAGAAGAGTTAAAAGTGTTAAATTAAATGTTTAATAAATAAACCATTTTTAATATAGAGTTACACATAATATAAATTTGACAATAAATATTCATTAAAATTTTATTAATATTTACTACATAATTTTATTTTATTTATAATTTTTTGACATTAAATAATTTAATTTATTTATGACACAATGATGATGTAGTAATTACCTTATTAATGAAATATTAAAATAATTAATATTATAAATACCCAAATAAATGTAATTTGAGAATTTTTCTGAATTAAAATAATTTTATTGGTTAATATTACATTTTAGGGTCTATTAAATTAATTTTTTTCGAAGTAATAATTTTTATATGAATTTAGAAAAAACAAAATGCCAAATAGTGTCAAAATTGACATAAAATAGTTTCTAAAATAAATATTATATTATTAACTATTATTATATTCCTAAAAATATAAGGTCCAAAAAAAGGACATAAATACTTTTTTATATGTCATTAATGCACCACTAGGGGTTCTAATGGAGTTTTATATTAAGATTATTATCCATGTAATATAAAAATACAAAGAGACATGGTAAATGTTAAACTATTTAACTAAAAATTAAATCTAAAAAGAATGGTTAATATAGTTATCCAAACCGTCAAAATCCTATTGGTTGAGTGTTTTCAGACCCATCACCACCTTATCCTATAAATAATTCATTCTGGATCCATTATAAACTGAAAATTATTTTATTATAAAATAATATTTTAAGTTTTTTCTAAGGTGCCCCTCACCCATCTTATAAAAGGGCAATTCTCCTTCTCTCAAATTCACACTTCCAAAGCCATTTTTCTCGGCTCAAACCTACCCAAATATCCTAAGAATTATCTTATATTAATCCTAGAGGCCATATATTTGTATGAATTCCATCTTTAGGATCCCTTTTGATCAAATCAATAGGAAAATCTCGAAGAAGGGGTAATGATTTCACCACCCTCTTTCAAGTTCTTTTCTTCTTCCACTAAATCTTTATTTGTTATTACCATACCAGATTAATAACTCTAGTACATTATATACTCTGTGATGTTATTATAAATATGGTACAACCATGTTCATTATTATATCCATCCTATTAATGATAATGTCACCATGCGTGTGTACGTATGGCTTACCGTCTCCACGCTGTGGTGTAATTTGTTATTTAACACTATGTTATTTGGATGGATATTTTAATGAGTAATATGTATATAAATAATGAAAATAAAATTCTAATGACTCTATAAAATTAATATACCATCCAATTTAACACCTTTAATGAAATGATATCATCACTCGTGCGTACGTACGAATTACCGTCTCCACGATGTGATGGGATTCATTTCTATGTTCACCATTCATCGAAGATTATAAAAATATATATTACTAATAAGAATTTAATATATGAAATAATAACGAAAATAGTGATATATATATTTATATATCAGTATTTATGTACATACATATATCTTATTTAGTTACATCCGTTCAATACGATATGAAAACAAAAACAACATTTATGCGTACGTACGACCTACCGTCTCCATAAACGGTGTCTTCCATTTCATTTATCTATCTATATAAATATTTATATTCTAAATATATATGATATATAAATCACGTTTTATATTCTAGAAGTTTTTAAATAATGATCTAAATGATATGATCAAGAATAACAAGTTAAAATACATACGATAAAGAAAGTGATTATTAATTGAAAAGTTAATTTAACATGATAATCATTATTAACTGAGTAGTTTAATGTCATAAATGAATCATTTATGATATAATAAATATTAATATTGTTATGGTATAATCTAATAACATACAATAGTCATCATACATGAGGTTAAATGTACCCTTTACCGAAGTAAAGTGCAAGGTAAGGGTTAATTTCACAATCTCTTTATTATCCGAATTTTATTTTATGTAAGTATCTATTGGGACATATATATTATCCATGTCCATGTTTCATAAAAGTGTTTTAAAAGGGTTTATTTTTAATGGAATTTTTTACTAAAACATCTTATTAAATGTTTTAAATATTTATTCTTCTAAATCATTCTCATTAATGTCCATGGTTTCAAAATGGGTTTTAAGGATTTATTTATATGCACATGAATGTTTTTAAAATGTTAATTCCTTTCAAAAGATTCAAAGTGGTATGGGAAACTTTTATTATAAAATGTCTTAAAATTTCACTATTTCTAAACTTTAGGACATTTAAATGATTTTATGAAAAAATGAAATTTCTCACAAAGAGTTTTACAAATCATTTTCATCAATATCCACATCCTTTGCTTTATTTTAAAATCGATTGAAGTTGATTTCTTATGATACAAATCTTCAATATTGTATTGATGGTTTTGTGATATGTTTGACTATTTATGTATTATATTTATACCATTCATTGTTTATGGATAATGGATTGACATTTATTATACTAATTTTATTACGAATGTTTATGTTATGTTTAAACCATTTCATATGAGGAATGCATTAGACTTATTAAGTGACAGGTGGAGTCCACTATAGCTCCTCGATGCATAGGTAGGTATTATGAGACAATTAGACATGTAATTTGATGTGGCCTTTCCTAATTTAATATATGGTTTTGGCTGAGGCCTAAATTGTTTTTAGATGTCTTGGTCGGGGCCTTGATAAGAAGTTTCAGAATTTATGGCATTATGCATTCCCTTATTATGAAATTAGTTATTACATGTGATTATTCGACTTGTAGAATAACCATGTTCATGTTTATATGTAAATTTCTGATTTATTTTTTCCATATTATGTTAAATTTTATGTTTAAATGGTTTTGTTTTCATTATACATTTTTCCTTAAAATATTATATCTTCCTCTAAATTATTTACTGTTACTGAGCATCTGAGCTCACACTTTCTTATTTTTTATTTTCTCAAGATCCCTGAAGTGTTTTTTTAGATAGAGGGTTAAGCTAAGGGAACAATGACGTTCTCAAAGGACTATTTATTTTGTGTTGTATGTTAGAAAGTGTAATGTAACGTTCATTTATAAAATCTATTTTACAAGACTGCTAAACAGATTGGTCCTTTGGGACTTGATTTCTTGTAATCATGTCAATGTATTAAAATAATGCACCGAATCTGGGATTCTGGGGTCAGGGAGTTACACTTGGTATTAGAGGAAGTTTAGGAATATCCTCGGAAACTAGATTTAGATAAACTCTAATTAAGGCACTTTACTCTAATATACACATTAAGGATTATTATAGAAGAACTTCCTAAAATTTTGGTAATGTAGAGATTTTATATGTTTTCCATCAAAAAACATCCATGTTTGGATACGAGAAGGTAGAGGCGGATCTGGAACATATGTACCTATGGGAAAAACCAGAAAACACCGCATTGACCTAGACTCGAACGAAACCGGTGCAAGAAAACGAGCCTTTTTTCACTCTTGGTTACGACAATCCTGGGCGATACGCATAGGATAATTCTAATTTTCATTACAAATAATTATGAAGGATTTATTAGTATATACCTCCTCAAAGAAAATTTTTTTATGATTACGGATTATATCCATAAACTATTCAATTTACATTAGGTATTTTAAAGTATGAAATTATTCATTTTGATTCACAAACTTACCTTGTGTATGCCATTGTATATGGATCCATTGTAAAGAATGAGAAGTCCAGCAATACATATGATCCAAAGAGTAAGAAGGATCATATTATTCATGGAATTATTCCCGCATTTAGAATGGAAATAGTCTCCCATGTATTCTTAACATATATATAAATAATATCATTTGTTAATAAGATAAGTAAAGAATTCACTGAGTCATATGGATTTTAAGGGAAGAAATAGTATAATTTGATGGAAGAGAGAAATATGGATAAATTGTAGATGGGAAAGAAGGATTTTCTTATATGTGATTACTGTGGAAATAATCACCTTGGTAAATTATTGAAGTGGATGGGATTTTGTTATGAGTGTGGAGAAAAAGGACACAATTCTCATGATTTCAAGTGCAAGAAAAAGGTTTCAAATGTACAATGCTTCATCTGCAAGGAGTTGGGACACTACACGAATAAATGTCCAAATACTTAGGGTATACCCCAAATACTGCAATTGGATAACAATCATGTAATGACACCACCGAAGATGAAGATGAGTTATTATATTTCTTATGTTGTTATTAAAGTATTGTGTCATTTGAGTATTGTATTAATGATGTACATGTTATAAGAATTATAGAGTATATAAAGATTGTAATGCAGTACTATTTCATTGACGACTTGAGATTGTGTGGAACCAAGAAAAGTGGCTCAATGAAAAGTTAAAATTTTGGGAAAATAAATGGTTAAAGGAAAGAAAAAACTTTAATATGGTCCTGATACTGAGGTATTGATTTTTAAATAAGAGATGACTGATTTATTATATTTTATATTATTGACATCCTTGGTACTGGTTAATGGTTTGTTTTTCTATCATTATTGGAGTTTACAACATTTTTCAATATAAGGAGTATATCTATTATTATCTTCGAAATAAGGGTGAATGAATGTAATAAATGTTTTTTTGGGTAATTCAGGGTGTTACCATGTTTTAAAAGAATACCTGATGAAGGTGTTCACATGTTATTACCTGGAAAAAAGGATCTTAATTGTGTTTACCTTCCGTATAATTTTTGGATTGTGAGTTTGGATAGAAGTATTTTGGATAAGTCTAAAGGTTGGAATATATTAAGTTTGACAATAGATACTTTTGTTATGGTTAAATCATTTCATGAGGTTATTTTCGAATTGTCATAAAAAGGACAACCCTGAGATCAGACGAAAACTCGTCGTGTCCGGTAAGGCTGTGAGACTTGAACCTGCAACCGAACGGTGGATTACCTACCACTATCCTATGTGATGTCATGGTTTATATAATTTAGTTTTTTTCAATATTCTAAAAAATGAATTATAAATTCATTATTTTAGGAACCCAATATGATTAGGATAAATATAATATTTTTGAATTCTATTATATTTTGGAGTGAATGATGAGTTGTTTTAGGAATTAGTTGAAGCATGAAACTCTACTTGTAAAGTATATTTTTCCCTATTATAATATGAATTATTTAATTCAAAAACATTAAGTAAGGTATTTTAGAACAAAAAATGTGTTATCTTAATACCTTATGTTTTGTTGAACTAATGATATTTTAAATCATCATTGATTAACGGCTTTGAGGCTCTCAATTGTACACTTGTTTGTGATTGATGACCTCAATAACTCCCTATAAATATTTATGTTTTTACTCATGTGTCTCTAATTTCCAAAAATGTTCTTCTAATCGAGATCATACTTTAGTGGTATCTTTTTCATTAATGTTCCCTCTTATTAATAATAAAATTTATTAACCCAATTTTTGATTTGTGTTTTCCACAAAGGTAATTTTCTATTTTTAACCATTTATTTTTTTAAGAAAAATTTCAAATTATGAGGACGCAATTTATTGAAATAGGGGAAAATGTAACACCCCAAGATTTCATAGTAAGTTATCTCTTCAAAGTAATTCAATAACTTACGCAAAAAACAAAACCGAGTTTGAGTGTACCACAACATACCAAACTAGCCGTTCAAAAAGAAAAAATGAATTGTGTCAAAAATATTTTGAAATTTATATAATATATAAAATTTTACAATCTATATTTTGTGTTTCTTAGACATAATATAATAACAAATTCATTTTTTACAGATAAAATAAGTATTTTTTAAAAAATTGAATTTTACCACCTTTTAATGGAAAACCATTTTTAAATCGAATATTTGACACTTTTATATATTCAATTTTAAAAAATAAATTTTTTATTTAAAATTGGGACATTAAAATTTAGTTTAGATAATTTTTTGATAATTTTCTGATAACTTTCATATTTTAATGAATAGTTAAAAATACTAAATTTTAGTTGAAAACAACTTTTTGAATCAAAATAATTTATAGTCTTAAATTATTCATTTGAGTGGTTTTGAAGTATAATTATATTATATATTTATCATTTAATACAATTTAGGTCGTTATAAGTAATTTTACATTTAAATTTGACATTAAACACATGTCAATCTTTTGATTGTTTTTGATTTTTAAAAACCAGTTTTTTGGTTTTGAAAATGGGAAATAATTTTAAATTAATAAATACAACTTCTATTATTTGAATTTGGTAAAATTTAGTTTATTTGTGAATTTATAATATCAAAATTATCATAGGGTAAAATTTTGGTATTTTCCAAAAAACATTCAGTTTTTGATAAATAGTGAAAAACACTGTGTTATTATTTAAAACTAACTTTTAATTTAAATAATAATTTATTTTATTTAAATTTATTTTAAGTCAATATAGATATATAATACCTCTATTAGTTTAATTTAATTATTTTGATTAATTTTATAATAAAATCATATGTATAAAATTTTATCGATCGTTTTACAGTCTTTTACCAACCACCTAGGAGCATTTACAAATTTTCAAAAAACATAATTTCACTGCTTCTGTGAGTTGAATTCCACAAATCAGAGAGACATGGTTGATATCATTAAGTAATATGTGGTTCTATAAGATGAAAATAATTTTTGGTGAATAGTTACTTTTGACTTTTATTTACCACGGTTAAATATAAATATGGTAATTATGGGTAAAAATCATATAATAATTACCCTAACACATGTCCTAATTCTATTTGATAAGTGTAATTCGACCAAAAACAACCTCAGGAATAAAATTTGACCCTTTAGGTCCACTTGTATTATATTAGGACATTTATTATTATTTAATTCAAAGAAGAGTTGAAAGTGATAAATTCAATTTTTAATAAATAAACCATTTTTAATATAGAGTTAAACATAATTTAAATTTGACCATAAATATTCATTAGAATTTTATAAATATTTACTACATAATTTTATTTTATTTACAATTTTTTGACATTAAATAATTTAATTTATTTATGACACAATGATGATGTAGTAATTACCTTATTAATGAAATATTAAAATAATTAATATTATAAATACCCAAATAAATGTAATTTGAGACTTTTTATGAATTAAACTAATTTTATTGGTTAATATGACATTTTAGGGTTTGTTAAATTAATTTTTTTCGAAGTAATAATTTTGATATGAATTTATAAAAAACAAAATGCCAAATAGTGTCAAAATTGACATAAAATAGTTTCTAAAACAAATATTATATTATTAATTATTATTATATTCCTAAAAATATAAGGTCCGAAAAAGGACATAAATACTTTTTTATATGTCATTAATGAACCACTAGGGGTTCTAATGGAATTTTTTATTAAGATTATTATCCATGTAATATAAAAATACAAAGAGACATGGTAAATGCCAAACTATTTAACTAAGAATTAAATCTAAAAAGAAAGGTTAATATAGTTATCCAACCCGTCAAAATCCTATTGGTTGAGTGTTTTCAAGCCCATCCCTACCTTATCCTATAAATAATTCATTTTGGATCCATTATAAACTGAAAATTATTTTATTATAAAATAATATTTTAAGTTTTTTCTAAGGTGCCCCTCACCCCTCTTATAAAAGGGCAATTCTCCTTCTCTCAAATTCACACTTCCAAAGCCATTTTTCTCAGCTCAAACCAACCCATATATCCTAAAAAATATCCTATACTAATCCTAGAGGCCACATATTAGTATTAATTCCATCTTAAGGATCCATTTTGATCAAATCAAAAGGAAAACCTCGAAGAAGGGGTAATGATTTCACAACCCTCTTTCAAGTTCTTTTCTTCTTCCACTTAATCTTTATTTTTTATTACCATACCAGATTAATAGCACTAGTACATTATATAATATTTGATGTTATTATAAATATGGTACAACCATATTCATTATTATATCCATCCTATGAATGATAATGTCACCATGCGTGTGTACGTATGGCTTACCGTCTCCACGCCGTGGTGTAATTTGTTATTTAACACTATGTTATTTGGATGGATATTTTAATGAGTAATATGTATATAAATAATGAAAATAAAATTCTAATGACTCTGTAAAATTAATATACCATCCAATTTCACACCTTTAATGAAATGATATCATTGGTCGTGCGTACGTACGGATTACCGTCTCCACGATGTGATGGGATTAATTTCTATGTTCACCATTCATCGAAGATTATAAAAATATATATTACTAATAAGAATTTAATATATGACATAATAAAGAAAATAGTGATATATATATTTATATATCAGTATTTATGTACATACATATATCTTATTTAGTTACTTCCGTTCAATACGATATGAAAACAGAAACAAAATTTATGCGTACGTACGACCTACCGTCTCCATAAACGGTGTCTTCCATTTCATTTATCTATCTATATAAATATTTATATTCTAAATATATATGATATATAAATCACGTTTTAGATTCTAGAAGTATTTAAATAATGATCTAAATGATACGATCAAGAATAACAAGTTAAAATACATACGATAAAGAAAGTGATTATTACTCGAAATGTTAATTTAACATGATAATCATTATTAACTGAGTCGTTTAATGTCATAAATGAACCATGTATGATATAATAAATATTAATATTGTTATGGTATAATCTAATAACATTCAATAGTCATCATACAAGAGGTTAAAAGTACCCTTTACCGAAGTAAAGTGCAAGGTAAGGGTTAATTTCACAATCTCTTTATTATCCGAATTTGATTTTATGTAAGTATCTATTGGGACATATATATTATCCATGTCCATGTTTCATAAAAGTGTTTTAAAAGGGATTATTTTTAAGGGAATTTTTTACTAAAACATAATATTAAATGTTTTAAATATTTATTCTTCTAAATCATTCTCATTAATGTCCATGTTTTCAAAATGGGTTTTAAGGATTTATTTATATGCACATGAATGTTTTTAAAATGTTAATTCCTTTCAAAAGTTTCAAAGTGGTATGGGAAAATTTTATTATAAAATGTCGTAAAATTTCAATATTTCCCAACTGTAGGACATTTAAATGATTTTAGGAAAAAATTAAATTTCTCACAAAGGGTTTTACAAATCATTTTCATCAATATCCACATCCTTTGATTTATTTTAAAATTGATTGAAGTTGATTTCTTATGATACAAATCTTCAATATCGTATTGATGGTTTTGTGATATGTTTGACTATTTATGTATTATATTTATACCATTCATTGTTTATGGATAATGTATTGACATTTATTATACTAATTTTATTACAAATGTTTATGTTATCTTTAAACCATTTCATATGAGGAATGCATTAGACTTATTAAGTGACAGGTGGAGCCCGCTATAGCTCCTCGATGCATCGGTAGGTCTTATGAGACAATTAGACATGGAATTGGATGTGGCCTTTCCTAATTTGATATATGGTTTTGGATGAGGCCTAAATTGTTATTAGATGTCTTGGTCGGGGCCTTGATAAGAAGTTTCAGAATTTATGGCATTATACATTCCTTCATTATGAAATTAGTTATTACATGTGATTATTCAACTTGTAGAATAACCATGTTCATGTTTATATGGTAATTTCTAATTTATTTTTTCCATATTATGTTATATTTTATGTTTAAATGGTTTTTTATTCATTATACATCTTTCCTTAAAATATTATAACTTCCGCTAAATTATTTACCGTTACTGAGCATCTGAGCTCACACTTTCTAATTTTTTATTTTCTCAGGATCCCAGGAAGTGTTTTTTTAGATAGAGGGCTAAGCTAAGGGAACAGTGATGTTGTCAAAGGACTATTTATTTTGTGTTTTATGTTAGAAAGTGTAATGTAACGTTCATTTATATAATCTATCTTCCAAGACTGCTAAACAGATCGGTCCTTTGTGACTTGATTTCTTGTAATCATGTCAACGTATTAAAATAATGCACCGAATCTGGGATTCTGGGGTCGAGGAGTTACACTTGGTATTAGAGGAAGCATAGGAATATCCTTGGAAACTATATTTAGATAAACTCTAATTAAGGCACATTACCGTAAGATACACTTTAAGGATTATTATAGAAGAACTTCCTAAAATTTTGGTAATATAGAGATTTTATATGTTTTCCAAGAAAACACATCCCTGTTTGGATACTAGAAGGTAGAGGCAGATCTGACACATATGTACCTATGGGAAAAACCCAAAAACACCGCTTTGACCTAGACTCGAACGAAACCGGTGCAAGAAAATGAGCCTTTTTTCACTCTTGGTTACGACACTCCTCGGAGATATGCATAGGATAATTTTCATTTTCATTACAAATAATTATGAAGGATTTATTAGTATATACCTCCTCAAAGAAAATATTTTTAGGATTACAGATTATATCCATAAACTATTAAATTTACATTAGGTATTTTAAAGTATGAAATTATTCATTTTGATTCATAAACATACCTTGTGTATGCCATTGTATATGATGGAAGAGGGAAACATGGATAAATTGTAGATGGGAAAGAAGGATTTTCTTATATGTGATTATTGTGTAAAGAATCAACTTGATAAATTATTGAAGTGGATGGGATTTTGTTATGAGTGTGGAGAAAAAGGACACAATGTTCGTGATTTCAAGTGTAAGAAAAAGGTTTCAAATGTACAATGCTTCATCTGTAAGGAGTTGGGACACTACATGAATCAATGTAAAAATCCTTAGGCTATACCCCAAATGCTGCAATTGGATAATAATCATGTAATGACACTACCGAAGATGAAGAGGAATGATTATATTTCTTATGTTGTTATTAAAGTATTGTGTCATTTGAGTATTGTATTAATGATGTACATGTTATAAGAATTATAGAGTATATAAAGATTGTATTGCAGTACTATTTCATTGACGACTTGAGATTGTGTGGAACCAAGAAAAGTGACTCAATGAAAAGTTAAACTTTTGGGAAAATAAATGGTTAAAGGAAAGAAAAAACGTTAATATGGTCCTGATACTGAGGTATTGATTTTTAAATAAGAGATGACTGATTTATTATATTTTATATTATTGAAATCCTTGGTACTGGTTAATGGTTTGTTTTTCTATCATTATTGGAGTTTAAAACATTTTTTAATATAAGGAGTATATCTATTATTATCTTAGAAATAAGGGTGAATGAATGTAATAAATATTTTTTTGGGTAATTCAGGGTGTTACCATGTTTTAAAAGAATACATGATGAAGGTGTTCAAATGTTATTACCTGGAAAAAAGGATCTTAATTGTGTTTACCTTCCGTATAAATTTTGGATTGTGAGTTTGGATAGAAGTATTTTGGATAAGTCTAAAGGTTGGAATAGATTATGTTTTACAATAGATACTATTTTTATGGTTAAATCATTTCATGTGGTTATTTTCGAATTGTCATAAAAAGGACAACCCTGAGGTCAGACGAAAACTCGTCACGTCCGGTAAGGCTGTGAGACTTGAACCTACAACCGAACGGTGCATCTCCTAACACTAGCCTATGTGATGTCCTAGTTTATATAATTTAGTTTTTTTCAATATTCTAAAAAATGAATTATAAATTCATTATTTTAGGAACCCAATATGATTAGGATAAATATAATATTTTTGAATTCTATTATATTTTGGAGTGAATGATGAGTTGTGTTAGGAATTAGTTGAAGCATGAAACTCTACTTGTAAAGTATATTTTTTCCCTATTATAATATGAATGATTTAATTCAAAAACATTAGGTAAGGTATTTTAAAATAAAAAATGTGTTATCTTAATAGCTTATGTTTTGTTGAACTAATGATATTTTAAATCATCATTGATTAACGGCATTGAGGCTCTCAATTTTACACTTGTTTGTGATTGATGACCTCAATAACTCCCTATAAATATTTACGTTTTTCCTCATGTGTCTCTAATTTCCAAAAATGTTCTTTTAATCGAGATCATACTTTAGTGGTATCTTTTTCATTAATGTTCCCTCTTATTAATAATAAAATTTAATAACCCAATTTCTGATTTGTGTTTTCCACAAAGGTAATTTTATATTTTTAACCATTTATTTTTGAAGAAAAATTTCAAATTATTAGGATGCAATTTATTGAAATAGGGGAGAATGTAACACCCCAAGATTTCATAGTAAGTTATCTCTTCAAAGTAATTCAATAACTTATGCAAAAAACAACACCATGTTTGAGTGTACCACAACTTACCAAACTAGCCGTTCAAAAAGAAAAAATGAATAGTGTCAACAATATTTTGAAATTTATATAATATATAAAATTTTACAATCTATATTTTGTGTTTCTTAGACATAATATAATAACAAATTCATTTTTACAAATAAAATAAGTATTTTTTAAAAAATTGAATTTTACAACCTTTTAATGGAAAACCATTTTTAAATCCAATATTTGACACTTTTATATATTCAATTTTAAAAAATAAATTTTTTCTTTAAAATTGGGACATTAAAATTTAGTTTAGATAAATTTTTGATAACTTTCTGATAACTTTCATATTTTAATGAATAGTTAAAAATACTAAATTTTAATTGAAAAAACTTTTTGAATCAAAATAATTTATAGTCTTAAATTATTCATTTGAGTGGTTTTTAAGTATAATTATATTATATATTTATCATTTAATACAATTTAGGTCATTATAAGTAATTTTACATTTAAATTTGACATTAAACACATGTCAATCTTTTGATTGTTTTTGATTTTAAAAAACCTGTTTTTTGGTTTTGAAAATGGGAAATAATTTTAAATTAATAAATACAACTTCTATTATTTGAATTTGGTAAAATGGAGTTAATTTGTGACTTTATAATATCAAAATTATCGTAGGGTAAAATTTTAGTATTTTCCTGAAAACATTCAGTTTTTGATAAATAGTGAAAAACACTGTGTTATTATTTAAAACTAACATTTAATTTAAATAATAATTTATTTTATTTAAATTAATTTTAATTAAATATAGATATATAATACCTCTATTAGTTTAATGTAATTATTTTGATTAATTTTATAATAAAATCATATGTATAAAATTTCATCGATCGTTTTACAGTCTTTTACCAACCTCCTAGGAGCATTTACAAATTTTCAAAAAACATAATTTCACCACTTCTGTGAGTTGAATTCCACAAATCCGAGAGACATGGTTGATATCATTAAGTAATATGTGGTTCTATAATATGAAAATAATTTTTGGTGAATAGTTACTTTTGCCTTTTATTTACCACGGTTAAATATAAATATGGTAATTATGGGTAAAAATCATATCATAATTACCCTAACACATGTCCTAATTCTATTTGATAAGTGTAATTCGACCAAAAACAACCTCAGGAATAAAATTTGATCCTTTAGGTCCACTTGTATTATATTAGGACATGTATTATTATTTAATTCAAAGAAGAGTTATAAGTGCTAAATTCAATGTTTAATAAATAAACCATTTTTAATATAGAGTTACACATAATATAAATTTGACAATAAATATTCATTAGAATTTTATAAATATTTACTACATAATTTTATTTTATTTACAATTTTTTGACATTAAATAATTTAATTTATTTATGACACAATGATGATGTAGTAATTACCTTATTAAAGAAATATTAAAATAATTAATATTATAAATACCCAAATAAATGTAATTTGAGACTTTTTATGAATTAAACTAATTTTATTGGTTAATATGACATTTTAGGGTTTGTTAAATTAATTTTTTTCTAAGTAATAATTTTGACATGAATTTAGAAAAAACAAAATGCCAAATAGTGTCAAAATTGACGTAAAATAGTTTCTAAAACAAATATTATATTATTAATTATTATTATATTCCTAAAAATATAAGATCTGAAAAAAGGACATAAATACTTTTTTATATGTCATTAATGAACCACTAGGGGTTCTAATGGAATTTTATATTATGATTATTATCCATGTAATATAAAAATACAAAGAGACATGGTAAATGCCAAACTATTTAACTAAGAATGAAATCTAAAAAGAAAGGTTAATATAGTTATCCAACCTGTCAAAATCCTATTGGTTGAGTGTTTTCAGACCCATACCCACCTTATCCTATAAATAATTCATTTTGGATCCATTATAAACTGAAAATTATTTTATTATAAAATAATATTTTAAGTTTTTTCTAAGGTGCCGCTCACCCCTCTTATAAAAGGGCAATTCTCCTTCTCTCAAATTCACACTTCCAAAGCCATTTTTCTCGGCTCAAACCTACCCAAATATCCAAAAAATTATCCTATATTAATCCTAGAGGCCATATATTTGTATGAATTCCATCTTCAGGATCCCTTTTGATCAACTCAAAAGGAAAACCTCGAAGAAGGGGTAATGATTTCACCACCCTCTTTCAAGTTCTTTTCTTCTTCCACTTACTCTTTATTTGTTATTACCATACCAGATTAATAACTCCAGTACATTATATATTATTTGATGTTATTATAAATATGGTACAACCATATTCATTATTATATCCATCCTATGAATGATAATGTCACCATGCGTGTGTACGTATGGCTTACCGTCTCCACGCCATGGTGTAATTTGTTATTTAACACTATGTTATTTGGATGGATATTTTAATGAGTAATATGTATATAAATAATGAAAATAAAATTCTAATGACTCTGTAAAATTAATATACCATCCAATTTCACACCTTTATTGAAATGATATCATCACTCGTGCGTACGTACGTATTACCGTCTCCACGATGTGATGAGATTCATTTCTACGTTCACCATTCATCGAAGATTATAAAAATATATATTACTAATAAGAATTTAATATATGACATAATAAAGAAAATAGTGATATATATATTTATATATCAGTATTTTTGTACATACATATATATTATTCAGTTACTTCCATTCAATACGATATGAAAACAGAAACAACATTTATGCGTACGTACGACCTACCGTCACCATAAACGGTGTCTTCCATTTCATTTATCTATCTATATAAATATTTATATTCTAAATATATATGATATATAAATCACGTTTTATATTCTATATGTTTTTATATAATGATCTAAATGATACGATCAAGAATAACAAGTTAAAATACATATGATAAAGAAAGTTATTATTAATCGAAATGTTAATTTAACATGATAATCATTATTAACTGAGCAGTTTAATGTCATAAATGAATCATGTATGATATAATAAATATTAATATTGTTATGGTATAATATAATTACATACAATATTCATCATATAGGAGGTTAAAATTACCCTTTACCGAAGTAAAGTGCAAGGTAAGTGTGAATTTCACAATCTCTTTATTATCCGAATTTTATTTTATGTAAGTACCTATTGGGACATATATATTATCCATGTCCATGTTTCATAAAAGTGTTTTAAAAGGGATTATTTTTAAGGGAATTTTTTACTAAAATATCATATTAAATGTTTTAAATATTTATTCTTCTAAATCATTCTCATTAATGTCCATGTTTTCAAAATGGGTTTTAAGGATTTATTTATAGGCACATGAATGTTTTTAAAATGTTAATTCCTTTCAAAAGTTTCAAAGTGGTATGGGAAACTTTTATTATAAAATGTCTTAAAATTTCACTATTTCTAAACTGTAGGACATTTAAATTATTTTATGAAAAAATGAAATTTCTCACAAAGAGTTTTACAAATCATTTTCATCAATATCCACATCCTTTGATTTATTTTAAAATTGATTGACGTTGATTTCTTATGATACAAATCTTCAATATTGTATTGATGGTTTTGTGATATGTTTGACTATTTATGTATTATATTTATACCATTAATTTTTTATGGATAATGTATTGACATTTATTATACTAATTTTATTACGAATGTTTATGTTATGTTTAAACCATTTTATATGAGGAATGCGTTAGACTTATTAAGTGACAGGTGGAACCTGCTATAGCTCCTCGATGCATCGGTAGGTCTTATGATACAATTAGACATGGAATTGGATATGGCCTTTCTTAATTTGATATATGGTTTTGGCTGCGGCCTAAAATGTTTTTAGATGTCTTGGTCGGGGCCTTGATAAGAAGTTTCAGAATTTATGGCATTTTGCATTCCCTCATTATGAAATTAGTTATTACATGTGATTATTCAACTTGTAGAATAACCATGTTCATGTTTATATGGTAATTTATGATTTATTTTTGCCATATTATGTTAAATTTTATGTTTAAATGGTTTTGTATTCATTATACATCTTTCCTTAAAATATTAAATCTTCCGCTAAATTATTTACCGTTACTGAGCATCTGAGCACACATTTTCTAATTTTTTATTTTCTCAGGATCCCATGAAGTGTTTTTTTAGATAGAGGGTTAAGCTAAGGGAACAATGACGTTCTCAAAGGACTATTTATTTTGTGTTGTATGTTAGAAAGTGTAATGTAACGTTCATTTATATAATCTATTTTCCAAGACTGCTAAACAGATCGGTCCTTTGGGACTTGATTTCTTGTAATCATGTCAATGTATTAAAATAATGCACCGAATCTGGGATTCTGGGGTTGGGGAGTTACACTTGGTATTAGAGGAAGTTTAGGAATATCCTTGGAAACTATATTTATATAAACTCTAATTAAGGCACATTACCGTAAGATACACTTTAAGGATTATTATAGAAGAACTTCCTAAAATTTTGATAATGTAGAGATTTTATATGTTTTCTAAGAAAACACATCCCTGTTTGGATACGAGAAGGTAGAGGTAGATCTGGCACATATGTACCTATGGGAAAAACCTGAAAACACCGCTTTGACCTAGACTCGAACGAAACCGGTGCAAGAAAACGAGCCTTTTTTCACTCTTGGTTACGACACTCCTGGGAGATATGCATAGGATAATTTTCATTTTCATTACAAATAATTATGAAGGATTTATTTGTATATACCTCCTCAAAGAAAATATTTTTAGGATTACGGATTATATCCATAAACTATTAAATTTACATTTGGTATTTTAAAGTATGAAATTATTCATTTTGATTCATAAACATACCTTGTGTATGCCATTGTATATGGATCCAGTATAAAGAATGAGAAGTCAAGCAATACATATGATCCAAAGAGTAAGAAGGATCATATTATTCATGGAATTATTCCCGCATTTAGAATGGAAATAGTCTCCCATGTATTCTTAACATATGTAGAAATAATATCATTAGTTAATAAGATAAGTAAAGAATTCACTAAGTCATATGGATTTTAAGGGAAGAAAGAGTACAAAATGATGGAAGAGAGAAAGATGGATAAATTGTAGATGGGAAAGAAGGATTTTCTTATATGTGATCACTGTGGAAAGAATCACCTTGGTAAATTATTGAAGTGGATGGGATTTTGTTATGAGTGTGGAGAAAAAGGACACAATGTTCGTGATTTCAAGTGTAAGAAAAAGGTTTCAAATGTACAATGCTTCATCTGTAAGGAGTTGGGACACTATATGAATCAATTTCCAAATCCTTAGGCTATACCCCAAATGCTGCAATTATATAATAATCATGTAATGACACAACCGAAGATGAAGAGGAATGATTGTATTTCTTATGTTTCTATTAAAGTATTGTGTCATTTGAGTATTGTATTATTGATGTACATGTTATAAGAATTATAGAGTATATAAAGATTGTATTATAGTACTATTTCATTGAGGACTTGAGATTGTGTGGAACCAAGAAAAGTGACTCAATGGAAAGTTAAAATTTTGGGAAAATAAATGGTTAATGGAAAGAAAAAACTTTAATATGGTCCTAATACCGAGGTATTTATTTTTGAATAATAGATGACTGATTTATTATATTGTATATTATTGATATCCTTGGAACTGGTTAATGGTTTGTTTTTCCGTAATTATTAGAGTTTAAAATATTTTATAATATATGGAGTATATCTATTATTCTCTTTGAAATAATGGTTCATAAATGTAATCAATATTTTTCAGGGTAATTCAGGGTGTTACCATGTTTTAAAAGAATACACGATGAAGGTGTTCACATGTTATTACATTGAAAAATGGATTTTAATTGTGTTTACCTTCCTTATAAATTTTGGATTGTGAGTTTGGATAGATGTATTTTGGATAAGTATAAAGGTTGTAATAGATTAATATTCACAATAGATACTATTGTAAAGGTTAAATAATTTCATAAGGTTATTTTTGAATTGTCATAAAAAGGACAACCCTGAGGTCAGACGATAACCTATCGCATCCGGTAAGGCTGTCAGACTTGAACCCCCAACCGAAGGGTGAATCACCTACCATAGCCTATGTGATGTACTGGTTTATAAAATTTAGTTTTTTTCAATATTCTTACAAATAAATTATAAATTCATTATTTTTGGAACCCAATACAATTAGGATAAATAGAATATTTTTGAATTTTATTATATTTTGGAGAGAAATATGAGTTGTGGTCGGAATTAGTTGAAGCATGAAACTCTAATTGTAAAGTATATATTTTTCCCTCTTATTATATGAATGATTTAATTCAAAAAACATTAGGTAAGGGATTTTAAAACAAAATTTTTTTTATCTTAATACCTTATGTTTTGTTGAACCGATGATATTTTAAATCATCATAGATTAACAGCTTTGAGGCTCTCAATTGTACACTTGTTTGTGATTGATGACCTCAATCACTCCCTATAAATATTTACGTTTTCCCTCTAATTATTTCTCCTTAATTTCCAAAAATGGTCTTCAAATCGAGATCATAATTTGGTGGTAACTTTTTCATTAATGTTCCCTCTTATTAATAATAAATTTTATTAACCCAATTTCTGATGTGTGATTTCCACAAAGGTACTTTTATATTTTTAACCATTTATTTTCGAAGAAAAATTTCAAATTGAGAGGACGCAATTTATTGAAATAGGGGAGATTATAACAACCCAAGATTTCGTAGTAAGTTATCTCTTCAATGTAATTCAATAACTTACGCAACAACCAACACCGAGTTTGAGTGTACCACAACGTACCAAACTAGCCGTTCAAAAAGCAAATATGAATAGTGTCAATTTTTTTGAATTTTATATACTCTATAAAATTTTACATTCCATATTTTGTGTTTCTTAGACATAATATAAAAAAATATTCATTTTTTTCAGATAAAATAAGTATTTTTTAAAAAATTGAATTTTACCACTTTTTAAAGGAAAACCCTTTTTAAATCCAATATTTGACACTTTTATATATTCAATTTTACAAAATAAAATTTTCCATAAAAAGTGGTACATTATGAATTTGTTTAGATATATTTTTGGTACTTTTCTGATAACTTTCATATTATAATGAATAGTTAAAAATACTAAATTTTAATTGAAAACCACTTTTTTAATAAAAATAATTTATAGTCTAAAATTATGCATTTGAATGGTTTTGAAGAATAGTTATAATATATTTTTATCATTTAATACAATTTAGGTCATTATAAGTAATTTTACATTTAAATTTGACATAAACACATGTCAATATTTTTGATAGTTTTTTATTTTTAAAAACCTGTTTTTTGGTTTTGAAAATGGAATTTAATTTAAAATTAATAAATACAAAATCTATGTTTTGAATTTGGTAAAATGGACTTAATTTTTGAATTCATAATGCCAAAATTAGAATAGGGTAAAATTTTGGTATTTTCCTGAAAACATTCAGTTTTTGATAAATAGTGAAAAACACTTTTTTATTATTAAAAACTGACATTTTATATAAATAATAATTTATTTTATTTTAATTTATTTTAATTCAAAATAGATATATAATACCTATATAAGTTGAATGTAATTATTTGGATTAATTTTGTAATAAAATTAGATGTATAAAATTGTATCGATCGTTTTACAGTCTTTTACCCTCCTCCTATGAGCATTTGCAAATTTTCAAAAAACATAATTTTACCGCATCTGTGATTTGAATTCCAAAAATCTGAGAGACATGGTTGATATCAGTAAGTAATACGTGGTTCGATAAGATGAAAATATTTTTTGGTGAATGGTAACTTTTGACTTTTATTTACCACTGTTAAAACTAAACAGGGTAATTAAGGGTAAATATGATATCTTAATTACCATAACACATGTACTAATTCTATTGGATAAGTTTAATTCGACCAAAAACAACCTGAGGAATAAAATATGATCTTTTAGGTCCACTTGGATTAGATTTGGACATTTATTATTATTTAATTCAAAGAAGAGTTAAAAGTGTTAAATTTAATGATTAATACTAAACCATTTTTAATATAGGGTTAAACATAATATAAATTTGACTATAAATATTAATTATAAGGATAAAATGATTTTCTACAGAAAGTAATTTCTTTTTTAATTTTTAAACATTAAATAATTTAAATTATTTACAACACAATGATGATTCAATAATTACCTTATCAATGAAATATTAAAATAATTGATATTATAAATACAGAAATAAATGTAATTTAAGAATATTTATGAATTTCACTAATTTTATAGGTTAATATGAAATTTTTGGGTTGATTAAATTAATTTCTTTTGATGTAATAATGTTTATAAAAATTTAGAAAAAACAAAATACCAAATATTGTCACAATTGGCATAAAAGAGTTTTTAAAACAAATATTATATTATTAATTGATATTATATTCCTAAATATCTATGGTTCATCCAAAGGGCCTAAATAATATTATATATTTCATTAATGAACCACTTGGGGTTCTCTTGGAAGTTTATAGTATTATTATTAACTATATAATATAAAAATATAAAGAGACATGGTAAATGTCAAACAATTTAACTAAGAGTTAAATCTAAAAGGTAAGGTTAATATAGTGACCCAAAACTGTCTGAAACCAATTGGTTGAGTGTATTTAAACCCATACCAACATTATCATTTAAAAAAATTTGAGCCCTTAGAAACCGAAAATGATTTTATTATAAAATAATATTTTATGTTTTTCTAAGGTTCCCCTTTCACCTCTTATAAAAGTGCACTTCCCCTTCTATCAAATTCACAACTCCAAAGCCATTTGGCTCGGCCAAACCCGAAACAAATATCCTCCCAAATATCCTTACTTCATCCTAGAGGCCTTAACTTGGTAAAAAAGCCATCTTAAAGAGACCTTTTGATCAAATCAAAAGGAAGAACCCGAAAAAGAGGTAATGATTTCACCACCCTATTTCAAGTTATTTTCTTATTCCACTTACTCATTCTTTGTTATTAACATACTAAAATAATAACTCCAGTACTTTATATATACTTTGATGTTATTATAAATATGGTACAACCATATTCATTATTCTATCCATCCTATGAAGGATAATGTCACCATGCGTGAATGCGTACGGCTTACCGTCTCCACGCCGTAGTATAATTGTTTATTCAACCCTATGTTATTTGGATGGATATATTGATGAGTAATATGTTTATAAATAATAATAATAACATTATAATGTCTCTGTAAAATTAATATACTATCTAATGCCGCACCTTTAAGTAAATTATATTGTCACTCGTGCGTACGTACGGATTACCATCTCCCCAACGCGATGAGATTCATTTCTACGTTCACCATTCATCAACGATTATAAAAATATATATTACTAATAAGTATGTAATATATGACATAATAATGATACTGGATATATATATATATATGAATGTATTTATGTACTTACATATATCTTGTTCACTTACTTCCGTTCAATACGATATGAAAACAGCTACATTGTTTATGCATACGTACGACCTACCGTCTCCATGAACAGTGTCTTCCATTTCATATATATATATATTATATATAAGCCTTTTTTATATTCTAGAAATATTTAAATCATGATCTAAATGATACGATTTAGAATAACAAGTTAAAATACATACGATAAAGAAAGCGATTATTACCCGAAATGTTAATTTAACATGAAGATCATTATTAAATGGGTAGTATAAGGTCATAAATGAATCATGTATGATATAATAAATATTAATATAGTTATGGTATAATCTAATAACTTACAATGATCATTATACAGGATGTTGAACATACCCATGACCAAAGGAAAGTTCAAGGTAAGGGTTTATTTCACAATCTCTTTATTATCTGAGGATGTTTTTATGTAAGTATCTATTGGGAAATATTTATTATCCATCTACATGTTTCATAATAGAATTTTAAAAGGTATTCTCTTTAAGGTATATTTTTACTAAAAAATCATTTTAAATGTTTTAAATATTTATTCTTCTAAATCATTCTCATTAATATACATGTTTTCCAAATGGGTTTTACGGATTTTTTATATGGGAATGAATGTTTCTAAAATGTTAATTCCTTTCAAAAGATTAAAATACGTATGGGAAACTATTATTCACAAACTTCTTTAAATTTATTCTTTTCTAAATTGTGTGAATTTGAAATGTATTTTTTGAAAAAAGCATATTTCTCACAAAGAGTTTTACAAATTATTTTCATCTATATCAACATCCATTGATGGATTTGAAACTTGATTAAGTTAATTTTTTATGATACAAATATTCCATATTGTATTGAAGGTTTTTTAATATGTTTTATTGTGGATGTGTTATTTTTATACCATTCATGGTTTATGTATAAAGTATTGACATTTTGTATGCTAATTTTAATATGAATATTTATTTAATGTTCAATCCTTTTCATATGAAGAATGCATTGGACTTAATAAGTGACGGGTGGAGCCCACTATAGTTCCTCGATGCATCAGTAGGTATCATGAGACAATTAGGTTTGGAATTTTCCGAGGACTTTCCCAATTTTATAAATGGTTTTTTCTGAGGCCTAAATCATTTTTAGACGTCTTGGCTGAGGCCACAACAAGATGTTTCAGAATGTCCGACATTATGCGTTCCCTCATTATGAAATTATTTATTACATGTGATTATTCAACAAGTAGAATTCCCATGTTCTTGATAATATGGTAATTATTGATTTATTTTTCTATATTATGTTCAAGTTTATGTTTAAAATGTGGTTGTTTTTATTACACATCTTGTTTTAAAAGTTTATATCTTATGCTAAATTATTTACCCTTACTGAGCATCTGATCTCACACCATTCTTATGTTTTATTTTTCTAGGATCCCAAGAAGTGTTTTATGTTTGAGATTTAGGGTTAAGATAAGGGAAAAATGGTGTTCTCAAAGTTATATTTATGTTGTGTTGTATTTTATAAAGTGTAATGTAATGTTCATGTATATAATCTATTTCCAAAGACTGTTAAACTGATCTTGTACTTCGGGACTTGATTCCTTGTAATCATTCCAATGTATTAAAATAATGCACCAACCCAAGAATTTTCAGGTCGAGGGGTTACACTTAATGATTTTGAGCACTGGAAAGGGTTATCATATGATAATATCGGTTGAGTTTCAAGAAGAATTTGACATCATTGTTTGGTCTTCTGGGAAAATGTGTTGCTTTTTTAAAAGCATTGTGAGAGGTAGTTCTCAAAGAGTAAATTTACATTTCAATAATGTATAGTAACTATTCAATTTTCAATGACTAAAAAATGTAAAAAGGTAGAGGGGTGTGATTTTTGGGAAAAAATCACCTCAATAACTCATTTTAGGGGAAAACATGATTGTCTGAGGATTTTTTATTTTATCCTTTTACCTTTTGCTGGAATATACATTCACCTTAAAAATTATTTTTTACCATAATTATTAATTATAATTAAAAATTTGTATTTAGAAATATATAATAATTTATTCCATCCATCTTTAATGTTTTAAATCATTTAAATAATTAAAATTTTTACGGGTAAGAAATATTAATTTTTTAATTTATCCATATAACACGTAAAAACTATTTTTTAAAATAAATGGATTTTACGTATAAAATTCATATAAAAATAAATACTAATATTAATATTAAATTTAATTATATAAATTATTGTTTATAAATAAATAATAATTGTTGGATTTTAATGAAATCCAAAAGAATATTTCACTATCAAAATAAGTTATTATAACAAAATATTTAATTTTTTTATTAATATAAAATTTTAATTTAGTTCTAAAAGTTTTGTTCAAAGGATTAATATAATTTTACAGTATATCAAAATGAAAAAAACTTAATCCATTAAAACATATATTTTAAAATGAATTATTATTAACTTCTAGCATATGATTAAAAAATGGTAAAATCATAAAATATATGACTTTCTCAAATACACTATTTTTCGAATAAATTCAATATTTTTATATAAAAATAAAAAATTCATAATAGATAAATAATGATATTACAACATCATGGATGGGATTATACATGATTGGTATATTGAGATAGTTCATTATGAGTCCCCAAGCATGCCTCCCCCATACACTAGAGGCTTGCAACTAAATTTGAGGTCCATGGGTGTGAACATTGGGAGATAATGACCTAATATAAGAATAATAAATCAATGGAAACTATCTAAGTATAATATATATAAGTAAATAAATAGAGTGAAAAATAGTACGTAACCAAAAATAGAACATGATGTAATAATAATTGAAAAACTATAAAAATCATGAATAGACATGTTATACTTACAAAAATTGTTACTCACTAGGACATCCATACATACAATAGTAAAATGAATAAATAGATATAAAATTTTAGGAATGTACTACTATCTTTGAGCTAGATCACATACCTTGTCCTTGGACACTATCAAAATGCATCACCCAATCATAAGAATTCATACGAGTTATCCTTCTTGATTGAGAACCTGTGAGTATGGGCCCTATCAATCATGCACCTATGATCAACAAGAAAATTAGACATAAGGTATGAGCTCGCACTATGGTTCATGTAACAGGGTGAGAATATAATATCCATAAGAAAAAATGAGGATGAACAAAAACATATGTTCTAATAAGTGCATGATAAAGAAAAATTATTATCCCAGCCAAGACACTAATGAAAAGATAAAAAAATCAAATAGATAATGTGAAATAATCTTCAACCCCTATATCTATTATCCTGGTCAACTAGATGATGTTTCATGACGTATATTAATATTTATATGATTATATATTTATATTAATATAAATATATATATATATATGTGTGTGTGTGTGTGTGTGTGACTTTATTGAGTTACGAGAATGGGGAGCATAAATTCGTAGCAGTCGATCGAAGGGTCAATAATATTGATCTCCTAGATATCCAGTTCAAAAAAAAATGAGCTGTATTCCCTACCACTCTAACAATAAATCATTAAACCGATCTCTAGGTCCATAATCATGATCTCACATACATGTTTTATCCATCACCTAAAATGACACTAAGAAAGCTATATCACCACAGGGGGATACTCGTCCAAACCATGGGTTAAAAAGTAATTTCCTCCCATCACTATTATAATTAATTCTAAGGAATTAAATCTATAACTCCTTTAAATAGCATAGATCTAGTTTTTATTCCACTATTTCAATGTAAAGTAAATCTAGTCCAATGATGGGGACATAGGTCATGGACTATAGGTATTCACAAAATCGTGACATGGATAAACTGTAAGGGTATGACCTTTGGGATGTATTTATGGGGAGCTCATCGGAGAGATACTATGAACCAACCTCAAAGTATATAATAATGGTGAGGATAATCATCCCTATTAGTTAAAGGAGTGTAATCATCCATATGTATTCAAATATATCATATTCCACGTATAACATATTGGTTAGGTAATCAATTATAGAGAGTGTAATAATCAATATTTATCGGGGGATTGTAATTAGACAAATAATTTATCAAATCGACTAATGTTTGACCATTATAAACATATAACATCTTTAGGAGATCAAAATCATCATCATCACTCGAGAGAGTCGTATCATCTTTTAGTATTCTTACTAAGGATGTCTTGCCCATATATCATAATCATTGGATTAAAATCCAGATCCAAGGAAGAAAATCATGAAATAAAAAAAATATAATAATAAAACACGAGGCTCAATATCCAAATACATGTATGTACCTCTAGGTATGGAAATAAGATACGATATAACAAGGAATATCCTCCAAATGTGAGGAATTAATATAAAAAATCCCACAGATAAATGAATACACATTGTGAGAGTATCATCATCCACCAACAAGGAAGAACCTATGGTAATCATCATTTCATCAGTAATAAATATGTGAATGTATAAATAAAAGGGTGATAGTGCACAAATAACTAAACCCACCACTACATCCACGAACCATGAGATTACATGTTTTGAATGAAAATAACGTGACACATGCAACCATCTTTTCCCAAATAGGACATACTAGCTCAAGGTCAGTCCAACATCTAAGAAACCATTGGTTCCCACAATTCAAAAACTAAAGGGACATTTGGGATACTAAGGTATACTAATATTCAAAAGAATCATAATAGGGATCCTCATAAATTAATGAGAATGGAGGAATCCAACCTGTGATTGTTAAACAATAAGTAAACTGAGGCATCCTATAATGGATCCTTAGTTGAGAAGTTAAAGAAAGGAATCCAACTGATGATCCTCAAAATTGGTACATTAAAAGATGTGTCCTATATGGAACCATAAAGTAGTGAAAAAATATTACGTCTCCTACATGGAAACCTTAGAAAGGTATATAGGTGAAGGGATACTACAATGATTTCCCTAGGTCAGCATTAAGTGAATGAAACACCTATCAGATTCTTATAAATAAATAGAAGATCTAGGAATACAACATGAGATCCTCTTAGATAAAAATAATAATAATACGAAACCTACATGGATCCTTCAAAAGAACTAACTTAACAGCCTCTTAGGAGATAAATAATAATATCATTAGGAATACTTCCTCAAGCATAAAGCTACGATTAAATTTGTCTGGGGAGATAGATAATGACCCATCTCAAAACAATGTCTCGATATTAGAAGATATCCTGATTTGATGATCGGAGGAAAACTAATCATTTAAAAAACTTCTCAAAACACCACCTTTGATTCCTAAAATCACCACATTGAATTAAACATCATAATCTATGTGAAATGATACTCAAAATATACTACTCAGAGGTCAAATTGTGACTAATATGTGAAAATATTGGAAAACCCATTGAAATAGTGACAAGGGTTGGGTACATTGCATATGTACATTGGAACATAGTGTGTACCCACAAAAATCCACATGGTCATGTAGTCATGCCCGACAAGACATGTAAAATCTGAATTCCATGATGTGTTGGTCATAAACATGATGTATACCGTACTCGAGGTACCTTACCATGTACCTCACATGGACTAGCCTTGTATAACACATGTCAATGTAGATCTACATGTCATGTGACCAACAAGGGTTTTGGACATGTACTATATATAATTGTGAACCCCATACATAGGGTGTATATCCAATATATCATCATCTTTGAATAGTAAAAACATACAGGATGTGTTGTTGGACCACATTCCATGTGATCAGGATTTTAGAATAGGAAATCCATCAAATCACAATGATTCCTCATTTTCCCAAATAGCTAATCATCCTAAAAGGGGTCACCACAAGGCATAAAATTGTATTATAACTTAAAAACATTAATTAATGGAGAACTATATTGAAAACATAAAAATATACTAAATTTTGGTAGAATCTACCAAAGATTCCACCATTTTCATGTCCCATGGATAACACCTGACGATCTGGCGTGGCCCGAGCTCTGTGATGGTACCTCCTTCAGCCTCTCTCTCTTTCTAACATTAACTCCCTTTACGATTTAACCTCTAGGTTTTTTGTTTGGAGAATACCATAAGAGAATATGTGATAATTAAAAGGGGAAATGAAGGGAAAACAAAATAAAATATGAAAAGGAAGAAGAAAAATGAATAAAAATGAAAAAATTGGCCTAGTTTGACGTTAGTGCTTGATATGATTGTAAACTATTCCTAAGAGAAAAATCCCCATTATGGACTCAATTATGGAGGATGAATCTCAATCCAATGCACTTTTTACAATATATGACTGAATGATCCCGCAAAAACAATTTAATATTTAATTAATTAGAAAAGAAATAATATTTATTCTACTAAACTTTGAATGGTTTATAATTCCACAAAAGACCTTTCCTAAGGTAGGAACCATAATTTGGGACCAAATTAGGGGTAAGACATAATTTATGAGATGATATTCTAGGGAAAAATTATCATTTTACCTCTTATATGCTTCTGAATAAAAAATTTAAACTTGTGTTCAAAATTACAATCTTGAAAAAATGGACCATATAATATCTGCACCACAAACCATGTCACACCCAAGAAGAATAATGGTAATACTAGAATCCATGCACTCATCTTGAGAATCAGGGAAACTATGTTATATTGACTATTCAATGATTAATTTCATAGTATCAATAATTGTCTCTTACATGGGACACATTCAACTATGACTGAACTGGTACTCTCTATAGTATAAATACCCTTATAATTATATCGTAATAAAAATATGATATTATCATCCCAAATTAACACAAAATATAAAATGAAAATGAGAGTTACCACCCTAAAATATCAAACGGTTTACTCTTCTCCATGTGGAATACCATATACCGATCCTCATGAGCAAACTCATCATGTTCCATTATCAAACCACGGAAAACATTTTGAAGTAATATAAGATCACCATATAGTAGATACTCTCTTATTTTACTCATGATAATGATATTGTTGAGAATTATCATCTCGTACTATGTGTACACAATAATTCATTTCAAATCAATATATAGATCCCTCTGAGTCATGATCACATTGATCAAGCATAAACATGTAATTAACCAACCTATGACCCCACATTTCGTCAAATAAGTGTTCCTAGTCTATCCCTTGGTAATCTATCCAAGGGTAACTAATTTACCACTATTTTCACTTGTACCATAGAGGGAAATTTTTCATTTAAACATATCTCCTGAGAAACCATGCTTATAGAATGTCTTGAAAAATTCGTTCCCCAACATGCCCAGGAAAACTCACCAAATTACTATTTAAAAGATACAATATGCAATTAGAGTGTACCATTATAGCCCAAATCATACTCTCATGAGTAATCCAATATAAAGAAAATCTATCCATGCTACACATAACATCAGTCTCATTAAACCAAACGATACCTTGAAACACCTCTTCATAATCTATAACCTCACATGTTCCATGATATTTTCAATTATCACCCACTATAAAACATCTTCCGAGAAACGAGCATCTTACAATGATCTTAATGTCATAGAAAAAGAAGAAATACAAGTTTATCAGACAATGAACTGAAATAGTCATGCTTGTCAAAGCCAATCTAGGTACCAATGAACCATAGGTTCTTGTGAAATTCTGAAGGCATCAAAATTCATATATCTCAATACCCATATAATAACTATTCCTTAGTTTCAAAATTTGTGTATAACCTATCACAATACCTAATAAATAATTGAAACATCAGAGAAACTCTTACACAAGTTTCCCAAAATCCATGAAAATTTTGATCTACAGGGGTCCAATTCAAAACAAAGGAAATCTAGGTCCCCCTACAATCCCTAAAGATAAATTCTAACAACTATGTAAAATGTTCTAATAACCTATCCCAAATATCTTACCTATCTAAAGAAGTCGAAGATAAAAACAACCTTCAAGGGTCAAAACAATGAACATTTCCTAGAAGGGTCCATATCCTCACTAAGTATCCTCCTAAAGATATACTCTCTAGATTTCATGATACCAATGCCTGAGAGAAACGATATTATCACTCACCAAGATTATATATGTGTTAATACACCCTAGTGATCTAGTTTATGAAAAAAAATTCCAGTACCTATTGATATCATACAAATTATTATGATTATATAACCACAAAAGAAGGTTGGTGAAGTATAATTTTATTACAATATGTGCTGGATAAAACTATATGGATTGTTAAGGTCACATTAACAATCAAGAATATGAGAAAAAAACACCATAGAAAGTATCTAACATTTTTTAACCAAGTTCCATTGGAGCTACGAGGGTATTTGCATCTCTTTTGTAAGAGGGCTGATTCATCAGCATCACTACAAAACATCTCAACATAGATCCACATGAACATCTATAAAAAAATACATGAAAGTAGGATAAATTGAGTGGATATGCACTAAATTATCCTATGAGAAAACACAATTTTAAAAAAAAGTTAATCAATCCGAGTCCTTCATAAGTAAAATAGTACACGTGAAGGCCAACAACAAGTCAATTGTACATGTTGAATATAATATAAGAGATTCCTCTTGCCTTTTTTGACCAAGATTCGAAACTACCATTGGCCTCTCTAAAGTGGAAAACAACCATAAATATATAGTTAATAATAAAATCCACATAATATATTTGTGTTCCAAGGAAAAAAACATATGAAACTATAACATAATTTATCTAAAGAGTATTTCCATAGAACTAGAAACCAAGAAATCATCTTTGATAATGTGTTATCAATGTACTTGTATGATATAAATAAAAGGTTCTAAAAAATTCATAACACTCTTATATGAAATATACAAAATAGTAAGAAAAAAAGAAGACAAATTGTTTTGATAATAGATTTCAACATCCCAAACTAGATTCCAAAAAACAATTTCTACATGCTTATTTTTTGAGGCCTCATACATAACACCAGATATGCCAGAGGCTTCTGACAAGAAGTGAGGGAATAGGGTGTGATAGTGGGGTGAGTATTCCCTTATATTATTTTAAGGAAAAATAAAAAATTGATATGTATCACGAAAATAATTAAATAAAATGAATGTAAAATATGTAAATAAACTAAAATAGAGCATGCTATAATAAAAAATTAATTTCTATAAAATATGAAAATCCTTGTAATACACACATAAATGATCATCCACTATGTCAACCATGCATTCATGAATAAAATGAAAAATATAAAATAAATTTATTTATCTATAATACTATCTCATATCTATAATACATTTTTGGACTCCGAAGACTATCCAAATTCATCTTCCAAATAATAAATATCCACATGGGTGGTCTCACTCGATCATGAAACCCTGGGCCATATCCCTATAAAACTTGACTTTTTTATCCACCTACAAATTAATCATAATGTATTCATTTAAATTGAGTTTACTATATATGGGTATGAATATAATCTCCGAAGTCCACCGTAATGATGATGCTAAAAATATGATGTCATAAGTTTATGATCAAGTAATTTTTTCAGCCAAGGTGAGACACAACTAAAAATATAAATAGTTAAAATAGATAGTAGAAAAATACTTTTGATCTCTAAGACTATGATCCTGATCAAATAGAATATGTACCATCATGTATATTTAAATTTCTTTGTGTATATTTTTATATTCCAATTCATATACATATAAAAATGAATATTAATATACACGTGTAAGGTGAATGAAATAACATAATTCAACAACAGTAAATCCTTGGGTCTATAATCCTAATCGCATGGACATCCTTACAAGGGAATTAAACTGGATATCATACCTCTCAATATTCATATCATTATGTATATCTCTAGGACTACAATTTTGATCCACAAATACCTTCATCAATAAATGCTAGAAATATCTCAGAGCATGCTTTGTCACCTAAGGGGGGATACTCATCCAAACCCTAGTTTCACCCATACTCACCTCCAATCACTATTATTCCATATTTAATTGAAGTAACTTGAGAATTAAAATAATTTTCATAAAAAAATATATCATTCTTCTCAAGACATAGATATCTTGTCAAATATCTGATCCCTATTCCCTGGTCCCTCAGTGGTCATGACATCGTGACTTGAATGGACCCTAAGGGTCTACCCCTTATGTTATTTGTAAGGATAACTCACAAACAAGAAAAAATTCCCTATATATAATGTCTCTAATAATAAAAAAATTTATAATATATATCAGTCAAAAGATTATAATCATCTATAAGTATCAATTGATCTGAAACTATGTGTCCAAAACTATAATCTCATAATCGATCAGGGAGTGTGTAATCATTCTTATCTATTAGGATACCTTTATCATCCATGAGAATATTGGATCTATGTGAGAATGATTATAATCAACATATTACAACTTGGGGATATTAGAATCATCATGATCTATTAGCAGAGCATAATCGTCCATGATTATTCTTACTTTAGGACTTCATTCTTTTATATCGTAATAATCGACTCAAAATTTGGATCCAAGGAATAACCAATGTAATTAGAAATAATATAATAATCAAACATATGGATCAATATCCAAATCCTAGGTAGTACCACTATGTATATAAATAGTATATGAAATAACATGTATTAGAAGTAGTTACTAGAAAATGAAACTATGAATCCCAATGAGAATGGAAGATTCATCATGACTTGCTCATCATCTACAAACTGGGATCCAATTTTCGAAATCATTGTTGAATTATAAATAAAAAATTAAATCTATGAATAAATGATTGATGGTGGATAAATACATAAACATACTACTACTACCAAACACCCTTGATATTAAATGTATTCCATTGGTTCTATGATGACACAATATACCATATCTACCCTGACCTAAAATACATGATCAGTTTTAGTCAAACATTAGGGAAACCATTGTGTCCCTTAAGTCAATAACTATATAGGCATTCTACATGGGATCCTCATTTTTATAAATGGGAAATGTTATTCTATGAGGGATACCTAAAAAATTATAAAGGGTTTAATCCTACTGGTATCCTTAAATTGTACTTAAATAGATTCATACTATATGGTGTCTTATTATGATATGTTAAAATGAGGAACCATAAATGGGAAACTAAAAATTGGTACATATGAAAAGGTTTCCTACATGGGACCCTCATGTAGTGTAAGAAAGAATCGGTATCCAATATGGGATCAATGGAATGTTACACTATTGAAGGGATCCTATAATGGATTACCATGGTCCTGATTAAGTGATGGAAACCTTATTGGGATCTATAGAAATGGATAAAATATATTGGAATCCAAAATATAATCCTCTAGGATAAATCATTTGAAAATGAATCCTATAGGGATCCTTAGAAGCCACTAACATCACGACCTCTTAATGCTAGAAGGAAAACCCTTAAAAGGAAAACATCATCTTGGGAAATGATACTCAACCATTAGTCATGGGATACAACTCGCATCCCATATTAGAAAAAGGTCAATATCACAAGATAAAATTGGATTTTATTTTTGAATAATGAACTTCTCAATTAAGAATAATAGCATAACTCCAGCTGTAATTTTTTAAACCACCACACAGGTTTCACTATCATGATCTATGTAAAATGATACTCAGAATGGAATAATTAGGGGTCCAATTCTGAGTCATCAATGATAATATATTAGAACCACTAAAAAGTGTAGGAAAAGAGGAGTATATGGCGTGTGTACCCCGATATGTGATGTGTACCCTCAAAACTCCACCTTATCATGTACTCTAGTTGGACATGGAATGTAATGTACCAACTGAAAAATATGTGGATCATTAAAATATCATGTAAACTAAATTTGGTACCTCCTCGAGTACCTAAAATGTCTAGGCCATCTATGTCACCTGGCCATGTACATCCTCCCAATGTGAAACCCACATTGGGTCTGACCATGTACTTTACTTGGCCATGTTCTCTTACATTGGATTCCTGAAAAGGTACTCAACTACAATAATGAGTCCTAGTACACAGTGTGTATACCCCACATATATCATGTAATTATAAAATAAAAAAATCCCTGAACATAAATAAGACATTGTGTGTGTTCTTGAACCAAATGTCATGTGATTGAGATTTCTAAATGGGGAAACCATTAAATTAGCTCTAACCCCAATTTTCCTCATAACATAAGGTCACCCCACATGGGGAGTAAAATAAGAATAAAGTGGGTTTAAAACTAGAAATCATAAGTCCAAGAGGGATATATGAAAATAAAATGAAAATTTCCTACCTTTTAGAAAAATTCTCTAATGTTTCAGTTTTTTCCATGCTCTAGAGCTACCGCACGCCCAACTGGTGCGTCCAGGGTCTGGTGGCAGTATCTCCTTCAATATCATTCTATAAGACTCTCTCTATAAAGTAATATACTATTTTTTATCATGGTTATATGATTGGGGGATCCAATTTGGTTGTATGTGATAATACAAAGGGGAGATTGAAATGAAAATAAAACAAGAAAATAAAAGGAAGAAAAAGAAATGAAAAGAATGATTAAATAGGGTATCGAGCCAAAATCTGTACCCCATTATATTTTATGCATCACCAAGGAAAAATACTCCTTCTAGACTAAATGGAAAATTTATAATCTCAATACCTAACTCTATTTAATAGATATTTCTAAATAAACCTTTGAGAATAAATTAATATTTAATTGAGTAAAAATAAAATAATAATTATTCTTCTATTTTTCAAATGGGATTCAATACAACTAAACACTTATCATAGGGTAAGAACCCCATACCGGAAAAAATGAGTTGTCATAAATATTATCCAAGATGATCTATTTTGGTAAATTTATCATTTCAACCCTTTTATGGATTTGAAATCAAAAATATAAATTTCATCACAAAATTGCCATCTAAAAAATAACAGGTCCTTAAAAATTTAATGAATTTTGAAAGGAATTTTATTTTTCAAAATTTATATTATGTAATGAGTTAGTATTTTTCTCATTTAATAAAATACATAATATATTACAAATTAATATTAATAACAATAAAATATTTCAATGATAATCATGTTATTTATTTATCCTATAAATGTAATAACATTTTATGTTTAACAATTCTTTTAATATATATTTTTCAAAATAGAAATTATATTTATTTTGGTTATTTATATTAGATATAATGTTTAATTATTTTTATCAAACATAACATCATTTTTAGATAGTCTATATTTCCATTTCAATACATTTTTCCTCCCGTAAAATAATTTCTTCCCCAAAATTTTATTAAATGGAATGAATCATGTGATGGTACTTTTGAATCAACATATCCTCATGTTTCCCCATAGTATCTCCAATGCAGTTATTCCTCCAAATGGATTTCACTATATTAGTGGTGTTTTTTCACACCACCAAGAGAGATAACAGTCCATCATCATGACTTTTGGGCATATAACATTTATGGGACCCATTATATATATTATCTTACGATATATATGGAATAGATCATATATGATAGAGAGGCCTGTAGGGAGTTCTAAATGATAACATCTAACCTTTAAATGATCAAGGATGTTTAAGGGAATAATATATATACAATTTCACTTCTATTTCATCACAAATCCCATAATGTGATTCCATGAAGTTATCCATAGGCACACCATATCACTTAATTGAATCTATTGATATCATCAATGGTAATTTTAAAAACACATCCTTTTTCTTTTTCATATTTTATACATAGATGAATGGTTAAATCATTCCATGTTTTTTTGTGAATTTTAAAGTCCTTTCATCTTTCTCCCTCCAACATAATTGCAGTATGTTGGAGTTCGATATATATTCCCATAACGATAATCATTTGGTACCATAATAATGATATAATCAAAACTATTTTTGTATAGGAGCTCTATTAGCAGGAGTTTTTGTTTTAAAGATCCCTGTAGATATAATTAATATGAATGATTCTTATCATATAGATTATGAATAACCCTCTAAATATTACCTTTGATATGTGGAAAATGATTAGTACTAAAATGTTTCATTCTCATATGTATTATGAATAATTAGTTATAACCTCAAGATAATCCACAAATACTGATTAGATGTAATGGGGTGTGGTACTACATGTAGACTTAATACATCACTTCTATATACCATGGATGGTTGGTAAAGGGATAAAAATTATATGATGATGATATAATGTGTTTGAATATTAAATTGATTGATGAAAACCCAAATAGAATTATTGCCATTAAATGTTTTTGGGGATACTACAATTAAATACTTGGTAATTTGTTCACATATCCATAAATGTATGTGTCAAAATTTCAATATAAACATCAAATTATATAAATTACACTAATCATGTGTGATTTCCATACTCGAGATATGTATTTTCCAAATAATCTTTTCATATTATCCCACCAGATGTTTTTATTTAGATCTATTTACATCTTAATTCATCCTAGATGAATGGATAATAATGCTCTATGATAATAATCATCATTTTTACTCTTTCATTTTAATTTATAATGGGAATCATGACTACGATTGAAGTTCATATTAATTATTATTTTTCAATGTTGAACCCATGAATATTCGGTAAAAGTTTTTATAACTGTAAATTATCATTCACAACTTCATTAATCATTATGTGTTTTGATGATTAATTATTCACTAACTAAATGTATGATTTATAATATTTACTTATTATTTATAGATACTTCTTTCAAAATAAAACAAATATTGGGTCCATTTTAATCCTCATAATAGATAAGGAAGATCTATATTTCCATAAAAAATCATCAGCCACATATTATTCCATATCTGGGTGGTAATATATTTTTAGTTATAACATTTGATCATTTTCCACCATCTCCTTTGGATAATAATTAACACATTATATGTTAATATATATCTCAATATATTTTTGTTGTAATAAATATCATATTTATCACTATAGAGGTAATTCCCCTTAATTTTTAATTTGATGATTACCGCCACTTGTTACAAATCATGGGTCATAAAATAATAAACATTTTTTTTATTTTTTGGGATATAATAATTTATCATTTCTTTTTTAATGAATACACATCCCATGAATTTATTTTATGAATCACAATACATTTTAATACCTTCCCCTTGATAATGAATTGTATGTATAGGTCTTGTGACCATTCCCTTCATGAGTACCTTAAAACATAATTTCAATACCTTCATCCAACAGACCTTCAATCACATCCATGTAAACTCTATTATTTGATTTTACGGTTATGAGAACATTTTAAATATATTTTGATAGTATCATGTTATCCTACGAAAACATAAGATACCAATTAATGTGGATTGTTTGTGTCATTATCCAATAACATATATTTTTGAAGGTTCTATAAATATTCCATATATGTTAATTATGGCCCTTGAAGACACCATTTGTACCCATCAATCACATTTTCTAAAAATTTCATAAAACATAATAATTTTTTAGATTCATCAAAAAATTATAGTTATTATTTTATTCCTTTCATTTATGTTTCAGTGTTTATTATTGTCATCTACACATCTAACCAATAACATATCATGGCAGTCTCTATATACACCATTAACTAGATCCAAAAATATAGTGTTAAAATTTGTTATTTATAATGATATCACAATAAATAGTTAGTTTCCATAGATCATTTAGAATTATACCTTTTAAAAATACCCCATTTTAATCATTAACATGTGATATCCTAATCAAATACCATTCATTGATAGATTTTGAGATGCTATAATTTGATCAAATATTTCAGTGATATAGGGTAATGAATATTTTTTTAATTATGATCTTGTTTAGAACGTAACAGTTCATTTAAATTCAAATTGGTCCATGTATATATATATAAATGTATAATTATCCTCTTAATGATGAATAAATGTAGAGGATAATACTATTTTCCAATTTCTACATTAATTTCTTATTCAATTTATTTTTTAAAATTTGATAAATTTTATATACCCTACATGAGATATCCATTTATCATGATATAAGTTCAATTAAGAACTATACTTCATACACTGGTGGATGATTAGGTAGTTTATCTAGGAATAAATTAGTATATTCATTTATAGTTTGAATGAATCCAATAATTAAATACTCCCTAATCATATGGTCTAGTAATACCTCATTACAATGTATTGGAAACCGTGTTATATAATTTTATCTCATGGGGGTCCCATCCTCATATTGGTATTTTAGAATAGGATGATTTAAAATATGAAATGAGATCCCTATCTCTTGAAAACTAATTTTGTCTCTATATATGGAGACCCTATTGATATAAAAATATAATATCACATCTAATAAAGGAATGATTAATTAGATCTTTAGGAATTATTCTCCCTCATATCTCAAAAAGAGAAGACATATATATCATAGTGTTATAATGTTTCCACCATGAGATTTCATAGATAGTTTTACAACCATCACTTGATTTTTTTACTATAACATTAATAGAAAAAAATTATATTAAAAAATATTATGGAATATAATTAAATAATTTACATGATGAACTAGGATTATGTGTATGTGCATGGTAAATAATTATGTCATCATGATCAACCTTATTTTTATTCATCTCAAATTCACTTATATGTTTCATCGATGAAAGGTTATTCTTTCTCAACAATATAGAATATTCTAATATAGGGATTTAGTTTTTTTGATTTATCATTATTTTTTCAATAATTATTATATCATATTTTTTTGATAAAAAATATAATCAAGAATTTTCCTTTTTATGGAATGTTAATTTTTTTTTGGACTAGTGATTTTGGAATCATTGATTCTGGAACACAAAATTACTTTTCTATTTCATTGAAATACACCAAAACATTGGATATGATCCCATGTAGCCTTAATTTTTTCCCAAATTTATGTTTTATGTATTTAAAAATATATTGTTAATTCTTTGATAGTTTTTATTTGGTTTGGATAGTGATTCATGCATCCCATTTTGACAAAAATATTTTTTTTTGTTATTAGTTCAGTGGTTGGATGATAGAGGTTCCGATTTATTGATAATGTCATGATGTGGGATTATTGACCACAAAGGTAATACTTGGAATTTATATAAGAGAATATTATTTTTATCAAGGGGATGAATGATGATGGGATATCGACATGATATGTTTATTCTAGTGTTCTATGGGTTGAACTCAATTTTCGATGACAGAAACAACCCAGAAGACAATGTATATGAGGGTTAATCTTAGAATTGTAATTAAATATGAGGAATGGTTGATAAATTTTGATACTTGTTGAAATTTATTAGATTATAAGAAAACATTAAATACATGATATGTACATCAGAAAAACACATGTAATGTTCTAATAGAGATGTGGTTGAAGATGATCCATTAGAATTTGATATCAAATTGCTATTTGGTTAAACCAGCATGTTCTGTGACCCTAGATGACCAGACTAATCGATAAAATGTATACTTGTTAATGTGTATGAGTGGTCCTAAATTCTATGAAAATCATATCTAAGTCAAGAAAAAATGGTGGAACAAGACCCAAGAATCAAATAATAGAAAATATGTTGAACAAAGAACTAATTGACATATATATTTTCAAGAAATACATTTATTGTTATTTCACAACCCATGTTGAATAGAAGCACATAATCAGGTTGTTAACATAGTGTGAAACACTTTATACCCCATTAGACACAAAGATTACTCCACTTTAACAGATTTTATGACTTTAAAGTAGTATCTTATAAGTTTGATCCAACATAGAATTTAGTGGAAATGTCTTTTAACCCAATATGGTAATATCTTGGTTTTTAAAAAGATAATATAAACCCCTTGTTGATAAATTATAAGTTCATTAAGTGGAAAAAATAATTATCAGTCAATGTAAATTAATTATTGTGTTACATGTTTTGTGTGAGGGTAAAATCCTAGTTAACTCTTTGGAATACTCAATCAAATATATTATGATTCCAATGCTATTTTGGTGCAATATTTTTTGTCCCAAAAAGGCTTAGTGATGATAGAATAAAATTATTATTATATATATATTATATTAATCAATCAATATTTATTCAAAATAATTGAATGACTCCAAAATGGTGAATCATATGAGAAATATGAGAGAATCCTTAAATTTGGGACAACTGTTTACCCTAGATTGGGTATAACATTTGGGGGCATTAAAATATTGGATTCACCACTCACGATAACAAATTATTTAATAATTTTTATTTTATTACTTTCAAAAGAAATTTGAAAACATCAAAATGGTACATTTTATGAGAAATATGAGACCATAGTAAGGTTGGGGATATAGTGTTTTCCCATTACAGGGTATAACATTTGTGTGTGAGGGATGTTTGTATTCATTTCTCAAGGAAAAACATTTTATATTTAATTAACTATTTAATCTATGTTTAATCAATATATAGGTAATATATCTGAAATAGAAAATTGTATGAGAAATATGTGACCATTATTTTGTTTGTACAGGGAGGTTCACCATAGGTAGGGAATTCATTTATTAATCAACATGGGTTTCCTCAGGTCATATTAAATTTTATGTTATTAAATAATTATATTAAATAATTCTTTTTTTAGTTTAATATATTTATTATTTTAATACAAAAAATTTATTTTTCTTTTCATTCTATTATTCACCTGTTGAAACCACAATATCCATGTCACAATGACCCTAAAATTATATAATATTATCTTTTTGGATCTGTTTAAATTATAACACCTTAAATGGGGGAAATTAATGAGTATACTTAAATCCTAAGTTGAAATAGTGAATCAATTTTCTAGTTTTGAAAATATACGGAATAGATACCCATTTAGTTCATCAAATACCTGAATGATTCAACCTTCTTTTTGGGTTTGATCCCATTGAATCCGGCTGAACCTTGGACAACACTTCATGCGATTCATCAAGCCTCAATCGATGGATTTTGTTTCATGTGCTATAGTTTGGGTCATATCCCTCCTCCAAATATAGGTATTGCACTATGTTATTTTTTCTTTATTTTTTATTTCATTTATTTATTTTATACATTTTTATATTATTTCAATGAATTGATGATGAAATTGGGGGATTAAATTAATATATATATATAACATATATTTTTTTAACTCTTAAACGAATTATAATGTAATAATTAAGAAAATTATCAGAAGATGTGCAAAATATTATCAAGAGTTTCTTCCATCATCTTTTCAAATGATAAAGACAAAAAATACCTATAAAAAGATAATCATGATATACTATCTAGTAAGATTTTCATTAGATTATCTGCGGTAATATTATTCAATTCATTGAAGGATAATTATAATGTTTCATAAATTTTGAGATTATCTTAAGATAATTATTTGTATTGTACGAATATAATTATTATGAAATTCATAAGATAATTGTGGCGTTAAATAATTTTTTTTAAAAAGGATAAATTATGTGAAATTATCAATATATAATAAACATTGAGGAAAATATTGGGAGTGCATGCGCCTGCCGAAATGATAAAATGGAATTTATTCAATAAAGATAAGAATTTCATCACTGATTTTTTTTGAAAAGTTTAATTTTATCTAGGGTATAGAAAGTATCATCACTTGTTAAATATCATTTCATTTGGAAATAAAATAGTTTCTTTCTTTAAGTAAACCTTGACTAACCTCGAGTGTCGATGTTATATTGTAATGTCGTGAAGAGGTGTTATTGACTGGTTTATTCCACCCTTTTTACATCGATGTCATTTGATGTTGGACTACTATTATCTTTTTGGGTTATTTTTGACACATGTTTATATACATGATATATTAGTATGATTACTTGATACTATACATAACTTGTGATCACATATGGGTATGTGTGTATCCCCTAATATAGTATGATATTATTTCGTGGAATCTATGTGCTACCTTGATTGAATGATGAAGATTGATTCACCTGTTTACGTATAAGATGATTCAATATTTACCATGATGTGTGATATGGTTTTTATTATTCCCTGAATTTTAATTTTTTCCTATATAGGACTAGTACTAGTGTACATGATATGTTATTGTTGTGGTATGATTACTCTATGTGGGGTTCACACATGAATTGTAGAGAAGATGATGGTGCAGTATGATAACCTTGTAACCATGATTCTACTCCATTTAGTGTGGATTTGGATCATATGACTAAAACGTATTTCCCTATTGATTGTGAGTGTTACCCAATGTATTACAGCCTATGGGTAGGTTAGAAATACTTGAGGGATTTTGGATTCCATTTATTACATGATATCACTTGGATTCTTGTTATGTTGTTTTCACTCAATTCTGTGTGCATTCCATGTGAATCACCAATATGATTTGGGATGGTTTTCAATACTTATCAAAATATAGTACATTTTTGACATGGATACAAAGTAGTGATAACTGATGGTTTGTGGAAGATTGGTTGAAACAATACCACTTAGATCTTGATTTTTTTATTATTCTTCTAATGAATTAATTTTATCATAGAACACGCTTGTATACTTGATCACATCAAGTTATAGATTCATTTTTGGTGTCCAAATGAGTCTTGTACTCACACCCAATGTAATAATTTCAATGTTCTTGTATATTTCATGAGGGGTTCGGTGATGGTATAGGGCCCTATAGTGGATGGTTGAACTGTGGAGTGTGGAGCTAGTAGCGGACTGAGATGGACTCTTGGGGACCAATGTTTTCCATTAACAACATATTGCATTCGTTTTTCATTCCACATTGTGATATTTTTTATTTTATGTCATGTATGACATATTTACATTTCTTCATGTCTACACTGATTATTTTTCTTATTTGTTTATAAATTATTAATAATCTTATGAAATGATACTAAGACTATAGTAACCCCATGACCCAACTTAAGACCCACACTTCATGTCTAAATACTCATGAATATAAGTATGAATGCATGAGGATATGTGTAATTCTGGTACATACCAAGTGCTTTAGGATGAGATTTTTCAAAAAGATATAAAAAAATCATGAGTAAAATCAATTTAATTCACTTACGTTGGGCTGGGAAAGGTTAGACTTGAGATTGAATTGGTGAATTTTAGGTAGGGTAAATAATTTGGTTCTAGGCTCGCACTATGTAGTTGACCTCTCAGTTTCCATAAATGGGAAATTATGTTTCATTCTTACCATTGATAAAATTCACCTTAGGTGATGAACATGATAAAATATATAATTTATTATATTTCTCCTATTATCATGCCTCATAACTACACATAGAGTATCAAATACCAAAAATATACATGCTATTGTGCTGTATAGTGGTTCATAATTAAATTACAAAATTTGTGATACCTGTTTTCAATAGTTTGTTCTGTGTGATACATATCTATTTCCATGCTATGTGATATGTCATTATTGAAATTATTAGTTAAACTATACTTATTGTTTTGTTTGTATATTTATGTCACAACATTGACTAACGTGTAGGGATGGAGTCTCAGGCTAGTTCTAGAAGCATTATTCCATGGGTTGATTGTAGAATATTAAGACAAACCCATTTCTGATCCCATAATTATTTTTTTGAACTATTTATGTTACTAATGTTGATTCTATTATAGAAGATGATCCCTTGTAGATGATGGGACAACATGCTGTGGAAGCCCAAGATGATCTCACCCCACCACAATTAGAACTAGGGGATATAACCCAACATGATCATAAATAGGCATAGGGAATTAATGATAAAGATCCCATTCATATGATAATTTTTTTAATAGTTCCTATCTATGGAGTACCCTTTCATAGAAACATGACTAAAAATTCTTGGTATTTCCAAGGCAACACCCTCTAGCGTATCAATGCATTTGCGGCCCATAAGATTCATAGGTATTGATGTACTTTAGTGAGATATTATTTTATCGGGTCTTGAATACTATTGAAGGGAGAAAGATCTTGGGGACCTTTCTGATTGAAGGACCCTCAAGGAGATAGTGGACAATTATAAGCCATTTGGGAGAAGAGAGGATCTTACATGGGTGACAATCAATGAGATTTATCTTGAGTAGTATTTTCCGGACTTGATGAAGATGTATCATGCCTAGGATTTCATAGAATTATGAATGGGTTCCATGACTGTCTCTATATATTTTTTCATATTAACGAAGTTTCTTCATTTTTCTTCTCTATTATACAGGATTAGTTACATAAGGATCAGAAGATTGATATATTATTTTGAACAAGACATAGAAGTTGGGTTAGGGGAATTGACCTGATAACTTATACACAAGTCCATTGTAAACCATTGAAAAATGAATGGAGGAGGAAAACGTATCAGGCTTACTCTTGGCCCTTGGTTGTCCAGTGACTCAGTTTTCTCTCACTACTATGGGACATGCTTCTGAAATAAGAAGAGGAAGACTAGATACATGTGGTAGTGTAAAAATATGTTTTTCAGGTAGAGTGTAGCTTCATCATACCATTTTTAAATAGATTTAAAATGTATTAAATTTGGAACATTTAGACACTTTTTTAGGTTATGTATTGCACCTCAGAACATGTTTTGTATGTGAAATAATTATCGGAATCATAAATAGTCTTCACCATGACTTCTCGACTAATATCTCACATAGTTCGGGTTCATACATGGGGATACAGTTAGAGACTCATTAGCAGAATAACTGTAGTCATATACCCCACAGATAGGGAAGAGTAGATAAGGTAGGTCGTATGTACACGGTGGACCAAACTCTGGAGGATGTCCGGGAGGGAGCTTCCACAATTCATGAGATATTCCTGATGACCAGTACTTTATCTACTGGCTTATTTAATAGTTTTTATTCTCATTCTTTCATATCCTCACTCATAGTTGAAGGAAATGACTTACCAGTCATGATATCATCAGTTTTAGTCTCCCTTGATACACCATTGGGAATGAGATTGCTCTATATTCACTGATGAGGAGAGTATCAATTAGTCATCGCTAGTTATGGAAATCTACGAGGAATAATTTTTTTGGATGTGATGACTCTCAATGTTATTCGTGGAATGGAATGGATGAAAAAAATTCTTTGTTCACATCTCCCAAGGGATAAGAAGATCATGATGACTAGAGAGTGGGAACTGGGAGCAGTTAGAGTTGGATTATACATTATTCAGCTCCATACAATAACATCACAGATGGAAGGCTTGGACCTTAAAATTGCATTAGTAGATACCCTTTATCATTTCCACCAATTGTGTATATATATCAAGAAATATTTATAGATGACATTAGAATACTCCCTCCTGATATGGGAGTTAACATTGAGTTTGATCACGTTCCCGCTGCACAACCAATTTCTATACACCCCATACTACATGGTTCTAAATTTGATAAAGGAGATCAAGGTGAAACTATATGACTTCTATAGGAAGGTATTTATCAGATGTAGTACTTCAATATAAGGTCCATCATTTTTCTGCTAAGAATAAGGATGTGGGTCTATGATAATGAATAGAATACCAAAAGTTGAATTAGATGATGGTGAAGAAACCTAATTTTTTACCTATGAGGAATGATATTTTTTATCATCTATAGGGAACCTGGTGTTTATCCATGTTTTATCCTTGATTGGGATACAATAATTTGTGATTTATGGAAGAGGACATTTGAATGATGTCATTTAGAAGAATATAAGTAATTTTTGAGAACTCAGAGATGATGTCCATGAGGATAAATTCACCATCGGTTTTCATGGACTTCATGAACATGATCTTAGTCAAAAAATAAACTCTAACATTATAGTGTCCATATATTATATCATCGACTACCCACCGACACCATAACAACATTCTAGGAACCTAGAGAATGTTCAGAGTATTATTCAGGGAGATAGGAATTAGTATAATATATTGAAATGCGACTCTTTGATTGAAGAGGTAGTATTATTAGAACATATGGTATCTAAAACCAGTATATCAATAATCTTAGATAAAGATAAGTTAGTCATGTCTTATACACATCTTTGAAATATGTTTGAGATTATGAGAATTCTAGGTTTGGCAGGATAATACTAGATTATTATTTTGGACTTCTCATTATTATGAACAATAATGAAGGAACTATAAAAGAAGGGAGAAAATTTTTAGTGGTTTGAGTAATATGAAGAGGATTTCATTTCTATAATGAAATGGAAGAAAACAGCTCTTGAACTAATACACCATAATCCTAGGATTAGATATACAGTGAACATAAATGCATTAAGTATAAGGCCCCAGCCTTAAACCTTACTTAATCTTGAGTTATTACAAGATTACACATTGAGGATCTTTTCGGGTTTAGAGATTTAGAGAATTAGATCATAAAACTTGCATTACATTCCACATATAAACAAAGTGGTTACATAAAGATAGTATTCTTCTTTCCCATAAATGGAAACATATTTAAAATAAAACATGGATTCTTTCTTGACACTTCCTTGACACTATCATCATATCATGTACCTTTCCCTTGACATGTGAAAAACATTTCAAAAAAAACGTGGGATGTGCTTAAAAAGCTCAGTAAGGGATATAAAAATATGGAAAGGAAACATGGGTACATATATACATAAGAATGAAATCATACTTTAACCATAAAACATAAGAACTTTAACATACCTCATCAAATCATGAATAAATCATAGAAATCATAAGACATAAAGGTAACTTGAGGCATTCATAACATTTTGACATAGGGAGTAACCCTCTTGGTTACGTTTGAAATACCCATCACAGTATATTACCTAAATCTCTTCGGAGAAACCTTAACGTTTCACTCCTTTGCGTTACCCAATGCATTGGAGAGCTATATCGGGCTCACCCGCCCTTAGTCTATCACGAAACCACCTGTCTTCATAATAACGCCCAAGAACCTCAACATAATCGTATCACATAAAACATGCGTAAAGGAAGCATAACATTTCCACCTTTCAATCACAAGATATCAATACAAAACATTGATATAAAAACATTATGAAAACAATTTTCAATACCAAAATAAAATAAAAGTAAAACTTGGTATTTATTTTTCTTTTAAAAAAAGGTATGGCTTGTAGAGGAAGACGAAACTCAAATAATGGTCACGGCGGCGGAGAAGTCGTTGTCGCCGCATACATACGACAAAAACATTCCCTTTTGTTGTTTAGTAAACACTTCGTATAAAAAGATTCATTTTTAATAAACATAAAAGTCAAAGGGGTTTATACACCATATAAATGAAGGTTCTGTATAAAACAAAGTATGCCTCAATGAAAGGAGATTGAGACGAAGTCCCATACCTCGGGTCCGACTTGACTCGATCGTTCTTTAATGTCCTGAATAATAAACTTGAGTTAATTTCTACTTGCTTAAGAACCTTTTTCAAGTTCATTATTCCTTCTATATTACTTATTTCCATGTCATGAACACTATGTAATTATTTAAGTTAATAACGGTCGTTTTAACGATCATTGGTACTTGAGTAAAAAATAAGCCCTTTATAATTACAATTTGTTAATGTATCCATTATATCCAGAATGGTATTCATGATGTAGATATCATATATGTCATATATATCCATTACATGCTTTCATTTATAATATTACATAATCATTTAGAGGTAAGAAATGAAATGCACCGTTCATGAGACGGTAAGTCGTACGTACGCATGAACGCTACTTTCATTTCTATTTCATATTTTATAGAATGGAATCATAATGATATAAAGGTATATTATAATTCTAGTATAATATCATATATAATATCATAGTTCCATCCTTTATACGTCCCACATATGGTATTTAACGAATCAAATCACTTTGAGGGGGCGGTAGTCCGCACTTCCTTAAATGAAGATATCGCGTTTACCCATAATGGAAACCATGAAGGTATGCCCAAAATGAAAAATACAGAAGCATAAGGAATACATAAACATATTATATATCATATATAAATATAGTGACATCTTAATGGCCACCTTTGTAGGTGTTAAAAGAATGTTGAACAATCATCGTTTCGAGAGGCATAAATTCACCATCCACGAAAACAGTATGTCCTTTAACCATTAGTTGTAGGTGTGTGTAAGTGTAGCTAGAATCCTTCTTATAACAATATCCTATTATATTGAATATACTAGAGTTTTTCCAAAAGAAATGAATAAAAAGAGTTTATGGGGTCGGAGAAGCAAAATAATACAAAAGGACTCAAGTGAAGACATTACCTTAAAATCGGGTAACTCCCTTTGGTTTGAGCTCAAAGGCTTCCTTGGAAAGACTTCTGACCAAAGTGAGGCTTCACGGAGTAAGAGAGGGATGTGGAGAGACAAAATGGGAAGGGTTTTTCCGAGACAAAGGCTTTGGGAGTGTGGGTAAGGAGGTAGAGTTGGAGGCCTTTTATAAGAGGAGAGGAGGGGCACTCTTGGAAAGTAAAGAAATGTTACTTTATTTTAAAATGAGTTTCAGATTCAAAAGGTCCCACATTGATATAATTCGAGGGTAAGGTGATAAGGGTTAGAAATCCACCCATAAAATAGGTTTTGGACATGTTTAGTTCATAGATTTTACATTATCATTTCATTTTATTTAAATCCTTTATTAATGAGGTAATCGCTGCATCATCATGATGTCATAAATACTTTATTTTATTTAAAGTCTAAAAATTATAAAAAAAATACTATGATGTAGGAAATATTTTATTCTTTCCAATGAATATTTATAATAAAAAATATGACTTGTATAACCCCATGTAAAAATTGTTTTAGTAAAACATTTCTTGTTTGTGTCATTTTTACTTTAACATTAAATAAAAAGTTATATATGTCATTTCCCAAACAAAGTGGCTCCATGGGGTCCCCAAGTAGACCCATGGATTTTCTTGGCCGGCCATGACACATACAATGAGTGTAGGACATTTTTCAAGCTTATCTCATATTATTAAAACATTTTTTTTTCTTAAACTACACTAATTAACTCTAATCGCGATTAAGAACTTAAAATTTACTATTCACCAAAAAATTATTTTAATCTCATTGAACCACATTTTACTTCTTAATAAAAACCATGTATGTCGGATTTTTGAAAATAAAATCACAGAAGTGGCAAAGTTTCATTTAAACAAAAAAGCAGTTTCTTTAACTACCACTTAGTGGTTTCACTTTTCATCAAATATTGAAGTTTTTCAGAAAAATTCCAAAACTTCATCCTAAGATATATTTGATATTCTGAATTCAAAAATGACTTATATTTTACAAAATTCAAAACATATAAGATGCATTAATTAATTTAATAATTAATTCCCGCTGTCATGACAAATAGCGTGTTTTTATGAAACAATAAGTATTAAAAGATTGACACTAGTTTAAGTCCAATTTCAAAATGAAATTGATTTCAATGACCACCATTGGATAAATGGTAAAAATATATTCTAATTTCACTTCATAACCAATTCAAAAGATAATATAATCATATAAATATATTATATTAAAAAGTGGTTTTGAATTAAAATACAACATTTTTCACTATTCATTAAAAAATGAACTTTATCGGAAAAATACAAAAAATTCACACAAAGTAAATTTTGATGTCCCAATCATAAATAATAAGTTTATTTTGACAAACATAGCTTAAAAAATTGTCAAATTATAGATTTAAAAAGGGTTCGCCATCAAAAGGCAGTAAAACAATCTTTTAAGAATATTAGTGTATTCCATGCATAAGATTGTATTTATTTTCCTTTTAAGACTCTAAAACACTATCTTAATCATTAATAGACATAGATAAAAATATCTATTATTCATTACTTAATTGGGATGTCACATCCTTCACCCCTTTAGAAAATTTCGTCCCCATAATTTATTTACTTATCGAATAAATGGGGGTACTTATCCCTCATTGCATTTTCAGATTCCCATGTTGCCTCTTCCATCATGTGGTTTTTCCACAAAACCTTTACCTAATTAATCAACTTATTCCATAACACTTGCTCCCTGTGGTCAAGAATCTGGACCGGTTGTTCCTCATAAGATAGGTTCTCTTCCAGCTGAACTACCTCTGGACTCAAAACATGAGATGGATCTGGCATATACTTTCTCAGCATCGAAACATGAAAAACATTGTGTACCTGAGATAAACTCAGAGGTAAAGCCACTCGGTAAGAAACTGATCCAACTCTCTCCAGAATTTCATATGGTCCAATGAACCTTGGACTCAACTTTCCTTTATTACCAAACCGCATCACACTTTTCCATGGTGATACTTTGAGAAAAACATGATCACCTACCTCAAAAGAGAGATCCTTCCTCCTGTTGTCCACATAACTCTTCTGCCTACTCTGAGCCGTTATCATGTGTTTCTGTATCAGCTGATCTTTTTCTGCCAACTCTTCTACCAATTCTGGTCCCATCAACTTCCATTCACACACTTCATCCCAGAAAGCTGGAGTTCGACACCACTTCCCATATAATGCCTGAAATGGCGACATCTGTATACTGGAATGAAAACTGTTATTATATGAAAACTCAACCAAAGAAATATGTTGGTCCCAACTTCCATGATAATCCATCGAACAAGCTCGTAGAATATCCTCCAAGGTCTGAATTGTTCGTTCTGACTGCCCATCTGATTGAGGATGAAATGTTGTACTAAAATTTAATTCAGTACCCAACGACTTCTGAAGGCTTTTCCAAAAGTTAGAAGTGAACCTGGGATCACGATCAGATACAATGGAGAGGGGAACTCCATGTAACCTGACTATCTCTTTAAGATACAAACGGGAAAGTTGATCTAGGGAATAAGTATCTCGTATAGCAAAGAAATGAGCAGATTTAGTCAAGCGATCAACAATAACCCAGATTGCATTATTACCTCGAGATGTCTTTGGTAATCTCACAACAATGTCCATGGATATATTTTCCCATTTCCACTCTGGATCTGGTAAAGGCTGAAGCATCCCTTTCGGTAACTGCCGCTCTGCTTTAACTTGTTGACATGTCAAACACTTCACAGTAAAATCAGCAATATCTCTTTTCATTCCATCCCATCAGTAATACTACCGTAGATCTCTGTACATCTTAGTACTACCAGGATGAACTGAAAATGTTGAACTATGAGCTTCACATAAAAACTCTCTGTTCAACTATGAATCACAAGGCACACACAATCTCTTCCCAAATCTCAAAACACAATCATTATCAATGTCGAATTCATGCAACTTACCTTTCTGAACCAGCTCTACCTTTTTTTGCAACTCACTGTCTTGATTCTATGCTTGCTTGATTCTGTCTGATAGAGAAGATTTCACTGATACCTGAAACAAAACAGAATAACATCCTGCGCCAAAAACTTCTATGCCAAAGTTCATCAAATCCTTAACCAAAGGATCACGTTCCAAACGCAACATTGTTAATGAAGCATTACTTTTTCGACTCAAAGCATCAGCCACTTTATTTTCTTTTCCCGGATGGTAATGAATTGTATAATCATAATCCTTGATTAATTCTATCCATGTCCTTTGTCTCATGTTTAACTCTTTCTGAGTGAATATATACTTTAAACTTTTGTGATCAGTATATATTTCACACTTTACTCCATACAAATGATGCCTCCAAAATTTTAAAGCAAAAACAACAGCAGCTAATTCCAAATCATGTGTAGGGTAATTTACCTCATGAGTTTTCAACTGTCGTGAAGCATAATCAATTACCTGATCATTATGCATTAGGACACAACCAAGTCCTTTCAATGAAGCATCACTGTATATAACAAAGTCACCATTCCTGGAAGGTAGTTCCAAAACTGGAGCATTCACCAATCTTGTTTTCCATTCCTGAAAACAATCAGCACATTCTTTTGTCCAGATAAACTTAACACCCTTCCGAGTTAGCTTAGTCATTGGACTAGATAACCGTGAAAAATTTCTAACAAACCTTCGGTAATATCCTTCCAAACCAAGGAAACTACGAATCTCTGTTACATTTGTGGGTCTTGGCCATTCTTCAACAACCTTTGTTTTTTTAGGATCAACAGTTATCCCATCTTTAGAAACAATGTGACCAAGGAAAGAAATTTGTTGCAACCAAAACTCACACTTGCTGAATTTTCCATACGGTTTCTTTTCTTTTAAGGTTTTCAAGATAACCCTTAAATGGCTTTCATGCTCCTCTTTAATTTTAGAAAACACCAAAATATCATCAATGAAAACCACAAAAAACTTATCCAAGAACTCATGGAAAATTATATTCATTAATTCCATGAATACAGAAGGTGCATTGGTTAGCCCAAAAGGCATTACTACAAATTCATAATGGTCATATCTTGTACGGAACGCTGTCTTCGGAACATATGCTTCCTTTACCTTCAGCTGATGGTACCCCGATCTCAAGTGAATCTTTGAAAAATACTGAGCTCCCTGGAGCTGATCAAACAAATCATCGATATGAGGAAAAGGATATTTGTTCTTAACAGTGATGTTATTCAAGGCTCTATAATCAAATCAAAGTCTCATAGAACCATCTTTCTTTTTAACAAATAAAATAGGAGCACCCCATGGTGATGTGCTAGGTCAAATGAAACCTTTCTCTAATAAATCTTGCAATTGCTCCTTTAACTCTAAAAGTTCAATTTGAGCCATTCGATAAGGGGGTTTTGAAATTGTCTTAGCATCAGGAACTTAGTCAACAGTAAACTCAACTTCTCGATCTGGTATTATTCCAGGAAACTCATCAGGAAAAACACCAGGATACTCATTTACCACTGGCACATCATTAATCTGAACAGTTCCTTTATTTTCAACGATGTGTGCAAGGTAACATTCATTTCCATATTTTACAAGTTTCTTGGCATCTTGATATGTTATCAACAGTAAGGGTTCATTCTGGTACAAAAACTGAAATTATTTCTGAAAAGAAAGTTCTTTAGCTCTACAGTCAATCTTATCATGGTAAATAGAGAGCCAATCCATACCCAGGATAACATCAAACTCTACTAGAGGTAGAACAATAAGGTTTGCAAGTATGTTCTTTCAACAGATAAGGATAGGAATATTCTTATAAATTATTTTTGCCTCAACATTTCCCCCAGGTGTTTTTACCAAAAGTTCAGGAGTCATTTCTTGAGATGGTATTCCCATTTTACTAGAAAAGGTTTCAGAGATGAAAGAATGTGTGGACCCCGAATCAAACAACACACTGGCATAATCTGAAAAAACAAACAAAGTACCTGATACAACTTCATTTGATGACCCGACATCTGCTGAAGTAGTTGCAAAGGATTTCACCACCCCTTTCTGCTTGTAGTCTAACTACTTCCCATCACTCAAGCTCTTTGCCGGACACTTGTTTGCATAGTGACCCATCTCATTGCACTTAAAACATTTCACTAACTGTAAATCAAATTTGGTCTTACATTCACCTTGATCCTTTTTAGTGCAATCACGAGCCTTATGTCCCATCTCACCACATCGGTAGCACTTTCCAGAATTCAGAAGACATTCCCCAGCATGCCTTTTTCCACATTTATCACAAACTAGAAACTTAGTTTTCTTACCATCAGACTTATTTTGAAGAATTCTTACCTTTCTCCTGCCACCTCGGTCTCTTCTTTTGTTGGTTGTTATAGAACACTTGATCATCGGAAAACTCCATTTCCACCTTCTCAGCACATCGAACAAGCTTTTCCTAACTTTTAAACTCACGAGAAGCTAATTCCCTTCGATATTTTGGCTTTAATCCTGAGTAAAAATGATTGATTTTACTATCAAGGTCTCGGATAAAATTTGGAGCATACCGTGCCAATTGAGTGAACCTTTCTTCATAGGTAGCCACTAAGTCTTCCTCTTGCCTCAATTCCAAGAATTGTTTTTCCATCCTATGTTGAACAGCCTTAGGAAAATACTTCTCAAGAAACATACCTTTGAATTCATCCCAGTCAAGAGCATCAATCTCATCAGCGTACCTGATATTTTTAACCAAAGACCACCAATGATATGCTTCACCCTCCAAACGGTAAATAGCAAGACTAACTTTTTGATTGACTGAACACCCCATGACATTGAAAATCTTCTCCAGTGCTTTAATCCATCCTTCAGCTAGCATAGGGTCAGATGATCCTCTGAATGATGGGGATGTTGCCTCATGAAATGTTACACCACTGACATGTTCCACTGCGGTTGATGTGGCTGATCTCGTGCATGGATACCACCACCATTTATCGCTTGAGTCAACTGCGCCATTACTGCAACAAACTATTCAGTTCCAATTCCGAACATCTCTGGATGCTGATTCGGAAGGTTTTTTCCTTCTACATGCCTTCCTAGCACTACTTCCCTGTTTCCTCTACGGAAAACCATTCTGAACAAACATGTCTTAGATGAAGCAACATGGTAATCTTCAAATACTATATCACTTCAATTTGACCATAAAAAAATATTTTTGGATAATCATTTAATATAATTCTAACTCCTAATGTTATCTAAACCGACCTCTGATACCAACTATAAGGCCACATCCTTAAACCTTACTTAATCTTGAGTTATTACAAGATTACACATTGAGGATCTTTTCGGGTTTAGAGTTTTAGAGAATAATCTTGCATTACATTCCACATATAAAAAAAGTGGTTACATAAAGATAGTATTCTTCATTCCCATTAATGGAAACATATTTAAAATAAAACATTGATTCATTCTTGGCACTTTCTTGACACTATCATCATATCATGTACCTTTCCCTTGACCTGTGGAAAACATTTCAAAAAAACATGGGATGAGCATAAAAAGCTCAGTAATGGATATAAAAATATTGAAAGGAAACATGGGTACATATATTCATAAGAATTAAATCATAATTTACCCATAAAACATAAGCACTTTAACATACCTCATCAAATCATGAATAAATCATAGAAATCATAAGACATAAAGGTAACTTGAGGCATTCATAACATTCTTACGTAGGGAGTAACCCTCTTGGTTACGTTTGGAATACCCATCACAATATATTCCCTAAATCTCTTCGGAGAAACCTTAACTTTTCACTCCTTCACGTTACCCAATGCATTGGAGAGCTATATCGGGCTCACCCGCCCTTAGTCTATCACGAAACCACCCGTCTTCATAATAATTCCCAAGAACCTCAACATAATCGTATCACATAAAACATGCATAAAGGAAACATAACATTTCCACCTTTCAATCACAAGATATAAATACAACACATTGATATAATAACATTATGAAAACAATTTTCAATAACAATTTAATAGAAAAGTAAAACATGGTATTTATTTTTCTTTTAAAAAAATGTATGGCTTGCAAAGGAAGCCGAAACTCAAATAATGGTCACGGTGGCAGAGAAGTCGTTGTTGCCGCATACGTACGATAAAAACATTAACTTTTGTCGTTTAGTAAATTCTTCGTATAAAAAGATTACTTTTGAATAAACGTAAAAGTCAAAGGGGTTTATACACCATATAAAAGAAGGTTCTGTATAAAATAAAGTATGCCTCAATGAAAGGAGATTGAGACGAAGTCCCATACCTCGGGTCCGACTTGACTCGATCGTTCTTTAATGTCCTGAATAATAAACTTGAGTTAATTTCTACTTGCTTAAGAACCTTTTTCAAGTTCATTATTCCTTCTATATCACTTATTTCCATGTCATGAACACTATGAAATTGTTTAATTTAATAACGGTCGTTTTAACGATCATTGGTACTTGAGTAAAAAATAAGCCCTTTATAATTACAAGTTGTTCATGTATCCATTATATCCAGAATGGTATTCATGATGTAGATATCATATGTGTCATATATATCCAGTACATGCTTGCGTTTATAATATTACATAATCATTTAGAGGTAAGAAATGAAATGCATCGTTCATGGAGACGATAAGCCGTACGTACGCATGAACACTACTTTCATTTCTATTTCGTATTATATAGAATGGAATCATAATGATATAAAGGTATATTATAATTCCAGTATAATATCATATATAATATCATATTTCCATCCTTTATACATCCCACATATGGTATTTAACGAATCAAATCACTTTGAGGGGGCGGTAGTCCGCACTTCCTTAAATAAAGATATCGCATTTACCCATAATGGAAACCATAAAAGTATCCCAAAATGAAAAATACATAAGCTTAAGGAACAAATAAGCATATTATATATCATATATAAATATAGTGACATCTTAATGGCCACCTTTGAAGGTGTTAAAAGAATGTTGAACAATCATCGTTTCGGGAGGCATAAATTCACCATCCACGGAAACAATATGTCCTTTAACCATTAGATGTAGGTGTGTGTAAGTGTAGCTAGAATAATTCTTATAAAAACATCCTAGTATATTTAAGATACTGGAGTTTTTACAAAATAAATGAATAAAAAGAGTTTAGGGGGTTGGAGAAGCAAAATAAAACAAAAGGACTCAAGTGAAGACATTACCTTAAAATCGGGTAACTCCCTTTGGTTTGATCTCAAAGGCTTCCTTTTGAAGACTTATGACCACATTGAGGCTTCAAGGAGTAATAGAGGGATGTGTAGAGACAACATGGGCAGGGTTTGGCCGAGAAAAAGGCTTTGGGAGTGTGGGTAAGGAGGTAGAGGTGGGGGCCTTTTATAAGAGGAGAGGAGGGGCACTCTTGGAAAGTAAAGAAATGTTACGTTATTTTAAAATGAGTTTCGGATTCAAAAGGTCCCACATTGATATAATTATAGGGTAAGGTGATAAGGGTTCGAAATCCACCCATAAAATAGGTTTTGGACATGTTTAGTTCATAGATTTTACATTATCCTTTCATTTTATTTAAATCCTTTATTAACGAGGTAATCGCTGCATCATCATGATGTCATAAATAATTTAATTTATTTAAAGTCTAAAAATTATAAAAAAAATACTATGATGTAGGAAATATTTTTATATTTCCAATTAATATTTATAATCATAAATATGACTTGTATAACCCCATGTAAAAATTGTTTTCGTAAAACATCTCTTGTTTGTGTCATTTTTACTTTAACATTAAATAAAAAGTTATTTATGTCATTTCCCAACCAATGTGGCTCCATGGGGTCCCCAAGTTGACCCATGGATTTTCTTGGTCGTCCATGACACATCCAATTAGGTTAGGACATGTGTCAAGCTCATCTCATATTATTAAAACATTATTTTTACCTTAAACTACACTAATTACCTCTAATCGCGATTAAGAACTTAAAATTTACTATTCACCAAAAAATTATTTTAATCTCATTGAACCACATTTTACTTCTTAATGATAACCATGTATGTCGGATTTCTGAAAATCAAATCACATAAGTGGCAAAGTTTCATTTAAACAAAAAATCAGTTTCTTTAACTACCACTTAGTGGTTTCACTATTCATCAAAAATTGAAGTTTTTCAGAAAAATTCCAAAACTTCATCCTAAGCTATATTTGATATTCTGAATTCAAAAATGATGTATATTTTAAAAAATTCAAAACATATAAGATGCATTAATTCATTTAATAATTAATTCCCTCTGTCATGACAAATATCGTGTTTTTATGAAACAATAAGTATCAAAAGATTAACACTAGTTTAAGTCCAATTTCAAAGTGAAAATGATTCCAATGACCACCATTGGATAAATGGTAAAAATATATTCTAATTTCACTTCAAAACCAATTCAAAAGATAATCTAATCATATAAATAAATTAGATTAAAAAGAGGTTTTGAATTAAAATACAACATTATTAACTATTCATTAAAAAATGAACTTTATCGAAGAAATACCAAAAATTCAAAAAAAGTAAATTTTGATGTCCCAATAACAAATAATAAGTTTGTTTTGACAATCATAGCTTATAAAATTGTCAAAATATAGATTTAAAAAGGGTTTTCCATCAAAAGGCAATAAAACAATCTTTTAATAATATTAGTGTCTTCCATGCATAAGATTGTATTTATTTTAATTTTAAGCCTCTAAAACACAATCTTAATCATTAATAGACATAGATAAAAATATCTATTATTCATTACTTACTTGGGATGTTACATTAAGTGTTTTTTGGGAGATGTGATGGTGAAAGGAGAACACTTAGTTACCAATGGGTCTCATTATCTAAAATCCATTGAGAAGAATTATTGTATAAATGACTCAGATATATTATTGGTGGTTCACCGTATGAATTATTGGAGACTCCATATCATTTTTTGGAGATTTATTGTATACGCAGACCATAAGATCCTTTTCTATATATTCATATAATGGGACATAAATCTGAGGTAGATATGATGGGTCGAGTATATTCATATGTTTTATATTGACATGGAATATTATCCAAGGAAGAGAATATTTTTTTCCATATTCCATTATCCATAAGACTCATACTAAGCAGTAATGTTCTGAGAGGTCTGTAGAGGAGTGGTGGTGTTTGATGAATTTATTTGATTATTAGTGGATGTATGCCTTATAATACCATGGTTATGTAAATTTTTATCCCTTTATATAAAAATTATTACTTTTGGAATGGGTAAAATATACATAAGAGTCATACATAGAGGTTTTTGTAATTAGGTAACAACTATGTGTTGATGACTCATTGGTTGGATGGATGATGGAAGATGATGACGTGATCTTTATACATAGAAGATTATTAGTTCCTCCACCCATTAGAGATGAACTGATGAGGGATTACCTTACCTCTATAAGGGTCGTACAACTTGGTGTGACTAAGATGTATCATGATATCAGTCGATAGTTATGGTGCCCAGAGATGAACAGACACATTGGTAGTTTTCTCTCCCGATGCATCAGTTGTCAGAGTGTGAAGGTCGAGCACCAACATCCTGGGGTTTTTTCCAGAAACTCCCAGTACCTATGTGGAAGTTGGAAGACATCAAGATAGAAATTTTGAAGGGGTAAACCAAGGCTTTAAGGATTCACGACACTGTTTGAATAATTATTGATCAACTAAAAACATATGCTCACATCTTACTGATCTGAGAGACTTGCGAAGTGGAAGTGCTAGAGAAGAACTTTATATGAGAGATCATGTCCTACAAGGATTCACATTGAGAATTCATTCATATATATATTCACTATTGAAATCATTATTTTGTAAGGGGATACAAAAACTCATAGGGACTCAGCTTATATAGATCATGCTGTACAATCCTCCCACAAATATAGAATCTGAGTTGACTATATGCATATCATAGGATATTCTTCAAGAATACATGATTGACGTTTTTGGACCATGGGATAATCACCTATAATTGATTGAGTTCTCATTAAATAACACATATCAGGATTATTTTTTAATGGAGCCTTATTAGGATATTTATGTTATGCTATTTGCATTCATCATTGTGTTGGCATGAGGTGAGTGAGGTAGTAGTTGTCGGCCCATGTATGGTTCAAGAGACAATAAAGGGATTGAATCTAATATGAAGAGATTTATCACTACTCATAGAGCACATAGATGATATAATGATTAAAGGAGGACACCATTGGAGTTTACAATGGGAGATCATGTTTTATTGAGGGTCACTCCTTGGTTGGGGACCAAATGTCTTGGATAGAATGGGAAGCTTGCACCACATTTTTTGGACCCTTTGATATCATAGAGTGGATATGAGAAATGGTGTATCATATGTACATATATTATATCTATTTATGTATTCATGACATGTTCCTTGTGTAACATTTTTTTAGGTATATACCCTGCCATGCACATGTTAATTGATTGTGAGGACTTTGATCTAGAGACGCACACATCTTTTCAGGAGCCTCCATTTCATATTATAGATCAAATAGAGAAGATGTTGTGAGAAAAAATAGAACAACTAGTATGGTTTCCGTGGAATCTTGGATGGATCTAGGAAGAGACATGGGAGTGTGAGTCTGATAGTCAATCTCAATAGAATTATTAGTTCGTGAAATACTACTAGAGATACTTCTCACGTATGGAAAGTTAATAGATTAGGATAATTATTATATTTTGGTTTTTATAAAGATAATAAAAACTCTCTTGTTGATAAATTATAATTTTCTAATGTGAAAAAAATATTTAATAGTGAATGTAACTTATTAAATGTGTTAAATGCTTTGTGTAAGGGAAAAATCACATTTAACTATTTAAAATATTGAATCAAATATTTTTAGAGTCTGATTCTATGTTGGTGGGATATTCCCTAGGACAAATATCCTTGGAAATGATGGAATAATTTTTTAAATATATTATATAAATCACACACAATAAATTATAAATAATTGTATATCTCTAACATTGTTTTTTGTATTAGAAATCTGAGACCACCGTTAGGTCCGAGACATGGTGTTTACCTCAGGAAGGGTATAACATTTTTAATCATAATAAATTATGATGTGTTTCTCATTAAATAAATTTATTATTTTTTTAATTATATTATTTTATAAATTAATTTAATATCTCCAAAAGGTTATGTCATATTAGAAATTCATTACCACTAATATTCTAGGGAATCATTATTTACCATAGACTGGGTATAACATTTGAATTTGATAGACATTTGGAAGCCTTGCTCACAAAAATACATTTTAAATTCAATTAATTATTTAATATGTTATTTAAATTATAAATAATTAATATCCCTCACATGGGGCATCATATGAGAAATCATAGCCCAATTTGTTTCCTAAAAAACGGGGTTTACACATGGGTGGGAATAACATTCATGAGAAATGGTCAATTGGTCATGTAATTCATAAATATTATGTTATTTAATAATTATATTAAATTGTTAATTTTAATAATTGAATTAATTATAAATTTAATTCAAAAATGATATTTTATTTTTCATTATCCTCATCACTTGTTGAAACAACCCTAAAAATGCCCCATGATTTTAATATCCTTGATAATTAACCATTGTTCACTGTAGAAATTGTAACACCTTAAATGTAATAAAATAATGACATTATTTAAATCCTATGTTTAAACTGTGATTCAATTTGAGGGGTTTTTTAAATATAGGGATGCTATACCATATTAGTTATTTTTCAATTACCCAAAAAATTTAAACTTCCTTTTGTGGTTGATTTCATCAATTTTGATGGATCATTGGAATCCCTTAGACACAATCCATCAAGTCATGAGTGATCCCCTTTGTTCCTCATGATACAACATGGGTCATTATCTTACTCTGCATTTAGGTGCTCCACCAGGTTCATTTTTCTATATTTTACATTTATTTATTAAATTTATACCTTTTCCCCTTATTTCATAAATATTTTGAAAAAATGGGAGTTTTAAATAATTATTTAAATGAATTCAGTATGTTTCATAAGTATTAAACAAATTATAAAATGATAATTATGAAAATTATCCTAATATGGGTAAATAATTATCAAGAACTGGTTCTATCATATTATCTAAGGAGAACATTAAAACTTCATTATTAAAATATATTCATGAGATATTATCAAAGAAAATTTTTATGATATTATCAGAGGTAATATTATTCAATTTGTTTAATCATAATTAAAGGATAATTTTCACATTAAATATTATTGATATTATCCAAGGATAATTACATGTATTGTTAATGTATAATTTTAATGATTATCAAATGATAATTTCAACACTATCAGAGGGAATTTTTTTAAGAACAATAATTTTAGAGAAATTATTGTGTTATAATTAATCATGAGGAAAATATTTTATTCATATTCTTCTACATATGTGATAAATTGTAGATTATTCAGGGGGATTAAAATATCATTGCATGTGATATTTTTTTTATAATTCCAAATATTTCTAGTAGATAGAAAAAATAATCACATGTGATATTTTATTTCTTTTGGAAATAAAATAGTTTTTTATTTAGGGAAATCCTTATTGAAACTCTTATGTTGACATTTAATAATAATTCCCTAGAGAGGTATTCTTAACTAGTTTATTACCAGTTTTTTATCGATTATATTTGTGCTAGAAGTTCAAAATATTTTATGGCTCTTTTTTACACATGTTTCCATTTTTGATTTGTGTGTTGGATTTTTTATACCTTTTGTGACATATGGTCACATGTTGGTATCTGTGTCTAGCACATGATAATGTATGATTTGATTCCTTGATAAATATGTGATATAAAAATTCTATAATGATGCTTGATTCACATGTTCATGCATGTTATGATACTGTATTTATCATGATTTGGGGTATGGTCTGTATAAAGATATGACTTTTCATGTATTCGTTTTGAGGATTGTTATTTATAGACTTGGCATGTGGTTTTCATGGTATGATTAGTCCTTGTTGGGTGTGTGCATGATGCGCAGTGAAGGCAATGATGTAACATGATAAAATTGTAACTTGGAAACTACTTGATGCCATGTGGATTCCGATTAGATGAATGACACTAGATGAATTGATAATTTATGTGTTACCTGATTCCATGTGGATTCCTTATATATTGTAGATACTCAATACCATGTGGATTATGAGTGTCACTCCATGCCTTTTTTATTTAGGGTAGGATGGTTTCACTTGATTCCATGTGGATTCAGAATGACTCTATAAAACCTTTTAGCTAGATATGGATATGTATTGACATAGAGTACATTTCTGTCATGGAGTTGAAGCATTTATGGTAGGGGTTTAAGACATATTTCATATCACATGACTTCTCAGTTTTTGATTCTGGCTTATTATGATTGTTATAAATTTATTTTATTATGAAATAAAATTGTATAATTGAGTGAATTCGGTTAAGGATGAATTGGTGGTGTCATACTATGTCTTGCAATGAGATCATAATTTGGCATTTTGATTCCCTTTCATATTTCATGAGTAATACTGTAAAGGGAAAGGGATATATGATGGATAGATGAGAAGTTGAGAGAGGAGATGGTGTTCATACAAGATGGACTCCAAAGGACCACTTTTTATATTTTATAGCATATTACATGGGTTATTACTTCCACTTTGTGAGTTATTTTGCTGTATGAAATATATTCCATCATTACCTTTCAATATTCTTTCTTTTATTATTTATCTTATTATTCATTACTGATTATTGATCATATGACATGATAATAATGGTACAATATTTCCATGGTAACACTTGAGGCCCTTTCTTCTAGTTAGAAACCTCATTCATATGGGGAGGCACACATGAGGAATTGTAGAATTATGGAATAGACACTATGGTTCAGGATGTGATGTTAGACATATATATATATATTGAAAAGTATGCTACTTTTCTACTCATTATACATGAATCCAATTTTTGGAGTAAATATTGAATAGATTCTGGTATCCTATGTGAGAGAAGGGTTTTGATCCTAAATTCCTTTCCCGTATATGTTTTGAAGTATATTAATACCTTAATATGGGGAATGTGATATAATTTTACATGATTTTTCAATTGGAGTAAGAAATCCCATGGTATATTAGGAAATGATACTATATTTGTAATTTTAATTCCTTTGCTATACGATATTCTAGTCTGGTGCATATTTTCATTGTGGATTAACTAATGTCTCATAGGTCAGATACTTGATATCATAACTCTATGGATTAGTGTGAATATTTTTTTGTTTATACATGTGATTTGAGGCCGTACTAGATATCTTGTATCATTTTACAAAAAAATGTTGTTTACACATTATAACCCTGTATATATTTTTTTGGAGGTGATTCACTTTATATTTCATACGTCATGGTTTATTTAGGGTTTCTTGATGTATATTTATATACTCTTTGTTGCATGAGCTATTCCAATATGGGTCATGATTTCTCAAAACATTGGATAATTATATTTGATCTTGGTAGAGCCTGTTTGGGTTGTTCATGAAAGTTCTTGGTATTTATCCCATCTAGACCAAAATTAAGCATTATAGGATTCATTTTGTAATAGTATTATCACTATTTTCGATCATAGAAATATATTCAGGTTAGGTGCATGTATATTTTTTCACATTTTAATTGGGTTATATGTTTTTCTACTCATTTGGGGGATATTAAATATTGTGAAACATGTAATATCCCTATTGTTTTATTTCCCACATTACTCTAATGTTTTTGGAGAGACATGTTGTTGAGTATAGGAACATAAGGCTATAGTATACCATCATTGTGATATGCCTACATAGTTCTAGTCCCCATACTCGAGAATATTTGGGGGAGGCATGGGATACCAATTTCAAATTTTATGATAGACAAGTAGTCCCAAATGGTCTAGGTCACATTATAGAGGAATGAATGCATTTGTTTTCCTATAATAAAAATTAGAGATAGTGTCATCGAGGGGATTGTATTATGATTTATGGAAATATTGTTTAAGTTTCATGAGTTCATCTCTCAGACCAGTGACCCCAATGATGGTGTATAAGCATGTGTATCGAGTCACGCTGACTCTAATATCCCACTAGTCTAATTGGTAAAACAAGAGACCAGTTTGAAGTGAAGAATGGAAAATTAAACATTTACGAATGTTATGTAATTTCCATGTCCTTTTTTATGTATGTCAACAGATATAGTCATCGATCATGGTAAATAATTACAATTTTATTATTTCTCTACCTAGATGTCTATCCAAACAAAATTACAATATCACAATGATGATAAAAAAAGTATAATATTTTATTTATGGATAATATTATGGATTTGTTTCCATTGGTTGGTCAAATAGTTGTACATCCACATATCTATCACTGACTGTTCTTTCCCTTGATAGTGGAGGACATGATTTTCTTCGTTGTACTAGGTAAAGGTTTATTATAGTTTTACAATATATTTTAACTTCTATTTTTAGAAGATATTATAATATTTATATATATATTGTATCCAAAATCTTCGATGAGCTATAACATTAGCATTATGAATAATAAAAATATTTTATGCCCAAAGTATTCATCTTGTTTCCCCCAACCTTACCATATTATTTTTCTTGTGTGTACCCTTTTAGAAATAATAGATAAAAATGTGTGAATCTTAGTGACACATTAAAATTATTGTATGAATCTTAATTGGAATGTGTTTAAGTTTATCTTAAGGGAGTATAATATATTTGTGAATCATTATTTGTTCCACAACTATTAGATCCTCAATTTGAATCATGGAATATGGTTTAAGACTAATAATGTGTAAATATTCACTAACCTTCTATGACACTGTTTTGACTTTTTTTCATAGTGGGATGATATGAACATAGATGTTTGAGAGGGGGATCCCCAAAGAACAATAATACTTAGAATATCACATGTACAGTTTTATAACAGAGGATTAGTGGCTCAAAATTCAGAAAGGGTATCCCGTTAACTTTCTTGAAGTAATTTCATAATAATATTAAAATCATGGTTTAATCAATCGTTACTACCCCCATGTTCCATGTTGTTGGGGGGAGAGTAGGTAGTAGGTGGACCACCATGTCAAAGGTAGTGGCATGACCACAAACCTCTCAAAGGTAGTTAAAGATATCCTCATATATGAGAACATAGTATATGAGATGGATGGGAAACAAGTGGTGTTCAATGATATGATATGATATCCCTAGAACCATCCCCTTGTGTTCAATTCTAGGTTTCGATAATAGATGGAAAAGGTTGTTGGTAAATTAATATAGATGAGGATTTTTACCAAGAGGGTCCTTACAAAATATGATGTTTGATCTGGGACTTTTCCACCTTAGAATCTATTTTTTAGAAAAAACAATTGAGTTATTCCTTTCTATAATTATCTAATTATTGAGGCATGATGATTCCAATAGATCATATATCCCATAATATAAGTCTCACACTGGATGTATTCTTTGATCACTCTCTTATATTATTAAATTGACTTGGATCTAAGAGGGGAGAAATTATCCTTTAATATATTCATGTATATGATGTTGGATTCTTATTTAATTTGGTGTATTTAATGCTTTCTACTATATATTAATAGATTAATTGTATATTATATAATATTCTACAAACACATGCGATATGGAAAAATTATTCCTTAATATAAATGGTGTAATTATAGTTATATGTATCTTGGATAATTAAAATTCTTCAATAACGGATTTCAAATAAATTTGTTAGATTAATTATTTGTGAATAAGACTTAATGGATGTTATGTTCCCTATATTGGTAGAGGGTACCCATATATATTCTAAATGGATTTAAATGATCTATCTTCTCATCCAAAGGATGATATCAAATATATATTACATCCTGGGACAACTTTGATATATTTTGTATCATATTAGATATACTCCAATAATCTTTGACTATTAAGAGTTTATTTTGAGGACCATTAAGGTAAAGATTTTATATGACCTAAAATGTAAACCTAGGCATCTCATATATTATTATCTAAGAAGGTGGATGAGAGTCTGTATATTCATTTACATTTGAATCAACATAACCATGTAACCATCAAGAATGAGTATCCACTACCATTAATTTAAGACCAATTAAATATTTTGGTCGGTAAAATTTTGTAATTGACGATTTACTTTATCTTTGGTCATCACCAGTTGTACTTTCATTAGGACATACCAAATATAAGATTTTTAAATCACTACAAACACTATTAGTACCGGGTGGTTCCCATTGGAATGAAAAATGAATCAATTGTATTTAAGTTACTCAAGAACTAAATTTTATAAACATTCCATGAAAATTTCATACTTTTCATTCATTATGCAATTATCATTTACACACAATTAGAGAATTACCCGACAAAAAATATATTGATGGTCCTAGATGTACATCATGAGAATAATAATAATTTGATTGCAATAGTATGATAATTATAAATTATAGAATTCAACATCATTCTACATGTTATCATATGTGAGATAGTAGTTTTTCACAATTTAAATATCAAGATATATATATTGTAAAATTCAAACAAGAGAATGATTTATGTTTGGATATTCCTTATGTTACATGGCTATTACTAGTGATTCACGAAAGATTTTTTAAGGACTTAATCCTCTAAGATTTCCTTGACTGAAAAGGGTTATCCTTTCTTAGGATGAAAATCATCCAATTTTTTTGGACATTCTATGATGATTGAAAATAATAACTTTCCTCATATTTCAAAAATTGAGGTGGATTATAAAAATTTATTATTGACTCTCTGGTTGGAATATGGTGTGTGTGGATGTACATGAAGTTATTGATTACATATAGATTTTGATATTGTGACCCCATGATCCTGACTAAAAAAATAATGATATAGTAGCACTAATATTATTATTAATAATTAATAATTTAAAATACTACCACCTTGGTGGGTAGTATTTTTTTACAATAACAGTAATAGGTTTATCTCCACTTAATGGGAGATAAACGTAGGATCGAGGTGGGGGAATGTGTTCCAACATGAAAATGGCTTTGGGATAGTCTATAATATCTAGAAGGGAAATATTTTTGAATAATATATTATATATAAATTTCATTATAAATTTCTCACTGAGGAATTGGATTATTTATCCCTATTTAAATTAGTCATTGTGGATTACGAACAAGAATCAGACCTCCTGTTGATGGTTGTGACTCCTTTACTTTAATAGTGAGCAAGGGAGGACCAACATTTTTATATTTATTATGATCTCATCATTGAATAGATATTAATAGGGTGTGTATATGATGGTTTCTCTACACATGTGGATAATATCATCCCCTTAAAAAGACGGACTATGTTTCTTTTTATGCTTTGAGAGGTGGTTTTGAAATAATTGCATAAATTTACCATAGAAAATTTATTTTTAGTGGAGAAGATATAGTTTTTTCATAAATTATAGGTGTTGTGGATATTTAAAAAAATGACTATTATGGAAATATACTCTAAATGACTCAGAAATATATAGGTGATGGTTGGAAATCAGGTTCCAGTGGGATTATAACAGAACCTTGAGGTGAAAAAATAAATGTGGGATAGTATACACATGGATTTGTTGAAGACATTTATATAGATGCTGAGAGTTCTTGATGATGGTTAGGTGATCAATGATTGGATTAGTATGTCATCCCACTTCAACTACATTAGATAGTAATGTTCAAGGGATATCATTAGATTCATGTACATGTAGGATATATTTTATCTTGGTGGTGTTCCTTTATGGATTTTATTAAGCCATGGTGATCATGTTATATTATAGTTATGGAGAGGTTTTTATTTGTATTTAAAGAAATAGTTTTGGATTATCAAAATGTTCTAAAATATATACATATGACTAGACTGATTATACCTCTCTAGATGTGAAGTCCATATTTGTGGCCTGCATGTCAGACATTCACCAAAGGTGGTCATGTCACAAACACATAAGATAATTTGTGTGGAATACTATATATCAATCTTCTATTTTTTTGGTAAATTCCAATGAAATTAATTAGACACCCTATAGGTAAAAACCAAACTGGTTATAGTATGGATAATAATAAAAAGTGTGCTATAGTTTCCTTTATCCATGTAATGGAATGTACATATCATCTTCGAGTAGTTTAAGAAAACATAGAGTGGTACAAATATCAATTCATACTAATGAAAAGTACCTTGGAGATTAGAGAGAGGGAATGTGTTCTTCAAATTCCCATACTAGTATGGTTTATATATATAAATATATTTAGGGGTTAGTGTTTTCACAGAGGTATATTAGCTCATATTGGATTATGCTTATGATCAGAAAGGTTATGTACCTTCAAGAATGATGAATGTATATAGATTGGTCTTCTAATATCACACACGTGTCATGAATGATAAGTTATTTTCTATTATATTATGTGTTATCAACATTGTATTGATCTAAAATAATGATAATTCCGGATTTTCAGATCATTTTGTTGTGATTGAGGATCATAAATATAAGATACCATATGGGAAAACAAATCCCATTTTATGTGTTCTCATGCAGTATGAGAAACATAAAAAGAGCTTCTTGGGATGTGGTGTGTGAAAAACAGCTGCGACATCAATATACATAGATGGTTCAGCAGGTCCTACATTTTGGGGATGAAAATCAATAATTGTGAGGAGAATGTAGTGGATATATTTATTATAGTTAGGACTATTGATTTTTTTAATTAATTTGTTGGAGTTGTTTTTTGGGTTGGAAACGCATTCTGGACATCATATATCCCCATTTTTATTAGATTAAAGTTATTAACTCAAAAAAATGCATAATATAATATATAATGGATTTCAGCATAAATGGTTATTTGGATATGGAAATTGTTACCACCATGGAATCCATAATGTTTGTTTTACCATAGAATCATGTGCCTTTTGCATTGGGCACTATGATGGTGTGAAAAATATGAAAAATGATCAAGGGAATAATAATTTAATATAATAATTTATTAATTGATTTTTAAACATACTATTTTCTATTTATTACCCTAATAATTCCACCTCGAGGGTTATTCATATTAAAGACAAGAATTTTTAAGAAGATAACCACAGTGGGGGAAATATTTTGATAAACAAGGAATTCTATATAAATTAAAAAATAATTAGATCTAATCCATGTCTTAAAAAACATTCAAAATAATTATCTTTGTTAGTGATCAGTCTAATTTTGATGTAGATATTATTTTTTTTGGATTTATTATCATTTATTTACATTGTTATCTTGGATTTAATTATTATAAGAATTTATTATTATGATATGATTTTCAAATACCAGATGAATTATATTTTTTGGAACCTATTATTTGAGAATAATTGATTTTATAAAATGCCATTATTTATATATTTCATTTAATTCCCCAATTATAGATGATGTGTGATCAATTATAGTCTTTATTAGTTCTCACATTTTTTTATGCACTACCCCCTCAATTCATCATGTGTTCGTCATTAAAATTCAAGTAGGACGATTATTCAATAATTATCCATGAAAAGACTCATGGTTTTTTCAATTAATATTTTTTCCATTAATTTATAGATATTCAACATTATATATTATGGAATTATTGAGGATCATTAATGGACATGGTAATTTTAGAAAAAAATGTGATGATAATTCTAGTTAGTGTGGTCATGGGGTATGATGTACCTTGGATGGAATACTTGGATATTTGATATTGCTGGTGAAAAATTGATTTCTATTGTTTACATATCTCTGAATGACAAAATTTAATGAAATTCATGTGGTAATAATAGAAAAAACCTGAAGTGGTGAAAAATAAGGAGACATGTTGATATAGATGTAATTATAGAATACATTATACTACAAAACATTTACTTTGCAAGAACACATGTGGTGTTCCATTGGAGGTGTGAAGAAATGGTTTCACACCATGTTTATTATCCCATAGTCATATGGATGGGACCTCAAGCTATGAAACATTAGATGTCGACCCCGAAAAGTGTGATATTGAAAAGCCACATAACTCGTGTATTCCCAAATGTCATGTGGAGGATCCACAATGGATTTGAACATAGTGGAACATAATTCTTGTAGTTTTTTACACAATAAGGGATAAAACTAGATATAATAGCCCAATTTATTTTCGTAAGAACTTTGTAGTGGTCAATTTATTCATTAGTTTTATATGAAGAACAAACTATATGGTTGACATGGGGTGACCCCATAGGTACCATATTTTGGCACATTATTTTCTCTACCATCACTATAATTAGGTCCATCAAGAATTGTCTTTCTTGTGGTTTCCTATAAAATACATGATGGTAGATTCGATGTTTCCCAAGATAGGTGCATGTATCCCACCCCACTACTATGGCTAAATAATCCCTTTTATATTCATTTATCTTGGCTATTGATTGGTATAAAAATTTTTGCAACTAATTTGTGATATGTAATTATTTTTTTCCATTTAAAAGGAAACATATCATGTAACTTTTATCCAAGTTATGTGATTCTGTCCTTCGAGAGAGGTGAGATACAATCAGGTATACCCCTGTGTCCCAGGGCATGATACTCTATTAGTGAGTTAAATTCTCTCTTTTCTATATCATCAAGAGATTCTTATCTATCCATCAATGATATCATGAGATGTTGAGTATCTCATCTATGATTATATATCTCCATGAAGATACATGAAAAATGTTGATAATTTTGTTAGGTATGATTATTTATTCTATACATGAAATCATGTATCAAATTATGAATATATATATATATTTATTTATATATATGATCTCTCATATTATCCCTATAGTTTGATGTTTGTATTTATATATTGTTTTAGGAATTATTTCATGGTTATTTAGGGTTAATCTACTAGTTATGTATACACTCACCCTTATATGTACTCAACCCACACATCTCATGCCCTATGAAGACAATAGGGATTTTCAATGAAACTTTATGTGGATTTTATTTTTTTGAAACCTAATGGATCCAAGCTAATGTTATTTTAGGATAATTTTCTTACTTTTGAGGATGCATGCTATTATATTACTCACACTATTCATCAACTTTTCACCTCGAAATATATGTTCTTCTATTTTTTTTAATTTTTTTAACTTTGATTGTGTTCTATCATAATATATTATTTGATATTAGTAATTTTAATGTAATTTAACATTAATTTTTTAATATTATTAATGAATATGTTGTGTATGGGGAAATTTAGGCATTTATATGGGTACATTTGGGTAAGGTCTGTCATATCTATGATCAACATACATTGTATTAGTCACCAAGCCCAAGACTATTTGTGGTGGTAATTATAAATACCCTTACCCCAGAATCTCGTCGGGGCCTAAAACATGGTTTGTAATTTAATTCATATAGACATTCATATAAAAAATTACACATCTCTATCTATTAAATAAGATTTTTTTGGTTTAGGATTTGGAAAACAAGATACTGCCACAATTTTTCCAAAACATTGAAAAAAATGACTTCAAATTGTTTTTATCACACACATGTACTAAAATCATGATAAATATCCTGACCACTGTAAAATAGATTTAAAATGTAGGGTGACCATAATAATGACCATTAATGGGTTTTAAATCAATTTATAGAACTTACCTTTTAAAAATAACAACCTTTCAAATAATAACAAAACCTTTTCTTATGAGAAAACATAACTTCTTGAGGAACGTGGTCATTATTTTCAATGGTTACTTGAAAATATTTACAGGAAATTATCACACACAACAATTATATGAATTTACATAAAAACTACAGGTATATAATTAATTAGAGTGTGCATACCTGTAAAAAAATGTTTGAATGATTCATAATTCATAAATTGATCGAACCAACTCTAAAAGTGGAATTCATGGTTGAAAAATATAATTACATAAGTAAACATGTCATGATTCATTATCACTTTATATGAAATTCATGGATTGATAGATGTAACATTAACATTAGATTCTGTTTCCTTGTATAAATGACCATTTTCATACTTAAATATGTCATATGTGTTAATCACCCTTGACATAGAAGGAACATAACCAAGGGTTATTATATTAGTTGAATAATAACTTAGATATTCATGTACCAATATATAATCAGGTACTTCATAATGATATACTTTTTCAAGGCCTTTCTCCAAGACCGTACATCACCATTTGATCAAGGCCTTGTTCCATGACCATACAGGTAAAAACTCAAAAAAATTATGGTCAATAACCACAAATTGTTGTGAAAAAATATAGCAACATGTTCACGCATCATTTCACATCAACTAATGATATACATCACTTTACCAAATGAATTGGAGAGCTGTATAATTCTTGGCGCACCACCACATCATTTAAGTCTAACACATTCCTCATATGTCTTAGTATGTTCTTGTTTTTATAGTGACCCATATTAAAATTGAACTTACATTCTTAATCCATAATCTTTTGCATACATACACAGAACTGAAATTAATTATGCAATAAATAGAAAAAGGACTACATTTGTTAGTTATAGGTTATGGATGTATCAGATATAACAATGACATGCATTGACTAAAACAACATGCTTTTTCCCATGAGGTATGAAATAGTAACAAAACAATTATGGATTTTCACATAAAATAAGAAATCTGGTATTAAATATAAATGTGAACCATTTCATGCCAGGATTTAAAATTTGTGGCTTTGAGGTTCCTATTATTCTTACTTAACCCATGCACTATTAATTGTTATATACAAATAGATTAAAGCATAAAATTACATAATTAAAGTCAATTATTTTTGAAGATTGGAATATAAACCATGAATAATTTCATGTGAAGAATTCATGAAGAAAATAAAAAATTAAATATGTGTGATAATGAATGAATTAAACATGAAAACTGTCATACAACCTACTTAAGAAATTAATATTAATATTCATATATGTATGCATGTGGGTTTGTGGTGCCGATTATTCTTGATTAACACATGCACTGTTAATTGTTATATCAAAATATATTAATGAATAAACTTACATAAATAAAGGCAATCCTTGTGGCATATTGGAATACAATATTTTGATAATTTAATGTGAAGAATTCATGAATAAAATAGAAAATTAAATATGTGTGATTTTGAATGAATTAAACATTGAAACTATCATACTACCTACTTATGGAATTAAGATTGGAATTCATATTTGTATACATGTGGGTTCGAAAATTACATAAAACCATATATATATACACACACACAATGTGTTTGTTTGGGATATTCACAATCCAAAGAAAGGTTTAATAAGTCCTTATAACATTTGTATACTTAAAATACATAATTCATTAGTAAAATAGATTTTATGAAAATCCTAATTCGAATTAAAATTAAAATCCTTATATATACCCATATCTGTATATGCACATATGTGTTTCTGCGGTCTGATTAAATATAACCAAGTAAATTCCTTACATTATTTTCATTTACTTAAGAAAATAATTTTAAAAATATCTTTTCATCTTTTGAAAACCATAGAACCAGATTAGTTTTGTATAGTAAATATACATAGGGTTTAATTTAACCCAAAACAAAGTTATCCCTTGTATGTATACAATGTATTGTGAACATCATTTAGAAACAAATATCATTTGGAAATAATAATATCAGAATGGTCTTATATGATAAATTTTTTTAAATATGTATAACCATATAAAAACTAGTTTTATGAAATGGGTTTTCATATTAAAAAAACATGAACTAAACTCTTACATGTATTTCATGTTTCAATGACAACATTAAAAAAAATTACCTCATTAAAAAATCATAAACCTAAATTGATTTTTTATATAAAGAAATCGTATATAAGTTCATATATACTCATAGTTTAAAACAAACATAAAACTATTTTAAACCTTATGAGTTTATTATAACATAAAACATTAGTTTAACACTAGTAATATTTTTTATTCCAATCCAAAAATGAGTTAGGATAAAATTATATACATATACATATAACCGTGAAACAAAAGAACAGATAAAAGGGGTTTGAAAATTTTAATGTGAAGAAAAACAATCCCTTACCTAGATTTATGAGAGTAACAATGTCAGGCATGGGACATTTTTAGGTTTAGGAGAGGAAATATCAGTATAATTACAAGTGAAATTAGTGTTTATATATGATGTGTATCTATATTTTATACATCATGATTTATACATAAAGAATAAACACAGACCACCGAAATTAAACTAATACAAACATGTCTAATACTCTAATTAAAACAAATAGTAGTGTATTCGGTGATTATATTATTATATATATGTATATATGTATAGTTTAGGAAATTTAATAGAGGAGTATGGAAAATAATAAAAAACCATAAGAGGCTTATGGGTAGAAATCACTGACTGGTCTGAAAATAAGTGGAGGATCTCAAGGGAGAAGAAAATGAAGATGAATAATAAAATAAAACAAAGGGAAATCCAGAGGTTTGGGGTGAGGAAGAATAAATAAGGGGAAGATGAGGAGAATATGGGATGGTCTAGATCACATGAGGTCTGATCAGACCTTTATGGGTGTTTCAACTGTTTTAATGAAAATAATAAGGGATAAGATTAAACCTTAAATTGATCAGACATCTGGATTTTGATTCAGTATTTAAAAATGGATTGGCATCCAAGATTCATTCCCGTCCCGATCATATGGCATAAGAAAATAATGAGAAAAAAGGTGCGACCGTGGGGATTTGATGACCAGACAGATAGAACAATCCCGATCCTTCACGGAGATATCAGATGGTTAAGATTGAGTCCCTGCGGAAAAATAATGTCCCACATCAAAAGGAATGGAGTTTTGGAGCCCACTATAAAAGAATTGAGCTCCCAAATTCAGTTCAATTAGATCTTTCTCCCCCTCCCTAGTACTTCCTTATACAGGTTATCCATGTAAGCGTGATCTACACCCAAACTCTGCTATTGTGTTTCACCGCACGGTGGCACTGCTCTGGTTCACGCATGCACCCATGTGGTGTGTGTGCACCCTTATGGTTGGCTCGTGCTGACTGAGGGTCTTAGGCATAGCAGCCTACTCCTTAAGAGTTCTTCAAGCTACCTCCCATGGCTGGAATGAAGCTTGGCTTTATGGTTAGCATATTTTTTTATCAAACCCGTATTTAAATCATTAAAATACAAAATAAACAATATAATATATTTTTAAAACATGTAAAGTAAAAAATGGAATTATTCACATTTAACTTCAATATAAAATGAATATCCTTAATTTTATAATTATAAAACATGTTTTCAACATTCTTTTAAACATTCGAACATTAAAGTACACAAATCAACACATAAATTATACTAAGTAATCACAAAAACAAATGTATAACATATACTTAATAAGAGTATTCACACACATGTTTTTAAATTCCAATACATAGTTTTAGTATCACAAAATTATGTATACTTCTCTTTGAATTTATGTAAGCATATGTACTTCTCATTATATTTTCATTAAAACCATAATGTCATGATTTTAAATTCATTTTATATTATAAAACATTATGCTTTCGAAATATAAAGATAATTAAATAAAAATATGTTAGAAGATGAAACTTTAAATCAATAAAATACTTAGAACATTTGAAAATGATTTTATTCGTAAAATACCTAAAATATTCAAAATAACTTAGATAATCAATATTCATAAAAGTACCCAATTGTTATAAGATTTTGTGACCGTTACAAAAGAAACAATCACCTAGGGATTGAAATAGATACTTACAGTTATCGTGGCCTTATAAATAGGGTTTTAGGGTAATCAAAACATTAGAAACAAGTTGGTGAAGATGATTCTCTTCATACCCTTAATGCTCTACACGTCCACCATAGTAATGGAGGTAATGTTATTCATTGTGATATACCTAAAGTACTCTCACTATTTTAATCGTATATTTGTGATGTTTGGGGGTCTCCTAGTGATCTTGATTGGCCTATTAGTAGGTATTCTAGTATAGTAAGGTTCTTTTGGCATTGTTTAAAAGTAATGTTTCAGTGTTTGATTGAATAAAATTTGTCTTCCTTTTATTTTTTAAGCATTGTTTTGGATAGTATGGAATTAATCAATGTAAAACAATTAAAACTTTTAAAATATTATTATTACACATAAAATATGTTCGGTATATCACATTATCCCCCCATCATGGAATTGTTCCCTTGTAATTATATTAGACTCCAACCCTTCAAACATTTTCCCCAATGTCCCTTCACTAGTACTAGAAGAGTTGGTGGTCTTCTAATTCCATGGTTTCCATGACTGCTCTAAATTATTTTGTCTTTTTAGTCTAGACACATATCATATAGTTAGAGTTATACTCATGTCTGTAATGATCAGATATCATATAAAATTAATAGGTGATGAAAATATCAGTGGCATCAGAAAGGTATCAATTCTTATAAACCTGATGAAATACCTTTATTTATAAAATTTTGAACTCATAAATACTCTTATAACCATTAAAGTCGAGGAGTTGAAAAAGTTAATCTGAGTGAAGGTCACCTGCATCGATTGCTTCAAAAATTTATATATACCTGGATATCTCTCAGACATGGTAAAAGTTTTGAATATTTCCTCAATATGATTTCCTCGTTGGTCATCGAATGTGAGTTGTGGATGTACTATGAAGAAATAAACAAAAAATGTTTTTAAAAAAATCAAAGCATATTAGGAGGGTTGGATAACTGATAAATATATTTTCAAGATTATTATAGATTTATGAGGGGTTCAAAAAAATCTAAACATGACTTAGACATTATTTTTTCTAGTATCTCAGTTGGTAGAGACAAAAGGTTTGTTAGTGACCTCTTTTATTCCATCTGAAAATTTTATGAAAAAAATGTTCTACTATATAAACCATTACCATATTAAAATAGATAAGTTATTTTAAAAATACATATTAAAGTACTATGTCATAAAAATATAACATCTTTCATTTAAGACCAGGTTCATGAAAATCAGGGTGCTACATATTCATTCGTTCCCTCTCACAAAATCACTAGACCAAACATCCAAACATCCATCATGATGTACCTTCCTAAGACTCACTAGCTTCGAAAATTTCCCCAGTTCTCGGTTAAATAGATTCCTAAAAAATTTCATACTCTTCGATCCCTCTAGTCTAGATTCAACATGGGAAACTTGGATCAATCTCATATGGACATCTAAATTTCCATGAGAGAATTACATGATGTGTATGAAGTTGTTTGACAGTAGCTTGACCTTGATTCATATAAAACAAATCGGAAGAATCATCCTCAATAATTTTGAAGTCTTTAACTTGACAATCGAGACTCTAAGTCAAGGGTTGATAAAGATATTCCAATCAAAGGTCTCCCCCTTGTGAGGAATCTAGGAATTCCTATAAGGATTGAAAATTCTTGTCAAGGGTAAAGTATTTAAATAGACCCTCAATGTACTTTCCCTTACATTCCTGGATTAGTAGTTGAGCATTCATTATAAAGAAAATAGTCAAAGACTGATCCTTGGTGGAGTTTAAGTACATGAGAAGGGTTCGATACATAGTAGATATATTTACATGATACATGAAGGTTTTGAAATGTCTCATAGCCATTTAAAAATGACTTTGAAACTATAGTATCTATTATTTATGTTGGAATAGAAAAAAATTGTTTCTTCTTCCATATTACATTTGAAGAAAGAATTCTACTTAGAAAAACATAATCAAATTTTTAGTGTTGTTCTAATTTTCCAAAGATGTCTAAGCCGATCCATTGATACTAATTATAATTACCCTAACCCTAAAAACGAAGAGTTATGGACTTAAACATGGTGTGTAATTTTATTCCTAGAAACATGCATACAAAAATTACATATCTCATTCCATTAAAGAGGATAATTTCATTTAAGGTTCTAGAAAACTAGATACTACTGATACACTTCTTCCAAAACATTAGATAAATATAATTCAATTTATTTCCATCACTTGAGGGTACTCATAGTATGCTAAATCTATTGACCCTTATAAAATAAATTTAAAGCATAGGTTGAGTATAATAATGCGCAGTAATAGTTTTTAATACAATTGGATGAACATCTTTTTTTTAAAAATAATAATTGAAATAATCACAAATTTTTTTAATAAGATGAAAACATCCCTCATTGAGGCACATAAAAAATATTTTCAAAGGTTACTTGAAAACATTTGTAGGAAAACCTCATACATATGAATTATATATATTTACTTAAAAACTGACGATAAAATATAAATTACAGTGCACATTCATGTACATAAATTCCAGAATGGAAAATAATTCATAATTTGATCAAACCAACTCTAAAAGTGACATTCAAGGTTTTAAAATAGAATTTAATAAGTAAAAATTTAATGATTCATTTGCACATAATATGTAATTCATGGATTGATAGATTTAACCTCAACTTCAGATACCCTTTACTTGTATAACATTTCATTTTCAAACTTAATCATTCCATACACGTTCATCACCCTTATCATAAAAGGTTCTTAACCAAGGGGTATTATATTTGAATAATAATAACATTGATTGTTATATAATAATAAATAATGATGGAATGTATAATGATATAATTTTTTAATACCTTCACAAAGACTGTAAATCATATTTTTGTCAAGGAATCGTGCTAAGATCATATGGGTAATAACCCAACATAATATTTATGAACTACCACAAATAGTTTTGAACAAGGCTAGAATATTGTTCACGCATCATTTCACATTAAATCATGATATTCATTCCTTTAACAAATGCATTAGCGCCCTGTATAATTTTGAGTGCACTTGTCACATCATTTAAGTCTAATTTTTTTCATATATATTAGTATGGTATTATTTTCACAGTGTCCCATACTACAGTGGATCATATATTCTCGGTCCATAATCTTTTTCAGACATACACATAATTGAAATGAATTATGCAATAAATTTAAAAAGGACCAAATTTATTAGTTTTAGGTTATGGTTGAATCAGTTTTAACAGTGACATGCATGGCCTAAATTGACAAACTTTTTCTCATGTGGTAAGAACTAGAACACATAAATAATGTGTTGTCACATTTAATAAAAAATCTTGAATTAAACATGAATGTGAACCTTTTCATGCCATGATTTACATGTTTTGACTTTGAGGTACCTATTATTCTTTCCTGACCCTTGCACTATTAATTGTTATATCAAAATAGATTAAAGTCTAAAGTTACATAATTGAAGGAAATCCTTGTGGAATATTAGAATATAAAGTATGGATTATTTAAAGTAATTTTTTCAAATAGAAAATAAATAATTAAATATGTGTTCTTATGCACGAATTAAACATGAGAACTGTCATACAACCTACTTAAGGAATTAAGATTCAAATACATTTATGTATACATTTGGGTTTATAAATTACATAAAACCATATATATATATACTCACAAGGTGTATGTTTGGTATTTTCATAACCCAAAACAAGGTTTAATAAATCCTTATAACTACTTTATTCTTCGAATACATAATTCTTTACTAAAATAGATTTTAGGAAGACCAAAATCAGAATACTATTAAAACCCATATATATATATATATACACATAACCATATGTGCACATTTGTGTATCTGAATTCTTATTAAATTTAAAAAAGTCAATTCCATACATGATTTATGTGTACTTAAAGAAATTTTTTAGAAACATATTTTCACCATTCAAAAACCATAAAACCAGATTTGGTTTGTTTAATAAATATAATTAGTGTTTAATTAAACAAAAAAAATGTGATCCCTTGTATGTAAAACATGTATTATGTACACCATTTAGAAAAAAATATCATTTGGAATTTATATAATCAGAACAGACTTGTAAAATAAAAAATGTATATATGTATAACCATATACACACAAGTTGTAAGCAAGGGTTATGCATACTAAAAACCAGATGAACTAAACCCCTACATGCATTTCATGTTTTAAGAACAACATTTAAATAAAATGACCTCCATTCAAAAATCATAAACCCAAAATGATTTTTTATACAAGGAAATCGTATATAAGTATATATATAAACAATGTTTAAAACAATCATTAAACAATTTTAACCCTTATGAGTGTTTTATACCATAAAATATCTGTTTAAAACTGATAATAATATTTTTTGAAATTTTATAATGAGTTAGGATGAAATTATATACAAATACATATAACAGTGAATCATAAAAATAGATAAAAGGGGTTTGTAAATTTGAAGGTGAAGCAAAAAAGATCCATTATCTAACTTCAAGTGAGCAACATGTTCAGCCAGGGGACATTTGTAGGTTGAGGGGAGGAAATTTGAGTAGAATTACAAGTAAAATTTGGGTTTATATAGGTTTTGTATTTATATTTTATACATCATGATTTATACATAAAATATAAAGAAAGACCTCCACATGTAAACTAATAAAAACAGGTCTAATACTCTAATTAAAACAAATCCTAGTCTAATCATTAATTATATTATTATATATATACCTATTTAAAGTTGTGGAAACATAATAGCATAAAATAAAATAATAAAAATAAGAACATAAGAGGCTTATGGGTAGAAATCACGAGATGGTCCGAATAGAGGTGGATGATCTTGAGGGAGAAGAAGAAGAAGAAGAAGAAGAAGAAGAAGAAAAGAAAATTCTTGGGCAAGCCACTAGTTTGGAACGAGGGAGAAGAATAAATGAAGAGATGGTGTGGAACATATTTGGTGGTCTAGATCACATAAGGTCTAATTAGACAGTTAAGGGTATTTCTGCAGTTTAAAAAATAGTGGGATGAGATTAAACATTGGATTGATCGGAAATACGTGATTTGACCCAGTATTTTAAAATATATATGCGACCAAGATTTATCTGTGTCCTGGTCATATGGTTCAGAAAAAGATAGATAAAATGCCATAGTTGAGGGAATTAGTGGGCCAGACTGATCAAACTATCCGAATCCCATTAGGTGAAATCGGATGGTAGAGATTCGACCCCCGCTGAAAAATCATGTCCCATATTTAAAGGATCATAGTTTCAATGCCACCATATAAGTTTTGAGCTCATAGATTCAATTAAATTAGTACTCTCTCCACCTCATTAGTACCACACCATACTGGTTCTCCAAATGGGGCCACATTATGCCCAAACTCTACCGTCGTGCCACCCCAGATTGTGGAACTACATTGGTTTACCCATGTGCCCCTATGGCGCTCACACTCCCTTATGGATAATATGTGCTGAATAAGGGGCTTAGGCTCGGCTGCCTACACCTTAGGAGGGGTGAAATATTCTTCCATTGGTTGGCTAGAGGGTTTTCCTTAAGGGTATCATATTTTTTTATAAAACACTTCTTTAAAAAAATAAAAAAAATAAACCATAGAACTTCTTTTTTAAACCAAATAAAGTAAAAAGGATGAGTTTTTCACATTTAACATCATTAAAAAATAATAGATTTAATTTTATTAGTATAAAACATGTTTTCTAATTTCTTTTGATCATTGGAAAGATAAAATACAGAAATCAACACATAAATTATAACATGCCATCACATAGAAAAAAATATAACATCTAATTAATAATAGAATTCATAGAAATGTGTTAAAAATAAAATACATAGTTTTAGTCTAACAACAATATGTATACTTCTCTTTGAATTGAATTAAACATATACACATATCCTTGTATTTTCATTAAAACTCAAAAGTCATGATTTCAAATTCATTTTATGTTTTAAAACATTAGTCTTTCAAAATATATAGATAAGTTCAATTAAAATATGTTCAACTATACTAAATTAAATCACTCAAATATTTAGACCATTTAATAATGTTTTTATTAATAAAATACTTAAAATATTCAAAATACATTAGGTAATAAAAATTCTTAAAAGTACACGAAAGTTATAAGATTTTGTAACTGTTACAAAACTAATGGTCACCTAAGGACCTAAATGGCTACCTATGGTTACACATGATTTATAAATAAAAGCACAGGGTTTTCCAAACAATATAAATAACATTGTGGTTATGGTTCTCTTCATTCCATAAATTCTCAGTATAGCCTCCATAGCTCTTCATTGTGACAGACCCGAAAGACTCTCACAATTGTCTTGGTCTATTTGTGATGTTTGGGTGTCTCCTGATGATATTGATTGGTCTCTATGTAGTTTCTCTAGGTTAGTATGGTTTTTTTGGACTTATTAAAATGTAACATTTCAGTTTTTTATTGAATAAATATTTTTGTATTTATTTTTCAAACATTGTTTCGTATAATACAAAAATTAAGAAAAGAAAAACAATTAATACTATTAAAATATTATAATTACACAACAAATATGTTTGGGATATCATAGTAAGAGGTTGTAAAACCCATCTTACAACGTAAAAGTTGGTCTCCAATTGGTCCATACATTTCATGGATAATGAACATGAATCTCTCAAGTTATCCTTTAAAAAAATACTATCATATCAATAATTTATATATTTTTTAAAATTTCATATATGATGTGGGGGAAATAAAAAATCAAATAAAATTATATTGTAAATTTCAACAAACATGAATATTATTTTAGTCAACAAAAATCTTAATAAATTATTCATATTGATCATGGAATCATTAAATAAAATTTTGACTCCCATGTGATGTAGAAAAAAGTGAAGAAAATCACAAAATTTCAGATAATTTATAATCTGTTTTATTTTCAAAATTATATCATTAATGGAAAATTTGGAACTTTTTTTATGAGAGTTTTTATTTTAAAATATATATTATGAATATGGAAATTTTTATAGTATTCATCTGTTCTAGTTCATCCCATGTGGGTATTTATGAATTTCAAAATGATGAATTTTTTATGAGTAGTACTTGTAGATATGATAATTGTTTTAGAATATGATTGAATATTTATAGAAATTATTGATTTTATAGTGGATAAAAACCAACAAATGAAATATTTTTTCATCGGATATACATCTTAGTCTATTAAGGGAGATACATAAAACATGTGTATGGGGATACAACCCTTGTATTAAAAAAGAAGGGAGAATATTATTTAACCTACAATGTTTGAGTTTGAAGAGAAATTTAATACCAATAATAACTTTTTCGGACATGTGTGAAATAGTGTAATATTTTTGAAGATTTATTCATTATCTAATAAATTCAATAGAATCAATAAAATAACCGAAAATTTTTTATATGAAAGATAATTGTTAAAAATATATAATGAAGTAGATTCTTCAATATAAGAATAAATATGATATTATAAATCAATTTAGAACTATTGAATATAAATAGAGTGAAATACATATCAACATTTAAATAATTTAGAAGTCTATATATCAATGTGAATATATGAAAAACTGAATAATGATTAATGATCAATAATTTCAAAAAAAATATTTTTAATGTTTTAAAATTGAAGGAGAACTACATAGTAAGATGAAATAATCGTGTCCATGTCATAAAACATATATATATTAAAATATTTTTTTCCTATTTTGAAATTAGAGATGATAAAATATATCATTTGTTATGTTTTTTCAGCCAAATGGATATTTTAATATAAATACATGGTGGTTGATGAATAATATCATCCTCCACTCAGTAAAGGTTATTGTAAGTTCTCTCTTCCAATCCCAATTTTTACCATGATATTACATCCAATGTGGAAGAAATACCAAAAAACTACCTTAATGTTTATCCATTAAAGGATTCAAAAATGAGGAGATATATATTATTTTTTCAAATTGTGAATTTCTTTTATGTTATTGGGGAGAAAAATTTTATTTATGGGGATCACATTTTTTAATGGAAATTTTAAAAATTTTATCAAATGAATTTAGTATGGTCTTAAATATTTCAATAATTATTGGTGAGATTGTTTATAGGAACTTTATATTCAAATCATAAAATAAATCTATTTTCCAAAAAATGTGAAAAAAGTTATTATAAAATATTTTTATCATGTTTCAACATGATTTATGAGTTGTATGTAAATAAATTTTTCTAACAACATGGTATTATTATTCTTGGAACATATTTACAATAAAAAATCACTCTTGTATCATTAATATTTATGAATGATTATATATTTCAAAATGTATTAAGTTTGAAGAATTATTTATGTTCGATGGTTTCTAACAAAATCTAAAGGTAGATATTCTTATGGTAACGAGGGATGATTATTTTTATAGATTAAATGTTTATGATTCATATAGTTTATTTCCTATGTACATATATCAAGATAAAATCCACATATAATAATATTTATAATGTATGATTAATGATGTGAAGATGATTGAAGAAGTTTTAAATAAGTTTTTAGTTATTCATATGTGTTTTGGAGTTGATGGGAATTTTTTCTATATATTGAAATGTTACCAACAAGTAAGTGTATATTTACTCAATAAATTCAATTTAGTACAAAAATAAGAAAAGAAAATGTAAAAAATCCCTTTTATAAGTAAATTTAACTCTGTTTTGGTAGAATTAAATTTGAAACATCCCTGGATACTTAGAGAAAATATTATGATACACATGGTTTAACATGATTTGGAATCTCGAAATGTCAAATTCCTATAAATACATAATTGTCCTTATGATATTTTAGAAAGGTTACTTAGGTAGATGATGTAAAATCAATAGTTGAAAAAATACACATTGTGTCCAGAAGAGTAACTATGAATATAATATCTAGAAGTTGATTGTTTGCCTTGAATATGTAAAATTAATTTTTACTGATATAAAAATGGAAGCATTGGACTAAGGTAATATGTATGGATAATTTTAGGTACATGTAAACATCATGTTATGATTTCTAAGAATATGTATGATTCTTCATATTCATAGGACATATTCATATTTATTCACATTGTAATATGTAAGCTTCATTTTTATTTTTATTGACTAAATTATATAAAAGTCCTTGGAATTTAATAGTAACTAAAGTGGGGTATATTAAGGTCTAAAAAATTAAAAAATTAGTATTACAATATGTTATCTGGGTATTTTAGAATAATGATTTCCATAAGATAAGAGTTTTTTAATTTTTGATATATTTTTTTCACACTAAATTATTTTAATTGATCAATGTATGGATAATTCATGAGATTTAATGCATTTTCACTTTAGAGAAATATTACTAAATATATATCACAAAGGTAAATCATCATTCCTATTATTAAAGAAGATATGGGTTAGAAAATAAAGAGATATTGACATCATAAAGGGTGAAAATTAGAGAGGTAATAATGGATTAATGGTTTTCATCCTAGAAAATTAAAAATTATGCAATGATGACCATATAATTTATAAATATTATTAAATTATTCTTAGGATTTTAGAAAAAAGATAAAAATTACTTTAAGTAAATATCTTGTTTCAATGTAAATTGGCAATTCAAATTCAAAATATAAGATTAGTATCTAGTAATTTGAGGGAAATATGAACAATAGTTTTGTATAGTGTATTAATTCGACTATTGAGGTTATATAGAAAAAATAAATAGAACATAAAATTTGATTCATTTAGTGTAACACACTGTATATAAAAAGAGTAAAGAAAAAAAGTCTTCATTGATCATGCATGTAAAATAATATTAAGATTAAGTGTATTAATTATTTTTCATATAATAATAACATGTGACACATGTATTGAGGATGATGGAAGTAAATATTTTTTTACACTAAAACAATATGAAAAAATAACTATATTTTTATCAAGGGAATGTCATTAATATGATAATTAGTATCCATATATCATTAAACTATAAGAAATTAAAGAATCGTCTTATGAGACTTGTTACATGAAAACATTGATAAAAATATACTAAAATGAGTTATGGATAAAACCAATTCGTTGTATCAACCATGGTGATTCTATTTATTCCTCTTTTCTTTATTTTTTCAATATCATCATATGGATTTGTACTAGTTTTGAGAAATGAAACATGTACATCGAGTTCATCATTTGTCTCCTTTACCCAATGTTTGCGATTTAACAAGTGAGATAGTAATGCTAATAATTGATTGAGGATTATTTCATAGTATATTATAAAATTTAGAATGTTGTATTATTCTATTGAATCACCTTCCCTTTTAGAAAACCAGAACCATTTCTGGGGCCATCACCCAGAAAAATAATGGGTATATTATGGTAATCTATCAGGTGAAAAATTATTTTCCATTAAAATATAGGTGTCCAAGACCAACTTTTCTAAACATTAGGGTCATGTAACAATGGAAAAGTTTTAATATTGTTTATGGTCATATAAATATCACTACTTTCAGGTAGTTTAAGGTTTTTTGGAATAATATATGTATCTAAAGGGCCTACTGATGTTTAGAATGTGACTAATTCATTTGTGGACATTTCTATTTCATCCAGTCTATTGGTAACTTAATGAGTAAAATTTTGGAAGGGTATAACCTTTGGTGTAACCATTATGGTACTCATGAATGATTCTGTGCCATATAGATGATGTATCCATTGATTATATGGTCTAGCCTTACACCTTATAGGATTCACATTGTATTATCTCTCACATATTTCTAAATGGTACATGAAAAAGGAATGAAGGTTAAAATCCCTTCTAAAATGACTGATAGATTAATACTCGAGACATAACCAATATCAAAAATGGGATTGTGCACATATCTCATTGATTGTGTAAACCAGAGGTTGATTGAATGAATGAATATGTTACTGAAATACATGGATCTAACTTAAGACAATGTAGTTGTGATGGGTGATCAGATTAGGCGAGACCATTATTTTTACAATACTCCAAGAGGTGGAGTTCTCATAATCTTTAAAACTCTTGATTGATTATTCCATATTTATTCAATTGGAATGTGGGGAAATTCATATAATATTAATTAAATGATTTATAATTCCATTAATAAAGGGAATACATTATAAAAAACAAAAATATCGGTCACCTAACTTTTCCATATATCATAAGAACCTATAGTAGGGGCCCATGTAGATGAGCGTATATAGAAGATTGATTTGGGATAATAATTAACAACAATTTATTTTGGGAATTTATCTCATCCAAAGTAAAACAACTAACATATTTTTTTTCTAGATTTTTTTTGAAATGAGAGTATTTGTAAATAGGTGTGACACATAGAAAAGATATTTGGTGAAAGGGAACATAATATATTTAAATTGTTATGTTGTCTCCCAAAGAGGGTGACTATGTGACATGGTCCCCTCTTAGAAATACTATATATATATATTTATTAATAAATTTGTAATATATATATAGGGACTAGTATGATTAATTTAATCTATGATGGATTCTAAAGAATACGAGTTATTAGTTATATAGCTTTTGAGCATTGGTTTCGGGTCATTAATAGTAATATTGGGTATAGTCTCTTAAGGACTTGCAGGGCTCTTAAATGTATCATGTTTATATTGTGGTATAACATAATAATTATTTTTCATTCATATAGTCCTAATTTTTTCCTTGGTTAAATGTTATCTTGGAATAATGGATATTATTAAGGGACATAATTAAAAATAATTTCTATTCATTTCCTCTAAGATAATATTAAAAACAACCTTAAATTGGATGATTGGAAAACCTCAGTGTGGGTTTCTTGAACTCTAAAATTTTGGGTTTCTCTTTCTATATGAGTGATTCTGGGGTGGGGGTATATATGTATCATAATATATACACTTATACAATTATCTTAGACACCCATCTCTCTTAAAAAAGGAACATAACAATTGAATAGGGAATCTTGGGTTTCATATAAATGAGAATAAATGTGTTTTCATAATGATATAGTTGAATTGGTTACATTACCTGGATGATTAACATGATATGAAAAATATAAAATAGAAAAAAGAATGAAATAATGGATCCCAATTATTCCCAGCTCCAAAAAAAATCAATGATCATATGAAAATATTGTATCACCCCAGGTAAATAAAGAGTTTGACATTTTCACATTTATCGATATTTTTTAATAAAATATTAATATGACTTTAAAGGGGGCGCTATGCTCGATGGCGTACCCAACACACAACAATGAGTTTCTTGGGAATCTTACATTGCACTCTAGTAATAAAATAATATTATTTTAAATAGTAGTTAACGCCTAGCCATTGTAATGGCGGGAATGAACAGAACTAACTACAAAATGATTATATATGTTTGTCAAATATTTTTACTTTATACAATAAATGTTAGAGGATTAAAAATGCAAATGAATCCAATTTTAAGCGTAAACATTCTAATATTCTTTAAAAGGTCGATTAACTGCCTTTTGATGGAGAACCACTTTTAAATCCACTTTTTGACAATTTTATGTGTTATATTTGACAAAATAAAATTCTTCTTTAGAATCGGGACATCAAAATTTACTTTGTGTAAATTTTTGGTATTTTTCCGAAAAAGTTCAATTTTTAATGAATAGTGAAAAATGTTGTATTTTAATTCAAAACATATTTTATTCTAATTTATTTATATGATTAGATTATCATTTGAAATGGTTTTAAAGTGAAATTAGAATATATTTTTACCATTTAATCAAATATTGGTCGTTAGAATTAATTTCACTTTGAAATCGGACTTAAACTAGTGTCAATCTTTTGATACATTTTGTTTCATAAAAACACGCTATTTGTATTGACAATGGGAATTAGTTATTAAATTAATTAAGGAAACTTATATGTTTTGAATTTTGTAAAATAGAAATCATTTTTGTATTCGGAATATCAAATATAGCATAGGGTGAACATTTGGTAATTTTCTGAAAAACATCAATTTTTGATGAATTGTGAAACCACTAAGTGGTACTTATAAAAACTGATTTTCCGTTTAAATGAAATTTTGCCATACTTGTGTTTTGAATTTCAAAAATCCGACATACATGGTTTTCATTAAGAAGTAAAATGTGGTTCAATGGGATTAAAATAATTTTTTGGTGAATAGTAACTTATTAAGTTTTTAATCGCGATTAGAGGTAATTAGTGTAGTTTAAGGTAAGAATAATGTTTTAATAAACTGAAATGACCTAGACACATGTCCTACCCTCATTGGATTTGTCATGGACTACCAATAAAATACATGGGTCAACTTGGGGAACCCATGGAGCCACTTTGGTTGGAAAATGACATAAATACCTTTTTATTTAATGTTAAAGTAAAAATGACACAAACATGAGATGTTTTACTAAAACAATTTTTACATGGTGTTATAAAAGTCAGATTTTTGACTATAAATAGTCATTGTAAAGATAAAAATATTTCCTACATCATAGTATTTGTTTTATAATTTTTAGACATTAAATAAATTAAATTATTTATGATATCATGATGATGCAGCGATGACCTCATTATTTAACGATTTAAATAAAATTGAATGATAATGTAATATCTAAGACCTACACATGTCCAAAACCTATTGGATGTGAGGATTTAGAAGCCTTATCACCATATCCTCGAAACACATCAATGTGGGACCATTAAAATCCGAAACTCATTCTAAAATAAATTAACATTTCATTACTTTCCAAGAGTGCCCCACCTCTCCTCTTATAAAAGGCCCCCACCTCTACCTCCTTACCCACACCATTCAAGCCTTTGGATCGGCCAACACCTGCCCATTTCATCTCTAGACATCCCTCTCTAACTCCTTGAAGCCTCACTTTGGGCAGAATTCTTTTCCAAGGAAGCCTTTGTGCTCAAATCAAAGGAAGTTACCCGATTTAAAGGTAATGTCTTCACTTGTGTCCTTTTGTTTTATTTTGCTTCTCCAAACCCCTAAACTATATTTATTCATTTATTTTGTAACAAATACAGTATATTAAATATACTATGATGTTTGTATAAGAATTATTTGAGCTACACTTACAAAAACCTACATCTAATGGTTAAAGAACATACAGTTTCCGTGGATGGCGAATTTCTGCCTCCCGAAACGATGATTGTTCAACATTCTATTAACACCTTAAAAGGTGGCCATTAATATGTAACTATATTTATATATGATATATAATATGTTTATTTTTTTCTTAAGCTTATGTATTTTTCATTTATGGCATACCTTTATTGTTTCCATTATGGGTAAACGCGATATCTTCATTTTAGGAAGTGCGGACTACCACCCCCTCAAAGTGATTTGATTCGTTAATGCCATATGTGGGACGTATAAAGGATAGAATTAATGGTATTACATATTTTATCCTACTGGAATTATAATATACCTTTATATCTTTATTATTTCATTCAATTGAATACAAAAAAAATGAAAGTAGCGTTCATGCGTACGTACGGCTTACCGTCTCCATGAATGGTACATTTCATTTCTTATCTCCAAATGTTATGTACTATTATAAGTACATATATATAATGGATATATATGTAATATATTACATCTAAATGATGGGTATCATTCTGTAATTATAATATATATATCTCTCATTTTGTTTTAATTCCATTAATATGTCAAAAAAATGAAAGTAGCATTCATGCGTACGTACGACCTACCATCTCCATGAACGGTGCATTTAATTTTTTATCTCCAAATGCTATGGAATAGCATAAAACGAATATATACTGGATATATATGATATTTAAAACATAAATACTATTCTGGAGATTATGTACCTATAACTACATGGAAAATTCATTTCCAACAAGGTCAATTTTTACTCATGTACTGAACATCGAAAAAAACGCCTGATACGAACTCACTTTAGTAACCAGTTATTATAAAATTATATTATGTAATATGAACTGAATAATAATATTTAAAGGAGGTCCTTAAGAAATTATAAATTGACCAAATTTTATTATTCAGGAGATTAAATAACGACCGAGTCATGTCGGACATGAGGTAAGGGATCCTACTCCTCTCTTTCTTTTTAAGTACACTCTTTTATGTCATTCCTTTTAAGATCATCTTTCTTATGATTGGGATGTTATTTTATATTAATCCTAATGTAATTATTATGTTCATATTATGAGAGACCCTATTTTCTGTCAACAATCCATTTTGGAAGTTTTGAGTGGCGCCGTTAGGCTGCCGAATTTTCGTAAGGTATCCTACTTATCTCTTTCTTTTTAAGTACTCTCCTTCATGTCACTTCTTTTAAGCTTCTCTTTGTTATGTTGGGGGATGTACTTTTATATTCATATTTCTGTAAAATTTATGTTAATATGATGAGATACCCTATTTGATCTCATCAAACCATTTTTGTAAGTTTTAAGTGGCGCCGTTAGGCTGCCGAGTTTTCGCAAGGAATTTTTCATCTCACTTGTATTCAAGTGAGATTTATGCTACATTTGCCACAATTTCCTTTTATTGGTGTATTTAATTCCCATTATTATACTCTTTGTGTAATATAATTTCATTTATGGGTACTTACATATTCATTTTATGACCCTTCTTCAATGGGGTGTACGTTTCGAAAGCTACCCAAGTCGGTAAGGGAACCTTTCACCATCCTCTTTTTAAAAGACTTATTTTGTTATGTATTTTAATTGACATACTATTATGTTGGGATATGTTCTTCAATATCCTTATTAATTTAAATTTTGTGTCCAAGTGATGAGATACCCTTTTTATCTCTCATCAACTCATTTTATAAGTTTTAAAGTGACACCGTTAGGCTGTCGAATTCATGTAAGGGAACTTCTTTACCCACTTTCAATTCATTGGGTTAAAACTCTAATTATTGATTTTATTATGAAAATATTATGTGTGGAATCTCTATGTTGTAGTTTCCACAAACCTTTGTGTGGATATACTATTTCGACACATAATCATCTCATTGATAGATTCATATGTCATTTAGACGGACTTGTATCGGAAATCATAACTCAATATCATTTCATTGAGTTAAATATCTATGTCATTGGTTTTGTTTTTTCCATGATTATGTGTGAATGGACTCCTATTGTTTAACAATTAATATCCACTTATATTTTGTGTATTCTTATTTGTCACACATAATCATATAATTGATTTATCCTTAAACTAAGTATACCGACTTTGTAAGGGCCTTCGTCTCAATCTCCTTTCATTGAGGCATATTTAATTTTACACACAACTTTCTTTTATACGGTGTATAAACCCATTTGACTTTTAATTTTATTCAAAAGGAATATTTTTTATATGAAGCGTTTTACTAAATGACAAAAAGGAATGTTTATTTTAACGTACTCGGCGATAATGACCTTTTCCGCCGCCGTGAGTATTATTTGGTCTTTGGATTCCTCAACAAGCCGTAATGTTTTTTAAAATGAAATAAATACCATATACTCTTTTATGTATGTTGGTATTGAAAATGGTTTCTATTAAGGATTTGTTTTGTCGATATATTTAAGTGATATATTGTGATCGAAATGTGGAAATGTTTTCCTTCCATTATATTTGTTTAATGTCTTATGATTTTATAATGGTACTTGGACATTATGACGGGTGGTGCCGTGAATACCAGGACGAGTGGTTACGTTATAACCTCCAATGCATAGGGTATGGAAGTCGGACATATGGATATTCCATTAAGTATGTGTGGAAGTCGGCCGTATGGATATTCCATTAAGTATGTGTGGAAGTCGACCGTATGGTTATTCCACTTAAGTATGTTTATGTCCCAAGTTACCTTTATATGTTATGTGATCTTTATATGGTTTTTATGGTAATATTTTGGTTACAGAAGGGTAAGTAACAGACTTTTATTCAGTGAAGAGTTTTTACTACTTCGAAAAGGTGAAAAGTATTACTTTGATAAAGTATACATGGTTTACTTGTTGTTTTAAAAAACTAACAGTTTTCATTCTTTGTGTATCTTTTACTGAGCTTTTTTATGCTCATCCCAGGTTTTTGAAATGTTTTTCACAGGACTTAAACGTGTAATAGGGTCAAGGATGGGATCAAGGGAAAGTCATGCTACCTAAAACATGTAACTAGACATGTTTCTTTTTAAGATTTTTTATTTTATTGAAACTTAGTAGAAGTTTCTACTTTCTAATCTTTTGAGATATAATAGTTATTTCCTAATTCTATAAAACTCTAAACCTAAAAAGATCCTCAATGTGAATTATTCATTTAATTCAGTATTAAGTAAGGTTTAAGGATGGGGTCTTATAGTTGGTATCAAAGGTCGGTTTAGATAACTTTAGAGGTTAGGGTATCCTCTAAGCATAAGTGACATTACCATAATGGTTAGGATTTTAGAAAGAGTCCTAGTTTTAGATAAAGTGAATGAGTAAGTATATATTTGTTTTTATCTTCCTCATTAGTACATGATTGTTTTTTTTGATATACTCACACTGACATTTCTGTTTTCATTGAATGGATGGATCTAGCAGGAACCAAAGAGACAACAGGTTTGAAGGAAACTGTGGTGGTTCTCTGATTAAGATACTAGACAAAATGGGGGATTCAATGAGGAAACTTGTGGTTGTTCAAAACCAACTATCAAGGAGTCATGATCAACCACTTGAACCTTGGTATGTTCTGTAATGCATCATGTACGAGATGAACAATCGATGTGGAAGTTCATGTAATAATTATAATGGTAACCATTAGAGTTTATATGATCCTTACTTTTGAGGTAATTATCAGTTATTATATGATATGCTGGAAAATGTAAGGCATGAGATAAACATGAGGTTAAAATATGTTGTGATCATTTTTGAAGATTTTATCTCGTTTTGTGGAATGTTTTAAAATTATATTGTTTTGGAAAAAGGACAACACGCAGACCGTGTGACAAACCGTCGCGTCGGACAAAGCTGCGAGAATCGAACCCACAACCAAAGTGCGACTGGTATTTATCCCCTACCACTAGACTACGTGAAGTCCCTGGTTAGTTTGAATAATTATTTTTAGTTAGATGATTTTAGGAATCAAGAGCGAGTTTATTTTGAGTTATCTATTGAAATGATTAACCTATCATGGAGGATATGTGATTAGGTTAATTACTTTTCAATACGAGAATTTAAGAGTAATTGATGTTATTTGGAGATAAGTGTTAATTTGTACCTTGGAAGACTATGCGACTAAATCCTTCAAATATTTGGGTTTCAATATTAGTTTGGTTTACTTTGAAGTATTTTATGGACAATTTGTTTATTGAATGGTCTTTGCTGAACTTTGGGTATTTTTTGATAAATTTTGGAGATTAAGAATAGATTTGTTTTTTTTTAAAAAAGGATTATCCTTTTTGGGTATTATCTGATATTGTACTAACCTTTTTGGTTTTGGTTTTGGTTAAGGACTAAAGATATGGGAAGTATATAGTTCTCTTTTGTGGATTAGGTGATTCTCTAAAAGTTGATTATAGTACTCTTAATATGAATAAGTCTTCCTAAATACTTGTGTTTTTGGAAAATTATGAGTTTGTGTAAGAAATCTTGTAAAAGTTGAAAGTCAACATGACAAGTAAGTATGTTTCCTTAAGATTAAAAATAAATTTCTCAATGAAAAGTAAATTAAAACAAAAGTGTTGTCTGTTAACTTTTCTTACTGGGGAATCAAATACCATTTAACCCATCACAAGTTTGTGATTCTCTTATGGTTAACTTTCTCCTAGACATGTTTACTATCACTCTCCATCAGAACATGAACCTTTGTTTTTTTCCTCCATGTCCATATTTCAATACTTGGAATCCTAGTATGGGTTATCTCGGGTGACCTTTGTACTTATATTTCTTTATTTTAAAGTGATTTTTTACTGACTCTTGTTCCGATGTGGGATTTTCAATGAAGTTTTCAAGCCCAATTTTAAAATTGCGAGGACGCAATTCCCAAAAGGGGGGAAGGATGTAACACCCCAGGTAAATAAGGAGTATGACATTTTCACATTTATCCATATTTGTGAATAAAATATTCATATTACTTTAAAGGGGACGCTATGCTCGATGGCGTACCCAACACGCAACAACGAGTTTCTTGGGAATCTTATGTTGCACTCTAGTAATAAAATAATATTATTTTAAATAGTAGTTAACGCCTAGCCGTTGTAATGGCGTCAATGAACAGAACTAACTACAAAATGATTATATATGTTTGTCAAATATATTTACTTTTTACAATAAATGTTAGAGGATTAAAAATGCAAATGAATCCAATTTTAAGCGTAAACATTCTAATATTCTTTAAAAGGTCGATTAACCGCCTTTTGATGGAGAACCACTTTTAAATCCACTTTTTGACAATTTTATGTTTTTTATTTGACAAAATAAAAATCTTCTTTAGAATCGGGACATCAAAATTTACTTTGTGTAAATTTTTGGTATTTTTCCGAAAAAGTTCAATTTTTAATGAATAGTGAAAAATGTTTTATTTTAATTCAAAACCACTTTTAATATAATTTATTTATATGATTATATTATCTTTTGAATTGGTTTTAAAGTAAAATTAGAATATATTTTTACCATTTAATCCAATAGTGGTCATTGGAATTAATTTCACTTTGAAATCGGACTTAAACTAGTGTCAATCTTTTGATACATTTTGTTACAAAAAACACACTATTTGTTTTGACAGCGAGAATTAATTATTAAATTAATTAATGAAAATTATATGTTTTGAATTTCTTAAAATAGAAATTATTTTTGAATTCTGATTATCAAATATAGCTTAGGGTGAACTTTTGGTAATTTTCTGAAAAACTTCAATTTTTGATGAATAGTGAAACCACTAAGTGGTACTTATAAAAACAGATTTTCCGTTTAAATGAAAATTTTCCATATTGGGTTTTTTAATTTCAAAAATCCTACATACATGGTTGTCATTAAGAAGTAAAATGTGGTTCAATGAGATTAAAATAATTTTTTTGGTGAATAGTAACTTATTAAGTATTTAATCGTGATTAGAGGTAATTAGTGTAGTTTAAGGTAAGAATAATGTTTTAATAAAATGAAATGACCTAGACACATGTCCTACCCTCATTTTATGTGTCATTTCCGACCAATATAATCCATGGGTCAACTTGGGGACCCCATGGAGCCACTTTGGTTGGAAAATGACATAAATACCTTTTTATTTAATGTTAAAGTAAAACTGACACAAACATGAGATGTTTTACTAAAAAAATTTTTACATGGTGTTATACAAGTCAGATTTTTGACTATAAAAAGTCATTGGAAATATAAAAATATTTCATACATCATAGTATTTGTTTTATAATTTTTAGACATTAAATAAATTAAATTATTTATGACATCATGATGATGCAGCAATGACCTCATTATTTAACGATTTAAATAAAATTAAAAGATAATGTAATACCTAAGATCTAAACATGTCCAAAACCTATTGGATGGGTGGATTTAGAACCCTTATCAAATTTTCCTAGAAAAAAATCAATGTGGGACCATTAAAATCCGAAACTCATTCTAAAATAAATTAACATTTCTTTACTTTCCAAGAGTGCCCCTCCTCTCCTCTTATAAAAGGCCCCCACCTCTACCTCCTTACCCACACCTCTCAAGCCTTTGTCTCGGCCAAACCCTGACCATTTCATCTATCCACATCCCTCTCTAACTACTTGAAGCCTCACTTTGGTCAGAATCCTTTCCGAGGAAGCCTTTGATTTCAAATCAAAGGAAGTTACCCGACTTAAAGGTAATGTCTTCACTTGTGTCCTTTTGTTTTATTTTGCTTCTCCAACCCCCTAAACTCTTTTTATTAATATATTTTGTAACAAATCCAGTATCATAAATATACTAGGATGTTTTTATAAGAAGTATTCGAGCTACACTTACACACACCTACATCTAATGGTTAAAGAACATACTGTTTCCGTGGATGGCGAATTTCTGCCTCCCGAAACGATGATTGTTCAACATTCTTTTAACACCTTCAAAGGTGGACATTAAGATGTCACTATATTTATATATGATATATAATATGTTTATGTTTCCTTAATCATCTTTATTTTTCATTTATGGCATACATTTATGGTTTCCATTATGGGTAAACGCGATATCTTCATTTTAGGAAGTGCGGACTACCGCCCCCTCAAAGTGATTTGATTCATTAATGCCATATGTGGGACGTATAAAGGATAGAATTAATGGTATTACATATTTTATCCTACTCGAATTATAATATACCTATATATATTTATTATTTCATTAAATTGAATACAAAAAAAAAGAAATGAAAGTAGCGTTCATTGGTACGTACGGCTTACCGTCTCCATGAACGGTACATTTCATTTCTTATCTCCAAATGTTATGTAATATTATAAGTACATATATATAATGGATATATATGTAATATATTACATCTAAATTATGGGTATCATTCTGTAATTATAATATATATATCTCTCATTTTGTTATAATTCCATTAATATGTCAAAAAAATGAAAGTAGCGTTCATGCGTACGTACGACCTACCGTCTCCATGAACGGTGTTTTTAAATTTTTTATCTCCAAATGCTATGGAATAGTATAAAAATAATATATACTGGATATATATGATATTTAAAACATAAATACTATTGTGGAAATGATTTACCTATAACTACATGGAAAATTCTTTTCCAACAAGGTCAATTTTTACTCATGTACTGAACATCGACAAAAACATCTGATACGAACTCACTTTATTAACCAATTATTATAACATTATAATATGTGATATGAACTGAATAATAATATTTAAAGGAGGTCCTTAAGAAATTATAAATTTAGCAAATTTTATTATTCAGGATATTAAAGAACGACCGAGTCATGTCGGACATGAGGTAAGGGATCCTACTCCTCTCTTTCTTTTTAAGTACACTCTTTTATGTCATTCCTTTTATGCACATATTACTTATGATTTGGATGTTATTTTATATTAATCCTACTTTACTTATTATGTTAATATTATGAGAGACCCTATTTTCTCTTATCAATCCATTTTGGAAGTTTTGAGTGGCGCCGTTATGTAACGACCCGAAATTTTGAATAATCCTGTTTCCTAATTTTATGTGTTATTTTATTTTATTTTTATACTCAACAAAAATGTTTCACTTGATAACATGAGTATAATTAAAATGAGATTGTTGGGTTTTGACTGTTATATGACCATTGGTCAATATGACCTATGTATACTAAACGTTTCAATTATTGTCTCTAAATACAAGTAATCTTGGTTAATTATTATAGAAAGAAGATTCGATGGCCTCACCCAGTAGTCTTGGACCGATCGAAGCCCATATAACAGAACTTGGGAAGGAGTTAGAACCACTGGGCTTTGCTCTGGACCAAACCCAAGACGAACTTCATCGTGTGAAGCTAGAACGGAATCACCTTTGCGAGAAGTTCAAACTGATAGAAATTACTACTCGTGCGATGTTAGCCGAGCCTCCCTCAGATTCTCTCACCTTATCACACCTTACACTTAGGTCCTATGCTGGTGTGATAAGGGGCTATGTAAGGAGACCGTAACTGCCTTGTGTAATCCTTTTTTTTAAATAAAAATTGGTATTTCTTCTTATGATGAAGTTTATAAATTTTCAAATGACCGGATAAATATAGTATGCATATTTTTGATGAATTTTAGAAAAATGATATTTTAAAAATGTTTATGTAAACCTTAAATAATTAAAAATGTGTAATGATATTCAAAAAATGGTCTTCTACAATTATGCTCAGTACGAAATTTAGAGTCTAATAAGATCAACTTATTTTTTGATGAATAGTAAATTATGAATAGTGATTTTTTGATTAGGATTAGTAATGTGTCCAAATGGATTAGTAATATCACTTAAAGAAAGTATTAATATAATCTAGACACCTTGATTAAGTAATGTGATTCAATAAAATGGTTAAATAACAATTTCATAAATTATTATTCAAGTATTAGTTTTTTCGAGTGAATAGTGTTTTTTAATTAAAAATTAAATTAAAAATATTTAAAAAATTATTTTTATAAAACAGATTTCATTTTTGAACTCAGAGCACCGATATTATGTTATGGTAATTTTTGGGGTTTTTTCTGAAAAAATGAATTTTCGGTGAATAGTGTATTTATTTAAATAATAAATTAAAAATATTTAGAAAATTATTTTTATAAAATGGAGTTCATTTTTGAAATCAGAGCATTGATATTTGGTTAAGGTGAAATATTGGGATTATTCTGAGAAAGTTGAATTTTCGATGAATAGTGATAATACTGTTTTTAAGTTACGGGTGTTTAATGACATCATTAAATGATGTATTAAGTATGTAATCAATATGGTCGACTTATTAATAGTAAGATAAGGTATGAGGTGTCCTAGGTGGCCAATACCATGGGCACATACCATGGGAAAGCCCATGGTTTTTCCAAAACCACTAATGAGGTGTCCCTTGGCCATTAATGCCTTGTCCCCTCACTTTCCCAATAAATACCAAGCCATCCTCTCATCCATTCGACTCCCCACTCTCCCCTAACGATTTTCGGGTCTCATTACTTCCCAAAGAGTCATCCCAAGGTGCCCCCAAGCCCTCAAGGTCCCAACCTTTGAGTTTTAAGAGTTACATTTTAAGGTAAGGGATCTGACCTCTCTCTTTCATTTCAAGTAATCTCTTTTATGTCATTCCATTTATGATCCATGTTCTTATATTGGAGGATGTTCTTTTATACTCCTCTTACTTCCCTTTTCATGTTAATATAAAGAGAGATCCCCTCTTACTCTCATTATTTCGTTTTTTGATGTTTTAAGTGGCGTCGTTTGGCTGCCGAAATTTTTGTAACGGATTCTTTCTCCCTTCTCATTTTTCAAGATCTATTTTCATGTAAAGTATTTCAAGTTCCTTTTTATTATTTTGGGGTATGATCTCTAAATTTATCATACTTATCTTTTATGATCATATGATGAGAGACCCCATTTGATCTCTTTAATTCAGTATTTTGAAGTTTTAAGTGGCGCCGTTAGGATGTCGAATTTTTAAGTGGTTCTTTCACCTTTCTCCTTTTTCAAAGTTCTAATTCCATGCCAAGTCTTGAAAGTTCCTTTTTATTATTTTGGGGTATGATATATACATCTATCATACTGATCTTTTATGTTCATATGGTGAGAGACCCTATTTGATCTCATCAATTCATTTTTGTTGAAGTTTAAGTGGCGCCGTCAGGCTGCCGAATTTCTAAGGGGTTCTTTCACCCTTCTCGTTTTCAAGATATACTTTCATGTAAAGTCTTTCATGTTCCTTTTTATTATGTTGGGGAATGATCTCTACATCTATCATACTCATATTTTATGTTCATATGATGATAGACCCTATTTTATCTCATCAATTCATTTTTTTTGAAGTTTAAGTGGCGCTGTTAGGCTGCCGAATTTCTAAGGGGTTCTTTCACCCTTCTCGTTTTCAAGATCTACTTTCATGTCAAGTCTTTCAGGTTCCTTTTTATTATGTTGTGGTATGATCTCTATATCTATCATACTTATCATGTATGTTCATATGATGAGAGACCCTATTTGATCTCTTCAATCCATTTTTGGAAGTTTTAAGTGACGCCGTTAGGCTGCCGAATTCTCATAAGAGAAATCTTATTTTTGTTTTCTTTTCAAGTTCTTCGTTTCATATGGTATATCATTAAAATTTCATTACCATGTTCTTAGATACTATATATTATGTTCCCCTATTGTTTTATGTATCATTTTTGAGTGGGTGACCCATGTCCCCTCTCTTTTCAATGTTTTCTAAAACCATGTATCGTAGACGTTATGCTGCATAGTTTTCGTCTCAAAATGCCTCCCTCTTTATCTCAAAATTATTTTATGTTATTAAGTGAATACTAAAAGCCCTTATTTATACAGTGGTATTCACATATATATCAAAATGTTCTATTTTAAATTCTGGGATTTACATACATGAAACCCTCTTTCACTTTTCTGTGGGTTTAAAGTGACATAAAGATCATGTCTTTAAAGCAGTTTTTAAAACGTTATGATTATGAAATGAAACCAATTTCTTTCTGGGTTTTTTATGAAATTATTGATGATGATATATGTGTCCCACATAATAATAAAGACATTCCAAGGGTGCACCCAGATAGAGCTCCAATGCATTGGGTAAAGACTTAATCTATAGAGATGACTTTTTAGACTGATACCTTGGTGAATAACCTTGGTAATTTTTAAGGACACCTTGGGGATGAACCTTGGTGAAACGAAATGATTGTCAATATTAAATGTTGTAGCCACATCTTCAAGTTATGAAAAATGTTATTTTTATTATGATATGCCTCATGATTTCTTTCTCATGCCTTAAAGTTCTTTTCATGACTTTATTGATGTATCTCAAGTTCATATGTAAAATGTTTCACTTGTTTCCCTTACCGGGCCTTCTTCTCACCCTTTCTTTTGACGTATTTCCCCAGGTTATGAGATGCAGTAATGAACCTAGGATGAACGTAAGGAGAATCCATTAAAGTGTTTAAAAATAATGTTATATGTTGTTTTCATGTATTATCTTCCTGGTTTCGGAGACACTAAACCTTAAAGATCCTCAGTTTTTTGAAATGTAATGAAAGTTTATGTTATAAAAAGGCGGGATGCTATAGTTGGTATCAAAGAATGGTTTAGTTATTTGTGTAAATTAGGATATGAATACTCTAGGACGAACCCTATAGAAAAGTTTAAATATAGGAAATATTCTTGGTATTATGGTGAGTATTGAGTAAGGGGTTGCCAAGCAAATACATCCCTGTCTGGATACGAGCTGGTAGAGGTGGATCTAGCATAGATGTAAATAGGGGTAAAACCTGAAAACACCGCTTTGAGCTAGACTCGAACAGGAACTGGTACACGACAACTAGCCTTGCTGAACTCTTGGTTACTACACTCCCGGGGGATATGCTTTGGAAAATTCATAAGCTTAGTATGAACCATTGTTAAAGGAACAAAGATAAAATAAAATAAAGATTCACATAAGAATATATGATCATGGATAACCTAGATGGGAACCTAGGGGATCACAAGTTAGGGTATACTTTTCTTTTACAAGTTATCATTATATGATTTCAGTTCCTTTTCATGATTATTGGCTAAGTACTTAAGCCCCTAATTATGCTTTATCTTCTTAGTTAATGGTGGGAAATGGAAGAACATGTCCCAACAATCAATGTGATAAGAAATGCGACCATTGCCGTATTAATATGACAAAGATAATTAGGGGATTAAAATATGATTATTATTTTGGAAGATTTTCACTATTTTGGGGACCCTATATGATTGAGGTAAATAGATTACTACGGTATTTTCATTGAGGAGTAATGTTTAATTATATTTTGAAGAATCAATGAATTTAAGGTGTACTTATAGTAATTTAGGTTACTTATGGGAATGATTAACCTATCTTGAGTAAAATATGTTTAGGTTAGCTACTTTTGTTATTAGATGTTAGGAGTGCTTGATGTTGTTTGGAGATGAACAATGAAGTTTATTTTGGAAGACTATGGTATCAAATCCTTCTTGTATTTGGGTTTCAATCTAAGTTTGGTTTATTTTGAGGAATTTTAAGGACCGTTATTTATGGAATGGACTATGATGAAATTTGGGTAGTACCATTGAAGATTTTAAATTAGTTTCCATTCCTATGGGATTATTTCTTTTTGAAGAGTTGTTTTACCTTACCCTTTCTGTTTTTGGGATAATGTTTAAAGATAGAAGAAATAGATATTTAATCTTTTTTGAATTAAGTGATTCCCTAGAAGATGATTCTTGTGTTTTGATGTGACCAAGTAGTTTTTAATGCTTATAGTTTGGAGAAAAGATTAGTTTTGGGTAGAAACTTATTAAAGGATGAAACTCTAAATGAAGATAAGTATATTTTCTTATGTTTTTGTTTTATGTTGTAAATGAATTCCTCAAAATTATGAAAAGGAACGTAAAACAAAAATGTTGTTGGTTTACATTTCCTACTGGGTAATCAAAGACCGTTTACACACATCATAATTTTGGGATTTTCTTATGGTTAACTTTCTCCTAATCATGTTCTCTATCACTCTCCCTCAGAACTTGACACTTTGCTTTTCTTCCATGTCCATGTTTTCCTATAGGGAATCCTAGTGTGGGTTAACTCGGGTAACCTTTGTACTTCCCTTTCTTTCTTTTAAAGTAATAGTTTTACTAACTCCTTTTCCGATGTGGGACATTCAATGAAATTTCAAAACCCAATTTTAAAAAAATTGCGAGGACGCAATTTCTTAAGGGGGGAAGATTGTAATGACCTGAAATTTTGAATAAATCGTGTTTCTTAATTTTATGTGTTATTTTATTTTATTTTTATACTCAACAAAAATGTTTCATTTGATAACATGAGTATAATTAAAATGAGACCGTTGGGTTTTGACTATTATATGACCATTGGTCAATAGGAAAAATGAAAACTAAACATTTCAATTATTGTCTCTAAATACAAGTAATCTTGGTTAATTATTATAGAAAGAAGATTTGATGGCCTCACCCAGTAGTCTTGGACTGATCGAAGCCCATCTAACAGAACTTGGGAAGGAGGTAGCACCACTGGGCTTTGCACTGGACCAAACCCAAGCTGAACTTCATCGTGTGAAGCTATAACATAATCGCCCTTGCGAGAAGTTAAAAATGATAGAAATTATTACTCGTGCGATGTTAGCCGAGCCTCCCTCAGATTTTCTCACCTTAGCACACCTTACACTTAGGTCCTTTGGTGGTGTGATAAGGGGCTATGTAAGGAGACCATAACTACCTTGTGTAATCCTTTGTTTTAAATAATAATTGGGATTTCTTCTTATGATGAAGTTTATGAATTTTCAAATGGTCGGATAAATATAGTATGCATATTTTTGATGAATTTTAGAAAAAACATATTTTAAAAATGTTTATGTAAACCTTAAATAATTAAAAATGTGTAATGATATTCAAAAAATGGTCTTATACAATTATGCTCAGTACGAAATTTAGAGTCTAATAAGATCAACTTAATTTTTGATGAATAGTTTATTATGAATAGTGATTTTATGATTAGGATTAGTAATGTGTCCAAATGGATTTGTAATCTCACTTAAAGAAAGTATTAATATAATCTAGACACCTTGATTAAGTAATGTGACTCAATAAAATGGTTAAATAACGATTTCATAAATTATTATTCAAGTATTAGTTTTTTCGAGTGAATAATGTTTTTTAATTAAAAATTAAATTAAAAATATTAATTTTTTTTTTATAAAATGGATTTCATTTTTGAACTCAGAGCACCGATATTATGTTATGGTAATTTTTGGGGTTTTTTTTGAAAAAATGAATTTTTAGTGAATAGTGTATTTATTTAAAAAATAAATTAAAAATATTTAGAAAAATATTTTTATAAAATGGAGTTAATTTTTGAAATCAGAGCATTGATATTTGGTTAAGGTGAAATATTGGGATTATTATGAGAAAGTTGAATTTTCGATGAATAGTGAAAATATAGTTTTTAAGTTACGGGTGATTAATGACATCATTAAATGATGTATTAAGTATGTAATCAATATGGTAGACTAATGAATAGTAAGATAAGGTATGAGGTGTCCCAAGTGGCCAATAACATGTGAAAATAGAGTGGGAAAGCCCATGGTTTTGCCAAAATCACTAATGAGGTGTCCCTTGGCCATTAATGCCTTGTCCCCTCACTTTCCCTATAAATACCAAGCCATCCTCTCATCCATTCGACTCCCCACACTCCCCCAATGATGTTCTGGTCTCATTACCTCCCAAGGAGTTCTCCCAAGGTGCCCCCATTCCCTCAAGGTCACAACCTTTGAGTTTTAAGAGTTACGTTTTAAGGTAAGGGATCCGACCTCTCTCTTTCTTTTCAAGTAATCTCTTTTATGTCATTCCTTTTATGCTCCATGTTCTTATGTTGGAGGATATTCTTTTATACTCATATTACATCCCTTTTCATGTTAATATAATGATAGATCCCCTCTTACTCTCATTATTTCATTTTATGAAGTTTTAAGTGGAACTGTTAGGCTGCCGAAAGTTTTATAACAGATTCTTTCTCCCTTCTCGTTTTTCAAGATCTATTTTCATGTAAAGTATTTCAAGTTCCTTTTTATTATTGTGGGGTATGATCTCTAAATTAATCATACTGGTATTTTATGATCATATTATGAGAGACCCCATTTGATCTCTTTAATTCAGTATTTTGAAGGTTTAAGTGGCGCCGTTAGGCTGCCGAATTTTTAAGTGGTTCTTTCACCTTTCTCCTTTTTCAAAGTTCTAATTCCATGTCAAGTCTTGAAAGTTCCTTTTTATTATTTTGGGGTATGATATCTAAATCTATCATACTGATATTTTATGTTCATATGGTGAGAGACCCTATTTGATCTCATTAATTCATTTTTTTTGAAGTTTAAGTGGCGATGTTAGGCTGTCGAATTTCTAAGGGGTTCTTTCACCCTTCTCGTTTTCAAGATATACTTTCATGTCAAGTCTTTCAAGTTCCTTTTTATTATGTTGGGGTATGATCTATATATCTACCATAATGATCTTTTATGTTCATATGATGAGAGACCTTATTTGATCTCATCAATTCATTTTTGTTGAAGTTTAAGTGGCGCTGTTAGGCTGCCGAATTTCTAAGGGGTTCTTTCACCCTTCTCGTTTTCAAGATCTACTTTCATGTCAAGTATTTTAGGTTCCTTTTTATTATGTTGGCGTATGATATCCATATCTATCATACTTATCATTTATGTTCATATAATGAGAGACCCTATTTGATCTCTTCAATCCATTTTTGGAAGTTTTAAGTGACGCCGTTAGGCTGCCGAATTCTCATAAGAGAAATCATATTTTTGTCTTCCTTTCAAGTTCTTCGTTTCATATGGTATATCATTAAAATTTAATTACCATGTTCTTAAATGATATAGATTCTATTAACCTACTTTTTTATGTATCATTTTTGAGTGGGTGACCCATTTCCCCTCTCTTTTCAATGTTTTCTAAAACCATGTATCGTAGACGTTATGCTGCATAGTTTTCGTCTCAAAATGCCTACCTCTTTATCTCAAAATTATTTTATGTTATTAAGTGAATACTCAAAGCCCTTATTTATACCAGGGTATTCACATATATATCAAAATTTTCTATTTTAAATTTTGGGATTTACATACATGAAACCCGCTTTCCCTTTTCTGTTGGTTTAAAGTGACATAAAGATCATGTCTTTAAAGCAGTTTTTAAAACGTTATGATTATGAAATGAAACCCATTTATTTTTGGGTTTTTTATGAAATTATTGATGATGATATATGTGGCTCACATGATAATAAATAAATGTCAAGGGTGCTCCCAGATAGCGCTCCAATGCATTGGGTAAAGACTTAATCTCTAGAGATGACTTTTTAGACTGATACCTTGGTGAATAACCTTGGTAATTTTTAATGACACCTTGGGGATGGACCTTGGTGAAACGAAATGATTGTCAATATTAAATGTTGTAGCCACATCTTCAAGTTATGAAAAATGTTATTTTTATTATGATATGCCTCATGATTTCATTCTCATGCCTTAAAGTTCTTTTCATGACTTTATTGATGTATCTCAAGTTCATATGTAAAATGTTTCGCTTGTTTCCCTTAATGGGCCTTCTGCTCACCCTTTCTTTTGATGTATGTCCCCAAGTTACGAGACGCAGTAATGAACCTAGGATGAACTTAAGGAGAATCCTTTCAAGTGTTTAAGAAGAATGTTATATGTTGTTTTCATGTATTATGTTTCTGGTTTCCAAGACACTAAACCTTAAAGATCCTCAGTTTTGTGTAATGTAATGAATGTTTATGTTATAAAAAGGCGGGATTCTATACGTTAGGCTGCCGAATTTTCGTAAGGGCTCATACTTCTCTCTTTCTTTTTAAGTACTCTCCTTTATGTCACTTCTTTTAAGATCCTCTTTGTTATGTTGGGGGATGTTCTTTTATATTCTCTTGCTGTAAACTTTATGTTAATATGATGAGAGACCCTATTTGATATCATCAATCCATTTTTGTAAGTTTTAAGTGGCGCCGTTAGGCTGCCGAGTTTTCGTAAGGAATTTTTAAACTCACTTTTACTCCCGTGAGATTTATGCTACATTTTCCACCATTTCTTTTGAGTGGTGTATGTACTTCCCATTATTATACTCTTTGTGTAATATAATTTCATTTATGGGTACTTACATATTCATTCTATGACCCTTATTCAATGGGGTGTACGTTTCGAAAGTTACCCAAGTCGGTAAGGGAACCTTTCACCCTCCTCTTTTTAAAAGACTTATTTTGTTATGTCTTTTAATTCACATAATATTATGTTGGGATATGTTCTTATATATCCTTATTAATGTAAATTTTATGTCCAAGTGATGAGATACCCTTTTTATCTCTCATCAACTCATTTTATAAGATTTGAAGTGACGCCGTTAGGCTGTCGAATTTCTATAAGGGAACTTCTTAACCCACTTTCAATTATTTGGGTTAAACCTCTAATTCTTGATTTTATTATGCCAAGATTATGTGTGGAATATCTATGTTGTAGTTTCCACAAACCTTTGTGTGGATATACTATTTCTACACATAATCATCTCATTGATAAATTCTTATGTCATTTAGATGGACTTGTATCGGAAATCATAACTCAATCTCATTTCATTGAGTTAAATATCTATTTCATTGGTTTTGTTTTTTCCATTATTATGTGTTAATGACCTCTGACTGTTTTACACTTAATATCCACTTAATTTTTGTGTATTCGTATTTTTCACACATAATAATATAATTGATTTATCCTTAATCTAAGGATACCGACTTTGTAAGGGACTTCGTCTCAATCTCCTTTCATTGTGGCATATTTAGTTTTACACACAAATTTATTTTATATGGTGTATAATCCCCTTTGAATTTTAATTTTTTCAAAAGGAATCTTTTTATACGAAGCGTTTTACTAAACGACAAAAAGGAATGTTTCTTTTAAAGTATGCAGTGACAACAACCTTTTCCGCCGCCGCGAGTATTGGTTGGTCTTTGGCTTCCTCAACAAGCCGTAATGTTTTTTAAAATGAAATAAATACCATATACTCTTTTATGTATGTTGGTATTGAAAATGGTTTTTATAATGGATTTGTTATGTCGATATATTTAAGTGATATATAGTGATCAAAATGTGGAAATGTTTTCTTTCCATTATATTGGCTTAATGTCTTATGATTTTATAATGGTACTTGGACATTATGACAGGTGGTGTCGTGAATACCAGGACAGGTGGTTACGTTATAACCTCCAATGCATTGGGTATGGAAGTCGGCCGTATGTCTATTCCATTAAGTATGTGTGGAAGTCGGCCATATGGTTATTCCATTAAGTATGTGTGGAAGTCGACCGTATGGTTATTCCACTTAAGTATGTTTATGTCCCAAGTTACCTTTATATGTTATGTGATCTTTATATGGGTTTTATGGTAATATTTTGGTTACAGAAGGGTATGTAATGAACTTTTATTCAGTGAATATTTTTTACTACTTCGAAAAGGTGAAAAGTATTACTTTGATAAAGTATACATGGTTTACTTGTTGTTTGGAAAAACTAACAGTTTTCATTCTTTGTGTATCCCTTACTGATCTTTTTTATGCTCATCCCAGGTTTTTGAAATGTTTTTTACAGGACTTAACATGGAATAGGGTCAAGGATGGGATAAAGGGAAAGTCATGCTACCTAAAACATGGAACTATACATGTTTCTTTTTAAGAGTTTTTATTTTATGGAAACTTAGTCTAAGTTTCTACTTTGTAATATTTTGAGATGTAATAGTTATGTCCTAATTCTCTAAAACTCTAAACCTGAAAAGATCCTCAATGTGAATTATTCATTTAATTCAATATTAAGTAAGGTTTAAGGTTGGGGTCTTATAAATATGGTGGAACGTCCCATTTGATCTAAAATCAATGAACATAACCCTCCCACCCTAACCCCTCTAAAATGTATCATATTATCATGAAGGTGAATACTTTAAAAGGAAGAAATATCTCGGTCATAGACATTATTTGGGTCGAATTCTTGGGTTAATGGATTTGTCTCACACATTGTTAGAGGGATTTTTTCTCCACATATCCAAAAAATCAATACACTATTTATTATGTATATATATATTATAAAGTCTAATTTTATGATCCAAATATTAATTGCCCATAATTTTGGGTACCACCCCATCATGGTTTACAATTTAATTTCATTGAATCAATTATATGTGTCTCTCTATTTTCATCCATGTTGAGCATTATGTTCAGTATGAATTAATATATATTGTATTTCTTAAACAAGAATTTTTAAAAGAGAATGAATTTTCAGCTAAAATAATTTAGAATTATTGAATATTAATGGGATTCCTACATAATCAAGATGTTTGGTTTTTTAAAAAGAAAAAAAATTTCCATTAAATTGTAACTTTGAGTTGAAGCTCTCACTCATATCAACCAGCTAGTCAAAAATATTGGTAATGAATTTGAATAAAAATTTAAACCATATAATTAAATATATGTATGTGTTATGTAGGGTGAACCACCAAAAATATCATATTATTGAATGAATTCTTAATTAGGATCATCAATTTAAAAAAATTAACATTGTAAAACAAGATAAAAACCGAACATATGTTTTGTTTACTTACGACACTAACAAGGAATTACAAAATATATCACTAAGGGGTTATAATATTAATGAGGTAATAATTGAAACAACCAATCTACTATGGAATTCAGTGGTATCTATATACAATAGTTAGTATGAATAAGATCCCCAAATTTATTTCTATACATTTATATACCACCAGATTGTTATTGACCTACTTTATGGAATGTGATATGTATATTTTTCTTACCCATTGGAAATATTTTATTCTTGAATGTTTTTTTTTAATTTTTGGGTCAACAAACATGCATCATATTGTACGATTTGATATCTGAAATAGAGAAATATGTGGCTATATTGATATGAAAATATATGTATACATGAATTCATATTTGTTTCGAGAATGATTGGGTCCCCAAATCCACCACACTAACACCTTACAATTTTCAAACATAGATCTAAGTATTAGTCTTCTTGACCTATATAATATCTATAGGTAATATATCTATTAGATTATTAATTATTATTTGCTTCCTAAAAATTATATCTCGAATGTTGTATAAGAAAAACTCGCATAAAAAATTTATTGATTATTTTTTTGAAATTTTTTGTTGGATTAGACGTTAAAATAAATAAATAAAATGATAAAGGATGAAGGATCTCTTGTGTATGTTTAGAGGAATTATAAATGGAATTTTCCGAAGTCATATTTTATATAATGAAATCATTATACAATCCATCATAGGTTATTTTTAGGGAATTTAAAATGAATAGATATCATTATGTTTGTAATATTGATAAAAATAACATATAATACACATTCAAAATCAAATGCGGTATTTTAGAAAAATTTATTACTAGAATAATATATATCTCATCGGGAAAACTCTTGTCACACAATTACCCAATAATGGAAGAGAAACCGATTATGAAGGATAGAATCATGGAGATTAGATCATGTTATGGGTAGTCTACAATAGAGTTTTCATCTTGGGGTTTTTTATCCAAAAAAACCAAAAAGATATTTCTTACATTGTTCCTCTAGTGAAACATAGAAATTAAATAATTAAATTTCTACAAATACATATGGATCATCATTATATTGGTCAAAATAATGTGTACAATTATTCAAATCATTATAAAGATAATGAAATATTTCATGATAAAGGAATAAGATCAACAATGTAATTATGTAGAGGCACTTTATGGTGATATTCAAATTCTGATGGTGTTTACATCATGGATAAGGATCATGAATTCAACTACCTAGTACTAATATGTTGTCATTTTTAGAGTGTAGGTGGCCACTATGTTGGGAAGAGTAACATGATCTTGGGTAAAATGAACAGGAGAAACAATTTTTTATATCCATAAAATGATGTATTGACGTAATGACAAGAAAAATTGTGATTAATTATTACATTCCATGATTATATAAATCATGTAATATAGGATTTCATGGTTGACTATTTAAAAGGTTTTAGTTTTAATGAATCTTGATAATCATGTTGTCTTGGTGACATTTATTCTATGATGAAATTTAGTTATAAAACTAGAATATTTAAAAAGAATGATATTTTATGATAAATTATGTAAATTTAATGGGAGAACAATACCATAAATTAGACAATATTTTAAGAATATTTCCTTATAATATAATAATTAATGATCCTGATAGGGGAAATATTGTGATTATTTTTAGATCTAAATGATATACCATTTATTCACTATTTAAAAATGTCTATTGATTAAAAAGGGAGAATTAATATTAGGCAATAGATAATTGGATCAAAAAATGTGTTGGGAATTTAGATAATATGGACATCCAAGTGTGATTATTGATAGAGGTTTATTATGTTCATTTGTAGTTGAAAGTGTAGTAGAATTGATACAAAATGTTTTGTATAACCTTTTACATTTTCTGTAATGATCATAAAAACACCCACTAGATAGTTAGTGATCATTTTTTGTTGTCATGATTGGTTATTTTATTATATTGTAAGGATTTAGAACCTAGAGGATCTATTTAGCCAATATAAATATCCGAGAGAAATTATTTCATTTTGATTTATCTTAATTAAAACATTTTCATTGAATTTTCCATAGAATCGATAAGTTTTGGTGAACTATGTAAAATTTATTATGTCCCATTATTATTTTAATTATCAATTGATATCAATTTATTGGAGATTAATATTCATAATTGTGGTGGAATAAGATCATTATAGAGTATTTTTTGTGAAAAATTCACATACCGAGATTCACCCATGTCCATTCTCAATGTATAGAAATTTTAAAATTCTAATTAATTATATCAGAAATAAACTATTATTTTGGTCCATTCTCTCCTAATAGTTATGGTACAGGTATCCAACTAGAAGGGAATACTAATCTTAAATAGAAATCTTATTTATTTATTTATTAATAAAATACAATAATATATTTTTCATTAGGAATCGATGTATACACAACTTTCATATATATAATATCAATAATTATAGAGAGTGTATAATTATTATAAAATGAATAAATGGTTCTTGATTTTAACTAAATTTAGTAATAAACTTTAAAATAAATTATAAAATGTAAAATATGTGATGTTGATGTTTTTTTATTCCACAAAGTCCATGTTGGAAACAGTTTATAAAATCCCTGAATGTGTTTTCTAGGTATGTTAGGTTAAATTTTAGGTATTATGAAACATGTATGTGTATTAGTTATTTATCCTGAATGATTCCATCATTGGATTTTTTATTTATGTGAAAATAATTTTTGAGGAAATTTATGGAATGAGATAAAATATATAAGATATCATGAACATAAAGAGTATCTAGAGATAATTATCATTGATGTTTAACAAGAATGTCTTACTTATCAAACAAATACCCATGTAAAGTAATGTGAGATATTATTCACATAAATATTGATAATAATAAGATGAAAATTAATGAAAATAATTCCATGAAATTGAAAATTATAAAGAAGTGGAATTAATGGTCATACCGAAACAAATACTAGAAGAGGATAAAAAAGAAAGTGATATTTCCGAAGTGATATTGTTTGATTCTTAAAAAATAGAAAAGAATATTTTAATGTATATTTGAATGTATATTCATTAGTTGTTGAAAATTTTATCATCTCACGATATGTTTTTCTTTTAAATTTTTTGACAGTTAAGATGTTTAATAACCCATGAAGAATTCAGTTAAGGACATAGATTGAAAGATGACTAAGGGAAAACATTCTGTTTATTACATATATAATAATGATTTATTACATAGAAGTAAACATTATACAACCATCATGATATAAAATTATAGTTTCATTCTTAAATTTATATATTAAATAAGAACATAAAATAGGGAATACGTCATCTTAATTGAAAGCTTCTAAACATGAATATATTATTCCTTCGTACAAATCATTTCATGGGATAACATAGGGACATACCTAAGAAAGGGATGAGATATAAATTCTATAAAGGTATTAAGATAATCATAACATAAATAATATAATACATTTTGAAAAATATTAATATTAATTAGTCAAAAAAGGGGTGAGAATCATTATCATGAACAACGAGGAATGATATAGAAAATAACTTAAAGGCATCATGGGAAATGTGGAAATAACATAAAAAATGTTCCATAAACATGCTTCAAAGAAAACATAAAAGGAATAATAATGAAACAAGTTATGTGATTAATTTGTTTCAACCACTAATACATTGAATGATTACTCAAGATACAAAAACATTACATAATGCATTAGAGTGATATTTAATTCTAGGTGCACCAGTCACTTTCATTTCATTCTTAAGATTAAGTGTTCCAGATAGCTCAAAAAATAATGAATTCTTTTCATCAATTTTTATTCCAGGATCATGTATTTTGGAATAATTTCATGTATTTAACATATATTATAATTATATTTATTTAATGTTGAACACCCATAATTGGAATTGGGTATGGGTATTCAATTCACATATGTTTGTAAAATAAAATCACAGTGAAATTTTGCATCATAAATGGGGTGTACAAATACTCAGGGAAGGGATTAATAAAGTGGAATCAGTCTCTCATAAATTATGAGTTATAAGATAAGTATTGGGTATATGAAGTAAAATATCATAAAATTCAGAAATGGAGAAAAATTGAATAAGATTAAAAAGAACCAATAATAAATAGGAGAAAGAATGTAACCTTTACATAAAGTGTGTGACTCTAATATCTTGGTAGATTCTTCTTGAGACCTAGTCGGAACCACATTATACATATAAAATTCTCAAGATAGATTATGTATTTGAAACCAGAATTTTGAGGGATGAGAAATGGGATCTTTTGTGGGGTTATATTAGAAAATATAGGTTTGTTGATTTTTATTTCCAAAACGCTTTTTTAATATATATAATAAAATAAACAAAACCATGAACATTAACATTATTTTCTCCATGGGTTTTGATAAATTTGGGTGGTTTTAATTATTCTATTAATTCGAAAGCTACAAATGTTAAAATTATACACTTTTTTATGTGGATTTTAGTCTTACTATTAAAGAATGGATTTTTAAACCTAAAAATATATCATAGGTTTTAGTGGATTCATAAAGGGTTTATGAAATTAAAAATTTACTCTTAAATCCAAATCATTTAAAATAGAATTATAAATTTGGTCGTGGATACCCATTATAGTATTTATTAAATCATTGTTTTGATTATTTTAATCTCATAATACACACTATATACATTTACGGTATTTAATTTTACCCAAAAAATTAAATTATCTCCAAAAATTAATGAAAATACAGTATTATATGATTTGGTTGTTATCATTCCAAAAACCAAAATTATTTTATAAAAATAATTTCATAAATATTTTCTTTTTCTATTTTAAATTTTGAATCGACACTTCTTGAGAAACATAGAGTTTTTTACAGTAATATTTTTTGAACCTTTATAAAATACATTTGACTTAATAAAAATTATGTAATAATTTATATTTAAAAATATAATCTGATAAAATTATTTTAATAATATATTATTTTTTAAAACATACATTATTTAATAAAAATATATTCCTTAGTTGAATATGAATATTTCCCACAAAACAAAATCACATATATATCAATAATAATAAGATCCAAATATATATATTTAGTTTTATAATGTATAAAAATTCATATTAATAGTGTGTTGAAACTTATATCATTAATATACCAGAAAATTTCCTTTTGAGTAAGATGCCTAATGAAGAGATTTTTCTAGGTTGGTTTGGCGTACAAGGGTTGGTTTGTGATATCGATGAGCTTGAAATTATCTTGTAAACGATTTGGCTTATTCTTAAGTTATTAGATCTCACATCATGATTCTTCAATGGAAAATCCATGTGATGAAATATCCCATGGACACTCTGATGAATGGGATTCATACGGTTTGATCCTAATAGTTCAGTCCATCGGTTCCTTTTCCTGTATGAATTATATTTTTTATAACCATATAAATAAATTAGTCTTGTGATCACTGTTCAACGGCTACACTGTATCCCATAAAATAGTCGGTTAACCATTTACTCTGACAATTACAACAACGATAGTGGAATATTAGGAATGTCTAGTAATATTTTACACGTATTACCTAATAGATTAATTTTCATTTTTCCCTAAGGCCATATAAATCACATTTCATATTAAGTTATACAGTACAGAAATAATATTAATCAATTTTTTCTAATATTTTATCCACACCATCACATCAGTCTCTTCCTTTGGCGTCATATTCCTAATCAATGTGAAAAAACTGATCATTTTCTCCATTTTTATGATAAAAGCAGTATATAACCATCTCTTTCTTGTAAAATTGAAGGATTGGAATGATCTTATCAATGGACTTGATCAACTGTTCAATGATTAAGGTATTGGATGATCAATTAAAATTATGAGGAATTTTCATATAAAGTTATCAATTATAGCATGTTCATTCATTAATGGATTTGGGAAATGTTCTTGATAATAGTTTATATTTAAAACATGAGTCAGATGATAGATTATCTTCATAAATTCAGTTATTCCTTCACACATTGGGTTTGGCATCTCGTTTGGGATGTCATCATATTTCCATTCACATTGCTTGATTACAAAATTCCGCTTATTTCTGGCAATTTCCGTGAATAAAAGAAAAAATATGGAAGACTATTTTTAAACTATTAAATACATTTAAGGGAATCAAATGACAGTAAAGTTATTACTTCAAAATGAAATGCATTCCCTATATTATAATTTTTTATTCTTCAAATCAAGTTATCAACGATCTATTTCACAACATAAACAATTATTGGTATTTTTTGTAACCTTAATAATTGTTTTTAATGAGTTTACAAGTTTACCAATATATATCCCCAAGAGTTTCAAACATGGTGTGAAGTAGGATTTTTTCCCTCCACCATATATTCATAAAATGTGTAATTTATGTATAATTTATGTGTAATGTATGTGTAATATATGTGTAATTTATGTGTAATTTATATGTAAATAATCTAAAAGTGTTATAATAATATTTTTAAATTATATGGTATAGTTTTGTCATAAAATATGTTTATTTACACATAAATTACACATTTTATGAATATATGATGGAAGATGTTATTATAAATTTTTTATATTCTTCATCATATATTAAAAAAATGAATAATTTATGTGTTATATTTGTGTAAATCATCATATTTCATGATAACACAATACCATTTAATTTATAAATTTTATTTTAACTCTATTTCAAATAATGGAGATCAGAAATATTATAGGATTAAATAACATAATGGAAATATTAAATATGACAATTTTATAGAGTGAAATCATAAAAAAACATGGGAAATGTGGTAACAACGAATAACACAACATCATAAACATAGGTCAAGAATAACTGACATGATGTAATGGTTGAATAAGTCTCATTATGGATTTGGTTGTTTCCCCCTTTTATTTAATGACATCTTATGAGTCTAAAACATCACCCAATGCATTGGATCAGTATATAGTTTGGAATGCACCAGTCACATTTATTTAATTCCCATTCTTAAGTGTATAAGATTAATCATAAGACCTGGAATAAATTTTTATCACTTATTATTCCATGATATGGTATTATGTAATATATAAAAATAATTCCCTAATAAAATAATTATATGTTCATAAATATTAAAACCCTTGATTTAAATTGTGTATGGGTATTCACAACAAATTTTTTGGCAGGGAAAATTGTGGTGACATTTCAACAGGAAAAAAAGGGTTTATAAATTTTCATGGAAGGGAGTAATGAATGTATAAGTGGTATCTAATTAATAATAAATTATAGTGGTTGTATTTTTTATAAGAAATAACATATCCTAATATTAGATATTAAATATAAAACAAAAAAATAAAGAAACTTGAATAAAGAGAAGAAAGAAAAGAACACATAACTTGAGTGTGTGACTCCAAATGCTTGGGAGGAGCATCTATAGAGCTTCAAGGCACCTTGGAAGGAATCTAGATAGGTTATATCTGAGTAAGGAAGCTATCAAAGTATTTTTAGTGAAGATAAATGGGATCTTGGGTGGGTTTATATAGGAAAAAAATACTATAGTACTTTATTATTTCCAATGAAAATATTTTGGACTTTGTGTAATAATATAACCAAAACCAACGACCTTCCCATGGGTTTTCACCTTGATTATTCTAAATAGGGCTATATTAATTTTTTTTAATAGGCCATGGAGAGAACATATTAAAATAATACACCTGATGATGTCGTAGTGAATCATATTATTAAAAAATGATTTTAAATCCATAAAATATATTACCAGGTTTGGAGGATTTAGAAGGGCATTATAAAATTAATTAAATAAAACTAAAATAACATTATTTTAAATGGGGAAAATAAATTTGGTCATTTATAACCTTTATTGAATTTATTACACAATTTTTCTGTCATTATGATGTCATAATACACACCGTAAATTTATATGGTGTTTATTTTTTACCTGAAAATTCAACTATGTTAGAAAATTATTAAAATAATCTATTGGATAAATATGATATTAAGGTTGAAAAAATAATATTAATTTTATCATAATAGTTTCTCAAATATTTGTATTTTTACTTTTAAATTACAGATCGACATTTATTGAGAAATGATTGGTTTTTAGGCTATAATTGTTTTGGAACCCTTACAAAAATTACGTTTGTCATAATAAAAATTATATAATCATTTATATTTAATATAAAATATTTTATATTAATATTTCAATAAATATTATTTATTACATATGTCCATTAATTAATCAAAATAAAATACTTAATTGAATTTGAATATTACCCAAAAAAATAAAAAACCAATATAAAAGTAACATTAATAAGAATAAAAAATATTCATTACTCTATAATATATATTTATATGTATATATATATATTCATATTATTAGGGTCTTGATACATTTCGTTTTTTTACTCCAAAAAATTCCCTTAGAGTAAGGTGCATGATGGTGAGACTTTAATGGGGTGGTTTAGCACACATGTTTTGGGTTGTGATATCGATGAGATTGAATATCTCCCGTTAACTGTTTCACTTGTGCTTAACTAGTTGGAACTCAGAATGGTCATAGTTAAGGTAAAATCCTTGTGATTGTATATTTCATGGTAAATATAATAAATGGGATTCATAGAGTTTGATCATACTGGTTAAGGACATAAAATCTTTTTTTATTCAACTGTATTTGTTAAAATGCTATATTTTCACTAATCATGTTATCATTGTCCAATGGTAATTTTATCAATGATAAAGATTATTAATGGTTTTACAAATATGATAGGATATAATAAAACCAAATAGGTTGATGTGTCTTTTATAATCATATTATATTGTAAACAATTTAATATTATCTTATGGGGAATTTTATTAATAAAAGTTTATGTTGTTAAAGGAATTCCCTATGGAAATTCTTTTAAAGGGAGAAGCATAATTACCTAAAAGATTCTATATATGTATAACTATAAGTAATAAAATGTAATGATTATGAATACCATATTGATAATGATCTTGTATACATCAAAAAGAAACCATAATTCCAAGAATTTGACGAGTAATATATTGATGTTGTGTGTATGGGAGACATTAATGTTTAACTAGAATCTACTAAAAAAGAAATTATTTTCAAGAGGGTAAAAATAGAGTGGTACATGATTCATGATTATATATGTAGGGATAATACAATGTAAAATCTATTTTTTTAAGGTTTATAATGAATATATTATATCCATAATATAGAGATACTTGATGGAAAATATTGAGAACCCTATAATAATTGAAGAGTATACAAAAATTATTAATAATTTCACTAATTCTAAAAATATTGTGTTAAGAGGGTCAAAGATTATGAATGAAACATTTTTCAAATATGATTAAATAGTTATGGTTATGAGAATTTTTAACATCCATCATTAGATAAAAATGTTCTTGTATATGTGTTTTGTAATTATCATAATTAGTTAATGTAATGTTAATTAAGAATATAGACACATTCTAACATGTGATATGGTTAATTTATAAAATAAAATATGATTGGATACTTGATCCAATGAAAAAGTAGTGTATGTTCATGAAAAAATTAGTGTACCGACAACCTAAATATTATTCATTCAATAAAATACAAAAGTTAAAATTTTACACTTATAGAGTTATGTAGATACACAATAATACATAATGAATTTGATTTTATTATCATATAAATATGTTGAATATACAATATATTTATACTATAACAAAATAATAATAATTTAATATAACAATTGTGATAATAAATAACAACTATAAATTCTCATCATTGTTATCATTTTCATGGTAATTATTTTTATTGAAATTTTATGGAAAAAAATGATTTTATCATCATTTTCTAAATGTGTCATCCAATAGTTACTTGTATCAGGATATATCAGTATTTTTAAGAATTTTCATGTGATATAAAAAAATGAAATCAATTTTTAACACTATAGATTGAAGATAATATAATGTTTCCCAAGGTAGAAAAAATATTATTCTGAACTAAATGAAAAAATGAAATAAACACGAATTATGAAAGTAATATCTATGAAAAATAATGTTTATAATGGTTTATTAAATTTATTAGATTGGGTTGGAGGTTGTATCGTTGATTATTTATGTACTTTACATATGAAATGAAGCTAAAATATTTTTGTATGAATCAAATAAGATTAATAAGGTGTCAATTTCGTTAGAAATGATGATTTTTTAAAATCAATGGATCTATAAAATCAAAAATTATTTTTAATGATAGAAGGTGGATGAATATATAGGTGGTTTAGGGACGTTGAAATAATTTTCTAAATTTATCCCAAATATGATAATATAGTTTTGTGGTAAAATTAAATAAGACAGATTGCATCATTAATGAATGGGATGGTATAATCATGATGTAAGGGATGCATATGAAGTTGAGTCTCTATCTCATTAGTTGATGGGAATAAACGTTATAAATATCCATGGAATAAGCGAATGAGATATAAAAAGAGGTAACACTCATTGTAAAATATTCCATGGAATAGATGGTGATCAATGAAGAATCATGTGATTCCCTTATTATTTCTGATGATCACAGTCACATGTGTGATAATTTTCATAAAGGGACAATTACTTGGATACATAAATACATATAAATATGAACACCATAAAATTTCTTAAGATTGTTTCCAATGATGTCTATGGAAAAATACCACACAAATCTCTGGATAAAAAATTATATTATCTTATAATTAAAGATTATTGAATCAATACAAAATAGATGATGGTAATATCTTATAAATTTTAAGAGTTTAAGTACATTACACATTAATAGAATTTAATGAGAATGTTTTTGTTGTACCAATATATATTGCTCCAAAAAAATCCCAATATATTAGTAGTTTTGATTATCACAAAATCCCTATTTATTTAACTAATTCATTTACTTGAATTGGTTTTCAGTCAATTAATTATTATTTTTATATTTTCATTATATTTTATGTTTTTTACATAAATATTTTTATTTTTTTATAAGAGAAATTTGGATAAAGAATTATTATTGTGGGAAATCATATCCTTATGTATTCCATCCTTTACCAATTATGATTTCATCGTTATAGCATATATGGATCATTTAAGGGGAGCTAGACCTTATGGATATTAATACATACTAGAAAGGCTGGTCTATATGGAAACATTTATCCTTATGAATTGTTGTCCATATTCACACATATGATATTATAGAAATGTTTTCCTTTATAGTGAATCAGATCAATATAGGAAGTTGAAAATTATGTGATTTTGTTCCTATGGTAATAATATTCTCTTTACAATAGAGCTTATCATTATAGGATTCAAAAATTATGGCCACATCACTCTAATAATAAATCTCATGATTATTGGAAAACCAATCTTACAAATATTTCATCCTTTTAGAGACGAAGGAATTCCCCTTGTGGGGAATTTATATATAATATATTTGTGATTATTCAATGATTTTCTTCAATTATAAAAACATAATTTTTCTAAAAAATATTCATAACAAAATAACATTTGAAATATTTTAACCAAATAATTATTTGGATGAAAAATGTATGTAGAAAAATTAAAATATAAAATTCTTTTTGAGAAAATAATGAACATTTTAAAAACATTTTTTGTATTATATAAATATAATATACATAAGTATAATATTAAGTAAATGAAATAAAAAAAATAATATAATGATTTGTGTTGATAATAATATTCACAATGTTTTATAAGATGAGTGTGTTCGCTAAAAAATATTCTCTACCTTTATATATTTACAAGACTACTAATAATATTCTTTTATACTAAATTTAATGTTTTCATTACCATGGAGTAAAAATATATCACCCATTATGGTGTATAAATAATTTTATTTATTTATATTTAAAGACCATTTTAGGGATACACATTGTTGCTTAATCATCAACTTTGAATGTGTTTCTTGTCTGTATTGTATTTCTACAGTAATAACCATGAACATAGACTATATTTCTTTTTACTAATATGTATTATTTCATATGTAACAACACATTATACTGATTGTAAAAATAATTTTATTTTTCTTTATAATTGATTATCCTTTTAAAATTGTAGAGAAAATTTTTTAAACTGGTTTTATTTTAATGAAGTATGATTCCTTGTTACCTAGGAGAAGTATTTTTCAGGGAAAATAACCAAAACCATAATAGAATGATGGTGGTGTAGACTATAAGATTTTGGGGGCCCAATCCACTCTAAAAACATCAATTATTCAGTTATTTATTATATTCTATTCAAATAAATATCTAATTAAAGAAGAGTTTATTTAAATTATATTCTTTTAATGAGAAAGGTATATTTTGATAATAATATTTAGTAACTCAATTGACCCTCCATATTGATATATTATGAAATAAAACCAGTAAACACTTGGTACCAATGAGCTGAATTTTGAGTTATCAACTATTATATGTTTATGTGTAATGGTAAATTTTTTATTTATAAAATGATTAACATTAATCATAGAATCTCCATGGTAAAAAATCCATATATAAAAAATTAAAAAATGTTATATGATCACTTGAATTGTTATATTTATAATGAATCATGGATTATATGAAAATATTTATATTACTAGAAATTATATGATTCATGCGGAAGAATATGTCTTGTGGAGTATATATCAAAATGATGATTATCATGTATATTAAAAAGCCATGAATTCAATAATAATAAGATTAGGTCATACTGTATTTACTATTGTATTATCATGTGTTAAAAATCATCACATATATTGACCCAGGACTATCATATAAGGATATTATAACATTTTTTATGAAGATTCATCATATTACCAAAGTAAATGCCAGAGAATAGAAATAGTTTATTTGGAAAATTGTAATCATAATCTTATATCCTAGTGAAATAAATTAAACATGAACCTTATTGATCTTTCATAATATTAGTACAATTTAAAACCATTCTTCACGACTTTGGGAAAGGATACATAATAAATGTGTGAGATCATATTCTCAGGAAGGGTAAATGAGGGAGACATGTAAGTATAATGAGATAGTAAGGGTATCATGAAACAATAATAACTATTTAAGATCATACCATACATATTAGTGATTAAAAACACAAATCATGTAATGAATATTAGTACCTCATAAGACATCAATGAAAAGGGAATCGAGAGCATAAGCCGCGAATGAATAATATAGGAAAAAGACATATAATTTTTGGAAGACAAAAATGAATATAAATTTATTTTTATTATAGTAATGGTTAAATTCCAAGGATATATTAGTGGAATGAGTTAACTACCCAAACCTTCTAAGTAATCATGTTTCACTCTCATGACCATCTTAGTAGTCAAAGTTCACTCCCTAGACAATTATAGCAAAAAAATTGATTTACGGATCAAAGATCACTCTTTGTTCTAGATATTTATATATTATGAGATATAACTCATTACCCAATTAAATGGAGGAAAATATAGGTTATGACCATATCATAATTAAACAATAGATACATGTTCCACAATATCATAAACAATCATATCAAAAGCCATGAAATGAAGTGGTTATCCTAAACATTTCATCGTATTATAACCTATTGAAAAGATACCAATTTTATTATCATTTATTCTTATCACAACCCATGAAATAAAATGGTTTAATAAGAATATAACTTTTAAAAATAAAATTAATTTCATAAAAATATAACTCATGGAATAGAAATGGATTTGATAAATATAATTCTATGAAAAAATAAATCATTTAGAGAAAGAATATGAGTGATACCCTTAAATAATATCCCAATAAAGTCATGAGTAAAACTGATGGTTATTATTTTATATAGTAAATAATTGTATATGAGTTTGGAACAACAATTCTTGAGGAAAATATCCATTGTTCTTTGGGAAATTCTTTTTTAAAACATAAACATTTGTGAAAACATTTTTCATTGTAATAGTATTGAAACCATATAATGGTTGTGTATAAAACCATAATATATTTATAAAATAAATTTTATATGAATATGAAATAATGATATCATTTTAGAATAAGTTTCTAAATCATATTGATAACATTATTTTTGAATAAAATAGGTTTCTAACATAAGAGTGAAATGAGGTGAGATTTTATTTATAATATTTTATCAATTATTCTAATTAGAAGATCTACAGAAAAATGGTAGTAATATGTGAATTCAACATGGATAACCATATGTGAAGAAAATTCAATACTGTTCTTTGGGTTTAGATTATATAATTTCATCAATGGAATCATAATCATAAACAATCATGATAAACGGTGATATTGTAGAAATAAACATTTACAATATTCGTAACATTTAATAAAACTCACCATGTAAGAAAATTAAAATGAACTAATCTTAAAAAATACATAAAAGTACGATATTCATGATATAACATGCAATGTTGAAGTATATACTTCTCATAAGATAATATAGGTTCATAAAAAATATGTGTCTCCAAGAAGGTTAACTAAGACAAAACAAACTTATGATTCAGTAACCTTTGATCGATAAACACAATGAAATAAATATCATGAAATTGATATGTAAATATCCATAAATTAATGTAAATAATCATATAATATATTCATATTAAGTATATACACCACAAAAAACAATTGAGTGGTGAATAAGGCATAAGTATCTCATAAATAAAAGTGAAACTATAAATCTACTTCACTTGAGTCTTCGAAATTTTTTTACACATTAAAATGTACTATGTAATTAATATAATTATTTTATACAACTTCCCCAGAACCATGTTATTATATCTAATACCACATTTTATTTTATTTTTAAACTATATTAGACTTTTATTTTTAATTCCTTTTTAATTTTACATTTTTGTTAATATCTTCTTAGTTTTTCGTAAATTTTATGATTTTTATTATTTTTCATCGTATATATATATAATGATATACCTATTTATAGAATGTAAAAAATCATATAAATATAATATATATTAAATATATTAATATTTATCTTAAATAATATAATATAGAAATATAAAATGGAATACACAGTTCATGTAGACGGTAGGCCCTACGTACACATGGACACTATTTCAATTTTATTGTCATATTTAAAGAAACAAAATAAACAAAATATATGTTTTATAATTTGATAAGAATTATTATTTGATATATATATATATATTACAATTTTACTAAACCCATCGTTAATATATTAAATGTATTGTGTGAACGAGTCACATTGTTTTGAGAAGGCAGTTGTTCACACGACTACATGTAAAGTTGTCATAATTACACAAAATTGATAGTAAAGAAGAGAAGTTTTGTATAATAATTAAATAATAAAATTTGATTTATAAATATAAAAAATATCATATAAAATAATAAATTCTATCGTTATGATAAACCTTGAATGGTGGAAATGAAATAACAAATAACATCGGTTCATGTGGCTATAGTTTGTCATAAATATGAATGATAATTGTGTATCCCATTTGGTGGAAGTTTGTGTGGTTTTAGGTCAAATACATTTCATAAAAACATTTTATTATGTTATGTATAATTATTTTATTATATAAACATGTAATATTAATCGTTTAGTGGTTTTAATATAAAAATAATACAAAATAGCTAATGAAAGGATTTTACCAATTCATTGGGTAACCCAATTTTTGTTTGCACCAATGGGATTATGTGAATAAATTTAGGACTAATGATAATACTTTATGATGAATTTAGGGATACTAGTGGGATATTGAGAATATTATTACTAAGAAGGTGTACTTTAGAGGTGTGAATAGGTGAGGGTTGTTTTATCTTTTATAGTGGAGGAGTGGACTTTTTTAAAAATATAAAAATATTAAAAATATTGATAGGACTACTTTATATAATGTGCCTAAAATATTTTTCCATTTCATAGAACATATGGTAATTCGTAAACATATATCTATACAATGGATTTTAGACATTTTTATTGGTTATTTTCCCCCATTAATTATTGTTTAACCACTATGTAATCTTCTATTTACGTTAATCATTGTAATTAATGTTAATTAATTTCACTAAACAATTTTTTCAAAGACTATGTCAATCATATAAGGTATTATAAAATATTCTGATTCCAATTATATATTACATTTTTCCAAATTATAATTACATGTGTCTCAAATATTTCTTTTAAATTAATCATGTAGATGTGATGAAATAAATAATTTTTAAATGTTAAAATGTTCTAAAGATTGAATTGTTTTTATATCCAATTTAAATTTGAAATTAAATCCAAATAACTAAATTTGTTTAATTTATTTAAACCTTATCTAAATTAACTTTAAAACTAATTTAAAACCTATTTTAACTAAATAAATAAATTATATGAAAAAAATTCTTTCAAATAGAATTCATATTTTTCAATATTAAAAAAAATTAAATATTTTAAAAAATACATAATAAATCACCAAAATTAATTTTTTATATTCCTCTCTCAAAAATGATGTTTTATTGTTTTAGATAATGATTATTAATGTGTACAAAATTATATTTAAATTGGGTTCTCTCAAAAAATTAAAAAAATTACTTTTCTGGAAGATACATTATTTTATTCATAAAAGTTGATTTATTGTTATCTTATACATGTATAATATATTATATGAGTATCAAAAATATTTATTTAATGACAAATATAAAAAAATTTGAAACACATTCATCAAAATTATACTCATTCATTTTTAGATATAAAATTTTGTTTGTAGAGATAAAAATTGTTTTCTTAGGAGAGTATTTTCTTTATTTTAAAATAGTTTTTAAATTAATTTCTACTATTTTATTAGAAAATGATTCATTTTATATCACTATGTAAATAGTATTCTTAAAATATAGTTAAAATTATTAGTAAATTCAAATAAAATGGATAGGTGGTAGCTATAAAAATATATTAATATCAATTTAATAGTATATCGTAGTCCAACAAAACTCTGCCTTGGGTGTAACGTAAGTTATTGAAGGAACTCGCCATTAAGTTTAACATAATCCAAATTTATTTTTCCGAACACCAAAATATAATATTAGTGTTTAATGTAGTGTAAAATTAACTCTGTGTTGCATGAGATTCAAGAAAAACATAGTTCATTCATATAACACAAGATATATTGAGGGTTACATGAAATAAGAATATTTCAAAAGATTAAATTAATTTGAGAAAAATTTCAAAACATAACATGGTGTTAAATTTTTCACCGATTAAAATAATTTTTACCAAAAAATTCATATAGTTTATCAATGGTTTAATACTTTAATGTTCCTATGATAGAAACCCACATCATAAAAATGATCAGTCAAACATGCTTTAAAAAAATGGAATGATTTAAACAAAATGGTTGCCTAGATTAACTCATAACTAAGTTTCCACATACGATAACATAGGTGGAATGTGAAAATATGGTCATAGAAGATAAATATAACTATTATGTTTTGATGGATGTTGATAGGGAACATGGATAAGTGAAAGTCAACGATCCCAATTCCATAACAAAAAAGTTTCTTGAAAATTAAATAGAAAGCATAAAAAATTATGATAACCGGAAAAAATTTATTTTAGGTCCTTATTTTCTAAATTTGATTAATTTTATTGTAATTATATGAATAAATTATTTTAAGAAAACCTCAAACCTTTTTTACTTGATCAACATTTACTTTATATCTTACTACCTAAAATGAAGGTGAATTTTTCATTTTTTAATAACTAACAGATCATGTAGAAGAATAATTGGTCATGCCATCTATATTATGTTTGCATAATTTAAAAAATATTATCACAAGTTATACAATATGCATAATTTAACACCCTGAGTTTCTGTGAAATATTTTTTTCGAATTAATTTAACCATTCTGATATTATTTATTTCACATAACACTATGAAAATATTATTTTATATTTATGTACTGTGTTTTACTTGAGATATATCAAAAAAAACAAGGTAACAATGCACGAAACATGACATAAATTTTTGATTTCACTACATGAAAAACTATGATTCACATGTAATACATAAACAATGAATCGTCGTGATGTCTTTCATAACATAGTTTATGGTTTTTTACTGAACAATAATATATAAATAAAATTATATTACATAATAAAATAGGAAATAACGTAGATTTTAAATTTCAGGTTATGAATAGTATTATCTAGTTTATTAAAATATATTTTTAACACAACGTTATATGAATTTATAGGTTACCTATTAATAATAAGTGAATATAGAATCCAATTAAATAAATAATGTAATGTTATTATTTTTATGGTCAAAAAGATGATTTACCCTAATAAATTAAATTTTCATTTCTGTCACAGAATTCACTATGTCAAACATTCTTTTCACATGGAATATAATTAGGGTATGTTACATGGAACATCGACATATCATATGTTACATGGAACAACAACTTGGTGTATGTTTCATGCAACATTGATGTTTCTATGAAACTTCATTTTCTTATAATAATTATTTAAAAGAGATAACTATAACCATGTCATTAAACATAGTTATATGATTTGTAATAACTAATTTTCATGTATTTTTTTAATATTTATATATTTATAAAAAACGTATTTATAATAAAAGATATGATTTTTGGTAATGTCCATCTATGATTAAAAATATTGTTTTGTTGAATAAAACACTTTCAATAATAAAATAAACTTTAGACACAGTAAAAAATATAATTTTATAAAGTAAAAACTATTTTTAAAATTATAATTTATTCATTATCTTAGGGTGATTTTTTTGGATATTTCTGAGAAACATCAATTTTTGATGAATAGAGAAAAATACCATTTTTTAGTTAAAAACAGATTTTTCATTTAAAATATTATTAATTTTCAATAATATTTAATTTTTTAAGGTAAAATTAGATAAATAATACATATAATAATACAATCTATGTTATTATACTCATTATTACTTTTAAATTCAATATAGTAACATAATAAACTTTTTAACTTCTTTCTCAAATAATTACCTGTAATTGTGTCGCATCTACAGGATTAAAATTAATCCCAATTTTTTTAATTCTGTGATTTGAATTTTATAAAACTAAAATTAACCATTTAAATCATTAAAATATTTATATTCTAATTTTATCATGTTAGTTTTTTACTAAAATGATTAGTAAAAGTGATTAAAATTAATCACAGTGATTAAGGTCAAGTTAAGGATAATTAGAGACTAAACCTTAATCATAGGGTCCCAATATCCTATAAACATATAAAAACCCCATTTTATATCCCTATTTCTTCCATAAACCTTCTGTTACTAATTTATTTTGTTTATATGACATTTTTTAAGTAAGAACATATGTATACATAACTTGTTTTAAAAAATCCATGTGAGTCCCATTCCATTCCAATAAAAGGCCACCACCTCTCCCACACCGTCACACCTCCCAAACCTATTATGTTTGGCCAATAACCACAAAATAAACTTCCAAAAAATCCTTATTTACTCATATAAGCTTTCCCTTGGGAAGAAGGAAATATAGGGAAGCCTTTTGGCACCAACCAAAAGGAGTTATCCGATTAAGAGGTAATGTCTTATCTCAAGTTCATTATTTTATTTTCTTTATCCATCACTAAACTTTTATTTTTCACATTATTGAATAAAAAATAATCATAAAAAATATAATAATATTTTTTAATGATATGTTGTCATCCAACACTTATATTTACCTTCATCTTATGGATAATGAACAAATGTTTTATATGTATAGTGTACTACGCCCTCACTAAATGATGATTGTTCAATATTCCATACCACATATCGTAGTGGAAATTATAATGGAAACTATGTTTATATATTTTATATATTATATTTATTATTTAATTAATATTCATTATTTATTATTACAAAAAATAATTTTTTACTTTACATTTTTTGATTATATGATAATTTTGTTTGACGATGTGTGGACTATCGCCCCTCCAAATGATATGATTCATTCATACACTTCATATGATGTATTAAGGATGGTTTTTAATGTTTATATATGATATATATAATTCAATAAATCAACATAAATAATTATATATATATATATATAATTATATTTAATTTTATTTTTTTTAATACGACAATAAAAATGAAAACAACAGTCAGTCATACGTACGAATTAACATCTCCATGAATGATTTATTACATTTTGAACTTATATATCCTATAAATTATTATAATAAAAATATATTATATATACATGATATATATATATATATAATGGTTTAATTTATGTAAATCAAGATATAATGTGTAAATAAAAATTCTATAATCAATTTTAGACACATATAAAGAATAACAGGAATATTGCATTAAGTGGAACCTTCATATAAGACTGTTAAAAAGAATGAAATATAACGTCACAATCAAAAAATATATTGTATTAGATATAAAAATATGGTTCTATAAATGATTTATAATAAATTTATATTTAGTATACATGTGGTTTTATTGAGTAAGATGAAGTCAAGGCATACTATAACGGTATTTCATCTCACATTTTTATTTTTTAAGATACATGCTTTATTCACAACACATTCATTTTGAATGGTGTGTATACTATCCATGGATTTATTATATGATTCTTATAATTAAATTTATGGTTAGTTATATATCCATTTTATGATATTTCATCCATGAAATTTATGTTTGGAAAGTCACCAAATATGTAAAGTAATTTGTTATCAATATCTCTTCCTTGAGAAACCTTCCATGTTATACACTTATATTTTTATATATAGTGTATATAGTATATTTGAGATGTTATAAAATTATTATCATTCCTTTAAATATATTTAAAGATTCGTGTAATTTCATTTTATTACATGAGGAGTGTGATTCAAGGTTACCTCGTGTTAAGATGATTTTGAAAAAATTTCATTGTTTATTGAGATTCTTTTTTAATATGCATCATTTGATGAAATATTATGATCCATATCTCAAGAAAATTCATGATTTTTATTCCCATATATTTATTCAATATATCTCTATTTATTAATACAATTTCCACTATTAGGTACATAATATAATTAATAATATGTTTAAAAAAAATTGGAATGCATTTATATCTCTTCTCAAGAATTTGTTTTAATATTAAAAACATGTTTTGAAAAAATGTTTTCAAATGATATATGATGTTATTTTTATTATAAAAGGTTTTTTTAAATTTTTTTATGTTCATCAGAGCATCCATTATTATCTTTCAAACTTATTTTTAAATAAATAAATTTTTAAAAACATTTTCTGTTTAAAAAGTTATTTTAAATGTTTTCAATCCTTCATTGTATGTTTTCAAATTATGTTAAATGACTTTTTTTAAAATGTATTTAATCCTTATTTATATGTATTATATTTATATTTAATAAAATGGTTTTCAAAATATTTTCAATCTATTATTCATTTTTTTGAAGAAAATGTTTCAAAAAGGTCGTCGAATCATTTTTTATAAACATTCATGTTTACTTTAAAGAAAATGGTTTTCAAAAAGTTTTTATATGTTTTAAATATACTTTTTTTATAAGAAACGATAATTTACCTTATAGATTTTTTCAAAATTTATATACATGTTAGTTTCCATCTATGATAACATCCATCAATTTTATTCATTCCTTTTTACTATTGTATCCAAAGGTTCAATTAATATATTTTATTGAATGTTTTATGATATGAAAGAATGATGCTTATAAATCCCATTCATATTTTATAGTTTATAGGTTTTTTAAACCCACATATTTTCATGGGATATGCATTGGTGAAATTATTATAAAACTTATCTCTTTTTCATAGGTTTTGATGTGATTAAATATTAACGATGCCAATTTCATTTTTTTGTGTTATTATTTTATATTTTTAAAAAATGCCTCTATTTATTGGTGAAGATATAATAATTTTTTATTATCTAGTGACACATGTATGATTGATTTTATTATGAAATGGTTGTGATATATATATCCATCCAATGCATTGGGTTAGGATGGATGAAACAATAGTATAAATATTTTTTGTGAACCTTATTAAATGTACACAATTTTATGCATGAAGCTTGTTTGATGTTCATAAGTGTATGTGTGATCAGGATTATCTATTCTCAAGGTTATGCGTGAACCTGATACATGTTCACAATGTTATGAATAGACCTAGTTTAATATCAATACGATTTTGTGTGATCCTGGTTACATGTTCACAATGTTTTGATTGATCCTTATTATGTGTTCAAAATGTTATGCATGAACCTGGTTTCTTGTCTATAATATTTTTCATGAATGTGATTACATGTTCCCAATGCTATGTATGAACCTGATAAATTTTCATAATATTGCGTATGTACATGGTTTCTTGTTTATAAGTTTATATGTTTAACAGACCTATATTCTATGGGATTGAATATTTTTAATTTCTTTGATGACTTTTTTGTTTGCTACACCAATATTATCTTATGTTATATGAAACACTGTAGTTTCTTGAAGTATACGCAATAACATTCCTCGCTTATCTTGCACACTATTTCAAGTTCTTTTGATAGAATTCCATTAACACAACACTGAGTATATATTTTTTTCAATATATATATGAACTATGTTTATATTGTGTTATATGAAAACCAAAGGAAGCTTACAATACATGCAACACTATCTTGGTTTTTGTTACTTGCAGGAGCGACATTAACCGGTATCTTGTAATATACGTGATACCAAGTTTCACTGAGCAGTGATATATTGATAAAATATTATTATTTAAATGGATTTAAACTAGATGTTATGAATAGTAGTAACCCCGTTTTTAATTTTATATCATTAGAATTCACCCTACACATTTTCAAAACACAATATGAGATAAAAATCAATTTTTCGGTCAAAATTATGATTTTTAAAAAAAATGCAGTTTTACAACATTTTGATTGTGCACCGAATTAAAATCACATTCTAATATGTTTATAAGTTAAATTTGACACAATCAAATCTGTATATGGATGTGGGATATAAAATTTTACTTTGGAATACTTTTTGATATTTTTTTGATTACTTCTATATTTTGATGAATAGTGAAAAATACGGTAAATTTTAATAGAAAACATCTTTTTTCATCGAAATAATTCATATTGTAAAAATATATTATTTAATATTTTAATGTATAAATAGAATAATTTTTTATTGTTTGAGGAAATGTAAGTTATTTTCAATTGTTTTACAATTAATTTATATGTATAAACATTTCTATCTTTTACAATGTTTTAAATTTTAAACAGAAACCCGTTTTTTAGACAAGAGATTAATTCTAAATTAATTACTGAATCTTCATTGTTTTCAATTTTGAAAAATAGATTCTATATTTGGAATCAATAGGTCTTAATTATGTTAATGGGCTCTTTGATTTTTGGGCATTATGAAGATTAACATTGGTAATTAATTTTAATACCATAGTTAAATGTAAATCTATTAATTAAAGGTAAAAATATGATTATAAAATTACCCTAACCCATGATAAAATTCTATTGTATGAATACGAGTCCACCCATATCACCTAAGTGTCACAATAGATTAATTTAATGGAAATATTTATATGAAAATAATGTATTTATTATTAAACCCAATCAAAGTGACAACATGTCAATCTATAATATCTTATATTTGTAATAATTTGACATCACTGAAAAACTTTAAAAAACATATAAAGTAAATATTCACTAGATATATTAATAAATTACTTAGATTATTTGAAATTTTTAATAGTGTCTAGAGATTAATTAATTATCCTTAATGATGACACAATAGTAATGTAAAAGTTATTTTATTAATAGAAATATCAAATATATGGTTTTAAAAATTTTAAAAGAAATATCATATAAAATAATTGATGTTATACATTAATTTTATACTTTATTATTACATGTTAAGTGTGTATTTAATATTTTGGTTCGAATTTATATTTTCTGAGGATTTTATTTAATTTCAAATAAATGAATATTGTAAAAATTGACACTACTGATATTTTATAAAAATAATTTTTTTTTAAATTATATTGAAATCATAAAAAATTTAAAAATTATAAAGTGATAATTATAAGATATATAATGTCATTAAATACCTATTTATGGTCAATTAACGCCATATATGTATATATTTATAACCATTAAAGATTTATAATGTTATTAAAATAATTAAAATTAAATAGAATAACTAACTTTTAATTAAAATGATAATCTTTAATTTGATGTACAAACATGTCTAAATATTATTTTAGAATGGGATTAAAACCCTATCCCATATAATATTCTATATTGGGAAAATTTTTAGGATTTTATGTGGGGTTTAAAGTTATCATAAATTAATATTTTTGAGAGTTTCTTAAAGTGACCCTATCCTCTCTTATAAAAGAGCACCTCCTCTATATCCTATTCACTCCATTTTGACTCTTCATGATCTTCCATCCCATGAAAAGTTCTCTTCTAGACTTCCCTAGTAACATTATAGAGGTTTTGGCCTTCTCAAAATACCTACTATAGTTCCCTAAGTGTAAATTTAAAGGAGACATGTCGTGGAAGAGGTAATCTCTTCTACCGATTCGTTCTAATTTGTTTATTATTCTACTTAATCTTATTCAGTTGTTTAATTACAAGGTAATTAAAAACATATAACTAATATAATTATACTTTATTTTAAATATTAAGAAACCCTATTTCACCTTCTATCCATCCTACAAAAAATTAAACCATCACGCGTGCGTACGTACAGCTTATCGTGTCCACGCCATAGTGTAATCTATTTTTCACCACTACCATACATGAATGGGTATAATGGTATAAATTAAAATGATATATGATAATTATAACATGATTATAAATATTATATACTATACACTATCCACATCAAATACCATTCAATAATTATGGTAACGATATCGTCGCTCGTGCATACTTACGGCTTACCCTCTTTACGGTGTGATGTGATTCATTCTACATAATCTACATTAAATCATGATTATATAAATTAATCGAATGAATAAATATGATATATATTATACTAATGAATTTTTTAAATGATATAAATAAACCTAAAAAAATAAGAACATATACAATAAAACATACAAAAGAACATAAAACAGTTCATACCCGAATAACGATTAATAATGAAATGTTACTAACATACGGATGATAATATGGTCATAAATGTTATAAAAAAAGTAATTATAATTATATAATATATATTTAACATTATTTAATTCATCATAAAAAAGTTTCAGATACATACAAAGAATATCAGACCTATGGTAATGGATAATTTTTCCAATCCGGTTTTTATCCGGGATTATTTATTCTTAAGTATTTACTGGGGTTATATTTATCATCAATGTCCATGTTTTCTAAAAACGTTTTCATATAATGTTTACTATTATTCCTTATATGTTTAAAGTTATTTTTAACCCTTTTTGAATTTTACTACGTGGTATGAAAAGAAGTATTTTCTTTTTTTACCATAAGAGGTACTTTTTGACATTTCTGGTAAAAGCACGAGGAGAATGTTTTTTTAACTTATACTGCAGAAACAAGTTTTTACATCTTTATAATACCTTATTTCAATGAATATTCATCTAAAATATTTTAATTTTATTTTAAAAGAAATTCATTTTTTTTAATTTTCAATTCATTTAGAGAAAAAAAATATTTTTGAATAATAAAGGATGGTTTCCCCAGGAATTAAGTTCATGTATTTTATCAAAATTATTTTCCTTCTAAGATGAAATTGAGTTATTTCTCCATCACTTTTTTTTAATTTTATTTTATTTATTTATGATGGAATAATTTTTATGATGTGTATTTTTCTTATATAGATTCTGTTATGATAAAATTATGTTTAAGAATCCCATTTTATTTCATATGTTATGCTATGATGAATGATTTATATTTTTGTGGAAAATATAATAATGATTTCATTATGAGATGGATGGGACCTATATCTCCATATAATTCATTGGGTAATGATTTATATCTCATGATATAGATATTACTAGAATGAAAAGTAAATTTGGATTTGTAATACATGGCTGTAATGGTAAGTAAACCCAATTTGGTTATAGAAATTGTCCATTATGATGGTTTTGGAAACAATGCCTTGGCTACTATGTAAATCGGGTCATGTGATTATTAGTTTGACACAATTACATGTTTTATTCCAATACTATAATATCATGGTTAATGTCCCATTAGGATCTATGACTTACGTACTTCCATGTATTATTTCATGACTCAATAGTTTGATTTTTTAAAATCTATGTTCATGTTTTTATGTTCAAATGTTTATGGTTCATTTTATGATATTCATGTTTACCCTTAATGATAATATTAGATCATCATTTTTATTTTTACTTTTCCCTAATATATATTGAATGGTTATATGTGGAAAAAATGTAAATATATTTATGGGATATATTAAAGATATTTCACTAAGATAAAATATTATGTTCAATGTTTCAAATAGCACTAAACTAATATGGTTTTTAGTCGTTGTTTTTTTTCATGTATTAAGTATTATAAAAAACTAATGGAATGTCCATGCATGTCAAGCTTGTATCTCTACAGATGGTATCATAGCTAAGTATTAGTTAACCTTTGGAAACATGGATGTGAAAACATTAGTGAGATCCCTAGAGATATTTCTAAGGTATGTCTAAGATGTTTCTATGGTTAAGTATAAGTATTTTATATAGTCCTTAAATTATGGGAATGATCATGATTAACCTATGATTAAACCTATGATGTTACTGATTGAATGTAATCCCCCTTGACTATGTTATTTTCCTAGTATTGATTTTTTCCTCTCTCTCTATTATTTTGGGATTTTAGACAATGGATGGAACCTGAAGGAATCATGTTAATAATCAATGCACTGGGAAATGTAATGATTGTCCTCCTGAACAACAAAATGTTATTGAAGATGAATGAAATATCTTATTGATATAGTTAAACATGCTATGAATCATTCTGGACTCCCAAATGATTATAAAAGTGAACAACATTCTATTGACTCCTTCATGAGGCAACGTCCACCTTCATTCAGTGGGTCTTCTGATCCACTTGTTCTTGAACAATGGATTTGGACCATTTAAAAGATATTTTCCATCATATATTGTTTGGAACATGAAAAGGTCATTTTGGATATCTATCAGTTAGAAGGTGAAATAGACCAGTGGTGGACTCTAATTTAGAATACAAGTCAGCAAGATGAAATTGAATCCATGGAATTAGACGAGTTCAAGAACGTATTTTTCAACATGTACTTTCCTTGTATTCTTTAAAAAAAATTGTAAATGTACTTACATAATCTTAAGAAAACAGATGAAGAATCTATTAGTACATACGATGTGAATCTTACAGGACATAAAAGGTATGCTTCTGGATTTATCATTCAACCTGAAAGTAATATTGATCGATTCTTCAGTGGCTGAAAACAAATTTTTTATAAGGGAATTAGATATAATTGACTTATGTAGATATGAAGATATTGTGCGTTAAGATATCAAGGTATAATTGGATGTTGTTGTTACATATACATCTCATGATTTTGATAAGAAATGAATGAGTAAGATCAAGTGAAAATATCCCAACAATGGTGAAAAGAAGATAAATGTTTTTTATGCACAATGTGTGGAAAAAAGCATAGTGTAGATTTCCATAAAGGGACTAGAAGATGTTTCATGTCTGGAAAAGAATTTCGTTGAGCTGTTGAGTGTTGAAGTAATGGGAAAAGGGTTGATAATTATGTGAATGGAGAAAAGACTATAGTAAATGTGCCACCAACACATCAATGATATAACAGAAAGGAAATATAGAATTATGCTAACCAATGCCCTAATCCAAGTGTTAATGATGATCGACATAAACAACCTCCTAAGGAAAAATACAAAGGGATTTTACATGTGATCACTATTAGTGACATTGATTATGAAAACAAAGTGGTGGAATGAATAAGTGTTTCTGTAATGGTATTTCAAAGTAGTGTTTTGGATTCCCAATTTTTGTATTATGTAATACTGGATTATCTTTGTATTGGTCTATTATGGTATTACATAATTATATGGTACATGTAACCTTTCAAAGTTATTGAAATATTTTTGGAGAGAAGATGATATGCACAGAAGGAAGGGACAAGGAAAATATAAGATGTTTTATAGTATTAAGGATATCATGAAAGATAAAAGGAAAAAGTGATATCAGGGTTTGAGTATATTGAATTTTGGTTATATTTGGTGTGTGGAAATATTTATTTTTGATCAAATGAATTTTTTCACTAATGTTATGCTGTAATTCTTATTATTATCATATTTCAAGAGAATAAATGATTAAGGTGTTAAGATGTTTAGAATGTGACAACAATGAACTGCTAAATGAGATATGGGAGACAAATTTTAAGTCGATTTAGTTCACCTTCTTCTCAAGTTATATATTTTTATGTTTTTTAAGAATTGTAATGTTATCCATTTATTGGTATAATAATTTATATTATTGTTCATGATTGTTAAATAAATGTATTATCTCACTATAGGTAGACTTATGCATATTTCATAATCCTTTCTAACTATTTTCATGAGATAAATGGAATGACAAATCATTATATCATATGATCTTATAGAACTTGGAGAATGAAAAATTCCACATCATTTCATTAAATAAGAGATAAAGTGGAAACTGTTCAGGGAATAACCAACATTGATATTACACTAAATTCATGTAAGTATTTCTTCTTATGCAAAAAATCTTCATCTTTAGTGAAATAGTCTTGAAAAACAATAATGTTATTCTATTACCCTTTTATCTGATTAATCATACGGTCTATTAAATAATTGCGTATTTATGTCAGTCTAGTAGTTAACTTTCTCCAAACCTTATTCCCTATCACTATCCATCAAAACTTGATGGTTAAAGTTTTCTTCCATATCCATGTTTTTTCTTCCCACTAATGTTCTCTTTTGTGGAAACACATTGATTGGTTACATTGGGTAACTATTGCATGTTTAATTTTTTTTAGAAAATTATTCTTAATATCCTTCTTCAGGATGTGGGTTTCCATAAAAGAAATGTTCAAATAGAAAACAATTTATAACCCATGATAAATCTCGAGGGTCAAATTCATTTTAAGGGGGGTAGAATTTAAAACCCCAAGATTTCATGATATAGACTCATTTTAATTTATTTGACATCTTGTGCTATATTCTACACCAATATAATCTTACACTATACAAAACATTGTATTATCTTTCAGTATATGAATCAATATTCTTTGATTTTTTTGTACACAATTTCAAGTTCATTTGATATAATTCATTTCACGCAACACTGAGTATATCTTATTGTAATGACCCGAAAAATTTAATGAATTTTTTTTCTTATTTTTCTTTGGAATTTTCGTATCCCAAGAAGTGGACCTCATGTATCCAGAACTGACTCTTCGAGAGCTTACCATAAAGCTGGTGCTCTCGGAGTGTGTCCAGTACAACCTGCAAGTGGTAGGCATGATCCTCCTTAGTCGTCGAGTATATCAAAATGTCGTCGATGAAGACCACGACAAATTGATCGAGGTATGGCTGAAAGATCCTGTTCATGAGGCCCATGAACACTGATAGAGCATTGGTTACGCCGAATGGCATAACCAAGAACTCATAGTGGCCATACCGACATCTGAAGGTCATCTTCTGCACGTCCTTTTCCTGAACTCTGAGCTGATGATAGCCTGACCTGAGGTCTATCTTTGAGAACCACCGTGCTCCCCTGAGCTGATCGAATGGGTAATCAAACCTCAGTAGAGGATACTTGTTCCTCCCTGTAACCTGGTTCAGGTGACGATAGTCGACACATAGTCGCAATCTCCTGTCCTCCTTCTTGGAGAACAATATCGTGGAAGCCCAGGGTGAAACACTGGGTCGGATTACTCCTTTGCGCTACAAGTCCTCCAACTGTACCTGTAGCTATCGAAGCTCGGCGGGAGCCATACGATATGCTGGAGTGGATATCAGGTCTGTCCCGAGGTACAGATCAATATAAAAGTCTACCTCTCTGTGAGGAGGTAGTCGTAGAACGTCGTCGGGGAAAACGTCCGCATACTGATCCACCACTGCAGGAAAACAAGGACTCCATACGTCAACTGCTCCTAGGATGAGTCTAGACAAATGATGATTTCTCTGTATGAGGAGAGCACAACGTCCTTTTCAGAGGACTTACCTTGGTACCAGTTTCTTTACGGGAGGACTTTCTGAGAGAGTTTCACACTTCCCCTTTGGCAGTACATCCTGGCATGGCGAAGATGTACGAGGATCTCAAATGAGAGTACTGGTGGCTGAGCATGAAGAAAGCTGTGGCAGAGTTTGTTTCTCAATGCCTCACCTGCCAATAGGTGAAGGTAGAGCACCAGGTACCAGCAGGCTTGGTACAACCCATGGAGGTCCCGGAGTGGATGTGGGACGAGATATCTATGGACTTCATGACTAGACTTCCCCGCACTTCCAGAGGTCACGACTCCATTTGGGTGATTATCGACCGAATCACCAAGTCAGCTCACTTCTTACCCATCAGAGAACAGGGCTAAGTGGAGAGCTTGGGACGTCTTTACATTCAAGAGATTGTACAGCTTCACGGTGTGCCATCATCTATCGTCTCCGATCAAGATGCATTCTTTACTTCCCGGCTTTGGAAGGGGTTACTGGACGCATTCGGGATGTAGCTACGTCTGAGCACCACCTTTCACCCTCAGACAGATGGTCAGGCTGAGAGGACCATTTAGACTCTTGAGGACATGCTCTGTGCATGTGTCCTCGACTTTGGTCGCATATGGGAGGACCACCTACCCTTGGTGGAGTTCGCGTACAACAACAGCTACCACTCCACCATCGGGATGGCACCATAACAGGCGTTGTATGACCTACCTTTCAGATCTCCATTGTGCTGGACAGTCCCTGGGGAGTCAGCACTTGTGGGACCGGAGATAGTCCAGGCCACAATAGAGAAGGTCCAGGTCATCCAGGACCAGATGAGGATAGCTCATAGTCGTTAGAAGTCTTATGCTGACAAGAGGTGGAGGCCACTAGAGTTCGAGGATGGAGACCACGTATTCTTGCGGGTCCCACCTCGACGTGGTTTACGGAGGTTTGGCCGAGGAGACAAGTTATCTCCGTGCTTCATCGGACCTTTCCAGGTCCTCAGTAGGATTGGCGAGGTGGCTTATCACCTGGATCTACCACTTCAGTTGCACCAGGTGCACGACGTCTTCCACGTATCCCAGCTGAGAAGATATGTGCACGACCCAACACATATCATTGACCATGGGGAGCTGGACGTTGATGATGGGGAGACTTTTGTGGATGTCCCAGTGGAGATTTAAGATCGACAGGAGCGGGTCCTATGTGGACGTTTGATTCCTCTAGTGCGCATCAGATGGCAGCACAGAAGCCTCCAGGAGAGCACTTGGGAGCGGGAGGCTCAGATTAATGCTCAGTGCCCACATTTGTTTCCCTAGTTTTTTATGTATCATTGTGGGGACGTAAATCCCTGAGGTGGGAGTGATGTAAAGACCCAATAAATTCAAGGAAATTTTTTTCATAATTTTCATGGGAATTTTACAAGAACGTAGTTTCTGACAGCACGTGATTCCGAGGCCCGATGTGCCCGAAATCATTTCTTGAAGTTTAGCTCAGGTATGTTCTGTGGACGAACGAGCTGATTTTTCTAACTTTTTAACCGGTGCTTAGAATCAGATTCCGAGGACACCGTTGGAATCGCAGCGCCGATAGTTTCTTAGAAACACCTTTTCTAGAGTTGCGTTTGCTCGGGTGTGGTTTTTTAATTTTTGGGGTTAACATAAGAAATAAAATAAAAGTGGTGCAACCCGTTTTTATTTTATTTTTCTTAACTTAGGTTAAGTGGGTGATATGGGGACCACAATATCCTACCCACTTGGTAAGTTAATTTGTGAGGTGGGACCCACATGAGCCCCACTGTTTCTTTTCTTCTTAAGTAACGCACCTGCACCCACTATTAATGAAGTCAAACCATGCGTTTATTCTGGTTAAGAAACACCTCATTAATGTGGCGGTTTAAGCGTTGCATTTAGTTCACTTAACTATTTGATTAGTTTTTGAATTTTAAAATTCAAGGTCTGAGAAATAAAAATAAGTCAACTCTTATTTTTATTAGACTGGTGGTGTTGTGAGGCTTGGGAGAATTCTCAAGGTCTTGAAGTTCTTCCTCCTCGACGAAGAACGCGAAGAACGCGATGAACACGAAGAACGTGAAAAATGCGAAGAACGCGAATAATTCCGAATCCTCGGAGATTGATGGCGCGACTTCACGTTCCTTCTTCCGCGACGCTCCTTCCACGATGCGACGATACCCCCTTCCGCGATGCCTTCTTCCGCGACGTGCCTTTCCGCGACGGACCCTCGCTCGACGACGCTTGATGTAGGGGTTTTATTCAATTAAATATTTATGATTTATACCCACTGCGTATGTTTAAATAATTGTCGGAAGCCTTTTAAAAGTGCTAACGCCGTGGGTGCGGTCCAACGAACAAGTCTGAACCCACCGTCCCTTCGTTCTTGGTGTGCGGATCGGCAGGGGACGATGAAACAGGCCGCACGGGCGTTGTGAGGTCTTCGCAGTGAAGAACCAATCCGAAGAGGGCCGTTCGCGTATATGGCAGGCAAATCCGACCACCGGAGCTCGTCCGGTGGTCCGTGGAGTAACCCGCCGGCGCGCCTCGACGGCACGGCGGTGCCGGCAACAAGAGCCGGCGGCCGGCACCGGCCGACCACCAGGAGACGGCGGCGCCCGACACGCCGCCGGGAAGAGCCACTACAGTAGCAGGCCGACAGTCCCATGACCGCACGGGACCGGAGGAGGCGGGACGCAGCAACCGATCGCGTCCGTTAGCAAAGGGCAGCCCCCATGCAGGGTCGCGGTTCGTCCAGGGGGGCGGTTTCCCCCCTTTTGCGTGGCCGCTTGGCCAGTGCCAGCGTGCTGGGAAGAGCCTCCGGGACGGGCCGTGCCCAAGCGGGCCGGACTTAGACACGGTTCGGGTCGACCCGGTTCGGGCCGACCCTGGGGGTATCGGGCCGGGTCGGACCGGGCCCGAACCCCCTAATACCGAACCTCTTTCGGTCGGTTGCCCATAACATGAGCTAAGAGCCTCTAATCGATGCACCGTCAGTTGCGTAGCATTCCTTGGATCGAGGCGGTCGTTTTGGTATATTACACTCATGGTTTATAAGGACTTTGTGTTCGGCCGGGTTGGTTCGTACACGAAACCAACCGGGCCCTCGGAGCGGAAATGCTTATAACTTGAGCTCCTGACGTCCAATTGATGTACCATTGACTTTGATGGATTCCTCTTAGTGAGATGGACCATTTGGATTACTCCGCTCGAGGTTTGGACACAGTTGGAGTACGGTCTGGTTGGTTTTGACTGAAAAACCAACCGGGCCCCTAGGACGAAAAAGCCAATAACTCTCAGACCGGGCGTCCGAATAACGCGCCGTCTGTGACATTGAGTTTCTGTTGAATATAAAGAACTTTTGGATACATCAACTCCGGACTATGTGTCAGTTGATGTATCAGCCCTTCGGGTCGTGGGGCGGACCATCCCGAATGAGCTTGCTGTGTACGGGAACCCTAGAGCTGGCTGCGACTGCGACGACGATGACGACTGTGCAGAAATCTTCCGTGGATTCGACGGTGACAACTACAACACTCAGCGATCCTACGCGGATCAGTGCAACCGATCCTGTGTGGGTCAGATCCTATGTGGGTTAGCGCTCAGCGGTCCTATGTGGGCCAGCACCTACAAATCCTGTGTGGGTCATTGCGGGGGTTAGTTACCTATCGATCCGGTGTGGGTCAGATCCTTTGTGGGTCATTGCGGGGGTTAGTTACCAATCGATCCTATGCGGGTCAGATCCTTTGTGAGTCATTGCGTGGGTTAGTAACTATCGATCCTTTGTGGGACTAATGACTTAGATGAATCAGTGGCAATATCTGATCATCTCTATCGTCATACGAAGGAGTAAACACGTTTGAGTTGAATCCTGTTTTGCTTTCCTATGTGGATTGTGTTGTGCTACCTGTGTGATCTGAATCCCGTTTTGCTTTCCTATGTGGACTGGGTTGTGATTTCCTGTGTGGACTGGGTTGTACTTGAGCTCAGATGTTGGAGCCGAACTGGAATTTATGACTTAGGTATATGTATGGGCATATACCTAAGTAGTGTCGGATGTTACTTCGTGATTGTATCTTTCCTTTGTGGATTTTGGGAGACCTTCGGGGGTCTCGGGGTCTCTATTGAGTAGCTTATACTCACCCCTGCACGGGCTATGCCCGCACTACGTTGTGGTGGTTGCAGACAATGGACATCACTGATCGTGGTTTAGGCTTGCAGAGTAGGACAATACCTGGAGGTGGACCACTGGGCGGGATGTACTCGGAGTGGACGGCTGGACCCGAGGAGGTGTGGAGGCTATCTGTACTCACCCTTCAGGTGGGACTTCCAGTGGACGACTCGACGTTGGGGCTTTACTTTCAGTTTTTGTTTTCCCTTTCTAGTTGTACTTTAATATCAGTTTGGGTTTGTATTCTGGCCCACTTACTTTTCCTTACTTACTGTTGTACCCAGTTTTTACTTAATGTTTACTTCGACTTCTTGCTTGCTCTAGGGTGTTTGTTTACTTCACAAAGGCAATGCCTTCCCTTTTTACCGGGAATTACGCCTTGGTTCTAGTCACCAGCCCCTGGCCTATGGAAGCCGGGCTTGGGTAGTGACGACACCGGCCCTGAGGACGGGTCGTGACACTTATTTTCAATGGATAAATGAACTAAGTAGGGATTATGTTATACACAACACCAAAGGATTCTTACACTACACGAAATAATGACTTGGCTTACGTTACACGCAAGAGTGGCCTTCCTCGATAGCTTCTGTTGTATAAGAAATCATGTTTCATTAAACAAAGATATATTATGATAATATTATTATTTAATTGGATATAAAATATCAGTTATAAAGAGTATTAACCAGATTTTAAATTTTATATCATTGGCAGGCATCCTACACATTGTTTAGAACACAATATGATGAAAAAATTAAATTTTTCGATAAAATAAGTATTTTTTAATAAAATGTATTTTTACCACCTTTTGATGGTGCAAAAATTTTAAATAACGTTTTTGACACATTTATAAGATCAATTTGGTAAGGTAAACGTCTTATTTGGAACTGGGATATAAATTTCTACTTTGGATGAATATGTGATATTTTTTTATAACATTAATATTTTGGTGAATATTGAAAATACACTACATTTTAATTAAAACCATATTTTTTCATTGAAATTATTTATATGGTTGAAATATATTTTTGAATGGTTTGAAAGTATAAATGTAATATAGTTTTAAATTATAAGGAAATTGAAGTAATTTTTAATAATAATACATTCAATTTATATGAAAAAAATATTTTAATCTTTTACAATGCCTTAACATTTAAGCAAAATTACATTTTTCGACAAAGAGAATAATATTAAATCATTTACTGCAACTTCTAGGTTAAGAATTTTGAAATTGGATTCCATATCTGGAACTCTTAGGTCCAAATATGTTAATGGGATACTTTTAATTTTTGGGTATTATTAATAGTAACTTTGGTAATTATATTTATTACCATAGTTAAAGGTAAATTTTGTAATTAAGGTTAAAAATAAGATTATAAAATTACCCTTAAACCTACCAAAATTCTATTGGATGAATAAAAGTCCACTAATATCTCTTAGTGGTCAGAATAGATTTATTTCATGGACATTTTTCCATGAAATGTCTCTAATTAATATTAAACCAATGAAAGTGAGACCATGTCACTCTCTTATATATTATAATTGAAATAATTTTACATTAGTTATAAAATTCATAAAACATCAAAATTAAATATTCAATATAAATATAATTAAATTTTACATATCATTTTAATTTATTTATAATTTTTAGTGATCAATTATTATCATTAAATATGACACATTAGTGATGAGAAAATTATTTTATTAATTTAAATATCAAATAAATGGGTTTAATAATAATAAAAGATATATCAAAGAAACCAATTGAAGTGCTCCAAGGATTTTTTTGGAGTCTATAACATTTTAGGAGTTAATTAAATATTTTGGTTTGAATTTATCTTTTGTGAGTATTTTATTTGAATTCAAATAAATAAATAGTGTCAAAATTGACATTAATGATATTTTATAAAAATAACATTTTCTAAAATTATTTAAAAATCAAAAAAATAATTAAAAATTAAAAAGAGATAATTATAATATCTAAAATTTTATAAAATAACTATTTATAGTCAATTAATACCATATATGTAAATATTTATAACCATTAAACATTTATAATATTATTACCACAATTAAAATTAAATAGAATAATTATGTGTTAAATAAAATATAATGATTAAATATACATAAACACTTGTATAAAATATATTTCTTAACTATATTAAAAACCTATATTTTCTAATATTCTAAATTAGAAAATTTTAGTGGATTTTCAGTGGGGTTTTATTTTATTATAAATTAATATTTTGGGAGTTTCCTAAAGTTCCCCTCTCCTCTCTTATAAATGGGAACCACCTCACTCTCCTCGTCACTCCATTTTGAACTGTAAAGCTCAGTCAAGCCGTACCCATTTCTCTTCCCATCTTCCCTAGTTACATTCTAGAGGTGATTATTGTTTTCTCAAAATTCCCACTCTAGTTTCGTATGAATAAATTTAAAGAAGGAATATCGGGGAAGAGATAATCTATTCTACAGATTCTTCCAAATTTATTTTTTCTTCTATTTATTATTCTTTTTTTCATTATAAAGTAATAACATAAGTATAAATAATATACTGATATGTTATTTTAAATATTAAAAACCCATATTTCACATTATATCCATCCTACAAAAAATGAAATCACCACTTATTAATACGTACGACTTACCGTCTATATGTCGTGGTGTAATCAGTTTTTCACCACCACCACACATGAATGGGTATAATGGTATAAATAAAAACTATATATTATTATTATAAAAATATACTAATTCTTAGATACTATCCCCCATCAACTTCAAATACCATTTAAAAAAATTGGAACGATATCTTCAGTCGTGCGTACGTACGGCTTGCCGTCTCCACGGTGTGATGTGATTCGTTCTTCATAATATTCATTAAACCATGATTATATAAATGAATTGAATGAATAAATATGATATAAATTATACTAATACAATTATTTTAATGATATAACTAAAACGGAAATGAGGAATACGAACTTATCTAACAAAAAATACTTATGAACATGAAGCAGTTAATACCCGAATAACGTGTAACAATGAAATGTTACTAACAAACAGAAGAAAATATGATCATAAATGTTATCATATAAATGATTATGATTCTAGAATAAATAATTACAATTATTTTAATCATCATATAAGTGGTCCAAGTACATATGGATCATATCATTCAATTAATTCCCATTGTTTATTTTTACGCATTTACTGGGGCTATATTTATCATACATGTCAATGTTTTCTAAAAATGATTTCATAATTTTTTTTACTATTCATGAATTTATGTTTACAGTCATTATTACCCCTTTTGACTTTTACTATTTTTTATTGATGGAATCATTCATTTTTTTAACCATAATATTTAATATTTTACTTTTTCGATAAAAGTACGAGGAGAATTTTTTTTAACATATACGGCAAGAACAAATTTTTACATCTTTACAACACCTCATTTAAATAAAGATTCCTTTAAAAAATTTCATGTTTATTCTAAAATAAATTAATATATTTTTAAATTTTTTTTCGTTTTCGGAAAATAAAATGTTTTTGATGATGACATGATATTTTCCTCAGGAATTATGTTGAAGTGTTTTATCAAAATTGTTTTCCATCCAAGATGACATAGGGTTATGAATCAATACTTATTATTATTTTGATCATATTGTTTTTAGGATTGAATTATTTTTATTTTATCCATTTATCATATATATTATGATATGATTATATTGTATTTAAGAATCCCATTTAATTTCATGGGTTTTCCTATGATGAATGAATTAGGTTTTCATGGCGCATGTAAGAATGATTTTGTTATGAGATGGGTGGGACCTATATCTCCCTCCAATTCATTAGGTAAAGATTCATATCTCATGATATAGACATCACTAGAATAGAAAGTAAATTCAGTTAAGTAATACTCGGTTAGAACAACAAGTAAACCCAGTTTCATAATTGACTTTGTCAACTATGATGGCCTTGGAAACAATGGCTTGGCTACTATAGAAATCATGTTTTATGGTTATTATTTTGTTGTAAATAAATTATTTATAACAATTGAATCCTATCATGGTTAATTTTCAATTATGTTATATTCTTTAAGTAGTTACATGTTTTATTTCAAGACCCAATAGTTTTATTTCTTAAAATCTATGTTCATGTTTTTATGTGAAAATGATTATGGTTTGTTTTGTGATCTCCATGTTTACCCTTACTGAGCATTTGAGCTAACCATTTATATGTTTTATTTTACCTAGGATATAGAGAATGGTTTTAGGTGTAAAAAATGTGATGATATTTATGATAGATACTAATGATATTTCAAAAAGTTAGAAGATTATGTTCCAAGTTTCCAAATTTACAAAAATAATACTATCTTTGGGCGTCAGTTTTTTCATGTATTAGTTATTCTGAAAAATTATTGTAATGTCTATGTACATCAAGTATCGGTCTTCACAATGTGTGAACCTGGTCACAAATTTATAAATGTTATGCATGTACCTGGTTGTATGTCCATTATTTGATGTGGGTGGCTAATTTCATGTCCTTAACTTAATGAGAGAACAACTTTCTACTTATACATGTTTGCAATAATATAAAACTATCCAAATTCCTCAAATTCCATGTCATATTACTATGTTATATTTTCCTAATTTATGATCTTAATTCCATATTAAAATATGTATTATGGACTTTCAATGTTGATAATGACCTCTAATATGCAAGGAATAATCTTAAAATATTATTCTCTTGTTACATATTTTCTTTTTCATGTTATGATTCTGTATTTCCATTATTTACCGTACTGAATTTCTAAGATCAACCATTTATTATGTTTCCATTCCCCAGTTTATAAAGAAATATTTTATTTAGATGTAATAAAAGTGGAAATATTTTTCAGAGATCTTTAATATCATTCACTTGGATACTATATGTTTTTTTAAGTATCCAAATACACTAAACAATTAAGGCCCTCAAGCATGTATTTTTTTTAATGTTTTGAGTATTCATCTAAAATAATTTTATATCCCTATGTGATATTTATGGGTCACTATAGTTGCTAGAATAGGAAAGGATCAGTAATCCTTTGTAAACTAGGATGATTAATCATTAGTGAGATCCCCAGTTATATTTCATAGGTTATGTCTAGAGATGTCTCTAAAGATAAGTATAAGGATGAGTCAATGTTTAGGAAAATATCCAGGAATTTTGGGGAAGGATAATGTGAGTGGATTCCTAGAAATACATTAATTTATTCTGACTAAAAGTCGATGTGGCACTGTAATATATATACCTAGTGGTAACAAACCTAACAAGATTTTATATGCCTAACTCAGGGTAATCAGGTACATGAAAACGGGAATTCTTGCACATCAAGTTTGACACTGCTGGGGGATATTCATTGGGAATTAAAACATTATTCATGAACCATAATAAATTATTTAAATATAAGTTGGATATTAATAAAAAAATTATTAGCCAATATTGTCATATATTAAGGAAGGTGTCATAATTTATACATCCTAAAAATAATTATTTTCCTGACTATGTGTGTTTATACTATGATAAGTAATCCTCACAATATACGATTGGTTATAGTCCAAGGTTAGAACTATAAGGGACATGGTTTACATTGAATGTTTTAGATGTGGAAATTATTGGAATTACAAAAATTGATTTTCCATGTGTAAATATCATAAGGATAATCAAAAAGGTGGTTTCAGTATTGGTTATTCATATGATGATAAACAGACAACTAACGACTTTTCACAGGTATGTGAAGTTATTCTGGTAATGATTACATTGATCATAAGTAGCATGATTAGATTTAGGTTGAGGAAAATTAAGAAATGATTCATATTTCATATTATTGAAAAGATGAATTAAGATGTAAGTTAATGAATCCCATGTAATGGTTTAATAATAAACTTGTATTAATGAAAAATTTATGTTTTGGAATTTACAAATTCTGTTGTATAAATCATGAAATATACAAATATATTCAGAATAAATTATCATAAATTATTGAAAATGAATTTTATAATGGTGAAGAATACATAGAAAAGTGATTTCATGGGAAGGGGATATATTCCTTAAGGGAAGATAACCCTTAATTAATACTCTTAATTGACATAATGATATTTGGATAATGATATCATAGATATAAATAAGTAAAATGGAAGGTAAGGATTACTCTGGATATAATAATTTAAAAAGTGGTCTATGTCATCAAAGATGAAGTTTATAACCTTTTGGATTTTAAAAAATATATCCACTAATCCTTGGAAGAAGTAATAATACTTATTTTCCAAATCATTTATGGTAATTAATGTTATTGAAATGTTTCAAGGGAACATACAATATAAGTATTCAAGGGTTTGGAATGTGAAAACCAAGTTGTACTTTGTGTTAACTGCTTATGGAATTTCTATGTTAGAATTCATATTAAGTCACTAATATTAATGTCTATTCTTTCCATATGAGGATTTATGAATATTTTATAGCCTATTCAAAATAATTTCTACTAATGATAATTGATGGTATGGCATATCTTAGGTGTCATTATCTATTATTACTTTGAGAATGAAAAGTATCATACCTTTTTCTAGAAAGATATGAAGTGGGTCCATGAACCACAAAGGGTGATGTTGCCTTGAAATCATACAGGTATATATTTTCTAGATAATTCCTCAACATTATGAAAAATGATATTGAATGAAAAAATGTTATCTTAGAACCTCTGTTTCTGATAAATTGGATTGTACATTAGTTCATCGCAGACCTATGAATATTTTATTGTCAATTTCTGCTGACATTCTTCTTTATCACCGTCCATCAGAACTTGATGGTTATGTTTTAATCCATTTTCATTTTTCCCTTCCAACCTATGTTATCTTCTGTGGAAACCTAGTTATATGTTACTTTGGGTAACCGTTATGGTTTTAACATTCTCTTTTTATGGGATATTTTTGTAGGCATTTTTATGATGTGGGTTTCTATGAATGAAAAATTCAAATATTAAATCATTGATAACCCATATGATTTTCAAGGGAGAATTTAATTTTAAGAGTTTGTAGAATGTATTACCCAAATATTTTTTGAAATTTTTTTGAATTAATTAAACCTTTGCATTATTTTTCATTTCATATAACACTAAACTTAGTTTATTTTATAATATTTCACTATAAATTCCTTTAATTATACACAAATATATGTCAGTCATGAAATACGCTCAACATAAATTTTATCTTTCTCTATACAGAACACAAACATTAGCTTGTGTTATACACAACATCGAATTTCCTCAATGGATTGTGTAACATGCATGATCGGTTTTTTTTTCCAAAAATAGCATATCATTAAAATGTTTTTAATTAATATAACAAGGTTTAACAAATATGTTAAATTAGAGTTTATGAATATTATTAACTTATTTTTGAAAATATACAGTCTACTCTATATAATATGAATTCATAGGATGCCAATTAATTATAAATGAATATGAAAACCGATTGAATAAAAAATGTAATAATATTATTTTAATTGTCACAAAGCTATTTTACCAAATTAAAATAAATTTTCATTAATGTCATGAAATTAACTATTTCGAACATTCCTTTATCATGTCATCGACATGGAATACGTTAGATATAACATCAAATTTTTTTATGTTACATATAACACCGACTTGGCATCTATTACCTGCGACGTAGTTGTTTATACGAAACATCATTTTGATGTTGCAATTATTTAAATGAGATTAATATAACCTAGACATTAAAATTAGTTATATAAATATTAATAATTGTTTTTTAATTTTTCTATTTATATAAATAATATTGGTAATGAAGAATATGATTTTTTGGTAAAGTGTTTTTATATTTAAAAATATTGAGTTGTCAAATGAACCACTTGTAATTATAAAATAAATTTCACAAACATTAAGAAAAATAATTTGATAAAATAAAATACATTTTTTAATTTATATTGTATAAATTATCTTAGGGTGATTTTTTGATAATTTTTTAGAAACATTATTTTAGATGAATCAGGAAAAATACATTTTTTTAGATAGAAATTTATTTTTCATTTAAATAATTATTAATGTTAAATTATATATAATTTTTTAAGTTTAAATTAAAACAATCACAAATATATTAATACAATATAGGTCATTGTAATAAATATCATATTGATGATGAATATAAAATCTTAATAAAATTTTGATCATTAGTATACATTAAAACCCTATAATTTTGTCCCATCTATGGAATTATCATTAATCATAATTTATTCACTTCATAGAATTGAATTTTAAAAAACTGTCGTAATTTTTTTTAATAATTCATACATTTATATTATAAATAGGTCATTTTGATTTTGATCAAAATGATTAAAAAAATTAATTACAAATAGTCATAGCGATTAATATATAATTAAGCGGAATTGGGGACTAAATCTCAATCATAGGGGACCAAATGTCATAGACACTTGTAAAAATCACATTATAAAAAACATAAGACCATAAACCTTAAATTATTGATTTTTTTGACTTATTTTTTGAAACAAATTGTGTTCACCTAACTTTTTTTAGAAATTCCATGCGAGTCCTTGTCATTCCAAATAAAAGGCCACCAACTCTCCCACTTCTTAACAACTCTAAAACCACTTATTTTCAGTCAATACCAGCCTAATAAAATTCCCAAAAATCCTTATTTCCTCCAAAAAATATTAACATGTGGTGAATTCAATCCAAGGAAACCATTTGTCACAAACCAAAAAGAGTTTATCAATTAAGCGGTAACAACTTCTCTCATGTCCTTCTAATTTATTTTCCCACCCATAAACTTTATTTTATTCATACTTGTATATAAACACATTTATCTTAAATATAATAGGATTTTTCTATGATAATGTTTAAAACTAAACACACATACACCTCCATTTAACGGATAATAAACATACTGTTTATGTGTACAATGTACTATGGCGTCACTAAGTGATGATTGTAAAATTTTTCTTACTGTCCCTAAAGGAAGAAATTATGGTAGGAAATATATTTATATATGTTATATATTATATATATTATGTTAATAATCATATTTATTCATTTTTAAAACACATATATTGGTCGTTTCCATTTTTTAAATACAATAATTTTGTTTGAAGAATTGTAAACCAATACCCCCTAAAGAAATATGGTTCATTCATACACTACATGGAATGCATTAAGGTTGTGTTTTTAGTGATTTTATATTATATATATAACATAATAAATTTAAATTAAAAATTATATACATATATTTCAGTTTCTTTCTTTCAATAATACAATAAAAACAGAAACAATGTTCATGCGTATATACGGCTTACAATCTCCATGAATGGTGTATTCCATTTTGTATATATGTATATTATATTTATTATTATAATAAAAATATAATATATATATATATATTATATTTATATCATGAATTCAATTATTTAAATCATTAAATAATTTATAATTACCAAAGATATAATAAATTAATACAAATACAAAGAATGAATAGAATATTACCTAAAATGAAACTTTATCAAATGTTTTATAACAAGCGGGTAATATATATCCTTAATAATGCCCTATATGTTATTACATATATGAATATAGTTCCATAAAATATGTATAATATATTTATTTTTATTATAATGTTAATTTTAATGAGTATTTTTAGAGTCAAGACACAATGTAAGGGGATTTCATATAACTTTTTATATCTGTGATAAACCTACTTTATTCACCACCCATTCTTTAGAGTGGGTGTATACTATTCATGGATGTATTATATGATTCTTATATGTAAATTCAGGATTATCTAAATATCCATTATATTATCTTTATTTCATGATATTTATGATTCAAAAATCATAAAATCAGTAAAGTAAAATCATCGCAATTTCCCTTCTTTGAGACAGAAGTCATGTTATGAAATTTTATTTTCATATAATGTGTATATACAATAGTTGACTAGTTATTTCTTTATTATATTTCATTTCATGATAAATAAATATTCATTAGATTTATTTTTTTACATGATGAGTGTGATTCATTGTTAACAAGTGATAATATGTTTGTTGAAACAATCTCATTTTTTGAGATTATTTATGAGTATGCTTCCTTTGATGCCATATTATGATTCATCTCTCTAGACCACTCATGATTTTTATTCCCCTATATTTATTGACGATATATACATTTTTTAATACCATTTTCCACTCTTGGAAACCTAATATAATTAAGAAAATGTTTTTATGAGAAATATGACGGTATTTCTCTCTCTGGTCAGAAATATATTTTATTTCAAAAACCATGTTTTGAAAATAAAATTGAAAAGTGTTTTCAAATCAAATTTGAATTTATTTTTTAAGAAAATGGTATTTTTAAAAGAAATTATTATTTTAAAATGATATTTTATCTATTTTGAAACTTATTTTTAATGAAAACATTTTTATTAAATAATCATTTTTAAATAATGAATTTGAAAAAATTTCTATATTTCTTTATATGTTTTCAATTTATTTTAAATGAAATTATTTTCAAATAATTACATGAATTATTTATAAGTGTAAATATTATTTTTAAATAAATGTTTTTTTAAAACATTTTAATGATCTTTTTATATGTTATCAAATAAAGGGGCTTCCAAAATTTTATCAATGATTTATTTATAATATTTCATATTTATTTTCAATAAAATTGATTTTAAACGTATTTTTTGTTATAAAGATCCTTTCAATAATAAGAATGGATAATTTCATTAAGAAATGTATTGAAAGTATATTTCTAGGTTATTTTCCATGTATTATGACATCTATCGATGTTACTGATTCCTTTCATGTAAATTATACCAAGGTTCCATTCATATCTTTCCATTAAAGGTTTATGTTTTGATGGAATGATGCTAATGACACCAATCTATATTACAAGAGTTATATGATTATGAAAAATACTTCCTTTGAAAGGTTATTATTTGATGATTTTTTTGTGAAACCTATATTTTTATTATAGGCAATGATGTGAGGAAATATTAATGTTTCCAATTTCATTCCATCTGTGATGATTTTATGTTTATAAAACCCATCTCTTTTGATGGTTCATTATATAATGATGTTTTATTATCTTATGGTACATGTTTTAATAATATTATTATGAGATGGGTGGGAACTATATCTTTCTCCAATGTATTGGGTAATGATGGACGACTCAAGAGTATAAATGTTATGCATGAATTTTATTACATGTTCACAATGATATGCATAGACCAAGTTGTATATCCATATGTTTATGTTTGAACCTGATTACATGTTCACAATGTTATGTGTGATCCTGATTACATGTTCATAATATTATTCATGTACCTGGCTGTATGTCCCTAATTTTATAAGTGAACATGATTCCATGTTCCCAATTTTATGAGTAAACCTTATTAAATGTTCACAATGTTATACATGGACCAAGTTTCTTGTCCATAAGTTTATGGGTAAACTAGATTAAATGTCCAAAATGTCTTGAGTGAACCTAATTACATATTAACAATGTTATTCATGGACCTAGTCTCATTTCCACAAGGATATTTGTGAAACGGGTTGTACAGTCCCAATGTTGTACAATGACCTAGTTTCATGTACATAAGTTGATGCAAATGCCTGATTTAATGTAATTATCATTATGAGTGAACCTATTTCTACTTATACATGTTCAAAATGTTATAATCTTATATTAATGGCACACATTACATGTCTTATTCCAATGTTATGATTTCATATATAAGATCTCAATTTTCTTATGATCTATATCTTATTAATTTTCAATGTTTATTATGATCTCTAATATATAGGTTTTTATCTTTAAATTTTATTCTCAATTTCCAAACCCTATTTTTCATGTTATTCTTACACATTTCATATATTTACATTACTATGCTTCTAATCTCACCCTGTTTTTATGTTTCATTTCCATATGTAATGAATAATGGTTTTATGTAGAAATATAAAAGGTGGAGAAGTTTTTGGTAGATATGGGATATATTTCACCATGATAGAATATTTTTATTCCATGTTTCTAAATACACTAAAGTATCATAGTCCTTGGAAATTTATTTTTTTAATATACTGAGTATTCATCTAAAATGATGTAATATCCATGTATGTTAATACTAGGTCACTATATATAAATTGACATATGGAAAGACAATATATGAGTCTTTAAAACATCATCTAATCATTAACACAAACCATTCTAAAAATGGTTAAACTTATCACTCTTTCAAAAGATAAAAATTTATTTTTTTAGAAAGAGTGTAAAAAATCACCTTAACATCGATCCCTCATATATCATAAGGTAGCTCTTGGTTTCTATATTCAAAAATGTGAATACCTTTATCGTGTATTCTTTTGATACATGGTAATAACCTGAATTAGCATAATTAATTATTAAAAAAAATTCATGTTTTGATATTAAAAATATTATTGGATATATTCCTTAAATCAATATATTTTTATTATTAATAAATGATAGGATATAAAATGTTTCAAAAAATACATTACTAGTTCAACGGTGATCAGTACCTTCCAATTTACTTATTCGTATCTAACATATCACTGTCCAAAAATCACTATCTCAAACTCGAGAACATATTATGGGTTATCTTTACCTTAATAATGTGTTACCATGACAATCACATTTCCATTAAATTAATTTTCTCTACCATTCGAACCATTCAACATATTCTTGTAAATCCATTGAGGATAACATAAACCTTAAAATCCTTATATATTTCACAATTCACATTTCATGAATCAAAATAAATAAAACCATTGATTATTATACTTAATTATTAAGAAATTAACAAGGATACCTAATCATGTAACATAATACCTCCTTCCATTAACATTTTTTCTATAGTATCATCGTCACCATAACAATAACCATTACTCGCACCACCATGCTGATTCCATTTCTGAGCATTCCACAATGGATATCTACTTTCATAAGGCCCATGAATTCCACATTTACATCATTTAGTCATTGATGATGAATTAAAGAATCTAATATTCACATCCTTTTTGTTAACCGAACCATTATTGTTTTTTAATTACTCGCTTTGTTTTCTTCTTTTTTGTGGACAAAACGTCATCATGTTTCTCAAAGAAAAACACATGGAGGATTCGTTCCATGTTCTTAACACAAATAAAATTGAATATTCATTACTCAATGGTCTCAATTTCCTGAACTCTCATCGTACCTATTCCTTATATAGCATATTTATTTTGCGATTTGGTTAGGTTACACATTCATAATCATGTTATGTTGAAACTAATTGGGAATGATCGCAACATCCTTCACTCAAATTATCAATAAATTTTACTTCAAATAACCTAATTTTCTAACACATTCAATATTAAACCATTATTATATGGTTCCTTTTATTGACCAGAACCAAAAATCATAGTGAGAAGAAGTTATCATAGTTTAAAACCACATCATCATAAGAAATAATTTATAAGATGCCTAAATTATAAAATGTAATTTTAAATCAATGAAAACATAGTCTTTTCTGTAGATACATCTCTAAATATATGTATATAAATACCCCTAGGTATGTTGGTAAATATTTCTCATCCTAGATTCCAATATTTGACTTAAACATTACATTGATACCATCTATATACACCCATTCTTTGAATAGGTGTATTTTAAATCATTTTTTATGAATATTAATCACATTACAAAAGAAAAAACCTGAGGACAATAAATATTTTAGTGTATTTGGAAACATCTGCACATAATCTTCTGTCATAGTGAATTATCTTCAATATATCACTTAATCATCATCCACTTTAGTACTCTAACACAAAACCATTTTTCATAACATTTGGAAAGGAATCATAAGAAAGTGGTGAGATCAAATTCTCATTAAGGATAGAGAAAGTAGGTATGTAATCATAACATGAGAGTAAGGGTATGACAATATTAACATGAAATTATAAGTTCATACACAAAATATAAAATATTTAAAATAATATAATATATATTGGATGTTTATAAGATATGAATAATAATGTAATCAAGAGAATAATCCATGAAAGCATAACAAGCCAATAAGACATATAATTTTTTTAACAAACCTAGGAATATAATGTTATTTATATAATCCTCAATACAAAATTACAACTCCATCTTAGTGGACTGGGTTCACTCCTCAAATGATATTGGTAGTCATGGTTCACTCCCAATACCATCTTATCAGACAAGGTCCTTCACTGAACTGAGTTCACTCCCCATTCCATACATTTCTATCTCATAAAATACAAGAATACTCCCAATGAAATGTATGGAGATACATTTCCCACCCATCTCATAATGAAATCATACTTACATGATCCATATGATGATAAAAATTTATATCATAACCCATGAAATGAAATGGGTATCATAAACATGTAATAATATCATAAAATATGGAAAATATAGAGATTAAATATTCATTTACTATTAGAATAACATATGAAATGTAACATGTTTTATAAGAATATAACCCAAGAAAGAGGAAAAAAATTCCAAAAAACAAAACCCATGAATGAGAAATATGTTTCATAACCATCATTCCGTCAAAAAAATCCATTCGGAGAACAACTATTAATGGCACCCTTATATCAATATCTCAAAAATTCATGACTATAACCAATTGATTTTATCTAAGACTATAACAAATTTAAAACATTACTGAAAAACATTTCTTTCTAAAATATCCTTTCTTATTTAAAAATTTTATTTTAAAACATAAAATACTTTTGAAAACCATTTTCAGTGAAAATATATTTGAAAATTTATAATAAAAGTTATAAAACCAAAAAATAATTTAAAAAACAATTGACAATCGGATTAACACCTAATTTTAAAAAAAATTACAAAAATCATAAAACATGACTTTTTGAATAAAATGGATTTGAGATCGAGGAGAGAAACAAGGTCATTTTTTCTTCAAAGAACTTTATTAATTATATTATTCACCAAAGAGTGGGAAAGTTGTAGTACTACATTAATATATATTGAATAACTATATGATAACAAACTTCATGACTTTTCCAGAGATATGGATCATAATATTTCATTAGTGAAACCATAATCATAAACCATATTGATTAATGATGATATTGTTGAAATATCATCTTACCAAATCAATAAGTTTGAATTAAACTCGATGATTAATAAAATGATATTAAATCAAGCTCAAAATACCATTAATTTTAGTATATTAATTATATAACATGTCAAATTCACGTATACATTCCAAATTAAAGAATAAATATGTATAAAAAACATCTGTCACAATGAATAAAAATTGAGGAAAAACTACCTTGTGATTTAGTATCCTTTAATCCATAAAACCCATGAAATAGTGATAATAAATTTGATATATAAATACATATAAATTTAAGGATATGAATTATAAAATAAAATCATTGGAATTATATACACCACACAAAATATATTTGTGATGAATAAGGCATAAGTTGTGCAGAAATAAAAGTGACATTATAATTACCCTTATCTTAAGTCCTGAAATTCCTCAAACATGTTAGAAACTGATAGTTAATTAATATAATTTTATTATAAATATTAAACATAAACATATTATTATATGTAAGAACTTATATTATTTTATTATGTCTTTAAATTACATATTTATTAATAATTCCATGTCAATGTTATGTTTGGGTAATATATGCATTGTTTTTCTCTTATGTTTTCACTTTATTTCTTAAACCTCTAAAATATATAATGATTTAATCATTTAATGAATTTAAAACATGATATAAATCTAATATATATTCACTATATAAATATTTATAGTAATATATATAATATAGAAATTTTAAATGGAATACAACATTCATGGAGATGGTATACCATACGTATACATGAACTATGTTTCAATTTTATTGTCTTTTTGAAAGAAATAATGTAAATAAAATATATTTGTTATAATTATAGTTGAATTATTATATCATATATATAAATTACCATTACTAAACTCATACTTAATAAATTCAATGAAATTTTTTAAACAAATCACATATTTTGGGGAGGCGATAATCTACACATCCACAAACGAAGTGATAATATTTATACAAAAGGGAAAAAATGAAAATATGTTTTTTATGATAATTATATAAGTATAATTAAATTATAAATAATATAAATATCATATGAAGAAATAAATTTTCTCATTATTTTCATCCTTGAAATGTGGAAAGGGAATAATGAATAACATTGGATCATGATGTTGTAGTACATGGTGCGCATGAACGATAATTGTGTATCCCATTTGATGGAAGTGTATGTTGGTGTAGTTTGAACCATTATCATAAAAAGCCTAAATATATTTATTATATATATTTTATTATATAATCTAGGAACTTTAATTGTTTAATTTGTGTATAAATAAAATAATTCAAAAGAGATTGTTGAAGGATGTTACCTCTTATTTAGATAACGTCGTTTGGTTTTCTCCAAAGTCATTCTTTGAATAGATTTATGAAAAAAATGAGGCTTATAATATAATGGTAGAGATGGTGGGTGGATATTTGTGAAGATTTTGGTCCATCCAAATGTGTTTATTTGTGTGAATAAGTGATTGGTTGGTACCCTTTTTATAGTGGAGGAGAAGTGGCATTCATGTATTTATGAAAATATAAAAAATATTGAGAGGTATCCCTTACATCGTGTTATAAAAATAATTGTACATATTCCAAAAAATAGGGGACCTAGTAGAAATAATTCCGTACAATTTATATTTGACATGTTTCTAGTATATTTTTTCTCCATAAATTAAAATTTAACTATAAATTAAACTTCCTTTTACCTTAATCATTATAATTACTTTTAATTACATTAACTTATTTTTTGAGTTAAAAATTAATTTTAAATTATTAGATATTAAAAATTAATATAATTACAAATTTTGAATCATGTTTTCCAAATTATAATTCAATAAAGGTTAGAAATTAATTTAAAATTACTCCCACAGGCAGGACAAAACAATATGTTTTTTTAAAAGGAATATATTCAAAAGATGGAATTGTTTTTATATAAATTTTTCTGTTTGAAACTTATTTAAATGACTTAAATTATCTTAATTTATGTATAATTAAAATAAATTATCTTTTAAATCAATTAAAAATATAATTTATCTATATAATTGAATTTTATGGAAATTTATTTATTTTATTAAAATTCAGTATTTTTTACTATTTAGAAAAAATGATAATTTTCAGAAGAAATAAAAAAATTACCCAAAGAAAATTTTTATAATATTTTTTCAAGAATAATGATAATTTTTCCAAATTTAACTTAATGAAGTTTCAAAATTACATTTTAAATGACTTCTCAGTTGAAAGGGTATACAGTTACCTATTAGAATAATATATCTTTTTTATTTATAAATGTGGATTTATACCTATCTTATAACTAAAAAATATATTAGATGGGTATCTGAAATACTCATAGAATATATAATATTGATGTTTTATTGAAAAATATCATCAAAAGTTATTTTATAAATTTATTGATATAAAATTATATTTTTACATATATAAATAGTCATCTTAGAAAAGTAATTTTATTATTTTATACTAGTTGTTACTTTTATGTAACCTAATTGATAACCAGAGGATCCATTTTATATAAATGTGTAAATAAAATTTTGAAAATTTAGTTAGTATATTTTTTACTTACATTCCAATGTTAATGTGGTAGCTATATAAATATTTGAATATCAATATTAATACAATATTATAGTTCGGTAAAAGTTAACTTTTCATATAATGTATGATAATGAAGGGACTAGGAATTTTGTGGAATATAGGTAAAACCTATTATTGAATATACCACAAGCTAATATATTATGTCATGTAGTGAAATAATAATTTTCTTTCATGAAACAAAATATAAACTTAGTGATTTTATGTAACACAAGATATATTCAGTGTCACATGAAATGCTAAAAATTTAATAATTTAATCTAATTTAAAAAAATAAAAAAAAAATTGGTTTTTCACATGATATGAGGGAGATAATATTTTATGTTTGTGATTTAATTTATATTTTTTACATTTATTAGGAATGACTAATATAAAATAAGTATTGATTCTATTACTATCTTAGATGGAGGAATCGTAATTAAAATTTATGGTTAGATCACATAAAATAGAAAAATGACACTAAATTTGGTATTACTATACAAAAATGAAATCAAAAAATAAAAGATATTAAAATTATTCAACTAAAATATAATGGTATATTAGATACCATTAAACTTTTCACTCTAATTTTTGTGCAAAAAATTAATGACATTATCAAGAATATAATGGAGTATGATGAATAAATTGGGGATAAATATAACTATGAACAATAAATAAATAAGGACAATAATTTTATTAATTTTATTACATATAAATATTATATTTATGTTGGAGAAAAAATATTTTCTACCACATCTCATAGCTGAAAAACTAGGTGTTTAGATTTTGATAATGAGGTAACTTAGTTAAAAAGATATGTTTAATATGTTTTACTAGAAGAGAATAGGTTTAATAAATATTTTATTATCAGCATGAATATTTATATAAATTTAATGTTTGTAAGATTTTATGAATTCCAAAAATTCTGACTCAACGAACCAAATTTTCATTAATAGAAGAAAATAGAGGAATATGAAAATAAAGCAATGTGAAAGATTAATTATAAGAATCTATGAAATAATTCAATGGAATGTACATAGAGTTCATACTAAAAATATACTAATCATCCACATTATTATTCAGAGTTTGACCTCTAAAAATAGATACAAACCATGTTAATCAAGAAAAAAACTAATGAGGTGCGACATTTTTATTCATCTATTCTGGAAGGAAAATAAAAGTATGGAAACTATTTTTTTGAGGAACAAAATTAATATTTATCACTATTTTACGATATTTATGAATCAATTAATAAAAATCAAAAAACATATAAAAAATCCTATTATATTGCAATTTATTAAAAATGAGATTTTTTCAACGAGATTCATTGATTAAATTATAATTAAAATAAATCAACTTTTTATTGTATGGGATATGAAAATAATAATAAAAAGAACTAAAATATTATGAATCCTTAATATGTTAATTTTGGTGTATTTAAAATGGTCTAGGATTACCCTAACCAAATAATAATGAAAAAACAATTAAAGTTAAACAAGGGATATACATTTATAGAGAGAAACCAATGCTATATATAAATTATTTTTTTCCAAAACATGTAGTAAAAACATATCAAATATTATATGTCTTCATTTTGAAACAAATGAAAAATATCATAAAATATATAGTCTTATATGTAATGAAATATTTTCTAATAAAATTATCTTATTTTTCAAGATATGCAACAAAAAATTAACAATTAAATTAATGATAAAAATCTAAAATTTAGGCTTTTTAGAGATTTACTATCTATCATTGTTGAACCCATGTCTATTTGATTACAAATAAAATATCCTTGTATAATTTTTTTTTAAAATAAACTCAATAGGGAAAAACATGTAATACTATTTTTCAATATTTTATTTTCATTGGGAATGAGTGGAGACGATAAAAAAATTATATCTATTTTAATGATAAATTAAGGCTACGTCAAATGTGGTAACAAATTTAAATAAAAAATAATTGTTGTTGTATAAGTTAAGAGTCAAAATTATGTCATCATTGATGTTGTTTAATATGTTTAAACATAGAATAATACCTTCATATGTTTTTCATAAATTTATGATGATGGTATTTTTATTTATTTCAATAAACAATAATTATATATTTATAAAGATAAACTAAAAAAAAATAAATTCACATGGAACTGTAAATGTTTTCACAATGTATCTTAGTTCACTATATAAACAAAAAAATTAACCTATTTTAATAATGATGTGAATGAATCATATATTATAAATAGAATATATTTTTATTTTAATATTAATTATTAGTGTATATAATCAACGAATAACTCAATTCTTGATTTTATTCTAATAAATCATGATGAAACATTATATTATTCATTCCAATTTGGTAAGTTGCTTAAGTAATTTTTTAATCATATCAACATGTTTTCTACTCATATAACATTTTCAATTATCAATACAAATTTTTAAGGAACCAATTGAATAGTAATACCTGGGGGTACATCCCTCTATTATGATTTGGTTTATCATTTATCATGATTTTTGTGGTTATACGTTTTATTTCTTATGAATTTATCCTATTATATTTAATATATTATTCATGTGGGATCAAAATGAAAAAAAATCGAAAATTATGAATTTTTAAATTTTCGATTTGACAAAGAGGTAGTGTTCATAAATCATGAATTTAAATAATTTTCTCCAAATATATGGTATTTATCATCCATTTTATACCTATATGACCCCTCAAACTTATTGGGATTTTAAAATAGGAATAAGACATCATAAAAAATTTCAAGAATAATGTTTTTTTAATTAAGGATGTCATAAAATTATTTGGATTATTTTGTTAACTCAAGATGATATCATATAAATGGTGATTTAATGATAACTACCTTTTAGAAAACACAATATGAAATTTGGAATAATTGAAAACAAAAGGTTGAATATTTTAATGTTTTTTGATGTACTATTTATATCATTGACTCCAATTATAATATTTGTTTATTCATTTCAATCTATAATAAAGGAATAAATCACTATTATTCAACCAAAAAAAACTAAAGGTTTTATAAATTTATTCAGGTTTTGTTTATGAATCAACACTTATAAAATTTTATAAAAGAGGCCCCTTTAATCAGAAGGAAATTTTGGATATTGATTTTAGAGATTATTTGGATATAATAAGACTTGATAGTATAATTATACTAAAAATAATGGTTATTTTTAATGATATCGTGAAGGAACCATTCATAATCATTTGGTACCTAATAAACTAGAAAGTGCTCAACCTATACCACCTATAAATCGAATGAAAACCCCATTACATTCTCATATAATAAAAAAACAAATATTGAACTAGGATTATTATAGGTAATACAATTTTCATTTATATTTTCATATCATATATTATCCTATGTTAATGCATGAATCCTTCATTGATTAATGATGTGTAGTGACTACTTAAAAATATTTGAACCATTTTAAATGGAATAGGGTTTGGGAATTAGTTTATTGGGCCTCAGACTAACCTATTTTTTGAAGTTAACAGTCCTTTAGAAATTGGAATATGGTTGTGGGTGAATAAATATAAATAATACCATGTCAGTATCCCACATTTTTAAACTGAAATAATTAATTGACTATGAGGAAATAGTTTCAGTTGTTACTACTGTAGAATCTATTATCGTACTGTTAGATGATACATATTATATAAATTTTATGATATCCTATATGGATTTGAAATATTAAATCTTGAATAGACATTGTTAGAGGATATTAATTCTTAGAAAACTCTAGTTATTTTAAATCATGTAATCCCATAATCTATATTAAAATATACAAAAAACATTATAGCCTTAAATCGGTAATAGGAACATTGTTTAAATGATTTTGTTCATTTAATTAATTAAATGACCTTTTTGTATTCTTGGTTGTCCACTATTTTTTATGAAACAATAAACATCAAAACTATACATATTAAAATATATGTTGATGATGTCGTTTTCTATAAAAATTACATTAAAATTTGTAATTAATTTTCATAAATCATGATACTGAAATTCATAACAATCAAGTTGGCAATTCTCATATTTTCTTCAGTTTTAATATTTATGAAATATTAATTGGAATGGTTATAATAAAAATAAATACATATATGTATTTATTAAAAGATTTGTGCATGAATAAAATATGAAATATGGAACTCCAAGGAGTTCTATTATCAAAACATGACATGGATAAAGTTATGTAATTATTACAAAATAAGTTATATTAAAGTATAAATAAAAGTTTCTTTAATGTTTCTTCAATAAGGGAAGATAATATTTACTTTTACTAATTATGTTTTATTATTCATGTAAATCCTAAATAATATCATTTATTCTCTACAAAAAAACATAATATATATGAACACATATATTTCAGTTTTTCAATTTTATTCCAAAACGTCTGATTTATTTAAATTTAATGTTCTGATGAAGATATTAGTGTGTATAGGTTAGATAGAAAAGGTAACATAATAACATAATACTTTTTAGAAAAAACAGTTGTTTTCTAGGAAAAATGAGTCAATTTGATGCATTATTTCTTGTATAATATGAAATTAAAATTGTGGGAGTTTTTGATAACATGTGTTATGAATGAAAAACAAATTGATGGATTATAAATTTAATTTTAGCATTTCCCCACCAAATTTGGAAACACTATTTATAAAAAATATTAAGAATCCTATAATAAATTATTTGTATGGAATATTGATTTGAGGAACCATATTTTAAAAAGAGTCCCACAGAAGGTTCGTATTTATCCAAAATTTATTAATACTAAAAATATGATACATCATATATATAATAAAATAGCAACAACTGAAGGATTTTATTATATTGAAAGATTATTGGTATTATGTTTGTTTATTTGAGATTTCATCATTTCTAGAAAACAATATAATTTATCTACAATAATACTATTAATTGAAATGTATTGATTCAATTAATTTTGTTTTTTCAACCTTTCATTCTAATTAAAGTTCCACTTAGTATTTTAGAAACATATTTATCGAATAGGAATGAATCCCTCAAATTTGAAACCATTTATATTATTTTTTATCCTCTTTTGAATGTGTTCAACTCAACCCATTGTCCCCTAAAACCATTAACCACTAGTAGATAATGGGAATACAAAGAGTGTTGATGGTGGTCCCAAATGTTTTCATGACAACTATGGTTTTAAGATGTTTTAAGAGTGTTCTTCCAAGAATATCTACTAATTTTTCATAGATGAATAAAAAACATGTTATTAAATATTGTATATATTTTTATAATTATAAATTAGTTTTTCATGAAAATGAATGTAAATTGGTTTTGGATAAAAGGGGATTCTTAGTTATATTGATCTACAATATTTAGGATTTCAAGGGATGGTGAATCTGTTTCATCAACAGTAAATGGAATGAATATCATTATTTCTACCAATAAAAAGGAAAAACATTTTATTTTCCCATGTTATGGATGATATCTTTTTTATCATTCAATAATTGTTAATAATGATTTTTCTCCATCATCGGTAGTGGATTACTCATTTAGAACTATTATTATAGTCAGGTAGTTTGTAGTGGACATAATTCCAGAACTAAATGTTATCAGAAACATTATCCAAAATAGGATGGCATATAGAGTATGTGTTTTTAAGAATATTATCATTCAGTAAATATAATAATTATTTCATTAGATAAATGAAATTAGTGCTAGTATTTATATATATTTTAGGTAGTAAATTAATCCTTAAAATAAATTTAATAGTTGATTATATACCTAGTGAATACTATTTGACTAAATATGAAAAAATAATGATGTTAATCTATATAAGGAGCTAATATTGAGGAGTCATTGTAATTATAATTTATTAATCCATTATTTGAAGATAATTTTTTTCAGAGGATGCTTCCTTGTATATAGTTTTACATAAATGTTAAAATCATGTGCAGTTATATATGGGGAAGAATAATGATATAAAGATAACATTATAGTCCATAATAAAATTGAGGGGTGGTTTTCTAGTAATTTTTTTACTTAGCTACTAAATCTCCTGCTCATTATGATCCTAAAACTATTGTTATGAACCATTCTAGCAATTATTGATTTTGGGTTAACTGTCAACTATTGTATTTTATGATGAAGTTCTTGTATTCAAACATATGGAAAAACATGGGGTATCAATTGATTCTCATATGTTAGAAACTGTGAATGCATGAATTATTGTACATTGAATATTTTCATTGAAATAAATATGATGATTAGTAATATTGAAACTATGGATGAGGATAAAATACATATATTTGATGAATTAACCAATAGTATAACAACTAGATAGACAATTCCAAGCTATAGAGAGGATAAAAATATTGAATCTCTTCCAGATTCTAGATATATGCTTGATCCATGTATGGGAGACTATCTCTATAATAACCCAAATTTTCACTCAGGAATTGATTGTTTAAATTTTGGATATATTCTCATTTAGAAACATAATATGGATGTTTAAGGAGTTACTGATGGTTTTGGGGGGTTTTGAGGCTTATTTGGAGCCATAACCAGGATTTTTTGGAATGAAATTAATGTTTTATGGTTGGTTTTAACCATATGAGGTAGGCTGTATGGTTAGATTTAACTATGAAATGCAGGACAATTGGGTGATATATGGTGCATTATTATCCCCAATTGTGTGATTTAGGCTAAACAACCATAAAGATAACTTCGTAAAAATTACAGAGGAATTTCTCATAGTTGGAATAAGGTTTCCCTACCTTTTGGCCTAACCGTGTGGCATGTCTCTTTATTCAAATAACCATGCATGGTTTTTACACGAGTTGGCTAAATAATGTTGTCAAACCATGAAAAAGATAAATTTGGGTGAAGTGATGTTTTTGAACTTAATGATGGAATGAAATAACAACCATATCCTTCTTTTCCTCTCCATTAGATAACATACCTTTTCAACTACGTTTTGAATATTTTTTCAAGCCTAAACTCAGATTTGATATCTTTCTTCCATTTGGTGTATGAATCAATCATCATTCATCATATTGGATCTTCAGCAGTACATTCTCTATTTAATTTTATATTTTTTCATTCTTCTTCCTATTATTGACACAATTTAAATGAATGCTCATATGCTATATTTTTAGGGAATTGATCCATTTATCAAATCTAATCCAATTGAGACTGAATTTGAGGTTGATACTGGATGTGGAGAGTAATTCAAGTACGAGATTAGTATTCTATAACTCATCCCTCAATTTTCATTGTTTTATAAATATCCATGTGGGTGAACCAATTATATCGGGAACCATTTGGTCAATTTATATACTTTCATTATATTAAATAGAACCATGTTCCAAGAACCATTCCATATAGGTTGTTACATGTGGCTTCTTACAACCACAACACTAACCATCCCATGTAGGTTTATCTTCCATGTTTAGGAATTTTGTGGTCTTTTACACCTAAATAGATTGTTATGAATTCTCTTCACCATCATCTGGTTGGTATTTATCTTTATCAATCTAATGTAATGCCTTTCAAAATTAATTTAATATTGATATGATTAGGGATATCTTTAAATTTTTTAGTTCACTTGGACCTCCTATGGTATGTTCCTTAATGTACTTAATCGTTCTAAATTGGATTGGACGGTATAGGGTATGTATTTCACATATCCAAATTGAATGAACGTCCAGCTTCATGTATGTATAAACCCTTTCCACATATTATGTAGTGTTTCATAACGACCCTTAATAATTAAATATGACATAAATGGATTTATTAAATGTTTTCATGCCCAATTGTCCTTGTCACACTAATGAAAGAAAATGGATTGAAAATTATGATATATTAAATATTATAAGTATTAAATGTACTAATTAATTAAATTAATTGACTATAAGGGAACTAATAATACATATCCACCATTAAATAATTATATGATTGGTCATACTTGAGTTAGATTTTGGATTCCATAGGGAATTCCTTGAGCCCTTATGGACGCCATTTTGATTCAAGGATGTCATTTTCCTTTATTGAGACCCACCTTGGAGCCCAATCATCATCTATCATTGGATTCCCATTATGATATTGTAATATCCCTTCATTACTATTAATGTATTTTATTGATATAATCCTTTGATCCAGCATGGATTCTGTGGAAACAATGCTCCTTCGTTACATCATTGGAAAAAGACATAACTTAACTAATTTTAATTTGGATTTATTACTTGGACTCGGTTAGATCATACTATTGTGGAATGACTTGGACTATTCTCCATGGATTACACTCTAACCCTTATATCCAGGCTATAGTTACTACATATTTTTCATCCCTCGTGGTCTTGGTTTCCATGGTTATTAACATTGAACCCCGTCATAATTAATATCATTACAGGTTTCCATGTTACATCATGGAAAAAATAATATTACTATTATGAGGTTATTCTAGTGCTTCCTATGCATCACATGACCAATTTATATAAAATAAAAATCAATTTATTAATGTACTTGTATCATGTTCACACACTAGTCAAGGGATGAAGTAGGTACTGTGGTATTTACATTACTGTACAGCTTTACATTTATTTATTCATGCATGCACAGTATTTTAGTTATGTTATATGATTAGATATTATAGAAACTATTGGTGGGGACATAGTGTGATTTATCTGAAAACTTATCTTGGATTTATATGTACCTAAGAAGACTACATGTATGTAGGTGTCAATATGGTGAAGTGGCAGGCTTCAGAAATATGATTTATTTCTTGAATAGGATGGACCATCTAGAATATGACCAAGATGGATCTTGAGATGCTTGGGATTGTTTTTGTAATTTTTTTAACATTGTATTGTATTTAATACATATTTATTGTATCCATTTTTTCTACTTTATAGTGAAATAAAATATCACTATCAGCTATTGTATATTTATATTATTTGATTCAGTTATGTATTACTTCAGTATGATTCTTTTGTGCCACATGTTTACTTATATTCCTTTTGTTATTTACCTTCTATTATAAAAATAATATCTAATGTGTTACACTCTAGTAATTAGTTAACAGTATCCCCATAGACACCATAGGCCCTCACTGGTAGTCGGTATCCACATTCATTCAGGGAGATGCGCATGAGGCTATGTAGCCAACCCAGATCTGGTGACATATAAGTGGCACCCAGTACTGAAAGGTCATAAAGTGGTTTTAGAGATTTTATGTTCTTGATTTAATATTTTGATACTACATATTTTATAATTAAGAATGATTTTAACTTTTTCATAAGTTGTTCGTGGATGTCTCATACCAATGTCTGGGGTAAATGTCAAATTTCATGAATTAAAATTATTTTTCTTCTTTTGCCTATTACGATTGATATCATTTCATCATTAGGTGATGAACATGATATGTGGTGTTGTTGATTATTATTCTTATATATTATTTCATTTCAAAATTGGCTCAATGATATTAGGAAGCATGTAGTTTTTACATGCATTAACATATGAACCTAGAATTTTCATGTCCTGTATATTACCATGCCATTTAGGTGAATTTCACCTTTTTCCATTTCTTGATATGCATGTGATTTTTATATGATCATTATTTTTATATATATTATTTTTCTGCACTAAGATTTTATTCATTGTTTGTTCATTTCAATTAATAAGATGTTATTCTCCTTTATGGTTTGAAATTTTTAATTCACCAAGTCAATCAATTAGATTAAAATAAATTGGGTGTCGTTTTCTGTTAAAATTAGTATGGATCTTGATTCTCTATTAATGGTGATCCATTCTATATGATCCTTTATAGATATTAATTAATATAATTGGAAATTTAATATTGAAACACTATTTATAAAATAAATGAAATGGTTTCTAGTAAATTATGGGGTAAATATGGTTCACCCTCCATCTTCTAGAACCCTTGTAATATACATGAGAACTTAAAAATACATGGACTTCTATGTGAGTATTTGGAGTAGTAAATCATGGGTAGGGAGACCATTCAACTCAGTTAGCATTCACTGGTGATGCATTGCGTCTTCTTTAAACTTTTTCGAAGTCATGTGCTTTGTTTTTTTAGACTAATGCCTCCACAATCCTGGTGTCCTGTTCCAGGAGGTTGGTGACAACCATGCTCTTAACATGGTGGTCCCTGAGCCTCTTTTATTACAACCAAGAGTTCCACATGAGGCAACTCCTATTATACCATATCTAGGATCTTTCACTCATTTTTGTGATAGTTTCCTTTTTTAATGCATTCCATGTATGGTCCTTGGCCTCCTGCAGATATGATGGTTGATCTGAACCATGAATTCCAGCAGCATCATCCTCTTACATTCTTATGGACGTGTAGTTCATAGGATAAAGAGTCTTGGAATTTGTCCACCTATCCTAATGGTTATCATCTATAGATTCCACTAGAGAGGTGTGTCATGATTATTGTATACATGTTTCATGATTCTACCATGATCTGATGGGATGTAGTTACCTAGGTTGGTTTCCATCCTGGAATAATATGGGATAAAATCTAGAAAAAATTCATCGGTTAGTTCATTCATACTACATTGAGACGCAATAGAGCCAGAGTGCTTGTAATGTCCCAGAAATTCGGTATAAATGTTTTTTAATTATATTGAATTATTTAGAGATTGCGAAATGTGATGGTGCGCGATTCTGAGGCCCATCGTTCCCAGAATGATCCGTCAAAGTTTTGTTATGCATTAATTAGCTCGCGTAAGAGTTTTTCCTGAAAAAGTGGAATAAAACTTAAATGGTTACTCGGATAAGAAATATGAGGGCACCATTGCGCTTAGGATAACGGGTTTACCCTAGGCGCGACATAAGTTTAGTCGACGCAAGCCTACGGTGAGAAAACCCAAAAATGGAATAACCGTTAATAAAATAACGACACAAAGTTATTTTATTTTCCAAATTCTTATAACACACAAACAGTAACTCAGATTAAAAATCTGAGACCGCCGCTGCACATGTGAGGGTATTCTTTCTTTAGGCGAATACTAACATTGGCCAGCGATGGAAACCAGTGAAAGTTTGTTTTTGGTCGTAAATAAAATAATTAAGTGACAATTATTTTATTTTAAAATATGTAACTTTTAAATAGTAACTTGGATTTAAAATATGAGAGTACCGTTGGGCTCTTTGGTGTGTCTTTCACTTAGGTAGAGCCCAAGGTCGACTGGCACGGGTCAAGGATGACCTTTAATAATATTCCAAACATTTTTTCGGGTACGTTCATTAAACGCGTGAGCGACATTTCGGAACTTTTGAACTGGAGCTCGGAATCGAAATCTGAGGGCACCGTTGAATCTGAAGTTCCCAGATTTACATAATGGAGACTTCACATTGACCGCAATAGGTCCATAGAAGAAATTATTTTTTGTGACTTTTAAAATGAAATGAAATAAAATAATCTCACTATTTTATTTCTTTTTGACCAACGGACAAGTGGTGGTGTGGGACCCACGGAGAGTCAATCCATTAAATGGATTGACAGTTCAAATACTATGTAACTACATCATTGGAATTTATAAAGCTTCTTATTAAATAAACCATCATAAATTCCACGATCATTACTTTCCCTCACCCTCTCGTATTTATATAGAGCTTGGGGGGAAAAATTGGCACGACTTCACCAAGCGATGAAGCTATGGTAAGGTGTCGCAACGCCACACACATAGAGGAAGAAGCTGGTTCTAGTGGGTGGTGATGAGCAACCCCGAACCACGAACTGAAGAACGACGATCAAAGAGGCTTTGTTAGAGGCTTGTTGTAGGGACAACGAATGCCGACATTTCCTCAAACTCAAATGCTCTCCAACAATCTTGAGGTAGGGTTTTTACATGTGGAATTTTTTCAATTCAATCTTCATATACCAAATTCACGACAATGATATCCAAACGTACATGGCCATCATCCTACACAGTATCCTTGCTTCTCTTACTTTTATTTCTTTGCGCGTTCTTCGTGTGTTATTCAACCACCAAATTTTAGTTGGCACTAGAAATACGGAGTTTAGCTGAGCATGATATATAGACATGAATACCTCAACACAAGGATCGTGAATATGATATCGTATAATTTTTCGGTCTTGGAACGAAGCCGTAGTGGCTTGTGGAAGAAGGATATGGCCGACACCAGCTGGCCGCATGGAAGGAAGGGCGGGGCACGTCCGTGCTGCTGGTCGAAGAGGAGGCCACGCCCTGTTGGTCGTGGAGGGGTATGATGGCAGTTTGCAACTGGCGGGCCGCATGGTGGAGTGGCGGCGTGCGTTCGCGCCGTCGGTGGAGCAGGAGGTCACGACTACTTGGTCGTGGCTGAGGCAGGCAGTGGTCGGCACCCGGCTGACCATAGGTAGACTGCAGCGCCGTCGCACCACTAGAAGGTAGAATGTCCAACAGTTAAGGCCAGCTGAGGGGCACCGTACTAGACCTTCAAGCGGTCCCGCATGCCAGTCAGGTAGCACCGCGAACCACACCATGGCCCCCAATGTGGGTTGAACCACCTGGCCACACCGTGGGCCGCACTGTGTGCCTCCCAGTGGGCCGCTCTAATGAGTCGCGCCCTTTGCGAGCTAGGAAAGGGTTCCCCTTAAACGGGTAAGACCCTGGCCTGGAAGGATAGGCTAGCTAAGGCCTAGGCCATTCATGCTAGACCCAGACCAGGTCGGGCCGGCTCGGGCCAACCGGGTCAGACCGGGCTTGGGCCCATCTTAGACTAGTATTACCTTTTGGGACATAACATGAGAATTGGGTGTCCGTTTGACAAAATTTCTGCTGTGACAGAATCCTTTGATTGAGATGGTCCTTTTGATATAATTTAATTGAGTTTTGGATAATGTTGGAGTGTGTTCGGGTTGGATCAGGCCCTGAATCTAACGGGGCCCTCGGAGTGGAAACACTAATAACTTACAAACTGTGCATCTGAATGACGCTCCATCTATTGTGTTGGGTACCTTTTGACGTGATGGACCTTTTGGTTACTTTGTCATGGAACATATGGGTGTTTGAGGTATGACCTATGGATTGGGGAGCGGATCTCCCTAGCGCAATACGTACGGAACCCTGCGACTGGCTGAGACTTGACGACTGGTGACCATTTCGACTATGAGTGACTGGACTGGCTCAATGGGGAGCGCCTTTGTGTGACACAACATACCCATGGTGGGGAGAACTTTTTTATGATGTGGAAGACCCATGGTTCTCAAAAGGAGGAGTACCTCAGTAGGCCACGAGAGGAATTACCTCTGTGTGACATGGACAACCCAAAGTGGGGAGCACCTTTGGGTGACGTGGCAGACCCACAATACTTGATAGGAAGAGTACCTCAGCAGTCCAAGGATAGTGGGAAGCGCTTCTGTGTTATGCGGCAAGCCCACTGTACTTGACAGAGGAGGATTTCTCAAGAAACAGAGGTGTTCGAAATTTTTATTTGATACTACCCCTACAATAAATCCTGGTGTGAAGTGTCTTTTCATTGTGCTTGGGATTCAGGTTATGCTATGTGATACATCACCTTCATGGTATTATTCCCACATGTATGAGATAAGTATCTCCTGATAACTTAGGTATATTTTTGTTCATATACCTATGTATATTTGGGCTCTTGCTTTATGGTCTTTCATTTGTGGAACTCTAGGAGACCTACGGGGTCTCAGGATCCCTACTGAGTATCGTTATACTGAGCCTTTCACGGGATACACCGATACCTATTTTTGTTTGGTGCATACGACGAATGACACTGACTGATGATGTGGGTACCAAGACTGAAGGTCGCTCGATGGTGGAATTTATACTAGGCGTACCATAGAGACGACTATTCGACAGATACACCTACCCTTTAGGTGGGATCCATATAAGGTGGTCACAAAATATGTTCTCAGTATTACTTATACTTTTTAGATTACTTGTACTTTACAGTTGGGCTTGTATTCGACCCCTTTTACTTTATGTACAGACCTTGTTACTATATAGTTTTACTTTGAGCTTGTGTCCTACTTTGTGCTTAGTTATGGGATTTTATTGGTTATAAAGGCAATGAATTCCCATTTTAGGGAATAGACCTTTCAGTTCTAGTCTCCAGCATGTGGCCTATGAAAGGTGTGCTCGGGGTTATCACGACATGGGCCCCGAGGGATGGGTCGTGAAAAATTAGTATCAGACTAGTTCGGTTCTACCGAAGAACTAGGACTCTGATCTTTCTGTGATGCAATAGTGTTATGTGTTATGAGTGTGGTTTTCAGTTTGAGGAGTCCATTGTTTGTGTGGTGGCTGACGTATCCATACACCAAGACCCGGAATTCTAATTTCTAACTCAGCGCACGAAAACACCTATTACGTGTGTTTTTGAAAAGTTTTTCTTTTGAATTCTTTGGAGTCATCTCACCAGGTATAACTTATTGACTATGGCACACCTGTTCCTTATCAGGATGCTGCCACAAAGATAGCCACCCAGGTTTTCTGAGAGAGTATGTGATGATGGCCCACCGAGCGATGAGGCCTCGGTTCAGGGACCTCTTATGGCCTTAGCACCTTTGGTTGGTGTACCTACATCACCACTACCCATTGGATGAGCATTTCCACCAGCCCCACCAGTATAGTATGCATGCCTAATGAGTGTGTTGCCTGATTTCTAGTGATAGAGGCCTCTGAGGATTCAAGGCATGTCATATTCCTAGGCAGTTGAGGGCTAGGTGGAGGTAGTGGATAGAGTTTTCAATCTAGTTGAGACATCAGTAGAGTAGATGGTGAACTTAGCTTCTAGTATTTCCTAGAGAGTGACCATGAGGACGGTCTGCATAGTGATGAGGCTTCAGCACATGGACTATTTCCCGAGATAGTACCTTTGGGTAGTGTTTTAGCTATATCACTACCTATTGGGCAGCAGTTACAACCAATGGTACCGATAGAGGACACATTTAGGCTTTGTGCCTTACAAGAGTTTGTACATAAGATACCCCTCAGGTTCTCTGGTGAGACCAACTCATAGGTGGATGAGGACTAGCTTTGAGAGGTGGCTGAGAATTCTCTAGAGCTTCTACAGCTTTGGCAAGACATCATGTCGGTAGCTGAGTATTCATTGACGTGTTCCACCATTCATGGAACTTGATGAATATGATATGATCAGTGCTTCAGGGCTTGGACTTCCGAGTGAGGTGTATTTAGGGACATCCAAGATATAACTTTTCCATTATTAATTCCAACCTATATTAGGGTCTTAGAGAGAACCTTTGTGGTTGAATAACCTTTGGTTGAACAGATGAAACTAGTGAATGTTAGCAGTCGGAATGCAGTGCACTAGCCCCAATCTCAGAGACATGGGTTTGTAAAACTGTTTCAGGAAGAAAAAGTGTTTTGGAAAGATGAATCATCAGGGCTACAGAAGTGGCAGAAAATCTAGGAGTGAAGCATGATGTGGTGAAAATTTCAACCTATTACAACCACCCCCCATTTTAGTCTCCACTAGGTTTATGTATCATGAGTATATGGTAATAGAATGTAGCTGTATACGGTCAAAGTTTGCAACCCAAGGGCTCTAGGAATGATTTGATGAATAGTATATTTCTAATACTAGTTGCTATATAAATAGACATAGGGACCAATTATTCCTTCTTTCCACGAATCTTGTCCAAGAACTAGAGTTTTTGGTTAAGCAGTTGACTTGAAGCTCACGTCTAGAGATACCTTTAGGAGGATACTCAATAAGCAAAATTATACCAACGGTGTGATCTGACCCTTGAGGTGAGAGTTTTGGTTGGAACCTCTTGGTGACAGCATCCTGGCATTATGACGTTAGTTTGGGTATGACTGGACATCAACACTTCATACTCAGATTGACTGTATTAGGAAAAAGGGTTGTGGTTTACCAACCAAAATGGAATGGGATTTTACTTGGTCAGTGAAAAAGGAAACCCAGGCAGCAAAGGATAAACTCATGCATAGGAGGGTGCAGCTGATCACTCTTGAGTTAGCTAGAATTACCTTCATGGGAGCAGAATTTTTGAGTTTTCTGTTCTAAAAAGGAGTGGCAGAGCATGGGGACATCTTTTCAAAACATGTTTCCAGGATTATCTCCCCAAAGGAAGAGGGACGTATTCTTTGGCTAGGTACTACCAAATATTTGTTCTCGACTTCTCCAGGGTAGTGTCACGTTTGTTAGATTTGATGAAAAAGGGGTAGCCATTCCAGTGGATGGAGAAGTGTCAGTAGAGCATTCATGAGATGAGACAGATACTGGCAAGTAGAACTACGCTACCCATTACCTAGAGTTAGTTGTAGTGGTCTTTGCATAGAAGATGTGGTGGAAATACTTGATGGGTGAATGATTTTCTGTTAACTCTGATCACAAGAGTCGCCGGTGTATCTTCCCACAGAACGACCTAAACTGGAGATTGTGATGATGGATAGAGTTCCTCTAGGACTATGACATTGAGATTTTCTATACTCCTGGGAAGGGGAACATGGTAGCAGACACACTCATCAAGAGGTCTGGTCTACGACCATTGAGTGAGGTATTAGAGTAGCTAGTCGGACTGTAGATATCCTTCACAAATAAAGATGGATCAGATCACTCCAGTCTATGACTGTTACTTCCCCAATTCTTCAGAAATTTTAGGAAGCCCATCTTGAGACGTTGACTGTGAGGCCAGACATGCTCAGATATCCTCAGGGTAGCCACTTGATAAAATTTTATGAAGTTGGGGAGAACATCAACCTCTTCAGGGGACATACCATGGTACCAGTAGTGCTACTAGAGGAGGTGTTGAGGGAGTTAAGTACGTCCCCTCTGGAGGTACATCATGGAGTGTAGAATATGTACCAGGACCTCTGACGTCAGTATTGATGGCCCACGATGAAAGAAGTTGTGGAAAACTTTGTATCATGATGTCTCACATTTCAGTAAGTGAAAAATTCTCAGAGCTGGTAGAAGTCTTATGCCGATAGTAGGAGGGACATCATTTCTTCCTATGGGTCTCACCTCATTGAATATTGCATATATTTGGTTGGGGAGGCAAGTTATATTCTAGGTTCATCAAGCCTCTCTAGATTCTCATAAAAATGGGCGAGGTGGGATATCATCTATCTCTTTCCCCACAAATGCACTGGGTGTATAATGATTTCCATGTGTCATAGTTGAAGAGATGCATGCGTGATAAATCACACGTTATTTCCCATGGCGAGATGGACTTATACTATAGGGAGATGTTTATGGAGGTTCTAGTAGATATTGAGAATCAGCAAAAGCGGATCCTTCGTGGGTGTTCGATATTTATGGTGTGCATACGCTGGAAATGTGAGAACCTTCAGGAGAGCCCATGGGAGCAGGAGGCTCATATTAATGCTCAGTACCCTATTTTGGTTGTTTTTCATTTGTTGTGGCTTTCTGGGATGTAAATACCTAAGATGGAGAGAATTTAATTTCTTGTAAATTATGTATAATTGTTTTTAATTATATGGAGTTATTTCGAGACCATAGAATCTGACGGCGCACGATTCCTAGGCCTGGAGTGCCCAGAATGATCCTTCGAAAATTTGTTAAGCTTAAATTTTCATGCGTAAGCAATTTTCCAGATAAAGTAAAATAACTCTTAAACTGTAAATTGGATAAAAAATCCTAGGTCACCATTACACTCAAAATGGCGAGTTTACCTTAGGCACCACTTATGTTTAGTCGGCGGAAGCCTACAGTGAGAAAACCCGAAAATGGCATAACCATAAATAAAATAATAAAACAAAGTTATTTTATTTTTAAAATGATTATAACTCACAAACCGTAACTCGAATTAATAATCTGAGACCACCTCTAAACTCGTGATGTTATGCTTTTTTTAGGAAGATAATAACATTGGCCGACATGGGCCACTAGTGAAAGTTAGTTTTTGACCGTAAATAAAATAATTAAGTGACAATTATTTTATTGTAAAATCCTTTACTTATAAATGGTAACTTGGATTAGAAATTTGAAAGTATTGTTGGGTTCATTGGGGTGTGTTTCACATAGGTAGATACTAACCTCAACCAGCGGAAGTCGAGGTTGACTATTAATAATTTTCCAAAATTCTTTTTGGGTACGTTCAGTAAACGCGCGAGTGGCGTTTTGTAACTTTTGAACTAGTGCTCGAAATTGAAATCTGAGGGCACCGTTGAATCCAAAAAACTCAGATTCTCTTAAGGGAGAGTTCACATTGACCATAGTAGGTCCGAAGATGATGTTATTTTTCAATGACTTTTAAAATGAAATGAAATTGAATAGTCTCACTATTTTATTTATTATCCACAAATGGAAAAGCGGTAGTGTGGGACCCATGGCGAGTCAAGACATTAAATTGCATGAATCTTTAAATACTATGTAACAGTGCCATTGAAATTTAGGAAGGTTCCTAATAAATGAATCTTCATAAATTCCATGATCGTTACTTTCCCTCCCTCTCTCCAATTTATATAGAGCTTGGGGTGGAATTGGCACAGCTTCACGAAGCGACAAAACTCTGGTAAGTGTCACGATGCCAAACACCTGGAGGATGGATCCCATTACAACGGGCGGTGACGAGTGACCCCGAACCACGAATCGAAGAACGACGATCGAGCGGCATAGATGAAGGTTGTTACGGGGACTAGAAACACAGAAATTTCCTCAAACGCAGATTCCCTCCAACAATATTGAGTTAGGGATATTTACACTTTGAATATATTCAATAGAATCTTCTTATTCTAAATTCACAATGACGACGGCGCAAAGAACATGGCCATCGTCAGACACATTAACCTTGCATCTCTTCCTTTGATTTCTTCGGGTGTTCTAAATGTGTTCATCAAACCCCTAATTTTTATACGTGATGGAAATATAGAGTTTTGATAAGAACAATATATGGATGTGAATCCCTCGACACAAGGATCATGAATATACGATCGTATAATTTTTCGGGCTTGGAACAAAGCTATAGTGGCTCGTGGAAGAAGGTCACGGCAGGCACCGGCCAGCCATGAGAAAGTAAGGAAGGCACGCATTCGTGTCGCCAGTTTAAGAGGAGGCCACGACCCGTCGGCCGCGGCGAGGAAGGACGGAGGCTGGAAACCGGTCGGCCATGGAGTGGAGTGGCGGCGCACGTCCGCACCACCGGTGGAGCAGCAGGCCGCAGATGCTCGACTGCATCAGAGGCAGATGGCGGCTGGCCCTCGGCCGACCCCAGGAGGACAGCGGCGACGTCGCGCTTCTAGAAGGAAGACCGTCTACCCATTCCGTCCAGCCGATGCGCACCATGCGGGACGGCTGATCTGTCATGCATGCTATCCAGGACACACAACGAGCCACACCATGGGTGGCACGGCGAGCCACACCGCAGGCCGCACCGTGAGGCCACACAGTGGGCCGCACCATGCGCCTCCCCATGGATATCTCTGTGTGCCGCCCAGCGGGCCGCACTAATGGGTCGCACCCTTCGCGGGTCGGGCCTGGCCACCCCCTACACAGGCCAGGCTAGATTATGGCCCAGCGGGCGGTGGCCGCCGAGGCCCATGCCATCCGGGACAGACCTAGACCGGGTCGGACTGGACTCGGGCCCATCTAGGCCTAATATTACCATTATGGCCATAACATGAGAACTAGGAATCTGTTTGACAAACCGTCTGTGTCACCAAAATCCTTAGATCAAGAATTTCCATTTGAAGAACTCAAAATGAGATTTGATTTAGGTTGTAATATGGCCATGTTGGATCAGACCCGGAATCCAACCGGGCCCACGAAGCGGAAATGCTAATATATAACAGATCGGGTGTTGAGGTATGACCTATGGGTTGGGGACCGGTTCTCTCTAGTGCGATATGTACAGAACCCTGCGACAGGATGAGACTTGAAAACTATTGACCGTTTGGACTCGGAGTGACTTGACTGGCCAAGTGGGGAGCACCTTTGTGTGACATAGAAGACCCATGGTGGGGAACGCCACTGTGTGACGTTGCAGAACCAGGGTACTTGACAAGCGATTTACCTTAGCAGACCATGAGGGGGAGTGCCCCTATGTGACGTTGCAGACCCATGGTGGGGAGCACCTTTGTGTGATGCTGCAGACCCACGATACATGACAGGAGGAGTACCTCAGCAATCCAAGGTCAGTGGGAAGTGCCTCAGTGTGATGCAGCATGCCCACTGTACATGATAGACGAGGAGTACTCCAGCAGCCAAGGTGTTTGGAATGTACTTATTACTACCCCTTTAATAAATCATGGATTGAGTTGGCTTTTCTTTGTTCATGTGAGTGAGGTTATGCTATGTGATTCTTAACCTTCGTGGTGTCACCTTCATGGTATTCTACCCACATGTATGTGATGAGTATAGCTTGATAAAATAGGTGTTTGTATGGGAATATACAGAAGTAGATTTGGGCACTTTTTTGTGGTATTTCTTTTTGGAACTCTAGTAGAACTATACAATCTCGGGATCCTTACTAAGTATCATTATACTCACCACTACATGGGCTACACCCGAACCTTATTGTGTTTGGTGGAGACGATAGACAATGCTGACTGAGGGAAAGGGTACCAGGACTAGAGGTAGCTCGAAGGTGGACTTTAGAAGAGGCTTAACACAGAGACGACTATTAGATACTGATACGTACCCATTAGGTACGATACTTGGCGGATGTTCACATTAGTTTTTTTTGTTTTACTTGTAAATTTCAGTTTACTTGTACTTTACAGATGGGCTAGTATTATGGCCCCTTTTACATTATGTACACACCTTTTTTACTATATAGTTTTACTTTGAGATTGTGTCCTGATTTGTGCTTATTTTTTTGAGTTTATAGGTTATAAAGGCAATCCCTTCTCATTTTTACGGAATACGCCAATCGGTGGTAGTCACATGCCACTGGACTATGGAAGGCGGGCTTGTATTAGTCATGGAACAGGCCTTGAGGTATGGGTCATGATAGTGTTCACACATCTCGAGTAGGGTTATATGTCAAATAGGGAGTATTCTGAATGTTTCAATGTGATTAAATGCATTTCACCACATCAATATGGTGATGAGAATTCGCATGCAATAATTTTTTTGGATGGAATATAGTATTCCATTTGTACTCCGGAAAATGTCATCCACATACTAAACATTTCAAAAAAAATCTAGATCTTATGACTAAGCACAACCTTATGGATGGTGATAGTTACGACATAGAATACAAGTTCCATAGCAGGACCATTGTAATTTTGGAAGTAGGAAACATTCCCTTTAGGTTTTTCATCAGGGATGTGGAAGCCCTAATACCCATTCAAGTAGATCTATAGTGTGTAATCAATGTGGGTAAAAAGTGAATCAGAAGCCCCGGTGTGATAGAGACCCTCAATATTGTTGTATTTGTGGCTATATGGGGCATCATTATTGTTTCTTTCAGACCCTAGCATTAGTTTCTAGTTGAAGATGTTCAGCCTCAGCTCCAACAATAGGGGAAGGTTCTTTTATGTCTCATCAATAAAGCAGTTGGAGTATCACTAGAATGAATGGTTGAGGAATTGGTCATGGGCATGGTATCCAGACTCATTATCATCAGCAGTGCCAATAGATTAGTTTTGATCAGGGATTCCAAATGATGCACAGGGTCATGGATCATGTCATTTTTATGAATTAAAACCGATACATGAGGATTTGTCTACACGACCATCTATAATATGATCTACTATTCTATTATCCTCCATTATATTATCTATAATATTTGATACAGGTGATTCATATTCATTCATATCATTACCTTTAATGGAATAACATAGGATGGAAATTCAGTATTACTATTGTGTAATGACCATGGATATAGTGTTGGTTGTATGGTCACAGGCCATATTCTAGTGCGAGGACTGTACCCATGAGGTAGGATGTTACCCATTTTTTCGGGAGTACATTGATAATTATATTATTGGATTTTATATTATTATTGGGAAGGATTTATTGGTTCTGTTTCTTACCTCTGTAGAATATAATCTATGTATGGTATCATTTAAATATCCAAAGGGAAGAAATTATATTCATATGTTTGAGTGGGTGGTACATGCTAGAAGAGACATACCAGTGAATTAAGGTCTAGGTGGAAGGACAAACCATATTTTCAATCACATTTTGGAGGATCACGGTTTCCATCATGGTTAATCCCCTCCAATAGCAGATCATTTTGGATTTATATTTATTGATACTTTTTCTATAATATATACTTGAATATATGTAGGATTTGCAATCAAGATAATTCTAGGTGTAGCTCATGTGTCCATTCCTCCACACAGGATGGCACCTATACAACTTTAGAAGATCAAGTGAGAAATAGTGGATCTTGAGGCCAATTGTCTTATAAGACCTAGTAACTCCTCTTGGGATTCACTCATTCATTTCACCAAGGAGGAACATGTGACCCATTTTCTATGAATGGATTAAATTTTTTAAACCATCTTTGAATAATGAACCAGTTTTCATTGCCTCATATAAGTGATCTTTTTTACTAGCTCTGATGAGCTAGGGTGTCTCAATGATATTCTTGAGATTAGGATATCATAAGTTGTGAGTCAGGGCATTAAAAATCCCTCATACTAAGGAAGATAAGTTCTCTATGAGTACCTAGTTTTTTATTTTGTCACATGAACATGAATATATTTTCATGGATCTGATTAATAATGTGTTCCATCCCTATTTGGACTCATTTTTCATTGTTTTTTATGACATCTTAGTGTATTCTCACACTCGTAGAAACCATTCGAAACACCTGGTGGCCATTTTGAGTATACTGAGGGAAATCCCACTTTACGATCATTTTTCTATGTTCCACATATGGATCGACAAATTTCTCATGTTATGTCATATTATTACAAAATGAAGAATCCCTCTTGACTGAGATTTGGTGAGAGTTTTGATGTCTATAGTAAATCCTGAGGACATGTTTGAAATAAAATGTTTCTTGAGGATAGATGGCTATTGCATGAATTTTATAAAGGATTTATCATGCCTTTCTTAACATATTTTTGGTCTAACAAATAATGTTGTTATGTTCCTATGGTTAAATGGTTTTCAGAAATACTTCTCGGAGCTGAAATGGATGCTTTTTCATCCCATATTTTGATTCTTATATAGCCTTATAGAAGCTATATAGTATTATTTTGATGCATCATGTGTCATCCTGGAGAAATTATGATGTAATAGGAAAGATTGTTTTGTGTATGCATCACAGTAGTTGAGGCCTAATTAGAGAAATTAGTTGATGCATGACCTAATTCTCGTAGTAGCTGTCCATGACATGCATTGACGGATACAATACCTTTTGAGTGAGTAATACATGGGGTATATGGACCAAAATATATTAAAATATATCTATAAACATCATGTCTTGAATATAAAACAGTTAAAATAGTTGTAATATCATCAGTCCTTTGATTTTTAGATTTACTATACACCTTGAAAAGGCAATGCTGTATTAGAATTATAGAGTCAGAAAACCCTAGCACATGTTGTATGATAACATAGTGATGAATGAATGTGTATATCCTGCTTCTTTGAGATAAATATAGTGTGTAATGATATTCATCAGTATTCTTATCTCATATCCTTGATAGTTATCTCTTCCCTCCATCATAAGGTGAAGGGTATAAAAATTTTAGATCCCAAGGGATTTTTTATTCAAGAGAGTATTTAAGGAGATGAACCACCCCTGAATTAGTTTGTGGAAAGAGATGAAAATTTTCATATTCATGGACAGGTCTGGATTGTTACATATATGATATATAATTTGAGGAGATTGTTTTATTCTTCTCAATGGTTTGTTCATCCACGAAATTCCAAAATGTATCGAGAAATGTGATGGTAGTGTTGGTGGAGTGGAATGAAATGTCAGATATTAGGATTTATCACTAGGTTTTTCATATGTCAGCAGGTTTTTTTTATAGAACTAGAGACCAGTAAACTTGTTATATCCACTTCCAGTCCCAAAATGGAATTTAGGAGGTATTTATATAAATTTTGAAGCTGAATTATAGAGGTATTCAAGGTGTAGTGACTTTGTATGGTAGTAATTGTCCGACTAAGAAAAGTATACCACTTTATTACTTTCTTGGAGACCTTTTATATTGATTTTATAGGAATATTTTCTATTAGTCAGATTAATTAATGACCCTAGTTCCCTTGTACAATTATTTAATATAGGGATGCGCCCTTCTGGTCAGGATTCTGGAAGAGGTTGCAGAAAGACATGGTATAATGGTTCTACTGAGCATATTCTTTCACTATCAGACCAATTGAAATTTAGAACAGATGATGTAGGTTCTAGCAGAAAATCTCTAACCATGTGTCCTCGATTTTAGTGTTTCTTGGGAGAATCATATACATCTCTTAGAGTTTCCTACAATAATATCTTCTAGGAGATGATTCAGATGGATCCTTTTTACACCCGATATGTTAGGTTATGTCATTGACCCATGTGATGGCTAGAGGTAGGAGAAGAATACCCACATGTTGTTCATCTCATGTAGTAGACATCATAGTAGATTCAGTTTATTAAAAAGCGTATGTATACTACTTATTCTAGACAGAGATATTCTATCAATCGTCATAGATTACCTTTGGAGTTTTATATCTACGATCATGTATTCATGTGGGTGTCTCTTGGGTTTGTAAATTGTTAGATAAATATGAAAAGGAAGATTTCACCTCATTTTTTAGGGTTGTTTCACATTTTAAAGTGATTTAGGCCGATATCCAACCTGTTTCTATTTATCTAGTTGTACTATTCCACACACGACAACTTCCATATTTCACAACTATAATGGTACCATGATGACCCATATCATTCTTTTAATCTCATGTAATATAATTTATATGTTTCTTATATAATTGAGGAGTATCCTACATGCATCATTGACCATAGAAAAAAATCTCTTTGAGTCCAATTTCTCCCTCTAGAATGGGTGTTATGGATGTAATACCAGGAAACACATGAGTGTTGGGTGAAGAAGGATGGATTACATGACTAGTAGCCAATATTTTTCTTAAATATTGTTTCACATACCTTTTAAGTTGACCTTATGGATTTTTTTCCATTAAGGGGGGTGAGTAAGAAATTAGTTCTTCACATATGTATAGATCCTTTGAATTTAACAAACGTGCTCATAATTACACACTTAAAACATGATTTATCACGTAGACATGCACTTAGGACAACTCTGAAGATCGATAGGTATAGTTTCATGGTAAATTGAGAACATTACATAGCAAATTATAACATAAAACACAACATGTTTATTGTAAATTCCTTTACATGGCCACAACATTTTCTCAAACATAGTATTGCATGGGATACCTTGAGGACATGCATAATAAAAGGGTGAGCTATAAAGACATGTAAAGGAGTAAACGAGTCATAACATGAATAATACAACAAATTTTTGGAAATATACATATCAATTGAGTGCAATATATACAAGAACTTAAAGGCATGATGTAACATGGTTATCATAACATGGAATTGTGGAAACAACATTTTCCATGATATTAGAATGATCCAATGCCGAATGCACATGGATAAATATTAAACTCTCATGGAACATGAATTGGAATGAGTAAAACCTTATTTCACTTAATGTATCATTATACAAATATTTACCCAATGCATTTTAGCACTATCTGGGCGCACCCTTCTTAAATATTACATTTCAGGCATAAGTTTGCCACATGGATCATATAACATGGATTCAATAAACATAATCATTTAATCCATGATATTGGAATGTGGAATTAATATATGAATCTCCATAATCAATATGTAAATTTTCATAAAGTTTAATACCCTTGATAGAGAAATGGGAATGGTATTCAATACATAATAACTTTGGCTTTGAAAAAATTGTTGTGCAATTTCGAAAGCATAACAGCGTGACATAAGAAATTATTAAAATGGTTGATGAGAGAAAAAGGGGTGTATTATAATATTTACATGAAATTTAATGTAAGGGGGTCATATAGATACATGTCCCAACATATGTAATAAAATTTTGATTCATAATACAAAATAATTTCTTGAATGTAAACGAGGAGAGGGAGGTTCCTTACGGAATTTTGGCATGATAATGGGTGTACATGGAAGGTATTATTAAGAGAGAACGTGTTCTATCATAATTATAAAATAAATATGAAATCATATGGGATGTACAATGTTATACCCCAACATTTATAATTGAAAATTATATGACCTAACAATATTAATAATCATAGATAAAATGAGAAAAAAAGGAATCTCTTACTTGGATGTGTGATCTGAATGGCTTGCGAGGGGTTTGAGAGAGACATTATGAGAGCTTGGGGGTACCTTGGAAGGATTTTATAGAGATTTGGTCGTAGTATGGAAGGGCTACAAAGGATTTGAGTGTTGTGGAAGTGGGATATTGGGTGTGTTTATATAGGAAAAGGGAGGTAATTTCTTATTATTTAGGTTTTGGACACCACAGATTATAATAATAAAAAACACAGACCATTGCATGGTTTTTGGACATGGGTTTTTTCCAAAAGGGTAGTGAAACACATTATTTTATAAGGCCAATGTCCAATATTCTTAAAATTTTAGTCTGTTTTATGTGGAGGTGAGTCACACTCTCAAGGAAATCATTTTAAAAAGATAAAATGATTTACAAGTCTTGGAGGGTCCACTATGGATTTATAAAATAAATCAAACATACCTAAAATCACATTATTTTAATGTTAAAACATATATTGGAAGAACATAATGTTTATAGTATTTTAATAAATCACTATTTGGTCATTATGATGTCGTAAAAAAAATTATATAATTAAAGGGTAGTTAATTGTAAACGAAAAATCAATTGTCCTAGAAAATTATGAAAAAATTTATGATGAATAATTTTGACATCATGATTCCAAAAATAATGTTAATTTTATTTAAATATTTTTATAAATATGTCAATTTTTATTTTTAAAATTAAAACTAATATTTATAAAAAATTCTTGGAATTTGAAAAAAATTGTTTTCAAGCGTCAATAAAAATTACAATTGTATTCATAAAAATTATATAATCATTTTATTTAATAAAAATTAATTTAGTAATAATATATTATTAAAATATTTTTTAATTTAAAAATCCATTAATTTATTAATATATATTTCTTAATTGAATATTAAGTAATGTACTATTTGTGTTTTTAAAACTATTTAAAAAGTAACAGTGAAAACATGAATGTATATTCTTTATAAAAAATAATGTATATAATAATAGTAATTGGTTTTGTTAAATAACCCCTTAAAATACCTTCATATGTCCTTAGGGTATGGTTTGTGATGGTGAATGACTCTTAGGGTGGCTCAGATAACATCTCTTGGGTGCTAATCTTTACAAACTTCTACTACTCCCATAGGTAGTTCCATTAGAGCTTAACGTGTTGAAGCTTGGCTTGGCCTTGGTCAAGGGAGAATCCAAGTGATGCCACATTATTTCCGATCTTCAACAAATGGGATTCGTATGGATCAATTCTATTTGATGAGGTCATCACTTCCTTTGTCTGAGTAAATTGGATTTGTTAAAGCCTTATATTTATACTAATCACGTGATCATTGTTCAACGACTATATTTGAAATGATCACAATTATTTACAGTAGTTTAAAATCCAAAAGCATAAAACCAAGGATGTGAATATGATTTATAACCATTTTACATAATATGAAATTTAATTAGATCAAGATTAATTTTCATTAATAAAGTTTTGGGTCGTTATAGTCTCCCCCACTTATGAAATGTCATCCAAGAAATTTCCATTTCCCACACTAAAATAGATGAGGGTAACTATGCTTCATCACTACCTCTGATTCCCACCTTTCTTCATCAAACATGTGGTATCACTATAGAACTTTCATGAGGGGAGTTTTATTATTTTGAAAAACATTTCCCTTTGATCTAAGATCATCACTGGCTCCTCTTTATTGGAGAGGTCATTCTCCAGTGGTACCACCTCTAGATTGAGTACATGCGATGGGTCAGATATGTACGTCCAAAAGATTGATACATGGAATACATCCATTGATTGATATAGGTTTGGTTGAAGTTCTATTTGATATTCCATTGCTCCAATGTGATCAAATCACTCAAAAGGTCCAATGTACCTTATACTAATCTTTCCCGTCTTCCCAAATCTCATAACTCTCTTCTACGGTGATATGAAGAGGAATACCATCTCTGCAATATCAAACTCTAGGTCTCATAAATGATTGTCTGCATAGATATTTTGTCAACTCTGAGAAGCATTAATGTGTTTTTGGATGTTCTCAACCTTCTCCACCATTTATTTGACCATATATAAACCTAAGAGTTTTCTCTCACCAACCTTATCCCAACATCCCGGTGTTCTGCACCTCTTCCTATATTGGGCTTTATAATGAGCCATTTAGATGCTTGAGTGGAAACTGTTATTGTAAGAGAACTCATCTATATGAATATGCTGCTCCCATACTCATTTTAAGTATATTGAGCATGCTCTGTACATGTAATAATATTATTGGATAGTCCACTCAGATTGGCCATGAGTTTGAGGATGATATGTTGTACTGAAGTTTAGCTCAGTATGAAGAGCATGTTGAATAATCTTCCAAAATGTAGAGGTGAATCTTGGATCTCAATCAGATACAATAGATAGTGGTACTCCATACAAACTTACCACATATATATGTTATATTCATTCTAGTTAATCTAATGAGAAATCCTCCCAAATTGTAATGAATTGTGCATTCATTATAAGATGATCCACAAGAACCCAAATAGTGTTGTTTCCTTTGGATGTCTTTATATGTACAATGACAAAGTCCATGGTGTTGTTCTCCAATTTCCATTATTTTTTGGGTAATGGTTTCACCATCCCATTAGAGTTCTACCCCTTACACTTCACATTCTAACATTCCAGGCACAATTATGTATACTCAACGATCTCCTTCTTCATGTTATCCCACCAATAATGCTCTTTGAGATCTCGATACATCTTTGTGTTTCCTAGGTGAATGGAGAAATTAAATCTATGTGCATCATCTAAATATTTTTTCTTTAACTCTATATTTTATGGAACACATAGTCGTGTCCCAAATCTCAGAATTCCTTCTTTGTTAATATTAAAATATGAGGATTTATCTTTTCTGATAGTTCCCACTTTATTCTGAATTCTCACATCATCCTTTTGAGCATTTTTTAACCATTACAAAAGAGGAGGTTGAACAATAATTTGTGGAAGGATTGATGATGTTCCCTTTTTATGAATCCCATGTCCATTTTCATAAAATCTAAGAAGATTGGATCCGTTTAAATTATCATTAATGATAGAATTTCTAGATCCTTTCTACTTAGATTATCTTCCACAATTTTCACTTTCCTGTGGTGGTAATGGATAGAGAGTTCATAGTCGCTGAACAACTCTAACCATCTTCATTGGTGCATATTCAAATCTTTCTCTGTGAATATATACATCAGGCTTTTGGGATCCGTCTATATTTCACACTTCTCCTAAAATAGGTAATGTCACCAAAATTTTAAAATGAAGATCACCACATCCAACTCTAGATCATGTGATGGATAGTTCTGCTCATGATCTTTCAATTTCCTTGAATGGTATGAAATGAATTTTTTCATTTTTCATCAACACACAACCTAGTACCTTTTTCGAAGAATCACTAAATACCACAAAAACGACTCCACATTTTGGTGGTGTGAGCACAGACATAGTTATAGGCCTTTTTTTAACTCCATAATTTTTCTTCGCATTCATCACTCCATGAAAGCTTTAATCCCTTCCATGTTAGCATGGTAAGAGGGTTTGAAAATCATCAGAAATTTCTCCCAAATTGGCGATAATATTCAGTTAATCCCTGGATGCTATGGATATCTGTTACTGTTGCTGGACTCAGGCATCCCTCAATTGCTATTTTCTTAAAGGTATTCATAGATATACCATTTCTATTGATAATATGACCCAATAATGAGACCTCCTAATACTAGAACTAACATATTCTGTACTTTGTATATATATTCTCCTTTCACAAGGTCTCTTATACAATGCATAGATGCTCCGTATGCTCCTCTTTTTTTGTAGTATATTATAATATCATCTATTAATACTACCAAAAATTTGTATAGGTAATCTCAAAAGACTCTATTCATCATGTCAATTAATATTACTGATGAATTAGTGAGTCTAAAAGGCAGGAATATGAATTTATAGTGCTCGTATCTTGTACGTAATGAAATCTAAGGGATATCCTCCTTCTTTTCCCTTACATTTAAATATACCAACCAAAGACCTACCTTGGAAAAGTATAGTGCTCCACATAGCTGATCGAACAAGCCATCAATTTGTGAAAGAGGATACTTGTTCTTTATTATGATTTTTTTGAGCTCATGATAATCAATGAAAAGGCACATTGAACCATATTTCATGTTGATGAAGAAGGATGGTGCACACCATGGTGAAGCACATAAGCGTATAAAACCTTTACCCAAATTCATGTGTAGTTGTTTCTTCACTCCTCAAGAACCACAATAGTCATTCTATATAGAGTCATTGATATTGGATATGACATGTGTATAAGGTAAAATGAGAATTCAACATCTCTTCTATGTGGAAGACCAGGAGATTCCTCAAAAAACACATCAGCAAAATCCCTCAAAATAGGCATGTATTAAAAAATGGTTACTTCCATAGACTCAATCATCTTATCCAGATATGCATGCTCATAGTGATGTAATATCAACGATTAAGGTGATGGTTTTAAAAATGATTCTTCCTCCTCCTTTCACTTGTACAGAATCGGGTTTCGATTCACCATATGGAGAGTGGTTCCCTCTCACGACAATTAATGTTTGGTCTATATAAGGAAATCAAATCCATGAAAATAGTTTCATCAAATTATACTTGATAAAGTATGACGAGGTTCTATGGGAAGTTAAATTGTAAAATAATGACATGGGAGGGGTTATATTCTTAGGATGTAATGAATTGACCATTTTTCTTACTCACACACATCTTTACTTCATTGATTTTTGGGGGTGTTGGGTTTTTTCTACTAAAAATTAGGAATATAAAAGAATAAGTATAACTATGATCAAAAAGTAAATTGTTTATTCGTGAATTAATAAGTAGAGGACCTTTCACAACTTTGTTGTCGGGGTTCACTTTGGCGGTAGTGATAGAAAAAAGCTCACCCTTGATTCTTTGGAGTTTTTTGGTTGCCTCTAAAAATCCGTGGCTTAGGAAAATAATTTTCAATGTGCCCTGGTTGATTCTAGTTGATGAAATGAACAATGTGTTGAGGTATGAATGGAGTGTTCCTCTCATCTGTCGTAGCCATGTGTTTCTCTTATCTGTAGTTAATGACTAGGTTTTCTTCTCTTCTACACCTAAAGCTTTTCCTGGTCCACTTTAGGATATTTCTGGGGTGCGTCTTTCCACACCTTTGGAAAGTGGGATTCTAGGTCATCATAGTAATGTTTGATTTATCAATCTGACTGCCAGAAATGAAGTCTACCTTACGCTTCTTATCCCCATGATACCCCTGATATTCACCAATCTCCATTTTAACATTGAGGGATCTACAGACAATTTCCTCATAGCTATCGAAGTCATGGATCTCGAGGGATTTTTGTAGGCCAGGATTCATTACACCAAAGTAATGGGCACCCTTTGATTTTGGGGAAACAGAAAAGCCATAGGCGTGTCGTGCAATCCTTGTGATGTATGCCTCATACGCTCTGATGGATTCATCATCTTTTTTCATGAGTGTAAGGAAGTCCCTTTTCATCTTTAGTCAGGGGATGCGCAAAAAGTATTTATCACAAGAAATCTTCCAGAAATCCTTCCCTTCCAATACCACAGTCTCCCCCTCAGTCTTTGAATTTTTAATCAATTTCCACCATTGATCTACTTCACCCTCTAAACGATAATCAGCCCGAACAAAAGTATCTTTCTCGGAAAGTTGAAGGATGGAAAAGATATTTTAAATGGAGTTGATCAATTTTTTGGAAATTTGGGGATGACATGATCTATTAAAAGTACAATACCTTTTTTCATGAATTTATTGATTATTACTTGTTATTGATTCGGGGGGGGGGGGGGTTTAACGTCCCTCTTTCCCCATGTTTCTATTAAAATATCGAGTTCACTGAGGGAGTATCATGGAAGATTTGCGATTCCTTCTCCCATCAGATTGGGAATCTAATTAGAAGACTAATCAAATTGATCTTTGCATAATTTTTTAGCCCATGTCCTCCTATTATCGGTCATGGGCTAGCATAAAAGGAATGTTAGGGGTAAAAAATTCAGGGTAATCCAATGACAAAAATGGATGACTTATAAATTACTTTTCTTCCTTAACTTATGAATCTATAGGCTTCAATATATGTTATCCATTAACTAATTCCAAACATATATTATTATGGGAATTTTTTCAATCCCTTAATAATGGTTCATACTATGATTATGAATTTAAAAAGCATATCTAATGTGAATTTCGTAAACAAGAGTGCAGCAAGGCCCGTTTTTCGGTACTAGGATGCCATAAGTCAATCCCAAAACTCCTTTTTGGAGTTTTCACTCCTAGGTACATCTGTTCCAGAGCCACCTCTACCTACTCGTACCCAGACAGGGCTATATATTCTTGATAAACAACTTACTCAATAATCACCGAATCTTAGAGATGTTTTTATTATACATAATCTTATCCCTAAGTCTTTTACTAGGGTATTCTAATCCTAATCCCAAAAATAACTATACATATCCTCTGATAACAAATATGAAAACTCTACTCTTTATTATTCAATAAAACATTATTTATTACATAAACATACACTTGATACAAATCTAGGTATTGATAGGTCTAGTGACTTGGGAAATTAGGAACATTACATAACAACTTAGAACATTAAACTCATAATCTTTATTGAAAGCATCCTTTACATGACCACAACATCCCCTCATACTTCAAATTTCATGGGATAACCTGAGGACATGCTTAATAAAAGGGTGAGATACAAAGTATAGTGAGGGATTAAACAAGGCATAACATGAAGAATATAGCACATGTTTGGAAATTGACATATCAATGGAGAGAAACAGAAACATGAACAAAAAGGCATGATATTGCATGATTATCATATCATGGAAGTGTAACAACAAATTTTAACATGATATTAGCATGAGCCAAGGCCACTCGAACATGGAGCATGAGTAAACCCTCATTTCACTTGACATATCAAGATACTAATCTTTATCCAATTCATTGAAGCACAATCAGGGCACACCCTTCGTAAACATTTCATTTCATGCATAAGTTTTCAACATGGATCATATAACATGGATTCATTAAACAGAATCATTTATTCCAAGATAAAGGAATGTAGAAATCATACATGAAACTCCATAATCAATGAGTAAAGGTGAAAAAAGTTGAATACCCTTGATAGGGAAATGGGCATGGTATTCACTACACATGGGCTTTTGCTGGAAAAAAATTATAGTGCATTTTTTGGCAGCATGATATCGTGACATAAGACTTCATAAAAATGGTTGATGAGAGAGAAATGGGTGTCTCATATTATTTATGTGAAATGGATAGTAATTGTTTCATATATATACATGTACCAACATATGTAATGGAATTCAGATTCATAATAAAAAATAATTTCTTGAGTTTAAATGAGGAGAGAGAGATTTCTTAATGAATTTTGGCATGGTAACAGGTGTACATGGAAGAGATTAATGAGAGAGAACATAGTATCTCATCATTAAAACATAAATATTAATGTATAGGGGAGGTTTTAAATCATAACCCAACATTTATAATATAATATAAAAGGGAATAACAACATTAAAAAATGTGGGTAAAATGATGAAGGAATGAATCCCTTAGAATTCCGATCCCAAATGCTTGAGTGGGGATTGATAGAGTATTCTTGAGAGCATGGGGAACCTTGTTAGGATTATAGAGAGAGTATGGTAGTGGTTGGATGAACACCATATTATTTTAGTGAAGAGTAATTGGCATCTTTGGTGGGATTATATAGGAAAGGTGACGGAATTCTTTATTATTTAGGTTTTGGACACCACACATTAACCTAATAAAAACAACAAACCATAACATGATTCATTCCAATGGTTTTCGTCAAAATTGGATGGAAGAAATTATTTTATAAGTCCTATGTCCGAAATTCTTAAACTATTATGCATTCTTATGTGGAGGCAAGTCACACTATGAAGGAAATCAATTTAAAAAGTTAAAATGATTAATAAGTCATGCATGGTCCACTAAGGATTCGTAAAAAAAACAAACCTAAAATGACATTATTATAATGTTATAACATATATTGTCTGAACATAATATATATAGTATTTTATTACATCATTATTGGGTCATTATGATATTGTAAAACACATTATATAAATAAACGGTATTAAATTTTTACCCAAAAATTCAACAATCTTATAAAATATTGAAATAATTCACCATTGGATAATTTTGACTTCCTGATTCCAAAAAAAATTACATTTTATCTAAATAATTTTCTATATATGTGAATTTTTACTTTAAAAAACTAATATTTATAAACAATTTATGGATTTTGATAAAAACTGCTTTCAATCCTTAATAAAAATTACAATTGAATTCAAAAATATTATATGATCATTTATATTTAATTGAAAGTGATTTAGTAATAATATTTTATTAAAATATTTTTTAATTAAAAAATGAATTAATTCACCAATATATATTTCTAAATTTAATATTATCTAAAAATATTGTGTGTGATTTTAAAACTATTTACAATGTAACAATGATAAATTGAATATATATTCATTATAAAAAATAATTTACATAATAATAGTGCTAGGGTATTTTAACAAAACCCCTTAAAACACCAGTATAAGACCTTAGGGTTAGGTGCGTGATGGTGACAATATCTTTGGGGGGCTCAGATAACATTGCTTGAGTGGTAATCTCTACCAACTTCCACATCTCCCATAGGTTGTTACGTTCGAGCATGACATTTTGAAGCTGGGCTTGGGCTTGGTCAAGATAATATCCTAGTGACACCACATCCTTTTTATGCTCTGAAAAAGGTATTTGTATTGGGAAATTCTACTGGATTAGGTCATCACTTTTCTTTGTTGGAATAAATTTTATTTTTTAAATCCCTATATTTATACTAATCATTTGATCACTGTTCAAGGACTCTATTAGAAATGGTCACAATTCCTAATGATATTTTAAAATCCAAAAACATAAAACCAAGGAAGTGCATAAGTTATATGACCATTCTACTTAATAATACTTTTAATTTGATCAAGAGGAATTTTCACTAATTAAATATTGGTTCATTACATTAAAAATGGTATAATTAACTTTTATAGACATAATATGGATTCCTAATGAGTTAGTGATGGATTGTGGCTTTCTGTGGCATTTTTAGTGTTAGAAACTAGATTATTATGGGAATACTTCATGTAGAATAGTTAGATTAAACTCTCTAAGGATTATTGAATGGTTGGATTTAACCATTTGAGGATATAATGTGGTGTGATATTGGGCACACAGTTTCCAAAACCTTGTGATTTAGGATGCACGACTCTATGAATAATTTTTGAAAAATCACAAAAGCATTTCCCATGGTTGGTGAATGATTTCCCATTAGATCTACATGGGAAAGTTCTCAATTATTTTTTTCTTCCTCTACTCATCATCCTGTCAACGATGTTGTTTTGACAGATTCCTATATGACCTATTTTCTAGGAATTGATCAATTATTCAAATATCATCCAATATATTTTTAATTTGAGACAGATACTAGTTGAGGATGGTTGTATGTGTTCATGAGGATGTTATACATCTCATCCCTCATGTTTTATCATTTTATAAATTGTAGTTTGTGTGACAAATTTCATCGGGAACCATCTACTTATTTTTTATTCCTTTATTGTAGTCCATATAATTGTGTTCTAAGACCCATTCATTATTTTTTGTTAAGCATTGATGGTTACATACACAATGCCAACAACCCCATGTAGGGTGATATTCTATGTTTATTAATTTAGGGGTATCTTACACCTTAATAGATTACAATAACTTTTATGCGCCACCTTTCATGTGTGATTGAGCTTGAAATTTAGAATGGAATTCCTATTAATATCGAATTACTATTGAAATTCAAATGGATATCATTAAATATGATATGTCACTAGGCCCACAGAAGGTAATTTCATCAATGTTATTAATTAATCAAAATTTAATTTGTAAGTATATGTTTTTTTATGAATTGTAAAAAGTAAATGGAATTTCAGTTGCATGTCTATATAACCCCCTTCTAATTATGATGGAAGGTAGCAGAATAAATGAAAAAAATATCTCTTAAATGGATTTATTAAATGTTTGAATGCACAATTGTCCTTCTCAACAAAATAAAAGGAAATGGATTGGACTGTATAAAATATTAAATGGATTTTTTATTAAATGGACTAATTTTTTAAATGAATTTAACATAAGGTTCTTTATTATATGTTTTGACAAAGCTATCATTGTTGTAGTGGTCCAACTCGAGTTATCCTTTTGATTTATGAGGTTATACCTTGAGCGCATGGGGATGACATTCTGATTCCTGGATACTCTGTCCATGGTAGAGACCCACCATGGAACTCTATCCACATATATCTGTGGATTCCTTGTATGGCTCTATAGGATCTGTTAATTACTAGTACATGATGCCTTTGACACATTCCTTGGATCAAGCATGGATTTAATAGAAATGTGGTACCGTGGATACATCCTTGGAACATGTGATATCTTATCCAGTTTTACCATGGATTAATTCATTGGAGTCAATTAGATCATACTATAATGAAATAACATGGATGATGCTCCTTAGATTACACTCTTACACCTATATCCAGGCTACAAATACTATTGAGTTAGTGTCCCTCTTGTTCTATGTTTTCTTGGTTATTACCTTAGAAACCCATTATAATTAATATCATTATTGGTTTACATACTACATCATGAATCATTTAAAAGTAATATAACGAGTTTATTTCAGTTCTAGAAATTCCTCACGTGGCCTATTTATATAATATAGATCTCATGTAATTAATGAACTGGTCATTTGTTCAGATAATAGATGAGGGATTAAACATGTACGTGGGTATTTAAGTTACTCTACTATTTTAAATTTATATATTCCTTATTTTATAGTTTTTCTATTATATTAGATGATTGGATGTTATCGATTCCATTTCTGGTGACCTAATGAAATTTATATCACACCCTATCCAGAAACTATTAGTACCTAGGAAGACTATATGTTTGAAAGGGTTGAAAAAGGGATGTGTGTCGCTTCAGAAACATGATTGCTTACTAACTTTGGATGCAGTTGGTAGTATATGAACGATGAGGATCTGAGGATTCATGGGATATTATTTTTTTCATTTTTTCTTATATTGAATATTATGTTCTATCTACTAATTGTTTCCATTTTTTCCATCGTTATAGTGACATGTCATTTCAAAATCATCTTTTTATATTTATATCAACCGATTCAATTATTGTTTTCATTAGTTTATTTATATTGTCCTGCCTATTTACTAATATATATTATTATATATCCCGTATATAATCATATTGTTATCAACTATTCTACACAATGGAAATGAGGTCATAGTATAACCATGAAAAAACTCATGGCCTTTACATCTAGTGAGTAGTATCTAGTATTCATGGAGATGTGCTTGAGGTCGTATGACAAACTGAACTCAGGGAACCACCATGTGGTGTTCAGGCTTAGGAATTGAAAATATTAAGAAATAATAACATGGAGAAAGTATATAACATCCAATAATCTGATAAAATAAAAGAATTATGAAATAGAAAATTTCTACCCATGTCATTACAGAAAAGTAAGAATATGTTCCATTGTTTAATATTAATAAATGAATTTTTTTAAATTATCTTCATTCTATTTATTCTTAGTCAATTAAAGTGTTTCATAATATGAAATCATAAATACATGTGGTCATGTTTCATTATTAGGTAACATGTTATGAGTTGAGGATCTTGAGAAAGAATCCAATATCTCTAAATTATTACAATAGAATAATAGAGATGATTTCTTCATAAAGTGTAATTATAAGTGCACTCTAACCTATATTAATATGCAGTTCATTACTTTATTTAATTTATATTTAATCATTAAGATATATATTGTAGGAATATAGTTAAAATTCTATTTCAAGGAAATATTTTTTTTAAATAATAGCCAAATAATATTTGAAAACATATCTATATGATCATAAGAACATAGTTTAATAAAGAATTAATATATTACGAAATATATATTTTATTCAATCTGTTGTTTCAAAATTATCTTTATAATAAAACCATGGTAGTCAAATAATGATTTTAGAATGATTTTGAATATTTAAATAGGGTATTATTTTCTAATTTTTTTTTGAAATAATATCCATCGTTCTTCATATTTTTTGTCTTTTACATCATGTTTTCTAAAGAATGAAATAGAATCAATTATTGAGGAATTGAAAAAATATCCATGAGAACTCAATTGTTTATGTAACATATATTAGTCCATGTAGAGTGACTCTATTAACATAGTGATTATTCAATATTTTCGAAGAGGTATATGCACTAAACTTTAATAGATAATGGGTGAAAATATATAATTATATCAAATAAAATATTGTTCTCTAAATGATATGTCTGTTTTTATAGAATATGTTTCATTCAAAATGAAGGAAAAAACTAATGAAATACTTTGACCTGCTTAAAATACAATGATGATAATAGATGATTTGAATGATCCAATTAATAAAAAAAATATAAATTATTTTGACATGTTCAATGAAACCAATACAATTATAGAAAAATTTACTTCTATATCAGAAGCATATTCTAAATATTTTGAGTGATGAGATGTGATTACTCTGTAATCCTCTTCTCAAGTGGAGGATCTTGTTGTTTATATGTATGATCCATCATTTTTAGTAACTATATCAAGCTAAAATGTCTCATCTAAACATGCGATATGAGTGATTAATACTTAATCAAACATTTCTTAGGTATGATGTTCTAAATGAAATCCAGAATGATATAAATAGAGTGACTAATGGGGACATGTTTGTGTCGAATAATTTTTTTTTATTTTATTTAAATAATGATTCATATTTTATATTTAATTAATTAATTATTCGTTAATTATAAGATAAAATATTTACAGGGGGACTATTATCCACAGAGATGACATGTATTTCTTGGAGATTATCTTCCACACTAATTTTCATATTCTAGGTAAGAGATCCCACAATTATACTAAACACCATACTATAAACCTACAACTACTGAATTGTATATTGTTTCTAAGAGGGAAGAGAAAAATACATTATAAAATGTATTCCCTAAATTTTGAATCCCATTATATACTAATTAGTAGTTCATTGATAGGTGAATTGAAACACTAGGATTATATTATATTTTCATTGTGTAATACATTTAAAGATTCTAGAGAACATATAAACTCTAAATCTAAAATATCCCAAGCATTAACAAACCATGGTGATAATAAATTAGGGTAATCCTATCCGTAGACCAAATTTTATCCTACAACCCAATATTTAAACACTTAATTTTATTATTTTTTCATTGTGTTTTTTTTTTATTTTGACCATAATTTAAATAATTATTTCCTAAAAAATATCATTATTTATAATTTACAAAAAAATTATCCAACATATTTTAACTATAAATTCAAACCCATTATTAATTTCAATGTGGTGTACTTATTTTTTTCATACATTTGTTCATATATTATTTTTTATTAAAAATTATTCGAAGATATTAAAAAAAATCTAAAATCTAAAAATTATTACTGTCACTAATGTATTTAAATTCTGAAATCTTGTTTTCAATAAACCTCTAAAACATTGTTTTTAATGTTTTTTGAGTTTTGTGTTCATAAAAAAGAGGGGTATTGATTGACATACAAATGTTTACATAGCATATCCAATTATATAATATGTTTTGTTTCTCACAATGAAACTACTTATTTAAATAATGATTTTATATGATGGGGTTTTAATGTTATTAATTAATGGTTCCATACATTTCCTATTTAATTTTTGTTTTTATATTTAACTATTTAAATTAGGTTTTGATGACATTTAGCTACGTATTGATCGTTATGTTAAATATAAACCATAAATATTTTATCCTTATTTTAATAGGATTATAACTCTTTGGGGAAGACAAATCATTAGTGAAAAGTCGACACTTATTGAGTTTTGTTGTTATGGGATGACATTATCATTACTAGAAATATGATCCTTATAATTTTTTATCCTTATAGATATATGTGATCCTTATGGGAAATCTATCCCATAAATGATTTCATACTTACCAAAATAGATTACCACTATGAATTTCATCCTTTTAATAAATTTGATCATTATGCGATGTTAACTCAAATGATACTTCATTATTTTTGGGATAAAATGGTACTTAGAAGAAAAATACCTCCACATGATACCATCCTAATAGAGTAGTCATGTTTTTAGTAACTGTCTTTCTTATGATAAATTCAAGCATATGGGAATATAAGCTTTTTGAAAAATAAGGGATGATCCTTATGGGTAACTTAGTGATAATTATTTTTCAGGTATTCAACTATTTATGCTATTACTGAGTTTCCTTCATGTTATTTATGATTATCAATATCATAAAACGTTAAAATTATCATAATCACTCATTAATTCTAAGGAATATTAGTATGATTCAATTTTAAAAACATTTAAATTTTTTGGGACCATGTGAATGAGGATTTTGTTTCCTATTTTTCTTGTTATCTGAATTACATATATATTTAGGTGCACATTATTTCTATTAAATAATAAGGTAAACCATATATAATTATGAAGAGAATGATATTTCAAAATATTTTATATGATTAATCCCGATGATGAAAAATATACTCTAACATACTATTGTGACCTAAATACTGATATTCTTATTTTATGCTGACATATAAGTTTTACTGATTTTGGAGGAAGAATAACTAACTGTTACTATGCCAAAATGATTATATTTACTTCCATTTTTTTTCACAATATAGGTAAAATATATATATATATATGTATGTATATTATTTTTTATATTTTTTCATAATTATCTATGTAGTTTAAACCATGTTCCTCAATTGGGTATCATTTTAATTATAATTATCATTTTCGTAAGTTGGAAGCCTATGTATTTAGATTGTAATGGATAAGATTTAACCTTGCAAAGGAAGACCCTATTAAAATATTTTGGTTTCATTTTTTTTAAAAAACATCAACTAATTTAACATATATTTGGAGTACAATTGAAATAATAACTCCCCATTTTTAATAATTAGAATCCAAATATTTTCTTGGTGGAGTAGACTATGGATTTTTGTTCCCTGGATGACTATAAAAACATCATGTATATTTTTCAATAAAAAATTTGTTATTGTCACGTATCAATTTTATGAAATTTGTTCATATAATAGATTCTATTTAGGTAAATGGTATTTTGTTCAATGGTTTTTAAGAACACATTCCACAAATCTCCCCTCTTGAGATATGGTTAACAAAACTATGACAATAGTTATAAGGAAAAAATATTTTTGTTCAAAAAAATTCTATTGTATTGAAATAGATATAAAAATATGAAATAAATTCATTTCGTGTATAATATAATAAACCATGATTCTTATATATAGACATATAAAAATGGATTCAATGAGAGGAGGAACAATATTATTGATAACATGCATGATACAATGCTCATACACAAGTACATACAAGATACATATTTGAAGTATGTAGTTTTTACATTTGATTATAATTAGAAAAGGGAATTTTGGGGTTCATATAAATAGAATACCTCCATTGATATGTTGTTCCATATTAATCACACAGAAATTTACATTTGAATTGTTGAAGTTATTTCATTATTTTTATTTATAATAAGTACTTAAGGATGAAATTTCGTGTAGATTATGGTATTTTTCTACTAAATTCAGCTAAAATAAATTTGTGAAAATTATAAAAACAAATTCTTCAAAACAATTGACATTAAGGATGTTCTGGTTATGGATGTTGAGAAGATTTCAAAATCATCTAATATTTTTAATAAAAAAAATTGATGAACTCTCAAAGGAGTGATATTCGAATGTGAGAATCCTATGGGGAAAAAATAAGTATATATATGTCTCATAATAATGCTTTGATCGTGATTAAATTAATTTTGGATATATATGTGTGACAATGGTAAAATAAATGAATGAAATATCATTTGAGGTCATGTAGCTCTGGTGAAAACATAGAAAATGAATTCTCTATAACAAAACTCTTTTTATCATTGGTAATGCATAATTGTTTTTAAATAGGTAACAAAACATGAAAATTTTGATAATGTTATGTATGATTATTGAGACCAAATAGAAATGATCAAAATATGGGAAATAACTTTGAGGCTAAAGAGAAATATGTCATCAAATCCATGTTACATTCAAATAAAAATCTCAACAACTATGGTGAGGGGACTCAAAACAATGCATCGATGGTGGGAAAGTTGTATACCAAATTAAAGGTAATGGGTGTTAATGATAAATTTTCACCAACATAATGATTATAAAATATTTTTTTTTTATTTTATAAGTTATTTAAATAAGATCTAATGTGTACCATATGGACATGAAATCAAAATTCCAAAATAAAGTTCATGTGGTAGATATGCACATAGAACAAAAAATGATTTTTTATGGATTAAGATAACAAAATTGTTAAACGGCTAAAGAATAAATTATACATGTTGATAAAAACACAATTTTTCATGTATTCTATTCTTGAAAATTATTTGACTAATTATGGTTTTTGAGTTAGTCAAAGTTGGTTACATACTATATTTCACGAGAAAAATGATCAAAGGACATTGGTGCCCATTTATATTGAAAAAACAATTTATTTGGCCTTGGATAATGAATTTAGAAATAAATGTACATAATATATAAATTTTTACACTTTAAATCTCTATAATTAATGTTTTATCATTTCTACTTGGATTGAAAGTCACATTAAGAAGGTATTGAACATTTAATTGAAAATTAAAATTTTCTAAATAATTCCTTATGTGTTCTAGAATTAAAAACTATAATTGAATAAAAATATAATTAGCATCATGAATTATGGTTTCCATATATTTTGATGCATGGATAGTGCATTTAATGGAATATATTCTTCTATTCTAAAGCTTAATATACATAAAAATGTCTTATAAACAAATCAATACACCTGGTAACTTTGATTTCCAATGGAAAGCCACATTATATAAGTGAATATATTTATTTCATATATCAATTTTAGGTTATATTTCATGGGTTTTTAACAATATTAATACATATACTGAGTTTTTTGGGATACAGATATGTGGATTTGGAAACATTAGTGTATGATTGGATGTCATAATCAGGTGGTAGTTTCTATGTTGGAGGATTATTAATTTATTGGAAATCATAAAAGGAATATTTTAACACATTTATAACTGGGGAGGATAACTCTATTGGAGATATTTATGTTTATAATAAATTTATTGGTAGAATTTAATATCATAATATTTGAATACTTGATGTAAAATCTTATATTTCAATCAGATGTTAAATCTCATTATTTATTTGTCATAAAAACAATTCCCACATTTCTTAAACTTAAATAATCAAGAAAAAGTTACATTTCATCAGGTATATTGGTTAACTATAACCCATAATGTTACATTATATGACAGTATAGAATTAGGTTGATGAAATCATGATGAAGGCACATCCTAGGAATGAGTTTGAGAGGCATTAGAGGGGACTTGGGGTAAAATAGTCTTTATAGAACTATATGTTATTCATAAGAGACCCCAAATCCCCATGATAAATTCTAATTTTAGTAAATTTAGGTAAATAACTTGAATTATCTTTATATATGATCTTTTTGGGAAAAAAATTCATTAAATAACAACGTGATATAATTTATTGATTAGAAACATGGTAAGAGTTTTTTGTTTTCCCATGAGGGACAATCCATTAATATATTCCATTCATAATTAAATTGAAAAATGTGTGCACAGATTTAGAAATGAGTGACTCATTGATAAAATGTGTAAAGGTATTATATATTTGAATATAGTTATTTTCAGTCGTAACAATCTATGAAGAATAAGTGGATAATATTTCGTAGGAGGGTTGTCAACAAACCCAAAGGGGTATATTGATAGCAAAATAAATTAGCATATAAATGGATATCCTATATAAGTGATTTTTGTTTACTTAATCATCAGATATATATTTCAGTTTCTTAAGAAATAAAAAATGATTATTTTAATTTAATTAGATTAATTATATTATTTTCTTCCAAAAAGGAAAAAGTCACACAAAGAGTTCAAAGTTCATACCATAAAATGACTTTTAAATAGAATGAAATAATATATAAGTCAATAAATATTTAATATTTTCTATTTTAATAGATATTTTAATTCAAAAATATTTTATTATGATTCAAATATTTTCAAATTAAAGAATAGTATAATTCTAACTATGAAAATATTGTCAATAAGGTGACCTGTCCCTGTGAGATACGACAGTTTTGGAGGATAACGTCAAAAGGAGTAAATCACATTATTTGGGGATCCCATGAGAGTTTGGATTGAGAAAACCTTTAGTCATATAGGTAATTCCATGAGTGATTTTATCATGATACATGTAGACATACTGATGGAAATTTTTAAAATCTCTACTACATGAATGTTTCAATGTCAAATAAGTAATAATCATACATAATATTATATCTTTGATACAAAAATGAAGTAATTTGGCACATCATGAGACTAAGGGAGATGAGGTAACATGATTGAGTAATATTTTAGTGGTTCTTTGTAACTATTTTTTTCATTCCATATTGGAGGATAATCCATGAAAACAATAGATATTTACTAGTAGATGTTTCTATTTTCTATTTTATAGACAACAACCTCATAGTAATGAGCATCAAATGATGTCATGAAATTCAATGGACAATGAAAAATTTGAATCCATGAATTTTTTTTCAAGAGCCCAAAAAATTAAAGAATCATAATTACCCATCATGATGAATTGTGGAATTCCCTGGAGGTCATGATGGATGTAGAAATTTTTTCTTTTGGATTAAAATGACATTGAGAACCATGTATTGATGGTGATAGTCCTACACATATGAATTTGAATAAAATGAAATGTATATTTATATTTACTATCATTTTAAGAGTGAATGAAACACCGCCCACTATCATATAGTATCTTTAAAAAATATATGAATACATACATGTTCATATATGATGAGGTTTCAACATCATATAAATCAACAGTATGTCCCACATTGAAAAATAGGGAAATATCAGGCACCTACTAGAATGATCTAAAATTAGGAAAATATAATTAATGGTGTGATAGTGTAAATATATAAATAGTTATCAATGATAAAATTGTTAATATCCTAGAAATGTGGAATATTTCATAAATTATCCTAGCTCACTAGTGACACACCGGAATGAGAAAAAGTAAATTTATTATGGAAGCATAATTAAAAGTGGCGTGACATGTTGTCTTGTTAGTGATAGTGTTGTACAAGATCCTATAGTTCCATTAATATAAATTCAATGAAAATCTTCATTTTATATTTCACATTCATTACCTATTATATGGTTCTAGGCAGAAACACATGTTATATCAAGGATCATAAGTTACATACATAGAATTTTTAATAAAAATGTTGTTCTGTTCAATTCATTGTTAATTCAAATAGAATAGAGTATGAGGTTATTATATAATATTAATGTACTTATACAATTATTCTACGTGGTAAGAAGAACATTTAGAGATATGATTTACGAATCGTATATAAATAAAGTTTTTGGTGATTTTTAACATAGGAAAAACTATGTCATTGTAATTACTGCTAGTGATGATAAAAAAAAGACATGTGAGACCACACCATGGCCTATGTTCATGGATGATAATGAGATTACTGTAACACCCCAAGCTTCTATGGTACGCTTCTCTTTGAATAATGTGATAGCTTGTGTTGTACGCAACATCGAGTTATAACACACCACAACCAATCAAACTAGCCGTTATAAATAGTAATACCTACTTTTTGAAATTATATATATTTTATATTTCAAAATGGACTTCATTTTTGGATTCGGAATATCGAAATTATCCTGAGATGAATTTTTGGTATTTTTCTGAGAATTTCTAATTTTTATGAATATTGAAAAATACTTAAAAACCACTATTTTAATCATAATAATTTATAGAGATGAATTATATTATTCAGTGGTTTTAAAGTATAATTAGAATATATTTTTACCATTTTATCCAATGGTGTCCATTATAATTAATTTGACTTTGAAATTGGACCTAAACAATTGTCAATCTTTTGATATATATTGTTTTTTAAAAACACGCTATTTGTTGTGATAGCGGGAAATAATTATAAAATTAATTAATGCAACTTATATGTTTGGAATTTTGTAAAATAGACATCATTTTTGAATTTTGTAATATCAATTATAGCTTAGGGGGAACTTTTGGCATTGTTCTGAAAAACCTCAATTTTTGATGAATAGTGAAACTACAAAGTGGTAGTAAAAAAAACTGAATTTTTTCATAAAACATAATTTTACAGCTTCTGTGAATGGAATTTTGAAAATAAAAGAGACATGGTTAATATAAAGAAGTAAAATGTGGTTCAATGAGATGAAAATAATTTTTGGTGAATAGTAACTTTTTACTTTTATTTACCACGGTTAAAAGTAAATATGGTAATTAAGGATAAAAATGATATTAATATTACCGTAACACATTTCCTAATTCTATTGGGCAAGTGTATCTCGACCAAAAACAACCTTAGGAATAAAATATTATCATTTAGGTCTACTTGGATTAGATGAGGACATTTATTATTATTTAATTCAAAGAAGAGTTAAAAGAGTTAAAATCAACGTTTATTTACTAAAACATTTTTAATATAGGGTTATACATAAGATAAATTAGATTGTAAATATTCATTATAAAGATAATAAGATTTCCTACATAATGATATTTTATTAAATAATTTAATTTATTTATGACACAATGATGATGCAGTAATTACCATAATAGTGAAAAATTGATTACCAAAATAAATATAATTTGAGACTTTTAATGAATTACACTAATTTTATAGGATAATATGACATATTAGGATTGATTTAACTTACTTTGTTCGAAGTAATAATTCTGTTATGAGTTTCACAAAAATCAGCTATTGAATAGTGTCAAAATTGACATAAAAGAGTTGTTAAAACAAATATTATATTATTAATTGATATTAAATTCTTAAAAATATATGGTTCGGCCAAGAGACTTATATCATGATAGGTTTATCATTAATGGACCACTTGGGGGTCGGTTGGATGTATATGGTAAGTTTATTAACCAAATAATATAAAAATACAAAGAGACATTGTAAAAGTGAAACTAATTAACATAGAGTTAATACTTATAGATAAGGTTAATATAGTAACCCAAACCTGTCTAAATTCTATTGGTTGAATGGTTTTAGACCTATACCCACCTTAAACTTTAAATAATAAACTTTGGAGCTATTAGAAACCGAATATGAATTTATTATAAATTAATATTTCTAGCTTTTCCAAAGGTGCCCCTCACCCCTCTTATAAAAGGAACTACCCCTTATCATTAAATCACACCTTCAAAGCCTTTTGGTTCAGCCAAACTCTGCCCAAATACTATCCCAACATCCCTCACTACAACCTAGAGGCCTTAGTTTGATTATAAAGCCAACCTATGGATCCCTTTTGATCAAATCAAAAGTTAGAACCCGAAGAAGAGGTAATGATTTCACCACCCTTTTCCAAGTTCCTTTCTTCTTCCACTTCTTCTTCCTTTGTTGTTACCATTATAAAATAATAACTCTAGTATCATATATATACTGTGATGTTATTATAAATATGGTACAACCATATTCTGTATTCTATCCATCCTTTTAATAACATGACACCATACGTGCGTACGTACGGCTTACCGTCTCCACGTCGTGGTGTAATTGTAATTCAATAAATTATTATTTGGATGGGTATAATAATGATGTGTAATTCATGTAAATAATAAATGTAACATGATAATTATTCTGTATATATGATATACCATCCAATTATATATTATTTTAATATCAAAAGAATGATATTGTCGCTCGTGCGTACGTACGGACTACCGTCTCCACGAACGTGATGAGATTCATTTTCCATCATATATATTCAAGTATAATTCTAATTTGATGATTAATAATAGTATTTAAGGATTTAGTATCATTATGGATTTGAATAAGATACAACCTATCCCTGAAAAACACGGCTTACGTAACAAAACATATAAATGAAACTAAGTAAGTTAACACACGAAACAATAATAATACTAAGATATTATTTACAAATCAATGTTAAAAGATCATATATGATATCATATTAATGTATATGATTATTGTATAATTTAATAAAAATTATTTCACCATTATACAGGAGGTTAACCTACCCCAACCAAGGAAATGTACAAGGTAAGGGTTATTTCACAATCTCTTCATTATCCGAGGTTGTTTATACGTAATAATCTACTGGGATCTCTTTATCATCCACATCCATGTTTCTTAAAAATGTATTTCAAAACATTTTTAATATTTAAAAGAATATGGGTTAAAGTCATTTATACCCTTGTTTGACTTTTTATATGAGTTTTTAAAGGAATCTTTCCGTCATTTTCCAAACAAGGTGTTTTTTAACCTTTTCGGCAGAATTAAGGTAATAATATTTTTTTAACTTCTACGGTGGGTGCGGTTATTTTCCGCCGTTATAAAATCATCAAATCTTCCCTTATAAGCTTATAATAATATTTTCAAAGAAAATGTTTTAATTTATAAATATATGACTCTTAAATTATTTCAAAATAGAAAGAGATATTTCTCTAAAAATGTGTTTTGATTTCATCTATGTGAACATCCTTTGATGGATTTTACGCTTATTTGAAGTTGATTTATTATGATACTAAACTTCTATATTTTATTGAAGGTTTTGTGATATGTTTGACTGTGGATGTGCTATTTTTATACCCATAATATTTTATGGTGAAAGTATTGACATTTCGTATGCTAGTTTTAATACGAATGTGTATGTTATGTTTAATCCTTTTCATATGGGAATGCATTGGACTTAATATGTGACGGGTGGAGCCCGCTATAGCTCCTCGATGCATCGGTAGGTCTAATGAGACAAACTAGTGTCTTGGCACAAGGCCTTGGAAAAATCTTATTTGTAGTCTTGGCACGAGGCCTTGGCTATGTGGTTATGATATTCTGGCATTATGCATTCCATCATTATGAAAGTGGTTATTGATATTGCATGTGATTATTCGATTAGCAGAATATCCATGTGAAAAAGTAAATGGAATTATTTCATTTTATTTTTTCCATACTATGTTTAAGTTCAAGTTAAAAGGATTTTGTTTTAGTTATACACTCCCTTAAATGTTTATTCTTATTTATGAAAGTTTCCGCAATATTGTTATCCTTACTGGGCATTTGAGCTCACCCCTTTTCTATGTTTTATTTTTCCCAGGATGTGAAGAAGTAATATGAATGACCTGTAGGGATAGTATGTGGGGATATGAGTGTGGAATATGGAGACTATGTTGTTGTAGTAGTTTTTTACTTTATGATGTAATGTAAAACTTTATGAATATATCTAGTGTTTCTAATGCTACTAAACCAATCGGTCATTCGAGATTTGATCTTTCTTGTGGTCATGGAAATGTTATGTAATAATGCACCGACTCTAGTCAACTGGGGTTGAGGCGTTACAGTTGGTATCAGAGGAAGTTTAGTACAATCCTTGGAAGCTAGATTTAGAAGAACTCTGATTAGAGCACGTAGACCTAAGATGAACTTTGAGGATTAGTATAGAAGAACTTACTAGAATTTTGGTATTGTAGAGATTTTGTGAGTTTTCCGAGCAATACATCCCTGTCTAGATACGAGCATGTAGAGGCAGCTCTGGAACATATGTACCTAGGGGTAAAACACGAAAACACCTCTTTGAGCTAGACTTGAATGGGAACTAGTGCATGACAACGGGCCTTGCTGCACTCTTTCTTACGACACTCCCGGGGGATATGCTTAGGATAACTCTAATTTTCATTACAAATAATTATGAAGGGTTTATGAGTATATACTTCCTCAAAGAAATTTTTTTTATGATTATGGATTATATGCATAAATAGTTCAATTTATGTTAAGTGTTTTATAAGTATGGGATTATTTATTTTGATTCATAAACTGGTCTAGTTTGTGCCATTGTTTAGAAATGGCACCTAGTGGAAGAAATGGAAACCACATCAATGCACGCACTCCATGTAGGGATTTCCCTCCTGCTCAAGATAATTATAGTGGAGCTAGTGATGCAACTGGTGCCAATCAGCTAATCACCATACTGGGACGACTCACTCAGGTTATGAATAATAACCTTACCCATATGGAGCACCCTGATCTGCAACATGGAGGATCAATGTTAGATCGATTCATGAGGCAAAAACCACCAATGTTCAATGGGAGTACAAATCCCTTAGTAGCTGAGCAATGGATAAATTCCCTAGAGAAAATATTTCAGGCTTTGGGGAGTAGTGAAAGGGAAAAAGTTATCATGGCAGTTTACCGACTAACTGGAGATACTGATCAATAGTGGTCATTGATTCAAAACACAAAGGAAGATGATGAAGTATCAAATATGGAATGGAGGGAGTTCAAATATCTGTTTTTAGAAAAATACTTTCCTCGCGACCATCGAGCAAATATGGAAAGGCAATTTCTGAGTCTGAGACAAAAGGAGGATGAGAATGTCGCAAAGTATGAGGCTAACTTTACAAGGTTATCAAGGTATGCTTGAGATTATATACATAACCCAAGAAGTAAGATTGATCATTTCTTTGATGGGTTAAAACCATTTATTCGTCGAGCATTAGTCTCACAATCCTTTTCGTCGTACTAAGACATTGTCTCATGTGCTATCAAGACTGAAAAGGAATTCTCAAAGTCTTATGAAATTAAAGTAAAGAAAGAGAAGAAGAGATATGCTGATCAATATGGGAATGGAAATAAGGGGAAGAAGGGAAAGGTTGAATATCCGTCCTGTGGTAAATGTGGGAAGAAACACCCCGATACTTTCTTGAAGGGAACAAGAGTCTGTTAAAAGTGTGGTGAAAAAGGCCACCAAGCTCGTGGTTGCAAGGGGAAGAAGGAAGCTACCAATATTCAGTGCTACAATTGCAGGGATATGGGGAATTATGGAAATGAATGTCCAAAGCGTCAGGAGAACTTACCTCAGAAAAGGCCAAGGGATCAAGGCCAAGATTTTTCTATCACTACTGCTGAGGTAGAAGCTCCGAAAGATGTGGTGGTAGGTAATTTAATGGTCTCCTCAAGTTTAGCAAATGCATTATTTGATTCTGGATCATCGCATTGTTTCATATCTTCCCAGTTTTCTAAGAAAATTAGATATTTCCAATTTTATTTAACAAGGGAGTTGTCAGTTAAAACTCCTAAGGTAAGTATCATTGCAACAATGTTTTTTGAATCAGTCCCCATTAGAGCACATACATGTTCTTTATCTGCTGATCTCGTCGTCATACCTATGATTGAGTTTGATATAATCCTTGGTATGGATTGGATTTTGGATTATGATGCGAAGATTTATTGTAAGAAGAAGGAGGTTTCGATTTTAGATGATGACGATAAGGAACACCTTATCATTAGAGCAGAATCGTCACCACCTAATTCTTATCTAGATCCACCCCCAGTAGCTCAACTAAATTCAATTATTAGGGAGGAAGAGAATGAAATAACTGTGGTTGAGGAAATTAATGTTCAAATAGAGGATGTACCTTTTGTGAAAGAATATGTAGATGTATTTCCATAAGATTTACCTGGACATCCTCCAGAATGAGAAGTTGAGTTTTCCATTGATTTAATTCCTGGATCAAGGCATATATCGAAGACCCCTTATAGAATGGCCACAGTAGAATTAGTTGAACTAAAGAAACAACTAGAGGAATTGATTAATAAGGGATTTATTCACCCTAGTGTTTCCCCATGGGGAGCCCCTGTTCTTTTTGTTAAAATGAAAGATGGATCTATGAGGTTATGTATTGACTAGAGGGAGATCAATGCTATAACGATAAAGAACAAGTATCCCCTACCTCGCATTGATGATTTATTTGACCAACTGCATGGAGCTCAATACTTTTCAAAGATTGACGTTCGATCTGGATACCATGAGTTGTGTGTGAAGAAGGAAGACATTCCGAAGACAGCATTTCGAACCAGGTACGGGCATTATGAGTTTACTATAATGCCTTTTGGATTGACTAATGCACCCTTTGTATTCATGGATCTGATGAATAGAATTTTCAAGGAATATCTCAATGAATTTGTGGTGGTATTTATTGATGATATCTTGGTATACTCCAAAAGCTATGAAGATCATGAAAATCACTTGCGCATTATCCTGAAGACTCTGAGAAGACATGAATTATATGGGAAGTTTAGCAATTGTGAATTCTGGCTTCAGGAGATTTATTTTCAAGGCCATATTGTCTCTAAAGATGGAATCTTTGTTTATCCTTCTAAGACCAAGGCAATTCAAGAATGGCCAGCACCTACGAGTATAACTGAGGTACATAGTTTTATTGGTTAGGCAGGTTATTATCGACGTTTCGTCCAGAATTTTGCCCGATTGGCTAACCCATTAACGAAGCTCACACGTAAAGGGGTTAAATTTGTTTGGAAAAAAGAGTGTGAAGAATTTTTCGATGAACTGAAGCGAAGATTAGTCAATGCTCCTATATTGACTCTACCATAGGGGAATGATGGGTTCATTATTTATAGTGATGCATCAAATAAAGGACTTGGTTGTGTCCTTATGCAGAATGATATGGTTATTACCTATGCATCACGACAATTAAAAATTCATGAACAAAACTATCCTACTCATGATCTCGAGTTAGCAGCTGTGATCTTTGCTTTGATGATATGGAGGCACTACCTCTATGGTAAAAAATGTGAGATTTATACTGATCACAAGAGTTTGAAGTATATTTTCTCACAAAAAGAACTCAACATGAGGCAAAGGAGATGGCTTGAATTGCTCAAGGATTATGATTGTACGATACACAACCACCTGGGGAAAGCAAACAAGGTAGAAGATGCTTTGAGAAGAATAGACCATGGAGTTTTGAACGTGATGAGAATTGAAAGGGATCCAATTTTCATGGATCTAGTGAAGATGGACATGGGAATAACCAGGGAAGGTCAAACATCAATGCTTTTTCAAATGGTTGCCAAACCATCTTTACTAGAAAGGATTACGAGTTCTCAAAACGATGATGAAGAATTTCAAAAGAAGATTAAATCTATGAATGATGGGATATTGAGAGACTTTGTGTAAGAAAATGGAATTTTGAAATTCGATAAGAGACTTTGTGTTCCCGATATACCTGATCTAAAAAGGGAATTGATGGATGATGCTCATAGTTCCAATTTCTCTATACACCCTGGGAGCACCAAAATGTATAGAGATTTGAAGGAACAGTTTTTGGTGGGATAACATGAAGAGGGAGATTGCTGATTTTGTGTCAATATGTATGGTTTGTCAACAAGTGAATGCTATAAGGCAACGTCCTGGAGGACTCATGCAACCTCTTCCCATACCGGAGTGGAAATGGGACAATATTACGATGGACTTTGTCATGGGACTACCAAAGACTCCTAGAAGGAAAGATGCAATATGGGTTATTGTTGACCGTCTTACCAAGTCAGCACATTTTCGTGCTATAAGAGATGATCTACCACTGGAACGTCTAGAAAGACTATATATTAATGAAGTTGTGAGACTTCATGGGTTACCCCTATTGATTGATTCTGATCGTGATCCCAGTTTTACATCAAGATTCTGGAAGAGTCTTCAGAAAGCCTTGGATATTGAACTTCATTTGAGCACTGCCTACCACCCTCAAACAGATGGAAAATTAGAACGAACTATTCAAACCTTAGAAGACATGTTGAGATCCTAATCACTTGACTTTCAGGGTATGTGGGATCAATATTTACCTTTGGTATAATTTTCCTATAACAATAGCATCCATTCGAGTATTCAGATGGCACCATATGAAGCGTTATACAGAAAGTGATGTCGAACACCAACCTTTTGGGATGACGTTGGTGAAAGAAAACTTGTAGGCCCAGAACTGGAGGAAAAAACGATGGAAAAGGTGAAGGTAATCCAAAATCACATCAAAGCAGCTCAAAGTAGGAAAAATAGCTATGCCGATAATCGAAAGAAGGATTTGGAATTTCATGTCAGGGATCATGTTTTCTTGAAGGTATCTCCATGGAAGGGAGCCATACGTTTTGGTAATAAAGGTAAATTGAGTCTCAGGTAATCGGACCTTTCGAAATTCTAGAACGAATTGGGGCTATAGCTTACCGATTGGCAATGCCGCCAAGTCTCTCCAAAGTTCATGATGTGTTCCACGTATCTCAATTTAGGAAATACATGCCTGACACAATGCATGTACTCACCTATGAAGAATTAGAACTGGAAACTCAATCTGTCTTATTGTAAAGATCCCGTCAGGATTCTTGATACGAGAGAACAAGTACTGAGAAACTGGACGACGCGTCTGGTAAAAGTTTTGTGGAAAAACCATAAGATGGAAGAGGCAACGTGGGAACCCGAGGAACTTATGATGAAGAACCACCCGAGTCTTTTCAACAGATAATATTCTAGAAATTTTTAGGACGAAATTATTTGAAGGAGGGGAGAATGTAATACCCCAAACTTCTTTGGTACGCTTCTCTTTGAATAATGTGATAGCATGTGTTGTACGCAACATCGAGTTCTAAAACACCACAACCAATCAAACTAGCCGTTATGAATAGTAATACCTAATTTTTGAAATTATATATATTTTTTATTACAAAATGCACTTCATTTTTGGATTTGGAATATCGAAATTATCCTAAGATGAATTTTTGGTATTTTTCTGAGAATTTCCAATTTTTATGAATAGTGAAAAAGACTTAAAAACAAATTTTTTAACAAAAATAATTTATAGTGAAAAATTATATTAATGAGTGGTTTTAAAGTAGAATTAGAATATTTTTTTACCATTTTATCCAATGGTGTCCATTAGAATTAATTTCACTTTCAAATTGGACCTAAATAATGGTCAATCATTTGATATATATTGTTTCTTAAAAACACGCTATTTGTTGTGACAGCGGGAATTAATTATAAAATTAATTAATGCAACTTATATGTTTAGAATTTTTTAAAATAGACATCATTTTTTAATTTTGAATATCAATTATAGCTTAGGGGGAATTTTGGCATTGTTCTGAAAAACTTCAATTTTTGATGAATAGTGAAACTACTAAGTGGTAGTTTAAAAAACTGAATTTTTTCATAAAACTTAATTTTACTGCTTCTATGAATGGAAATTCAAAAATCCGAGAGACATGGTTAATATAAAGAAGTACAATGTGGTTCAATGAGATGAAAATATTTTTTAGTGAATAGTAACTTTTTACTTTTATTTACCATGGTTAAAAGTAAATAGGGTAATTAAGGGTAAAAATGATATTAATATTACCCTAACACATGCCCTAATTCTATTTTACAAGTGTATCTCGACCAAAAAAAAACCTTAGGAATAAAATATTTTCATTTAGGTCCACTTGGATTAGATTAAAACATTTATTATTATTTAATTCAAAGAAGAGTTAAAAGAGTTAAAATCAAAGTTTATTTACTAAAACATTTTTAATATAAGGTTATACATAAGATAAATTCAATTTTAAATATTCATTAGAAATATAATAAGATTTCCAACATAATGATATTTTATTAAATAATTTAATTTATTTATGACACAACGATGATGTAGTAATTACCATAATAGTGAAAAATTAAATACCCAAATAAATATAATTTGAGACTTTTAATGAATTAAAAAAAATTCTAGGATAATATGACATATTAGGATTGATTTAATTTACTTTTTAGAAGTAATAATTCTGTTATGACATTCAAAAAAATCAACTATTGAATAGTTTTAAAATTGACATAAAAGAGTTTTTAAAACAAATATTATATTATTAATTGATATTAAATTCTTAAAAATCTAAGGTTCGGCCAAGAGACTAATATCATGATAGGTGTATCATTAATGGACCACTTGGGGGTTTCTTGGATGTATATGGTATGTTTATTAACCATATAATATAAAAATACAAAGAGACATTGTAAAAGTGAAACTAATTAACATAGAGTTAATATTTAAAGACAAGGTTAATATATTAACCCAAACCTGTCTAAATTCTATTGGTTGAATGGTTTTAGACCTATACCCACCTTAAACTTTAAATAATCAACTTTGGAGCCATTAGAAACCGAATATGAATTTATTATAAATTAATATTTCTAGCTTTTCCAAAGGTGCCCCTCACCCCTGTTATAAAAGGGCACTCCCCCTTCTCATCACTTCACACCTTCAAAGCCTTTTGGTTCGGCCAAAAACTGCCCAAATACTCTCCCAACATCCCTCACTACAACCTAGAGGCCTTAGTTTGATCATAAAGCCAACCTAAGGAGCTCTTTTGATCAAATCAAAAGGAAGAACCCGAAGAAGGGGTAATGATTTCACCACCCTTTTCCAAGTTCCTTTCTTCTTCCACTTCTTCTTCCTTTTTTGTTACCATTCTAAAATAATAACGCCAGTATCATATATATACTGTGATGTTATTATAAATATGGTACAACCATATTCTTCATTCTATCTATCCTTTGAATAACATGTCACCATACGTGCATACGTATGACTTACCGTCTCGAGGTCGTGGTGTAATTATCATTCAATAAATTATTATTTGGATGGGTATAATAATGATGTGTAATTCATGTAAATAATAAATGTAACATGATAATGATTCTGTATAAATGATATACCATCCAATTATATATTATTTTCATATCAAAAGAATGATATTGTCGCTCGTGTGTACGTACGGACTACCGTCTCCACGAACGCGATGAGATTCATTCTCCATCGTATACATTCAAGTATAATTTTCATTTGATGATTAATAATAGTATTTAAGTACTTTATTTCATTTTGTATTTGAATAAGATACAACCTATCCATGAAAATCAAGGCTTACGTAACAAAACATATAAAAGAAAATGAGTAAGTTAACACCCGAAACAATAATAATACTAAGATATTATTAAAAAATCAATGTTAGAAGATCATATATGATATCATATTAATGTATATGATTATTGTATAATTGAATAAAAATTATTTCACCATTATATAGGAGGTTAACCTACCCCAACCAAGGAAAAGTACAAGGTAAGGGTTATTTCACAATCTCTTCATTATCCGAGGTTGTTTATACATAATAATCTACTGGGATCTCTTTATCATCCACATCCATGTTTCTTAAAAATGTATTTCAAAACATTTTTACTGTTTAAAAGAATATGGGTTAAAGTCATTTATACCCTTGTTTGACTTTTTATAAGTGTTTTATAAAGGAATCTCTCCGTCGTTTTCCAAACAAGGTGATTTTTAACCTTTTCGACAGAATTAAGGTAACAATGTTTTTTTCAACTTATACGACGGGTGTGGTTATTTTCCGCCGTTATAAAATCGTCAAAGATTCCCTTACAAGATTATAAGAATATTTTCAAAGAAAATGTTTTATTTTATAAATATATGACTCTTAAATGATTTCAAAATATAAAGATATATTTCTCTAAAAAGTGTTTTGATTTCATCTATGTCAACATCCTTTGATGGATTTTACGTTTATTTGAAGTTGATTTATTATGATACAAAAATTCTATATTGTATTGAAGGTTTTGTGATATGTTTGACTGTGGATGTGCTATTTTTATACCATTCATAGTTTATGGTGAATGTATTGACATTTCGTTTTCTAGTTTTAATAAGAATGTGTATGTTATATTTAAACCTTTTCATATGGGAATGCATTGGACTTAATATGTGACTGGTGGAGCCCGCTATAGCTCCTCGATGCATCGGTAGGTATCATGAGACAAACTAGTGTCTTGGCACAAGGCCTTGGAAAAATCTTATTTTTAGTCTTGGCATGAGGCCTTGGCTATGTGGTTTTGATAGTTTGGCATTATGCATTCCATCATTATGAAAGTGGTTGTTGATATTGCATGTGATTATTCGATTAGTAGAATATACATGTGAAAAATTAAATGGAATTATTTCATTTTATTGTTTCCATACTATGTTGAAGTTCATGTTTAAAAGGATTTTGTTTTAGTTATACACTGCCTTAAATGTTTATTCTTATTTATGAAATTTTCTGCTATATTGTTATCCATACTGGGCATTTGAGCTCACCCCTTTTCTATGTATTATTTTTCCCAGGATGTGAAGAAGTAATATGAATGACCTGCAGGGATAGTATGTGGGGATATGAGTGTGGAATATGGAGACTATGTTTTTGTAGTAGTTTTTCACTTTATGATGTAATATAAAACTTTATGAATATATCTAGTGTTTCCAAGGCTACTAAACCAATCGGTCTTTAGAGATTTTATCTGTCTTGTGATCATGCCAATGTTATGTAATAATGCACCGACTCTAGGTAACTGGGGTCGGGGCGTTACAATTACCATCATGGGAAAGATGGATTATGATATGTTGTGGTATTTTATATTTTGGAATTCTGTAGAACATATGTAACTTTAGGAAACACAGATAATATGGATATTCATTTAGTGGTTGTTGAATTCAAAGAATTTATAGTGGAAAAACATTGTCATCAGAATATTTAGCATGTCATTACACATGTCGCTGTGAATCAAATGTGGTAAATGTTTTTTTAAAACCATATATAATACCCATTTGTGGAGGTTATACTGAATTTATGATGCAATGTGTTAAAAACACCAAAGGGAGATAGACCATGTAGTTTTTATGGATGTGTTGTCCTCTGATTCAACCTTTGATCAATTATAAGGACAATTACATTCATGGAGTTAATTTGGGGATGTAGTTTTATCAGATTATGAATATGGTTTTCCATATTTATTTAGGATAACGTAAAATGAAGAAAAATATTTTTATTCGGGCATGTTAAATGGTCTTATATCATATAGACACAATCATTGCATCATGGTATTCGATGGAGACCTGTGTCGGTGTGTGTTTTGATAGGAGACACACAAGATATAGATAATTCAATTCAAATGATTCTTGAATTGATCATAAATTCATCAAAAGTAATTATAATTTTTTTTCCAGCGATCTAAGTATGATTAAAACCTTTATTTTGGGGATACAATAATTTTATTAAATAGATTTACAATTCCATTCTATAGACAGATCATGTTTGACAATAATGACTTAGGTTTTTTATGATAAAACTATTTTATATAGTATATGCGATATGCAACATCGATCCCAAACCAACAATGATTGTTTATGTATGACTATTTTAACCATTACATTAAATTTATGGATATTATTTGGAATAACTAAAATCTAATATATATATATATAACCCAAATATATTGATAAATTCTTAGTAAATAATAAATATATTTTTTTGTAATGACTTTGGTTCACAGAATATGTTTTGTTTTTAAATTAGTTTTATATATTTTTAATAAAAAACTATTATATTTATTTTACAAAAAATTTATGACATTTATTTATTAAAAAAAATTCTATTATTATATCTTTAAATCAGAATTTACTCAGGGTAATTTTTTGAAGTTGACAAAAATATATATTTTTAGTGAATATTGAAAATTACTATTATTATGTAAAATTGTAATTTATTTTGATAAATTAATTAACTAAAATGTAAAATTATTTAGAAATTTTTTTGTATGATAACATAATTATTATACAATTATATCTTATTCAATTAATTACATGTAAGTCATATTTCTAACTGATTTTAGAATAAGTTTATTTTTATGATTAAAAAAGTATGTTCCTGAAACAATGTTTTAAAACGCATATTGTTTCTCTATTATAATGAATTAAAAGAAAATATAATTAGATATTATATAAATAAATTTTTTATATTTTATATATATCATTATGAATTTAAATTCATGTAATAAAGGTTAGTAGTTTGATAATTAAACTATAATCATTATTTCTATTAAATATACTTTTTTTCTTCTTCAGAAAATCACTTTCTTATATGCTTGCAGGATATTAATTAAATTATATTCAAAAAACCCCATGAATTGGTTTTGATAAAATGGATTCCATATTTATGATCATCATAATTAATATTATTCAATACAGTCAACTTAATTTCTGTACAATTTGAATAGTAAATGTAGTAAATATTAATTACCACGGTAATAAGAATATAGGTCAATTATGGGTAGAAAATATTATCCAAGAATTGAAATAGTTTAAATATAATATTTAAATTTTCGTTTATTTTAAAATATTATCAATTTATTCCTAATTTTTAATTTATAAATTATTAAGAATTAATTTTGAGAAAATATATTTTTTGATACAATAAAAAAAAATACTTTTGCGTAATATAAAAATTCAAAGAAAGAAATTACTTTAATGAATTATTGGATTTCTAAAATAAATAATATTTTAATAAAATATTTTTATTGAATAATTACTATTAAATATAAATGACCAAATATTATTTATTATATAAATTGTAATTTTATATAAGGGTTCCAAAATTGTTATTGTAAAAAACACAACATTTCATGATAAATGTGGATTTTTCAAAAAATTAAAAATTCACATATTTGAAAACATATTTTGATAAAATTAATATTATTTTTGGAATCATAATTTAAAATTTTCCCAATGGAAATGTTTTCTTTATTTTCATAGATAGTAGACAGTTTTGTTAAAATTAAACACCATATAACTAAACTATGTGTATTATGATATCATAATGATCTAAAATTGTGATAATATAAACTATAAAATGAATAAACCACAAAATTTATATTATAATTTTAATATAATGGGATATTATGTTGATTTGGATAGTTTTATATATCTTTTTTGTATCTTCCAAACCCATTAATGTATTTTAAGGTTTCAAAATAATTTCATTAAGAGTATGAATTAGTTCCACATAAACAAGGGAATTATTTTATAATGTTTGTACCTTGTCCTGGTTAATAAATAAAAAAACTCCCATTTTGAATAATCCATATGAAAAAACCCTTGGTATGGTTTGTGGTTTTGTTAATTTTATTGCATAGGGTCCACAAACTATGTTTGAGAAATAATAATAAAATACCTACTAATTTCTTACAAAACCCCACCCAAGATCCAATTTCCCTTCAATAAAAATACTTTTAGAACATCATAACTCTAAAATCCCCTCTCTAGGTTCTTCCCAGAATTCCCCCAGTTATATGAAAATTTTTTCCCGAAGAATTATGATTCACCCATTGAAGTTAAGGAACTAGCCACTCTTCCTTTCAATTCAAGGGCCTTCATTGAAATTAGTTCTTTTAATTTTCAATATATTATATTTAAATTTATTCAAAAAAATACCCTTACATTATAATTTATGTTATTTTCATGAGATCTGATTTATCCCCTCGCATTTTTACCCATACCTAATCCATTACTATGATAAAAATATTTAATGAATTTATCTCCTCTCATTTCGATTCAAGAACCATGTTTAGATTATTCTTCTTAATTTAATTTTTTTGGATGATATAAGTTTTTATATATCACCTGATAATAAATTTGATTTATAAATTATTAATCCAAACTTTAACACTTATTAATCTCAACCATGAAATGTCATATACAACCATTACCATGTCAAAAGTTATTATGGTATCCTTACAATGTCTTCTCTATTCATGTCTATTTAATATCTTATGACCTATATTTTCAATTCCTTTAATTGGGCATGGAATTTTATATTACTTATAATACCATTTTTATTTCCAAACTATGATATATCGATTTCTATCTAAAAAACTAGTTTTATGAATTTTCATGAGACACTATTGTGATACTAAAATCTCACCAGGATTTTCCATGCCAATACAATTTATAGTGAATATCATACCCATTTACTATCAAGTGTATAAATATTTGAATTGAGACTTACATATACGTATTCCAAAATTAATTATAATCAAATTAAATGTGATGATGGATGAAAAAATGTTGTATAATAATAATGGAACACTTAATAATGAAAATGATATAAATGTGATGGGTGAGCGCATAATAATACAACCCTACAATGAATTGGGTAATTGTTAGTCTCATGACAAATCATGTTCGTATAGGGAATGAACCTGATTTATTTATGGGAAATTTTACATCATGATTTCATGGCAGTTTTCCTAGGCCAATATTTATGATGTAGTGTTATAAGTTGATGAAACATTTCCCATGTTTTCCTTATGATAGTCATGTTATATCATGCATTTTTAATCATGTGTATGATTCACACTACTATTATATCCCATTTATATGAAACTTTTCTAACATGTATTATATTCATAATGTCATTCTATTTTTATTCACTTAATTTTATTATATGTCACACATTTCTTATGTATGTCCCCTATTTATCAAATGTAGTTTTAGATGAGCGCACGCTAAGGAGGTATAAAGTAATGATTTTGTTTTCAATATTTTAAATTATAATATAATGTACATTATTTATAAATACACTAGGCTTATCAATATTTTAGGTTGAATTTATTGTAACATAATGTAATAACTCATTATTAATCTGTAAGAAATATAAGGGTTTTTATAGTGATCATTCAGAAGTATAAAGTTGTCCCTAAATGTGTAATAAGAGTATCCCTAGGAAGGCGTAACCTTGAAAAAACCCTATGATGACATGTGATAATATATATATTTATTTAATTAACATAATTACAATTTCATTCTCAATTTCATAACTAATTAATGTTGAAAAAATAAAAATCTTTTGTCCCTATATAATTTTTTCATGAACACCAAAAGTGGGTAGTAATATTATCACATGATATATGGTAAACGGGTTTCCCATGTGAACTGAATTAGATCAATGTATATAGAGATATATTAATAATTGACACTCATATTTGAGATATCATTATCTATTTAAAATAAGATGGAGTTAAAGGGAAACAAGAAAATATTTCATAATTTTTTTCATAACATATTTCCCATCCACTTCATCAATGTTTTCTCACACTTAGATCCTTTAGTGTCTTACAAGTCGTGTATCTGGGTATGTTAATTTTTTATTCATTTGTTGTTTCTCTTTCAATAACTAATAATTTTATTTGAAATGGAATCCATAGTTAATGATCTTATGTTACATGAAATAATTTTCAATGAATGGAAAATAGATATAATCATCATCCTGGAAGATTAAATTTTTAGTACCCTTTGTGGTTATTGTATATGAAATTCCATGGTTAAGATGATATAGAGTTATCTATAAGGGAGACCAATAAAAAATTAATATTGTTACTTCAATTATAATGTAATTGAATGATTCCATTTCTGAAAAATAGTTTATAGAAATTTCTTATTTAATATTCTCTAAAGACATGTGGATGTAGTTTTAGTATTCAAATTTGAATAAAAAGACAGATGAAAATTTCCTTATGAATAAAGGGTTGAAGAAAAGGAAGAAGTAGAAGTAGTAGTTTTTGAAGATTATTTCTAAAAACAATTATAATTCATTGATAAATGTATTACATAATTATAATATAGTTTTAGATAATGTATATAAAATTATTGACTCAATTTAAGAGGTGAAATGAATATGTCATGAAGGTGTTTCAATAACATCATGTTTCCAATCAGGGTGTTGTTGAATTAATAGGGTTGGGAGATCCAAATTATACAATATAGGGTGAAATAATGAGATGTAAATAATTATATTTTTAATGTAATTATTGAATATATGGTTTTAGAGAATATTTGAAAAAATATATTAATTATTATAGAATAATAATAATTAAAATGAATGAATGAATAATACTACATGATTGAATTGATTTCTAATGAAATTATGATAAAAATATACATGGATATGTAAATGAAGGAAAGAATCTTTCACCACAATACTAAATGTGAATATTTTTTAAATCCATTATCGATAGTATTATATTTATAAAGGTTAATGATACCAAATATAATAAAAAATATATGAAGATCATAGAACTCATGGAGAGGAGAAACACCTCAAATGATGTGATAAAAATTCCTCTAAATGTAACCTATATATAAAGAAGTATTCCCAAAATAAAATCTAGAATAAATAATATTAATTATGTTAAATTTAACTGATGTAATCCAAAAAATATTGTGGAACTAATTTATATTGTTTTAAGGATTTAGAATATAATTAGCAAGTGATTTAAATATCATACCCCCTAAATGGGAGAAGAATTCAAGCAGCTCCCATAACATAATCAAGGAGAAACCACATGGGTTTTTATTATTATAGTAATTATATTATTTTTTATAACATAGTTCACATTGACATGGATTTAATTTTTATGAATTTATAAAGTAAAAGGATTCTATAAGAAGATATATGACTCCTAAGACATAAAAAGAAAGTGATTGTATTAGAAAATGTAATTTTTTTCTTAATAAATGGATCAATGTTTTAGGGTGTAAATATGATTCTAAACAATGGGGAATCAATACCAAAATATTGATACTCTCCTAGACTCTCAGAGATGGAATGAATAAAACTTCTAAATAAAATAAATGATTAGTTATTTTTCTGAAATATGATTAAGTATTAATGAAATAACCTTATAAGAATGAATCCATGAAATAATACATGATGATCAAGGATGATAGATTCTTATGTGATATTTATGAAAAAAATAGAAATTAATTTGAATATGAAATCTCGATGAATGTAAAAAATAAAGACCCCCAATTAACTAATATCGAGGAAATATTTTTAAATGTGTGATTGATTCCAAAATTTTGGAATATCCCAATCAAAGTATAGATGATAATATTGACATCCATAAAGTGAATCATGTCCATGGATTCATATAATTGAGATCATTTAGCTTCTTTTTTGGGATGAATATTGAAAATTATGAGGAATAAGTTGAGGAAATCAAAGAATTCTTTTCCAAAAATAATATAAATGGAAAATTAATGATAAATATTTAAGGATTTATCTAATTTAGATTGCCCATTTCACAATTATATTATCATCAAGGTTACCATATCCCTAAAATATTTATACATTTCAATATTTTTGAAAATGTGGAGTTATAATGGGGGGATACAATAAATGTGGTTATTTCTCTATAATATCACATGTTGTGAATATGAAAGAAGATATGGTAAATGGAAAATATATCTTACATGTACACTATAGTAGATGAATATGTGGTTTTTAACATCATGAGATTCTTATTAAGATATTTTCTTCCTATGTAAAATTTTGTTTTTTATTTTTTATCATCTGATGAATTAAAAGACATAAAAAATTGATGATGTGAAGGAGTTGTTCCAACAAGTGGTACCATCCAATTTGACCATAAAAACTAGTGTCAAAATACAATGAATAATGGGTTATTATGATAAAAATAGAACAATTTTATAGGCATACCATAATATGGAATTATATGAATTTCATATTCATATATTTGTTTTGTGTGGTATCATTTGTTCATATATATAACAAATTCTATCAATTTCTATAGCATGTTGTATTATATTTACAAAAAATTCTTTAATATTTATATAGAAATAGTTTGGTTTGAATATATTGTTATGATAACAAGTTATATGCAACGAGATTGAAATGATAATGTTTATGTGGGTCTCCATGGATATTTATGAGATACATTTCCAGTATTAATGAAATATTCAAATACTATTGTTTCTAAAACCACTCCAAGTAATAGTATAAAAATTGAAATTTTTTATTACCCAAATTATATCTTGGAGTCTCACTTAGTATACCTCTAAAAAAATAATTCGGAATATATTTTGGACAACAAGTATTTTTTTGACATTGGAATTATAGAGAGATAATTTTTTTCAATTGGTTTTATGAACATTTATAATTTAAAATTTATGTTATTCAAAAAAATAATGTGAATTAAAATAGGTTAGATTATATATGATAGGGATGTACTCCCTATTCACAAATAGGGTGTAAAATTACATAATTATTCCCTCTGGTAATTAAAATACATAATTTTATAGGAAATTTATTAATTTTCATCCAAAATATTCTGGGGGACAATGCCATGAAGATTAAAGGATATGACCCCATTTAAAAAGGATTATCTGAGATATAATGGAAGATCCTCACATTTTATGAATGGTTATGTTCCTTTTTAATTTCATTACTAATAAGGGGGAATATAAAATAATTTAAATAGGTGTTGGATATTGTAAAATAAATCCAATAGTGGAGAATTTTTGGAATAATAATAAATTGTATTATAGTTATATATAATATTATTATTTTAGAAGATTCATCATACGTATAATGATAATTTATTCTATATGAAATATGAATGTGAATATGAATTCTTTAAGTAATGAAGAAAGTCAAGAGAAGGGAAATAATTTTAATGGAGTCATCCTCAATAAAGGATGGTTTTGATGTTTTCTATTATACTAAATTCAATATCATGGTCCATGGGACTGGTGAAAATGTATTTGAATTAAATTGTTACCATGCAATAGATTATGGACATAGTAGAGAACGAGATTCCCAACATAAGAATTTTGGTATGGGACACACTATGGTGGTCCCCATTGTTAAATTTCGTTCAACTTAAATCATTCATTAAGTCACAGACATGGTGGAATATAATTTTAGTGAATGTGTGTGTGATTCACCTAGATGAACATAAATTAAGTAGTATATTAATCTAATTATTTATATAATACAACTCATAAAACATCACATAAATCAATGAACACTAGGATTAGTGTCATTGATATTATCTACATAGTCATCTTAGTCTACAATAATCTTTCTATAATAAATATCTTCAGGAACCCTTTTAGATTTTAAAAAATATATAGTTATCTTAATTTCATAGGAAATGGGAATGAAATATGAATTGGGGTGATAAAATTCCCAATAAGGGAAAAAAATAACATTTTATTCATGGGTAGATCATTTGAATAGGAGAACACATTGGTAGGGGAGATATCTGATATTATAAAAAAACATGAACTAGAAAGAGTTCTACAAAAGTCATGTTAGAAAGTCATGTAATGTCAAATGAACAAACATATCTTAAAGAAACTGTGTGTGGAGTCATGATACTTGATGCATGATTAAAGGAGAATAATTATGGGAACAAGATTATAAAGTAAGTGTGTGGAATAATCATAGTCATAGAAACCATATGTAAATGCTACCAACCATGATATGCATCATATAATATTCCTTGGTTGATTCCCATATACTATCTTTGGATTGGGATAATCATCATGTGTACATAGTTCATAGGGAAAATATTTTATTTGTCTTATGTGTTTATGATATATATTCCCATATAACCCTTGGTCAAGGTATAAATCCAAACATTTTCACTTTTAATTCGGATAAATCCTCTAATGTACCCTATTAGGCTTTTGATAATCCTCTCATGTACCCTTTGGAATAGGATAAACCTCATCTGTACCCCTTTGATTTGGATAAATACCCAAATGCACCCCTTTTTCTTGGGATAGATCTCCTAATCGACCCATTGGGATAGGAATAAAACATCTTATTAAACCTGTTTGTTTACTTAAATATTCTACAATACCCTATAGAGATCATGAGACATAAGTTTAAAACAATTAATTGGAGGGCAGACTTGGCCACCAACTATCATCATCAATAAATATGGGTGAAACATAAAAATATTCATCATTTGATAATGAAACCAATAAAATAAGAAATCCTTCCACATATTTTTCATATTGAATCACGAAAATTGACCTCAAGTATATAAATCGTTTATACACAGAATTAAATCAACCCAATATAGTATTTCATACAAATATTCAAAAGCAGGATCATGAGAAATATTTTTGTTAAAAAATGTAGAATTTATAGATAAATAGGGAAAATTTATGGGATGTATTAAATGTATTTTTAGAAAACACATTGAAATTTTTCATAAAACATGATTCTATTGTAACATTTAAAAATAATCTTGAAAGGTGATGTGGAAAAATTCAAAAAATAGTTTTTGAAAAAGAGATGCCTTTAGTGGAGACATGAAAAATACCTAAATGTATCCAAAACTATAACTAAAAACACATTAAAAACATTAAATTCAAAAATTAATCATTGATCAGGTATATTTTAAATTATCTACTGGTTATCAAAAATAAACATTGAGTAGAAGATAAAAATATTACTTTGAGGTGATGGAAAAAAAATTTAACACCTTTTAATACATTTTTCGAAATCCCATATCAATATAGAGTATCCAAAATATAGTTTTTATAATTTTACAACAACAATATTATAGTCACAAGAGAAAATACATCAATTTATTTCCAATTATGAAGGATTACCCCGACAGAAATGTAAAATATGGACAGAGTGGAAAAATTCATTAAAGGGGATGAGAATTATTCTCAAAATTATTACATTTTTAAGAAGTATGTGACTATTAGGTATGGAATAATATTATAAAAATTGAACTCCCATGTTTGAAATAGTGTATAAAATAAAAAATTTAAGAATAACCCCACATTGAAACATTATAAATTATGGGTCATGATGGGTTATGAAAGAAAAATTAAATTTTTTATAAGATATCAATCATAGACATCATAAAATATATGTTTGAATGGAAGTGAAATTAATATGTTTATTAATAATATATTATATTATATTAAATTTGGGTAGTAGTTACTGTATACAAATGAATATTGGTTATTGATATCAATGCATGCCATAATAAAGGATGATTGATATGTAAACACTTACCTTATTTCGCAAAAAAATTAAATAAAATCTATGCTCTTGTATTAAAAACATAAAAATCATAATAATATATTTATATAAATTTTACACACCCATAACAATTCATAAACTTCATTTATATAGATAATATGGTTGGATATTATAGTTGGATGTTCACAACCTGATGATTGAAAAACAAGGAATTATTTCAAGACCATGAATAGTATTCAAGAAGATTATGTAATGGATTAAATGAGTGATATAGGTAGACTAAATTTTTTTGAATACAATTATGATATTATTGTGTTGATTTTATATAATTAATATAATATTCACAATGAAATTAAAAGTATTATAAATGAGTGTTTTCTTGTATTAAATATGAGAAAAAGAATCAATGAGTTACTTCTCTATCATGATGAATATATAAAAGAAATTATGAAAATGTTTTAATTAAATATAAGGGTTCTATTTAATAATTAATGAATAATTTATATTATAAAGGATTCATTATGAACACTAGGAATAATTGTCATATCAAAATAAAAATATCGAATAAAAATAAGTTCTTGAATCAAAAGACTATGGGTGAGAATCTCAAACCTTTCTATGTAGCTTCTTAATTTCTCACTACAGTCCATTGAGAATTTAAATCTAAATGAGCCAGATTTAGAGGTCTATAGGAAAGGTATCTTCCTAACCAACATCTCATGACCAGACCCATCATTTAATGTTAGTATGGTGGCAAGCCTAGTGTGACAAGACAAGACCCGCCTCTAATAAGCATAGGGATATTAACAGGAAACAATAAGGAATAAATTAAATGGGAGGCCTTGAAATAAGTACATATATGCATGAACACAACCATATCTATGCAATGTGACAAGTAAAAAAACAAAAACAAAAACATCTTGATTACATCCATGTATGAAATAAACTCTAGGACGTACAATAGAGTACAAAAATATTATTTTTTTATAGTTAAATATTGGAATTACAAACCCAACCAACAATGTGGAACAACCATAAAAATCACATGATAAAAGTGAAATATAAAGTGATAATAGCACCTAATATCATATACTATCCACCGAAAGAACCCAATTAATGCATGTATCACTAACCTTCACCAATCTCACTTCCAATTGACATGTAATCTTCATAAGATCCTACATATATGAAACTTTCCCATGCATGAGTGAGTATACATACATTTTAGAAATCCCCAATGACTACAATGTGAGAAATAGGAAGATATAACAATGGTTAGGTAAACAAATAGTAAGAGGAAAGAAAACCCCAATATATAAATACTCATAAAATAGCCAGATGAGAGAGAAGGTGATATCCATCTCTATATCCCAATAAAGGGTGATGATTCTATCTGTAGCTCTATAAGTCAATTATTTATTCCTATAATATTCCACAACCCCAAAAACAATTATAGGGGCCTTCAAATTGATGTTATTCTCTTCAACTAAAGGATACCAAACTATATTAGAAGATATGCTCCCCAAAGGGTTTAGAATACAATAGAGTAAAAATCCATTCATAGATGACTAGAACAAAATATTGTGTGTTGGAGTGCCAAATCGACCAATATAAAGATTATGGTGGAATCATTATTTTATGCGATAATGGATTACCAACCCTTGAATATTTGGTAAGATCATGCCAAATCACATCAATCTGTCAACCACCTCCTGAACAAGTTTCATGATCAAAAAAACTTTACAAGGTATCTCATATTACCCAAAAATGATACAACATTATCGTATGAGTGAAAAATATAGGACAGGAACTCATGGTCTAATGTTCATTTTGTGAAGAAGGAGATACTGAATGAATAATTTATTTTGGGAAATACATGGATTTTATATAGAGTCATACAATGTGTGAACTCTCCTATTTGAATGGATGTGTTATCCCATGGACATGGCTCAGAACCCATGTCATATTATATGCCATATAAGGCTAGTATATAGATTCTTTATAACACCTTTGGCCTTCTCATTTACTCCCAATCTATGATTTTGGGTAGTGATCTGACCCAAGAAATCCTAGATTTGGAAATGTACTACAATTATAATAGCATATGATACAAGTAAGTCACATTCTAAATGAACCAAATAGTTTAGTAGCCTTTGTAAACTAGATACATACATGTGTCTTGTATTAAAAATCATGACATAATTTCTTTCATAATAACATTATTCCATTTATTGTATCCTTTCATATCGTTTATAGGACACTTAATTAAATCTTATTGAATGGAAACAAAATATGAGTTAACTCAAATTATCAATATTGGTAAGTAAATTAGATGTAATTATGAATCAATGAGAATAATTATTATGGAATGGTAAATTTTTGAACACAAATTCCATGTAATCATAAAATTTTACCAAAGTGTTTAAATAATATGGAAAGGTAAAAAACTAAAAACAGATGAAACTTAAATAACTGGAAAATGAAAAATCAATATGGAAAAGAATGAAATGGAGATACATGTCATTAAATCAATAAAGTGAGAATGAAATTCATATATATATATATATATATATTCATAGTGAAAATTTAATGGATTATAAATTCTGAAAAAAATGATGGTAATTCATAATTATTGGACATCATGTCTGATCCAGATGGAATCTTATAATATTAAGAACTATAAATAGATAGTTTGAAAGGACAATTAAATACTTGTTTAGTTTGAGAATCTAATTAGTCTCATGAGATATTATGGATACATAGATGGGTTTTATATTGTCTACCTCCAACCAATCACTTCTATTACAAACCATTACTCATATAAATTAATAGATTTAATTAGTAAACATCATGCTTTATAAAATATCTGTATTTAGTAACGAATACAAATTTATCAATATTCCCCAAGAAAATAACATAAATATAAAATTCAATATTGTATGTAAAAATGGTATAATATCTAGGAAATAAAAAAATCATTGATAAATAATATATATATTTAGGAGAAATTTAATTTTTAATGATCATATGAGATTTAATTTTTTAATTGGACTAAAGGAAGTCAAGGTAGTTAATTTCAATAGTGTCTTTGGTCAATGATATCCTAAACAATCTAAAGGAAAAATATGGATGGTATCAATACAAAAATTCCCATGTAGAATATAAATAATGTGATGTTTTCATTAATGAAGATAAATACTATAAAAATAAACAATTTTTTTTCATTTTGAAAACCACTTTTAAAATTCTTTTTCGAAAAAAAATGTTTCTTAGAAGAAAACATGTACTCCAGTTAAAAACAGAAATGAAGTCAGGTTGTATTAAAACGTTTTATAAAACATTTCTAGTGCCAATGTGTGGAAAAATGTACAATTACTTGAATGTGATCAATAATAAAAAATGGTGAAGAAAATTAAAGGTTGTATTGAACATTTATTATATAAATTCAGTTAAGGGAATTTCTTTAATAGGTAATATTGACTATGATAATATTTTAAAAGAAACCCTTAAAACGATTATAATATTGAATTAATAATTTATCAATGATTTTATTATGAGTATAAAATATAAAATCACAAATAAATAGTGCATATAAATCAATGGATAGTCAAAGTCATTATACATATAATAACAAGGAAGTAATATAACCCAATGAAAAAGGAATTGAGTTATCAAATTTCAATACCACTTGGTAATTTTTTTTCATATCACCTTAGATGAAATAATTAAAGTTTAATCCAAAAATACCATGAATAAACAATAATTTATTACATTTCACATTACATGGTAGTATGTACCCCATATATAATAAATTGGATGTATCAAAGAATGGAACATGGTATGAAGTCCCTTACTACTTAGTAACATTTGAATTATAATACCCCTGAAAAAAAGAATATAAAATGAAACTATAAATAACATGAAAATATATTTATTAATGATAGAAAATTAATTAGGGAAAGTATATACACCACACAAAAGTAATATTTTTTGAAGATAGAGTATGACTCGTGGAAAGGAAAGTGAGACAAGAATCCATTAATGTGTGTTTAATTTTGGATAGACAACATATTGCTTATTATATATGGGTTTTAAACATTTTAATAACTTATATATAACAATAATAAATTTTATATTATCATATATTATATTCTTATAAAATCTTATTACCTTTTTGTTAATAATCATTCATTAATTTCACTATTTCAACTGTTAATTGGTTATTTTTTCGAGTAAGTTTTGACATCTAATTTTTTTCTTCTTACATAAATCATTCTTTCAACATACCCAGAATTTAAAATATGATTTGTTTATTATATATATTTTTTAATATATATTTTTTTATAATAATCTATTATATTTGGAGATATGAAATGAAATTTACCATTCATGTATAAGGTTAGTCGTATGTACATAAAAACGCAACTTTCATTTCCTTATCATATTTGAAATAATGAAAATTAAATAATATATGTGCATAATATTATTAATATAACCTATTTATGTCATATTTGTAACATATTTTTATTACAACCATTTTTGATACATTTCATGTAATGTTTGAATTAATCACATCACTTTGAGGAGTCTGTAGTCCACTAATCAACAAATGATGTTAACATATTCCCACAAAATGAATGTAATGAAGGTACTGTTATATAAAATTTTACATTGTAAAAAATAAATTATAAATGATATATATATAATTTAAAAACTATTAACATGTCATTATTTCTATTCTTGAGATGTGGTTATTGTAAGAACGAACAACATCAAATAATTAAGAGGTAGTTCATCACACACATGAATGGTGATTGTGTATCCCATTTGTTGAATGTGTGTGAAATTTTATGTAAATATAATAGAATAAATAATTAATTTTATTTAATATAATGATATTATTATATAATAATGATATGAAAATATTTTAATGGTTGGGGAAGGAATTGAAAAAAAGTGATCCTTGAAGAACATTAGCTCTTATTCAGGTAACTCCATATAGTTTAAACCAAAATAATTACTTATATTGACATATAACAAAATTTAGGATTCAAGGATTATTTTAGAGTTATATTGATATTATTTTGGTGGACTTTTTTATATCCAATGGTCTTGAGTAGTGCGAATAATTGGGAGGAGTCAGAGCCTTTTTACAATGGAGGATGAGTGGGATCCCTATAATGTTTTGAAAAGGTAATATCAACCCTATTTCTTCCATGAAAAGTGGAACCATACATGAAATATATTCTATAATGGGATAATATGTTTTATATAAGGCTAGAATATTTATTCTTTATATGTGTATAGGTCATTTTGGCCCTTAAATTTAATGTCTGGTCTATTATAAAGCTATTTTTTATCTTAATTGATGTAATTAATTTCATGAATTTTTTTAATATATGAATTTATTATTAAAAATTAAAAATTATTATTATAAAAATTATAGAGTCCATTTTTACAAATTTTTATCATAGAATTAGAAGAAGTTAATTTTTAATTAATCCAAGAGACGAGATGAAAAAGTGGGTTTCTAAAGTAATATGTTCATGTGTTTGAAATGTTTTTATATCCAAGTTCATTGTTAAAATGATTCAAATGATATATAATTTAATTAATTAAACATTAAAAAGAATTTAAAATATTATACAATACGATAAATTTTTTAAACAAAAAAATAATTTTCAACTACAATATAGTATTTCTCACTATTCATAAATTAAATATATATTAATAAAAAAATAAAAAAATAAAAAAAAGATAATTTGTATCTTCCACATTAAAAAATAATGTTTATTTTTAAATATAGTATTTAAAAATGTCCCAAAATGGGATATAAAAAAGGGTTCTCAATTAAATGGTGGTATCATTTTCTTTAGAAAAATATATGTTTTTATACGTAAAATTCGGCTTATTTTTACCTTATTATTTTCAATTATGAAAGATTAAAATCAAAAACATTCCATTGAATATAATATATTTTTATCATTAATATAATTAACTAATAGAAGTTAGGTTAATTTATTTGTTTAAAATACCTTTGTGAGTGTAAAAACATTTCATTTACATTAAATTGGATTTTAAATTTATTTCAAATTAACTGGTAGAAAATGAATAAATTTTATATTTTCATAAACCATATATTTTTATATGTTATAAAACCATATTCATAAATAGAAATTTTCTTTTTGGATTATATATTATAATATTATATAACAATTTTTTAGTAATAAAGTTCTTCTTGGTAAAAATCAATCTTTGGTGTAATGGAATATGTCAAAGAAATCATTTGTGCTGTGATATAAAAAATGTAGTGTTTCTTGCAATTGAAATCAATAGTTTATATTAATGTTTTTTGCAATATTTAATATTCTAGGAATTAATTAATGTTTTTATTCATTTCATTATTTTTTTCATGTCATATACGCTATCAAATAAAAGTTACTCTATTAGAATTTTTGTGGTGTTATATTCTCCATGCCTTAAATTAATTGCATCATCTCAAATTAAAATCGATCCATATAACCGAGGGTTTGATATTTAAAAATACCCTTTTTATAAAACCAACATCATAAAATTGTTTATAAAATATCCTCATAATAAGAGATAAGGATAAGTAAAAATTCCATATATAATAATATATCAGTAGGATTCTACATTGGATAACATTATTGGAAAGTGAAAATATGGACTCTGTGGAAAATCATAAATAATTATAGAGGTTGATTGGGGACATCAATCATAAAAAGTTGTATTAAAAATGGATTTTTTGGGATCCTCAAAGACACAAATTAATGAAATTTTAAAAGTCCATTGGTTCAATAAAAATTATGGCATTAGTAAAAAAAATATTTCTAGAACATTTTTCCTTATATTAAGTAATACTTTTACTGACTATGACAATAAGAAAATGTAATTACATGATATATTTACATAAAAATAAAATTATCCTTTTGTTTTGAATCGATCATTTAAAAATTTCATCACTTTACTTTAAGAAATTAATAACCAAGAAAGAATCTTTTTTATGCCCAATGCATTGAAATTCGCTTTTGTTATGTCATAAGGCACATATAAGAGTGAAATGTCCATCCATTCATATTTAACAATTCTTCAAAGAAAATATGGTTAATAAAATAATCTATAAATCTAAAATGTTAAACTACTAGTTTATTATTAGTATTTTTTGTCATTTTTTTAAAATAAAAAAATGACATTTTAACCCGGACATTCCATAGGTTAGTAGTTAGAATTAAACACTTGTCATCCTTTGGTCATAGATTCGTGTCTTGTATCTTGGTCAGGCATGTGGATTTGTAGCGCAAAAAACATGTTATCCTTTTTCCAAATCTATATTATTATAATTCCTATAAATTTTTTGAATGGTACGCTCAATATCCTTGAAATTTAATCATTAAATGCCCTTTATCTATGGTTTTGTATAAAAATTATTCTTTTTTCCCACAATGTTTCACAATCTGATTTTACTTTTATTAAGGTTTCATTAATGGTTATAATAAAACATATGGTTATAAATACATTTAAGATCATTAAATTAAAATTCTTTTCTATTTTTCCTCAAATGTATTTTCCAATAAAGAAAATACTAATATAATGAGTTTTATTGTAATAAATTTCATCCAATATATCCTTAATATTGGTAGACTATCACTAAGTACAACCAAAAAATATATGTTTAATGATCAAAACCTAAGATAATGATTAAAATTTAAATCCTCTAATGATATCCATAAATCTTATTTTAATGATGTCATATGCTCTTCTATGATAATATTCAAATTCTATATTAGGACTATGTTCCTTAATCTATGTTTTCAGAAATATTGTTCCCAAGGATCTAAATTGTCTTTCTATAATACTAACAGTAGAGACACCACCCTAGAAATCCTAGATTTGGTGTTGTTCTACCATTACATTGGTATAAGATACCAAAAAATTATATCCCAAAGGACCAAATAGTTTAGTATTCTTGGTGAAATTGAAACGAACATGAGTCTTGTATTAAAAATTACAATATATTTTTTTATAGTAACATTATTTCATTTATCATATCTACTGATATCTTTCAAAGAACACATAGGGGAATCCTGGGTAATGGAAAAATTATATTTGTGATCTCAAATTCTTAGTAAGGGTAAGTACAACAGAAGTAATAATGAATCAATGTTCTTAATCATTATGGAATGGAAAATAACTAAACACACATCCCACATAATAAATAACCCAATAATGTAATTTATAAACAAAATGTAAATGTAAATGATTGAAAAAACATGCCATTTATGTAATTGTATAAGGTATAGTGAATATGGAATGGTAATAAAATGAATAAAATTTCCATCAAATATATAATCTAAGAATGAAATGCATCCCTATATTTTATCATAGTGAATATAACATTGATAGTAAAGACTGAATAAAAATGAATGAAATGATTAATCAGTGGATGTAATATTGAAGGCATAAGAAGACCAATAATGTTAATAAATTTCACAATATGTTTTCAAACTATATTTATAAACCCGTTAAATTTGTGAGAATAAATTTCCCCGTGAGAACATGTCAGTTCATTGAGGAGCTATATAAATTCTATCCCCCGCATGTCACTGCATGTAAGAATCATTACACATATTGATTAATTGATATAATTAATTAACAATATTCATTGTCAAAAATAAATATTAAGTAAAGAATACATATTTATCAATATTTTCCTATATAATAAAACAACACCAAAATAAAATACCACATGTAAAATAAGGTATATGTCTTAGGAAATATCTATATCAATGATAAATAATATGGATATTTAGGGAAAATATAATTTATAATGGTTATAATAAATTTAATATATCAAGGGGACTAAAATGAATCAATGTAGTGAATTTCAATACTCTATATGGTCAAATAATTAAAACCCCTTTTTGTCTAAGAATAGAGATGGTATCAATAAAAAATATTGAAATTGGAGTAAAAATAAAGTGTTTTAGACATTTATGAATATAAATATCACAAAATGAAAATAAATATCCTTTTTATTTTTATTTTTTAATAATGTTTCAAAAAAAGGGTTTTTATAATAAACATGTTATTTGTCTAAAGAGACAAATAAAGTGGTGTTTTCATAAAAACAATTATAAAAATTTTTGAGTAATAAACAGTTAGAAAATTTTACTACTTACTAAAAAGATCATGAATTAAAATAAGAGAAAAAATGGATGGTTTTATTGAATAGTGATTATATATGTTCTATTAATTTAATTTCAAGAATAAGCAATCTAGATTAGGATAATATTGTGAAATAAACCTCTAAATGATTATAATACTGACGTCAAATTTGATTAATGAATGGATAATGAATATAGAATACAAATAAATATATAATAAGTGTAAATCGGTCAAGTTATATTCAATTTTATTTTACACATTATAATGAATATGTAGTAAATCACATTGAAAAACTATTGACTTATGAAATTTTTTTAACACATAGTAATTTTATGTTCAAATAATATTAGATTAAATTAAGAAAATTGAAACAAAAAATCCCATGAATAATGATGTATTCATGATATTACATGAAAATTGGATTTATTTACACCATATATAATAAATAATATTCAGAATGATTATGTATTTTTCAGATAATGGAAATTGAGACAAAGTCCCTTAATACATGGTATTTATTTCTTTTTAATCCCTATGAACGAAAGGTATTCAAATTAAAATAAAAATTCTATGAATAAAAATTTATATATAATATAAAAAATATAGGGGTAGTATATACATCACACAAAATAAAGAGGTTTTGAAAAAAGGTTTAAGCCTCACAGAAGAAAGGTTGAACAAGAATCCCATTACATTAGCTTCTGTATGGGTGGATATTCGTTATCCACCTATATAATGTTTTTAAACAAAATTAATAATATATAATATAGACATAAACATATTTATACTATCATATATTAAATTGTTATAATATTTTGATACCCATTTATTTTCAATCATTCATTATTTTTACTTATCTGGGTTTAATTGCTTAGTTTTTCATGTTAGTTTTGACTTGTTAATTTCTATTCTTATTACATATATTATAATTTCACAATATTAATAATGTATGAAATGAATAAATTATTATATATATTCATTATATATGTTTTAAAAAAATCCATAATATTTTGAGATAGAAAATTAAGTGAACTATTCTTGGATACGGTAGGTCTTATATACCTAGGAATGCTACATATCATTACTTATCGTATATAATAGAGTGAAAAGTAAATGTTATATATTTATATTATAATTATTTTATCATATTTATGTCATATATTTCACATATTTTTATTAAAATAAATTCAGAATACATACCATGAAATGTGTGAATGAATCACAACACATTGAGGTGGTTGTTGTCCGCAGGTCCACACTGATGTTATCGTTTTCCAATAAAATGAAAGGCATAAAAGTATTATTATATAAAAAATAAGAAAATAAAAAATATTATATATATATTATATATATATTATATAATCTATAAATAAATCATTATTTACAACCATTAATGGTGGTAAATTGAATATTGACGGACATTGTCTCATGAGGTGGTAGTCCCCCACACACACGGATGATGACTCTGTATAACATTTCACAAATGTATGTGAAAGTTTAATTCAAACTATTAATAGAAAAAAAATATCAGTATATTTAATATAATTAGGTTATTATATATTATTTATAAAAAATTAATTTAATTGTTGGATATGTAAATGAAACAAAAAATTTCATTGAAGAACCTTATCTCTTATTTGGGTAACTCCATTTCATTTAATCAAAAATAATTAGTTGGTTTTTATTCATCCAAAATTGAGGATTATATGATCAGGGGAGGTATGTGTGGATATTATTTTTGAATATTTTGGATGATCCATATGGATTGATAGGTGTGAATAAGTGAGAGGGTTGTGTTACTTTTTATAGTGGAGTAGGAGGTGTACTATTATAAACTTTTGAGAAGAGAATTCTGCCCAAAATTTTTCAATGTCATGTGGATTAAATGATGACATAAATAAATAAATTGGATGATATGTTTAAAATAGAGTCATTGAGTATATTTGGACATGATTCTTGTCCATTTAGGTTTGTAAGTATAAGCTTTAGTCACATGTGAAGCTAACTTTTCTCTTAAGTATTAAAATTAATTTTAATTACACCCACTAATCGTTTGGTAAAAGAAATTATATGAACTAATTATACATTATAAATTATTATAATTCCAAATATAGAATCCATTTTTCCAAATTCAAATCATTGAAGTTGAAGAGATTAATTTAAATCTAATCATGTAGATGGAATGACTAAGCATGTTTTTAATGTAAAATGCTTGAAATATTGAAATGTTTTTATATCCAATTTCATTGTGAAATTTATTGAATTATCATAATTTTATTAAATGATGTATAAATGATCAAATTAATCTTTAAAAAAAAATTAAAATATAATTTATTAGTTTAAATTATTTACACTGAAAAGAAGTTTTCAATGAAATGTCAATAATTTCACTACTCATCACAATATGAAACTTCACATAAGATTTCAAAAAACTTGCTAGGAGATAATTTTTATGTTTCAATTTCATAAATAATGATTATTTTGAAATAAAAATATTTTAATGCTCGAAAAATTTTAATTGAATTAGGTTCCCCTATAAAAGGTAGTACAACTACCTTAAAAAATAGGTTTTTATGTGTGAAATTTGGTTCATTGTTATCTTATTCTTATCAAATTTATAGTATGAACATAAAAATAGTTTATTGAATATATAACATATAGTTTTAATTAATATAATTTTTTAATATTTATTTATTTAAATTATTGAGTAAGTCACCATTGTGAGCATTAATACATTTCATCCATATTCAATTGGTTTTTATATTCAATTAAAATACATTAGAAAGGAAAAAATATATTTTATATTTTCATAAACTATATATTTTCAATAGTTATTTAATATTATTCATAAACTCATTTTCATGGCTAGTTTATATCTTCTTACATTACAAAATATTATATATTAATAAAATGTAGCTTCGTAGGAATTGTTCTTGTGTGTAATGAAAGACATCAAATAAAGCCATTATTGTGTGAGATGAAAGAAAAAATAGTATATAATGCATTGAAAGCTATAGAATTAATTATATTTATGATAATCATTAAATATTACAGAAATTCTTGATTGGATATATTCATTTCATGGTTTTCTGTTTCGTGGCATACACACTATCAAATAGAAGTAAGTCTCTTAAAATATTGGTGGTGTTACATAAGGACTATATTATTTTGACAATGTACATAGTGTTGTGCCCACATACTATGGATGTGTCTATGTACTTGGTATTTTTCATTTACTCTTGTATATTCCTCTGTGTCTGGATGTTTCTATTCCCATGTATTTTTGTCCTCCAGAACATGATCACATTGAATACATGTTCTATACACATCAAGTGAATATTATATTCACATGAAACCCTAGTATTTATAGTAGGGGGACTACACATCTTGTGTTATTCAAGGCTATATGCCATGTAGTAAGGTTTTTCATAGGTAGTGAATTGTATTTTTCACAATGTTTACAGATTCATTTTTACCACTACATATCCCTCCAGTTGACCACCCAAAATTGAGAAGAAACTCTTTCATCCATTGATTCCAAGCATCATATGTTTGGAAATCAGAATCTGATCACCAATGATGGAGTTCGTCAATCTTCCAGAACCATTCAGGGTATTGAAACATGTAAACACAATCAAAATTTCATAATCTCATCTTGATTGACCTAAAAATCAACAATCCTTCCATAATTTAAGAAAAACCCATGAAATCAGAGGGTTCCATTATGCTCAAAACCTATGAAAATATTGGACCTCGACCCTATGGGTTGATGGTTAAGATTGTAAAGAACATTTTTTTAAAATTACATAGGCATAGATGATTAGTATCATTAGATAGTGATATCCTTGATAATTATTGTATTGTGTGGAATAAAGTGTTATATCATGAAATAAGAAATTTAATTTGTTGAACATTTTAATTTATAAAACAAACTCATGTGAAGGGTGAGAAATCATAGATCAATAAATAAGTTATATGAAAATACATTCCCATCAAACAAATTAGTATAAAACAAAATATAATTATTCTTACCTGAATAAGGATCACTTTTTTGGTGATTAGAACATTGAACAATGATGAGTAAAGTTTCATGTGTTCAATACATACATCTCAATTAACCTTGATCAGATCATTGATATGCATCCTTAGGTTTTCCAATGACAATAATGAAAGCTTTACATCTCTTTTCCTCTCTGTGTAATTCTAAAAAATATAATGAAAAACCATAATAATTTATTGATATATAAGTAGGCTAGGTTATTTTAATTAATTAAAATAATTTTTTATTATTATACGCACATGCCAATTGTGACCTTCTTTATAATCTCTAATTCTGACAAACCTAAGTTCTCAGCCAAGGTAAACCCACAATTCTATATTTAACCAAGGTCATAGATTTTCCATATGAGGTCACAAAAATTATTAACCCAATTAAAACTAATAATGTGTTTGTGGTTGTATCAAAATATATTTTATATTATTAATATAAAATTTTTGGGGTCATGAGACACCCAATCACTACACCAACTCTGTGGATAAATTAAGATATATACAAAGAATTATTAAAAAGAATATTCCACAAAAAATAGAGTCAATAAATCCAACACCTTTCATGTATTTTTACCCTATAATCATGAAGGACACTAATGGTGGGTGTAATGAGCCACCATCTGAATCTCTCGATCATAGGAGATCTCCTACATGACCCTGTTCTTCCAAAACACACTAACAAAAGGTATGGTTTCTCCTTAAAATATCTTATCATTCTAATCCTAAATCACCATTAGGTTCTTAGTGATGTTTCCCCCATAGTCTATGTCCATCTCAACCCATTAAATCACATGGGTAGGGTCCAAAAGGTCTCTCCCTAGTTCTGGCATTAGGATGACATTATGCCCTTAGTTTAATTCTACGGTCAAGGATAAGTGGTTAGAAGTCTTGTGATCCCTTTATAGGTTCTTAAAAATCATGATAAACCTTATAGATTTATGAATTCTATGATCAAACCAGTGCAAACATCATCATGGGGATACTCTCTGGAAGGCATTTTCCCCATGATCAAAATCTAATGGCCTCTGATTCTGATCTATGTAAAGTTTTTTATTATTTGAGATATCATCATATGCATGTGGAACACCTAAACCTTCATTTTCATTTAATATTCCATCTATAATCCTACTATAGATTTCTCTCCAATATTAATCCATCATTAGTTTGACAAGTAAAATCTCCCATACAAGCCCTCTAAATATGCCATGCCATAAGTAGAGTAAAAACAGTAGATATTAATATATGTCAAATGGTAATTAAACCTCTATGATCTGGACAATTTCCAACATGTAAGATTTCATTATATCCATTAAAATTTGGATAGTATACTCAATATCGTTTTCTGTTAGTGATAAAACATTATCCTCATTGTCAAATTGGTCCCAAATGACTCTTAAATCGCTCTTCACAATAGTAACTTTAATCGAGCATCTTTTTCTAGGAAATTTTTTTATGTTACACTGTAAAATAAAACAATATTATGCACATAAAACATCACATTATTATCAACTATTCTATTCACTATGATGTAAATAATGTGTGTATATTTGGAAAGGTGATCAAAAACAACCTAGAGAGAATCCTTTAATATTATTTTCGATAGAATCCATGTTAGAAATAAATGGATATTCTATCCTATTTTTATTTTTGGATCACAATATGCTGTGCTAAACATACTATATCTTAGTTCTCAGTCATTACCTACTAAGATGTTATAAACTGAGAGATAAATATTATGAAACTCTATCTCATTTTATTCCAAAAAATAGATGACATTTCTTGTACATATTCTCCCCACCAAGATGAATAAAAATGGGTAATAGGGAAACTCCCCCATCACATTCTTAAACATTATGACTGGAACCAATGTCTATATCTCAAAAAGTATTAAATGATCCCCTCCCTCAAAAAATTTATTTGGTGCATCCCCATAGAAAATATGGTCATTTAGAACCTAAAAATTGATGTCTCCAAACAAGGCCTCACTCACAAACTAAGGAACTAGAGGATTCAATGACAACAACTAATGAAATACTGAAATGCACTACTATAACATCTCTTATTTTTCATGTATTATTTTTAGATATTATATGGATCAATTTTGAGACTATGCTCTAAGACGGTGTGTAATTCATAGAACTGGGGTACCCCAATGTAATGTTTGAATAATATTAAAATATTAAATTTCACATATGTTAATTATTCCGGAAAAAGTGAAATAACCTCTAAAAGTGTCTAGCAATCAGAAATATAAGGAAATTTTGGTGTTCCTAGAAGAAATATTTTTAGGCCAGGCCTAACACCAAACAAAATTGATCTACTATGAAAAGTAATTTTTGGACATCTTAATGAAAAAAATAAATTTAGTATTATTTTATTTATCATTTTGCAGTGATGTAGTAATGCGTTTTATTTATATTAAAACTTGTCATATAATTAAAGGTTATCTCAATAACCATGTTATTTCTCTAAATCGTGGAGAAGAAATCCCTCAAACGAACGACAATGGATTGACGATAAGATTGAAGATAATCATGCCAATTTATTTGGAGGATCACATCAATGACAGAAACATATCTACTTCTCATCAAAAACAGGTCCAAAAAAAGTTGGGGAATTTATTTTCCTCCACGGTTTCCCCATAAATATATTATACAATGAACATGGATCAACACATGAATAGGTTGATCCTTGGTTTGATCATTTGTGGGATGGATAATTTTTGTGTGGTTTTAATGGGATATAGATATTTGTGATAATTAGGGCTCTCTGTTTATCCTTATAATGAGAATGAATTGAGGTTGACATGAATATAGGCCAAGGTTTGGTCTTTAGGTGTTCTTAGTGCTTTCCCCTTACCCTGTTCTTGGAATTATTTTCTGTTGGTCCCTCAATTTTTGGGAGGCTCTAAAGGTAATCAAAATCCTATATTTGTGGAAAGATGAAGAGAAACCTAGATTTTTTGTAGAAAAAGGCCCAAGGATTTTATATGTGGTCTTTTTTCCAAAATTGGAACACAAGGGTCGGGGGACCTTAGAAGGGGCCACCGGTAGTGGTATGCAGTGGTCAGCAATGTGCAGGAGGTGGCACATGCGCTGCTAGCATGCGCTATTGGGGATACACTTGGACATAATGGCCCATCCATTTGGGAGCCACAACAGTCAATCATGGGATGTGGTATCCATCTGTGTGTAGGGGGCCATGGTATACAGCAGTAATCGTGGAGTGGAGCACATTCGTGTAGACTGAACCCAGCAATGAGATGGGTCGGGTGAGAAAGTTGGGTCATCCTGGTAGGTAAGGCCTGAAAATTGGGTCAAGACTAGCCAAAGTAGTCTACGACCAATGCACTTGGTTGACCCATCAAACTGGGTCGATCCCAAGTGGTCAGACGAGGCCATGGTCGACCACCACGGTTGGTCTATGAACCAGTGGACACCCTTGTAAAGATTCAAATTCCCATAACATTCATACAATGTGTCTGTTTGATGAACCATTTACAGATTTGGGTCCCTTATGATGAGACAGTCCTTTGAGGTATCCTATGTTGGTTTTTGTGGAATTTTGAATATAACCTAAAGGATTGAGGAGTTGGTTCTCCTAGAACAAGCGTTCTTTGAGAAGAATCATGTGGATTGATTTGACATAGAGACTGTTAGTCTCATGGATATCATGTGAATATCCAATACTATGAGTCTTATAGAGAATATGTTCCTCATGGAGATTATGTGACTCCCAGAAAATATGCGTCTTATAGAGATTGTGTGTCCAATGGTGACTTTGTGACTCCCAATAAATGTATGTCATACTGAGATTGTGTGTCTCATGAAAATTTGGTGTCGCATTAGAGAGAGTTTATCTAAATATTCTTGATATATGGGTCATGGTAATATATATTTAGAGAGATTAATATACTATTCCTTCTTGGAAGTTCATTTTTGGTATTTCTTGTGTGGAATTTTCATCATTTTATTTCCATTATTTGATTTCATATATGGAATTTCCTTTATTGTATTTCTTAGGTGGTATTTCCTTTGTGGTATTCCATTGTGGTTTTGGGGTGCCTTAATATGTAATTGTTTACTCAACCCTTTATGTGATTTACCCATACATGTCATGTCTTGTGCACACGAGTGACCTTTTGATAGATTCTAGGGTGGACAAGGACCAAACAGAGCATTGTGAGATAAGGCAAGATCATGTGTTCCCAAAAAATCGATCAAAAATACCATTACCATTGTCTACACTTGGAATTTGTGTTTTATATAGTATTATTTTGGTGGGATTTGAATCCAACGTAGTTTACTTTACTATACGTTACATTCATTTCATACACTGTTGGTTGGGACATAGTGTATGCATTCTTTTATTTACTATGGTTTTTACATTTCAGATTTTATGGCTTGGAGACAAGTGTGTGTGTATAGGTACTTGAGAAAAATCCTCTCATTTGTGGGATATGAACTCTCGGTTCTAGTCAATATTCCCTAGCCTATTTTAGGTGGTGTTGGGGTAGTAACAATAGGGCCCCCTTAGGGATAGTTCATGACAGATTGGCATCAAAGGTGGTTGGTTCAACCTAAGGATTAAGAGTCTGTGAGTTTTTTGGGAAACATTATTATGTGTATCGAGTTAGGATTTCAGGGCAAGGAACCCAGTGTCAGTGTAGTGGATGACCTATCCATACACCATGACACTAATTTCTGCCTTTTTACTTAGTACATGAAAACACTTCTTGCAAGAAAAAAACCTGGTAAATACATCATATATGAATGGGATGTGTTTTCTTTTTCTTTCTTGAGAATTCTCTCCAGATATAATCTATTGACCGATACATCTTGTTTTATTTCTGGATGCCTCTAGATAGATAAGAATCTAGGATTCCATTGCATGATCATGAGGATGATCCTTCTAGTAATGAGGAATCGGTATAGGGGCACGTATCATAGATAACACCTATGGGTTGTTTTCTAAGGATACAACCACCCATCGAGTAGAGATTACTACCAGAATTACGAAATGATTATGAAAGTAGAATTAGTGAATTTCATGAGTAACATAGGTAGTGACCTCCCATGTTTTGGGGTGAACCAAACCCTCAGGTAGTTGAGGACTAGCTAGTGGCAGTAACATGTGTCTTCTGCATTGTGAAGACTCCTTCTGACCAGATGACAGTCCTTACCGCGAGTCTCTTCTCGGGATCATCAGGGTGATGGTAGAGCTTAGAGATCCAGAAACATGATGAGATGACTCTATCTTGGGTAGAATTATAGTGTATATTCAGAGAGTAGTTATTCTAGATACATTGCAATCAGTGTGCATACCGGAGCTTCTCTATCTACAACAGGGTGGTCAGACTATGGAAGAGTATTCAGTGAGTTTTACTGTCATTTTTTCTTTACTCCGTGTATATTGTATAAGACTAGTTCTTCATGTCTCATAATTTATAGTAGGGCCTATTCCAAGTGATCCGGGAATCCATAATATCCATTATCATACCTACTTATGATGAAGTAGATTAGTGAGATTTTCATTCGAAGTGTTTTATAGAAGATAATACACTTGAAGTGGGAGCTACCAGAAGAAACTTTGTAGCAGTGACCTCAGCAAATGTTAGTTTATGGTAGTCATAGGCACCCAATATGGTTAGCCAGATCGGGGAACGATCTCATGGAACATGAATAGTAGTGCATGGATCCCATGTTAACTTGAATAGGCTGAGGGAAGGTCATTGTTACACATGCTGAAATAGAGGATATTTAGCACAAGAATTCCCAACACATCATATGTCTATCCTGGGGATGATTGAGGGACTTCTGAGGTAGTGGAAGAGAGTGGAGAAGGGTGGTCCACAAGGTGGACGATGTGGAAAAGGATAAGGAAGGGCAGTATGAGATGGGCGGAGGTTCAACATACTACCACCTCTACCCCCAAGTGGTTCACTTCAAGATTAGAGAGTATGTTGATAGGGAAAAGGTCATTTTCAGAAGATGGAGGCTTATGACCCCATGTCCCCAGGAATGATTAGATGTATGACCTATGTATATCACACCTTATTTTTAATTTTTATTGAAAAAATTTCATGTCATTCGTTTCTTTCCACAAACCTTTTTTTGAGACTCAGAGATTCTGGGTGGACAGTTGACTCGACCCTTATGATTACAAACTCCTATGGGAGATGATTCGATGATCAGACACTATTGTCGATACTGTTACATTAACCACGGAGGTGAGAGTTTCTATGAGGATCACTTGGTATCTGCATCATGTCCATATGATTTCATTCCCAATATGGAGAAGTTATCCATAGACCATACATAGATTGATAGTTTTAGGCACAATGTGTGGTGTGTCTGAAGTGATGGGACTACTTTTTCCTTTTTTGGTGGCAAGAGAACACATGCAGTACATCATGGAATAACTCATTAGAGGGTATATAAGATTACTCCTCAGTTAGATAGCCACACCCTTGATGTAGTGGATGATATGATTCCTTATTTTCTTGCAGTGGTGGAGGAGTATGAGGAAATATTTCTTGACGATGTTTCGGGATTACCTCCCCATTGGGAGGTAGATGTCTGCATTGATTTATACCCATAGACGACACTGATATCTAAACCATCATATTTAATGTCTCCAAAAATGATTCAAGATATGAGGGTATAGTTGGAGGACTTGTAGAGGAAGGGATTTGTGAGACCATGTGATTCACCCTAGACAGACTCGGTTTTGTTTTCCAATATGGTATATGAGAGCTTGAGGTTATGTGTGGACTTTCAGTGCCTGAACCAGGTGATTGTGAAGAATAATTTTCCACTATTAAGGATCAATGATCTATTTTATTAGTTGTAAGGGACATAATGACTCTCAAAGATTTACCTCATTCAAGATATCACCATCTTTGAGTGTAGGATGAGGATATACCGAAGACTGCATCAGATGCTGATACTACCATTATGAGTACTTCGTGATGCTGTTTGGTGTGTGTAATGCCCCAAAAGTGTTCACGGGACACATGAAGAGGATCATCTTACACCACATAGACTATTTTTTGTGGTCTTCATTGATGAAATCCTAGTGTATGTGGATTCTGGTGAGGAGTACATGAGGAACTTAATGATGGTTCTGTACAATCTTCTAGATAATGAGCTTTACAAGAAGATCAGAAAGTGTTATTTCTAAATTTGAGAGGTCTATTTTTTTGGGATAAGTCATTTCAGAGGGTGGATTTGCAATGGATCCAGTGAATATTGTGGTGGTCCTTACTTGATAGAATCCAATAGTGTTACCAAGGTGTGGATTTTCCTTAGGATAGATAATTATTATCGTAGGTTTGTACCTGAATTTTACAAAGTATCATCGTCCATTAAAGCATTGACATGGAAGGGGTATCCATTCATATAGATGGAGAATTCCTATGAGATATTTTTATAGTTGTGGTAGATATTGATGACCAATCCCATACTGTGATTTCTAGAGGAGGGTTCTAAGTATGCAGTGTTTGGTGATGCATTTGGAACTCGGTTTCATTGTGTCCTCATGTAAGGGAAAGTGGTGATTTACTATGGTTCATGTTAGTTAAAACTACATGAGTCGAACTATATGACCCATGATCTTGAGTTTGTAGTGGTAGCCTTTGCTAAAAATACGTGGTGACACTACCTAATGATAAAGCAGTTTATAATCAACTCTATCCATAGGTGTCTCCAAAATATCTTCTCTCAGAAGGATTGGAACATGAGACAGATGTGACGGCTCAAGTTTTAGACAGACTAAAACATTGATAATTTCTATAATGTTGGGAAGGGGAATGTTGTAGTTGATGATATTAGAAGGATATCTATTTTAACATTACATAATGAGACATCAGAGTAGTTGGCATCATTGCAGATATCCTTTGTGGATGTAAATGGAGTATCTTACCTCTAGTAAATGGTTGTCACACCTCAACTCTTATATTGAGTAAGGGAGGAAAAACATTGGGATACAGACTGTGAAAATATATGTTCTTATATTTCTATAAGGCAATCCCATGATGGATACTCAAATGGTGGGGAGCACATCATTTGTTTTTGAGAACGCACAATAGTACCGGTGGCGTTACAGTAGGGGGTTTTGAGGGAGTTTCATACATCACCTTTTTCAATACATCATAGTGTGGATAAGATATACCATAACCTATAAGTTTAGTTCTTGTGGGTGAAAATTAAGAAGGGATTTTGGGAGTTTGTTTCTCGATGCCTCACATTCGGGCAAGAGAAATATAAGCACTAAGTTCCAGTGAGTTTTACTCCATCCCTCTAGGTTCTAGAAAGGAAGTGGGATGGGTTATCGATGGAATTCATTATGGTTTTACCACATACATTCAGTGGACATGATACTGTCTGTGTGATTGTTTACTTACTCACCAATTCATACCACTTCCAATCTATTTGGGAGTAGAGTTCAGTAGAGAGCCTAAGACGCCTCTCTGTGGATGAGACAATTCAACACTTTAGAGTTCCATCGATGATAGTCTGATATCATTATTCATGATTTATATTATGGTTGTTTAAGGGATTGTATGAGGTGTTGGGGACTCATTAATGCATGATCACAGATTTTAACCAATATATGGATAGCTAGATTGAGTGGTCAATTTAGGTTCTGGAGGAAGTGATATATTCTCTCATACTATATTTTGGTCGTATTTGGGAGGATAACATACCTATAAAGGTGATTTCATAAAATAATAGCTACCAATCCACCATCAGTATTGCACTATTGGTGGCCTTGTAAAGGCAACCCTGTTGGTCACCACATTGTTGGATGAACCTGGGGGAGTCAGCACTCATGGGACATGAGTCAGTTCATTTGACTATAGAGAAGGTCCAAGTTATCTTGGAGTAGATGAATACTACAAGGAGTTGTCCGATGTCTTATACTAACATGCGATGAAGGCCTTTTCTGTTATATAAATAATACCATGTGATCCTTCGGGTCGTACCTCAATGTGGATTATAGAGATTTGGCGTGGGAAGAAATTTATCTCTATGGAACATTAGTTCTTTCCATATTACATGTATAGTTGTTGAGGTGGAACACCACTTGCAACCACCTTTGTTGTTGGAGCATGTTCACAATGTATTATATGTTTCAAAACTGAAGAGGTATGTGCATGAACCCTCAAACATCATTTAATAGGGTTAATTGGACATCGATGATGTGGTAAATTTTATTGAGTGCCCAGTAGAGATTTATGATTAATAAGATAAGATCATTCATGGTTGGTCAAATCCTCGGGGGAGTGTTCAGTTGTTGTATGGTAATAGAAGAGAACTATGGTGCGAGAAACTCCATTTCATTCTCATTACCCTCAATTGTTTGAGTTTACATTGTTTTTTGATTTCATGGACATAAATCTCAATGGTTGGGAGAATTTAATATCTCGTATTTTCCATTTACTATTTTTAAATATTATATGGTTTGATTTCAAGACCATGTACTGAGACGAAATACTATTCTGAGGCCTGGTGTACCGGCAACAATTGTTTGAATAATATTAAAATGTTAAATAATAAATGAACATAGTTTTCCTAAAAATTGTAATAACTTGAAAATAGGAGATCAGATCGTAAATATAAGGGTAGAGTTGTTTTTAGAGTAGCGACATAACCTTTGGCAATACCTAACATTGATCAGCGTTGGTCGACTCTGAAATGTAATTTATAGTCATTTTAAAAAATAATGATATTTTATTTTATTTTATTTAATGTTATGAAACAGTGAATTTTTCTTTTATTAAAGCTTGTTATAGAATTCAAGGTTATATATATAACCTTGTAATTCGTTTGAATTGTGGAAAAATAATCCACCCTAATGAACGATGATGGATCAGAGATCGGATAAAATATTTTCATTCTAATAGAGTTGGAGGGTATCGTTAATGAAGGCAACATAACTGGTTCTCATCAAAGACTATTCCAATATCCAGTTGGGGATTTTGTTTTGTTTCATACTTACCCAATTCTTAAATTCCATAGTGAACATGGACCAACCCACAAACAGGTAGATCCATTGTTTGGTTTTTGTGGGATGGATATTTATTTTCATGATTTAATGGGAGATAGATCCTTGTGATATTTATGGACCTTCTAATACACTTCTAATGCGAATGAATAGAGGCTGATATGAACAATGTCCAAGTATCATTCCCTGTGTGTTCTATGTACTTTTCACATCCCATTTTTTTTGAATTCTACATTGTTGGATCCTCTTGTCAGTGGCTCGAATTGCCTGAAGGCTCAAAATTCAATCATCCCCCTAGATTGATGGAAATGCGAAGAAAAGGCTGGATCCGTGTAGTATAAGGCCCATGGATAAAAAAAGATGTCTCATTTAAGAAAATAGAATACTAGAGGTGGTATAGTTGTCATGTAAGGGGACCACAATCTTTCAACAGCGTGCGATACAATAGAGTCACGTGGATGCGGTGGTCACCACAAAGGGGAGCACTTCTACGGGAGCCACGAACATGGCATCGTAACATGTGTACTGGACCCAGAAACATGATGGGTTAGGCGATATTGTTATACCAAACTGGGGGGGGATGAGATAGTAAATTTATTTGGGCCTAACCGAATAAATCCATGCCCAAAGGGGCGGGTCAGACCTAGGTCAGACCCCGGTGGCCAGATCGTCTCACGGTCAACCATAGAGGTTGATCGCGAGTCACAGTCAATCAAGATTTCACATGGCCATAAAACTTGGGTTACTGTTGACTGACATGGAAGATCGAGTTTTTTTTAGACGATAAAATGCAAGGTAGGTTGTACCATGTGGTCGACCACCAATGCCGGTTGACCGACCGCCTGGTCAATCAACGAGATAGTGGACCCCCTTCTGAATATTCAAATTCCCATAACATTTGAACTGTGGGTATGTTTGATGAACCATCTACAGTGTTGGGACCCTTGTAATGAGAATGTACGTTTGAGATATCCTAAGAGAGGATTTTAGGAACAGTTCATATGAACTATTGGCTTGATAAGTAGGTTATCCCAGAAAGATCATTCTTTGAGAGGTTCATGTGGATGGATGTGACATAGAGATTGGGTGTCTAATTCAGACTCTGTGACCCCCACAGACTGTGTGTCTGATAGATATTATGTATCTCATAGAGACTATGTGACTCCTAATGACTGTGTGTATTATAGATATTGTGTGTATAATGGAGACTTTGTGACCCCAATGATTATGTGTCTTATCGAGACTATGTGTCTCATAAATATAGTGTGTCTTATTGGAGAGATAATATATTGATATTATTGATATGTTGGTTGTGAGTGTATATATTTAAAGTGATCACTGTATTATTCGTTCATGATATTTTTTTTGTAATTCATGTGTTGTATTTACTTTATCAAATTTTAATTGGTGTATTTCATATGTGGTATTTCTATTGTGGTATTTCCTCTGTCGTATTTCTTTTGCAGTCTTCCATTGTGGTTTTTGGGTGCCTTAATGAGTATTGTTTTACTCACCCTTTCATATGCTTGTTTGACATGTGTTTTGTATTTTGTAGAAGAGTGACTATTTTATAGAGTCATGGGTAGACCATGACCGAATAGATCCTGGTGAGTTCAGGCTAGTCGAGGTGATCCTGTGGCTTTGAGAATATGTCCCAGTACCTTTTTCTAGAGTTTTACATTGTGGTTTACAGATAATTATTTTAGTGGGATTTTATTATATCCCAATTTATGATACTAATAATTAATTTAATTTCATACTCATTTTTTGGGATACAGTGTATGCATGATTTTGTCTACTTTTTTTACATTTCAACTTTTCTTTCTTCGAGACATGTGTGTGTGTGGGCATGTACTTGGGAAAATGCCTCCCATTTGTGGGATATTTCTTCCCAGTGCTAGTTACATTCCCCTAGACAATTGTAGGTGGGCATTGGGTATTCATGACATAAGAAATTTTTGGGATGGTTCATGAAAAATCCCCCACTAGGTTTAGTTATAACAAAGTCGACTTCTCATCGGTCTCCTCCATCAGGAATGAATGGGGGATTAAATGAATGGAATTTTATATAATGTTTCCCCACATATGAGTAAATAGTAACTCATTGTAATATTTCTATAAGAAATCTATCCAATATCTCGATCTTATGTTCAAATCTATCTGAGTGAAGATGTACCTTGGGCTCTAGATTTCTGAATAAATAATAAATCACATGGCCATACTAAAATGCCTCCATATATTTCGGGTAAAGAACTATTATTACAAATATTGGTCAATATTTTTATATTTATTATCATGGAATATCATCTACATTAAATTTTTTATGATAACTTCATTTCTATTCAAAATAACCCAACCATTCCTACATCAAAAGGAATCAGAAAACATTAAATACTACAATCCCTCCTTCAGTAGTCTCAACATAGGAGCATTGTACAACAAATCCATAGCACCTAAAAGTATCCATAAACCTTCCTTTCATAAGTAAGAAGCATCACTTTCCATGTTAGGTAGGTCAAAGGGGATATAATCCTTGATAGGTATGGCATAAACCTCATGAAGTACCCTTTCAAGGATAAAAAATGGGCACCTCGTACACACTCTTGGGTATATCCCATTCAGTAACCAGATATATCTTCATCGTGTATATAGTTAATCAATTATTTGAAATGAAATACCATTGAATGTTCACCTCAATGAAAAAAAATTTCAAATTGATAATTTTACATAAATTTAGTGCTCTTATAGTAAGTCGATGGATATCATCAAATGGTATGAATGATCCACCTCTGATGAAGATAAAATGAGTATGTCAACAATAAAAACCCATGTTTTGGTCCATTCATCACTTTATTATCAATTTCATTAGATAAAAAACTCTACAGTATAATTTTTCTTACCAAAATGAATCAATAGAAACTCACAGTTCTAATTGAATCATGAAAATTATATCTTCTGTATATCAACCCTTGGATCCTTTAACTATTGGAAGCTAGCTCTCATATCAATCTTCAAGAAACATATTCTTCTTAAAATATATTAGAAGAGGACATATTTCCATGTAAATGGGTAAATTTCATTTAATAACACCTCATTAACGAGAAAATACTCACCACAAAGCCTCAAGATTGCATCCCATTTTTTTATGAAAAAAACTGAAGCTTCCAAGGGGGAAATTCTATTCGTGTAAAAACCCTTCTATCGATGCTCCTCTAACTATACCCTTAGTTCTATTATCACCATAGGGGCCATATCATATTACATATAAGATATAATTATGGTACAACGATGAAAGTAAATGTATATTTCTATCCCCCACCTCAGAGGTTCTCCCTCAATATATGCAGTGGTGACATCCATAAAGTCCTCCACTTCTAATGGAATCTAGATTACATAATAGCATACTACCCAAGTGGATAATCGCACCCTCTAATGGTTGAGGGGATGAAACTTCCATCACCTGATACCAATGCGATTGTCAATGAGTTATTTATCCCCATCGATGTAGAATCTGATCTCAACTTCTCAGAGGCATCTTATTGATATGTAATGATAGAAAATATGAGATTGAATCATGGATAATTGTTCTATACCAATAAGGGAATCATATTTTTCACTTTTATAACCATGGTATCCCATGAGATACTCTCTCCACTATGTTCCAACTCTCGAATCTTAGAGATGTGAGATATCAAATAATAACTCCAAGTAACAATCTTTAATTGTTTTAATTATGGTATGTTCTTATCAAGGATATATACATCTTATAATAAGGATATAGTGATGAAACAATGAATTGAAATCATTTTTACCAATACTAGGGTAATATTAAAAATGATACAAATTCTACTTCGAATCATCTTGTTTGCAGTCTAGAAATCACCCTCCAAATCATGTAGTTCCTCGTACCCATGAAATTTATACCTTTAAGACTATAGTGGGACACATGGTGGTATTGGTGGAGGTATCTCATATATTCTCCCTCTAATAGAATTTCCTCCCTCATGAGTTTTTCCATCTATAATTATTGATTCTCCATCTTAGGAGGGCACCCAAACCTTCCATGAGAGATCCCTAAGAATAGTTCTAAATTTTCCATGGAGGTATCGATGATATTTATATAATCCTTGACATATCAGGTATTGTATAATCATCCATACGACCTCACCAATAACAAGAATAACCTCATCTCTCGACCGCAAGTATGGATCATGTGCACTATCTATAAGCCATAGATCCATCGGTCTTAGTCCTAGTATTGAAATAACTCATGTACCATGAAATGGATGAGTAATGTTTGGTAGCTACTATATATAGATCATTAAAATGTTTTCCACCACTAGAAATATACATATGGAATACTTATATTAGGAAAATCATATTAATAAGTTCCCCTCCAATACACCAACATGTGTAGGAATGGAAATGGATACCATGCTGACAAAAATGTATTTGTGAAGTCCCCAATTGAACTTTCACATCTAGATGAATCCATCAAATAATATATAATGAGAGTGAAATTTTTGTTATTGAACCTTTTGGTTCACTTAGAACCATTCATATCAACCTACTACAATGTTATAGGTTCTTTAATCCATACATATCACATAAATGGATAGAAATATGAGTCATAATATAGTTGTGAGAATTCAAACTATGAGAGTGCCACCACATCATCTGTCTAGGTCATTATTATCCCCCAGTGTGCATCTACCCCATGAGGATAGCTGGTAACAAGGATACCCATTTTAATAGTAATGCTTTATAAAATATTGAATACTTGTATCAGTACTACATTCCAATTCTATAATTCTTGAGGCTCTATCCAACTATGGAACTCAGATGTCTCAAACATTAAAACTAACATAGAGCACTATTCTTTTACACAAATTCATCATATTTATATATTAATGAATATTTATCAACAATATGTGGAACATTCCCATATAAATATAGGGTAATCACCTCATAAGATATCTCATGAATTGAGGAATCCTCATTGAAATAATCATCATGATGATCTTGTATCTGTAACCCTGCACACCATCTTCATGGAGTCATCCTGAAAGTGCTGATGAAATGAAATGGATAGATGAGAATATATATATATATATATATTAAGAGATTAATCCAGTATTAAAATAGAAGATCTCCATTTTAAATGATTCATATAATAATTTTCCCAACAATTGATGTCTTTGTATGTTTAGTAAAAAAAATAAATATGTTAGAGTCCATGTGAATGGATATGTCATCCACCACACCAACATGGAATAAAATCATCTAAAATATACACTTGAGTCACTTTGAACTCTTTTTACATAGTATCCAAATATAAACCTCATCCTTGGTCCAACTCTAAACACAAACATCAGGATTAACCATTTTTTACACAACCCATTCTTTACCTGACCCACCAGGGCCTTCCTGCCTATTGGTAAGCTTTTTTTACATGCCAATGAAACACATCAATATGTTAGGGGATAATTATAATCAATAAGAAGGTATAAAATAAATGGGAGGTCATATATTATGTATCATTATGCATGAACACATCCTTTCCTATATATATTGTAAAATAATATAATAAAAACTACAATATATAGATTATAAAAATACTTGAAATAAAATTGAGGGAATACATCAGAGTATGAAAATATAATTACAAAGAATAATAATGGGATAATACATTCCCATATAACAAATTGGTCCAAATATTACAAAATCTTGATAAAAAGAATGTTGAATTGATATTTTATCTTGATATCCATGTCTGACCACTGAATGTGGCCAATTGATCCAAGTATCACTAAGATCCAATGATGTCTCTGATGATCTGCATGTCGTCTTCATAATACATGAAAAATATTGGAAATTCCCATGTAGGGTTTAGAATATAGTGACCCATTATTTACATACATTGATATTACTTCAGAGTTTATGTATATTTATTCAATATATAATAAAACGATGATATGTTTTTATAGGTATAGTGTCTTTAGAAACTTGGAAACATAAACAACTGGTTCAAAAAATGTCTATATTGTCTCCCATTTATTTCTTCATAAGTATACTAATTTTGTAATATCATAGTAAATACCCTTCTTCATGACCTTGGTAAATAAACTTATTAACGGATGAGCTCAAATTCTCAGTAAGGGTAAACAAATGAAATATCAATCATATCATATTCATAAGAACATAACATTTGAAAAAATTATCTTACATATAAAATATCACAATATCATGACATGGGATAAATTGTAAAATCGAAATGTAATCATAATAGTCAAAAAATAAGACATTAAACGTTTTTTATACAAATATAAGAATATAAAATCGTTTAATTTTAGTCAGGGCTCACTTACAAGACTATCATAGTGGACAAGTCCATTACTGAACCAAGTTAACTCTTAGTTCCAGCCCTATATCACTGAACGAGATTTACTTGTTGTTCCAGCAATGTCTATCTCATGAGATATGAAACTTTATCCAATAAATTGTTGGGAGATATTGGTACCACTCATCTCATAATGAAACCATTCTTACGTGTTCCACAATACAAAACAAAACATTCACTATAGCATAACCCATGAAATAAAATGGGTTTCTTCAACATCATTCCATCATAACATAATCCATAAATGGATTTGATAAAAATAACAACATAATTTAATCAATAAAATAAAAGTAATAATAGGGTTACAAATATAAACTTATTTAACCATATATGGAAAATAATTTTTTCAAAACACTTTAGCTTCATTTTGTGAGGAAAATATCCTTCTTCAAAAATGTTTTCCTTCCTCAAAATACCATACAATTTTACCAGAAAAATATTTATGTGAAAATAACCTTCTAATTTTTTAGGGGAAGAATCAAGGACATAATACATTATGAAGTTGTAAAAAAATTCTTTTATTCCATACATGTTAAAATAAATTCTCGTATATTTCCCAAAAAAGTCAAAAGGTACCTCATATCAAAAATGAAAAAAATATTCAATTCATAAAATTTAGTAAAAAATTTCTAATGAGTAAAATTTAATTTAAAATTTTATTCAAGGATATAAATAATGTATTGAAATACATATTTAGTGAACAGGGATGTGGATGATAATTATACTCTAGTAAAAACTTACGAATAAACAATCACAGATAAAAACAAGATTTTCAGAGTTATCCCTTACCATAGGTCCGATGTGACTTTTTTTCTATATGAAACTCCAACATAATGATTTGAATAATGTTACTAATTTATTATAGAATCATAATAATTTTTATGAAAACATTTATGTTCATAGTTTCATCTATTCTTTTGTAACAATTCATTATTACTCTTTATTCGGATATTACCTTCTTTACATTCTTATGTTTGTTTTCTCGAATAAGTTCTTATTATTTTTGTAAGGATATAGTTATATAATTTATAGCATGTTATTGGTATAATATATTTCATTTTTATTCATTTAATATATTTATATAATCATGTTTTAATAATTATTATGTATAATGAATCACATCGCACCATTGAGACGGTAAGTCGTACGTACGCACAAGCGATGATATCGTTGCCATATTTGTTGAATGGTATTGAAGTGGATGGTGTATAGTATCTCAGAATTAGTATAATTTTAAAATAATTGTATATAGTTATTATTTTCACCATTATAAACATCTATGTAAGGTGGTGGTGAAAACCAAATTACACCACAGCATGGAGACGGTTGGCCATACGTACGCACGTGAGGTGATATTGTTTTTGTAGGATGTATGGAATGTGAATTAGGGTTGTTTCATATTAATAATAAAATATAATAATATTATTGATACTAATGTTATTACTTTATAATGAAATAACTAATTAAGAAGAAGTAGAAGAAGAATGAAAAATGGATGAATCGTGAGGATAGATTAACTCTTCTTCAACGTGCCTCCTTTAAATTTCATCTTAAGGCATTAAATTAGCCTTTTGAGGAGCCCATAACCTCTATAATGTTAATAGGTATGTTGAGAAAATAAATGGGTTTGGTTTTTCTGATATTTAAGGCTCAAAATGGAGTGAATAGGAGAGGGAATAGGTTCCCTTTTATAAGAAAGGATAGGGTCACAATATAAATCTCTCAAAATATTAATTTATTATAAATCAAATTTAATTTCAAAATGGTACAAAATTTATTTAATTTGAATGTAAGGTGATTTTGGTTCTAATAAATATCATCCAATACTTTTTAGACATGTTTGGAACATTGTTTTATCCTTATCATTTTTCTTTAACCCTTATTTTACTTTTATTAATATTACCATGATATCATGTTATTTAAACATTGTAGATTAATGTAATTACCATGTCATGTCAAATGACCCATAGAAAAGTTATTTATGACATATTTAGACTTCTATAAACCATTAGATTGAATCATATATTTTTTAAAATTTAATATCATTTAATAAATTATTTTATGTTTTATGTTATGAATTACGTAAATTTTGGACACTATTCATACATCACTTTTTAAAAGATCAATAAAAACATGATTACTCAAAAAAGGAATTAAATTATCCCAATTATGTTAATTTTAATTCCTAAAATTATTGTATTTCATCAAAATGTTCAAATTAAATTTATTTTAATGTTTATAATTTCATTTATTTGAGTAATTCATAAATGAGGTAATAACTACATCATAATTCTGTCACAAATAACTATATTTATCTAATGTCAAAAATTTATAAATAAAATAACATGATTTAGGAAACCATTTTTGATTTCTAATGAATATTTATAGATAGGAATATCAGTTATATAACCCTATATTAAAATTGATGTAGTAAAAGATATATGTTCATGTTATAATTATCTTAACCTTAAATTAATTCTTATAAAATGTCATTTTCACATTCATGTGAATCCATGGGGTCCTAAAATATTCCCAAGGATTACCATGGTAGAATAAATCGCATAAAATAGGAATAGATAACGTTTTATGGTAGTTTTATACTATTAAAGTATTATTTTTGACCCTTATTTACCATATTTACCCTTTAACCATTGTAAATTAAATAATTTTTGAAGTTACTATTCATAATGTCCAAAAACAAAAGGTAAATATTCAAACAATTTGGACCTTTTGATTCAAAATATAGAATCCATTTTTTAGAATTCTATACATAGATGTTTTTTTAATTAATTTAAAATTACTCTTATTGTGGAAATGGGAAAACTTGTTTCAAAATATAAATCATTGCAAAATATTGAAATGTTTATACCAATCAATTCAATGTAAAACTATTAATAATGAAATAAATTATGTTAAATGGTAAATATTTATTCTATTTATACTTTAAAACCATTCAATATTATAATTTAACAATATAAATTATATCAATAAATTTTTTTAACTAAAATTTATCATACTTTTACTATTCATCAAAACATGAAAGTTATCATAAAAATATCAAAAATTTATCCAAATTAAATTGTTATATTCCACTTCAAAAAAATGTTTATTTTTTCATATAGAAATTTTTAATGTGTCAAAATATAAATTTAATCTTTGTTCTCCATTCAAAGGTGTAAAATTTTACCTTTTCAAAAAAGGTTTGTATACTTAAAATAGGGTTTTATACACACCGTATGACTAAAATATCCATTGGATAAATATAAATTTTTTTATTAAGTATATAACACATTTATATCTCATTAATATTATTACCAAATGTAATTTAATAAAAAAAATAAAAAAATCTAATTTATTTATATTTTCAAAATTAATTAATAGCCAATGAATTCATAATACATTTTAATAAGTGAGTTGTTATTATTCACGGTCACCTAACGGTTATACTATAAAAGAAATTTTATATTAATGTAATCTTACCATTCTTTTAAACTCATGATTACTTGAAAATAATGAAACTAAAGAATAAAAATTATTTAAATAAAATATTTGAAAAAAAACATTTGGGTGTTACATTCTACCACCTTAATCTAAATTTTTCCTTTGAAATTAATTACATGGAATCAAACAGATGAGGATACATATCCCTCATCATATCATCAAGTTCCTATGTCTCTTATGAAAATTTGTTGTTCCTCCGTTAATCATTAAACAAATCAGGGGTCTTGTTTCTTAGAAATATTTTGTTACATTCCAGAATCTCTATCCGTTGTTCTTTGTAAAAAATTTATTGGTCTAATGGTACAAATTCTGGGCATAGTACATGTGGATGATTAGGTATGTACTTTCTATTGAGAGATACATAGAACATATCATGAACTTTAGAGATATTTAGTGGATGCTCCAATCTTTAAGCTACCTTCCCAACATGATCCAATATTTCAAGAGGACAAATATACCAAGGGCTCAGCTTTCCCTTCCTTCTAAATCACATTACTCTATTCCAAGGAGATATTTTTAAGAAAAAATTATGACCAACTTCAAACTCTCGGTCTTTTCTTCAGATTACAACATAAATTTTTTGTTGACTCTGAGCTTATCTTATGTGTTGTTGAATATACCTGACCTTTTCCACCATTTCATCTACTAGAACAGGTCCTAATAGCTTTTTCCCCCAACATCATTCAAGAAAGTTGGAGTTCTTCACTTGTTTCCATAGAGGGATTTATCAGAATCCATATGAATAATGGAGTGAAAGATATTATTGAAAAAAAATTACACCAATTGTATTTGTTGATCCCAATCACCTTTTAAATCCACTGAACAAGCTCTTAACATGTCTTCTAGAGTTTTAATTTTCCTCTCAAATTGACTGTCTATCTGAGGATAAAAAGAAGAGTTGAAACATAACTATGTATCCATATCAAGCCGAAGGATTCACCAAAACATAGAGGTAAACCATTTATCCCAATAAAATATAATGGAATGTGGTACTACATTAAATATTACGACATCCTTTACGTATATCTTGGAAATACGATCAAAAAAGAAATTTTCTCTAATAACAGTGAAGTGCGATGACTTTGTTAGACAATCAACTATAACCTATATAACAATATTGCCTGTGTATTTCTTTGGAAGTCCGATAACAAATTCCATAGTGATATTTTCCTATTTATATTCACATATGGGTAGTGGTTGTAACATCCCCTTAGACTTCTGTCTCTCAACCTTAACTTGTTGACAAACTAAGCATCGAGAGACATATTCAACAACATCTATTTTCATGCCATACCATAAAAAGTACCATTTCAGGTTCATGTATATATCTGTGCTTCTAGGGTGAATATAGAATGAAGAAATATGAGCCTCATACAATATCACCTTCTGTAATTCTGGTATGGGAAGAATACAAACCCGATTTTTGGACCATATTATTTCATCACCATCAAGGTTGAATTCACGAACTTTTCTCACCTTTTGTTGCAACTATACATCTTAATTATTTTCCTCTTTAATCTTCACTTGTATAGATGGTTGACCATTCATTTCAGAAAGATAATATTTCTCCCCCTCCTTTAAAAATTCAAGATCTGTTCTTTTCAAATTCCTAAATATTGGATCTTTAATGATCATCATCATGGATAATCTAGAATGGTATTTTTGACTCATAGAATCTACCACATTGTAATATTTCTAATAGTGGTAATATATTATATAGTCGTAATATTTAATCAAATCCGACCATATTCTTTGGTTAATATTATGCTACTTTTCTGTGAAAATATACTTTAAACTTTTATTATCTATATAAATATTATACCTTTCACCATAAAGATAATGCCTCTATATTTTTAATGTAATGATTACCATATAAAAACCCTAACCATGAGTTGGGTAATTTGTCTCATGTATTTTCAACTGTCGTGAGGCATAAGCTATCACCATATCATTTTGCATTAGAACACACCCACACCCCTTCTTGTATACATCAGGGTATATCACAAGCCCTTCTCAACTACATGACTATGTGAGAAAAAGAGCAATGGCTAACCTTCTTTTTAGCACTTTGAAATTCTCTTCACATTCCACCATCCAAATTAACATACCTCTTTTCTGAGTCAACTTGGTGTGTGGATTAGATAATTGTGAAAACTGTTTCAAAAAATGTCGATAATATCCAGCCAAACCATGAACACATTAGATCTTAATTATTTTTGTTTTTCTCTACCATTTTTCAATAACCTCTATTTTTTTTGGATCCACATATATCCCCTCTATTGAGATTATGTGACCCAAAATATAAAATTATTTAAGCCAAAATTCACACTTGGTAAATTTGGCATAAAGATTCTCTTTATTAGGGTCATAATGTAAAATTCTCAAGTGATATTTATGTCCTTTCTTCCTCTTTGAATAGACAAGAATATAATATAAAAAGGCTACCACAATCTGATGATGATAGACTCTAAATACTCTATTCATTAGATCTGTGAATATAGTAGGGGAATTAGTAAGACCAAAAGGCATCACTATAAATTCATAGTGTCCATACCTTGTATGGAATGGTGTCTTTAGCATATCTTCTAATTTTGACCTTAATTAATGATATCCTGAATGATTTTCAATCATGAAAGAATATTTAGATCTGTTTATTTGGTAAAATAAGTTATCAATGTGTGGGAGAGGATATTTTTTCTTGATAGTGATCTTGTTAAGTTCTCGATAATCAATGAAGAGTCTCATTGACGAATCATTCTTCATAACAAACTAAACAGGTCCTCCCAAAGGTGATTCACTTGGGAGTATGACTACCTTATAAATATTCTATTGGATTCTCTTCTTCAATTCATTTAACTCAATTGGGTCCATTCTATATGGTGTCATTGAAATAGTCCTATCACACAGTATGAGTTCTATTGAAAACTCAACTTCATGATTTGGTGGACAACTTTGTCATCCCTCTGAAAGTACATCATTAAACTCTCATTAAATGGTCTTATTCATAATAATTAGTTTCTCACCATCCATTTTAGATAAATAACCTTCATTTATTTGAATCAAGACACGTATGGTGGAATAAATTTCTACAGGAAGGTTATATTCATCCTTGCATCGATAGATGATCATAGATTGACTTGGAATAAGAATTGTGACATTCATTATTTAAAAATTGATATGATATACATATAAAGAAATAAAATCCGTGCCAAGAATCACATAAAATTACACAATAGGAATAATCACAAGATTTTCAGGAAGCACACTGCCACAAACATAAATCGAAGAAGAATTATAAACTTTTGATGTGACCATTTTCCATTAAGAGTTGTCATATCAAACTCAACATCTAATTGTTGAGTTAAAATGGTGATACCATTAGAAAATTCTTTAGAAATAAACTATTAGGTTAACCTATTATCAAATAAAACATTTTCTACTTTATAGTGGATGGTAAGTGTACCATTAACCACTTAATTATCATGCTCCACATCACCAATAGTAATGGCATGTGACTTTCCTTTATATTTGGCCATTAGAATTTTTTAACGTTGATCATCAACAATAACCCTTAGATTAGGTCATTGATTAGCACAATTCCCCATTTCCTTCAACTTATAACATTGAAGTGTAGGAGGTGAATTCTGTGTAGACTTTTCTTTGTTCGCATCATTAGACATATTTTTCCCATCACTTCTGCATTCAATTTCTAGGTGACCTTATTTTTCATACGTAAAAAATTTACTAGTCCCTTTAAGACAATTTCCTCCATGTTTCATTCCACACTATGTTCATAAGGGAAAACTCATCTTTTTTTCAGTGTGGTCTTTAGATTTTCCCTTGAAAACCATTTTCCTCTTCTTATCAAACCCATAAGACTGATTGGTTACTCCAATATCCACATCAACCTTGAGATAACATCGAACATTTTTTTATTAGATATTGAATTACCTTATGGATAATGCCCTTTGATGATTTGTTTTTAAGCTACTAAATAATATATAAATCTTAAACTCAAGTTAGATAATAATTCAAGAAGCGCAGCTTTCAAGCTCTGTAAAATTTTATTCATAGGTACCAACAGATTCATCATCCTTTTTCTTATGTTAAAGGAACTCATTACCCATCATTTTCCATAGAATATGAGGAATGTAATTATTGAAAAATATTTTATTGAACTTTTCCCATTACATGGAATCAATTTCATCACTTTGCATCGTATTCTGGATAAGATTACATAGTTGACTAAATTCACCTACAAAACAATAAACCTCTAAGATAACTTTATCATGTTCCGGACATTGTAGAACTAAAAATAACTTTTCTGTTGAACTAATCCATTGTTCAGCCACTAATGGATCAGAAGACCCACTGAATGAAGGTGGACGCTTCCTCATGAAGGATTCAACAGAATAATTCTTCATCCTTTTCTATTTTTTATGTTAGGTATGATTCATATCATGATAATTTTGTGTGAGCATGACTATATGATTTTTCATTCGAGATCCCATACCATTTAGTTGCTTAAGGGGACAATCATTGCATTGCCCATTACATTTAGCATTAACGCGGTTCCTCCAGGTTCCATCCATTGAATAAAACCAAGAATCCTAGTATGATCATCAGTAATTATAATAGTAAAACTACATAATCAAGAATAATATTTTAATTTAGGAATCTCTAGGTTTTATCCTAGGTTATTCATGGTCATTTATAAAACACTAGGATTGTATCCAATTCATAGACATATCCTTACGTCTTTCTCATCCTAGTTTCCAAATTTTATCTATACCTTTGCTCTGATAGAAACTATAGTGACAAATTACTTATATTAATTGATATTACTTCAAAATTGATGTATATTTATTACTAAAAATAACAAAACCATGACAAGACATTATATGTATAGTTTCTTTAGAAACTAGGAAACATAAAAAATTGGTTTATAAAACATCTACATTGTCTTCTTTTTATTTGATCATAAATGGACTGATTTTTGGAATATAATACTTATATCCCTTCTTCATGACCTGGGGAAAAGAAACATATAAATGGGTGATCTCAAATTCTCGGTAATGGTAAACAAAATAAATATCAATCATAACATATTCATAAAGAACTTAACATTTGAAAATATTATCCTGTATTTAAAAGGTCACAATATCTTGTCATGGGATAAATAATAAAAGTGAATTGTAATAAGAAATAGTCAAAAAAAATACATGAAACATTTTATCATACATAAATAAACATAGAAAATCATTTCATATTAGTCATTTCTCATTGAAAAGCGCGTCATAGTGGACAAGTCCATTACTGAACTAAGTCAACTCCTCATTTCAGCCATGTATCACTGAACCAGATTTTCTAGACATTCCATCCATGTTTATATCATGAGATATAAATCTTTACCCAATCCATTGGAGGTATATATAGGTCCCACACATCTCTTAATTAATCCATTCTTACATGTTCCAAAAATATAAAAACACTCCATATACCATAACCAAGGAAATAAAATGGGTTTCATCAATTCCATTCAATCATAAAATAATTTATAAATAGATTTCATAAAAATAACTCCATCATTTAGACAATAAAATAAAAGGAATAATATGGATAGAAACTTAAAACTATGTAATATTAGATAGAAAATAATTTTGAAAAAACACTTGAGCCTCATTCCTCAAGAAAATGTTCTTTCTTCTTCAATAATGATTTCCTTCCCCAAACTATTATAAAATTTTACAAGAAAAATATTCATGTGAAAATAAACATGTAAAAATATAGGGGATTCATCAAGTAAATAAATAATTATGAAATTTTTACAAAATCATTTCAAGTCATACATGTTAAAAAAACAATATTGTCATACTTTTTCTGAAAAATTCAGAAAGTACCTCGTACAGAAAAAGACAAAAGATTCCATTCATACCAATTAGTAAAAATTTTCCAATGGGTAAAATTGACATTAAAATTTTATTGAAGGATATAAATAATTTCCTGAAAAAAAATATTTAGGAAACTTGTATTTGTAGGATAATTATACTCCAGTAAATACTAACAAATAAACAATATCGGATAAAAAAGAGATTTCCAAAGTTATCCCTTAACTTAATTATGATATGATTTATATGTATCTAAACCTCCAATATAATGATTAAAATAATGTTAATGATTTAATCCAGAATCATAATAATTTTTATTACAACAATTATGATCATATTTTCATCTGTTTGTTAGTAACATTTCATTGTTGCTTGTTATTCGAGTATTAACTACATTATGTTCTAATGTATGTTTGGTCGGATAAGTTCTCATTCCTATTTTTAGGATATAGTTATAATATTTAGTTAATGGTATTAGTATAATATATATAATATTTATTCATTAAATTAATTTATATAATAATGTATTAATAAAGATTATATAGAATGAATCACATCACATCGTGGATACGGTAAGCCGTATGTATGCATGAGCAACGATATCGTTCCCATAGTTGTTGAATAGTATTGAATTGAATAGTGTATAGTATATAAAAATTAATATAATGTTACAATTATCATATATAGTTATTATTTTCACAATTATACCCATCCAAGTAAGGTGGTGGTGTTATACAGATTACACCACGATGTGGAGACAGTAAGTCGTATGTACGCACGCGTGGGGATTCTGTTTTTAGTATGATGGATAGAAGGTGAAATAGGGTTGTTTAGTATTTATAATAACATATATGAATATGAGTGATACTGATTTTATTAATTTATAGTGAAAAAATAATGAATATGATGTAGAAGAAGAAGAAAATATGAAAGAATTGGTAGAATAGATTACCTCATCCTCGACGCGCCTCCTCTAAATTTACTCTCAGAGAAGAAGATTTGGTTTTTTCAAAAGACCAACACCAATTGAATGTTACTAGGGATGTTGATAAAATAAATGGTTTGAGATTTTCTAAGATTAAAAGCTCAAAATGGAGTGAATATGAGAGGGAAGAGGTTCTGTTTTATAAGAGAGGAGAGGGGCACTTTAGGAAACTCAATAAATATTAATTTATTAAAATTTTACTTTCGATTGAAAATGGTCCAAAACATATTCAATTATTATATAATATTATTATGGTTCTTATACCCATCACCCATTAATTTTTACACATTTTTTGAACATTTTTTTATCCTTATATTTTTTGTTTAAACCTTATTTTACCTTTTTTAAATCTTACAGTGATATCAAGTTGTTTACACATTTTTGGTTAATGTAATTACCATATCATTTCAAAAGACGAACCAAAAGTTATTTATGACATATATGGATTTATATTAACCATTTAGAAAAATATTATATTTTTAGGTAATTAATATCATTTAATAAACTATTTTATGTCTTTATTTATGAATTATGTCAATTTTGGACACTATGCATACATGACTTTTTTAAAAATTCATAACAACCTGATACATTATAACCAAAGGCTTTAACTCATCCCAAGTATGATAATGTAATCCAAAATTTTCATGAATGAAATCAAAATGTTCAAATTAAATTTATTTTAATATTTATAAATCCATTTTTTTGAATCTTTCATTGATGATTTAATGACTACATCATAATTGTGTCATAAATAAATATATTTATCAAATGTCTAAAAATTATAAATAAAATACCAAAATTTATAAAATATTTTTATATTTATAATGGAAATTTATAGACATATAGATTAATTATAGAAATCGATATTAAATTCAATTTAGTAAAAGATATATGTTTATGATTTAATTATCATTAGCTTAAATTAATTATTATTAAATTTCATTTTCACATCCAAGTGAATCTATGTGGTCCCACAATTGACCAATGGATTTCCATCATCTGATATATATCATCCAAGAGTATTTGGACACGTTTTAGTGTATTATTATACTATTAATGTATTATTTGATTACCCTTTTTTACCAGATTTAACCTTTTACCATGGTAAATAAACTAATTAGTAAAGTTACTACTCATAATGTCTAAATATAAAAAAGGTATTATTAACCAAATTTGCATCTTATTATTACAAATATGGAATATATTTTTTCAAATTAAAAATATAGTAGTTTCAGTAATTAATTTTAAATTATTCCCATTGTTGAAATAAGAAAACCAGATTTAAAAGTTAAAACATTGCCAAAGATTGCAATTTTTTTACCTTTGAATTCAATGTAAAATTAATGATAATGAAATAAATCAATTTAAATGGTAAAAATATGTTCCATATACACATTAAAACCACTAAATATTATAATTTAACCTTAAAAATTATATCGATGAAAAAATTTGATTTTAATTAAAATTTAGCATATTTTTACCATTCATCATTAATAAAAGTTATTATAAAAATATCATAAATTTATCCAACGTAAATTTTTATATCCCTCTTTAAAATAAAATGTTTATTTTGTCATATATGAATTATTAATGTTTCGAAATATTAATTTAAAATGGGTTCTGCATTCAATGGTGAAACAATTAAGCTTTTAAAAAAATGTTATTTTTTATAAAATAGAGTTTAATTCATACCCTATGTCTAAAATATTCACTAGATGAATACCACATATATTTTATTAATTATATAACACATATATATCTCATTAATTTCCTCACCAAAAAAAATTAACTAAAAAACAAATATCAAATTAATTTATATATTGGTATGTAATTAATAGCCAATGAATTCATAATGCATTTTCAGAAGATAGTTATAATTATTCCCTCTAACCAATCCGGTATGATATAATGTTAATTTTATATTGAGGGAGTATCACGGTTTGTTTAAACTCCTGATTATGTTCAAATAAAGCTATGTATGAATAAAATGTACTTAAAGAAAATATTTCATAAAAATATTTGGTTGTTACATAGTATATACATACGTAGTAATATGTACCAAAAATAAAAAAAGAATAGTATAATTATATAATAGATTTTATCTCAAACCATAATAACTGGGTAACTACATACAACACACAATGATATATATATATATATATGGTTATAAGGAAACCCATGTGAGAGAGAAATGATATCACTATCCCTATATTCCATGAAATTATGATGAGTCCAACTATTGGTAAAAAAGTATATATCTAATTACTAGTATCATGAAAAACCTCACAAGAATATATGAGTAAGTGCTTCCAAAATTCCACTATGCTCCATATCTATGGTATCCACAAATCTAGTGGAGGACCCAATCTCCATTGGAGCTCAAGGATGCGGGAGTATAATTCCAAAGATATCATAAATGTACCTAGTATAGTGTAGGGGAGTACCCACATCACCGTCATAAATAATATTGGGGACCAATTACCTAGTTTGAAGGGGGGGGGACTAACCCTAACATATCTCTAATGATCCCACGTTACCATTGTCATCAGCTAAGAACCTCTTTAAGAAGAATCACACTCCATGAACATCAAAACATATATCATATTTTTGACAACCCTGCTCTCTATTAAACACATAACATAATTTATTACATAAAAACATCCCTTGATACAATATATAATATTTAGAGGTTTGGTTTCTTTAGGTCTTAAGAACATTACATAACAACTTAAAATCCTAAAACGCAACATCTTATTGAAAACATCATTTACATGACCAGTACATTCCCTCATACGTAGCATTGAATGGAATAACCTGAAGACATGCATAAGAAAATGGTGATACCTAAAGCCCAATAAGTGAGTAAACAATGAATAACATTAATATTACAATACATGTTATTCAATAGGAATTTTAATGTAGGGAAAGAAAAATATAAACATAAAGGAAAGGTATAACATGATTATCATAACATGGAAATGTGGAAACAACACATAATATGGTATTACCCTGGGCCAAGGATCATTGCACATGGAGCATGATTAAACACAAATTTCTCTTGAATTAACATGATTAAATCCTCCATTAACATTATGTATCATGATACTAATCGTTGCCCAATTCATTGGAGCACTATTTTGGCGCACCCTTCTTAAACATTTAATTTCATGCATAAGTGTTCGACATGGATCGTATAACATGGAATCAATCAACACCACAAGTTATTCCACAATTAATTAATGTGGAAGAAATACATTAATGTAACATTAAATATGAATATTTTCATAAAGGTTAGTACCCTTTATAGATACATGGGTATGGTATTCACTGAACAATGATCTTGGATTGGAAAAATGTGGTGCAATTTCAGCAGCATAATGGCGTGACATAAGAATTAATAAAAAAAGTTTATTAGATAGAAATGAGTGTCTCATAATATATACATGAAATTGAAATTAAGGGCGTTCATATAGATAAACATCCCAATAAATGTAATTGAATTTAGATAAGTAATACAAAAAAATTACTTGAATGTAAATGCAGAGAGAGAAATTCCTTACGGAATTTCGGCATGGTAAGAAGTGTACATTAGAGGCAATAATAAGAGAGAAAGGGGATCTCTTATTATTCAAACATGAAGAGGTAAGTATGGGGGAGATTTTAAATCATACCCAAAAATATAGAATTCAAAATAAGAGGGCATAACAATATAAGGAATGTTGTACAGAAATAAGGAAAGTGAGAATCCCATACTTGGAAATGTGATCCCAAAGGTTTGGGGGGGGGGATTGAGAGAGAATTATTGGGAGCTTTTGGTGACTTTTAAGGATTGTAGATAGAGTAGGGAAGAGGATGGATTAACTCCAAAGGATTTTGGTGAAGAGTAAGTGGAAGCATGGTTGGGTTTATACAGAAAAGGTGAGGGAATTCATTATTATTTAGGTTTGGGACACCACACATTAAACTAGTCAAAACCACAAAATAGACCATTGTTTTTTCAATGGTTTTTTCCAATGGGTATTGGAAAAAATATTTTATAAGGAACAATTCTGAAAATTTTAAAATAATAGGGTTTCTTATGTGGAGGGAGTCACACTATCTTGGAAATTAATTTAAAAGGCTAAAATTTATTATATGTCTTGAAGGGTCCAATAAAGCTTTGTAAAATAAATAAAACAAACCTAAAATCACATTATTTTAATTTAAAAAAATTAATTGGCTGAATATATGGTTTATCGTATTTTATTACATCACTATTGGGTAATTGTGATGTTATAAAACATGTTATATATTTAAATGGTATTTAATTTTTACCCAAAAATTCGATTGTCTCGGAAAATTATGAAAAATTTCCTGTTGGATAATTTCAACGTCCTTATTCAAAAAATATAATTTATTTTATCAATTAATTTTCTAAATATGTTAATTTTTAATATTAAAATAAAAACTGATATTTATAAAAAATTCATGGCTTTTGACAAAACTATTTTCAATCATTAATAAATATTAAAATCCATTCATAAAAATTATACGATAATTTATACTTTATAAAAAATAATTTAATAATAAAATTATTTTATAAAAACATTATTTAATTTGAAAATCCGTTAAATTATCAAAAAATATTCCTTAGTTGAACAATAACTAAAAAATACTATTTGGGCTTCAAAAACTGTTTACAAATTAACAACAATAAAATGAAACAGTACTGGAAAACGGCCTATACCCATGTTTCAAAACCATGGGTATAGCCTCCAAAACCACGGGTATAACCTATACCCACGGTTTTGGGAACCGTGGGCTAGAAAGGTGTGGCAATAAATTTACTCACCTATACCCACAGTTTACTAAACCGTGGGCACAGTGATTGAACAGCGTGGCACAATTCCATTTTTACGGTTTTCAAACCGTAGGTAAAAAATGATGAAAATCGCCCCTAGGAAGATTCGAACTTGCGCCTCCCACATTCTGCACACACACAGCCAACCAACTAAGAAAATACTACTATTGGTATATATAGATACTTTTATTTTAATATATTATATGACTCCTATAATCTAAAAAAGAGGATACGCGGGGTTTCGTACCCACGACCTATGTGGAAGGATTTCATAGACAGACCAACTATCCTAAGAATATTATTGGTTTATATATATACATCTCTTTATTTATATAAATATTATGCATATATTTGAAAAAATTGTAGTCGTAGGATTCGATCACAGGTCTTCCTCATGCAAACCGAAGATCTAAACCATCCAACCTACAGAATTAATATGATTTAATATTTCTATTCGTATAATTATATTATTCAAGATCATCTTCCCACAAAAAATATTTTGTGTCCCATGTAATTTTTTGTTCCCGCCATAATGCGGGAAAGCTATACCCAATGTTTTGAAAAACTGTGAGTATAGGTCATTTAAAAAATTACCGCATATATCCATGGTTTTCAGAAATCGTAAGTATAGGTCTGCCGAACAACACCTTTACCCACAATTTTTCCAAAACTGTGTGTATAGGTCTTCAAAAAATGAAAAACCCACGGTTTTTCCAAGAACCGTCGGTATAGGTGACCTATACCCATGGTTTTCAGGAACCGTGGGTATAGTTCCCCATACTATCCCTATACCCATGGTTTCCCAAAATTGTGCATATAGGGGGGGGCTATACCCACGGTTGTGCCCAAAACTGTGGGTATATACCCATTTTCCAATAGTGAAAGTATATATTTTATTATATATAATAATAATATACATAATCATAGTGATAGGGTTTTGTTACAGAACCCCTTAAAACACCTTCATATGACCATAGAGTAAGGTACGTGATTGTGAGACTCTTGGGGTGGCACGGATTACATCTCTCAAGTGGAAATCTCTATCAAATTCCACTTCCCTTGTAGGCAGTTCTTCTCATGAAAAATATATTCAAGCTTGTATTGGGCTTGATCAATAACAAATTCCAATGATTTCATCTCCATTCAATGCTCTGAAAAAAGGGCTTTATATGGGAAATTCTACTACATGAGGCTATCGCTTCCTTTGTCTAAGTAAATTGGATTTGTTAAATCCCTATATTTATTCTGATCCCGTGATCACTGTTCTACTAATATGTTAGAAATGGTCACAATTATTAACAGAATTTAAAATCAAAAAACATAAATCCAATGAATTTAATATTTTATATAACTATTTTATATAAAGAGGAATTAAATTAGATCATGATGCATTTTTATTAATGGATGTTTTGTTTTGTAAATATTCTCCCTATAAGAAATTTCTCCCTTGAAATGTTTTTCCCACATTATAAAAGATGACGGTAACTTTGCTTCATCACTTCTTATGATTCCTGTGTCACTTCTTCAAGCATGAGGTTTCACCAAAACACCTTGACTAATGGCATTGTCTTATTTTGTAGAACTTTTTCCCTACGATCTAAGATCATCCCTGGTTGCTCCTCATAAAAAAAATATCATCCTCTAACTATACTACCTTTGAAGATAGTACATGTGAAGGGTCTGGTATGTACTTCCTTAAGAAGGATACATGAAATACATCATGTAAATTGTCCATGGTAGGTTGTAGTGATAGTCGATAAGCCACAACCCTGACGTGATCCAAAATATTAATGAGGCTGTTGTACCTATGACTTAACTTCCCTTTCATTCAAAACCTCAAGACCTTCTTCAATTGTGATATGTGTAGAAATACCATGGATCCAACTTTGAACTCAAGGTCTCATCGATGGTTTTCTGCATAACTCTTTTTTCAACTTTGGTCTGCCTTGATATAATGTTAAATGGTTTTCAAGTTATCCACCATTTCTTCTACCATTTCATGTCCAAGCGACTTACACTAACCGAATTATTCCCAACACGCAGTTGATATTCACCTTTTCCCATAAAGGGCTTAATATTTTTCCATTCATATGCTCTAGTAGAAGCTTTTATTGTAGGAAAATTCAACTAGTGGAAGATGTTGGTCCCATCTTTTTTCTTGATGAAGAGGACTGGTGCACCCCATTATGATGCACATGGGCATATAAAAATTTTATCCAAATTCTCATGTAGTTTATTCTTCATCTTCTCATGCTCTACAAGAGGCATTCTTTATGAAGGCTTCTATATTGGAAACCCCCCATGTATAAGATCAATTTATAATTCAATATCTCATTTAGGAGGGTGACCAGGCAATTCCTTTGAAAATACTTTAGTGAATTCCTTCACAATAGGTATGTATTCAAGGATGGTTTCTTCATTAGACTCAATCATATGAGAAAGATATGTGTTCTCATAGAGGATTAATATCCATTTTTGAGATGATGGAGTTAAATAAGATTCATCTTCCTCCATGCACTTGTATAGAATCGGGGGTCGATTCTCTACATGGAGGGTGATTTCCCTCTCACAAAAATTTATTATGTCCCTATATAAGGAAATCCAGTCCATTCTAATAATTGCATAAAATTCAAACATTGGGTGTATGACTAGGTTCTCTGAGAAGTTAAATCAAACAATTATCATTGGGGAGGAGTTATATTCATGGGATGCAATGATTTCCCCATTAGATATACTCACCAAAAATATTAAATTCCATTATTTTTTGTGGTGTTGGGATTGTTCTTCTGAAATTTAAGGATAAAAAATAATGCTTAGAACCAGAATCAAAAAGTACATTCACTATTCTTGAATGAATAACTAGATTAAATATCACTACATTTTTTTCAGGGTTCACTTTGGTGGTACTGATGGAAAAAGCTCACCCATGATGCCTTGGAGGTAGCTAGTTGCCTCAAAAAACCCTTAGCATAGGGAACTAAATTTTAATATGTCTTGGTTATTTGTAGTTAATGAAATGAACAACAAATTTAGAGTCAAACAAAGTATTCCTCTAGTCTGCAGTAGTCGTGGGTTTTTCTTTTCAGCAGTCAATAGCTAGGTTTCCTTCTCTTCCACAATTAAATCATTCTGTCGTCCCCTTTAGGAAATTTCTAGGGTGCGTTTTTATGCACTGTTTGAAAATGGGGTGCTGGATATTCTTAAAACTATTGGATTTATCAATCGAACCGCCAGAATTGAATTCCACCTTACGGTTCTTATCCCCGTGATACCCCTGAGATTCCCCAATCTCTATTTTTACTATGATGGAACATATGACAATTTCATCATAGTTGTCAAAGTCACTGATCGCCAGGTCTTTCCACAGGCTAGGTTTCAACCCACCAAAGAATTGGTCAACCTTGCATTTGTGGGTAATGACAAATCATGAGGTGTATCGTGCAAACCTTGTAATGTTTTCCTCATACGCTCTAACAGATTAATCATCTTTATTTATTGATTCAAGGATGTGTCTTTCTATCTTAAGTTTTAGGGTGTGAGGAAAATATCTATCAAAATACATTTTTTAGAAATAATTCCATTCAAATGCCTTGATCCCCTCCTTTGCCTCCATATTTTTTATCAATGTCCACCATTGATCATCTTCACCCTCTATACGATAAGCATCCAGAAGAACCTTCTCTTATTCGAAACATTGATGGATGGATAAGATATTTTCCATTAAATTTTGGATACCATGGCCTCATGAATCATTCAATAGTGACTTGTTCTTTCTTATGGGGGGGGGGGGGGGTTGAACGTTCCTCTTGACCCATGTTTCTATTCAAATATTTAGTTAACTGAGAGAGTATCATAAGAATGTTTGCAATTACTTCTTTCAAAATATTGGTCATCTCATTAGAATAGGCATCACACTGATCTTCACATAGGTTGTTATCCTGAGTCCTCCTATTACCGGCCATTGGCTGGAATAAATAGAACGTTATGGGTAACACATAAAGGGTAATCGAAGGACAAAACAAATGACTTATAGATAACTATAATTTATTTATCTGATGAATCTATTGGCTTTAACCTATGTTATCCATGATCTACCTTCTAACATATATTCTTAGGGGCATTTTTTAACACCCATAACAATGGTTCATACTATTCTTGTGAATTTATCAAAGAATATCCCCTCAGTGTATCATAACAAAGAGTGTAGCAAGGCCCATTTTCCTGTACCCAGATACACTAGGTCAAGCCCGAAACTCCATGCCGGATTATTCACTACTATGTACATCTATGACAGAGCTGCTTATACCTGCTTCTATCCACAAAGGGATTTATTTTCCTGATAAACCACTTACTCACACACTATCCTTATTTTTATATCTTCAAATAACACTTTAAATGGCTATGTTTAAACCGTAACCGATTAATCAGAATAAAAACCACCAGCACAATCCACCTTCCCAGAATCCAAAAATGTGCACCATCAACAAAAGTCCCAAATTCAAATTAAAAAAAGTAAAACAGATCCTCAGACCATGTGTTGTCCCATCATCATTCCACTTTGATGGAAGTGACTCCTCGGGTTGTGTAACCATCGAGTCCTCACCATCCATCACCCCATCACCACTGTCGACATCGTCGTTCAAACACCACACCTTCCAGAGATCATCCTAGCCCATCGAAGACACCAAAAACCATCCCACGATGTTGTCGGCATCCCACAGTGCACCAATGACCACAAAAAACAACTCGATCTCACCAAATCGAAGAACTATCGACACGGTATCGTCAAGAACAACCTGAAGACCACCACCATATCCAAAGAAGAACCCAAAATAGACACTAACAACCTCATGAACAAAAACCTAAAAACCTTCATCCTGGAAAGATGATGAACCACCAAACAAACCAACAGTCGAGAAACAAATCTGTGGCATTGTCGAAGCCATTACAGATCAAATCCATCGTCGAGATCTTGGTCCAAGAACGTTGACAGCTGCCGATCCGCACATCCCAAAACCCCATCGATACCACCGCTCCTGTTCCACCTGGGAGAGGCATAGAAAATCTTGTGATCAGAGTAGATAAATACTGGCCGAGCACTCTAAACATTGAATCAAAGATGAGGATCAATGATTCCACCGATTCAGTATGGTTTTCTAATCCTAATCCCAAAAATAACTAAACATGTCACTTGATACAAACTATGACAACACTAATCATTATTACACACTTTACATAATTTATTACATAAAACCTTCACATTATACAACATAGAATATCGATACATCTAGTGTATTAGGGGATTGGGAGCATTATAAAACAAATTAAATCATTAAATGCAACATCTTATTTAAAACTTACTTTATATAACCACTAAATTTCCTTGTACTTAGCATTACATGGGATAATCTGAGGATATGCATAGAAATGGGTGAGCTATAAAGCCCGGTAAGGGAGTAAAAAGTTAATGAGAATATTATTAAAATAATTGTTATTCTATAGTCATATTAATGGAGTGCAAGAGAAACATAAACATAAAGGTAAGATATAGATTGATTATTGTAATATAAAAATGTGGAAACAACACTTAACATGGTATTAGCATGAGCCAAGGCTCATTTCACTTGGAGCATGGGTAAACCCTCATTTCCCATGAATTAGAATGATTAATCCCTCATTGAACTTCATGTATCATGATACAAATCTTTACCAAATGCATTGGAGCACTATCAGGGCGTACCCTTCTTAGACATTTCATTTCATGCATAAGCGTGCCACATGGATCATATATCATGGAATAAATAAACATCAAGTGTTATTCCATGATTAAATAAATTTAGAATATGTAAATGAAATTAAAATTAAATATGTATATGTGAATAAAGTTTAATACCCTTTATTGAGACATGGGAATGATATTCACTACACAATGATCTTGGCTTGAAAAAACGCAGTGAAATTTTGCCAGCATAACGGCGTGACATAAGAATTCCTAAAAATGGTTGATGAGAGGTAAATGTTTTTATCATCATATGTAAATGAAATGTAAATTAAGGGGGGTCATACAGATACATTTCCAAACAATTTTAATGGAATTTAGATACTTAATACAAAATAAATCCTTGAATGTAAATTTAGAGAGAGAAATTTATAACTTAATTTCGGCATGGTAATAAGTGTACATGGAAGGCATTAATGAGAGAGAAAGAGGATATATAATTATTTAAACATTAAGAGGGAAGTATGGGAGAGGTGATAAATCATAACCCAACATTTTTAATTGGATATAAAAGGGAATAAAAATATAACTAAACAAGGACGTAAATAAGGAAAGAGAGAATTCCTTACTTTGAATATTGATCTGAAAGTCTTAGGAGGGTCTTGACAGAGATTTAATGGGAGATTGGGGAGCCATTGGAGGACTATATAGATAGTGTTGAATATGAAGGACGAACTCAAAAGGCTTTGATTAATTAATAAGTGGGGGCTGGGGTGGGTTTATATAGGAATGGGTGGGAATTATTTATTATTTAGGTTTGGGACACGACACATTAAAATAATCAAAACCACAATCCAGCCCATGGTTTGGGCCCATGGTTCTCTTCCAAGGGGATTGGAAGACAATATTTTATAAGTCCAATTGGGAAACATACTAAAATAATAGGATTTCTTATGTGGAGGTGAGTCACACTCTCAAGGAAATCAAATTAAAAAACTAACAAATTTTATATGTCTTGAAGGGAACACTAAATCTATGTAAAATAAATCAAAAAAACCTAAAATTACATTATTTTAATGGTAATACATATATTTGACGACACTAATATTTATATTATTTCATTACGTCACTATTGGGTCATTATGATGTCATAAAATAATTTATATATTTAAACGGCATTTAATATTTACCTAGAAAGTCTGTTGTCTCAGAAAATTATGAAAAAATCACAATTGGATAATTTCGACAACCTTGTTCAAAAAATAATATTCATTTTATCGAAATAATTTTCTAAATATGATAATTTACACTTTTAAAATAAAAACTGGTATTTATCGAAAATTCATGGGTTTTGACAAAACTAGCTTTTAAACCATAATAAAAATTAAAATTGTATTTATAAAAATTATACGAGCATTTATACTTAATAAAAATAAATTTAATAATATTATTATTATATTAAAATATTATTTAATTCAATAATAAATTAATTTATCAAAATATATTCCTCAGTTGACCATTAAATAAAAAATATGAATTGGGCTTTAAAATCTATTTACAAAGTAACAATAAAAAAATTAAAGTATATTTTTTATTATATAAAAAAATAATGTACATAATCATAGTGTCAGGGTTTTGTTACATATACCCTGAAAACACCCACATAAGACCTTATAATAAGGTTCGCGATGGTGAAAGACTCTTGGGGTGTCTCAGATAACATCGCTCAAATGGTAATGTCTATAAACATCCACTTCTCATATAGGCAGTTCCACTCAAGCTTATCAAATTAAAGCTCAGCTTGGGCTTGGTCAAGATAAAATCCCAATGGTGACACCTCCATTCTGAGCTCTGAAAAATGGACTTTAGAAGGGTAAAGTATACTGGATGAGTTTGTCACTTCCTTTGTCTGAGTAAATTGGATTTGTTAAATCCCTATATTTATAATAATCATGTTATCACAGTTTAACGACTATATTAGCAATAGTAAAAATTATTAACGGTATTTTAAAATCTAAAAACATAGAATCAATGAAGTGAATAATTTATATAATGATAAATTTAATTATATCATGATGAATTTTCATTAATAAATGTTTCGGTGGATAATATATTCCCCCCTTAAAAAATTACACCATCAAAGTTTCTTTTTCCCATGCTTAAAAAGATGAGGGTAACTCTGATTCATCACATCCTCTGATTCCCACATAGCTTCTTCAAAATTGTGGTTTCGCCATAACACCTTGATGAAGTGAATTCTCTTATTTTGAAGAACCTTTCCATATGATCTATGCTCTTCACTAGTTTCTCCTAGTAAGAAAGATCAACCTCTGACTTTACTTCCTCTAAAGATAGTACATGTGAAGGGTCTAGAATGTACTTCTTTAATATGGATACATGAAAGACATCATGTACTTTGGCCATGTTAGATGGAAGTGCTAGTCAATAGGCCACAGTCCTGACATGATCAAGAATCGTGAAGTGGCCAATGTACCTAGTACTTAACTTCAGCTTCTTTCCAAACCTCATGAACTTCTTCCATAGAGATATTCATTGAAATACCATGTATCCAACTCTATACTCATGTTCCTATCATTGTTTATTTGTATAACCCATTTGTTGACTTTTTGATGCCTTTATATGCAGCTGAATGTTTTTACTTTCTCCACCTTTTCTTCAACCATTTCAGGTCCTAGCTGCTTATGCTCACCGACTTCATCCCAACACGCTGGTGTTCTACACCTTTTCCCAAAAAGGGATTTATATGGTTCCATTCTTATGATCGAGTAGAAATTTTAATTGTAGGATAATTAAACCAATGGATGTTATATGTCCCATCCTCCATTGATGTCCATAGAACATGATCTTAACATTTCTTTTTGTTCATGAATAGTTCATTCAGATTGGCCATCAGTTTGAGGATGATAGGGCGTACTGATGTTCAGTTCAGTGCTTATATCATGTTGGATACTTTTCCAGAACATTGAGGGTAATGTCATATCAAGATCAGATACAATGGATAGTGGTATTCCTTGAAACTATACCACTTATTTGATGTAAATTTGTGCTATTTGATCTAATGATAAGTCCTCTCAAATCGCGATAATGTGACCTATCTTTATAGGATGATCCACAATGAACCATATATCATTATTTCCTTTTTATTTCCTTGTATTTCTAGTGAAAAAGTCCATGGTAATGTAGTCCCACTTCCTTGTTGGTATGTGTAGTAGTTGTATCATCCCCTTAGACTTTTGCCTCTCAGGATTCACTTAAAGACACTCAAGGCAATTTGATGTATATTCCGCAATATCCCTTTTCATACTATCACACAAAAATTATTCTTATAGATCTTGATACATCTTAGTCCTCATTAGGTGAATAGAGAAGTTTGAGTTATGTGTGTCATTTAAAAGTTCCTTCTTTATCTCTGGATCTGATGGTACATATAATTGTGACTAAAATCTCATAATTCCATCCTTTTCAACAATGAAATCTGAGGATTTCTCATTTTTGATAGCTTCCAACATTTTCAAATTTTCCACATCCTTTCTTTGAGCATCAATTAACCTTTCTGAAAGAGACGTATAAGAAATCATTTGTGAATGGATTTGTGTTTTTCCCTTCTTTATCATTCCCATGTCCATCTTTATAAAATCTATAAATATTGTATCCTTCTCAATTCTCATCAATGGAAGAATTGGTAGATCATTTCTACTTAGAGAATCTGCCACCTTGTTCACATTTCCAGGGTGGTAATGGATTAAGCATTCATAATCATTGACCATATTTAACCACGTTCATTGGCACATATTCAACTCTTTGTTTGTGAATATATACTCGAGGAATTTTAGATCAATATATATTTCACACTTCTCCCCAAAAGAGGTAATACTGCCAAATTTTTTAAGTAGATATCATTGTAGCCAACTCCAGATAATGTGTTGGATAATTATTCTCATGAACAATAAATTGCCTTTAAGAATAGGTAATGAATTTGTCATTTGACATCAACAAAAAATCCATGCCCTTCTCCAATGCATCACTTAATGCCACAAAAAGTTCTCTATTTGTGGGTAATGTGTGCATGGGTGCAGTGTTAAGCCTCCTTTTCAACACTTTGATGATTTCTTTTCATTCATCACTCCATGAAAACTTTACTCCTTTCTGAGTTAGATTGGTAAAAGGGTTGGACAATCATGATAAATTTGTACAAATCATCAATAATATCCATCTAACCCCAAGAAGTTATGGATATTTGTTTTCAATGTTGGCCTCATCCATCCATCGATTGCAACTATCTAAGAGGGATCCACAGATTTCTCATTGCTTGTGATGATATGACCCATGAATTAGACGTACTGAAACTAGAACTCACACTTTCTATAATTTTAATGGAGCTTCTCCTTCGGCAATGGCTCTAGTACAGTTCATAGATTCTCTTCAGGATCCTCCTATGTTTTGGAGTATATTAGAATATCATCTATAAAGACAACTACAAATTTTTCGAGGTGATCTATAGAGATTCTATTCTTCAATGAAATGATGATTTTTGGAGAATTATTGTGTCCAAAAGATATTACTATAAATTCAAAGTTCTTGTTTCTTCTACAAAAATCAGTCTTGGGATATCTTCCTTATTCACTATTACTTGATAATTTACTGACCGAAAATCTACCTTGGAGAATTATTGTGCTCCATGTAGCTGATCGAAAAAGTCATCAATTTGTGGGAGAGGATAATTGTTATTGATTTTGATTTTTTTTAAGATCACGATAATCGATGAAATTGTGAATTGACACATCATTATTCTGGATGATGAGGATAGATATACCCCATGGTGAACCACTTTGGTATATAAACCCTTTATCTAGATTATCTATAAGTTTTTTTATTCATTTCCCCAAGCTTCACAATATCTATTCTATACGATGTCTTGAATATTAGCAATGCCCCATGTATAAGATCAATTGAGAATTTAATATCTCTTCTATGAGGGAAACCGGGAAATTCCTTGAGAAACACTTCAATGAATTCCCTCACAATATGCAAGTCATCAGGGATGGTTTCTTCCTTAGACTCAATCATCTGAGAGAAATATGCATTCTCATAGGGATGTAAAATAAATTCTTGAGATTGTGGATCTAAATAATATTCATCTTCCTCCATTCACCTGTATAGAATCAGGGGATCATTCTCCACATGGAGAGTGATTTCCCTCTATTAGAAATTTATGTCGGCTCTATATAAGTAAAGACAATCCATGCTAATAATTAAATCAAATTCCACCAGTGGGAGTATTAAGAGGTTTACCAAGAATTCCAATCCAAACATTATGACAAGGTTGGATTTATATTCATGGGATGCAATGATTTCCCCATTTTATGTACTCACTGAAATATTTACTTCCATGATTTTTGGTGGTGTTGGGATTGTTCTAAAAAAAATTCTTGATTCAAATGAATGTGTAGAACTAGAATCAAAACACACATTCACTATTCTTGAATACATGACTAGAATACCCATCACCACTATGTTTTATGGGTTCACTTCATTGGTAGTGATGGAAATAGTTTTTCCTTGCTACCTTGGAGGTTGTTGGTTACCTCCAAAAACCCTTGGCTTAGGGCATTGATTTTCAGGATTCCATGGTTCTTTGTAGTTAAAGTAATGAACACCACCTTGATATTTTAATGCAGATCTATTCTCCTCTATCACAGCTATGGGTTTTTATTGTTAGTAGTTAACAGCTATGTGTCCTTCTCTTCCACACGTAAATCATTTCCTCATCCCCTTCACGAAATTTCCAAGGTGCTTCTTTTTGCACCTTTGGGAAGTGTTGTGATGGATCTTCTTAGTACCAATATAATTATCCATCAGAATTCCAGAATCGATGTCCAACTTACATTTCCTATCCCCATGATACCCTTGAGATTCTCCAATCACTATTTCGACCATGAGGGTACATTGGACTATTTTATCATATTTTTTGATGTCATGGATCATAGGGGCTTTCCACAGGCTAGGTTTCATCCCACCAAAAAAGCGGTAAACCTTGCATTTAGGGGTAATGACAATCCCAGAGGTGTATCGTGCAAGCCTTGTGTTGTTTCATTGCATACTCTAACATATTTGTTCTCTTTTTTCTTAAGGTAAAGGATTTCCCTTTCAATCAGAAGTCGGAGGGTGTGATGAAAATATTTATCAGATTTGTTTTCTGGAAATAATTCCATTCAAAAGCCTCGATCTCCTCTTCATGATTGATATTTTTGATAAATGTCCACCAATAATTGGCTTCATCCCCCATACGATAAACAACCAGAATAACCTTCTTTTGTTAGGAACATTGAAGGATGGAGATGATCATTTCAATGGAGTTGATCCATTGTCCGGCGATTGAGGGATCAAATGATCCATTAAAAGAAAGAGGCCATTTTCTCAATAAGCTTTCTATAGAAACGTTTTCTTTCTTATATGGGGTTGAAAATTCCTCTTGACCCATGTTTTTATTAAAATATCGAGTTAATATAGATACTATCATGAAAAAGTTCATGATTCCTACTCCCATAGTATTTGGCATCTCATTAGAACAATCATCACATTGAACTTCACATCAGTTGTTATCATGATTCCTCCTATTATCATCCATTTTCTAGAATAAATGGAAGGTGAGGGGTTACACATAAAGGGTAATCCAAGGGAAAAACGAATGACTTGTAAATAAATCTTATTTCCTTAACTTATGAATCTATAGGCTTAAATATATGTTATACACATTCTACCATCTAAAATATATTCTTAGGGGAATTTTTATAATTCCCTTAACAATGGTTCATATTAAGCTCATGAATTTACCAAGTCATATCTCATAGGAGTTTCATAACTAAGAGTGAATCAAGGCCTGTTGTTGTGTACTAGGAAACCCCATGTCCAACCTAAAACACTTTCTTAGAGTTTTCACTCCAAGGTACATCTGGACGAGAGCCACCACTACCTTCTCATATATAGATAGGGATATATTTACAGATAAACCACTTACTCAATACATACCAAAACATAGGTATGTGTTTATTAATCTTAGTCTTATCCCTAAGGATTCCACTAGGTTTTTCTAATCCTAATCCTAAAAAAAACTAAACCTATACTTTGATACAAACTATGACAACCTTTCTATTTATTGCACACTTAACATAATATACTACCTAAAACATTCACTTTATACAAAATAGATGATTGAGAGGTCTACTATCTTTGGGTCTTAAGAACATTACATAACAACTTAAAACATAAAACACAACATCTAATTGAAATCATCCTTTACATGACCACTATATTCCCTCGTACTTAGCATTGCATGGGATAACCTAAAGACATGCATAAGAAAATGGTGAATTGTAAAGCCCAATAATGGAGTAAACAAAGAATAACATGAATATTACATTACATTTTAGTCAATAGGCATATCAATAGAGAACAAGAGAAACATTAACATAGAGGCATGATATTGCATGATTATAATGACATGGAAATGTGGCAACAACACTTAACATGGTATTTTCATGAGATAAGGATCATTACCCATGGAGAATTATTAAACACACATTTCACATAAAGTATCATGTGTAAACCCACGTTGCAATTGACATATCATGATACTAATCAATACCCAATGTATTGGAGTGCTATCATGGTGCACTCTTCACAAACATTTAATTTCATGCATAAGTGAGCCACATGGATCATATAACATGGAATAAATCAACATCATAAGTTATTCCATGATTAAGGAATGTGGAATAAATAAATTAAAGTAATATTAAATATGTATATGTGAATAAATGTGAATACCTCTGATAGATACATTGGTTTGGTATTCATTACACAATGATCTTGGCGTGAAAAAATGTGGTGCAATTTCGGTAGCATAATAAAATGACATATGAATTCATAAAAATGGTTGATGAGAGAGAAATGGGTGTCTCATTATATGTACATGAGATGGAATGTAAGGGTATTCATATAGATACATGTCCCAACAAATGTAATGTAATTTAGAAATGTAACACAAAATAATTTCTTTAATGTAATTGAGGAGCGAGAAATTCCTTACAGAATTTCGGCATGTTAAAGGTTGTACATGGGAGGCATAAAAATAGAGAAAGGTGATATATTATTATTAAAAAATGAATAGGTAAGTATGGGGGGAGGTGATAAATCATACCCCAACATTTATAATTGAAGATTAAAGTGCATAACTATATAAGAAAACTTGAACATAAATAAAGAAAGTAAGAATCCCTTACTTGGAAGTGTGGAACTAAAGGCTTAAGAGGGGCTTGAGAGAGACTTCTTAGAAGATTGAGGCGCCTTGGGAGGGTTCAATAGAGAGGAAGTAAGCGGTTGGATGAAGTATAAAGGCATTCGTGAAGAGGAAGTCGGAGGTTGGGTGGTTTTATATAGGAAAGTATAGTGAATTATATATAATTTATGTTTGGGACAACATACATTAAACTAATAAAACCCACAAACCAGCACATTATTTTTCCTAAAGAGTAGTGGTATACAATATTCTATAAGGCCAATTCCCAAACATCTTAAAATAATAGGGTTCATTATGTGGTGGTGAGTCGCACTCTCAAGGAAATTAATTTAAAAATCTAAAATGTTTTATATGTCTTGAATGGTCGACTAAAGCTTTTTAAAATCAATATAGAAAACCTAAAATCACATCATATTAATTGTAAAACATATATTTCCTGAAAATAATGTTAATAGTAATTTATTAATTCATTTTTGGGTCATTATGATGTCATAAAACACATTATATATTTAAACGATATTTATATTTTACCCAAAAATTAGTCTACGTCCAAAAATTATGAAAAATTCACCGCTGGATAATTTCAACATCCTAATTTCAAAAATAATATACATTTTATCCAAATAATTTTTTATATATGTGAATTTTATCTTTTAAACTAAAAATTGACATTTATCGAAAATTCCTGGGTTTTTACAAAAATATCCTTCAAACCATAATAAAGCATACAATTGTATTCATAAAAATTATACGATCATTTATAATTAATAAATTTTAATTTTATAATAATAATATTATAATAATAAATTATTTAATTTAAAAATCCACTAATTTATCAAAATAGATTCCTTAGTTTACATTAACTAAAATATACTATTTTTTCATTAAAAACTATTTACAATGTAATAATAATAAAATTATGTTATATTATTTATTATAGACAAAAATAATGTGCTTACTCATAGTGATGGGGTATTTTTACACAACTCATTAAAAAACATGCATATGTTCTTATGGTAAGGTGTGCAATGGTGGCATACCCTTGGAGTGGCTTGAATAACAATGCTCGAGTGGTAATCACTGTCAACTTCCACTTCTCATGTAGGCAGTTCCACTCAATAATAATGTAATCAAGCTCAGATCGGGCTTGGTCAAAAGTAAATCCCAATGATGCAACCTCCTTTCAGAGCACCAACGAACGAGCCTCATGCAGGGAATGTCAACTAGGTGAGGTCATCACATCCTTTTTCTGAGTTAATTGGATTTTTTATAGGCCTATATTTATACTAATCATGTGAAAATTGTTCAATAGATTTATTAGTAACAGTAAAAATTCATAATGGTATTTAAAAATCAAAAAACATAAAAACAAATAAGTGACTAATTTATATAACCATTTTACATAAAAAAGGCATTAAATTAGATCAAGAGTAATTTTCGTGAATGAATGTTTGGTTCGTTACAATATTACAAAAATATTCCTAAGAAATATATTTTACATGGAAGAATTTTCATGATTGGATACTCAGAACAAAAAATAAGAGTCATAAAAATGATATATAAAGAGTAAATGTTTGTGGTGGAATACACGAAATGTACGTGGGACACATGGTGTGTGAAAAGGACTCATATCATTGATCTATTCTCCCCAAGAAATATGATTGAATTGATGTCAAAAAAATATATATTGAACATGTGGTACACATTTTGACATCGTTACGCAGGGAATGCCTATAATGACCCACCAATTCTCATTGGCTTGAGAGCACAATGAGTCATTGTCAGGCCTTAAGAGACATCCCCAAGATGCCAAAGGCTGGGAATAAATTCCAAAGGGTTTCAAATACAAGAAGGGGGACGATTTACCCATTATGGAATATCCCAATGAACCAAAAAACTATAACCAAACATTTATTATATGATGTATGAACAATTGAATGTCATCTAAGAAACTTCATTTTAGTCAAACACATCAATGTACACAACAACATAAAAACAACATGAGACTCTAAAAAGACACCAAGACACACTTTATGGATCCACACCAAGCTCCATGCTCTAACCAACACCACATAACCCATGCATCACCACGAACCACTAGAAATGAGATTCCATACCTTTACCTGTGTCTCAGAATACGACATCTGCAAAAGCACCAAAGTGCGAAAGTAGGGGTGAGTATAAAACTCAGCCAGTTTTCCCCAACGACTTCCCTACTCACTCCACTGTGATAGAAGAGTTAGAAAAATTTATATTAAAAAGTTTATATAACTTTCTTTCTCAAAAGCTAAATATAAACAAGCTTCTAAAACTATTCATAACCAAAGGCATTCAAAGAGAAATTGAAACCAATTTTCGAGCAAGTTATTCTTCCAGAAAAAATAACCAAACAAGCTTAAAACCCATTTCACAAACATTCCATTTTGGCATACCCAACCATTTCCCAACCCATGATACCAAAAATTAATTCTTCTTTATTAATGTTTCATACACATGAGAAGTTTCTCATTGATCTACCAAAGTCATTTGAAGGTAATTGTTTCTGATGTTCCAACAATCCTTCGGCACCGAGCATAAGGTCATGTTTCAACCAAGACCCGTATATGTAATTATCAGGTGCCATTAAACCTTTGGCACCGAGCACAAGGTAATATTTCAACCAAGCCTCATAAATGAAATATGAACACACAACACATATGGACAACTATCAATCCAAAATAAACCTTTCAATAAAAACTCCTTTTTATAGAAACCTATTTTCATCAAAACCATTTCAATGCCAACCCATTTCAAATCCAAACCATTTCAATAAAACTCCATTATTATTGAAAATAATTTCTATTGAAAACAAATTTTTCATCATCCATTTATCAATTCCATAAAATCTATAATTTAAAATCATCATTTTAAATTATACCCCCTATTTTGCACAACTAGTCACCAAGATCACGTAATTTCACAAAAATCACAATTCATCAAAAATGAATATTTTTACATGAATTTCACAATCAATAAACCAATTTGAATCTAAGACAATAAATTATATCAAGATGATATGATATTGTAGCCACCTACCTTGAAGGTCTTGATGAAAATTTAACAACAGATGAAGAACGCACAAGAAAGCGTGTCGATTCATCAAGAGCGGCCTTATAGCTATTATCCTAGCAAAATCACGAATTAAAATTGAAATATTTGGAATCCAAAAATGTAGATCTACCCACTATAGGTTCATATCTGAGGAAGAAAGGACATCATAGGAGTAGATCTAAGAAGATTAATGAAATCATGACAAAACCGTAAATAATGGTGACATACCTCAAGAATCGGACTTGAAATCACCAAGGGAAGGCTCCAGAATGGCTTCAAATTGTGTGGGAGGGGTTCTACAGCCTTCTAGGGAGATTAATATAAATTTAGGGGAATTTTAAATACAAAATTAAATAAATAGATAAAATCGAGCAAGATCCTAGAAAAAAGGATCTACATTTGACATCTATATAGGATTTGACCACACGGTTTGTGACAACCATTTATGGATCATGTGACCATAATTATTTTCCCAACACTCCTTATAAAACCCTCAAACTCATCCTTCACCATTTCCCTATTTATGGAAACACATTTTTTTATGGAAACATCACACTTTATGGAAGCACCCTAATTTATGAAAACAAACAACATTATGGAAACACCCTATTTTATGGAAACAACCAACATTATGGAAATATCAAAATTTATGGAAACAACCAAAATTATGGAAATATAAAATATTATGGAAACAACCAACATTATGGAATTATCCAAATTTATGGAAACAACCAACATTATGGAATTATCCAAATTTATAGAAACAACCAACATTATGGAAATATCCAAAATTTATTGAAACAACCTACATTATGGAAACACTCTAATTTATGTAAACTCTCTATTTTAATACACACCAAATTAAAAAAAACATGAGAAAGGGATTATGTGCCCGAAACTAGGGGTATTAAGTTCTCCACACCATTAGTATTTCTATCCTTAGAAAGTAGACAACCCCTGCTTTCCAAAAAGAGTCCCAACCACTGCTCTTTCATTTCCTTCTCACGTTCGCAATTCTCTTCTTGAATCTGACCATGTTGCCATAAAACCCACACTAGGCTGGTGCTTTTCCATGAAAGACATTCTCTTGTTTATCCATGATCCATACTAGAATATGTACCAATGATGAATCTGGTTCTAGCTCAACGTGATCCCATCTGATCACATGGTCAAGATCAGCGTGATACTTTTTTAACTGGGATACATGGAACACATTATGCACCGAACTAAACAGTGGTGGTAATGAAAATATATATTCAACCTCTCCAACCCATTATAGTATCTCAAATGGGTCAATATATCTAAAACATATCTTTCCTTTCTTATCGAAATAATAATTTCCATGACTTTGAGAGATCCTCAAGAAGAAAAGATCACCCACAATGGATGATAATGATCTTTGACGGTGATCTGCATAATATTTCTAACGATTCTGAGCTGTCTTCATCCTATTTTTAATAAGTTGGATCTTCTCTGTTGTTTCATGGACAAGTCTTGGCCTGACTAGTGATGTTTCACCCATTTTTCATCTACCATAGTGGAGAATGACAAGGGTGCCCATACAATGCTTCAAACGGAGCCATGCGTATAGAGTCTTGATGTATTTTATTGTATGATAACTCCACTAAGGGTATATGATCCTCACATGAGCCACTAAAATATATTAAAAAATATCGGAACGTGTCTTCCAATGTTTTTATTGTCCACCTAGATTGCCCATCTGTTTGAGGATGATACGTGGTGCTCATAGTCAACTGAGTTCCAAGGGCTTGCTATAATGATTTCCAGAGACGAGATGTCAACATAGGATCTCTATCTGATACTATTGAAAATGGTAAAAAATTCCTCTTTACCACTTCTAAGATATATATTTTTTTATGATCTTCCAGTATATGAGTTTCACGAATCAGGATGAAATGTGCCAACATGGTTTGACGATCTACTATCACCCAAATGGAATCATGTTTCCGGACCATTCTTGGAAGACCTGAAACAAAATCCATTGCTATTTGATCCCATTTCCATACTGGGATAGGCAAATATTGTAATAGACCAGCTGGTCTCTGATGCTCTGCTTTAACCTTCTGACAAGTTAGGCACTGCGAGACAAACTTGGCCACCTTCTTTTTCATTCCGCTCCACCAAAACAGGGCCTTCAATTCCTTATACATTTTCTTTGTAGCTGGATGTAAAACCCATCTTGAATGGTGGTTTGCATGAAGTAGTTTTTCGTGAAAACTGTATGTACAACCATTCGATCTCTGAAACACAAAACTGATTCTCCACCAAGTTTCCAGCCATCAATGGTCTCCCCACCATTGAGTTTTGAAGTTACAACTAGTCATTCTACATTAGAAGTTTGTTCCACTTTGACCATTTTTACTAAATTAGGAACAAGCGTAGATGTAATTAAAATGGCCAAATCACCTCGGTCTTCACATTCCACATGCATGTCGGCAAAAAATGACATCACCTTTCATTCATCTGAAGATTCTTTCACCAACTAATCATATTCCATTCTACTCAATGCATCCGCCACTAAATTTCCATTCCCTAGTGTGTACATCATGTCAAAGTCAAACATTTGGAGATACTCCACCCACCTCCTTTGCCTCAGATTCAAATCTCACTTTGAGAAAATGTGTTTCATGCTTTTCTGATCTATAAACACAGTAAATTTCTCACCAAAGAGATAATGTCTCCATGTTTTTAAAGCAAGGATGACTGTAGCTAACTCCAAATCATGTGTTGGGTAATTCTTATCATGCACCCTCAACTACCTTGAACCATAAGCAGACACATGATCTCTTTGCATGATAACATAACGAACTCTAATCCTGAAGCATCATAATACACCACATACCCCTCTCCTAATTCTAGAAAGATCGAAATAGGTGTCGATGTTTGCCAATATTTTAGTTCCTAGAAAGACTTTTGAAATTACTATGTCTATTGGAATGGAACATTCTTCTTTGTTAGAGATGTCATTAATGAAGCTAGTCGTGCGAAATCATGCACAAAGCATCAGAAGTAACCAGATAGTCCAAAAAATCTTTGTATCTCGAACACATTCTTCTGTTTTTCCTATAGATAACAGCTTCTATCTTTTCAGGATCAACAGAAACGCCTTTCTCAGAAATGACATGTCCAAGGAAACATACTTCATGTATCCAAAAATCACACTTTGATAGTTTGGCATATAAATAATGATCTGTTATGATTTGTAACACTATTTCCTATTTCACCTCATGATAAAACCTTATATTTGAATAGACCAAAATGTCATCCACAAACACCACAAAAAAAAAGAATCCAGATATTGTTGAAATTTCAGATTCATTAATTCCTTGAAGTCTGTTGGTGAATTCGTTAGACTGAAAGGCGTGACTACATATTCAAAGAGGCTGAATCTAATTATGAAATATGACTTTGGAATATCCTCTTTCTGAACACTCAATTAGTGATATCCTGATCACAAGTCAATCTTGGAGAACCACTGAGCTCCCCTTAATTGATCGAATAGATCATCAATGCATGGAAGTGGATATCTATTCTTTATCGTATCATGGTTAAGCTTACAATAATCAACACATAGGTGAAGTCTTCCATCTACCTTCTTTACGAACAAAACTGGTGCTGCCCATGGAGACATACTTGGTCGAATGAAGCCCTTGCTTTCCATCTCCTATAACTGCACTTTCAATTCTCGTAACTCTGTTGGTCACATCCTACAATATCGAAGGTAAATAGGACTGGTCCCCATAAGGAGATCGATGGTAAACTCCACATTCCATAGATGTGGTATCCTAGAGATGTTCTTGGGAAAGAAATCTGGAAAATGATCCAAAATAGCTGGAAATCCATTTTCCTCGATATCTTACTTTAATGCCAAAGTCAATGCTACCAACTAGTAAGATATTGTTCCCACCATTGGTTCCAACAAGCTCTTTTCACATTTTGTTACAATCCTCTCTCTTCTAAATAGATGCTCGATACCGTCCTCAGACATGAAACTAATTGTTCTCTTATAATATTCGATTTGTTCTTTGAACATTGTTAGCAAATCCATACCCAGGATTACATTATAAACATCCATATCCAACATCGATAAGTCCCATTTTAACTCAGATTCATAAATAGTTATATCACATTCTCTACACACAATGTCTTGAAATTCTCTTTCAGCAAGAGGAGTTTGCAGTTTTAAAATAGAAGGAATCATTTCTAGTTTTAAAAATAGCAAGTCAACAGCACAAGAAGCAATGAAGAAATATGATGCACCAGTATCAAACAACACTTTAACAAACATATAATTCAATATAATCGTACATCTCACAATAGATAGTCCAGCCTAGTCATCGATAATCATCTACTCATCCCCATACATTTTCTTCTTCACTATATTGTTCTCCTTGTTTTCTTGCTACGGTTTCCCTAGTTGAGGTGTCCTGATGTTTCTAGAATCACCATGTGTAGCTCTGCTATGCTGAAGAGACTCATTCTACTATCCTTGTCCAGTCAAAGTATACGATGATTCTGATAACTGAGAAGTGTCTCGAGAACCTGACCTTGGAGCACTATGACAATAGCGCTGAATATGTCCCATCTTGTTACAATTATGACATGCTCTAGGTTGTGCCATACAATCTCTCTTTATGTGGTCAAGCCAACCACATTGAAAATAGCCTGCTTTGATCTGGGATCGTGGATGAATGATTACCGATCCAGGCATCAGGTTCTGATTTCCACTTGCACCATGGAAATAGGTGACCCCTTTCCTCTTGTTCCCAGCAGTTGAGTTCCCACCGTTTCCTGTAGATATCATCATGCCTCCTCCCATTGATCCTAATATTTCACGTTCAGCCACAGTCGCTATGTTCACCATCTATGTATAGTCTATAATATAGAGTATTGCAATCTTTGATCGAATCTCCTGTCGTAGTCCTGATTAAAAGATGTGTGCTTTCAAAGAGTCACTTGCGGCAACTTCTGGTGAAAAGCATACTAAGTTCATGAACATAGCCGCATACTCTGTGATAGAGAGACTCTCTTTTTTTAGACTGAAGAAGTTTGTCGTTTTCTAGATCATGAACGCGTGAGGATATAATTGTTTGTTAAACAATTCCACAAAATAACCCCATGTATGTCTTTCATCCAATTTCGCATGCACCGCTAAATCCCACCAGAGATGTGCAAGATCGTCGAGCATATACATCACCAATTTGACATTTATCTCTACTAGTGTTTCGATGAAGTCGAAGATACGATTCATCCTACATAACCACACCTCCTTCTCTGGTTTAGAATCACCCTAGAAAATAGGTGGATTCTGCTTCATGAACTAGATGGTATGATCCACATGTCATGGCTGATTTCTCTGGTTCCCGGTTTCTACAGCTTGAAAAGCTTGGACAATACTCTAAACCAGTTCTTTGTTCACTCTTGGTTCAGGTGCAAGCACATTCTTCGTAGCTTCTTCGGGTTGGTTTCGACAACACCCTCCAGGTTCCATTTTCTAAACTAACAAAAAACCTTGTTAATCTCACACTCTAGAAACTGTTGGATTAGAATTTTAAATTACATCACATAAACTGTCACAACATTGTTTTGCTAAAACAATATAATTCCCATGTTAAACTATTTTTGAAACCACTTCACATACTTTTTAAAATTAAACCATTTTCAAAATATGTTAATCATTCTCTTTTTCGAAATCATTCATTTTCAAACCAATTCCATACTTTTCAAGAATGATCATTTCTTGAAATGATGTATGCACTTCTAGTGGGAAGTCATTCCTCTATAATTCATGTCATTCTGGCCTCATTAGATAAACCCATGACAATGAGATTTCAAAATCCTATATGTTTCTCAAAACACATATTTACCCAACTCCATGGTAACATGAAGTTCATCATAAAAGTGTTAGCTATGTCCTTTTATTCTATATTTTTCATGTTCTGACAATCCTACTCCTTTCTAAGATTCCCACCCAAGGAATACACAAGAAGGGATTTCATATCCAAAACTAGGAACATCGATGACTACTTTTTAGGAAAGGACCGAACAAGCTGATACCATTTGTAATGACCCCCCCATTCTCATTGGCTTCAGAGCACAACAAGTCATTACTAGGTCTTAAGTGAAATTCCCAAGATGCCAAAGGCTGGCAAAAAATATCGAAGGGTTTCAAATACAAGTGGGGGTAATATTTACCCTTTATGTAATATACCAATGAAACAACCAACTATGACCAAACATTAACTATTTGATGCATGAAAAATTGAAAGATATCTAAGAAACTTCATTTTATTCAAACCCATCAATATACAAAACAGTGGAAAAACAACTCGAGACTCTAAAAAGACACCAACAAACACTCCATGGCTCCACACCAAGATCCATTCTCCAAGAACCACCACATTACCCAAGAATCACCATGAAACACTTGCAATGAGATGCATTACCTTTACCTGTGTCTCGGAATACGACATCCGCAAAAGCACCAATGTGCTAAAGCATGGTTGAGTATAAAAATCAGTAGGTTTTCCCCCAATGACCTCTTTACTCATGCCACTAGGATAGAAGAGTTAGAAACATATATATAAAAAAAGTTTATATAAAACATTTTCTCAAAATCTAAATATAAAAAAGATTACAAAACCATTCATAACGAAAGGCATTCCAAGGGGAATTCAATCTAATTTTACAACAAGTTATTTATCTAGAAAAATAACCAAAAAAGGTGAAAAACCATTTCACAAACCCTAATTTTTTGGAATACCCAACCATTTCCCAACCCATGCTACCAACCATGTATTCTTATTTATGATAGTTCCATACTCATGAGTGGTTTCTCGATAATCTACCAAGTCATTACAAATTAATTGTTTCCCTTGTGTTATTCATCCTTTGGCACCGAGAAAAAGGTCATATTTCAACAAAGACTCGTATATGTAATTCCCATGTGCCATTAAACCTTTGGCACCACACACAAGATCATATTTCAACCAAGCCCCTTATATGAAATGTGAACACCCAACACATATGCCCAACAATAAATCCAAAATAAAACTTTCAACAAAAACACCTTTTTATTGAAAACTATTTCCATCAAAACCATTTTAATACCAATCCATTTCAACTCCAAACCTTTCTAAAAAAAACCATTTTTATTGAGAACCATTTCTATTGAAAATAAATTTTTAATCAACAATTTAGCAATTCTAGTTAATCCACAATTTAAAAGCATCATTTTAAATTAAACCCCCTTTTGCACAACTATTCACCAAGATCACACAATTTCATAAAAATCATAAATCGTCACGAATGAATATTTTTCAAAGAATTTAAAAATAAATAAACAAATTTGAAACTAATACAATCAATACTATCCAGAGAATATGAGAGTAAATCCACCTACGTTGATGGTCTTGATGAAACTTTAACAAGAAACGAAGAACGCACAAGAAAGGGGGTTGATTATCCAAGAGAGACCTTAGATATTTTATCCTAGCAAGATCATGACTCAACATTGAAATATTTGGAATCCAAAAACGTATATCTACCCACTATAGGTTGAGATCTGAGAAAGAATAGAGATCAAAGAAGTAGATTTAAGTAGATCTAAGAAATCATGACAACACTGTAAAGAATGGTCACAAACCTCAAGAAACAGACTCGAAATCACCACGGGAAGGCTCCAGAATGGCTTAAACTCATATGGGAAGGGTTCTAAAGACTTATAGGTAGACTAATATCTATTTAGGGTCGTTTTGAAGTCAAAAAAAATAAATAGAGAAAAAACAAGCATTCTCTTAGAAAAAATGATCTAGATTTGACCTCTACACAAGATTTGATCACACGGTTTGTGCCAACCGTGTATGGATTGTGTGACCATAATTATTTTCCCAGCACTCCTTATAATACCCCCAAACATTCCTGTCCTCCACCTTTACCCTATTTATGGAAACACATTTTTTATGGAAACATCACCCTTTATGGAAACACCCGAATTTCTAGAAACATCTTTCATTATGGAAACCTCCTAATTTATGGAAACAACCTACATTATAGAAATATCGAAATTTATGGAAACCACCAACATTATGGAAATATCAAAATTTATAGAAATAACCTACATTATTTAAACACCCTAATATATGGAAAATCTCTATTTTAATACACACCAAATTAAAGAAAACGTGAAAAAATAAATTATGTACCAAAAACTGGGGGTACTACAATGCCTATGTCCTCCAGTCCCATGTCTATACACGTCTTGACTTGTTTTTGTACGTTGGGTTGTGACTGTATATTGTTGTCATGTCTGAGTACTTGGTTTTTCATGTTTACATCTGGTTTTTATAGTGTCCCATGATATGATTGTGTCCATGTACAATGAGTTTTTATCCTATGATCGCACGTTTTGTATGATCTATACATTTTTTGTGATTTTTTTGTTCCTCATAAACCCAAACATTAACATATAGGGTACAACACATTACATATTTTTCTAGACTACATTTCGTGTAGTCAAATAATTTATAAGAATTAAATCATGTTCTTCCCTGATTTTTTATACATTCCTTTATAATGACACTCTCCTTACAAATATTGACAATACATAACTTTTTGGAATACATAAACATTACATAAAAAAGAAACCCATAACCGTAGTTGGTATACTGCCTTTGGAAACATGGAAACATTAAAACTGAAACATATTTTAGCTACATCATCTCCCACTAGGTTCAACTTGACAAGAATCCTTATAAGAAATATCAAATATAATATATATAATCATAACCTGGGGGAAATGAAATATAAAATGGGTGAGCTCAAATGGTCAGTAAGGGTAAACAAGGAAGACATGTATAAATAAACATGATCATAAGGGTATGAGAATTTGATCATAAGATTATAAGATCATACCCTACATATCAATGTTCATGGAATTTTTTTGGTCATTCATAAGACATGAATCTTAATGAAATAAACAGTATAATAAATGAATGAAAAACATAGTAATAAGACATGGAATTGTAAAACCACATAGAGATATAACGACTTCCATAGTATCCAAGCCATCTCTACCAATACAATATTATTTAAAAAAGTCTTTTACTGAATTGAGTGAACCCCCATTCCATCATTGTATTACTTAACTGAGTAAACCCTCATTCTAGCCCTGTATTACTGAACTGAGTATAACCTTATTCCACCTATATATTTACAAAACCGAGTAAAACCCCATTCGAGGAATATATTACTGAACTGATTAAACCATCATTCCAACCATGTATTACTCAAGTGAGTAAACCTTATTTACATCCCTATATTATTTAACCGAGTAAACCCTTGTTCCACCCCTGTATATCTCCTGACATATAAATCATTACCCAATGCATTGGAGAGATATATTGGTCCCACCAGTCAAATAATGAAATCTTCCATACATGTGCAACAAGTTCATAAATAATCATATAATTTCCCATGAAATGAAATGGGTATCATAAACATGTTAACATATAATAACTTTTGGAATGATACTGGTTTCATAATAATTTCATCATAAAAATAAACCCTGAAAAGAAGTGGGTCTCAAAACAATAGAACCCAGGAAATAGAAACATGTTTCAAAAACATATTACCACTTATGGAGATATGGGTTACATAAAGATCATGTCATTAATCAAAACTTATTTTTAGAAAGGATATGAATTCAACCATTAGATAATTTCCTATAAATTCATGAGTAACATACATAAATTTCATCTTATATGGAAAATAAATTTGAAATATACTCTAAAACAATTTATTGAGGGATATATACTTCCTTTTTTTAAAAATAATATCAATACATAAAACCATTTGACAATTATTTTCATAGTAAATACCTAGAAAACATATAAATAATACATGACATTTTTTTGAAAACCTTTTCCCATGAAAAAATTTCAAATATAATTTAATATTTTTTAAAATCGGGTTTAACTGAAATTTATTGAAAAACTTTAAATAAATATTGAAAATGATTTATAGACCATTTCATAGAAAACAATTTGATAACATATAACTAAATCTTGAAAAAAAATTACAATCAAATTTTCATGAAAAATAAAATGAAATAGGGAAATGTTTTGAAACCAAATTATTTTAAAGAACTTTGAAAACATTTAAATAAGACATAAAAAAATGTTAAAAATATTTTTACATGAAAACTTATAAAATAAGATTAAAACAATTTTGAAAATAGTTAATTCAAAAACGATTTTTTTAACATTTTCTTAAATATTAAACATTTTAAAAATGAAAATAGAGATTCAAAGAAATGGAGGGTGTAAATCTATATATGTCCTATGAGGTCAAAAGAACAATCCTTTTTCATGGTAAAAAGTATAGAAAAGTTCCTTGTTTGGAAAGAGACAAAAAAACTACCTTGAAGATATTAGTAATATATAGAGTGTGTAAAATATTATTTTAGATATTATTGGGGAATGGTATAATAATCTTGGACAACCTGTTTAGAAAACTTATATTCCGATCGATGAGAGGTTATAGTCGGGTTTTCCTATAAACACATTCTTAGCTAAATTATATAAAAAAGTGTATTAAATGGTGTTAATACATGATTATATCATGAAATAAAATAGGTGGTGTAAAATATTGAATATTTTGGAGATATGTATCATATTATTTTATCAATGTAAGCATAAACATAAACAATCTCAATAAAACGATGAGATTGTTTCAAAAATCACTTCTAACTTAGTATCGTGGGATCATGATTTCCAAGTAACGAAAGGTAATTATATGAATCCTAAAATATCATAAAAATAATGATATTCATGTTATGGAATGATTAATGGAAATATATTCTCCCCAAAAAGAGGTTAGGTGAATAACAAAACATTAGTCTCAGAGATGGAAAATTGAGACAAAAACATTTCTAATAATTTGGTATTTTTTAAAACATATACCCCCTGAAACAAAGATAATAAAATTGGAATATTAATACCCTTAAATTTAATTAAAATATACCTTGAATCAATTCACGGGAAGTTTATACACCACACAAAAGGAAATAGTGGTATACATATCTTGTAGCTTATAGAAATTAAATGTGAGATGAAATCCCCTTACCTTGTGTATTGAATCTCTCAATACTCGAACAAGATTCATGTATAACAAATATAAATTTATTATTTAAATTTTATATAAAAATTTTATTATATCTATTAACATATATGGTTTTTTATAACCTTATATTTCCTACTTGTTAACAATCTTTTGTGAAGGTTTCACTTCGGGTAATTTTTATTTTGTTCCTCACATGAGTCTTAATTTGTTACATCATTTGTCATTAAACATATTTCATGATTATAGAATTAAAAAAATGATATAAAAATAAGTAATATCTATTATATTCATAATATAATTATTTATATTTTAAATAATAATTAAATGGAATACATCGTTCATGGAGAAGGTAATCCGTATGTATGAATGAACACCATTTCTTTTCGTTATTTTCGTGATGAAAGAAATTATGTAAATGCAATATGTATATATATAAATTTTTTTGGGTTTAAATATATATATATATCATTACTCTGGTAGAATTAATATATCATATATTCTCATTATCCCATCCTTAATACATTCTATGTGGTGTATGAATGAATCACATTGCATTGAGGGGGTGGTAGTCCACACTTCCTCAAACGAGATTATCATATTATCGCCAACTTGAAGGAAAAAAACATTGTGTTGAAAAAAGAATAAATAATAATAAATACATAATAAATTTAATATATTACACATCTAAATATGTTTTCCATCATAATGGCCACCTTGATTGGTCCTAAAGGATAAGTGAATAATAATAGTTTTGTGAGGTAGTAGTTCACCGTACACAGAAACAGTATGTTCATCATCCATTAGATGGAGGTGGGTTAACATGAAGGTCATAAAACATTCATAAAAACATCATAATATATGGAGGATAATTTTTTCATACAATATGGGAATAATATGTGTGGTGGGGTAGAGAAAGAAAATAATGGAAAAGATCATGATTGAAATTGTTGCCTCTAAATTGGGGTAACTCTTTTTGGTTCGTGCCAGGAGGCTTCGGTGAGAAGAATTCTTCCAAAAGGGAGGATCAAGGTATTAGGTAGTATTTATATAGGATACATTGGCATATCATGGATTAACATAAAATTTTTGAGAGGTTTGAAGATTGGGTAGAGGTCGTGGCCGTTTATAGGGAAAGAAAAGGACTTGCATGGAATTTTTTGAAACATATTAGGTGTCCACATGTTATTACCTAAAAAAAGTATTACCAAACCAACCAAACTAAATAATGGAAGGTTTATTTACGAACTAGGTACATAAAATGGGTTTTTGAAAAAAAAAATTAGGTTGTTCGGGCCCTTAATTTTATGGTTTAGTCCTTAATTAAGCTTAATTTGGGATAAATTATTGTGATTTATTTTATTCACTTTTAGTAATAATTTTGGTCAGAAAGTAAAATTGATTTAATTAAATAAAAATATTATACTAAAAAAATATTAAAGTTAATATTTTTAAATTAACATTATTGATGTGCCCAAATTATGGTTAGTGCTAATTCAGTAGACGAGACAAAATAATAGGGTTTTAATGTAGGAAAAATTTCAACAGACTGTTAAGATATAATATTCAGTTTCAAAATGAAATAGATTCAACTGAATTACATTTTATTAATATATTTTATACTTATTTAATGTGACCTGATAATATATTTATTATATAATTATTATATAACTAGAATAAAAGTATGTTTTTAACTAAAAAGCTTTTTTCACTATTCATCAAAAATGAAGTTTCTCAGAAAAAATGAAAACATTTACCATATGCTAACTTGGATGTATTGAATTGAAAATTGAAGTTTATTTTATCCAATTAAACTTCTCAATGTGTTTATAATTAATTTTATTATTAAAATATATTCATACAAAGAGACAATATTTTTAACACAAAGACTTTAACAAAAATATTATCTCTCATTATAAATATGTTCTATTTATATAATAAAAATATATTTAAATAGTAGTTATTACTATTAATATTAATATGTTTAATTTTATAGAATATAATTATCTTATTTAAATAAATAAATAGGTTTTTTTAGAAACTCAATGTTGTGTGTATTATACGCCAAGTCGGTGTTGCTTGTAGTGTAATCCAAGTTGGTATTGTGTGAACAACAAGACAAGTTGTTATTGTGTGTGAAAATAATGTTTAAATTAGTGTATATATATATATATCAAATTTAATTTGAAATGAAAAATACTTCATAGATAAATTATTCCGACAAAAATCATTCTCAAAATCTTGGGGTGTTACATTCTACCCCCCATGAAAAGAATTTCTAAAAAAAAAATTCTAGGATATAAGAGATTTAATACATGAATTTTTCATTAATATAAACCCAAACTGTAATAATTAATACAATAAAATCCCATAAAAATCTCAATTCGGAAACATAACGGTTACCCAAAGTAACATAAAATTGGGTTTCCACATAAGAGGACATAGGTTGGTTGAAAAGATTAGACAAGGATGAAAAATATAAATATTTATATGGAGTTTTTAGGTAATAAATCACAAAAATTGAATGATCATAGGAATTTTAAGGGATTCAATGTCATAAATCTGTGATGAATCCAAAATCCATTTGTTCAAACATAATTTAAGGTATTCAGATAACATTTTTTGGATCACTTTCAGAATGTTGCGTAATTTTTGATAAATTTATATATAATTTTTTTTCTTTGGATATGCATTGAATGTTTTTAATACATACAATAACATAGGTAATGAATGCATAGAAATAATCATTCATTAATAAATCACTAACATATTCCTTTAATAGATATTATTGCCCATAGACGAATAAAAATTCTAATTATTTGTCTCTTAAAAAACAACATGAATTAATATATTGAAATTACCACAAATAATTAATCATAAATATTTATTCATTGTAAATAAATATACCATAACCAGGACATCGCTTAGGCTAGTGGTAGGAATTAAACCATTATCATCCTTCGGTCAGGGATTCAAGACCGATGGACTTGTAGAACGTGATTGGTTGTCATCGAACATATAAGATGTCATTTTTTAAAACTGAACTACTGTAATATATAATATGGAAATCCTTGAAATAAGTATAATCACTGACTAGCTTTTTATCCAAGGTTTACAAAAAAAACTCAGAGCACAAATACATCTTCTGAAGATTAACTTAAACTTTTCATGAATGGTTAACCTTATAACTATTTCCAAAGGTGAAAATCCAAATATTTTGAAATAGAGTTACAAAAGTTTCCTAACATTGATTCTAATATACAACACAAAGTATCTCGTGGTTGTCTTGTTCTAATCTTGTGAATAACCTCATCATATATTCTATTGAAACATGGTAACAACCTGAATAACCATAAATCCATTTGAAAAAACATGAATGCTTACGCATTCCGATGTATATTGGATTTACTCATTAAATACAAAATTATTGTATGCCTCATCAATGATATCATAAAAAACCATTTAAAAATCCCTTAATTTGTTCCAAGGTAATCAATACTTCCCAATTTAATTTTTCATATCCTGCATATCTTTATCCATAGAACATTATCTAAACATATAGAACATAATAAGGGTTACATTACCTTATTCAAAATATCTCTTTATCATTAAATCCCTTCACCAGTCCAACATTGTAACACCCCAAGCTTCTACGGTACGCTTCTCTTTGAATAATGTGATAGCATGTGTTGTACGCAACATCGAGTTCTAACACACCACAACCAATCAAACTAGCCGTTATGAATAGTAATACCTACTTTTTGAAATTATATATATTTCATATTTCAAAATGGACTTCATTTTTGGTTTCAGAATATCGAAATTATCCTAAGATGAATTTTTGGTATTTTTCTGAGAACTTCTAATTTTTATGAATTGTGAAAAATACTTAAAAAAACATTTTTAATAAAAATAATTTATAGTGATAAAATATATTATTGAGTGGTTTAAAAGTATAATTAGAATATATTTTTACCATTTTATCGAATGGTGTTCATTAGAATTAATTTCACTTTGAAATTGGACATAAACAATTGTCAATCTTTTGATATATATTGTTTCTTAAAAACACGCTATTTGTTGTGAAAGAGGGAATTAATTATAAAAAACATTAATGGAACATATATGTTTGGAATTTTGAAAAATAGACATCATTTTTTAATTTGAAATATCAATTAGAGCTTATGAAAAAAATTTGGCATATTTCCAAAAAACTACAATTATTGATGAATAGTGAAACTACTAAGTGGTAGTTAAAAAACTGAATTTTTCATAAAACTTAATTTTACTACTTCTATGATTGGAATTTCGAAAATCCGAGAGACATGGTTAGTATCAAGAAGTAAAATGTGGTTCAATGAGATGAAAATAATTTTTGGTGAATAGTAACTTTTTACTTTTATTTACCACGGTTAAAACTAAATAGGGTAATTAAGGGTAAAAATGATATTAATATTACCCTAACACATGTCCTAATTCTATTGCACAAGTGTATATTGACCAAAAACAACCTTAGGAATAAAATATTATCATATAGGTCCACTTGTATTAGATTAGAACATTTATTATTATTTAATTCAAAGAAGAGTTAAAAGAGTTAAAATCAATGTTTATTTACTAAAAAATTTTTAATATACGGTTATACATAAGATAAATTCGATTGTGGATATTCATTAAAAATCTAATAATATTTCCTACATAATGATATTTTATTTATAATTTTTAGACATTAGATAATTTAATTTATTTATGACACAATGATGATGCAGTAATTACCATAATAGTAAAAAATTAGAATAATTGATATTATAAATACCCAAATAAATACAATTTGAGACTTTTTATGAATTAAACTAATTTTATAGGATAATATGACATATTAGGATTTATTTAATTGTATTTTTGCGAAGTAATAATTCTGTTATGAGTTTAACAAAAATCAACTATTGAATAGTGTCAAAATTGACATAAAAGAGATTTTTAAAACAAATATTATATTATTAATTGATATTAAATTCTTAAAAATCTAAGGTTCGGCCAAGAGACTTATATCATGATAGGTGTATAATTAATGTACCACTTGGGGGTTTCTTGGATGTATATAGTAAGTTTATTAACTATATAATATAAAAATACAAAGTGACATGGTAAATGTCAAACTAATTAACGAAGAGTTAAAAATAATAGATAAGGTTAATATAGTAAGCCAAACGTATCTAAATTATATTGGTTGAATGGTTTTAGACCTATCCCCACCTTAACCTTTTAATAATCAACTTTGGAGCCATTAGAAACCGAATATGAAATTATTATAAATTAATATATCTAGCTTTTCCAAAGGTGCCCCTCACCCCTCTTATAAAAGAGCACTCCTCCTTCTCATTTTTCACACCTTCAAGCCTTTTGGTTCGACCAACCCCTGCCCAAATACTCTCTAAACTTTCCTCACTACAACCTAGAGGCCTTAGTTTGATCCCAAAGCCAACCTAAGGATCCCTTTTGATCAAATCAAAAAGAAGAACCCGAAGAAGAGGTAATGATTTCACCACCCTTTTCCAAGATCCTTTCTTCTTCCACTTCTTCTTCCTTTGTTTTTACCATTCTAAAATAATAATTTCAGTATCATATATATACTGTGATGTTATTATAAATATGGTACAACGATATTCTATATTATATCCATCCATTGAATAACATCTCACCATACGTGCGTATGTACGGCTTACCGTCTCCACGTTTTGGTGTAATTGTTATTCAATAAATTTTTATTTGGATGGGTATAATAATGATGTGTAATTCATGTAAATAATAAATTTAACATGATAATGATTCTGTATACATGATATAACATCCAATTATATATTATTTTAATATCAAAAGAATGATATTGTTGCTCGTGCGTACGTACTGACTACCGTCTCCACGAACGCGATGAGATTCATTCTCTATTGTACCAATTCAAGTATAATTCTATTTTTATGATTAAAAATAATATTTAAGGACTTGATATCATTTTGGATAAAAATAATATACATCCCATTAATAAAAAATATGGCTCACATAATAAAGAATATAAAGTAAAATGAACCCGTTAACACCCGAAATGACGATAATTCTAAGATATTATTAACAAATCAATGTTAAAAGATCATATATGATATCATATTAATGCATATTATTCTTGTATAATTAAATAACAATTATTTCACCATTATACATGAGTTTAACCTACCTTCGACCAAGGAATAATTACAAAGTAAGGGGTTTTTTGTCTCACTTTTTATTCCGTGAGAATTCCATTGTTCACCAATTATTTATTGCATGTGGTGTGTGTACTTCCCATGATTGTATTCATTGTGTAATATACATTAATTTATGGGTATTTAAATCATCAATTTATGATCCTTCTTTCATGGGTGTATTTTTCTTAAGTTACCTAATCGATAAGGGAATTTGAAATTTCAATTTCCACTCATTTGGCTTTACGCATATTTCATTGATTATATTACTCCAAGATTATGTGTGGAATCACTATTAATTTGATTATGTCATAATTTCCACTCCCCTTCCTGTGGATATACTATTTATACACATAATCACTCCATTGATAATTTCTCAAGTCATCGATATGAATTTGATAAGAGTAATTTTAACTCACTCTCCATTTGTTGAGTTAAACGTCCAATTCATTGGTGTTGTTTTTATAAGATTATGTGTGAATATCCTTTGATTGATTTACACTGAATATCCAAACATATTTAGTGTATTTATATTTCTCACACATAACTATGTCATTGATTTATACTTAACCTAAGGATACAGCCTTTATGAGAGATTTCATCTCAATTTACATTCCATTGAGACTTCTTTGTTGATATACACCAAATCAATTTTATGTGGTGTATATAATGTACTTTTAAATAGTATATCATGATTCCCTTTATTATCATGATATTAAAATGTTTTAATTACCACAATTATTTTTTATTCAAGTGTTTCTCTTTTGGTTAAATCTCTAACTAAAATACCATTTTTAAATGTTTTAAAGACTTATTCATCAAAATCGTGATCATTAATGTCCATGTTTTAAAAATGGTTTTAAGGATTTATTTATATGGACATTAAAGTTTTAAAATTAAAACTCCTCTAAAAATGTTTCAAAGTGGTATGGGACACTTTGATTCAAAAATCTATTTTTAAATGGCTTCTTGACAAATAGTGTGACTTTTAAATGATTTCAAGAAAAAAGGGGGATATTTCTCTCAAATAGTTTTGAGGATTATTTTCATCTATGTCAACATCCTTCATTAATCTTGATTGAGGTTAATGTGATACAATAAAATCTACCATATTGTATCGAATGAGTTATGTTTGACTGTGGATGTGCTATTTGTATACCATTCATGGTTTGTGTTTAATGTATTGACATTTCGTATGCTAGTTTTAATAAGAATGATTATGTTATGTTTAAACCTGTTCATATGAGGAATGCATTGGACTTAATAAGTGACGGGTAGAGCCTGTTATAGCTCCTCAATGCATCGGTAGGTCTAATGATACAAATTAGTGTCTTGGCACAAGGCCTTGGCAAAATCTTATTTGTAGTCTTGGAACAAGGCCTTGGCTATGTGGTTATGATAGTCTGGATTATTTATTCCATCATTATGAAAGTGGTTATTTATATTGCATGTGATCATTCGACTAGTAGAATATCCATGTGAGTAAGTAAATTGCATTATTTTATTTTATCTTTTCCATTTTATGCTGAAGTTCAAGTTTAAAAAGGCTTTTGTTTTAGTTATAAACTGCCTTAAGTGTTTATGCTTATCTATAAAAGCTTATGCTATAATGTTATCCTTACTGAGCATATGAGCTCACCCCTTTCAATGTTTTTTTTTCAGGATTATGAAGAAATAATTTATGAATGACCCGCTGGGATAGTATGAGGGGATATGAAGACAAGATGTTTTTTTATGATGTAATGTAAAACATTATGATTGTATCTTGTGTTTCCAAGGCTACTAAACTAATCGGTCTTTCGAGACTTGATCTTTCTTGTGATCATGCCAATGTTATGTAATAATGCACCGACTCTGGGTAAATGGGGTCGGGGTGTTACAGTTGGTATCATAGGAAGTTTAGTACAAACCTTGGAAGCTAGATTTAGATAAACTCTGATTAGAGCACGTAGACCTAAGATGAACTTTGAGGATTGGTATAGAAGAACTTCATAGAATTTTGGTATTATAGAGATTTTGTGAGTTTTCTGAGCAATACATCCCTCTCTGGATACGAGCAGGTAGAGGCGGCTCTGGCACAGATGTTTCTAGGGGTAAATCCTGAAAACACCGCTTTGAGCTAGACTCGAACGGGAATTGGTGCACAACAACGGGCCTTGCTGCACTCTTGGTTACGACACACCCGAGGGGTATTCTTAGGATAATTTACATTTTCTTTACAAACCGATTTGAAGTATTATATATATAAGATGAGAGTAAATGACCTTGGTTAATCCTAATTTGTTTCAAATTGAGAATATGGTGACATGTTAATCTCTAAATGATTTTATGACTACTTTTACTCACACAATGATTTCTGGTTTAAGTCAATGGCTAGATTCCAAGGAATTCACAGTGACTTTGAGAATGATGTACAAGGTGGGAATGGTGATGGCAATGAGCAACAAAATGGAGTGTTGATATGCGTAAAAGATATCGTCTTTATTCCAAATCAATTTTCCAAAAATATGATCAACAATATATATATTAACCAATTCCCGGACTCAAAAAAGAAGACAAAAGTGATGAATGATAAGAGATCCAGCAGTGGAGACCACAGAGAATGGAATCCTCAATTTCCATCATGTAGGAAATGTGGAAGGAGACACCCAGGAATGTGTCTCAATGGGACAACGAAATTCTTTACATTAGGGAAGGAAGGACATAAAGTGAAGAATTGCCGAAGAAAAATGAAGAGTAATATGGAAGAAGATAAAAATGCTCCTAAGAGTCCATTTACAGTCATTTTCCATAAATGTAGGGGACCTGGCCATTACCCGAGTGAATGCCCTATTCTATAGGATATTTTCTTGGTCAAAGAAGAAGCTATGTGGAATTAAATGGTTAGAGAAATGTTTAAAATGTATTAGTGCTCATTGTTTATGGGTTTACTTTGGAATAATTTTATCTTGTATTTGTAACCCCACAGTTTTCCATGTGATAATGATATTTGAGGAAGAATTATCTCTTCTCTTGTGGATATAGTTATAAATAATCATTTGGATTTATATGATCGTTGGGTTTGAGAAAATTATAAGTTAGTATAATTTGGGATGAAAATGCGAGGTATGAGATAAGATTTGCGGTTAAATTATGTTATGGATATTTTGAAGAATTTATTTCATTTTGGTAATATTATAAAATATAGTTTTTGAAAAAGGACAACATGCAGACCATGTGACAACCCGTCGCATCGGACAAAGTAGTGGGAATCGAACCCATAACCAAAGTGCGATTAGGATTTGTCGCCTACCACTGGACTACGTGAAGTCCCTGGATAGTGTAACTAATTATTTTTAGTTAAATGATTTTATCGATCAATAATAAGTTGATTTGGGTTGTTATGTGTTATTAAATTAATACCCTTGGTATAGGAAAATGATTTGGTGATTAAGTGATAGATGTTATTTTGGAAGTTGTTCTCTTTGTTGTGAACACTATATGCCCAAGGAAAATAGAATAGTATGGGATTTCATTTGAAGAGTAATGGTGGATTTTTATCTATGTTTTTATTGTGTATTTATAGTGATTTGGGTTATTTATGGAAATGATTAGGTTAATTACTTTTAAGTATGTGACTTTAAGAGTAATTAATGTCATTTGGAGATACAATTTAACGTGGAATACTACATTATTATAAGTTTTGGGTTTCAATATTATTTTGGATTATATTAATGGATTTTAAGGACAATTGATTATTGAATGGTATTTATATAACTTTGGGGTATTGATGGTTTAATTTTAGAAATTAAGATTATTGTTTTTTTTCTCTAATGGAATATCCATTTGGGGGGTCATCAGATATTATACTAATGATTTTGGTTTTGATTAATCTCTAAAGACAAGGTAAATATATAGTTTATCCTACATGGATCATGTATTTATATAGAAGTTTATTCTAGCTCTTTCATTGTGACCATGTCTTCTTGAATACTCACTGTTAAAAAAACGAGTTAGTGGTAAAATGTTATTAAATAATGAAACTCTACTTAAAAAAGTAAGTATATCTCTTTATCTTCTTATTCAATATCATAAATGAATTCCTCATCCTTATGTAATGTAACATAAAACAAAAAATGTTGTCCGTTTACTTTTCCTACTGGGAGACTAAGGACCGTTTGTCCCAGCACAAGTTTGTGATTTTCTTATTGTTAGCTTTATAATGATCATGATTTCTATCCCTCTCCATCATAACTTGACACTTAGTTTATCATCCATATCCATGTTTTCCTACATGGAATCCGAGTATGGGTTATCTTGGTTGACCTTTATACCTCTCTTTCGTTCTTTTAAAGTGATAGTTTTATTTACCCTTTTTCCGATGTGGGACTTTCCATTATATTCCCAAGAACAATTTTAAAAATTACCAGGACACAATTTGTTGAAGGATGGGAGAATGTAACACCCCAATCTTCTACGGTACACTTCTCTTTGAATAATGTGATAGCATGTGTTGTACGCAACATCGAGTTCTAACACACCACAACCAATCAAACTAGCCTTTATGAATAGTAATACATAATTTTTGAAATTATATATATTTTATATTTCAAAATGGACTTCATTTTTGGTTTCGTAATATCAAAATTATCCTAAGATGAATATTTGGTATTTTTCTGAGAACTTCCAATTTTTATGAATAGTGAAAAATACTTAAAAACAACTTTTTTAATAAAAATAACTTATAGTGATAAATTATATTATTGAGTGGTTTCAAAGTATAATTATAATATATTTTTACCACTTTATCCAATGGTGTTCATTAGAATTAATTTCACTTTGAAATTGGATATAAACAATTGTCAATCTTTTGATATATATTGTTTCGTAAAAACACGCTATTTGTTGTGACAGCGGGAATTAATTATAAAATCAATTAATGCAACATATATGTTTGGAATTTCATAAAATAGACATCATTTTTGAATTTGGAATATCAATTATAGCTTAGGGGAAAATTTTGGCATATTTCTGAAAAACATCAATTTTTGATGAATAGTGAAACTACTATGTGGTAGTTAAAAAACTGAATTTTTCATAAAACTTATTTTTACCGCTTCTGTGATTGGAATTTAAAAAATCTAAGAGACACGGTTAATATAATGAAGTAAAATTTAGTTCAATGAGATAAAAATAATTTTTGGTGAATAGAAAATTTTAACTTTTATTTACCACGGTTAAAAGTAAATAGGGTAATTAAGGATAAACATGATATTAATATCACCCTAACACATGTCCTAATTATATTGGACAAGTGTTTCTCGACCAAAAACAACCTTAAGAATAAAATATTATCATTTAGGTCCACTTGGATTAGATTAGGACATTTATTATTATTTAATTCAAAGAAGAGTTAAAAGAGTTAAAATCAATGTTTATTTACTAAAACATTTTTAATATATTGTTATACATAATATAAATTCTATTGTAAATATTAAATAGAAATCTAATAATATTTCCTACATAATGATATTTTATTTATAATTTTTATACATTAAATAATTTAATTTATTTATGACACAATGATGATGAAGTAATTACCATAATAGTGAACAATTAGAATAATTAATATTATAAATACCCAAATAAAAATAATTTGAGACTTTTTATGAATTAAACTAATTTTATAGAATAATATGGCATATTAGGATTGATTTAATTGAATTTTTCCGAAGTAATAATTCTGTTATGAGTTTCACAAAAATCAACTATTGAATAGTGTCAAAATTGACATAAAAGAGTTTTTTAAAACAAATATTATATTATTAATTGATATTAAATTCTTAAAAATCTAAGGTTCGTCCAAGAGACTTATATCATTATATGTGTATCATTAATGGACCACTTGGGGGGTTTCTTGGATGTATATAGTATTTTTATTTACTATATATTATAAAAATAAAAAGTGACATGGTAAATGTCAAACTAATTAACTAAGAGTTAAAAATAAAAGATAAGGATAATATAGTAACCCAAAAATGTCTAAATTATATTGGTTGAATGTTTTTAGACCTAACCCTACCTTAAACTTTGAATAATCAACTTTGGAGCCATTATAATCCGAATATGAATTTATTATAAATTAATATTTCTAGCTTTTCCAAAGGTGCCCATCACCCCTCTTATAAAAGAGAACTCCTCCTTCTAATTTCTTCACACCTTAAAAGCATTTTGGTTCGGCCAAACCCCGCCCAAATACTCTCTCAACTTCTCTCACTACAACCTAGAGGCCTTAGTTTGATTAGAAAACCAACCTAAGGATCCCTTTTGATCAAATCAAAAGGAAGAACCCGAAGAAGAGGTAATGATTTCACCACCCTTTTCCAAGTTCCTTTCTTCTTCCACATCTTCTTCCTTTGTTGTTACCATTATAAAATAATAACTCAAGTATCATATATATACTGTGATTATATTATAAATATGGTACAACCATATTCAGTATTCTATCCATCCTTTGAATAACATCTCACCATACGTGCGTACGTACGGCTTACCGTCTCCACGTCGTGGTATAATTGTTATTCAATAAATTATTATTTGGATGGGTATAATAATGATGTGTAATTCATTTAAATAATAAATTTTACATGATAATTATTCTGTATATATGATATAACATCCAATTATATATTATTTTAATATCAAAAGAATGATATTGCCGCTCGTGCATACGTACGGACTACCGTCTCCACGAACGCAATGAGATTCATTCTCCATCATATCTATTCAAGTATAATTATCATTTTATGATTAAAAATAATATTTAAGGACTTGATATAATTCTGGATATAAATAATATACATCCCATTAATAACAAATATGGCTCACATAATAAAGAATACAAAGTAAAATGAACCCGTTAACACTAGAAATGACGATAATTCTAAGATATTATTAACAAATCAATGTTAAAAGATCATATATGATATCATATTAATGCATATGATTCTTGTATAATTAAATAACAATTATTTCACCATTATACAGGAGGTTAACCTACCTTCGACCAAGGAAAAAGTACAAAGTAAGGGGTTTCTTATCTCATTTTTAATTCCGTGAGAATTCCATTGTTCACCACTTATTTATTGCATGTGGTGTGTGTAATACCCATGATTGTATTCATTGTGTAATATAATTTAATTTATGGGTATTTACATCATCAATTTAAAATCCTTCTTTCATGGGTGTATTTTTCTTAAGTTACCTAATCAATAAGGGAATTTGAAATTTCAATTTCCACTCATTTGGCTTTACACATATTTCATTGATTATATTACTCCAAGATTATGTCTGAAATCCCTATTAATTTGATTATGTCATAATTTCCACTCCCCTTCCTGTGGATATACTATTGATACACATAATCACTCCATTGATAATTTCTCAAGTCATCGATATGAATTTGATAAGATTAATTTTAACTCACTTTCCATTTGTTGAGTTAAATATCCAATTCAATGGTGTTTTTTATAAGATTATGTGTGAATATCCTTTGATTGATTTACATTGAATATCATATCATATTTAGTGTATTTATATTTTTCACACATAACTATGTCGTTGATTTATCCTTAACTTAAGGATACGTCATTTATGAGAGATTTTATCTCAATTTACAATCCATTGAGACTTCTTTGTTGTTATACACCGAATCAGTTTTATGTGGTGTATATAATGTACTTTGACATAGTATATCATGAATCCCTTTATTCTCATGATATTACAATGTTTCGATTATCTCAATTATTTTTATTCAAGTGTCTCTCTTTTGGTTAGAATCTCTAACTAAAATACCATTTTTAAATGTTTTAAAGACTTATTCATCTAAATCTTGCTCCTTAATGTCCATGTTTTAAAAATGGTTTTAAGGATTTATTTATATGGACACTAAATTTTTAAAATTAAAACTCCTCTTAAAAAGTTTCAAAGTGGTATGGGACACTTTGATTCAAAAATCTATATTTAATTGGCTTCTTGACAAATAGTGTGACTTTTAAATTATTTCAAGAAAAGGGTGATATTTCTCTCAAATAGTTTTGATAATTATTTTCATCTATGTCAACATCCTTCATTATTCTTTATTAACGTTAATGTGATACAATACAATCTTCCATATTGTATCGAATGAGTTATGTTTGACTGTGGATGTGCTATTTTTATACCATTCATGGTTTGTGGTTAATGTATTGACATTTCGTATGCTAGTTTTAATACGAATTATTATGGTATGTTTAAACCTGTTCATATGAGGAATGCATTGGACTTAATAAGTGACGGGTGGAGCCCGCTATAGCTCCTCGATGCATCGGTAGGTCTCATGAGACAAACTAGTGTCTTGGCACAAGGCCTTGGAAAAATCTTATTTGTAGTCTTGGCACGAGGCCTTGGCTATGTGGTTATGATAGTCTCGCATTATGCATTACATCATTATGAAAGTGGTTATTGATATTGCATGTGATCATTCGGCTAGTAGAATATCCATGTGAGTAAGTAAATGGCATTATTTTATTTTATCTTCTCAATTTTATGCTGAATTTCAAGTTTAAAAAGGATTTTGTTTTAGTTATAAACTACCTTAAGTGTTTATGATTATCTATAAAATCTTCCGCTATAATGTTATCCTTACTGAGCATCCGAGCTCACCCCTTTCAATGTTTTTTTTCCAGTATTATGAAGAAATAATTTATGAATGACCTGATGGGATAGTATGAGGGGATATGAAGACAAGATGTTTTTTATGATGTAATGTAAAACTTTATGATTGTATCTAGTGTTTCCAAGGACACTAAACTAATCGGTCTTTCGAAACTTGATCTTTCTTGGGATCACGCCAATGTTATGTAATAATGCACCGACTCTGGGTAACTGGGGTCAGGGCGTTACAAACCTAAACATGTAAATACTATGTGAAAAAAACATAAGTAGAAAAATAATTATTTATTTCATCATTAATGGAATTTGAATCCAAATACATAAATAATTTTATTACATTGTCCTTAATCCATTATCAATAATACCTCATTCCAATCACATTTATCCATATCCATGTCATCATCCACAATATAATGATTACTCAGACCACCTTGTTTATTCTCTTCAGGAAAATTAATCTTGAGACATTAGTTTTCATAATGACCATTTTCTATACATTTTAAACACTTTACATTTGATGAAGACTTAGGGATTCAAAAATTCTCTTCTATTTTGATAATCAAAAAATTTATTTTTTCTTTTTAGTCACTTACTTTGTATCATTATTTTTCAGAATATAAAAACCTTCTTGTTCTTTAATACATTTACATAGGTGATTATTTAAACATTATGGTCACAAATGAAAGAAAATCATATTTCCTCCATGGTCTCAATTACTCTAACTCTCTATGAAGTCCTTCTTCCCCTTTCTTAGAGAGACAAAGAGTTGGTTATAGTAAACATTATTAACCTTATTTTGTAAATACTGATTAGGCGTGATCACGTCATCTTTCTATCAAGTGATAATCTCAATTGACTGCTCATTATAAAATCCCCCACCACATTCAATAATAATCTAGTTCATTCTAGTTAATTCCATTTACTATAGTTATAAGCATAGTGTGAGCATTACTTATCATTGCATAAACCCACATTTTCATGAAAAGAATTACTTATATGAAGTCTAAATAATGACACCTTCCAAAATCTATGAAATTGTGGTTTTATCCTCAGTTATTCATGTCTAACTGCTATCTAAATGTTTTTTATGGTTTGTGAAGTGTTGTTTAATTCTCAAAGAATATCCCCTGGGAGTGTCAAAGTAGGTGTAAACCAAGCCATGTTTTCAAGTTCTAGTGTATCCTAAGTGAAGCCCGGAACATCATTTATGAGTTTCGACCCACAAGGTACATCTATTCCATATCCACATCAACTTGTAGTGTCCAGATAGGGATGTATTTCTCGAAACCCACTCAATTTATCCTTTACCAAAATTCAAGGACATATTCCTATATGTCAACTCACCATTATACCTATCCTTAGTTAAATTCCTAGACATATATTTGGAAATAAACCTAGGGATCTCACTATAGTTTTGTAATACTATTTTCAAAAGGTTATATATACATTTTCTCTAATAAAAACTATAGATACCCTCTCTTTACAAACATATACATACCATAAGTTTTGCAGAGATCTTAAAAATTAAATAAAAAGACACCCAATGAATTTAGTTGGTATAGTGACTTTAGAAACATGGAAACAAAAACACTGGTACACATGTGTGCTACATATTCTCCCACTCGATTATCCCTCAGAAGAACCTTTCTTAGACATGTCAAATTTATTATATATCATCATAACCTAGGAAAAAAGTAGAATAAAAAGGTTGAGATCAAATCATCGATATATACTAAAGAGTAGAAAATGGTACAAATACATGAGAATATATTATCATAAAAATATTAAAATTCGTGGTTTGTAATGTAAAATAAATGTATTTGCACCTTGAAAGGGTGTTAAGGTTCATAACAAAATATGAGTCACAATGAAAGAAAAATTGAGACAAAAACATTTTACCAATTTGGTAAATTTTAAATCATAAACCCCCTGAAAGAAGAATAATACAATGGGAATGTAAATATTATTCAATTTAATTACAATATACATAGAATTAAATCATGGGAATCACTTACATTACACAAATGGAAAGAGTGGTGAACATAGTTTATATCTCACAAAAATTAAAATTGAGATGAAATCCCCTTACACTGTGTATTGACTCTCTCCATACTCGTAAATGAATTTTATATAATAAATAAATTTTTATAATAAATATTTTACATAAGAATATATTTATATCTATTACAATATATGGTTTTATTATATCCTTATATTACCCTTTTTTTAATGTTCTTATGTAATGGATTGACATCAGGTAATATTCACTTTGTTCTTCACATGTTCCTTAATTTATTAGGTCTTTGGTCCTTATATTTACATCATGATTCTAGAATTTAGAAAATGATATAAATATAATATATATCTAGAATATTCATATTATAATTATTTATATCATATATAATAATGAAATTCAAAACACCGTTCTTGGAGACGGTAAGCCGTACAACCACATGAACCATGGTTATTTTTTTATTTTCGTATAAAAATAAATTATGTAAATGAAATATATATATATATATATATATTTATATCATTATAATAGAATCATGAATGTGTCATATGTATCATATATTTTTATTAAAGTCATCCTTAATATGTTCTATGTGGTGGGTGAATGAATCACGTCACATTGAAGGGGCGGTAGTCCACACTTCTTCAAACAAGATTATCGTATTAACACCAAATGGATGGTAAAATAATGTGTGTTGTAAAATTAATAAATAAGTATAAATAAGTAATAAATATAATATATTACATATATTAATATATTTTTCATTCATAATATCCACCATGATTTGTGGAAACAGAGAAATGAACAATCATCATTTTGTGAGGTAATAGTTCGCTGTACACAGAAAATGTATGTTTAAGAAACATTATATGGATGAGTGTGTATGTGTATGTAGTATCATCTACATGAAAACATCTTAGTATATGTATTATACTGGTTTTTACATTCAAGAAGCTAACAAATAGAGTCTATGGGTTTAGAAGTAAAATAAGGGAAATGAGCTTAAGGGAAGATGTTACCTTTAAATCATGTAACTCCTTTTATTTTGTGCCAAAAGGCTTCTTTGAGAATATTTCTTCCCAAAGAGAGGATTCAAGGAAAAAGGGATGATTTTTGAGAGTCTACTTGGGAATATCATAGTTGAAAAAAAGGGATTCTTGGTGTGAGGAATGGGTAGAGGTGGTGTCCTTTTATATGAATGGAAAAGTACGCAAATGGAATTTTTAAAAATAAATTGCATGTGCACATTTTCTTACCTAAAACAAATATTAACGAACCAAATACAATTAATAATTAAAGGTTTATGAATGATCTATGGATATCCAATTGGTGTTGGACACGGTTCTAGGTCGTTTGGGCCCTTAATTTTATGGTTTAGTCCCTAATCAATCTTAATTTTCCCTTAACTACAGTGATTAATTTTAATTACTTCTACTAATAATTTTGGTCAAAAATTTACATGGCCTTATTAGAAATTAAATAATATACTTAAGATAATTTTTTATGTTTTATTTTTTAAATTCACTTCATATAGGTGTCAAAATTATGATTAGTGCTAATCCTGTAGACAGAATGAAATAACGAGGTTTTAATGTTAGCAAATGTTAAATATTTTGTTTAGATTTTATATTCAGTTTCAAAGTGAAATGGATTATAATGAATTAAATTGTATAAATATATTTAATAATTATCTAATGTGGCCTTAAAACATATTTATAATATAATTTATCAATAAATAATTAATTATTCAAGAAGGTAGTTTTAAACTACAAAACTGTAAATTTTATTATTCATCGAAAAATAAAGCTTCTTAGAAAAATCTAAAAAATTCATATTTTCCTAATTTCGACATTATGAATTCAAAAATGATATTTATTTTATCAAATTAAATTTCTACATGTCTAAAAATTACTTTTTTTATTAAAATCATTTTATTCAAAAAAATAATATTTTTAACATAAAAGGACTTTACAAAAAATATTATATTTAATTATTAATATGTTTTTATTTTAATTAAACAAAAATATTTGAAAATTAGTTATTACAAATAATTTTACTATGTTTAATTTTTATCTTATTATTATCTTATTTAAATAAATAAAAATATTGTTTTTGTAGAAACTTATTGTTTCCTGCATCGTACGCCAAGTTGGTTTTTCTTATAGTGCAAGCCAAGTTGGTATTGCATGTAGCAAAATCCAAGTTGGTATTTCACATGAAAGGAATGTATAACATAGTGCATTTATATATATATAGTAAACTATTTCAAGTGTCAGGTGAAAAGAAAAATATTTACATGAGAAATTAATTCTAAAAAATAATTCTCAAAACTCAAGGTGTTACAATCTTCAATAATGAAAATCCTACCATTGGACCACCTGAAATAGAAGGTAAATAACTCCCAACGATCAATTATTAGAATCATGTGGTAAGAAATCAGAATCTGGTTTCCCTCATGGCAGTACTTTAATCTTCCACCATTTTACGAGGTCCCAAAACACAAAGACACTATCATAAAACCATGACACCTTCGTTATCCATCCCTAAATCAATAGTCCTTTTATTTTTCATGAAAAAATTTCAAATTTGGGGGATCAGTCATGCTTCAACCCACCATAGAAATTTCGAACCCTGACCCCATGGGGAAATGGTGAAGAATCAAAAGAATAATTGGGGAAACTAAGAACAACAGTAATGAGAATAGTTTTCAAATGTGATTCCAATGAAAAATAATATTTTATAGGATTCGGGATGATATCACTACACAAAAATGATAACTTGATTAAAAAATTCAATTTATAAACTTGTATCATGGGTAGGGTATGTAATCGTGGATCAATAAAACTAGATATGTAAATCCATGATCATTAATAAAATTTTGTCAAACCATATATAATGGTTTTTATCATGATTGTAATTGACCAATTTTGAAGAGGGAGTTCTCTAGTTAGGAATAATGTATGATATGTTCACTTCATGGAAATCAATTCTCCTCTATTTGAATATTGATCCACACCATTGGTTTTTGAAACACTAATAATGAACTCTATAATACTCTAATTTACATAAGGTTTTCTCTCTAAACCTATAGAAGCATCATAATGATATATTTATAGATAATTAGGCTAGGACAAGTCATTTATATAAAATAAATTTTTTATTTACATTTTATATTAAACACAAATTCCAAGGGTTACCTCCCTCGAAATGACCATTGTCTAACTACCCTAGATCACAACTATAGTAAACCACACATTATGGATTCTAATATTGTCTCTGATATACCATATGAGATCTCCAATAATGGGAAAAACATTTAAACTAAAATTATAATAAAACATGCACTAAAATATAATTAATATATTTAATATAATAATAAGGGGGTCACATGACACCCAAACACTACACTAAAAATTTAGGATAAATTCATATACATAAAATTAAACATATAATGGATTAATCCAATAAAACTATATTCATTACAAATTAATTTTGGGTAAGAGTGGTATTAGAGAATGGATGCAATGAATCTACTTTAATTTGTGAAAAAGATGGGCTTTTTATGAAATCTAATATTATATAATGGGTAGGAGAGAAATTACATGGGTGTTAAGTGGGTTATGTAAGGAAGGTGATTTATATTGAGAAATGGTTTATGATAAATCAGTATATTAATCTTCTATCAAATAATACTTTTTAGAAGGTGTAAGTTTCCGTTTCTTTTATAAAAATTGAAGATACCTCATTTTCACATAGTTATAATTGTTAATACCTATTAAAATTTAATCATGTAAATTATATGACTACTAAAAATATAATATGAAACTTTATATAGAATTTTTCTTTTATGAATAAAAACATAGATCCACTCTACAAATTTAAATTTCTAATTAGGAGAAAATTCACATGTAAAATAAAAACATAATGTGTAGGAAAAACAGTTTTTATAAAAAGATGTGGGTTTGAATATTAGGTGTTAATAATTTTATAATACATTCATTACCAATTAAATAGGTATAATTTTTTATATATATCTAAACATCCAATTATTGGATTAATTGTAAATATATTGAATATTTTGAAAAATATAATTCTTTGAGAAATAACTATTTTACTGTGGTTAGTAATATTTACCTTAGAAACATAATTTTATGCTTAAGAATAAATTTACCACATTTCATAATTTTATCATGAAAACCTTTTTCGTTTATATTATTCTTATTCATGGAAGAAAATAAATTTAGTATAAAAATGTATAATGTAGCTAACATTTCTAAAAAATATTAGTTAAGATTCAAACTATAAAATATAACTATGTAAACTATATTAAATATTTTAAATTTTATATTATTAATTATAGTGTATATATTTATTCCATAAATTATTCTCATAAAAATCTATTTCATGGTTATTTATTAATAATATCTTAAAAGACACAATATACAAATATTTCAATATTTACTTAAAACCAATTTTTATCAAGAAAAATCTCAAAAAATCTTGTAATGAAAAATTTTCAATATAAATCCATATTTATATGTTGTTTTATGAAATTATGATTTAAAATATTAATATTTTTTATTCACGGAAAAACTATATATAATAACAATATTATTTTTTTGGAAGAAATATGTTTTTTATCTTTATGTGTTCCAAATATGAGTTCTTATTAATATATAATTTAAAAAATTCTAATATATTTGTTGATATAATAATATATTATATTTCATAACAAATAATTTATTTATTTGGATAAAATATGCAATACTATGAAATTATATTAGAAAGAATAAATTATTTTAATATTCAATCTCATTAAATCATTATCTTAAAATTTTTAAAAAAATTAAATTTAGACACATTAATTTACTATAAGTTTTTAATATTTTTTGACTTTACTTAACAATATTCACTTAATATTACTTAGCATATTTAGTGTTATATTTCATTTTAATCATTTTATTTAATATATTTTTTAATTAAGGAGAATATAAGATGAAATCTTAGGTCATTAAATTCTCCCCATATAGTGAATTATGTGTTCACATTTTTAGATTTCATATACCGATGGAAATATATTTGGGTATATAATATATATGAATGGCCAAAATATTAATTTCAGGTGATAGGAAAAGATACAAATATATGGAACATATAATTTTCCTAAATATAATTTTCCCTAATATAGAGTATTTTCATAACTATTTTAGACAGGATTCTACCATTAATTTTTATTAAGAATCAAAATATATAATTTATTTATAAATAGTTATAATTATCATCAATATTTAATTGAATTTCATATGTTAATATAAACATTGTTTTCCTTGATTAATATATTTCCCCCTATGTGGAGAGAACCAATCCTATACTAAAGCCACAATAAATTTTTTTAAATGGAAATATAATAAAATTTACACATTGAGTATTCCAATAAAATTCAACCTAGAGTATATTAATTATACCAAAATAATGGTTATTTTACAATAAAGTCATCTATGTTGTGAGATAATGATTTTAGAAAACATCTTTAATAAACTAGACTTTCATATAATAATTTTAATATGATATTTACAACTCCATATTGAAGTGTATATAAACATTATATATCAATATACACATCATGATTATTGCTTTAATAAGTATTCAATTGTAACCTTTATCTTGTAGGTCAGTGAGGCTCATCATCCTGATTAGCCTTGGATTAGGGAATTGGCATAAATAGTGTTAATGTTCATCACACATAAGAAATAGAATTATTAAGGGAACCCAAGGATCAAATATACTTATATCAATTATAATAACTGAAAACGTCCATTTTCTTTGAAATTTTGATTATTGATGTCCCCCTCATCAAAAAAGTATATTTCATCCACTTTGAATCAATTACCTTGGTGTTTCTTCCCACATATATTAACGAAATATAGTAGAATAACATATCTTTCATAATCTTATTTACCAGAATATTAATTAGCCTCCATCATTATCAACTTTGGTGCACTCATGATTTTAACTAAGGTAACATTTTGAATCCTATTTAATGATACATTGTTTGTATTAATTATCATATTTCATATTCCATTTAATATTTTAATATGTTGATCATGGATAACTTCATTCCATTATCCCTAAAATTTATTATTTATTGAGTACCCTCTTAGTCCATCAATTAAAAAACTAAAAGGGTTGATACTAGAGATAAAACATTTAAAATTCAAGGAAACTATAATAAACATAAAATAAATTCATCCGTAAAATAAATTTTTAAATTAAAATTATTTCATTATCATATAGTTCCTTTAGCTCATCCTTTACTGATATTAGAAGAACTTATATTAAATAAAGTTGGCTCATCTTAGACATCTTAACATAATCCCTATAAGTAACATGGAAATAAATCATTCATAGTGTTTTATAATTATAATATGTTTAAATAAATGATTTCCCCATGAATTTATATCAAAGTGTGAATTATTATATATAGTCCTCATGAATTAAGATTTTGGTTGAGTCAATTCTCAAAAAACAATATTATGGATCATTACACCAACCTTAATATATTCAATGACAACATCCACTATCTAGTATCTAGAAATTGATGCATTTAATGTAAATTACTTACCCATGATTTTAACAACATTTCATGATAACCTGATTTTCATAACATTTACTCTAGGGTTTTCACTATAGCTCTGAAACATTTAATAACAAGTTAATAACGCTATTGCTAAAAAAAATATAAACCCCACACTAGAAACAATAGTGAGGACCCATGATAAATGTTAAATAAAAAAATATTAATCTCATGATTTAAATAATATTTCACCAAATTGTATAACAAATAATGTCCTCATGTTATTCATCTATATAAGATATATAAAAAATGTTTTCTATGGTTACATGTCCATAAAATAAAATCTATGGACTAGTTTTTATAGGATTCATAAGTTATATTTATTCTTATAACATAGAGTATGAAAACACATAGGGAATTTGTAGGATTTAACCATCTTTAAGGAATAAGAGATAAAAATTAAATCAATTGTATGATCATAAGAAAATGAGAAAACATTTCTCATTGAATAATTACTTATCAAATAGAATGTTGATGAATATGAATTGTACAATAGTCATATAATAAGAACATATATTTTCAAATGAAAAAACATGTATCATGTAAAATGCTTGAAGCATAAAGAGACTTTAAAGATTTTAAAAGGGATGAATTGTTAGAAAATTCATATGACATAAAATTATTGTATATTAATTAACATAATATTTATATTTCAAGGATATGAACCTGAAATTCATCACATAGTAATCTTCGGTTAACCAATTATGTACCTTCTTAGTTTAAAGATAATCCTCAAGTAATCCCACAGGCTTCGAAATGAACCACATGTATTCATAATGGGCTTGTGATAATTCCCCAAATATACTCCCTTTTTATTGGGATAAATCCTTTTATGTAACTTTTTTCCTATTATAAACCATCCCATGTAATTTGTTTTACATGGTAAAATCCACATGTTCACCCTTAGGATTGGGGTAAAACATCCAAATATTCATCATGACATGGATAAAAACTCATATTCACACGATGGTAATTAGATAAATCCCATTTTGAACCCTTTAGGGACGTTTTAAATTAGCAGGTATACTATTTTAATTGGGAAAAACATCATGTATTCACTTTTGACCTTATGAGATGTAACGATCTAAAATATTGTAATTGAGTGTTTTTCACAATAATAATGAATTGGAATAAAATAAAATTGATCACATCCAAAATTAAGGAACTATTTAGTAGTCATAGTAAGCTACCTACATAAACAATTCACATATTACACTTGAAATATAAATATATATAGGCTAAAAATTTCTACATCATTGAAATAAATCATATAATTCTTCATCAATTACCAGGGTATATAAAATAAATAAATCTAAGTAATAAAATGACCTATAAGTGTTATATAAATGGAAATATATCATCATTAAATAAGGCATATTAAATATGGAATGGTAATTAATTGGAAAAAAATGACACAAAATCAATACCATTATTAAAAAGGTAATCCACAAATAATATCAATGTTGTAATATCATGGATAATAATAACTTAATTCTTACTGATGTAAATTTATAATAGTGTATATCATGATCTCATACATCATGATATCCATATTGTCATGCCCTTTCGGAAAGATAGTGTAATAGTATGGGTAATATTACACCAAAAACCCATTTATGGTATGTAGAGTTTTGTCTCATGAGACCTATTGATGCTTAGAGGGGAAAAATATTTATTTTCCCCACCCATAACAGAATGTAAAATTCATTATTCATATATTTAATGATAATTTCAATTTATAAAAAATATAATTCATCATGAAATATATTTATTCATACAATAATTTAAATTTTTCAATAAATCTATTGTCAATTAAAAACATTTAAATTATAAAACCATATGTATAAATGGTATATGTTTTTAGAAATGATCAAATACATGATACATTGAATATTATTATTTGAGTAAAATTTAATATCGAGTGATCATATGAAAGGGAAGTCATCAAAGGATGGAGTCATTATACCATATCCAGAGTAGTGAATATGTAAGATATGTTGTTTTTTGTCATTTTGGAATATAAATTAAATATATATATAATTAATGACATTATTATGGAAAATGTATTTTTCACTTTAAATTCCAAATTTGAAAACTAAAATAATTTATTTTTAATAATGAAAGAGTAATTATTTGAAAATAAACATGTAAATAGATCGTCAAAATAATGAAAAATCATGATGATGGGGAATTGTTTTCATCTCATGTATGTTAAAAATAATTTCATTTACACTTTTTTATGAATTATAGCTCATCAATAAAATGATTGGATGTTTCCATTTAAACCATTTTGAAAATATTAAAACTTGGTAAAATTTTTAATTAATTAATTTATAATTGTAAATAATTTATTGAAAAAATTGAAAATGAAATTTTATTCATGGAATTAAAATATACCTGATATAAAGATAAATAATTTTTTTTTATTTTAAACATTCCATTTATAAATTCAATTCCCATTGGAAAAACAATTTGAACAATAATGGAAACACCATTAAAAATGTTATAATTAGTCTAAACATTTATAGATATGTGTGAATTTATATTCATATTAAATGCCTTAATGGGTAGTATATACACCACATTAAAATAAATTGTTATATTACACAAAAAATATGTCTCATTGGAGTGGAAATGGAGATGAAATACCATACCTCACATCAATCATACCTAATATGCTCATTTGATATTTTATATCATAAATTTATATTTATTATAATTACATAGCAGACCCATATATGTTTCTATATTATAATTTATTATCTATATATGAAATTTTATCACTCATTTATTAACATTATTTTATTATCATTTTATTTGGATTTAACAGCTTCATTTTTCATGCCTTTTTTCATTTTGTTGTCTTAGTCCTTACTTCATGATTATGGTTCAATCATATTGAAAATTTTATTCATGATATAAATATAATGTATAATAAATGTATATGATTTTACAATCATCCATAAAATATTTATATAGAAAAAATAATTACCTCTTTCTTGGAGATGGTGGGCCATATAAATATCGGAGCGCTCTTTTTACATTTCGATTGATGGAACGAAGGAATGGAAACTAAATAAATTTTCTTTATAGAATAATTATAATACTATATGTATCATATATTCTCATAGAATATATTCATATAAAATCTATGTAATGAATAAATGATAAAAGGATCGGATCACTTTATGAAGGAGGTAGTTTGGACATTCACACGATCAATAATATCGATTTCCAATGGAGTGGAAGGAAGGAATTAATTTATGAAGTTTTAATTCCAAAAGATTTTTTATTTCATAAAAAAATAAATAAACATTTATTACATCTTTATAACCATCAATTTAAAATGGTGATGAAAAAAAATTACACTAATATGTAGAGATAGTAAGTTGTGCGTACGCACGAGTGATGTTATCAGTATTTTTATGATGGAAAAGTGATAGAATATAGTTTCCCCAAAATATAAATATCATATAAATATAGTTATTATAAATGATTTATTATTTTAGGATGGTTAGTAATCATTAATTAAAAGAAGAATAATAAATAATCCTGAAATATTTTTAATGATGAACACTTCTTCTTTGGTTGACATCCTTTAGATTCCTTCTTAATAGAGAAAGGGATGGAATTATTGAAGAAAAAATCTACTAGAACTAGGATAAGGGTGTTGGAAATAGAAATGGGTTGGTTTGGGTAAATTTATATGGATTAATTTTGTGTGAAAAATTGAGTGGAGTGTCCTTTTATAATTGATGGGAGCAGTATTCATATAATTTCATAAAGTATTAAAAGAAGTTGATTCTCAAGTAAAAATAGATCCAAATTGATGTAATTATATAAATTTTGAGTATAATAATGTATCATATCATATAATATATTTTTTAGAAGTACATGTTATGTTTTTATCTTTATCATTTAGTATTAATCACCCTTTAGATATTTTAACAGTTATAATAATATTAATGATTTCTACCATTTGTGGGTTAATTATATTACTATAAAATGAAAAAAATAATAAAAATAGATACTTGTTTTTAAGAGCCTATACATTTTATATTTTTTAATAAAATATTTTTATAGTTTTTAATCATTTAATAAAATATTATTTATTATAAAATAATATTTATGTAAATTTTGCAACAATTCGTTGAATTTTTTATTTTAAAGCTGAAATAAAACATTGAAATTCATATAAAAAGAAAACATGCCTATATAATTTTTATTTTTTATCTGAAAAATTCATGGAACAAAAAAAATCAATCATTTAATAGTACAATTAATTTTTTTCCATAATCAATTTATTTATTTTTTGACGACTACAACAAGCATTATGTTAGTGTTTCAAAAGAATTTAAGTCATTAATTTCTTCACTAAAAATTAAGAATACATTACCATAATGACAGAAAATTGTTTCATATTTTAAATTTATATTTTAATCCTAAAATGGTTTCAATAAATACATTTTTAAAAATTTTAAATTTAATAAATTCAAGAAAATGACATTTTCTTTTTTCATATAAATTTATATATAAGGTAAAAATCATTAAAAAATAGAATCCCAAGTCAATATTTTTTAATTTTTTATGATTATATATGATTATAATTTATCCAATAAAGTTTATTTACTATTTTATTTTCATTATATGCTTCTTATCATTCTATCTATAACCTTAATTACTCAATTTACCCATTAACAAAGTGACAAACTTAATAAAGTTACTAGTCATAATGAAAAAAATAAATTGGGACTTTTTACAAAATATGGGGTCACTAATTAAAAATAATAAATCCATTTTTTATGATTAAATTACTATATGTTGAGGAAATTACATTAATTATAAATGCATAAAATGCAATGAAAATTTGTTTTTTGAATAAAATATTAAAGGTTGAAAATTTATTCATCACAAAAGCAGGTATAATGATGATAAATTTATTTTAATTAAATTATATAAAAAAATATTACTTATGTTACTATGAGTTAAAATAAAAATTATAATGTTACTTTTTAATGAAAATTAAAAAAAAATTTCGCTACTCTTAAAAAATTAGGCAATTCAGAAAAATTACAAAATTTCTCTATAATATAATTTTGATATTATAATTTAAAAAATGATATTATTTTTTTAAAATAATGGTTAAATTATTTTTAGAATTTATTAATATTATTTTATCATAAAATAAGTAAAATCATTTTTGAAGAAAACTTATTTGTGATAAATAAAATAACATTACTAAACATTTAGTACATATTTCTTCCTTATTAATAAATTAATTTTTGTTTACAAATCACATAACACATTCCATTATTTGGTCACTATTATTCTTAGGCACCAATTCTATAGTTAAGATATAAAGTTCATATTTAAATGAAAATATTTTGTAGTTCATTTGAGCTCGGTGTTTCCTCTAACATATAATATCGAAAAAATGGATTTTATTTTAAATTATCCATGATTTACAACATCCCCACAATCAATAAGTCTCATCATCTAGGTTTGAATATAAACCAACTAATAATTATTTTGTAATTTCAAAATTCCAATGGTGATACCTAGCATCATTAAAATCATTAATAAAACATCCTTTTGAAAATAGGGAATGGTAAATGTGAAGGACATAAAAAAACTAGGATTGTGAATATGATATAATTTGTGGGATGTCAAAACATGGACATGGAAGTAAAAATTGTGTATAAAATTATGGAAAGAGAAAGATAACAAGGTCAATAGAATGTTAACAACCACAAAACCATAACTCTTTAGTGGATAAATGGCTGTAAACTCATCAAAAAGAATATAATAGGAAAACAAATTATTTCCCAATCCATTTGATAGAGTTGATGAATTATGTTACCATCGATACTTATAACATAAGTAAATATACCTAATTTATGTGTATAATTTCATCCTTCAATAAATTTCCTCTATAATATCATTTTCCCTCAAAAATAAGAGTATTTAAGATTAATTTCTCATGACTCAAATAGTACTATTAACTTTAAACAGATTGAAAGATTTATAAAAGAATGAAAAATCATTTCTTATATATATATATATTTAACTAAACTAAATTTGTTATGACACGTAATAAAATAATAAAATAAATAATAGCTTATTCATTTTAACTTAATTTATAGTCAAATTTATGTTTCCTCTAAAATATCCACACCCAAATTCAATGCCAATAAATTTTAAATGTTTAATATATAATTGGTCCTCAAACCACATAATTTGGCCAATAATGTCACATAAAAACATTTCAATACCTTGACCATTAATTCTGAATCATTATACAACCAATATTATAAAATAACGACTTCCAAAAAATTAACTTTATCTTTATTTATTAAATAAAATATCAAATTATAAAATATATTCCAATAAACATATAATTTTCTAAACGCAATCAAAAATTCCATTATTAATAGATCAAAAATAAATTTCAATGTTACCAATACTATCTTGTTCAATTAAAATATTTCAATATTCCCTTTATCCAAAATAAAAAATTTTAACAAAAAATCTTGGCCATATTATGGTTTTTATCCTTTCATCATGTATTCTCCAAAAAATATAAGATAAACACAATATTTATTTTCACAATTTTATATACTATAAAACTTATGATTTCAAATCCATAATAAATAATATTGTATCATGGTAAATATATGTTTCTATATTCTTATAAACAAAATATAATTGATGAAATATTTTAATATAATTCTTGAATCAAAATACACAGGCATAATAATCATTCTAGTTTGTCTATTATAATACTATAATCTTGGAAACGATATCAAAGCATCAGAGTTATATTACCATGATTCATTTAAAAACCATTTGAATAGATCCCTAAAGCATTAAATTTGAAACACTGAACATTAGAGGTTTCATTCTTACCATTTCATTCATGCACCATATAACCATTATCTCACCATTCAATAAAAACTCACATTATATTTAAGCACGTACCATGGAGATCAATTCAATAATTTTGAAATTTGGGAAGTTTTATCCTTCCATTATTCTCCATCATGACATTTATATTTCCTTGGTATTCATTTTTCCTCTTCTTCTCTTGTTGTACACTTAAAATATATGACATCAAGAGTTAATTATCTTTCCAAAGGGATCCAGATAATATATAATGAAAAGAAGTAAAAATATGAGGAACTAGTTTCCTTTTAGATACATTCCTGAAGAACAATAATGAAATGGTAAAATATTCATTCTAAATTAGGTATAAAATATAGTGAATTATTGGGTAATGTAATAATGATATCCTCATAATTTTTTACACATTCATCCTTATTATTCTTTATAGTGGGGAACTTTTTATCGTTTTAATTTCATTATTCCCGAGGGATGTATTTATAAAATAACATCACAATTAATATTTTCCATTCATTTATTTTATTTTTTCACCCCATTACTGTCTTGAATTTATTACTATTATTTATTGACATCTCCCTTCAAGAAATAAACCAAGAGAATAATATTTTCACCTTCGTTACATCATAATGCATGGAATATATTTTTTATATATTTAATTATTTTCTATCATTACCATGGATTTTTAGTTATAATAAAGGATGGTTTTTTCTTAGTTGATGAAATCTAATATATTTGAATCAAAAAGTGGATTAAAAAGTTGTCACATATGGGAATAGTCATTCATCAAAACCTGTGTACGCTTCTCTAATATTGTAATTATTTTCCCATTTCCAATAAATTTTGTATCATCTTTCTATATAGGGTAATCTCTACACTTTCTAAAGGTATTTATTCACATTTATCTATTGTTAATTATCACTATATAATGCTACATAATAAGTTATCTCATAATAATCATGAATATTTATCCGTATAATAAAATCTCAATAATGGTAAAAACTTTCAAATTATATATTACAATATCGTAATTTGCATATTATATATGTTTAATTAGAATACATTTCACATGGTATCTTGTAATAAATTTCTTATACTAACTATAATGACCAAAACTATATTAACCCATATCCAATGTAAACATTGTTACATTTTCATATGATACAAGTCATCAAATCTGAACAAAAAAGGTATTTGGTAGTGTTGTTCAGATAAATAAACTAATAATTATCATATTGAATTTGGTATATACAAATATATTTCATAAAATATTCATTCATCCTTAATATCATCTATAATATCCTTCTCTATATCACAGGGAAAATAATACAAATAAAAGGGTGATATTAGATGATCCGGAATAGTTACTTATAAGGGGAGCTATCATGAGTAAATAAGGAATAATAAATATGGAATTGTAAGTAAATGTAAACAAATTCCATTTAATATATAACATGAGAAAAATATGATTCCCTAGATAATATAAATTCATTATTCTCATGATAATAAAAACTGAATTCCTAATGACGGAAATGGTTAATGTTGGGCCTCATGATCTGGAACATCATGACATCTCTATAATCATTACCTTGCACCAAAACAGTATAAAACTATGGGTATTAATACACTAAAAAATTTCAATACAACATTATATATATTTTTTGATACCATTCGATGAATCGAAAGGATAATTAATTCATGGTCACACCCTTCACAACATAACCCATGCAATCTTTATATATGGAATGATCATTTCTTTTTATAAAAAATATACCTCATCCAATAATATAATTATAGGCCAATGAATAAATATTTATCCTTATTTTTTTAATCAAACTAATTCTTTCAATTTATAACACTTTTTGTATAAAATGTATAACGTTTACACAATAATCATATTTGTAGTACAAAAAATATAGATATTTAAGAGATATTTAGTATCTAGTAGTCAAAAGATAGTTTATTTCTCAAATGATGATATTATTAAAACATATCTATAGTGGTGAATAATTTATCTAAAGGACAATTTTTAATGATAGATAGAAATTTCAAAATAATATACTTAGAAACATTTTGGAAGAAATATGAATTTTCACATTGAAATTTAGATTTTTTAAAACAATATATTTTATAGATATTAGAGAAAATATATTCCATGAAAGAAAATGTTGTAAAATATTAAAATATTTGTTAAAAAATTCAACGTTCATGAAAGTGGGAAAAAAATTTCATATCATATATATTAAATACAACATTCCTTTCACACTTTTTTAAGAAAACGTACCTCACTCGAAAAACAATATAAATATTAACATTAAACCATTTTTGTAAAAACTAAAACATTGTTAAAAAATTATTTTTATAAATAATTATTTAGTTTCAAATAAAACATTGATAACATTTTAAAGAATATATATAGATGGGAGAAAAATATACCAGATCAAAATATACAAATGATTGATTTTTCTTTTGAATATTTTAGAAGATATTTAGAGTTCCAAATAGATAAAAAGATGGAATAAAATTTGGAATGTATAATATATGAGTAAAAATGATTTCAAAAATAAATCATCATAAATTAATTCTTATTAATATTAAATACTACTAGGGGTCATCATATACACTATAAAATAATAAAGATGTTGATAATACAAAATATGAATCCTTGGTGTGTTAATAGAGAGGAAATACCCAACCTCACATTCAAATTTCAATGATTGATATTTTTATATCCTATATATTGAATATAGATTTATTTCACATAAATAAGATATCTATGTACATATCTTATGTATCATATATGGTCCTTTTATGACATTTTTTCACCACTTTTTTAATAATGTTTTATTTTCACTATTTTTGGTGTTAACTGGTAAATTTTTCATGTACATTTTCATTCAGTAGTACCAGTACTTATTTTATGATCACTGTTATATCATCTCTAAAAAATATCGGGATATAAATATAATATATATACATATATATAGAATCATATATAAAATACATAGGGAGAATAATAAATTAAACAATGGGTTGAGATGGTAAATTATATGTAAGTATTTACACTATTTTCAATTTTCAATGGATGGACCAATAGAATGGTAAATTAGAAGGAAATTATGTAATAATAATTATATCTTATATATCACATTTATTAAAAAAAATATATACATATTTTCTTCATATAAAATTGGCATTCTAAAATAGATAATAAGACTTCATGGACGTGATTATCCATATTTACACACGAGCAACATTAATATTTTCTAATAGATATGAAGCTAAAATGGAATATATGACATTATAATTATAGAAGTAAAATTAATTCATAAATACGATATATGAACATATCATTTATATTGATAACCATCGATGTAAAATAGTGATAAAAATTACACAAATATGTGGAGAAGCTAAGTCATACATGTAAAAAGAGATGTTTTCACTTTTCATAATATAATAACGTGATTTAATATAGTTGTACCTCGGTAATAACATGAATTTATATTAATGATAGTTGAGTTATTATTTTATCATTTTTTCAACACATTTAAAGTATGTATATGAAAAAGTAAACGTAAAAGAGTCATAAGTTTGATTAACTCATCATTATTACACTTCATTTACATATCATTTTAAGGGATCTAGGGATTGCATTTTGGATGTTAAAAACCCTTTACAACATGGATAAAGACGTTTCTAAATTCAATGGGTAGTATTTTGGAAATCTAGATGGCTCATTGTGGTGTAAATAATTGAGTGAATGTGGTCCTTTTTTAATTAAGTGGAGGTATAATATTATAATTTATTAATTTATTAATATAAAATGATATTTACACCCAAATTGCTACAAAGTTTTATAATTTCAATATAATGTGAGGATAAGTTGAAATAATCACATACAATAAAATTTGGGCATGTTTTTTTTGTAATTTTTCACCTCTAATTTATTATTTTAACAAACCTTTAATCTTTTTGAAAATTTTGATAATATTAACATTTTCCACATATTTAGGGTTAAAAATGTCACCATAAAATTAAAAATGACCCATAAATGGAAAATATTTGTTGATTAAAATTATATCCTATTCATTTGGATTAATATAATATCATTATAGATTTTAAATTATTTAATAAATATTTTCTATTATAAGTTAATGGAAATGTCAAATTTTAAACTGTTCATCTAATAAGAATATTAAATGTAGAAGAAAACATTTAATTTGATTCCAATTTTATCAAACCTACAAATATTTCATTTTATCTAAAAATATTTATGTAAACAATACTATAAAATATTAATATTTTTAATGATTCCATAATCATTTTATCTGTATCTTTATTACTTGTATAAGCAATGTGTCAGTGTTGTAAAACCATTTAAGTTAACAATATTATCACACAAAAATAGAAAATCAATTACCATTATTTTAGAAAAATATTTTATATTTATAATAAATATTATGAACTAGACATATCCTCTATTAATCACTATGTCAAACTATTAAATATGATAAAATAAACAGAATGATATGTTTTCCTTTTTGTTTCATAAAACAATATAAAAAGACAAAATCGTGGGAAAACTGAATCAAATGTTAATATATTAAACTTTTTTTTATGAATATAGATGCGATAAACGCATTAAAAAGGTAATGTGTGTATTTGTGTCATAATTCTGTACACATAATTTCATTTTCAGCCATAATTATTTGAATTTCCATATACCAAAGTAAGAAAAATTACTAATGATAATATTCATATTTTCAGGAAAAATAAAACAGACCTATTTAACTATTTTTTCCCACAGATTGAAAATTTGGAATAAAATTTTCAAGATTTAACTTATATAACTAAAATAAATTAATTAAATTATTAATTTATAAAACATAATGAAAATTTTTTTAGATAGTTTTTTTACCCCACAAATGTACTCATTCGAAAATATGGTAATTATTTTTTAAAATAAATTATTTGGATTGTTTCGTATTAAATAACACTTATGTTACCATTTAGTAAATTTCAATTTAGACTGATACTTTTTAATTAAAATAAAATAATAGTTTTTAAAAAATATGTGTTTCCACTATTCACTGAACAATCAATATTTTCAAAAAAATTATAAAAATTCACTCTAATAGAATTTTTTTATTAATTTTTATAAAATAATTTTATTTTTATAAATTAATAATTATTAAATTTCATGAAATGAATTATAATTTTATACAAAAGCTTAAAAAAATAACATTTATAAAAATTTATTTCTAAATGATAAAAATAATCTAATACAAAAATATGTACTTATTTATTAATATTTAATCATTTAATATTCATACTTTAGGTTATTTATATATATTTCTTGATTTAAAAAAAAGAATAATAACTACCAATTCAACAACTATGGTATAATGGTCATTTTTAAAAATAATATTTTTTGGTCTTTCTGAGATTTGTATTGCATGTATCATATTCATTCAAACCTAGTGTTATTATTTTAAATTATTATTGGATTAAATGAGAAATAAAATACAATAATTATTTGTAGGAGGATATAGGACCCTTCCCATTATCATCAGTACATATTTGTTCCACACAAAATATGTAATCTTCATTTTTTATTAAACACAAAAAAATTATAGAAACATTTCCCTTAGTTATCACCAAAATTATCCTCAGAATGAAAATTGTTGAAAACAAATAAATAACCCTAATATATTATTTCATATGAATATTTTGAAGTTGTATGTTAAAAAATTACTTCTAATAAAATAAATCCTTTTGAGATAAAGAGGAAAATAGATGTAACAGCAGAATACATATTTTATAAAAAAAATTATCTTTGGTATAAAAGAATTTACAATTACTTTGAGAATACATTTATATAATGCAAATTCAAAAATTAATAATGTTAATTGTTTTTAAAAAATGATCTTCCAGAATTTGATCCTTGAAAAAGATATAAAGTCCTAAAACTTATGAACTGAAAAAATATTTAAAACATTTTAATTTAAAAATTATATTCCATGATATAGTTTTATAATTAAATAAACATTTTCAAAATGGATTCTGTAGTAGAATATTATAAATTTTATTTGCAAAAGATAGAAAAAATTATAAAAAACTTTTAAATATCTTAGTAGGAAACAAACAAAGCTATAATTTAATAAAAAAAATCTTTTTTAATAGTGGATAATGTATATATGAATGGATTATGAGAAAAACATGGTTTTATTCATATATATATATATAATTGTGAACAATGGCGATAATGAAAAATATAGACATGGAGTGGAAATAGTCATTAAAGATGATGGGAATTATTCTTAACATGTTTTCAATTTCATGAAGGAAGATAACTCATCAATAATGAATATTCGAAACCAAGTATAACACCAAAGATTGAAATACTGTATTCCATATGAATTTTATAATGAAACATAAGGATAAACCTTATAAAAAAATTAAAATTGACATATGAATACCAATATATTTTATTGAAGATGTAAATCAAATCAAACCATAACAAAGAGGGTGATTGGAATTGATGTTTCCATGTTTTTCAGTAATTTAATATAAAATATATCTTGGGGAAGTAGCTAAACTATATTAGTTATGATTGGTTCTTACTGTGAAAGCAGTATTTAATGATTGATGATTTAGACAAAAATCATTACCATATTTCCATACATAGTTAGATGAACAATAAACTCCATTATATGAAATATAATAATATTAATCACTAATTTTAGAACTGTTTTCATATCCATAACCGTTTAAAAAAACTTTATATGGATACCCTAAAACAATATTATATTTGGGTATTTAGAACATGATGTTGTAAAATCATGGAATGATTTCGATATCAAAATATGTATAAAAAATAACTAAAGAAGGGGTATAATTAGTGAGAATGGTATTATTATTAATGAAAATAAATATGATAGAAAATTATTAATTAGTTACATGTCTTTGTGAAGCCACATGAAAAAAAAATTCATCTAATAAAGAAAGATCATGAATTCAAAAGTGGAGGGATATAGTAATAGATTTTTTTGAGCAGTATGACTGATATATTAAACGAAAAATTAAATGGGTCTACTTATGAAAATGAATAATCTCTAATAATTAGAGAATATTTATTTCAAAAAATTATTATTTATCAACACATGGAAAAAAAATATTGAAATCAAATTGTGTAATAAAAAAATGTACTTCAATTAAAAGGAGGACCAGGAGAATCCCTAGCCCTATTAAATATCTTCATGGAGCATGCAAGGAATCCATAAAACTATATAATCTCATTAGGAGGTATTTTTGAGACATGTAATTATTACATTGATACCTATTAAGGAATTCTAACAACTGTAAGAGACCATTCAATTACTAAAATTTAAAGATATTTATTTAGTCATTTTTACACTAGTTAATTCTTATTAAAAATTACCAATCATCATAATTTTATTACAAAAAAATATATGATTACACTTGATAATAAATATGTAAATGGGGAATCCTAATTTTGGCCTAAATTAATCTAATTAAATTTCTAAATTATAGAAAAAAATTAAAAATTAAACCACATTATCTATTGAAAAACATTTGTTTATAGAATGATTTCATTTTAATTGTTAGATATTCATAATTTTATTGAAAATCTAGTAAAAACTAAATATGTTTTAATTTATTTCTAAATATATTTATCAATATTATTATATTTATTTGTTAAAATTTGTCTGTTAAATTTAAATATTCATCATATTTAAGTATAATAATTTTAGAAATAATTAATTTAGTTGTTATAATTAATATTTACTTTCAAAACAAAATATGTTTCCTAAAAAATTATAAAAATTAATAAATTTTATCATGAAAATCATATTATCAAATTTAACCAAAAAAATTGGTAAAAATTAAATCTTATACAAAAAATTAATAATCTATTAAAACAATTTGTTAAAAATACTAAAAGAGTTTTGAAATATGAAATAATGGTTTGAAAAATACTATCAATATTCAAAAATATTTGATTTATATTATAAAATACTTATTTTTTAAATATAATCGTATAATAGTATTAAAGTTCATGTTCATATATTAATAATTTCATAAAAGTCACAGTATTAGTATATTTCGTTATTTTCGTAAGAAATGTTTTTAGAAAGTCCTCCAACATTAATGTTGGTAAAAATTTAAAATTATAAATTAAAAAATTAAGATATTTATATAAACTTTATAATCTATAATTTATAAATTTATTTTTTAAAATGAAATAAAAAATTCAAATAAAATTTGATTTTATTAAAAATGACCTTTTTTAGATTATGTTATATAAATATTATTTCATACAAATTTTTATCTTGATGAATAGGAATATATTGTTTCTCTTAAAAAAAATTTTTAAATGTTTTATGAATTAACTAAACATATAAAATAAAATTTTTAGTATAATAGATATTTGGGAATGAAAAATTATTATTAATATCATATCTCAAATATTCTTTAACGTCCAAATGAAATATTTTTTATTAATTTATATAAATTTATTTACTTATAGTTTCCATTGTTCTTATAGTTCCCTTAATAATATTATTAAAATATATATTTCCTAATTTAGTCTAGTCTGGTAAGTAAATCAAGATATTTAATATATTATTTATTTAAATATATTATATAGATAAATCATGGCTCGTTACAGTTTAATTCACTGAACACCTAGGAGTGACACATAGTCATAAGAAGAATGAAACCTTGATAAGGAAATTCATGGTGAGTGATACACTATTATAGTTATAATTCCATTCTATAGATCAGTCATCATAGTTTATAGGTTGTTCTTCAATTATGTTATGGATTAATCAACATGTCCAATAAAGAAGTAAAACATTGTGGTGATGGGTGTGGGGGTCCTGAGAGACTACATGTGAGCCCTAGGTATGATCATCACATCCATGTTCATGGTCACGGTGATGTTTTTTATTCATGATAAGGATGTGTTTTTTTATATTTATGTAGGATAATGCAAAAAATATAGCACAAATAATTTGGGTTGTCAAGTTAATGGTCGTGTTATCCTAGAGAATCTAATCACAAATTGTGTTATTCAAAGGTAAGATATATTTGTGGGAATAACATAAATAATATCATAAAATGTGGAGGATTTGATTATAAGTATTCTATAGAAGCTAAATAATTAATTACAAACAATAGACCTTGATTTTAGTCTATCCTCTATTATTCATTCCATGTTGATCAATGAATTTTAATAATAAGATTATAAAAAGATTTACTTCCACACTTAAATATGGCTATTTTTGAAAAAATGTATAAAATTATTTCTATAATTGTTATAAGGGAAGGATTTTCTGTTATATTTATGAGTATTCTTCAACCAATACTGGCATTCATATGTGTTTGATTGGTTTTGGAATGATCCCTCAAAACATAAGAGATCGAATGATAGTTTAACAGAGGACATTGAGGTTTGATCATATTTTACATCCAAACACAAAAACATATATTGGAATGAATTAATAAAAATACAGATTCTATTGATGATATTTCGAAATTAAAATAGTAAGTAGTTCTTTTGTTAAGTTATAAAGAGTGTGGGAGGTTATTGTTTATTTTGAATGGAAAGTTGTTACATTGAGAGGGTGTTCAAATATCACGAAGGATCATCCATGTGGGACTAATGTAGAAAATAAATTTGTCCCTGAGGATGAAAAATAAGTGACATATAAGTCTATAAACATTGTAATGGTAATACTTTCTACTATAGTGAGAATAAGAATTTATTTTGGTGGGATTTACCCTTGCGAACTAGTGAGATGTACCTGAACTTGTAAAAAGAGTAACCCTAGGCACAAGTGACCTATCCAAAACCAATTGAATTAGATTTAAAATTTAGTGATTATGTTTATAAACACATCAATAATTATATTCTCCATGGAGACTCCAACTAAGGGTGAACCATGTAATTTCTCATTTCTTAATTTAATTTATGTGGGAACTCCAAATGAGGACAATATTGTAATCACAGGATATCCTGTAAATGTTCCAATTATGTAAAGTGAATTAGATCAATGAATTATAAAATGATTATAGAAATAGAAACTCAATTTTGGGAGGCCAAGATCTATTAAAGAATAATTATAGTCATTGTAGTAAATGAAAAATTAATGAATTTTTTAAATCCTCAATTAACTCCCCCACACTCACAAAGAAATATCAATGTAAATACTTTTGGGGACAAAAACATAAGAATATATGAAATTCATATTTCATCCAGGATCTTATTAGATTCATTTTTTTCATTCATCAATGTTTTTTCAGTTATCTATCGAGTCTTAATAAAATATAATATATCAATTAATTAACTAATGATATATTTTGAGTTCAAATTCTATCCATATGGGAAGTTCCAATGCGTTAAATTGGGTAAAATTAATGTGAAAGACATGAAAAATTCTAAAATATGTTGTATTTAAATGAATGAATCCTATCCACATATATATGTAATGATAGGACTTATTATGCCTATGTATCTTACAGGTTTTCATGTCATTTTTTATGTTTTTCATAAAAAAGGTCAATTATTCCCCTATATGTGAAGTTATAATGACGACCTATCATGTCACAAAAACCTAGTAATCCACCAATATAGATATAATATTTCCTTTAACAAATACCATCATAATACTTGAAAATAGGTATGAATATTCGTGGATTCTATCATATCTATGTGACATTATTTCCTAAGAGGTCCTTAATGTGAGCTAAAACCTAACCAATGAGAAACAATTATGGCACCAAAATGTTCTGATTAAAGGAAACATTAAATAAACATTCCATTATCTTGGGGAATACATGTACATAGTCTTATCAATAGATTACAATTAATGAACATGTGTGACATGAGCCTAAAGATTTTTCAACCTACCAATGGATGTAGAATGATACATTGACTAATTTTCATGGATCATGAAAATAGTAAAATATAAATTATCCTAAAATATCTTCAAAACTAGAACATAATTTTAATAATTACTATAATATAGTGGCCCAAAAATTTAATAGAATGTTTTCACTTAAATGGTCATAAAAATATGGTTTTATCTTCCTAGTGGAATAAAAATCCCTTAGATTTTAAAAAAAAACAATTTTTACATAAACATTGAAAATAATCATACCTTGTAAGGCTTATATATTAGGATGATTGATATACAAGTGAACAACAACAATATCTATGTCCACCTAACAAGAAATTCATTTAAAATGATTGAAAATATTAAAATTGAAGGGTACTTAAGTAATCAATATCTAAAAATGGTTTTTTCCCATAACCCAGACATGTATGATGATAATCGTTTGGAATAATATAAAATTTTAAACTATTTTATTAATAATATTTTTTTACTAATGATGGAGGTTGAAAAATCCACAATAAGTTCTCTTTATTTAAATAAGGATGTTACACTGTTGATAAGTATAATGGGGTAAGATACTCTAGTGGAATATGATATATCCTTGGGTCATTTAATGATAAAAGAGTCTATGGGATGTGACAAATGCTACTTATTCTCAATCTTGGGACAAAATTTCAGGTGTCATGTGTTGGAAAACCCGTTAGCCCTATATATAATACAAAATGATTCTATCATATTAGCCAAACATATTACATCAAAGAAATATGATGGGCCCCGAATTTACCTTTATTATCATTAAAATGTTAATATATTACTCCATTAACTATAGAATCTTCCCTTCAAAAAACCACCTTATGAGGAATACATAAATTATAGAAACCCATATCATCAACACAATTTATTTCATGTTGTATTGTATAATGATTTTCAAAATAAATTCACAGAGAATATAAAGGACTACTGTGCATGGGAAATTACACACATATAACAGTATCATGATAAAAATATATAATGAAATTATATAAAACTACCTAATATACCCATTAATTCTCATTCATCTTGAAATATTATATAGGATAACATGTAAAAATACATATTAATGGAGTGATCTATAAATCCTTATAAAGGAATACTCAATAAATATCATAATATAATGGTGTATATGTGAGTAAAGAGTCCTAACATTGATATACCAAAATGAGAAAATGAATATTGATGAAGGATATATGATTATTACATAAAGGAAACATATAAATGTGAAAACAACATAAAATATTTAATCATAAAAATATGAAAAATACAACTATAAACCCATTTTAACATCATTTTCATAGGTTATCTGTCTATAAACAATACATGGTATATAAAATGATAAAAATATTACACAATTCATTGGAGGTCTACATAATCTCAGGAAAACATTCAACAATTATATCATGTACATTGATTTTTCTATCACATAGATCATACAACATAGTAGTATATTAAATTACATTTATTTCATAATAAATTACTATGTGATACCCATATGGATTTACCCATAAAGGAAGGGTTAGTACCACTAGGTGAATATCATTGAGATAAAATGTGGATGTGTATTACAAAATGAATATTTTTGGTAAATATTATCATTATATAATTTTATATGAATAACATATATGCATAATGGTTTATGGGAAGGAATTGTTATGGTTTAAGATGGTATCTATAAAATTTTTTGTCACAAGGATAGTGAAGGGATGTGTATAATCACATGTCTATATGAACATATGAAATTAAAAGATTTCATATAAAAAACATTCTTTAATTGAAATGTAGAGAGAGATAGATCTCATACATCGGCATTATAACAGCATATATAAATGTTAGAATATGTAGGATAAAAATATAATCCTTATAAAATTAATTGGATAGTAATAAGATATTTATAAATGAATGAAAACATAATAAATTGATATTTATAAAGGGTAATAAAAAAGAAGTAATTGAATGATGAGGAAGAAGATGACAATCACTAACTTGATTAGATACTTTTAAATTCTTTTGAGGGGAATCATAAAATATTGTAAACACCATGTAAGGGATTTATAGAGTGATATGAAGATATTCATAGTGATTTAGGTATTTGGAATCATGTAAAAAGTTCATTTGTTTGTATTTTTGAAAATGAGAACCAATGTTTTTTAATAATAGTCTTTAGACTCAAAATAAAAAAATAGCTCCATGGAGATTGCACAAGGAATCTACCAGATTGGATTGGTTTATAATGTTTTACAATTTTTTGAACCAAACTCATTAAAATAAAATCATTATTGATACAGAAGTGATCCATGTTCATAAATAATATCTTTTCATAAAAATAAAAACATAATATTATTATTAGGGGATAAATTTAGTGTTTGAAAATATTATAAAATTTATTCAAAAAATAATTATATTAATTGTAAGAATTGGTATAGTAGAAGATTACTTTATAATATTTGTTACATCACATTTATATAATTATGAGCTCGTTATAATTTAGTTATAATTATTCAATATGTATTATTTTCCATAGAATTTTACAAATATATATAAATAAACAAAATTAACTATTTCCTAATTTCAAAAGGATAATTTTAAAAATTATTTTCATAAAACAAACAATAAAATTATAAATAAATTAATTTTCCATTTTTAAATAAAAAAATATTTTATTAAAATATACTAATATTTACGGATCAAATAACATTCTAGAAATTATTGAAATTCTATGTGACTTAATTAAATTATATTAAAATTTATAGAAAAAAACTATTTATAAATAACATTTTATGAAAATAATTATAATATATAATTCATTTTTTATCATAAAAGATTATTATAATTGTAATTATACATTTCCACATTAAAATGAAATGTATGTTTCATTGTATTAAACTCTAATTTTTATCATAATCATGTTGCAATCTTCTATATAATATAACAACATAGAAACAATTTATATAACCATTATTTTAGTTATAATATGATATTACACAAATTTATACCACTGGGATCTTGTTACATAACCCTTTAATACACTAGTATATTCCATAATGAAAATGTGTGTGGTGATTGATGAATCATGGGGTTGTTTAGAGAATATGGTTTTGGTGGTGTCCACTGTAATCTTGAAAATATCTCGTAATCTATTACACACAAGTTTGTTGTATTTAATATAAACATGGGAATTATCAACAGAAAATCCCAGTTGTGCCATCTCCCTTAGAAGATAAAAAATATAATTTTAATAGTATGCTCATACCTGTCAAGTCCTTCATTTCTTCCTTGAAAATTTAATTCATTATAACAATTAATGCAACTCTCTAACTCATGTAACCATGAGTCAATGGTTATTTTTCTACATTATAATATGTACAAGGGGTCACATGCTGAAGTATCATATAGTTTATTAGTCTTGGGAGACTAAATATATAAGTGATTCCAATTTTACATTTATAAAATAAAATATTATAGTATAATTATGGTGATAGCTTATTGTCACTTATTCTCGACCCTTAGTTCATTCACATATCCTTTTTTAGATATTGTCCATTTTAGAACATAGTAACTAGTGATATCATATACCGTCTATGGGAATGAGTATAATAAAAGCTATAATAAATTATATAAATCATAAATAATATAGTTGAGATAAAAAACAATTATTATTCTATATGACTAATTCCCAAAATAGGGAAATTCTATGGATAATAAAACAAAATAAACAATCACATTTATAATAATAACATGTTTTATAATGATAAAATACATAATTTTGGATATCATAATAATAATATAATAATCTTGTTCTAGGATAACATATATAAATATGTATTACATATTCCAAAAATGAAAACTAGTTTGTATCATGAGACCGGTATATATAAAGAGGGGCTATAGTGGGCCCTCTCTATCACTTAACATGTCCAATGCATTCAACATATGAATAAGGTGAAATAGAATCAATGTAAAACGTTGTATTGAAAAATTAAGATTCAAAATTGTAATAAAATTTTCTATCAATAAATATAATGTTATATTAATCCATATAGAGTAATATAGATAATAGTATAATTTTAGTATATCCCCAATATATCATATTTTTTAGTAAAGAATATTTATATTGATGATGATTCTTTAAAAGATCACCTAATGTTTTATTGATAAAAATATCTATCTCAATTTAAAATCACATATCAATAATTTTCGATATATTAATGAAAAAATTTATTCAAATGAAACCCATAAGAATTTAATGGAATCTTCAAATCATGAATCGATCATTAAGGTGGAATTTTTTTTCAACATTGTATAAGTTAAAAAATATTTAATTTACATGTTTATAAAAATAAATTCAAAAAGGACCACATTTGGAGAATGAAATTGATATTACATTTAAACCATTTTTTAAAAAACAGTAATGGGTAAAAAAAATATTCATAATAATTAATTATGTAATAAAATAATAGTCATTAAAACTTTTTATAAAAATATGGGCCGGTAGGATAATATTCTCAATCGAGTAGAAGAATAATGTTTGTTTTCCCAAAAATTGGTAGTTTTGTATCTTGATCATTTATGATTGGATATTTAATTGAAATTTTTAATATCTAGAAATAAATAGAGGATATAAAATTAGACTTGGTTAGTAAATATTAAAAAATTCTTCAAGATGCGATTGAAACAAAAAACCTAAAATAATGATGAGAGTTTAAAATAAACACCTTACTCCCGGTTTGATATGTCCGGTACATTATTTATATCCCTAAATACATAAATATATAAATTATAAACATAATTAATGACTTTTATCACAAAATCTATTAATTTTTTTACCGTGTTATATTTTATTACAAAATCAATTAATTTCACATCGATTGTTTTGATGATATTTTATTCATATGGCTAAATTGACTTTCATAGGATAATTATCGTAAAATTGGTAAATATTAAATTATATAATGTATAAAAATAATGAGAAAATAAACCTTTTTCTAAAAACATTATTATTTTAAACCAATAAATAAATTAGGTTAATAAAAATTAATTGTGTTACAATCATGGAGAGGGTTGGTCTTATATATGCATAAGTTATATTTTACACTTTTCTACAATAATTATGGGAATAAGATTAGTATTATTTTACCTTATCTAGATATCATACATTAATTAATACCATAATTTTCATTTAGATAAACCTATATGTATTATCAATTAGATGTGGTGGTGGAAAATAAATCACATAGCTTCGTGGAGATGGTAGTCCAAACAAATAAACGAATGACAATATAATTTTTAAATGAATTTGACGTTATGTAAATTTATTATAAATTTATTTTATAAAATGATAAATATTTTATAAATAATATATATATATATATTAAATATATCATTATAACTGTATTTGATAGGTTGTGTGGGAAACAACCTACACCGGTTGACGATGCGGTAGTATTCAGTACACAAGGATGACAATTTAATTTCTAATTTGATTGAAGAGGATATGAATATAGGGTATTTAATTAATTTAAAATACATCTCATTCTGGGAAATATAATTTTTTATTATTTTTCATATATTTTATGGATCATTAAAAAGAAATAAAATAATAATTCAGGAATATAAATTATACCAGTTTTTCTAAAATCCTCTTTATGGTCATGCCTAAAGGATACCAAGATATTTTTCCTGATAAAACAAAGGAATCATAGACAAGGGAGGTATATAGGGAAGGTATTCATGTAAATAATAAATAATACAAATGTCTATTGACATGTAAAGAGGATAAGTTATTGGGTGTCCATTTAAAAGTTTGATAGATGACAGCCATAGAACTTTTAACAGATTAAAAAATATCAATTATATATTCAATAAAATTTTAAAAAAATATTATTTTAAATTATTTTTTGATTATATATGTTTGATATATTTCCAGAAAATAAAATAATCAATTTTTTGGTGATTTTCACCCTTATCTCTTTAGTTTAACCCCCACAATTTTGTTTTAACGATAACTCTTATAATTGTTTTTTACTATTTTTACTATTAGTTTTGAAGAAAATAATTTTATGATATTAAATAATTTTAATTATGATGGAATTAAATATGTAATCAATTATTTCCAATCAATTTATATTAATTTGTTGAATTTAATTTAATATTAATCCCCAAAATGTCATAAAAATGAATTTTCGTAAAAATAACTACTTATGTATAAATATTTTTGTAATAAATTTATGAATAACAATAACTAAAAATGTCGTAATTGAATTATAAAAAAAATAATTTAACTAATTATTATTTTTTAAAGTTTTAAAAAAGTTAACATATCAAATTATTAAATTAATAATAATGTTCTCAATAAAACGTAGTAATTTTCAATATTTATTGATAAATCATACCTCTCAAAATTATACCGATAATTCACATTAATTTAATATTTTATTTTTTTTGAAATGATATTAAATTTATATAATAAATTTTCCAAATATAGGAAAAAATTATATTCTCACTAAATTCAATAATATATGTTTTTTTCAAAACATAATTTTATGCAATTAAATTACATTACAAAACATTGAGTATATATTTCCTAAGAGTTAGTAATTTATTTTTTATTGGGTGTGAACTTATTTTTATATTTCATAATGTTTTTATTCTTATTTATCCCCACTAATTCAAATTCTAGGTTATAATGTTCTAATTTAAAAAAGATTATTTTATGGTTTTATTAAGCGTAGTGTTGTGAATTGTATATGATAATGAACATATTGTTCTCTTAAATTATTATGACAATACATTAAACACTCCTAAAAAAATTAATCCTCAAACTTTTCAAATATTTTTCTTCTATAAAAATGTGGTTGTTTCTTCATCATAAAATTTTTAGGTTTCTAGATTACATCTACTCTATTATACTTTCCCCAATGTGATTTCACCCATTGAGCCATCTGATTTCCAAACTTATGTTCTCTAGTTTCATGAGTCTAGATAATATCTTTATAGCAAGATATATCATTTTTTATATTTTACATATTTTGTGGTTATTATAAGTCTTGGGATTTAAATATTTTTAATTTTCAATGAGATACTAACCACATTATATACCTTATAGATTCATGGAATAATATCTATCCAGTATGCCAGAGATCTAATTTATTCTATATTTTCAAAAGGTCTAATGTGATTAAATATTATTTTTCCCTTACAACCAAAAATTATAACACCATTCCAAAAAGACATTTTCTTCAAAACATATTCTCCCACTTTGAATTCCAAATTATTCTATCATTTATCATCATAACTATTTTTTATAATTTGATCTGTTTTAATATTATTTTTAAATAGTTATTTTCTTTTTCTTTTTCTCCTCAACAAGTCCGTAACCTATATGCTTACAATCACTGATGTCATCCCATAGAATTTTATGGGTTAAATATCTTTCAATATAATGATTCATAAGGAATCACTTGAATACATAAATTCATTTTACTGATATAGGAAAATTATTCAAATAGTAAATAATGATGTCACCTACCATCAATGTCATATTCTCAATGATCCTAATATTTCTTCCATTATTTGAATATTCTATTAAAATAATCCATAAATTCGGGGTTGATATGATTTGATAAATTGAATATTGGACTCATGACCCTTATAAAAATTTAAAATAATTTTAATACAAATTATGGATCATGATCAGACACAATTGATCATGGTTCACTGTAATTTCTTACAACATAATTTTTATAAATATATTTCAGGAATCAAAGTGTAAAATATTATCTTATATCATGTAAATGTGGTGATTTTTAAATTAATCAACAATAACCCATATTACATCATTCATTATAGGAGTCTTCGGTAATACATAGAAAAATTCTATAGTAATTTCTTCCCATTGACTGATATGAATGGGTGGAGGTAGAAAAAATTCTCTACGACAATTTATCTTAACATTCCCATTTTGATAAACCAATCATCTTGAAACATAATTAGTTATTTTTTGCTTCATATTATTCTATAAAAATGATCCTTCACATAATTATACATCATGGTGATACCGTGTTGTATAGGGGAATTTGAGTTATTAACATCATTTAATAATATCTTTTTAGATTAGGTTATGATTTAACATGTAGTCTCTTTCCAAATTCATATTTACATCACAATATACGAACTATATCAATTTCCCATCATTCATGGATTCAATTTTAATTTTATGATTCTCATAATCTGGCTAAGAACATATTAGATTTTACTATAAACATGGATTGTTAATCCTTGGAAAAAGGATTGATGTTTCCACATCATTAATATTTAACATATCAATATTCACTAAATTCATGAACATATGATCTTGGTTAATCCTAATATTGTTCGGGACTACAAGATATATTTTTCTTAATATATTCTCTACCTAATTTCCCTTATCTGAGTGGTAGTGCATTGAGAAATAACAATACTTGATTAGACATATCCATATACTTTTCCTCATGTTCAGTTCCTTATATGAAAAGTGTTATATGAGACACTTAATATCTATTTATATCTCACTTATTTCACTATATAAATAATATCACCATATATTAAATGTAGTTATTACGGTTCCAAACTAAATTTATGAGATGAATAGTTCAATTCAAGATTCATTACCTACATTGATGAATATGAAAAAACATTATCATTCTACATGAGAAAATAACCATTTCCCTTCATCAATGCATTAGTATATATCCCAAATCTAAAATTTCTCGATAGTTAAATCATGATACGACAATTCACTAATATCCTCTAACAATCATCAAAACATTCTACACATTACTATTTCAATATGAATATAAACCCCTTTATGAGTAATATTAGTAAAAAGGTTAGGAAATCATGATTTTTTTAAAGAAACCGCTAAAAGTATTCTTCTATGACAATAAAACTTTATACATTGGTTATGTTCATTAATATAGTCCATTATTTTATTTCCTTAGTGTTTTGAAGATTACTTATGATTCCATCATTTTGGAAAACACAGATAGGGAAAAAACATTATGAATCCATATTTTACACTTTCTATATTTCCATATGAATCATTTCTCCTACGGTACTCCATATTTAACCACAAGTGATTCTCATGGTCCTAATATTATTTATAATATTCCATGATATAATCAACAATTTCCACAAAAAATCATGATATTCATAGAATAATCTAATATTTATATCCATTAAAATAATGGGGCATTAATCAATATAAATAGAAATAAGGTAATATTATAAAGTCCATACATCATTGAAACGTTTTTCTTTATAATATCTTTATTCTACAATCGCAATTGATGATACCCAGTAGAAATTTCATTAATTGAAAAATGATTATCTCTCTGAAGTTGATCGAATAAGTCTTAAATGTGAGGTTGGAGATAATGTTTCATTATTTTAATTTAATTTATATCCTATTAATCTATTCTCAACATCACATGCCCATATTTCTATAGAGTAAAAATAATCAAGTCCACTACGGTGAAACACTATGTTTCATAATTCCCTTACCCAAAAAAACCCTAGTTGTTTCCTTAACACCACAATTTCTATATTTTCTATTATATTGGGATTTTTTTATTTATATTTTATTTGGTATTAAATCAATAAAATAATTAACATCACACTCAGATAGATGTTTATGCATTTACTTAAGATATACATTAATTTCATCCTCTAAAATATAAATATCCTCACTTTGATGATTTATATTTAAATCTATAGATTTTATATTCTCTTCAACCACAATAATATTTTTTAGAATTACTAATAGGGGTGGATTCAGACATGGATTAGATGGTGAATTCTTACCTCAAATGATAATTAATTTTAAAACATTTTTTGGAATTATAATTTCCTTCTCTTTGAAATTATTTTTACATAATATCTAAAAAAATATTCCATGGATTATATCAAATATGAACATATGAGTGATAATAAATTATTCAAAATGGATATTCTATATTTAATAATGGAAATTTAATTACACATCCTTGTTCAGGTAATAATTCCACTAGTAATCATGAATAAAAACACTCATATAATGTTACTAGGTAAATTACAAATTTTAATGGAAAACATTGATGGTATGAAATGTTTCTATGATCTAAATTCATATAAATTTTTAAATGAAATTTTTTCTATGATTATGGTACCTACCACAAAATCCGTAGGAACTTCAACCAAATATGGTGTGGTTATATAAGAATGTAATTTCTATCATGGACTTTTATTAGGATAATTTCTTTGATAACTAGGAAAATAATATTCATAGTGACCCATATTAATCTAGTTAATCATTGATAATTGAATGTTTATTTCATTCCAAATAAATAACGAGAGTGATGGATTTTTTCTCACACCAATTATAAAACCTCAATTATTAGAAATTATATTTCATAACATTTCTTTCTACATTTATAATAATATATCAAATTAACCCTTCCCATATTTACACTTTCCTTATTTCATTTTCCAATGTTATCATCCACCCACTTCTTTTCATACATTACTTTGCTGTTTTTTCAAATTGAGAATTCATTATCTGTCATGATATCTTGTGAGTCATTGTCCTCGTAAGGAGATAATGTTTTGAAGATTTTTTCCCATTAGAGGAAGAAAATTATCCAAAAAAATTAAATGTTAGTTCTTATTATGTAGATTATATACATATTCCAAAACATTCCACTCTAACCATGTAATGTTATTTTCACACATAGAAATATTTTCATATTCTAATTATCTCAAACAAAGGAATTGTCTCTCCATATGTGCTTGTTACTCATGTGTTAAATATAATTCCACGATAACATCATTAAAATCATTCCACTACATGTTTTCTTATTTAATCATAATTCTTATTGTTTTTAATTAATTACCACTATTGATCTAGGTACTCTTGATATGATAATTTTTTTTAAAAACCTTGTCTCTTTCAATATTTCCCAATGAAAGAAATAACTTCACTAAGAAAAAATATACATTACTCAACTCCATATAGATTGTCATCACTGTAAAATTATAGATATTGTTGATTAATGAAATGGTTTAATATTTTTTACCAAAATGAGGATTAAAAAATAGTCTATATGATAAAGATTGTTTCTAATATCTTGAGTCAGATTCCCCAATATAGATAAAAAAATTCCATCTCTAGTTGTATCTATATCAATTGATTCATTATCTATCTTTGTAAGATAATCCCTACCCATATTATGTTCCTTGATAAAATCATCATTCCATCCACATGGAACCATTTTTAAATAATGTAATAGTCTATATTAGACAATAAAATTATGAAATAAAATATATAATTTTGAAACAATTTACATAACATAAAAATTTACTCCTGACTAATAATTGATTCATATGAATAGTATCATTGGAAAATTCAAAATATTGTTAAATAATTAATAATGTTTTGAATGGAAAATGTTTATTAACCCATTAATATCCCCATGACTATTCTAACTTAGTGTTTAGTAATAGAACCATCAATAATTACTAAAATTTTGGATGATATAAACATGAACAAATCCATTCAAAGTTATTACCCCTTGAGGTATATCTACCAAAACCATTTTTATTAGTAGTATAAAATATGTTATTATTACAAGCAAATAAACATATTGTAAAAAATCATCATGAAATCATCATATAATTATACATATCCTAGTAGTTTTTCATAGGGTTATGTTCTTTAATATATATTTTCCAAAATTGTATTCCCAAGGTTTATACAATAAATTATATAGTATGCGATATAACATTATGACTATAGTAATATAGAGCTAGGGGTTATATTACTACAATGGCACAATGTATAAGGTATCATATAGAAAAGGATTATATAATTTAGATTTCATGGAAAACTAGATAAATATCATATTCTCACGTTACATTTGAAAAGATGAGATATAACATAACAATTATAATCATATTTTTATTATTTATTCTTTAAAAACCATGATCTAATTCATATATCCCTTCTTAGTATCATGGGGAATGGGAAATTTTGATCTGAGAATCTCAATATGGGAGAGTATCAAATGGGTGATATCAGAAAATAAATAAATAATAAATAATAAAGATAATATAATCAATAATAAAATATTCTATATGATTAATAAAATAATTAAATGACTAAATACATGTATAATGTATTACATAAATAATCCCCAAAAAAACAATAACTATACTTTGATAGAATGCATAATTTAAAATGTTATAATATTAATTTCAAGGACTCATTCCACGAAAGTAGGCATAAATAAGTATGGTCTATCCAAATAAACTAATTAGTTTCTTTCATAAGACCTAATGATTCATCTAGGGTCTATAGTGGTCATATAAAATAACATAATAAGTAAATTTATATCATCAAATAGAGCAGTTAAATATAATCAACTTAGGAATTCACATTTAAAAACCACTAGAAAAATGTTAACAATTTCCTCAATAAATAAATATAACATAACTGTAATATATCTTGATTAAAAATAAAAATAGTATCAAAATATTACATCACTAATAAAGCATTATATTCACTAAATAATATTTACATAGACAAAAACACTTTTTTGTCACTTAAAATTTCATAAGGAAAGTACCCTTTTCACTTCGAAATCACTTCTCCCAAAATTTACCTAATATTAAAGAATTTTTTTTACAGAAAATAACCTTGTAAAAAAGTAAAGGATGACTCAAATAATATATTATTCATAATGACATTAAATTTTTAATCATACCATAAAAATATAGATAATATTCTTACCATACTTATTTAAAACAAATGTCAAAAGATACCTCATTTTGAAAACTATAAGATCATTCATTTTAAACATTTTTTTAAAATGTTTTAAATGGGTAAAAAATTTACCTCATTAAAAAATTGGGAGTATTGAAAATATAATTTTAAATATATTATGAAAAATATGGACATAGAAGAAAATAACTTCAACTAGGTAGAAAAACAAATCCATTTTTTCTTAAAAGTATTAGTTTGGTATCGTGAGTATATAAAGAGTGGAAAATGAATGGAAAACATATTATGTATTTAAATAACTGGTCGATATAAAAATATATTGTTTTTAGTAATGATTATATATTTCTCCCATCACATACATAATCAAAAACAATATCAAATAATGATGATACTGTGAAATAAATAGTTACTTCAGGTCTGAGATTCCATGTAAATTCATTATCTTCATGAATAAAAATAGTATTTTAATTAATTAATTTTACAAGAACAATTCAAATGTTTATTATTACTTTTATTTATTCCATCATCATATTATAAATAATTACTTAATCAATTATTCTTATGTCATATGTTTTAATGATATTTGGTTCATATGTAAAAAATGATATTGTTGGGCTTTCATTTTTAAAAGAGGTCATTATTACATAATATATATGATTATAAATTTTGATAAAATATTATTTTAATAAATAATTGTTTCTACTAAAATAAATCTATATCCATGGTAGAAAAAAATTAACTACATTACAATCAATAATATGGTAAGTAATATTTACACCTGACTAACATTTTCCACATTTCAAATATCAGGGTGGAATAAGGGTAAATATTATTATAACAATCCAGAACTATTATTATATCCTTAATAAAAAATTATTTAATTAAATAAAATTAAGTTTACCGTCTATACGATGTGGTCAGAAGAACTTATCACATCACATAGTGGAGGAGTTTTTCCACATGAACACATGTACACCATTAATATTTTTTAATGAATTGAATGTTAAGAAAATAAATGATACATTAATTTTATATAATGATAAATATTTCATGAATATAATAAATATAGACATAAAATATAGAACTCTAACCATCCATGCATGTCGCAGATGGAAAATGAATTACATTAGTTCGGGAGGTGGTAGTATTTCATACACACGAATGAAGGTTTTGATTCTTATTTTATAGAAGAAAATTTGGATTTAAGGTAATACATTAACATAAAATAATATAATTATATGGATTATACTACTATAATTATATATTCATGATTGAATAATATTTTATAGTGGTGGAAAGGGAAAAGAAATGTAAACACTTGATTCAGAACTGTACAACTTCTTTGACCAACCACTCTATATTTATAAAAAATGTATTACATGGATAAAATTATTGAAAAATATGGGAATATAATATGTGTTAAGGGATATAATTAATGTATTTTCTATTTTCATGTTATAACCAATGGGTTTAAAATGTGTGTTTATGATAGGTGAGGATGCTGCTTCTTATATGTGGGGGAGGAGAAATAGTAAGAATTCATTAAAATAATAAAATATATAAACATATTACAAAAGGAAAATAGATCCAAAATAGACCATTATATTATATTAGAACCAATAGGGTGATAATATTCCCATAAAAAATAAAATTTACATGATTTTATATTATTTATATATTTATTTCTTTAGATTAACCCCTACTGAACATGCATTAACCTTCAATGTGGTAATCAAATTTTCTATTCATAATATTCATTATTGTAAAAATTTATGTTAAAATTAATAACTAATTTTAATTATTATAATTTATGATATGGAATCCATTTTATAAAATTCAACTCCCTGATTTTTAATAATTTAATTTCATATGAAACCTAAAAACACGAAGAAAAGTGGTTTTTTTATAAAAATGTATTCCTTCGTAAAAAATTCTATTTATATGAAATTTGAGTATAATATTAATTAAAAAAATAATAAAATGGAATATAAAAAATTTAATAACACTAATATTTCTTTAAATCGAATTTATTATAATTTTTCAATTTAGTTTATTGAAACCAATATATTATTTGCAATAAAAATTTGTTTTTTCCCATTTCCTTGTAAAATTATATATTTCATGAAAATCCAAAATCATCACCCTAAGAATATTTTCATATTATGATTTAAAAAATAAATTTTATTTTATTAAATAAATTATCAAAAATAGGGGGAAAGTATTTTCAAAATTTCTCACAAAATGTAATGAAAGTTCATTTTTTATGAAAACTTATTTTTACCAAATAAAATGGGTTTACCAACATGTTTTTTATTTACTAATAATTAATAAATAAATTTTTATTGAGTATAATCTTTATATATATTTTATAATTTGTTTATTACTATTATTTACCCAAAATTAAATGGTTAGGATATAATATTCATATTCAAATAATAATCTTTTATGATCCTTTTAAGCTTGGTGTTGCGTGTTTTATAAGCCATCGAACATAGTATTCCTAAAAAATTTCTGGAAAATAAAATTTATATTTACAAATATTTACTATGAATTTAAAACTAATATCTTAGTAATGGTAACTACTATTTACCCTCCATTTTTCTATAAATTATGTTGACACATGGACATATTAAGAAACTCCCCCAAAAAGTTACATTTCAATTATTAAGTAACGGTAAAATCATAACAATAACATTTCCCATTACACACATTATAATCACTAACATATCAATGTTTTGATTCCTCCTTTCATAATTTCTCCATATTACTAATTTCTCACATTCTTTTCAAAATTTTATGACATAAATAATATCAATAGTCAAATTTAGACATATGGAGATTATTGTTAGGTATAATTTATTTTCTTTCTTATCACCCTGTAATCTTCTTATTTGTTTTGAGGAATATTATAATATGATTTTTAATTTTCATATGAAATTTTATATTTTTTCATATTAAATAATAAATTATTTCTTTAGAAACCTGATTAATTTTATTAATATAAAAGAAACTCTTTTACATGTATATTCTCTCCCCCCCCAAATTTTTTATGACTTCAAAATTTTAGTTATCACATAATATTGATAATATATCATAGATTATAAACAATAAATGTTCATCCATATATAATTTATTGAGATATTTAAACCATAAAATCCGTGATTTTTCTGGAAAAAAAATTATTCCATAGAATATTTATACCCATAAAGTTTGTTTCTCTTCTCAATTTTATTTGAGTTAAACACTCCCCATTATTGGGAATGAAAAAAACAATTCCACTAGTGTTCATTGTTATAATTATGGATTATAATAAAATTTTACTTCAATATTTTATTGATTAATGTGGTATCCTAGTAGAGTGATCTAATAATGTTCTACAATCTCATCAAATTCAAATAAAGGATGTATAATATGTTTAGACTAATCATCATCATAATCGAAAAATTATCTTAAAATAATTATAAAATCCTTCAATGATTATATCAAATAATTTTGTTTGGTGATTATATCACCATATAAAGCATTCATGATATATTAGAGTTCATTGATTTATGATCCACTAAAACAACAACATCTCTACCGAAGAGATTAAGTGTTACCTAATTATCATTATCCATATCATTGATTATCATAGTGTATGAACATCATTTTCTAGTGGCCTTGAATATTATTAATTTTCACCATACTTTTCATCCCATTAAATAGATAATTATCTTGCATATTCCCAATTACACAACATTTAGTACCTCAAATTACTAGTGGCACCATATATTTAACTTCTATCTAAAATCATTTGGTTAACAAGAGTCTTCATTTTTTATTAGTAATAAGATACTCTATACCCTAGTTGTCCTCAATTTATTAATATTTGAAATAACATAATGTAATTTTCCATAGTTCCCTTTTTAAATTTTTTGAAATAATGGAAGTATTTTCTTTTTAATGTTATCATATTTATCACTTAAATAGTAATGAGATTCCATCCTTATATTATTTGGTGAATTAATAAATTCATCATTCTTATTATTGTTAATTATTATTTATGATAACTAGTATCGAATAATCATAACATGTATTATATTAACATCCATTATCATAGAAACTACATTTGGTTAATCATCACATTTCTCATCACATGGGTTTTTGACATGGTTCCTCGGATTTCAGTATATTCACTAAAATAAATGAAATTAGGTACATGATTTCTCAAACTATTAAACAAATAAATATAAAACTATCTGAATGTATGATATATCACATAATTGACACGTATTCTTAAATCTATGAATTTATTTCCTTCAATATACGTTATCTATGGACTATTTCCTAACATTTTCTTCTATTGAAAAAATTTCACATCATAATGTTTTGTAAAAATAAAGTTATTAACTGAACCATATAAACCGGATTGTCTCTCATAGTGTGAATTCAAAATAATATATATCATTCCTTGTTTATATGTTTATTTAACACCAAATTATTCCTTTTTGTGTTTTTACCCTCAAGTTTTTTATGTTCTATAACTGTATCCATGTTCTAGTATCATGACATGGATGTATTTTCTTAGAAAACTAAATGTTTTATTCTCTATAAATTTTTAGGTAAAGACCATATCCTTACTATCCCATAGATAGTGGTTAAATGTTTATATAGGCTTTTGATATAAGAGTACATCTCAATTGACATAACAGTTTATTTGAATTGGAAAACTAGATAAATACATAAATTTCATATTACATTTGAAAATTGGAAACAAAAAATAGTATTTTCCATGAGAACAAGAAAATATCTTAATCATATCCATGCATAAAATTATTAATAAATTTCATGTATTACTAGATAAATGAATCATAAGAAATGTGTGATCTCATTTTCTTGGTATGGTATTGAGTACAGTTGAATATATCATGAATAAAAAATGAGTAATAAATATATCATGGTAAACAACAAGAAACATATTCAATTTAATCAATAACATGAGGAAGAAGATAAATGGTAATTATCCTGAACCTAGTATCCCATAGTATTTGGTCACATTATTATATTTTAATAATATACCAGAAATCAAATCCTAATGTATTGAATAGTTTTATTGTCATGGTAATCTAGATATATACTTTCATGTCACATTATAATTTAAAACATTAAATTCACATGTTTTTTCAAAGAAAATTACAATATTCAACTTAGTATTTCCCTATATATAACACATAATAAAATTCTTTGTTTTTTAGATGAAATAAAACTTAAGAAACTAGTGATATTAAAATGAACAATAAAATAATGAATATAATGTGAGATTTCACTAAAAAAAATCATAATCAGTATATAATGGTAAATCACATAACAAACTCACATTTTAATAATATCTTGAGAATAATATGGAATGAATAAATGATGATCAAGTAATCCATATAAAAATTTAAAGGATACTAAGACTTATCCCTGGATATTTTAAGTAATTGAATAATAAAATAGACATTAGTAACTGATCTCATAATGAGAGAATTCAAAATATCGGACATCTACAACATTATATCAAGATCATTCACAATACATTTTAACAGTATAGGTTTAGAAACATCTAATTGGGCAATCTTATTTGTCTCTTGAGACCAATTAATGCATTGAGTTCCAATTTATAAATGGGAACCACCCAAAACATTATAATCCTAGTAATTTCTATATATTAAGGGGATGAATCATAATCAACATAATTAATCATGTTGAAAAACAATAATATAAGATTTTAATACTTATTAAAATCAAATAAATATATTCATTAACATTCTAGAGTAATATAGTTAATCATAATAAAAATATACATCAATTGGAATAGAGTTCATAAACCATCTAGAAATATAATAAATCTGATATTAAAATAAAATATCCCCATTGGATCATAATTAAATAAGTGATTTGTCATTGTTGAATATAAATACCATCAAAATATCCCTAAAAACATTTTTTATAAAAATAATCTATGAATTTTTTTGAATGTACATTTTAAAATATTTGAATAAATAAAAAAACTTAATATTCATTGAAAATAAACTTTTAAGATTGTAATTTAATTTTCAAAAAAGTCTTAGGTCATTATGGTAATAAGGTATGCACATGCTGATTTTATAAACATAATGATTTATTTCACATTTTTGGGTAAAATCCAAACAACCGTTTTTGGAAAATAACATGAATTATACTTAAGAAAAAGTGACGAAAAAGATAAATATGGGAAAACGTTTATTTCATAAATAATATTCATATTTTTAAACATATTTTCTAATTTTTTTTTTGAAAACATGGTTTTGGAATAAAAGTTATTTTCAACAAAATAGTGAAATAATGCTTATATTTTATAAACAAAATTCATAATAATTTTAAGAATGATTCAGTGTATATATGTTACCATTACATTAATTGTTCATGAATAATCATATTTGATGAAAATAGGATGGGTTGAATATTGAAATTCAAAATAATTCCCTGGATGTAAAAAAACATAAATAATCTTGAATGGTGATGAGATAGTGAAATAAACTATTAACACTATAGTTCCCTTGGTATTGAATTTATAATAATAGAAAAAAAACAAAATAACACATTAAATACGAGTAATATATATATATATTAGAGATATAATTAATAAAAGGTAAAATATATACACCACACAAAAGAAATAAGTGGTGAAAATAGCTTATGTCTCAGGAAATTCAGAGTCATATGAAAGCCTTACCTCATATTTGGATTCCATTATATGTGATTAAAACTCATATAAAAAATATGAGTTTATGATAAAAAATTTACACAACCATTTTCATTTAACTAATGAAATATATTATTTATATTTATACTTTCATCACATGTTTAATAATAATTCTTTTTTAAAATCATTGTTTTACTTGATAACTAATTTATTCTTCATATATGTTTTCATTCAGTAATTTTAGTACATTTACATTGATAATCATTAATTCATATCTAGAATCTTTAACATGATATAAATATAAAATATATTCATTATATATGTATTTATAGTATATCAATCAATTTAATTATAGAAAATGAATTACACTATTCCTAGAGAGGGTAGGGCATACGTACACATAAATTTTGTATCCATTTCTTGATGCATTGGAATAAAGGAAAATTAATATTAATTAACCACTATAAAAATATTATTATTTTTTATATATAATTTAATTTAATCAAATACCTTCTTACTACCATCCATTTGAAATATAAAAAAACATTTCACATTATCATGTGGAGGAGGTAGTCTACACGTTTCCACGAGCAACATTATTATTTTGCCAAAGATTCGATGGTAAGAATGAATATATGATATTATAATTATGTATTTATTTTTAGGTCATAAATAACCCATATAGTAATTAAAATTATATTTTAGATCATCCATTTAATGTCTAAGTAAAAAATTAATGACATCACTTCACAAGGTAGTAATCTGTCATTCACCTAATCAATATTATCATATCCCTCATATTATGAAAAGTATGAAGGTATATGTCATGTGATAATTAAATAATTAAAATAATTTCATAAATAGAAAATAAATATTATAAATCCATCATTATATCCATCCATTAATGGTGGTGAGGTAAAATGATTTATATCATTTTGTGAGGCAGTAGTCCATTGTCACATGATTTAGAGTTTGTTTTCCAATATTATAGAATTCCGAATGGATATTTTTTTATTACACTCAAATAACAGAATATAATTATATATTATAAATTTTTTTATTTTTTAATAGTTAGAAAATATGAAATGGATTTAGAAGATAATTTATAATTATAATGCATAATTAAAAACATCACCACTTATTAGGGAAACCTATTTCGGCTTAAACTACAGCATTGCATGATTGAAATTATAAAAAATACCAAGAAACATGGATTTTTTATCATATTATAGAAAGATATATATTACGTATTCTCTAAATAAATGGGTTTTATGAGTAGTAAGGGGATATGAGAGGTAGCGGCCTTTCATAAGTGGGGTGAGGACACAATTGGTATTTAAAAAAATAATAAACCAAATCCTCACTTTTTTCATTCCAAAAGACTCAAAAAAGATTCCTTGTATAACCATTTTGGATATAAAGTCACACAATTCCAATAAAATTGGTTTTGATTTGTTTTAAGTTAATTTTGACATTTTTATCTCAGTTAAACCCCTAGTGAACCAATTTTTACAATACTTATGGTAATAATTTTTTATTAGTTTCGCTATTTATTTTTGTAAAAAATAAATATGAACGTTTTATATAATATAAATTATTATTATTCCAAGTATTCAAACCATTTTTAATATTAGATTCAATGAAGAAGAATAATTCAGTTTCAAATCAAACAACTAAAAGCGACAAAAAAATGTTTTTTCAATGAAACATTTTTCATAAGTTTTAAATGTTTTAACATATATATTAACTAAAATAATAATAATAATTACTAAAATTGGATTAATAAATATATATAACTTCACTAATTTCACTTTTAGAAAAATATAAAAATAATTTGCAGGATTTTAAATTAGTTAAAATAAATGGAAAATATTGATAAAACCCAGTATTATTCAGTTTTAATAAAATATTATATTTTCAATATATTATAAAAAATTAACCCTAATAATATTTTTTAATTTTTTATTTAGTAAATATATTTTTTTTTGAAAAAAAATCCTTTATAAATGTTGAAAAAAATGATGTTAGATATAAGTGTACAAAATGCGACAAAACTACTTTTTATATAAGTACACTTTTTAAGTGTCAAATTGAATTTATTATTTTATATTGCAAAGAAAAAACATAAGATGATAGATAAAACTATTATATTTTAATATATAATATATTAATTTCAATAAATTTTTTTTCCAAAAATAATCAATTTATTTAACTAATGTTAAAACACTCACCATACGTGAAATAATTTTTTCATAAATACATTTCCTTTGCATTCAATGGTTTTTCATTTACAATCAATTGATAATAAATTAATTTATATCATAAATTTTCAAAATATATTTGTTTCATAACTTAATTATTATTATTCATATTCTCTGGCTGAATATTTATGTATGATAGGTATTCTATAATGTGGTTTATTTGGACTCGGGGTTGTGTGTTCTGTACGTAATCGATGAGATTGAATTTATTATAAAATAAATATTTCATAATGTCTCTATGTGTTAAATTATCATAAATAATTTATGTATTGTGTCATATAATCTATAGAATATGGTTCTCCTCATTTAATAACATATCGTGTAACACTCTTCCCACAATTAATATATTTCATCATCTGAATTTTAACAAGAACATTGAGATAAATAGTCTGAAATTGGAAAATCTAATTCTTGAAATTACAGATTGAAAGATATGATAATAAAACATCCTATTTAAAATGGTAAAGTTCATTTAATTTTTATATGAAATGAATGATATATACTTCTCCAAGTAGGATTACATTGGTTTGATGTAATGATATAGACATGGAAAAAATATTAAATAACTATGGACGTTTTTTAAGATCATTGATCGCAGTAAGGTGAATCATCCCAAAACCATGAATCTATGATTAGTTATGCATCCATTTCATTAAACATATATATATTTAATAGGATAATTTTCTGTTAATATCATTTTCCAAGATTTTATGGATACTTTTAACAAATATTATTTGATCGTAATTTAATATAAGTGAAAATCTTAATTTCAACCATTAATCATTTCTACCATAATATCATCTTATGTCAAAATTATTAACAATCAAGTATAATTTTCTTGAATATTGTAATGAAATTTAACTTCAATAGGTTATAATATCTATAAAATTATAACAACGTATTCCTCATGTATTTACTTAAACAAAATATGACTCAAAAATTATCTAATAACACAAAATTTCCAACTTTATCAATTTCCTAAAAAGTTAATCGTAAAACATGTCAAAACTTTTTCAGACCTATTTCAATGTCCAAAATGAATGAATGTCACAAAATAAACATTATATTCCTAATAAAAATTAAATTTTGTCTCAATATCACATTCCAAATACTTGAATACCATAATCACCATAACATTAATAATTGAAACATACATGCTTCAAAAAAATCTCAAATTGTCTAGTATATTCTATAAAGCAATATTTTTATTAAACTCTAGTAATCTTAACATGAACCATAAAATCAGAAAATAATTTAATTTTCACCAACATCTCTTTATTATATCAACATTTGGAATATTTTAAGAGTTATCCTCAATTGTTTTCCAATAACAATTTCTTGACATGTAATAACATTTCCAACCCATTATAATCATTCAACATATTCTCCAAAATCATTTAAAAATAGTACTATATTAAAATAATTAAAAATCATTATTCATTTAACTATATTATCATTTATAAAATAATCCTGCAACATAATTTTAGAAATCAAACTCAAGTTCATTATTAATTACACCTCATCTATGGTAAGAGAAGAAGTCTGAACATTATACCTTAGTTTCATTTTAGTTATATTCATTTGACGCTTTTGGAAGTCATTTCTGTTGTTCCCATTCTCATTATATTATATGTATTGAATATTTTGAAATATATTTTCACTTAAAATCATGATAATTTATGACTTTCTACCCCAACGTATAGAAAAATATCATAACCATTAAGAATGTTCTAGAATGTTTCCTTTGATAATGTTCACATATGAGAAAACACATCTTTCCCTTATTCAGATTATCTATTTTTACATTTTAATACTCATATATTTTTACTTCCGATAACATATTTAGTGCATAAAGAATTATTTCCTTATCATTATTACACTGGTATTTTATCCTTAATTGATGAAAATGTTTGGGAGGCTAGTTCCATTTGAATGATTGGTATAATTTCGCCAAATAAATTATCATTCATACTTCTTGGATTATGTTCATTGATAAGGGTCACATTTCTATTACTAGTTTAAATTTATAGATAATTTTATATTTTATATTTGATCATAATATTAAGTATCATTATGAATAACCTCAAAAACACTTTACGTAAACAAAACAAATATTCTTAGATAATTACATAATCAAAAACATGGTTTATTTAATGTCTTTTCCTAATCATAAAAATATTCTCAATTCCATAATAGTGGCTTTTCATGAAAATTAAAATTATACAAAACATATCACATGGGGGTGTCAAACTCAGAGTATATTAATTCCCTTTATTTTATAGCCGGTAATGTTCAATTCAAGAACAAAATACCTTTTTCAAAGTTATTACCCCTAGGTACATTTGTAGAAGAACTATGTTAAGGTTAATTATAATGAAATGGATATATTTATTAGAAAAACTATTAAAAAGTACATTTAAAAAATATAAGAGTATCATATAAATATAATTATCTTCAACATACCACATATGATTTGGTTCTCAAATTTATTTTTTCCTCAATCTAGTTCCCATTGTTTATATTAAACATCATATAATAAAAAATATTAATACCCATAATCTCATTTCCTAGATATTGTGGTTACAATATTATATTGTCATAAGATAAAAGGAATAAAATCCTAAAGGACCAAATAGTTGAGTTATCTTTTTATACTAGATAAATAATTAAATCTCACTTTAAAATTGAATATATACAACACAGCCATGTTTTCATGAGAACTCCATTATTATCTTTATCATATACTTCTATATGAGTTATAAAACACTTCATTGTATCTTATGAAAAAAATGAAATTGGTGATCTCAAATGATCAATAATTGTATGTGAAAAACAAAATATATCAATAAAAAATAATCATAATCAATATTTTAAGGTAAATAACTTAAATAAATTCCACATAAATAATAAATAGATTATAATATGGCATGGATAAGGGGTTATCAAATAAGAAATTTATTTAATCTCAATAGAATGAAGAATATCCATGGGCATTTAAAGAATTCTAAAAATCACATGATAATCAATAAATATTCTCATTTAAGGGAAGGCATTATGCCTTACATAAAAAACATAATGTCACAATCGTTCACAAGATAGTTAAATTATAGGTGAAATACCCATCTAATTTTACCAATTAATTGGTCTCATGAAACCTATTAATTCAATGAGGGTTTATTTATTATCAAGACCTACCAATCATATACTCAGTCACATGATTCCATTATATAATCATTTTGAAATGTAATCTACGTTAATATTCATATTGAAAAAAATAACACATCCAATTTTAATAAATACCCAAATAAAATAACCATAATATCATACCATTAAAAGTAATACATTTAATAAATATAAAATTTAACATCATTAGTCAATCAAATCATAAATAATACAAATACTGAATAATGATGGTATGTATAAAATGTATCCTCATTTTACCACACATAAAATAAATATTTGGTGTCTTTGATGAATATAAATACCATGGAAGGATCCTTAAAAATATAATATGAATGTTAATTAATTTTACTTCTATAAAATATATATATATATATATATATATATTAATTCACCATAATCGATTAATTTTGTTAATTAGGATTAAAACACACTTTGAGTGTAATTTTTTTTAATAAAACATTCCCTTTACATTCTATTGATTTTCAGTTTTTCTTATAAAAAATTGAAATTTAATGAATCTAAATTACTTATTTTGCGCTATATATTTTTTATAATTTAGTTTTTCTTATTCATACCCCCTATAATAACATCTAGTTTATAAAGATATTCTATGTTATGGTTCATTGGGAGTACTGGTTGGGTATTCAACAATCCTTCAAAGAGATTGGAATTATTTAAAAATAAATATATCTTAAAGTATCAAGAAAATATATTATCTTCTATTATTGGTTTAACTTTTCATATGCTCCATCGAATATTGTGTTCCTGTTGTTGAAACACGTGGTGTTAAAAACAAGGTAGGAATGAATTATGACAAAATAATTTCATAAAAAACACATGAGCAAGAAACATATTCTTGGATATAATAAGTAATAGGATAATCACTGGAAAATAACTTAATAATATCATATTAAGGGAATGTGTAATTTAATACATAATAAAAAAACATTTAAGGCTTCATTCCAGGGTATCTAACATAAATTTTTACGGCTATAGATATATATAAAAATTAGTTTTTCTCATGAGATATACCAATTAATTGAGGTGAAATAAAGGGCCACACACATAACCTAATAAGTAAAATTATTTCATAATATTAAAGGTTATAAACATAATGAATATTACACATTTTTATTCAATTCTATAAAATGAAATTTTTGTAATGTTCTAAATCAATAAAAATAATCTAAAACCGTCAAGAGAAATATAGAGAATGATATAAAAATTGTTTATCCTCAGTAAAAAATATCAAAAACAAAATTTGAAAATAATACTAATGTAATAATTACAAAATTTACTTGATTTGGAATATGTAAATTACGGTTTTCTGTCAGTGCGGAAGAAAAATAACATAAAATTAACATTATTTACATTATTGAGAAAAATACCCATTTCTTAATGAATTTTTTTTAATCTAATAAATACTAGAAAATATAGGGATTTGTTTTAAAATAATCATATAAAACATTTAATGTAAACCTAAAATCAATGAGTATTCATGATGATGTGATATTATGTATGCGCCATATAACTTAAAAACACTCATTTGACAATATTATAATAATGTAAATAATTATCTCATTCAGAAAATTAAATGAAGATTTGTTTTAATATATTTTTTAAAAAGTAAAATTTTGGTAAAATTTTAATTTATAAACCATTTAGATAATTTTTAACGCATTCATTATTTTTTTAAACAAATATATGAAGGAAAATGATTTTCAACCCAAGAGAAAAATAACCTTAGAAATTATAAAAAACATTCTCTCAATATTTTTTTATACAAAGGAGACTAAAATGGTACCATTATATGAAAATTTCATTAATTAAAATTTTATAATAACTATCTTAGTTTTAATATATAATTTTTTTAAAATAATCCCATGGTAAAGTTTAACGTAACTAATCTCAAATAATGATGAGATTGGGAAATAAAATTTTATCCCTTTGAAATTATATAAACATAATCCCTATAGAAAAAATAACATAAAATGAAATATTATATACTATAAAGAGAAATAGATTAATGATATAAAAAATTAAATAGTAAGTATATAAACAAAATAATGGATATAAATATTGGATATGGTATATGTCTTATAGATGTAAAAATGAGATTAAAAACCCTCATATTAGATACAACATCCTTCATACTTCTCCATGAAACATATATAATAAATATATAATTATTATAAGTCAATAAAATAACCATAACCATATATATTATTATATATAATATTCACTTATAACCTCTTTGATCATTTTATTGACAATTTATTATATAATCTCAATTCCAGTTAATAAATTATTCATTTCTCATTAAAGTTTTCATTTGGTAGTTTCAGAACATGTAAATTTATATTGAATAAATAATCTCTAGAATATTAATCATAATTTAGATATCAAATATCTTCATTATATAAATATATATAATAGTATTAAAATACCAGGGATAGAAAAATGTGTTAAACAATTCATGTAGACGATAGGTTATACTTGCGTTTGAATGATGTTTTCTTTTAATTCATATGTGTTGAAACAAATAAATGTAAATTGTAATTCATATTTTGAGAACAAATATTATATAATATTTATCATATCTATCTAATTAATATATACTTATTACCATCCATGTAATAAATCAATGAAAATCAAGTCACATCGTTTCGTGAAGGTCGTTGTCTACCTATACACACATGCGACAATATTTTTTTTCATCAAATTAGAATGAAAGAAGGTATGTGTGATATTATTATTTCATAAGTATCATTATGTACTAAATATATTATATATACAATAAATACATCATTATATCTATATTTGAGTGGTTGTGTTGGAAGTTAATTTACGTCTGTTCGGGAGGTGGTGGTCTAAAGTACACACAGTCGACAGTTTAGATTAAATTTTCATTGAGTATGAGAGAGATATATGTTATAAAATTAACATTATTGTATATCATTATATTTATAATACATAGTTTTTCATTTTATATACAACTATATATTGTTTTATTTTTGTTAAGGAAGAAATATAATGCATAAATTTGGTTAATTATTATACATCTATTTCAGAGAACCTCTTTTGGTTTATAACTAAATCATCTCTACGAATGTTTTATAATAATTAAATATCTCAATATAGTTCATATTTATGTATTTAATGAATATTTTTTTGGTATATTTTTACCTAAAATTCTTTGTTTGCTTGTTTTAGAGAGGATTGTGTTTTCCCATTTATTAGCGGAGAGAGAAAAAACATCAATGATTTAAAAAAAATAAGATATAAAAACATTTTACACAAGGAAACATGATCTAAAAGGGACCATTATAAAACATTATATTATATAAGGTATAAATATTACCATAAAATAAAATTTGGATAATTATTTAGGTCGTTATAACTCTTATATATTTAGTTTAACCTCCCATAAATCTAGTTTTACCCTTAACCATGTTAATTAATTATCATTATTTTTACTATTTTTTATGAATAAAATAATCCTAAACATATTATATAATATTAATTATTAGTATTATAAATATGGAATCCATTTTTAAAAATTCCATTTATATAATTGGTAGGTTTTAATTTAAAATTTACAACACCAACACAAAAAATATGATTTTACAAATAAAATGTTTCATTGTGACTTTTATCTCTCATCCATTTATAACTAATGAATCGATTTTATAAATTTATACACCATATAATTTTCATAATTTAGTTATTAAAATTATTAGATACAAATCTAAAAGTTAGGTAAAAACATTCATATAAAAGTAATATATTTCATGGATCGTTTAAGCCTAGATTTGTGTGTTGTATATGCTATTGAACATAATGTGCTTATTTTAAAATCATAGTTTGTAACAATTTAGGGAAATTTTCATATGTTTAATGTTTTCCTTAAGGTTTTTAAAAAGTTTTATTAATCCTAAAACCAATAAATATATATTCATTCCTTTTATTCAAAATATAAGAACCATTATATTTCATACAATTTAGTTCACGGTTTATTACATAAAGATACATGTAAATAATTCCAAAATAATCGAGAGGCCAAGTTTCATTGGGTAATTAGTTACATATAACAATAAAAAGAAATTAGGATACATTTTTTTATAAATACCAAAATATTGATGAAATTATTTTCATCTTCTAATATTTCATTGGATAAACATAGTACATTCACCATAAAGTGATGAGATATAAATCCAAGTAATAGAATTATAAGAGAACAACATAATTTATAATGGTACAAGTTAGTCTAGAGCCATATCATAGTGAAATAAAAATGATAAAGTGATCATAAAATCATGACATAATATTACCAAAAAATTGCATCATAGGAGTGTGGTTACAACATAAAACAAGGAATCATAATCATAACTCATGGCTAAAAATTGAAAGATCAAAACATATTTTTTTGGATAAACATTTATTTATAAAACATTGTATATAAAAATATAAAATCATTACCCAATTAATTTTAGTGTTCTATATTTTAGGACCACATTCACATTTATATCATGTACAAGAATTTTTTTTCCTCATAGATCATGGAAAATAGTATCTACATTAATCACATAAAATCCCATGATAAAGTATTTGGAATATTATAATCCATTGTCCATATTAAATTATTGATAGATAAAACTCCATGAATATCCTAGAGTGGAATTGGGATGGTTTTTCGCAACACACAACTTTGGTAAGGAAAATTATGACACAATTTTTATACCTTAACGACGGTCTATAAATGATAAGGGAAGGGATTAAAGAATGTCAAAGGTATAATCTAAATAATATTTAATTCTAAAACTACTAAATAGATGTTATAAAAATATAGTTCATGTTGGAAAATTGAAATTGAAATTATTTAATAGAAATGAATTTCGTCAATGGAATGAAGAGAAAAGGGACACATACATCATTATAGTATCGACTAAGGTAAACGGTTCAATGAGAGGGTATAAATAAATAATAATTATTATAAAATTAATTGGATATTAAAGGAATATTTATGATAAATGAGGTCATTTATGTTTTATATCCATAATAATTAATATAAATTAAATACATGAAGGAATAAAATGAGGGGGATAATTCGCTATAAGATATGTTTATTACAAACGATATATGTGAGCTTTTAATTTTCCTAGAAACACCTTAGTAGGTATTCAGAAAGGGAGAGGGAATGAATAGTTGTGATTAAAAGATTTAGATTATTGTGGAATATGAGGTAGGTGGGTATCTGTAGAAAAATATTTTGGAGTTAATTATTAATTTCAGAACATATAATTTTTAATCTCTGTAACAAAAACATAAAAACTCAAACCTTCCCATGGGTTTTGTAAGTGAATTCTAGAACGTGGAGTGGTTTAAAATATATAACTATTTTGATAACATAAATCATTATGTTAATATAATTAATGATTTTGAATTGATCTATATTCACAGATAATTGTATTTAATCCCATAAAAATGATATTGTTTTTGGATTATTCATTAAATGTTTTCAAAATTAATAAAATTACTTCAAATAATTATTATTAGGGTAAAAACAAATTTTTTATCTATGTATTTTTTATTATTTATTCAATCAATATTATACAATTATGATGTCATAATACAAAATATTTATTTATATAATATATATTTTTTACCCAAATATTCATCTATCTTAGAACAATTTAAAAAAACACCACTGGAAAATTCTGAAATGATATTTTTCATAATGATATTTGTTTTAAAAACTAATTTTATAAATATAATAATTTTAAATATGTAAATTCAAATCAATGTTAACTATAAAAACTATTTTGGATGAAATAAACCACTTTATTACCCTTATAAAAATTACATTGGCCTTATTGAATAATATATACATTTATATATAAATATATTTTCTTTATAAAAAAATTAATGAAAATATATTTTCATTAAAATTATAGTGGTTTTAATAAATTAGTTCTTTAATACCAAATATATGATTCCTAAAACAAAGAAATTTTTAGTTTCATTATACCAAAATATAATTATCATCAGCCTCATATTATAATAATAGGTATAAAATTGCATTTAAAATGAATTAATTTAACAATGATTTTATCATAAAAATTTAAATACACACATTCATACATTAAGGTTCAGGATACATATTGCAATATTAAACCAGAATACAGCATAAAAGAAAACATTTCTTTTGGATTATATTCATTCGGTGGTACAATGAACATGGTTTGAGAGATGAACTTTATAACATTTCTATTATCCAATAAATTATTTCACTTGAAAATATATTGGTTAATCTATTATTTTTCTAGTAAAGTGAAAATATTGTCGATTTCACCTCCATTATAAGATCTAAAAATGAGCTATGTTAGGAACGATCTTACTGGATTAGGATCTAGATTCGTCCTTTTTTTCAATTAGATTTTATTATAACTCTTATCATATACTAATATTAACAATAATTATAAAATTGATATATTAGAAATTTATAGGACATTTATTGATCTTATTGTATAGAGGTTATGTTGACTATTGTTTATATTTAAAAATGGTTAGAAAGAGTCATATTACAATAGTAATGATATAATCAGATCATAATTGTCACATTACCAATTAAACCCTATAGTGTCCAAATCATTATCAAAGGTTATATAACACCCCTAAAAATTCCTTTTATATACCAATATATTATCATTAATTTTACATTCATCATTGAATGAGTGATCCTCATGTTATATTTTGAATCTAAGGTGTTTGTCATTTTGTATATATAAATTTTTCATTTTCTCCGAGTCAACATATTAATTATTATCCAATATATTAATACATGATGTGAATTATTCCAATTAATTTTATTTTATTTATTATGAGAATAATAATAAAGTTATTGAGAATCATGATTTCTTTTATTAGTAATATAAGGAAAACATTGGTTGTTACATAGATGATGAAGCGGAATAATTTCTCCATTTGGTTAGGAATCCAATTCATGTAATATGTATAGCGACCCATAAATTTCATTTACAAAAACTACATATATTTAGTTGTAATATCCTTTACATATCAATATGGTCCATGAGATATCATCCAATGATTAAGGTATTTCCAATCATTGATATATAGAAAACTATGAAATAAATGTTTCACAACATTTACCATTATTTTCTTCACAAATAGCTCTCTTTTAAGTATAACATACATAAAACGTTTCTACATAACCTTGGTAAGTGAAACATAAGAACGGATTAGGATAAATGATTAGTATGTTTAAAAGTAATATATATAAATAAATGGTCATAAGTGAGCATCAGATTAGAATAAGGGTTATGGAACATAAGAATAAAAAAAGTAAATATTTCCCATAAATTCGTACATTTTTTTTGTCAAAGGACCAAAGCAAATTTATTAGCAAAAAAAACAAGGATTACAAGAGTCTAAAAGACGGGATCAAATTACAATCTTTAAGTTGCAAAGGCATCAGGTTATCTGGGAGCTCCTCCAGCCATGTTAGATTCTGATCAATGCCTTTATTAGCGAGAGAATCCGCAACCATGTTAGCTTCGCGGTAAGTATGTGTTGCAATGAAACTGACGTCATGGAGAGATTGAAGACAATTCATCCAGCACGTAGTAATCGGCAAGAAAGATGAATATCTCCCTTCCAAATGGCTTGAACAACAGTAGTAGAATCACTTTCAATCCATAAGTTGTTCCACCCACGTTGAAGAGAAAAAGCAGTGGCATGAATAACACTTAGCATCTCCGCTTCTAGAGAGGTTGCATTACCGCAGCCTCCAAAAAAGCACCCCATAACATTACCATGATGATTTCTGAAGACAGCTCCACAACCCGCAGGACCTGGATTTCCTTTAGAGGCTCCATCCACATTAATTTTAATCCAACCTGGAAAGGGAGGTCTCCATAAAACCTCAAGATTGCGGGACGGTTTCAAGAAAAAGGCCTCAACTCGAAGACGTCTAAGGATCATAAAATCATCCACCGAATTGTTGCAGGAACCATTCTGAATTAGCGCAGCTTCCCGAATAGCAATAAGAATACTCGTTTTACCTGCATTAATGTTGTGTGAGAAATTATTGTGAAGAATCGAGTTTCTATCATACCATATCACATGTATAAGCTCTGAGACCCCAACAAGGAACAAGTTTCTGATTTGTTGAGAGTTAACCTTAGCAACACAACGCTTAAGATGCTCATCAATTGAGTTCTGAACCAGCCATCTGCATTCAAAAGTGTCAAAAATATAGTTCCAAAGAGCGGTGGAAGTAGCACAAGATAGAAATAAGTGGTTAGTATCTTCTCTATGATTATTTCAAAGGAGACATTTTGAACAAATTTGGATACCAAAACATTGAAGACAAACATCAGTGGGAACCCTATTGTGGGCGAGACGCCAAATAAGAGTGAATCTAGAAGGTTTGAACCAAGGTTTGTCAAAAAAAAATTATCCAATTCATATCATTATCAGCGTTGTGTAAGGAGTGATTATAAAAGTTTTTGGTATTAAGAATCCCATTGTGAGAAGGCTCCCAAATCAAGAAATCACTCGAGGTAGTAAAATGGTACGAATCAATAATTTGAGTAATGTTTTCGGGAAGGGAATCAATGTGAGAATTAATCACATTATTGACAGTGGAGTTGATGTCAACAGGGATATGGTTAAGGGGAGTCACAGAGATTAGAGGAGCACCAGTCCAATTGTCCAACCAGAATCTCATGGAAGAGTTTCTCGAAACCATCCATCTAGCATTGTGCATAATATTGTCATAAGTGTCTCTAACAGAGGGCCAAATGGAAGAGGTCCTGAAACTTCTATTAGATCTTTTCAATCTATCAATGAACCTGTTTTTGATAAAAGCAACAGGAGGGGTGTCATTGTGAATCAGGTTCCAAGTTAATCTGGCGTGAAGAGCTTTATTGAAGAACTTAATGTTTTTAATACCAAGACCACCCATGGCTATAGGCTTACAGCACTTAGCCCAATGAGTAGTCACAAGTATTCTGTCCAAAGTGCTTCCAGACCAGACAAAGTTTTTAATGTGAACATTAAGTTTTTTAATGAGACTAATAGGCCATTTATAGACCATCATCGAGTATACAAGTTTGGAAACAATCACAGACTTTACAAGGCAAACTCTCCCCGCCATGGAGAGGGATTTTCCTTTCCAAGAGGAAAGTTGATGAAGAACCTGGTCAACAATGCTTGAAAAGTAGCAGGCTTTGGGTCTACCCCAGAAGACGGGAACCCCAAGGTACTTGAAAGGGATAGTACCTTCTTTGATACTAAGCTCATTGATAATACTATTTTTTCTAGCAGAAGGGAAGTTTTTTCCAAAGTAAATGAAAAGTTTATTCCAACCAATGACTTGTCCCGAGACCTCCTCGTAGTGGTTGATAGCAGCTTTAAGAGTTCTGATGTTTTTAAGATCACCCTTTAGAAAAATGAATGATGTCATCAGCAAAAAGGAGGTGAGTGGGGGCATTCACATTTCTGTAAGCCTGAATTGGTTTGAGCTTGTTATGATCAACCATATGGGTGAGCAGACGACTAAAATAGTCTTCTGCATTGGAAAAAAGAATAGCAGATAAGGGATCTCCTTGTCTGACTCCTTTAGAACATTTGAAAAACCCTCTAGGCGATCCATTGACCAAAATGGAAACATGAGTAGAATGAAAGAGGGGTTTAAGTCTAGATATGAAGTTATCATTGAAGCCAAAACCATGAAGAAATTTGAAAATGAAATTCCAGTCCATAGTGTCAAAAGCTTTACGAATGTCTAGTTGAATGGCGATGTTTCCGCCTCTATTTTTATTATTTAACATGTTAGTGCATTCCGAAGCAAGGCAAATGCAGTCTTGGATTGATCGCCCCTTGATAAAACCAAATTGATTACAGGAGATAATTTTTTTAGTAATAGTGTTGAGTCCGTTAGCTATAAGCTTGGTAATAATTTTATAGAGAGTGTTGATCAGGGCTATAGGGCGAAAAAGATGGATTTCAGCGGCATTTTCAACTTTTGGGATCAATGCAAGGAATTGGGAATTTAAACCATGAGGTAAGAAACCATTAGAAAAGAAAGATTTAACGAGCTTGCAAACATCAGCATGGATGATATCCCAATATTTTTGATAGAAACCTTTAGTGAATCCATCAGGTCCTGGGGCACTGTCAGGGTTCAAACCAAAGACAGTGTCTCTAATTTCATGATCAAGAGGAACACCCAGGAGAAAACTGTTATCAACATCAGTAACAAGAGTTGGAATGATGTAATTAATGAGGTCCTTGTACATACAAGGCCCATTGAATAAAGATTCAAAGTACAAAACAACGTGCTGAGCAAAGTCATCTTCTTTATCCAAAAGGTTATCGCCATCATTAAGGGAGGCAAGAGGCCTACTAGCTTTCCGAATTCTTTGTAAATAGTTGTAGAACTTGGTGTTACGATCACCATCAGTGAGCCATTTGATTCTAAAAGTATGCCTTCGGATGTTGTCTTTGATGGCAAGAAGCATATTTAGATTCATAGTAATTTGGGCTTCTTGATTGTGATCATAGGAGAAGTCTAAGTGAGTGTTGTTGTTTTGAATTTGATGCAGCTCATTCTCAAGAGAAAGGATGTCATTGTAAATTTGAATTGCTTTAGTGCTGCACCAATATTTGAGCTTGCATTTGAGATATTTTAATTTAAGAGGAAAAGAAAAATCCTCATCGGAATGATTCAGAGATGACCAAAAATGATTAATGATATTAGAACAGTCAGGGTCAGAGAACCAAGCATTGTTGAATCTAAAGGGGAAAGAGGGTTTGCGAATATTGAGGGAGATGGTGACCAAAATAGGATGATGGTCAGAATGAAGTTTTGGAAGGGTGGTACTAGAGATGGTATCCCAAGTATCTAAAGCATGGTCATTAGAAAAGGCTCTGTCCAGTTTGCTCGCAACCACTCTATTGTAATGTTTCCTGTACCACGTGTATTTAGAACCACTTAGAGTGATCTCAGTGAGATTGGAGTTTTCAATAGCAGCCTTAAAATCCCTCATAGAAATAATTGAGTGAAGAGGACCAATTTTTTCATCAGCAGAAAGAATAGCATTAAAATCACCCGCAACGATCCAGGGGGAATGAATTTTTGAATTTAGAGAGGAGAGGTCCCTCCAGAGAGACCTCCTATCTTGATATTTATTCTTGGCATAGATAAAGGAACAAAAGATATGAGAATTATCAATGATAAAGTCACAAGTGAAACTTTGATCAGAAATATGAAAAACATTAACCTTAGATAGGGAGGGATGGGCAATGGTACAAAGAGTATTAAATCTATTGGTGTTTTGACATGCACCAATGAAGGTGTATCCAAAATGACAAAAGTGAGCTAAATCAGTGGAAAACATTATTTTAGGTTCAGCAATGGAAAAAATTAAAGGCTTATGGATGTAAACCATTCTTTTTAAAATACTAAAGGTGTCAAGGTTTGCAATACCTTGGCAGTTCTAGAAGAGAATCTTCATTTAAATCTATGTTTGGAGTTAGAACTCCCTTTTTTTTTCCATCCGAGCCTTTATGCCTATTAGATCTTCGGACATTTTTTGACAAATTTGGGATTAAGGCAGGGGATTTCTTTCCTTTGGAAGGATCAGGGATGATAGAGGAATCATCTAATGGAATAGGTGCTGTCATAGCCGGGGCTTGTATGCTATTAAAATTAGGTGTCGGCAAAGTAGTTAGAGCATTTTTATTATCAGCATTAACACATTCAACATGTAAATTATCATGCTGGACTGAGAGATTGCAGGTACCTGGTAAGACGTTCGAAACAGAATGAGGAGCATCAAGTTTCGGCTGATCAGTGCAGGTACCTGGTAAGGCGTCCGAAACAGAGTGAGTAGCAACAATATCTATAGACCGTTGCTTATCTGAGACCTCTGCAACCGGAATAGCAGTCTCTTGGACCTGCTGTAAGGGGGGAAGCAGCATGCCTTCATCATGGAAGGCAGGTACCTCATTGTGCGGCATTCCAGGATGATAATCCTACATATGACTGTGGTCTTTTGCCAAAGAAAAAGACTCATGAGTAATAAAATTCAAGGTATCCTGAGGCTCAGGTTTCACAGCCGTGGATATAGGATTATAAGAAGAAGTGTGAGCTGTGGGGGAGTCTTGAATCTGTTCAGCAGTACATGAAGTGGAATTAGGCCCAGGATCCTGTTTAATAGTGTCTAAAACTGCAGGTTCCAATTTTAGGGAGTGCTCTTTGATGGTTTCTTCCTCTTCAATGAGGTCAGCCCATTTGGAACCCGAGATAGTAAGGTCCTGCGTGATCCCCGAATTCCTCCTGGAAACCTGAAAGCAGTTTTATATACGTAGGGTGAGCATACAAGTACAATCAGTAAGAAAAACCAAAGACTCCCATGAAAAAGTGGGGGAACGTGCTAAAGTCTCGTGAGAAAAAGAGTAATCCAAACACCTATCAAGGTAAACTATCCACACCATGCCTCACCAAGGAACTCTCCCCAAATAATGCAAGTCAAGTAATATATATATTATGAGAACATCGATGTTTGGGTACCCCACGCCACTTTCCCACTGGTTATTGAGACATCCTACGCATCGGACCAATCCCGCCATTCTCACCGCAGTCCCACTCCCACACCCGCCTGCACACACCTGCGCCATAACCACACGTAGTCCCACTACCATAATCTCGCCCGCACACACCTGGGCCACAACTGTCACACCTAACCACACCTGCAAACAACTAGGATAGAACAACCACCACCACGCCCGAAGACACCTGGGCTAGAAAAATCCACTTCCACACCCGAAGACACCTGGGCCTCATCCCAAAGACACTTGGGAAACCACCTACCGCACACACCTAGCCAACCACCATACCACCCCACCCGAAGGTTCATGGGCTAATAATAGACCTCAGGCCATCACAGCCTGCCCGAAGATAATTGGGCTATCCGGGAAAGGGAGAAGAAAAGGAGCTAATAACCAGCCACTAAGAATAGTGTTGGGAAAAACACCCTCCCCCGTGAAATGGGGTCGTTCGTCACTAAGTGCTCAACTTGGGTGGGGCGCAAATAAGAAATGCCAAGCTACAAGTATATATATATATATAGGTAACAATCACTCACCCAAGCTAGGTTTTTCTTCAGACAGCCTACAGATCACAACATCACTCAAGTCCGAGTCACGACTCACGCTAACAACCCATTTGTCCCCTTTATTATTTCACGTTCAGTAATAATGTTTATGTTTAAGCACTACTGGTCAACTAGTAGGCACAGGAAAAAGTCCAAAAAGGTGAACAATCAAGCATCAACCATAACGCCCATACCCGGTTCTCAACAACAGAGGATTCCACCCTAATTCGTGATATAAACAAGTATCCACCCGGTCTTAAAACTTACAACCACCGAAGCCGCATCAATAGGGGATCCCATCCCCCAATTTCACACAACCACCAAGGGTATAAAAGAACAGGGGATCCCATCCCCTCCCACATCTCCAACAATATACTCGTAAAAGAAAACCACCAAAACACTGCCACAAATACTAAGCAAGGCCAAGCCTGTATTTTCAGATTTAAAAGATTCTACACGTTCCATGATTTCAATTCCATTTTGACCCGGGTTAGCATATAAGGGATTGATCCTGGTTGTAAAGACCCGTAAAATTCAATGGAAAGTTTTTTCTTAATTTTCATTGGAATTTTACAAGAACGCGGTTTCAGACGGCACGTGATTCCGAGGCCCAGAGTGCCCGGAATTTCTATCTGAAGTTTAGCTCGGGTACGTTCAGTGAACGAACGAGCGGGAATTTATAACCTTTGAACCAGTGCCCGGAATCGAATTCTGAGGGCACCGATGGAACCGCAACGCCGGTAATTGCTTAGGAACTCCTGTTTCGGAGTTGCGTTATCACGGGTGTGGATGATGAAAATTGTGGAAGTTAATTTATTATTATTCTACAATTTTTATTATTTTTTACTCTAAGTGTTTAGTTATTGATGGATGTTGGGTAACCACCCAACCTCCCTTGGGAGGTTATGTGGGTGGTGGGGCCCACACGAACCCCACCCCTTCATATCCTCTAACCCCTCTCAACTCCCATTAAATTAAGATAACTTGTGAAATTTAATGGGGTGAGTTATGTGTTGTTAATTGAATTTCAAACTCTTGAAATTCAAAAGGTTAAGTTGTGTTAATAAATTAAGGCTTAGGATTATTTTATTAATTTTAGAGTTTATGCCACGTTGAGAGGATTTAGGAAGCGAGAAGATCTTCTTCATCTCCAACGAAGAACATCTTCGATGAAGAACGTGAAGAACGAATGATCTCCGACGTGGAGCACTGAGTAGTGACAGACCGTCTTCCGCGACATCGACCCACGACGCGACGTCTTTTCCATGATGTTATTCTTCCACGTCGTCTCTTCCGCAATGGTTTTCCACGACGAAATCTCCGTCAACGTCTTCGAATCCTCGCTTCGTGGAATCGACGTTCGTTTTCCGTGACGCCCGACCTCCGCGACGCTCGTCTTCCGCAGCTCGTTGACGTACACCATTCATGAAACCGAGGTAGGGGTCTTATTTATTTATTTTGTTTGTGAATACCAACTTGACGATATTTGTAGATTAAAACCAATTGTTATTGAATAACGCGAGGGGGCTGCACCTCACAAATATGGCCGACCCTCCCCCTTATTTTCATGTTGGTTCCTTTGTGGTTTGGTTCGGGAAGGCGTGGTGCCGTCACACCACACGGTATCATGCAAAAGGAAATGTGCGGCGCCGTCGCGCCGCGTCGAAGAAAACCCAAAAATACCCAGGCCGGTACTGGGGCCGCGTCGGAGGGGCGCGGCGCCGTCGCGGCCGATTCCGGGCCACGGCGGAGCAAGGTGACCGGCGGCCGGACCGGGCTGCCGGCGTTAGAGCCGGAAGGGGACTGACCATCGCCGGTCCCGTTGAGCAGGAACCAGCCGGATAGGGAGGAGCCGAGGGAATTAATTCCCCGGGACGGACTTCAAAGCGGCCCCAATTAAGGGGCCTCAGTTACAAGAAAGGGGAGGGGCAACACCCCCCCCCCCCCAAGTGTGAGCCGGCAAAACGGTGCAGCCGTTTTGGCCGAGCACCGACCAGCGCGCGGGTCGCCGGACCGGGCCGCGCCGCGCCGGGCCGGTCCGACCCGGATTCGGGGCGGGTCGACCCGGTTCGGGCCGACCCATGGGGTTGCGAGCCGGGTCCGTCCGGGCCCGAAACCTCCATTTTCAGACCGTTTGGGTTCAATTGACCAAAACTCAGGCTACAGACCTCCGATCGATGTGCCGTCAGCGGCGACATGATCCTTGGAACGAGACGGTCTTTTTGGTATATCGCACTCAAGGTTTCGGAATACTTTGTGTTCAGCCGGGTTGGTTCATACACGAAACCAACCGGGGCCTTGGAGCGGAAACGCTCATATCTTGAGCTTCAGACGTCCGATTGACGTGCCGTTGATTTTTTTGAATTCTTCTAAGTGAGACGGATCTTTTGGCATACTCCGCCCAAGGTTTGGACACATGTGGAGTACGGTAGGGTTGGTTTTTCCTTAAAAACCAACAGGGCCCCTGGGATGAAAAAGCCAATAACTCTCAGACCGGGCGTCCGATTGACGCGCCGTCTATGACATTGAGTTCCTGTTGACGATACGGAACTTTTGGATACATCAACTCTGGACTATGTTTCTATTGATGTATCAGCCTCTCGGCTCATGGAGCGGACCCTCCCGAACGAGCTTGCTGTGTGCGGGAACCCTAGTGATGGCAGCGACTGATACTGTGACTGCAACGATGACTGTACAGAGATCCTCAGTGGATTCGACGGCGATGAATACAGCACTCAGCGATCCTATGTGGATCAGTGCTACCGATCCTGTGTGGGACTGATCCTGTGTGGGTCAGCGCTCAATGGTTCTGTGTGAGACAGAGCCTACAGATCCTGTGTGGGTCTGATCCTGTGTGGGTCTTTGCGTGGGTTAGTTTCCTGCCGATCCTATGTGGGTAATTGTGGGGGTTAGTACCTATCAATTATTTGTGGGTCCGACGACTTAGATGGATCAGTGATCATCTCTATCGTCTTTCAAATAAGTATACCTGTGTGAGCTGAATCCGGTTTACTTTCCTATGTGGATTGTGTTGTGCTATCCTCTGTGGATTACGTTTTGCCTTCTTCTGTGGAATATGTATGCTTTCCTGTGTGTACTGGGTTGTACTTGGGCTCGGAGGTTGGAGCGTATTGGAATTGATGACTTAGGTATATGTATGGGCATATACCTAAGCAGTGTCGGTTGTTACATCGTGATTGTATCTTTCCTTTTTGGTTTATCCTTTGTGGATTTTGGGAGACCTTCGGGGGTCTCGGGGTCCCTACTGAGTATCTTATACTCACCCCTACACGGGCTATGCCCGCAATACGTTGTGTTGGTTGCAGACGACGGACAGCGTTGTACGTGGTTGAGGCTTGAGGAGTAGGACGGTACCTGGAGGTGGACCACTGGGCGGGACATACTCGGAGCGGACGGCGGGACCCAAGGAGCAGTGGAGCTATCTATACCCACCCTTCAGGTGGGATTTCCAGTGGGCATCTCGGCATTGCGGCTTTACTTTTCTGTTGTTGTTTTCCCTTTCAAGTTGTACTTTACTTTCAGTTTGGGTTTGTATACTGGCCCACTTACTTTTCCGCACTTGCTGTTGTACCAGTTTTTACTTAGTGTTTACTTTTTCCGCTTGCTTACTCTGTGGTGCTTATTTACTTTACAAAGGCAATGCCTTCTCTTTTTACCGGGATTTACGCCCTGGTGCTAGTTTCCAGCCCTTGGCCTATGGAAGGAGGGGTCGGGGTAGTCACGGCACGGGCCCCGAGGACGGGTCGTGACAAATTGGTATTAGAGGAGTTCAGTTCTACCGCAGACTCTGATCTTTTCTATGTGAAGCAATAGTGTTTAGTGTATTGGGTGTGGTTATCAGTCCAGGGAGTCCAGTGTTGGTGCGGCGGCCGACATATCCGTACACCAGGACCCTTACTTCTGATTTCCGACTTAATGCACGAAAACATTGATTGCATGTGTGTTTCAAGTTTTCTTTGTAATTACTTTGTATCAGCTCAACAGGTATACTGTTCTGACCGTGGTGCACCTGTTTCCTTTTCAGGATGGCCCCACGATAGCAGCCAGCTAGGTTTCCTAGATTCGAGCGTGATGACAGCCCACCGAGCGAAGAGGCCTCGGTGCAGGGCCCTTTGTCAGCAGTGGCACTAGCGGTAGCTCTACCCACCGAGCCACCGATGCTTCCAGCACCAGCCACTGACGATGCACATCGCCTCAGTGCACTGCATGAGTTCCAGCACCAGCGACCGCCCTGGTTCTGCGGGAAGACGGACCCCCAGGAAGCTGAGGACTGGCTGGAGGCAGTCGTACGAGTTTTGAGGCTAGTGAGGAAACCATCAGACCTCATGTTGATCCTCGCTACGAGCCTACTACACGCAGTAGCTGGATGATGGTAGAGCTTGATGCTCCAGGTGCACGATGATGCATCTCTACTTTGGACGGACTTTGAGAGCCTCTTCTGCTCGGAGTTCGTCCCAGCCACCCTCCGTGTGGTGCGCATTCAGGAGCTTCTTCAGCTGCGGCAGGGCAGCATGACGATCGCCCAGTACTCGGCGAGATTTACTGATCTATCACGCTACTCGATAGACATGGTACGGGAACCATTCTTCCGGGCCCGGACCTTTGAGCAGGGATTGAGACACGAGATCAGGGCATCGCTGATCTCCCTCAGCATTCCGACTCAGACAGGATTACCGGAGCGGGCCCTTTTGATCGAGATCTTTCTTTCTGAGTCTACACCAGCACCGAGACCCACCGCAGGGCGGCACATAGAAGAGTCTTCTGCAACATGCAGTTGACGGATGACTCTTGGGTCCAGGCAGACCAGACCATCAGGAAGACGACCTCAGGACACTGGCTCAGCAGTGTAGGGCACACAGCGCAGAGCCAGTCTTTCAAGAGGCAAACAGTGATACTCGTGCGGCGGGCTGGGCCACATGGCTTGTGACTGCCCGACCCACCGTGCCGAGGAGCAGCAGACAATTGAGGGACCACCGAGGCAGTGGAAGAGGGTCGACCATGGAGGTCCGCAGGGAGAAGGCGGACGAGGCAGGGGAGCTGGCCGAGCAGCATGTGGTGGGCGACACTTTGAGTCTCTACCACCACCACCACCACCAGGAGGTCCACCCCGACCACAGGGAGCTGTCGAGCAGAGACAGGAACAACTCCAGGAAGCAGAGGCCTACGACCACGGAAAGCCCAAGATGATTCGAGGTACTATCTGTGTCTATTCCACCCTTGCTGTAGTACTTATAGACATAGGAGATAGTCACTCTTTCATAACCGCTGCCCTTGCTCGGAGCTCGGAGATTCTGACATAGCTATTGGCTCGATCCTTACGGCTAGAAACTCCTACGGGAGCAAACTCGACGATTACGCACTGGTGCCGACAGTGTGAGCTTACTCTAGGAGGCAAGAGCTTCAACTGGGATCTTCTTGTAGCAGCGTCGAGGCCTTACGACGTCATCTTCGGCAGGGATTGGTTGTCTACGGTCCATGCACGGATTGACTGTATTAGGCGCAACGTGGGATGTGTACGCACCGACGGGAGCAGGTTCACCTTCACCGGCGAGAAGGGAGCCTTCGTAGCATAGGATGGACTTCTGAAGAGGAGAGGATAGCCCATCACTCATCAGTTGGCTAGCCTCATCCTAGGAGAAGTTGACATGCAGAGTCCTAGTTTTCCTGCAGTGGTGGATCAGTATGCGGACATTTTTCCAGAAAACGTTCCAGGGTTACCTCCTTGCAAAGAGGTAGACTTTTATATTGACCTGTACCCCGGGACACCCCGATATCGACACCAGTGTATTGGATGGCCCCCACTGAGCTTCGAGAGCTACGGGTACAGTTGCAGGACTTGCAGGGCAAGGGGTTTATCCAACCCAGTGTTTCACCCTAGGCTTCCCCAATATTGTTCGCCAAGAAGGCGGACGGGAGATTGCGACTTTGTGTTGACTATCGTCGCCTAAACCAGGTGACAGTGAGGAACAAGTATCCGCTACCGAGGATTGATGACCTCTTTGATCAGCTCAAGGGAGCACAGTGGTTCTCAAAGATAGACCTAAGGTCAGGCTATCACCAGCTCAGAGTTCGAGACGAGGACGTGCAGAAGATGGCCTTCAGGTGTCGGTATGGCCACTATGAGTTCTTGGTTATGCCCTTTGGCATAGCTAATGCTCCAGCAGTGTTCATGGCCCTCATGAACAGGATCTTTCAGCCATACCTCGATCGATTTGTCGTGGTCTTCATCGATGACATTTTGATATACTTGAAGACTGAGGAGGAGCACGCCTACCACTTGCGGGTTGTACTAGACACACTCCGAGAGCACCATCATTATGGTAAGCTATCGAAGTGCCAGTTCTAGATATGTGAGGTCCACTTCTTGGGACACATCATCTCTGAGGTGGGAGTTGCAGTGGATCTTGTGAAGATCGTGGAAATGCTAGCTTGGGAGCCACCTAGGAGCGTGACGGGGGTGCGGAGTTTCTTGGGACTAGCCGGATACTACCGAAGATTTGTACCATACTTCTCTAGAGTTTCGGCACCACTCTCGGCTTTGACGAAGAAGGGGAAACCCTTCGTGTGGTTAGACAGATGTCAGCAGAGCTTCCAGGAGCTGAGACAGAGATTGACCAGCGCACCTATCTTGAGGTTACCTGAGGAGGGAGTAGGGTACGTAGTCTACTACGATGCATCAGGGACCAGACTCGTTTGTGTCCTGATGCAGGAGTGGGAAGTGATCGCCTATGGATCACGTCAGTTGAGGCCACATGAGCAGAACTACACTACCCATGACCTAGAGTTAGCAGGAGTGGTCTTCTCTTTGAAGACATGGCGACACTATCTGATGGGCGAACACTTTACAGTCTTTTCTGACACTCAGAGTCTCAGATACATCTTCTCTCAGAAGGATCTGAATCTGAGATAGCGGCGATGGCTCGACTTCCTCCAGGACTATGACTTTGAGATAGTCTATACTCCTGGAAAGGGGAACATGGTAGCCGATGCCCTTAGCAGGGGGAATGGCATTCAGCTACGTGAGGAGGCGACAGAGCAGATAGCCTCTTTGCAGATATCCACTATGGATAGAGATGGAGCAGCCTTCCCTCAGTCTCTCATAGTCACTCCTCCACTACTACAGTAGGTCAGAGAGGCACAAAATGGGGACGCTGACTGTGAGACGCGGCATGCACAGATATCCTCAGGACAGGCACCTGATGTTTTCTCCTTTGAAGCAGAGCACGCCATCCTTTTCATAGGACGTACCATGGTACCAGTTTCTTTACGGGAGGAGGTGATGAGAGAGTTTCACACTTCTCCCTTGGCGGTACATCCCGGAGTGGTGATGATGTACCGGGATCTCAGACGACAGCAGTGGTGGCCAGGCATGAAGAAGGCTCTGGCAGAGTTCATTTCTCGATGCCTCACCTGCCAGCAGGTGAAGGTAGAGCATCAGGTATCAGCAGGCATGGTACAACCCTTGGAGGTCCCAGAGTGGAAGTGGGATGGGATATCTATGGACTTTGTGACTAGACATCCATGCACTTCCAGAGGTCATGACTCCATCTGGGTGATTGTCTACCGACTCACCAAGTCGGCTCACTTCTTACCCATCAGAGAGCAGGGCTCAGTGGAGAGCTTGGGACGTCTTTATGTTCAGGAGATTGTTCGACATCACGGTGTTCCATCATCTATCATCTCTGATCGAGATGCTCGTTTTACTTCCCGGCTATGGAAGGGATTTCCGGAGGCGTTCGGGACGCAGCTACATCTGAGCCCAGCCTTTCACCCTCAGACGGATGGTCAGACAGAGAGGACCATTTAGACTCTCGAGGACATGCTCCGCGCATGTGTCCTCAACTTTGGTCGCAGATGGGAGGACCACCTATCCTTGGTGGAGTTCGCGTACAAAAACAGCTATCACTCTACCATCGGGATGGCACCATACGAGGCGTTGTACGACCGACCTTGCAGATCTCCTTTGTGCTGGACAGACCCTGGGGAGTCAGCACTTGTGGGGCCGGAGATGGTCCAGGCCACGACAGAGAAGGTCCAGGTCATCCAGGAGCGGATGAGGACAGCTCAGAGCCGGCAGAAGTCTTATGCTGACAGGAGGCGGAGGCCACTAGAGTTCGAGGATGGTGACCACGTGTTTTTTCGTGTCTCACCTCGACATGGATTACAGAGATTTGGCCGAGGCGGCAAGTTGTCTCCACGCTTCATCAGACCGTTCCAGGTCCTCAGCAGGATTGGCGAGGTGGCTTATCGCCTGGATCTACCACCTCAGTTGCACCGGTTGCACGACGTCTACCACGTATCTTAGTTGAGGAGATACGTGCACGACCCGACGCACATCATTGACCATGGGGATCTAGACGTTGATGATGGACCGAATTTTATGGAGGTTCCAGTTGAGATCAAGGATCGAAAGCAGCGGGTCCTGCGTGGACGGTTGATTCTTCTAGTGTGCATCAGATGGCAGCATGGGAACCTCCAGGAGAGCACTTGGGAGCAGGATGCTCAGATGCGTGCTCAGTACCCACATTTGTTTCCCTAGTTTTCGATGTATCTTTACGGGGACGTAAATCCATGAAGTGGGAGTAATGTAAAGACCCGTAAAATTCAAGGGAAATTTTTTTCATAATATTCTTTGGAATTTTACAAGAACGCGGTTTCAGACGGCACTTGATTCTGAGGCCCGGAGTTCCCGAAATTTCTATCTGAAGTTTAGCTCGGGTACGTTCAGTGAACGAACGATCGGGAATTTCTAACTTTTGAACCGGTGCCCGGAATCGAATTCCGAGGGCACCGATGGAACCGAAACGCCGGTAATTGCTTAGGAAATCCTGTTCCGGAGTTGAGTTATCACGGGTGTGGATGATAAAAATTGTGGAAGTTAATTTATTATTATTCTACAATTTTTATTATTTTTTACTCTAAGTGTTTATATCTTGATAGAAGTTGGGTAACCACCCAACCTCCCTTGGGAGGTTATGAGGGTGGTGGGGCCCACAAGAACCCCACCCCTTCATTTCCTCTAACCCCTCTCAACTCCCATTAAATTAAGATAACTTGTGAAATTTAATGGGGTGAGTTATGTGTGGTTAATTGAATTTCAAACTCTTGAAATTCAAAAGGTTAAGTTGTGTTAATAAATTAAGGCTTAGGATTATTTTATTAATGTTAGAGTTTATTCCACGTTGAGAGGATTTGGGAAGCGAGAAGATCTTCTTCATCTCCAATGAAGAACATATTCGACGAAGAACACGAAGAATAAATGATCTCCGACGTGGAGCATCGAGCCCTCAGAGACCGTCTTCCGCGACACCGACCCGTGATGCGACGTCTTCTTCCACGACATTCTTCTTCCGCGTTGTCTCTTCCGCGACGGTTTTCCGCGATGAAATCTCCGTCAACGTCTTCAAATCCTCGCTTTGCAGAATCGACGTTCGTTTTCCGCGACGCCCGACCTCCGTGACGCTCGTCTTCCGCGACTCGTTGACGTACACCATTCTTGAAACCGAGGTAGGGGTTTTATTTATTTATTTTGTTCGTGAATACCAACTTGATGATCTTCGTGGATTAAATCCAATTGTTATCGAATAACGCGAGGGGGCCGGACCGCACAAACACGGCCGACCCACCTCTTTATTTTCATGTTGGTTCCTTTGTGGTTTGGTTCGGGAAGGCGTGGTGCCGTCGCACCACACGGTATCATGCGAAAGGAAATACGCGGCGCCGACGCGCCGCGCCATGGAAGGAAGATCAAGGATGCGACGCCGTCACGCCGCGTCGAAGAAAACCCGAAAATATCACGGTCGGTACCAGGGCCGCGGCGGAGGGGCGCGGCACCGGCGCGCCGCGCCGGACGACAAGGGCCGCGACCGGTTCCGGGCTGCGGCGGAGCAAGGTTACTGGCAGCCGGACCGGGCCACCGGCATCGGAGCCGGAAGGGGACCGGCCATCGCTGGTCCCATTGAGCAGGAACCGGCCAGCCAGGTCGGGCCGGCCGGACGGGGAGGAGATGGGGGAATTAATTCCCCCAGCCGGACTTCAAAGCGGACCCAATTAAGGGGACGCGGTTACAAGAAAAGTGAGGGGCAGCGCCCCCCCCCCCCCTCGTGCGAGCCGGCAAAACGGCTCGGCCATTTTGGCTGAGCACCGACCAGCACGCGGATCGCTAGACCGGGCCGACCTGGACCCGGGGCGGGTCGACCCAGTTCGGGCCGACCCAGGGGGTCTCGGGCAGGGTCGGTCCGGGCCCGAAACCCCCGTTTTCGGATCATTTGGGTTCAATTGCCTATAACTCGGGCTACGGACCTCCGATCGACCCGCCGTCAGCGGAGACACAATCCTTGGAATGAGACGGTCGTTTTGGTATATCGGACTCAATGTTTCTGAATAATTTGGGATCGTTCGGGTTGGTTCATACACGAAAACTAACCGGGCCCTTGGAGCAGAAACACTCATATCTTGAGCTTCAGACGTCCGATTGACGTGCTGTTGACTTTGTTGAATTCCTCTAAGTGAGACAGATCTTTTGGCATACTCCGTCCGAGGTTTGGACACAGGTGGAGTACGGTCGGGTTGGTTTTTCCTTAAAAACCAACAGGGCCCCTGGGACGAAAAAGCCAATAACTCTCAGACCGGGCATCCGATTGACGCGCCGTCTACGACGTTGAGTTCCAGTTGACGATACAGAACTTTTGGATACATCAACTCTGGACTATGTGTCAGTTGATGTATCAGCCTCTCGGCTCGTGGAGCGGACCCTCCCGAACGAGCTTTCTATGTGCGGGAACCCTAGTGCTGGCTGCGACTGCTACTGTGACTGCGATGATGACTGTACAGAGATCCTCAGTGGATTCGACGAGGACGACTACATCACTCAGCGATATTATGTGGATCAGTGCTACCGATCCTGTGTGGGTCTGATCCTGTGTGGGTCAGCGCTCAGCGGTTCTGTGTGAGCCAACACCTACAGATCCTGTGTGGGTCCGATCTTTTGTGGGTCTTTGCGGGGGTTAGTTTCCTACCGATCCTGTTTGGGTCATTGCGGGGGTTAGTACATATCGATCCTTTGTGGGTCCAACGACTTAGATGGATCAGTGATCATCTCTATCGTCTTTCGAAGAAGTATACCTGTGTGAGATGAATCCTGTTTACTATCCTATGTGGATTGTGTTGTGATATCCTGTGTGGATTACGTTTTTCTTTCCTGTTTGGAATATGTATGCTTTCCTGTGTGGACTGGGTTGTACATAGGCTCGGAGGTTAGAGCGTATTGGAATTGATGACTTAGGTATATGTATGGGCATATACCTAAGTAGTGTCAGTTGTTACTTCGTGATTGTATCTTTCCTTTGTGGTTTATCCTTTGTGGATTTTGGGAGACCTTCGGGGGTCTCAGGGTCCCTATTGAGTAGCTTATACTCACCCCTGCACGGGCTATGCCCGCACTACGTTGTGTTGGTTGTAGACGACGGACAGCGTCGAATGTGGTTGAGGCTTGTAGAGCAGGATGGTACCTGGAGGTGGACCACTGGGCGGGACATACTCGGAGCGGACGACGGGACCCGAGGAGAAGTGGAGCTATCTATACCCACCCTTCAGGTGGGATTTCCAGTGGGTAGCTCGGCGTTGCGGATTTACTTTTCTGTTGCTGTTTTCCCATTCGAGTTGTACTTTACTTTCAGTTTGGGTTTGTATACTGGCCCACTTACTTCTCCGCACTTACTGTTGTACTAGTTTTTACTTAGTGTTTACTTTTTCCTATTTCTAACTCTGTGGTTCTTGTTTACTTTACAAAGGCAATGCCTTCCTGTTTTACCGGGATTTACGCCTTGGTGCTAGTCGCCAGCCCCTGGCCTATGGAAGGTGGGCTTGGGGTAGTCACGGCACGGGCCCTGAGGACGTGTCGTGACACTGGTGCTTTCAATTTATTCAGCCGGATATACGTGATTAACCAATTTCATAGCAGGAGTTCACATTTACAAACAATCCATTTAAAACATCGGCAGGGTTCATTAGTGCACAAACAACGACCACCAACGGCCTCGATTTTCAGAAGGCATAAGCCAGCACAACTCAACAAGATGGTCATAAAAGAAACAGCATCAAAAAATACAGGACAACATCAACGATCACACCCCCCTCCTTTCTTTATAGAATTCGTTAATTATCTTTAATTTGGTCTGGTTTATCCAATTCTACAGAACAAAAGCACGCCCACCCCGCATGATAAACCAAAGAGAGAGACAAAGGAGAAATTACCTACCTGTTGCATCAACAATATAGGCTGAGGCCGGGGGAGGAAGTTCACAGATAGCGATTCAGCTCGCCTGAACGAAAATCGCTTCGTCTATCAATGATTTGGTCGGGCGTGGAATTTTACGGATAACGATGCGCCCGATGCACCAGAATCTGTTTGTGAAGAGCCACGATCGAGGAAAGGGGAACCCACGACTGACCCTTATTTTATAAGAGCCGCGGACGGTTGAGGTGAGAACGTGAAACCGCGTAAGGCGCGGGGGTCGTGGGTTGATCACACGGCTCCAGTTGTCATTAAAGGGTCGGGTGGTTTAAACTGACTCATTAAATGATTAAGTATTTAATTAAAAATATTATGAGGGCCTTTAAAACACGCTCAAATAGGTCAAAATAGGGTTTAAAACCCTATTTGCACAAAAGGGAGCGCTACTGGAAATAACCCGCGGGTGACAGCTACCGGTAGCTCAGCTACCGGTAGGCTGCAGCCACCGGTAGGCCGAGCTACCGGTAGGCTGCAGCTACTGGTAGGCCGAGCTACCGGTAGACAGAGCTACCAGTAGGCGGCGGCCACAGGTAGACCGAGCTACCGGTAGACAGAGCTACCGGTAGGCTGTGGCTACCGGTAGGCCGAGATACCGGTAGACAGAGCTACCGGTAGGCTGCGGCCACCGGTAGACCGAACTACCGGTAGACAGAGCTACTAGTAGGCTTGCTACCGGTTGGCTAAGGCTACCGGTAGGCCTACACCACTGTGATTCCCAGACCCGAAAACCCAAAACGAGATTTTCACAAAGTAATGGACCCCAAAAACCCGGGCCATTACATCAGATGCCTCTTAAACGATTCTCTTCCTCGATAATCAAAACAAAACCAGAAGGGAAGAAAGGGTCCGAACAACCACCTTGAAAGATACCTCTTAGGAGTGAACCGATGCTAACTAAAACATTTCCCCGCCAAGAACTAAGAAACATACCATGCCAAACTGCCCAGGCATTTGGGTTGGGGACTCTCCTTCCCCATGTCAATAAATTATCCGCTTTGGGCGGCCCTGACCTGCCCGCACGAGTTTAATCGCATCCACCTTAATGCGTCTTGATTAGGGGTCGGGTTATCTCCTCCCCCATAGCCAGGGATTTTCACACACAACCAGAGGAAAGAAACCAGTACATTTTATAGCCAAAAGACAAAACGTTCTACCACAACAGGTACAACAAGGAGAAAAACTCAAAACAACTCTAGGTACTGGGTACGCATCTGTGCTTTCCTCTCCCACGTACTCTCCTCAAGCCCACCATGTCTCCAGAACACGCGATCCAAGGGAATGGTTTTCCCACGAAGCACCTTCTCCTTGCGATCCTCGATCATCACTGGTCTCTCCACAAAGGTCACATCGTCCTCGATGTCCAGCTCACCCCAATCAAGGATGTGTGAATCATCATGCAGATACCGATGGATCTGGGACACATGGAAGACACCATGTATTCTCAGTAGTGGCGGTGGAAATGCTAGCTGGTAAGCCACCTCGTCGACCCGCCGCAATACTTCGAAGGGTCCGATGAACCTAGGGGAAAGCTTATGCCCCTTGCCGAACCTCCGCTGCCCACGCCGAGGGGAGACCTTCAAGAATACGTGGTCCCCAACCTCAAACTCCAAAGGCCTCCTCCTGGTATCAACATACGACTTCTGTCGGTCTTGGGTCACCTTCATCCTTTCCCGTATGAGCTGAACCTTCTCTGTTGTGTCCTGCACGACCTCCGGGCCAAGGATGCCTGCCTCTCCTACTTCGGCCCAACACATAGGAGAATGGCATGGCCTCCCAAATATGGATTCAAATGGGGCCATGCCAATGGTAGAGTGATAGCTATTATTGTAAGCAAACTCTACCAAGGGAAAGTGTCGCACCCATGATCCTCCTGAGTCCAGAACACATGCCTGTAGCATATCCTCCAAGGTTTGGATGGTGCGCTCTGTTTGTCCATCTGTCTGGGGATGCAAAGCAGTGCTAAGGCATAACTGGGTGCCAAACGCATGCTGCAATCCTCTCCAGACTCATGAGGTAAACCATGCATCCCTATCCAAGACTATAGACCTCAGAACTCCATGAAACCTCACCACCTCATCCATGTAATTTCGTGCCAAAGCGTCTATAGTACTCGACTCCCTGATTTCCAAAAAGTGATCCAATTTCGTCAACCTATCCACTACCACCCAGATGGCGTCATACCCTCCTTGGACCTTGGGTAGTCCCGTGACGAAATCCATCGAGATTTCATCCCACTTCCACTCTGGGAAATCTAGAGGCCGGAGTAGGCCTCCTGGAACTCGGTGTTTAGCCTTCACTTGCTGACACACTAAGCACTTGGCCACAAACTCTGCCACTGCTCACTTAACTCTGGGCCACCAAAACTGCCTCTTCAAACCCTGGTACATCTTGGAAACTCCTGGGTGCACCGCAAGGGGTGAGTTGTGGAACTCACTGAGAACCGTGCCACGCATTGCCTCCGGGACAAACAACCTTTTCTGGAAAATCATCTGGTTCTGACCATCCTCTTTCCATCCTTCCGGATCATTTCCCTGGTCAAACCGGTCATGCATCACTTCACACTCCGGGTCTCCCCACTGAGACTCCTCCACTCGTCGAAACAGAGATGACTGCACTATCATCTGATAAAGGCATCCTCTACAGCTATCCATCCTCGCATCTAGGTGTAAGGCGGCCAACTCCTCCATTGCCTTCCAGGCGTCCGCCGACTCTCGGACCGCATCCTTCTGCGTCCTCTTGCTCAAGGCATCAGCCACCACATTGCCCTTGCCTTCAGTATAAGAGATCTCGAAGTCATAATCCTAAAGGAACTCCACCCATCTCCGTTGTTTCAAGTTTATGTCCTGCTGGGAGAAGATATACCTCAAGATTTTTTGATCCGTGAAGACCACAAAGCGTTCCCGGATGAGGTAGTGCCACCATAACATTAGAGCAAAAACAACCGCTGCAAGCTCTAGGTCCTGGGTGGCGTAATTACGCTCATGGGAACGTAGCTGCCTGGACCCATAGAAGATCACCCCTTGTCGTTGCATTAACCCACATCTCAGGCCCTATCCTGAAGCATCACAGAATACCTCATAGGCCACCCCTTCTTCTGGTAATCTCAACACTAGGGCACTGACCAACTTCCCCTTCAGATAGATGAAGGCTGACTAGCACTGCTCACTCCATACGAAAGCCTGGCCTATCTTGGTTAGAGCCGTCAAAGGGGTCGCAACTCGGGAGAATTTGGGTACGAATCTCTGGTAGTAACCTGCCAGCCCAAGGAAACTATGGACCTCTGCCACATTCTTGGATGCTTCCCAAGAAACGATTGCCTCAACCTTTGACGGGTCCACCGCTACCCCCTGATCGGACACCACGTGCCCGAGGAAGTGCACTTCTCATGTCCAGAAATTGCATTTTGACAACTTCCCATAGTACTGGTGCTGTCAGAGGACCTCCAAAACTGTCCTCAGGTCCTCTGCATGGTCCTCCTCTGATCTAGAGTAGACCAGGATGTCGTCGATGAACACAACCACGAACCAATCCAGGTATTCCCGGAAGATGGAGTTCATAAGCCCCATGAACATAGCCAGGGCGTTCTTAACGCCGAAGGGCATGACTACGAACTCTAAGTGTCCATACCTGCACTTGAACGCTATCTTCAGGATGTCATTCTCTTTCACCCTCAGCTGGTGGTACCCAGACCGTAGGTCGATCATCGAGAACCATCCTGCCCCTTTCAGCTGGTCGAAAAGATCATCTATCCTCGGAAGAGGGTAGCGATTCTTGATTGTTACCTGATTCAGCCTCCTATAGTCTATGCACAACCTGAGACCACCATCTACCTTCTTTGAAAACAAGACCAGAGAACCTCACAGTGACGCACTCGATCGAACATAACCTCTCTTCATCAGATCTTCAATCTATATCCGCAACTCCCGTAGCTCCGAAGGTGCCATCCAGTAAGTAGCCATCGAGATTGGATGAGCGTCAGGCTGCAGGTCTATCCTGAACTCGATATCACGTTGAGGGGGTAGATTCATCCCCTCCTCAGGAAAGAAGTCCATAAACTCATGGATGATTTCTGGCACTTCCACCATTTCAGCATCTACTGATTCCACTGTCAGCTCGGTCAACAAAGAGAGGAGAGGTTCCTCCCTCATGTTTCCCTTCGGACTGCTCCGCTCCCTGGTGAAGGTAACAAGCCGGCTGTACAGGTCTGAGAACACCACCCTTCTTCGAAAACAGTCGATGACGGCGCACACATAAAATAGCCAGTCGATGCCTAGGATGACATCGTAGGGCTGAATCTGTAGCAGAAGAAGATCCGAAACCGACAGATGTGGCCCTATCATCTGTCTACATCCCCGACAAACAAACAACAAGTTGGTCTGACTTCCGGCTGGTGTGCTCAACACCAAGGGCACTGGAAGTCTCTCCGCATCAAAACCCAAGGCACGAGCTAGGCTGGGTGCAACAAAGGAGTGTGAAGCTCCGGTATCAAATAAGGAATAAGTAAGAGTGCTAAACAGACTGATCGTACCTTGAACAACCTCTGGCCCTGCTTGAACTGCTGCCTCTACAGCTTGCAACTGTCCACGCCCAGCTCCCCTGCCCCTCTGCTGTCGCCCACCTCCCCGACCACTCCCTAGTCGAGGTCCCTGTGGTGCATCCTGAGGTCGGCCTCCTCCTCCTACGTCTGCCCTCGAAGGAGCGGGAGCTCGCTGTCCCTGCTGCTGCTGCTGGAAAGGTCTGGCTGGAAGCTGCTGCTGGGGCGGGTGCTGGGGATGACTGCCACTACTGTACTGCACTCGGTCGGGGAACTGACTCCGGAGATGCCCAGGGCTCCCACAGATGAATCACCGCGGTCCCGGGCCTGTAGGAAAAGGGCGAGGGCCGGGGGATCGAAACTGAAACTGTTGCGGCCTGCTCCATGCGGGTCAGAACCTAGAGGGTCCTGACGCTGGAGGCCTGGTGCTGATGGCCTTCCCCTTCGATGTTCCCACCTGGATCCCCCCTCGCGGCACTCCTCCTAGAGAATTTATCCTCTCCACCACTTCGACATTCTTCTGGACCTCCAACTACGTCGGCAGGGTAAAGGGGGTAACAACATACTGGAGGGAGGGTCGAAGTGCCTCCTCTAAACGTCTTTCTCGAGACTCCTCGTCGGGAAAGAGGTCCAGAGAAAAATGTAGGAGGTCCTTGAACTTGATCCCTAGCTCCCTCACAGACATACTACCCTACTGGAGGGAGATTATTTCCTGCCTCTTTTTCGCCTTCATCATCGAGGAGAGGAATTCCGCCCGGAACCCCCTCTCAAAATCCACCCAAGCCACCTTAGACTCTCTCCTCTCCCCCAGGTAGAGCATCCACCACTGACATGCCGCTCCCCACATTTTGCTAACGGACAGAAGAACCCAGTACTCGGTCGGGGCCCAAATTAGGCCGAAGGCTATAACTATCTCCTCTAGCCAGCCTTCCGTCTTCATATCGGAGGTGCTGCCCTCATACTTCTCGAGGGCCTATCGCTGGAAGGCTCGAAAAGTCTTCTGCCACTGGTCATCCTCTTCCTCTCGATCAGCTCTCTCATGATCGGCCAAAGTAGTCTTCGGGGCCTCGATCGCATGTACCACACGTGGTCGCCTTCCAGGTGCCATAGCTGAAAGGTAAACAAGGAATGCCTAAGCCAAAGTAGTGCAGAATATTGTTCTTAAAACTTCTTAAAAATTTATTTATTCTTAGTCCCCAAGACATCCCAGAAACACAAGAACACAAGTCATTATGATCCATGTACTTTTACTAGGGTCTCTACCCTTCAATCAGTGTGGCCTCACTTGGTCGTTCGGTAGGTCCAGAGTCCTTACATCGGATCACGGGGGCCCTAAAATCCCGTGTCCTAGCCGGTCTTCCCTGTCTTAATTCACGCGCCAAGGTCACCCAACACTGTTGCCTTACTATCCCATGCAATCCTCACTGTGCCTAACTCCAGACTCCATCCTATCTCTCAACCTGCCTCTGATACCATTCTGTCACGACTCGCCTTCACCAAAAGGAGGAAAGGGTTAGTAGATTGCCAGGCCCTTCCTTCTTTAAGTTGATGGAGAGATAATGACCCCCGAGACCCGCCTTCAATAGGTCCCGGAGTGGTGACTAGCACCAAGGGTATAGAAATTTCTCACAAATGGAAGGCGTTACCCTTTTTTTTGGTTTATAAGATCGAGATATGAGATGATGAAACTCAACAACACTAAGAAGGAAAGAGAAGTAAAACCAAAAGAAATAAACCATTCCCACATGCATGTACTAAAAGTATAGCCACAAAGTACAAAGGGAGACTACAAAGGTAAGTACCAAAGAAGAAAAACAACAACTGCAACTGCCCCAAAGGTCCGAGCTAGTAAGGTCCTACGTGATCCCCGAAGTCCTCCTGGAAATCTGAAAGCAGTTTTATATACGTAGGGTGAGCATACAAGTACACTCAGTAGGGAAAACCAAAGACTCTCGTGCACAAGTGGGGGAACGTGATAAAGTCCCGTGAGAAAAGGAGTAAACCAAACACCTATCAAGGTAAACTATCCACCCCAGGCCTCACCAAGGCACACTCCCCAAATAACACAAGTCAAGTAATATATATATTAAGAGCACATCAATGTTTGGGTACCCCACGCCACTTTCCCACTGGTTATTGAGACATCCTATGCATCGGACCAATCCCGCCATTCTCACCGCAGTCCCACTGCCACACCCTCCCACACACACCTGGGCCACAGCCACACGCAGTCCCACTATAGTAATCCCGCCCGCACACACCTGGGCCACAACTGTCACACGTAACCACGCCTGCAAACACCTAGTCCAGAACAACAACCACCATGCCCAAAGACACCTGGGCTAGAAAAATCCACTGCCACGCCCGAAGACACCTGGGGCTCATCCCAAAGACAGTTGGGAAACCACCTGCCGCACACACCTGGCCAACCACCACACCACCATGCCCGAAGGTTCTTGGGCAAATAATGGACCTCAGGCCATCACAGCCTGTCCAAAGATACTTGCGCTATCCGGGAAAGGGAGCAGAAAAGGAGCTAATAACCAGCCACTAAGAATAGTGTTGGGAAAAACCCCCTCCCCCATGAAATGGGGGTTTTTGGCACTAAGTGATCAACTTGGGTGGGGCGCGAATAAGAAACACCAAGCTACAAGTATATATATATATATATAGTTAACAAGCACTCACCCAAGCTAGGTTTTTCTTCAGACAGCCTACAGATCACAACAACACTCAAGTCCGAGTCACGACTCATGCTAACAACCCATTTGTCCCCTTTCTTATTTCACATTTAGTAATAATGTTTATTTTTAAGCACTACCGGGCAACTAGTAGGCATAGGCATAATTCCATTAAGGTGAACAATCAATCAATAACCATAATGCCCATACCCGGTTCTCAACAATAGAGGATTCCACCCCAATTCGTGATATAAACAAGTATCCACCCGGTCTTAAAACTTACAACCACCGAAGCCGCATCAATAGGGGATACCATCCCCCAATTCCACACAACCACTGAGGGTATATAAGAATAGGGGATCCCATCCCCTCCCACATCTCCAGCAATTGACTCATAAAAGAAAACCACCAAAACACTGCCACCAACACTAAGCAAGGCCAAGCCTGTATTTTCAGATTTAAAAGATTTTACACGTTCCATGATTTAAATTCCATTTTGACAGGGGTTAGCACATAAGGGATTGATCCTGGTGCTTTCAATTTATTCAGCCGGATAAATGTGATTAACCAATTTCACAGTAGGAGTTCACATTTACAAACAATCCATTTAAAACATCGGCAGGGTTCATTAGTGCACAAACAACGACCACCAACGGCCTCGATTTTCAGAAGGCATAAGCCAGCACAACTCAAAAAGATGGTCATAAAAGAAACATCATCAAAAAATATAGGACAACGTCAACGATCACAACCCCCCTCCTTTCTTTAGAGAATTCGTTCATTATCTTTAATTAGGTCTGGTTTATCCAATTCTACAGAACAAAAGCATGCCCAACCCGCATGATACACCAAAGAGAGAGACAAAGGAGAAATTCCCTACCTGTTGGATGAACGATCTAGGCTGAGGCCGGGGGAGGAAGTTCTCAGATAGCGATTCGGCTCGCCTGAATGAAAATTGCTTCGTCTATCAATGATTAGGTTGGGCGCAGAATTTTACGGATAACGATGCGCCCGATGCACCAGAAGCTGTTTGTGAAGAGCCACGATCGAGGAAAGGAGAAACCATGACTAACCCTTATTTTATAAGAGCCGCGGACGGTTGAGGTGAGAACACGAAACTACGTAAGGCGCGGGGGTCGTGGGTTGATCATGCGGCTCCACTCGTCATTAAAGGGTCGGGTGGTTTAAACTGACTCATTAATTGATTAAGTATTTAATTAAAACTATTATGCGGGCCTTTAAAACACGCTCAAACAAGTCAAAATAGGGTTTAAAGCCCTATTTTTGCAAAAGGGAGCGCTACTGAAAATAACCCGCGGGGTAGGCCAGAGCCACCGGTAGCTGAGAGATACCGGTGGGTGACAGCTACCGGTAGCTGAGCTACCAGTGGGTGACAGCTACCGGTAGTTGAGCTACGGGTAGGCAGCAGCCACTGGTAGGTCGACCTACCGGTAGGCTGTACCGACCGGTAGGCCGAGTTACCGGTAGACAGAGCTACCAGTAGGCTGCGGCCACCGGTAGACTGAGCTACCAGTAGACAGAGCTACCGGTAGGCTGCAGCTACCGGTAGGCTGAGCTACCGGTAGGCTACAGCCACCGGTAGACCGAGCTACCGGTAGACAGAGCTACCGGTAGGCCTGCTACCGGTAGGCTAAGGATAACGGTTGGCCTACACCACCATGATTCTCAGACCCGAAAAACCAAAATGATATTTTCACAAAGTAATGGACCCCAAAAACCCGGGCCATTACAATATGTGTGCTATATTATCAAAAAACATCAACAATATCAAGAAATCATATCCACTAGAAATAATAAATGTTTTATGAATATTTCATAATAATAATAATAGACCATACAGATAATGAATAAAAAAATATCATTGGATCATATCCCTAATAAATCAAAATAAACCTCAAAGGACATCATTACAAATATAAATATCATTAAAGGGTTTCTAGAATATTTCTTGAGAAAAATAATCTTATTATTTGAAATAAATTATTTATAATATAAAAAATTACAGTATTTTAATGAAAAGATTATATTTGAAAATAAAAAGGATAGTTTTAATTAATACATAAAATGAAATAGCATTCATGATGTTATGGAAATCCATCTATGTGTTGTACGTTAAAACATAAATTTTCTTCACATGTTTTGTTGAAAGTCAAAAGCAACAAACATGAAAAATGATAAGAAGTTTCCTTTTAAATGTCAGAGAAGGAGAAATATAGTCAATAATTTTTCTAAAAAGTATTTGGTTAATAGTATAATAATTCAATAAATTATTTTAAAAAAACTTTCTTCATGAAAGTAAGGATTTTTAAAACTGAAAGGAGGTAGAATACCAGAGTTCATTAAATTAAATATCCACGTCTCTTGAGTACATAAAGAGATGAAAATGAAATAAAAATATGAGATATCTAAAAATAATCAGACTATAAGAAAATAAAAAAGATTTTTTAGTGATATATTATATAATATAGTTATTAAAAAATTTAATCATAATTAATCCCGTTAAAAATGTGATTGTAAAATAAAACTCATACCACATGTTTTTCTTAGATTGTAAGCACTCTAAAATAATGTATTTTTTTTGAAATTATAAAAAATATATACCAAACCCATAATCACACCTCTAATACAATAAATTGTTTAATTATTACATCTTATCACGTGTTCATTTTTAATATTACATTGTCTTTACCATTTGTAGTGCGAACTGCTTCATTTAGCATGTATGTTTTGATTATAGTCCATGAAAAATAATAATGAATCTTTTTTATATATAATTTTTATCATTATAAAAATACCATTTACACTTATTAATTAAATATTTATAACAAATCTTAAAAAGTGTGGATGATAAAATAATTACATCACTATATGAAGATTGTAGTTTGTGCATACACAAGAGTGATATTTCCATTTTTCTATGGGTGGAATAAAAGGAAAATAATATTTAACATATATAGAATCATTATTATATCATATATATCATATGAATATATATATATATATTAAATATCACATAATCACCAAAAAATAATGATGGGTATGGGAAATGAATTATGTTGATAGGTTGAGGTGATAATCCACATATACAATAGAGTGGTACTTTCATGAAAAATTTGATGGTGAATTTGTGTAGATAGATTTTTCCACCATAAATATAATGTATCATTATGTTGAAGATACTAGATTCATCATTTTTGAAAAATATACTACATGTTTAGTGTAATTATAAGATGAAATAAAATATAAAGAGATTGTTTAAGATCAATACCACTCATTGAAGATAAAAAAATTTTATTAATAAATAAACCTGAAATGATTATTCATATTAGATGAGAATAAGATCTAAAATAAAAACAAGTAATCTATGAGGGTTTTTTGAATATGGATTTTCAAATATGAAAGGCTTAATTTTTGTGAAAAAGTTTGGGGAATACATTCACGTTTAAATATAAATGTGGGAAACCTAATTTCATAAATGATTTATATGATATATAGTCTCATTCATGAAACTTTAACTTAGTATATGTAAAAATACTACAATTTTATGATGGTTTATCCCCCAGATAATCTTTTTTAACCTCAACCATGGTAACAAAATTCTGACTACGTGAAAAAATGAATTTGAACCTATTATATTATATTGGTTATTAGAATTACAAATATAAACACATTTTAACACATTAAATTTATATAAGTAGCAGAATTGATGTAAACAACCCACAAAAAAACTATTTTGAGAAGAACAAACATTTAAACAGAATACATAATTTATTATTACTTCATTCCTTATAAAAACCATATAATTAATGTTATGATATATTATTTAATATAGAATATTTTATTTTAATTAAACAAAATTTCCAGTATAGATTAATTTAATTTATTTGTATAAAAACAAATTTCATTCATAAGAATAATTTTACTAGAAAAATGTATTTTTAACCCCATAAATGAACACAAAAAAAATCATGTATTATTATTATTATTATGAAATTAATTTGATAATTTATAATAAAAATATACTTTTGTTACATTATGAATTATTTCAAAACGTTATAAAAAACTAATTAAATTAAATTACTCTATAAATAGTAATTGTAATTTATCACTATTCTATGAAAAATAAATCATTTTGTAAAAATAATAAACATTCCCGCTAATCTAATATTATCATGTTAATTTGAATAATTATCTTTATTTACTCAAATATAATATATAAACTACTATATATATTATTTATAATGTTCCCATGAATTAAATTAGATAATACTCATTTTATAAAGAATCATCATCTTATAGCATAAAATTACTTTAACACAAAATTGAGTACATAATTGTTATGAAGTAATTAATAAATTTTATAATTTTAAAACAATTATACAATTTTTTCAATATAACAGTTGTTAATATTGATACTTTGTTATTTAATGGATATGTTATAAAATATGTATATGTCATGGTAAATTTAATCTTGATATTATATATAAATAAAATTATGAAAAACATGCAATATTTTTCCAAGGAAATGTATATAAAATATAAGGGTATTATAAACTCAACGTACATCCATTATAAGGACAATTAATGTGTTACTAACCATGATATTAAGGTTTCTATATTCTGAATTTAGTTATACACACAACATTTAGAGATAGTAAATATGATAGAGATACATTGTGATATCACATGATACAATGGTGGATTCCTCAACTAGATGGAGTGAATTTCCATTTTCTTAGGATGGACCTTTATCTTAATTAGATGATTTTATAGACATGTTTTTTTGATTTTTGGTTGTTGATAAGGATTTTAAAATGTATCTTCATGAAATATATGATATTAAAGAGATCGTCCTCTTTAAAACATCATCAAAAACTTCTTTTAAATATTTTTTGACTATTATGAACATTATATGATAATTGGTCATGAGTGAGTGAAAAATACCATATAGATTTAAGATAACATGAAATATCTCCATGGGATTTACAATGGTGGTAAATTTACATCCTTCCATAAATGTTTTTTGGAAAATGATAAATTACTTGACTTGGTGGTCTTCCCAATGTAGATGTGTTGATCACTATACCATATCAACTATAAGTGGTAATGGTGATCATTTACCTTATAAAAACTAGTTTAGTTATTAGCGATTATAATATTGAAACAGATGAAAATTTAGGTAGGTTATCTAGAAGAACAACTATGGGGGGGATTGATGCATTTAGGAGTGGAGTAAAATATAGACCTTGTATATCCTCAATTATTTAATTTTATATAAAATGTATATATCTTCTATGAATTCTAAATGTAATAATAAAAATGAATATGATGAATTAAATGTGAAAGTAAATTAATTCATAGTTCTCTTCATTTTTCAATTCATAAAAAAATAACAAAATTGGGATCTAGTTCACATTATGTGATTCAGTGTCAGTTTATATTCCAGTCTCTCATGTGGATTATATTTTATTCCATGGGTCTCTTACACTCTAATGTTTTATGAGATAAAAAATAATGCAATAAAACCCATCAATTGGTTAATGAGACCATAGTTAAAAAATATACCATCAACTACACTATATCAAGAATATGTTCATCCCACTAGATTAATATGGGGTTGAATATAAGTACTCTATTTTTATAAAAAAAGATAATTGTTTATGAGTGAGAGTAGTCCCGGAAACACTAAATAGTTGATTTATGGGATAGAACTAATATTAATCATATAGATCTTATGGAAATTTATCTACAATAACTAACTATGTAAATTAAGATATATGATATGTAGTGAAAATTATCTAATGAGGTGGTAACCTTGGAAAACATACTCTACCAATTGAGAATCATAGAATAATATTTCATAATATAACATGAAATGATTCTAGAAAATGTTGATAAGGAATAATATAATAGTTCATCATATCCCATGAGTTTCTAATATAGTTGGAGGTATACATAATATAAATTGAAAGAAATCGATAAGATATAAATGAGTGATTAAAATTATTAATTCACCATTGAATATTGATTGAATTTATATTTTCTGGAAATTGTAATATCTTGTTTTGTTTTGTTTTATTTAGATTGAATTATGTAGAGACTTAAATTTTTGGATTATCCTCACTTTGGATTAATGAATGATAAAATATTATGAGAAACATGGTTATAGATTTATGTTCTGCAACCAAAAATTCTAGATAATCTTTTAAAATAACAATGAGTGGTATCATAGTAATTGAATCAATAGGAATATTTAATAGATATTAGTTAGTTATTTTTTTTACAAAAAATAATTATATAATATTTCCAAAATTTCATGGATTAAATTATTATTATTAACGAATTTACACTTATATATATATTAGTGATTATTATACGATACAAATATAAATTATTGTAAGCCTGGTAAGGAATTTTGGAAAATACACAATAAACATCCACTTCTATATGAACTGGTGTTCTTCGATATATAAAGGAATATCCGATACACAATTTTTTACAATCAATGTAATCCAATATTTTATATTCGAATATGAAGAGATGTAAAACTCGATAAAATTGAAATTAAAATTGTTTCTTTCATGTGGATTTATATATTCTAATATTGTAACTTCATGTAATTCATGCGAATCATTGAAACAAACATGTTTATGATAAAAAAATGGGTGCTCAAACATCATTCATGATTTTTTGACCTTATGAGTAATTATTTTCATCTTCCCATTATAAAATGTGGTCCTTGAAATCTATATGTTTTTTATTATAGTGATAAAATCTTCCTAATCACTAAAATCTTAAGACATAGTGGTCAGAAACCTAGATTTTTCTTAATCCACCCTTGTTTTTTTACATGAAGTACCTTATTCACATTTTTATATCCTTATTTAATGTTTTAATTGGCTATAAATGATATGGTTATATTATAACATCACAAGTAAATAAATAATAAGATATTTTCATACTTATTAATATTTTTGAATTAAATATTAATTTTAATTTAAAATGTATTCTATGTTCGATAGTGTACCCGATACGCAACAACGTGTTTCATTGAAATCTTACATTGCACACTAATAATATAATATTTTTATTTTAAATGGTATTTAACTCATAGCTATTGTATTGGAAGGAATGAATGAAACTAATTAAAATATGATTATAAATGTTTTTTAAATATATTTACATTATCCAATGAAAAGTTAGAGGCTTAAAATGTGAATGAATCTAATTTTAATCATAATTTACATTAAAATGCCGATTTATCGCCTTTTAATGGAGAACACTCTCTAAATATAGTTTTGGACACTTTAATACATTTTAATTGACCAAATAAAATCCTTCTTTAGAATGGGGAAATAAAATTTGAATTTGGGTATTATTTTGGTATTTTTTGATAAAGTTCATTTTTTAATGAATAGTGAAAAATATTGCATTTTAATTCAAAAGTGCCTTTTAATCTAATTTATTTATATGGTTAAATTATATTTTTAGTTGGTTTCAAAGTGAAATTAAAATATTTTTTTACCATTTAATCCAATATTGGTCATTGTAATTAATTTCACTTTGAAATTGGACATAAACAAATATCAATCTTTTGATAGTTATTATTTTTTAAAAACATGCTATTTTTTTAACAACGATAATTAATTTTTACATTAATTAATGTCACATCTATTTTTTTAATTTGGAAAAATAGAAATAAATTTTGAGTTCATAATATCAAATAATTCTTTAGCTCAATTTTTTCTATTTTTCTCAAAAACTTCAATTTTAGATGAATAGTGAAACCACTTAGTAGTAGTTAAAAAACTGATTTTCATTTAAATGAAATTTTACCCCTTCTCTAAATTGAATTTAAAAAATCCTACATACATGGTTGTTATCGAGAAGTCAAATGTTGTTCAATAAGACGAAAACAATTTTGGGTGAATAGTAATTTTTCACTTTTATTTACAGTGGTTAAAGGTAAATAGGGTAATTCAAGGTTAAAAGAATATAATAATAATTCAAAATTACCTTAACACTTTCACAAACCTTATTGGATGAGTCATTTACAACCATAGCCATATTTGGGTCTATTTTGGGACCCCATTGACCCACTTGGGAGTGATAATGACAATTTAGATTAATTAACTTAAAGTAAAGAAAAATATTACAAAAGAAAATATCATTTATTAAATTATGTTTTAGAAGGGGTTATATAAATTATATTTTTGTCTATAAATATTCATTGAAAATATAAAAAAATTTCCTACAGGATAGTATTTTTTTTATAATTTAAAGACATCGAATAAATTGAATTATTTTTTACACAATAATGATGCAGTATTTATCTCTTTAATAAATGATTTAAATAAATAAGATTATAATGATTAAAATATTATCCAAAACCTGTCCAATTCCTATTGGATGATTTTATTTCTACCATGAATCATCTTATCTTCATCTTTAATGATTTATAGACCATTAGAAACCAAATATCATTATCTAATAAAATAATATTTTCACACTTTCTTAAAAGGCCCCTCCTCTCCCTTATAAAAAAAAGGCCACTTATATCCAATTCCTCACACATCTCATGCCATTTGGCTCTTCCATCCTCTTCCCAATTAAGCTCCCTAAATCACTCTCATCCTCCTAGAGGCCTTACCTTAGGCATAAGGCACATGAAGATGTTTTTTTGGTTCAAAACCATGGGAGTTATCCAAATTAAAGGTTACGATTTCTCTTAAATTGTTTTCTTTTATTTTACTTCTCCAACCCCTAAACTCTTTATATTTCATTCTTTTGTAACAACACAAGTATCCTAAATATACTGTGATGTTTTTATGAGAAGTATTCTAACTACACTTACACACACCTCCATCTAATGGATGAAGAACATAATGTTTCTCAGGATGGAAAACTAACACCTCACGAAACGATGATTGTTCAATTACATCTTACCACCTCTCATGGTGGCCATTATGATGGAACTGTATTTATATATGATATATATTATGTTAATGATTTTTTTATGCTGCTGTACTTCCCAATTATATCAAGCCTTAATGGTTTCCATAGTGGGTAAATATGATAATCTCATTTGAGGATGTGCGGACTACCGCCCCCTCAAAGTGATATTACTCGTTAGTGCCTTATGTGGGATGTATAAAGGATAGAGTTAATGATGTTATATATGATATTATATATGATATTATACATTAATTATAATATACCTATGTATCATTATGTTTTAATTCCATTAAAAAAGAAATAGAAATGAAAGTAGCATTCATGCGTACGTACGACTTACCATCTCCATGAACGATGCATTTCATTTATTACCTCAAAATTTTATGTACTATTATAAATACATGTATATAATAGATATATATGATATATATGATATCTAAATCATGAATAAAATTATGGATATAATGTAATATTGACCACATGGACAACTTGTAGATATAAGGTGTTCATTTTTTACTCATGTACCGAATATCGACAAAATGAATGTTATTAACTTAAATGATTACATAATGTTTATAAAATTGTTATAGGTGATATAGAAGGAATAATAAACATTAATTTTTTTTAACCATGTAGAAATTAACTTTAGTTTATTATTCATGATATTAAAGAACGATCGAGTCATGTAGGACACGAGGTAAGGGACTTCGTCTCAATCATCTTTCATTGAGGAATTTTGAGTTTTATACCTGACTTTATTTAATATGGTGTATAAACACATTTGAATTTTCATTTTATTCAAAATTAATATTTTCATACAATCCATTTTACTAAACGAAAAAAAGGAATGTTTATCATTTTACATAAGTGGTGACAACGACCTTTCCGCCGCCGTGAGTATTATTTGATCTTTGGCTTCTTTAACAAGCCGGAATGTTTTTAAAAGGAAAAAAATAAATACCATATACTCTTTTTTCATATATTAGTATTGAAAATAATTTTGAGAATAGATTTATTATTTCAATATCATGAAATAATATTATTATATTGCAATTTGGAAATGTTGTCTTTCATTTATGCTTATGTTATGTGTTATGATCATGTTATGGTTCTTGGGCATTATTTACATATACGGGTTGTTCCATGATAAACCTAGGGCAGGTGAGCCCGAGATAGCTCTCCAATGAATTGGGTAACGTGACGGAGGTAAATGTGAATGTTTCTCCTAAGATACTTAGGGAATATATTGTGATGTGTATTCCAAAGTAACTCCCTATGTAGCTGTGATAGCTACAATGTATGTATGATATGGATGCCACAATTTAACTTTATGATTTATGATTTCTATGTGCCTTTCATAAATATTATTATTTAACGAGGTATGTAAAATATTTCATGATTTGTATGTATTTATGACCAAATGTTTTCATTATTTTTTTTATAAGCCTTACTGAGCTTTTTATGCTCATCCCAAGTTTTGAAATGTTTTCACAGGACTTAAAGATGAATAGGGTCAAGGATGGGATCAAGGAACAGTCATGTTGTCTAAAACATGGAACTATACATGACTCTTTTTTTCAAGAGTTCATGTTTTTTAAAAAAAATGGAAACATTGCAGAATTGTATACCTTGTAATCTTTTGAGATGTAATAGTTATGTACTAATTCTCTGAAACTCTAAACCTGAAAAGATCCTCAATGCGAATTATTCATTTAATTCAATATTATGTAATTTTTGACGTCGGGTCCTTATAGTTGGTATCAGTGGTCGGTTTAGACAACTTTAGGAGATAGGTTATTGTTAAATTAATATCCATAATGTAATTTATGTTAATATTGAAATCATATAGAATTTACATATTACCATGTTTCTTCACCTAATATATTTCCGTGTCCATAATGATATTCCACAAAGGAAATAGGGCAGCTATATTGGGACGACATCAGGGGGAAGAAAACCTTCCAAATCAGCAACCTGAGATGGATGGAATCTAAACTGAACAGTGTGTTGCAGTGATGGCATAATTGACTCAGGCTATAAATGGATGTGGTATCCATGTACGAAATCATCCAGATCAGCCACAATGGACAGGTCAGTAGTGGAGAATTTTATGAGGAAACATCCCCCATTATTCAGAGGAACATCTGACCTAGATCTAGCTGAAGGGTGGATTAAAGCACTGAAGAAGATTTTTGATGTCATGGGTTGTTCAGAACATCAAAATTATAGTCTTGTTGTTTACTGTTTTGAAGGTGAAGCTGATAAGTGGTGGTCAAGGGTGAAAATTATCTGGGATAGTGAGGAGATTGATGCTCTTGATTGGGATGAATTAAAACCTATTTTTCTTGAGAAATATTTTCCTAAGGTGGTTCGTCTTAGGAAGGAAAAACAATTCCTAGAATTGAGGCAGGAGGATGACTCAATGGCTTATTATGAAGAAAACTTCACTCGACTGGAAAGGTATGCTCCAAATTTCATACGAGATACTGATAGTAAAATCAGCTATTTTTACTCAGGACTAAAGCCACGATATCGAAGGGATTTAGCGTCTCGTGAGTTCAAAAGTTATGAAAAACATGTTCGTTGTGTAGAGAAGGTGGAAATAGAGTTTGCTGATGATCATGTATTCTTTGAAAAATATCAGAATAAGAGGTCGAGGTGGCAGACGAAAGGGAAGAACTCTTCAAAAATTTCTGATGGTAAGAAACATAAGTTTACAGTTTTTAAAAATTGTGGTAAAAAGCATGCTGGGAAATGTCTTTTGAATTCTGGTAAGTGCTACCGATGTGGTAAAATGGGAAATAACGCTAGTAATTGCACTGAAAAAGATCAGGGTAATGGTAAGACAAAATCTGTTTTACAGTCAGTAAAATTTTTTAAGTGCAATGAAAGGGTCATTATGAAAACGAGTGTCTAACAACGAACTCAACTGAAAGAAATATTCCAGACTACAAGCAGAAAGGGGTGGTGAAATCCTTTGTAACTACTTCAGCAGATGTTATGCCATCAAATGAAGTTGTGTTATGTACACTGATTTTTTTTCAGATTATGCCAATGTGTTGTTTGATTCATGGACTACACACACATTCATTTCTGAGAAGTTTTATATTAAATTAGGAATTCCATCTCGTGATATGAATATTGAACTTATGGTAAAAACACCTGGAGGAAATGTAGAGAAAAAAAAGACAACATAAGAACATTCATGTCCTTGTGTGCAGAAAGAATCTACCTGCATGCCTTATTGTTATGCCTCTTGTAGAGTTTGATGTTATATTGGGCGTAGATTGGATTTCTGTTTATCATGCTAAGATTGACTGCAGATCTAAAAAGGTTTCTTTTCAGAATGATTTTTAGTTTGTATACAAAAATGAACCCTTTCTATTGATAATTTATCAGGAAGATGCGAAACTAGTAAAAGATGGAAATGAATTTTACCTTTCACATATTGTTGAAAACAAAGGAACTGTTCAGATTAATGATGTGCCAGTGGTAAATGAGTACCTTGATATTTTTCATGATGAGTTTCCTGGTATAATACCTGATCGGGAAGTTGAATTTACTATTGACATAGTTCCTGACGCTATGCCAATTTCAAAACACCTTTATCGAATGGCTCAAATAGAACATTTAGAGTTAAAGAAACAATTTTAGGAGTTATTAGATAAAGGTTTCATTCGACCGAGCACATAACCATGGGGTGATCCTGTCTTGTTTGTCAAAAATAAAGATGGTTCAATGAGACTTTTCATTGATTATAGAGCATTGAATAACATCACTATTAAGAATATGTATCATTTGCCTCATATTGATGATTTGTTTGATCAGCTCCAGAGAGATTAGTATTTTTCAAAGATTGACTTGAGGTCTGGGTACCATCAATTGAAAGTAAAGGAAGAAGACGTTCCAAAGACCATGTTTCTTACTAGCTATGGTCATTAAGAATTTGTAGTTATGCCTTTTGGTTTATCCAACGCACCTGATGTATTCATGGATTATATGAACAGAATTTTCCGTGAGTTCCTGGATAAGTTTGTGGTTGTTTTCATTGATGATATTTTGGTTTATTCCAAAACTAAGGAGGAACATGAAAGTCATTTAAGGGTTGCCTTTAAAACCTTAAAAGAAGAGAAACTATTTGAGATATTCAGCAAGTGTGAGTTTTGGTTACAACAAATTTTTTTCCATGGTCACATTATTTCAAAAAATGGCATAACTGTTGATCCTGGTAAAATAAAAGTTGTTAATGAATGGCCAAGACCAAAAAATATAACCTAGATTTGTAGTTTTCTTGGTTTGGCAGGTTATTACCAGAGGTTTCTTGAAAATGTTTCAAGGTTATCTAGTCTAATGACTATGTTAACTCGAAAAAGTGTTAAGTTCATCTTGACCGAAGAATATGATGATTTGTTTCGAGAATTGAGAAGAATATTGGTGAATGGTCTATTTTTGGCACTATATTACAGAAATGTTGAGTTTGTTATCTATAGTGACGCTTCGTTGAAAGGAAATGGATGTGCCCTTATGCAGAATGATCAGGTAGTTGCTTATGCTTCATGTCAGTTAAAACCTCATGAGTTAAACTACCCTACACATGATTTGTAATTATTTGCTGTTATTTTTGCATTAAAAATTTGGAGGCATCATTTGTATGGACTGAAATGTGAAATATATACTGATCACAGAAGTTTAAAGTATATATTCACTCAAAAATAATTGAACATGAGATAGAGGAGATGGATGGAATTAATGTAGGATTATGATTGCACGATCCATTACCATCTGGGAAAATCAATTAATGTGGCTGATGATTTGAGTCAAAAAAGTAATGTCTCATTAACCATGTTACAATTAGAACAAGTTCCTTTGGTTTTTGATTTGATAAACATTGGAATAGAAGTTTTTGGTGCAATAAATTATTATGTTTTATATCAGGTGTCCGTGAGATCATCTCTATCAGACAGAATAAAGCAAGCACAGAAAGAAGATAGTGAGTTGTAGAAAAAGGTAGAGTTGGTTCAGAAGGGTAAGTTGCCTGATTTTAATCTTGATAATGATTGTGTATTGAGGTTTGGGAAGAGATTATGTGTACCTTGTGATTAACAGTTGAAGAATGTGTTGTTATGTGAAGCTCATAATTATTCATTTTCTATTCATCTTGGTTGTACTAAGATATACAAAGATCTCTTTGAGTATTACTGGTGGGATAGAATGAAAAGAGATGTTACTGATTTTACTATGAAGTGTTTGACTTTTTAGCAGGTTAAAAATGAGTGGCAGTTATTGAAGGGATGTTTCAGCCTTTACCGGGGCTAGAGTGGAAATGGGAAAATATATCCATGGACATTGTTGTGGGATTACCAAAGACATCTCGAGGTAATAATGCAATCTAGGTTATAGTTGACCGATTGACTAAATCTTCACCTTTCATTCCTATTAGAGATACATTGTATCTTGATCAACTTGCTTGGTTGTATGTTAAATAGATCGTCAGGTTTCATGGAGTTTCCCTCTCTATTGTATTTGATCGTGATCCCAGGTTCACTTATAAATTTTGGAAAGGACTTCAGAATTTAGTGGGTACTGAATTAAATTTTAGTGCATCTTTTCTTCCTCAATCAGATGGGCAGTCAGAACGAACAATTCAGACCTTGGAGGATATGTTACGTTCTTGATCGATGGATTACTAGGGAAGTTGGGACCAAAACCTTTCTTTGGTTGAATTTTCATATAATAACAGCTTTCATTCCAGTATACAGATGGATCCATTTGAGGCATTATATAGAAAGCATTGTTAAACTCTATCTTTTTGGGATGAACTAGGTGAAAGGATGCTCATGGGACTAGAATTGGTAAAAGAGATTGTAAAGAAAGTTCAGTTGATTCAGAACCACATGATAATAGCTCAAAGCAGACAGAAAAGTTATGCAGATAACCGGAGGAAAAATCTTTCTTTTGAGGTAGGTGATCATGTCTTTCTCATAGTTTCTCCCGGGAAAAGTGTGATGCTTTTTGGTAAGAATGGAAAGTTGAGTCCGAGGTTCATTGGACCTTATGAAATTCTGGAGAAAGTTGGATTAGTTGTGTATAGAGTGTGTTTACCTCCATATTTATCCCAGATACGCAATGTTTTTCATGTTTCGATGTTGAGAATGTATATGCTAGATCCATCTCCTGTTTTGAACGCAGAGTTAGTTCACTTGGAAGAGAATCTCCCTTATGAAGAACAACTAGTCCAGATTCTTTACCGTAGAGAGAATGTGTTACGAAATAAGGTTATTCAACAGGTAATGGTTTTGTAGAAAAACCATATTGTTGAAGAGGCAACGTGGGAATCTGAAAATGCTTTAAGGGATAAATACCTCCACCTATTTTGATATGTGAATAAAAATTGAGAGGATGGAATTTCCAAAATGGGAGAAGTATGTAACATCCCAAGTAAATGAAGAATATTATATTTTCACACTTAATAATATTCTTGAATTAAATTTTAATTTTACTTTAAAATGGTTGCTATGTTCGATAGCGTACCTGATACGCAACAACGAGTTTCTTCGAAATCTTACATTGCACACTAATAATATAATGTTATTATTTTAAATGGTAGTTAACTCATAGCTGTTTTATTGGCAGGAATGAATGAAACTAAATTCAATATGATTATACATGTTTTTTAAATGTATTTACATTACCTAATAAAAATTTAGAGGCTTATAATATGAATGAATATAATTTTAAGCATAATTTACATTAAAAGGCTCATTTATCACCTTTTAATGGTGAACCCTCTCTAAATATAGGCTTGGTCACATTAATACATTCTAATTGACCAAATAAAATCCTTCTTTAGAATGGGGACATCAAATTTTACTTTGGGTAATTTTTTGGTATTTTTTTGATAAAGATCATTTTTAATGAATAGTGAAAAATATTGCATTGAAATTCAAAAGTGCCTTTTAATATAATTTATTTATATAGATAGATTATCTTTTTGGTAGTTTTTAAAGTTAAATTAAAATATATTTTTTACCATTTAATCAATTTATTTCATTAGAATAAATTTCACTTTGAAATTGGACATAATCAAGCATCAATCTTTTGATAGTTATTGTTTCTTATAAACACGCGATTTGTATTAACAACGGGAATTAATTTATAAATAAATTAATTCCACATATATGTTATGAATTTGGAAAAATAGGCATCAATTTTTAATTCAGAATATCAAATAATGCTTAGGCTGAATTTTTGGTATTTTTTTGAAAAACTTTAATTTTAGATGAATAGTGAAACCACTTAGTAATAGTTAAAAAAATTACTTTTTAATTTAAATGAAATTTTACCAATTCTGTGAATTGCATTTCGAAAATTCAACATACATGGTTGTTATCAAGAAGTAAAATGTGGTTCAATAAGATAAAAATAATTTTTGGTGAATAGTAACTTTTGACTTGTATTTACCGCGGTTAAAGGTAAATAGGGTAATTCAAGGTTAAAAGAATACTATAATAATTCTAAATTACCTTAACACTTGTCCAAACCTTATTGGTTGAGTCATTTATGACCATTTTCATCTTTGGGTCGATTTTGGGACCCCATTGTGCCACATAAGATGATAATGGCCATTTAGATTAATTATCTTAAAGTAAAGGAAAATAAGACAAAAGCAAATATCTTTTATTACATTAATTATTAGAAGGGGTTATATAAATTATATATTCGCCTATAAATATTCTTTGGAAAGATTAAAAGAAATTACCTATATGATATTATTTTTTTATAATTGTTATACATCGAATAAATTTAATTACTTATGCACAATAATGATGCAGTATTTACCTCATTAATAAATGATATAAATAAATAAGATTATAATGATTAAAATATTATCCAAAACCTGTCCAATTTATATTGGATGATTTTATTTCGACCGTGAGTCATCGTATTTTCATCTTTAATGATTTTTGGACTATTAAAATCCGAATATCATTATCTAATAAAATAATATATTCACACTTTCTTAAAGAGCCTCTCCTCTCCCTTATAAAAGGAGTCCATTTCTATCCAATTACTCACACCTCTCAAGACATTTGGTTCGTCCAACCTCTACCCAATTAAGCTCCCTAAATCCCTATCCTCCTTTTAGAGGACTTACCTTAGGCAGAAGTCACTTCAAGAATGTTTTTTGGTTCAAAACCAAGGGAGTTACCCAAATTAAAGGTAACGATTTCTCGTAAATTATTTTCTTCTATTTTACTTCTCCAACCCCTAAACTCTTTTTATTCCTTTATTTTGTAATAACACCAGAATACTCAATATACTAGTATGTTGTTATGTGAAGTATTCTAACTACACTTACATGCACCTCCATCTAATGGATAAAGAACATAATGTTTCTGTGGATGACAAATTAATGCCTCACGAGACAATGAATTTTCAATTAAATCATACCGCCTCTCATGGTTGACATTATGATGAACTGTATTTATATATGATATATATTATGTTTATTATTTCCTTATGATTCTGTAATTAACAATTATATCAAGCATTTATGGTCTCTGTAGTGGGTAAATACGATAATCTCATTTGAGGAAGTGCGGACTACCGCCCCCTGAAAGTGATATGACTCGTTAATCCCTTATGTGGGATGTATAAATGATAGAGTTAATGATATTATATATGATATTATACTAGAATTATGATATAACTATGTATCATGATGTCTTAATTCCAATAAAAAGGAAATATAAATGAAAGTAGCATTCATGCATACGTACGGCTTACCGTCTCCATGAACAGTGCATTTCATTTCTTACCTCCAAATGTTATGTACTATTATAAATACATATATATAATAGATATATATGATATATATGATATCTAAATCCTGAATATCATTATCGATATAATGGACTATTGACCACATGGACAACTTGTAAATATAAAGTGTTCATTTTTTACTCAAGTACCAAATATCGAAAAAATGAACGTTATTAACTTAAAGGACTAAATTATGTTTATAACATTGTAATAAGTGATATAAAAGGAAGAATAAACTTGAAAAAGGTTCTTAAGCAATTAGAAATTAAATTTAGTCTATTATTAAGGATATTAAAGAATGATCGAGTCATGTTAGACAAGAGGTAGGGGACTTCGTCTCAATCTCCTTTCATTGAGGCATTTTTAGTTTTTTAAACAACTTTATTTTATATGGTGTATAAACCCATTTGAAGTTTCATTTTATTCAAAGTTAATATTTTTATATAATGCGTTTTACTAAATGAAAAAAATGAATGTTTCTTTTTTTAAGTAAGTGGTGACAACCACCTTTCTACCACCGCAATTATAATTTGATCTTTGGCTTCCTTAACAAGCTAGAATGCTTTTAAAAGGAAAAAAATTAATAACATATACTCTATTTACGTATTTTGGTATTGAAAATGATTTTCAGAATGGATTAATTATTTCAATATCTTGAAATGAAATTTTATTATTGAAATGTGGAATTTTTGTCTTTCCTTTATGCTTATGTTATGTGTTATGATCATGTTATGGTTATTTGGAATTACTTACATATAGGGTTGGTTCCATGATAAACCTAGGGCGGGTGAGCCAAATATAGCTCTCCAATGCATTGGGTAACGTGACGGAGGTAAACTTGAATGTGTCTCCTACGAGATTTAGGGAATATTCCATGATGGGTATTCCAAAGTAACTCCCTATGTAGTTGTGATAGCTATAATGTAAGTATGATATGGATGCCACAAGTTACCTTTATGATTTATGATTTGTATGTGTCTTTCATAAATCATATGATTTCATGGGGTAAGTAAAAGATTTCATGTTTTGTATGTATTTATGAACAAATGTTTTCATTAATTGTTTTATAACCCTTACTGATCTTTTAATGCTCATCCCATGTTTTGAAATGTTTTCAGAGGACATAAAGATGAATAGGGTCAAGGATGGGATTAAGGAGAAGTCATGCTGTCTAAAACATAGAACTAGACATGAAACTTTTTTTTCAATAGTTTTTTTATTGTAAAAAATTGGAAACTCTGTAGAAGTGTCTACCATTTAATCTTTTGAGATGTAATAGTTATATCCTAATTCTCTAAAACTCTAATCCTGAAAAGATCCTCAATGTGAATTATTCATTTAATTCAATATTATGTAATGTTTAAGGCCAGGTCCTTATATATATTGAGTCATGTCATGATTTTTTTTGAATATTCACTTTAATAGTTCTTAAACTAACATATTCCATGTCTCTTTACCTTTTTAGTTTGTGGTTAGAGAACTTAGTTTAGTTATTGAAGGTATTTAAAGTCAAAAAACAGTAATTAAATGTTCCTTGGGTATAAGCCTTTGTGGATTCATCCATAATATAGGTGGTATTTTGTTTCTATGATAGAGTTGAAATCAACTATATTTGAATTTTTCTACCTCATGGTATTATATAATACCTCTAGATACAAATATTTATTTAGTTAAAACCATAATGATCAGATTGTTGTACATATTTTTTTTGCTGAATACCACTAACTAAAGATGAAGTACTCTATATATAGACATGTGAAATATAAAAAATGAGATGAATGTTTAAGGTCCATACTAGTATAGACAGCCAAGGTGAAAAGGTGCACACCTTTTTAGGACACATTAGATGCACAGATTTTAAATCATGATCTCCCAAATAGAAGATTAAAGAATTATGGTTGATTCAAAATCATTGAATAATGGATATTAATTATTTAAATTGTTACATGGATTATCTAAATTGAGAAATACTAAATTGAAACCAATATTTAATTAATAAATACTGTTATAATTCTAGTTAATTGATCTACTAGAATAATATTGATCACATATGGTGTTTGACGATATTATCCATATGGTTAAAACATACATCTAATTGGTTAATGGTGTTATATATACATGAAATGGATATCATTAACAAGAAAATGAGTCCTTATGGAAATAATTTCAATCATTACCAATATCCATGGATGGTTTTTGGTGACTCAAATATATTTAGATTAATGTACATTATATGGGAACATGACATTCAGAAGGGTTTTATAACATTATGGTATTGAATAAAACAAGATTGGTTTTTTTAAAATATTAAAAGGGAGTATAATAATATATTGAAATTTTGATATATCTAGGGAAGATGGAATACAAAAATATCTATTTCTGATGAAAATAAAAATCATTCCACACATAGTTATTCAATAAAATTATGTGTTATCCCAATGTAAATTCACATAATTAAAATATTATTTAAATTAGGGAACCATAGTTTTAGAATAGTAGGGGAACTGATACATAGTTAGAGTTAATATATAGGTCAAGGAGAGGTTTCAGATACGTCATTACATAACTAAATAATAATAAGAATCGAAAAAATGTAATTCTCAGAAAATCAAATCTTTGATTTGGCTCATGTGAATAGGAATAAATAATGAGATAGATGTATAAGAGATCATGCATTCGTTATTTGGTATCCTAGTGTGTGGACAATTAAAAACCCCAATGGGTAAAGGAATAGTCATACTAGTAGAATTTGGATTAATGTGACATTTATTATTATTTTTAGATAAGTGAAAAATGAATTCATATATATCCTATTATGACAATAACCATGAATCAAGTAGTTACTTGAAAAATCATATCTATGATTCTGGCATACATATTAGAGAAAATTAGGTGGAATTGTATTCATGTTAGGCTATTTTGGTTGACACATTATGAATGTGTATAATCTAATGAACTATGATTAATGATAATTATATTTATGGTTGGCCTCAAAATAGGAATTCTAGTGGTTACTACACAAAATACCGGAAAATGATTGATGAAATAAATAATTTTTTCAATGCGAGCATATTTTTTTTAAAAAATTATTTTATGAATGATAGATCATGAATCAAGAGACATCCATGGATAATTCATTAGTATAAGAAATTAGTTCATATGAACATATCACAATAATCATTTTTTCATTCATACTAGATAGAAAAAATGTTTTTTTGTTCAATGTTATATGACAAAGATTTAGGTTCTTTGTACATTAGGATAATATTAATATGTATTATTCTTTCCAGATTAAATTTATATCAAATAAAATTTCATGTTGAATAATGAAAATACATTCTTCAAAAAACAAAAATGAGTGGTAGGCATGATATTCTCTTCATCAAATATATTCAAAGAGTAATATTTATTGGAGTAATCAATTTGTATAATATAAGGCCCTTGATATTTCTTCCCAAGAATTTTACACTTTTCCTATTTATATTGAGTTCCCTCATTAGAAATATAGATTATACTTGGGAAAATGATCATTGTAAGAACTTTTTGTTGAACAATAATTGAAAAATAGTTTTTATAGATTTCTATCTTAGGTATTGTATGTACACTTTTCTAATCTAGCCAAATTTGAGAATAATCGTCTTTAAATTGTAGAATATAAATAATAATTTAATTTTAAGTAAACATGCCTTCAATAGAAAATATAAATTATTTCCCATATACTTGTAAATAAAGGGTAACCACTGTAGTAGTATCAGTTATGGTCCAATAATCCCATAATGAATTGAGGATTTTATCCGATAAAGAACATTTATTTATTCGTCATATTTCAAAGAATGTCGTCTATATATTTTTGATGGGTTCTATTAATTTAATTATTACTTTATGATATTGGGATGAGTCTTATGACTAGTGGTTGTACTATTAATATAACCATATTAACATAGAGGACCATAAATTATATTCATTGACATCGTATATGGTAAATGTGACATTGAAATTTCCAAATATATTATGAATAATGGATTTGATGATAGTGTTTATCATTACCATAATTAGTGTATTCATTCTAAAAATTTAATAATAAAATTATTATTAGTAATAAAGAACATAATTTATGTTGGAGTTGTTTGAGGGCATAAACCCTTATCATCAATTTCCATTACATTATAAAGGAATGTTATATTTGGTAGTGTACAACAACTCTTTAGGTTAATGGGTAAAGTTGGTGTGATTTTGACATGAATAACATGTCTTTTATTACTCAACTCTATACTATAAAATAAAGAACACTAAATATCTAGATTTTCAAATTTGTATTGAATTTTTGTCTCTTATATAATGATATAAAAAAAAACTAACATAGACCCCCTAAATAATGGAAATAGTATATCCTCATTCTCTGTGTCTGGGGAGGCCCTAATCGATGTATCATTTGTAGAGAAATTTTGAGAATTTGGTTAATAATCTAAGGTTATGATTTATTACTAATTATAGAATATCTCCTTTCAACCATGATCATATTTGAGAACCCAACCTTTCATATTTTTCATTGAGGGAGGCATCTATCTACGTATGGTGTTTTTTTAATTGTTTAAAGGAAGACGTTTTTATTGGCTGGGATTAAATTCATTGATTTTATCCATTTCATTACTGATGAATTATTAAACCATCATGTGATGTGGGATACGAATGATTTTATCTTTAGAATCTAGATCTACCAAAATTTTAACCACATTGTTTTGAATACCCGTCAATATATTACAATTGTGTAATGTGACCTACTATTGGATATTTGAGGAATTAAAAAAACAACCATCACACATAATCAATCATGGTGATTTATTTAAGGATCCTGATAAGATTGACACCATTGATTTTCTTGATTTTCATCAATGAAAAACCATCAATTTCTATTTTTGAATCCATTTTATAAATCTATAATTCAATTCCATTGATGAGGGGCTAGAATTATGACTCAATTTTTATACATATTATTGACACTAGAAAAGACTCGGGAAGAACTTATTCTAATTTGAAGATGAATTAAATCCCAATCTATCCATGTTTATCTTTATTCTTTGACATTTGTGTCTTAAAAAACGTCTCTAAATAAATATTTCCCATTTCCAGTATGTTCTATGTATATAAAAGAGTTCATTTTCAAGGATAAAAAATTCAAATAATAACTCCTATAGGAAATTGTGTGTTTCATTAAAATAATATAGGGGTATCCCATTGATATTCTATTCGGAAAATAATTGAATTAAATCATATTTCATAATAACTACCCATATTTCCAGGAACCTTGTTAGTATCACATAAAGTAGGATTTATATTATAGGGTCAATGTGGGAGACTAAGTCGGCCTCATAGTGTTATAGATAAGGTTCGTATTTCTTCACTATAATGACCAATATAATACAATACTTATTAATATCTGAATATCAAGTATCAACCTAAAACATTATTAACATATATAATATTAAATATTCTAAATTAATTTTTTTTATGTGGGGAGTTCAGTAAGGGATCAATTTAGTTTTTCTATGATGATATTAAGGAAATTAACTTGTATAGAAATAATCAATACTCGATGGTGTAGATGGTATTATTTTAGATCATCAAAGTTCTTCTAAAAAATTTACTTCTTACTGGTTGTGGACACATTAATTAATCATTTTTTTGTTAGGAACACATTTACCCTTGAGTTTAGTATTGGAGATAGAAACGTAGGTGGGATTACATTAACTTCACCTAAATTAATTAATGATTTGAGGAAATGTAATATCAGGTATCACCATGGAATTCTTGAGGTTATCCATGATTTCTTGACCACATATATTGATGTTGAGTAATTTTTTTTGATGTTTCCTAAAAAAGAACATTTTGAAAAAATAATCTTATTTCTATTTTGTTGTATATTATTCAAAATAGAATAAATAGGAGATAAATTATCACAATAATGTTTTTATTTTACCACTTTATCATCCAAAAATAATTATATTGTATTATCCATGATTAACCTAGGAATATTTTTTAAGTGACATTGGTTGGTTGTACCATCATTTTCTAGGACAAGGTTAATTACTTTGTAGTAGTTTGTCATCTAAGTTTAATTAATGTATGTTTAATCCTCATCCTCAGGGAATATTAATGTCTGTTTGTATCTACAATACTCATTCATCATTTTATAATCTTGGAATCTATCCATTTCACTGATCAATACCTCTATCCTCAAGAATGGTAAATTTTCCATGGAATATTTCCAGTACAAATCTATGTCATCAGTGCATACCCTTATTCTTTCATTACATATCAATATAATGACAATATTGGAATAAAATTTTGGTTATTAAACCCCCCAAATTATTTTTCAAATGATTAAAATACAAACAATGACATCCACCATAGAATTATGGGTTTAGTTCATTCTTTATTCAACCTAATTATAGTTATTATTTTTTCAAGAATATTTTAATTAATGATTTCCCACTTGAGGATATAACATTGTAAAATTATGGAAAATATATTCCAACACATATTTTTAATACTCCATGAAATATATGCATTTTCAATTTTATAAGGGTAATGGATGAATTGATTTACATGCGCCACAAATAACCATTTATTTAAAAATTCACCAAGCAGAGCTCACCAATGGTAGCAGAGAAACATTCTAAAATGGTTCTATACTATCTGAGGCATGATTGTAACATGGAATGGAAAAAAGAAATTTTTTAATTATCGCATATCGAATCCCAATAGATGTTTAGAGTCATATAACTATGAATATTTGTAATAGTCTACTTACTCATTCAAATTCACCTAATATATTTATTTTTATTGTTTTTTATTATTTTATTAATGGAATTTATTATTATAGTTATTTTATATTATAAAAAGATAAATTGAATGAAATTATAAATTACTATGAAATGATTTATAGAAAAAAGTTATAATGAATGAAAACAATCATAGTTTCAGTATTGATTTCCATCATTATTTTCCTTTATTTTTTTCAATTTAGTTTCATAATTCAGTAATGAATTATCAAATTTGAATTAATATTACTTATTTTACATGTTGTGATATATAAAATACCTATGAAATCTAAATTCTAACTCTTCATATAATCACCATTATTGGATATCTTGAATGAGCCTTTCACATCATCCAAAACCAAGCACCATCATACTTTTTTTCATCAATTGATCATATCAACTCCATATGTTGAAGAGGCTATAATAAAAAAGGGTGGGAAATAAAATAAATAAAATAATATAAATATAATTGAGTTTCATATCAAATTTTACAATATCTGCACCCATTTATTTCACTTACATCAATCTCAAACGCAAAGTAGATTTTATGAAGGAATTCAGGAACACCAAATTTCTCATTGGAAAGCCTCTTGTTTGTACATAATTTTCTATAGTAAGAGAATTAAATGGATAGAATAATAAATGAAAAGGAGAATAGAACAAAAATAAAAGAATCATGTTGATAGATAATGAAAGTGGAAGATAAAAAAATTAAATTTAAAAAATTTTAAAATAGAAATAAATTAAAACAAAAATAAAGAATGAAAATATATAATAAGAAAGGGAAAATAAGAAAAATACGAAAAATAAGATTGATAAACCATTATTTTAAAATATAATACTTCCGGAGTAATAATTCCTAAAAACTAAATTGAAATAAAAATAAAACATAATTCCATGAAAAATTTAAAGAAATGCAATTATGGAGAGAACAATCATGCAGCCTAGATTCCTTGGGTGAAAACTTATCAGGTAGTGTTAAGCCCTCCACTTCATATAAGTAGAAATAGAATAACATCTTTTCCACCTCTAAATATCTATTATAATTAGTGATGATTTTTTATCATTCATATTATTTAATCCATTTAAATAGGGTTCTAAAATTTTGAAACACCCAAAGAAGTCAGGTTCTTAAATACCTGTGGGTGTGGATATATTAGAATCCTCCTGTTTATAATCCATGATAGAGGGATATGGTAGAGTAGAACATGAAATTTTCATGCGATGCAGAGAATTGATGTAATATTCATCATCAATGTTGCATCATCATTCATATTCCCTTCATTATGTCGAATGAAGCCTTGATATGCTCTACATGGAGTTATTATGAGGTCCCTAGTTCGATCCAATATGGTCCTTGGATTTTGTAGTTGAAGGATAACTAGAGTAGTGGTGAAAAAATCCTCTTGATCGACCATTGAGAAGTTATATATCACATCATTCAGGGTCTCATTGGTATATCACATATGTTGGTGGAACAACGAATGATCTCATAAACTAGTGGAATAATGGTAGATAACATATATTTTTGGAACTGCAGTAGAACGTCTATATCAATTATCAAATTAGTGAGATAATATGCTACTTCCAACTGCATGGTGTTCTAGATCATTGAGGTCTATAAGTGGTCCACCATGGCTTCATGGAATTTTTTTTGTTGGAGGTTTAGGTGTCGGAATGGCGGTAGCAGTCTTCCTAAACACTTCTGGCATTCCAATTGGTATGATGGATCTTAATTTCAATGGAAGGGATCGGTTCCTTCAAAATGAGCTTCAGAGTGGTTGTAATGAGTCTCATAAATGATCAATGGTGGGATCGGCCATTGCTTTTGGGCACCAGATAATGATGAGCTTCTCCATTGGAGGCCATGGATTCTCTCTGTTATTTTCATACAGAGGGAGTTGAAGAAAAGGTTGGCGAATAATAGAGGGATGTGAAAGAGAGTTTATTAGGTGAATGAATATAGAAATTAGGTAGGTCAACGATAATTATATATTTTATCAATGATAATAAAAAGATTTTATCCAACATCATAAATTAATGAAATTGCATATATATTACTAATCATCTGACTGTACTTCCAGTTCAAAATCCCACACCAAGGTGGGATCCCAGATTCACTCTCACACACGAACATGTGGCACATACACTATGTATCTTGAGTGGGCCTAAGAACCCCCAGTATAAGAGGGTTATTTATATTAAATGTTTCACCATATGGGCTAGATTACCCTAGGATACATAACACCCTTTCGGCTCTAATAGACTTTCCAATTATGGCATGGCCAGCTGGCCCCTTATGTGTGGGCTACGTTGCTGGATAAAATTGGTTAATATCCTGTCAGCTTGGAACCTATATTTTTAGTGTGATTCATTAAAAATAATATATTAATCTTAAAATAAATATTAAACTAAACACAAAATATTCTTCATATTATATTCATTTTAAATTATTTTTAATCAATAATTTTAATACCTTTCGGTTTTGTAAAATATTGAAATACACTCTAACCAATCATTAAAACACATCAAAAATCATTAAATTATGTTCAAAACAATTCATGAACTGTGAGAGTGAAAAATAACCGTACAACTAAACTATTATTATCCCCAAGAATAAAATCTCAACCTTGAATTCACGTGGGAACCAATGCTTTAATTTAAGAGAATATAATATAATAAAACAATATTTCAATTAGTGTTAAAAAAATTCAAAAACAATATCAATTAATTTCTCAATTATCAATGAAATAATCATTTCAATTTTTTAACATTTTCCAATTTAAAAAATTACGGAGATTATCCTCTAATTCATTCATGATTCATAATTAATTAGTATTAAACAAAGCAAATCATGATATAACCCTTTTGAATCCTTTTCCCTCATCACTCATGTAATAATTCAATTATATTTACAATCATATCATTAGTACATAGTTTTTATCTGTTGGATTTTAAACAAACTGCATACACCACTTTTTAAAGACTAATGTAACATTAAGTCAAGAGCTATTTACAATTAATGTTCAAATAAATATGAGGCTAATGGTTTTTTGGAATTGATGTTTAATATTACATACCGATGTGGAGGTTAATCTCTAATGGTTTGATCGTGATTAAAAAATAAAAATTTCAATGAAATTATCCCATTTAAAATGAATACTCCCACTTCCAAATTTCAAATAATCATCATCCATAATTTAATTATTTTGAATCATGTGCAAGTATAATATTTTTTCACAACATTATTTTTATTTTTCAATTTCGTTGTTCATTTTTTTCTTTTTTGATGGTTATTCTTTGAATGAATCTCACACCCACCACCTAACCAAAAATGAAAAAAATATTTTTTCTAGTAATAAAAATTTTGTAAATAATTCAATTCCAAAACCATTACTATCCTTTAACATTTTTTATTATATAGAGATAAAAATAAAGATTATAATGACTTATTGAATATTAATTTTTAATTTATAATACACAATATAACACCCCCACCTTTTTTGTATAATTTTGTTATCCCTTCTACCATGACAACCCCAACCCCAACACATAAAAATTAATATATCAAACCATATACTAAGAGTAGGGTAAGAATAGATTAAAATATATTCAAATACCCATCATCCCTAACATCGTGATTAATGGTCTCTGGGGTTTAATCTATGATTAATTTAAGAGGTGGTCTCAGTAATAAGGATTTTCAAAATCTTCCATAAAAATTTTAAAAGTTTTTTCTCAAATTCATAGATTTTACATGTTTCAATGAAATATCCAGTAGGTTTCATGGAACAATTTACTCAAAAAAATATGCACAAGATAAAATAGGATGTATTTTGTCATGAAATTAAATTTTAAATGGAACACTATACATTATAAAATCACTCATTTCATGAATAATAATTAAAATCAATACACAAAATTTCTGATAATCTATGTGTGAATAATTATAGTGAAATTTTATTTACAATAATTAAACAATTCTTTTAAACAATGAGTCATAATTTTAATACTCATACTTTGATAAAATAAAAAAATTATCCATTTTACTCATTCAATCTCATTATCATTGAAACCTAAAACATAGAATCACTAGTATCCTAAGAAAATCATGTATCCTAGATAAGTCAGGTAAATAAGAACCATTTGTGGGAATGAATACTTGAATTTAAGCTCAAAATAGTTACTTAGATAATAATATAGGAAGATTAAAATAAGAAATGAAGGAATAAACTCCATGTCTTTAGAAGAATAGTCCTAATTTGTTATTGGTTGTTTGGGGCTTCCTTTTTAAATCATAGTATTTAAAAAGTAAATTAGTCAATTAAGAACAATGATCTTGTAATTCATTCTCAAATAGAATAAGGGGAATTGGCTACATGCTGGAAAAATCCTAAGAACGAAATAAATGTTCCTAGAATGAATTTAAATATAATCCTTGGTATAATCCCCAAATTAGGCATGGGTTTTTACTTATTATAGAGTGAAATACCTCCCATTATCCATAATAATTTTGGGTGGATATTCTTGGATTTTAATCATTACATGTGTTTCTCCCCTCTTCCACTTCTTCTTGGTTAATGAGAACTAATATATCAATATATTATACCTGAACCATAAAATTCACAATTCATGGGAGGGGTAGGATGAATTATGGAACATACTTTTTCATGTTTGGAAGTTGTGAAATCCCAAAATTATTATCCAGTGCCTTCTCAATTTCAGTTGGAGATATGGAATGATCAATGGGAAAGTAAGTAAGTAAATCCACAACAAAAAAGTTAAATAATAATTAAAATTATACATTTAGAAGTGAGAATCCTTTTTGTTTTTCCTCATGATTATCAATTTAAATTTCTCTAGGGGATTCCTCAAATGTGTGTCCATAAAAATTAGGGAGGTCCATGTGTTCCTCAATAGGTTCATGTGCTGTTTCTTCATACAATTCTAATTCTAAAAAAGATATTGTACAAATCCAAAATATTATAACACTGTATCTTGATAGACAATTAATATTGAATAAATTAAAAAAAATTAGAGTTCAAATAATGATCAAATCCTTATAATGGGTTTTCTTCATTCTCTTTCTTAGTGGAAATGATATCTAAAAATAAATTCAAATTTTATAGAAGTAAGTAGTTAGGATTATCCATATTTTGATTATATTCCACCAATTGGGTGAATTCCTCCTCATCCATGGATAAATTTATGTAAAGTGGTTCAAGATGTTATACATTGTAATGAATGGGTTGAAAATAATATACATCTTAGACTTTATAGAATGTAAAATGGTCTTATTGTCCTTGCTCACATAAATTAGCAGTAATTTCTTCCCCATTATTAATGCAATCTAACTCATTATGAATAGCTTCGATTTAGAATTTCCAAAGTTTGGGATATTGAAATTTTTTTAATATGGCCCCAAAATCAAGGATTTATAAAGAATGGGTGCATAGATCCATTGATTCCTCCATTATTTCCTTCTATCATTTATAACCATTTTTTCATTTATTGAAAATTTCAATTATTTATTTATTTGAAAATCCAATCTATTTTCCATTTATAATCAACTTGATCCGGTAAGTGAGATCTCAAGCTCTTTATTGTAGGGAATCGTTATCATTATCAAAAAATGGATATTTCACATGCACCCTGGAGTTATTATTATATTATAAATAATATGATATATTTTCATACATCATAGAAAATGTTTTATATTCTTTTTCGGAGATAAAAACAATCTAATATGTTAAAAATAAAAATAAAATAAACATTGATAGGTCCTTTATAAATGGTGATTTTTTATGCATACCTAACAAGGTTAATGGAAAACAAAAATGTCTAATTATTTCCTAATAAAGTGTTGTATCTATGTAGTTTTATTTCATATGAATAGATTTACTATTTTATAATTACTAATTCACATTCAAATAATCTATGTATTATTTTTTTATTATTATATGAATGAAATTATAGATTTTAGATCAGTTTATTTTTAAAATAATAAAACAAAATTCAATTCCACATTACCATGAAATGAAAAAATGAAAGAAATTAGAAAGTTATAAAAAAATTCTAAGGTTTGGTTTTCAGTACTATCATTACACCCCATTATTTTCTTAGATTCAGTGTGCTAATTATGTTATGAAATATATAATGTGAATAAAAATTGTTTTATATTGATGTTGGGAAATAAATGATTCCTATGAAATCTGAATTCCACATCCCCATATAATAAATTTTGATGAAAGACCCTGATCATTAGTTTGGTATCCTCCAAAACCAAGCTCCATCCTATATTGTTTTATCTATTCATCGATTAAACATCATCGTGTGAATATATACTAATAATTTAAAGAGAGATAAACTAAATAAGCATATGTATTTAGTTAGAGAATAGTTTCATGTCACAATGGAAAATCGATGTACCCATTCATATAACTTGCATTATCCCAAAACACAAAATACACTTTTAGAAAGAATTCTATATCACATACCTCTATGAGAAAATATTTTGGTCAACCCCTCATTGTTGAGGGTAAGAGATCCCCATGGTAGAAATAAGTATATTATAGGACAAATAATAATGAATTATTATTGGAGTGAACATAAGAGGAAAAGAGAATGAATGAAAATAAAATAAACTAAACTAAAATAAAATAAGAGTGAAATTAAAATGAAAATACAAAATGATAAAAATAAAATAATAAGGGGTCGAAGGAGGAGAAAACTAAAAAATATATGGATGAAACACTTGAGTTAATATATTAGTTTGCATGAATTGTAATAATTATGAAAAGGAAATTAAAAATAAATTATATAAAAGATTATGAAAAAAATAAAATAAACAAAATAGTGAATTGCAGTAGTATGTGATCTAGAATCCTCTAGTGTGAACTCTTTTGACAAGGGAAATTCATTTTATTTTTACAAGTGGACAAATTATTGGTTCTTTGCTGCATCTGCCACACCCGTCTCTTTTCCATTATTTATTCCTTTTTTTTCCTTTTCTGGGATTTGGGTAGTCCGGGTTGAAGCCCGACATAATTTTTTTGGGGTTCTTATTTTAAAAACGCATGGTTTGGCCTTGACTGCATCTAGCGCACCGCGGTCAGAGCCGCGCAACCTCGCCTGGATCACCGCGTGACTTCGCACAGTTCACCACACGTTCTACTTGTTGGTCAACTAATTAAATAAAATAAATTAGTAATAAATAAGTAAAATTAAATGATTTTTAAAATAAAAATAGAATAAAATTAGAAGTGATAAAAAATTAATAAATTTATTACTATTATTATTAATGTTATTCTCAATCTTTTTTTTATTGTTAAGGTTTTATTTTATAAATTCCATTATTATTAATATTAAAGTTTTTTTATTAGTTTTGTTTATTTAGTTTTATTTTTTATTTATTTATTTCTTTTTTTTTCATTTAGGGTTTCACCTTTTTTTTCGGTGCTTTTCTACCCAGCCGCCGGAACCCATCCCTTCTTCTTCTTCTTCTTTTTTCTCTTCTTTTGTTCATGCTACAGCACCTCCCTCTTCATCTTCACACACCGCAGCAATGGCCGCCTCCCCCTGCCCCATCCGACGAACACCCCCCTCGCCGGAGCGCACCCCTGATCCCTCGTCACTCCGGCCTCGCACGCTCCTCCTTCGTGCCCTACCTCCTACCCGGTCGTCGAACTCCCTTATTCCCGGAAAAACCTCCCCACTCTCCTCTTCCAGATCACATGTTCTGGTCATTGGACCCCTCACCTGCACTTCTCCCTTGCGGCTCCCCTTTGTCACAACCACCGCACGCTTCACCGCCAGCCGCCTCCATCCTGCAAATTCCGACGACTCCCGCCCGGCCAGCCCCTTCCCCATCGGCATGTTTCTCCCCTTGGCCAGGAGACCCTCCTTCCCCCTTTCCCCGTTTTCTTTTTTTTTCTTCTTCATCCTATCGGATCCTTTTCCCTCCTCTACCCAGTTTTGTGCCGCCTCCCTCTCCCCCATTCCGGCGGCCTCCCCCTCTCGGCCTGGTCGAGGAGCAACCCTCCCTGCCCTATCTGCTACAGGTCGTCACCCCTGCTCCCCGTCGCACCAAGCCCCCTCCCCATGTAGCAGCGACCCCTCCTGCTGGCTCCCAATTCCAGCACCGCCCCCTGCTCCCGGCCTGCATTTCCCCCCTTGAGCCCTCCTCGCCTGCACCATTCGACGGACAAACCGCCGACCCCCTATTTCCAGCTCGGAACCACGCCAGATCTCCCCTCTGATGCCCCTTCCAGTGACCCTCGCTGTCCACCGGCCCTCCAGTTAAGCCAATCCTTATTTAGATTATTATTATTATTATTATTATTATTATTATTATTATTATTATTATTATTATTGCATTTATTACTATTTACTTCTTTCTTTCTTTGAGTTTTGTTGTTCTGGTTTGTTTTTCCGACGGATATAAGGTCCGATTATATGGTTCTAACTTGAAGTTTTTGTTAAATTCATGTTTTGGGTTTGCGCGAGGTCCTTTGAGGTGTGATGGTCGTGCGACGGGTGTTTCGCGCCAAGCTCGCAATGTTTTGGTTCACCTCGATCCATCTTCCACTGTCTCGAGGTAGGTGGTTCCATGCCTTTGCATCATTTAGATAATTTAATTTATTTGTTTAGTTTAATTTCATATGTTCTATGAATTAGTTTCATGGTGAGATCTATGTTTATAATGTGTTGGCGTGTTCGTTTGATGAAAATTGGGTTTCCGAAATAGTATGCGGTTTTTTTGTCTATATGTGTGTTGTTGTATAAATGATTTGCTGGGTTAAATAGTTTGTACGAAAGGTGTTTTAAATTTTTTTTGACATGTGTGCATAATGAAAATCTCACTTTCTTTATAAATGATAATGTTTTTTTTCATTTTGACCTTATTGTGGTAAGTCCTAAAATTGTTTAATCAATTGTTTATATGGTGGAAATGTGGTTTTAGAATAATTGAGTGTGAAATTGATTTTGAAGTGGTCTTTGCACCTAAAAATATGTGTTGTTTTGGTGCAATGTCTTCAAGTTGGGTTCTAGGTGATGTTTGGTTGGTGCGAACTTAGTTTTTAAGGGTAATTTTGTTTTGTGTGACTAAATGCGGATTTTTAATGTGTAGCGAATCATTTTAAGCGTGTTGTCTTTGTTTTGTTTTTTTAAAATGGTGTCTTGTAAAAAAATGGTGGCTTCTTCAAAGTGGTTTTTGGTGTTTTACAAGAGGTGCAGATGGTTCAGATAATTGTGTAGTTGGTGTGAAACTAGTTTTAAGGACAATTATTAAGCAAGTGGTTTGAACGACTCCCTTCTTTGTAATTGGGTGTGTTTATTTGTGTCAGCCCTTGTTGTGTTACTAAAGATAATGCTTCCTAAGTGGTGCGAATTGTTTATGTTCTTGTTTGAGTGTTTCCAAATGAGGTTTTTGCGAAATGATTAGGTAACAACAAATATATTTTTAGAAAGGTATTTTTGGCGTGTGTGAGTTTTTTTTAATGTTGTTTGGGTGTGAAAATGGTGACTTTTGTGTGCAATATCTTGTTTGGCCTGCGATATGGGAAGGAAATATACTATGTGAATGTGAAACTTGTTTGAGCACATGGGAAAACCCTGGGTATCTAGGTGGGCGGACTAGAACTAGTGCGCTAGTGAACCGAAAGGGTGTCATCCCTGTTTCACTTAGATAGATTGAAGATTGCAACACTAACTAAACATATGATATCTGAGGTTCGTGGCCTTCTAAGCCACATTTTCTGAGGGTCGTGGCCTTCTAAACCACGTTTTCTGAGGGTCATGGCCTTCTATGCCACGTTTCACCATGACACGAGGTTCTAGGGTCCCACTCGAGCTAGATGAACCTTAAGGGATTTACCCATAGTGCTCTACCATCTTTGGCGTGGTGCCTTCCATCGGCATATGGAGGACCACTTGGGTGTGAGTGTGTGTGTGTGTGTGTGTGTGTATGGGTGTATGTGTCTATGTGTGTGCGTATGTGTGTATGTGTGTGTGAGTGTGTGTGTGTGTGCCCATAATGAACTTTTCTCTTCCTCTTTTAAAATCGTGTCTGTGAAATGAGTTCTTTTTAGTGTTTTTCTTTAGCATTTGGGTTGTAAAGGTTTTCTTTAAAATCATTTTGAAAGTATAATTTTGAATAATCACTTTAAATTGTCTCTTGATGTTGTGGCATGGAAGTTTTTCTCGGTGGCATCATACTGGGTTTTTAGCTCACAGCCTACATACACCCTTGGGTGTATGTAGATTCTTGCTTCTTGTGTATCCCAGGTTGTGCGTCGTGCTAAGTGATGGTGGCTCTGGTTACTATTGGTCTTCGTGTGCAGGTTGGTGTTGGTAGCTAGGGGATGCAACTTCTCGTGTTGCATGTGGTTGGTTTTGGAGCATAGCTCTATTTCTGTTATTGTTCATTTTGGGATTTTAGCAGAATTGTAGACCTAAACCTGTTTATAGTTTAGAAGTGTGTTTTGTAGTCTGTTTCCAGTTTCAGTTATTTATCTGGTTGGTTGTTTTTTCTGTCTTGTATTTCGGATAAAACCGTTCCCACTTGTTAAACATGATACCCGGGCACTTGTGCCAACCCATGGGGATCGGGAACGCCCTTCGGGCCTTGCCACGGACCGGGTCGGGCGCTGGGTCGGATGGCGACCCGGCCTGGTTCGTGACAGCATCCATATCTCAATTATATTTATTGATTCTTTGTTTCTATTTTTATATATTTGAAAAAACCTGAATAAATTAGGTTATTAAAAAACCAATAGTTGTATATAGAAATAACATATCCTTCATACCTGGATGGTTGTATGGGATGGGTAATGTTGAACATGTAATTTGTTTGAGATGAGGGTACGTGGTGAAATATGTGGAATTAGTGGCGGCTCCAACTTCATCTGGATTTAACAATGGATGCATGATGAATCATGAAGGTATTCAGAAAACACATCTAAGGTCCCTAAGTGGATCCATAATAGTAAAATGATTTAGCAGTGGTGGGAGAGTGGAGGAAGATGTTAATGGGTTATCCTGATCATCTAATGATCCAAAATTAGATTTCTTATTCCTTTAAGGTAGCGTTAGATCACATTTATTATTGACCCAAAGATAGATCAATCCTACAATTAGAATAATATTAAATCACAACTACCATTGGAATAATGGTATCTACTCCTTCTTAGTGATGATAATGGTGATAGGATCCACCTATTACACATGCACGACATGCATCAGTGTTGATTTGTGGAAGTGGTCAAGCATGGCTTTGTGGCATTGCATCAGTGGTGTTATAGGTGTAGGATCAATGGTATCAGAATTCATCAACCACTATAGCCTTCAATGTTTCTGGAGGGAGATTAAATATCCTAGAAAGAATCATCTCCTTGAAAATGTTCTTATGGGTTTTCACAAGGTATCCCTTAGACGACCCATTGTGTCCCTGAGCAATGGCAGTGGACATCACCTCTATATGATCTTATATATTGTAGGGAATAGATTTTTGATAGTATTTTTAGATGGTGGTGGTTGATGAAAAAGGAGGAAAATCAAGGATGGTAGAATAAGAGAGTGTCCATGGTGAGTGATCATAGAAATATGTTGGGATTTACCAAATTTTTTATGCTGTGAAAATTAAAGGCGATGCACCGTCCAACATCTTAATTGAAGTTAGAAGCTATTATAATTTATTAATAAACTCACGATGATTTAATATCATAATCCTACACATGGTTGATATTATATTCACTTATACACACAAACATGGGTTTTGTGCACTCCATAGCCCGAGAAACTGTATCCCAACCAATATATACAGGCTCTTATCAGAGTCTCACATGTTGCAGATGAAATAATCCCCCATACGGCCTCCCACCTAGCCATCTAGGTTGGCCTTACCAATACTATCCTGGATCGACTGCCCCTTGTGAGTTAGTTAGGATTATTAATACCATTGGTTGAGGGTGGGGCATCATGGAACATATAGGGTCCTCAAAATTTTTTTAAATAACATTGTAAACATCAACATAACATTAAACCAAAAACCAAAAAAAAATCTCCAAAGTCTTATTCATTTTAAATCATTTTAAATCCACATTTACAATTACACACATATGTATATATAAATAACTTAAATACAGTGGAACTATATATTTAAATCCTTCAAAAATTATTACATTTTTTCAAAAACAATCAATAAATTTGAGATTCTCAGTCGGCCATGAATCTTCTTCTTCTTCTTCATAATTTTAACAATTCAATGTAACATTAAATAAACCAACTCTATGTGATTTTGAAAATTATATTACTTCACTGTAATAATCATATCTTACTAGATGATGGAATGATTTATTTGATGTAGCTACCAAAAATAAAATATTTAATATTTTCTTAAACACCCTTATCTTATTCCATTATTATTCTCTATATAATCATATATATATATACATATTGACCAAAAAAATTCTAACCTATATTAAATTATATGTTCTTAGAGGAAATATTAATAAACATGTCTTACATGGGTGTATTTTATGTTATTTATAGAGGCTATTAAATGGAAACATCCACCTAACCATCGTATAAGGAAAAACTAAATTTTGGCTTTCTTTAATTAGTTAATACAACCTAGTGGTTTCACAAATCCACTATATTTTAAATAATTTTGTTCCTAGATATCACAAAATTTAAATTAGTTATACTACAAGGGATTAATAGATCAGCTTTTAATAGATTATTTCTATCAATATCTACGATTCTATTAAATATTACAAATATGACCACTTTTGAATAGTTTCCTATATAAATTTATATTTACATAAGTGATTCAAAAAAGGATTTCTGTAACACCCCAGGAATTTAAAGATAGATTTATTATAGAACTCATAGATCATGGAGTCTCTAAAAATTAATTTTTTATAACCTAGCCATATAGAAAATATGTTTTTCAATTTTGTGATGGGAGTTTTGAAAATTTGACACACACGTTTGCGATCAATAAGTTATTTGGAGTCTGATAAGAAAAACCTGTTTTCTGTTGAATAGTAACCTACCCTTATTAATTGTAACATACACTTATAAATATTGATATACCATAATGAATATTAATCATAACTATGATAGTATATAAATAATATTCATGTTCAAGTACGATCTACCTATGTTTTGGATTAAGTAAATAAATTTTTTAGAACTGTTTTTTATAATAAATTAAGATATTAATTAAATATTAAATTAATCATATTTAGATAATTATTTTTGAAAATATTACTTCATTTATTAATTTTACATGTTGAATAATGGTTTGGGTGAATTTTTGGTATTTTTCGGAAAAACTCGAATTTTATATGAATTGTAAAATATGATAAAATAGTGTATATACAAATTATTTATTAAATACACTATTTATGACATCATAAATTATGTTTTACCACCTGGTTCAAAAAAACATGAGTTTATTACTATTCTTGGTAATATAATGATCATTATTTCGGATCTTAAGAGAAATTAATAAACTATTGATTAAAAATTATGAAAACCCTCCTATCCTCCACTATAACCCCTACCCCTCTTCTCTTAACCCACTATGCCTTGAATATTATCAATGTTATTCCCAAATACCCTTCCTTAGTCACTCCCCACATCAATTAATCTCTTGGGATTACAAAACCATGACAGTTCCTTCCATTAAGGAGGTTCCCAAAAATGTTATTTCAAGTGGTAAAGCACCTTTCTTTTTCATTTAGTTTCATTTATATTTATCTTCTTTTGTTATCCTATCATCACCTCCACTTTCCAAATTAAAATAATAGATCCATTAAAATATATATACTAGAATTATATCTTTGTAATAGAAGAACCATCATAAATATCCTTACTCTCTCTCTCTCTCTGTCTCTTTTATTTTATAAACGAAATCAACATTCATGTGGTTCCAATTTATATTTTTCGTGGATGAAAAAGTTTTTTCTTTAATTTCTCATTCAATAAAGGTCATGAATCCATTTTTATGGGTGAATAATAATATAATATATGTATTATAACCTAGTTAATATTCAATAATCAGTATAAGTACCTATTTTTCAATTGTATGACCAAATTAGTTCCTAATAATCAAAATACTGCTAAAATAATCCATCTGAATGGCGTAAATATTTCATCTAATGATTTATCTTCTTTACATGTAACCAAATGATTTTAATGAACATAATCACATAATTATTTTTATAAATAATATGTAATTTAAATTCTAGATATTTATATCCATTCCACATGAACTCCATTACTTAAGAACAAGTGAACACATTATGAAAATAATGAAAACGAACACTCTGGAATGACAAAAGTCTATATAATAACTTATTAATAAAATAATAAATGAACTAAAAAAATTATGATAAAATAAATAAATTTATAATAGTTTCTGAAATAAGTTATTAATAGGTCTAATTTCATATTCCAGGACCTTAAGTTGAAGATCAGAACACATTCAGACATATGGTAAGGGTTTTTCACCCGAACAACCATTTTCAGTTGAGTTACTTTAATTGTCTAACTACCTCAATGAAGTTATAATGTATTGTTGTGTACTCCTTATAAATTATGTATGAGTGAAATATATATTTTTTTCCATCATAATCCATTTTTATGGAGTGTTGAACTTTTTAAATGGACCATTCAAAATTATTTCTGAAATACAAGCCCATTTCAAAGAAATTTCTCAAATTCTTACCTACATAAAATGGGACTCTATAATATTTTTTTATAAAACATTACCTTTATAAAATAAATAATTATATTATGAAAATAATATCATATATAATTTCTAGTTTATACAAATTCTTTTCAATAATAACACTTCTTTTTAAAATAAATGAGTACTTATCTCAAGAATTACTCATTGATTTTATATGAGTATTTTGGTTTGTTTCAACACTCTTGTTGAATCTTATGAATTATTGGGAATAAACATTTATGATATAATTTAATTGGACGGTTTATGACTATATTTATTAGGAATCTTCTATGTCAATACCTTTCACCAATTTACTCTGAATGGTCAGTGTTTAAGCTTTATATTTCGGGAAACTCATTTAATTTTCATATGCTAGTTTCAATATGAGTGTATATGTTGTTTATGTATATATCTGCTTATAGGAGGAATGAATTGTACTTATTACATGATTGGTGGGACATGATATATCCCCTCGATTATTTTTTATGTCTCATGATACAAATAGACATGGAATTGGTTGAGGCCTTTCCCAATTTGATATATGGTTTTGGTCGAGTCCTTAATCATTTTAGACATCTTATCCGAGGCCTTGACAATATGTTTTATAATGTCTAGTGTATGCACTCACCCCATTATAAATATATTAATTGAAAGTTCATTGGTTATTAAACTAGTATAATACCCATTATTATGTCATATTATAACAATATTTACTCTTACCTTTTTCCTTCCATAATGTGTTCATGTATTTATTCAAGGCATATGTTTTAAGTTATTTAACTTGCCTAATGTGTATATATATTCCACTGTATTTCTTAACCTTAGTGAGCATTTGATCTCACCCATTTCTTATGTTTATTTTTCCTAGGATATGAATAATTAAATTATGAAAGACTTGCAAGAATATTCATGGAGGCATGGATGTTTCTAAGGGAATTAATTCGTGTTATTTTCCTTTGAAGATATAATGTTGAACTTATTTATATATCTTTTTTCCAATATATACTAAACTACATTGTCCCTCTGTATACATATTCAGTTTTTATATTCCAATTTAATTAAATAAGGCACCGTCTGTGGGTAACTAGGGTCGGGTCCTTATAATTTGTCACTTTACTGTACCTTAGACATGCCACTAATAGTGTATTTATTATATCTGTTATATGAGTAGGGAACGTATCCATGTATATATTTCTTGGAATATCCTATATGTTTTTAAAGTTCATGAACTATTGGGAAACTATAAATTTTGAGTAAAAATGGTCTTATTGAAATAGTCTTTCATCTTAATCATACCAAGTGTCCTTTTTAATTCATTTCATATTTGTGGATCTCCATATTGGAGTGAGACAAGTAAAAATCACTATATCCCAAGTGTTTTATGGTCCAAATTTTTATGATATTGATTCCCAAATAATTGTTAACATGTTATCTATAGATATTGATATCTTTAACATTTATTGATATATATGTGGTTATGATGTCTCCATGTATAGTGGTTCCTCAGACTTCTTTGGTGAAGGAAATTCATATATGAACACTAATAGAGCATGTATCTACATGATGTGTCTCAATAGTGGAAAATATTGTCTAAACTCTTATGGTATTGGTATAACCCCAATAAGGTCATCACACTGTCCATTTGAGAGATGTAGATAATCCAAAATTAAAATCAAAGAATAACTAATAGAGAAATGCTTCATTACGTCACTTTTATATTCCTAAATCTTATAATTAAAATAATGTACATTCTACTTCACAATAGTTATAGGGATAATGGTTGAATTTTTTAGAAACTCTTTTTCATAACTTGAAGAGAGTGGTTCTTTTATTAACAATGAATCCAGTTAAAATTGACTCTCTTCATCTCTTTGTTAGATGAACAATTATATTCTTAATAATTAGAAAACTAGTGTAATATGATCATAGTGAGGCCTAGAACGTTTAGGAAAATACTATTATTCCCATTGATCTCTCTGTGGAACATATCATATAGTTTAAAAAACTTTTATACAATCACAAAGGATGGTAATTTTATTTTTGGACTTAATTTATTCCTCTCTATCTTTGACCTCTACAACATCCTCAGCCACAACAAGTAATTTTTTCAGACTTATAATATTTCACCAAATCAAGTATGGATTAAATCATGAGATATTATTACTCTATATTTTATAAATCTTCTATTTTATTTATATGATATCATTTTTCATGTCTTGTGAAAAAATCATAATATTCCTTGTCATTTATCCCTAAATTACGGTTGATTTATATTTGGGACCTCTTTCTTCTCCCTTTCTCCTTCAGGTGAGGGAGCAGATACACAAGTCCCTAAAGACAAGATTTTTTACAACATTTTGATATCAGTCTCTATTGTATTCTATATTAAATACTGAAACATGAAGAACAATGATTTATTATCCCCAAACATCTGATGGTAATTATTATAATCATTGAATGAAATTACACCCCCAAAGCCATTCATATTTCTTCTAGAATCATGAACTAGTACATATCCATGTCAAAGACCCCAATTTCAATGATTTGTTCTTTTTTTATTGATTAAAATTTTTCCTTCACTTTATTTTGGTTAAGAATATTTTTTATTCCATCCATAATGATGATGACATTTTTATTTTTACTACTATCTAGAAAAATGTAACACAAGATATTGAGTGGGTTTAGGAATTGGATAAATCATAGGTTCTCAATTAGACATGGAGTTTATAGTCTATAAATTAATATATTTATCCCAATATGTCAATGGTGTTATTTAGGACATTGATTTGGAGTGTCAAATGGAATATTTTATAATTTGTTATACTACGTCAGCTTCTCAAAAATACCCCATGTACTTCAAAGGGATGGGATATAAATAATGTTCATAACATAGATACTATATAAATCTATTTAACATATTCTCTTGTATAATATGTAAATGTAGGGTATTTTTCAATTCATTCAACCACAAAATAAAACCTATGTATGTCGCATTTTTTAAATTTTTTTAATTTCACAGGTCATGGATAGACATTTTTTCAACATCAATTAGAATTTCTAAATGAATTTTAAAAAAAATCAATATTGGAAAAACATTAGATATTATTTCACTAGAAAAACATTAGTACATCAATGGTAATCTTAAAGAACATGTGGTTTTGTTCTTCCTCATGTTCTATTGTTCCAATCATAGGGCCTCATTGGAATGGAAAACGTGTTATCCAATTCTTCAAGAATAATAAAATGTTATATATTTGGAATGAAAAATTTTCAATGATATGGATATGTGGATTGAATTCACCCTAATCAGGAAATGTTATGTTCTCCAGTCATGTTATTTTTCACCACCACTCCATGGATTGAATAAAAAAAATAAAGGGACTTGGCTTATGAATGAACTTCCACTAGAACAATATTTTCATCTAGTCTATGAGTGGAATTATATCAATAGATTGTATTCTATTATGATTTTTTAGGCCCACCATTAATAATGAATAAAATAACACTTGGGTAACTTATATAATTTTTTATTGGTTGTATCCATGGGAGAAAGAATTATAATAATCCATAGGTACAAGTGTTATATAAAATTATATTTTGTGCCCTAGTATAGTTGAAGGACTAGATTTTACTCTTATTGTTAGACCTTTACTTAATTTATAGGTTAATAATTAAAAAATAAAGAGTTTCTATGGTTATAGAGTTTCACCGATCATGTACATTAACTTGTTTAGATTTAATAATGTGTCATCCAAAAATCTAAAACTCATATTCATATTTGGAGATCCTTTCCTTAGAAGATATGTGTTCATTGTATTCTGGTGTTGGTTGTGATGTATATATATCTTATTTTTTTTAATTATTTAGTATCAATGATATTTCACTCGATGGATGTTGAATAATTTCAGGGGTACCTATGTGATGAGATTTTCATTTATTTTGGGTACGAACACCAAATTATTTGATTTCATTGTGAAACAAAATTTGAATAGATATTAATTCATCATGTTATTTCACACCCCTGTTGAGGTTATTATGATCGATGTTTCAGATCTCGGAGGTTCACCAGAATTCTTTCTACCTCGTTTTGGCATTGGAGGAAGACTTCCTCCATGTGTGGTGCAGGGCCCCCCGTTCCTTTGGGAGATGGATTTTTAGTCTCTCACACTGGTCATTGGATGTTCACAGGGGTAAGGAAAACCCTCTTTCTACGGTTTGGATCCACCTTCTGGGGCTTCCGCTGCATTTTCCAAATGGCGGGTTCATGAAGGCGATTGGGGATTCCCTTAAAGGTTTTCTATGTTCTGATGTCAGAACCTCTAGCTGTGCGGATGACTCGGTTGCTCGTTTATGCGTGGAGATGGACATGTCTTGGCCTCCACTGAGTAAACCCTTGCTCCGGGTAAAGGATACCTGCTTCTGGAGTCAGGTGATTATTTACCCAGTCTTCCCCAGATTCTGCTCCCACTATCTGCTATAAGGTCACTCCCTTCAGGTTTGTAGAAGACACCGGAAAAAGGATTGGAGAACTTCCCCCAAGGTCTCTCCCCATAGAAGGATGCAGATGGCCTCTTCTAGTTCAACTCCTCCTGTTGTGTCTCGAATTAAAGGGAAGGTTTCCGATGATGATTCAGGGACGGTGCCTCTATCGATTTCTGACTATACAACTCGGAGGCCCTCCCCCCCCCCCTCGCAAAGTACCGACGGCATCCAGCCCCGCCATAGTCCCTTATATCCCAAAAGGAGTGCCTGCTCTCCAGGTTGGGTTGGCCCTTCCCTCTATATCTGCTTTCATGTTCCTAAAGGGCTTATTCCTGGAGGTGCCCTCGATAGTCCGATTTTCCAAGCCCCCAGCTCTCCTAGCCCTGCCACCCCCTCCTATAGTATTATGTTGTTCCGTGAGTGAAACTTCTGACCTGGGATGGTCCTCCTATGGTTTTTGTTCTACTACTGCTGAGCGGGAGAAATCTTCTGAGGTGGTCTCCCAGTGCTTAAAGAAAATAGATAGGACTACTTCTCCTACTTCCAAGTTCCGTTATCTTCCCAGTTCATGTTCTTCTATTCATGTTCCTCTTATCAGTAAGGAGGCGCACAAACCAGAGAGAATAAGCACGCATTCATAGTCCAAAATCATAAAGTAGAACCAAACCACTAATTTTCAGAAGGCCACTAGATCTGGAGCCAAATCTAGAGCTCTTTCCTTTCAATGATTCTTGTTCTTTTATGGAACACCCGAGGCCTGGGTGCTCCGGTAAAATCCAACTTTATCTCCTCGACTATCAGGAAATATAAGATTGGAGTTGTTGTCATCATTGAGCACAAGAAGAACCCTTCTAGAATTAGAGACTATACTTGGAAGCCCAATTTGCAGAGCTCCTGGCATGCCGACCCCTCTAACAGGAACCTATGGATTTTTTGTCACAATGATTACTCGGATTACCTAGTCCAAGAAAGTGATCAATTCATTATTGTCACGATTACCAAAGGTGATATTTTCCTCCTCATGATAGTGGTCTATGGATTCTATGACCCCCACCAAAGGGAAACTATATGGAGTGATTTAAATGCTATCGACACTGATAATCATCCATGGATTGTTGGGGGTGACTTCACTGTGGTTGCTTTCCCTGAATAAAGGAAAAGAAGAGGCCCTTTCTAGAAGAATGCTAGTAGAGAGTTTGTCCAATTAATGGCTGGGAAAGGCCTCATTGACCTTGGATTTGTAGGTGACTGCTTCACCTGGTGCAACAATCGTCGGGGGCCCAATCGTGCGTGGAGTCGTCTTGACAGGTGCATGGACAACATGAAAGCAAAAACCATGATTTCTAACACAAAGGTGAGCCATTTGGATTGGGGGATTTCTGACCATTCTCCATTGCTGGTTTCCATCTCCTCAGGGCAGGATTCTCGGGAATGTTTTCATTTCTACCATCAGTGGGCTGAATACCTAGTGTACCAGGACATGGTTCATGAGAAATGGAAAAAACCCTTGCAAAGTCCCACATGGGTTTCCCTTCATGAGAAATTGAAGCACCTCAAAAATCGCTTTCAAACATGGAGGAAAGAAATCCTGCCTAGTGACTCTGGTTTAAACGATGCTCTGAAGGAGGTGGACAGCCTTGAGTCAAGGCTGGAAGAAACGTGGGATTACTAAACCGTTGAGGAGCTTGTGAAAAGGAAGGAGGAGGTGGCGGTAATGCTTCTATAGCATGAACGTTTGGCAAGGGAAGCTTCAAGAATTAAATGGCTCAAAGAGGGCGACAGGAACACTGCCTATTTCCAAGCCTGTATCAAAGAAAGGAGGATACCTATTAATCCAAATATTCTTTTGGATGATGTCTCTTATATGGATGATAGAGACATTGTGGGTAACATGGAACACTCACTCTTCAATGACCTGCTTGTCGGCCCTTACTCCCGAATGCCGAACGGGTATACAGGAGGGGACAATGGGATCTTTGAGATCATCCCTAAGCGTGTTTCTGTTCAAGAAAATGAAGGGATCAGCACCATGCTAGATGAAAATGAGATCTATAATGCTATGATGAACCTCCCTCCGGAGAGTGCCCCAGGGCCAGATGGCTTCTTGGGTTCTTTCTACAGGTCTTCGTGGGATGTGGTTAAAGCAGATATTGTGCTGGCTATCTAGGAATTTTTTAAGGGAGGTCGTCTTCCACGAGTTTCTTGTGCCACCACCATGGTGCTTCTTCCTAAGACCAGGAACCCTTCCTACATCATGAAAAACATACTTATAAGTATGTGAAACTTCCCTTATAAAATCCTCTCGAGTCTCATCAATGTGAGGCTGTCCATCCATCTTACACGATGGATCTCCTTGGAGCAGCATGGTTTCGTGAAGGGTTGGTCGATTCAAGGGGCCATTGCTCTTGTTCAAGAAACGATCAGAGAGATCAACCATAAAACCCGTGGTTCCAAAATTTCTATCAAAGTGCATATGAACAATGATTATGACCACGTGGAGTGGGGATTCATAATCAAGGTGCTGGAAGGTATGGGTTTTTCCCCATGGAATATTGACCATATTTTCAGATTTCATAGCTCAACATGGATGGAGGTCTCTTTTATGGGAAAGTCATATGGTTGCTTTAAGGATACTCGTTGCCCGAGGCAAGGTGATCTGATCTCTCAGAGCATCTTTATCATGGCTCACGATGTCCTCAGTCGTCTCATTCATAGGAGCATCAATAACAGGGAGATTATGGCCTACCAGAGGACTATGAGAGTTTTTTCTATCTCTCACCTTATGTTTGTGGATGAAACTCTCATTTTCATTAATGGTGGGAGATCCTCGCTCAGAGGCCTGAACAAGCTTCTAGAGTTGTAATGTCACTGGAGTGGTCAAGTTATTAATAAAGAAAAGACTATGTCCTACATTTCTAATAAATGCACTCCCAACCGCAGCTCGGAGGTCCTGTAGTCCCTCACCATGAAATGAAGGAATTTCCCCATGGATTATCTCGGAGACCAGTTTCCTCGGGTAGAGTGCGGATCTGGGATTTTGATTTTCTTTCCAGAAAGATCTCAGATCATATCCTCAACTGGAAAAGTAGGTTCCTATATTTTGGCGGTCGTATTTCCCTTAGAAATAGTGTCCTGGTGGCCACACCGGTCCATGCCCTCACTGTTGTTCATGCCCCGAAGGGTGTCCTCTCCAACATTGATAAACTGCTGGAAAATTTCATATGGGATCCTCATGTGGAAGGGAAGCAGCACCAGACCTCATTGAGGAGGATGGCTAGGTCAACAAGGGAAGGAGTCATCAATGTGCATAGTCTTGAGGATACTATTTCGTGCATGTACGTGAAGCTCGCCTGGGAAGTCATGGAACATCGCTCCCTGTGCGGGAAAACCATGCACACATAGTATGTTCGTCCGACGATAGAAACCCACGGATCTCTCTTATGGTCTATTATTTCTCAGCTCACTTCTGATCTTCTTCGTCATTCTAGATGGATCATCGGTAGGGGATATATTAAATTCTGGCATCAAAATTGGGTCGGGGAGGTGATTGGTTTTCCAGGTTGTCCTGATCCTTCTCGTACTTTTAGGGAAGCCAGTGCGTACCCGGCCCTTATTAATGTCGTGCTGAACAAAGAGAAACATTCATTATTTAACCTCATTGCACTGTCTCTGGATATGGATCGCTGCATATTCACTTCTTCCTAGGCAGGGGTCTTCACTATGCGTGATTACTGTGGAACCAGAGAAGCGCTGGAGATTTTTGATACCTGGAATGATATCCTATGGTCCAACGTCATCCATTCTAAATATAACTTCCTAGTGTGGCAGATCAGGAGCAGAGCCATTGCCATGGATGAGAATGTTAAATGATGCGGTGTCCATAATGTATCCAAATTTCCCTGTTGCCGAACTAGCCTAGAAGAATGTTTGATTCATCTCTTCATATAGGGTGATTGGGAATGCGCTGTATGGAGCTTATTTGGGGAGTTCACTAGTTTCCTGGACCTCAACATGGAAGACCTCCCTTTTATTGATAGATGGTTCCACGACTCGGGTGACAAGGGCTCGAATAAACTGGCTCACACCTTGATCCTATAGGCTGGTTGTTTGTGTATGTGGCAGGCCAGGAACAATCAGAGGCATGATGAGGTCTAGTCCTTAGGTAAATCTATCATCATCCGCACACATAATCTCCTCCATGACCTGGGATGTCTCTCCAGTAAGTGGCACGAAGCCCCTTCTCTCCGCTGGATGCATCTGAGGCAGCATGGCACCCAGGTGGTGGATACTAGTGTTAAAGGCCGTTGGGTTCGATGGAACCCTCCATCCAGATGTCTCAAGTTGAACATCGATGGATCTTGTAGTTTGGGATCCTTTCGAGGGGGTGGGGTTGTACGGGACATGCATGGCTCAGTTTGGTTGGCCTTCTCTTCCCGTCTCGACCAAGGTTCCTCTCTTCAGGCTGAAGCCAAGGCCTTGCTACTAGGCCTTTCTCTCTGCCAATAGGAAGGTATTTCCATTTCAGAAGTTGAAACAGACTCAAAAATTCTACACGATGCCTTAAATAGTCTATGCCCCTCTCCTTGGTCTATTACCTATATCATCAGAAAATGTAGAGGTATGATCTCCAACACTACTAAGGTGATTCACTCTTGGAGGGAAGGGAACCCAGTGGCAGTCTATCTAGCTTCTTTGGAGGTCATTGGCCCAGATATGGTTTGTTTACATAATTTTCATACTCTCAAACCTGAAGGGGTGAACGTAATCAGGGGGATGTCCTTGGCCTTCACTATTTTAGACCTCCTTATGTCCCTTCTTGTTGAGGGGATGTGGGGTTGAGATTCTGGTTTGTTTTTCTTTTTTCCTTTAATAAAAATTGAAATGATGATGATGATGATTCCACAATATCAGTTTTCGATTACTAGTTATATGAATGAATCCTATTAGGTTTTATCCACTACCCTAGATGAATTCATGACAAAAATATTTATGTATGGTATTCATGAGTGATTATCCAATATTTTTCATTGAACAATCCAATAATTTAAGATATTGGTACTAAAACATCAGCAGATAAAACCGTGAGGGATTTTTGTTGAAGCTTCTCCCAATCAAGAAATTTCTAAATTTCAAGGACATGTGGAATGTATAAATTCCACGTCCCATGTATTTTTTGTTTTTTCCTCTTTTACAAACAAAATTACACTTTTATAAGGTTTATTATTCTCTTATATATTTTTCTACATTAATAATTCCCACATGATTACAATTTAGGATAGTGCATGTACTATTTTTGGGGAGGTTTTGATATCCACATTATCATTTGAGGATTATTTCATTGTTAGGGAATGTTCTTGAATATTTTTCTTTGTTTGTTGCATTATTTTAGGGAAGGTTCTAACTATAAATAATTTTTTCTTATATTAGCCGCTTGTTTCACCTTCTTAGCATCCTTGCTCCAAATCCTATAATTATATATTTCAAAGTGGGTCATTATTTTTTAATATTTAGGAATGATATTATTTTATTTCAATTACCAAATATATTTTTCAAATAAGAGACAAGATACCTAGATTTATGTGTTAATATTATGTGCTACCATTTCGAATAAGTTTTTTTAATTTCATAATAATTAAATGTGAAGATCCATATTTTCCCTACCCATAAATATTGAATTTGTGAAAACCATCAAAAAAAATTGGTTTTCATCTTAAATATGTTGTGGAAATCATGTAAGAGAGACTCATGTTCTATTATATAGTTATGATATTTATTAAATAACAGGATTCCTAGTTCATTTTGGAACCACATTTCATCTATCACCATGAGAATGTAAGATTTCTCCCTGAAAAGATGATGTTTGAACTTAAGAAAATAGATAGTATCACATATAACCACCCTTCAATTTATCCTAAATATTATACATTGGAGTTTCCATGGTCCAGAATATGACTGATATTGTATCATTATATGGTTTTATCCAAATTATAACAGAATTTTCATCGTACTCTCTATTTTGATCATCACCATAATTTGACAATATATATTTCTTTCCCACTATTTTATCAAGGGAGGGAGCTGACTATGAAATACATTAGTTGCATCAAGGGGTGAATAGTATTTTTGGGTCCTATATGATGATATTTATTTTAAGTTACCCATTTATTTTTTATAAATACAATTAATTAATGATGAATAATCTCATGTGGAAAAAATTGTATTTTCAATTGCCTATCGATATGAGGGAAACATGAAAATAATTTTAACACAAGAATGATGTTTTGTACGAGAGGATGTTTATACATGGGTAGAACCATAAGAAATACTAAAATTTTAAGTCCACTCATGGTTGTTGATTATATATATATATATTTAAATATATGATTGATAAATTAGTTAGTTATATTTACATAGTGGTAATTGTTGAAAAATATTTCATAGGAAGTATTTCTGGTGTAAAAAACTAGGTTATCTGGTGGAGGGACTATGTGATTATTGATTTTTTTAGTTTCATTCCACAAGAAGACCATTGAATTAGTTATTTTATATTTTTTTACAATATGGAGGGTGTATATAGTCATTTATTGTAATGTTAATGGTTTGGGGAAGACAACATTATTGATCAATCTATATGTTATTGGGAGTAAATCTATAACTATCAACATTATAAAGACCTTCATGCTAAGAATATGATTTTTATTAAAGAGAATTTACCTACATGTTGTTAATATTATTATTGGGAGGAACCATACATTAAGGGTTCTTGATAGGATCATTGGATAATCCAAAATATATATATCCTTCATGGGGACCTTAATGAAAAAAAATGATATTTTCATCTTTGAGTTGGACCAACATGGCTGATCAATATAGAATCATAGGGAAAACCTTGTCAATGGTGCTTTGAGGATGACTTATAAATTAATCTTTTACAGTTCCTTGAGTTGGAAAATAATATTCATGATTTTATTTATCGGTTAATGAGGAGTTTAAGAGGTATTCATAACTATTTGGTTTCTAAATTTTTTCACTGTCTAGTTTGTTTTGACTTGAAACTATCTATGGGATATGATAGAAGTGAACCAATGAGCCTCATTGATTTTGGAAATTATTGGGGTATTCATTAGATTCTAGATTACGATAGTGTATTTATCATACAATAAACTATTTCTAGACCCTTGGTTGTATATATAGAACTAGGTCCTTGACTATATGTAGGGCTATGTAATTTTGATAGAAAGATAAATTTATAGGATACCACCTTGGTAGATCATATATTTTTTTCCAATATATGTCTATAGGGTATCAAGGAATAGATAAAATCATAGGTGTATACCTTCTCATTATCATTAATAGTTTTCATCCCATTGTCAATCCTTTTTCTTAGTGTCCTACATTGAATAGTCATGACTGTAAGTAGGTAGTAGTCATTATATTATTTGATTATGGGTTCTCTTACATGTAATGTATTTTCTTATCTAGTTGGGTTGATTTATAATTTATCATACCATTTACCTATATTTTATGCTTTTGTGTATATTATTTGATGATGAAACAAGTTTTTTATAGTGATCAGAATTCAGAAAAACATGAACAGGAATCCAATCTCTTCCACATCATAGGTTAACGATTCATTCTCAATCAATATATTTTATTGTTCAAAGAATATCCTATTTTTATCAACATATTTATTATTTTCACATTAAATCAAGTGATTTTATTTTTCTACAAACCATTCATCCAAAGGCATGAAATAATTAGTGTGAGTCAGTTATACTTCAAATATTTTATCCATGTTTGGTGGTTGAAAGAGAGACTCATATCATGAATAGAATTTTTTTATGTATGGGGACATATTATAGATTTATGATTTGTCTATGAAATAATCCATAATGATAATACAAGTTACACATATTTATTCAAAAAAAAGTTACCCATATAGTGAAATAAACCTATTGAACCATGTACCAATGTGAACACACACACACACACACACATATATATATATATATATGAGATTCTACATCATTCGCCTTACCGAATTATTATAATATTGATTAAATACACAAATATTATAACACTAAAAATATCTATATCGAATATGGTAGTAGATATTATGGGTTCAGGATCAATCATAAGAAACGTACCCATATATATCCTTATAATGTAACACACTATATTCCTTAAAACTATTTCTATATTATAAAAACATGTCTATATTTCAAAAACATGTTTATTTATATTATATAAAATTAATTAAACATTAGTTGTGAATATGTTATACAACAGATGAATCAAACAAGTAATACATTATTTAACCATAATGAAACATTATAATAAATTTAAATAAAACCACATATTCCATATAATGGATCATTACATATCATTGATGATTACATCCATACAAAGTGTATAAATATTTAAATTCATATTAGATATAAAATAATAATATGAATAAGACTATAAAATCCCCTAGATCATCTTCACCCTTGAGAATGATTTTTTGTAAAAAAATCCTAAAATGAGATAGAATATTCTGAAATGAGAAATCCTATGAAAATTAATAATTTTAATTTAATAATTGAGATTTTTTATTTTTGATATTATAGTGGAATGAATTTTTATGAGGAAACCAGTGTAATATAATAATTATGTATCCACAACAAATGTGTATATAATTACAAGGGATAATACAAGTTAATATATAACCAATTTTTAATTACTAAAATATATCTAATATACAAAATATTCATTTTTATATCAAAATATAAATTTTCATTTTATTTATTTTTATTTTAAATAATATAAATTAATTGATTTTAAAATTCATCGATATTAATTAATTTTTTTGAAAACATCAATCATCTTTGATGTTTTTTTGAATATATTCATGTTATTAAATATGTTTATATATTTTCTTTATATAATTAATGAGAAAAAGAGTAAAATAACTTAAATGCGCCAACAAAATAATTATGGAATATAATAAATAATAATTTATTGAAATATTGATAAGAAATTTCTTTAAAATATTTTTTTTTATTTTTTTATTTGTTTTAAAATTATATTTATCATATATAAAGTATGGAATTTTTTGTCATTAATTGTTTATATATTAAAAAATGAATATAAATTTACCCATTTATTATTAATTGTTTAAAAAATGAAATATAATATATTGTTGAAAATAATTATTTTAAAAAGATTTGAATTTTTCTATTTGTCATCTATTTATGTCCTGATAAATTAAATTAATCCCTACTAAAATTAAATATAGATGATTATTTTTTATATATTTTTAAAAAATATATTAACACTCATATAATTGTTATTTATAACAATATACTATGAGTGATTTCATTATATTATTAAAACAAACTTTATTTATCAAAATTTCATTTTCAATGTCATCGATTTTAGGACTAAATTGATTTTTTTAGAATTTTAAAAATTTTAATATATTAAAATGGATTTAATATTTTTAATTTTCTTTTCCATGTTTGGTAAATGTTTAAATTTAATTATTTGGATAGAAATTATGTTATAGAGGTAAATGTAACCTACCATGGTTAAAGAATTTTTTAATTTTCAAATCATTTTTTAAGTACTGAGTTTCTTATAAAAATGATATATTTAAAATTATAATTCAAATTTAGTGTTTCATTAAATATAATTTTTTTAAAATGTTATTAAATTTGTAATATATACGAAATTATAATTACAAAAATAATTTTTGGAAAAAATTAATTTTCAACAAAGTTGTTTTTTGAATATGATATAATGAAATTTAATTTGTATGATTATGAAATATAGGGATTGATATAGTTAAAATGGTTTAAATTTATATAATTATTATAATTAAATAGTGTTTGAAGTGATTTATAATATATTTTGTAAAAAATTAATTACCTTGGTAAAAGTTTAATAGAAGTAAATAGGGGTAAAAATGTAAAATTACAATGGTTTAAAATTTGTATGAATAATGTGAAATATGTCCATTATAAGAGGATATTTTTCATACTAAAATGAATAACACATGACTCGCCAATGTTTATTTAACTAAATCACCGAACTCTAATATGATTCTAGCTTTAACTTTCACATAAAAAATGTTTCCCAAGAAATGTCCCTTATTTGCACCTATATAATGAGTGCACTTCCACCATATAAAATTAACACTAATTCTTGAAAACTATCCTTAGTTCTAACTAGTTGTACAAAAATAGTTTCGTTATGTACTTTTTAACTTTGGTTAAATTAATGGAGACCTAAATCTTCCACTTCCACGAGATCCTTAAAGAGAAGAATCAAGCCCTGAACATTAGTTTCATCCACTCTCAATCCACAAATTCACTATAAATTCAATGAACAAATACTCTAATATTATTAAATAAAATAAATATAATAATATTATACTTATTTAATAATTATATAATAATTAAATAAACACTTTTATAATAATAAAAACTCATAATTTTTTGCATGTCCTTGTTTGGGTTGGTTGAACTACTAACATGAATGATAGAGGAAATTTTTCTCGTGGATAACAAAGAAAATATAAATAATGTAATATATATGAAAATAATTGTTAAATAACTAAAATTTTATTCAATTTATGTAATATTAATATTTAACTAATTATTAATAGAAACCCTTTTGTTTGTCAAGAACTATTAAAACAACCTCATCAAAAATTCCAGCTTCATGAATCATAACTAAAAAACCCATTGATTGAAATTATTACTTTATATATAATTAGGAAAATTTTCTCTTGTATCACGAATAATAAGTTAATTATTAACTTAATATTTATGTTAGTGGATCGTCGTCATCTTTATGAAGATTTTACAAATTACAGGAATACTATGACCATATGATGATGAAAATAAACGACACATAACTAATAAATTTATTACATATGATTATAATTTAAGAGTGTAAATGTCAATACAATTTAATACAATATTTAAATAAATATTTTTTTTGTTATTTTTTTATATTGTATTTTAAACCAATTCAATAAATATTTAGAGTAATGGTAAGGGTTTTTAAAAACACAATCTGTTTCCAGTGTGTTACAATACATCTTATGAAACAAAATTATCCTATATTTAATTTAATCTATAAAATTATATTTGTATATTTTATTTCATAATTAATTTCTGAGGATTTACAATTCAATAAAATCACAATTTTTTAATGGATAATTGGATCATATATTATGATTAGTGTAAGGTATTTTTTTAATTTAATTTCCTTTCACAATGTTATAATTATATTTCCATAACTTAGATCAAAATAGTTTTATTTAATTTATATAATAATTGTATCAAATATATTTTATAATTTCATTATGGATTATTTACTATACATTTCACTAGTTGTTTCTCCAAATGATTATCAATGAATTTTTTTATATTCAATAATTTATTATTTTGAAATTTCAATATCATTTCAAATATTTTTGGTTCCTAAAAATATTTCTTCCTAAAAATATAATTTTGTAAAAAATAATTATCATCCTCTCTAATAGTTTTTTTATTATGACATGTTAATATTAAATTTTTGACTTTCTTTTTATAAATTAAAAAATGATTATCACATATACTATTCATACATAAATATATAACTTTTCAAAATTATACACTACCAATATTTTTAATGATATTTATTTCAATAATTGTATTATAAAATATAAAAATGGAGTTTTCTTTCATTTTTTTCCCTAATATATTTTATATAACATTAATTAAAATATTTTATATTTCATTCCAAGTCTCAATTATCAGAATTAATTATAATATGATACCCTAAAAAAGTATTCATATCACATTCTAAAAGATGTTAAAACAATGAGACTAAAATCTTCCTCTTTTATGATAATGTTGAAAATGAATAATAAAATTCATTTTCAATATTTTTCATCCATTTCTTCACTTTATCCTTAATCAATTTTCCCCCTATTTTGTTTTCTTCCATGATTCACTATCTACAGTGTAATATAAAATACTACTATTTGGTGATTCAAAATTTGGTATAATCAAATTGGATATTCTTTATTTATTTTGTGACATCTTTAAATTTTAAGAAAACAATTTTCATTGAATGTTCAATTTATGATACTATTAATTAATTATTTCATGTGGATCACATAAGTATGTACTATTTTTATCGGATATTATAAGGACTCGGCCTTAAACATTACGTAATATTTAAGTAAATGAATAATTCACATTGAGGATCTTTTCAGGTTTAGAGTTTTAGAGAATTAGGTCATTACATTTACATAACAACATGAATATTACAAGTAGACAATTCTACCTAGTATCTATTTTTTTCATAAAATACAAACTCTTGAAAAAAAAGAGTCACGTCTAGTTCCAGGTTTTAGAGAGCATGACATTTCCTTGATCCCATCCTTGACCCTATTCATCTTTATGTCCTGTGAAAACATTTCAAAACATGGGATGAGCATAAAAATCTTAGTAGGGGTTATAAAACAAAGAATTTAAACATTTGTTCATAAATACATCCAAATCATGAAATCATTTACTTACCTCATGAAATCATAAGATTTATGAAAGTCACATAGAAATCATTAAATATAAAGGTAACTTGTCGCATCCATATCATACTTACATTGTAGCTATCACAACTACATAGGGAGTTACTTTGGAATACCCATCACAGTATATTCCCTAAATCTCTTTGGAGGGACATTAACATTTACCTATGTCATGTTACCCAATGAATTTGAGAGCTATCTTAGGCTCACCCACCCTAGGTTTATCATGGAACCACCCATATATGTAAATAATGCCCAAGAACCATAACATGATCATAACACATAACATAAGCATAAATGAAAGATAACATTTCTACATTGCAATAATAAAGTATCGTTTCAAGATATTGATATAATAAATCAATTCTCAAAATCATTTTCAATACCATAATACGCAAAAAATGTATATGGTATTTATTTTTCCTTTTAAAAACATTCTTGGCTTGTTAAGGTATCCAAAGATCAAATAAAACTCGCAGAGGCGGAAAGGTCATTGTCACCGCTTACCTAAAATACATCTCTTCTTGTAGTTTAGAAAAATGCTCCGTATAAAAATAATCCCTTTGAATGAAATGAAAAGTCAAAGGTTTTTATACAGCGTATAAAAGAAAATTGTGTATTAAAATACTATATGCCTCAATGAAAGGAGATTGAGATGAAGTCCATTAGCTTGTGTCTGACTTGACTCGATCGTTCTTTAATCATCTGAATAATAAACTTAAGTTAATTTATAATTTCTTAAGAACCTTTCTCATGTTTATTAGTCCTTTTATATCAATTATTACCATGTTATAAACATTATTTAATCATTTAAGTTAATAACGTTCATTTTGTCGATATTTGGTACTTGAGTAAAAAAATGAAAACCTTATATTTGCAAGTTTTCCATATAGTCAATAGTTCATTATATCCAGAATCGATATTAATTATTTATATATCATATATATCATATATATCTAGTATATACATGTATTTATAATAGTACATAACATTTGGAGGGAAGAAATGAAATGCACCATTAATGGAGATAGTAAGTCGTATGTATCTATGAATGATAATTTCATTTCTATTTCTTCTTTTAATGGAATTAAAACATAATTATACATAGGTATTTTATAATTACAGTATAATATCATATATAATATCCTTAATTCTATAATTTATACATCCCACATAAGGCATTAACGAGTCACATCACTTTAAGGGTGCGGTAGTCTGCACTTCCTCAAATGCGATTATCGTATTTACCCATTATGGAAACCATAAAGGATTGATATAATTGGGAAGTACAGAATCATAAGGAAATAATAAACCTAATATATATCATATATAAATACAGTTCCAACATAATGGCCACCATAAGAGGTGGTAAGTTGTATTTGAACAATCATTGTTTCGTGAGGCGTTATTTTTTCATCCACAGAAACATTATTTAATTCATCCAATATATGGAGGTGTGTGTAAGTGTAGTTCTAATCATTCTCTTAAAAACATCCTAGTATATTGAGTATACTAGTTTTGTTACAAAATAAAGGAATAAAAAGGGTTTAGGGGTTGGAGAAGTAAAATAAAAGAAAACAATTTAAGAGAAATTGTTACCATTAATTTAGGTAACTCCCTTTTATTTGAACCAAATGGCTTCTTGAAGTGCCTTCTTCTTAAGTTAAGGCTTCTAGGAGTAGAGGAGGGATGTAGGCAGCTTAATTGAACAGAGTTTGGACGATCAAAATGGCTTGAGAGGTGTGAGTAATTGGATAGAAATGGTCTTCTTTTATAAGAGGGAGGAGGGGAACTTTAGGAAAGTGTGAAAATATTATTTTATTATATAATGATATTCGATTTCAAAACGTCCAAAAATAATTAAGGTCTAAGATAAGATGACTCATATTTGAAATAAAATCATACAATTAGAATTAGACATGTTTTGGATAATATTTTAATCATTAAAATCTTATTTATTTAAATCATTTATTAATGAGGTAAATACTGCATCATTATTTTGTCATAAATAATTTAATTTATTTGATGTCTAAAAATTATAGAAAAAATACAAAAAGTTGGGAAATATTTTTAACTTTCAGTGAATATTTATAGTCAAAAATAAGACTTATATAACACCATATAACAATTAATTACTAAAAGATATTTTATTTTGTCATTTTTGCCTTTACTTTATGGTAACTAATCTAAATTTTCATTATCACTCTCAAGTATCTCAATGGGGTCACGAAATCAATCCAAAGATACCCATGGTCGTAAATGACTCAACCAATAAGTTTTTTACATGTTTTAATGTAAGTACCTGTAAATTTCAAGGGAATGTTTTTTCTTAAATTCATTTGGATTTTAAGAGTACGCAGTTTCTGACGCCACCTGATTCTGAGGCCCGGTGTGCCCGGAATCAATTTCCGAAGTTTAGCTTGGATACGTTCAGTGAACGAACAAGCGGAGTTTCCTAACATTTGAACCAGTGCTCGGAATCGAAATTCGAGGGCACCGATGAAACCACAACGCCGGTAATTTCTTAAGAAAACATTTTCTGGAGTTGCGTTTGCTCGTGAAGAGTTGTTAAAAAAATTTGGATTAGGAATTTAGTGAAATAAGTTGTGTTACAATTTTTCACTTATAAGAGGTTAAATCCAATGTGTGGGAGTTGGGGTGGGACCCACTAAAATCCTAACTCTTTGTAGGATATTAGTGAGGCGGGGCCCACACAAGTCCCCACCTTTTCAAATTCATTAACCCCTTAAACCTCCCATGTATTAAATGTGGTGGCTACCCTCTTCCACATTAATTCATGCCAACTAAACTCACCATTAATTTAGATCATTCTAGACTAATTAATTAAGTGTGTTTAGGTTTTTGAAATTGTAAAATGTTGGAAAAGGTAATAAAATAAGGCAAATGCCTTATTTTATTTTGGTTTCTTCGTTCTGATGAGAGAGAGAGAGTTATATACTTTGAATAACTTCATCTTCCTCCTTGAAGAATGTGAAGAACGCTGACACGCCATTCCATCTTCTCTCCGCATCAAAAAAGGGAGACGCCGCATCCTCGTCAAACTTTCTCCATCAATGCATAGAGAGCCTCACCCCACGACACCGCCTTTCGCGACGCAAGCTTCCGCGAACTTCTTCGAGATAGGTATTGTTTCGTCGTTCATGTATTATTTTGATGTTCGTCATTATTATTTGGCCGCTTGCTATCAATTTAACGGGAGGAGGTCGGACCGCACAAACACGGCCGATCCTCCGCCCCTTTATTGTGGATCACCGTCGTGGTTTGGAACCGAGGCGGAGCGGTGCAACAGCACTACGAGGGAATGAGGAAAACCATGGAGAAGAAGTGCGGCGCTGTCGCGCCGCACCGGTGAGGCCAAAGGAAGCCGTGGCCGGAGTCGGGTGGCGGCGGAGGGGCGCGACGCTGTCACGCCGTGCCGGAGCACCATGGAGGGCTGCGGCCGCGGCGGGCCGCAGCGGAGGCGCGCAACATCGTCGCGCCAAGCCCGTCAGACAAGGGCTGTGGCATTAGGCCGTGGCGTTGCAGAGGAGGGCGACAGTATTCGCCGGCCACCGGCGCTTCAGAAGGCGGGACTCGTGGGGGTCCCACGGTGGCACACCGGCCGACCAACATGGTCGGTTGTTTGGGAAGTCTGTGGGTTGTAACCCCCAGCGGCAGATATGGGTGGGCCCCTCCACATGGGGGGCCACTGTTTTAAAATGAGGGGGCAGTGCGCCCCCCCCCCCTTCCGTGTCCGCTAAGCGCACGGGCACCCGCACGGGGCCGAACCGCCCGCGCCGGGCCGGGCTGCCCGCACCGGGTCGGGCCACCTGCGCCCGGTAGGGCCGCCCGCGTCGGGCCAGACCCTCGCGCTGGTTCGGGCCGTGCGCAACTGGGCCTGACCCGGACCAGGGTCAGGTCGACCTGGTTCGGGCCGACCCAGGGGGTATTGGGCCGGGTCGGACATGGCTCAAACCCCCTATTTCCAGACAGATCCGTTCCAATGCCCATAACTTGTGCTACGGACCTCCGAACAACGCACCATTAGTCTCATAGAGATCCTTGTATCTAGATGGTCATTTCGGTATATTACACTCAAGGTTTCGGAAAACTTTGAGTACGGCCAAGTTGGTTCGAACATGAAACCAACCGGGCCCTCAGAGCGGAAACGCTTATAACTTGAGCTCCGGACGTCCGAATGACGTGCCGTCGACTTTGTTGGATTCCAATAAGTGAGAAATTTATTTTGAATTACTCCTATTGAGGATTGGACATTGATGGAGTACGGTCGGGTTGGTTTTAGCTTAAAACCCATCCGGGCCCCTAGGACGGAATACCCAATAACTCTCAGATCGGGCGTCCGATTGACGTGCCGTCTGTCGCGTTGAGTTCCTTTTGATGAGATGAAGCATTGGGGTACATAAACTCCAGACTTTGTGTCAGTTTATGTATCTACCACACTTGGATCGTGGAGAGGACCCTCCCGGAATCGAGCATGCTGTGTGCGGGAACCCTAGAGCTGGCTACGACTACGACGACGATGACGACTGTACTGGGATCCTCCGTGGGTTCGGCATCAATGATGACCGTATTTGAATCCTCCATGGGTTCGACGGCGATGACTACTATTTTTGTATCCTATGTGGGCCCAGAAGTAATTGACTACTATTCTTGTATCATGTGTGGGGCCGGCAGTATTTGTCACTTTACTTGTATCCTATGTGGGTCCAGCAGAGTAGCTGGTCTTGTATCCTTTGTGGGTCTGAAAGCTTAACTGGTCTTGTATCCTACGTGGGTCTAACAACTTAAATGAATCTGGGGATACATCTGATCATCTCTATCACCTTTCGAAGAGTATACAGGTGTGAGCTGAGTCTTGACTTTGAATTATTATCTTCGATATGATTGACGTGATTTCCTGTGTGGATTGGGTTGTGCATTCATATATGGATTGGGTTATACTTTCCTATGTGGACTAGATCGAACTTGGGTTCAGATGATGGAGCCGAACTGGAATTGATGACTTAGGTATATGTATGGGCATATACCTAAGTAGAGTTTGTTGTTACTTCGTGATTGTATCTTTCCTTTGTGATTTATCCTCCGTGGATTCTGGGAGACCTTCTGGGGTCTCGGGGTCCCTACTAAGTAGCGTATACTCACCCCTACACAGGATATTCCCGCACTACGATGTGTTGTATGTAGACGACAGATAACACTGATTGAGGTGGGAGCTCGTGGAGCTGGACGGTACATGGAGATGGATCACTGGACGGGACGTGCTTGGAGCAGACAGTTGGGGCAGTGAGCAGAGGAGACTATCTGCACCCACCCATCAAGTGGGATTTCCAGAGGATGGCTCGGACTCACTGCATTACTTTCCAGTTGTTGTACTTTCATTTCAGTTGTACTTTACTTTCAGTTGGGTTTGTATTCTAGTCCATTTACTTTCCAGCACTTACTATTGTAGTCAGTTTACTTAGTGTTTTCTTCTGCTTGCATACTCTGTGGAGATTGTTTTCTTACATAAAGGCAATTCCTTCACTTATTTCAGGATTTACGCCTTTGGTTCTAGTCTCCAGCCCCTGGACTATGGAAGGCGGGTTTGGGGTAGTCACGACACAGGTCTAGAGGATGGGTCGTGACAAATTGTTATCAGAGGAATTCGGTTCTACCGCAGAACTGTGGACTATGGTCTTCCTTTTATGTGAAGAAATAATGTTACGGGTATTGAGTGTGGTTATTAGTCTAGGGAGTCCAGTGTTGGTGCGGAGGTCGATGTATCCATACACCAGGACCCCGACTTCTGATTTCCATCTCAATAGACGAAAACATTTATTGCATGTGTGTTTCAATGTTTTCATTGTGATTACTTTGTGTCAGATCACCAGGTGTACTGTATTGACTGTAGCACACCTGTTTCTTTTCAGGATGGCCGCACAGTGGCAGCCGGCTAGAGTTCTAAGCATTATGCGAGACGACAGCCCACCGGGCGACGAGGCCTCGGTGCAGGGCCCTATTACAGGGGAGGCACTAGTGGTACCTCTACGCGCTGAGCCACCGATGCCACCAGCCCCAGCAGCTGAGAGTGACTTCGCCTTAGTGTACTGCATGAGTTTCAGCGTCAGAGACCGCCCAGGTTCCATGGGGAGATAGACCCTCAGGCAGCTGAGGATTTTCTGGAGGCTGTTTTTCCAGTTTTCATGTTAGTAGGGACACCAACAAACCTAATGGTGATCCTTGCAGCAAGTCTCATGCATGCGGCAGAAGATAGATGGTGGATCCGGATACTCCAGGTGCATGAAGAGGCATCTCTCCATTGGTTGGACTTTGAGAGCCTCTTCTGATCGGAGTTCGTTCTAGCCACCCTACGTGCGGCATGCATCCAGGAGTTACTGCAACTGCGGTAGGGCAGCATGACGGTATCCCACTACTCAGTGAAATTTACCGATCTCTCGTGCTACTCCACGAAAATGGTACGGGACCCATTCTTCCATGCCCGGACCTTCGACCAGGGAATGAGGCATGATATCAGGGCATTGATGACCTCCCTCAGTATTCCAATGCAGGCAGGAGTACTGGTGCAAGCCCTTCTCATAGAGATCTTTCTTACTGAGCCTACACCAGCAGCGAGACCTACCGTAGGGTGGCACGTAGCAGAGTCTTCTGCAGCTGGAAGTCGACGGATGTCACAAGGGTCCAAGAGGACCAGACCATCAGGAGGACGACCTCAGGATACAGGTTCAGAGGTGCAGGGCACACGGCGCAGAGCCAACCATACGTGGAGAAGACAGTGCTATGCATGCGGCGGGCAGGGTCACATGGCTCGTGACTACCCGACATGCCATGCAGAGAAGCAGCAGACGGTTGAAGGACCTCCTAGACAATGGAAGAGATTTGACCTTGGCTATCCATAGGGAGAAAGTGGACGAGGTAGAGGAGCTGGCCAAGTAGCAGGTGGTGGGAGATGCTTTGAGGCTCTACCACCACCACCACGAGGATGTCCACCCCTACAACAGGGAGCTGGTGGACAAAGAAAGGCCCAGTTCCAGGCAGTGGAGGCCTATAACCACGGTGCACCAGAGATGATTCGAGGTACTATATGTGTCTACTCCACCCTTCCTACAGTTCTTATAGACACAGGAGTGAGCCATTCTTTCATTTCCACTACCCTTGTTTGGAGCTCCGAGATTCTGACAGAGCCGTTGGCTCGATCCTTACGGCTAGAGACTCCTACGAGAGCAGACTTGACGATTACACAATTGTGCTGGCAGTGTGAGCTTACTCTAGGAGGTGAGATCTTTGGTTGTGATCTTCTTGTAGCGGCATCGAGGCCTTACAATGTCATCTTTGGCATGGATTGGTTATCTACGGTCCATGTTCAGATCGACTGTATTAGGCACAAGGTGCAATGTGTTCGCATCGATGGGAGTAGGTTCAACTTCACTGGTGAAGAGGGAGCCTTTTCAGCGCAGGATGGACTCATGTAGAGGAGATGACAGCCGATCATTCATCAGTTGGCTAGCCCTGTCCTAGGGGTAGTGGACGTGCGGAGTCCCAGTTTTACGGTTGTGGTAGATCAGTATACAGACATTTTTACAGACGACGTTCCAGGAATACCTTCTCGAAGAGAGGTAGACTTCTATATTGACCTGTACCCCGGGAAAACCCCGATATCTACTCCAGCATATTGGATGGCTCCCGCTGAGCTTCGAGACCTACGGGTACAGTTGGAGGACTTGCAGTGCAAGGGATTCATTCGACCTCGTGTTTCACCCTGGGCTTCCCCGATATTGTTCGCCAAGAAGGCGGACGGAAGCTTGCGACTGTGTGTTGATTTCCGTCTCCTGAACCAGGTGACCATGAAGAACAAGTATCCACTTTCAAGGATTGAAGACCTATTCGATCAGCTCAAGGGATCACGGTGGTTCATGGAGATAGACCTTAGGTCAGGATATCATTAGTTCAGATTTCGGAACGAGGATGTGCAGAGGACGGCTTTCAGGTGTCGGTATGGAAACTGCGAGTTCTTGGTTATGCCTTTCAGCATAACCAATGCTCCGGCAGTGTTCATGAGTCTTGTGAACAGGATCTTACAGCCTTATCTAGATCATTTTGTAGTAGTCTTCATCGACGACATATTGATATACTCGACTACTGAGGAGGAGCACACTTACCACTTACGGGTTGTACTAGACACACTCCGAGAGTACCAGCTTTATGGTATGCTCTCGAAGTTTCAGTTCTGGATATGTGAGGTCCACCTATTGGGACATGTCATCTCCAAGGTGGGAGTTGCGGTGGATCCTGAGAATATCAAGGAAGTGTTATCTTAGGAGCCACCCAGGATAGTGATAGAGGTGCGGAGTTTCCTTGGTTTGGCCAGGTACTATCGGAGATTTGTTTCAGACTTCTGCAGTGTTGTAACACTGCTTTCAGCTTTGACAAAGAAGGGGAAACCCTTTTTGTGGTCAGATAGATGTCAGCAGAGCTTCTAGGAGCTGAGACAGAGATTGACCAGTGCACCCATATTGAGGCTACCCGAGGAGGGAGTAGAGTATGTAGTCTACTGCAATGCATCAGGGACCGGACTCGGGTATGTCCTGATGCAGGAGCAGGAAATGATCGCCTATGGATCACGACAGTTTAGGAAGCATGAGCAGAACTATGCTACCCATGACCTGGAGTTAGCAGCAGTGTCCTTTGCTATGAAGATGTGGAATAACTATCTGATTGGAGAGCGCTTTACAGTCTATTTTTACCACCAGAGTCTCAGGTACATCTTCTCGCAGAAGGCCCTAAACCTGAGATAGCAGCGATGTCTCGAGTCCCTCCAGGACCATGACATTGAGATAGTCTATACTCCTGTAAAGGGGAACGTAGTAGCTGATTCTCTCACCAGGAGGATGGGCATTCATCTACATGGAGAGGCGATAGAGCAGCTAGCCGCTTTGCAGATATCCTTTGTGGATAGAGACAGGGCAACCTTCCTTCAGTCGCTCACAGTCACACCTCCACCTCATCAGCAGGTCATATAGGTATAACGTGGGGAAGTTGACTATGAGACGCAGCGTGCACAGATTACCACAAGACAGGAACCTGATCGATTCTATATAGTAGGAGAGCACATTGTCCTTTTCAGAGGAAATACCATGGTACCAGCTACATTACAGGAGGAGGTGCTGAGAGAGTTTCACACTTCCCCATTATTAGTATATCCAAGAGTGGCGAAGATGTATCGTGATCTCAGACGACAGCACTGGTGGCTAGGTATGAAAAAGGTCGTGGTAGAGTTCGTCTCTTGATGCCTCACCTGCCAGCAGGTGAAGTTGGAGCACCAGGTACCAGCTGGCTTGGTACAGACCTTGGAGGTCCCGGAGTGGAAGTGGGACGGGATATCTATGGATTTCGTGACTGGACATCCACGTACTTCTAGAGGACATGCCTCTATTTGGGTGATCGTCGACCGACTCACCATGTCGGCCCACTTCATACCCATCAGAGAGCAGGGCTCAGTTGAGAGGTTGGTACACCTCTATGATCAAGAGATCGTACAGCTTCATGGTGTGCCATCATCCATGGTCTCCTATTGTGATGCTCGCTTTACTTCCTGGCTTTGGAAGGGGTTACAGGAGGCTTTCGGGACGCAGCTACGCCAAAGCGCCGCCTTTCACCCTCAGACGGATGGTCAGACGGAGAGAACCATTCAGACTCTCGAGGACATGCATTGTGCATGTGTTCTTGACTTTGGTCACAGATGGGAGGATCACCTACCTTTGGTGGATTTTGCATATAACAACAGCTACCACTCCACCATCGAGATGGCACCATCTGAGGCATTGTACGACCGACCTTGCAGATCACCTCTGTGTTGGACAAACCCTGGGGAGTCAGCACTTGTGGGACCAGAGATGGTCTAGGCCATGACGGAGAAGGTCCCGGTCATCCAAGAGCGGATGAGGACAACTCAGAGATGATAGAATTCTTATTCTGACAGGAGGCGGAGACCACTATAGTTAGAGGATGGAGACCACGTTTTCTTGCGGGTCTCACCTCGGTGTGGTTTACGGAGATTCGGTCAGGGCGGCAAGTTATCTACGTGCTTCATAAGACCATTCCTATTTCTCAGCAGGATAGGCGAGGTGGCTTATCGCCTTGCTCTAACACCTCAGTTGCACCGGGTGCACGACTAATTCCACGTATATCAGCTGAGGAGATACGTGCACGACCTGACATATATCATCGACCATATGGTGCTGAACATTGATGATGGGGAGTCTTTTGCGGAGGTCCCAGCGGAGATCGAGGAACGACAAGAGAGGGTCCTACGTGGGCGGTCGATTACTCTAGTGCGCATCAGGTAGTAGCATGAGAAACTCTTGGAGAGCACTTGGGAGCTGGAGGCTCATATATGTGCTCAGTACTCTCATTTGTTTCCCCAGTTTGTGATGTATCTTTATGGGGACGTAAAGACATGAGGTATGAGTAATGTAAAGACCCATAATTTTCAAGGAAACTTTTATTCATAAATCCTTTGGGATTTTACGAGTATGAAATTTCTAACGGCACCTGATTCGGAGGCCCGGTGTGCCTGAAATCAATTTCGGAAGTTTAGCTCGGGTACTTCAGTGGACGAACGAATGAGTTTTCCTAACTTTTGAACTGGTGCTCGAAATCGAAATTCGAGGGCACCGATGAATCCACAGTTCCTGTAATTGCTTAAGAAGACCTTTTCAGGAGTTTCATTTGCTCGTGATGAGTTGTTAAAAAAATGTGGATTAAGAATTTAGTGAAATAAGTTGTGTAACAATTTTTCACTTATAAGAGGTTAAATCCCATGTGTGGGAGTTGGTGTGGGACCCACTAAAATCCTAAATCTTGGTAGGATATTAGTGAGGCTGGGCCCACACGAGCCCCCACATTTTCAAATTATTTAACCCTATAAACCTCCCATGTATTAAATTTTGTGGCTACCCTCATCCACATTAATTCACGCCAACTAAAGTCACGATTAATTTAGACAATTCAAGATTAATTAATTAAGTGAGTTTAGGTTTTTGAAATTTCAAAATGTTGTCAAAGGTAATAAAATAAGGCAAAGGCCTTCTTTTATTTTGGTTGCTTCGTTGTGCTGAGAGAGGGAGAGTTCTACACTTTGAATAACTTCATCTTCCTCCTTGAAGAACACGAAGAACGTCGACACGTCGTTCCATTTTCTCTCCACGTCAAAGAAGGGAGATGTCGCTTCCTCCTCGGACATTCTCCATCGACACATATGGAGCCTCACCCCGCGATGCCCTCTTCCGTGACAGAAGCTTCCATGAAAATCTTTGAGGTAGGGATTGTTTCGTCGTTCATGTATTATTTTAACGTTCATCATTATTATTTGGATGCCTATTATCAATTTAATGGGAGGAGGTCGGACCTCACAAACACAACCGATCCTCCTCCCCTTTGTTTTTGATCACCGTCGTGGTAAGGAACAGAGGCGGCGCGGTGCAAAATCACCGCGCGGGAACGAGGAAAACCGCGGTGAAGGAGCGCGGCACTGTCGCACCGCGCCGGTGAAGTCGAAGGAAGCCGCGGCCGAATTCGGGTCGCTGCGGAGGGCGCAACACGGCCACGCCGCGCAGGTTGCACAAGGGCCACAGCGGTGCAGAGGAGGGCGGCCAGATCTGCTGGCCTCCGGTGCTTCGGAATGCGGGACCCACAGCGGCAAACCGGTCGGCCAATATTGCTGACCATTTGAGAAGTCCGGGGGTAGTAACCCCCAACAGTAGACAGGGGTGGGCCCCTCCACGTGGGGGGTCGCAGTTTCAAGATGAGGGGGCAGCGCGCCCCCCATTCCGCGTCCGCTCAGCGCGTGCGCACCCGCACAGGGCTGAACCGCCCGTGCCGGGCTGCACCGCCTGCGCCGGGCCGGACCGCCCGTGCTGGGATGGGCCGCCTTGTAACGCCCCAACCCCAGTTACCCAGAGTCGGTTCATTATTACATAACATTGGCGTGATCACAAGAAAGGTCAAGTCTCGAATGACTGATTAGTTTAGTAGCCTTGGAAACACTAGATACAATCATAATGTTTTACATTACATCATAAAAAAAACATCTTGTCTTCATATCCCCTCATACTATCCCGGCAGGTCATTCATAAATTATTTCTTCATAATCCGGAAAAAAAACATTGAAAGGGGTGAGCTCAATTGATCAGTAAGGATAACATTATAGCCGAAGCTTTCATTGATAAGCATAAACACTTAAGGCAGTTTATAACTAAAACAAAACCCTTTTTAAACTTGAACTTCAACATAAAATGTAAAAGATAAAATAAAATTATTCCATTTACTTACTCAAATGGATATTCTACTAGTCGAATGATCGCATGCAATATCAATAACCACTTTTATAATGATGGAATGCATAATTACAGACTATCATAACCACATAGCCAAGGCCTCGTGCCAAGATTACAAATATGATTTTGCCAAGGCCTTGTGCCAAGACACTAGTTTGTCTCATGAGACCTACCGATGCATCGAGGAGCTATAGCAGGCTCCACCCGTCACTTATTAAGTCCAATGCATTCCTCATATTAACAGGTTTAAACATAACATAAACATTCGTATTAAAACTAGCATACGAAATGTCAATACTTTAACTACAAACCATGAATGGTATAAAAATAGAACATCCCCATTCAAACATAACTCATTTGATACAATATGGAAGATTTTGTTGTATCACATTAACCTCAATCAAGAATAATGAAGGATGTTGACATAGATGAAAATAATCATTAACACTATTTGAGAGAAATATCCCCCTTTTTCTTGAAATCATTTAAAAGTCACACTATATGTCAAGAAGCCATTTAAAAATAGATTTTTGAATCAAAGTTTCCCATACCACTTTGAAACCTTTAAAAGGAGTTTTAATTTTAAAACATTAATGTCCATATAAATAAATCCTTAAAAACATTTTTTAAAACATGGACATTAATGAGAATGATTTAGAAGAATATGTATTTAAAACATTTAAAAATGGTATTTTAGTTAGAGTTTCTAACCAAAAGAGAGACACTTGAATAAAAATAATTGAGGAAATCAAAACATTTTAATATCATGAGAATAAAGGAATTCATGATATACTATGTCAAAGTACATTATATACACCACATAAAAGTGATTTGGTGTATAACAACAAAGTAGACTCAATGGAATGTAAATTGAGATAAAATCTCTCATAAAGGCCGTATCCTTAGGTTAAGGATAAATCAACGATATAGTTATGTGTGACAAATATAAATACACTAAATATGATTGGATATTTAGTGTAAATCAATCAAAGGATATTCACACATAATCTTATAAAAACAACACCAATGAATTGGATGTTTAACTCAACAAATGGAGAGTGAGTTAAAATTCCTCTTATCAAATTCATATCGATGACTTGAGAAATTATCAATTGAGTGATTATGTGTATCAAAAGAATATCCACAGAAATGGGGAGTGGAAATTATGACATAAGAAAATGAATATTTATTCCACACATAATCTCGGAGTAAAATAATCAATGAAGTTTGCGTAAAGCTGAATAAACGGAAATTGAAATTTCAAATTCCCTTATTGATTTGGTAAAATACAAAACATACACCCATGAATGAAGGATCATACAATGATTATGTAAATATACATTAATTAAAGTATATTACACAATTAATACAGACATGGGCAGTACACACACAACATGTAATAAATAAGTGGTGAACAATGGAATTCTCACGGAATTAAAAGTGAGATAAGAAACCCCTTACTTTGTACTTTTTCCTTGGTCAAAGGTAGGTTAACCTCCTGTATAATGGTGAAATAATTTTTATTTAATTATACATGAATCATATGCATTATTATGATATCATATATGATCTTTTAACATTGATTTGTTAATAATATCTTAGAATTATCGTCATTTCGGGTGTTAACGGGTTCATTTTAATTTATATTCTTTATTATGTGAGCCATATTTTTTATTAATGGGATGTATATTATTTATATCCAGAATGAAATAAATTCCTTAAATATTATTTTTAATCATAAAATGAGAATTATACTTGAATGGATACGATGGAGAATGAATCTCATCGCGTTCGTGGAGACGGTAGTCCGTACGTACGCACGAGCGACAATATCATTCTTTTGATATTAAAATAATATATAATTGGATGGTATATCATATATAAAGAATCATTATCATGTTAAATTTATTATTTATATGAATTACACATCATTATTATACCCATCCAATTAATAATTTTTTTAATAACAATTACACCACGACATGGAGACGGTAAGCCGTATGTACGCACATATGGTGAGATGTTATTCAAAGGATGGATAGAATTTTGAATATGGTTTTACCATATTTATAATAACATTACAGTATATATATGATACTGTAGTTATTATTTTATAATGGTAACAACAAAGGAATAAGAAGTGGAAGAAAAAAGGAACTTAGAAAAGGGTGGTGAAATCATTACCTCTTCTTTGGGTTCTTTTTTCTGATTTGATCAAAAAAGATCCTTAGGTTGGATTTCTGATCAAACTAAGTCCTCTAGGTTGTAGTGAGGGAATTTGAGAGAGTATTTGGGCAGGGTTTGGCCGAACCAAAATGCTTTGAAGGTCTGAATAAATGAGAAGGAGGAGTTCCCTTTTATAAGAGGGGTGAGGGGCACCTTTGGAAAAGCTAGAAATATTAATTTATAATAAATTCATATTCGGTTTCTAATGCCTCCAAAGATTATTATTAAAAGGTTAAGGTGGGGATAGGTCGAAACCCATTAAACCAATAGAATTTAGACAGGTTTGGATTACTATATTAACCTTATCTTTTATTTTTAACTTTTAGTTAATTAGTTTTGCATTTACCATGTCACTTTGTATTTTTATATTATATAGTTAATGAACATACTATATACATCCAAGAAACCCCCAAGTGGTCCATTAATGATACACCTATCATGATATAATTCTCTTTGCCGAACCATAGATTTTTGAGAATTTAATATCAATTAATTATATAATATTTGTTTTAAAAAACTATTTTATGTCAATTTTGACACTATTCAATAGTTGATTTTTGTGAAACTCATAACAGAATTATTACTTCAAAAAACGTCCATTAAAGCAATCCTAATATGTCATATTATCCTATAAAATTAGTTTAATTCATAAAAAGTCTCAAATTATATTTATTTGGGTATTTATAATATCAATTATTTTAATTTTTTACTATTATGGTAATTACTACATCATCATTGTGTCATAAATAAATTAAATTATTTAATGTCTAAAAATTATGAATAAAATATAATTATGTAGGAAATATTATTATATTTCTAATGAATATTTAAAATCTAATTTATCTTATGGATAAAATTATATTAAAAATGTTTTAGTAAATAAACTTTGATTTTAACTCTTTTAACTCTTCTTTGAATTAAATAATAATAAATGTCCTAATCTAATCCAAGTGGACCTAAATGATAAAATTTTATTCCTAAGGTTATTTTTGGTCGAGATACACTTGTCCAATAGAATTAGGACTTGTTTTAGGGTAATATTAATATCATTTTTACCCTTAATTACCCTATTTACTTTTAACCGTGGTCAACAAAAGTAAAAAGTTACTATTCACAAAAAATTTATTTTCATCTCATTGAACCACATTTAACTTCTTGATATTAACCGTGTCTCTCTAATTTTTGAAATTCCAATCACAGAAGCGGTAACATTAAGTTTTATGATAAATTCTTTTTTTTAACTACCACTTAGTAGTTTCACTATTCATCAAAAATTGAAGTTTTTCAGAAATATTCCAAAATTTCCCCCTAAGCTATAATTGATATTCCAAATTCAAAAATGATGTCTATTTTATGAAATTCCAAACACATATGTTGCATTAATTAATTTTATAATTAATTCCCCCTATCACAACAAATAGCGTGTTTTTAAGAAACAATATATATCAAAAGATTGACAACTGTTTATGTCCAATTTCGAAGTGAAATTAATTCTAATGAACACCATTGGATAAAATGGTAAAAATATATTCTAATTATACCTTTAAACCACTCAATAATATAATTTATCACTATAAATTATTTTTATTAAAAAATTTGTTTTTATGTATTTTTCACTATTCATAAAAACTGGAATTTCTCAGAAAAATACCAAAAATTCATCTTAAGATAATTTCGATATTCTGAAACGAAAAATGAAGTCCATTTTGAAATATAAAATATATATAATTTAAAAAATTATTTATTACTATTCATAACGGCTAGTTTGATTGGTTGTGGTGTGTTAGAACTCGATGTTGTGTACAACACATGCTATCGCATTATTCAAAGAGAAGCGTACCATAGAAGCTTGGGGTGTTACATTCTCACCTCATTCAATAAATTGCATCCTCACAATTTTTAAAATTCTTCTTGGGAATATAATGGAATGTCTCACCTCTGAAAAAGAGTAAATAAAACAATCACTTTAAAAGAAAGAAAGAGAGGTATAAAGGTCAACCAAGATAACCCATACTCGGATTCCATGTAAGAAAACCTGGATATGGATGATAAACTAACTGTCAAGTTATGATGGAGAGGGATAGAAATCATGATCAGTATAAAGTTAACAATAAGAAAATCACAAACTTGTGTTGGGACAAACGGTCCTTTGTCTCCCAGTAGGAAAAGTAAATGGACAACATTTTTTGTTTTATGTTACATTACATAAGGACGAGGAATTCATTTATGATATTGACTAAGAACATAAAGAGATATACTTACTTTTTTAAGTAGAGTTTCATTATTTAATAACTTTTTACCACTGACACATTTTTTTTGAACAATGAGTACTCAAGAAGACTTGGTCACAATGAAAGAGCTAGAATAAACTTCTATAGAAATACATGATCCATGTAGGATAAACTATATATTTACCTTGTCTTTAGAGATTAATCAAAACCAAAATGGTTAGTATAATATCTGATGACCCCCCAAATGGATATTCCATTAGAGAAAAAAAACACTAATCTTAATTTCTAAAATTAAACCATCAATACCCCAAAGTTAAATAAATACCATTCAATAATAAATTGTCCTTAAAATCCTTTAATATAATCCAAACTATTATTTAAAACCAAAACTTATAAGAATGTAGTCTTCCACATTAAATTGTATCTCCAAATGAAATTAATTACTCTTAAAGTCACATACTTAAAAGTAATTAACATAATCATTTCTATAAATAAACCAAATCACTATAAATCCACAATAAAAACATAGATAAAAATACACCATTACTCTTCAAATGAAATCCCATACTATTCTATTTTCCTTGGGCATGTAGTGTTCACAACAAAGAGAACAACATCCAAAATAACATCTATCACTTAATCACCAAATCATTTTCCTATACCAAGGGTATTCATTTAATAAGACATAAGAACCCAAATCAACTTATTATTGATCGATAAAATCATTTAACTAAAAATAATTAGTCACACTATCCAGGGACTTCACAAAGTCCAGTGGTAGGCGATAAATCCTAATCGCACTTTGGTTGTGGGTTCGATTCCCATAGCTTTGTCCGACGCTACGGGTTGTCACACGGTCTCTGTTTTGTCCTTTTTCAAAAACTATATTTTATAATATTACCAAAATGAAATAAATTTTTCAAAATAACCATAACATAATTTAACCACAAATCTTATCTCATACCTTTCATTTTCATCCCAAATTATGATAACTTATAATTTTCTCAAATCCAACGATCATATAAAACCAAATGATTATTTATAACTATATCCATAAGAGAAGAGATAATTCTTCCTCAAATATCATTCTCACATGGAAAACTGCGGGGTTACAAATACAGGAGAAAATTATTCCAAAGTAAACCCATCAACAAGGAGCACTAATACTTTTTAAACATTTCTCCAACCATTTATTTCTACATAGCTTCTTCTTTGACCAAGAAAATATCCTATAGAATAGGGCATTCACTTGGGTAATGACCATGTCCCCTATATTTACAACCAGTGACTATAAATGGACTCTTGGGACCATTTTTATCTTCTTCCATATTACTCTTCATTTTTATTCAGAAATTATTCACTTTATGTCCTTCCTTCCCACATGTAAATCATTTCTTTGTTCCATTGAGACACTTTCCTGGGTGTCTCCTTCCACATTTCCTGCATGATGGAAATTGAGGATTCCATTCTCCATGGTCTCCACTACTAGAGATCTTATCATTCATCACCTTTCTCTTCTTTTTTGAGTCCAGGAATTGGTTAATATATATATTGTTGATCATATTTTTGGAAAATTGATTTGGAATAAAGACGATATCTTTTACGTCTATCAGCATTCCATTTTGTTGCTCATTTTCACTATCGTTCCCACCTTGTACATCATTCTCAAAGTCACTATGACTTCCTTGGAATCCAACCATTGACTAAAACCAGAAATCATTGTGTGAGTAACAGTAGTCATAAAATCATTTGGAGATTAACATGTCACCATATTCTCAATTTGAAACAAATTAGGATTAACCAAGGTCATTTACTCTCATATTATATATATAATACTTCAAATCGGTTTGTAAAGAAAATGTAAATTATCCTAAGCATATCCCACGAGAGTGTCGTAACCAAGAGTGCATCAAGGCCCGTTGTCGTGCACCAGTTCCCGTTCGAGTCTAGCTCAAAGCGGTGTTTTTGGATTTTACACCTAGGTACATCTGTGCCAGAGCCACCTCTACCTACTCGTATCCAGAAAGGGATGTATTGCTTGGAAAACTCACAAAATCTCTACAATACCAAAATTCTAGGAAGTTCTTCTACACTAATCCTCAAAGTTCATCTTAGGTCTATGTGCTCTAATCAGAGTTTATCAAAATCTAGCTTCCAAGGTTTGTACAAAACTTCCTCTGATATCAACTATAACACCCCGACCCCAGTTACCCAGAGTCGGTGCATTATTACATAACATTGGCGTGATCACAAGAAATATATAGTCTCGAAAGACCGATTAGTTTAGTAGCCTTGGAAACACTAGATACAATCATAAAGTTTTACATTACATTATAAAAAAAACATCTTGTCTTCATATCCCCTCATACTATCCCGGCAGGTCATTCATAAATTATTTCTTCATAATCTTGAAAAAAAAATTGAAATGGGTGAGCTCAGATGCTCAGTAAGGATAACATTATAGCATAATCTTTCATAGATATGCATAAACACATAAGGCAGTTTATAACTAAAACAAAAGCCTTTTTAAACTTGAAATTCAGCATAAAATGGCAAAGATAAAATAAAATAATGACATTTACTTACTCACATAGATATTCTACTAGTCGAATGATCACATGAAATATCAATAACCACTTTCATAATGATGGAATGCATAATGCCAGACTATCATAACCACATAGCCAAGGCCTCGTGCCAAGACTACAAATAAGATTTTTCCAAGGCATTGTGCCAAGACACTAGTTTGTCTCAGGAGACCTACCGATGCATCGAGGAGCTATAGCGGGCTCCACCCGTGACTTATTAAGTCCAATGCATTCCTCATATGGACAGGTTTAAATATAACATAAACATTCGTATTAAAATTAGAATACAAAATGTCAATACTTTAACTACAAACCATGAATGGTATAAAAATAGCACATCCCCAGTCAAACATAACTCATTTGATACAATATGGAAGATTTTATTGTATCAAATTAACCTCAATCAAGAATAATGAAGGATGTTGACATAGATGAAAATAATCATCAAAACTATTTGAGAGAAATATCCTCATTTTTCTTGAAATCATTTAAAAGTCACACTATTTGTCAAGAAGCCATTTAAAAATAGATTTTTGAATCAAAGTGTCCCACACCACTTTGAAACTTTTAAAATGAGTTTTAATTTTAAAACATTAATGTCCATATAAAAAAATCCTTAAAACCATTTTTTAAAACATGGACATTAATGAGAAAGATTTAGAAGAATAATTTTTTAAAACATTTAAAAATGGTATTTTAGTTAGAGTTTCTAACCAAAAGAGAGACACTTGAATACAAATAATTGAGGAAATGAAAATATTTTAATATCATGAGAATAAAGGAATTCATGATATACTATGTCAAAGTATATTATATACACCACATAAAAGTGATTTGGTGTATAACAACATAGAAGTCTGAATGGAATGTAAATTGAGATGAAATATCTCATAAAGGTCGTATCCTTAGGTTAAGGATAAATCAACGATATAGTTATTTGTGACAAATATAAATACACTAAATATGATTGGATATTCAGTGTAAATCAATCAAAGGATATTCACGCATAATCTTATAAAAACAACACCAATGAATTGAATGTTTAACTCAACAAATGGAGAGTGAGTTAAAATTACTCTTATCAAATTCATATCGATGACTTGAGAAATTATCAATTGAGTGATTATGTGTATAAAAAGTATATCCACCGAAAATGGGAGTGGAAATTATGACATAAGAAAATGAATAGTTATTCCACACATAATCTCGGAGTAAAATAATCAATGAAGTTTGCGTAAAGCCGAATAAATGGAAATTGAAATTTAAAATTTCCTTATTGATTTGGTAACATAAAAAACATACACCCATGAAAAAAGTATCATACAATTATGATGTAAATATACATTAATTAAAGTATATTACACAATTAATACAAACATGGGCAGTACGCACACCACATGTAATAAATAAGTGGTGAACAATGGAATTCTCACGGAATTGAAAGTGAGATAAGAAACCCCCTACTTTGTACCTTTTCCTTGGTCGAAGGTAGTTTAATCTCCTGTATAATGGTGAAATAATTGTTAGTTAATTATACAAGAATCATATTCATTAATATGATATCATATATGATCTTTTAACATTGATTTGTTAATAATATCTTAGAATTATCGTCATTTTGGGTGTTAACATATTCATTTTACTTTATATTCTTTATTATGTGAGCCATATTTGTTATTAATGGGATGTATATTATTTATATCCGGAATGATATCAAGTCCTTAAATATCATTTTTAATCGTAAAATGAGAATTATACTTGAATGGATACGATGGAGAATGAATCTCATCACGTTCGTGGAGATGGTAGTCCGTACTTACGCACGAGCGACAATATCATTTTTTGATATTAAAATAATATATAATTGGATGGTATATCATATATACAGAATAATTATCATGTTAAATTTATTATTTACATGAATTACACATCATTATTATACCCATCCAAATAATAATTTATTGAATAACAATTACACCACGACATGGAGACGGTAAGTCGTACGTACGCACGTATGGTGAGATGTTATTCAAAGGATAGATAGAATACTGAATATGGTTGTACCATATTTATAATAAAATCATAGTATATATATGATAATGGAGTGATTATTTTAGAATTGTAACAACAAAGGAAGAATAAGTGGAAGAAGAAAGGAACTTGGAAAAGGGTGGTGAAATCATTACCTCTTCTTCGGGTTCTTCCTTTTGATTTGATCAAAAGGGATCCTTAGGTTGGCTTTATGATCAAACTAATGCCTCTAGGTTGTATTGAGGGAATTTGAGAGAGTATTTGGGTAGGTTTTGTCCGAACCAAAAGGATTTGATGGTGTGAATAAATGAGAAGGAGGAGTGCCCTTTTATAAGAGGGGTGAGGGGCACCTTTGGAAAAGCTATAAATATTAATTTATAATAAATTCATATTCGGTTTCTAATGGCTCCAAAGTTAATTATTCAAAGTTTAAGGTGGGGATAGGTCTAAAACCATTCAACCAATAGAATTTAGACAGGTTTGGGTTACAATATTACCCTTATCTTTTATTTTTAACTCTTAGTTAATTAGTTTGACATTTACCATGTCACTTTGTATTTTTATATTATATAGTTAATAAACATACTATATACATCCAAGAAACCCCAAGTGGTCCATTAATGACACACCTATCATGATATAAGTCTCTTGGACGAACCTTAGATTTTTAAAAATTTAATATCAATTAATAATATAATATTTGTTTTAAAAAACTCTTTTATGTCAATTTTGACACTATTCAATAGTTGATTTTTTGAAACTCATAACAGAATGATTACTTACAAAAAAGTCAATTAACTCAATCATAATAAGTCATATTATTTTATAAAATTAGTTTAATTCATAAAAAGCCTCAAATTATATTTATTTGGGTATTTATAATATCAAATATTCTAATTTTTCACTATTATGGTAATTACTGCATCATCATTGTGTCATAAATAAATTAAATTATTTAATGTCTAAAAATTATAAATAAAATATAATTATGTAGGAAATATTATTATATTTCTAATGAATATTTACAATCGAATTTATCTTATGTATAACCCTATATTAAAAATGTATTAGTAAATAAACATTGATTTTAACTCTTTTAACTCTTCTTTGAATTAAATAATAATAAATGTCCTAATCTAATCCAAGTGGACCTAAATGATAATATTTTATTCCTAAGGTTGTTTTTGGTCAAGATACATTTTTCCAATAGAATTAGGACATGTGTTAGGGTAATATTAATATCATTTTTACCCTCAATTACCCTATTTACTTTTACCCGTGGTAAATAAAAGTAAAAAGTTACTATTCACCAAAAATTATTTTCATCTCATTGAACCACATTTACTTCTTGATATTAACCGTGTCTCTCAGATTTTTAAAATTTCAATCACAGAAGCGGTAATATTACGTTTTATGAAAAATTCAGTTTTTTAACTACCACTTAGTAGTTTCACTATTCATCAAAAATTGAAGTTTTCCAGAAATATGCCAAAATTTCCCCCTAAGATATAATTGATATTCCAAATTCAAAAATGATGTCTATTTTATGAAATTCCAAAAATATATTTTGAATTAATTAATTTTATAATTAATTCTCGCTGTCACAACAAATGGCGTGTTTTTAAGAAACAATATATATCAAAAGATTGACAATTGTTTATGTCCAATTTCAAAGTGAAATTAATTCTAATGAACACCATTGGATAAAATGCTAAAAATATATTCTAATTATACTTTGAAACCAATCAATAATATAATTTATCACAATAAATTATTTTTATTAAAAAATTTATTTTTAAGTATTTTTCACTATTCATAAAAATTGGAAGTTCTCTGAAAAATACCAAAAATTCATCTTAGGATAATTTTGATATTCCGAAACCAAAAATGAAGTCCATTTTGAAATATAAAATATATATAATTTCAAAAGGTAGGTATTACTATTCATAACGGCTAGTTTGATTGGTTGTGGTGTGTTAGAACTCGATGTTGCGTACAACACGTTCTATCACATTATTAAAAGAGAAGCGTACCGTAAAAGCTTGGGGTGTTACACGCCCGCGCCAGGAGGGGCCGCCTGCGCCGGGACGGGCCGCCCGCACTGCACCAGAACCCCGCCTCGGGCCGGGCTGCACCGGCCGGGCCGGACCCCTGCCACGGGCCGGGCTGCGCCCGCTGCGCCGCGTCGCGCTAGCCCGGGCCTGACCCGGACCCGAGTCGGGTCGGGTCAAACCGGGCCCAAACCCCCTGTTTCCGGACAGATCCATTCAAACACACATAACATGGGCTACAGACCACCAAACGATGCACCATCAGTCACATAGCAATCCTTGGATCGAGACGGTCGTTTAGGTATATTACAGTCAAGATTTTTGAGAACTTTGGGTATGGCCGGGTTGGTTTGAACACGAAACCAACCAGGCCCTCAGAGCAGAAACACTTATAACTAGAGCTCTAAACGTCTTAATGACGTTTCGTCGAATTTCTTGGATTCCACTTAGTGAGACGATTCTTTTGGCTTACTCCGCTTGAGGTTTGGATGCATCTGGAGTACGGTTGGGTTGGTTTTAGCTTAAAAAATATCTAGACCCCTGGGACAAAAAAGCCAATAACTCTCAAACTGGGCGTCTGATTGACACACCCTCTGTCGCGTTGAGTTCCTTTTGACGAGACAGAACTAAGGGGTACATCAACTCTAGACTTCGTGTCAGTTGATGTATCGACACCCCTTGGCTCGTGGAGCGGACCCCTCCAGAATCGAGCATGCTATGTGCGGGAACCCTAGAGCTGGCTGTGACTGCGACGACGATGACGACTGCACTGGGATCCTCAGTGGGTTTGGCAGCGACAACGACCGTACTGTAATCCTCCATGGGTTCAACGGCGATGACTAATATTCTTGTATACAATTTGGGTCGGGTAGTACATGACTATTGTTCTTGTATCCTGTGTGGGTCCGGCAGTATTTGACACTGTACTTGTATCCTATGTGGGTCCGGCAGAGTAGATGTTCTTGTATCCATTGTGGGTCCGAAAACTTTGCTGGTCTTGTATCCTACATGGGTCTGACAACATAAATGAATCAGTGGTTACATATGATCATCTCTATTGCCCTACGAAGAGTATACCTGGGTGAGATGAGTCTTGACATTCAATCATTATCTTCGATATGATTGACTTGATTTCCTGTGTGGATTGGGTTGTGCTTTCCTGTGTGGATTGGGTTGTACTTTCTTGTGTGGACTAGATCGAACTTGGGATCAGATGTTGGAGCCGAACTGGAATTGATGACTTAGGTATATGTATGGTCATATACCTATGTAGAGTTGGTTTTTACTTCGTGATTGAATCTTTTCTTGGGGGTTTATCTTTCGTGGATTCTGGGAGACCATCAGAGGTCTCAGGGTCCCTACTGAGTAGCATATACTCACCCCTACATGGGCTATGCCTGCACTACGTTGTGTTGGATTTAGATGACGGGCAACGCTAATTGAGGTGGAAGCTCGTGGAGCCGGATGGTACCTGGAGGTCGATCAATGGATGGGATGTGCTCGGAGAAAATGGTTAGGGCCGAGGAGCAGAGGAGACTGTCTGTACCCACCCTTCAGGTGGGATTTTTAGAGGACTGCTCGGACTCGCTGCTTTACATTCCAGTTGTTGTACATTCATTTCAGTTGTACATTACATTTAGTTGGGTTTGTATTCTGGCCCATTTACTTTCCATCAATTACTATTGTACTCATTTTACTTAGTGTTTACTTCTTCTTGCATACTCTGTGGTTTTTGTTTTCTTACATAAAGGCAATGCCTTCCCTTATATCAGGATTTACGTCTTTGGTGCTAGTCACCAGCCCCTGGCCTATGGAAGACGGGCTTTGGGTAGTCACGGCATGGGTCCCGAGGACGGGTCGTGACATTTAAGGTAATTTTGAATTATTATAATATTCTTATTACCTTGAATTAATCTATTTACCTTTAACCGCTGTAAATACAAGTCAAAAGTTACTATTCAAAAAAATTATTTTCATCTTAATGAACCAAATTTTACTTCTTGATAACAACCATGTATGTTTTATTTTATAAATTTAGTTCACAAAAGTTGTAAAATTTCATTTAAATAAAAAATTCAGTTTTTTTAACTATCAATAAGTGGTTTAACTATTCATCAAAAATTGAAGTTTTTCAAAAAAATACCAAAAATTAAGCCTAAGATATATTTGATATTTTGAATTCAAAAAATGATGTTTATTTTTCCAAATTCAAAACATAAAACTGTCATTAGTTAATTTTAAAATTAATTCTCGTTGTTAAAACAAATAGCGTGTTTTTAAGAAACAATAACTATCAAAAGATTGATACTTGTTTATGTCCAATTTCAAGGTGAAATTAATTCCAATGATGAACATTGGATTAAATGGTAAAATTTATTTTAATTTAAATTTAAAACCAATTAAAAATATAATCTAACCATATAAATAAATTTGATTAAAATGAACATTTAAATTAAATTACAATATTTTTCACTATTCACTAAAAAATGAACTATATCGGAAAAATTACAAAAAATTACACAATGTAAATTTTGATGTCCCAATTTAAAAGAAGGATTTTATTTGGTCATATAGAATGTATTAAAGTGACCAAAACTAGATTTAAAAATGGTTCTCCATTAAAAGGTGATAAATTCGCCTTTTAATGTAAATAATGCTTAAAACTAGATTCATTCACATTTTAAGCCTCTAACATTTTATTTGATAATGTAAATACATTTAAAAATCATGTATAATCATATTGTAGTTAGTTTCATTCATTCCCTCCAATACAATGACTAGGAGTTAACTACCATTTAAAATAATAATATTATATTACTAGTGTGAAACGTAAGATTCCAAAGAAACATATTGTTCCGTATCGGGTACGCTATCGAACATATAAACCCCTTTAAATAAAAATTAATATTGAATTCACAAATATTAATAAATATGAAATATGTCTTATTCTTCATTTACCTGGGATGTTACATCCTTCCCCCCTTTTGGGAATTGCGTCCTCGCAATTTTTATTCACTTATCAAAATAAGTGGGGGGTTTTATCCCTCATAGCATTTTCAGATTCCCACGCTGCATCTTCAACCATATGGTTTTTTCAAAAATACTTTACCAGGTGAATTACCTTATTCTGCAACACCTGCTCTCTACGGTCTAGAATCTGGACTGTTTGTTCTTCATAAGAGAGATTCACTTCCAACTGAACTACCTCTAGGAACAAAACATGAGATGGATCTGGAATATACTTTCAAAACATCGAAACATGAAAAAAATTGTGTACATGGGATAAATTTTGAGGTAAATCCACTTTGTACGCAACTGATCCAACTTTCTCAAGAAATTTATAAGGTCCAATGAACCTCAGACTCAACTTTCCCTTCTTACCAAAATGTGTCACACTTTTCCATGGAGAAACTTTGAGAAAGACATGATCACCTACCTCAAAGGAAAGATCTTTCCTCCAGTTATCTGAATAACGTTTCTGTCTGCTTTGAGTTATTCTCATGTGCTTCTAAATCAATTGAACTTTCTCTACCATCTCTTCTACCAATTCTGGTCCCATCAGCTTCCCTTCACCTACTTCATACCAAAAAGATAGAGTTTGACAATGGTTTCCATATAATTCCACAAATAGATCCATTTGTATACTGGAATGAAAAATGTTATTATATGAAAATTCAACAAAAGAAATATGTTGGTCCCATCTTCCCTGGTAATCCATCGAACAAGAACATAACATATCTTCCAATGTCGGAATTGTTCATTCTGACTGCCCATCTGATTGAGGATGAAAAGCGGTACAAAATTTTAATTCAGTCCCCAATGACTTTTGGAGGCCCTTCCAAAAGTTAGAAGTGAACCTGGGATCACGATCAGATACAATAGAGAGGGGAACTCCATGTAACTTGACTATCTCTTTAACATAAAATGGAGCAAGTTGATCTAGAGACAAAGTATCTCGAATAAGAAGGAAATGAGATGATTTATTCAGTCAATCAATAATAACCCAAATTGCATTATTACCTCATGATGTCTTCGATAATCCCACAACAAAGTCCATTGATATATATTCCCATTTCCACTCTGGCACTGGTAAAGGCTGAAGCATCCCTTTTGGTAACTGCCACTCTGCTCTAACCTACTGACCTGTCAAACACTTCACAGTAAAATCAATAATATCTCTTTTCATTCCATCCCAATAGTAATACTCTGGAAGATCTCTGTACATCTTAGTACTGTCAGGATGAACTGAAAATGGGGAACTATGAGGTTCACATAACAACTCATTCTTTAATTGTTAATCACACGACACACATAATATCTTTCTAAATCTCAAAACATAGTCATTATCAACATTAAAATCAAGCAATATATACTTCTGAACCAACACAACCTTTTTATGCAACTCACTGTCTTCCTTATGCGCTTTCTTAATTCTGACTGATAGAGATGATTTCACTGAAACCTGAAACAAAATAGAAGAATTTCCTACAACAACAACATTCTAGGCCGAGTTTCATCAAATCAAAACCAAAGGATCTCGTTCCAAACGTAACATGGTTAATGAAGTATTACTTTGTCGACTCTAAGTATCATCCACTTTATTTTCTTTTCTCGGATGATAAAGGAGAGTGCAATCATAATCCTTGATTATTTCCAACCATCTCCTCTGTCTCATGTTCAATTCTATCCGAGTGAATATATACTTCAAAATTTTGTGATCAGTATATATTTCACACTTCACTCCATACAAATGATGCCTCCAAGTTTTTAATACAAAAATAACAGCAGCTAATTCCAAATCATGTGTAGGGTTATTTAACTCATGTGGTTTCAACTAACATGAATAATAAGCAATTACCTGATCATTTTTCATTAGGACACAACCAAGTCCTTTTAACGAAGCATCACTGTATATAACTAACTCACCATTTCTAGAATGTAGTGCCAAAACTGGAGCATTCACCAATCTTCTTTTCAATTCTTAAAAACAATCATCACAATCTTTTGTCCAGATGAACTTAACACATTTTCAAGTAAACTTAGTCATTGGACAAGATAACCATGAAAAATTTTCAACAAAACTTTTGTAATGACCTTCCAAACCAAGAAAACTACGAATCTCAGTTATATTTGTTGGCCTTGGCCAATCTTCAACAACTTTTGTTTTTGCGGGATCAATAGTTATGCCATTTTTTTAAACAATGTGACCAAGGAATGAAATTTTCTTTAACGAAAACTCACAATTGAAGAATTTAAAAAATAGTTTCTTTTCGTTTATGGTTTTAAAAAAAACCCTTAATGACTTTCTTGTTCCTTCTTACTTTTGGAATAAACCAAAATATCATCAATTAACACAACCACAAACTTATCCAAGAACTCACGAAAAATTATATTCATAAGATCCATGAATACAGCAGGTGCATTGGTTAACCCAAAAGGCATAACTCAAAATTCATAATGGCAATATCTAGTATAAAACGCGGTCTCAGGAACATCTGCTTCCTTTACTTTCAACTGATGGTACCCCGAACTCAAGTCAATCTTCGAAAAATACTGAGCTCTATGGAGCTGATCAAACAAATCATCGATATGAGGAAAATGATACTTATTCTTAACGTTGATGTTATTCAATGCTCTATAATCAATGAAAAGTCTCATTAAACCATATTTAATTTTAAAAAACAAGAAAAGAGCACCCCATGGTGATGTGCTAGGTCGAATGAAACCTTTATCTAATAACTCATGCAATTGATTCTTTAACTCTAAAAGTTCAATTTGAGCCATTCGATCAAGGGGTTTTGAAATTGGATTAGAATCAGAAACTAAGTCAACAATAAATTCAACTTCTTGATCAAGTATAATACATAGAAACTCTTCATAAAAAACATAAAGGTACTCATTTACCACTGGCACATCATTAATCTAAACATTTACTTTGTTTTCTACAATATGTGCAAGGTAACATTCATTTCCATATTTTACTAGATTCTCATCTTCTAGATATGTTATCAACAGGAAGGGTTCATTTTTGTATAAAAACTGAAAATAACTCTGAAAATAAACCTCTTTATCTCTACAGTCAATATTAGCATGATAAACATAAATCCAATCCATGCCCAAAATAACATCAAACTCTACTAGAGGAAAAAAATAAGGTTTTCAGGTAGATTCTTTCTGCACACAAAGATAGGAATGTTCTTATGTTTTCTTTTTTGTCTTTACATTTCCTCCAGGTGTTTTTACCGTATTTTTAGTATTCATATCTTGAGATGGAATTCCCAATTTACAAGAAAAAGTCTCAGAAATGAAAGAGTGTGTAGACCTTGAATCGAACAACACAATGGCATAATCTGAACAAACAAACAGTATACCTGATACTACTTTATTTTATGGACCAACATCTGCTGAAGTAGTTGCAATGAATTTTGCCACCCCTTTCCCTTTATAGTCTGACAAGTTTCCTTTGGCTGAGTTCTTTGTTGGACACTCATTTTGCATAATGACCCATTTCATTGCATATAAAACATTTCACTGAATGTAAATCAGATTTTGTCTTACCATTACCCTGATCTTTTTCAGTGTTATTACGAGCCTTATGCCCCATTTTACCACCTTGGTAGCACTTACCATAATTCAAAAGGCATTCCCCAGCATGCTTTTTACCACAATTTTCACAAACTGTAAAATCAAGTTTCTTACCTTCAGACTTTTTTGAATAGTTCTTCCCTTTCGCATGCCACCTTAACCTCTTATTCAACTATTTTTTAAAGAATACATGATCATCGGCAAACTTCATTTCCACCTTCTCCGCACAACCACCAAGTTTTTCATAACTTTTTAACTCACGAGAATCTAAATCCCTTCGATACGTTGGATTTAATATTGAGTGAAAATGGTTGATTTTACTATCAATATCTCGTATGAAATTTGGAGCATACCTTGCCAGTCGGGTGAATTTATCTTCATAAGCGGCCACTGACTCTTCCTCCTGCCACAATTCTTGGAAGTGTTTTTCCATCCTAAGACGAAACACCTTAGCAATATATTTCTCAAGAAGCATACCTTTGAATTCATCCCAATCAAGAGCATCAATATCCTCACTATCCTCGATATTTTTCACCATATACCACCACTAATCAGCTTCACCTTCAAAACTGTAAACAACAAGACTATCCTTTTGATGTTCTGAACAACCCCTGACATCGAAAATCTTCTCCTGTGCTTTAATCCACCCTTCAGATAGAACAGGGTCAGATGATCCTCTTAATGATGGGGATGTTACCTCATTAAATGCTCTACTACTGATATGTTCCTCTATGGTTGATCTGGCTGATCTTGTAAATAGATACTACCACCATTTATAGCCTAATTAAACTATGACATCACTAGGAAAACTATTCAATTCCGATTCCGACCATCTTAGGTTGCTGATTTGGAAGGTATTCTTCCTCTTGATGTCATCCTAACATAGCTGCCCTGTTTCCTCTGTGAAAAACAATTCTAAACAATGAAATATCTTAGGCAAAACAACATGGTAATCTCTAAATTCTATATTATATCAATATTAACATACATTACTTTATGGATATTAATTTTACAATAACCTAACTCCTAATATTATCTAAACAGACCTCTGATACCAACTATAAGGACTTGGCCTTAAACATTACACAATATTGAATTAAATGAAGAATTCACATTGATGATATTTTCAGGTTTAGAGTTTTAGAGAATTAGGTCATTACATTTACATAACAACATGAATATTACATGTAGAAAATTCTACCCAGTATCCCATTTATTTCCTAAAATAAAAAATCATGAAAAAAAGAGTCATGTCTGGTTCCAGGTTTTAGACAGCTTGACATTTCCTCGATCCCATCCTTGACCCTATTCATATTTAAGTCATGTGAAAACTTTTCAAAACCTGGGATGAGCATAAAAAGCTCAGTAAGGGTTAGAAAACAAGGAATGAAAACATTTGTTCATAAATACATACAAATCATGAAATATTTTACTTACCTTGTGAAAAAATAAGGTTTATGAAAGTCACATAGAAATCATAGAACATAAAGGTAACTTATGGAATCCATATCATACTTACATTGTAGTTATCACAACTACATAGGGAGTTACTTTGGAATACCCATCACAGTATATTCCTTAAATCTCTTAGGAGAAACATTCACATTTACCTCCATCACGTTACCCAATGTATTGTATATCTATATCGGGATCACCCGCCCTACGTTTATCATGGAACCACCCGAATACATAAATAATTCCCAAGAACCCTAACATGATCATAACCTATAATATAAGCATAAAAGATATATAAAATTTACAGATTGCAATAATAAAATATCATTTCAATATATTGAAATAATAAATAAATTCTCAAATTCATTGACAATACCAAAATATGTAAAAATATTATATGGTATTTATTTTTCCTTTTAAAAACATTCCGGGTTATTAAGGAAGCCAAAGATAAAATAATACTCGCAGTGGCAGAAATGATGTTGTCACCGCTTACATAAAATGAACATTACTTTTTTTCGTTTAGTAAAACACTTCATATAAATAGATTCCCTTTGGATGAAATGAATATTCAAATGTTTTTATATAAGGTATAAAATAAAATCGTGTAATAAAATACAATATGCCCCAATGAAAGGAGATTGAGACGAAGTCCCATACCTGGTGTCCGACTTGACTAGATTGTTCTTTAATCTCATGAATAAAAATTTTAAGTTAATTTCTAATTTCATAAGAACTGTTTTCAAGTTTATTAGTCCTTCTATATAAATTATTACCATGTTATAAACATTATTTAATCAATTAAGTTAATAACTTTATTTTTGTCGATATTTGGTACTTGAGTCAAAAATGAACACCTTATATTTGAAAGTTGTCCATATGGTCAATATTCCATTATATTGATAATTATATTCATGATTTATATATCATATATATCATATATATCTAGTATATACATGTATTTATAATAGTACATAACATTTGGTGGTAACAAAATGAAATGCATCGTTCATGGAGACGGTAAGCCGTATGTACGCATGAACGCTACTTTCGTTTCTATTTCTTATTTTAATGGAATTAAAACATAATGATAAATAATTATTTTATAATTCCTGTATAATATCATATATAATATCATTAATTATATCCTTTATACATCCCACATAATTCATTAACGAGTCACATCACTTTAAGGGGGCGGTAGTCCACACTTCCTCAAATGAGATTATCGTATTTACCCACTATGGAAACCAGAAACGCTTGATATAATTGGGAAGTAAAAAAGCATAAGGAAGTCATAAAAATAATATATATCGTATATAAATACAGTTCCATCATAATGTCCACCATAAGAGGCAGTATGATGCATTTGAACAGTCATCGTTTCGTGGGGCGTTTGTTTTCCATCCACAGAAACATTATGTTCATCATCCATTAGATAGAGGTGTGTGTAAGTGTAGTTACAATGCTTATCATAACAACATCCGTGTATATTGAGGATAATGTTGTTTTTACAAAATAAATGAATAAAAATAGGTTAAGGGTTGAATAAGTAAAATAAAAGAAAACAATTTAAGAGAAATTGTTAACTTTAAATTGTGTAACTCCCTTTGTTTGGACTAAAAGACTTCTTGAAGTGCCATATGCATAAGTTCAGGCTTCTATGAGGAGGAGAGGTATTTAGGGAGACTAATTGGGTAGATTTTTAATGAGAAAAATGTCTTTAGAGATGGGAGGAATTGGATATAAATAGTCTCCTTTTATATGGGGGAGGATGGGCTCTTTAGGAAAGTGTGAAAAAATTATTTAATTATATAATGATATTCGGTTTCAAAAAGGTCAAAAAATCAATAAGGTCGAAGATAAGATGACTCATATTCGATATAAAATCATCAAATCAGAATTTGACGTGTTTTGGATAATATTTTAATCATTATAATCTTATTTATTTGAATCATTTATTAATGAGGTAAATACTGCATTATTATTGTGTCAAAATATAATTTAATATATTTGATGTCTATAAATTATAGAAAAACTACCATCATGTAGGTAATAATTTTAGATTTCCAATGAATATTTATATTCGAACATAGGATTTATATAACACCATATAAAAATTAATTACTAAAAGATATTTGCTTTTGTCATTATTGCCTTTACTTTATGTTAATTAATTTAAATTGCCATTATCACTCCCATGTGACTCAATGGGGTCCCATAAACCACCCAAAGATTCCCATGGTCTTAAATGACTCAACCAACATGGTTTGGATAAGTTTTAATGTAATTTGGAATTATTATAATAATCTTTTTAACTTGAATTAACCTATTTACCTTTAACCGTGGTAAATAAAATCAAAAGTTACTATTCACCAAAAAAAATTATTTTCATCTTAATGAACAAAATTTTTCTTCATGTTAATAACCATTTATGTTGGATTTTAGAAATTCAATTCCCATAAGTGGTAAAATTTCATTTAAATGAAAAAGTCAGTTTTTTTAACTACCACTAAGTGGTTTCACTATTCATAAAAAATTGATGTTTTTTGGAAAATAGCAAAAATTCATCCTAAGAAATAGTTGATATTAAGAATTAAAAAATGATGTTTATTTTTCCAAATTCAAAACATAAATGATTTATTAATTAATTTTAAAATTAATTCCTTTCATTAAAACAAATAGCGTGTTTTTAAGAAACAATAACTATCAAAAGATTGATACTTGTTTATGTCCAATTTCAAAGTGAAATTAATTCCAATGACCAAAATTGGATTAAATGGTAAAAATATATTTTAATTTCACATTAAAACCAATTAAAAAATTATTTTAACTATATAAATAAATTAGATTAAAAGGCACTTTTTAATTAAACTACAATATTTTTCACTATTCATTAAAAAAATGAACTTTATCAGAAAAATTCCAAAAAAATTAGAAAGACTAAATTTTCATCTCCCCATTCAAAATTAGGATTTTATATTGTCATATAATATGTATTAAATTGACCACAACTATATTTAAAAATGGTTCGAGATTAAAAGGTGATAAATCGACCTTTTAATGTAAATTATGCTTAAAATTAGATTCATTCACATTTTAAGCCTCTAAAGTTTTATTGGATAATGTAAATACATTTAACAATCATGTATAATAAAATTGTAGTTTTTTTCATTCATTACTACCTATACAACGGCTAGGAGTTAACTACAATTTAAAATAATACTATTATATTATTAGTGTGCAACGTAAGATTCCAAAGAAACCCGTTGTTGCGTATCGGGTACACTATCGAACATAGAAACCCGTTTAAAGTAAAATTAATATTTAATTCACAAATATTAATAAATATGAAATTTTTCTTATTTTTAATTTACCTAGGATGTTACAGATATGTTGGTTTCTATATATCCTTTTAAAAAATATAATTAATTTACAAATCTCATTGGATAATGAATCAGGAACATGGTTGTTTTTTCACATCATAAAAGGTGGCCATGATTTTGTTTGGGAAAAATGTTATGTTTTCTTATGTATATAATGGAGATATATTCTACTAATATTATTTATTTATTTAATAAGATAAATTTTTATGATATTTAACATTTGTTTTTTTAATGAAAGCCTACATGATGCTCTATAATGTGGGAGTATTATCTCATGATTCAACATTCACAATCCTTGGTATATGATACAATGATTATGGGAATGTGTCATTCTATCCTTCTTTATGGGTAAATAAAATAATTCCTAGATCTTATAATTATATATTTCACCCTAGATCATGTTTTGTTACACAAATATGATCTAAAAATTTATTTATTTTTATTAAATTTTCCCTTGGAATTTAATATCGAATATCCTTATGTGTCCCATTTCCCTTTGGAATTGTAATTCAGATTATGTTTAGAAGCAATTCTGGTCTTGAGGGATGTCATGACCCGTCCCCCATGGGAACGTATCTTGACTACCCTAAGCCCGCCTTCCATAGGCCAGGGGCTGGCGACTAGCACCAAAGGCGTATTTTTCTAAAATTGGGAAGGCATTGCCTTTATAAAACGTGAACACACAACCAGAGTACAATCGGAAGAAAACAATAAGAAAAACTGTATACAGAAAAAGTTCTAGAAAGTAAAAGAATCCAGAATACAAGCCAAACTATAAAGTACAAATACAATTGAAAACAAGTACAGCTAAAAAGGAAAAAACAACTGGACAGTGGAAGCAGCTCATGGATCGTCCTCTGATGTTCCTACCTATAGGGTAGGTATAGATGTCCTTCTCAGCACTCCACGTTCTTCAGACTCCACCGTGTACTAAAACGTCATAAGATCCACCACTGGGTACCGTCCCATCTAGGTGCTCTCGGCCTCCGTCAGCGTTGTCCATCATCTGCATCCAACACAACAAGGTGCGGGCATAGCCCATGTAGGGGTGAGTATAACGATACTCAGTAGGGACCCCGAGACCCTCAAGGTCTCACAAAATCAAACAAGGATAAACCACAAAGTAAGATTTCAATAGATAACCATTACTTAGTTATATGGCCATACATATACCTATGTTATCATGTAACCCATCTCAATCATTAGGAAAACACAAGGGTCATTGAATCAGCTCAAACCATGATTTTCATTAACGAAATCATGGATGCTGGGGAACTCTTCCTCTATCGAGCACAGTGTTCCTGTCGCGACTCGAATGTGCTACTCACTAAACATAGACTGCTGAGGTACTCCTCCTGTCGAGTACCATGGGTCTACTACCTCACACAGTAGCACTCCCTGCCATGGGTCTACCGCCTCACACAGTAGAGCTCCCCCTAATAGCCTACAAAGGTACTCCTCCTTTAGAGTACTGCGGGTCTGCCGCCTCACATAGTAGGACTCCTCCCTTATGGTTCTACTAACTCACATAGTAGTGCTCCCCACTGGGCTAGTCAAGTCACATCGAAATGAACCGGACAAGTATTCATCAAGTCTCTGCCAGCTTCTATGTCTCTGTACTCTGCTTTATTTTCTCTGTGAGGATCTACTCCATGAGCTGCAATCCGATACTCCATGTGTCATGAATTACCACAAAGAAGTATCTCAAAGGTCCTCCACGTCAATGGGGTATCAACGCAACATACGACGCGTCAATCGGACACCTGGTCTGTGAGTTATTATTCTTTTTTTCCTGGGGGACCAGCTGGTTTCGTGTTCGAACCAACCCAACTGTATCTCAACTATACCTCAAACTCCATTGGGGTATTTTTGAAGGGACCATTTCTCAATGATATTACCAACGCTGCTGAGAGTTCGTCAAATGAACGTCTGCTGCCAAAAATATGGCCAAAGTAAGTGATGGTTCATTAGTGCGCCCAGGTCCAGTCTATCCCGATCGGACCGACTCGGCCCTTACCCAGTCTGGGTCAACCCGGTCGGACTTAATGCATATGAATCGGCCCGTTGGGCAGGTCAGCCCGCTAAATTTGGCATTGAACGCTGGGCTCGGCCCGTCGGACTGTGTGGACAGTTCGGGCCAAAGTCTCCATGTGGGTGACTCAGCCCGAAGGCCAGTGGCAGGTTCGGATGGCGCCGTGAGGGGCGCGGCTCGGCCTGAGAGGCCAACGGTGGGCCGCACAGAGCGCGGGCAGGTCTCTGGGGTACCGGGAAGGGCGTGGGGCGCACTGGGCAGCTGACCTAGGCACCGGACAGGCGCTGGGAGGGCGGCCAGGGCACCGGGCAGGCAGCTTGTGCGCTGGGGGGAGCCTGGCCGGCAGATTGGGTGCTAGGAAGGCGTAGGGAGGGTGATGGGTGCCGGGCAGGTGGCCTGGACACCGGGTGGTGTTGGGCAGGTGCGGGGCACTCCAACAGCGCTCGAGGAATGCAGTCAGGGTGTCGGCGGCTGGGCAGGCCGTGGTTATGGCCAGGGTGCGTGCCGGGCAGTGCACTGGTAGGCTTGTCTGTCGATGCTCGGCCAGCGGCGCGGTTCGCGGAGGTCGAGGGTAGCACGACCTCTATTCTTCCTCTTCGTCGTCGTCGCCATGTTTCCATTCCACTGCTACTTCGCCGTTGATCCAAGGATCCAAAACCATAAAGGTTGCAGAGGGTTCGATCTGTGTTTGTTTGGCCCGAAACCTCCATGTTATAATGATAGCAAGCAGTTCATGAAGTTGATATAATGAGAGATAATTAAGTGTTAAACTACTTAAAACACACCCCAAACTTTTTAATTATCGGGTGTTCATTCATCCCAGGGGAAGACGATGTTGTCACTGTTGGCCGTACACTTCCTCTTCCGAGCTCGTGCGTCAGTCCATTGATGGTGAAGAGGAAAAAAGAAGGGTCTTCGAAGAGATCCCACGTCGGTAGGGATTCTGTGGAAGAATCCGAGAAAGAATTCTTTTTCGACCTCTTCGCGTTCTTTGTTGGAGGATACTATTCTCCCAAGATCTCCACTAAAGAGAGAACAAACGTTCCAAAATAATAGATTTTAATCTATTATGTACGATGGCATGAATTAATTTAGTGGGCTCCACTTAATTAATTTCACGTTGGCACAAATTCCAAATTCAAAAAAAGAGAAGTGGCTCCACCAAAATAATTACACGAGTGGTTGGCATAATAAAAATTGGGAATTTTTGAGGGGGCTAGAGGCATGCGTGGTCCACACCTAATTAAACATGAAAAGGGTCAAGGGGTGTTCCCTTCCATTAATTGAGGGGTTTTGAGGAGGTTTTATTCTCCTTTATTAAGATAGGAGTTAGAGACCAAGAGGCTCTCCCTCATTAATGAGGGATATTTGGGAGGTTTCCTCATCTTCCATTAAATGGGGGGTTAAGCCCCGTGTGGACCCCTCGTCATAACCTCTCTCAAGAGGTTATGATGCTCTGGTGGTCCCCACCCTAGTTCTCCTCCCATGTGAGGTTAGGGTGTGGTTGTCACACCACCAACTCCCATGTGGATATTTTAACCAAACTTATCCATATGGCGTGGGTTCAACAAAAATAAATTAAGTTGTCATTTATTTTATTTTATTAAATCACTTGAAACTCAAAAACCAACTCTCATCCCTGGTCATCTTCCATCGAGATGAAAGTCCCCTTAAGAGAAAACCGGTACTACAAGTTCAACAGTTCCCTCAAATTTAAATTCCAAGAACCAATTCAAAATATAGAAAAACCTGCACGTACATTTACTGAACTTACCTGAAAAAAACTTCAGTAATTGATTTTTGGCACACTGGGGCTTGGAATTAGGTTCTGTCAGAAACTGCGGACTCGTAAAATTCTAAAGAATTTTAGAAAAAAAATTCTTGAAATTTTTGGGTCATTACATCACCCCCACCTCAGAACATTACATCCCCGTAAAGCTACACACACACACTATGAAAACAAAAGGGGGGTACTGAGCACGCATGTAAGACTCCCGCTCCCATGTAATCTTCTGGAGGTTCCCGTGCTACCAGTGAACGTGCACCAGTGGAATCAACCATCCACGTAGGACCTGATTATGTCGATCCTCAATCTCTACTGGGGACTCCATGAATGTCATCACGTCATCGATGTCCAGCTCCCCGTGGTCGATGATGTGGGACGGGTCATGCACGCATCTCCTCAGCTGAGGTACGTGGAAGACATCGTGTACCCGATGCAACTGAGGTGGAAGGTCCAGGTTGTATGCCACCTCACCTACTCTGCCGAGGAATTGGAACGACCTGATTAAACATGAAGATAACTTGTCTCCTCGACCAAATCTCTGCATACCTCGTCGAGGTGAGACCCGTAGGAAGATGTGGTCGCCATCCTCAAACTCTAGTGGTCTCCTCCTCCTATCGGCATAGGACTTCTGTCTGCTCTGTGCAGTATTCATCCACTCATTGATGATCTTCACCTTCTTCTTGGTAGCTCATACCATCTCTAGTCCCACTAGTGCTGACTCCCCTGGGTCTATCCAGCACAATGTTGATTTTCAAGGTCAGCCGTACAGTGCCTCGTAAGGGGAAATCCCAATGGTGCAGTTGCAGCAGTTGTTGTACGCAAACTCCACCAAGGGTATGTCTTCCTCCTAGCTATAAACAGAGTCAAGGACACAAGCACGGAGCATGTCCTCGAGAGTCTGAATGTTCCTCTCAGTCTGACCATCCGTCTACGGATGGAAGGTGGTGCTCAAGAGAAGCTGCGTCCCGAAAGCCTCCTGAAAACCCTTCGATAACTGGGAAGTGAAAAGAGCATCTCGATCGGAGATGATAGTCGATTCCACACCATGAATCCGTATGACCACATGAACATAGAGGCGTCCCATGCTCTCTACGGAGCCCTACTCTCTAATCGGTAGGAAGTGGGCCGACTTGGTGAATTGGTCTACGATCACCCAAAATTTAGTCGTGTCCTCTGGATGTATGTGGAAGTCCCATCATGAAATCCATGGATATTCAGTCCCACTTCCTCTCTAAGACTTCTAAGGGATGAACCAATCCTACTGGAACCTGGTGCTCCGCCATCACTTGCTAACAAGTGAGGCATCGAGAGACAAACTTATCAACTGCTTTCTTCTTACAAGGCCACCAGTGCTGTCATCTGAGGTCCTGATACATCTTCGCCACTCTTGGATATACCGCTAGCGGAGAAGTTTGTAACTCCCAAAACACCTCTTTCGGAAGGGCCACTAGTACCATTGTACATCCTCTAAAGAGTATGACATGCTCCAAACCTTCAAAAAATCCATCAGGTGCCTGCCCTATGGATATCTGTACACATCGTGTCTTGCAGTCAGCGTCCCCATGCTGTGCCTCCGTGGCTCGCTGAAGAAGAGGGAGAGTGACTGTAAGAGACTATAGATAGGATACTCCATCCCTATCTACAAATGATATCTGGAACATGGCCAGCTGCTCTATTTCCTCTCCAAGCAGTTGAATGCCTGATCTCTTATTGAGTGCATCTGCTACTATGATCCCCTTCCCAAGAGTATAGACTATCTCGAAGTCATAGTTCTGGAAGAAATCAATCCATCACCTCTGTCTTAGATTCAGGTCCTTCTGAGAGAAGATGTACTTGAGAATCTTTTGATCAGAGTACATGGTAAAATGCTCGCCCATCAGATAGTGCCTCCACATCTTCAAGGCGAAGACCACTGCTGCCAACTCCAGGTCATGATTAGCATAGTTCTACTTGTGCTGCATCAACTGTAGTGAACCATACGCGATCATTGTTCACTCCTGCATCAGAACACACCCGAGTCTGGTCCCTAATGCATTGTAGTAAAATATGTACCCTACACCTTCCTATGTAAGACTTAAGATGGGGTCACTAGTTAGACTCTGCCTCAGCTTCTGAAAACACTATTGGCATCTCTCCGACATCATGAAGGGTTTCCACTTCTTCTTCAAAGCTGAATGCGGTGCTGCAACTATGGATATGTTAGGAAAAAATCTCCGATAGTTCCCAGCCAGTCCCAGGAAACTCCGCACCTCCGACATAGTTCGGGGTGGATCCCAAGCAAGTACTGCCTCAATCTTCGCTGGATCCACTACAACTCCAGCCTCTGAGATGACATGTCCCAATAAGTGAACATCTCAAATCTAGAACTGGAACTCGAGAGTTTACCATATAGATGGTGCTCTAGAATTGTATCTAGTACCACCCGTAAATGGTAGGGGTGATCCTCCTCAGTATTCGAGTAAATCAGTATGTCATTGCTAAAGACTATGAAAAAGAGATCGAGGTATGACTGGAAGATTCTATTCATGAGGCTCATGAACACTGCTGAAGTACTAGTTACGCCAAAGGGCATAACCAAGAACTCATAGTGGCCATACCAACACCTGAAGGCCGTCTTCTGTACATCCTCATCTCGAACTCTAAGGTGGTGATATCTTGATATGAGGTATATCTTCGAGAACCAACGTGCTCCCTTGAACTAATCATAGTGGTCGTCAATCCTCAAGAGTGGGTAATTGTTCTTCATAGTCACCTGATTCAGGCGAAGGTCGTCGGCATAGAGCCTGAAGATCCCATCCGCCTTCTTGGCCAACAGAATCGGGGCTTCCCAGGGAGAAACACTGGGATATATGAATCCCTTCTCCTGCAAGTCCACCAGATGTACCCACAGTTCATGAAGCATAGCGGGAGCCATCCGATATTCTAGAGTAGATATCAGTGTCATCTGAGGGTACATGTCAATGTATAAGTCCACCTCTCTGCGAGGAGAGAGTATGAGAACATCATCAGGGAAAACATCTAAGTACTCGTCCTCCACTGTAGGATAAGTCGAACTCTCCACATCAACTGCTTAGAGGGTAAGGCAAGCCAACTGGTGAGTGATCGGCTACATCCTCCTCCGAGTGAGTCTTTCCTGCGCTACAAAGGTTCCCTTTTCTCCGGTGAAGGTAAACCTGGTCCCATCCGTGCAGACACATCGCACATTGCTCCTAATACAGTCAATCTGATCATGGACTTTAGATAACTAATCCATACCCAAGATGACGTCGTAAGGACTTTATGCCACAACTAGGAGATCCCAGCCGAAGCTCTCACCTCCTAGAGTATGATAGAACTTCCAGCACTAGTTCGTGATCATTGAATAAACTCTAGTAAGAGTCTCTAGCCATAAGGATTGATCTAACGACTCCTTCAGAATCTTCGAGCTCCGAATGAGGGAAGTGGAAATGAAAGAGTGACTGGAACCTATGTCTATAAGAACTGCATCTAAGGTGGAGTAGACATAGATCGTACCTCGAATCATCTCCGAAGCACTGTGATCATATGCCTCAGCCGCCTAAAGCTGTGCTCTGCCCTGTCCACCCACACCCTGTGGTTGGGGTGTAACTCTTGGTGGTGGTGGTGGAAACACCACATAACGTTGTCCATTGCCAGCTGCACAGCTAGATCCTCTACCACATCCACCTCCGCCCTGCGGAAAACCTCGATCGAACCTATGCCTCTACCTGGGAGGTCCCTTAACTGACTGTTGATCGTCCGTGTGCCGGGTCGGACAGTCACGAGCCATGTAACCCTGTTCGCCGCATGAGTAACACTACCTAAGAGGTCTGACTCTATCTCCACTCTGGGTACCCTACACTACTAATCCTGAGTCATGTGGTCGACCACCTGTAGGTCTGGTCCTCTTGGACCTCTACGTCATCTGTCTACTACCAGTTGCAGAAGAATCCGCTGCATGTCTGCTAGTGGTGGGTCTCTCGGCTGGAGACTGCTCAGTAAGGAAACTCTCCACTAAGAGGGATCACTCCAACACCCTCGTCTACGTCGGAATACTGTGAGAGAGAACTAAAGCTATGATCTATCGCATGAGTCTCTGCTCAAATGTTTGTGCCCTGATGAACGGGTCATGTACTATATCTATGTAGTATCATGAGAGGTCAGTGATCCTCGCTGAGTACTGCACCACGGTCATGATACACTGCTATAGATGCAGTAGATCCTGTATCTGTACCACTCAAATGGTGGCTAGTACAAACTTCTCCAAAAGCAGGCTCTTTATGTCTGACCATAAAAGTGACGCCTCATCGTGGATCTGGAGCATCAGGCTCCACTATCTTCCTGCTAATTCCTGAAAGAGGCTGGCATCAAGGATCACTATAATGTCAGGTGGTGTCCCTACTAGCCTGAAGACTCTCACCATGGAATCTGTCCAATCCTCAGCTGCCTATGGGTCCCTCCTTCCCTGGAACCCGAGTGGCCTCTAGCGCTAGAACTCATGCAACGTGCCCAAGCGGCGTGCATCCACTGATGCTGGGGCTGGTGGCATCAGTGGGCCAATGGGGAGTAGTACCATTGGTGTCTCCCCTAGTGCCTCAAATGGGAGTGGGCCCTGTACTAAGTTCTCGTCGCTCGGTGGTTGGTCTGTACATACAAATCTCGGGGCCCAAGCTGGTCGTCCGCGGGGAGGCATCCTGAAAGAAAACATTTGCGACATGGTCAGAAGACTAAACCTGTTCAGCTAATCTGGTTTGATCTGACTTAAAGAAATCTTTTGAAAAACACACATACAGTTAGTGTTTGCATGTATTGAGTCAGAAATTAGATGTCAGGGTCCTGGTGTATGGTTTCATCAGCTGCCCGCACCAACAATGGACTCCATGAACTGAAAAGAACACTTGGTACCATTAACACAATTGCATCACATAAAAGGAATATAAGAGTCTGATTTTATGGAGTCGAACCGATGTCATCTGATACCAATTTTTCACGACGTGTCCCCCGGGGTCCGATATCGTGACTACCCCTATCCCACCTTCCATAGGCTAGGGCCTGGCGACTACCATCAAAGATATATTTCCCTAAAACTGGGAAGGCATTGACTTTATAAAAAGTGAAAACACAACCAGAGTACATGCAGAAGAAAACACTAAGAAAAACGGTACATAAAAGAAGTGCTGGAAAGTAAAGGGGGATAGAATACAAGCCCAACGGTAAAGTAAAAATACAACTGAATACATATACAACTAAAAGGGGACAAACAGCTGGAAAGTGGAAGCAGCTCTTAGATTGTCCTCCGGGGTTCCTACCTGAAGGGTAGATACAGATGGACTCCTCAACACTCCACGTCTGTCAGACTCCACTGTGTACCGAAACATCTTAAGATCCACCTACGAGTACCATCCTGTCCTGGCACTCTCAGCCTTTGTCAGCGTTGTCCATCTTCTGCATCCAACACAATGAGGTGCGGGCGTAGCCCGTGAATGGGTGAGTATAACGATACTCAATAGGGACCCTGAGACCCTCAAGGTCTCGAAAAACCCAATAAGGATAAACCACAATGTATGATTTCAAGTGAAAATCATTACTTAGGTATATTCTCTTACATATACCTATGTTATCAAGTAACCCATCTCAATCATGAGGAAAACACAAAGGGTATTGATTTAGCTCAAACCATGATTTTCATTAACGAAACCACAACTATTGGAGAACTCCTCCTCAGTCGAGTACATTGGTCGGGACATGACTCCGAGGTGCTACTCACTAACCTTAGACTGCTGAATTACTCTTCCTGTCGAGTACCACGGGTCTTCCACCTCACACAGTAGCGCTACCCTCCATGGGTCTGCCGCCTCACACAGTAGCGCTCCCCCAAATAGCCTACATAGGTACTCCTCCTGTCGAGTACCATGGTTCTGCCGCATCACACAGTAGCTCTCCTCCACCATGGGTCTGCCACCTCACATAGTAGTGATCCCCACTGCTCTACACAAGTCACACCGAAATGAATCGGACAAGTAGTCATCAGGTCTCAGCCAGCATCTAGGTCTACGTACTCTCCTTGCTCTTCTCTAGGAGGGTCCACTCCATGAGCTAAAATCCAATTCTCCAAGTGTCATGATGTTCCATGAAGATGTATATCACGGTTCTGCCACCTCAATGGGGTCTCAATGCAACAGACGATGTGTCAATCAGACGCTCGGTCTGTGAGTTATTAGCCTTTTTGTCCTGGGGGCCTGGTTGGTTTCGTGTACGAACCAACCTGACCATATCTCAACTATTCCCTGAACTCCCATGGGGTATTTTTGAAGGGACTGTTTCTCAAATAGATTACCAACACCGCTGACGGTTCGTCAAACGGACGTCCGGTGACAAAGATATAGCCAAAGTAAGTGATGGGTCATTAGTGGGCCCGGGTCCAGTCCGACCCAGTCGGACCGACTCGGCCCCAAACCAGTCAGACTTGCTGGGTCTGACTCAGCCCGTTGGGTAGGTCAGCCTACTTAATTTGGCACAGACTACTGGGTCTAACTCAGTGGACTGTTTGGATAGTTTGGGCCGAAGTCGCCACGTGGGCGACTCAGCCCGAAGGCGAGTGGAAGGTTCATCCAGCACCGCGAGGGATGCATCTCGGGAGGATTATCCCAAGAGGCCAACAGCGGGCCATGCAGGGCGCGGTCAGGCCGTAGGTGTGCCGGGAAGGGTACCCGGGGGCGCCGGGAAGGCGGCCGGGGAGCCAGGCTGGCACCGGGAGGGCCGCCTGGGCACCGGGCAGGCAACTTGGGCGTCGAGGGGGTGCCAGATAGGCGCGAGGCATGTTGGAAGTGCGCGGGTCATGCGGGCAGGGTGCCGGCGGCTGGTCGGGTCGCGGTTTCTTCCTGGGCGCACGCTGGGCAGCACGGGGGTAGGTCGGTTGGGTGCCGCTAGGCCGGCATTGCGGTTCGTGGAGGCCGCGGGTAGCACAACTTCTATTCGTCATCTTCTTCGCTGTCACCACGTTGCTATGCCGTTGCTACTTCACCATCGATCCAAGGTTCCAAAACCATAAAGGTTTCGGAGGGGTCAGGTCGTGTTCATTTTTCCCAAACCCTCCATGTTAAAACGATAGCAAGCAGTTCATGAAGATGATTTAAGGAGAGAATATTAAGCATTAAACAACTTAAAACACACCCCTACGATTTTAATCGTCGGGCATTCGTTCATCGCGGTGGAAGATGATGTTGTTGTCGTTCACCATACTCTTCCACTTCTGAGCTCGTGCGTCGGTCTATTGAAGGAGAATAGGATGGAAGAATGGTCGACGAAGAGACCCCACATCGGTAGGGGTTCTGAGAACGAAGTCAAGAAATAATTCTTCGTCGATGTCTTTGTGTTCTGCTTTGGAAGATTCTATTCTCCCAAGATCTCCACTAAAGAGAGAACAAACATGCCAAAATAATAGATTATAATCTATTATGTCAGATGGTGTGCATTAATTATGTGGTCCCCACTTAATTAAGTTCACGTTGGCACAAATTCAAAAACCAAATAAAAGAGAAGTGGCTCCACCAAAATAATTTCATGAGTGGTTGGCATAATAAAAATTGGGGAGTTTCGAGGGTGTTAGAGGCCCAGGTGGTCACACCTAATTAAACCTGTAGAGGGTCAAGGGGGTTCCCTTCCATTAATTGGGGGTTTTGAGGAGGATTTGTTCTCCTTCATTAAGGGAGGAGTTAGAGACCAAGAGGCTCTCCCTAATTAATGAGGGAGTGTTTCGAGGTTTCATCATATTCCATTAAATGGGTGGTTAAGCCCCGTGTGGACCCCTTGTCATATCCTCTCGCATGAGGTTATGGTGCTCAGGTGGTCCCCACCCCAATTATCCTCGCATGGGAGGTTGGGGTGTGGTTTTCCCAGCACCAAATCCCATGTGGAGATTTAAACCACCCTCATCCACATGGAGTGGGTTCAACAAAAATAAAATATGTTGTCACTTATTTTTTTATTAATCCATGATTAACTCAAAAACCAACTCTCATACCAGATCATCTACCATCGAGGTGAAAGTCTTCTTAAGCGAAAATTGGCACTACGAGTTCAATGGTGCCCTCAGATTTTAATTCCATGCACTCATTCAAAAGATATAAAAACCTACATGTACGTTTACTGAAAATACCCAAACAAAACATCAGAAATTGATTCTGGGAACACTGAGCCTCTGAATCAGGCGCCATCAGAAACTGCAGACTCCTAAAATTCAATGAATTTAAGAGAAAAATTTTCTTGAAATTTATGGTTCTTTATAATGGAATTTTGGGAGATCATAAATCAAGAATGTTTAATGAGGTATCTATATATATTGTATTTATAGATAATAAAACGTTGGGTTCTTGGATTATTAGATTATCATTCAGATGTAATATGAAATAATTGTGTAGTATATGTATGTTTTGCCTGGGTTATATCACATTGAATGTTATAGAATTATTAAAGTATTTGTTTTTAGAACCGATTACATAAGTAGATATATGATATTTATTAGTTTTTATCAATGATGTTATTAGTTATTATTTTCAATTCGGAATAGAAAATGTTACTGAAAATTTAAGGGATAAGTATAAGTGTATGAAAATAACCTAATGTTCTTCTAAATTAGATAGTGTGTAGTTTATATGAAAGGATATCACAATATATATTCATACATGTTTCTGGTGGATCATATCAAGATTATAAAACAATTAATAACCCTAATGAAAGTTGGTTGTTTATTGAATTGATCATCCCTTGATGAACAACATGTATTCATAACTATGTATCTTTTTTGATACTCCATAGGGATATGATTTGAATGATTCAAATTATATTTAGGAAATATTATGAATGATTTATATACATATTCATGTTAATGAATAATTATATGATGGAATATATGTCTAAAAACTAAAATTAATGTATTTGTTGGTTTAATATTTTTATAAATATAATAGGAAATTGAAAATTTACAACATATATTGAATGAAGAGAAGAAAAAAATGAACCGATCATTTCATAGTTAATGAAAATGTACAACATTATATGATATATATTTAATATGATGGGATATTGTAGGTATAATTTTGGGGAAGTATTAATATTTTTTCTTTTTGTACTAATAAAATAATATTTAAAATATATATAATATTGTAAAACATGGAATAACCTTTTACAATTATTGTTTTTATATATTGAGTCAAACATTTTATTTGGGATAAAAAATATCATCATTTGGATAAATGGTATAATGCAACACACAATAATTATTTCTTCTCAAGAGAATTCGATTTAAATAGTAACTATAAATTATAGTTTAAGTAATCCTAAATTTTTTAATAACATTCATCATATTGGAATAATACACTATAATATATCCAAATCTTATTCAATTATTTAATTTTATGATGGATTGTCTATGTTAATTAACCATAATTTAAAAAGTAAAATTTTACAATCAAACATGTTCGAGAATGTTCAATTTTGGGCTTTATAATGTTTTTACAATGGAGAAAATATGGAAAAGGCCTTATAGATCATTATTCAGTCACCATAGAGGATGAATTCTGAACTACATTGGTCTATCTCATATTGGAGGAATATTTCCATTATCATTAATTCAAATTCTTTTTAAGAAAACATAATTCAATCATATCAAACATTTTCATAAAAATCACGTTCAAAACAAGTACAAAATTTATTTTATACAATGTGGTTATAACATTGATTCTAATACCTATTCATATAATTGTTTTATAGCATTAGTAAATATTTATTCAACAAAAAAAAATATTTTTCATTTATCATCCATAATAAATTTTTAATAAAATGACTGAATGATATATTTTAAAATCGGTTAGAAAATTAACTAAAAGAAAAAACTATCTTATAACATTGATTTTTAAAAACTAAAGTAATAATAGAAATAAAACGCATTATAAAATATTTTCCTCATTCAATTACACATAGTCAAACCCTCGTTATCTTTTCTCGAACACTAGATAGTGATATTTGATCTCATTATTTCACTTTATCCCAATCCTCATTAATTTTAATTATTTCTTCATCATTTTTATTGTTTTAATATTAATCAACATCACCTTCTCTTTATGTATTATCATCTTCTATGGTGAATAATAAATATCACATTATAGTTTGCATTCATTTTTATGATATTCCAGGAATCTGAGGTATGTTTAATTTGAAGAATACAGTTCGGGATAATTTTTTTTTGAATGATATCTACCACCACGTCTATTTTATTTCACATAATGATTCTTATTTCTAGTTTTGATTATTCATGTTTCTAAGGCATTTTTATGTTAGTTAATTCATATACATAGATTTCAATTTTGGTAAATAATTATTGGATGGATTAATTAGTGTATATGGATAGTTTTTTACCTATATTGGGAATTGTTGTATTAAAGGAAAAGTGAATTATGGAATAAGAATATGGAGTATTGATAACATATATTTAGATTATATTACTGATTTCTTGATTATGTTTTGATCAATCAAACATTCAAACATATACATAATATTGTCACTATTTTGATATTTATTCAATGATCATATTGATAATATGGAAATAATTATCTTATGTAACATTATTTATTATAAAACATTATACTAAGTAGAGATTAACTCATGTTGAACATTACAATGATTTTATTATGCTATTTATGTCTATTTAAATTTTTATGAATAACAATAATTTTTTTAATTGAATCATTTGAATTATTTTTTCTACTGTAATATATGGTATATTTGTAAATATTATAACTATTTTAATAATATCAAAATAAAATGACTGGATTTTCATCTAAATTTTATTTTTAATAAATCTATGTTTAGTGAGCCTAATGAGTATGTTTTAATAATAACCAATGAATTATATATTTTTTGTATGTGTACGCATCTATCTATATTACATATAATGAAATCATAATTTTGTATCACACTCAAATATTTAGCCATTTATTAATTTATATTTATTTATTTACATTGGAAAGAATAAATATATAATTTTGAAATTACATAAAAAAAATGGAAAAATAATGTCTTCTTTGTGATTATCCTTTTAGAATAAATTTTAATATTTCTATATCATTCAATTTTTAATTTTTTTTAAATAGAAAAAAACTATTGTTTTCCAATTTGGTTATTTCTTTGTGAAATATATTTTCATTAAATTACTTTTGAAATATTTCATGTTTTTCCCTCTTTTTAATAGTTAAGTTGAATAAAAATTTAAAAATATAATAAGTGATTATAAATTAATGATATTTTTATACATATTAATGATATAAATATAGATTATTGTGCAGTAAAAAATCGAGTAATATGAATAAGGTATTGATATATTTTATAATTTTATAAAATAAATATTCCAAATAATGACATGTTTTTATTTTTATGCAAGAAATTATTAATTATGTAATATTTGAATAACCAAGAAATCAATGATCATTTATTTTTTCATGGATTTAATTTTAATTAATGTCATTTGATTTTGAAAATTGATGTTCGGTGTTATTAATTAGTTATGAATGTTTATGATTTTAAATAATATAATTCTGATCAAAGTTTTAAAAAGATTAGTAATATTGATGTAGTGGAAATTTGGAAGGCACCAGTATTTGAGCGTCTATATAGTGATTTTGAAAAATTAATGTATTTGTGTTGTATAAAATGTTTGTTTTTATCAATTAAGATTTTATTTATTATTACTATAGAGAAAAATAGTTTGATTGAAATTAGTTATATGGGGTTTCTATTGCTATTAATAGAAATACCATCTAATGATATTGATCATATATATTAAAATTAAAATAAAATATCTATATTTATGTTTTATGGTATTGGGGGATAAGAATATTAATGTTTACCTATATAAATTTTTGATATATATATAATAATATGAATATGAAACAAATTATCCCAAGTTTTGGAGATCAAGGTATAGGTTGAAAAAAAAATCATCTACTAATTTAATAGTCACAAAGACTCTTTCTAAAGAAAATTTGTAATTACGGATATTTCCCCATTGAAAATGATAATTTCATAATTAAAATGATTCAAAAATGAGTAATATTGCATGTATAATAGATGAAATATGATGGAAAATTATGTCATACAATTGATATTTCATACTGAAAGAAAATATGTCTATGGATTCTGACATTCAGAAATGAAGATATAAATATTATACATGGACTATATGAAGATGTAATTATTCCATTTCAAAACCTTGGTAAAATACATAGTTCATAAACTATTTTATTGGTAACTTAAATCTTATATATTTAATTATAATGAAGTTAAAATATATAATGTTGAGTGTAATGATTTATGGAAAAAAATTCTTCAAAAAGAAATATTTTTTAACTATAAATGGAGGATATTAATATTTTATGTGGGAATGTATCTATTTGAATGATTCCTATAAAATATAGTATTTTTAAATTAATTATTTTACTATGTTCATTATAATGGAATTAATAGTAATGAAAAATGAAATTTGGTTATAGTTTGATGTGGAATAATTCATTTCCATTTTTGTATAACATACTTAATATTTTAAAGAAAATATTGAAATAATTTGGGCTCCCATATTGAATAAATCATGATTACAAATATAACATTTTGGTCTTGAATGTGGAGAACATTGTGTGTGTGTTTCATAGACACATTTTTAGATATTACAAGGAAAAGTAAGGATTCATTAAATTAAGGATTTAATATATTCACTAATAATCAAAGTGATTATCTCAATTGGGGGGATTAATTAATAACCAAAAGAAATTTTTATTAAAATGGATTTCAATAAAATTCCATAGTTTAACAAATTGACCATTTTTACCAAAATTATTTTTTGATATAAGTTTTAATATTTTAGAAAATTTATCAAAATATTGATTACGTCTTATGTAAAATAATTTAAAAAATTATTTTATCCTTTGACATAAATTTACATAATAATAATCATATATAAATAGTAATTAAGATAAATTTATAATGTATTGTTTCTTTTTATAGTTAAACACAGATTTTATTTTAAAAAAATTAAATAAAGTAAAAAAATTACATGGAATAATTTTACAAAAAAGGGTTACATCTAAAATTGATAATTAATCTAATCAAACTTAAAATCACATATTTCTAAGCAGTTTATATATAATAAACTTTTCATACATAATCTATATTGGATTTAAAACATTATATCACCTGCCCATGACACACATGAACCTCTTCAACCATAATTATGGATATATAGATAATATAGGTCACAATCAGACCACGAACGCAACACATGAGAAACAATTATAAAATGAATTAATAGGATATCTCTATATATTACAGTTTAATTCATGAGATTGAATGTGCTTTAAAAAATATTATATTAACACAATTCTCATAATATTAATGATAATAAATAGATGGAGGAAATAAATTATTTAAATGAATAGTCTTGTTTGGTCTGTTAGGCTCTACATCTCATAAATCCTTGAAATTTATTTGAACTATTCTTGAAACATGTTTCCAACATTGTAGAAAAAAGAGTGTCATAAACTCTTTTTTTGGACTGCTGGAAGGAACTAGATCTATGTTGTCCTTCAGTTTCCTTAATCAAGAGTAGTATGATGCAAAATGTAAGCTCTTCCAATTCTTTCAATGAGGTTTATCACACTTCACGTGTGTAGATCTATCTTTTTGTTTAGTAACATGATTTATAATATACAAGAGAGTTTGTTTCATAGGATTAATAGAAACATCAACATAGAGAATCCACCTGATCTTCTACTCTACATACTACATGTTATGACACTTATTTTAATTCATCATTGTTATGATTTTAAGAACAATCCCAATAAACATTCATAGCATTAAACTCGACAAACTATTAATTAAATAAAATTATTCAGAATACACATATACAATGATATTGAGTCATTTAAATAGTGACACATATAGAGGTGTCTTGATCTGGTGTTGTGACACTATAGGTGATTCTTTTACACGGTGGCATTGGTGGTGTCTAAATTTAGCGGTGAGACATTTGAACAGTGTCACTTCAGGAAGTTACTCTTTTCTATAGTGAAACATTCTAACAGTGAGTCGGGATGGTGGTATGTCTAGCTGGTGGTGACACATATATTTTCAAATTCCAAACTTAGTGGGTAGTGATTTTAGATTGTGATTCCATCCATACATTGAAAAAAACAATTTAACAGTGGATCATTATAATGGTGAGTCATTTAATAACATATCCAATTCTAGATCCCAGTTGGGAGACCTTATTGATGGTTAATCATCCATTATAGTGATACTTATTTTGTAGTGTGTTAAAGTGATGGTGTGAGATTGTTGGTGGTAATACATTCTTGGTGGTGAGAAATTTCTATTCATGACCGAAATTATTTTCATACAATCTCATATTATAAAATTCCAACAGAAAACATGAAAATCTTTTACTATCACATTAATCATGATTTTATGACAACTAAAACAAGGAGGAAAATAGTCTCCCCTTTTTTATGATAAAAAATAATGGAATTTTAGATTCCTGGACTCAAAGATAAATAATTATAGTTTAGATATATTGTACAGAAGAAAAATAAATGAATATAGAAATAAATAAAAACTAATAGTATTAGAGGAAATGTGTTTACATAAATCAATAAGATATAAAAAGAAAACATATAAATAAATATATCAAATGGTGTCAAAGGAATGTAAAACCCTAAGGTCAGCAGTGAAATATCATTGAAATAAATTCAATATAGTTATCTAACTTTTGGAATTATGAAAAAGATGGATATTAAAATAACAATAGTAATAAAAAATGAAAGAACTAACATAAGAGTCCTCAGATAATTTCCAATAAAAAAACATTGAGGGTATGATTAAGATGTTCCAAAAAAAGGTACAAAACAATCTCCTTAGAATCATAATGTATAAGGAGCAATACTTCTCAACTTGGATTGAAGGAATCATTTGATCTTTTCCCATGTACATGTATGTGGCAGACAAAATGGTAATAAAAGGTTTAGTAGTAATAGAGGCATTAACATTTATTATAGATGTTGGTGGGAGAGGAAGCATGATAGGAACACCAGTTAGATAATTATTCTCCCTAATGATTATAGGTAACATATTTCAAAAATCATATCTCGGAGATAAAGAAAAAGGTAAAAACATGGCTGGAAGAGGAGCATTTAGATCTTTGGTCACTCCATGTTCTAAGTACACTAGATTTGTAGGTGGACGACTTATATGGTTAGTAATTGTGGTTTCTTCATGAGCTAAAACATCAGTACAATTCTCATGAATAAATTATTTCATACGGTGTATTGAATTTTATTATAATATTTCCACTCATCATTTCACTGAAGATGCATTTCTTCTCTTATATATAAAACCTCAACAAAAGAACCAAGACCTTAAACTAATTGACATGTTCTTTAATATCTCTAGTCACATCAGGAATCTTAAAATTCTCATTCAAAAACATGAAATTAGTATCCGTGTAATTATTAGTGTATATCCTTGAGAGATAAGTCTCTATTTCCTTTGTTATAGTCTCTCAATTGGAATTCGTGTCCTTTGTGTCACACCTTGACCCATGTGTTTAATTTATTTAATTATTTTCTAATAGAAATAATTTTTTGTTGGGTTTAGTTAGAGTCTCAGACTAAAATTTTCATTTATTTATATTAAGAGTGCTTTGGGGTGTTGACGTCGTTGGGCGCACGAGTAGAGCACGATTTTGGAAGTCGTGGGACATCATCCTGACAACTGAGTGACGAATCATTCTTGTAAAATGAAATTAAATAAATATTTTAATTAGAAAAAACATTATTTTCTGTCATTTAAAAATTTTATTGTTGTTAATATTTGATTATCATTTAAAAAAATAAATACCTTTATTATTTTTAATTTATAATTATGATGATGATGATTTTTTTGAGTAATTGTTATAATTATTATTGAGTTATTACAATTTTAACTGGTTGTTTCTTTTTGGAAGGTTTTATTTTTTAGGGTTTCTTAAACACTTTGTCTCTCCATTTTAGCCCCCCTTTCTTTTGTGTGGAAAAACCCTTGCACCCACCACCTCCCTCATGTTTCCCCTTTCAGTGTTCTTGGGCACACCCACCCCATCGCCTTCCCTCTCAGTGAAAAGAAGCCCCGGTCGACAAACATTCAATGCACCCCAACACCCCTTCGTCCCCCAAGGCCTCCCTCTATCTCATCAAACCTCAATTCCTTTCCCCGACTGGCTTGCTCTACCCTGATGTTCACGGCTTCCCCTACTCAGTGCACAACATCGCCCCCTTCCATTTGCTTTAGTGTCACTGACCATCTCTTCATGTCCGGCCTCCTGGAAACCCAATATCCTAGTCCCTCATTACCTATTCCAGAGCCACTCCACATATCCCGACCTTCATCCAAGCACAATAGCCTAGTGTGAAATTTACCTCAACCCTTCCTACCTCTACAACCCCATTTGGCTCCCTCTTCCCCATTGGAGAACCCACCGGCGACACCCGCCACTCACTCCTCCTCTTTAAGTAGCCTACGGACACCCATCTCACTTTGTGTAGAATATCCAATGGCACATCACCCCCGATCGACTCCCCTTGTGTGCTACTCCCCTACCCGGAGTACATTGTTTCGGCGGCCACCCTTCCTGCCCGACTCATCTCTAGTGTGTTTCCCATACTAGCGATGTCCTCTTCTATTGTTCCGCTCCTTATTTCGTGAATACATCTCCCGCTGAACCTATTCTGAGTGATTTTGAGGTTGTGTTGTCGTCGCACATTGATCTCGAGGTATTTTTCCCCTTGCACATACGTTATGGGTTTTAGACTCATATTTTCATGATATTTTCACCTTCTATGCGTTATGTATTTTATTTTTTGATCCCTCAAATAATTATATGGTGTGTAAAATTATATTATATACCATATTTTGTGTGTAATTTCTTTGTCTAGTTAAAAGTGTACATATTTCTTGTCTAATAAATTATTCATTGAATATTCACACATGAATCGTGATATTTTAAACATAGTTCAACAACTGGAATAAAGTTGAGGCATGCAGTTGATGTTTATACTTTATTCTGTATTAAACAAAAAATATTTTGATTAATATTTAATGCTTCGTGCTTTCCTTATATAAATCTATATAATTTCTGGTTGGATTGTATAGGATATGTGTGATGTAAAAAATTGTATATTTGGATTTATTAATGTGGTGGCATCATATTAAATGATTGTTTGGTGATTTATTACATGGTTTCCAAATTCTTTTGAGATTATATGGAAATATATTTCATTTATGAAGGTTTTTAGGGTGTTTTCACCCCTTTATGAAAAGTACATGTGTGTGTTAGTAAACGTGGGTTTTATGAAAAAAAATAAAAGGATTTTAAATTGAAAGTAATAGTTGTGTCTTTTAAATCTGTTGACATGAAATGTTGAATTGTGGCATATTTTGCATGTTTTTGTAAATTTTTTTGTTTTAATGTGTGAAAGGAATGTTTTGAAAAATGTTTATAAATGTTTTTAGTGGAAATAGCGTTCTTTAATCCACTTGAACAAGTGTTTTTATTTTAATATAGGGCTTTATTTGTGAATGTTTAAGTGTCTGCCTGACCATTTCATGATATTTGTGAAAAATATTTACTATTAAAACCCTCATTTTGTGTTTATAATGCCTTGATTGTATGAAATGGGTGGGAGGTCCTTGTTTGGGATTCTCATAATCCATTGGTAGGGTTCTTCAGTTGGAACTCTTTATAACTGATCTATTTTAATGAATGATAATGGTCCTAGGGGAGACATTGGGTGAGACCTATTGGGAATTATTAATATGATATATACTATGATTGGGTGCTCATATGAAATGGGTTTGCTCACCCCCATTCTAAATAATCGAGACATGGGAATATGGCCTATGGAGAGAATATTCTGAAAATTATTATCGCACTAGTAGGTTATGGTATTGACCAGTGGCCCATAGTAGGTGAATGTATTGGGATTATTGTAATGGGATTTTCCCTCGGCCTACCTGAGAAAGGATGGTCGATAATTTGAGCATTTTTTTTCATCACATGTGACATGTAAACTTGGATAATGTCTCATGTATTGGTGTCTTCGAGATTATTCTTGATCTTCTAGGTTCACCAATGATTTTCGGATTTTGTTGCATGCGGTAGTGATTATGATGCATGTGTGTATACATAAATTTTCCTTTCTATGTGATTACTATTGTGCATTATTGTGTATTGTTTTTCTTGGAAAGTAGTAAACTGGTTTTGATTGGGTTCTAGAAATGTTTTTCAAATGAAATTGTTTTATCCTCTTTGTATAAATATTAATATTTAGACACCATTATCCCTTTGATAATGTCATTATCACTAATGAAAAGAATCTATATTTGAAAATGGAAAAGGGAAAGGGTTTGTACTTTTTTTTAGGAAAAATATTCAGAAAACTTACTTTTATAGATTGTATTTGAAATATTAATTGATGTTTATTTTATTTTACTGGTAGTGGATTGGGAATAGATATCGGGCTAGCCTACTGAGTTTTAATATTCACATATACAGTTCTTTTCTGTTATTTGTTCTTTTTCAGGTTCTTTCTTGGGTGTGCTCACCATGGAAAACTCTTGATCATTGTTTGAGAGGGTGACCCATGGGGTAACACTAAGTTTGTTAGGATGTTTATTTTGGTTATTTTATCTTCTTCAGTTGTTGTATAGTTGTTTTTTTGGTTTATTTATTATATGATCCTCTTTATTATTTCATCTACTTTTATTTATTTATATTGGGAGAAAACATTCCCATTGTCTCTGTTGATTTTCTTGCACTTGTCGTCAGCCCAGGAGGATCGGGAACTCCTCTCAGGCCTTTCCGCGGATGGGCACAGGTGACCGGTTTAGGGTCAACACGGTTTGATTTGTGAAAAAATGGTATCAGATGAGTTCAACTCATAGCAGACCTTGCTTTTTAGAGTTCCCTTTGTTATTTGTGATTTCAAGGTATATTGAGTAGGATTGTCTGGAATTGAGGGGTAGGTGTGGGAATATCTTCTCAAACTCTTTCTCATTCTGATCCTTAGGTTTTCATGGGATGTCTAGTTTAATAAGTTTTCTTTTGGGTTTTATGATGTGTTTTTTGATTGAAATAAGACAATAGGAGTTGGAATAATAGTCATCATGAGCCGCACGGCCTGGGAAGCCTTGTGAAGCTAGGGTCATGGTCCTAAAAGTCTCAAATTATTTGTGACATGTTTTGCACATGGTCTCCTACCTTATGGTCAAGTCACCCATGAATAATAGTTCCCTTTTTGAGTTGTTTTGGGTTTTCTTTGACTGTTGAAAGTTGTTTGAATCATAAAAATTGGTTTTGAAAAATGGTTGATTGAAATGGAAAGTTTAATTTTTCTATTGTTTTAAAGGAAATGGGATGAATGATCTATCTTTGAAAAATGTAGTGGTTGTTTTTTTTCATGGTGTTCCTAGGGGTGGTCACATGCAAAGTGGTATGTTGAAATATGAATGGATATCTGGTGTGTTGGATGGATACTCAGGGTGGCACAGAAACAAGCATGTGGGTGAGACTCTAAAGAATACCATTAGCGAGGGTTTACCCACCAAGCTAGCTTTAAATTAAATATGTTTTCAAAAAAGGGATATTGTGATGTTATATTGGCTTGTTTTCTTGTTTTTAGAGTATGTCATATATACGAGGTTTGATTTTGAGGATTTTTATTATTGAGTAGGTCTGAATTGGGTTCATGACATTTCATGTCCAGTGGTTTCCCCCTTGAAGCTTTGATGGGTGATTGTAGTGCTTTTGATGAACCTAAGGACTTTATTCTAGAGTTTTGGAAGCTAGATCCACCACTCTTTTATGGTCAAGCAGACCCTTTCGTAGTCATGGACTAAATCCAAAAGAGTGAAAGGGGAATTAACCACATTGAGTTTCTTGATTTGTTTATGGATAATTTTGCAACCCTCATGCTTGAAGGTTCACCATGGATTTGGTGGCAGTCAGTGTCTTGGATGAAGCCTAGTCAAGAGCTTACTTGGGAGTTTTTCAAGGCCTTGTTCACTCGTCAGTTTTTCTATGACGAAGAAAGGGAGTGAAAGAGGATGGAGATGTTTTATTTATAGAAGGGTGACAAATCTATGTAGGAATATTTTCAGTGCTTTGTGGATCTAGTCCTTTTTGATTCAGGGTATGTTACGGATGACTATATTAAGGATCAATGCTTTAAGGCCAGTATCTACCCCAATCTATAGGAAAAGGTGTCAGAGTCTAAACTATATTATTTTGCCGATGTGGTGAGATAATCTTTTCATTTGGAATCCATGTTTATAGGAGTTAATGAGGAAGTCCTCCCTCTTTCAATTCCTAAGAGTAGTGGTGAGGATTCTGGCAAGGAGATGAGGAAGAAATTGAAGAGGATAGAGCAATTTTTGGAATCAAAAGGCCTCATGATCTTTCATCAACCTATTCGGGGAAATAGGTCATCTTGTGTTATCAGTGTGGCATGCTGGGTCACCAAAATCTGTCATGTACAAATGATCTGAATCCCTTCCAGGTGTGTGGATGGCTGGGCCCCTTGCAGTGATTATGTTGGGGCATTGTTAGAAAGATTTGCAGGGTATGTTCTCATAAGTGATGTTCTATATGGTTTTTGTTTCTAGTTTTTGGTGTACGTTTCTTTCCAGTGTAAGGGGTTTTTTCATGGAAGTTTTACTGATGGTGTTTTGGGTTTGGAAATTTATTGGAATGTCATGAGTCTTTTTATGAACCATGGTTTTAAATTCCAATGTGGTATTATTTTTGAAATCTTTTCGTTTATTTTTACAAATCAAAAGATCTATGTTTTTTTATTAGAATTATCATAACCTGACTATGAGGTAGGAGATGCTACATCCATTAGAGCTCCATCCAAAAGGCCTCAGTGTGAAGTCAGTGCGTAGTTGGAAACCCTATGGGATTTAAAAAAGCTTAGTTAAGGTTGTTCCTCTATCATTGAGGTGAGGCATTTTTCATGTTTTTGTTTCGGTTTCTCCATTTTTGTAAATTTTTTATTGCTGAAAAGAGTGAAATGGAATGATCCCACGGGCAATCTTGGTAATTGTGCCTTTTTCGGATGTGAGCTTCCGATCAGTGGCCTTGTGTGGATTACCGATGTGAAACAGTTGAAGATTTGGTTTGTGTCATTCCAGATGTTATGAGTCATTAGTATTTTTCTGTCATAGATTCATTGTTATAATCTTTGTGACCTCCCTCTCCTCTCATGGGGTGAGGGTTTGTGGTTTGTGTGGATTTTTTGGTTCATATCTTATCCCTTTCGGACAAAAATGAGTGGTTTGAATGTTCTTCATGTTCTTCATTTTGCTTGAGTAAGGACCGGTGCATGTATATGTTGGATTTCCGGTTGTCCATGTATAGTTTGGTTATTTTTAGTGGGGAGACCCACCATCTTTTTTGGTTTTCAATTAAGTCGTTATCAGGTGCTAGTTAAATTATTATGGTGGATGGTCTGTTCAGTCCTACCCTCTATTGGTGATAGGTTTCAGGCAATGAGATTTAGTCTCATTTGTGGTTGATTTAATATCCTCAGACTGAGAGGTTTTATCATGCAGATATGGAATCCTTATTTGTTAATCAATAGACTAGATAATGTTGTGGCTTTCTGGGTTCGAAAAGCGTTATGGTGGGTAGAATAGTCACACCATGACCCATGTGTTTAATTTATTTAATTATTTTATACCTTCAATAATTTTTTGATGGGTTTGGGTAGATTCTCGAATGAAATTTTTCTTTGAGTTATATAAAAAATATCGGTTTTTGGTGTCGACGTCATCGGCCACATAGGCAGAGCGTGATTTTTGAAGCCGTTCGGCTTCATCATGGCAACTGCGCTACTGCCCATTCTCGGAAAATGAAAGTAAATATATAATTCAAATAAAAAATCATTAATTGTTGTCATTTATAAATTTTACTCTATTTATGATTTTATTTTCCTTAAAATAACTGAATAAAATTATTATTTTTATTTTATAATTATGATGATGATTATTATTATTACTATTTTTAGTATTATTATTATTATTATTATGGATTTAGTGAAATTGTAATTGGTTTTTTACGATGGTTTTCTTATGGTTTTCCAAACCATTTCCCTCTCAATATTAGTGACCACCCCATACTCTGTGTGGGACAAGACCCCTGCACCCGCTTCCTCCCTCCTGTTTCCCCTTTCAGCCCACCGAGATGTTCCCACCCCATTGTCTTCCCTCTCAATGAACAACAGCTCCAATTGCCAACCTTGCAATGCACCCAGCACCCCGTCGACCACCCTTGGCCTTCCTCTTTCTCAGCCTGACCCAACGCATCTCCCCAACTGACTTCTTCTGCCCTTCCGGTCACGACTTCCCCTCCTCGGTGCACAGTAGCACCCCCTTCCGTTCGCAGCAGTGTCGTGTACCATCTCTTCCCATCCAGCCACCTCGCAACCCAACATCCTGGCACCTCCTTCCCAATTCTGGCATTTCTACCCCAGTCCGGACCTTCCTCCCAGCACCGCATCTTAGTGTGACCTTTCCTTATAACCCTTGCTATCTCTGCAACACCTAGCCGGCTCCAGGCTGCTCAACAAAGAACCCACCGGTGACCCCGACCTCTCCCTCCTCCCCATGCAGCAGCCCCGACGATGCCCCACTACATGTGTGTTGCATATCCAGCAGCACAACACCCCCATTAGGCTCCCCTTGTGCGCTACTCCTCTACCCGGTGCACACAATTCCCGCAACCATCCTTCCTGTCAGACTCATTTCCTGTGTGTCACCACTACCGACACGATCCCCTTCCAATGCTCTGCTCCTTCTGGCATGAATACCCCTTCCTATGGACCCACGTGGGGAGTTTTTGAGCTTTCATTGTCACCGCACATTGAACTCGAGTTAGGTTACCCCTTGCACCCACCATTTTGGTTTTAAAATCATTATTTCCTGATATTTTCATCTCTTATGCATTCTAAATTTTATTTTTTGATCCCTCGAATAATTATATGGTGTTTAAAATTAAATTATATACCATGTTTGGTTTTGAATTGCTTTGTCTTGTTAAACGTGTACACATTGTTTGTCTAATAAATTGTTCATTGAAAATTATCACATGAATAGTGATATTGTAAACATGGTTCAACAACTCTAATAAAGTTAAGGCATGCAGTTGATGTTTATACTTTATTTTGTATTAAAAAGAAATTATTTTGATAAAAATGTAATGCCTTGTGATTTCTTTATATATATATATAAAATGGATTATTTTATTTTATGGGTTAGGTGTGATTTAAAAAATGTAATATTTATATTTATTAATGTGTCTGCATCACGAGAAAGGTTGTTTTTGGTATTTATCATATAGTCTCCAAAATTGTTTGAGAATTTTAAAGACATGTGTTTCAGTTTTCAAAGTGTTTTTATGTGGTTGTACCCCCTTATAAAAAGTTCTTGTGTTGGTTGGTAAACATGTGTTTTGTGAAAAAAAAAATGTTTTAAATGATTTCAAATTAAAATTAATAGGTGAGTCTTTTAAATTTATTAACATGAAATGTTGAATTGTGTAATATTTGGCATGTTTTTGTAAAATGGTTTTGTTTGAATGTGTGAAAGGAATGTTTTGAAAAATGTTTATAAATTTTTTGAGTGTAAACATCGGGCTTGACCCCACTATTGAAAATTTGTTTTCATATTGAGGTAAGGCTTTGTTTAGGAATTTTTAAGTGATCATTTGTCCATTTCATGAAATTCATGAAAAATATTTATTATAAAAACCCTCTTTGAGTGTTTTTCATTCCTCTCTTGCATGAAGAGGGTGGGAGGGCCTTTTGGGGGATTCTCATAATTCATTGGTTGGGTTCTTCAATTGGAACTCTTTTTAATTGTTCTATTTTAATGCTTGAGAATGGTCCTAGGGGAGACTCGGGGTAAGACCTGTTTTGTATTATTACTATTATATATACTGTGATTGGGTGCTCTGCTGACATCAGTTGGCTCACCCTCTTTCTAAATACATGAGACATGGGAAACTGGCATATCAATAGAATATTATGAGAATGATTTCTGTTCTGGTAGGTTATGGTACTGACTAGTGGACCATAGAAGGTGGGCGTATTGGGTTTATTGCTATAGTATTTTCCATTGTCCTACCTAAGGATGGATGTATTAGAGTTTGAGTGTTTTGATTTCATCATACGTGACATGTCAATGAGGAGGATGTCTCATGTATTTGTGTCTTCTGGATTATTCTTTATCTCCTAGGTTCACCCATGTCTTTTTAGATTTTGTTTCTTGCCATAGTGATAATGATTATTGTTTTTATACCTACATTTCTCTTGTTGTGTGATTCCTTTTGTGTATTTTTATGTATTGTTTTTATTGGAATGTGGTGATACGGTTTTGATTGGGTTTCTAGAAATAGTTTTCAAAAGAATGTGATTTATCCTCATTGTATAAATATTAAAATGTTGACACCACTTTCCCATTGAAAATTTCATAGACACAAATGAAATGAATATGGATTTGAAAATTGTTTAGATAAATGGTTGATTCTTTGTTTTTAAGTAAAATATTTAGAAGAACTTACTTTAATAAATTGTAGTTCAAACATTAAATGTTGATTATTTTATTTTAAATGTAGTGTTTTAGGAATAGACATCGGGCTAGCCTACTGAGTTTTAATAATCATGCCTATAGTTCTTCTCTATTTTTTAATTCATTTTTAGGTTTTATCTTGGGTTTCCTCACCTTCTGTTATTCTTGATCATTGAGTTGGAGGGGGACCCGCTGGGTCACACAGAGTTAGTTCAGACGTCTAGTTTGGTTAGTTTTAACTTCGTTAGTTATTATTTAGTTGTTTGTTTGGTTTATTTATTCTGTTTTTCTCTTTATTATTTCCTCTGATTTTATTTATTGGTGTTGGATGAAATCGTTCCCATCGTCTCTATCGATTCCCTAGTGCTTGTCGCCAGCCTGAGAGGATTGAGAACGCCTCTCAAGCCTTGCCGTAGATTTGCTTAGGTGACCGATTTAGGGTTGAACCGGGTTGGTTTGTGACCCTTTGAATAATCATTCATTAATTTTAGAACATTATCACCATTATACTATATTCTACATAAGGTTTCTTAAGGTGGTGTAGTAGCATCACTTGAAAAACTAGCTGATTCTCCAATAAGAACATCAATAATCCATGTGATAAAAAACATAGCATAAAAAATAGGAGGTGGAGGAGAATTATAATTAGAATACAATGAGGTAATACTCTAAACTCTCTCAAAAATGGATTTTATTTAAGCTATAACGGTAGACTACATTCCTTCCCTAACGGATCTCAAAGACTCCACCTCACTAGAAATTCTATTATTCTAAATTTCCACTTCGTTGATTTGGTGAATCATCTTTGGTTGAATCTGTTGGATCTCCAATTAAAACAAGTATATTTCATTCTATTCAATTTATATAGATATAAGTTGTTCTCAACTCTTCAATCACTTTTCAAAATATGAAATTATTTTTTTTATGAAAGAATATATGAAACCCTTGGTGACCATATCAATAAGAACATGCAAGACATAAGGATTAGACTCCATCAAAGTGTAAATACTTCTAACAAACCAATAATAGTTATCTAATTTATCATTCATCCTTTACAATATCTTTCTTCTTGAACGATGGTTTCAACATACATTGGAGATCATCCAAGAAATAATCCATGTTTCTTAAACATCGGGGAATAAATTTTTTAAATGCATCGCAATAAACTCAATCACTTATGGCACTGCATCTTTAGACCCAAATTCTGCATGAAAAAGAACAAGAGGGACCTCTCCAATATAATTATCAAAAAATCAATATTCACCCAAAAAAATCGATGCACAGTCACCTTCCATCTGTTCAGATGAATGATGTACAATAGTAGAAATAACTCATATATTATCAACTATAATAGAATCCAAAACCTTCTGAACTTTGTTAATTGACATAGTATAAAATCCATCAATATAAACATTCACTTGATCACTTCAATAAAATCTATATTTCTCACCCTCAAAAGATGCATCTCTGTATATTCTAGCAGAAACATCTTCTTAATCAATAAAAATGGGCCTCAATTTTTATTTGGAAAATGAACCACTAGAAGAAGTTATAAAATCATAGGGAATCTCAACATTCTCTCTTTTAATTTTCCCACTAGAAAAATCAGTTTCTGATCATTCATCATCATCCTTGTTATTTATATTTTCATCTTCACCTACACCATTAACGTCTAAATTTTCTTCATATGATTTGGAATTACAGCCAAATTTATTTTTGACTGATACATTAGGCTCTTCCTGATAACTTTTTACAAATTTATATTTTTTTGGGTAGAGTCTTCGGAACCCTACTATCTTTATATCTGATATTAGGATACCTACAATATTGATCATGCTCACTTACCTCATCAACATAAAATTCATTCTCTTCTTCCATTTTTGAGATAGGAACCTCATATTATTTATCACTATCAGATTATTATAAAACTTCATATATGTTTAGACTACGGTTAAAAATATACTTTGAGATGGAAGGGTGGTCTATATGATTAAACTCATTATAAATACATTCAATATCATCGGCCTATTTCATTTTACAAGGGTTCTAAATGATCTTGATCCTTGTACAAATTGTACTTATGATAACAAAGAAACCACAATCCACAAAATACTATTCATCATAAGAAATTGGTCCTTTGGATTGAATCATAATGGAAATCAATTTCAAGTGCATCAGATAATTTTATCTAGAGTTTGGCTTGGTCATTTCTAGCATATTAGGAAAGATATATTTAAAATTACTTATTTTCATTCCCTTTTTAATAATATAAAGAAAAAATATATATTGATACCTAATGGATGAAAAATTACCCTTCCTTAGATACAAAAGTGCTAGATAAATTTTAAGAGTAATATGTATTCACCATCTAACTCAGAGGAAATAATCCTTATAATTATTCGATCTATAGTAATATAAGTCTGGGATTTGTAATAGATGAAATCATGACCATCTTCTAGAATCATTCCATGGTAGGAATCAAACACACCATAGTGTGATTTTTTTTCATTTTTCCCTCTACCTTCAATAAAAGTCAATTAAATTACATTTAACTCCTCTTCTTACCCAGTATTATTCTTCTTTATCAAATCCAAACTCCACATATTGATATAAAAGATATACCAACTGAGGATAAAATGGTATCTAATTTGAATTGAATAATTCCCTCCATCCTTGGTTTTTTATAACTTGAATAATTAAAGACTTACTGAATAAAAACAATTTAGTTTCAACTTCTTTTTCTAGAATGTCTTTATGTTCATAAAGTTTTAGATTCAATAGTTCTATTGGTTCATTATAATTTAGTTCAAGAATATTCTTCTAAATAGAATATGAGTTATCTAGAAATTACATTTAAGAATACTACACTCTCACCATGGAGGCTTTCTCAATTAGATCTGTTGTCTATGGTGAATGATAATGGAAGGATGATAGGTTGGGATAAAATTTTCGATCATGGATTGAGAAAAAAAACATTAATAAATAATGTGTGTTGGAAATAAAAAAGTCCTGAATTTTTCAAAGGAGATTTTTTGGGGATCCTAAAAATAAAAAATAGGAATAGGGATACGTTTGAAATATAAAAAATTTTGAACTCAAACATAAAAAATAAATAACCCATACGTAATTTAAAACTGGTGGATTAAAACATACAATCCAAAAAGAAAATAATTTGACAAAGCTATGAAACATTATATTGGTGAGAGAAACCAACCATGTGAATTTACAGCAATGTGAAGTTCAAGTGGTGATAAGATCAAAATGGTGAGAATTTAATTAGTGATAATTTCACAATAGTGAGACATTGAAAGTAGTGAGACATTCACAATAGTGAGAAATATTCAATGGTTACTCCTATAAAATTTAACACTGCAAAAATTGATGATACTAAATTCATGTTTGATGTAATTAATTATCTTAGAATTCAATGGATTAGTTAATATAGTAGAATTATTATTTTCTTTACCAATGTATTAATGAGTGATATCACCCATTTGAAAATTATATCCAAAAAATTGATGTACTACATCAATATTTTTTATTCTAAAATGTGATTTATGATTCTTATAAATATTTAATGTACTTGTGTTATCACTATATGCACGAACATGTTGGAATTTATATACATAGTCTCGTAATGTGTGTTCTATCAAAAAATTTGTACACATAATATATATGTAGAAACATACTCGTGTTTAATAGTTCAAAGTGCAACAAACCTTTGTTTCTTAATACACCAAGAAACTAGACCCTTGCATAAAAAGTGATATGTTCTAGATTCTCATATTTTATATAACTTACACCCACTAAAATCATCATACATGTAACTATCTATGTAAAATGTTTGGACTCTTGGGTAAAATTGTCTTAAATTGGTTGTATATTTGTGGTGTTTAAAGATTATTTTTATAGAAACCAATTGTGACTCTTTTGGATTTTATTGAAAATGAGAACACATACACGCCCTGAATATAATATCAGGTCTGCTAATAGTTAAGTAGAGAAGACATCTAGTCACACCTCTATAATTGGTTTGATACCCTAGTTTCCTAGAATTCATCAGTATCCAATTTATATGTAGTGGTCCTAAGAGTATGAATAATTTTAGTTCTATCCACATTAATAAATTTAAAATATCCTTAGTATAATTACTTTGTTTTAAACTAATTCATTCAATATTTTAGAAAATATAAAAACCATGATAGAATTTTAGTTCAACAATTAAACTCATTTAAAATTAATTCGAAATAATTTTTTTAAACTCAATGCGTAATGAATTTTTTTAATATCTAGAAGGATATCATACACTTGAATTTATAAAACTAAAAACACTTTTAAAATTTGTTTTAATAAAGTGTATGATCATCTATAAATTTTTTAAAATAGTTTGAAAAAAAGAAAAGTGTTTAGCCTATCATAAAAAGCTCTCAGATATGATTACAGACCATATAGTGATTTTTTTACTTTGAATACATGATTTTAAAAATGAGTATTTTGATAAACCATGGGGTTGTTCAAAACAATTCTCAACTATATATCCATTTAAGAAAGAACTCATGAAATCCATTTGATAAAGTTTTAAATATAGATTAAATTTATAAGAATGTAGTATTCTAATGGATTCAGGTATAGATACATTACAAAGGTCTATTCATATTCTATTCCTTCTACATAACTATAAATTAATTCAACTATTCTATACTTGTTTCTTACAAATGTGTCTGATTCATCTAATGTGATTCTAAATACACATTCATTAACTATAGTCAAAGATTAATTAGGTCTATCAAGACGTTAATACAATTTATTTCGTTAAAATATATTTAGTTACTAATGAATAGGAATTACCTAGAATTCATTTTTGTTTACATCATTGATGTTATTTGTTTCTAGGTGAGAGTAGAATGCTTGATGTTCAACCTGATTTCTTCTATAATCTCTAGTACGTGTACCTATATCTAGTTCTTCATTTAGAACATCTAAAAGATGTTACTTAATCGTCCTATCATATTTATAAAAATTTTATTTGGTCGCTTTAGGTCTTTTAAATTTGTAGGATGTTCTAGAAATTCCTCAAAACTGGATTATTTTTATAATTACTTAGTACCTAAATCATTAAGTTCGGAATTTATATATAGAGAAGATAAATCATCCTTTAGGTTTTATAAAGAAGTACAAGTCTCATGTGGATCTATTTCATCAAATATTGTATGAATAGACTCTACAATAATCTTGGTCCTTCTATTAAAACCTCTATAAACATTACTAGAGGCTGAATAACCTAAGAAAATTCATTCATCACTCATGGAGAAAATTATTTCATGGTTATACCTAGTGTAAAGAATAAATAAATAACAATAAAAAATTCAAATTAACTAACCTTAAGATTCATATTCTTCCAAATATAATAAGGGGTTTTTTCTAGAATGGTCCAATTAAAAATCTATTGATTATATTATAGGTTTTATTCATAGCCTCTTCCCAAAAGTAGATAGTTAATTCACACTCATTTATCAGAGTCTAAGAAATTTATTGACTTCTTTTATTGATTCTTACTATAGCTACATTATGTGGAAGGGTCATAAGAGAATAATAGTTATGAATAAAGCTATTTTGGGAGAAAAAATATTCAAAGTATTGATTCTAAAACTCATGTGCATGGTCACTTATTAGGGTCTTAATCCTCTATCTGCTTAGTTTTTCTACATATGTAACATACATTGTGAAGTAAGAATAGTATCTAATTTGTTTATCTATAAATAACACCCATTTATACATAGAAATGTCATATACTAGGGCATAAACATAGTGCATACCATTTATAGTAAAAACTATAGATTGTCCATATAAATCTATATAAACCAACACAATTTGATGAGAATTTTACCTTATTTCTTAAATTTAAAAGAAATATTATGATGCTTCCATTTATGATAGGGGTTAGAGAATTTCGATTGGGAATTATATTTTTTCTCGATTATTAACAAAAACATTTCAATAATATTCATAATTGAGTTCATAACACAATTTCTTCACCTCTTATTCCAATAAATTGATTCTTTTTGAAAGAATCTCATGCATGAATCTTTTTGATAAAATAAATAATTGAGATAAATAAAAAAATCATTTTCATTCCGTAAATAAGTAAAAATTAAATAATCTCTATAATAAAAAGTATTCATGAATTATTATAAAAAATAACACTAAAACCATCATCTCATAATAGTGAGATTCTAAATAGGTTATACATTAAATGAAAAAATTAATACTTTTCAAATTTTAAAAAAATTGATGTTACCAAATTGGACAAGGCCAATGATTTTACCTTTTTCATTATCACAAAAGGTAACATGACCACAATAAACCTTAATGTAGTTCTCTAAAAATTAATAGCATCATGTAATATGCCATGAACATTCAATGTACATATACCATAGCCTTTTATAGGAGGTCTCTAAGTAGTTTTCCTATAGATCGATGTTTTTACATGAAATTATATTCATAAAGGGATTTTCATGGGTCCATAATTATTAGTAATCAATGCTTTAGGCACCCATATGTTTGTAATATGTTTCTTGTAAACCAATTTAGTGATTTTTTAAATAAAATATGTATTTGATCCTTTATAAAAACAAATACTAGTAGATCTACTAGAATTATATATATATGTATAAAGCAGGTCTTAACTATTTTTATTTTTCTAGGATGGTATCATATACCTATAACATACTTTTGATCAACTTTTTTATCCACATTCCAATTAAATATTTCTCTACCATTGGTATATCTATATTAATAAATCATTATTTTTTTATTGGGAAATGTTATTTTAGTAGTCTATTTTTAAAATTGATCTTATTCACTTTTTCAATACATAAATCACATTTTATATTGGCTGATAAAGATTTTTTTTATTTTAAGAACATTATATTTTACCTTAAGATCATTAAAAGTGTCATCCATCATTTTTCAATAATGAAAAATTACTTCTTGATACATATCATCATCATTATGTTCATTCTCATAATTTTTTAAATTAAACCTAGGTAAAAAATTAGAAACATCAAGTACCTCAGAAACATTTTTCCTAAAGAACAAGTTGCCTTGATATTTTTTTTGATTATGAATATAGTCAGAATCACTATAGTTGTCCCCAGATCCAATACCTTATTTATTCATGTATTTCATAAATTTTTGGTTTTTTTCATATTTTACATTTTTGAATTTTAATTTTGGAAAGTCCACCTCGAAATTTTCTATTCATCTACATTCATAAAGGGAAATTTCATTTGTTTTTATCCCTTTTCCAAAACCTTTTCCAGTTTCATCAGTATTACATATTCATTTATATTTGTTAATTCTAAAATATGTTTTAAATTATATAAAAGTTTTTAAATATTTTGGATAGATGGTCTATCTCTTCATCACTGTCTGGAGGTGACTAAATCTCACCTGAACATTAATTTTGGATAATTCCGTGTTGTTTTTCTCTCTATTTTGATGCAGTGGATTTTAATTCAACCAAATTTCATTTTATGTCATCATATTTTACTCAATTAACATTCAATTATTCATTATACAACATCAAAGTAAAAAATTAGTTCCTTAACTTGCAGTTTTTTGTCACATGACTCTCTAATTGAAATAGATATTGTTACCCACATTTTTGGAAGGAATCATAAAAAAATAATAATTTGATATTTATCAAATACGATATTTACTTGAGAACTCATAGTGTTAAAAATTTCATTAAACCATAGATACATGATAGAAATGAATTCATCCGGATTTAACATAAAAGTAATATACTTTATATTATATGTATTCAATATCATTTCCTTGAAATTTTTGATTCCATCATGAGAAAAAGCATGTGGGTACCAAATCATAAAAGAAGTTTTACAAGTAGAAAGTATATTGGATTCCTCATCTCCTAAATCACAATAAAAGACTTTCATAGATTTATCGTTATTAGTACAAGAAGTTTTTGTATCATTAGACCAATCTCTTATATGAGACATAGGTTATTCATATTTATCTCCTTTATGAGTCAATATTTCAAAACCCATACTTTCTATTTTCATTTTCATCATGATATTTCATTGGGCATAATTAATTCCATTAATAAAATGAGTTATTTTAGTAAGACAACATTTTGTTCTATTAATCTCTTAAAGAATAAATTTTTTAATTAGAATAAATTTAATATATTCAATGAAAAATTGTTAAAAAGGTTTTACATTTAATAACCAAATTTAATTAAAAAAAAAAATTTACCAAAATAGTATTTCTATATAAAATATAAAATTTGGAAACAAATCCTAAAATATTTATTATATCTCAAGTAAGAAAATTTAAAATATTATTCTATCAACTAAAATATATTTACTTAATCAAAATCATATATAAACACTAATTAAGATACAATATAAAAGTAGTGGGGTTTTTATAGTTTAAACCTAAATATATTTTACATAATATATATTAAGTAATGATTTGTAATGGAATTTAAATACAATTGGTTTTGTCTCATGTTGTGATGTAATCCTCTCAATATGGAAATCACCTACATCCGAGTAGTTTATATAAAATGTAATATTCACCCACCAACTGGATCAGGTTTCATGACAATTTATTAGTTATCCAGGTCACATATGGACCACTTCCACTATAATAAAATGACTACAGATAAATCAATCAACAGTAAAACCTCTTCCACAGCACATTGAAAATTAGCGAAAAATGTATTGAGAAGATATTTATGTATCTTCATGTTTAATATAGGATAAAATGTGTTCTTTATAAAATAGAGTTTGGACATATTTCATATAATGTAAATGAAAATAAGAAAACCTAGGAAATAAATATGCAGATGAATAGTGTTTCTTGGTCTATTAGGTTTTTCAACTCTTAATTCCATCAATGTGATTTTTATTGAGTATTGATTTGATATTATGATGTTGTAGTAAAAAATTGTTATAAATACTTTTTTCTTAACTATAGTAGAGAACTAAATCTTTTTTGTTCATCAACTTCCTCTATCGAAAATAGTAAGAAACAACATGTAGGATCAACTAATTCTTGTAATGATGTTCGGATCACTTTATCTATGGGGGTCAATATTTTCATTCAGTTTATTTCTTCATTATACATGAGGGATTCTGCTTAATATTTTCAATAGTATCTACAACAAAAAAAACATATTTCAGATCTTATACTCCTTGAACTACATGTTCTAACAATAATTATAATTCATCATTATTGATATATAAATAACAATAATATTAATAATAATAATAATTAAATTTTATAAACTATCAATTGATATTTAATTCAAAATTATCATAAACACTAGCAGTGAGGCTTTTAATATTTGAAACATCAAGCATAGTCTTAATCTGGTGGTGTGACACAGGCAGTGAGTCCTTTGAGTAGTGAAACTAGTGGTGTCTAAATTTGTAGTGAAACATTCTTATGGTGTCACTAACTGTGTAAAATCATTCGAATAGTGATGTGGGTAGTTAGGTTATCAGTGAATAATACTTTACCAAATTTCTATCTCATCGGGGAATCATTATTGTCAGTGAGTCTTTCTATACTATTCCAATAATTAAATTTTGATGTAGACTTTTGATGGGGGTGAGTAATCCCAATACACAGCCAAATGTATATCCCAATGGTTATTCTTTATTAACTGTGACTCATCCTTGCTGGCGAGACTTCCTTTAGGGTGTATCACGGTGAAAATAGGGATTTGTAGGCTATGAGACATGCTTGGTAGTGATATTATTCTAGAAATAATCTAATTTCTTTCTAATCTGTATCATATGATAAATTGATAAAAAAAATAAAACTCAATAATTATAATAAAATTAATGATTTTATGATAATTAAAATAAGGAGGACAACAATCTCAATTGGAATAAGAATTGACTTATAACTGACTCTTAAGGAAAGATGAACATTCCTACCTCAATCTTTCTTTACATTATCCATATGGGAGAAAAATATTTTGTTTATGTGTCTCTATGTAATATATTTAAAGCATGGTTTTCATATAAATTATAAAAAAAGTGATTCCATAAATAATATGAAGTTGATAGGAAAGAAATACCTTCATTTCTATGTCATGATACAACAACTTCTTCTAGATTGGTTATGTATAATATTTCATATCCATGATAGAATGATAGCCATGAAAGTGTCTTGTATTTTCAGTACAGTTTATTCAAATTTGAATAGATATGAATTAATTTAACAATTTTTGGAATGATTTTGTTTCTATACTATGTCCTCTAGAAATGTAATTTCCAGCATCATTCATTGATATCACTATGAATTTAATAATTCATTTGGGTTGATAATAAAATTGTTGTGGACATGTATACCTATATTGGATGTATAATTTTGAAAGGTATCTTAATATATTTAATGGTTGGGTTAATAAAATATATCGACATGAATCTTTCATCATTGAAAATTATATTTCTGAAGAGGTTTCATAGTTTTTTACAATCTGAATACCTATAGTGGGAAACTTTTATTTTCTTATAATTCTACATAAAACAATATTTTTTGATGAAGGGGAGACTTAGACTGAAAATAAAGTTAATAATAGGTGAACAGATAACCAAAATAACTCTTCTACATCATGAATAAAATATATGATGCTTAACCAAATATTTCATTGCATATAATTTATTAATATATTTTTTCTGGAGAAGAATGATATGTTGATATAGATTGATTATAAATTTTTTTTCCCATTTTTAAAGAGACTATTCACATTAGATTTGATGTATAAAAAATATTGTTATTTTTATCATGTAAGTAATGTTATAATATAATAATATGGTATGTTTATGACATATAGAGATATACATATCCTACCAAAGATCATAATAACCTATATGAAAGTTATAATTTTAATCAATTTTGAGTTTAAATTCCAAATGTAATATGGATTATCTAAGAGAATATTTTTAAAAGATATGAATTTAGAATGACTCTAGGAAATAAGAATAGATTTGAAAACATAGGTTATAATTTTTTTCATGGAAACATCTGAAAATAAAATACTACACTACTAACACAACAAATATGATGTTTTTTATAATTTGACAAGGTAAAAACAATTGGTTATGAAAACAATTAATATTATTATTATTTTATTGAGATCCACACTCCCATTGAATTATTATTATAATATATAAATAAACAAATGATAGACATGGTTCGTCCGATATGTAATTATCATGAGGATGGGATATAAAAAAATCCTATATCATTTTCATAATATTATGTGTAACATATATTTATTTTACATCATCCTTATAAGATTTCATAAAATATTAGATATATTAGTATTAATTTCTTTTATCTAAAAGCAAATATTATCATATAAATTATAAAATAATTTTTTATAATTTTTTAGATTATTTTGTATCATTTTTCAATTATTCACCATTATATGTAACTATAATATTTTTATAAATTTTAACGAATATATGTTTTTATGGTATATATCATTTTAAATTTCATATATATTGTTAGTATTCTTTAAAAAATTAAATATTAATGAATAAAAATAATAATATTTTTAGGATTTTTGTATCATTTTTTAAAGAAAATTTGTGAATATGATAAAGAGTGGTTTGTTGAGTATTATTTTGTTTTGATTGTGTCATTTCACCATATATATTCATAGTTTCATATAACAATTATATTTTTATAATATATTAAATATTTTTTTAGTTTTTATAAAATTTTCTCTCTCATAAATATTATTAACATTTTATTTTTCCACCTTAACATATATTAATAAAAATGGGTTATATTAAATATATTTTTTGTAGGAAATTATTTATTATTTATTTATTATTATATGTAATAGCTAAATTTTTATTTTTTTATACTACTTGTTTTTTATATTTATTTTAAGGATATTATAATATCAAATAACTGAGTCTCTTCTTATAACATAATTAACATCTATAAATGAAATCATCTTTTTTGAAAATTAATTCCTCATTATATATTTTATTTATATAAAACACATACAATACATTGGTTGTTTTTTACCATTGGAAAATATAGGCTATAATATTTAATATTCCATTATGAATCATAAATATCGATCCATTGAACTACAAATATTAAGATTAATGTATTAATGTTTGTGATAAATTCCAATTAATGTAGAATGAAGAAGAGATGGGATCCACTCTTAGGATTACTCCCTATGAATCCCAATTATTAGACCTTCTAAGGGAGATTGAATAATTGGGATTTTCCCTTGGCCATGAGCATACTATGATTTAGAAACTATGTATTGAAAAAATCGTTATATGGGAGAAGCTAAAGATTATTGAAATCCCAAATGAAACCATGCTTCTCAAACCAACTGAAGATATAACCAACATCAAACACCATATAATTAGGAACTATGGTGGTGTAATAAGGGGAAATGTATCTACATTATAAGAGTATTAATTTTAATATTATATTTTTAATAAAATAATTAATATATATTATGACATTCTTGAAATTGGGGAATTACCTATGTGGTAAAGGCCTCATGTAATTTTGTATTAGAACCTATTTCAAATCTTGGTGGGATGGAATCTCTGCAGGTTGGCGGTGATATATTCATCAATAGGTCTGATGGTGTAGGAATGATTCTTGTAACATAATAGTCCTTGATTCAACTTAACTTGCGCCCCAAGCCCAATTGGCCACATTACCCATGGTACCTATCCCTATACACCAGGGGCTACCGGAAAATAGCAGGGGGGTATAAGTAGTACATAGGGGATACTATACCGCCATGTATGAGTAACGTAGTTAATACAAAAAATAGTAAAAAATATAAGAATCATTTAAAAAAACTAAATAACCAAGAAGCAAAAAAACTATTAACTATATAATATAAAAAAAATCTACATGGGTAGTGTCTAATACAAACATCTAAGCATGGAATTCTATTAAAAAGAAAATAGGAAGAAGGAAATAGGCATGCTAAACAAAAATTGAAAAATAGAACAAAATAAAAAATATACTCCATAGAATCCCAAGACTATGCAGGATCCTCTACTCCTATGATCTAGCTAAGTATTATAAAACAAAAACATGTAAAAGGGCCTTTGACTTTTCCAGTACCTATAAAAACATAATATTCATGGGTGTCAAGGATAGCCTGAGTAGGGTGTGAGATAATATTCATAGTTGGCCACCCCTAATATTGTCTATGTGTAATCAGTGTAGGTTATTGTATGTAAATAATGTGTAGGTACAAACCGTAAGATAAATCATTACTCAATAAAAAAATAACCGCCCGCTCAGGTTCCCAATGGGCACCAGATAGGTCTACCTTCTTTGACCCATGGATGGTACGTCTGATAAAATAATAATACATATATAGTAATAATTATATATATATATATATATATATATATATTAGGAAGGGTTGGGATGTAACTCTCAGTCTTCCAATACCAGGGTATCTCTCACGGTCCAACCCTTGGCCCAACACCAAGAGATCTCATGATACCTTCACAATAAACAAGGGATATATCATGGTATAACCAACCTGATGACTATCACGGACCTTGGGTCATTAGATATAATCTCACATAGAATTCCAATTAGGGCTCACATTGTCCATTTGCTCCACATCCATTATGGGGTAACATTTATAAACACACATAACATGAGGGATATACCTCTCAATCCCTCATCACATTTATGCCCATTTAAGAGTAACGTTTATTATAATATAACTACTTATGGAATAACATATTATGAACATACATCTAAAGCTTAATCAGGGCTTGCTCATATATTCAATTCACAATATGAAGCTAAGCCTCTCATGGAATTCATTGGCGTTATACAAATTCAAATAAATATTCTAATTGACAAAAGAAAATTATTAAGCATAACCATAAGTCATGGTCCTAAACAATTTCATACTAGTCAAAAATCAATTAATTAATTTCATGGTAAACCAATCCTCTCATGTGTACCAATTTAATCAAGACATCTCATTAACATTTCACAATAAAGAAAATCCAATTATTGGAGCACAATCCTTGGAAAGGGTCATATCAAATAGTCCCTTCCCCATTTTTGAAATTCCATGCCAAAGAGGCACAAACACCCATGGGGTGTTTTGTGTTCACCAAAATACACATGAAATGTGGTTTAACATAGTTTAATGTCAGGTTGGAAGATACTGACAAGATTTAGTAATCTTGGGAAACTTTTCTAAAATGGTCAATTTGGTTGGCACACCTCTTGGGTGTCATTATAGTGAAAAGGTTTTTTTAAACCCACTAAAAATAATCTAATTAATATGAATCAACCCACATGGGTCATTTAGATATGAAAGAGTCGACACAGTATGGAATTATGGAAAATTTCAACTTATTCCATGGATAAATAAATACAAAACAACCAAAACTGAAATTGAAAATTACGTGACCACCTACTATAAAACCATAGACATAGCCTCACTTTATATCGAACTCATATATGATGGAGGATGGAAGAAGTATGAGTTTAATTCTAACAAACTAAAAATATGCCGAATGATCAAGCATCTGAAAAGAAAAATATATGAAAAGAAAAACATAGATATGATTAGAGAGAATAAGGTATCTTACGTCAAGGGATCCAAAGCCTCAAACAAATTGATGATTAGGCACCAAACAAAGCTTCTAGCTCAAAACCAAGACATGAGGGTTTGGGAGCTCAAAGGAGGAAAAAATACCATGTTTCTATCCAATATGGGTATTTGGAAGAGTTAATTAAACAGAAGGATAAAGTGGGGGAAAATATTAATTTTTTTTGAAAACTGTGCTTGTGTAGTTTATGTGCACAATATACAAATTTTGTGTAAACCATACAGATCTTCATTGTGTGAAATAGTACAAGGTTACATGGCCATGCACATGGGTTTGCACAGTTGCTGACAAACTATACCAACTTGAAGTTTCACCAATCTAAATCCTCACAGTTTTTTTAATCATGATGGATGGGTCGCACAGTTTCCACTAAACATGTATCCCAACCTACATCCCACTTTTACATATCTCTGGTCTTTTAAACATCCCTAATACTCATCGATCCTTCTCTATGATGTATTGTACCATTAAAATGATATATGTAATGATTATAAAATAAAAATTAATGATATGTTACTTCATAAAAGGCATGTATTTACAATCAACCCTCCTTATATACAATCATCCCCAAGTAGTCCTTATGATTATAAAGAGGTACTTCCAACAAAGGATTTAGGCCATTGAGATCGTTTATCTAATTTTTTCTCCTAGGTCTTGTATTTAAATTTTTTGTGCTTCAATTGCACCTACATAAGAGCAATAGAATTTCCTAGGTGTGTATTAAAAATCCAATAAATTATACTATCTTGGTAGTCCTCTAAGGTAGCATCCAAATCCATTTAAATCTAATTTGGATGAAAGAAATGGGTTGGATATGGATAGTATCAGTGAAGCTAACATACATGAAAAACATCATTAATTGGATTGTATCTCTGAGGAAGTGACAACTTCTAATCCATTGTTCCAATCCTCTTATAAAACTAAAAGGCTTCAATGACTCTCAATAATAACTTACCCAGCTTCTGAATACATTTATGCCCAAAACTGGGTGATCCATTCAAGATATCTCAATCTCCAACCTCAAATGTCAGAGTTCGATGACTTCTTTTGGATTAGACTAATGTCTAGATTGAGGTATCAACATAAACTTTTTTATCATGTGGGCCTGATTTGTAGTCTCTTGGATGAGATGTGGTCAAATCAAAGTTTTCTCATTTACCTCTTTCCAACAAAGAGGTGAGAAAAAATACCTACCATAAAAGGAATCATAGAGATCCATTTCAATGGTATCCTGAAAGCATTTTTTATTATAAAACTCACTTATGGGAATGTGATTTTTCTATGAACCTCGAAAGTTGATAACACACAAAAGGATCATATACTCCATGACCCGAATAGTATGATTCAAACATCCTTTTTTCTATAGCTGATAGGTCATGCTCAAAAGTACCTATGTACCCAAGGCCTTATATAAACTATACAAGAACATTGATGTCAAATTTGTGTGTATGTGTAAACTAGTCAAGAATTCTATTGAAAAATCATTCAATTTCCACTCAGGAATGGAAAATGGCTGGAGACTCCTTATAAGACACTGATGATATTACTTCACCAACAAACATGTGGAACATCAGGTGATGAAACAATCAATCTCATGTTTCATAGTGGTCTGCCAATATTGGAGTCACAAATATTGATACATCTTGGTGAAATCAGGTTGAACCTCTCATGCTGAAGTGGGAAAAACTCCATCAACTCCTCTCTAATGCCTACAGGGACCGTACACAACCATGAAATAAAATAATCTCATCCCCATCAACTTTCAAACCAGAAGTAGTATTTTCATTTGAGACACATTCTAGTAGGATGAGGCCTTCAATATTAGATATATATCTTGACCATGATTCTTTCAGAAGGGTAGATGTCACTGATGAGACTATGAGAATATCCTTACAATGGTCCTCTTGAAATTCAATTTTCATCCCTAAAAGGCCAGAAGCTTCAATAAATCAATGGATTCCTAAACAGATTATGTCTGAGTATTCCATCTTAGATTATCGGCTACAAAATTCCGATTCCATAGATTATAGGAAAGTTCAAAATTAAACTATTACATGAACTCAACCCACCAATGCTACATGAGATTTAGATCCCACCGAGTGAAGTCGTATTTGCGACTTTTGTGGCCTGTGAGTACAAAACAATGCTCTCCTAATACATAGTTTCTTCAATAGGGTATGGTGTGAATAACTACAATGATCTCTAGGTATTGGGATACATTTTTACACCCATGAGGCCTCAACTGATGGAAACTATACATAATGATTTCCTTATCTTGCATCATAAGAGAACTAAGATTGACACTTGATGCGTCACAATATATTTCATAGCTCCTTTAAAGCTCTACAAGAATCGGTATAAGAGTTGAATTTAGTATTCCTAATAACTCCTGAATAGATTCTTCACAATATTAATTCATTTCAAATTTCAAACCCTTCTTTTCCGTGCTTGAAAGCATGAAATAAGGTGTGAGAGAACCTAAATAAAGCATCAGTAATATCCAAAAATCCCCAAGAAACTCTAAATATCAAAGATGTTCTTAGGATTCTCCCACGAAACCATGAATACCACCATCTTTAGGACAACATAAAATCTTAACTCTATAATTATATAACCCAATAAGTGGACATTATTGATCCATAAGTGTAACTTACTAAGGTTGTCATAGAGATGATTCTCTCTCAGTGTACTCAATATGATCTAATTATGGGTTCCATGGGCATGTCTCGCGTGTTAATACACCAAGATATCATAGATAAAAAACCAAAAAATATATTTATAAAGGTAGAAAAGCTTATTCATAATATCCATAGAGATGGAAGGTGAATTTTTGAGTCCGTACGGCATAACCAATTACTCCAAGAGACCATACCAGATCCTGAAAGTTGTGTAAGGAATGTCAGATGTATTGATAGAGACCTGTTGATAGCCTGATCTCATATCTGTATTTCAAATAATTTTCACTCCATGTAGTTGGTCGAATAGGTCCTATATCCTAGGATGTGGATACCGATTCTTAATCATCAACTAATTCATATGATGTTAATCCATAAAAATCCTAAGGGTACTATCCACCTTCTTCAAAAATAGGACTAGTGAACCCCAAGGAGAAGTTTTTGGGAATATGAAACCATTCACCTATAGATCCTCCAATGGAATCCTGATCTCTATATGCTCCTTAGGTGACATCTTGTAAGGAGGAATGATCACATGTACAACTCGTAGCATTAGATCAATAATAAACTCTAACTCTCTCACCATAGGTAGACTAGATAAGTCATTATGAAAGAAATTTATAAATCTCACCACTAAATAATTTAAAACAGTAGGTTGTAACCCTTGGTCATCAAGATTAATAGTTATGAATTTTTTCTTACACTTCCCATTTTCTTCCACTCACCTCCTTTTTATGTTACAGTGATATCCCATTCTCTTTTATACACAAGCATAACTCTTTATAGAGATGTAAAATTAACCCTTTGATGAAATTAGTCAATACAGGCTCTATAAGGAACTAAACAGTCTATACTAATTATTGCATTGATGCCTTCCATGTCAAGGATGTATAGGATCTACACAAAATTATAACTAACTACCTCAAGTGGACAATTATGATAGTGTTTAATTCCCTCTGAATGGACACCTAAGTGTGTGTCTAGCATCATAAATCAATGATAGTACATGATATAAAGGCCCAAACTCTAAATTATTTCCTAAGATATAAAATACCAACACTTGCATATATAATACAAAGTAGACAAAAAAGTGAAGACAACAACAATAGCACCTCGTTTAGTAGATGTTCATGCACTATGCTAATATAGCGTAGGCTATACTATGTGTAACTAGCTTGTATCATGGTCATGAGTCACATCATGGCTACCCTAAGAGGTTTTGTTATGATGATGATGATAATCATTTATTTGGATAACTCTACCTCGACCACCATCTCATCCTAATTGGTTAGTGGTTTGTAGCTACATGCCTATCATGATCCTGTAAACCAATTTCTATACCAAGGTGTGTGAGCTGATTCATTCTCTCTATGAACTATCCATAATTTCTTGGTGAAACGCAGAATATTTCCCATCTTGCCACAACCTCTGTACTCCAATGGATCCTAATAAAATTTTTCTTTTAATTTCTCTACATTTACATAATATTGAGATAAAACATAACTATTAGTGGTTGGATTATGAATGCCTCCTCCTCTGCAATAAACGTAAAAATTAATCATCTTCCCCTATAAATAACCACTGGAAGTCCTAGGTTCTATTCCGCCCAGGCTTGGACCATCAACATCCCAAAAATTATGCTTTGTAATTAGGGCCTAGTTGAATATATCTAAGATGTTATTCATCCTTAACTCATTAACATGTGACCAGATGGTGTAACACAACCCGTCCTAAAATTGTCTATCATTTCTCAGATCATCAACAACTAGAGAGATAGAAAACTATTATAGCTCTATAAAATGTGATTGATAATCCATAAAAACATGGTTCACTGCAATATATTCATTAAAATCTAAAAATTTCAACCCTCCATGATTGTGGAATAAGTTAATTGTATATGACATCCTCGAAGTCAATTGAAACCATATCCCAATACTGGCCTTCCAGGGTGATTACATCCAAAAACAGATTGGTTGAATTCTGTAGCATAAAAGCATCAAGATTGAGCTTCCACTCTAGAGTGTCTCAAAGAGATAAAATATAGAAAGTATCTATTCAAGTAAATACACTACAATAAGTGGTCCTCCATCCCCTGGGAATGTGGGAGGATGCTGATGCTAAAACTCACGAGTTAACTCAGCATGCTCGGGGCAGGTTGTACTCCCCCATGCATCGACTACATCATACATAGGAAGCCCTATAGAAACTGAGTTTCATGACCCATATCATGTATTGTAATAGGATCCATAGTTTTCTTGATAGTCTCAAAAACTGGTGGCTCATGGATCACCACATCATGAACATGATCGATGCATCCTTCCGTGTATGTGGCTCGAGGACGTCGTGGAAGCACAACACTACAATAGAAAATGAATTTCTCAGAAGAGATCCTTGAAATTCATAATAACGAGTTCAAAAAACTAGGATAGGTACTAAATCCATACTATAATAATGAAAAAGACTCTCTACCTGCATCTAGATTCATATAAAGATGCTAGAATAGAATATACAGGCCATAAGAATAAGAAAAACCCACTACCAACTAAAATTACCAACTAAATTTCAATATTATGTTCTAGGAATATGTAAGATATTTTTTTAAAGTTATATACCATATCCCATTTGAAAAAGGTTTTTATTTAAACATATTTTTCTTAAAATCAGTATAATCTAATGATTTACCATTTTATGGCCTATAATGACCAATTCACCTCATGAACCATAATGTGGCACTCACTTGGATGTTATTCTTATTTAAATTTTTTCTGTTCATGTGGTTATAAAATTCATAAATGGTTTCACAAGCTATAATTCCATTTTCGAATCCATTAGGGACCATGCTCCTTATAAAACAATGAGTGGCACTCACTAAACTCACACCATTATAAGATCCAAATCCTGTAAGAATTTTCAGCATAATTTTATATATATAAAAAAAAGATGAATATGGAATATCAAATGCTCACTAAAAATATATAGGAGGCCTAGAAATAATGTCTATCATACTAATATTGTTCCTATTGTGATGCATGATATAATTAAGATTCCCCATTTCCTCAGGTAATATTAAATAAATTAGAGTTTCAACACCCTCAATATCATGAACATCACAAGTCAGGTGTATCACCCAATAGTGAAATCATACCAAAAAAAACAGTATAATCAATAAAAATCATAATTATGGAAAATAATTCTTTAACATGTACATGGGTTCACGATGACTAAGAAAAACTTATGACTTAGTCCATAAGTGTTTCCAATATATATTCTACATTCTCAAAATAAAAAATAAATAAATGAACTGCCTCTGATCCCACATTGTGACATCCCAGACTCGGATTCCATATAACCCACACCCCAAGAATGGTTGGCCACATGACTCCTAGATCATCTCCCCATAAGCTAGGGGCTAACAACTAGCGATGATGGTGTATAAGTACAAAATAGTGGACGTTATACCCCTGTCAAAGTAACACAACAGATGCAACAAATAGTAATCAATAGCGGAAGAATATAAAAAAATAACCAAGTAATTGGATAAACATATAGCCGAATAATATAAAAAAATCCTCATGGGTAATGATTGATATAAACATGTAAGAATAGCATTCTAGTATAAAAGAAAACCAGAAGAAAGAAATGGGAATGCTAAAAAAGTGCAAATGATAGCAAAATTCCAAAGCTACTCTATAGAATCCCCAACTTAAGATCGATCTTATATTCATAAAATCCATCTAGGTAGTACAAGTCAATAACTTATTGAAGGCCATTTTCCCCTTGCAGAACCTATAGTAATAAAATTTTCACAGGTTCCATGGGAACCCCAATTATGGTGTGAGATAAAAATCTATGTTGGACACCACCAATGGTGTCTATGTGTAATCTGAGAATGTCCACATAAGTAAACAACGTGATGGTATAAATAGGCAGATAAATCAAGGCTAAAAAATGGATAACCTCTCACTCATGTTACCGAAGGACACATGGTAGGTTTACATGATTTAGCCCATGGCTAGTATGATTGATCAGGATACTATACATATATATATAGTAATAATTATATATGTATATATGTGGTGGGAAGGATGAGGACACAACTCTTCGACATTCAATACCAGAATAACCCTCTTGGTAGAGCGCCTTTCCCAAATCCAAGAGATCTAACAGTCACTTAACAATACATAAGGAAGAACTCATTGTCTTCCCTACCTCAAGGCTCGCACGGTCCATGGGTCCTCAGATATAATTTCACACGGTATTCCAATTAAGGCTCACATGGTCTCTTATCTCCAAAGCCAATATAGTGTAACATTTCGAAACACAGAGGGCACGAGGCATACACCTATCATGCCCTCATTACATCCACTCCCATTTAATAAAAACATTCATTATCACATAAGTACTTAAGGTAAAAATTCATTATAATTTACATTTATTTCTTAATCAAGGCTTTGTTTCATGTTAAATTCACCACATGAGTTAAATCTAACCATTTAATTCATTCAACTTATACCACTTAAATTAAAACTTTCGATTGGAATAAAGAAATTTTCCGGAATAATAATAATTCATGGTCCTAAACCATCCAATACATCTGAAATAATATTAATTAGTTTCAATTAAAACCAATGATCACATGTGAACAAATTTAGTCATGTCATCTCATTCACTTTTTCCTACATAGAAAATCTATTTACAATTGTACAATCCTTATAAAATGTCATATCAAATAGCAACCCATCCATTTTAGAAATTCAAATCCTATGAGGTCCAAAAACCCTTGGGGTGTATTAAGATCATCAAAATAAAAATTAAATGTGGGTCAATTCAATTTATACTCAGGCTAAGAGATACAATCAAGATTTGGTCATCATGGGAAATTATCCTAAAATGGCTAATTTGGTTTTGACACCCCTTGGATATCCATATAGTGTATAAGTGATATCAAAACCCCTGAATATGATCCAATTAACTATACTCAAGGCACTTGGTCTATTTAGTAATGAACAATTCAACACAATATTGATGGTCTGTAAATTTTGGCTTGTGGTATGAAAGAATGATTATGAAACTAAAAAGAATAAAAGGAAAAACTATTTGATCGCCTACCTTAGGGTCCTAGATGAAGCCTTGCTTTATATAGAACTCATATTTTGAGTAGTTTCGAAGAGTTTTGAGTTTAATTCTAATGCTTTGAAAATTAGGAGAATGGTCCTGCATTTAAATAGCACAGTAGATGCAAAGAAAACCTTAGGGTGGATTTTATATACTAGAGAAGCTTACCTTAAGTGATTCAATTCCTCTGATGGATTGAGGATCAAACACCGAGTGAATCCACTAGATCATAGCTTATCCTTGAGGTTTTTTGAGATCAAATGAGGACGAAATCTTTTGGTTCTATCTTCTGGATGTAATGGTAATAGGAAAATAAACATAAGGTTTATGTGGTAGAAAATATTTATTTTGGCCCAAAGCAGGGCTCAATCATTTTATTCACATGGTTTACAGACCATACTTAAACCATACAGATACACATGATTCAAAATAGTAGCAGATCACATGACCATGAACATGGGCCCAAATGGTTGTAGAAATCCCATGCAGAATAGAACGTGTCTATATTTGAAACTGCAGAATTTGGTTAAATCGTGCGGCCTGGGTCACACGGTTCCCACTAACCATTTTGCCTAACCTACCCACATTTTTAGACCTATGGGTTCTAATCCTTTACCTAATTCTCCCTAGGTCTTCTTTTGGCTCCAATATATCTTTACCATGATTATAGGACAAATTTAAAGTGAAAATTGAACAATCTAAAACTTCATCAGAAATTAGGGTATTTACAACACTTCACTGGGCCTTCAGGATAGTAATGGTCCTTTGGGACATTTAATGGGAATCATTAACACAGGCTATTCTGTCTATGTGATGAATAAATAAAGATTGATGGGTGAGTTATCCCTTAGGAAGCTATGGATTTCCTTTTCATATTTTTGTGTGTATTTTGTATGAGTGTTCAATGTAAATTTACCCCCAAGAACCTAATGTATTTATTTTTACATTCTAAATGTTTAATGATATTGATAAAAAATATTTTTTTCATTCAAATAAATCTAAATTGAAATAATTTAAATATTATTAAATTAAGTGACACTTTTTGATAAAATTAAGAATTTTTTAAATTATTTTAATCTCCCAAATATATTCTTATTATAAATTTTTCATCCATGTGTAAAATATAACATTATTAATGAAGTCTAATGTAATTTTTATAAGGGTCGTAATTTATTTAGATTAGTAAAAACAATTATTTTTAATAAATAAGAATTGTTATTAAAAAGAGAAAATTATCATATTAATGGAATAATTATTTTTAAAACTAATCTCATTTTCTAAACCAGCAAGTCAAAATTATCTAATGGTGAATTTTTCATATGTTTCTGGATTTTATGAATTTTGTGGAAAAATTTCAATTCAGTATAAATATGTGGGATGTATTATGACATCATAATAGCCAAAACGTGATATAATAAATTTTATAAAAAGAAATTAATTAAATAATATAGATCAATCATTAATTATAATTCAATTTTTATGTCATTTTATTAATTTGACAAACATTTAGTAAATCCTCCAAAAAATATTATATTTAATTTTTTTTAAAAAAATCTAGTTTAACATGACACACTTACACATCAACAATGGTCTTATTGAATTATTTTTTTCATCAACATAAATTTATTAAAAATATTTCCACTTATATAAAAACTATTAATAAAAACCATGGTATGATTTGTCGTCTTGATTATTTTTTCATATAGAGTAAATAACATAAATTTAGAAATTAATAAAGAATTTCCCTATATTTATCTATAAATACCCACCCAACCTCTCATTCATCCTCACTCAAAAAATATTTATCAATTTGTTCTCTTACCTATCACCCTATAAATTCTTCCCATAGAGTTCCAAATTTTTTAATACACTCATCCTAATATTTTAAAAGCACCTTCTTAATGTAAGGGATTCTCTCATTTTATTTAATCAATACCATTATTTGTATTATACCTTTTTATTAAAAAAATTTCATCATATATTTTTACAAATATATTTACATAACATATGATATAAAATAATTGTTAAACCACTTTAAAATCATATTTAACCCTTACATACATCATTATTTACACCCATTATGTTGTCTAAGTTATCCAATGATTTTTATATATCAAAAATTTATGTTGTGAATTACCATAAAAGTTTCCACTCAACAGAATTCAACTCGATGTACCTATACATCACTCATTTTGGAATTCCATGTATATAACCCATACTAATTAATCATATGATTAAAAGTGGTCATAAATTTTATTATATTGTATGATTAATGTGGAACAAAAAATCATGTATATAATATGAATTTAATGGTTGGGGCCTAAATAAAATACCCATAAATTTCCAAGGGACATATTTTTATCTAATGGGATTCTAGGTATAGTGCATGATAATTTACCATATGTACTATTTGTTTTGACTTTTTCATAGTTATCGATTAATTATATATCTGGAAGGCAGTTTTTATATTATTTCAATGCTCTAATGATTCCTTGATATTACCATATTATATCATTCTATGAGTTTTATATTTAGGAATATGAATACTTATTTTCACCTTTATATGACTACATGAATCATGTATACTACTTTCTTAAATTTTTTATTTTATTATTTCCTTACAAGGTTTTATATCTCACCTAATTCTTATATAAATCCAAGAGTTATCCAGTCATGTTTAAGAAGAGAAAAGGAATTTAAGTTCATGTTGATGAGTTTTAACTAATTTAATTATCACCATTTGTTGTTGTTGTTATATATTTCTATTTTTTCAAGAACTCTAGTTCTCATGACCATATTATATAAAATTATGCGTGCATTGATGTAATAAACCATGATGTAAACATTATAAAAAAATGTGTTTCCATAGACATTATTATAGAAATGAATTATTATTTTGTAGGAATATGATTATAAAACCATAGTAAAATCATTTTGTATTACACTAAATAGAGGAAATAAGACTCATGTTTTGGTTATGTGGTGAAAAATTTCATTATGAGAAACTAAATACCTATCAGGTTACTAATAGTGGATTAGGTTATGGATGAGTTATACCTAGGGTAATAATAATGAAAAAGGGGAATTGGGTATTAACTTTATTATCACTAGGTGCATGAAAAATATGCCTTGATAGAAACCTAGTATGATAAAATGAAGGGATATTCTTGGATAACATCATCATATCATTATAAGACATTATTATGTAAATATAAATACTTATAAAAGTTATAGGAAATAGATATTGGATATAATATATTAAAACCTAGAGGATCATAGGTTAAGGAATTTCTATCAGCCAATATTTATCCCTTCAATGTTATTGGTTTCCAATTTATGTTCTTAATAGTTAAAAAAACTATAATCCATAATTGTCCCTTTAATTTAGAAAATGGTTGAAAATTGGTTGAACTGGTCCAACAACCAAAATGATTTTAAATGTGATGAATTCCCAAATGATATTTCTAAAACGATTGGAGATAAAGTAAGATATTCTATGATTATTTTTGACAATAATTCCTAAAATACAATTAAGAAATTGAACATAGTTGGATCTCTAAAAAATAAAGAAGAATAGGAATATGTCTCATGAATGTTCATGGGTAAATATTATTTAGGGAAGAAGATTCAATATCATACTTGTAAAAAATGTTGAAAGTGGCACTAAGGTAAATGTCATAATTGGAATAGAAGATGTTTTATGTGTGGAAAAATATGTAATAAAGTAGTTAATGGATATAAAAATTGTTTATTTCGGTTTTTATGATTTATGTAAATAATGTTCAATATATTTTACCATTTATAGTTCTATTACTTAAATGTGGTGATGTTAAGAATTATCCAAGATAATTCACTATTCTAAGGTTAACAACGATTATGTTCACCAACAATCTCTGAGACCAGGGGACTATATATGGTCTTATTCTATATAAACCACCAAGTTGGATCCTGATTACTATACCACACAAAAAATCTTTTCTATAGTTGTTCACATATGTTTTTATTTCAATCAATACCATAGTATCATGTTTGGAAATTTTTTAAAGAATATTGACTCACCACTGAAAATTATATGATATCATCATGGAATACATAAATGAATAATTTACATTTATTTGATGAATTTTTAATTTTCATGAAAACAATATCATTCTATTTTAATATAATTTCATACTATTATGGGTATTGATTGTTTTTCCTTGTATAGATACATCATGAATTATTTGGAGATGGACTTGGCCCAAGGTGCCATGAATCGACATATGATTCTATACAAGTTCATTAAGAAGGAGAATAATGCTCTTGAATCATCATCTCAAGCATGGGCATTATTTTATTATGGGAAATAATATCTATCTCAATTGAGTGATACAAATGATATGATCATTCATGATTACATAACCATTGTAATGGACTATGGTGATGTGTTTTAGAAATAATATTCAAGTCTTCCACATAAATGATAGGAGAATCACTAAATTTAACATTTATAAAGAGCATTTAGAATATCCATGACTGACTGACTGAAAATTAACTTTTTATTAATAAAATCACTTGTTATGGAAAATGAGAAACCAGTCACAATTAATCCAGCAACGAAGTCTCATGAGAGTATGCAAATCCATAAAATCATATCCTCAACCTATTTTTACTTTCCTCCCTATAAAGTTTCAAGTTCATAAGCTATACATTAGCATCATGGTCTTTGATGATAACTACTTCAAAGCAGGACGCCATTTTGTACCAAGTATGAATATACTCATCTTTACTGATTTTCCCATCATTGAAGCCTCTCATCAGGATCATATCCTGTTTTTCAATCCAATTAGACTGCTCGTTGTTGACCTCCACTTGAATATGTCTTCCCATCATCCCCGCCTCTTCCTATGGTATGTTTACACAAAAGAATTCTTCCACTATTTCCTCCTCAGAGAGTAGGATGGGTTCTTTAGAGTCCTTTTCCACTTAGATACTATTTTCATCAGATGGAATGGTTAATATAATGTTCCTTGATTATATTGATCAATACTAGAACAAAATAAAGAACAATTATCCTCGGCCCCCAAATAATGATTGTTAAATAAACAATGTGGGGCCTAGTTAATCTCTATGGTAGAGATTCTATTGAGATATTATCTATTAAAGTTGAATAAGGAAAATATACCTAATAATTCATTTTATACAGGGTATGAGACCAACTAGTTAATTATGATTCTATTTAGGTTCACTAAGGATCTAGATTTATTCTTTGAGATAATGAATGGAGACAATTGGAATACCTGGATAGTATATGTTAGTTTTTATATATGATATTTTTATCTTATATAGAAAAAGGAGGAACGTGATGACTATTTTTATTCTATACTAAAGACCATAAGAAAGAAAATTTTATATTAAAGTTACAAAAAATGCGAAATTTGGAGTGATTCGAAAAAATTTATGTGGCATGATATCACCATAAAAGGAATATTTGTGGATCTTTTGAAAAATAAATTATTGAAGAACGTCCCAAAGAACATATAAGATAAAGTTCAATATTTTCTAAAGATTACGTGTGTACTATAACAGATATATGAATAGAATATCTTGATTTTTAGGGCCACTGTCCAAACTAACACAAAGGTTAATGATTTTTTCTAGATTAATGAATTCGATGACGGATTTAATGAGTTAAATAAGTGGAAAATCGCTGAATTTGTGCTCATATTAGATACTAATGGGGAAGTATTTGTGAAATATTATAATGAAAAAATATTATTTGGATTTTTTACTAATTTAATATGAAAATTTTTATCCTAGGACTCAATAAAATTAATGATATATGAAAAGAACATCCCAACACATTATATAGAAAGAGTTTTAGTAATATTATATTTGATTAATTGGAGAATTTGTCTATGTGAGGAGAAGTGTGAAAACAATAATGAATATTAAATCCTAAAGTATTTATTCCCACAAAAAGATATCAATATGAATGAATGAATGTGGTTAGAACTATTCAGGTTTATTATTTTTCAATACATTACAAACCTAGACATGAAAAAAGTGGAAGATTATCTTAGTATAATTGATCATCTACCCCTATCAATGAGTAGGGTATAAAGGTATCTATTATTTGGTGACAATTAATTATGGTACAAGGGAAAAAATATTAAAATTCATCATAACTTTCTCAAATAAAATCTCATCCATCCATTTTTTAGAGTACCAAGGAATCCCAAAAAGATGATTAATAGGTATAGAAAAAAGGAATAAAATTATCAGGAGTTAAACTTTTCTAATGATAGAGATATATGTTTTGGAAGACATACATGTGTCCCATTAATACCGAAACTAAAGAGGAATCTTATGTGTGATGTGAATATGTTATCATTCTCATTCCATATAGGGGTTAATAAGATTCATATATATTTATAATTCAAAAATTCTATTCGGATAACATGAAGAGGGGGATCCTAGAAATTATATCTCAATTCTTGGTATGCCAACCTATCATGGATTGATTTCATAAGCCTATGAGTATTGTTATCCCGTTTCCAATAATTGTATGGAAATGGATAAAATAACACCATATTTCATCACATGAATCCCAAGGACATATTGATACCATAATAAATAGACTAGAACGGATGTTGGTAACAAAAAATTCTTCTAATGGAGTAATCATATGGAAAAAATTTCTTAGACCAAGATACGCCATCCCCTATGATATCCTTGATTTCATCACAGTTGTTTCATATTGACAAGTAATCCCACATAACATATCTCAATTACATGAAAGTTTCTATGTATCCCTCACAAGGGATTACATTACTGACCTCACATAAGTACTGAATCAAGTTGTGATTCCCTTATAGAATGAGTTTTCTTATGTGGATATACAGGTTAAAATATTTTATCATAGATCATATATTCTATGATAAAAGAAAAAAAATATGTTCAATGTATTGTAGTGGAACCAATTGTTCAAAGAAGAAACATAGGAACTGTAAGAGGCGATGAAACATATGTACCCACATATGTTTTTGTTTATGAAATGAAATTTTGATGGTGATATTTTTGAAGGGTGAAAAATGAAATGAACCAATGAATAATTTATGAAATATAATTTTCAATGATTAAATTTATTAGTATAAAATGTCGTTAATTTAAAATCATGATCAACTTCATTTTCTTTTGGTCCATTTTAACTATATCCTATAAATTTTAAAGGAAAAGAAGCACCCTAAACGTTGAAATATATATTCATTTCATAATGATGATTAAGATTAGTATGTTCAGTGTTATTATAATGTCTAATTGACATAGACAAAATAATTTATGGATTCAACTAGTAGGATCATATCGTATGAACCCCATTAGTCCTAGCTTCGTAAGGAGATGAAACCACTAAGATTTACCCTTCACTAAGCCCATGCTGATATTAAAAAACTATGTCATGATAAAAAATATACCAGAGATGTTAATTCTTATAAGTATCAAATCCTAAACCATGTTTTCTATGCCACCCTAAGAAAGAACCACAGTGACAGACCACACCATTAGGGAATACTCTAGTTTAATATAGGTTTATGCATCTAGATCCCATTAATATGGTTTTTTATATTTAATTTTTTTTATATAATAATTTTATTACATTAATATTTTATTATTTATTAATTAGTTTGATTAAAATTTGATTATTATTGAATAGAATCTAAATTACATTTTTTGGAAGACAACTTCAAATAAAACACAAAATTTCATAAATTCAATAAATTTTTAAATAAATTATATTTTAATTGTATACTCATATAAAATAATATATATTTAAATTAAAATTATAATATAATATGATAAAATAAAATGTAATTTGTATAAGTGTTGTAAAGAGTTTGATGTCGTTAGTACTAGTGTTTTTTAGAAAATTATTATTTTTATATAAAAGCGTAAATTCTCAAATTTATAAAATTTATTTTTAAAAACAAAAATGATTTTTTTAAATCATCTTTTCAAATGATTAAATGATAAATTATTATTATTTCTCTAATAAAAACAAATTTTTGGGTAAATATTATATACAGTATAAATATATGGTCTCTATTAAGAATGCATAATAGCCCAAAACTAAGGGAATAAATTTTCTAAAATGAATCCATGACTGTATATATATATATTTCCATTAAGATAATTTAATTTTTATGTTATAGTATTAATATTATAAATAAATAATTATTTTAAAATCAATTCATTTTGAATAATATTCATTTCTACAACACTAGTGGTATTATTATAACGTAGTAAATTAAAGGACTTATAAAATAATTTAAATTTATTCTCTATGGAAAACAAAATTTCAAAATACCATGAAAAGGATTGTGGTCTTAATTACTTTATTATAATTACTGGAAACCATATTTTTGGACTCCTCATGTGTTAATCATGTTTTAATGATCATAAATCATGTACATTTAATAAACATTGTTATTCATGTTTAATATGTATCAAATAATGTGTATAGATGGATGGTTTTTTAGCTTTAAGTAAACTAATCCAAGATCATAAATGATATATTATTAACTATATTTTAAATTGTGTTATAATAGATCTCCTTGATAAATGATTATGTCTAATATATTCAATGAACTATTTAAGTTTGTATATAGATATTTGGTTAAGTCTGAGAAATCATTAGTCTTCCCCTGGTAATATTAATCTGGAAAAGGACCAAGTCACAGTGACCCAGACACCATGAGCAGACACTATGACCAGACACCGTGACTAGACATTGTGACCAGACACCGTGACCAGAGACCGTGACCAGACACCGCATATATGCTACTGGTTCATGAAATCTTTACAAATACATCCTCATAACTCTCTCCCCACTCAAAGGCAAAGAAGAAGACACCATTTCTAGACATACTGTGACACTGTTCTTTAATATGTTTTTTTCATTTTCAATTTAATTTCCCATAGTCATATTTGGGTCTTTTAAATGAACTAACATAATAAATATTTCTTGGAATACATTTCAATTCATAGTATGAGGTACGTGGTGCAGAATACATTCATCCTGTCACCTCTAACACATTCACTCCAATAATAAAAAGAGAAGTGTGGCCCAGAACCAAGTGTATGCGATAATGAAGAAGCATGAGAAATCTTGATAAAAAGACACGAAACATACACCTTGATACATTTTTAAGAACACACGAAGCATTCTAGAATCCAAAAAGTTTGGATATCATATATCAGATTCAAGAACATCTTCACATAACTAACTCTTTGATGAATATGAACTAGATCTAACTGGCAACGAAAGTATCAAGCTTGTGACACTTTGTTTCTCGCATGACGACTAATTTTTGATATCTGTTTCATAATAGAAGTTCAGAGCTACAAAGACTAACATTCAGATCACTTATAACCCTATCTCATCATTTCTCTTTATTATGTATTGTTTTTATATTTCGATCAATGTGTGTGTGTGTCTGTATAAAAACACACACTTTCTTCTGCATTAAAGTGCAAGATACAAGATATCCTTCCTCTCACATCCATTTATACTTGATTATTACCAAAGATATACGTGGAAGAGTTCCCATATGTGACCTGTTAGTTTGTACCCATAAAGAACTATTGAAGAGGTCGTGTGACATAGATAGTGTTGTGTACTATTTTTTACCCTGATCCATGGTGTTGATCAAGTTTATTAATATAAACAACTTTTTGGCAGTTGATCACCAAGTGAAGTGTATTAGGTCTCGGCTTGAGACTGAACCACTTGTTTTATATCCGCTGTATTGTTTGATTTGGTTTTATCTATTTTATTGTATAATTTAGAAATCACTATATTTTCTTTTATAATTAATTTTGGAATGAAGTTATAATTGACTTTCCTTATTAGATTTTCATGAAAAGTAATCTTAATAGTTGATATTAAGATTTCGGAGAATTAATCAATCTTCTAAGAAATTATTTAAATAGTCAAATTTCCATAACCATATTACATTGATTAACTAGGTTGTATTTATTTTTATTGGGGAACCTTTTAAGAATAATTTTCAAACATAAATAACTATATATACTCAATTCACCCCCACTCTTGAGTACTCTACTCTGACCAACATTTGGTATCAAAGGGGTTGGTTATTACTATTAAGACTCTGCTTTTTTACCCTACTCAACTATGATTTTAGTTGTACTTTAATGATATATATATTTCATTAAATTCTAAATTTATAGCTCTATCAAATTTTTTCTTCAATATGGATAACAGACTGGATGGTGCTGCAACAAATAGAACACCATTCATTAATGGATCAAATAATTCCCAATGGGAAATTAAAATGACAATTCATTTAGAAAGTATGGGTTTTGAAATTTGCTCTTCAGTTATAGTTGAGTATACGATTACTACTACTGATAGAATCACTTGGGATGACCCAACCAAGAATGCCTACCATAACAATTGTAAAGCCATGAATTTATTGTATTGATCATTAAGAGATTAGGAATTTAGCAGAATTTATGCATGTAAAACTGCCCATGAAATTTTTGATACTTTTTCTATTTCACATAAATGAACTTCTAGTGTGAAAGTAATGATACTTAATACTTATACTATTAAATATGATAACTTTATAAAGAAACCTGATGAGCCTATTTTTGACAAGTATCTTAGGTTTAACAAAATTGTCATCAAAATGATTTCTCTAGGAAGAGAAGTCCCATGCCAAAGAAAAAATTATATGGATTCTCAGATGTCTGCCTGACATATAGAGAGGAACCTCTGTCTCTATTAGAGATTCATTCGACATCATAATGTTACTTGTAACATAACTCATTGTGAATCTAATGATGAATGATGAGTAGTGGAAAGTCAACAAGGAAGAGGAGGACGAACCCAATAGAAAATATGTTGCATTTAATTCCACAACCTCTAAATGCAAAGAGAAAGGGAAATTGGATGTCTTTTTAGAAATCTCCATCAGTGAATAATCATCACCTAAATTTGATGATGATATGGAACAATTAACGAGAAGATTTAATAGGGTTTACAAGAAGAATAAAATTTTTAGAAAGCGTAACTTCAAGAGAATATATGATCAAAAAAATTTGGAAGAAATATTGGAAATGTAGGGACAGTTCTGATGAGAATATTTACTATGAATGCATATGAATGGAAAATATAAATATTGACTCTCCCAAGATCAAGTACTAAATGAAATATGAGGAAAAATATTGAAATTATTTATAGGAAATTAAAGAAACATGGATTGCTTCTAAGGATAGTTCAAGTGACTCAGAATAATAACATGATGAATAGGCCAACAAATCCAATACATATTTTATGAAAAACACATTTGAGGAAACACTAGATTCTCATGTAAACACTTCATATTATTATGGAGATGAGAGTGACTCTAACAACATCTATAAAAAAAGAAACGTTTTCAGATTATAATATGATAGTAGAGACAAGTAACTATCTAAAAGATAAATAAAAATATTTAAGAAACAACATGATCTTACCTCAACTGTTAAAATATAACTTACTATAGAAAGGGAGAAAAATTCTCAATTATTAATAGAAAAAAATCTACTAAATCTATCTAATGAGCAATTGAAAAATAATATTGAATGGTTTACTAATGGAAAATATTCTTTGGTACAAATTCTAGGTAAACAGATTGCTCATAAATATACAACTAGTATTGGTTATCAACCCGATAAAAGAAATTTTGGAAGAATTAATTTTGTTTCTTAGTCTATAACATACAACTTTTCTGCTTGTTGGGGAAAGCATTTAGCTAGATTATGTTTTGATACACTGTCACCTGTTTCCAGATTTTCTGGACCAAATAGAGTTTAAATTTTGACCCCTTTACACAATGCATATAGAAAACCTATAAAGGAGTTGTGGGTTCTTAAAGAACTAGTCACTAATATCACTAGACCTAAAAAATATAGGTACCAATTTTTTTTATTTGAATATTTTATAGGACAGATGCTTAAAGGGCTCCAGTAAAAGCTTATGGTCCTTGGACAGTTGGTGTTCAAGACACATGATTGGAAACTATTCTTGCTTCAAGAATTTAATAAAAATTGATGGTGGACATGTCATATTTTGTGACAATGCCAAAGCAAAGATCATTGTCCTTGGACAAATCGGTTACTCTAACTCAGTTTTAATTACCAATGTACATTTAGTTTATGGAGTGAAATATAATCTTATAGTATATCACAACTATGTGATAATGGATTTCATGTTAAATTTGAATATGATGATTGAAATGTTTTTAATTCTAAATATGAATTAGTATTTTATACATTAAGAAATGAAAATGTATTCTATGTTAACTTATGTTATTTAGTCTCTCAAGATGCTTCATGTTTAAGTGTATTTCACCAGGAATCGTGGAATTGTGTTAAGGGACAAGGACACTATAATATTTCCTCCCTTAGAAAGTTAAAATGAATAATATTATTCAATGACCTACCCAAACTTGTGTTTCCAAATGATAATGTGTGTAATCCATGTCAAAATGGAAAGAAACACAAAATTTTTTTCAAACTAAAGAAAGAAGAGGCAACTTGTCAACATCTCAAACTAGTTCACATGGATTTTTTTGGACCACTTTGAGTTTCAAGATATACATGGACTTTATTTTTGGCTTAGAAAAGTGAAGCCTACTCTTATTTTACCAAATATTCCAAAATATTAGAAAATAATAGTGGACTTAGAATTAAATCCTTAAGAAGTGATCATGGCTGTGAGTTTGAAAATCTCGGTTTTGAATACTTTTTCTCACAAAATGGTTATAATTATAATTTATCTTCTCCTAGAACACCTCAAAAGAATGGAGTTGTAGAACGAAGAAATATAACTTTTCAAAAGATTTATAGGACAATGCTTAATGAAAACGATGTATGTATTTATTTTTCGGCTGAAGCTGTAAATATAAAATTATATATTATTAAAAGAGTATTGATTATACCCATTCTTAAAATAATTCCATATGAGTTATGGAACAATAGAAAACCCAATGTAATTTACTTCAATGTTTTTGGTTGAAAAGTCTATATCCTTACTACTAAAGACAATAAGGAACAATTCACATCCAATAGTGATAAAGGAATCTTTCTTGGATATTTAATCTCTAGAAAATCCTATAGGATGTTTAATAAAAGAACTAAATGTGTGGAGGAATCTGTCTATGTCAAATTTGATGAAACATATCAATTTGATCCTAAGACCACTATAGAGAACCTGGAGGATGATGTATCAAATCTGGAAATTCATTCAAAATCTTATAACAATCCTGAAAATGAATTTGTGAAAACTTCTAGTTATGGAAATTCTTTATATTCAAGTCATTATGAGCACGAACCTGTTAATGAACCAGAAATCAATAGTTTTTCTTTTTCTAGATCTATTATAGCTCTTTAGAACCATCCTTTAGATGCTGTTGTAGGAGACTTGGATAAAAAAACTAAAACTAGATGTTATCTTATAAATCAGGTTGAACATCAAGTTTTCATGTCACAGCTTGAACCTAAAAAATTCTATGAGTCTATCAATGATGATTTCTTTTGTGATGGCTATGCATGAAGAACTTAATCTGTTTTAAAGAAACATTTTTAGGAAACTTGTTGACAGACCCAAATACAAATTTACTATAGGAACTGGGTTGGTGTTTATAAATAAAGTATATTAATCTAGAAATGTAGTTAGATTCAAGGTTAGACTGGTTGTACAAGCCTATAGTCAAGAAGAAAGAATTTACTATGAGTAAACATTTTCACAAGTAGAGAGACTTAAATCCATCAGAATTCTTCATGCTTATACTAGACATCTGAATTTAAAACTATATCAAATGGATGTTAAGAGTGCATTCATAAATTAGTATGTATATGAGGATTGATTTGTAAAGAAACCCCATGGTTTTACAAATCCTCATTTTCCAAATCATATTTTAAAATTATCAAAAGATTTATATGGTTTAAAACAAACTACAAGAGCATGTTATGATAGATTAAGTACTTTTACTCATTCCAAATGTTTTAAAAAAGTAATATATGATCCTACAATTTTTATGATACAAATTTCCAATTATGGTATAGTAGTTCATATTTATGTAGATTCCATTATCTATGGATATTCAAGAAATTCATTATGTATTGAATTTTTTGAAATGATGAAAAAATAATTCGAAATGAGTTTAATGGGTGATCTAAAATTATTTCTTGGATTTTAAATATTTCAAAATAATGATGGTATTATTTTAAATCAAATACTAGAGATATTCTAAAACGTTTTGGATTTGATAGCACTAATTGTAGTGACAATTCAATAACTAGTACTTATATGTTAGATCTTGGTGAAGATAGAAAATTTGTTTACCAAACCACCTAGGAAAGAATTAATAGAAGCCTACTCTACCAAATTTCTAGCCGACCTGACAATATGATTAGAGTATGTATGTGTTCTCATTTTCAAGCAAACCATAAGGAATATCATTGAAATGTTTTTAATAGAACATTAAAATACCTCTAGCATACACCCAATCTTGGACTGATCTATCTTAGAGGACGATCATTTGAATTAGTTAGTTATTTTGATGATGAATTCAGTCGTAACAATTTAGATTGAAAAAAAAACCTCTTGAACATGTCCCTTTTTAAAAAATTCTCTAGTTTCATGGTGTAGTAAGAAACAAGACTATGTTGCATTATCAACTGTAGAATCTAAATATATAGCTACTGGTATTTTTCTGCTTAAATTTTGTGGATGAAACACACATTACAAGATTATGGATATAAATTCATTTATGTACCCATAAACTGTGATAATAAAAGTGCTATTAACATCTCAAAAAATTCTGTTTCACACTCTAAGACCAAACATATTGATGTGAGACATGACTTTTTGAGAGATCGTTATCAAAAGGGTGATATAACATTGGAATTCATTCAAACTGAGTATAATCTTGTTGATATATTCACCTACCCATTAAATTAGTAAATAATATGTTACATCACACATGAGTTGGGAATGATAAATCAAAAGTTGTAACATTACTATTTCATAGTTTATGGTTTCACAATTCACTATCTTAAGATTATTTCATAACTCTAACAGTTATATAGTTTTACTATCTTCAATGTTTCTATTTTAGGTTTATGGTCTCACAGTTACTATCTCTCAGTTACTGTCGGACACTTACTATCTCAAACAATATTGTCTCCATGTTTCAAAATCACACAGCTATGGTCTGACCGTGAAATCTTGTTGTGGTCTGACCATGAAAACATGTTATAGTCTCACAGTGAAAGTGATTTTTGGTCTCCTCATAAAGACACATTATTGTTTTATTTATATATTTTAACCCGTATGGTGGTAATTAAATATTTTATTCTTTTAATTTCCCATTATTTTGATTTTGCGATGCTTGACCTCCTATAAATGATAAAAACAAAAGATATATCACTTCCTTATTCACCCGAGATCCCTTCCCTCAAACTATAACCCCTCTTTCAACCTCTCTCTCTCTCTCTCTCACTCGAACCTTCGTTGAATTCCATGAATGAAATGTATGTTTTCATAAAACCATGAGAAGCATAGATCAAAGAAGATAATGAAAATAACTCCAATGATAGCACCAAAAGGTCCATGGAATCTGAACTTGGTGAAAAGAATAGTGGTACATGAAATGGAAATTTTCCCCAATTGGTTGATGTCAAGTAGGTCTTTATTATTGAATGTAATAAAAAAGAATGGGTTGCTGGGTTAGTTCACAAAGAAGGCTAGGCCGATATACTCAAAGCTAGTTGCACAATTTTATCAGTTCGTTAAATTCTCTTTTGATACATAATATGTTTTTACCCACAGTCTATATGGAACTCACCATAAAATAATATGTAATAATGTGTTTTAGTCAATAATTTACATTCATTTGTATTGATGAATTCTACAGGATTTGAATTTTCTTTAATTAAGCAATATATCATATATAAAAAAATACAAAATTAAAGGTTTATACTTATAAACAGAATCCATTTTTTCTATAATATAAACCCCTTAAAATAATGCATTAGTTATTTTCAATGAAAATTTCAATGAATTTAAACATGGATTCTTCCTTTCCCTTACCCTTCTTTAAACGATATTAAAACATTTTGAAAACCTAGAGTGAGAACAAAATATAAGTAGGGGATATAAATATAAAACAAACTATTAGATTATTAAAAACATGAAAAATTTATATAACATTTAACTTTATCTTCAATGTTATTTTATAATATGGCATAAAACATATTCATAATAAAAACACACATTTTTCTAAAATAAAATCAATAACACCTATATTAATTAATTAATACTAATTTAGGTGTCTTGGAAAATTATATTCATAAATCCCTCTAAAAACCCTTCCAAATTTAATATAAATATGGAAGACTTCCAATTTTATCATTACATAATGTATTTAAGAGATATAAATGGATCACCTCGTGTTATATATAATACACCATGTAAATCTGTAATGGGAATTTTCGGAGCTATCTTGGCCACCCCAAGCTAAGCTATAATTGGATTTATTACACTATCTAAGCCACCCCATGATAGCATAAAACATGACTTTTGCTAAATATCTTCATCATCCCATTATGTAACTAACATGTACCACATATTTAGTAAAACATTCTCCTAAAACCCTTTCAAAGAATCTATTAAAAGAATCTAAAAGCACTTTCAGACGAAATACCAATTTTTTAAAACCCGGTTTATAAAAAAATAAACATTTTTTATTGAAACCGATTTTTAATACCAAAATACCAAAATAGATAATTTTTTATGGAATAATGAAATCCTATAAAGGAATCTAAAAATAAAATAATGTCCATGGTGGTGGAAAATTCACTATCGCAGTGTATTTTAAAAATAGAACATTCCTTTTGTCATTTGTTGAAACATTTATTATAAAACTCATTAAAAGATTAATTTTTTACGAATAAAATAATGGAATTAAAAAATATAATGAAATTTAATTAACATTTCTTATATATTAATATAAATTTAGAAAGTTGTATCATTTGGAAAAAATATTGAAATATATTTATTAAACATTAAAAAATATATTTTTAAATTAAAGTGTTACATTGCACATTGAAATATTCAAATCATAAGCCCCAAGATTTTTTTAATAAAACAATAAAAAACATGATTATAAATAAATTCATGATATTATATGATAATGTATTAGCACATACACCTCATTAAATATTTTTGGCGTATAACACCAAAATATTCAAAAATTAAAGGAGATAGGGATGAAATCCTTTACATTGAGTCTGACTAGTCCCATGTGTCATTATATTTCTGAATAATAAACTTAAGAAAAATATTTAATTAATTAATAACCTTTTTTATGTTTATAATTAATTTTACTTCAGGTTTTAAATTTTTTTATTCAGTTACATAAATGATTAAATTTTCATTAGTTGTTTTAATAATATTCAGTTTATGTGTCAAAAACAACTATGGTTAGTTGACTATAGTCAATAAAGTCATTATATAAAAATATTCAAAATAATAACTATAAAATAACTATCATATTTATACATCTATTTTACTTTTAAAAAGTATCATAAAATATGGTTAGGAAAAAGGTTACAACTTTTCAATCCTAGAGACAATAGGTCATTCATACGCATGAGTAATGTTCCCATTTTTCAATGATCATTATGTAAAGAAAGATAGTTTAATTTATCTTTATAGAATTAATACTATATCATAAGTACCATATTATTTTCATAATATATACTTATATCTATAATTCATGTGAGGTAAAAAATCAATCACATCACATTGAGGAGGTGGTGGTCCACACATCCATAAATTATATTATAAATTTTTTTGTATGTAAAAGGTTAAAATAGAAAACTATATATTATATTTATAGAATGGTAATTATGTAATAAATATAATATAATATTAATTTATATCAAATATATTTGTCAAATAAAACCTTAATAATAAAAATTTTATGAATCATATCACATTGAGGATTCGGTACTCAACACATCAATAAACAATGTTATTATATTCCCACAAAATGTAAAGAATAAATTTGTATGTAATGACACATATATTCATGAAGGTAAGTATCATTGGGTTTTTTATTCTTTTAAACAGACCTTATAATGATACTCAAGGGATTCACAAGGGTCTTGAGGGTGTCAGGGAGTTTTTTAGATCCCAGAAACCCAGAAATTTGGAAAATGAATTTGGACATATGGTTAGTAAAAACTATGAAGCCTACCCCATACAGTCTCTAATAATGATGAAATGACAAATATAGGTGTAGTAAAAGACACATAGTATTTTAGAAACCATATGACTCTATGGGAATGAACATGTGAACAACTAAAGACATTTTAGGTTTTGGTCTCAAGAATTTTGTGAAAGGTTATAAAATATACGTTCCTTAACAATGAAGGGTATTTCCTTGGGCAGAGAGTGGAGCACAATTTTCATAGAGTTTGGAAAACCATGCACCCAAATTGTACACCACATATTTTGTTAATCAAAAGTTGTTTTCCCCCATTAATCTATTTACCTATTTCTTTATTCTCTTCCCTTTTTCCAGTAGCTAAACACGTTCTTCTTCAAATGTTTGCTCCCAAGAACATCAACCTATGCATTATGGTAATTCCCACCTCTGAATTCTAAATCAATATTCATCAGAAGCATCATATCCATCTCTGTAAGACCTAAAATACACTCCTTCCTATTTTAGTTTATCTTCAGATACATTTTTGTAACCCCCCGACCTAAGTTACCCAATGTTGGTGCATTATTTTAATACATTGGCATGATTACAGGAAATCAAGTCCAGAAATATTGGTCAGTTTAGCACTCTTGGAAAATAGATTACATTCATGAAAGTTACATTACACTTTCTAACATAAAAAACCAATAGGAAATCCTTTGAGAATTCCATTATTCCCTTATCTTAACCCAACATCTAAAACAAAAAACACTTCTTTGGATCCTGGGAAAATAAAACATAATAAAAGGGTACGCTGGGATGCTCAGCAAGGGTAAACAATTTAGAGGAAGCTATAAAACTTTAAGTCAAGATGTGTAATAAAAAAAATTTCTTTTTAAACATAAACATGAACATAATATGGAAACAATTAATCAAATATTACTATGTAAACATGCAAATGGATATTATACTAGTCGAATAATCATATTTAATAACTAATTTCATAATGATGGAATGTATAGTACCAGAATATAATTTCTGTGTTAAGACCTCGTGCCAGGACCTATCGGCTAACTGTAACCGGACCCAAACCCGGAGAGACTCTGTAACCAGACTCCATCCTAGAGAGCCTATGTAACCAGACTCTATCCCAGAGAGCATTTGTAACCGGACCCCATCCCGGACAACCTATGTAACCGGACTCTATCCCGGAGGGTCTACTATAACCGGACCCCATCCTGGAGGACTTACTTTTACAGGTCCCCAACCTGGAACATACTAGTCCAATACATTCTTCATAATAAATGGTTGAAATATATCATAAACATTCATATTAAAACTAGCATATTGAATGTGAATACATTATCCATAAACCATGAATTGTATAAAATTAACACATCCACAGTCAAACATATCACAAAACATTCAATACAATATGGAATATAGATATCATAATAAATCAACTTCAAACATGTTTAAAATTCATTAAAGGATTTTGACATAGATGAAAATGATCAATAAAATGATTTGAGAGAAATACTAATTTTTCATGAAACCATTTAAAATTATCACAATTTATAAAGGTAGTCATTTAAACTAGATTTTTGATTCATAGTGTCCCATACCACTTTAAAAGTTTCTTTAAAAGAAGAATTATCATTTGAAAACATTGAAGTCCATATAAATAAATCCATAATAACCATTTTAAAAACATCGTAATTAATGAGAATGATGTTGAAGAATAAATATTTATGAATTTTAAATGATGTTTTAATAAAAATATCCCTTAAAGGAGTCCATTTGAATAATCTTCAATGAAACATGTACATGGATAATACATATGTCCCAGTAGATACTTACGTAAAAACAACCTCGGATAATAAAGAAATTGTGAATTTAACCCTTACCGATTTGGAAGCTTACGAAACATACACCCTATGAAAGAAGTTTCATAAAATGAATATGTAAATACACATAAATTAAATAGTATTACACAAATAATACAACTATGGGCAGTACATACACAACACAAAAGGCAATAGTGGAAATATAGCCTAGATCTCATGAGAATAAGGAGTGAGATGAAAACCCCTTACCTTGCACTTTCCTTTGGTCGATGACACATTTAACCTCTTAGATAATGACCATTTTATGTTATTATATTATACCAGAACTATATTCATATTTATTATATCATACAAGTTTCATTTATGACTTTATACTACCCATTTAATAATTATTATCATGTTAAATTAACATTTCGGTTAATAATCGATTTCATTATCGCACGTATTTTAACTTGTTATACATGACCATATCATTTAGATAATGCTTTAAATACTTCATGAATAGATAACTTGATTTGTATATCATATATATTTATAATATAAATATTTATAATAGATATATATATGAAATAGAAAACACCATTTATGGAGATGGTATGCCGTACGTACGCATAAATGATATTTATGTTTTCATATAATATTGAATGAAAGTAAGTAAGTACATAAATAAATAAATATCCAGTAGCATTATTATGTAATATATTACATAATTATTAGTAATATATATTTTTATAATCATCGATGAATGGTGAACGTGGAAATGAATCTCATCGCGTTGTGGAGACGGTAATCTGTAAGTATGCATGAACGATAATATCATTTCCTTAAAGGAGTGAAATTTGATGGTATATTAATTTTAAAAAGACAATATCATGTTATTTTTATTATTTATATACATATTACTCATCATTATATCCATCCAAATAACATAGTGTTTAATAACAAATTACACCACAGCGTGGAGACTGTATGTCGAACGTACGCACGCATGGTGAAATTATCATTCATAGGATGGATACAATAATGAATATGGTTGTACCATATTTATAATAATATCACAATATATATAAGGTTCTGGATTTATTATTTTGTTATGGTAATATCAAAGAAGGTTTAAGTGGAAGAATAAAAGAACTTGGAAGAGGGTGGTGGAATCATTACCTCTTCTTCGGGTTCTTCCTTTTGATTTGATAAAAAGGTCTTTCAAGGAAAGATTTATGACCAAAGGAAGGCCTCTAGTATTAAGTTAGGATAGTTTGGAGGATATTTGGGTAGGTTTTGGACGAGATAAATGGCTTTGGAGGTGTAAATTTGAGATAAGGGTAAGTGCCCTTTTATAAGAGTGGTGAGGGGCACCTTAGAAAAAACATAAAATATTTTTTTTTAATAAATTTATTTTAGGATTAAAATGGCGCAAAAATTAATTATTTAAAGGATAAGGTGGGTATGGGTCTAAAAACACTCATCCAATAGGTTTTATATAGTTTTGGGTCACTATATTAAACTTATCTTTAATATTTATCTCTTAGTTAAATAGTTTTACATTTACCATGTCTATTTGTATTTTTTTTATTATATGTTTAATAAACTTACTATAAACGTCCATGATAACACCATGTGGTTCATTAATGACATATATAATAGTATTTAATCCCTTTGGGTAAACCTTATATTTTTAAGAATAGAATAAAAATTAATAATATAATATTTGTTTTAACAACTCTTTTATGTCAATTTTGTCACTATTTAGTATTTTGTTTTTTCTAAATTCAGAAACTCATTATTACTTTAATTAAAATTCATTTAATCATCCCTAATATGTCATATTAACATATAAAATTAGTTTAATTTATAAACAGTCTCAAATTACATTTATTTGGGTATTTATAATATCAATTATTTTAATATCTCATTAATAAGGTAATAACTACATCATCATTGTGTCGTAAAGAAATTAAATTATTTAATGTATAAAAATTATAAATAAAATAAAATTATGTATTAAATCTTTTTATCTTTCTGATAAATATTTATAGTCGAATTTATATTATGTGTAACCCTATATTAAAAATGGCATAGTTATTAATCATTGAATTTAACACTTTTAACTCTTCTTTGAATTAAATAATAATAAATGTCCTAATCTAATCCATGTTGACCAAAAGGATCATATTTTATTCCTAAGGTTGTTTTTGTTCTAATTACACTTATACAATATAATTAGGACATGTGTTAGGGTAATAATAATATCATTTTTACCTTTAATTACCCTATTTACTTTTAACAATGGTAAATAAAAGTCAAAAGTTATTATTCACCTAATATAATTTTTATCGTATTGAATCACATTTTATATACCAATATCAACATTTCCTCTCTTATTTTTTAAATTCAATACATAGAAGTGGTAAAATTAAGTTTTATGCAAATTTGTAAATGCTCCTAGGAGTTGGGTAAAAGATTGTAAAATTTCAATAAAATTTTTTTATATATAAACTTATTATAATATGACTCAAATGAATTACATTGAAATTTTATAGGTATTATGAATCTATTTTTACCTAAAAAAATTTAAATAAAATAAATTATTATTTAAATGAAAATTCGGTTTTCACAAAAAAGGTAGTGTTTTTCACTATTCATTAAAAATTTAAAGTTTTCAAAAACCGAAAAAAAATTACCCTAAGATAATTTTGATATTCCAAATTAAATAATTAATTCTATTTCACCAAATTTAAAACTTATAAATTGCATTTATTAATTTGAAATTAATTTCCACAGTCAAAACCAAAAAACGTATTTTTAAGAAATAATAACTATCAACAGATTGACACTTGTTTATTTCCAATTTCAAAGTGAAATTACTTAGAATGACAAGAATTTGATTAAATGGTAAAAATATAATCTATTTATACTTCCAAACCTTTACAATTTATATTTTAACACTATAAATTATTTTGATTAGAAAAGTTGTTTTAAGTTTAAATATTGTATTTTTCACTATTCACCCAAATATGAAAGTTATCAGAAAAGACCAAAAAATTATTAAAAAAAATTCTTATGTACCTATTCTAAATAAAAAGTTTATTTTATCAAATTTAATATATAAAAGTTTCAAATATTGGATTTAAAAAGGTTCTCCAATAAATGGTGGTAAATGTTTTTTACAAATAATTCTTTTATCTGAAAAAATGAATTTGTTCTTACATTGTGTCTAAGAAACTCAAAATATGGATTCTAAAATTATAAAGATTACATAATTTTCAAAATTTAGTTAGTACTATTCATAACCGCTTTCGAACGGCTAGTATGGTAAGTCATGGTGTGCTAGAACTCGTTGTTGCGTGTAGTGCAAGTTATTGAATTACTTTTGAAGAAATAACGTACTGTGAAATATTTGGGTTTTACATTCTTCCCTCCTTCAATAAATTGTGTCCTCACAATTTGAAATTTATTTTTGAAATAAAATATGGAAAATAATACCTTTTTGGGAAAACTCACATAAAAAATAGGGTTAATAAAATTCAGTCTTAATAAGAGGAAAAGGGAAATAAAAGAGTCCCCACCAAATTATGATCTCAATTAGAAGAACATTGGTAGAAATTAGAGTCACATAATTATAGGGAAAATGAAAATTTTTATAGGCAATTATTGAGGTCATCAATGGCAAACAAGTGGAAAATAGAGGGCCTCAAATCCATAAATGTATGATGATTTAAAATACCATCGGTTCATCAAAACATAAGGTATTAGGATGACACAATTTCGGTTTTAGGATACATTCCATAAAGATTAAGAATTAATTTTCCCATATAATAAGTGGGAAAAGTTATATATATATATACATGACAAGTAGAGTTTTATCCTTCAATTAATTCCTACCAAAAACTCATCTTTCACTCAAAATGATTTCAAAAAAATATTATATTTTTCCTAATCGTACAGGGTTCCAAAAATAACGAATTTTTAATTCGCATATCAAAACCTTAAAAAAACTATATTATGAAATCCAGGGACTTCATGTAGTCCAGTGGTAGGCAATAAATCCCAATCACACTATGGTTGTGGGTTCGATTACCGTAGCTTTGTCTGATGCGATAGAATGTCACACGGTCCGCGTGTTTCCTTTTTAAAACAATCCGAAAATAACCTTAAAAATAATATCCAATTTCAAACATAATCCATTCCAACCTTTATACTTATCCAAAATACTTCTATCCAAACTCAAAGTCCCAAATTCATAAGGATGCCAAACAAAATGAAGATCCTTTTTTCCATGTAATAGCATGTGAACACTTTCATCATGTGTTATTTTAAAACATGGTTACACCCTGAATTACCATAAAACTAGATTGATTACATTATTTCTCCCTAATCCTTTATATAGTATTAGATATATTCTTAATGTCCAAAATTTTTGAATATTCCAACAATGATGAAATAAAAAAACCATTAATCAGTTCCAAGATAGTCATGAATATCCAATATAATTTATCCAAATCAACCATCTCTTATTCCAAAATTACTACCTCTGTTTCAAGACCATTTTATGTTTTATCTTTCCTTCAACCATTTATTTTCCAAATATTAAATTTATGTTGAGTCACTTTTCATAAAACCATATAATCTCAAATCCTTAATGAAATTGCATTGTAGTACAATCCGTATTTATCTCCATAATTCATATAACTAGTATATTGTTGATATAACACTCAAATGAAATAATTCTATAATAAAAACATAAGAACAATAGTCATTCCTCTTCTTCTGAGGTAGTATAATAACTTTATTATTATCCAATAACATCATTTGTGGTATACTCTGATGGTTGGGACATTGATTTGTGTAGTGTCTCAATGCCTTGCAGATGAATCATTTTACATTTGAAACCTTTTTCTTACCATTGCATACACGTACATGGTGTCCTTTTTCTCCACAATTATAACAAACTCTCATTCCCTTCAAGAATTTACCAAGGTGAATATTTCCACATTTATCACATATAGGAAAATCCTTCTTTTACTACTTCCCTTTATCCATCTTTCTCTCTACTATATTTTTATTTTCTTGCTTCCCTTCAAAGACATATGACTCATAGAATTCTATACATATCTTATTAACACATGATATTACTTATTCATATGTGGAGAATACATGGGAGACTATTTCCCTTATAAATGTTTCCTTGATACCATGAATGATATGATCCTTCTTAATCATTGGATCATACATATTGTTGTAGTTCTCATTCCTTCTATTGGGCAACATTTCTATATAATGGAATACACTAGGTCAGTTTATGAATCGCAATTCATTATTACAAACTTGTAAAGCAGTTAACATAAATTGAACAGTATATGGATATAACCCAGAATCATAAAAATGTTTTCTTTGAGAAGGCATATACTCATAAACCCTTCCTAATGGTTTGTAAAGAAAATGAGAATTATCCTAAGCATATCCACCTGGAGTGTCGTAACCTAGAATGTAGTAAGGCCTATTGTCGTGCACCAGTTCTCATATTAGTCTACCTCAAAGCGGTGTTTTCAGGTTTTACCCCTAGGTTGTAACGCCCCGACCCCAGTTACCCAGAGTCGGTGCATTATTACATAACATTGGCATGATCACAAGAAGGATCATGTCTCGAAAGGCAGATTAGTTTAGTAGCCTTGGAAACACTAGAAACAATCATAAAGTTTTACATTACATCATAAAAAAACATCTTGTCTTTATATCCCCTCATACTATCCAGGAAGGTCATTCATAAATTATTTCTTCATAATCCTGTAAAAAAAACATTGAAAGGGGTGAGCTCAGATGCTAAGTAAGGATAACATTATAGAAGAAGATTTCATAGATAAGCATAAACACATAAGGCAGTTTATAACTAAAACAAAATCCATTTTAAACTTGAACTTCAGCATAAAATGGCAAAGATAAAATAAAATAATTCCATTTATTTACTCATATGGATATTCTACTAGTCGAATGATCACATGTAATATCAATAACCACTTTTATAATGATGGAATGCATAATTCCAGACTATCATAACCACATAGCCAAGGCCTCGTGCCAAGACTACAAATAAGATTTTGCCAAGGCCTTGTGCCAAGACACTAGTTTGTCTCATGAGACCTACCGATGCATCGAGGAGCTACAACAGGCTCCACCCGTCACTTATTAAGTCCAATGAATTCCTCATATGAACATGTTTAAACATAACATAAACATTCGTATTAAAACTAGCATACGAAATGTCAATACTTTAACAACAAACCATGAATGGTATAAAAATAGCAGATCCACAGTCAAACATAACTCATTCAATAAAATATAGAAGATTGTATTGTACCTCAATCGATAATAATGAATGATATTGACATAGATGAAAATAACCATCAAAAGTACTTGAGATAAATATCCCCCTTTTCTTGAAAACATTTAAACATCACACTATTTGTCAAGAAGACATTTAAAAATAGATTTTTGAATCAAAGTGTCCCATACCACTCTGAAACTCTTAAAAAGAGTTTTAATTTTAAAACTTTAGTGTACATATATATAAATCCTTAAAACCATTTTTAAAACATGGACATTAATGAGGATGATTTAGAAGAACAAGTCTTTAAAACATTTGAAAATGGTATTTTAGTTAGAGTTTCTAACCAAAAGAGAGACACTTGAATACAATTAATTGAGGTAATAAATACTTAGTAATATCATGAGAATAAATGGATTCATGATATACTATGTCAAAGTACATTATATACACCACATAAAAGTGATTTGGTGTATAACAACAAATAAGTCTCAATGGAATGTAAATTGAGATGAAATCTCTCACAAAAGACGTATCCTTAGGTTAAGGATAAATAAACGACATAATTATGTGTGAAAAATATAAATACACTAAATATGATTGGATATTCATTGTAAAACAATTATGGGACATTCACACATATTCTAGTAAAAACAACACCAATGAATTGGATGTTTATCTCAACAAATCGAGTTTGAGTAAAAATTACTCTTATCAAGTTCATACAGATGACATGAGAATTTATAAATGGAGTGATTATGTGTATAAAAAGTATATCCACATAAAGGGGAGTGTAAATTATGACATAATCAAATGAATAGTGATCCCACACATTATCTTGGAGTAAAATAATCAATGAAGTATGCGTAAAGTCGAATGAGTAGAAATTGAAATTTCAAATTCCCTTATTGATTTGGTAACATAAAAAACATACACCAATGAAAGAAGGATCATACAATGATGATGTAAATATACATGAATTAATGTATATTACACAATGAATACAAACATGGGTAGTACACACACCACAAGGAATAAATAAGTGGTGAACAATGGAATTCTCACGGAATTAAAAGTGAGATAAGAAACCCCTTACTTTGTACTTTTTCCTTGGTCAAAGGTAGGTTAACCTCCTTTATAATGGAGAAATAATTGTTATTTAATTATACAAGAATAATATTCATTAATATTATATCATATATGATCTTTTAACATTGATTTGTTAATAATATCTTAGAATTATCATCATTTCGGGTGTTAACGGGTTCATTTTACTTTATATTCATTATTATGTGATCCATATTTGTTATTAATGGGATGTATATTATTTATATCCAGAATGATATCAAGTCCTTAAATATTATTTTTAATCATAAAATGAGAATTATACTGGAATAGATACGATGGAGAATAAATCTCATCGCATTCGTGGAGACGATAGTCCGTACGTACGCAGGAGCGACAATATCATTTTTTTGATATTAACATAATATATAATTGGATGTTATATCATATATACAGATTCATTATCATGTTAAATTTATTATTTACTTGAATTACACATCATTATTATACCCATCCAAATAATAATTTATTGAATAACATTTACACCACGACGTGGAGACGGTAAGCCGTACGTACGCACGTATGGTGAGATGTTATTCAAAGGATTGATAGAATACTGAACATGGTTGTACCATATTTATAATAACATCACAGTATATATATGATATTGGAGTTATTATTTTAGAATGGTAACAACAAAGGATGAAGAAGTGGAAGAAGAAAGGAACTTGGAAAAGGGTGGTGAAATCATTACCTCTTCTTCGGGTTCTTTCTTTTGATTTGATCAAAAGGGATCATTAGGTTGTCTTTCTGATCCAACTAATGGATCTAGGTTGTAGTGAGGGATGTTTAGAGAGTATTTGCGCAGGGTTTGGCTGAACCAAAAGGGTTTGATGGTGTGATGAAATGAGAAGGAGGAGTGCCCTTTTATAAGAGGGGTGAGGGGAACCTTTGGAAAAGCTAGAAATATTAATTTATAATAAATTCATATTCGGTTTCTAATGGCTCAAAAGTTTATTATTCAAAGTTCAAGGTGGGGATAGGACGAAAAACATTATACCAATAGAATCTAGACAATTTTGGGTTACTATATTAACCATATCTTTTATTTTTTAACTCTTAGTTAATTAGTTTGACATTTACCATGTCACTTTGTATTTTTATATTATATAGTTAATAAACATACTATATACATCCAAGAAACCCCCAAGTGGTCCATTAATGATAAACCTATCATGATATAAGTCTCTTGGCCGAACCTTAGATTTTTAAGTATTTAATATAAATTAATAATATAATATTTGTTTTAAAAAACTCTTTTATGTCAATTTTGACACTATTCAATAGTTGATTTTTGTGAAACTCATAACAGAATGATTACTTCGAAAAAAGTCAATTAAATCAATTATAATATGTCATGTTATCCTATAAAATTAGTTTAATTCATAAAAAGTCTCAAATTATATTTATTTGGGTATTTATAATATCAATTATTCTAATTTTTTACTATTATGGTAATTACTGCATCATCATTGTGTCATAAATAAATTAAATTATTTAATGTCTAAAAATTATAAATAAAATATAATTATGTAGGAAATCTTATTATATTTTTAATTAATATTTACAATCTAATTTATCTTATGTATAACCCTATATTAAAAATGTTTTAGTAAATAAACTTTGATTTTAACTCTTTTATCTCTTCTTTTAATTAAATAATAATAAATGTCCTAATCTAATCCATGTGGACCTAAATGATAATATTTTATTCCTAAGGTTGTTTTTGGTCGAGATACACTTATCCAATAGAATTAAGACATTTTTTAGGGTAATATTAATATCATTTTTACCCTTAATTACCCTATTTATTTTTAACCGTGGTAAATAAAAGTAAAAAGTTACTATTCACCAAAAATTATTTTCATCTCATTGAACCACATTTTACTTCGTGATATTAACCGTGTCTCTCGGATTTTCAAAATTCCAATCACAGAAGCGGTAAAATTATGTTTTATGAAAAATTCAGTTTTTTAACTTCCACTTAGTAGTTTCACTATTCATCAAAAATTGAAGTTTTTTCAGAAATATGCCAAAAATTTCCCCTAAGCTATAATTGATATTACAAATTCCAAAATGATGTCTATTTTACAAAATTCAAAACATATATGTTGCATTAATTAATTTTATAATTAATTCCCGTTGTCACAACAAATAGCGTGTTTTTAAAAAACAATATATATCAAAAGATTGACATTTTTTTCTGTCCAATTTTAAAAGTGAAATTAATTATAATGAACACCATTGGATAAAATGGTAGAAATATATTCTATTTATACTTTGAAACCACTCAATAATATAATTTATCAGTACTAATTATTTTTATTAAAATAGTTGTTTTTAAGTATTTTTCACTATTCGTAAAAATTTGAAGTTCTCACAAAAATACCAAAAATTCATCTTAGGATAATTTAGATATTCAGAAACCCAAAATGTAGTCCATTTTGAAATATAAAATATATATAATTTCAAAAAGTAGGTATTACTATTCATAACAGCTAGTTTGATTGGTTGTGGTGTGTTAGAATTCGATGTTGCGTAAAACACATGCTATAGCATTATTCAAAGAGATGTGTACCGTAGAAGCTTAGGGTGTTACATTCTCCCCTCCTTCAATAAATTTCATCCTCTCAATTTTTTAAATTGTGCTCGAGAATATAATGGAAATCCCACATCAGAAAAAGAGTAAATAAAACTATCACTTTAAAAGAAAGAAATAGAGGTATAAAGGTCAACCAAGATAACCCATACTCGGATTCCATGTAGGAAAACATGGATATGGATGATAAACTAAGTGTCAAGTTATGATGGAGAGGGATAGAAATCATGATCAGTAGAAAGTTAATAATAAGAAAATCACCAACTTGTGTTGGGACAAATGGTCCTTAGTCTCCCAGTAGGAAAAGTAAACGGACATCATTTTTGTTTTATGTTACATTACATAAGGACGAGGAATTCTTTATGATATTGACTAAGAACATAAAGAGATAAACTTAATTTTTTATGTAGAGTTTCATTATTTAATAACTTTTTACCAGTAACTCATTTTTTTTGAACAATGAGTATTCAAGAAGACTTGGTCACAATGACAGAGCTAGAATAAACTTCTATAGAAATACATGATCCATGTAGGGTAAACAATATATTTACCTTGTCTTTAGAGATTAATCAAAACCAAAATGGTTAGTATAATATCTGATGACCCCCCAAATGGATATTCCATTAGAGAAAAAAACACTAATCTTAATTTCTAAAATTATACCATCAATACCCCCAAAGTTAAATAAATACCATTCAATAATCAATTGTCCTTAAAATCCTTTAATATAATCCAAACTAATATTTAAACCCAAAACTTATAAGAATGTAGTCTTCCACGTTAAATTATATCTCCAAATGACATTAATTACTCTTAAAGTCACATACTTAAAAGTAATTAACCTAATCATTTCCATAAATAACCGAAATCACTATAAATCCACAATAAAAACATAGATAAAAATCCACCATTACTCTTCAAATGAAATCCCATACTATTTTATTTTCATTGGGCATATAGTGTTCACAACAAAGCGAACAACTTCCAAAATAACATCTATCACTTAATCACCAAATCATTTCTTATACCAAGGGTATTCATTTAATAAGACATAAGAACCCAAATCAACTTATTATTGATCGATAAAATCATTTAACTAAAAATAATTAGTCACACTATCCTGGGACTTCACGTAGTCCAGTGGTAGGTGATAAATCCTAATCGAACTTTGGTTGTGGGTTTGATTCCCACAGCTTTTTCCGACGCGACGGGTTGTCACACGGTCTGCGTGTTGTCCTTTTTCAAAAACTATATTTTATAATATTACAAAAATGAAATAAATTCCTCAAAATAACCATAACATAATTTAACCACAAATCTTATCTCATACCTTCCATTTTCATCCCAAATTATGATAACTTATAATTTTCTCAAACCCAACGATCATATAAAACCAAATGATTATTTATAACTATATCCACAAGAAAAGAGATAATTCTTCCTCAAATATCATTCTCACATGGAAAACTGTGGGGTTACAAATACAAGATAAAATTATTCCAAAGTAAACCCATCAACAAGGAGCACTAATACTTTTTAAACATTTCTCTAACCATTTATTTCCACATAGCTTCTTCTTTGACTGTAAATGGACTCTTGGGACCATTTTTTGTCTTCTTCCATATTACTCTTCATTTTTCTTCGGCAATTCTTCACTTTATATCCTTCCTTCCCGCATGTAAAGCATTTATTTGTCCCATTGAGACACTTTCTTGGGTGTCTCCTTCCACATTTCCTACATGATGGAAATTGAGGATTCCATTCTCCATGGTCTCCACTGCTGGAGCTCTTATCATTCATCACCTTTCTCTTCTTTGTTGAGTCTGGGAATTGGTTAATATATATATTGTTGACCATATTTTTGTAAAATTGATTTGGCATAATGACGATATATTTTACGCCTATCAACATTCTATTTTGTTGCTCATTGCCACCACCGTTACCACCTTGTACATCATTCTCAAAGTCACTATGACTTCCTTGGAATCCAACCATTGACTAAAACCAGAAATCATTGTGTGAGTAACAGTAGTCATAAAATCATTTAGAGATTAACATGTCACCATATTCTCAATTTGAAACAAATTAGGATTAACCAAGGTCATTTACTCTCATATTATATATATAATACTTCAAATCGGTTTATAAAGAAAATTTAAATTATCCTAAGCATATCCCCCAGGAGTTTCGTAACCAAGAGTGCAGCAAGGCCCATTGTCGTGCACCAGTTCCCGTTTGAGTCTAGCTCAAAGTGGTGTTTTCGGGTTTTACCCTCTAGGTACATCTGTGCCAGAGCTGCCTCTACCTGCTCATATCCAGACATGGATGTATTGCTCGGAAAACTCACAAAATCTCTACAATACCAAAATTCTAGGAAGTTCATCTTAGGTCTACGTGCTCTAATCAGAGTTTATCTAAATCTAGATTCCAAGGTTTGTACTAAACTTTCTATGATACCAACTGTAACGTCCTGACCTTAGTTACCCAGAGTCAGTGCATTAATACATAACATTGGCGTGATCACAAGAAAGATCAAGTCTCGAAAGACCAATTAGTTTAGTAGCCTTGAAAACACTAGATACAATCATAAAGTTTTACATTACATCATAAAAAAACATCTTGTCTTTATATCCTCTCATACTATCCTGGGAGTTCATTCATAAATTATTTCTTCATAATCCTGAAAAAAAAAACATTGAAAGGGATGAGCTCAGATGCTCAGTAAGGATAACATTATATCAGAAGCTTTTATAGATAAGCATAAACACTTAAGGCAGTTTGTAACTAAAACAAAAGCCTTTTTAAACTTGAACTTCAGTATAAAATGGAAAAGATAAAATAAAATAATTCCATTTACTTACTCACATGGATATTCTACTAGTCTAATGGTCACATGAAATATCAATAACCACTTTCATAATGATGGAATGCATAATGCCAGACTATCATAACCACATAGTCAAGGCCTCGTGCCAAGACTACAAATAAGATTTTGCCAAGGCCTTATGCCAAGACACTAGTTTGTCTCATGAGATCTACCGATGAATCGAGGAGCTATAGCGGGCTCCACCCTTCACTTATTAAGTCCAATGCATTCCTCATATGAACATGTTTAAACATAACATAAACATTCGTATTAAAACTAGCATACTAAATGTCAATATTTAACCACAAACCATGAATGGTATAAAAATAGCACATCCACAGTCAAACATAACTCATTAAATACAATATGGAAGCTTTTATTGTACCTAAATCAATAATAATGAATGATATTGACATAGATGAAAAAAGCCATCAAATCTATTTGAGATAAATATCTCCCTTTTCTTGAAAACATTTAAAAGTCACACTATTTGTCAAGAAGCCATTTAAAAATAGATTTTTGAATCAAAGTGTCCCATGCAACTTTGAAACTTTTAAAATGAGTTTTAATTTTAAAACTTTAATGTACATATAAATAAATCCTTAAAACCATCTTTAAAACATGGACATTAATGAGCAATATTTAGAAGAATAAGTCTTTAAAACATTTGAAAATGGTATTTTAGTTAGAGTTTCCAACCAAAAGAGCGACACTTGAATACAAATAATTGAGGTAATAAAAACTTTGTAATATCATGAGAATAAAGGGATTCATGATATACTATGTCAAAGTACATTATATACACCACATAAAAGTGATTTGGTGTATAACAACAAAGAAGTCTCAATGGAATGTAAATTGAGATGAAATCTCTCAGAAAGGCTGTATCCTTAGGTTAAGGATAAATCCAAGACATAATTATTTGTGACAAATATAAATACACTAAATATGATTGGATATTCAGTGTAAAACAACCAAGGGACATTCACACATATTCTAGTAAAAACAACACCAATGAATTGAATGTTTATCTCAACAAATCGAGATTGACTAAAAATTACTCTAATCAAGTTCATACCGATGACTTGAGAATTTTTAAATGGAGTGATTATGTGTATAAAAATTATATCCACAGAAAGGGGAGTGGAAATTATGACATAATCAAATGAATAGTGATCCCACACATAATCTTGGAGTAAAATAATCAATGAAGTATGCATAAAGCCGAATGAGTGGAAATTGAAATTTCAAATTCCCTTATTGATTTGGTAACATACAAAACATACACCCATGAAAGAAGGATAATAAAATGAAGATGTAAATATAAATGAATTAATATATATTACACAATGAATACAAACATGGTCAGTACACACACCACATGTAATAAATAAGTGGTGAACAATGGAATTCTCACGGAATTAAAAGTGAGATAAGAAACCCCTTACTTTGTACTTTTTCCTTGGTCGAAGGTAGGTTAACCTCCTGTATAATGGTGAAATAATTGTTATTTAATTATACAAGAATCATATGCATTAATATGATATCATATATGATCTTAGAACATTTATTTGTTAATAATATCTTAGAATTATCGTCATTTCGGGTGTTAACGAGTTCATTTTACTTTATATTCATTATTATGTGAGCCATATTTGTTATTAATGGGATGTATATTATTTATATCCAGAATGATATAAAGTCCTTAAATATTATTTTTAATCATAAAATAATAATTATACTTGAATGGATACGATGGAGAATGAATCTTATCGCATTCGTGGAGACGGTAGTCCGTACGTACGCACGAGCGACAATATCATTATTTTGATATTAAAATAATATATAATTGGATGGTATATCATATATACAGAATCATTATCATGTTAAATTTATTTTTAACATGAATTACACATCATTATTATACCCATCCAAATAATAATTTATTGAATAACAATTACACCACGACGTGGAGACGGTAAGTCGTACGTACGCACGTATGTTGAGATGTTATTCAAAGGATGGATAGAATAATGAATATGATTGTACCATATTTATAATAACATCACATTATATATATGATACTGGAGTTAACAAAGGTAGAAGAAGTGGAAGAAGAAAGAAACTTGGAAAAGGGTTGTGAAATCATTACATCTTCTTCGGGTTCTTCATTTTGATTTGATCAAAAGGGATCCTAAGGTTGGCTTTCTGATCAAACTAAGGCCTCTAGGTTGTAGTAAGGGAAGTTGAGAGAGTATTTGGGCAGGGTTTGGTCGAACCAAATGGCTTTTATGTTGTGAAGAAATGAGAAGGCGGAGTGCCCTTTTATAAGAGGGGTGAGGGGCACCTTTGGAAAAGCTAGAAATATTAATTTATAATAAATTAATATTCGGTTTCTAAAGGCTCCAAAGTTGATTATTCAAAGGTTAATGTGGGATAGGTCGAAAACCATTCAACCAATAGAATTTAGATAGGTTTGGGTTAATATTAACCTTATCTTTTATTTTTAACTCTTAGTTAATTAGTTTGACATTTACCTTGTCACTTTGTATTTTTATATTATATAGTTAATAAACATACTATATACATCCAAGAAACCCCCAAGTTGTCCATTAATGATACACATATCATGATATAAGTCTCTTGGCCGAAACGTAGATTTTTAAGAATTTAATATCAATTAATAATATAATATGTTTTTTAAAAAACTCTTTATGTCAATTTTGACACTATTGAATAGTTGATTTTTGTGAAACTCATAACAGAATTATTACTTCGAAAAAAGTCAATTAGAGAAATACTAATATGTCATATTATCCTATAAAATTAGTTTAATTCATAAAAAGTCTCAAATTATATTTATTATGGTATTTATAATATCAATTATTCTAATTTTTCACTATTATGGTAATTACTGCATCATCATTTTGTCATAAATAAATTAAATTATTTATGTCTAAAAATTATAAATAAAATATTATTATGTAGAAAATCTTATTATATTTCTAATGAATATTTACAATAGAATTTATCTTATGTATAACCCCATATTAAAAATGTTTTAGTAAATAAACATTGATTTTAACTCTTTTAACTCTTCTTTGAATTAAATAATACTAAATGTCATAATCTAATCCAAGTGGACATAAATGATAATATTTTATTCCTAAGGTTGTTTTTGGTCGAGATAAACTTGTCTAATAGAATTAGTACATGTGTTAAGGTAATATTAATATCATTTTTACCATTAATTACCCTATTTACTTTTAACCGTGGTAAATAAAAATAAAACGTTACTATTCACGAAAAATTATTTTCATCTCATTGAACCACATTTTACTTCTTGATATTACCCGTGTCTCTTAGATTTTTGAAATTCCAATAAAAGAAGTGGTAAAATTAAGTTTTATGAAAAATTCAGTTTTTTAACTACCACTTACTAGTTTCACTATTCATCAAAAATTGAAGTTTTTCAGAAATATGCCAAAATTTCCCCCTAAGATATAATTTATATTCCAAATTCAAAAATGATGACTATTTTACGAAATTCCAAACATATATGTTGCATTAATTAATTTTATAATTAATTTCCGCTGTCACAACAAATAGCGTGTTTTTAAGAAACAATATATATTAAAAGATTGATAATTGTTTATGTCCAATTTCAAAGTGAAATTAATTCTAATGAACACTATTGGATAAAATGGTAAAAATATATTCTAAATATACTTTGAAACCACTTAATAATTTAATTTATCACTATAAATTATTTTTATTAAAAAAGTTGTTTTTAAGTATTTTTCACTATTCATAAAAATTGGAAGTTCTCAGAAAAATAAAAAAAATTCATCTTAGGATAATTTTGATATTCCGAAACCAAAAATGAAGTCCATTTTGAAATATAAAATATATATAATTTCAAAATGTAGGTATTACTATTCATAACAACTAGTTTGATTGGTTGTGGTGTGTTAGAACTCGATGTTGCGTACAAAACATGCTATCGTATTATTCAAAGTGAAGCGTACCATAAAAGCTTGGGGTGTTACATAGGTACATCTGTGCCAGATCCGCCTCTACCTACTCGTATCCAGATAGGGATGTATACCTTGGAAAACTCACATAATCTCTACATTACCAAAATTAGAGAATGTTCTTTTATACTAATCTTCTATGTCTATCTTACGGTAATGTGATCTAATCAGAGCTTATATAAATCTAGTTTCCAAGGTTATTACTAAACTTCTTTTGGTACCAACTGTAATTACCCGACCCTAATTACCAAAAGTTGGTGCATTATTTTAATACATTCGCATGATTACAAGGAATCATGTCATGAAAGACCGATCAGTTTAGTAGTCGTGAAAAAAGATTACATACATGAACGTTACATTACATTTTCTAACATAAAACACCAAAATAAAATCCATTGATAATTCCATTGTTCCCTTAGCCTAACCCTTCATGTCAAACATAGAACACTTCTTGGGATATTGGGAAAATAAAACATAATAAAGTGGTGAGATCAGTTGCTCAGTAATGGAAAATAATATAGAGGAAGCTATAAACTTTTAAGGCAAGATGTGAAATAAAAACAATAGCCTTTTAAATATAAACTTGAACATAATATAGAAAAAATGAATAAAAAATTACTATATAAACATGCACATGGATATTCTACTAGTCAAATAATCAAATGTAATAACTAATTTCCTAATGATGGAACTTATTGTACCAGAATTTAATTTCATTGTTAAGGCCTCGTACTAGGACCTATGGGATAACTGTAACTGGACCCAAACCTAGAGAGCCTATGTAACTGGACCCCATCCCGAAGAGCCTATGTAACTAGACTCCATCCCTAAGAGCCTTTGTAACCAGACTCCATCACGGAGAGCATCTGTAACCAGAATCCAACCCAGAGGGTCTGCTGTAACTAGACCCCAACCCGTAGGGCTTACATTTACCGGACCCCAACCAGGAACATACTATTCCAATACATTATTCATAAGAAAAGTTTGAAATATAACATAAAAATTCGTATTAAAGATAGCATATATAATGTCAATACATTATCCATAAACCATGAATTGTATAAAATTAATACATACATAGTGAAACATATCACAAAACATTCAATACAATATAGAAGATTTGTATCATAATAAATCAACTTCAAGAATGTTTAAAATCCACTAATAGATGTTGACATAGATGGAAATGATCAGTAAAATGCTTTGAGAGAAATACCCTTTTTTCATGAAATCATTTAAAACTATGAAAATTTATAATGGTAGTCATTTAAAATTAAATTTTTAATCAAAGTGTCTCATACCACTTTGAAACATTTTTTAAAAAATAATTATCATTTCAAAACATTCATCTTTATATAAATAAATCCTTAAAAACCATTTTGAAAACATGTGTATTAATGAGAATGATTTAGAAGACTAAATATTAAAAAAAAATAAAATGATGTTTTAGTAAAAAATTCGCTTAATGGAATTCATTTGAAAAGTCTTCCATGAAACATGGACATGGATAATAAATATCTCCTAGTAGATACATACGTAAAAACAACCTGAGATAATAAATAGATTGTGAAATTAACCATTACCAATTTGGTAAATTACGAAACATACACCCCATGAAATAAGTATCATATAATGAATATTTAAATACACATAAATTATAGTGTATAACACAAATAATATAATTATGGTCAGTACATACACCACAAAAATGTAATAGTGGAAATATAGCAAGAATCTCATGGGAATAAGGAGTGAGATGAAAACCCCTTACCTTGCACATTCCTTTGGTCGAGGGTACGTTTATCCTTATTTATAACGACCATTGTATGTTATTATATTATACCAAAACAATATTTATATTTATCATATCATACATGATTCATTTATGACTTTATACTACCCATTGAATAATGATTTTCATGTTAAATTAATATTTCGGGTAATAATCGTTGCCTTTATCGTACACATTTAAACTTGTTATTCTTGACCATATCATTTTTATCATGATTTAAATAAATAAAGAATAAAAACCTTGATTCATATATCATATATATTTATAATATAAAAATATATAATAGATAGATATATGAAATAGAAAACACCGTTTATTGAGACGGTAGGCCGTACGAACGCATAAACGTTGTTTCTGTTTTCATATCGTATTGAATGGAAGTAAGTAGTTACATAAATACAAACATACTTAAATTCACATATATATATATAAAGTAGAATTATTATTTCATATATTTCATTTTTATTAGTAATATATATTTTTATAATCGTTGATGAATGGTGAATGTGGAAATGAATCTCATTCTGTCATGGAGACGGTAATCCGTATGTTCGCACAAGCGACAATATCATTTCCTTAAAGGTGTGAAATTGGTAAGTATATTAATTTTACAAAGACATTATAATGTTATTTTTTTAATTTATATACATATTAATCATCATTATATCCATCCAAATAACATAGTGTTGAATAACAAATTACACCATGGTGTGGAGACGGTAAGTCGTACGTACGCCCGAATGGTGACATTATCATTCATAGGATGGATATAATAATGAATATGGTTGTGCCATATTTATAATAATATCATAGTACATATAAGGTACTGGAGTTATTATTTTGGTATGGTAATAACAATGAAAGAGTAAGAGGAAGGATAAAATAACGTGAAACAGGGTGGTGAAATAATTACCTCTTCTTCAGGTTCTTCCATTTTATTTGATCAAAATAGATACTTAGGATGGATTTATGACAAAATTAAGGCCTCTAGAATGAATTTAGGATACATTGGAGGATATTTGTTCAGGTTTTGGACGATCCAAGTGGCTTTGGGGTTTGGATTTTAGATAAGGGGAAGTACCCTTTTATAAGAGGGGTGAGGGGAACCTTAGGGAAAACATAAAATATTATTTTATAATAAATTAATTTTCTGTTCCTAATGGATAAAAAATAAATTATTTAAAGGATAAGATGGGGATGGGTCTAAAACCACTCAATAAATAGGTTTAAGATATGTTTGAGTCACTATATTAACCTTATTTTTTAGATTTAACTTTTAGTTAAAAAGTTTGATATTTACCATGTCTATTTGTATATTTATATTATATATTTAATATATATTCATAAACATACAAGATAAATAAAAGTGGTTCACTAATGACATATATCATATTATTTAATCCCTTTGGCCGATCCATAGATTTTTTTTAAAATATAATACCAATAAATAATATAATATTTGTTTGAAATCATCTTTTTGTCAATTTTGACACTATTTGGTATTTTGTTTTTTCTAAATTTATAACATCATTATTACCTTGAAAAAAAATAATTTAATCAACCCTAATATGTCATATTATCCTTTAAAATTATTTTATTTCATTAAAAGTCTCAAATGACATTTTTTTGGTATTTATAATATCAATTAATTTAATATTTCATTAATAAGGTAATTATTGCATCATCATTGTGTCATAAATAAATTAAATTATTGAATGTATAAAAATTATAAATAAATTACCATTATGTATGAACTATATTTATCTTTCTAATGAATATTTATAGTAGAATTTATCTTATATCTAACCATATATTAAAAATTGTTTAGTTACTAAACATTGAATTTAACACTTTTAAATATTCTTTCAATTAAATAATAATAAATGTCCTAATATAATACAAGTTGACCTAAATGATCATATTTTATTCCTAAGGTTGTTTCTGGTCAAATTAAACTTATCTTATATAATTGAGACATGTGTTAAGGTAATAATAAGATCATTTTATCTTTAATTACCTTATTTACTTTTAACCGTGATAAATAAAAGAAAAAAGTTATTATTCACCAAAAATTATTTTTATCTTATTGAACAACATTTTACTTACCAATATCAACAGTGTCTCTTAGATTTTTGAAAATCAAATCCTAGAAGAGGTAAAATTATGTTTTATGCAAATTTTTAAATGTTTTTAGGAGGGTAAAAGACGATAAAATTTCCATAAAATTTTTATATATTTTAAGTTATTATCAAATGACTCTAATGAATTAAATTGAACATATATAGGTATTATGTATCTATTTTGACCTAAAAAAATTTAAATGAAATAAATAATTATTTAAATGAAAAGTCGGTTTTAACCAATAATGCAGTGTTTATCACTATTCATTAATAAAAGAATGTTTTCAAAAACATACGAAAAAATCACCCTAAGATAATTTTGATATTCTGAATTAAAAAATAAAGTCTATTTTACCAAATTAAAAACATATAAATTTCATTTATTAATATAAAATTAATTTTCATTGTCTAAACCAAAAATCGTATTTTTAAGAAAAATATCTATCAACAGATTGTAACTTGATTATTTCCAATTTCAAAGAGAAATTACTTACAATGAAAAGAATTGGATGAAATGGTAAAAATAAAATCTATTTATACTTACAACCCATTAAAATGTATAATTTAACACTATAAAGTATTTTGATTTTAAAATTTGTTTTGAGTTAAAATATAGCATTTTTCAATATTCACCCAAATATGAAAGTTATCAGAATAACAGAAAAAATTTATTGAAACTAAATTCTTATGCCCTGATTCTAAAGAAGTTTATTTTTTCAAATTGAATATATAAAAGTTTCAAATATTGGATTTAAAAAAGGTTCTCCACTAAAAGGAGGTAAAATTTTATTTTTTGAAGAATACTTCTTTATATGAGAAAAATGAATTTGTTCATTCATTATGTCGATGAAACTCAAATTATGGATTCTAAAATTATAATGATTACATAAAGTTCAAACTTCAGTTAATACTATTCATAACCGCTGTTGAACGACTAGTTTGGTAAGTCATGGTGCTCTAGAACTCGGTGTTGCATGTAGTGCAAGTTATTTAATTACTTTGAAAATATAACATACTATGAAATCTTGGGGTGTTACAATTTCACTACCTAGTTTCGATATATTTTTAGATATTTTCATTGATTTCAAAAAATTTACAAATTTCTTTCAAACTACATCGAATTTGAGGCCACCAAATCTATCCATTTCCACATTTCTCCATTACATTAATTTCTTTATATAAAATTTATCAATGCACATTGTTATATGATTGTTGATTGATGTTTTGTAGATTAGTGGATGATGAACTTGGGTGTTCCAAATTGAACTTTCATTTGTAGGTAATTGTTCTACTAACATAAATACATATTAAGTGTTTGTATTGGGCTATAATATTAAATTACCAATATTATATAAATGTTAAATGAACCCAAAGAAAGGTATAATTTCATGGTCCAACGAAAAATTCTATTTTCCCATACAAGTGATTTCCCAATTGACCATAACACCTTCTAAATGACTATTTGAGATTATGAATATAATTTCTATTTTTTTGTTTGTTAAATAGATTTATTACATGGGATTTATTATTCATTGTGGTTATAAATTCCTCAGATGAATATAATTATTTTAATGTAATGGATTAATATTTGTGTTATGTAAATGAAATTTCATTGATTTATTAAATTCTCCTTGGGTATTGTAATACCTTATTGGAATATGACTTGACTAACGAGGTATAGGTGATGAACCATTTATTATATTATTAATACAATTTATCATTGATATAGAATTATGTATGATGTTGTGGGATCTATTGGGCTTGATGGTTTCATGATCCCTTACACCAAGTGTTGAGCATGACATTTTACACCACTTACTCTTTTTGAACAGTGGAAATGACACAATATGTCCCATGTTTTGAGTGTTTACATGATGGAATAGTCACCATCCTGAGGAATGATACAGATTCCCCCCATTCACTATGATATATAGTGTATGTACCCTTTTCCTGATTTTATTGGTTCATTGAGACTGGTTATAGATGACTGATTTATGCCTCAGTCCAACCAGTTCTTAGTATTCTAGGTATATGGCCATTAGCACCCGCACACACTTAGTACATATAGGTTGATGAAATATATAACTAGAATATACATATACCATTACGATATATATAGTCTCAGATCAGAAACAATTTCTGACTATAAGACGCTTCAGGTAGTCCTCCATGTGTCCTTTCTAAACCTGGGTGGGATATTATTTATGTGTTCTGCCTTGCTAAATAATTATTTATAGCTACATTATGATTTTCTTTGATCACTACATTGATTTATTCTATAATCCATTTTTGGTGGCCTACTGATATATGACCGTATACCTTTTCTATGGTTACAGATAAGGGAAAACACCATACTTAAGAGTTATGATATGTGTTACCATTATATAGAAGATAGAAGAAGAGAACTATGAATATGCTTGAGATGATAGTAGAGAAACATACTGATCTTTTTGGAAGAAATTTATATCATGATATTATATTTTTCCCCTATTCCGCTTTTATATATCATCATGTCATGGATCCAAGTATATGACACTTCTATGTGGATTTTGATAATTATTTAGTTGTTCAGGTATTTATTCTGGTATTTATTCTCTCATTGATTATTATTATTTTTGTTAAAATATTCTTCTACTATTTTATATTAATTTTTTTATCTTTTGTGACACTATAATATGTGTTTATAGTCCCCACAATATACCACCTTTATACTCTCCCTATAATTTGGTATCCTCTGGCATATAGGATGGTGCGATTGAGCCCTTATTATCCATTATCTTACAGAATGGGCGAAGTGCATCCCATGTCTGGATGTTAAAATTTTGTATCATAGAATGATTTTTATTTTTTATTATTTGTTGGGATCTAGATATGATACTATGATTTAAATTAATTTCTAAATGAACCAGTTCTTTGGTGTATCTCACCGTTGTATTGGGGAAAATTAAATAACATTGTATGGGTAATTGATATTTTTTCTTATTATTGTTGATACAACCTCATCAGTTGGTGGAAATTTTTCTGTGGTTTTATTATTATCGGTATTATTGTAATGAAATTTCTTTACCAAGACCCAGTTAAATGATGGTTTTGTATTACATGCATCATTATATGCACAATTGGGATAATACTCCATGAATTTTTTCGTGTAACATCCACTTTAAATGTGCATTTTTATATTGTATATTTTTAGTCCCTTGATTATGTACTAAAATGTGCTAAATTTTATTACAGTGATTGGAATTCATAATTAAAACTTATTGTTCTTCGCATTACCTAATAGTGTTTTTTGAATATGTTAAATAAGACACCTTAAGCTATTAATTACTATATATTGACCTATGGAAAATTGGACACATGTGATAGAACATGTTATGGTATGGGTTAAGTGAACATAATATTTTTGGTTATAAGGATTATGGGACCATATTTATCAGAAATTTAAATCCATCTAATTCACCCTTTTATACAGATTAAAATATTTATATTAGCACATGTTTAAAATTAATATGACTTTTAAATTAATATTGGACATATTATACAAGTGAAATAGAGATATTAGACTAGAACCCAACCTTATTTTTGGGTATTGGTGTTTCCTTTATGTTCGTTTGTCCTATTACGATATCTTATACTACTTGGTCATGAATTTTTGTGTAGTAAAGGACACATGATTATTTCTATGGGAAGGATATGAACATTTCATAGTTAAATTTTGTTAAAGCTTTAAATTTTAAAAAATATCGTCTAAGGAGTGCAGTTGGAATTGTAGTATCACACCTTTAATAAATCCTTCAATAATACACCCTGAAGTTGGTAAAAACAATGTAATAGAGGTGACAGGCCTTGAACTGCTAGGGGTTCCTCCTATAGTTCCACCTTTGGAACCACTACCATTTTCGGATATGTGCACTGATTCCTAGTTCTGAGAGAGATTTATAAATATGATTCTGAATATGCAATGTTTTATTAGTCCTTCCCCGAGAATCATAGAGTTGATATGGGAATTCTAGTAGTAGTATCCTTTGACCTCTTAGGGGGATGGAGGACCACAGACTACGATGTCCTAGATCAAAACAATCTTCTCTATTCTTGAGCTTCTGAAGATTCCTCCATAGAGGTTGTTCTAACATGTTGTGTATATGTTGCATGATTATTCCAAGAGTGAGTGGAATTTAATTACCTTGGATGTTTGATATAGAGATATGTTTTGGGAGGATTTATAGACTATATTCAATGAAATATTGTTTCCCCATACTTGGAAGGTTGACATAGCTATAGAATTCATGAACCTGCATCCGGGAAGTATGTTAGGTATGGAATACACAGCTAATTTCAAAAGGTTGTAGCAGTTCACCCATACTCTAGTAGGTGATGATATTATGACCACCAGGAGATTCATGGATGGTTTGCTATGCTCCATTCCTTCAATGATCAATGTATTTAGGTATACTACTATTTCTAAAATCATGAATGAGGACTTTTTTAGAGAGAGGAATTTCGGGGAATATGATGGTGTGACTTAGAGATTTTCAGTACTAAGATCTTTCCGTGGTTCATTATCTGGGTAAAAGAGGTGTTTTGATGATACTCATAGATGAAGCTATAGTCATTCTCCCAATGATGATAGCTTTCTGATATGTCACTGGTTTAGTTAACCATGATATATAAAGCATCACTGCTTACGAGATCTAGTTGAATGCATAGGTTATGGAAAGATGGTCTATATCCATCATTTTTATAGAAACTATTCTTCAATTCTGAATGATAGGGGATATACACATACTTATTTTTCTATAGTCGGTCCGGTAGTATCACTAGAGGAAAGATGTTTTAATACAATTGGAATTTTAGGTTGAGGTGTCAGTAGAGGTAGGTGTAGTCAGACTCATGAATGCCAGTGATAGTAGAGAGGTTTTACTTAGGGAAATAAGAAATTTACTGATGGTTAATGTATTGGACAGTTAAATGTAGTCCAACCCATGCCAGAGCTGCAATGTTCTAGACCATATACTGTAAGAGTTCCTATAATAGTTGCCTCCACATTAGTGCCTTATTAATTTGATATAGGATCATCTCCGTCCATTATATATAAGACTATATTGGAGAGTCCAGACATTAATATGGATCACTTACAATGCGTTATGAAGCATGATTCCCCATTAAGAATCAGATTAGAGGGATCTTTCCATGTTAAGTATTATCCCTTTGAGATCTTCAAATGCCTTTTCTTGTGGAATCTTTTCATCATAGACATGATGGGATTTTACATAATCATTTGGATGGTCTAGCTAGTTACCTATCATGTCTATATTGAATTCTATATTTGGCAGGTGAAATTTACATAACTGGGGGTTTTATTCATTTGTATAAGGTATAATAGAATTTCTATGTGACTAGATTGGGACTCAATGAGTAGTGGCTAGGTATTGAAACCACACAAATCACCATTATATTTGTGGATGACCATTGGTTATGAGTTGTTGTTTGTTTACCTGTTGTATAGATTTTTTGGGCTGTCATTCATGATGACTTCTCTTGTCTACCTGAAGTGAGGGAGGTAGAATTTACTATTGAGTTAGTTCCAGGAGCGGCACCAGTGACCATTCCTCCTTATAAAATGGAACCTATGGATCTTCTATATCTTAAAACGAAATTGGATGATCTGAAATGAAAATTCTTCATATTCCCCAACACTTCTCATTGGTGTACCATTGTCCTTTTTAAGAAAACTTAATAAGATACCCTCACCATTTTCGTTGGTAACTAAAGATCGAAACATATCATGATAATGAATCACTATCCATTCCCTTGAATAAACACCCTATTAGATCATTATTAAAGAGAGATTGTGATTTTAGAGATATATTTGATGTATGAATATCACCAGGTGCATGTTAAGTCATCATAATACCTCTAATAGCATTTATGTGTGGGTATGGTCTATATGAGTGCATGGTCAGGTATTTTGAGCCTTATGAATGCACTTACTATTTTCATGGATCTTATGAATTGGGTTTCACATCTTTATTTAGCTTCATTCATTGAAGAGCTTTCTTAATCTATAATAATGTATTTCCATTCAAAATATGGTCATTCCAACCATCTTAAGATCATTCTAAATAAAATGAAATAGCATCATATCTATGATAATATCAATAAATGAAATTTTTGGATCGAAAAAGACAACTTCAGGGGTCACAAATTCTCAAAATTAGTAGTTTCATAAGTCCCATAAAAAGTGGCCTCTATAGATTACTAGCATCATCCCATGAACGTTTTTGATCTACAATGTTCATGGTATTTCTTGATATATATGATTCATCCATGAATTATCACATCTTGCGGTGCATTTTACAAGAATAAAAGGGAAAGATGTGAAATTTATTTTGTAATAAGCATGTGGAAAAGTGATTCATGAGTTAAAGGGTTGTTTGACATCTGTATTGATATTGATTCTTCTATTCCCAAGTAGAATCAATAATATATACCATGAAACATCATGTATAAGGCATGGATCTATCCTGATTCAAGACAAGTGTGTTTTCTCGTATGGGTCATGTTAGTTGAATCCTAATGAGTGGAATTACCATTGTACAATCTTGAGTAAGATGTTGTAGTTCATGCTCTATTTGTCTAATTCACTATATAATTGGAGAGGGATTATTCGAATTCAATAATCAAAAATTAATCAAGTACATCATTACACTATGGGATCTAATTATCTAGTAGCACAGGTGGGTTGAGTACCTACAATTGTTTGACATCGAGCCGTCCAACATGCCTAGTATAGAAAATAAAATAACCTATGATATGAGCTGAAAGATATGGATAAAGGTGGATCAAGAGTCTAGTGGAAGGTGGCACCTCATGGAATTGTAGTCAGATATTTACATTGAGGTTAAATAGGGCCATGGTCATACAATCCTCTCGACATTAGCATTGAATTATACTTATTTAAAATTGGTATGAATGAGGTAACTCTCTGATAATGAAGGCATCATCCTGTGAGAAAGTGTCTCAAATGATGATATATCTTCAGGTTGGATTGTGTATAGCAATGATACTCTATTATTCCATGGGTGTGTATGGGTCCCATGAGTCATTAGAGTTGAGATGAGGTGGTAATTACACTCCTCCTCTTGCACAATTCATCCTGGTTTCACCAAGAGGTATCTATATCTATGAAACTAGTATTGGTGGCATGTTATGAAATGGGATATTTCAGCATCATCACTAGGTGTCCCTCTTATAAGTAGTTTAAGAAAGATCATCATCAACTGATAGGTATTTTTCAGCCATTGTGATTCCCCAGTTTAAATTAGCTGATGTTTCGATGGATTTCATGATAGGTTTTCCTAGATCACCGAATGGGAATGATATAATGTGTATTTTCTTTGATTTTTTAACAAAGATAATAAAATTAAAACATTTACAAGGGAACTTATCGGTATACGAGATATGGAGGTTCTACATCAGGTAGGTTTTACATCTTCATGGACCTCATATTTCTATCAACTTTGATTGAGATGCTAATTTTATATCTTGGTACTAGAAGGGGTTTCAAAATTAATTCGGGACACTTTTTCATCTGATTATGGAATATGACGTGAAAAATGATGGTCAGAAGGATCATACAATTCATGTTTTAGTGGACATGCTCAATGCATGTATCCTTGATAATGTAGGTTCCAAGGAGAAAAATATTTCTATCATTGAGTTTTCTTATAATAACATCATTCATGATACAATCTAGATGGATCATAATGTAGCCTTTTATAGTATGCCATTCCATTCACCACTATATGGGATAGAGGAAAGGGAGTAAGCTATTTTTATACCACATATTAGGTGGAAGAAATAGAGGAGGTCAATTTGATCAAAAATCATATGATGATTTCTCCCTCTAGACATAATTCTTATTCAAATAGATGATGGACACCTCTCACGTTCAAGGTAGAAGGTCGTGTTTTCTTGTGATCCTTTCCTTGGTTGGGCCACTAACATATTCCGAAGTAGGATAATATCTCATATAGGTTCATTGGACTATTTTAGTTTGATAAATGTAACAGACTAGTGGTTTTCTAGATAGAACTCCCTCATAGATACTAATATAGGCATGTTTTCATTCATGTATATCAGATTCACTGATATTATCTAAACACATAACATTAATATCTTACAAATGAGGTTCAATTATGTGTATATATTTAATTCAGGGGGTATCCCATTTTTTAATTGGAGTGTGATAACACATTGAGAAAGGTTAGATCATTTTCTACGTGAGACATAGTATCACAATTGAGTGCATCAGGGGACCTAGGAAAGGTATGTTTATAAAAGATCACAATGGATGAAACACTTTTACTATGATACCACTTTACCCTCAGAAGGAAAACATTGGTATGTATTTTCTATGTAGTGGAGGTTATAATGGCAAGACAATTCATAAAGCAATAGATCATTACGCTTTAGTTTTAATTCATATAATAAGACCTTAAAATGATACCCAATTGAGTTAAGGGGATCCTGAGGGTGCATGAGGCTTGTTTGGATCCCCAAAACATTGAATCATGTATAATTAACTAGTTCATATGGTTATTAGAAATCATGATGGGATAAATAGAGGATAAATAGGGGGAGCACATGTTTTCTGAAGTTGTGCAACTCTATGTGCACGAATAAGAGAAAAACCGAAGACATGTGATAATGGGGTTTTATATTGTTTGCACATAGTATAGGAAACAATTTTCCTTAACTATACTTGGTATTCCCTTTCATAGAGAGGGTACCATGATTTGGAACAGTTTGAAAAACATTGAGACCGTAGTCTGTTCCCCATATTTTGATGATGAAATTTCATTTTACCCTTATTAATCTATTTGATTATTTATTCCTTCTACCCATTTTTTCTATGGTTGAACATGTTCTACCCCTCCCATGATCTCCCAATAACCATAGTATTGGCATTGAGGTATCTCTATCATCCAAAGTCCAAATAGAGATCCATCAGAAGCATCATATCAACTTCGTTAGGAATTACATTCCCCTCCCTTCCTATTTCATTTTATCATCAAATATATTAGATTTTTTTGTTGGAATATCTATTTCACCTTTTTCAAGGAATTTAACCCTTTAATTGATTTATAATAACTTATTTATAATATATGGAAACAATTTTATAATGAGGATTCAATGATCTTGTGTTATGTGGCTTTGTCGTTTTCTCTACCAGTTTTTTTGATTCTTTGATTTGATGTTGTTCGATACTCGGACCTTCGTTGCATGTATCTGTTAAATGTATTTAATCATGTAATATTTATCTACAAACTTTTATATATGACTATTTATTTATATTTATTATATTATAAGATGATGACATTGGTTATGGTCTCCCCTTCGGTGTTCCAACTTGAATTGCCCTTTATACATAATTTTTTAAATACCCAGAATGCATCTTAGAGGTTTGTCTTGAGTTACAAAGTGAATTTATAATAGATATATAAACATTAGATATTCCAAGTAAAATCCTATATTTTTTCAAACTTATAATTGGAATTTTCATTATTGAAATTTCCTAATTGACAATGAAAACTTCTAAATGACTAATTGATTCTTACAAATAAAATTATTGTGTTTAAGTGAATTAAATGGATTGATTACATGAGATTTATTGTGAAAGGTGGATTTAACTTCCTCAAATTAATTGAATTATTTAAAAGGATTGGATTATAAATGTTGGTAAGGAGACACCATTTGATTATGCTTTATTAAATGTTGTTTGTGAATTATAATGCCTTATTGGAATTGGACATGAATAATGAGGTACATTAGAGGTGATGCCTCATATATTATATTATAAATATGAATAATACATGATATATAATGGGGTGTTATTTTAAGGGATCTATTGTGAATGAATGTTTCATAATCCCTTACATCAGGGGTGGAGACAGACGTATCGTACCACTAACACAATTTTGACGGTGGGCATGACGCACCAAGTCCCTTTTTTAGATTGTTGAAATGATGTAGAACTCACCATCTAGAGTAAAAATTATATTTTAAAACTCTAAAAATTATATATGGGTCATGTACCCTTTTATTGAGCTTATATGATAGTTCATACATGTTTTGAATGACTTGATTATGACCTAGTCCATCCAGTACATAGTATTCTAGTTATATAACAATTAATATCTGCACCCCCTTGTTCCATATAGGTGGATCCAATATATAAATAAATTATATATATTTAGTATATATATATATATATATAGTCACTAATAAGATTCTATTTTTTGCAATGAGAAGAAGAGGGCAGTGTCCCCTTGTGTCGTTTAGGAACTTTGGTGGGTTATTCTTTATTTGTTTTACCTTTTTTGATAATAATAATTACCTGCACACTGTTTAAGTTTGAGCACTGCATGGATTAATTATAGGCACTACTGGTGGTGTCTTAATGGTAATTTATCTCAAACCCTAGATAAGATTACTTTTCTATAGGTATTGATAATGGAGTATTTCATGAATTAGAGATTGATCTTTTTTACCTTTAGATAGAGCATAGAAGCAGAGGATCGAGCATACGATTGAGATGATAGTGAATATTCCTTTTGATGTTTTTTTAATTTTTTATAGAATGATTTTATATTCATGTCCTCTATAAAACATTTGTATATTATAATTCCATGAATCCATGTACATAACCCATCTAGGTGGATTTTTATTATAATTTAGTTTTTCAGTTATTTATTCATCTATTTTTTATTATTCTCTCTGTTCATATATTCTTCTTATACTGTATTTTTGTTGTTTTATTATATATACTTCTATTATATTAGGGTATATTACCCCCATTATACTACCTTTACATGCTAACCAATATTTATCAGCCTCTACCTTGCGGGGGGGGGGGGTGATTGAGAGCTTGTATCCCAACGGCTCGAGGAACATGCTAAGTCGATATCATTTTGGGACGTTATAGTATGTGTCATAAAATAATTCCATTTATATAATGGAATCATAAATATCATATATATCATTACAAAAATAATTTCCATATTAATTTCCTAGAATAATATGTGGTAAAATAAAAATTAACAACATCATTTCGATAGGTGGTAGTCCACTATTCATAGAACATGGTGATTTCATTACCTATTTTTTGGAACAGTGTGTAGTTTTACACCAAAGGACTTCCTTAATTTTCGTTCTAAAAAAATAAAATATTATAAGAGAAGATGAAAGATACCAGTATAATAGTTTGGAATCATTAGTATGAGATGAAATTCTTGAGACTTGTGAATAATTGGGGTGGGATGATGCCATTATATATAAGAAGGTGTGCGGAATTCTTATAAATATAAAACAGTAAACACTTTTGGGAGGTCAACCTTACATGAAGTTCCTATAACAATGATCCAAATTTGATAAAATTTTTTATAGGGTATAATCTTGTTTTGAAAATTGGTTTTGTACCGCTTTCTTGTTTATTTTCCATCTTAATATAAAATTATACCAACTTAGGAAACACATTTTCACCTTTATTGTAGTAATTATTTTTAAATAATTTCACTAATATTTTTATTAAAAGAACTATGTTTTATATCATAGAAATAATAAATTATGGTTAATAAAAATATGTAATCCACTTTTACAAATTCAAATCACATACATGGAATAATATAATTAAAAATTAATCCTCCAAATAGAACGAGAACCCATGTTTTTAAAGTAAAATTGTTTTAAATTATTTTATATACAATTTCAATGTGAAATTGATTCCAATGAACTCCATTTTATTAAATGATATAAAATTGAGATAATTATAAATTTAAATAAATTTAAAATATATTTTTATACTATAAATGTTTTAGACAAAAAAAAGTTTTCAATAAAATTATTTTATTTTCTATTATTCATCAAAAAATAAAACATCCCCACAAAATAGAAAAACATTAAACCAATGTAAATTTTTATATTATTATTTCCAAGATGAAACTTATTTTTTCAAATATAAATATGAAAATTTTCCAATAATTTTTTTAAACAATACATCCATTAAATGGTGTAAAAATGGATTTTAAAAATATACCGCTTTAAAGATTTATAATTGTATTTATTCATTTTGTAAACCTATAATCATTATTTTATGAATTTAAAAAAAATTATTAAATATATAATATATATAATTAATATAATTCACAATAAATTATTGATTTAATTTATTAATATAAAACACCATTATAGTTATAAAAATATATTTTTTATAAATACCCATACTTTATATTCAATTTTTATTTATCTTCATTTTTAAAAAATTAAAATGAAATAATTTAATAAACATGAGTAATATTTATTCCCATAATATAGTTAATATTATTCAGTCCTACTATCCCAATGGATAAGTGATAACTATCATATTAAATGTTAATATTATATTGTTGTTCTATAAAACTAGTTTTTCATTTAACACGAATTATCGAAGAGGATTGATTATGCCTAGAAGACATGATAAACATTGTGTTTCACACAATGAAATATAAATCGTGAATTTAGTGTTGTTAAATATATAAAATAATTTAAATTAATTTGAATGATGACATTTCTTAATATGTTAGGATGTCCCATCTTACACCCAATTAAATGATTTTCTCCCCTAAAAATATGTCATAGTTATCAAATGTTTTTTAGAATTATTTTTTTGGGATCCACATATTATAAATTAAATAAATAATGAATCCATTAATTATTTCAAGTAGGAAAAATAATTTTAAACAATATTTATGCATAAATAGGATTCCACATGGTGGGGATTTTTTTGGAAATTAAAAGATATATTTTGATGGGAAAACTAATTTCATTAGTTTGATATAGAGTAATTGAGAACATGGTCAATTAGAATTAAATGATAGGAAAACCACAAGACAAATAGAAGATTAATTTTTAATTGATATCATTAAAAAATATCACAATAGGACAACATTTTATTTCCATATCCTTTTCCCAGGGGTGAAGGATTCCTTAAAAATTTATACTATGAGAATAAAGAAATTTACTTACATGATGGGGAAAGTTCTATCCTCAAATTAGTTTCCCACATATTATCATTTTTACAATAAAAATGAGTGTCCATGATTAATTTTCATACTAGAATAAATATAATTAACATCTAATGGATCACATATTCTCAAAAGAGATAATAAGATATTCCTCTTATCATTAGATTTTAAATAAAATAAAAATGGTTAGCACATAGTATGGTAATTCAAATATTTATATAATGGGATAATTCATTAATATCTAAGATTTCAAAGTAATACTGAACATAAAAATAAATAATTCTCTAGTTATATAACACTAATGGTCACCAATTCCAATAAACATACAGAAACACATGTTGGGGTATTATTCCTCAAATAACTTTTCTATAAATTCCTTAGAAATCTATAAAAACACATTAAATGTCTCTAATTTTATTTTTATTATTTAAATAAGATAAATTAGTGTTTCTAGGATATTAAGTTTATAATTAACCTTAGAAAAATACCATGCTCCCTAGAGATTCCATAACTTCACCATATGTCTCAACTTCAACTAATGTGGTAGATAATGTCTTCACAACACCTTTTTATCATGATTATTTACACCATGAGTAAGTAACATTGGCAACATATTAGAATAATGTTACAAATAATGGAAACTAAGAAACCTATATTTAAATAGATATTGGTTACCCCAACCTTTTTTTTGTTTATGACACTTTTCTCTATAGTCAAAAATCATGTTACCAAAATGAACACACCATAAAAACATCCCAAAACCCTTCAATAATTCTTTGAAAAAAAATCCACACTGGGAACATTTTGGGATCTTCTCCATATACATTATTATTTAATTTTTATTTATTTACATCCTCATTTACAATTTTTTAATCTTCTCATCTAGTGGTACATAGGTGTTAGAAAAATCTATCTCAATATTATCAACACAATGAAAAACATTTTAATAACTTTTTAATTATTGAGAGGACATATTCATTTAAATAATTGGTTTCAATATAAAGTATAATATATTAATTTTACTGAAAATATCTATAATAAAATATGAGACAAACATGTCCAATATTTTGATGTTTTCTTCATATATGGAAACTAATTTTTTCTCCTTTTTCCCTTACTTCCAAGAATTATTTCTTCATCCTAAGACAAAAAACCAAAGAGATACATTTGAAAAGAAAAATTTCCTTTAATATTTCCCAATCCGTTGAATTAATATAATATTCATTGTGGTATCCATAATCAAAGGCCACCATCAATAAATATAACCTTAAAATGAAATATGGAAAGAGTTACCTTATGATGTTATAAAAAACATATGTCTTCAAATATCTTCTACAAGTAATTGATCCATAATTTGGATACCAATAGTTAAGATGATCCATTTAATTATAAGGGATATTTCCTCATGAATTTCTATACTACATACATGTTCCTTTAGGTACTCTAAGTTCCTCTATTTCATGAACACCACCACTATCTCTAACTTATTTCAACTGATCTATCACTACAATGAACTGGTGTTTTAAAAATCCAACGATCTTCACTTGTTGAATTAGAATAATATTTTCTTCTCGGTCACATCCTATTATAACATAATTTTTCTCTCTACGGATGCTCATTCTAGAAAACCATACATTAGATAAGAAAACATGGAAATAATAAAATTCTATGTCATTTCTACATAACCATAATGCATAATCCACTTTAAGAACACTTTTAAAACTTTCATAACCACTATTATGATCTAATACATTCCATTTATACCAACTATAAGGGTCCAAACAAAAACAATTTACAAAATATTGAGTTTTAGTAATGAATTTACTTTCATTCACTATATGAACCTATTCATATGTACAGTTTTAGATAATTAATCCATATCTCATACAAAATAAAACCATAAAATATAAACTGGACACTTTTGATCAATATATATTTTTCTACAATATAAAAATATTTAAATAAAGCATGATTTATTTTCATCAAAAATCTCATTGATTTTCAACATGGGTTATTATTTTACCTTACCCATACTTAAACCATGTGAAAATATTATAGATTCATAGGATGAGTTTAAAATCATAGTAATTTATACAATAAGAAAGGAAATGCTTAGTTAAGAAAATTAAAAATATATCATTATTACATTTATCTTAAAATTTATTTGAGAATATAAAATAAAACAATTAAATGGGTAAAAACAATGTTTTTTCTCAAATAAGGTTATTAAAACCAATTACAAATGATTAATAAATCATTAGGTTACTTAGAGCATCGTAATCATGAAACCCTTTCAATTGGATAAACCATATAGAAGACATCTAATATTATCATTACTCAATGCATTTGAGAGCTATGATTGGATCACTCTATTCTCTCTAGGCCACCCCATGTTAAGTTATAATGGTCTTTTCTAGTTCTATATTTTCTACAAAATATTAATTTGTAATGTTATTTCAATATGTTATCTTGTCCATCCTATGTTATGTTGTGACAGGATTTCCTAGTCCTATCTAGGCCATCCAATATTGTAATTCTCATATACCACACTCATGAACAAAACACATCTATAATAAAAGACTTTTAAATAATCTTTGAAACTTATAGGAAGACACATTCTGATAAACATATAATTTTTTAAACAAAATTTAATCAAATCCATATTTTCTTTTGAAAACCATTTTTAATACTAAAAAAATTATAAATATAGTGTGGGATATTTATCTAAGGAACCCTTAAATATTTCAATGGAATACAAATATTAAATAACGACCATTGTGGTGTAAACATCATTATCAACGTTTATGTTAAGCATGTAAAATTAATTGTTTCATTTTTTCAAAATATTTAGTATAAAAAATGTACAAATATTCATTTTAAAAATATATTAATTAAATTATAAATATTATTAACATTTCGTTACTAATACTTATATAAATATCATAATTGATTTAATTATTTTGAAAATAAATCTTTTAACATTTAAAAAGATATTTTTTAATTAATTTTTCTTTTACAAAATCAAAATATTTGATTCATATTCACCAATAATAAATAAAATTTAAAAAAACATTAAAAATATGAGAATAAATTTTTTTGATATGATATTTCAAAGGGCTTTTATGTACATATGGTAAAATAAGGTGGGTGTATAATGTCAAAATATTCCTGAGTGAAAGGAGATTTAAATGAAACTTATTAACTTTAGTCTGGCTTGTCATTTGTGTCTTTAGCTTCATGAATAAAAATATCATGTTAAATAATTAATTTCTAGAAAAAAACTTTCATGCATATTATTAGTTTAATTATACATATTTCAATGTTTTAAAAAAAATTAACTAATCAATTTTTTTATGTTAGAGGGTTTGAACATATTCAACAATGTGTCAAAACAACATTGGTTTGTTGACTTTGGTCAACACGATTATTATATAACCAAATACAGAATCATAATCATGAAATAATTATTATATTTATACATCAATAATAATTTAAACCCCAATAATAAAAAACGGTTATTAAAAATGAACCATCGTTACATTCATGGAAATAGTACGACATACTTACTCAAGAGTAATGTTCCCAATTTTCAATGATCGTTATGGAAAGAAGGTAAGTAACATTTAACTTTATTGAATGATAATTATATATTAAATATCCTAGAATTTAATCATATTTACTTATATGTAGAAATATTGTGATTTAAAAATGAATCACATCGCTTCGAGTAGGTTGAAATATACACAACCACGAACTATGTTACAACTTTTTCAGTGTGTGAAATGTAATAAAGAAAATTATATGTTATATTTATAGAAAGATAATTATTTCATGAATATATTAAATTTTTTATGTACATTATATATTTTTATTAGATCCATCATTACTACATTCCATGAAAATAGTGAATGAATCACATATCTTTGAGATGGTTGTAGTCCACACATCCAAAAATGATGTTATAATATTCTTATAAAATAGTAATCTTGATGGTATGTGTTATATAATAAATAAATAAGTAATAAGAAATTATAAATATAATAAATATAATAAATATAATATAAAAATATTATTATTTCAATTATAATTCATTACCAATATAGGTGGGAAATAGAAAAATTATTGATATTATTTTTCAAGGTGGTAGTTCTCAGTATACAGAATTGGTGATTTCATTAACCATTTGATGGAAGTGTGTGTAGGTGTTGATAGATCTCTTAACATGAAAAATTATTAGTATAATTAGGTTTATTATTTAATTATACAATAATTGAATAATAACAATTTAAGAAGTGGATAAATAAATAAAATAAAACTTCTTATTTAATAATGTAACTTTTTCTTTAGGTAACTTTTTTTGGTCTGCACTAAATGAATTTATAAGATTTATTTCATCCAAATGTGTTGCTTCCAAAATTAGAGGATGTATTTTGGGAGATTATTTATTTTGGGTTTGGTTAAGCTAAATTTCTTGATAGGTTTAAAGAAGTGGGGAGAGGGTGTTTATTTTCATAGTTGAAGGGGAGTGAAATTCATGTTATTATAAAAAGGTAAAAACAATTTTCATGTGTCACTTACCTAAAGTTTAACCACTAAGTAAACAAAGTTTTACTTTAATTGTTATAATTAATTTTAGTTTCCTTCACCATTATTTTTGGTGAAAAAAATATTTTTAAATTTATAGGAATTATAATTTTTTTTAATATAAGGAATAAATTTTCATAAACTCATATCATAAAATTGAATGAATTTATTTTAAAAGTAATCACACGGACGGAACATGAACATGTGATTTTAAAATAAAAAGTAATAAATATTGAAATGTTTTTTATAACATTCCATTGTAAAGTTGATTAAACTATCCTAAATTGTATTAAATAATATAAAATTAATTTTTTAATTCTTTGAAACCAATAAAAATCATAATTTATCACTATAAATTATTTAGATGAAAATACATTTTTCAACTAAAATCCAGTATTTTTCACTATTCATCAAAACATGAAACTTCTCAGAAAAAACTCCAAACATTCACTGAAATTATATTTTCATATTTCCATTCTAAAAATGATTTTATTTTTCTAAAATGAAAAATTATAAAAGTGTCAAATTTTAATTTAAAAACTATTCTTCCATTAAAAGGCCGTGAAAATTCCTTATTAAAAACAGAAATTTTTAAGCTTAAAATTGGTTTTTTTTCTTATATTTAGACTATAAAACATATAAATTGAATTTAAAAACATTTTATTACATAAATATATATATTTATATATTAAAAACATCATTAATATGTTTCAGTAATAGTGATTAATTTAATTTAATAAAAAAACTATCCTCGTAAAAAAATGTTAGTAAATAAATACACACCCATTATATTCAATTTGTCTTTATTTTCATTTATAATTAAATTGAAAGAAATAATTTAGTAAAAATGGGTATACTATATTATAATAATTTAGTTCAATTCATCCATTCCTTTAATTCAAATGGCTTGGAGATAACTATAATATTAAATTTAAATATTATATTATTTTTCTGGAAAAACATAATTTTGCGTGTAACACACATTATTAAAGAGGATCAATGTTGTGTGAATTACAAGATAAAAATTGTGTTACATAAAATAAAAGAAAAAAAATGCATTGGATTTAATTAAACATAACAAATAATTAAATTAATTTGAAAGAATATATTTCTTTTAATCTTGTGATGTTACATATTATTTAATATTTTATTAAATATTATTTAATAATGTCTTATGTTGTATTATTTAAATGGAACGCAAATTAATGTAACTAATATGAATGTTACATGTGGTCCCACAATTATATTGGCATCCATTACATTGTTTAATATTACTATCTGATGAGATATCGTGTGTGGTACATGGGTGGTCAACCTAAGGGCATTATGTTATAATGACTTTATAGGTAGACCTAACTTATGTTTATGATGCCCTATTTTATTCTAGTATCTTAGTCTTTTAGTTCCTTGATAATGAATTATTATAACATGATTTTATATTGAAGCGTATTAATATCAAACCATTTTTACATTGATATGTATTGTTTACTCACAAAGATAACATTTTTCAGGTTATTATTTTATTATGCCCTTTAATGGAATTTTTCACACCTGTTTTTATGTACATCCCTAGTTTATCTCATGATAATTTAGAAAATAAATATAATTTTTTAAAAAATAGGTGTTTTATATATTTTTGGTGTTTCCGTATTTTATGTTTTTATGATATGTATTTAATTTCCCAATGAAAATTGGCCTTGTGATCTTATCAGATTTTATAATGTATGTAATGATGTAATATATAATAAAATAAAGGTCATTAAATACAATGGCTATTATAAAACATTATTCTTCAGTAGAAATTACACTTATATCTATTGAATACCATCATTATCCTTCTTTATATGATTCTTCTACGTTTATAGGGGAAAATAAGGCTTATATATTTGATAAAAATGGAAGAAACACTTTTAAAAAATTATCAGTTTGTTATATTGTGGATGAAAGGATATATTTTTATTTTGATGTTAATGATAATATTATGGATCATAATTGAATACAAATTAATAATTTTCATACAATTCATGTGCGTTCTCGTGTTTGAAATTTAATTTATTTTACACTAGATGGTTTCAATATGTTATATTATCTCAAATTTGGGGTCATATTTTGTCAACCACATTTATTATTATATTACATATCATGAAATGGTTATAATTTTACTCATTTTAAAAATTATTATAAAATGAAATAATATAAAACTTGCACTAATGAAGTTAGTAATAAATATTTATATTTATGTGCTAGGAGAAAGAGGGTTTTCAACTCAACTATCACATCAAAATTCATTTTTATGATAAAAAAATTTAAAATTCACCTGATATAATGTTTTTCCAAGATGATGATACATGAATTTATATTGTTGAAATATGGTTATATGAATAATTTTTTGTAAGTTATGTATCATATTTTATATTTTTTTTATTAATGATAAAATTAATGATTTTTTTATATTTAATTTATAGATAATAAGGTGATATCCTTAAGATATTGAATCAAAAAGTATATACACATATACTATATCTCATTTAAAGTATATGTTATTGAAAGAAAAAGTCATAGAAGAAAAATTACTGAAAACAGGGAGTTCAGCCTTCAAGATTTATATAGGTTGACCCTCATACCCCGAACAAGACATAAAAAATAATAGAGGAAAAAATGAGAATAAAGATTAGATATATAACTAAAGAGATGAATATGGGACCTTAGGTTATTATAAGATGTTACTTTAGTGGATTATGTTATTTATGTAATTTCGACACTATATATACTACGAATCTCTGATAAGTTTTTCTAATATATTATACGTTAATATCATGATGAGTATATCACACCTAGAACCATAATACCATAGAGTATAAAGTAATTTTACATAATGCAAGGGAAAATCATGAACACTCGAGTAATGATTAAGTGTGTGGGGTGGGTCTATTGGTTGAAAAAGTTTCCAATTATTCTAGAAGTTCATTAAAGAGGATATATTTAAATTATTGTATAATATTTATAACATAAATATCTGGTTATGGGTGGGATGATGTAGGAGAGAATTATTGTTTTTCTACATTCTATTTTTTAGACCTATACATGTTTTCTCAAGATATAAATATCACTCCTCCTTCATCTGTTGCATATACCACTCAACCTCTATTAACAAATCAAACTTATATACCTTCTCCAAAAAATAATACCATCTATTGTTTGTTATATATTGATGATATCTAGTATAATATTATTTCATATCCTATTATATAGTATATTTGGAATATCATTCATCATCAATAGATTGAGATTGACCATCTTAGGGCCACAGTGTAGGATATAATAGATATATCAGTAAGAGTTTCACTTCCTATATATGAGTTAGATATATTTGGAAAAATTATTGTCTATGTTTAGAATATCCATATTGAAAAGTCTGAAAATATACCACTAATTTCTGTATAGATTATATCATTTATTTCATATTGATGTTGTAATTTTATTAAAATTTCAAAATTTATATAATTATTTATTTTTAATATGAATACATTATATATAATGGCGTAATTTATAGACAAAAATAATTATATGTTTTGGTTATATTTAATAATACTTCTTCTAGACATTATAAATTAACAATATCTTCATATTTTTTGTTTGATGTTTATGAAATTAAATTTGATGTTATGATTTTTTGGAATAACATGACAATGTTTATTTTAAAGAGATTTATTACAGAGGATATTAATGGATTTTTTTCTGACATCAACAAAATCCAAGACAATTAATGTATTCAAATAATAATATTTATTCCATCTATATTAGTTTAATAAATCTTAAAGCTTTTTTTATTTTATATTAGGTATCTTTATACCAATTATATGTTTTACTGTGACACAAAGTTATCATATTTCATTTTTCACCCAAAATTTATTTCCCCATTAATGATGAAAATTAATGATATATAATGAATAATGAATATTTCTAAATGATATCAAAATAATGCAATTTTTCATTGGATTCTTCCAAATCATGAATAGTATGGAACATTTATATCATAATGATGTATTTCTATTATATTAATAATCACTAATATTATATTTTTTGTATATTTTTTGTCATTGGATGTGGTTTTCTTTTTTTAAGAAATGTATAAAACATATGATTTATGTTCAAGACATGGAGAAGTGCTAGGAAGTTTTCAAAAAATATTTGTCACAACCATATAATTATTTGAGAATATTTATACTAAAATCAAATTTATATTTAATTAATTTATTTAATTTTTAAATTGGGAATAGAATTAATTGTGAGATAAAATAGGTAATATATCAAACAAGATAACAGATATGTGCACAAACATGAATTTCCATTTATAATTACTACATTTTAGATTCAACATTTTAATATTTTATTTGGAATCAAAAACATCCATTAAAATAGAAGTAAAATCATAAAAAAAGTGTAATGGAATGTAGATATTATGATCTTAGAATTATATTATAAATTTAATCACCTAGAAAAATAAAAATTTCAATACGGGTCAGTTTTTACAAATCATTTCATTCAATTTTCGTATAGTTATATATAAAATTAATGTTAAATAATTTCTATTTAATTTGTATATTGTTTTTATGACCATAATTATTATTTGGAAAATGATATAAATAACTTTAAAGGAGAAAATTGGATTATTTAAATGGTATAATTGGTTTTTAGTTTATTTATAATATATATTTTAATGTTTAAATATCAAATTTTAATTTTGAAATGATTTGAATTTCTAATGTTGTTTTTTGGTTCTGTTTGATCTTTAGTTTTCTGATTTTGATATTGTTTTTGTGTGGTTGGTATATTTTATTTGATTTTGGATTTTTTATGAAAATAAAATTTTCATGTCTGTTATTCTAAATCTGATGTGATTTATTTAAAGAAATTTTAATCTCACACCGGTTTTAGAATAACTGTCAGGAATATTTGTTTATTGCATTTTTTATTTTCAATAATCAAGGTGATAAAGGGTTTCCCATATTGTTTATAAAATAAAAATTGTGAAAACACATTTCCCTTTTGTATATATACACAAATGTATTCTATGGAATTTTAAAATCTGATGTGAAATACTTATTTTCATTCCAGGAAACCAAAATTGGTGTGAAAAATATGTTTAAAATGTCATATATAAAAACATGGCTACACAAATAATGTTTATAACGCAAAAAACTAATGTATAAAACTATATTTTTAAATATTGATGTTATAAAACATTATATTCAAAAAATTGTTGTTCGAAAATTTTAATTTTTTTCATCATCCCATTAGATCTAGATATATCAATTGTACACAGATAAAAGAATGAGATGAATTTGGAAATATTCTGAAAAATACTACCAATTAATGAAAATGATTAGATAAATCCAAGTGAATAAAACATCCCGAATAAGATTACAGTTTCTATTGATAATTATATAAAATATATATTTATAATAAACCAATATAAAAAAATAAAAAATAAAACTCCTAGGAATAATTTAATTAAGGGGAGAATGTACCACCTCATGATTTATGAAATAGTTTCCCTTATAAAACTACATGATTATTATTATTAAATATTATTTTAATATTATTTAAAAATAATAATCATTTATAAGAAATATTTCATAAGATATTTGAATCATTCTAACAACACATTAATCATTCATAATGGCACATTAAAAAATTACATGAAACCCTAAGTTTCATAAATTGGATTATTATATATCAGAGATTATTACATCCATATAAAATATAAAATAAAAAAGAAAAATAAATATAAAATTATAATATTTGTAGAAAAATAAAATATTATATACAATCTCGATTCATGAGAATGTCTATTGGATGATCTAAACTTATAATGAAAATGTACATCATTTATTGATAAATAATAAAGAAAAATTCAAAATGAAAAATTATGAAATATCAAGTTTAGTTTAGGAAAATTTAATATATATAATGTATAAAAGGTAATTAATGTAATATATACTTTATATAAACATTATAAATGGGTATATAACCATTTGGAAAAATAAAAGTAACCATATTACTAGTTTGGAATTAAGATAATATAGAAAATATACACAAATTTAATTTATATATCAGAAATATGTTTCATAATTATAAATAATTTATTTGGAATAAAATATTTTTTTATATAATTAAAGTTAAATGATTCATTTTATCAAATACCTTTTAATCTAATGATATTTTTTTTGGAATATAAAATTTGTAAAATTTTTGATTAAAATTTATTCCTAATATTCAAGTAAAAATTTTAAAAAGAAATTAATACCATACATAAAAACTAAATGAAAAAAATATTGATAATTTAATTATCCATGGTTAAAAAAATTACTTATTTAAAATAATTATTTTTGTTATTTATTTTATGTTTTATGTTATATTTATCAATTCCATGTAAGGAAAATTTATAAAATAAATTGGATATATAAATAAAATTTTAATAATCATAGATTCGTTGATTATTAACATGATATAAATTAATATAAAATCATTTAATGTTAAGTTTCATTTTTTTGAAAAATTTTATTCTTCAATATCTCTACTAATTTTATAAAGTAAAATTATATTATTCACTAATGATGATTGATTTGGATGAAATGTTATTATAATATATATAATAATATAATTTAACAATAATATAATGGTTATTTCAAATAATGTAATAAGAATAAAATCATTTTATCTATGAAAAAAAAATATGTATGAAAAATTATTTTTCGCATTTTGATTTTCTAAATTACCACTAAAATTTTATCCCATTTAGAAATTATGTCTATAAATATTTAATTAATGTTTTGAATCACCATTAATAATTTATATTATAATTTGATATTAATTTTTGATAAATATACATGTTATCGATGTAAAATTTACATACCATGATAAAAGTAAAATTGATATTTTCAATAAATATTGTAAGGGTTGAGTGTCGATATTCTATTGAAAACTCATAAAAATATTATTTATGAAATATTTTCGATATATAAACAACAAAGATAAAGATAATTTAATTATTAATTTAAAAAAAATATTAACAATAACTCCTAATGTTCAAAAAACACGTTTTTCTATGAAATCATTTTTCTTCCTAATGTATTATAAATTAACTTAAAATTTATTTATTGAATATTTTTAAATAATTTTTTTTTTATTTGAGTAAAATTTTATACCCATAATTTTAAAAAAATTATGAAGTGTGATATTTTATTTATAGTAGAAAAAATAATTATGATGGTAAAAGTAAAAATATTTGAATAAGGGGTAAATAATTTTAAATTAACCTAGAATAAAATTGTAATAATATTTTTTTATAATCCATATAGAAAGAAAACTTTATGCTACAAATTCAATTAATGTTTTCTCAACACAATTTATGTTTGAAACTCACCCAACTCTTTTATGATTCTGTCTTTTTCCATCACCGAACTCGCGATTCCAGAGAAATATCCCTCATTTTCACCAATAAAATGAGATAACTTCCCAAAATTCAAAGACAAACATTTCCATATACATTCAATTAATTATTGAACATTTCTTCTCTCCTTATCCCTTTTAAACATTTATAAATATTCATTCTAATAATGGATCAATGAATCCTCCATTTTCATTATGTCCTTCATGAGCAAAATTAAACTCTCTATATAAGTATTATCCACTCCATAACATTTTATTATTAATTTTACCTCTCACCTATGCTCTAATAATATTATTAACCATAATAATATATATATAGTGACATTATATTTTATTAAAATGATATTATAATAAATAATCAATTTCATAACCTTAATCACCCATAAAATTTTGCAAAATAACATTTGGTTCAGTTTGAACACATACTTGCAAGAAGAAATTAATTTATTGTATGCATCACTATGAATCATAAAATATATTATAAATTTAAATTATTTTGAATATTTTTTCATTTATTTAGAAAATTTTAATATTTAACTCATTGTTAATATTAAACTTTTTAGCTTCAAAAATTATCTTTATCTATTTTTTCACTGATTAAACCTTAAAAATCATAACTAAATATCACTAACATGTAGTTGTGAAAATAGATAAAGATAACTATTAAATAATTCATAACTATTAAATTACACCAATGTCACTAACATGTAATTGTGAAAATGAAAAATTCATAACTATTAAATGTTCAATGTATATTTATAATTGAAGAGTATAAAATTTAATAGATTTAAATTCTATATTTAAATAAACAATTAGAATAGATATTTTCTTATACTAATGAATACTGTTATTTTACGGATTCTGGGAGTAAATGTAAGTGTTTTTGGAAACTCAATCTATTTCCATTGAGTTATAATATCCTATCATTAAGATCTTTCTTACATGTTATATTATAATTTCCCCTTATTTTATTAAATATTATTTATTACTCATATTCTATGGGATTACATTTTCTACTAACAGCCCCATTTTTGAAGGATACATACTATAAAAACAAGGATTTCTGTAAGGGGTTTTATAAATTCAATTTCCTTTGACCAAGTTGAATTTTTATTCCTAAACTACATTATAATTTTTAAAATATTTTATTTTCTTATTGTATACAATATTATTTAAAATTTATGTTTTATAAATTTTCAACTCATTCTCTAAATCTCTTTTCAAACTCTTCTTACTTCCAAAATTATTATATTTATAATGGTTTTTGTAAATTAAGAACGCTTCCTTTAATTATTATAATTATTCCTAAACAACATTATTATAAGATTAATATATTGGTAAAATATTATTACATCATATAACCTTCCCTAATTCATTATAGTAAAATAAATATTTTATTTCAAATATACTTATTTTTTAATTTAATTTTATATAAAAAATATATTTTTGTTCAGTGTAATCGATATCTTATAGAGTAGAAAATTCCACTAAATGTCTATATTAATTTTTTTCATAACATATTATAAAACTAAAACTTTCTTACCTTATATAATATTATAATATATTATAAAATATTTTCAGAAAGATGTTTTTTATCGTTTTATTTATATTGGTTTCCTTGATTATATTTTAAAATATTTTTAAAAAATTATTTTACCTCATAATGTTTTATTTTCTATCATAATTTTTATGACATAAAAAATATTTAATTTCAAAAAAAAATATTAGGATTTATTGAATGTGATTTATTCTTACATTTGTTAGATCACCTTTTAAAAATTCACATAATAAATAAACTTTTTACAGTATAATTTATAAAATTATTAAAAGTATTTTATGAATACAGTTTTTGTATTTTTTTATTTCACTTTACCGCTCAATATACAAAGTTTTTACCCACTATGTGATTATATATCATCAATATAAATATAAATTTCCATAATAAAAACCCATTTTTGATTATTTTTATTTTTATCTCATCATATCAAAGAATTGTTGTTTTTATATGATGTCATTTTTAAATGTTTGTAAACCAACATTCATTTTATAAGTTATTGATGATACCGCGATTGATTTATTTCACATGGAAAACATATGTATTTATGGTAATTATGTTATATGTAGGGTAAAATATCACTCTCTAATTCATTGGATGAATTTTTATATGTCATGGGATACTGAATCAAGGAAATTTTTGGTTTTTTCACTTCTTAATGGGTGGAAATTAATGGTTTTTTTTCAAAATGTTTCATTTTTGTGATGTTCTTTATAACATTCACTTAAAATTCCATATTTCAAATTTATTTAATATTTACATGATATTTCAAATTTATATGTTGCATAACATGACCAAATTATGTTCGATACCAAGTAATTATTATCTCATTCTTCGACATTCTTGTTATATGTCATAGGTTTGTCCTTTTATAGTTATGTTTCCTTAAATTATACCTTACATTTAACTCCTATAATTCTATTTCATCTAGTTTTAAATTTCACCAATGATCTTATTTTCTCACTTACTTATGATATAATCCATTAGTGAATTGCTTTACCTTTTTTTATTATTAATTATATAAGTGACCTTTTAATGTATATCAATTACCTAGTGAATTATATATAGTAGTATTATAATAAATAATCTTTATTAAGAGAATTTTGAATGAGTTGTTGAACCAATGTTATGATTAAAGATATTAATTTTTTAAATATAATGAAGAAATTATTTTTTAAAGTATTATGATATATTTTTTGAGATATAATATGACATTTATTTTTAATATATGAATGATTATATTGGTTTGACTTAATTGGTGTAATTGATGTTTAATAAATTTGTTGTTTTTTACCACAATATAATAGAGTTTGTGTCTAGGGTGTATCAAGTAGGGTAAATTAGAGCATGAATCATTTAGTTACATTTAATACAGTTCATCATACCTTTTATCATTTTTTGATAAGGAATGATTTAATAGATTTTCGAGGCCTATATTCCATGAAAAGATGAACTACATTTTAATTTTATCATTATCATAATAAATAATGTTTCTTTTTAGTTCATGTTTCCCTCACTAAATGATTCACCACATATATCGGTTTTACCAGATATGTAATATATTATAATTATTATTAATATTACTAATATATATATATATTGTAGTTTAATGTTGTTTGAAGTGGACTTCTAGGAAAAAGTGACAAAATGATGATTGGAAACGGACATACATATGAGTATCCCTTTATAGTTCACCAAGTATATTTTTAAATAAATAGGAATGAATATGTTTGGAACGTAAATCTAGTAAAACAAACATTTTATTATTGAATCATTGATTCGGTGTAAAATGTGAATATAAATAAGGATATTATCAGGTATTCCTTATAGTAAAAGGCTTATTATATGCATGATCACTTATGTTTTTATATTAAATATAACTGTAAAAATATTAGACTTACATGCAATTTTACCCAATGAAGAAGAGTCAAGAAATACACAGAATCATAATTATGGTCATGACGCTTTCTCCTTAATTAGATACAAAAGGGGAATATTAGTGTAAATATAATGTATTTGGTTGTGATATTGTTAGTTTATGAAATCCTAGTTAACTGGCCCTAGTGGATTGAGAGAGATAATACTTTATTGATCCTCCAAGATAAGGATTCATATTTTTCAATGGAATGCATGATTGATTAGATCATGACGATTATATCATTTTTTGAAAAAACTCAAGATCTATACTGCTTGGTATCTGTTTCTATTTGCCAAAAAAATATATTATTTACAGGGCTATCTCTGGTTTACATGACTTATTATTTCTTCTTAGAATTTTATATGGTATGAATACTTGTACAGGACATGATTTTAGAGGGGTTTGGGATAAAAAATATTATAATAGTATTTTTTACATTTATTATCAACAAATAAGAAGAACTGAGAAAAATAAATACCTAGATTATTTTCTTATGGGGTGAGATATTGATACGATGAATATTCCATTTTAGAGGAGATGGGGAATGGGAACAAATTTAGTGACCTGGGTGAATGGGACTCAGATGATGGGTAATAAGTGAATAGGCTCCCAGTAAGATCAACAATGAAAAGGATTAATGATGAAAATGTGGAATCCAAATTGAGATAGTCTTAATGGATAAATTCAATATGGGTTAAAGGCCTTCGTGAGTTTCAATATAGATATTTATAATCCATGAACAATTTGTAATTCATTCAAACAAAACATTTACATGTTTTATTAGGGACATACAGGGAATTGAGATGTCATTCTTCAAACACATGGGATTTCATTTGTAAAAGGGGGTTTTACATAGTTTTAATTTTTTTTGATATATTTTAATCTAAAAATTACTATCATAATTAAAGGATATAATTATCTATTATTTTAATAATTTACCATATGTTTTGATAAGAATATAACCTATTGGGGTCCTTGGATAGAATATCTATGGGTACCATTTCATCATATGACATGAATTCTTATCCATCCTATATATGGATGTCTAGTGTCTTTATATTGGAAATGGATGTTGGATGCCTAAATAAATATAAAAAACTATAAAAATCACCCAGTTCTATTTTAAAATGGAACATATGTAATGAAAGTGGAAGTTATTTCCATGTCTTCACAAACATGATATATAATTCACAATTATATTTTTGAACATGGAATATGTGATTGTGGTTGAATATAGTGTTCAATGGTCACATAGATAATTTCATGAAAAATGGGTTTCCATTTATTCTATATTCCATTAAAATTTCAAATTTTTTACGAACTGTTGTTGAATTCTTTTGTTGATCAATTTTGGGTGACAATGGTGGTCATCAGATGTTTCTGTTTAGATAAGCATGTTCAATATTATATGTTTCTCAAAAACCCACAAAAAATACATGTCCTTTATATTTTTAGAGTAAATTGTACGTGTAATTGAGGATTAATCATATCTTTACATTGAATATTTTTTATTTAATCTAATTAGAGATATATGATATCCTATTTAATAATACATATATAAGACCAAATTTGGTATACTCATATATTGGTTTAAAATTTAACAAAAACTTTTCAAACATCCCTAAACAACATTAAAATTTATTTAATCATCTACAATAATATCAAAAAAACAGAATAAAAAATTAAAAAATTAGCACATCATCAAACCATCTTCATTTAAAAAATAATATCTTCACCACCCAACTTACATAATCTTCAACATATATTCTCAAAATAATCATCATAATTGTTTATGAATCCAAATATTATTAATGATTTTCATTCATAAGAACTCTATGATGATTTCTCATTATCAAATTTATCGACATCTTCATTATTCAATATTCATTGTTGTCTCCTCATATACTCACTCTAACTCATTAAAGAAAAAATCATTCACTTATCATTTAATATTTTATGACCTGAAGACTAAAAATATCTTAATTTAAATATCATTTTCATAAATTAATTATGAATCCTCAACTCTAATATTTTTTGGTATAGTCACACACTTTCACCATAGTATATATTAATTATTCAATACACAAGAATTACAAAATCCTAAAACTCACAAAAGTACTTGGTTTCTAAATATGTACTTAACATATATTTACATTACTATATATTGAAAATAAATAAAACAACCATTTTAATTATACATTAGGAACATTAATATATCAATTTTATTTTTTTTTCAATTCCACAAAAATTATTCAAATTCAATATATTTCCAAATTTTATTGAAATATATACAATTAAGGTTATCAATTGGGGGAATTAGATTAACTAACATTAAATATAAATGTGTAGCTTTGAATATTATAAATCAGGGTGAACAATAATTTTTTCATCTTTTTTCTCAAAGGCCATGTACTCCATAATTTTCCATCATAATTTTTTTTATTGAACACAAAAATTCATCCCCCACAAATCAATAAATAGTAATTTCAAAACATGGATTTGATAATATGATCCAGATTACCCAGAAATAAAATTTTTAAGTCTTTCTATATTTCTAGTATAATACAAAATTGTGTATGATGTCTTCTTTATCATAATTTACCCTTAATGATAAGATACATAAAAAGTTCAACATGGTTGACCCAATTTCAAGAAAATAATAATAAGAAACGTTTTATATAAATATTCCAAAAGAATGTATGTTACATGAGAGAGATCACCCCATGATGAAAACATCCTCCAATTATAATAAATTTATGTCACTATATTTCTCCCCTGAATATATCTTCTGGGTTTCCAAATATAGAAAAATTAGTATAATGATATTGGAATAATTTTTTAACCCTTGTTTTTTTAATGAGAAATCATGTATGACTGTAGTTATACAACTAAAAAACTCCACTAATTTTAGCCCCAAAATATTTAAACATTTAATAATTTCTCCTTATAATTTTTAGATAGTTATTTCCTTCTGAATATTATACTTCTTAATTATTTTTATTTTCATTACATGGATGATACTATTAGTAAACATATCTAATATCAAATTAATTCCCTTGTACTTAATTCAGTCTCTTCAATATCACCTCATGTTGTGGTAAAATTATGATAAAATCTCGAGTAGTTTTTTTATCTTACATGAACCACTCACATTGTTTATAAAAATTATTTTATTAATGTTACTTTGGAATCATCCCACAAAATTTTGGATCATGACACAAAATGGTTTCATTTATGTATTCTAACAATACAATTGTTTTATTCATTTTTTCCATTAATTATCAAAAAAATCTAATCTTACTTCTCTCAAATGATATAATCATAGCTTAAATTCAATTCTATATTATTTGAACTTTTCATAGATAATATTGGTATCAATTTCTTCTTTTTATTGTGTTATTATCCTCAATAGTACAGTTTATATTTTGTTCAATAGTTTCCTTCTTCAAAAACCCAAAGTTTATTTCATCTTCACCCTTCCATATTTTATTGCTTGTATATTATTTCCTATGTTAATAAATAGTTTATGAAAAAATATTATTTGATCTAAAAAATTATTCATCAATTCAATGACCACTATTATTGTAATTTCCACAAGTTTCATTCATTCTCGTAAATCTAACAGAGATGAAAAAAATTACCTTCTTATTAAATGTATTTTTTCTTAGACCAGAATAATTGTGTGTGTATTTAGATATTATTCTACTTATATTAATAATTATTTTAAATCCCTAGAAGTAAATTTAAATATAAAATTAAGGTTAATTGTGTAAAATATTCTCACAACACCAACTACTTCCAATAATTCATAATTTTTTAGTATAAAATATATTGTGTATAGCTTATGCAGCTTTTTAGTTTTTTACCAAACTACACTCCAGTAGACAACCTTCTGGGGAACCAATTTTTTTATGTCACATACACCTTTGATATAGAAGTGGGATTCTCATGAATTTCATTAATACATATTTTTACATAATTTATTATAATCTATCACAATTTATGTGACCAAAATTAATAAAAAACTGGGAAAAATTACTACCTCCTATTTCAATGGTTATAAAACATATCTATCTCAAGATATTTTCATGATAAATTTTTATTAACATATAATAATTTCACATTTAGGGTCTTATTTAAAAATTTTATAGAAGATGCTCTTCTCCCAGAAAATTTTCATAATTTAGATTGAACTATATACATGATTCACAATTTTACTCCCAACTGATGATTTTGAATATTTAGAGTGTTATCCTCGTCTATAGATAATCTCACTCTATATTCAATTTTTTTTTCATATTGACTTTTAATATAATACCCGGATGTAATTTGATCTCCTTATCGATACAAGTGTTATGGTTATTTATAATTCTTTTTTACTTTTATATCAAAAAGATCATTATTGAAAATTGTGTAATTATACTATATTTCATCCAATGTATAGATACAATCTAATATAACACTTATAGTCTCATATATCTCATTTTATTTTATCATTATTCATTAAACAAGGGTTATTTTCCTGTATCAAATAATGACATATATTCTTTGGCATCCACATATTTGATGAAAGTCTTGAATATCAACAAAATCCCATCTAATATATTCTTTAATGCTTCTATATCTATATGAAGATATGTATTATTATCTATAATGGCTTTTATAGAATAAAAAATTAATGGGTAAAATTAAATACAGTCATGTTTCATGACACACATTATTTGATACTATAAATATCCTTGTTTAACCTCGTTTTAATTATGGTGATTCCTCTTACCTATCAATCTTATATTTTATTTTCATTAAATTCCATACAACAAAATTATATTCAATATTAATAATATATTTACATATTATCATTTATAGGTATTAAAGTTATATTCTCAATCTATGTCACTTCATAAATTTCTTAAACTCTATAATTTATATATTTCAAGAAAAATAAACTGCAATTAAACAGATATAATTATTCGTTTGACCAAATTTGTAATACCAATTGAGGTTCCTAGTAATACAAGAATCCACACTTAGATTGGGGGTTGAAATATTTAGGATATCTATTTATTATATTAATTATAATTCAAACATTTACGCTAATTTGGATGTATGGATTTTTAATATATTATCTAGAAACAAACACACCATTGGAACAATAGATATATAATGTAAAATATCTTGTAAAATTTATACAAGTTTTGTAGTTAATTTGAATTACTATCAGATATATACGTTTAATCCAATATGATACATTAATATCTAATAATATCATAAATTAAGTACAATTGTGAATGTATGATCCTTGAACCCTTTAACTATTTCCCAATAGTTTTATACTACATAGGATCATTATATTTAATCCATACTATTTATAATTTTATTTTAAAAATTATTCATGAGAATTATATTCACATTTATAAATGATATAAATTTATCAGTGGATAGATATCATCATATCTATTTGAATATAAATAATAGTTTATTCTTCTTCATCATACACACAAAAACTCATCGTTGTGATATTTAAACTCAACAACATCCCATAAATCACTAAAACATTCATAATTATCAATAAAATTATATTAATGAAACATTATATATTATTTATCTTAAATAAATAATGAAGATAAAAATATTAATAAAAGAACCTCATTCAAATAGAAAAACATTCCAGTTGGTTGATATCCATGTCTTTATCATTTTTAAACAATACCCCCAACCCTCTATAGGTTCAACAATAGAATATTAGTATCTCAATATTCCTCTTTAGAAAACATCTATTTAAAATCAATCCAATATCACATATATATTTTTTCCATTTTTGGGTTTCAAACATCTATGATTTATGATATTATAATCACCATATATTGAGACTTTTCCAAATTTTGAGACTATACATCTCAAGATATAATCTTCATAAATTGATTTAAAATTAAAATATAAAAAATTATCATTCAAAATTTATCAAAAATATAAAAAAATAACTTCATTTAATTTCCAAGAATATCATCATCAAATATCATCACAAAAATATCCAACATATTGTTTTATTATAATCCATTTTAAATTATATAACATACATAAAATATGTTAGAACCACATTCCAAAACCATAAAAGTGTAATATATTTTTAAATTATTGAATTTTGATACTTGCACTATTTTAGAGATGATACGTATTACCCATTCTTGAGATTTTAATCATATGGATGATTCTTATATGAAATCAACATTAATATTACATAGGAGATAAATTAAACATAAATTTCGTTTAAAATTTGTGACTTACACATATGAATTATTTAAAAATTCATATATATAGATATTTCAAAATTTTGTACATTTTTTGACTAAGTCAAAGAAAACCTACACAACACTGGAGTTAATTAAATGATGCTTTTGGGTTATATAAATTGATAGCATTTAAAATTATTAATTTAAACACATGATAAATTTTGGAAGTCAAATTTTTTCCAATATAGGCAAAAAAATTCCATTACACTCATATGTAGTTGTACATGTTTCACAAAACATCACAAAAAATTTCGAAATCCTTTAAAATAATCAATTATCCAAAACCACCTCAAAAAACATAAAACAAATCAAAACACTATAGTACATAATCAAACCATATTATATTATAAAATAATGAATTTAAGGATTATATATCATATTAAAACTCAGATGAAAACTTCATTGATTGTCCCTCAAAAGTTTCAATTTCGGATTCTTACTCATCAAATACCATTGTCTTTAACTGATTTAATGTATCAATAGTACTTTTAGTAGAATTTAAAACACGCCACAATCATATCTCTTAAAAATCATCATTATATATGGATCTAAATGTAGTTAATTTTTTAAACATTAATGTAAATAAAATATATATAAATTCCCATTCTAAAATTTAAATACATTATAATTCATTATAATTTATTACCAACTCCATATTAGATTCCTCAAAATAATTATAACATTAGGTTATTCTTATAATTTTGTAGATGAAGACCTCAAATAGTATCCTCACATAAACTCATAATAATTTAAACTATTCAATATATATATAAGAAAAAAAGTTCACGAGTAGTATCTATAAATGAAAAATTAGAATATATAAATAAAAAACATAGTTGTCAATATCTGAATATTTTATTCTCTCCATTCTTTAGGTTTTTTTTGTTTAATCAGTATATATTGACTTCACGACATATCTTAAAAAAGTAAAAAATACTTCCTCAAAGTCCATTGGTAGGTTTATATCAACAGTGTTGTATATTTAATACCATCACCACTATGTAGTTTATAATACAAAGGGAACTAGGTAAATATCTCTTTTAAAAAAATATCTATTGAAAATAAGGAAACATTTTATCACATCTCCATCATAATGTAGTTATTCCCCAAAAACAAAACAATTATTATATATATATATTTTATTTGGGTCATTATCCACCTATAATAATTTTTTTTATTTTAAAGATATCCTCACTCGTGAACTCTTCCTATATCAACTCATATCTTTTGTATAACATTCCACCCAAAAGACTCCCAATCTATTACAGATTTTTCACACTCAGGTACAATCCCAAATTTAACATCTATATTCACCACCACAAATCAGATAACCTCTATGGATATTCATGCATTCCATTATATCACCAAGATCATTATCATGACATCATGTTTTTAATCATTATCATCACAACACATAACCTCCAAACCAATCACAATTTTTACACCACTATGAATTATTGCATATAGATTCTAATCCTGAAAAACATATTATCCCACCTATACCACCACACATAAAATGGTCTTAAAGAAGATAATCACACCACAAGAATTAACATCAAACTCATATTAGTGAATCAAAATTTGTCGTAGGGAGTAATATATGATATAAATAGCATTCCTTATATCATGAGAATAAATATTCTGAAAAAAATTAAAATAGAAAACTCATATATAAAGACACCTCTAATATCAAAGACATCATCCAATATATAATTATTTATTTTAACCCATATAAAATCATTATTGAATGGTTTACCTTGGGTTTCATGCTATATTTATATGCCACTTTCACCATCAAATTATACATCCATTAGAACATTTAAAAAATATCTAGTTTCATTACCGATACATGATTTTGTATAACACCTTCTTAATGTTGGATGACAAATTTTTAACTCAACCCGCCCTATGTCAGTCATTACCAAAATATTATTTAACTCCAAAACATATCAGTTCATTGTGAAAATGTGGCATGACCAATATGCAACATGCAACTACATCATATATAATCACCACTGAGAGATTATATTTTTTTTTTTCTATTTTTCATAATAGACCCTTTATTTAATTTGAGTTACCTTTGAAAAAAAATTCAATATACACCCCTCTGTCCTCTTGATTTATTTTTATAGATTTATTTATCTCAGGAAAAATTTTCAATATGGGACTTAGTATATTAATTCATTAAAAATAATAAAAAATATTCAACCCTAAATTACATCAAATTTAATTCTTATAAAATTTAAAAAATTTATTCGATAAAATTTATTCTACTTCTTCCACAAGTATACTTTTTCATTTTAATCACTATTAATCTATTATAATATATTTCAATTCTAACTAAAATTACATTAAATAATTTCCTCATCAATATTCATATGTTATTTCAAATATTTAAAAATTTCCATAACTTTATTGAAATTAATCTGAATGTCATAAATTATTTGTTTAGAATAATTATTCTGCATTTTCATATTCACCAATCATCATTAATTTCAATTTACCAAGTTATAATAATTTTTTATTATTATATATTATTTCTACGGTATGATAATGCAAATATGGGTAGATTCATATTTTAAATCGAAATAGATGATAATTTCTACCCACCTACTTAAATTAAAAAACAAAAACAAAATATTATTTTTATAATATAAACCACTAATCATTTATCAAAAATCATTATTAGTTCCATAATATCTTTATCTACCATACACTAATGACCCCGACCGTTCTGTCCCTTCATCTGATTTTGAAAATAATATTATTTTATGAACAATAATTATTTCCATTGAAATATATTACCTATAACCACGATAATTATTTTTCCATATCCATGTGATGCACAAATTATTTTATATTAATTTTAATTACTTCATATCAATTATTATGCTAAACTTGTAAAAATATTCAACAAGGATTAAGGATACATTAATGGTTTATAGGGGTGATATTTCCTCAACTAAAGATTTTAATATAAGGAACATTGATTAATTGAACAACGCTTCTCTTCAATTAACCATGAAAAAATGTAATATGAAACATTTTAGAGAGAATCGGGATTGTATTATATAAAGATATAAAATTATAAAAAAAATTAAAAAAATATACTTGGTTGAACAGATTTTAGGAATGTTAATGAATGTAAATTAACTTGTGAATCTATACTCTCTGGTGTGGAAATTCAGAAATTGGATGTGATTTATAGTTATAAGTGTGTTCTATCACATTTTTGTTCATTTATAACACTTTCTTCATTGGGATTTAAGGTTCATATACATCTTAATAAAATTAGGTATGGTTATCTTTCATGCATTTGATTTCACAGTCAGCCACTTTTCTCTTTGTAGTACTATAGTTACTAGATTTCATTGGATATTCGTTCACACAGATGTCCTATTTGATGTGGCTTCTATAGTGAGAGTTTCCATCAAGATTTATTGGTATATAGTGACATTACATTATAGGTACTATGAAAAATTTATCTTGGGATTTATCGTAGTTCCCTACCAATAAAAGAGGTTTTCCTCATTAAATATATGGATGTTATTATTTTTCTAATTATTTATTATAAATTTCTATAGTACATTGTATATTGTAAAATAGTTGGAAGTTTAGAGGATAATTTCTATAGTCATGTAGTACATTTCTTCATCTCCTTAAAAGTAATTGATTTGAAGGGTATTCATCAAATACATTAGATTAGTAGTGGTTTTTTATGATGTTATTATGGATTATCTTCAAGTAAAACAACATGTTAAATTAACATCTATTGGGGATACTAATAATGGAAGAAATTAAGATATTGATATAGGATTTTGGAATACCCAATATAATAATAAATCTAGTGTATAAAATAATTATTTGAAATATTTTTAGTAGATTTATTTACTAGGAATGTTTAATGTGAGTTTTATAAAAAAATTATGAAGTATGTCTTTCAAATGTTGATAAAAATGAAGGGGAAACTATATTTTCCATGTGCTAAGATATTTAAAATTCTAATGCTGGGATGGTATATGAAACTAATTATATGGGTATTAAATGGATTTATTTTACTTGAAGACCAATTATAGGGGATCCATATGAAGTTATGCCATTCAGATTTAGTGCAAACAGAAAAAATGCTAAAAAGAAATTTTCATTGAAAATATTTGATTAAAAGGGAAAACAAAATTCATTTCTCGAAGGATGAATACAAATATATCAGAAGAATATGAACTTTATGTGGAAAATAGTGTGAATGAAGATAATTAGATGATTCCGAATTTTGGATTGGAATAGGAAAAGTTGAAATTGATTGTGATTTAGTATTAGAGGGGAATAGTGGATCAGGGTCTGTGGAAACTAGCATGGGATGATGAAATTTAAAGGGAATGAAGATAAATTTATAATAGAGTTAGTTTAATGCATATATATGAATATGTTTGATAATTTTCACAAAAAAGAACGAGTTTCCTTCCAAAAACTATATAAAATATCAACAAACAAATGAAACTGAACAACATTGAGGGAAATTAGAATGAAATGGAGGATTAAGTTGGAAACATTAATTTGGTTCTTTTGTAGAAAAAATATTTCCCCACATATCAATATAGTTCCTTTCTTTCTACCTTCATGATGATTTATATAATGAAAATAAGTTAGTTGTTTACAATGATAGTTTCACCAGTCTTCAAAACAATGTGTCCAGTAGATCATATTTTAATGTTTCAAACCCTAATCTCACCATATCATTAGAAATAAAGATTTGTGAATTCTTTAGGATATTTCATCATGGAAACAATGTATCTGGTTGGGAGACAATTGATGAGTTTGATGATGGTGGGGATATGATGTATTACTCACTTTTCCAATTTCATTCAATTTAACGATATTAATTTTATATGATTGGAACATTCCACCAGATCATGTACAAATTCATTAAAAAAAGGGAATGCGATTTTTCTCGTGTATCAACATTTTTGGATATTTAATTTTTAATTAAAATTTTACCATTATTATTTATTCATTATCAATTATTAACTATTTATTATTAACTATTAATTATTAATTTTATTTATTAGATAATAAATAATTTTTATTTTTATATACCTTAAAAATTGAATAATTATGATTGTATTTTAAATTTATAATTTCATAATTTGTTATTACTAATTTCTTATTATTAATTTATATCTATCAAATATCAATGCTTAATTATTAGTTATAAATTACAAACTACTAATTATTTTTTACTAATTGAAAAATAATATTTTTTAGTTATTAATTATTGACTATTGTTTATTAATTTATAATTCTTTAAAACTAATTTGGAATCATAAATTATAAGTTATATATTATATATTATAAATTATAGAGTATTAATATATAATAATTATCAGTTATCAATTATCATTTATAATCTACTTACATGATAATTATATCTATTTATTTATTATTTTTATGTAATTATTTATTTATAAAAATATAAATTTCATTAAATTTAATAATTTTTTAGAATTTTTATTTATAAACCATTAATTAATTATTAAATAATAATCTCATTTTTTACTTACATGAGTCAGTGTTTATACATTTAGTTATATTATATTCAAAATATATTACAAGTAAATTATTTTCGTGAAGTTGTTAAAGCCTTAGAGGTATTTTCATTATTTGGTTAGAGTATTTCAAGGATAAGTGACAAATAAGGTTGTGAAATTTTTATTCGAAAAACAAAAATAAAATGAATATCTTTTTGTAAATAAAATTATAATAATAATAGTTGAATTTGATTATTATTATAATTTAAAATATTTTAAAAATTATTTTAAATTTGTAAAATTGGTTATGAATTTATAATTATATAATTAATAAATTTTATTTTAACCCTTTTTACTGGTCACCAAGACATGGATTTCCCATGGTATTAGGGATCCATGGTAGCACGATGTGCTCATGGATGTAGATATATTTTCATGGAAATAATTTCCCTGGGTAGCCCGCCTCTGGTAGTATCTTGTGACCATAGTGATCTAGCATATTTCAAAAGTATCCCACCATGGTAATGGTTTATTTTCTACTAGTTTTAGTGGAATAATTTATTTTCTAGAAATTTAATTCCTCTTTTCCCTTAATTAGTTTAATGATACAACACTCATAATGGACATCATTTATTTTTCTCTCAAGACTTCTATTCTAATCCAAATTTTTTCACTCTCTATTTTCACATGTCATTACCATAAATATATATGCCACTTCTAGTTATAAAATTTCAACCCTTGGGTAATTATTGTGTTCTGAATAAAGAAACACAATCAAAATTTCATTTCATCAATTGAAAATATTCTATTTTACAATTAGCAGCAATAAAAATATATAATTTGAATAACATGAAAAATTAACATTTATAAATCCCAATATTAAGAAAACACATTAAAATATTTCACCACCCAAAATAATTAAAAATATTTTAAACATTGGAGAAACTGCATGCACTATTATATTAACATTACCACATTATTAAGAATTGATATCAATTACATTAAAGGACAACTGAAAATATTTTTTTGTATTGTGCACACACCTATAATTCCCTTACCTAATTAAATTAAACTCAACCACCATGCCCATAGGGATAAAAAACTACATGAATAGTCTTAAAAGAATGAAATTTATCATTTTATCCTATAATTTATATTTTATACTCTACAATTATCATATTATTATTGATATCCACATGGCTAATTTCAATAAAAAGTGAAGGGTAAATATAATACATTCATTACTGAAATATATGGAACACAATGCAAACCATTTACAACTATGGTCATAGTAATAACAAATAAGTTACAAATATAACTCAATCCAACAACACGGATATCCTGCAATCCTATATGATAACATTCTTCCCATACAAATCATTATTATGCAAACCAAGTAATTTTTTTTAAAAAATTACGATCTCAATGATTAAATTATAATGACCCCCTCATTTGATTAGTATATGATTTTCATGTATTATAATTATATCTCATATGATAAAAAACAATATACACACACTCATACAAATAGCATAAAGTATATTTCCCAACCTCATTAGAATCATAAAATGAAATTTCAAAAAATTGGTGAATGGTCTGGTCGCCTATATAAAGCCTCATATAGTGACTTAGTAGTGTAGTGATGATATTTTTTATAATAATACTATTATATAAAGTTTAATTGATCTTCCCATGATCCTAAAATCAAAAATTACATGTTCTAAACATAATTTTCAATTCTTAAACAATATTTTTACTTTTACCATTAGTCTATGGGGTGAATATAAATATAATTAAAGACTATGTATAAGGGAAACATTAAAATAACCTCCATATATGTGATTTAATCTACAAATTATGATTGGATAATGATATCGCCCGTATAAAAGGATGATTCACCACCTCTAACAAAATATTCTTTACAAGTCAATCTACTATGATAGATTACCCAATTCAAAATAAGTGATTCATATTTATAAATGATTATATTATAAAACATATACATTACATCCATTACAAGGTATGAGTAAATCCCAATATAAAATGAATAGTAATACACTCCCATATTCATTGGTTAAATAAAAATTTATGAAACAATTCCACAAGATATTTCTCGTTGGCATTCTCATAATGGAATAAAAGGCATCAAGGGAAAAATGATCAACATCCCACTTCATCCCATTATAAAATAACAACCTCTTTAATTCAAGATACATAATTGAAAAACAAGTATATATCACTATAGAGGAACTATATTACTCATTGAATATCACATCATACATACTATATCTAATGAACAAAAATGAATTTCATAAGTCTAATATTCATCTTTCTCTGCCCATCTATCCGTGGCATCACCATTCAAAATCTCTTCTAATAATAATTGAGCTTTAATATCTCTTATATGTGACTCCTCTATCACATCCATCAGAAAATATCCCATCATCTTATAATAGATAAATTTAAAGTTATCATTATCATCATAAGAAAGAAAAATAAATGAAAACAACTCCATTACCTTCTATTTCTTTCACTAGTATATGGCAGCATTATAGAAAAGCATCCAAAATAAATTCACATCCACAAATTTATGAATCACTAGAGTATATGTGACTTAAATTTCATAATTATATATAAATCAGACCCACCTTCATCTACATAAATTCAATGTCTTGTGGGAAATGATATATCATAAAATATGATGATAGGTATAATGAGAAAAACATTATCAAATAAAATAATTCCCTTAATTCTAATCAATAAACATTATAGTCGCAAAAAAATGGTAGAGAAAACACAACCATAAATAATTAATTCTATTAACCTATATACCAGGAATTCTCAGCCAGAGACAAGTCCCTGACCATTTATTAAAATAAAAGATAAGTACACAGAAAGAGCAACACACTCCATACAAACCAGTGACATATCATCGAAATCCTGCCCATCTCCATAACCAAAATCCATTGCTTCTTCTGTAGTAGCCGACTCCCACTTTGAGCTGTCATATTGTGCCAGAACCTTGGCATACTTCCTTATGATATTTAATTTTTCCAAATATAAGAGCTTGTTAGAGGACTGCATACCTTTTCCCTTACTGGCAGAGGACCTAGTAGTCATCGGTTTCGGCATCAAGGAGTAATCCTTCCTTTTCTTCCTCTTTGGCAGAGCAGTCCCAGCTTTCTCATTCCCCGACAAATTCTTCTTTTCTCCTAGGACAATATCACTATAGGAGAGTCGGGTCCTGCCACTATTGTTATACTTTTCACTATCTGAGAGGTCTCCCCATTACCCAGAGGCTTTCACCTCTTGGAAACCATTTTTTTATCCACACTCTGTCTCAAAATATCTATTCGTATCAATTACTGCAAGACATTTCATGTTTTCCTCATGGTGAGAAATATACTGATCAATGGAAGGCTCCCTCTCCATTGCCACATCCAATTCTTCTCCAGTATTAGTGTCAACATCCTGCAAGTCACCATTTTCACTCATTTTCTGATCTTCCATTATCAAAGATAGCTCCTCATAATCCAAAATCTCAAACTGGTTGCAGGTCATAGGGAAACCCATACTCTTTGATTCCATAGCCAAATTGGCCACATACTCATGAGGAATAAGAACCAACTTCATATGGCATGCCCCATCTATTGCAGCTCGGGACTCAACACCAAGGTCACCTTTCAATCGATCAGAAACCTACAGCACGGTTGGGTTCAAGGAAACCTCCACTACCTTCCTACTATAAAAAATCCTCGGCAGAGCAACAACAAGATCATTCCTCAGCTCCCTCTCTGAAATATCTTCAGAATAATGCCAAACAATAGCCAACTCAGTGTAGGGAGCCTGCAAACAATCACCCTTCCCAGAAGAATCTACATTGTCGGAGCACAGCACAGGCTCCATGGGAGCTCCCAGGTCCCCATTCACACACTCAAACCCAGCCAGAACCGCCCCCGCTCCATCCTTCACATTCACCTGAAGCAGGCTCTCATCACCCCCAAGGTCACATCCACTACCAGACTGCGTCTCAATCGCCCGAGAGGAAACACCCACCGTGGCATTATGGAAAAGGGACTCTAGGTGACCAAACCTTATGCAGCCAACACAATACTTCATCCATGATTCAAAGGAAACCTCCTGCATCCATCGGAATTCCTTCCCATCGGTAATCCAGACACAGTGCAACGGATGTTGGGAGACGTCGACCCCAACACAAATCTATGGGAAAATTGGGTGTTTCACAGCCTCCACCCATTGATCCGAGCATAAATACCTCCAAATAATATTACCAATGGCACATAGAATCGATGGGTTTTGAAATGAAAGTAGAAGGCCAGGAAGACTAAACCATGTCGTCACTGTAGAAGGATCCCATCACACATGAAAGTTGAAGCTCCACCAGAATAAAAAGAAAAAAAAATCAACACACCTCCGTGGAGTCCTAGGCCAAGCGAATATCAAATCCTCCTCAGAGATGAAACGAACCATTATGTGTCTTCGGTCCAGCAACCCGATGACTGAATTCTCCTTCAGATTCCACAAATCATAGACAAATTGGGAAAACACTTCAACCGAGGTCTGATGAGGATTGAAGCGAGCCACCAAGGTGAGCTTGAGCAGCTCCTCAGCACTATTAAGATCATCCGGAAGCAGAGCTAACTGTGGTGCCTCCCGGTAGAAATCTGAGGCTTTTGGGGTAGGTGCAATCCTCAGGAAGGGCAGGGAACAGAAAACCTCTTTCAGAGACGCCGGTGAATGCGAGCCTCCCCCCTCCGGATGGGAGGGGGAGCAAGATCTGATAACATGGATCTATGGGATCAGAGGATCGAGGACCACGATGGCGAGAGGTCCAAATCTCACCCTATTAACCTATATACAATTATATAAATCTATTATATAATTAGACATCCAAATAAAAAAAGTTATTCACGAAAATATAAATCCAATGGAGTTCACTCATGAGGTAAATAAATAATTAGAGCACTTATATACTTCTAAAATAATTTTTTAATACAGTTTTACACTCTTTAGTACAAGAAAAAACAATCCTTATATTATTAAAAGAAAATAATGATGTTGTATATTTATAAAACCCAAGTATGAGCTTTTTATTTTAAATATCCATGCCAAGAGATTCAATATTTCAAAGATAATATTTGGTGGACTCCATTCAATAAATGTATCAATTATCGTAGATTCCACTACCACCTGAAGATTTAAAATATTATAAAAAATAAGATTAACCTCATGTGACTATAATTGCCCCTTTTAAATTTTCCTATATAATATATTCTCTGTAAGATACTTCAAACCCTTAATATTCTTCTCAACATAATCAAACCATATTTTCTGTTAATATAAATATTAATACATGATAACAACAATATAATAATCATTACATGGTATAGAAAACTAATTCATAATCACCCAAAATAATTTTTTGTTGTATTTATAATAATTAAAATCATTACTACACACTTGAAATGATAATATTGTCCCATAATGTTTTCCTTGGTATGATAATTATCATTAAATCATATCCTGTGATATAAATAATGTAAATAGATCTTTTAAAATAACTCTATATACTATTTATTAGACAATAAAATTATATATTCTTGAAACATGATAAGGATATGTCATTATCAATTAATTAAACCAATGGTAATCCATAAATATATCATTATTTTATCCTCTTTATTTACAAAAAACCATCAGAGTGGTCCAAGGGGACACATTATGTTGAATAAATACTTTTTTTAATGGTAAACTAAGACCTTGCCCAGAAACGCAATACCCTTTATTAAAATATAAAACATTACACAAGTCTGAAAATGGGAGATTTACATTGATCACTCTTAATAAAAGGAAGAAGATCATCCAGAACCTGATTGTCCCATTTAAAGACAAGACCATTGACACCTTTTCTTGCAAGACCATCTGCAAGTGCAGTTTCCTCTCGATATATATGGGAAAAAATTTGGTCCATAGAGTAAAAAAAATCCAAACATCTAATCCATCTATAGGTGAGCTTCCAAATTAAAAATCTGGTCTCAATAATAATAGCCACCTTTTATAAATACTCTTAATAATCACTCACAATATAGGGAAATTTATCATTATTATTATGATGTGAAAAAAATATTTTCATACCAACGTAGATAAAATAATGTATTTCTCAATATGCCATGTCTTAATTATAAATAAATTTCTCTGAAAAATATTACATGAACTCCATACAACTAGACCAAATTACGATACATATATAATTTTGTATATATTACATAAAATATATCACATGGATAACAAAATATAGTAACTTATATAGAAAGTATAGTTTTAATGAAAATCAGTATTTCCGTAAAACCACCTCACAACAGGACACATCTTTCATCCTTATATATCATCATACTAGACTATTCAATTAAAAACGTATTTTAATATTCATTATGGGAACATATGACCAATATAATGGATAAGGGGTGATAAATAGATATGAGTCACTTATATCAATAAAAACAAATGAAAGAGTGGATTAAACATAATTTGTTCCATGACTAACATCTTATCCCTCTACTTCATGAACTTTTAAAGTATAATATATTTCATTAAAACTCATATATTTCTTACATATTTCTGGCTTTTACCTAACCAATGGAAAAATACCTGTTATCATCACTATGATATTTTCTTCTTGAACCACCCTGTGTTTGATGCATGAATGGTTATCTGTAATAATTCATTTTTTATTAACTACCATTGATAAGGAAATCAATAATGATATATAGGTCCATTAATTTCTTCATTCTACTCACTCCTCTTACATCCCTAAAAATACGGGAACAATTTAATGTGATTTCTTATACATTCACAAAAGAAATAAACTAATATCTTTTTTCTAACAAGAAATATATAACATACTAAAATCTTAAAAATAATATTGTAATGGAAGAAAAATATTAGAGTGTCTTTTGAACATTGATTTACTTGATAATCAATAACATCCACCTCTAGCTATATTTTTATATACACCCTAAATAGTACTCTTATAGTGATATCTAGTCCCCATAAACCAACTCTATACCATTTATTCCTCATTAAATATCTATATAAATTAACACCAAGAAAATATTCACATACAAAATATTGATTTTAGACCTAAAATTCTATGTAAATAAATATATCTCAAATTTTTGTTATAAATTAAATTTTTATAATTTCTTACTAACTCATTAAATTACACAAAAAACATATTTAACATATTGATTCTCTAATAGTATCACTAACAACTCCCACAACATCTGATGCCTCAAAGCCTTCAATATGTTGATTTCGCTAATAGAACCATTAAAACAAGCCTATCTAATCTTAGACACATAAAGAGAACTTAGTCATAGAATCCACTAAAAATTATCAAAACCACAAAATAAACTCATTAATAATGCAACACAACACACATACTCCATCCAAAAGAAAAAAAAATATTACTCATAATATTCTAAAGGTTTCCAATTCACATAATAAATAATAAACCCCAAATACATTGAAAAATAATATTTCTCAATTTATATCAAGACTATTTCGTAAACCTATCTACCCTATGGGTATAATTTTTAATGAACCACCTCATTATATTACAGAATTGGTAGATAATTAATTAAAAGATGGAATTACAATTTTTTTATAACTATAAATATATAAACCAAACACCTAATAAAGAAATATATATATATATAACGATTATTTGATGAAAAAATACCACTTCATTCACCACCTCAAGGATAATCACCACTAGTATCACTCATAAATAAGCATGGTGACAAAAAACTACATAATGAATAAATATAAAACTAACATGACAACCAGCAATTATGGCACTATTAAATATTTATTGGTCCATAAGTTATAGTCTTTTATTATGACACCAGTGTTCATTTTTGTTATGATCAAATATATAGTCTACACAATATAATGGGTTTTTTATGCCAAATGATTACATTTCCACCAAATAAATACTCAACCTTGTTTAATCATAACTCTATAAAAATATTCCCTTTAATTCTATTCTACCATGGCCTACTCTCATTGGGGATCGAGTTAATATAGAAGTAAGTTGGTGTGTGACCCCAAATGGATTCCATAAATATGCCATGGGATATAGGATAACACCAATGGTATATCATCAAAAATATATGGGAAGGATTACCATTTATACATGAAGACACCATATCACAATAATTAATAAAATGAACATCACAAACTCGAGATAAGAATAATTTATTTCATTTTATATTAGGTCAATCAATCCATTCTATAATTATAACATCCCAGGTAAATATAGATTACTAAATTTTCATATTTATTAATTTTTGTAAATTAAATATTAATTTTACTTTAAATGTGATGCTATGTTTGATGGCATACCAAACATGCAACATTAGTTTTCTCCAAAATCTAATGATACACACTAGGCTGAGTCATATTGAAAAACATAATATAATATTATTTTAAATGGTAGTTAACAACTAGCAGTTGTGTTGGCAGGAAAGAACAGATCAAATTAAAATATGATTATACATGACTCTTAAATGTCTTAACATTTATATAATAAATTTAATAGGCTTAAAATAAAAATGGGTCCAATTTTAAGCATTAAATACTCTAATATTCTTTAAAAGGTCGATTTATCACCTTTTGATGGAGAACCCTTTTTAAAATTTTTTGTCACTTTTATATGTCACATTTGACAAAATAAACTTTTTCTTTAGAATCGATACATCAAAATTTACTTTCGGTAAAAGTTTTTTATTTTTTAGATAAAGTTCATTTTTATAATGAACAGAAAAATACACTCCATTTTAATTCACAACTACCTTTTCATATGATTTTTTTATATAGTTAGATTGTAATTTTATTTGGTTTTAATGTTAAATTGGATTTTATTATTACCATTTAATATATATATTTTGAAAGTAATTTAACTTTGAAATTGAACAAAAACAAGTGTCAATCTTTTGATAGTTATTATTACATTAAATCATGATTTTTTGGTATTGAAAATGGAAAATAAATTTAAATTACTTTCTAAAACTTCTATATTTTGAATTTAGAAAAATTTATTCCATATTTTTAATCAGGAGGTCCAAATTGAGTAAATAGGTAACTTTTATTTTTAGACATTATTAATAGTATCTTCATTAAATATTTTATTTACCATGGGTAAATGGGAAATCTGGTAAATTAGGGTAAAAAATAATATTATAATACTATTGAATTATCCTAAAATGTTTTCTAACCCTATTGGCTAATACATGTCTGACTATGGGAACCCTTGGATTGATTTTAGGACCCCATAGAGGCACATGTAAGTGAAAATTACACTTTATAAAAATTAAATTAATGTCAAGGAAAATGAAACAAAAACATATTTCTTTTAGAAAAAAATTCTTATATATGGTCATATAAGTGTGTTTTCTAATTTAAATAGTAATTATAAAGATAAAATAATTTTCTACATCCTGATATTTTATTTATAATTTTTTTACATCATAAAAATAAATTTATTTAGGACACAATGATGATGTAATGATTAGCTCATTAAGAAATGTTTTAAATAAATGATATTGTAAATATTAAAATAATTTTATTTTAAAACTTTTTATCTCATTCACAAATTTTATGAATTATTATGGATTGGTATTTTTGAATTAATCAGTTTTTTTTAATTTATAAGGTTTTTATGACTTTTTAAAAAGTCATGATATAAAAAGTATATAAATTGACAAAATGAGTTTTTAAAACAGATATTATTTTATTAATTGATATAACATTTCTAAAAATCTACGATTCAGACAAATAACTTATATAAGGTTGATAATTCCATTAATTAAACATTTTTGGTTCTTTTGGAATTTTATGGTAACTATATTAACCATTTAGTATTAATATACAATAGGATGTGGTAAAAGTTAAATTAGTTAACTAAAGGTTAAAACTAATAGATAAGGTTAATTTTACACCCGAAACATGTCTAAAACCAATTCTCTAAGAATATTTAGAGCACTACGCAAAAAAAAATATGAATTATAAGAGTTAGAAACTTTTTTAAATAGAAATTAAGTTTATAATAAAATAATATTTTCAAACATTCCTAAGGACCCTCTCCTTCCCCTTATAAAAGATCATCACCTCTAACCCATTACTCAAACCTATCAAGACCCTTTGCTCATCCAACATCTACAAAAATAATCTCCCAACATCCCTCTCTTCCTCATAGAATCCTTCCCCTTGGAGGAATGCAATTCATGAGATCCCGTTGGCTCAAATCAAATGAAGTTACCCGATTTTAGGTAATGTCTTCTCTAAAGTTTCTTTCCATTATTTTTCATTCTCCACTCCATATGCTCATATTATTATTTGTTTATATTAAAAAACTAGTATCCTCAATATACTAGGTTGTTTTTATGAGAATTGTTCGAACTACACTTACAAACACCTCCATCTATTGGATACAAACATATTGTTTCTCTGTACGGAGAATTGCTGCCTCACGAAACTATGATTGTGCGATTTTCCCCTACCAGCTCTCATGGTGGACATTATGAAGGTGTTGTAATTATATATTAATTTATCATATTTATTTTATCTATATTCTTCTTTAATTCTCATTTATAACATACATTTATTCTTTTCATGTTGTATACATAAGATAATTTCATTTGTGGAAGTGCATACTGCTGCCCCCTCAAAGTGATATGACTCGTTCATCGTATACATGGAATGTATAAATGATAATGTTAATTAAATTATATAATATATATAAAATTTGATATTATACTGATATAATAATATGCTAATGTATCATTTGGATTTAATTCATATAAAAACAAAAAAAACAAAATGAAAGTAGAGTTTATGCGTATGTACAACTTACCGTCTCCATAAACAGTGCATTTCATTTTCATATATATAAATGATATAAACATTTATAAATTAATATATAATGGATATATATGATATATATGATATTTAAATAATGAATACAAATCTGGGGATAATGGAATTTTGACCATAGGGATAATTTGTAATTATAACTCATGTTCCGAAATTTGAAAATGTTTCTGATATAAACACAAATAATTGACTCATTATTTTATTAAAGAAATAAATAATATAAAAGGAATAATAAAATTTAAAAATGTTCTGAATCAAATAGAAATTAATTTAATATAATTATTCCAGATGAACAAGGAACATACGTGACAACTTGGACTCATGGTAAGGTAACCCCATAACAAACATCCCATTCATTGGGTTAAAATTATACTTCATGATTATTTCGTGGTATGATTATGTGAGAAATAAATATTGTTATAATATCTTGTATTTATACTTTATTTATGTGTTCTAATTGTGAATATGCATACTCTATCTATTTTATTTACAAAATGATTTGTTTTGTGGGAACCTTTCACGTTTCTCTTTTAGTAGAAAACTTATTTTATGGTATGTCATATAATATACACTTTTTGATGCAGGGATATGTTATTCTATATACGTATTTCTATAAACATTATATACATGTTAGGATAGAACCTTTTCTCTACCATGATCTCATTTTCTGAATTTAAAAGTGATGATGTTAGGATGCCGAATTTTCGTAAGGAACTTCATCTCAATATCATTTCATTGAGGCATATTTTGATTTATACAAGAAATTATTTTATATGTTGTATAAAATCATTTTACTAGTATTTTCCTTCAAAGGGAATATTTTTCTACGTAGCTTTTTAATAAATTAAAAAGGTAATGTTTCTTTTTTAACGTATATGGTGACACCAACTTTTCCACCGCCACAAAAATTATCTAACATTTGTCTTCCATAACAAGAAGTAATGTTTTTAAATGGAAAATAAATACCATATAATATTTTATGTATTTTGGTATTGAAAATTGTTTTCATAATGGATTGGTTCTGTCAATATATTTAAATTATATATTTTAATTGAAATGATTAAATTTTATCTTTCCTTTATGATTGTTTTATGTGTTATGAATATGTTATGGGTCTTGGGAATTGATCATCTATACAGTGGATTTGTGATAAAACTAGGGCGGGTGAGCCCGAGATAGATCTCTAATGCATTGGGTAATGTGACAGAGGTAAATGTTAATGTTTCTCTACAAAACATTATGGAATATAATGTGATGGGTATTGCAGATTTTACTCCCAACATAGTTGTGAATGCTACAATGTATGTATGTTATGGATGCCAAAAGATACCTTTATGATTTATGATTGTTATGTCTTATTCATAAATATTTTGATTTTATGAGGTATGTTAAAGATATTTTTTTTGCATGTATTGATGGACTAATGTTTCCAATCATTATTTTATAACGCTTAATAAAATTTTTATGATCATCCCACAGTTTTGAAATTTTTTTCATAGGATATAAGGCCGGGTAAGAGAATATAAGAATTCAAGAATATTTATATAATGAAAATAAGTCTTAATTTCTTTTAAGAGTTTTTATTTGATGAAAAAAATGGATATTGGGTAGAAGTGTCTATATTGTAATATTTGAGATATAATGTAATAGTAATGGCCTAATTCTCTAATACACTAAAAATGAAAAGATCCTCAATGTGAATTTTTAAATTAATTCAAGATTTTTAATGTTTATGGTCGAGGCTTTATAGTTGGTATGAAAGGTAGGTTTAGACAACTTTAGGTATTATGATTTTTTGTTAGACATGTGGTTAGACTCTATGTCTACTCCTTAAGATAAATACAAATTTTGTAACTTTTTTAGATCAAGGAAAGTATGTTACAAATCGATGGAGTAGGATCTCAAATGACATTCTTATCTCTTCCTGATGACATGATCACAATAATTATTTAAAATTCATGTCCAGACAATTCTAAAACATTTTCTAACTTACAACTTACTTACAAGTAATTGTTTGAGATATCAAACACCTATGATATATATCGATACCATTGTAGATCATGGGTTGTATTTAATAAAATCCAATTTGTTCAATATTAATATATTTTTAAGAAAGGTAAATATTATCAAGGAATTTTGAAATATTTTACCTTATCACAAGATTTTGAAGCATATTATTGTATGGAAATGGCGTTGAAGAAGGAGACCATTGCAAAAACTATTTATTTTTGCTTTTAAATTACATCCATTCAGTATATACTTATGGTATTTTAAAAGGACCACTGAGTGTATGTTTCAACTCAATATCTACATGATTTATTATAAAAACAATGTTTTATAAGTTTTTTTGAAATTATATGTCATACATGATTATTTTCTAAAACTATTTTTTGTGAACACCCATATGACCCATGTTGTATGAGGTGAATTTGGGTAAAATAAGTAGAGGATTTTGAAAGATATATAAATAATTATTTCAATGCATGGACCATCTATCTATGTAAACAAGATGATGATGAAACCAGATGGAATCCTTGATCAAGGTATGGAGTGATTTCTTTGGGATTAGTGTTATTTTATGGAGGTCCAAAAAATGTAAATGTATATAAGAATTCATGAATTAAGATATTGAGGTCATTATGAGTTGGGATGAAAATAAAAGGTATAAGGAAACCATGGAGGTTAAATCTTTATAGGTTTATTATTGGGTTTTATAAAAAGAGATAACACACAATATGGGTGACAACCCATCACGTCCGACAATGCCGCAGGAATCAAACCCAAAACCGAAGGGCGATAAGGGAGAATCACCTACCACTGGCCTACGAGAAGTCCCCAACTAGTATGAATTATTTTTCATATTTAAATGATTTTATGGATCAAGAATATATTGATTTTTGTATCTTATTTTTTATCGAATAAACATCCTTAGAATAAGAAAATGATTTGGTGATTAAGTGATAGAGGTTATTTTGGAAGACATTCTCTCTTTTGGGAATACAATATTCTTAAGGAAAATAGAATACTACGGGATTTCATTTGAGGAGTAATGGTATAATTTTATTTTGGAATAATCTATGTTTTTATTGTGGGAATATAGAAATTAAGGTTATTAATTGAAATGATTAACCTACCATCGATATTCGGCGATTAGGTTAATTATAGTTCAATATGAGACTTTAAGAGTATTCAATGTTATTTTGAGATAATTGTTATGATTTTTTTGGAAGACTATGTGATCAAATCCTTATGAATTTTGGGTTTCAATCTTAGTTTGATTATTTTGAAGAATTTTTTAAAGGTAATTTTTTTATAGAATGGTCTTTGTTGAAATTTGGGTATTGCTTCTTCAATTTTTGATATTAAGAGTAGTATTTATTTTTATAAAAGATTATATATTTGGGGATTATCAGATCATATACTAACCCTTTTGGTTTTGGTAAATGTCTAAAGATAAAAGAAATATATAGTTCATATTTTGTAATTTATGTGGTTCTCTAGATGTTGACTCTTGCACGTCAAGTGTGACCAAGTCATTATGAATACTCAGAATTAATAGAAAAATATGAATTTTTTGTAGAAGCTTATTAAATGATGAAACTATAGTTGAAAAGTAAGTATATTTACTTGTATCCTTAGTCAATCTCATAAATAAATTCTCTAACTTTATGAATTGTAACTTAAAAAAACGTTGTTCGTTTACTTTTCCTACTTAGAAACCAATGACTGTTTAACCAATCACAAATTTGTGGTTTTCTCGTTGTTAAGTTGCTCATAGTCATGTATTCTATAACTCTACATCAGAACTTGGCACCTAGTTTCTCCTTCAAGACCATGTTTTCATGCATGGAATCCTAGTATGTGTTATCTCGGGTGACCATTGTAATTTTCTTTCTTTCTATTAAAGTGATAGTTTTATTGAATCTTGTTCTGATGTGGGGTATCTAATGATGTTTTAGAGCTCAATTTTAAAATTTCAAGGATGTAATTCTCAAAAGGGAGGAAGGCTATAACATCCTAGGTAAATAAAGAATATGAAATTTTTATATTTATTAATATTTGTGAATTAAAAATTAATTTTACTTTAAATGGGATGTTATGTTCGATGGTGTACCCAAAACTCAACAATGGGTTTCTCCGAAATATCATGATGCAAACAAAGCTAAGTCATACTGTAAAATAATAATATAATATTATTTTAAATGGTAGGTAACACCTAACTGTTGTATAGGAAGGAATGAATAGAACTAACTACAATATTATTGTACATGTCTGTTAAATGTATTTACATTTTTCTAATAAATTTTATAGGCTTAAAATAATATTGGATCCTATTTTAAGCTTTAAACGCTCTACAATTTTTTAAAAGGATGATTTACCGCATTATGATGGTGAACCATTTTTAAATATAGTTTTTGTAACATTTATATGGTTCATTTGAAAAAATAATCTTCTTATTTATAAGTGGGACATAAAAATTTACATTGGGTAAAATATTTTTATTTTTATGATGAAGTTATTTTTTATGAATAGTGAAAAATGCTGCATTTTAATTCCAAACATCCTTTTCATGTAATTTATTTATATAGTATGATTGTTCTTTTCATTTGATTTAATGTGTAATTGGATTATCTTTTTACCTTTTAATCCATTTTTTTATCTAGAAGTAATTACACTATCTGACTCATATTTTTATGCTCATCCCATGTTTTTTAAATGTTTTTCATAGGATATAAGGATGGGTAAGAGAAAAGAAGAATTAAAGAATATTTTTATCAAGAAAATAAATCTTTTTTTCTTTGAAAAGTTTTCATTATATGAAATATTGGATTCTGAGTAGAAGTGTGTACTTTGTAACAATTGAGATGTAATGTAATAGATATGGCCTAATTATCTAAAACTCTATACCTGAAAAGATTCTCAATGTGATTTATTAACTTAACTCAATATTATGTAATATTTAAGTTTGGGTCCTTATAGTTGGTATCAGGGGTCGATTTAGATAACATTAAAGGATAGGGTGTTATTTGAGTATATGTGAAATAACCATAATAGTTAGAATATTAGAAAGAGTCGTAGTTATTTTTGATAAATTGAATTGGTTTAATATAACACAAATAAGTATATCTTAGTGTTTACCCTCCTCGTAAGATATTATATTTTGATTTTACTGATATAATTACCCATACCTTTTTCATTTTATTAAACGGTTTGATCTAGTAGACACTAAAGTAACAATATTTGTGAATAAAATTGTGAAGGTTTTTTGTATAAGAAGCTAAAGGAAATGGGATCTGTAATGACCACTCTTTTGGTGATTCTCAACCAACTATCTAGATTCATGATTGACCACCTGAACCTTGGTGATTTTTATAAGGTATATTATATGCGAGAAAAGAATCCCAATGGGAGTTTTGGTTATAACCTTAAAGGTAAGCATATTCAAAAACCTATGTGCAAAGGATGTGGAATGAAATACCTAGGAAAATGTTTTAAAGGTTCAACAAGATGCTATATATATTGTAATGAAAGTCATAAAACAAGAACATTCCATGGAAAAAGGAACTGTCTAGTTGACCACAAGAAAGTAAATGAAGTTCTTTCAAAATAATTAATTGAATGTTTTAAATGTGTTGTGCATTGTAATTATACAAATAGATTTACAACGAAGAAGGTTCGATAATGGGATCGGCAAGATTATACAAATATTTGTTTACCGATTCCAAATTCCATTCTAATTGAAGATGAGGAAACTGAAAATGACCTATAAAATTAATGGATTATTTCATAGCTGTTTCTTGATATTATTGAATGGTAGGGATTAATTCCTGAATTTGGTTTTTAGGAATAAATTATTATGGAATAATTTGGAAAATAATGGTTAATGGTTCATGAAGAACATTGAATGAGTAAGAAGTCTAGATATAAGGGATTAAAGAGTTATTGTACAATTAACGATGATGAAATGCTTAAAATTATTAAGGCTCTTTTGATGGTGTGATTACTTTGGAATACGTATTCTAGTATGTGTAACTATGAAGTTGGATATGTGGAAATTTTGTTCAAGGAGAATTAACTTATCTTGTCTGGACATAATAAATAACCTTATGTTTCCTTGTGATCTTTGGTTTTGAGGAAATTATTAGTTATTACTTTTTGGGACGAAAATGCGAGGTATTAGATAACATTTTTGGTTAAAATATGTTATGGTTATTTTTGGGAATTTATCTCATTTTTCGAATATTATAAAATTATAATATTTTTTAAAAAGGACAACACATAGATCACGTGACAACCTATCGCATCAGAAGAATTTGCGGGAATCGATCCCACAACCAATGTGTGATGGGATATATCACCTACCACTGGATTCCCTAAAGTACTTGTTTAGTATGAATAATTCGTTTTTGATAAATTATCTCACGGATCCAGAATAAGATGATTTTGGGAACTTATGTTTTATCAAATGGATATACTTAGTATAGGAAAATGATTTTTTTGTTGAAGTGATAAAGGTTATTTTGGAATCATTTCTTTCTTATGAGGAAAAATTATATTCCTAAGGAAAATAGAATATGAGGGGATTTCATTTGGGGGGCAATTTTATAAATTTTATTTTAGAAGAATAAATTTTTTATTGTTGACATATGGATATTTGGGATATTTATAAAAATGATTAACCTATAATAGAGAATATGTGATTTGGTTAATTACACTTTAGTATTATACTTTAAGAGTAGTTGATGTTATTTGGAGATAAATGTTAATATTTTTGTGGAAGACTATGTGATCAAATCCTTATGAATTCTGGGTTTCCATATTAATTTGGATTATTTTGAATAATTTTAAGGACAATTGTGTATTGAATGGTATTTGTTGAGATTTTGGTATTTTTTATTTAATTATGGAGATTAAGATTAGTATTTATTTTTAAAAAAGACTATCCATTTTGGGGAATAACTGATATTGTACTATACTTTTTGGTTTTGTTTAATGTCTAAAGATAAGGGAAATATATATTTCATGTTTTGTGGAATATGTGATTATCTATAAGTTGATTTTTTTACTTTAGGTCAGTCTATGTCATCTTGAATATTCATCATTTGGAGAAAATATGATTTTTTGGAAGAACTTATTAAAGGATGAAACTATAATTGAAAATTAAGTATATTTCCTTCTGTTCTTAGACAATATCGTAAATAAATTCTCCAAAATTATGAAAGGGAAACTCACACAAAAAATTGTTATCTGTTTAACTTTTCTAATTGGGAGTCGAATATCATTTAACCTATCACAAATATGTTTTTTTCTTGTTGTTAACTTTCATCTAATCTTGTTTTCTATCACTCTCCATTAGAAATTGACCCTCATTTTCTCCTCCAAATCAATTTTTTCATACATGTAATCCTAGAATGTGATATCTCAGGATACCTTTGTACTTATATTTAATTATTTTAATGTGATATTCTTATTCACTATTTTTCCTATATGGGACTTTTAATGATGTTTTTGAGCCAAAATTTTAAATTGCGAGGATACAATTCGCAAAAGGGGGGAAGGATGTAACATCCCTGGAAAATAAAGAATATGATATTTTCATATTAATTAGTATTTGTGAATTAAATAATAATTTTACATTAAAATGGATCATATGTTTGATGGTGTACCCAACATGCAACAATGGGTTTCTATGAAATCTCATGTTGTACACACAGCTGAGTTATACTAAAAAATAATAATATAATGTTATATTAAATGGTAGTTAATGCCTACCTGTTGTCTTGGAGGGAATGAATATAACTAACAATAATATGATTATAAATGTTTTCTAAATCTATATATATTTATCCCAAAAATTTACCGGCTTAAGATAAGGAAAAATATGATTTTAAGTATGACATACTCTAATATTCTTTAAAGGTCATTTTACAACCTTTTGATAGTGAACCCCTTTAAAATATAATTTTTATCCCTTTTATATGTTATATTTGAGAAAATAAAATTCTTTTATAGAATCGGGACATAAAAATTTACTTTTGATAAAATTTTGGTATTTTTCTGATAATGTTAATTTTTTAATGAATAGTGAAAATTATTGCATTTTATTTCAAAACCACCTTTTAATGTAATTTTTTATATGGTTACAATAACATTTTAAATGGGTTTAATTTTTAATTAAATTTTATTTTTACCATTTATTCCAATTTTGGTCATTTTAATTAATTTTTCATTGAAATTGGATATAAACAAATGTCAATATTTTAATAGTTATTATTTCTTAAAAACAAAAATTCTAGTTTTGACAACATAAATTAATTTTATTTTAATTAATGAAATTATATGTTTTTAATTTGGTAAAATAGACATCATATTTATATTTATAATATAAAAATTATTTTTGGGTGATTTCTTTTGCATTTTTATGAAAACGTTCAATATTTTATAAATAGTGAAAAAACACTACATAATAGTTAAAAAAAGACTTTTTCATTTAAATGAAATTTTAACACTTCTATGAACTGAATTTTAAAAACAATAAAAACATTATTTTCATAAATAATTAAAATGTGGTTCAATAATTTTAAAATAATTTTCAGTGAATAGTAACTTTTGACTTTTATTTACCACGGTTAAAGGTAAATAGGGTAATTCAAGGTAAAAATAATATTATAATAATATAAAATTACCTTAACACTTGTCCTAACCTTATTTTATGAGTAATGGACATCAAAAACAATCCTTATTTAATAATTTTGGCCTTTTAAATCCATTTTTGTATTATAATGACATTAATAACATTTTATTTAAAATAAAAATAAAAATATCATAAACATGTATTGTTTTTTCAAAATAATGTAAAGGTAAGGCTATATAATTCATATCTTCACCTATAAAAATTCATTATAAATTTATAAACATTTCCTACATCATCGTATTTTATTTATTATTTCTATACATTAAATAAATAAATTTAATTATGACACAATGATGATGTAATGATTACCTCATTCATGAATTTTTAAATAAATTAGATAAAAAATATTAAAATAAATTTATATTGAATCTTTTTATTCCATACACGAATTTTAGTGATTAGGATGACTTTTTATATTTGAACTAATGAATGATTTTAGAATGAATCATGTGATTTTGGATTTTTTGAAAGTCATGATATGAATAGTACAAAAATTGACCAAAATGAGTTTTTAAATCAATTCATATTAAATTAAATGATAAAATTGTCCTAAAAATCTATGATTAGGCCAAGTGACATATATGATGTTAAAACATTCATTAATGATCCATTTTTTTGTCACTTGGGACTTTATTGTAAATATATTAACCATATATATTTAATATACAAGAAGACTTGGTAAAAGTTAAATAAGTTAACAAAGGGTTAAATAAATAAGATAAGGATTAAAAAATATCCAAAAACTATCCAATTATTATTGGATTATTTTATTTATACTTATATTCACTATATCAACAAATTAAATGTGTTTTGGGCCTTTTTAAATGGACGATCAATTTGTAATAAAAAAAATATTTTCAAACATTCCTAAAGAGCCCCTCCTCTCGCATATAAAAGGCCATCACCACTAACTAGGTGAAAACACCTCTAAAGCCCGTTGTATCATCCAAACTCTATCCCAATAAGCTCCCAAGATCTCTATCTTCCCCCTAAAATTCTAACCTTAGGAAAAAGGCACTTCAAGGAATCATTTTTGTTCAAAACAAATGGAGTTACCCGATATAAAGGTAACCTCTTTGCTTAAGTTCTCTAATTTTATTTTACTTATTCACTCCATATTCTCTTATTATTATTTATTTACAAAAAAACTACAATATCATAAATATAATAGATTGTTTTTATTATAAATATTCAAACTAAAAATACACACACCTCCATCAAATGGATACGAACATACCATTTCTGTGAATGACGAACTGCTGCCTCACGAAACAATGATTGTTCGATTATCTCTTACTGCCTCTCATTGTGTCCATTATAATAGAAATATATTTATATGTGATATATATTATGTTTATATTGTCTCTATTATTATATAAATTTTATTTATAACAAAATTTTAGGGTTTCGATAATGGGTAAATATGATAATTTAATTTGAGGAAGTGCGGACTACCGCCCCCTAAAAGTGATATGACTCGTTCATGCCATACGTGGAACATATAAAGGATGGTATTACTGAAATTATATATGATATTATACTGGAATTATAATATTTCTATTTATCATTATGTTTTAATTTCATTAAATACTAAATTGAAATGAACATAGGGTTCATACGTATGTACGACTTACCGTCTTAATTAATGGTGCATTTCATTTCATATCTCCAAATGTTATGTACTATTATAAATACATATAAATATATATATATATATATATACTGGATATATATGGTATATATGATATCTAATTTATGAATATAATTCTATAGATAATGGACTTTTTACCACATAGAAAACTTTTAATTATAAGAAGTTCATTTTTGACTCAAGTACCATATATCGACAAAACGACCGTAATTAACATAAATAATTATGTAATGATTATAACTTGGTAATAAGTAATATGAAATCAATAATAAACTGGAAAATGGTTCTTAAGAATATATAAGTAAACTTTAGTTTATTATTCAGGAGATTAATGAACGAACGAGTCAAGTCGGACACGAGGTAAGGGACTTCGTCTCAATCTTATATCATTGAGGTTTCCTTTGATTCATACATGACTTTATTTTATACTATGTATAAACCACATTCACTTTTAATTTTATTCAAAGGGAATATTTTCTTTAAAAATCATTTTACTAAATAAAAAAATGAATGTTTCTTTTTAACGTATGCAGTAACAATGACCTTTCGGCCGCCGTGAGCATTTTGATATTTGGATTCCTTAACAAGCCATAATATATTTAAATGGAAAAAAATACAATATACTATATATAAATATTTTGTTATTGAAAATGGTTTTGTGAATGGATTTATTATGTTAATATATTGAAATTATATATTTTTATTGCAATATGTAAATTTTATCTTTCCTTTATGCTTGTTCATGTGTTATGATAATGTTATGGTTCTTGAGAATTGTTTACATATACGGGTGGTTTTGTGATAAACCTATGGTGGGTGAGCCCGAGATAGCCCTCCAATTTATTGGGAAATGTTACAGAGGTAAATGTTAATGTTTTTACTAAAAGATTTATGGAATATACTGGGATTAGTATTCCAAATGTGACTCCATACGTAGCTGTGAAAGCTACAATGTAAGTCTGTTATGTATGCCACAAGTTACCTTTATCATTTATGATTTCAATTTTTTATTAATAAAAATTATAATTTTTTGTGGTATATTAAATATTGAAAAGTATAATTTCACTGATTTTTATGTATTGATGGACTAATGTTTTCTTTCATTGTTCTATAACCCTTTCTGATCTTTTTATGCTCATCCCATGTGTTTTGAAATGTTTTTCACATGATATAAGGAAGGGTAAGAGAAAGTAAGAATTCAAGATGATTTTTATCAAGAAAAGAACTCTTGTTTTATTTTAAATGTTTTTATTTTTTGAAAAAATTGGACACTGAGTATAAGTGTCTTATTTGAACCAATTGAGATATAATGTAATAGAGATGGCCTAACTCTCTGAAACTCTACATCTGAAAAGATCCTCAATGTGAATTATTAACTTAATTCAAGATTATGTAATTTTTAAGGATGGGTCCTTTTAATGGTCATACATGGGTCTATTTTGGACCCCATGGAGCCACTTGTATTTTCAAATTAATCCTTATAAATATTAATTTAAATTTAAAGAAAATGTAACATAAACATATATCATTTAGTAAAAAAAATCATATCGGGATATGTAAGTGATAGTTTTGACTATAAATAGACATTATAAAGATAAAATTAATTCTTACATCATGATATTTTATTTATAATTTTTAGAAATAAAATAATGAAATTTATTTATGACACAATTATGATGTAATGATTACCTCGTTAATGAATGTTTTAAATAAATGAGATTATAAAAATACAAATAAATTTATTTCGAAAATGTTTATGACATGCATGAATTTTATGGATGGTTATGGATTTTTATCTTTAAATTAAGGAATTTTTTTCAAATTGATAAAGTTTTTATGTATTTTCAAAAATTCATGATATGAAAATTATATAAATTGACATAAATGAGTTTTTAAAACAAATATTATTTTCTTAATTTATATAGTAATCCTAAAAATCCATGATTCGGACAAATGAATTATATAAGGTTGATAATGTCATTAAATAATCCCCAGTGGTTAATTTGGCATTTTATCGTAACTATATTAACCATACAGTATGAATATACAGGAGGACCTGGTAAAAGAAAAATTAGGTAACTAAAGGTTAATGCTTAAATATTAGGTTGATTTTATTCCCTACACATTTATAATGCCTATTTGATAAAAAGATTTAGAAAAATATTCACCTTATCACTGAATTAAATTATTTGTGGAATTTTTGAAATAAAAATTCATTTTATTATAAAATAATATTTTCAAACATTCTTATTGAGCCCATCCCCCCATTATAAAATGTAATCACCTCTAACCTATTTATCACACCTATAAAGCCCCTTGGATCGTCCAAAAATTGCCCATATAACATCCAAACATCCCTCTTTTCCTCTTGGAAGCCTTCTTCTATGCAGAAAACAATTCATGAGAGCCATTTGGCACAAATCAAAAAAATTTACCAGATTTGAGGTAACCCCTTCTCTTAAGTTTCTTTCCAATATTTTTTCATATCCACACCCTATGCTCATATTATTCTTTGATTATATAAAAAAATCAGTATCCTCATTATACTATGTTGTTTTATGATAATTATTCGAACTCTACTCACACACACCTCCATCTAATGGATACGAACATATGGTTTCTGTGTAAAGCGACCCGCAGCCTCACGAAGCGATGATTGTTTGATTTTCACATACAACCTATCATGGTGGAAATTATGATGGAAATATAATTATATATGATATTTATTTTGTAACAACCCGAAATTTTGAATAAATCTTCTTTCCTAATTTTATGTGTTATTTTATTTTATTTTTATACTCAACAAAAATGTTTCATTTGATAACATGAGTATAATTAAAATGATACTGTTGGTTTTTGACTGTTATATGACCATTGGTCAATATAAACACTGGAAACTAAACGTTCTGATTATTGTCTCTAAATACAAGTAATCTTGGTTAATTAATATAGAAAGAAGATTCGATGGCCTCACCCAGTAGTCTTGGACCAATCGAAGCCCATCTAACAGAACTTGGGAAGGAGGTAACACCACTGGGCTTTGCTCTGGACCAAACCCAAGCTGAACTTCATCGTATAAAGCTAGAACGGGATCGCCTTCGTGAGAAGTTCAAACTGATAGAAATTACTACTTGTGCGATGTTGGTGGAGCCTCCCTCGGATTCTCTCACCTTAGCACACCTTACACTTAGGTCCTATGCTGGTGTGATAAGGGGCTATTTAAGGAGACCGTAACTGCCTTGTGTCATCCTTTTTTTTAAATAAAAATTGGGATTTCTTCTTATGATGATGTTTATGAATTTTCAAATGACCGGATAAATATAGTATGCATATTTTTTATGAATTTTAGAAAAAGGATATTTTAAAAATGGTTGTGTAAACCATAAATAATTAAAAATGTGTAATGATTTTCAAAAAATGTTCTTCTACAATTATGTTCAGTACAAAATTTAGAGTCTAATAAGATCAACTTAATTTTTGATGAATAGTAAATTATGAATAGTGATTTTATGATTAGGATTAGTAATGTGTCCAAATGGATTAGTAATCTCACTTAGAGAAAGTATTAATATAATCTAGGCACCTTGATTAAGTAATGCGATTCAATAAAATGGTTAAATAACGGTTTCATAAATTATTATTCAAGTATTAGTTTTTTTCAGGTGAATAGTGTTTTTTAATTAAAAATTTAATTAAAAATATTTAGATAATTATTTTTATAAAATGGATTTCATTTTTGAACTCAGAGCACCGATATTATGCTATGGTAATTTTTGGGATTTTTTATGAAAAATTGAATTTTTGGTGAATAGTGTTTTTATTTAAAAATTAAATTAAAAATATTTAGAAAATTATTTTTATAAAATGGAGTTCATATTTGTAATAAGAGCGTTGATATTTGGTTAAGGTGAAATTTTGGGATTATTCTGAGAAAGTTGAATTTTTGATGAATAGTGAAAATACAGTTTTTAAGTTACGGGTGTTTAATGACATCATTAAATGATGTATTAAGTTTGTAATAAATATGTTCGAATTATTAATAGTGATATAAGGTATGAGGTGTCCCATGTGGCCAATACCATGGGAAAATACCATGGGCAAGCCCATGGTTTTGCCAAAACCACTAATGAGGTGTCCCTTTGCCATTAATGCCTTGTCCCCTCACTTTCCCTATAAATACCAAGCCATCCTCTCATCCATTCGACTCCCCACTCTCCCCCAACGAAGTTCTGGTCTCATTACCTCCCAAGGAGTCCTCCCATGGTGCCCCCAAGCCATCAAGGTCCCACCCTTTGAGTTTTAAGAGTTATGTTTTAAGGTAAGGGATCTGACCCCTCTATTTCTTTTCAAGTGATCTCTTTTATGTCAATTCTTTTATGCACCATTTTCTTATGTTTTTGGATGTTATTTTATACTCCTCTTACTGCCCTTTTCATGTTCATATAATTATAGATCCCCTCTTACTCTCATTATTTCGTTTTATGAAGTTTTAAGTGGCGCCATTAGGCTGCCGAAATTTTTGTAAAGGATTCTTTCTCCCTTCTCATTTTCAAGATCTATTTTCATGTAAAGTATTTCAAGCTCCTTTTTATTATGTTGGGGTATGATCTCTAAATTTATCATACTTATATTTTATGTTCATATGATGAGAGACCCCATTTTATCTCTTCAATTCAGTATTTTAAGTTTTAAGTGGCGCCGTTAGGCTGCCGAATTTTTAAGTGGTTCTTCACCCTTCTCCTTTTGAAGTTCTACTTTCATGTCAATTATTTCAAGTTCCTTTTTTTATGTTGGGGTATTATCTCTATATCAATCATACTGGACTCGTATGTTCATATGATGAGAGACCCCATTTTATCTCTTCAATTCAGTATTTGAAGTTTTAAGTGGCGCCGTTAGGCTGCCGAATTTTTAAGTGGTTCTTCACCCTTCTCGTTTTGAAGTTCTACATTCATGTCAATTATTTCAAGTTCCATTTTGTTGTGTTGGGGTATGATCTCTATATCTATCATACTGGACTCTTATGTTAATATTATTAGAGACCCCATTTGATCTCTTCAATTCATTATTTTGAGGTTTTAAGTGGCGCCGTTAGGTTGCCAAATTTTTTAGGGGATTCTTTCACCCTTATCATTCTTTTCAAAATTCTACTTTCATGTCAAGTATTTCAAGTTCCTATTTAATTATGTTTGGGAATTATCTCTATATCTATCATACTGAACTCTTATGTTCACATGATGAGAGACCCTATTCTATCTTTTCAAATCATTTTGTTTGAAGTTTAAGTAACGCCGGTAGGCTGCCGAACTTTCATAAGAGAAATCTAATTTTTGTCCTCCTTCCATGCTTTTCATTTCAAATGGTATGTCATTGAAATTTCATTACCATGATAATTTATCATTATTATTCTTTCCATCTACTGTTTTATGGGTCATTTATGAATGTTTGACCCATTTTCCCTCTCTTTTTAATGTCTTCTAAAACCTCATAACATAGTCGTTATACTGCAGAATTTCCGTCTCAAAATGTCTCTCTCTTTTTCTAATGTTCTTTTATATTATTAAGTGAATACTCAAAGCTATTTCTTATAAAGTTTTATTCACATATATACCAAAATTTTCTATTTTAAATTATGGGATTTACATACATGAGACCCACCTTCCTTTTCTGTGGGTTTTAAAGTGACGTAAAGATCATGTCTTTAAACAGTTTTTAAAACGTTATGATTACGAAATGAAACCCATTTATTTTGTGCTATATGGGTTCTTTATGAAATGTTTGATGATGATATATGTGGATCACATGATAATAAAGGAAAATTTAAGGGTGCTCCCTGATAGCGCTCCAATGCATTGGGTAATGATGTAACCACTAGAGATTACAATTTTCACGATACCTTGGTGAATAACCTTGGTAATTTTCAAATGACAACTTGGGGATGGACCTTGGTGATATGTTCATGATTTTCTATGTTTAATGATGTAGCCTCATTTTCAAGTTATGAAATATGTTATTTTTATTATGATATGCCTCCTTATTTCATTCTCATGCCTTAAAGTTCTTTTTCATGACCTTATTGAAGTATCTCAAGTTCACATGTAAAATGTTTCTCTTGTTTTCCTTACTGGGATTTTTGCTCACCCTTTCTTTTGATGTATGCTCCCAGGTTATGTGATGCAGTAATGAACCTATGATGAACATGAGGAGAAGCCTTTTGGGTGTTTTAGAAGAATGTTTTATGTTTTCATGTTTAAAGTTCCTGGTTTCCAAGATACTAAACCTTAAAGATCCTCAGTTTTTTAAAATGTAATGAAAGTTTATGTGATAAAGAGGCGGGATGCTATAGTTGGTATCAAAGGATGGTTTAGTTATTTTTGGAAATTAGGATATGAAAAATCTATGACGAACCCTATAGAAAAGTTTAAATATAGGAAATCTTCCTGGTATTTTGGTGAGTATTGAGTAAGGGGTTTCCAAGAAAATACATCCCTGTCTGGATATGAGCAGGTAGAGGTGGCTCTGGCACAGATGTACATAGGGGTAAAACCTGAAAACACCGCTTTGAGCTAGACTCGAACGATAACTGGTACACGACAACGGGCCTTGCTGCACTCTTGGTTACGACACTCCCAGGGGATATGCTTTGGTAAATTCATAAGCTTAGTATGAACCATTATTAAAGGAACAAGGATAAAACAAAATAAAGATTCACATAAGAATATATGATCATGGATAACCTAGATTGGAACCTAGGGGATCACAAGTTAGGATATACTTTTATTCTACATGTTTATCTTTTTATGCTTAAAGTTTCCTTTTCATGATTATTAGCTATGTAAATAAGCCTCTAATTATAGTTTCTTTTCATAGGTAATGGCGGGAAATGGAAGAACATGTCCCAAAAACCAATGTGATAGGAAATGAGACGATTATCGTATTAATATGAAAGAGGTGATTAGGGGATTAAAAGATGATTATTATTTTGGAATATGTTCACTATTTTAGGGACCCTATATGATCGAGGTAAATAGATTACTACGGTATTTTCATTGAGGAGTAAGGTTGACTTATATTTTGAAAAATCGATGAATTTATGGTGGACTTATAGAAATTTAGGTTACTTATGGGAATGATTAACCTATCTTGGGTAAAATATGTTTAGTTTAGATAATTTTTTTATAAGATGTTAGGAGTGGTTGATGTTGTTTGGAGATGAACAATGAAGTTTATTTTGGAAGACTATGTTATCAAATCCTTTTTTATTTGGGTTTCAATCTTAGTTTGGTTTATTTTGAGGAATTTTAAGGACCATTATTTATGGGATGGTCTATGATGAACTTTGGGTATTACCATGGAACATTGAATATTTAAAATTATTTTCCATTCCTATGGGATTCTTCCTTTTTGAAGAGTTGTTTAACCTTACCCTTTCTATTTTTGGGATAATGTTTAAAGATAGAAGAAATAGATAGTTAATCTTATGTGGATTATGTGATTCTCTAGAAGATGATTCTTGTGTTTTGATGAGACCAAGTAGTTTTGAATGCTCATCGTTTGGGAGAAAAGATTAGTTTTGGTAGAAACTTATTAAAGGGTGAAACTCTACCAGAAGGTAGATATATTTCCTTATGTTTTTGTTCTATGTTGTAAATGAATTCCTCAAAATTATGAAAATGAACGTAAAACAAAAACGTTGTTGGTTTACGTTTCCTACTAGGCAATCAAATATCGTTTACACACATCATAAGTTTGGGATTTTCTTATGGTTAACTTTATCCTAATCATGGTCTCTGTCACTCTCCCTCAGAACTTGACCCTTTGTTTTATCCTCCATGTCCATGTTTTCCTACATGGAATCCTAGTGTGGGCTAACTTGGGTGACCTTCGTACTTCCCTTTCTTTCTTTTAATGTAATAGTTTTACTGACTCCTTTTTCAATGTGGGACTTTCAATGAAATTTCAAAACCTAATTTTAAAAAATTGCGAGGATGCAATTTCTTAAGGGGGGAAGATTATAACAACCCGAAATTTTGAATAAATCTTGTTTCCTAATTTTATGAGTTATTTTATTTTATTTTTATACTCAACAAAAATGTTTCATTTGATAACATGAGTATAATTAAAATGATACTGTTGGTTTTTGACTGTTATATGACCATTGGTCAATATGACCACTGGAAACTAAACGTTTTGATTATTGTCTCTAAATACAAGTAATCTTGGTTAATTAATATAGAAATAAGATTCGATGGCCTCACCCAGTAGTCTTGGACCAATCGAAGCCCATCTAACAGAACGTGGGAAGGAGGTAGCACCACTGGGCTTTGCTCTGGAACAAACACAAGCTGAACTTCATCGTATAAAGCTAGAACGGGATCACCTTAACGAGAAGTTCAAACTGATAGAAATTACTACTCGTGTGATGTTGGCCGAGCCTCCCTCGGATTCTCTCACCTTAGCACACCTTACACTTAGGTCCTATGTTGGTGTGATAAGGGGCTATGTAAGGAGACCATAACTGCCTTGTGTAATCCTTTGTTTTAAATAAAAATTGGGATTTCTTCTTATGATGAAGTTTATGAATTTTCAAATGACCGGATAAATATAGTATGCATATTTTTTATGAATTTTAGAAAAAGGATATTTTAAAAATGTTTGTGTAAACCTTAAATAATTAAAAATGTGTAATGATTTTCAAAAAATGGTCTTCTACAATTATGTTCAGTACGAAATTTAGAGTCTAATAAGATCGACTTAATTTTTGATGAATAGTAAATTATGAATAGTGATTTTATGATTAGGATTAGTAATGTGTCCAAATGGATTAGTAATCTCACTTAAAGAAAGTATTAATATAATCTAAGCACCTTGATTAAGTAATGTGATTCAATAAAATGGTCAAATAACGGTTTCATAAATTATTATTCAAGTATTAGCTTTTTCAGCTGAATAGTGTATTTTAATTAAAAATTTAATTAAAAATATTTAGATAATTATTTTTATAAAACGGATTTCATTTTTGAACTCAGAGCACCGATATTATACTATGGTAATTTTTGGGATTTTTTCTGAAAAAAATGAATTTTCGGTGAATAGTGTTTTTATTTAAAAATTAAATTAAAAATATTTAGAAAATTATTTTTATAAAATTGAGTTCATATTTTTAATCAGAGCGTTGATATTTGGTTAAGGTGAAATTTTGGGATTATTCTGAGAAAGTTGAATTTTCGATGAATAGTGAAAATACAGTTTTTAAGTTACGGGTGTTTAATGACATCATTAAATGATGTATTAAGTTTGTAATCAATATGTTCGAATTATTAATAGTGAGATAAGGTTTGAGGTGTCCCAAGTGGCCAATACCATGGGAAAATACCATGGTAAAGCCCATGGTTTTGCCAAAACCACAAATGAGGTGTCCCTTTGCCATTAATGCCTTGTCCCCTCACTTTCCCTATAAATAACAAGCCATCCTCTCATCCATTCGACTCCCCACTCTCCCCCAACGAAGTTCTAGTCTCATTACCTCCCAAGGAGTCCTCCCATGGTTCCCCCAAGCCCTCAAGGTCCCAGCCTTTGAGTTTTAAGAGTTATTTTTTAAGGTATGGGATCCGACCCCTCTCTTTCTTTTCAAGTGATCTCTTTTATGTCAATTCTCTTATGCTCCATGTTCTTATGTTGGTGGATGTTCTTTTATAATCCTCTTACTTCCCTTTTCATGTTCATATAATGAGATATCCCCTCTTACTCTCATTATTTAGTTTTATGAAGTTTTAAGTGGCGTCGTTAGGCTGCCAAATTTTTGTAACGGATTCTTTCTCCCTTCTCATTTTTCAAGATCTATTTTCATGTAAAGTATTTCATGCACCTTTTTATTATGTTGGGTTATGATCTCTAAATTTATCAAACTGATCTTTTATTTTCATATGATGAGATACCCCATTTGATCTCTTCAATTCAGTATTTACAGTTTTAAGTGGCGCCGTTAGGCTGCCGAATTTTTAAGTGGTTCTTCACCCTTCTCCTTTTGAAGTTCTACTTTCATGTTAATTATATCAAGTTCCTTTTTCTTATGTTGTGGTATGATATCTATATCTATCATACTGGACTCTTATTTTCATATGATAATAGAACCCATTTGATCTCTTCAATTCAGTATTTGAAGTTTTAAGTGGCGCCGTTAGGCTGCCGAATTTTTAAGTGGTTCTTCACCCTTCTCATTTTGATGTTCTACTTTCATGTCAATTATTTCAAGTTCCTTTTTGTTGTGTTGGGGTATGATCTCTATATCTATCATACTGGACTCTTATGTTCATATGATTGGAGACCCCATTTGATCTCTTCAATTCAGAATTTTTATGTTTTAAGTGGCGCCGTTAGGCTGCCGAATTTTTTAGGGGATTCTTTCACCCTTCTCATTCTTTTCAAAATTCTACATTCATGTCAAGTCTTTCAAGTTCCTTTTTAATTATGTTGGGGCATTATCTCTATATCTAGCATACTGAACTCTTATGTTCACATGATGAGAGACCCTATTCGATCTTTTCAAATCATTTTGATTGAAGTTTAAGTAACGTCGTTAGGCTTCCGAACATTCATAAGAGAAATCTAATTTTTGTCCTCCTTCCATGTTTTTCATTTAAAATGGTATGTCATTGAAATTTCATTACCATGATCATTTATCCTTCTTATTCTGTCCATCTACTGTTTTATGGTTCATTTCTGAATGTTTGACCCATTTTCCCTCTCTTTTTAATGTCTTCTAAAACCTCGTAACATAGTCGTTATGCTGTAGAATTTCCGTCTCAAAATGTCTCTCTCTTTTTATGAAGTTCTTTTATATTATTAAGTGAATACTCAAATCTATTTATTCTAAAGGGGTATTCACATATATACCAAAATGTTCTATTTTAAATTATGGGATTTACAGACATGAGACCCACCTTCCTTTTCTGTGGGTTTTAAAGTGACGTAAAGATCATGTCATTAAACAGTTTTTAAAACGTTATGATTACTAAATGAAACCCATTTATTTTGTGCTATATGGGTTCTTTATGAAATGTTTGATGATGATATATGTGGCTCACATGATAATAAAGGAAAATTTAAGGGTGCACCCTGATAGCGCTCCAATGCATTGGGTAATGATGTAACCACTAGAGATTACAATTTTCACGATACCTTGGTGAATAACCTTGGTAATTTTCAAATGACACCTTGGGGATAGAACTTGGTGATATGTTCATGATTGTCTATTTTAAATGATGTAGCCTCATTTTCAAGTTATGAAAAATGTTATTTTTATTATGATATGCCTCCTTATTTCATTCTCATGCCTTAAAGTTCTTTTTTATGACCTTATTGAAGTATCTCAAGTTCACATGTAAAATGTTTCTCTTGTTTTCCTTACTGGGATTTTTTCTCACCCTTTCTTTTGATGTATGCTCCCAGGTTATGTGATGCAGTAATGAACCTAGGATGAACATGAGGATAAGCCTTTCAAGTGTTTTAGAAGAATTTTTTATGTTTTCATGTTTAAAGTTCCTGGTTTCCAAGACACTAAACCTTAAAGATCCTCGGTTTTGTAAAATATAATGAAAGTTTATGTGATAAAGAGGCGGGATGCTATATATTTTATTTATTTTATCTCTATGATGATTTAAATCTCATTTCTAATATTCCATTATTCTTTTCATGTTATATAAATATTTTAATTTCATTTGAGAAAGTGCAGACTAACGCCCCCTAAAAGTGATATGACTTGTTCATACCATACATGGAACGTATAAAGGATAGTGTTAATAAACATATTTAATGTATATAGAATATGATATTATACTATAATAACAATATACCTATTTATCATTTGGTTTTCATTCATTTAAAAATGAAAAAAAATGGAATGAACGTAGCAGTCTTGCATATGTACGGCTTACAGTCTCCATGAATGGTGCATTTTATTTTCATATATCCATATGATATATACTAATCCAAATAAATATATAATGGATATATATATGATATATATGTTATTTATATAATGAATACAAATATGGATATAATTGACTTTTGATCACATGGAAATTTTTTAATTATAACTCAAGTTTCAAACATTGACAAAATTACTGATATAAACTCAAATAACAAACTAATTGTTGTATCAAAGTAATAAGTGATATAAAATTAATAGTAAAAATTAAAATGGTTCTGATAAAATTAGATTTTTATTTATTTTTATTATTCATGAAGAAAAAGGAATATATGTGATGAGTCAGACTCAATGTAAGGTAACTCCATAACCCAATTTCTATTCATTGGGTTAAAATTCTACTTATTGATTATGTTGGGCAATAATTATGTGAGAAATAAATTTTTTATAATATCTTGTATTTATATGTGATTTATGAGTAATTATGGTAAATAAAAATAATAAATATATTTTATTTACAATATGATCTTTTTAAGGGATCATTTCATCCTCCTCTTTTAGTAAATTACTTGTTTTATGTTATGTCCTTTAATTTATAATTTATTATGTTGGGATATGTTATTATATATCCGTATTTCTATAAACATAGGTTAAAGTCATTATAGAAACTTTTACCTCCCACCATCTCATTTTTGGAATTTTAATGTGACACCATTAGGCTGCCGAATTTTTGTAAGGGACTTTATCTCAATCTCCTTTCATTGAGGCATATTTTTATTTATACATGTGTTTATTTTATATGGTGTATAAACTCCTTGTACATGTATTTTCATTCCAATGGAATATTTTTCTATGTATCATTTTACTAAATGACAAATATAATGTTTTTTTAACGAATGTTGTGATAGTAAAATTTCTTCCACCACAAGCGTTATTTGATATTTGTCATCCTTAACAAGACGCAATGTTTTCAAAAGGAAAATAATCTTTTATGTATTTTGGTATTGAAAATGGTTTTGACAATGTATTGTTTAAGTTAATATATTTAAATGATAAATTATTATTGAAAAGTGGAAATGTTTCCTTTATTTTATGTTTTTTTTTATTTGTTTGGAATATGTTATTGTTCATGCGAATTGATTACATATACAGGTGATTCCATGAAAAACCTAGGGCAGGTGAGCCATAGATAGATTTCAAATGAAATGGGTAATGTGATGGAGGTAAATGTTAATGTTTCTCATAATATATTTAGGGAATCTAGTGTGAGGGACTTCCAAATCTAACTCCCTATGTAGCTGTGAAAGCTACAACCTAAGTATGTTATGGATGCTACAATTTGCCATTATGATTTAGGAATTCTATGTGTTATTCCTAAATCATATGATTTCATGAGTTATGATAAAGAGCATATGTTTTTTATGTATTTAGGGATTAATGTTTTCATTCGTTACTTTAAAAACCTTACTGAACATTTTATGCTCACCCCAAGTTTTTGAAATGTTTTTCACAGGATATAAGGTAGGGTAAGAGAAAGGAATAATATTATAATCCTTATGTCAAGAAAATAATTCTTGTTTTATTTTAAGAGTTTTTATTTTATGAAAAAAATGGATACTAATTATAAGATTATAATTTGTAATATTTGAGATATAATATAATAGTTATGGATTTATTCTCTAAAACTCTAAACAAGAAAAGATCCTCAATGTGAATTATTTACTTAATTAAAGATTATGTAAATTTTAAGGTCGAGTCCTTATAATAATTCACCAAAAAAACACATGAATACATTCTCATTTATAACTCAAATAAAATATAATTTAAACTTGAATATCAAAGAGGCCTCCCATGACTACATATAATATAGACTATTTCTAACCCCAATTCTGTGATGATGATCTGAAAATATGTATATATATAGTGGTGGGGATATGATAAATATACCTATTATATTTCTCCATGTAATAATAATAGGTAAATTTTATTGTTTCATATGAATGTAAAAATGTATATAATAAAAAAATAAAATAGTCAACAAGCATTCCACAACGAAAACATTTCCACCCATAAATATGCTTTCTATAAAACAAAATATCTCAATTTAATTCCACATTATATTACTCCTAAAAAGTCTTCACATATACCGAAATATAATGATAACTAAAATAAATATACATTAATGAGATATGAATTAGTAGACCTATATAATAATTATTATATGAACATACACATTGTGTAGTTATTCACACATAATGAAAATTCAAAATAACACTCCATTAGAAAGCAGTAATAAAAATATATAAAAATTCTATAACTTATCTATTATCATGTATTAATCCACTCATATAGAACTCTCTATGAATTCTAAAATCCTATGTAGCTATCCATATACAAGAAAAACCTATCTTATATTCATTAATTAGTTTTACTATTCAAACCCATAAGGATTTTCAATTTTTTTTCCATGTTTCAACCCTTATTGACACTCCCCACTATAACTTACATGGAATGGGTATATTACCATGATCATGTTTTCTCACTATATAACCAAATACCCACCCTTAGGGCCTCTCCCTTCTATAACCATCTTCACCACCACTACAAGACAAATATTTATTATACACACAAACACACACACTCACACACACACACATATATATAATCAACATTATTGTCACAAACATAATCACCAAATCATCATTATCATCATCATCACCACCCATTACCACATAAAACATAACAAAATCTACATAATTATCATGTATTTCATATTAATTCATATCCCTTATAACTATTTATTATTCCACATAAGACACTAACCATACAAGATTATTAAGAAATATAACAACACTACAATCATATAACACGCTCCCACAAAGGTCATATAAAATCAAATCATGGGTTTTTATTCATCACAATACAATCATTACTTGTGTTTAATGAATTTAAAAAATATAAAAACCCTTGAAATATAAAACATATATTAAAATAAAATTTTCACCAAAGTCACATCATCCACCACATAATTTAAAAACCATATAGAAATATTCAATCTAGAGAGTATTATCTTGGGATTCGTACTCACCATGAGTATAAACCCCACTAATAGATTATCATAAAATGTATTAGGTTTTATGGACCCAAATAAATGTACATGTTTCTCATGACAATGTTTTCAAACACCTATATAATTCACACCACTATATTTGAAAAACTACCAAAAAATTCTCTAAATATAAAATGTTTCATGAATTTTTTTTCATAGTGGTTTGGTCTCATGTAATTCATTGTAACTTCATAACATATAATAACTAACTAATCAACAGAAATTCCACATCGAAATGTTCTTAAGAAATAATATACACATGTGTTAAAAAAATTATTTTTCCTCAATTAATCAATATCATGCTCAAAGAAAATATTAGTATGTCATTCACAGATAAATAATTCTCGTGTTGAAACATTCTATCTATATAACTAAAAAATAATATCTCTATCCATATTCTTTAATAAATTGCACCATTTAAAAATTAATAATGATATACCACTGATTTTTAACTAATTTCATTTTAATTCTTAGTATAGATGAACTATTCCATCATTTTCATATTCATCAATGATCTCTAATTTAGATTTAGAACATATTAATTCGTTTTGTTTTTTATGAATTATTTTCCTATAATAATCAATCCGAGGATATAATATCTAAATGTAGAATATAATGAGAAAAGTATTTTTGGGACACTGTCCTCAGATGCATGATAAACACAACCACCCTATACTAAAATTATCCACAATTATGATTATATAAAACATTTATTTTTTCACTACTATCTCGATATATCTTTCAACAAGGAATAGATGTTTTCTTTCCCTTGAGATATTCAATATAATATAAAATATCAAGTTTAAATTATACTAGGTAAAATAATTATTTCATTTATATTTAATTCCCCATGCCCCTCCATAGATTTTTTTTGAAATCGGTTACAAAATCCATCATACATTACCATTCAAGCATCCCATTAAAATATATCCATAAATATTTCAGGAAATATTATGGATTTTATAAAAAAAATTAGACGTTTATTAATAAAAAAAATTCTCACCAACATTATTATATTAATTTATAAATTTATTTATTTTATAAAAAAATCAAAGAAATAAATATTTCTAAAAAATGGTGAGTAAATTATTTCATCACACCAAACATATGAATAAATATGTAATACCATAAAAATACGTAATTACTAAACTAGTTTAAATATAACATCTTTAATCCAACATGACACTCAAAATCTCATTCAAAATAAAAATAACTATATTACCCTTCTCAGATATTTCATGTCCAAATATTAAAATTACGATCACTAAACTAATATCCTCTTACATGTCATTAAATGGAGTTTTTTTAATTGAAAATGATTAATTAAAAGAAAATATAATTATATAGATACAATTGTAATTTTTTCCTTTGGGTTATATTGTATAATTATTTTATACGTTTTGAGTTTAATTATATATATATATTTTACTGAAGGGTGTCCATTTTTTCATGTCCTTGTAAAGTGGAAGTGTTCTTGTTGTCAATCAAATATTCTTGTTATACTACTGGAATGAAATTATTCATATTGGATACTATTTCAATGTTTTTACCATTTTCATTGACCCTTCCTCTTTAATTGGATATTTTATGTTAGTTTAATTTATTTGGGTGAATTGCGTTTTTTAAATTATAAATTCTTGAATGATGTTTTATTGTAGAGGGAAACGTTATATTATTCCTTTCTAGATATTATTTGAGAATTATTTGTTCAAGGGATGATTTTATATATTTTAGCAATGAAGGGAATTAATTCCTCTGATATTTCAGTTTTCTCTGTTCATAGAATGATTCAATATATAACTTTAAAAAATATTGATCTGAATACCCGATTGAGGAAGACTGTATGAGTCACTATAATATCACATCGGAGTTTTAAAAATCAAAGGGTATAACTATTATATATTAAATAATTTTCATGTCTATTGGGATTAAGAACATTTATTAAATTGGAGATTGTATTATGTCCACCCTTTATCATTACACATTGATCTTGGGGATAAATTTATTCATTTTTCCTTCTATAAAATAATTCAATTTGATAATGGAGATAAAGCTTTAAAATTTTAGGATCTAACATCCTAACAGGAATGATTTTTTAATGTACCTTTCTAAATATTTATCTCTATGTGAAACAACTTTTTTTATGATCTCCTTAATTCCTCAAATGACTAAAAACAATCATGTGTTATGGTAAAAATCATGTTAATCCTAGATTTTTTTGGAAGTATGTGTGGTCACCATTGTGTAAAAAGGGAATTAAAATATTCATTTTTTCTTGGGTATGGATATTATTTCTTGATATCTACTGGTTCAACTAGAATCATAATATATATTAATGTCATTATTGGTCTATTAATGTTCCTCTTTTTTTCAATCTATCTAAATATTTATTTTGGTAATTTAATTATATTTTCAGCAAATTATAATAGTGAATATGTGGTAAACTCACACTAATGTATCTAATGATAAAAATAAAATAAAATAAAAAATTAAACATAACCATAATTATAAAAAACTCCCAGAGTTTAAATATTAGTTTCATATAGATTGTTATAAATAAAAAACCACCAGCCTCTACTTATACCATATAATTAACAAATTATTTGATAAAAAGTAAATTAAAATCCAATTACAATATATTTTGAACCTACAGTCACATGGGGAAATGGGAAATCATAAGAAATTAGAAGATAAAATTCTCATTAATTTGTAAAAAATTACAATTTTTCGAAGATATGTTATTATTTTATTATAAAAACTTGAAGACAATATCATGTGAAAAAAATGAATGATAAATGAAATAAAATCAGGAAACCATAATACCTAATCATGGAACATTATATTGTAGTCATTCTTCATTTCATAAAATTAAAAAAAACGAAGATCCTAAAATCATGACATTTACCATGTGTATTGGATTTGAAATAAAAAGGTAATAATTATGATGACATATATAATAAATTTAATATGTGGCGTGATATAAAAAAATTAATTTCATAGAAATGTATCAAGAATTAATAACATGGATCTAAGAAGGAATATGGCACTACAAAGGAATTAGTCTCAGTGGAGGAAACTTGAAAGACATATGAATTTACTGTGAAATAGAAAAGTGTTACATTCATAATAATAATATTTTACAATAAAATCATAATTAGCTACCTTGAAACTCATATCTCATTAGACTAGGTTAACAAAAATAATATTATAACATAATGTACATTAGTACTAACTTGTGTCACATTTCATAACAGACAAGGATAACTACATGTGAAACATAAAATAGTTTTCTTGGATTAATTCCCAAGTCCTATTTTATATTAGACTAAGATAACCTTCCATATACATTATGTTTCATCTCATTAGATATAATATTTAAAAAATGAATGATGCAGCTATATAATATTAGGCCCACCCATAAAATAATGAAATATTAATATATATCTATGAAATATGAATTTTGAAATATAATAAAACGCAAAAAATTAAAAACATCATTAACATAAAAAGGTAAATGAAAATCAATGGTTATTTAGTGGATATTAAGGAAAATACTTTACAATAAATCTAATTATATCAATGTAAAACACAAGTATAAAATAATGTTTATATGGTTAATTCAAAAATTCTCTTATTTAATCTAATTTTATCATATTTCAAGAGGATCACCCAATATTTAAAAGAATGGAGTATTTTATATTAATGATGGAATAAAATTAGAATAATTACATTTGGTATTCATTAATAATCATAAGTTAATATAATGGAAATGATGGATCATTCGTCCCTTAAATATTTCATTTCACCCCTATAATATATGTAAGTACCCAACATTAAACATTATATATTATAGTGACATTAAAATAGAATTGACTCTCTGACATTCCTAAATACCTCTTTGGTTTAGAGTTTTAGTGTGTTGGGGGAATAACTCTTTAATATTATCCCAATATATTAAAAAGTGGAATCTTTTAATTAGTATAAATATTTCTTATAATATAAATTTTTTATAATGATAAATGTTTTTGTTTCATAAAAAATATTCCGGATATAAAACTTGAATTTATATTTCCCCTTACCCAACCTTATACCGAATGAAAAACATTTTAAAACTTTTTATGAGTACAAAAATCTCAATAAGAGGAAATATAATATAAATGAATTGTAATACCATTAATACACTTATAATTTTTTTTATTATGAATAAAATGTGGGATCATAATATAAATTTTTTTAACAAATAAATATCCTACTCTTCCCCAAAAAACTAATAAATCATTTCATATGAAATATTAAGTGAAAATAAATATTCTTATTAGTTTAAACAACACAATAAAAAACTAAAAACAAATTTCATAATATTTTACATTTCCACCATATGTAGTAGCCTTTACTTTCATTTTCTATGTGAAATCGTAATATTTCCACAAAATCCCCATTTAAATCATATATAAATTACAGAGATAAAATGAAACTACTCTTTTATATCATGCTTACTTATGGGGTAATACTCATTATTATACATGGAATAACCACCATAGTAATACTTGGTGTAACCATCGTCGATACACTCAAAATAAGCATCATGGTTATACCTAGAATAAGAATAATATTAAATTACCATAATTTCATTGGAGAAGCCTAATTAGTTAATAATTCCTATTTACACAATGTACTGGGGAGCTATAACGAGGTAACTTGACCATGGTATATACTGGAACCACCAGTCCATGGTAAATAGTATAAACACAAATTCATGGTCTATATTGGAACCAAAATTCATCAAAATCAATACCCAATTACCATTACATAAAAATATGATATAAAATCAAGCATAAAAAAATATTATTCACCTATATGATATCATTTTCATATATTTATATATCAATTTTCCTTAAAACTAAATTTAAAAAAATTAAATTCCTATAATAAATCAATATAATGTTTCAAATTATGGAAAACATGAAAACCGATAATGTAATCCTAACATTATATAATGGATCTGTTGGAGGAAAAAGTTACTTTCTCTTTATACAGTAAAATATAACATTATTTTTATCTTTGTTAAATAATGTAAAAACATTATGTGAAAATATTAATTAAGAAAACCATTTAAAAGTTTTTAATGAAGTATTTAATTTCATTTAAAAATAACATATTTTAAAATAAGAATAAAAATAAAATAATTTTAAAAATATCAACATGGAAGAAAAATATTTTTAAGGGAAACATTAAACGAGGATTTCGAAAATATGTTTAATTCAATTGTGTATGGCTCATCATGCACATTATTTATCCTCATGAGTAATAAATTTTTTTTAATTATTAAAATTATTGAGAAACTTTTTCATGTTTATTATTTATTATTCTCATATCTTACAATGTTATGATAATTACTTAATCTTTTAAATTCAAGAATAATGTTTTCATGACATTTGGTTCATAAGTCTAAAATGACTTTGGTAGGTGACAGAAATAAAAATTTTCAATGTTACATTATATAAAAAATAACTAATAAATAATAATTAGTTTTTTTATACCTCAGTTATACTTTTAAATCCAACTATTAAATATGGTTATAAAAAATGAACTATCTTATCATCCTAGAGACTATAGGTCATACAAATGCTTGATTAACGTTTTTATTTTTCAATGATAATTACGGAAATAAGGAAAGTGTTATATTATCTTTAAATAATAATATAACTATAATATTACTTCTTTTAATATACTTATATATCTCATCTATGTGATGTGTTCACGAAAAACGAATCACATCTCTTCATAGAGGTGACAGTCCACACGTACGTTGTAACACCCAAATGATTTTATGAAATATTTTATTTTAAATAAATTTAATTCTTAAGTAGATTTAATAGTAAACAATTATGAATTGAAACTAATAATGAGACAACCTTAGTATAAAATTACCATTATATCCTAGTTGTTCGGTTAGTAGGAACAATTAAAACTAACTTATGAAAATGCATTGTGAATTCATTGGGAACCAATTCTTTATGAAAATATTAATCAATTATATTTTTTTATTTTTTAATTAATTACTATTAGTAATGAAATTAATGATATATATATATTTTATATACTTAATGAAATTCTTTTTATATTCATCCAAAGGATATTTCAGTCATTGGGTATGAATAAACCTTATTTGTTGTATAAAAACATATATTCCTCTCATAAAAATAATTTATATGTTAAAATTTTAATATTTAATGGTTTTAATGTATAAATATAATATGTTTTTATCATTCAATACAATTTATGTCATTGGGATTAATTTTCCACTGAATTCAGATGTATAAACATTGCTATCTTTTTCATTGTTTTAGCTTTTAAAACTCGTTCTACCTTTCTAACAATGAGATTAATTTTAAATTAATTAATATTACATCTATGTTTTTAATTCTGAAAAATGAACTCCATATTTAGAATAAATTGGTCAAAATTATGTTAAAATATTTTTTTTATTTTTTTCCAATATGAATAGTAACTTTGATCATATTTATTAATACGATAAAAGGGTTAATTGGGTGATTAATGGTACAATTATTATCATAAAATTACCCTAACCCTTATTTTAATATCATTGGATGAGTTTTTTTACCTAAATTATCCTTGGGATGAAATGGTTTCCATTTTAATCCACTTGGATGAGTTTTGGAGATTTAATTTATTTTATTTAAATGAAAGTTAAATATGTATCACTAAAATTTTAATAACTAAATAATTTTTAATATTTGATTACACTAATAATTTTTTTTATAAACATTAATTTTAAATATAAAATGTTTCCATATATCATGGTAATTTATTTATATTTTTTATGAAATATATAATCACCTTAATAACTTATATATTAATGATAAAAGACTTATTTAATTGATTAAAAATCAATAATATAGTTTATATTAAAATAATAATACCCTTTAACAAATCCAAACACCTGAAAAATATAATTGGTAGATTATAAATAGACTATAATAATCCAAGGATGAAGTTATAAACAATTGGGAGCCTTATACATTGGATTATGAAACTTATTTTATTTTATATAAAGTGATGCTAAAGTAGTCACCTTCCTAATTTAGTAAGTATAACATTTTACATATTGGATTTTCTTGAAGATAAATTTCACCAAAAGTATTATTCTGAAAACTATTATATTTATATTCATCATTGTATTTTATTTTAAATTTTTATTCATCAAATAATCATATTAAATAATTACACGGTACTCTTGTAGTAATTATTTTATTAAGTGGCATATCAAATAAATGTTATTTTAAATATTAATGTAAATAAAATTTAGGCTTATTTATGTGTATAATGAAATTTCTAGATTACCTTGACCTCCTAGTAATATAATAAAATAGTTGGTTCAAAGTTATCTTATTATATTAATATTTTTAAAAATCAATGAATTAAATAGTGTCAAAATAGATACTACTGATTGTTTATCAATACAATGTTTTATTAAATTACATAAAAACAATTGTACGTATTTTTTTAAAAAATATAATATTTATTATATGGTATAAAATAATAGAATATATTTATTTATTCTCTATTTTACATAACATAAGAAAATATTACACCCTTTTAATATTGAATTATTTGTTACCCTAGATTTTTTTAATAAAGTAACTAAGCGTTAATTAAAAAGATTTGGATTAAATTGAAAGAAATAATTATCCACAATTTATTTTTTAAATATATTACAGTCATATATTATCTTATCTTTTTTGATTTGTACATTTTAGAGGTTTTTTGAAGGGTTTTATGTTATTATAAATTATTATTTATAGAGTTTCAAAAAGTGCCCCTCTGCTCAATTAAAAAAGGGAAACGCCTCCCTAAACTATTCACTTCACATTGAGCCAGACAGCTTATCCATAACCTTACCTTTTTCCTTATTATCTTACCAATTTATGTTCTATAGTTTCAGGTCATCTTTAAAGCCCAACTCTAGTGATCTAAGAAAAGATTTAGAGGAAGCACATTGTGGAAGAGGTAATCTCTTCTACTGATTATTTCAAACTTATTTCCTCTTATACTTCCTCTTAATTAGTGGTTTCATTGAAAATTATTAAAATTTGTATCCCTAATATACTGATATATTATTATAATTAAGATACAACCATATTCTACCTTTTATCCATCCTACAAAAAATAAAATCACCACGTGTGTGTACGTACGACTTACCGTCTCCCTATCATGGTATAATATGTTATTCACCGCCTTAATACGTGGATGGTTATAATGTTGGAAATAATAACTATATATTTTTATTTTAACATTATATTGATTCCGAAATATTATACACCATCAACTTCAAAACCATTCAACAATTATGGGCAATGATCTCGTCACTCGTGCGTACGTACGACCTACCGTCATCATGATGTGATGTGACTCATTCTACATGATCATCATTAAAACATAATTATATACAAGATTGGAATCAATAAATATGATATATATTATACTAATATCATTTTTTGAAATATAAAACTATAACCAATGAAATGGAACCTGAACTTATCTCAAAAAACATGCATAATAACACAAAGCAGTTAATATCTGAATAACATGGGACAATGAAATGTTACTAACAAATGGATGATAATTTGATAATATATGATATAATAAAAATTAATATGATTATTTAATATTTCAATATCAGTATTTATATCATTATACATGAGTTTTGGAAACATATGAATGATATTGGATCTATGGTAAGGGATAATTTTTTAATCTCATTATTTTCTTATATTGTTTATTCCTAATTATTTTTGGGGTATATTTATCATCCACAAACATTTAATTTAAATATGTAACAATATTTATATTCTTTTATAAATTTTTATGTCAATTTAACACATCGGTGAATTTTTACTAAAAGGTATGGAAGGAATCGTTTTCCATTATTCGACACGAGGTATATTTTGACTTTTCTTGCAATATTACGAGTAGAATGCTTTTTAAAATTTTATTATATAAATTTATTTTAACACCTTAATGAAGCCTTATTTACATAATAATTTTTTAAAAAAAATTCATGGTATTTTTCAAATAAATTCTATTCGTTTCAAATTGTGTGGCATTTTGAGAAAAGAAAACATTTTTGAAAAAAAAGGATATTTTTCATGATAATTAATTTCATTTGTTATATAAAAACTATTTCCCATCTATGATGAAATTAATTAAATAGTGTTATCTTTCTATCCATATTATTCATATTATTTTATTCTGTTTAGGATGGAATTATATATATTAAATACATTGGTTTTACATGGATTATGTTATGATTGAAAGATGTTTAAGAAACCTAGTTTATTCCATGGTTTATGCCATGATGAATGATCTGTGTTTTTGTGGAATGCATAAGAATGTTTTAATTATGAGATAAGTGGTAACTATATATTTCTCCAACGAACTGGGTAATAATTTATATCTCATCAGATATACATAAATGGAATCAAATGTAAATCAAGTTCTGTAATATAGGGCTAGAATGTAAATTAAACCTGACTGAGTAATAGAATTTCTCAGCTATGACGGTATTGGAAATGAGACTTGACTAATATGAAATGATTTTCCATGCTTATGTGTGTGCCAAAAAACTTCATTCTTATTTTATGACTTTTGGGATTATTACCATTAATTATTCTTAACATTTATCCCATGACATGATATCATGATCACTTATATGTAGGATAATACATTAAAATGTTATGTTCTTATGTCATATGATTATGATATGATTGATATTTCTATTTTTACCCTTTCTAGGAATTTGAAATCACCCTATCATATGTTTCTTTTACCCAGTTTATGAAGAATGGTATTTAGTAATATATGTCAAAAAGGACACTAGTTATGAAGAAATAGGTGGGAGACAATATAGATGGTATATTAACCTATTGTTTATTTTTATGAGTTTCTAAATATAGATTACCTATATGGTGCTTCCATGAAGTTATTAATTTTTTTTAATGAATTTACTTTAATTTTGAAATAATGTCAATTTGTATAAAGTATGGGTTTTTATAGTATGTAACATAGGAAAGGTATAGTTTACCTTTGGAAACTAGGAATAAAATGACTTATTAAAAACCCAATGTATATGTATATGTATAGGTTAAAATCCTAGTTCTATTGAAATGACCATAAATAACCTTGGATAAAGCCAAAAGTTTCTTAAATTAAAATTTTAATTTTGATTATCTGGTTTTCTTGTTATGATTATATTTCATCGCACTATGATTCTTTGATTTATTCAATGGTTGGAACCCAAAAGAACCATGTTAATACTGAATTCTATGGGATATTCAGTGACTATCCTTTAGAGAAACCAAATATCATGGGAGATCTGATAAAAAATCTTGTATCTATTCTCACCACACTTTTTCAAATAATGAATCATGCCTAACATTCAAACGAGAAAAGGAGAGAGAAAAATTATATTGATTCATTCATGAGGTAGTGTACAACTTCATTCAGCATCTCTTCAAGTCCATTACAGGAATAAAAACGTATCAGTATAAATGAAAAGATATTTTTAGTTCAACAATGTTCTGAAAATGATAATTTCATTTTATAAGTATATCATTTTCAAGGTGAAGCTGATCAATGTAGGAATCTTTTCAAGAAAACAAGGTAAATAGTTTAAATTTATTCATTGGAATGGGAGGTGTTCAAGAACTAGTTTTTCAATAAGTAATTTCCTAATATTCTTCAAACAAATATAGAGAAGGAGTTCCTTGAACATAAACAAAATTATGATGAATCCACTAGTGCTTAAAAATAAAATTTTACAAGACTTTCTAGGTACGATTTTGGAATTATTATCCAACCTGAGAGTAAAATTGATCAATTTTTTTATTACTAAACACCATGTATCTGAAGAGAATTTATAATAAGAGACAATAATAGATATAAGGAAATAATTTTATGTGATATCATGGTTGAGATGAAAATTATAGTAACCCATAAGTCATATTGATTTGATAAGAATAGAAAATTGGAATTCAAGGTAAAATTTAAAGACCACACTGAAAAGAAGATAAGTTCTCCCTTATTATCAAAGCAAGAAGAAAAAAATGATGGAAATTGTCTTATAGGACTAGTAAATTTTTATGTATAGAAAATAATTACATTAGGAATTTTAATGTTGAAGTGATGAGAAAAATATGTATAGTGATGCGAATAGAGAAAAGGCTAAATAGAATACACATATTAAACATCAATGGTACAAGTTAAAGGAAATATGGAATTTTTACAATCAATATCCTAATCCAAGGGTTGTTGGTGATGATCGATTTAAACTATATCTTAAGGCCAAGGGAAATATAATTTCACAAGAAATCACTATCGGTTATGTGGAGTACAATAATAAAGCGGTGAAAGATATGCTTATCATCCACTCCAAAGTAGAAATATTTTATTTGATTCTGGATCCACCCACTCTTTTATTTTTTAAGAATTTTATAATTTTATCACTATATTACCTAAAAAATTTGATGTTGACTTAGTTGTGACAACTCTTAATAGAATAATGGTCACATCGAATGTTTATAATTATTCTGTAGATGAAGTTTGTGGAAAATTTCTTCCTAAAAATATTGTGATCCTTCTTATATTAAAATTTGATATGATTCTTGGAATGGATTGGAATTCTGTATATTCACATCATATCAATTCCTTGGGAAGGGAAGTCAAATTTCATATTCTAAATCAATCTATGATCATTTATCATTTCAAGGATTAATATAACCTACAAATATAAATTTCATTCATATTATGGTTCTTGATTCCTATAAAGGAAGGTTATTTATCTCAAATGGTTGTGTAGAAATACATTATTAAGAACAAACCCATTGTTTGGGAGTTTTATAAAGTCTTTTTAGATGAATCTCTAGGACTTCCACCAAATTGTGATGTTCAGTTTTAAATAGAACTCATACCAGGTGTTATGCCTATTTTAGAGACACCAAATAGAATAGATCTAATTGAGTTGCAAGAATTGAAGAAGAAACTCCAAGATAATAATGATAAGGGATTCATATTCCATTTATCATCACCTTGGGGAGAAGCTATTCTATTTTTTAAGAATAATGATGGATCAATAAGACTCTAAATTGATTATCGATAAATTAACAAGATCACTATCATTAAAAAATATCCTCCTCCCCGCATTGATGACTTATTTGAACAACTATATGGAGCTTAATACATTTCTAAGATTGATCTTTGTTTTGGATACCATCAATTAAGGGTCATGAAGGATGATATATCATAGAATACATTCCGTACAAGGTATGGACCCTATGCATTTATAGTGATTTTTTGTTTCTATTAATGTACATGCTATCTTCATCGATCTAATGAGTAGAGTCTTTAGAGACTATATTGATTAGTTTTTGGTAGTAATTATAGATGATATTATTTTTGAATCAATGATCAAGTACGAATATGAAGACCACATGAGAATTGTATTAAATACCATGAGAAAGGAGAATATTTCTATGAAATTTACCAACTGTGAATTTTATATCATGAAAGATTCATTTTTTGGTTACGTAATCTCAAGAGATGGGATGTATGTAGATCTATCAAAAATATAATTTTTTAAAGGTTTTCCTTGACCAAAAACAGAAATTTATGTCAAAAGATTTTTTGGTTTGGCTTGATATTATTTATGTTTTGTGAATAATTTTTCATGAATATCTAATCCAACCACCAAGTTGACTCAGAAATGAGTTAGTTCGTATGGATGGAGGAATGTAAATAGATTTTCAAAGAGCTAAAAAGTAGGTTATACAGTGAACCTATTCTCACCTTACCTTATAGTAGATAAAGGCTTGTGATCTATAGTGATGCATCCAAGAAGGGGATGTGATTTGTTCTCATGAAAAATGATTCTGTGATAGTTTATGTATCACAGTAGTTGAAAATCCATGAGAAAAATTACCCAACACATGATTTGGAGTTACCTGTAGTAATAATTTCATTAAAGATATAGATAAATTATATTTGTGGTGAATGGTGTTATATTTATTCTGATCATAAATTTTAAAAGAATATTTTCACAAGAAAAATAGCTAAACATGCACCAAAGAAGCTGGTTGGCGTTGATTAAATATTATGACTTCACAATACATTACCCCCTTGCGAATGAAAACATGGTGGAAGATGATTTGAGAGGTCAAGACCATGCTAGCCTATCCATGATGAGGATCTCAAAAGATCCAATATTAATGGAATTACAAATGATGGATCGTGAAATTTTAAAGGAAGGGAACAAATCGTATCTTTCTCAAATGAATTTTCATCAATATATAAAATTGAAGATTAAGTAGGTACTGAAGAAATATGTAGACCTAAAAAATAATGTGAGAAATTTTTTGGAATTCAACTTTGATGGTGATGGAATAATAAGGTTCAGAAATCGGGATTGTGTACCTCCCATATTAGAATCAAATAAGGATATACTAAATGATGCTCAAAATTCGTTATTCTCTATTCACCATAGAAGCACAATGATGTACAGATACCTGGAAGAGTATTTTTGGTGGTATAGAATGAAAATTGATGTTTCTGAATCTACCTCTTGATTCTTGGGTTGTCAGAAAGTGAAGGCTAAGAGATAAAAGTCTATGTGGGTATTAAAATCATTACCCATACTGTAATGGAAATGGGAATAAATTACTATGAACATTGTCTTCAGACATACAAAAACATCCAAATGCAATAATTTTATCGGGGTTATAGTTCATCACCTTGCGAATTAGGTACACATAATTACTTTTAGTAAGGATTCCTCTCTTGATCATCTTGATAAATTATATGTAATGAACGTGGTAATAATGGGTAGAGTACCACTTTCCATTATATTGTATTTAGATTCTAGTTCTTCCTCAATGTTTTAGAAATGTATTTAGTAGGATCTGGATACATAGTTAAGTTTTAACACTTCTTATCATCCTCAGATAGACCCTCACTCTGAGAGGACAATTCAAAATCTAGAAGACATGTTGAGAGATTTCTCAAAGTATTTCAAAGGTGGTTGGGATCCATATCTACCATTAGTGGAATTATTTACAATTATATCTTTCACTATATTATTAATAAGGCTCTTTATGAAGTCCTATATGGAAATAATTGCAGAAATCGAACATGCTAGGATGAAGATGAGGAAATATAGTTATTAGGACCTGACCATGTTAATGAAATGGCAGAGAAGGTAAGATCTATTCCACAACAAATAATAGAGGCTCAGAGTTGAAAAAAAAATATGTGTTGACAACTGAGGAAAAGTCCTATAATTTGATGTGGTTGGTAAGGTGTTTCTATGATTATCTCCCTGGATGAGAGTAATGATATTTCGAAAGAAGGGAAAGCAGAACCATAGGAATATAAGTCCTTTTAAAATTAAGGATTGTGTTGAGAAGGTAACTTATTGATTGGCGCTTCCAATGAATCTCACTCATGTTCAAGATGTGTTCAATGTATATCTCTTGAGAAAATACATATCCGATATTTTACACATACTAAAAATAAGATTCATACTAGTAGAGAAATAACTTACTTATAAAGAAAAATAGATAGAGATTTTCTATCATAGTGAAAAAGTTCAATGAAACTAGACAACTCACCTTGTTAATGTTTTTTGGAGGAACCAACGATTTGATTAATTTCGATGGGAGAATAGGGATATGATGAGGGATAGGTATCCTAATCTATTTAATTCTAAATGATGAATTTCTAGTGTGAAATTTAGTTTAAGGGGGTAGAATGTAACACCTAGATGTTTTTATGATAATGTTTCTTTAAATAATTTTAATTCTTCAGTAGCCTAAATTGCACACAATCAGGAGTTTAAATGAACCGTGAGATGACCTTTGTGTAAAATTATCATGATAGTATAGCTGTTAGGTTAGCGGGAAAAATTATAAATAACTTATGAAAATTAGTTGTGAATTCATTGACTACCAATTATTTATGAAAAATATAAAGCTGCTAGAAATTTTAATTTTTGAGTGAAATACTATTGTTAATAATATTAAAAAGATATATATATATATATATATTATAATAAATAATTTGTTTATATTTTTATCCAACAGATATTTAATTCATAGGGTATTAGTAAACTCTATTTGATGTATAAAAACTAATATTTTTTTATAAGGGTAATTTAACACATTTGAAGGGAGAACCCCATTTAAAATAAGATTTTGAAAATTTAATTATTTTTATATGTCCACAAAAAGTAGTTACTTTTTAGAGGGCTATAAAAAGTTACTAGGGATTAATTTCTGAAATTTTTCAGATAACTTTCATGTTTGGATAAATAGCAAAAAATAAACTATTTCAAAAAAAGAAACTTTTTCAATAAAAATAATTTATATCAATAAATTATAATATTGAATTATATTAAAGTATAAACAGAATATATTTTTATCATTCAATATAATTCATTTCATTATCATTAATTTTACATTTAATTCAATTGTAAATTCATTTCAATATTTTTCAATGTTTTAGCATTTAAAACTCGTTCTCTCTTTCCCACAATGGGATTAATTTTATGTTATTTACAGAAATTTATGTGTTTTGAATTTTGAAATATGAAATCCAATTTTTCATCATTATTTCAAAATTATATAAATATATTTTTTTAATTTTGGGCATTTTGAATAGTTACTTCGGTAATTTGTTTTCAAATAGTAAAAGGGTAAATCGGGTAATTAAGAGTAAGAATGCTATTATAAAATAACCCCAACAGTTGTATTAATATCATTGTATGAGTTTTTTTCATCCTAAATCATTATTGGGTCAAATTATTATCCATTATAATTCATTTGGATGTGATTGGGGCACATAATTAATTTTATTTAAATAAAAGTTGAATATGTCTCACTCAAGTTTTAATAAATAAATAATTTTTAATATAAGGTTATAATAAAGATAATTTTTATTATAAACACTCGTTTTAAAGATAAATGTTTTTTTTTACATGATAATTTAATTCTAACTATTAGAAAATAACTAATTACATTAATATATTATAAATTAATGATGTAGAAATTATTTAATAATGAAAAATCAATAATATAGTTTTCATTAAAATAATAATACACATTAAAATATCTAAACACCTGAAAAAAACTTATTAGTCCAGTGTATCATGACCATAATCATCTTAGAGTCGAGTTATTGCCAAATTTTAGCTATATAGAAGGCATTATGACACTTATATTAATTGATGTTAAATTTTTAACCTTCATAATTTAATAAGTGTAACATTTTAAATATTGAATTTCCAAAAGAAAAATTTGACTACAAAAATTCTTTTGAATTGTTGTAGATTTAACTACATCATAGTGTTTTATTTTTAATTTTTATTCTACAAATAAGCATATTAAATAATTCCACAAAATTGAGGTAGTTATTATGTTATTAAGAGAATTATTCAATAAATTTTATTAAAAATATTAAAGTAAATATAATTTGAGCTAACTAATATGTATAATTAATTTTTTTATGACCTTGGCCTCCTGGTAATATAATATAATATTATTTTGAAGTTATGTTGTTATATTAATATTTTTAAAAATAAATAAATTGAAAAGTGTCACAATAGATTCTATTGAATATTTATCAAAATAATTTTTTATTACTTTATATTTTAATCATTAAAAAAATTAAAAACTAAGAACTATTATTTCCTATAAAATGATCTAATATATTTATTTATATTATATTTTACATAAAATAAGTACATATTACAAACTTTTAATATTGAATTATTTGTAACCAATGTTAGAAATTAAATAGAATAACTATGTGTTAATTAAAAATATATGGTTTAAAATAACAGACATACTAGTAAAAAATTTAATTTTTGATGAGATTACAAACATAAATTATCTCAAATATAAAATTGGGTCATTTTGGTGGTTTTTGTGAGGGGTTTTATTTTATTATAAATTATTATTTTGGGAGTTTTCATAAGTGCCCCTCACCTCAATTATAAAAGGGCACCTCCTCCCTCACCTCTTCAGATCACTTTTAGCCTTTCAGATCGGCCATACCATACCATGTTTCCTCCTCAAATTACCTATTTAATTTCAAGAGGTTATTATCATCTTTGAAGACTAACTCTAGTTCTCTAAGAGGAGATTTATAAGAATCACTTCGCGGAAGAGGTAATATCTTCTACGATTTCTTTCAAACTTCTTTCCTCTTCTACTTCCTCTTCATTTGTTGTTTTATTATAAAGTAATTAAACAACTATCACCCATAAAGTGATAATTTATAATAATTATGAAACAACCATATTCCACCTTATATCCATCCAATGAGAAATGAAATCACCACACGTGCGTACGTACGACCTATCGTGTCCATGTCATTGTGTAATCTATTTTTCACCACCACATTACATGGATGAGAGTAATGTTAGAAATAATTATTATAATTATTATTATAAAAACACATTGATTCATTAATATTATACACCATCCACTTCAATACCATTTAAAAATTATATTTATATAGTGAGTGAGACAGAACACAACCAAAAATAGATATAGAGAGTGGAAGAGACAACAAAAAGGCAATTTATGTTTTGGACCATAAAAAAATAATGTAGAATGTTAGAAAATAAAATATAAAAGGAAAATATAAATTTATAATTTGTAAACATTCTCTATGTGACCTCACAAAAATGATATGATATATAAAATCAATACATTAAAATAATTATCATTTTTAGGAAATCCCTTACCTTGTGTCTTGATAAGATTTGTATATTCTCTAAACATATGAATAATAAATTTAATTTTTTTTTAAATTTTTCAAAAAATTTGATTAGTGTATTTCATCACTATTATAAACTAAAATTATTTTAAAATTATTTATTATTCACATATTAGATATTTTAGTCATTTAAATATTATTGGAATTAAAATTTAAAAACTATTTGAATTTATGGTGAAATATAATCATCAATATCCAATTATTATATAATCTCAATAAGTACCAAGAGATAGTTTTCAAAACATGATGTAATTTCAGGATTTTAATGATTTAATATATTTTATGAAAAATATACAATCAATATTTTTTTTCATAATTATATTAATTATGATGGTTAAACAGGATTTGATAGTTTAGATTTAATATAACTATTAAGATAACTATGTTATCATTTGAGGGTCACAAATTTGAAATTAATTACACTTAATTTATTATTTTTTATGAGATCTATTTTTATGAATATTCAATTACCGCTTAATTGAAATTAACAAATTATCATTCACCATCCTAGTTTGAAACTATTAGGGAACAAATATTCTTTTATAATAATTTTAATATATTGAAAACTAATAAATATTAGAGTTTTATAACAAAAACATAAGAGTAGAGTTTAAATAAAATTTTAAAAGTTAAAATAATTATTTATTTGTGAAAACAGTTATAGGAGAATATAAATAAAAATTCATGGGTTTTGAAACCTTTATACTGACATAGTAATGAATTAAGAAAATATTCTGATGAGGGAGAACAAGTAATATCTCCCTCATAATGAAAGAAATCGATTTTTATTGAACGTGAATATTATAATGGAATAAATTTATGAGGAAGTTCAAATGAGTTATTGATAATATAATATCAAATAAAATTTTGAAAGAGTTACATGGGAAACCTTAAACTAATCTCCACGGAGCCTCTTTAAGAGTAAACCATAATCTCCCAATGGAGGGTTGTGTCATTTTTAGAAGTTATTACAGTCATGGATAAGATATTTTACAGTTAAAAATGTTAAATTATTTATCAATGAAAGAATATTTAAATGTGATGGGAAATGGGGTGGAAGATTGGTGTTTATTTATAAAAGGGGTATGGGAATCTTTTAATAACCTATTTTTATACTTAGGCCCAAAACTGCGAATAATATTAATTTTTATTGAAATTTTTTAGAATTTGAATTAAATTTAAATTATTTTTTTTCATTTAAACATAATAATATCTTAATTTCATCTTGAAATTGGTTTATTCAATATAAAAATAAAATACAATCTTTTAATACAATATAATAAAACTTCACCCTATAAATTTATATATAGGTTTGGGATTAAATTTTTTTGTTTTTAAATTAATAATTTTATTACTCAAATTTAGATTGAGAAAAAAATATTTTATCTAAAACTATTGAGTGGTATTTGAATCATTATAATATCATGAAACATTTAGAAAAACATAAACATTAATTTTTCAATATTCACCTAAAAATATTATTTTGAAAAAATAACCAAACATTCACAAAAAGATAATTTTTATTACATTATTAAAATATAATTTAAAATTTATAAAAATAATACATTAATTTGGATAACTTCAAATTTTTAAAAAATATTCAAGAAAAAAAATTACTGTGATGTAATTTTAACATTATGTCTATAATGTTATGTTAATCTCCATTTTGCATTTGAAATGACTAACTTTCATTTTTTCATAAAATTTAACTATATATGAGTGATTAACTAATAAATTTCAAAGGATAAATAGTCATTATATTATTTTATTATAAAACATGTTATGTGACCTTTTAGATCAAATTTTTATGGTAATCAAAAAAAGATAAATGAACATGATAATAATCAATTAAAAAATAACTGAGTTATTATATAAAATTTAAATTTATAATTAAATATTATTTTAAGATGATAAATTATAAACAATTCACTTTTTTTCAGATAATTCAAATAAAATGACTTATGATGTTATAGAATTACATACATAGATTATATGTTTTGTTTGTCTCACTTTAAAAATTATATATAATACATCTTTAAAAATTCGATGTGGATTAATCAAAACCCATATAAAGAAAATATTAAAATAAAATTAATTAGATTCATGTATTTATCATAAATTATATATGAAATAATAATCCTAAATTAGTTAATATATATTTTAAAAAACCATTTTGATATATTTTTCAATCATAAAATTCTTTTATGATATATTAATTAAATACATATATTTATTATTTATTAAACAAAATATTTTCAATGGAATCATATAATACATATTACTAATTGATTAAAAATTATATTTTAAAATATGTGAGAAGAAATTATAATATCATTCCATTCTGAAAAGAGATAATAAATTCATAATTGTTTCATAAAATTTCAATACTACTACTTTATAATTATTATATTCATATCATTAAAAGGAAATTTAAATAAATATTTTTATTTTCATACTTAGGGGATAAATTTAATAACAATATTTAAAATATGAAATTTTATAAATCTTTCGTACAATATTATATTGGGAATCATCCTAAATAATATCGTTTCAGGAATCGTTGTTATAGTTGTTATGATAATAAAATAAATTTTTTGATTTCATTTTTAATTCATTATATAAAATATGACCTCTCATATGATTTTTAAGGGAATTAGAGTTGTTATCAATGTAAATTAAGGATTTTAATGTAACATCTAGAGTTATTTATGATTTTGTGAGGAATGTTATCAAATTGACAATATAAATTAGTATACAGGATGATAACTAAATTTATCAAAATTCTAATTTAAAGTGTTTCTTTCATTTATATATGTATTACCAGAATTATAATAAACTAGTCATAACTAGTGAATTTTAGAAGATTTTGGTAGCTAACACCACATTTACAATCATATTCTCTATTGATAATAATGAATAATATATATTTTTACATTTATAGGTGGTATAATCATTCAACGATATATGAAATCAGAATTCAATTTAATATGAAACAATCTTGAAAACATAGAACATTACTGACTAATTATAAATTGAATATTGATGATAATTATAAAAAATATATACATGAAAAATTATTAAAGGTGTTATTTTATAATGTCTTATACATTTTGTACATAAATACCACATCATATTAGTTTAATATTCAGTACATATTAGTATGATCCAAGCTAGAACCACAATGGATCACTGTATATGAAAACATGGATACACAAACAACATTTTCATGAATGATCTACAATATTTCTCATTATGTTCTTCAGAACTAGAACCCTTATTAGATAAAAAAATATTTAAAAACCTTCACTATAAGAAGAGGAAGGGAAACATAAGAAATTGTGATCTCAATTTCGTAGTAATGTTATAAATAAGATATATATTATAAGAATAATTTTAGCAGAAAGTGTGATTAAAAAAAGAAATCCATACCCATCAATTCATACATCATAATAATTAAACATGAAATGATTATTTATTAGTGAAAATACATAATGCGTAAGAGAGTGGAATCATCAATAACCAATATTGAGCAATGAAAACATATAATTAAAATAATACATTATTTTATAAATGCATATTATTATTGAAAATATTATCCTTAGTCAAAGATCACTACCATGTATTTTATTGTGGATTGGGTTCACTTCCCATTCAATCATTTCCTAAGATGAAGTTCCATCAAAATATTTTCTTACTGGATAACATCCTTCACAAAATATCCTCCACACCCAATTTCAATCATTATTATAACATGAGTTGTGTAAATTTCCCAATTAATTAGAGGTTTATATAATTCTGGTCCCACCCTTCATAAAATTGAAACCATACCTATCTGTGCCACAGGACCACAAAACTTTCATCATGTCATCATATCATAACATAAGTAAAAGATATTAAATTCATAAAAATTTCATTCTCATTATCACAATATATCAATAGAAAGATTATGGATTGTAATATTTGATCATAACAATAATAAATCAAAAAAATCAATGTATGTTGTTATAAATTAAAAATCCCTATAAAATATCATTAAAAATTCTTGGGGGAAACAATTTTAATTTTTAAATCAATATTTTAATATACAAATAATTACAAAATTATATGGCAATTTTTTATTTTAAATATTAAAATAATAACTATGATGGAATTATAAAATTAATGAGTATTAATGATGGTGGGGAATGCATACATGTGGTGTCTGTTAAAATAGAAATTCAACTCACATTTTTGGTAAAAACGTTAACAGTAACTCATTCCAAAAAATCGCATTAATAATAATATGTATCATTATATAACTCTATATATTTGGTCATGTTTCCCAAATATCCACAATTTTAATAATGATATAAATATCATATATATTATTGATAATCATATTTATAACAATTTAAATGATATTCTATTGAAAATATAATTGTGTTACATTGTATGGAAGGTAGTTTTTACGTACGCATGATTATGTTTTTTTTATTTTTTGATGTGTCGAATGAAATAAAGGTAAATATTAATTAACATTTAATTATTTCCTAATTATCATAAAAATAATATATATAAAAAAATATGAACAATAATAAACATATATATATATATATGGATGGAAATGAATCGTGTCTATTCATATAAGAGGAAGCCCACAAATTTGCACGAGTGATACATTTATAGCCCATTAGATTGAGAAGAGGTATTAAAAGGTTTTTACAATCATCATAATAATATCCATGTATACTGTTTATACCATATTCAATATGTTTTTATTCATACACTAACTATATATGAATAATAAGAAGAAGATATAACATTTAAAGAGCATGGTTACGATCTATACCTCTTCTCTAAGAGACATATTTTCAATTAGTACATAATCCATGAATGATTGGGATCAAGAAAATTTGATATTATATAATATTAATGGAAGTAATTTATTTTGTTTTCTTAGGTTGATATTCTTGAGCTATTGTCACGAACCATCCTAGATACCCTGGTAACCTTATAATCGATTCCATCCTCACATTGCCTGAAGGGGTTCCGGATCCCCAAGGATCGATGACTAGCATCAAAATACATAAAGATTGAAAGAGGGGGTGATTTCTTCACTAATAATTATGAAGCTATAAGAAAAAATGACCTACGAATACCAAAAAATCCACATTTGGATTAATTTTTGAAAAGTCAATCATGAATTAGATCCCAAAGTAATACAACTAATGTACCAAAATACGGAAAAATAGCCCAAGTACCTCTGGATAATACTCACAATATTCAAGTTTGAATAGTTAGATCCACTTCTAATAGATCTTTTTCCCTTTCTTGAACCTATAAAAATATAATCTAAAAATACCCAATGTCATAGGTAGGATGTGATACAAATCCCAGATGGATTTCACTAAATATTGCATAATAAGATTTCAATATCAAATTAACCAATAATGTGCCTTAATTTTGGAAAAAATATATATTTGGAATTTACAAAAGAATATTCAAAAAATATTATTTAGAATTTAAATTATGTAAATATATTAACAATTCAAACTTTTCATTTCAAAATGTTGAAATAAGTATAAAAAGAAGAAATTTTCCATTAATCATAGGGTGATTTTCACAAATTTCATGTTTCCGAAAATGGTTAAAATAATAACATTTATATAAAACAATTTATATAAATTCTCACGGCATGATAAAAGATTAAAATAGTGGAATATATATAAATATATATATTATTTAAATACAAAAAAGCGAGAAATATGGTAATGTTCCATGTACGTATGATAGTTCCAGACTATAGGGACACAACGCAATGAATATAATAAGGTATATAAATACAAACCAGGAACCAATTGTAATTGTATTCATCACCATCGCCTAATAAATTAGATATGCTGATATTATTTTTAGAACATTATAATTGATGAAGTGTTTTCCATTATAACAAAGTAACTAGATAATGTTTTCATGATCTCTAGTAAAAAAATGTAGCAATTTTTTTAGGATTTCCCAAAATTAAATAAAATTTAATAATATATTTCAATATTCCAATTTTCCTGTTAAAACCCATAATTGGATTTTAATAAAAAAAATGCCCTTTTCAAAAATATCAAACCACTAGGTTTCAATAAAAACTATTTTTTATCCATTTTCAAAAAACAAGGATTTGATTCCAATTTAAACAATTTCATAATCCATTACATAATTAAATAAAATAATTTAAGTTTCCAACAATTCCATCAATTTCATCACAAACCCTCAACTCACTTGAATTATGGTTTTCAAAAAAAATCCATCAAATAAATTTCTATAGTTAAATAAAAAAAATTATTTAATTTAATTTCCATCAAAACATAAATTTAAATTAAGCATTTTAAATTTCACCAATTAACAATTCTATGCTCAAAACCCATTTTTCACAATAACCCCAATTCACAAAAATTGGTTTTCTCCAACAACCAATCGAAAAAAATATAATCCTAATATAAATAATTACATATAAATTAAAAAAAATGAAATTTAAACAAATAAATTTGGGTTAATATAAATTGATCACTCTAACATAACCACCGACCTCAAGATCACAGTATCTAGGATCACCAAAACCTTTCATAGATTAATCAATGAACAATGATGATCTAGGAATCTAGGAAGCAAATACCAAACCAAGGTTCAGTGACCTTGAAAACGTGGGTATTAGATCCATAAATCAAGACCAACAACCATGGAACACTAGAGATAATGAGAGAGACTATGGTAGATAAAGAACGAGAGAAAGAAACTAACCAAAAGAGGATCAACTGACGTTCTCCTTGATTCATATCACTTTTCGGACGGGTCAGATAGGATTAGATTATTCCTTGGGAGAAATGAAGTTGGTAAATATGATTTGGGTCAAATGTGGTCCGTTGAGGACCTACAATAAGTGTTTAGTAAATTTTTAAAAATATTTTGATCTCTTAAAATCCCATGCGTATGGTTTCCTGGGAATAACATCATGGGTAAACCAAATCCTATAGCCTATTTTTGAACCCATTTTAAATGGGTCACATGATTTCTACTAAGAGGGCACATGTCTTGACTAATTGTATGACATCCGTGAATATCCCATTACCATGGGTTACACGTTTTTCTTTGACATTGTTCATAATTTAGGATAATAGTGCACCAATCATGCACTAGATCAAAATTTTCAAAACATATACCATTTTAACCCAAAAAAACCCCACACGAAACCCAACAATATATATATAGAAATAAGGGTTTTATAATACCTGAAAAAAGCAGTAGGATTTTACATCCACCCCACTATTGAAAATATTTTACACCGGAAAGTCTACAAAAAATCCTACTCACCAAAAAGATGAGGCCATTGCTCTCTCATCAGAGCATATGTCTCTCATGTCTCATGAAAATAAGAATAGTGATCCCAAACACCTGAACCAAAGGTATCATCCTCCCATGATTTATGTGGGTGTCAAAATCAAATATCCTAACTAGTCATTCAGTCACATTGAAATTAAGTTCAACTATAATATAATTCCAACTTAGAACCTGAGATGGATCAGATAAATACATTAATAATTGAGATTCATCAAACATGTTATGTTTCTATTTAATCCACAATTGAAGTTATAAATTTTATGAAAGTCTCTTTGACTGGTCAACTACCACGAAAGGTCCCACAAAATGAAGAGAAATCTTCCCAGGCCTCTTATGCTATTGATGGACCATCCCGGGTGAAACATTCAATAACACCTCGTCACCAATATTAAAATCCAACGTTCTATGGTGATGATTAGTATTGGACATATATCATTTTTTTATCAACATTCTTTGATGAATCAACTTGATCATTTTTTTTACCTCTTTCACCAAACATGGTCAAACTACAAACATTTTCCAAACTATGACCAACACAATAAGGATTTAAAAGGCCAACCATATAAGGCCTTAAAATAATCCATAATTTTCATCTAATGGTAAATATTCTTATAAGAAAATAAAACTAGTCCCATATGACAATATCACTCTCCATAGAAGTCAATAACACAAGAGTGATGAATATCTTCAATAATATGTATAGCCTTTTCTATCTGACCATTTGGTTGCATATGGTATTCCATACTCAAATGGGAATGAGATACCAATTCCTCCTAAAGTCTTTTCAAAAAAATTAAACAAAGGATCCATATTCACAACTATAGTATAATGAAATCATTTCAAGAAAAAAATATCATTTGTATAAATATTTCCAAAATCCTCAAGTATGGTTGTATCATGAATGGGTAATAAATGGGGATATTTCATCTGCCTATTAATGAAACCCCATATCAAATTATTATTTCTTTGGGTATGTGGAGAAAAAACCACAATGTCCATGTAGATCTCATCCCACTTCCTAGTGGGGACTAGATATGGATGAAGAAAACCCATGGTTTCTGCTGCTCATCCTTTACCTACTGGAACATATTAAAATGATAAGAAAATTAAGAAATTCTGTATCTCATAAGTAGATACCAGATCTACCACAACATGACATAGAAAAACTTCCGGGTTCTTAGGCTCACTTCCCACATGGAATTTTAACAATCCCCCCATCACAGATTTAATTTCTGATAACAGAACATCAAAGAGACTCCATTAAAAAAATACAAAATTTGGAGAATGGCCATTTAGAGATAGTCTAGAAATCATAAATGGAGTCTCTAATTCTACATAATTCATCATCAAGATATTGTTAATGAATAATTATCTCAGTAAAATTTTATTTCAATTGAACACTTTGTAAAGAAACATCATTTGTTTCTTTTGAACTTCAATATGCAAGTGTAGAAAGAGATCCATAAAATTCCACTATTCTAAATATTATTTTACTTACTAGGTTAGAGGTTTTCTTCTCAAAGTATCTTCAATGAAATTACCTTTCCCCATGATATAAGAAATATCAAAGTTCAAATATTGTAGATATTCCACCCAAAGCCTCTAGAATAGGTTCAAATATTTTTGAGAGCAGATATAACTATAGATTTTGTATTCTAAAAACACGATAAACCATTATTGGTAATAATAATGCCACCAATTATTTAGTGTTTTCATCATAGTTTCATATTAAAGGAAATTGGTTAGAAAATTCATCTCATGTGGTATAAGATAATTAGATCCACATACATCAACATGTTTACCCCGCATATGAATGTATCCCAAACCTGAACTTGATGCATCATTGAAGACCACATAGCCCTACATGGCCTCTAGAAGAGTCAACACCAGATAATCAGTCAATATGTGTTTCAAATTCACAAAATAATTATTAAATTTATCATTCCATGAAAACATTACTTCATCTAGAGTAAGAGCATTCATCGGTGAACACAACTTCGAGAAGTCTTTCACGAATCCGTGATAGTATCCATATTAGACCAAGAAGCTCATAATCTCGAAGACATTACATGGTTACTACAATGTAATAACAGATTTCAACTTATTAGGGTAAACTAAAATACCATGTTATGAATGTATGTGTCCCACGAATCTCAAATCCCTAATCCATAACTTTCACTTCAAAAGATTAGTATAGATTGGATGATTTCACATCAAACATAGAATTCATCTCATGTGATGCATATGATCCGTCTAAAACATAGAGTAAATAATAATACCATATAATACAAATACCATGAAATTATTAAGGTACTCAAATAAAACTGTGTTAATTTGTGATATGAAAACGACATGAGAATTGGTTATAGAAAAGTGTTAAATAAGACACTCATATTGAATAAATGTGATCTGAAAAAATGTTTTCTAAATGTAAGATTATTTTATCCTCAAGTGATGGTATCTGAAGAAAAGGTAAATCTTTGAGAATCACTTCACCCATTTTAATGGTTCAAACTGATCATAAATACATGGAAATAGACATATGTTCTTTATCATCACTCTATTGAGCTTTTGGTAATCAATACACAGTAAATTTGAAGCCTCGTATATATTATCAATGAGAATCAATTCCTTACAAGGTGAGACACTTGGGTGCATAAAGGCTTTATCTAGAATATAATCCAACTGGGAATCCAAATCTTTAATTATAGTATGTTTCATATGTAAAGAAGGAATAAATAATAGTTGAGTACCATGAATTAGTTCAATGAATAACTCGACCTCTCTTATTGGAGGCAAACCTGAGATGTTAGAATGAAATGTGTTTGGAAACCCAACCACAACTAAGGGTTGATCAACACCTAGATATTCATGCTCCAAATATAAGGAAAATAGGGATATCACATTCTCCAACTCTAGATTAGAAGTTCTTGACACTTCTCAACTATGGGTCTCATTCTCGTTGAAAGACACAGGACACACTACTAAGTGTAATAAAAGAGACCTATCAAAGATAACAACCAATTTATTCTTTAATAGAAGTGATGAAATTCATCGCAAATATGATTTTAATAAATTTCAGGTTGAGAACAAGAATACCCAAGGAAATATTAAAATTTGATAGAGATAAAACAAAACTGGGACTATAGAGACCATTCACATTCTTCGTACAAAGCGCTGTGGTAATATCCATTGAAAAATATAAAATATCCATATGAAGAAATATAAACTTTACAATGTAGATGGAAATAAATGAATGAAATTCACTAGTATAAAATTTAGAAGTCACTAATGACTAATCTATAGAAATGGTACCTTTGCCGATCGAATTACCCATATCCACGTTCTATAGAGATACTTCCTCGGTATGAGGAATCATGGTTCTAGATGCTTTATAATAATTTGATCATTTATGAATAAAATTACATTTATTTTAATGTCTTATATAAAACACATGTAATATTTTTATTCTTTTTATTATTTGGTTTAATATACCATTAATTATCATTAACATTAATAATATTATCATTGAACTATAATCACATGACTGATATAAATTTAAGGTTTTTAATAAGAACACTTTCGACATAGACAAAGGATAGGATGGGCTTATCCAGTAGACTTAGGCCAAACGAATATTGTTTTTCAGAGCTCAAAAAGGAGGCAGTGTCATTGGGATTTTCTCTTGACCAAGCCTTTGTCGATCTTCAACATGTCAATCTTGAACAAAATTTCCTATAGTAGAAGTTCAAGTGAATAGAGATTACCACATGGGTGATGTTATCTGAGCTACCCCAAAAATTTGTCACCATCATACACCTTACCCTTAGGTATTATGCGTGTGCTTTAAAGGGTTATTTAATAAGTTTTTAGTTAATTTTTGTGCAATCCCCTTTTATAAATAAAAGTCTTATTCCATCAATTCTTTTAAGAAAATATTGTTTCTTAAAAAGTGATGAATTTGATAAATTTTTTTTTGATAAAAATGATACTTTTGAGAAATATATAAATTATATTAGACTATTTTTTATTAATAATATTGTTTAGAAAATTCTTATAAATTATGATTATATCATTTCCTTATCTTTAAATTATTAGGTAATCAGTTTGATAAGAGTTATATTTTTTATATGATAAAATAGAAAATGTTTTTTTACATAATTTATTTTATGGAATTAATGAATTTTTGAAATAACTAAAATTTTAATTATTTATTTTTTTGAAATTACTTTTATGAATAATAAATGGGGATATAAATATTATGAAGTCAAGTTGAATTTTTATTATGGTTTGAAAACTATTTTTGTCAAAACCAGTAAATTTTCAATAAATGTTGGTTTTCATTCTAAAAGTGAAAATTAAAAAATTTAGAAAATTTTGTATATAAAACAAAAATTAATTTTGGAATCAGGATGTCGAAATTATCCATCGGTGAATTTTTCTTAAATTTATGATATAGCCAAATTTTTGGATAAAAATAAAATACCATATAAATAAAATATGTGTTTTATGAAATAATAATGAAACCAAAATTAATCAATAAATAAAATAATGGATAATATAGTCATAGTATATTTTTTACCATTAAAATAATTTTATTTTAGATCTTTTTACTTATTTTATAAAGCCTTAGTGAGCCGTCCAAAATGAATAATTAACCTATGATCTTAAATTAATTTCTTTAATAATGTGACTCACGTCTATTTAAGAAAGTTTAATATTTTAATAGGTTCTTCCATTGTCATTATAAAATTATATTTTCCATTCCACTTTTTCAATAACTTTGGGAAAAACTAGGGGAAGTTTTGTGATTTTGAATATTTAATTATATAGATTCCAAAACCTAAGTTTCTAGAGTATTAAATAATTCCCATCTCATTTCCTATGTAAAACCACTAATGCTCCCACTTATCATGACTAAAAATATATTTTGAACATCCATACTCTTCCCTCCCCTCTCTAGAATCCTCTAAGGAACCCCCGAGATCTCATTAAGGCCCTCTTAAAGCAATTGAAGTTACACATTCATGTAAGGGATTTCCTTCTTTCTCAGTTTTATCCATGTTTCATTATATTGTAATACCCTTTTACATTCAATTAAAAATATTGGGGTATGATTTATCACCTTCTCCATACTTCCCTCCACATTTTTTAATTATGATATACCACTTTACTTCTCATTAATTCTTTCTTTGTACACCCATTACCATGCTGAAATTCTATAATGGGTTTCTCTCTTCTTATTTTCATTCAAGTATTTATCCCGTATTATATATATAAATCCTATTTAATATGTTGGGATTATATATTACATGGTCCCCTTACTATCTATTTCACGTATAAGTGATGAGAGATCCCTTGTCTAGCTATTCAACCCAACTTATGAATTTCTATATGATAACATTATGTTAACGAAATTGCACTATTATTTTTTTCAAGCCTAAATCATCATGTAGTGAATACCATACCCATTTCCCTATCAAAGGTATTCACCTTTATGAACATATTTAATTGTAATTACATATATTTATTCTACATTCCTGAACCGTGGAATAACATATGATGTTGAATGATTCCATGTTATATGATCTACATTCCACACTTATACATGAAATTAAATGTTTATAAAGGGTGTGCACTGATAATCCATGTGAAATGAGGGTTTAATCTAACTAATACTTGTGCAATAAAGATTTAATCATGATAATCCATGTGATATAAGGGTTTACTCATGCTAATTTATTTGAAATGAGGGTTTACTCATGCTAATCAATGTGCAATGAGTCTTGGCTCATGATAATATCATGTTGTATATTGTTGTCACATTTCCATGTCATGATAATCATACTATATCATGTCTTTATGTTTGTGTTTCTCTTAGGATCCATTTATATGCCTATTTAATAACATTTATTTTAATCTTCATGTTATTCATTGTTTACACTCTTACTAGGATTTATAGATAACCTATTTCTTATGTATGTCCTTAGGTTATCCCATGTAGTGTTAAGTATAAATGAATGAGTTGGTCATGTCAAAGAAATTTTAAATAAAGATGTTGTATTAAATTTTTTAAGTTGTTATGTAATGTTCCAAACTTATCAAGACATTATACCTCTCAATCCACTAAGTTTTCTTATGTATAATTTTATGTAATAAACCATGTATAATTATGTAATAAAGACAAGGGTTGTTATAGTTAGTATAGGATGATAGGTTTAGTTATTTTGGGATTAGGGTTATAAACCACTAGTAAAATCCATAGAGATAAGACTGAGGATAAGAAAACTATACTTAAATTTTTGTGAGTATAAATTAAGTGATTTATCAAGAAAATACTTCCCTATCTGGATACGAATATGTAGAGGTGGCTCTGGCACAGTTGTATCTATCGGTAAAAAATTAAAACACCACTTTAAGAAAGAATTGAATGGTAACTTGTGCATTAAAATGGGCCTTGTTTCACTCTTGGTTCAACACTCATGTGGGATATGCTTTGGTAAATTAATAATATTAGTATAAACCATTATTAAGAGAATAAAAAAATGCACCTAAGAATATATGTTGGGAAGTAGATCATGGATAACATAGATTGATGTCTATAAATTCACAAGTTAAGGATTGAAATGTAATTTATATCCATTTTTTCATTGGATTCCCCTTTATGTGTTTAATAAACGTGCCCCTAACAAGGACCATTAATAGGAGGACTCGGTATAACAACCAATGTGAAAATCAATTTGATGACTTTTTGAATGAGATCCTCAATCCGATTAGAGCGGGAATTGAAAACATTTCCACAATACTGTATCAGTTAACTCATGTTTTGAATAGAAAAAATGGTCAATAATAATATTCAAACCCCCACCCCCACTAAGAAAAAACAATTTTCAATCGAGATAATTATGAGAAAAAGGTCTCTTACTTGCAATGGATCATCCAATCCCTCAACAGCCGAAAAATGGATCAACTCAATTGAGAATATATTCTCCAACCTTTAATGTTATGAACAAAAAAAGGTTCTTCTAGATACTTATCATATGAAGGGTGAAGCTAATCAATGGTGGACATTGATAAAAAATACGTAGCCTATGGAATGGATCTAGGTGTTGGACTGGAAGGATTTCCAGAAAAAAAAATTGATAAATATTTTCCTCGCACCTTCCGACCTAATATTGAAAGGGACTTTGATTCCCACAATCAAAAAAGACGATGAATCCATTGAATAAAATGAGGAAAACATCACAAGGTTTTCATGATACACCCTATTCTTTGTCATTACCCATGAATGGATGTTTGACAGCTTGTTTGGTGGGATAAAACCTAGCCTATAGAAAGCCCTACCAATCCATGACTTTGATAGATATGAATTAATTGTCTGTTGTTCCCTCAAATTTGAAATGGAGATTAGAAAATCACAGGGGTATGATGGGATAATAATCATAACTTAGACTTTAATTCTAGAAATCTGATGGATAAATAAAATGATGATAGGAAATTCCAGCACCCCACTTCCGAAATTTTGGGAAAAAATCACCACATAAATTTCCTCAAGGGGATGAAAAAATCCTTTAGGTATAGAAGAGAAGGGAACCTGGCCAATAACTATCGACAAGAACACCCCACTACTGAGATAGAGGATAGGAATAATTCATTCCACCCCCAACACTTTTTTCATTTCTAAAACATCAATGAATTTTGGAACATTGCAAACTAGTGACCTAATACAAGGGTTTTTTAGAGGCAACCAACAACCTCTAGGGTAGTAAGGGAGATATTTTTCCATCACTACTATTGAAGTGAATCCCAACAACTAAGTGGTGATAGGTATGATAGTTATTCATTCAAGGATAGAAAATTTACTTTTTAATTCTAGTTCGAAACACTATTTTTTATCCCAATATTTTAGTATAACAATCCAAACACCCCAAAAAATAATGGAATTGGAGATTTCAGTGGGAATGAAAATTTTGAATATTATTTCATCCACGAAATATAACTCCTCTCATATCACAATTTTTGGATTAAACATCCCAGAAAACCTCATTATACTCCCTATGGTGTAATTTGATGAAATTCATGGCATAGATTGGCTTTCCATATATAGATCCAACATAAATTTCTGTGAGAGGGAAATTGCTCTCTATTTGGATAATCATCCCCAGATTCTATACAAGTGCATGGAGTATGATTAATAATATTTATAACTATCATCTAAAGCATTTACATTACTTCCCTCTAAGAATGAATATCATTTTCAGATGATTTAGTCACATGAAGTAACCATCCTCAAAGAGATTCCTATTTTCACAGAATTCACTAATGTGTTTCTTGAGGAATTTCCTGGTCTTCCTCTTAAAAGAGATGTTGAGATCTTGATTGATCTCATACTTGGGGAATTGGCAGTATCCAAGACTCTGTATAGATTGGTTTTTATGGAGCATGAGAATAAAAACAAACAAATATAAGAGAAAATGGATAAAGGGGTTATATGACCAAGTGCTTCACCATAGGGTGCACCAGTCCTGTTCGTTAAGAAGAGGTATGGGTTAATGAGCCTTGGAATTGATTCTTGTGAGCTCAAAAAAATCACAATAATGAAATGGTATCATTTTCCATGAATTTATGACTTGTTCCATCAGCTACATGTAGCACAATACTTCTCCAAGGTGGATTTACGGTCGGTGTAATACCATATAAGGGAGAATAAGGATTATATCCACAATAATCCATTTTTCATAAGGTACGGGCACTATGAATTCATTGTAATGCCTTTCGTATACACTAATGATACAAAAATATTCATAGACTTGGTGAATATAGTCATTAGATATTACCTATACAAATTAGTAGTAGTAATTATAGATGATATTCTAATATAATCCAAAACCAAGGAGGAGCATGAAGATCATCTAAGAACTGTACTAGAGACCTTTTGAAAGGATGAGCTCTTGAAAAAGAACAACATGTGGGAGTTCTGGTTTGTGGAAGTCTCATTCCTAGGGCATATCATCACAAGAAATGGTATTTTTGGGGAGCCCCCCAAGAAAAATGCAATTTAGAGATGGTTGAGGAAAAAAATTGTGACGAATATCCTTAATATCCATGGTTTATCTATATATTATCACTGATTTGTGAGACATTTCTCATGATTTTCGAAAAATATTAACAAATAACTCGAAAGTGATTCATGTTTTCTAGTAATGAGGAATGAGAAGAGAGATTCCAGGAGTTAAAAAATACGCTTCTCACTACACCAATTATCACACTACCCACAATTAGAGAACTTTTTTTGGTATTTAGTGATGCTTAGAATAAGTACATGAGATGTGTGTTGATGAAAAATGAAACGGTCATTGCTTGTGATTCAAGGAAATTGAATATTCATGAGAAGAACTATAAACACATGATCTGGAGTTTCCTATAGTGATATTTAGTTTAAAAATTTAGTGGCATTACCTCTTTGGGGGAAATTTTGAAATATATATGGATCCCAAAAGCCTCAAGTATATATTTACATAGAAATAGGTAAATATTTACAAATAAAGATGGTTAGATCTGATCAATTTCTATGAATTCTCAATCCATTACCAACCTAGGAAAACGAACAAGGTGGAAGATTCTCTATGTAGAAAGGACCCAAAAAATCTATAATTGATGAGAACTAAAAAAGATTCAATCTTCTTAGATTTTATAAATATGGACATGTGAATCATAAAAAAGGGAATGTCATCAATCCATTCACAAATGGTTTCTCAACCATCTCTTTTGGAAATGTTAAAGGATGTTCAAAAGGATGACGTGGGAACTCAGAAGAAATTGGAAACTATCAGCAATGGTAGATCCATGTAGTTAATTGTTAATAAAGATAGAATTGTGAGATTTTGGTCAAGACTATGTGTTCCGTCAAATCCATAGTTAAGGAAAGAACTTCTCAATGATGTGTATAGTTCAAAATTCTCCATTCACCCATGAAAACCAAATATGTATCAAGATATATGAGAGAATTATTAATGGGATAATATGATGAAGTATATCGGTTAGTATACATCAAAGTGCATGATATGTTTGAAAGTGAAGGCTCAGAGGAAAAATTCTATTTGGATGATGAAACCATTACCCATACCGACATAGAAATGGGATAACATCACTATGGACTTTTTCACTAGACTTCTACAGACATCCAAAGGAAACAATGTTATATGGGTTTTTGTTTATTATATTACAAATACCATACACTTCATTGATATTCAATATGATTTATCATTGTTTCAAATGGAAAGGATGTGCATCAGGGAAGTGGTAACTCTGCAGGGAGTACCATTATTGGTTCTATCTAATTGAGATCCAAGATTCACCTCTATATTCGTGAAGAGTCTCCAACAATCTATGAATACTGAGCTGAACATCATTCTGATTTATCATCCTCAAATTGATGGGTAATATGAGTGTACTATCCAAATACTTGAGGAAATGTTGAGGGATTTTTCAATGGACCTCAAAGTAGAATGGGATCAGTATGTTCCTATAGTTGAGTTCTCTTACAAAAACAGTTTCCACTCATGCATCCAAATGGCTCCTTATGAAGCCCTTTATGGGAAGAGGTGTCGAACACCAGCATATTGGGATGAAGTTTGGGATAAAAAACATCTAGATCTAGAAATGGTTGAAGGAATTGTAGAGAAAGTTAAGACCATCTAGTAGAACATTAAAGTTGCTAGAGTCGAAAAAAGATCTATGATGAAAGTCGTCAACATGACCAGGAGTTTGATGTTTTATATATGGTATTCCTTCACATTGTTGATAAAATTATTGTTTTTAACAAATACATGATAATGTTATTTAAAGGGGGAGATTATTGAAAATAATAATCTGTCACCTTATGATAATTTTGATGCTCACAAATACCCTTAGTTATTTTCTAATGTTTTTGTTTATTATTTTGTAGGAATTTATTAATTTATTTTACTCTTGAAATAATGAGAATCTATTACTTATTCAAAATCTACATTAAGCACGTTCTGGAATCATTTTTCATACCTTACGTAGGTAAATATAGCATGGAATATGTTTTAGCGCGTTCTGGAATCACTGTTCGTACCCTACGTAGATAAAAGTAATGTAAGGATGAAAAGCATGTATACTTTTTGAAATAAGAGAAAAGTATGGTTAAAAAACCATACGTTTTGAGAAATGTATGGAAAGAGAACCTTAGGTTAGGAAGGAACCTTACATTTTGGTTATCATCAATGTATGGAAGGAGAATCGTAAGTAAATTCTAAGCGATACGTTTGTTTCTCAAAATTATGATTCATCAACCTTACTTTTGTAAACAACCATACGTTCTTGGAAAAGTATAGATCAAGTAAAAGTATGGATCTTTTACCATACGTTTGTGTGTTGAAGAAAAAGTATGGATGATCAACCCTAAATTTGTGTTCAACCATACATTGTCAACCCTACGTTTATGTTCAACCTTACGATGTTAAACTTACATTTGAAGACTATGAATATCCCTACATTTGGGAGCTACTTCAGCAACCTTATGTTTGGCGTCGAAAATTTTGACAGACGCTATTTATGTGCAACGTTCAGTAAGCTGATTTCTGGGCAGATTTCAAGCCGGTTTTAAAGTCGTTTTTAAAGTACGACTTTGACTGATTCAAAGCCATTTTATTAATGGATTTAAGATAGAATTAAGAGAATCTTTTTATGCCGAGTCTTATGGGAAGTTACAGCTTCTCTATAAATTCAAATTTATGAATATCGCAAATCAGAAGGCGACTTTTATGGATCTAAATATGCAGGAGATATGTTTTATTATATATTTTCTCTCTGAAACACTAGGTATGGATGGAGGTGATCGATCTATTATTGAAAAAGGTTTAAAACAAAGATTTAAACTATTTACATTGATCTGCTGATTCAAAACGTGTGTAAAAGCTCTGTTTGTAAAGAAGAAGGAACTCGATAGAAGATTCACCTATTCTACATCGAATATCTATTGTGGTTCTACTACTGCTGAAGTTGTGAACTATATCTCTATATCTACAACAACTGGATCAACTCATAACTACTTCGACTTGAAGATCAATATTTGTAGAGACTTCGATCCATCTACTGTCAATTGCATTCTGTTGCAATTGTGAAGATTAACTGAAAATTTATTGATGAAATTATTTTTTATTCTTGTGTATCTATCTTCTCGTTCTAAGCTGTGTAGGTTTGTGTTTGAACTAGAAGGCTTTGTTTTTACTTCGATTATAAAGGTATCAAATGCATGTACTCAGTTGTGAATCAGTCTGTGGAAAAGAGGACCAGATAGTGAAAATCACCAAGCTCGTGGAGTAGAGCGTTGGTGGAGTGGACTAGGGGATTTCTGTTCCCCGAACCACTATACATCTTTATGTAATTATATTTACTTTTTCCGCTGCACGATCAAATCTGATAAAGTATAAAGGATAGAACTTGTTCAAGAAAATAGTTATCGAAAAATTGCAAAAGACACAATTCACCCCCTCTTGTGTATAATCTGTAGATTCAGATCCATCAATTGGTATCAGAGGAGGAGCTTCGGATAGATCCCTAGAAATCTAGAAACAATATAAAGATTATACAAGAGGGCATCATGAATGATACAAGAGAAGGGATGTTGATGGTCAGATCACCATATTTTAATGGAAAAACTACGTTTGATGGAAATCATGCATGATAATATATCTGAAAAACTTCGGATATAGAGTCTATTCAAAGATTCTGACTCCTTATGAAATTCCTGAAAATCCTGAAACATGGAGTGCTACTATAGAGGCAGAATATGATATGAACTCGAAGGATATGAATGCAATTATCTGTGGTCTAGGACCAGATGAATTTAACAGAGTATCTCAGTGCCCGACAATATATGAGATGTGGCAAACAATAGCTGTGGCATATGAAGGAACAGACAATGTATGGAAAATGAGATATGCAACTGCAAAACTAATATTTGATACATTCATAATGGTTGAAGGTGAGTGCATTACCCAAATGAATGGGAGGCTGACAAAAATTGTCAATAAGATAACATCTCTAGGAGAACCTATCAAGCAGGCTGATCAAGAATTAAAAGTACTGAGAGTACTTCCTACTCGATGGAATGGTATCTCTTCTGCAATAAGTCAATCAACACCTATCAAGGATCTTACCATGAGAGAGCTGTTTGGTACACTGATGATGTATGAAGCTGAAATGAAAGATAAGGCTAATGAACACACAGTGCTTATCAAAAGTGAAGATACATCCTTGAAGGTAACTTCACAACAAATGAATAGAAAGATGAAGAGCAAAGAAGTCAAAGCTAAATCAGAAAGCTCTGACTCATCCATCTCTAATGAAGAACTGGCTCAGCTAGCCAGGAAATTTAGAAAGTTGTACAGCAAGAAAAGAGGCTTCAAAAAATCTTTTAAGGGAGATAATAAGGAAGTAAGATGTTATGAATGCAAAAATATGGGACATATCAGACCAGATTTCCCACAATTTAACGATGCAAAGAAGAAGAAATTCTTCAAAAGAAATAACTTTGATCAGAAATACAAGAAAGCTATGAAATCCACTTGGAGTGTATCTGAAGACTCTAATAGCTCTTCTGAATCAAGCTCAGAGAATGAAGATGTCAATCTAAAAGCAAATATGTGTTTCATGGTAGAAACAAATGAGATAGTAGGCCACCAGTGAAGAGAAGATATATGGTACATGGACAGTGGCTGCTCAAGACATATGAGTGGGAACTCCTTGAATTTTTCTTCACTCACTCAAAAGGAAGGAGGACTTGTCACATTTGGTGACAATGCCAAAGGAAAAATCATTGGCATTAGAACTTTTGGAGATCCAAAAACAATCTCAATCAACAAAGTACTTTATGTACAAGGAATAAAACACAATCTAATAAGTATCTCTCAACTTTGTGATGATGGATATACTGTTGATTTTACTAATAATTGATGTATTGTTTCTAAAGATAAACTATTTAAATTTAAACCACCAAGAACTGAAAATTTCTATAAATTGGATTTAAATTCCTTGTGTAAACAACAAGTAAATTGCTTGACTGATAAAGTAAGTGAATCCTGGATCTGGCATAGGATACTTGGTCATTGCAATGTATATGTTTTACATAAGTTATCTAAGAAACATTTAGTTTTTGATTTAAATTGTCTCAAATTTGAAAGTAACATATTTTGTGATGCATGTCAACTTGGCAAGAAATACAAATCATCCTTCAAATCTGTTAATAAGGTTGCTACATCTAAACCTCTAGAACTTATCCATATGGATTTTTTGGACCTTCAAGAGTTGCAAGCTTAGCTGGTGAATTATATGTATATGTTTTAGTTGATGACTATTCAAGATTTACATGGATTTTCTTTTTTAAATTTAAAAATGAAACTTTTACTTTATTTGGAAGTTTCTGCAAATCTGTTTAAAATGAAAAATGTTTCAATATAATCTCATTGAAAAAGTGATCATGGTGGAGAATTTGAGAATATGGAGTTTAATTCCTTTTTCTCAAATATGGGTATTACAAACACCTTCTTCTACACCAAGAACACCTCAACAAAATGGGATTGTAGAAAGAAGAAACAGAACAATTCCATAAATGGATAGAACTATAGAAGAAGCTTTAGATGATGAAAGGTGGGTAATAGCAATGCAAGATGAATTAAACTAGTTTAAAAGAAATGAAGTTTGGGATTTAGTGGAATGACCTAAGAATTATCCAGTAATAGGAACCAAATGGGTCTTTAGAAATAAACAGGATGACCAAGGCACAATAACTGGAAATAAAGCAAGATTAGTAGATAAACTATATAATCAAGAAGAAGGAATAGATTATGATGAGACTTTTTCACCTGTAGTTAGGTTAGAATCCATTAGAATACTTTTAGACTATGAATCTTATATGAACTTTAAATTATTTCAGATGGATATTAAATCTGCCTTTTTTAAATGGTTATTTAATGGAGGAAGTTTATGTTGAGCAACCTCCTGGTTTTGAAAACTCTCAAAAACTTGATTCTGTTTTTAAACTTACTAAAGCTATTTATGGCCTTAAACAAGCACCTAGAGCTTGGAATGAAAGATTAAGTTCTTTTATTTTGAAAAATGATTTTACGGTTGGTATGGTATATCCAACACTACTTAAGAAAACTATGAAAAATAATGTTTTATTGGTTCAAATTTATGTTGATGATGTCATCTTTGGATCAACTAATAAAACACTTTATTATGAATTTTCAAAATTAATGCAAGAAGAATTTGAAATGAGTATGATGTGAGAATTAGATTTCTTTTGGGGTCTTCAAATTTTTCAAAAAGATTTTTGAAATGTTTTAAATCAAAGAAAATACATTACTGATTTACTTAAGAAATTTGGACTTGAGAACAACAAGCCATTTACAACTCCTATGTGTACTAATATAAAACTTGATCTGGATGAAACTAGAAAATCAGTTGACAACAAGTTATATAGAGATATGATTGGTAGTTTGTTATATCTTACTTCTAGCAGGCCAGATATAATGTATTCAGTATGTCTTTGTGCTAGATTTCAATCAAATCCTAAAGAATCCCATCTAACTTCTATTAAGAGAATTTTTAGATATTTAAAAGAAACTGCTTCTCAATCTCTTCTTCAGCCAAAAACATCTGATTTTAATTTGATTTCATATTCAGATGCTGACTTTGGAAGTTGTAGGTTATATAGAAAAAGAACATCAGGTACATGTGACATTTTAGGAAATTCCTTAGTATCATGGTCTAATAAGAAACAACATTCAGTTTCCCTGTCAATAGCTGAGGCAGAATATGTTTCTGCTGGAAGTTGTTATGCAAAAGTGTTGTGGATGAAAAACAGTCTTATAGACTTTTGATTGAATTTTAATAATACAACTATTTCATGTGATAATACGAGTGTAATTAATATTTCAAAAAATCCTATTAGTCATTCTAGAACTAAGCATATTGATATAAGGCATCACTTTTTAAGAGATCATGTTATTAAAAAAGATATATTTTTAGAATTTATAAATACTGAAATTCAATTCGCAAATATTTTTACTAAACCACTTCCCACTGCAAGGTTTGATTTTATTAAGGGGGAGTTGGGTTTAATTAATTTTAAATAATTTTTTTATTTATTTTCATTTACTTTTATTTATTTATGTAAATTTTATTTTGTTTATTGAATACACTTTAAGATTTTCTTTCTTTCGTCATATAAAAATTCTATTTGTTTTTTAAAAATATGTAATTATTAGTGATTACACAGGAATATAGGCTGTCAGAGCCTTTTAGACTTCTAAACCCTTTCACTTCTATCGAAACCCTTTCGAAATCCAAAAATTGAACTTCTTCTTGTGAAACCCTAACTTTCGAACTTTTGAAACAGTAATCTTCAAACCATCACAGACTCTTGCAGAAATGTTAAGGACTAAAAGAGCCAGTGAGGCCGAGCTGAGCAATGCCAAGAGACAAAGCATTGAGGGGAGAAACATCTTACAAGGGAAGGTAATCGATCTCGACTGGTAATTTTAGACAAATATATTGTTGAAGCAAGCGCTGTCGTTCCAGAATCTTGAACAGACGTTCAACAGTGAAAATACAGAATTTAGGTATGAAGTTGAACTTAGATACTTCTTCAAATCTGTACAATTTAGTTTTAGAGATATAGAGGATAGTATGATGGCTAATATAGAGGATAGGGATTTCTCAATCTCTTCAGTAGAGATTAGTCAGATTCTCAACTGCCCTCATGAGGGAGATTTTCCTTTCGACTTGAAGAATATAGGAGATGATGTGCATAAATCCGAATACATCATGTCTTTTCTTTTTGGTACCAAGACAATAAAGAAAATGTTTGTCAAAGATTTGGAGCCTGATCAGAAGATTTTGGTCAAATTTATTCAGACAAGAATAGCTCCACTGATGTCAGTAATGGAGAAGACTTTGTGCCCTGATATGTATATAATGCTTCTTTTGTTAAGTGAAATTAAGATAAAAATTCCAAGATACATGATAAAGTATCTTAGTTACTGCTGTCAAAGCGATGCCAGGATGAATTTCTACCCTTTTGGTAGATTTATTTCTATGCTGCTATTTAAGAAAGACATGGTGAGATTAGTGGATTCTAGAGTTAACTATCATCACAGTAATACATTTAATACTGGAACATTGAGGAAAGTTGGATATTTCTGGATCACAATTAATGGAAAACTTTTTACGGTAGTAGCTGAGGAAGACTCAGAGAGTGCTCAGGATCAACCTGCAAAGTCCAAGGAGGGACAATCTGAATCCAAAGTCAGCAATGTAGCAAGGAGTATTCGCTTTGAAGTGGCAGATGTTGAGGAAGAAAGAAGTCAGGAGGGACTTCAATCTAAAATAAAACGACCGGTTAATGAGAATGTCACTTCCAATTCTTTGGAAACTTCAACAGAAGCCTTAATTTCTTATTATTTTCTAACAGAGGCTGTTGTTGATAAGATCTTGGAAGATTTTACAGAGAGAAAAACTCCAGTAGAAAAATCAATAGCTCAAGAAGAAACTCAGAGGGAAAATCAGGAATAGATTTTAGCTGATGTTGAAGTTCTACTTCAACCAGAACTTGAGATGGAGGCAGTGCCTGGTGATGAAGTGGCCAGACCTCAAGAAACTTCTGAAAATATTGTTCTTGAAAACCTAATAGAAGGCATAGATGCTGATGTTTGTGGTGAGCATGCTTCTGAAGCTCACACATAGGTACTTCAAGAGGATTTTTCTATGGAGGAGCGTGAAAAATCTAAGGAAAAATATGTGGACAAAACTTCTCAGGACAGATAAAAAGAAAAATCTGATGCTGAATCCTTGCCTTTAGTTATGCGGCATCAACCTGATAATGTGAATTAAGCACAGAGTGCATTTAATTCAAGAAAAGAAGAAGCTGAAGAACTTTACAGAAAAGTATCTCAGTTGGAATCCGAGACTGCTTCTTTGAGAAATGCCTTAGACTTAGAACATTTGAAGTTTCAAAAGCTGAACGAGTGTACAGTTTCAAGGCAAGACATTGAAATGTTTAAAGAGGATATGCTGACTGCTGTTACTCAATTAAAATAGGAAATGGTTATGAACTCAGATTTATCAGATCTAAAGTTGTTTATGGAGAACCAATTTTCATCAGTTGAAAATAATGCTGTTAGTGGATAAGGTACTTCACTAGATTTTATCATAAGGTTTTAGGCTATCATAGCTATGATGAGAAACATGAATGACAGGATAAAAGATCTTCAATGTAACAGTGCTCCTTTGTCAGTGTTGCTGGACAATCAGAAGTTCTTAGTAGATCAACTGACATCTAGTGAGCCATCGATTAAAATTTTGTTAAATCAGTTATCAGAGAAGCTTTTAATATTTGTTGAAAAAGTAGAAAGGATGCATGAGTTTTTTAGAGTCAATTTAATTGAGAACATTCATATGACTCAAGAGAACAGAGCACTCATTATCACTCTTGGTGATGGAATGATGAAGTGACTTCAGGAGTAGTTTACAGAAATCAAGTCTGCAATCCAAAGGAGATAGACCCTATTGCCTATCTTACCTAATCCTTGATTCCTGTGTATATCATTTCCATGTATATACTACTGTTTTTAAATGAAAATTATCTTCATTTTTTATTTTTCTCTTTATTTATTTGTTTTACTGACATTGTTTTCGATATGTCAATACTTCAGATTTAATTATTGATAAATAGTTCATAATAGCATTTACTAACAGTTCATTGCAATATTAAAGGTGTTAAAATCCATGATTTTTCATTCTTTTTGATATCACAAAAAGTGGGAGAATTTGGATAAACACAATATCAAAACCTATATTTTATTTATGGCGAGAATTCATTTTATTTGGGGAGAAAATTAAATGATAAAATTGGATTTATAATTACCTTTTTGGTGGAGAAGTTTTTATTTTAAACTTTATAACTACTTTTGAAACTTAATTTTTTTTAAATAATTTTAATTATTTTATGGGTATTATGATCATCAAAAAGGGGGAGATTATTGAGAAAAGTATTTTTTTTAGAAATACATGTTAATGTTATTTAAAGGGGGAGATTATTGAAAATAATAGTCAGTCTCTTTATGATCATTTTGATGATCACAAATACCCTTAGTTATTTTCTAATGTTTTTATTTAGTATTTTGCAGAAATTTATTAATTTATTTTACTATTGATATAATGAGAATCTATTACTTATTCGGAATCTTCTTTAAGCACGTTTTGGATTCATTTTTCATACCTTACGTAGGTAAATATAGTGCAGAATCTATTTTAGCACGTTCTAGAATCATTGTTCATACCCTATGTAGATAAAAGTAGCGTAAGGATGAAAAGCGTGTATACTTTTTGAAATAAGAGAAAAGTATGGTTAAACAACCATACATTTTCAGAAAGTATGGAAGGAGAACCTTACGTTAAAAAGGAACCTTACGTTTTGGTTATCATTAAAGTATGGAAGGAGAATCATACGTAAATTCTAAGCGATATGTTTGTTTCACAAAAGTATGATTCATCAACCTTACTTTTGTAAACAACCAAATGTTCTTGGAAAAGTATGGATCATGTATAATTATGGAACTTTTACCGTAAGTTTGTGTGTTGAAGAAAAAGTACGGATGATCAACCCTATGTTTGTGTTCAACCATATGTTGTCAACCCTACGTTTGTGTTCAACCTCACGTAGTTAACCTTACGTTTGATGACTATGATTAACCCAACTTTTGGAGGCCACGCCATCAACCTTACATTTGGCGTCGGAAATTTTGATAGATGATATTTATGTGCAATGTTCAGTAAGCTGATTTCTGGGCGGATTTCAAGCCGGATTTAAAGTCTTTTATAAAGTATGACTTTAACTGATTCAAAATCATTTTATTAATGGATTTAAGATCGAATTAGAAGGAGTTTTTTATGCCGAGTCTTAAGGGATGTTACGACTTCTCTATAAATTCAAATTTTCAAATATCGTGCATCACTAGGTGACTTTTATGGATCTAAATATGCAGGAGATATGTTTTATTATATATGTTCTCTTTGAAACAGAAGGTATGGATGGATGTGATCGATCTATTATTGAAAAAGGTGGAAAACAGAGATTACAACAATTTACGTTGATCTACTGATTCAAAAGGAGTGTAAAAGCTCTTTTTTTCCAGAAGAAGGAACTTGATAGAAGATTCACCTGTTATACATCGAATATCTACATTGGATCTACTACTTCTAAAGTTGTAAACTATATCTCTATATCTACTGCAACTGGATCAACTCATAACTACATCGTCTTGAAGATAAATATTTCTAGAGACTTCGATCCATCTGATGTCAATTGCATTCTGTTGCAATTGTGAAGATCAACTGGAAATTTCATTACGAAATTATCTTTTATTCTTGAGTATCCAGCTTCTCATTCTAAGCTGTGTAGGTTCGTGTTTAAACTAGAAGGCTTTTTTTTCCTTGGATTATAAAGGTATCAAATTCCTGTACTCAGTTTTGAATCGGTCTCTGGAAAAGAGGAGAAGATAGTGAAAATCACCAAGCTTGTGGAGTAGACCGTTGGTGGAGTGGACTAGGGGCTTTCTGTTCCCTGAACCACTATACATATTTGTGTTCTTATTTTTACTTTTTCCGCTACACCATCAAATATGATAAAGTATAAAGGACAGAACTTGTTCAAGAAAAGAGTTATCGAAAAATTTCAAAAGACACAATTCACCCCCTCTTGTGTATAATCTGTAGATTCAGATCCAACACACATATCACCATGGGAGAGCATTATGAGATTTTAGAAGAAGTTAAATCTTATTCCAAGTTACACCAGCCCTTTTGAGTTCCTTGATCACAATCGAGTAGTGGCCAATCAACTAGCACTCTCACCGAACATATCTCAAGTACATGATGTACTCCATGTATCACTCATGAGAAACTACATACATGATCCATCACATGTACTCAATCTAGAGTTGTAATTATATTGAATAACCTCTCTTATAAAGATAAGCCAGTGAAGATTCTAGATCTTCTGGAAAAAGTTCTACAAAATAAGATGATGTCCCTCATCAAGGTGATGTGGTGATGCCATATCATTTAATAAGAAACTTGGTAACCAAAGGCAGTGATGAGGTAGAGTTAACCTCATCTATTTTAGTGTGGGAAAATGAAATTTCAAGAGATAATTTTTTTAAGGGGTGGGGGGAATCTTGTAACGACCCTATCATTTATGAAAAATGATCCTTTTTATTTTAATGTCTTATAAAAAACATGCAATCTTTTTATTCTTTTTATTATTGGGTTTAAATGATTGTTAAGTTTTATTACCATTGATAATATAGTCATCGAATAGTGATCACATGACTGATATAAATTTAAGGTCTTCAAAAATAATTCTATTGACATAGGCAAAGGATATGATGGCCTCATCTAGTAGACTCGGGCTGTACGAATCTCATTTTTTAGATCTTGAAAAGGAGGAAACTTCACTGGGATTCACTCTTGACCAAGCCATAGCTGAGCTTCAACATGTTAATCTTTAATATAATTACCTACTCGAGAAGTTCATGTTAATAGATATTACCTACCAAATTAATTTATCCACGCTACCAATGAGTCTTTCACCATCGAACACCTTACCCTTCGGTATTATGTGGTTGTTATAAAGGGTTATATAATAAGTTATTAGTTACATGTTTTGAAATCCCTTTTAATATGTAAATGTATTATTCCATCAATTCCTTTTTGAAAATAGTGTTTCTTAAAAAGTTATGAATTTGAAAAATTGTCTTTTGGGGTAAAAATTGAACTTTTGAGAAATATATACATTATATTAAACTATGGTTTTTGTGAAAAATATTATTAAAAAATTATTATCAATGATGATAATATCTGTAAATTTAATGTAAATGATTAAGTAATTAGTTTTATAAGAGTTATACTTTTTATTTGATAAAACCAAAAATATATTTTTAAATAATTTATATTAAGGAATTAATGAATTTATGAATTATTTAATATGTTAGTAATATATTATTAGAAAATTAATTTTATTAATAATAAATGAGGATATAATTTTTATGAAGTCAAATGAAATTTTTATTATGATTTAAAAATTATTTTTGTCAAAACCTATGAATTTTCAATAAATTTTTGTTTTCATTTTAAAAGTGAAAATTCATACATTTAGTAAATTATTTAGATAAAATGAATTTTATTTTCATAATCAACATGATTAAATTTTCCAATGGTGAATTTTTCATAATTTTCTAAGATAGTGGGGTTTTTATAAAATGGAATACAGTATAAATAAATGTGTTTTATGACAAAATAATGACTCCAAAATGATACAGTAAATACTTTAATTGGTTTTATCGACCCAATTTATGTTTTAAAATTAAAATAATATAATTTTAGATTTTTTTACTTATTTTATAAACACTTAGTTAATCCTCCAAAATGAATAATATAATTTATTATTTCAAATTCATTTCATTAATAATGTGAATCACCTCCACATAATAAAGAATATTTTTTTTAATATTTTTGTCCATTGTCCTTATAAAATAACGTTTTTTACTCCACATTAGCTAAAACCATGGGAAAACCCATGGGATGGTCTGTGGTTTTGATTATTTAATTATATAGATTCCAAAACCTATGTTTGTGAAACATTAAAGAATTAGAGTCTCATTTCCTATATAAACCCACCCAACCTCACACTTATATTAACAAAATCCATTTATAACGTCCCTAATCTTCCCTCCTCTTTCAATAATCCTCCCAAGGTTCCCCAAACTCTCAATAACTCCTATTTAAAGCTCTTTAAATCACACGCTCTTGTAAGGGATTCCATCATTTCTCAATTTTATCCAAGATTCTTTATATGGTAATACCATTTTACATTCAATTAAAACTATTGGTGTATGTTTTTTAAACATCCCCGTACTTACCTCCTTATTTTTTAACGATTAGATACCACTTTCTATCTCATTAATTCTTTCTGTGTAGACCAGTTACCAAGAAGAAATTCTGTAAGGGATTTCCCTCTTTTTATTTCTATTTAATTATTTATCCTGTAATATGTATCCTAATTTAATTTCATTTTCTCAGATATTGTGTTAAATAATCCACTTACTACATATTTCATGTATAAATGATGATATACCATTTTATATTTCATAACCCCATCTTATGAATTTCCATATGACGACATTATGAAGCTGAAATTGCACCACTATTTTTTCGAAACCAAAATCATCGTGTAGTGAATTCCATACCCATTTCTCTATCAAGGGTATTAAACATTATTCAAATATTTAAATTTACTTACATGTTTTTATTCCAGATTCCATAATATTGTAATAAATTGTGATATTAAATTATTCCATATTATATGATTTATGTGGAACACTTATGCATGAAATGAAATGTTTATAAAGGGTGTGGTCTAATGGCAATCCAAAGCATTGGATAATGATTAGTATCATGATATTCCATGTTCAATGAGGGTTTAAATGTGATAATCTATTTAAATTTAGGGTTTACTCATTCTAATTCATGTGCAATGAGGGTTTACTCATGTTAATCCATGTGCAATGAGCCTTGGCTCATGCTAACATCATGTTGTATGTTATGGACAAATTTACATGTTATGATAATGATGCCATGTCATTCCTTTGTGTTCATTTCTCTCTTATGCTGCATTAATATGCCTATTTATTAACATGTATTTTAATCTTAATATTATGCCTTGTTTACACCATTGGGTTTATATTTAAGCCCTTTATTATATATGTGATCTGGTTATCCCATGCAGTCTAATGTGTGAAGGAATGAGTTGGTCATGTCAACGATGTTTGAAATAAAGATGTTCTATTTCATGTTTGACGTTTTTATGTAATGTTCCTAATTTCACAAGACACTATACCTCCCATTCCATGTATTTTTCTTATGTACATGTTTATGTAATGAATCGAGTTTAAGTGTGTAAAATGTGCTGGGATGCTATATGCTTGTGGCCGGAACCTTGTTTCATGTGATGAATTTGATTGAACAATTGTTTTAAGAGGATATTATGATATCATTCCACTATGTGAAGTATAATACATATGAAATAATCCAAATAATATCCCTAAACAACTACAACAACTATAGTTCTTGGGAACCTCCATGTAATACCCCAACCCCAAAAGACTACTGTCGGTGCAATATTACATTACAGTGAAATTATTAAGAGGAAACAAATCCTAAAGGACCAATCAATTCAAGAGACTTAGAAAGACATATTAAAAACCAGATACCCATAATACACTATAAAAACAATATAAAAACACACTACATAATAAAATGAAATAAACGACATCCTTGAAAGCTTAATCAATATTCTCTTCTTTATAAACTGAGGAAAGAAAACCTAATAAGTGTGGGATAAAATGCTCAGTTATGGTAAATACAACATAATAAATATTGCATCAATCTATATGGAAACTTAAATAATTAAAAACACTTCCCATAAACATTACTAGATAAGGATTAAATAATATGGTAATTAAGAAACTGAAACACATTCCATAAATTAATAATCCAAGAATGAACTATATCCATAGATATGTTGATGAAAAATTGAATGGATAAAATATTACTAAAACTAAATGACAGGATTTTATTTCGCATTATATGTCAGGTCAGAATCACATTAAAACCTATTAATGTTATTCCATTTAACAAGATGATTTAAAACATGGATACAAACCCATTTAATTAGGCCAACTTATTCATCTCCTGAGAACATGTTGATGCATCTAGGAGCTATATAAAGTTAGGGTTCCACCTATCATTTCAAATCCAATTAATTATTCATAATTAATAATCACAATAACTAATATGACTAATCAAATAACCATATTGAATGATAAATGTGAATTTTACATTCATTCCCCAATAGATCAAATAAATGTCAATGTGACCACCATATGAAAAATCCTTTACTGTTAATGAATTACTAATATCCATTTTAGAAGGATATGTATATAAAATTAAATTTCCAAAGAAAAATTATTAAAATATAGTGATTACTTTATTGGAATGTTATCAATCACAAAAGAGTGTTTGACTAAGAAACTTCTTACGGATAATAATATTTAACCATTCTAAAGTGTCTCATATAACATAGAAACATTTTCATAATAATCTAAATAATGTTATGAATTCAATTTAAACCTAAATTTTCATAATAATAAGGGGATTCATGATATAATATGAAAATTTCAGTACCTATTCCAAATAAAAGTGAATCGTCACATAATAACAAATAAGTCTCACTGAAATGTATGTTGGGGTGAAATTCCATTATTAATGTAGTATATAAATATTTGGAATCCCCAAAGGTAATAAAATTATAAATTCCATGAAGATAATTTAAATCATTATATATTATGTCAATGTGGTAGTAGATACACTGTATATAATAAATTAGGTGGACATAAATTAAGAATGCCTCACGGAAAGAATATGAGATAAGAATTTATTACCTTGAGTTTCCTTTCAGGTGATCATACCTTATCACCCTGTATAATAAACTTATATTAATTTTAAACTATCTTTAGAACCTTTTTAAATGTTATTATTAGTTTTATTCTCTTATTACCATGGTGTGTACACCTAATTAAACAATTAATTTTATTTAAACTATTTTGACCAAATTCGATTTATATGATAAAACAAATATTTTAAAAAGGGTCATTATATAACATATCTATAATAATAACCAAGAAATAATTATAATATTTATACATAAATTACAATTTTTAAATTAATAATTTAATATTGTTATGAAAAATTAACCAATTTTATAATCAGGAAGACGGTAGACTGTATGTACGCATGTGTTACATTCCCATTTTTTCAATGATCATTATGGAAAGATATTATGTATCATTATAACCATCTAGAATTATGATTATGTCATAAATACCATAATATTTATTCATATATAATTATACATACAATTATATTATGAAAAGGTAATCACATCATGTCGATGAGGCGGTAGTCCACATGTCCATGAATGACATTATCGATTTTTAAGTGTGTGAAAGGGTAATAAAGAAAATTATATATGTTTAAAAATTAAAATTTTAAAGAAATAAAATTATATCATTAATATCATATATATTATTTTTACTGAACATGTGTTCAATTAAAATCATCTTTCATACATTCTATGTATAGTGTGAGTGAATCACACCGCTTTGAGGGTCTTTAGTTCGCACTTGCAAAAACGATGTTATCATTTTTACAACAAATGAAATGTATAGAGGTACGTGTTATAAAAGAATTAAAAAAGCATAAATATATTATAAATTTAATATATTTAAAATATAAGAAAAGTTTTCATCCTAATGGACTCCATGAAAGGTGGTAATGGAAAATTGAACAATCATCGTTTTGTGAGGCGATAGTCCTCCTCCACATAAATATTATGATTGTTACCCATTACATGGTGGTGTCTGTAAATGTATTCAGAATAGTTAACAAAAAAAATACTTGTATTTTTAGGATACTTGATTTTTTAACATAAATATGTAATAATAAGTGTTGAGGGTGGGGAGATAAGAAATAAAAACTAGGAGTTTAAGGGATGGTGTTACCTCTAAATCGGGTAACTCCTTTTAATTTACACCAAAAGAGATTACCTGTAAAAATTTATTAACAAGGTAGGATTCAAGGATTAATGGAATGATTTTTTACAGTAAATTTTGAATATTGTTTTTGAACCTATGCGAAGTTAGATTTGTGAAGAAGTGAAAGTGAATGGGGGCCTTTTATAAAGGAGGAGGAGAGGTATCTCTTGTAATATTTAAAAGGAAAGTAACCCGACCAATGAATTGATTATTGAGACTGGTTCAAAAAAGTTATAATTTAATACAAGAGAGGATGGGGATAAAATATTTCGATCCAATAGGTCTTTTACATTTTTATAGGTCAATTTATTCTTTATGTGAACGGTTTAGTCTCTTTTTAAGATTAATTTAACCTTAATCATTGTAATTAATTTTAATTTCATTCCATAATATTTTTCATTAAAAACTAAGTTAACCTTATTATAAATTATAAATAATTATGATTCCAATTATGTAATAAATTTTTGTAAATTCTAATCATAGGAGTGGAAGAAAATAAATGAAAATTAATCCCGTAGGCACGATGATAATGTGCGTTCTTAAATTAAAAACATTCTAAAGTTTAATAAGTTTTTATAGACAATTTAAAATCGAAATTGATTCAAATGAACCAAATTCAATTAATATATAAAAATATTATATAATTAAACCTTAATACTAATAGAAAATATAATTTATCCTTATAAATATTTTAGATAAAAAATCTATTTTGAACTAAAATTCAGTATTTTTAATTTTGCATTAAAAATGACATGTTTTTGGAAAATTTTAAAAAAAAACACCCTAATAAAATGTTTCTGTTTTTATTCCAAAGGATAAGTTAATTTTTACATATTAATTTTATAAAAGCGTCTAAATTTTTTTTTATATATGATTTTCTATGAAAATGTCGAAAGACTACAAATATACAAATATGGTATTTGATTTGTTTTATGATGTTGGTTTTTATGTTATGCCTATCACATATATTAGATGATTATAAAAATATTTTTGTGGATATAAAACATAAAAATTAACAATATAAACTCTATAAAGGTTTTTTTTATATAATCTATCTTGCAAAATGTGATTAATTAGTGTTTTCTTTAGATCGAGTGTTGTGTGTATAGCAATGCTATCAATAAAATCTAATGGAAATATGGTAAAGTCTTGGGGTGCAACATTCTTCCCTCTTATAAAAAGTTTTCCATCAAAATTTTATATTAATTAACATAAATAATATTTTGGTAGTTCTTATTTATATAATCCTTTGGTTCCCACATAGATTCTTCCATTTTTTTATTTCTCCAGAGTACCTTTCCCAGACGAGTCTTTCAATTCCACAATAATTTCTCTCTAATAACTAGAATCCAAATGGCTTCTTCACAATGGGAATGTTTAGGTACAAAATCTATTTCATCATATGTGCCTACATTCATTGTGTTTGGAATGCACATCCTTATCATAGATATATGGAATACAATGTAAATCCGTGAGAGATTTGGGAAAAATCTAAATGATAAGCAATGATTCCAACTCTTTCAAGAATATCAAAGTTTCTGATTTAATTGGGACTCAATTTCAATTTATTAACAAATATATAACACCCTTTCATGGAGATACCTTCATGAAAACATGATCTCCCACTAGGATTTCTAAATCCTTCCTCAGATTATCGACATAACTTGTTTTCCTACTTTGAGCCATTTGGATATGAGACTGAATAGCCTTCACCTTTTTCATCATCACTTCAACAAGTTCTAGGCCCATGAGCTTCCTTTCTCTAACTTCATACAAAATAATTGGATTCCAAAATCTTTTTCTATTTAATGCTTCATATATTTCAATTGGAATACTCAAATGGAAACTATTATTATAAGAAAATTTCACCAAAGGTAAGTATTTATCAAAGATACCTTGAAAATTAAGTGAACCTGATCTCAAAATGTTTTCCATTGATTGAATTGTTCCTTTAGAGTGTATATTAGTTTTTGGATGGTATGAAGTGGTCAAATGAAGGTCAGTGTCAATAGAATTCTAAATAATCTTCCAGAATTTTTATGTAAATCTGGGATCGCAATCAGAATAAATGGATAAAGGAGTATCGTAAAGCCTTAAAACTTCATTGATGTGGATCCTTTTTAGGCTCTGAAGAGGAAGATCTACTGTTATGAAACGGATGTGTGAATATTTGGTAATTTTACAACAATAAACCATATTTCATCATTCTTCCTATGAGTATTTTGAAGTCATGTTACAATGACCATAGTAGTTTTATCCCATTTCCACGCATGAATTGGAGGATGTTTCAGAACACATTTAGGATGTTTCCTTATAGCTTTAACTGACAACCCAACCATCCAGACACATAATCCTCAATTGTTTGATTCATGTTATCCCGCCAAAAATGTTCCTTCAAGTCCCTATACAAATTTATTATCCAAGGGTGTATTGAGAAATTTTATTTATGGGTGTCATCCATAAATTATCATTTTAGCTTAGGTATAGATGAAAAAAAAATCATTTTTCAGAATTTCAAAACATCATCTTCATGAAGTCTACTAATATCCCTTTATTCACTCCCTTGATTTTATTTTTAACGTCCCTATTATCAGATTGAGAATTTTTATCCCCCTTAACAATGATGGTTTTGTAGTAATTTGAAAAATTATTGATATCTCCCATTCCATAAAAATTCCAATATGCATCTTCACTATATCTAAGAACATATAATCCTTATCAATCCTCATTTGGGTTAAATCTCTATGATCTATTCTAATCAGAATCATCTCCCACCTTACACTCATTCTATTTGTGGCAGTGTATTGAGAAATAAAAATATTTCTATAGCTCAATACATCATCATTTTCTGATGTTGATAACATTCTGTGAGAAAATGTTTTTTAGGCTCTTATGATCCATGTGTATCTCACATCCTTCCTTATAGAGATAATTTCTCTATATTTTCAAATCGATGATTATAGAAACAAACTCCATATCATGGGTTGGATATTTCTATTCATTATTCCTAAATTTCCGTGATGTATATGTAATAACATTATCATTTTTCATTAAAACACAACCAAGTCCATTATTTAATGCATCAATATATATGACAAACAGATCGCTACCATCTGGTAGATTCAAAATTGGAGAATTCAATAATCACTTACAAAGTTCCTTACAACATCCATCACATTCCTTTGTCCAGAAAAACATAACACTTTTACATTTATGCATGGTTATAGGGGTTAACTTATAGGGAAAAATTATGAATGAATCACTAATAATAACATATGAAACAAATGAATCTACATTCCTCAGTTATTTTTGATGGCATAGGTCGTTCTCAGACTACCTTTATCTTTTTAAGATCAACTAATATTCCATCTTTGGGAACAAAATGACAAAGAAAAGAGACTTCTTGAAGACAGAAATCACATTAACTAAATTTATCATATAACTCTTCCCTTCTAAAAGTTCTAAGGATGATTCAGAAGTGACTCTAATGGTCTTGATTGGTTTTCAATTACACCAAAATATCATAAATGAATTCTATAACAAACTCGTCAATATATTCCTTTAATACTCTGTTCATTATGTCCCTAAAAACAAAGAGTGCATTAGTTATCCAAAATGACATTAGTATAAACTAATAATTTTCACACCTTGTTCAAAAAGTTATCTTCAGAATGTCTTTCTTATTCACTCACAATTGGAGATTCCCAAAAAGATGATCACTCTTTGAGAAATATTGGGCTCCATAATGTTGATAAAAGAAGTCTTCACTGTGAGCTATATGATACTTGTTCTTTATTGTAATGTAATTGTTCCCCTTATAATCAACGAACAACCTCATAGATCTATATTTCTTATAAAAAAAAGAGGATAGAGGCCCCCCATGGTGAAACACTATGGAGAAGAATTACCTTTTTACCCAAATCCTCTAGTGTTTCAGTAACTCCACAAATTCTGTCATGGCCATTATATAGGTGGTATTTGATATTGGAATTATATCAAAAATTAAATCAATGGAGATTTCAACCGCACACTATGGAAGATATCTAGGTAGTTATTTATGAAATACATCAATATATTCATTCCCAATTGGTACATCTTCAATTTGGGGATTACATCCCTTCTCACTAGACATTATTCTATCTTATTCTCTAGGAATTTCATTCAGTAGAGCAATTGAGGGTGGTTAGAAATAAGAATCGGGTAAAGAGGTTTTTTTCTATGATGATAAAGGGTTCTACATCATCCTCACCAATATTAATTTCTTTACTCATGAAATAAATTTTTTCATCATTTCTTGAGAGCCAGTACATACTGAGGATAATATCAAAATAAACCATAGGTATAATAATAAGGTCAGCACATAATGTACATTTATTTGTATAATTGGGACTGTCTAAAACATATTTATTGTAATAATACATCCCTTAAGAGTTTTAACTAATAACTCTCTTATCAACTCAAAATGGGAAATGTATAAATTTCTTTGGAAACTAGGTAGACAGAAAAGAGTGTGACGATCCAAAATCTAGTAACGAATTTTCTAAAATTGAAGGTAGGATTAATGTACCAATGACTACGTCATTTGGTACATCTACCTCTGCTTTATTGATTGCCTAAGATTATCTATTTCCCCTAGTACTATTATAGAGTAGATTTCCTTAATGCTTAGTAAAATAACTTTTATATTTTTATAACTGGACATAATAGTTTGGTTTCTTCCCCTTACATTCTTGAGATTTATGACCCTTATCTACACATTTATAGAAATCTCACATTCCCTTCAAAAATTTCTTAGGGTTAATTTTCCCACAGTTTTCACAAGATGGGAATCTCTCAAACATAATCTTATTCATTTAATTCCCTTTTCTCATGGTGCTCAGAAGGCCTCTTCTTATCTTGAATTTCATTGAATATAATAATTTAATAAGATTCATTCTCCATTATAATGGAATATAAACCTATTTCAACATATGATATAAATTTATGAGATAATAATTCCCTTATAATATTTGGTTAGAGACATTTAAAGAAGTGATTGATCTTTCACTTAGTGCTACTTATATAATCTGAAACATACCCGGCTATTCTCTTGAAGGTAGCTTTATAATCATCTATACTCTCTTCTTCCTTTTTCATTAACATATGTAACTTTATCATCTTCTCAATTTATAGATTACGAGGAAAGTATTTATCTAATAAATTCTCCTTAAAATTACTTCATTCTATTAGTTCTATTTATTCTTACCCTATTTTATTTTGGATTAGAGACCACCACTGATCTGCACCACCTTGAAGAAAATAGACTACATGTGTAACCTTTTTCTTTTTCACTACATTCCAAGGATGTAAATTTCTTCTCCGGAGATTTGATTCATTGTTTAGTGTAATTGGATTAGTAGTCCTTCTAAAATATGGGTTCTTATGTCACATAAATAAACCATGTAAAAGAGATACCCTTCATGAAATAGGTTTCCCCATTTATAAAATGTTATTTTTCATAACTTTAATATGTTTCCCTAATATTCCAATGATTTTCTCTGTAACAATACCAGTAGTATCGGTTTCCTCGGGAGAAAAATCAGTTCATTTTCCATGAGTTTTAACACACTTATTCCTCCCCTAATCCATTTTTAGACAATGAAATATACTACATTAGATCCTAAAATAGTTATATTTCTATAAAAATAAACAATATATATCACAAAATATATATTTATGCATTATAAATTTGGGAATCATAATATTTGGTTACTTTGGGAGCATCTTTACTCTTCTATCCTTCAAAAATTTAGGTAAATAAAATGTGTATTATCCAAAGAATATCCCCTAGGAGTCTCTATATGGGAGTTCAGTAAGGCTTGTTGACGTGTACCATCTTACCTAGAGTCATGCTAGTAACACCATGTCATAGTTATTACTCTTAGTTGCATCTATGTCAAAACCACATCCACTTGTAGTTTCCAGACAGGGATGTATTTTTAGGAATACGAACATAATATATAACTTACCAAAATTCTAGTAGGTTATTTTATACATATATAAAAATGTATATATTTGGGTCTTTATCCCTAAGATATGTTTTCTAAATCTAATTTTCAAGGTTATTGTTAAGCCTCCTCTGATACCAATTATAACAGTCCAACCCTAGAAGCCTAGTGTCGGTGCATTATTACATTACATTTTTATTATTAGATAGAAATAAATCCTGAAGTAATTTTAATATTAGAAGTATCTGAAATACAAATTATATATATGATAACCAAAATACATTGGGAAAACAAAATAAATAATTCTTCACAATATACGTAAATAAACTTTATCCTTACAAGCATAATCAGATTTCTCTTCTTCATAACCTAGGAGAAGAAAACCTAATAATGGTGAGCTCAAATTCTTAGTAATAGTAAATAAAATGGAATCAATAATTCACAAATATATATGGGAAGGTAAATAACTAAGAACAATTTCCATAAACATAACTAGATATGTCATAAATAAAAGTTAAACTTATAAAATAAAACACATGCCATAAAATCAATAAACTGAAAATGACCTTAATCCATAGATATTTCAATGCAAAATATCATGGAAAAACCATAACAAAAACTAAATGAGGGAAATTTAATTATTATCAGATTCCATGTCTCAGACATATGAAAACCTATTACCATAAATACTTTTTACAAGATAGTTTAAAACATATATAGAAACACATTTAATTTGGCCTACTTATTTATCTCATGAGAAACTGTTCATACATTGAAGAGGTATATAAAATCTAGGCACCACCCATCATTTATAGTCCAAAGGATTCCTCATAATGAATAATCACAATAAATAGTATGTCTTTTCAAAAACCCATATTGAATAAGAAATAAGTATTTAACAATACTTCCCAAATTAATCTAATGATTTTCAAAGTGACTACTGTATGAAAAATGGTTTACGGTTAAGGAAATACTAAAATAAGTTGAATGAGGATATGGATACTAAATTAAATTTCCTATTAAAATATTATTACAATAAATTTATTTTTTATGGAAATGTTAACAATCCCAAAAGGAAGGGATATTATGAACATTCTTGAGGGAATTAAACATTAAACATTCTAATGTGTCCCATACCACATTGAAACATTTTCATCATCATATAAAGAAAGTTATGTCATCAGTTTAAACATAAAATTTCATGAGAAAAATGGGATTGATGAAATAATATGATAATATTAGTATATATAACAAATAATAGTGAAATGGAACATAATAACAAATAATACACAATGAAATGTAAGATGAGACGAAATTCTATTACTAATATAGAATCAAATGATTTAAAAAAAGGTAATAAAATTTTAAATACCCTAAAGATAATAAAAATAATGATATGGTACGTCAATGTAGTAGTATTTACACCATATATAAAAAATTATGTGAACATAAATTAGGTATGCCTCACAGAAAGAAGATGAGATAAGAATCTCATACCTTGAGTTTCCTTCTGGGTGATTATCCTTTATATTCTTGTATAATAAAATTATTTTAATTTTATAATTTATTCAGAACCATTTTCAATTTTTTAAATAAATTTATTCAAATATTAAAATGTTTGGTACAACTACTTAAACAATTACGTTTAGGTCGGGTTTTTTGTCCAAATTTAGTTTATATATCAAAAAAAATATGGTAAAAATGGTCATTATATAATATATCTAAAATAATAAACATTATATAATTATCATATTAATACATCAATTACTATTTTAAAATTAATTGTTGAATATGGAATTGAAAAATAAACTAATATTGCAATCATAGCGATGGTAGACCGTACATACGCATGTCTAACGTTCCCATTTCTCAATGGTCATTATGGAAAAAATTAAAGTATCATTATATCCATACATAATGATAACTATGCCATTAATAAAATTTTATTTAATCATTTATACTTATATATAGAATTATGTTATTTAAAATGAATCACATCATGTCGAGGAGGAGGTAGTCCACAGGTCCACGAATGATGTTATCTCTTTTTACGCGTCTGAAAGGTTAATAAAGAAAATAACATATATACATATATAATATATTTCTAAAAAGATAATTAATTCATTATTATCATATAGATTTTTTATATGTCACATGTTTTTAATTAAAATAATATTTTATACATTCCATGAATATTGTGGGGGAATCTCACCGCTTTAAGGGGCTATATTCCGCACTTCGACAAATGATGTAATCATTTTTACATCTACTAAAATGTATATTTTTTTTATAAAACAACTAAATAATCATATAGATGTAATAAATATTATAAATTTCATATATAATAATATTTTCGATCATAATGGCCACCATGAGAGGCAATAATGGGAAATTGAACAATCATAGTTTTGCGAGGCGGTAGTCTACCTACATCTAAACATAATGTTCACTACTACTTAGATGGAGGTGTGTGTAAGTGAAGGATGAATACTTAACATAAAAAATCTTATTATATTTAGTTTGTCGTATTTTTTTACAGAAATATTGAATAATAAGTGTGTATGGATTGGATAAAAAAATAAAACCGAGGAGTTTGAGGGAGGGTGTTACCTCTAAATCAGGTAACTCCTTTTGGTCTACACCAAAAGAGCTTCAATGGAGGGATTTCTTACCAATGGACGATTCAAGGAGGAATGGAGGGATGCCAAGGAGTGAATTTGAAATATTTTTTCTAAACTTAAGGGGCTTGATATGTAACATCCCATGGTTATCATAAGATAAATGGAAATACATGAAACATTTTTTAAGTATATATTTATAACTAGACTTTAAAAATAATTTTTTTGCTTCTATCATTTCAAATTTGAAACAAATTCAACTAAATTTATGTTTTGTAATTTATTTGGAGTCTCATATAACCAACTTGATTATTATTGAATAGTAACATACCCTTTTGAGTAGTAATATGACCCTAATTAAAAGTAATGTTTTTTATAATTTTTTTTTCTTAAGTATATAAGATAATGAAATCTTGGTTAAATTTTCAATGTGATATAAATGGAGTTGCATATTTAAAATTCTTATTTTATGAATTAAGTATGATTATATTTAAAATTGAATTAATATTATATAGAAAATTATTTACAAAAAATGGAGTTTATTTTTGAATCCTACATGTCAAAAAATGTTTACGGTGAATTTTTGAGAATTTTCGAAAATTCTAGATTTCTTTTAAATTGTAAAATATGATAAAATATGATAAATACTAAATACTTGATTTACTGCCTCATACGTGATGAAAGGCTGACATAATACCACTTGTTTCAATCTCCCATGCAATTATTACTATTTGGGGTTACATGAATTAAGACTATTCATATTCCTGAGTAAAAATATTATAATAATGATTAATATAATGTAAAATACCTCTTCCACACCACTATAAATACTAACCTCATTCCCTTCTTCCTCCCACAACTCGTAAGCCTTGATCCTTACCTATGTTCTACCCAATACTCCTAAAATTACTCTTACAAACCCCCTAGAGCTTCCGGTCTCACCATAAGTCCAAAACCAAATGCCTTAAAGAGGATCTCAATATGAATAGATAGAGAGATAAATATCCCCATTTTTTTTCTTTTCGTTCATTTTATGTTATTATTTTTAATTTATATTGGAATATGTCAGAATATTTCATTCCATATCCCCATTACTACCCATATTATGTAAGAATTATGAGATACCCCTTTTCGATCATCAAACTAGTTTATGAAATTTTAAGTAACATCGTTAAGATGTAAATGTTTCCTAAGGGATTTCTCAACTTTCCTTTTATTTTGGGATTCCTTTCTTTTATTTTTCATTATTTAACTCCCCATATACAAGAGGTATAAATGATAAATTATCTTAAAAATTCTTAATTTCATCATATTTATGTAATACTCACCAATATATTTTTTCTCCTCTCTATCTTATTCCGGAAATTAAAACATCATCTGTTATGTGTCGAATTACCGACATCGTGGACGATGTGATTTCACTTTCTTTTAATTACCTAATGAATGGTATTGAAACCATTTTTATGATTTAAACAGATTTTAATTTATTAATTATCTATTATATAAGGCTATATAATCATTTTATACAAATGTTATTAATTTATAAAACAAATTTTTTCTTTACGGTCGAAGAATCGAAAAAATGACTGAAACAAATTACAATAATGTTTTAACCCATAAATAATCGATATCACAGAACTCAAAATGATAAATGGTATAATTTATAGTTCGGGAAATATTTAAATACCACTCCATTACAATTCTATAGTTTCACTCGCAATTTACTAGAATATCCATCATGAACTAATCAAGGAAATCATCTAAAGAACACACCCAAAACGATGCAAGGAACAAAATACTATCAATTTGAAGGTGAAATGATGTAATTAAATGATCTTATAACGTATTTAAAACAAGTATATGTTTCTTTAAGATATTAATAAAACTATTTTAATCATTGTACATAATTTTAAATGATTTTGAAGTAATATAAACCCATGGTAATGGAATTCATAACCCAATTTCCATTCATTGGGTTAACCTTCTACTTCATTATTTATGAAGTATTAAAATTTTTTGCATGATGAAAATTGTTTATATTATGATTAATTATGTTTAATTACATTTTTTATACATATTATATCTACTCTATTATGTCTCTCTTCAATTATATGATTTTTATGGTGTTTTACATTTAAAATTAACATTTAAAATTCTATTTTACCAAATTCCAAACCAATATGTTTATTCAATTATTAATATTGTATGATTATTTTATGGTTCATGGGAATTATTAATGATGAATGGTTGCACCTATATTTCCTTCCAATTCATTGGATATGATTATGTTAGAGGATGGCTATATGGTTACTCCAAGTGTAACTGCGATGGTTGTGCAAATTGTAAGGTAGACGTGAGGGTTACAAATTATAAAGTAGCCAAGAGGCTTACAAGATTATGTATGTAGTGACACAAGATACCTTTATGATTATATTTATGTTCTTACCTATTGAGGTAATTTTTTTCACATATCATGTTTCACAAAGTATATAAGAGTGACAAGTGTATCTTCTAAAAATGATTACATATGTTACAAGTATTCATAGACAAATGTGTTATTTCCTCTTTTTTGTAACTCTTACTGAGATTTTTTTATTGTCCCAGGTTTTTAAAAATATTTTCATAGGTTATAATAATGAGTAAGAAATATAATTAACCCATGTTAAAAGTTATGATGATTTTTTAAAGAATCATGTTTTATTTGAAAAAGTTTTAAATTATTGGAAGAAATGAATATTGTTTTTGTTACTTCCACTCTGTATTAATGTGTAATGTTATGAATGTATTATGTCTTAAATATATAAATATATAAACTTGAAATGATCATAAATATGTAAATAAGTTAGTTTTGACTAAATTCAAGATTATGTAATGTAATAAGGATAAGTCGTTATATAATAGGTGTGTGGAAGTGGAAGTGAAGGGCGCCTTTTATAATAGAGGAGGGTGGAATTTCTTGTAATATTTTAAAATAAACCCACACATGAATATTTAATGAAATTGGGTCAATAATGGTCCAAAGTCTATCCAATAGAGTATATGAACAGAATATGTCCACCCAATAGGTATTTTACAAGTTCATAGGCCGATTTTGGCATTAATTTTATGGTTTAGTCTCTTATTAAGATTAATTTAACCTTGATCATTGTAATTAATTTTAATTACTTTCCCTAATATTTTTGGTCAAAAAATATGTTAACCATATTAGAAATTTGAAATTATTTTTATTCCAAATATGGAATTCATTTTTCAAAATTCAAATCACAGAAGTAATAAAAATTAAATTAAAATTAATTTTGCAGGCGAGATGATAATAAGGCTTTTTAAAGTAAAAACATCCTAATGTTTACTTTGTTTATATTGTCAATTTCAAATTGAAATTGATTCCAATGATATTATTTATATTAGTTGATAAAAATATTTTCTTATTAAACATTAAGAACAATATAAAACATAATTTAACCTTATAAATAAATTATATGAAAAATGTGTTTTGAACTAAAATTCAAAATGTTAATTTATTCATTAAAAATGTTATGTTTTTGAAAAATATTAAACAAACACCCTAACTGAATTTTTATCCTTCAATTAAAAAGGGTAAGATTATTTTCATATATTAATTTTATAAATGATTCCAAAAGTTGATTTAAAAGGGTTATCTAACAAAAAGTGGAAAGACTACATATATAAAAATATAGTATTATTATGTGTTTTATTTGGTTTGTTTTTATATTATGCCAATAACATATATTATATCCGTGTTAAAATATTTTTGTGGATATATAGTATATAAATTTACAATATAAACTCTCTATTCTTATTAGTATTTTATTTTTTGTGAAAAATGTAATTAAGTGGGGTTTTTTTAAATCCGGTGTTGTGTGTATTGAAAAGATATCAATAAAATGTAAAGGAAATATGGTAATGTCATGGGGTGATAAACTCCATGTAGATCCTATTTGAGTGTAATACCTTGGAACACTTGTATAAAACCAATGGTCCTCTGGAATGCACTGTAGGAGGTTTATAATTACCCTATTGGTAAGAACTACTACAACAAACATCACACTTCTTTTTCCCATGAAATAACTCACTCTAATACATCGGGAAATATAAGATTTTGTTAAACCTAACATGCCCACTATGTCCATCTCTACCATTAATGCTCCATGTATTAAATCAGAATAATAAGGAATTGTCACCATGAAAACCTGATAATTAATATCTCGTCGAATTCCCAACACATACCTTAAAGACTTCAAACTCTCATTCAATAATATCTCAAGTGTGAAGTGCATGAGCTCAAGAAAAGAATTTTATAATCTATCATAGTTCTTCCATTATTCTTGAGTTTGAAGATATCAGTAGACATGGCTAATATAATTAACACTCTATTGAACTTTTCATTAAAAATATCATTTAATTCTTTCCCATATAATCCCTCGTGATTCTTTTCCATCACCATTATGTCCCACCATCTCCAGATCAGACCGTCCATCATAAAGGTGACACAAGTCACTTTCATTTCATTTGGTGTGTCCAAAAAACCAAACAAATTCTCAATTTTTATTAGCTAACTTGCATCTTATTGATGATCATGCGATCCTTTAAACAGTTATAGATTTTAGAGAAGTAAATATAGAGAAAAAATCATGAGAACGCCCCACTAAGGTTCCACAGTTGGAGGCTAAACATGAATTGGATGTGGTGCCTGTCCCAGATCTTGGATATTGTGCATGATAACCTCAATAATATTCATATGGATAATATTATTCACTCAATAAATTTAAACAGTACCTTCCTCATGGATATGATTTTCACGTCTTCTTAGAGGAACGATCCTACACAACATCAGTAAAAAATAAAGAAGATGTTAGATTAACAGTGAAATGGAGCAACAAGATAATTTAATTGCAATATATATATAAAATATTTAGATTTAAATATATCCACATCAAGATTGGTAAAATAATATAAAAATTATACAAGACGACTTTCCATAACCACCCAAGGTGACTTAATGTTCATTGCGGGGAGAGGTGGCCAAGAACTCAATCTCAACTACCTCCTAAGTCATGAAATGATTTCACAATACATACTCACTTCATGAAAAAAAATCTCAACATGCCTCTGATACCACTATTCCATGATCTTACCCAGATAACTTGGTATTCCAATAACCAATAGGGTCCTGACATATCCCAAAGGGAATTACTAATCCCCACGGGTTAGAAAATCGCACTTGGAATCGTAAAAATGGAAAGTGGTAACGCTTTTTCCACTAATATTTATATAAATAAAAGAAACAAGGAAGTATGCATATTACAAGAATCAAAACTAGGAGTAATGTACCAATAGTGAAACAAGAATTAATACCCAAATTAATACAACCAATGTACAAAAATAGTTAAAAATATTCCCATGTCCCTAAGGACACAACTCCCCAAATCTATGGATTAATAGAAAGTTCCACATCTATGAGATCCTTTTACCTCTCTCTAACATTGAAATAGATAATATGAAAACTCTCTAAGAAAAATTATGGTGTAACTCAAATCTCATTAGGATTCAGCCAAATATTGGACAACAAGATGATAATATGAAATTAACCAATAAAGTGCATTCAATTTTTTTTAAAAACAAGTTAAGTATTATCCAAATCATATTTAAAAAGTCATTATTTATAATTTAAAATATGTAAATACATTATCAATTCACGATTCACGTTTCAAAATATGATATTTCCATTTAATCAAATGGTGATTTACAATAGTAGAACGTTACAAAAAATGAATTAAATAAACATATATATGAAAAAATAATTATTTAAATTCTAAATAATGTAAAATATTATACAATGGTTGAATATATAAATATAATTGAAGTAAAAAAAATTGATAAACAATGTCATGTTCCATGTAAATATTAGTGTTCTATGTTATAGGGACCAACACATTGAATGAGGAAAATTATGTACATAGATCCCTTGAACCAGGTCCAAGAGGATTCAACACCATCACCTAAAGAATGAGATGTGATTATATGATTTTTTAGAACATTTTAAGTCATGTATTTTTGTCCATTATTACACACTAACTATCTAAGTCTCTCATTTACTCTATTAAAAAACTATGAGGGGAAATTAATTTTAATACTTCTTGAAGTAAAATTAAATCTCATACTTCATTTTAATATTCCAACATTCTCTTTAAAAACCACAATTGGTTTTTAATAAAAAAACATGCCCTTTAAAAAAGATAAAACCACCGGGATTCTATCAAAACCATTTTTAATCCATTTTTTCATAAACAAGGATTTGAAAAAAAAATCATACTACTTCAAAATCCATTCTATAATTACATATATCCATTTAATTTTCAAACTATTCCATCATTCTCATCATAAACCCCAATCATTAGAATTAGGATTTTTCAAAAATTCTTCATTCAATAAATTTTTACAATTAAATTCAACATCATATTCGATTCAATTTACATAATAAACAAAATTTAAATTAAAACAATCATATCTCACTAATTTCTAATTCTATACCAAAAACCCATTTTTCTAAATACCTCAAATTACTATAAATGCGTTTTTTCAAACAACAAATTTAAATCCATATAATAAAAATCAAAAAAATTAAATTTAAATAGATAAGTTTTGGTTACTATAAATTAAGAATCGTAAGAGAACAACCTACCTCAGATCAATGGATATCAGTTCACAAAACCCTAACTAGGATTCATAAATGAAGAACTATGGTCAGAGAACTTGAGAAAGATGGATCAAACCAAGGTTAATTCACCCAAAAGATAGAGTATTAGATCCAAAAATGAAAAAAATGATCTATGTAACCCTAGGGAGAATAATAGAGACTTTGGGAGATCAAGAACATGAGAAGGAAACTAACCGGGAGAGCATTAACCGACTTTCTCCAAGCATTGGATCATATCCAAGAGGGATCCTAGGGGAAAATAATCCTCCGTGGGTACTATATGGTTGGGATAAAATTATTTGAGTAGGTGGAGGTCCATTGAGGACCTAGAATAGGGGTTCCGGAATTTTGTTATAAAAATTCAGATCTCTTAATATCTTGTATGTATGGTTTCCTAGGTAGACTATCATGGTTTGACCAAACCATGCGGTCTAGCCAGGTGCCCATTTTAAGTGGGTCACACATTTTCTAATAGAATGGTAAAAAGATTCAATATTCATTCCCCAACCATGAAAAATACCACCACATTCAGTTGCATTACTTTCTCTCATAGGGTGCACAGTTTGGGAAACCATGCTCCAATCATGCACTAGCCTAGACTTTTGAAATCACTTTCAATATTATCCCAAAGAAACCCCAAACCAAACCCAACCAATTCTCAATAAAAATTAGGGTTTAGGAATTCATGAAAATAGAAATGTTATGTGAAAACTATATGGATTAAATAGTATGAATAAGGTAAGGAACAAGTTCCCTTTTATCCAAGAGTATAGGGAAAAAAATGAAATATCATAAATGATTTAAACGATATAAGGTCACCATCAAAGAAAATTTGCTCAAAAGAGAACAGTCTTAAAATGTAGAACAATAAAAGGTCGAAATATCTTCAAAAATAAATATTTTATTAGTTTTGGTGTAAATACCACCCCTACCCCTTATCTTTTTTCGTAACCTCGGGTAAACCATTTTAAATAAACTATGGTAACAAAATTTTACTTTTTCCACTATTAAGTATGAAAAAAATTCAGTTCAACCTAATATATTATATTAATTATGTACATTAATAATATTTAATCCATTATACCTGATCACATTTCTAAAAAATAAATATTTTAATTTTAAATAAGCATGCAAATGTAAGAATAACTGGTTTTAGAAAAATGAATACTTTCATATATTATTACGTTACATACTTTGGATTCATTATAAATAGAAAAAATAGTGTTAAAATATATAAATTAATATATAATCTATAAATTTCAATAAAATTTTATAAATATAGATTAATTTAACTTATTAAGATAATATCAAATTATGTGACTAAAAATAGTGTTTCAGAAAATGTGTTTTTATTCAAAAAAATGAACTTTTACCATTATAATCTATAATGATTATTTTTATGTACTTGAGAAAATTATTCTTAAATAAAAGATACCTATAATACATTAAAATAGATTTTAAAATATAATGGATCATTTAAATTAAATTAAATTACATGTTTACAAAAAACTATATTTTCACTATTCAGTAAAAACAACCCTTTTAGAAGAATCCTAAAAATATACCGTATGAAAAAAATTTACCAAACATTTAGTGAAATTATATTAATTTAATCAAATTAAATATATATATATATAATTGTGTTAATTAATTATAAATTTTTCATTTAAATATTTCAATAAAAAATGCTTCTGAAAATTGAGTACCTAATTTTAATTAAATAATCAATACATTTTCACTATTTAAAACCTTTTTATATATTTTTTATTTTTTTATTAATATTCATATTTTCTAATTTATTGGTATGTTTATAATAGCATACTATGTTGTACTTTATCTTGAATTGATATTTTATTTAAAGAAGGCTATAGAATACATCATGATTATTTATAAGAAAATATATCTAAAATTGTTATCCATTACATTCAACCCCCAATAAAATTAATTTCTACCCCGAAATTACATCACACTGACACAAATAAATAAGTATATCTATACATTATCATATACCTAGTTTCCATTGTAGCTTCCTTAAAATTTTTATTCCTACAATGATATTTTACCAGACAAGTAATGTTAATATAAATAACATTATATCTATGTTCTAATATTTAGATAATTTTATCATAATAAGAATAATCATTCAACAGAGGTATAACCTCTTATATCAGTTCTTATGATGGACAATCTATGTACTTCTTCATGAGAGATACATTGAATATGTCATGAACGTGTGAGTTGTTAGAGTTCCAAGAGGTAATGAACCATCCCAATAAACTCAATAGTCTAAAATAGTCCAATATATATAATGATTCACATTACATAATTTATAAATCTCATAAACTTATTCCATTGTATAATTCATTGAAAAACAGTCCCACTAATAAGAAATTCTAAATCTCACTACCAATTGTTGGCATAATTCTTCTATCTACAATGAGATTAAATGATATTCCTTTGAATTGATCTAATATTCTGAGCATTTCCTCATCTATATCATGTACTCATAGGATTAGTTTTAAAACTTCAACCTATTATGTTTATGTTCTAAAATTATTTCCATATATGTCTCCATAAGCTACCAATGGAATACTCGAGTGAATGTTATTATTGAAGGAAAACTTTACTAGAGGAAGTTGATTATTCAAAACACATGCAAAATGTCAACACCTCGTCTTATAACAACATATAGTGTTTGTATGGTTCTTTAAGGGTATTCATTTTTTAAGGATGATAGGATGTTCTAAAACATGATTCATTAGCCATAAGTTTCATTTGTATTAATCAAAACATCAAGTTAAACCACTGATTTTGATCAGATACAATATAATTTAGTACTCCGTGAAATTTTACCACTTACTTAATGTATATTAGGGTAGGATGATAAAAATATAAATCAGATATAAAAGTATTTATGTGTGTTGAATTCATAAAGTGATCAACCCCATCCTAAATAGTATTGTGGACTTTATATTAATTGGGGAGTCCGACAATGAAATCCAGGTGATGATTTCACATTTTCATTCTCATATGGGTAATGGTTATAACAACCCCTTGTACATTTATCTATCAGAATTAATATAATTAAAAAACAATCATTGAGATACATATTCCTCAACATATCTCTTCAGGCTATCCCCCATGAAATAATCATTTACATCTCTATAAAAATTTGTGATTCATAGAATAATATAGAATGAGGTGTTATGAGTCTTTTTAAATGGTTCATTATTCATGTATGGAATTGATAATGAACATACTAGAATTATTATCCTTATTAGTCCCCCACAAGGAAGGTTTGAACTCCAAAAAATTCTAACTATCTTTTTTCTACTCCACATCCACTTTCTAAACTGCTTTAATATTTAAATGTATAAATGATTGAACAATCATCTGAGAAAGGTAATATTTCTCTACTATCATTATTATTTAAAGATCTATCATTTACAAAAAAATATAAATACTATATATTTTTTGATCCTCATTATATATAAGTTAGCATGATACTTTTATGTCAATGCATAAACCACGTTTTCCACATTCACATGGTGTTAATTTATTAAGAAGATATGATATTTCCTAAACTACAACCAACTTTTTCATCTTATAAAAAATATATTTTTTGAATATATATACTCAATGTTTATAATCAAAATATATGTCACACCTTTATATATAAATATAATTCCTCTAGATATTTAATGTAAATATTATTAATGATAACAAAAATTATGTTTTCTTGTAATCTTTAACATTATAATTTATTTTTATGAATGGATAATCATTCACCATGTAATTTTTTATAAGAAAACCCCCATGACCTTTTTTGATGCATCACATAAAATTTGAAACCCTTCTCTACTTCTATATAGTGCGATCACATGTGCACTGACAAACCATCACATTAATTTGTTGATTTTTTTTCACATTCCTCAGTCCAAAGGAACTTATCACCCTTTCATGGTATCATGGTGTTTGGATTATATAGTTTTTATAAATCCATTACAATGCACTAATAATGGATAATCAATCTAACAAAACTATAGATTTGAGTCATAGTGATTGGTTTTGGGAAATGGATACAAACATCTTCTTTTGTTGGATCCACTAATATACCCTCAATAGATATTATATGACCCAAAAATAAAATATTATATAGAAAAAAGTCACATTGCATAATTTCTTTATACAGTTTCACCTTCATTAGGGTATTTTGTAAATACCAAATAAATATAAATTATCTCCATTAATAATTTAATATATAAGAATATAATTTAGGAGTAATATCACAAACTAATTAAGGTTATTTATATATAAAAGATTAATTATACCCGTGATGATATTAAGGACATTCGAAGGAAAAAATAACATATTCCAGAAATAAAAGGTTTCCTTGGGTATATCTTTAATTTTCCACACTAATTTATTATTTCAAGATTGAATATCACTAATGGAAACTATTTATATCCTTGTAACAGATCATAAAAATCATCAATATGGGAAAAAATTTAATAATTGTTGTTTTTGATCATGTTATTTTCCAAATGAACAATATAGAGTAATAGTGAACCACTATTCTTCTTAATAAAAAGTTCAAATGAACACCATGGTGATGCACAAGGCCAAATGAAACCATTGTCATGATTCTCATGTAGTTACTCCTTTTGTTACTACAACTCAATAGAGGCCATTCTATATAGATTCCGTTAAATATGACTAGAACAGGTAATGGGTTTCACTGAAAACTGGACTTCACAGTTGAGAGGAAAATTACAGAACTCATCTAGAAAGACATAAAAAACTCTTATATAGTAATCATATATTTAATAATGATTATCTCCCATACCATATGAGATAAACACTCCCACCTCAATAAATGGTAATGAATACCAATTCAATAGTGGTAATTTCTATTATAAGTTCATATTTATCCTTACACTGATAAAAAATAATAGGATGGATTAGAATGTCAAATTTCACTTGGCTTCCTCAACAATTGGTATGGTACTTATATAAAAAAATACATTCAATAAAGAATGGTATCAAATTCAACTAATGGATGAATTACAATATTTTTACAGAGAACATTCCTAAAAACATCAACTGGGGAACATTCATATACTTGTGATGGATTCATCAAACCATGATGAGTTTTTGATACAAATATAACATATAATCATTAATATAGTAATCTGATAACCTTAGTGAATTCATCTAATATAATCGAGTAGGTAAATCAAAAATAAAATACCACATTAGTTGTTTTAGTGTGGATCGTATGTGTACCTTTCCCCACTTCATTATCACACCCTTAATCACCAATATTGATCCCTTGATATTCCCAATTATCTCTAGTCTTAGGAGGTTTGTAATATCGATTTTCATCATTAACTATAATGTTTAGGTACTAGTTATCATAATGTCCATACTACTTGAAATTAAGCCATTAAAGTGTTGGTGGTGACTTTTGTGGGAATTTATATCCATTTACATAATGAAAAATATTTTTAAAATAAAAATGATCCCAATTTCATTTTTTTACACATAAAAATTTACCATTCCCTCTATGAAAATTCTATCCATTCTTCCTTCTACACATCAATCATAATAGAAAACCAATTTTTTTCTCCATGGGGTTTGTTATGGTAATTTACATAGAATTCCATCTTTCCTTTCTATTGAAAATCATGATATTCAAAGGTTATTAAAATACCCATTTCAAACATCATAGCACATCGAATTATTTCTTCCTAACCACTAAAATATCTAGTTGACAATGAACTATAGATATATAGTTTTATGTAACTAAATGCGCATTCAATATTACTTTCTAGTTGACGATAATTCTAAAAGTGTACCGATAAAGTCTTATAATGTTTTACTCATAGACACAAATATATTCATCATAATTACATTTATTATTATTTAATTTATTTTTTTATTAATACATAGAATATAGGGAATTTAATTTTTGAAAATATTGTCCTAAACTCATCCTACTCCAAATAATCTATTTCCTCCTATGGAAATTTATTCTTTATATTATTCCACCATTTATTGGAATAACCTTCCACCAAATAAACCTATCAGATTATATATTCATGTTCTATGAATGAGAGAAAAAAATCATTTTAGTGATTTTGTTTAATTTCATAGTAGTTATTGGATTAGTAGACACACTAAAATAATATAGACATTGATTTTGGACATACATAACTATTCATTATTACCTCATTTTCTCTTATGTATATTGAAAATAATTTATATATTAATATTGTTTCATAATCATTATGTTTTTAATTTTCAGTCATTCTCACATTATATTCGATTCAAAGGAGATAAATAATTACATTGCCCACCACATTCAATATGTACATTGCTTCTTCTTGTTCCTTGCATTGGTTACAACTAAAAAACTTATTATGAAAAAAAAATATCCGTATTGTCGGATCATAAAATTTAATGATGGATACAAGAGGGGTGTGAATATTTGTTTAAAAAATAAATTTAAAACAAAACAAAATACCTATATAAGTAAAAAAGATCAGACTCATTATTGTTTGATTATCAGAGTTTTAGAATACAATCCTATTAACTATCATATTATATTTTATTTTATAAGCATCACCATTAGTGTAATAAATATAATGTTACAAATATATGTAATAACATCTTTATGAATTATATTTATAGTAGAAATGTAGATGTGAAACAACAAGAAAAATAAAAATATATTAAAAATGAATAAAATATAATATTAAATAAATAATTCATTCTTTAACCTTAAAGTTAGATGTAGTCAGAAACCATGGATAAATGTATTGGTAGATTTATACCTACTGTAAGATCTATCATTTCTTCCCAATATTTTACTATATATGATGATCAGTATGTCTCTTTGTTCTTATCCTTGTAAGCCCTTACTATGATGACTAAACATTGACATCCATGACCTGGAATCCCTTGATCCGATTGATTAGATTTACTATCTTACTATTCCATAAATTCTCTTGAAAGTACCATGATAGGAAACAAGATTACAAAGGAAAAAATATTTCTTAAGGAATTATAGTACTTGCGGGGATTCTATAGAACATAAACACTCTATTGAATTACAATTACTAGAATATAGAAGTTCATAAAGAGTAATAATTAGATTATTCGATTTGAGAATTCATCCATTACTAAATTTTCAATTGACCTTTTATTTTTAGCAAAACCTCTAATGGTCATATTTCAAATTTATTTTAAATGAACATGGAAGGAATTCACTTGAAATATCAAAATGATCTGGATTTGAATATTGACAGCTAAGCATCAAATGAATCTCAAATGTAATTTTTTATAGAACCATTATAATTATATTATTCATTCCTTCAAATAATAACAAATCTATAATCTCTGATTAATAAAATTGGATAATATAATAGACTCCTTTATTGACTATCACTCTGATAAATTAAATAAGGTTTATTCTGATATTTTAATTTTATGGTTATAACATTTTTTATTCGGATACACACAAATTGAGTATAACAACTAACTGTAACATATTTTAGTCTGATAAACAAGATACCCCTTCAAACTGATGAGATTTATTGAATAATGCATGTTTATATTCGTATTATATTAGAACTATTTATTCATTTGGTATAAAATTATGATTTCTATAAATAAATACTTAAACACTGGGGATATATTAATGATAGTAAATACTATTTTATGATTGTGTTTTTTATTTACAAAACTAATGGAATAGGAAATTTTATTGTACGAAATTTGACTCAGCAATCTCCCACATTTATGAAAGAACAAAATAATACACTTAAAATAAAATTAATAACATTCAAAAACATATATACCATTATTCTTTTAGGAACATCAATTAAATGTTTCAAAATTTAACTCTTATGTTTATGAAATACTTAATAATAGAATAAAAACTATTAATACATAATATTCTAATATTCCTAAATGATTCTCATGCTCTAGAATCACTCAAATACTTTTCATCCTTCAAGGATCCCACCTTTAACATATCACATTAAAAATTACCCCTTTGTTATTTAAAAAAACAATAATGAAGGTATATAACCTGAAATGTTGGATAAATATATCATACAAAACAATTTTTCCATAAATAAAAAACCACCAAAGAAATTATAAAAAGAACATACGTGAAAAATTAATTTTTTGACATTCATAAATAATTTCATTAGATAAAAATGTGAATTAGATTTAATAGTCATTAAATAATTTATCCAAATATACATCAAGAGTTTAAAATAAAATATTATTTCTTTCTTCATTAATAACTTCATAGTCGCCTACATTTTCTTAAACTCATTACAATCCTTTTCGGATTTTGAGACAGATGAATTAATCTTCACTATATAGTCTTCTATTACTATATTCTTATGAATATTTGATATAAAAATTTCAAATATATGAGTGATATTGTTTCCTCATTGACACTAAATATAAACATCACATTTTCTAGTTATGTTGTATTATAACTCTTAATCATCATCTTTTCCTTTCAATAACATTAATTTTACATTATGTTCAATAGTCAAATCCTAGAACCCATCAACAAACTTCACACTATCCTAAAAATATATTTATACATTTTCCAAAGAATCAACCATTTGTAGTTATAGATTATTATATTTTATGTACTGATCTTCATGATCTCTATATAAAATTTCTACTTCATTAGACTAGTTAACATTTTTATTTTATGATATTTGATAATATTTTTCATTTACTATAATATTTTTTAAATCTACGTCAATGGTAACTACTGATTCAGTTATAAATATTAGAGACTCCGATTTTTCATTAAGACTAATCTAAATTACATTTCACATTGCCTCTATGTTTTGTAGGTATAAAATTGATTCACGTGATCTTTTCATGGTATGGAACATATAATCAATACATTTTCAAGAAATTTTGGATTATAAATCTGATGATGTTGATACATTATGAGGCTATATTAATTTAGATGATCCAGCATCTGATTTTATTTCTCCTCTTTCTTTTCATTTATTTTTTTTGAAACATTTTCATCTTTCTATACATGTATTATATACACATTATTATATGTTCAAAATTTATTAGATACCCTTTTATGGTATTTTTGATTTTTTCTTATTCCTTTAATGACTATTTTTAATTAACCTAGGTTAATGATTTTTGTTCTTCTTATCCTCTCAAGTATGTTTCCTTGTCGAATTAGGATGGTAAATGAGTAGATGATGATAATGAATCTGATTTTTATTCTACATTGTTTTTTAATTTTTTCTATTGCATCATTATCAACCTATTCCTATTTTAATTATTATAATTATTATTCCTCTTGTTCATATTATTATTTTATGAATTTTTAATCCAATTTCTTCGACTATATGAGTTCTCATTTATTATGTTTCTTAAAAAAAGATTATTCTTCTTCCTAAAAATGCTTTTATACTTTCACTACAACTGAAACTATAACATATTAAAAAAAATATTTCCCTTTTCCCTTATTAATAACTAAACTAACTACTGATGGATTTGTTTATGTATCAAGAAATATAGATTGACATATTAAAAGATCGAATTGGTATGAGGAATGTTATTTTCAAAATATTTGGTTGAACAACTGAGTGTAGTGAAACAAAGAGAATTGAATTCTCTGAATTTATTTCTATACAATTGCATAATTTTTTATCCCTTTATCCACTAAATAACACTTTATCTTTTTTTATTAATGTAACTATTCTTGTGTATGTATTTATAGAGCTTTGTCCTTGGCTGTATCATGTGGGAATTCTAGATCCCCTAGTTTCTTATTTTTTAATTTAGATACCTGAATTACTTGAATTATTTATCAGTCATCACCATTTATTTATTATACCTATTAATAGGCGAGGATTCATAAATTCTATTCTTTTTTCAACCTACGCCTTCATGGATTGTTGAGATTATAACATAAATCCATCAACCTTTTTCCAATACATTTTCATATTAAGTCAAAAACTATCATCCTTTTTGAAATTGTCTCTTCAATAATAAAAGAAATTTTTCCACTCATTTGATAAGTCATATTCTCAATATTTAAAAGTTTCATAATATTAAAATGAAATTTTTTGATGAAACTATGAAACATGAGATTCATAGATTTAATCAAGGAATTTTTAATAGCTTCAACTATAATAAATAAAATTTTAACCTAATTAATCTACATCATGATCATCCAAAAATGAAAAGAATATCCCATTCTATTAAGTTTTGTTGGTCACCTTTTCTGAGGTTGAGATATCCCTGCATATATAATGCAACAACCATAGTGTCTAGCGATAAATGTAATAATTTCCTTACTTTTTCATTATATAAGAAAAAATATTCTTCTTCTTCAAATCATAAAATACATCCAATATTATAGTGTAGTTTATGTGAAGTATCTTTTTATTTTCATTGATACGAAACACCAACTAATTATGAAACTTGATTATATTAATCATTATAATTTTTAGAAAAAAAATTAAATGAAACTTCTACTTTAACCTCTCCTATTATAAATTCAACTAATGCATATAAATATCTAAATATTTCAAGAAAATGTAGATCAATATCCTTATAAGGGGTTTGTACACAAACTTTCTCCTAATATTTAATAAAATTATTATTTTTATAATAGAGTCAAAAAAATTTAACTACATTCATTCAATGAGTATTTCTCTAAGGTATAATCTCTAAGAAAAATATTTCAAAGGTCCCATATAATTAAAGAAAGTGTCAGTGGTTTGTTGAATGATAAACAATAAGACTGAGTGTTTTATAGAGAAAAATAGTTCATGGGTTAAACTTATGAGAAATAATCTGGGATATGGTACATGCCAACTTTATATAGGCATGAGAAATGACAATTAAAATTCCATAAAGTTGAATGGCTCGGATTATAAATCCTTATCTGATCCAACAATCGACATAAAATTGAATAAAAATTTGATGCTAATTCTAAACTCTTAATTTTTGAAATAAACATTTTCATTGAAGTGAGTAACAATCCATTTATAAACCTTTTTATCTTGTAAAACAATTTTAATTACTGAAATCCTAAACGATTATGTAAAAAAAATATTATAAAATAATGTAAAGTAATAGAGAAATAATAAAATGAATAGTAGAGTACCTTATTGAGTAGAAAATTTTAATTAATATGAGTTGCCTTATCTTTTTGGTTTTTGTAATATAAACTCATCATTATAATGTTGTTAAAAAATTGAGATTATAAGTTGTTTTAACAATTTTTTTCCAATTGTTTTTTCCTAAATCATGATATTACATTTTTTTTAATAGAGCATTAAATATTTTTTAAAAGTTTTTGAGTGTACAAAACAGTTATGAAAAATATTTATTAATAATTTTGTCTCTAGATAAATTTTATAACAAAAAGATAATCTAAGAAAGATATTAATAAATTTGAGTCTAATACAGTTATTATGATTAATTTTTTAGAAGAATAAAATGTTTTATAAAAACAATTTTTTTTAAAAAAAATAAAAACATATCTACTCACCATTTGAATATGAGTTAATAAATGTAAGTATATTGATAAAAATAAGAATATATAAATAATAACTTAACACTTATCATTACTAGATTCTATTTAATATATTAAAATCTATCGTAACTAAATGGTATCATAAAAATATTAACATGTTTTTATTTCACTATGATTAATTGTAAATTTATATGTACTTTATGTTTCTGGTCGGGAATGAAGTGGTATATTATCAATATGTTTTTATAATTTTAGTAATGAGATGGTTTTTTACTTACATAAATGGAAATTTATTTATCACAAAGTATATGAGTTTTAGTAAAAATCATTCAATAGTTAGTGAGTTTGTGTTACATCCACAACACTTGAAGACAACAACATCCAACTGCCATATATTCACCTTCAATAGTGGAAAGTTCATCTAAAAGAAGTTTTTGACTTGAATATGAATCTAAATAATCTCTTATGAAATGAAATGTTTTGGTTGTAATTTTCCTATCTAATATACATTACCAATTTCATCATCCCAAAAACATTTAAATTCAAAATAATTACCAAAATTATAAAATAAATCTATATCCATAGTTCTATTAATATAATGAAAGATTCATTTAACAGGTTTAATGGGATATTCTTTTGGATTTTCTTTTTTATCTATCACATATTCACATTAAGAACATTAAATCGATAGCACAAAATATTATGTAGTGTAATCATCCAATAAATGATCTAAAAGTGTTTTGGTCCAATAGTTTTCCCTACTTTATAGAGATCTAATGTATTTGAGGTTTCAATAAGAGTAATAATACTTTTAATGTTTTTATACCAATATTTATTAAGAAGATCATTTTTGTTCATTTATTGAGACATAAAATATCCTTCTCATTTTTCTAATCAAAAACCTATAATTTATTTAAGATCAACAATCATACTCATTTCAAACTCATATTTCATAAGGCACGCAATGGAATCTATTAATTTTTTTAGAGTTAAACCAAATAAAATGTCATCAACATAGATTTGAAAAAGGTTAATATTTTGTTTACTTCTTTTAAAGAAAATTGTTGGATCTTATTTTTCCTTAACAATGTAATTTTTTAACAAAAATAATATTAATATGTCAAACTAATCTCTATGGGACTTGTTTAAGTATGTAATATTTTATTCTATGTTTATGAACATATTATATATTTATTTTATTTTCAATAACTGATGGTTATTCTATACAAATTCCCTCTTGAACAAATCATATATTAAAATCACGATTCTTATCCATTTTTAATAGTTTATAATTTAAGAATTCTATATAAGATAGAAGTATAAGAATAGCTTCAATTCTTATTGTCGAAGTATAGTTTTATCCATAGTATATTCCTTCTTATTGATGATAAAAATAAACAAAATGTATATATTAATTTCTAAATATTATACCATTGTAATAAAATATATTCTGAAATACCCTTTTGACTATAATTATAGAAGTATCATTAGTTTATTCTATTAATTTAGAAAAATTGATCCTCTAATACTCATTGATTTTATCATGTATAATCGCAATCCAATTATCATCACCTAAGGCCTCTAAAGGATCATTATGTTCAAATCGTGATAAGAAAACAAGATGTATTATTTATTTTCTCAATGAAATTTTAGTCCTAGTTCATTGATCTACATTTCAAATGATATAATCACTAGGATGATTCTAATGAAACAACAGAATTCTTGAGTTCTAAATTTATTTTTCTCCTACAATATTTTTCAAATCGTCTTGAGGAATATATTCAGAAACATATTGTTGAGTTTTTTCCAAATGATAAGTATTTTATACAATATTTTGAAAATATATTATAGAAATAACATTCAAGGTTGTGGGTTGGGTTTTTTTTCAAAACAGAAGGATCAATTTCATCAAATTTAACATGTATAATTTCCCCAAAAATATTACACACCTTGCTTTTTGTGGAATAACAAAAAAATATTCCTTCATCATATTTTGGTGACACTTTATTTAAGTTATATTTAGTATTCAAGATCAATAATTAGCATCCATATACTTTGAAGTGATAAACAATTGTTTTTAATTATTCCCATAACACTTATTAGGGTTTTATTAATAATTTTTTAATTAAAATCAGTTTTATAGCATAAAAATCAATAATAAATTCTTTATCCCCAAAATATTGAAATTGATTTTTTAGTCATTTTGGTTCTAGTAGTTTCTGGAAGAACATTATTTCTTATTTCTACAAAACCATTTTTGTGGAGTTCTAATTGTGGAAATGTTATAAATAATAAATCTCATACAATAAAATGTTTTAAACACATTATTTTAAAATTCTCCACCAAGATCACTATGTGTAGTTCTCATGGATATATGTTTCTCATTTTAAACATAGGATACAAAAAATTTAAAATAACTAAATATTTGGATATGGTTATAAAATCAACCCCTTTTTATCTAGTGTAGTCATTAACTATAACATATACATAGTATAGTACACTCATAATTTCAATTTGTGGAGGACTAAATATGTCCATGTCTAGTAACTATAAATCAATATAGGTTTAAACATAACTAATAGATTAAAAACAATAATTATTTTTCTTACCATACTCATTAAGATAAAATACTTTTGAAGTATCAAACCAATGTTCTAGTAGAACCTGAAAAACTCTTTTCCTATAAATTTTAGCTAGACTTTTATGGTTTTAGTGATCTAATCCTATATTACATAACCATGAGGGATATTTAGTTTCAATAACACAAGTCAGTTCTTGGATCCCAATGTAATATATGTTTAGTGTGTAAGCATTCTGAAGGATATAAGAAGAAATAATAAATTGATCTTTTGAACTATAAAGAGTATATTTTTCATTCATAATGTAAAAAAGAAAACTCTTATCATTTAATTGTCTTATACATAAAAAATTGTGATTAATTAAAAATATAAATAAAAATATTAAATTTAATATTCTTCATGTCAAATAATGTGACCAATAAAAATAATTTCTCTATGAGAATTACCTATGAAAGTAACCTTTTTATCTTTCATATTTATAATTTTTAATGAATTTTTTTCTAGTCGTATGGTTGGATGAACCACTATACTTGTACCAATATTCTTATTTTATGTATTTTATTAGTTTTTATAAGTAGAGAAAATAATTTAGAGACCAATAAATCTTGGGTCACGAATTTATTAAAAAGTAATGTTTTTTGAATCCACATTTTTTAAACATTACTAAATTGAAAAAAAAAATCTTTAGAAAAATATTTTATAAAAACCTAAAGATTGAATTTCTATTAAATATTATTCTTTCTTACAATTTTCACTACATTTATATTTATTATAGAATAGATCACATTTTGGAATAAAATTATTATTACTTAGAACATGTTTTTTCAGTAAAAACATTTTTTGAAATATTAGTTTGAGGTCAAATATTTTTATATATATTAACAAAACTTTCATTCCCATAATTAAACATAGATGAATGTTTCTTCAAACATGATATTTAAAACATTATTTTTACAACTATTTTCTTATCCTCACTTGTAATAATATTAAAACAATGTTATACAAAATTAATTTTTATTTAATTTTCTCAGAAATAGTTTTCTCAAGATAAAATGAAAGGGTATATTTTTTAGTATTATATTTATCATGATCTCTAGAATGATCTAAGATTTCATTAGTTAAAATAGTTACTCCTGAATTTTTCACTAAACTTTCTTCTTGGGAATTATAATGTTTTTTATAAACATTATAATTTTCATTTTCTAAAAGATTATAAACATGAGATACTTATTCAAAACTACGTACAATATTATCTTTATTATTTAGGGAATATTCTTCATCAAAATATGTATTATTTTTCTCATTATCACATTCCTGATAGTTTTTATTCAAAAAAATATGGTAAGGTATTCAGCTATGTTCACATTTTATATAATAAATTTATTTACAATTGGTATTTAAAAAATATTATGTTCCTATATCTAGATTTTTCCTCTTTAGAAGAAACATTTGAAGAACTATCTACACCACTACAACTCCATGTGTGATAAGATTTAAAACTCTTCTTGATCATATGATTATTATAATTATTAGTATTTCTATCTGAATTTATATATTTCCTTTATTTCCATTCCCCCTTTATAAATTCATGTAATATTTCCAATTCATACTAATATTCCTACAAAATAAACCTGGAATATTACATACTGTAATTTTTCCATTATTACTTTTCCTATATCAATATTGATGGTTATTATTTAATATGTTATATTTCATCCTTCTAGATATATTTTCTAACACATTATCAGAAGGTTCAATTGAACTATAATCAATTCAATAACCACATTTTTATTCAATGATTATTTCATAACTTTTTCTAATAACTAATGTTTTGTTTGAACATTTGAATTTTATACAAAAGAAGCTCCACCATTATAATTCTTCGTCTTTTTAGAATAACTCTTAAATATGAATTCACATTGCATGTGGTTTATAAAAAGATCCTTTTAAGAAAAATTTTACTTTTGGATTAACATTCATCTGGCATAATCAATATAATCTTTTTAACCAAAATTGCTTCTATGAGATTCTTTTTCATAAGATATTGAAAATTTTGGATTGTAGTCATAAATTTTGGATGTCATTTAGAAACTGATTCTCATGTTAGAATACCAAAAATTTGGTAGTATGATATCATCATAGTTATTATTATCTCAACATCTTTAGAAGGTCCAAAGAGAGCTACTAATAAATTTTTCCTTATGATATTAGAATCATTACATGATGATATCTTAATTTATATATTCTTTTGTATAGGTCATATATGAGTTTTAATTACTCTCTAATTAAATTTATATTATTTATTCTCATAATGAGTTAATGTAGGAACATCATTTTCATGTATGTATTATTCTCCAAGAAGCATCACAAAACTATCAAATCTAGTATTGATTAAAAAATATCATCTGATCTCAATAGTAAAAATAAACACTAAATTTAATTATTTTTGGTGTAATGGGATTGAAATTATCTAAGGTTTAAAAATTAAGACATTCTATATTCAAAAAATATAAACTCTTTTTTTAATACATGCTAGTGTAACCATTATTTTTAAAAATAGATTTTAACAATAAATTTTAATATTTTAGTTGACAAGGTAAGTTAAAAAACTCAATATGTATAAGCAGTAGTATCTCTCATTGATTCCTATTATTTTATCGTAAGAGTTTCCTATAACTACAGGAGGGGGTTAATTATAGTTTAAAAATGTAAACTGAAAAAACATTAAACCTCTTTATGTAACAGGATCAGACTCAGTATCGTCTGATTATTAGAGTTTTAGAATTAGAAATAGTTAACTATATGATTAATTGATATTCTATTAGTGTTTCTATAAGTCCCACAAAACAACTATTAGAAAGATATTTAAATACTTACATTCTAATGTATATGTTTGGATGTAATATTGACTTAAAAAATAAGAAAAATATAAAGAACATAAATTTAATAATGACATAAAAACATGATAAAAGAATTAAATATTTAAATTTTAGAGATAAGGGGCACATAATTCCTGACTAAATGTATCTAATTTTTTATACCTAATGTATGGTTTTTCATTCCTTAAAAGGAAACCCCTCAATAAAATGATTGATATGGATCTATCTTTATATCCATATAATCCCTAAGTATGATAATTTGACACTCTCATCCTAGCCCAAAAAACCCTGATTCAATGGATTGAACTCACCAACTTCTAATCACCACAATACCTCTATTTTTATTGTGATTGAGAAAGAAATTAAAAAATAATTTAGTTATTAAGTAATATCAATTAATAAAAGGAAATCTTGTAAAATCAACACTCTAAAGAATTATAATAACTAAGAATGGGATGTTTATGTAGAGAAATCATTGTACAATTTTATTTGTGAATGTGTATACTCCCAAATCATCCTATTTGAGTTTATTTATATGCAATTCTCTGATAGTGTTATTTAAGAGTTATTTTCAATGGACTTGGAAAATATGAACAAGAAATCTCGTAATGATATGGATTTGAATCTTGACAATTATGCATTAATTTAATTTTTTATGTCGTTTAGTATAGCACTATTAAAATTTTCTTCTATATTGCATCAGGTAGAAACAAATCAATATATTCTGATTATAAATATTGGATAGTCAGACAGACTTCCTTATTGATTTTATATCTGATAAACTCAATAAGTATCGGTCTAATTTATCAATACTATGGTCAATTTGATGGTCATGAATTTAGTTAGTCTGATAGAAAATACACATGTATAACCACTAATTCTAAAACTATTTGGTCCACTGAACCGAATGCATCTTCTGACTGATGGTTCAGAGTGAATAATGAATGTCTATATTTTTGTTATATTATAATTATTTCTTCATTAGATATAAATATATTGTTTCTAAAAACAATGTAAAACACTTGGGATATGTAAAATCTACTAAACATTTTTTTAAGAAGGTGTTTTTGATTTTAAAAAAATAATGGAATGGAAATGTAGAATTTATGTCTTTCAACTAAAGACAAAAATCATATAATCATGAAAATAATTTGTAGGATATATAAATTAGGAAAAATTCAGGTTAATCCATGAAAAAATAATGTTATCCTAAGTCACCCACAGTAATTTTCAATTCAAATAAATTATAGTGGTTAATAAATAAAATGTGAATTAATCTATGCATATCACACAAGACTGTAAAACTAGGTGCATAGTAAGGCCCATTGGATATTTACATGAGTGATGGTTGAGATACAATTGGAAAACAGTTTTGGGGTTATCACCCCTAGATGCATTTGTTCTATAACCATATACATATTTAGTATTTATATAGGGATGTATTTTCTTATGAAAATAACACTCATTCATTTATAATACGTCATGTTTTTCTGATATACATTGGCTTATTCTATTGGTTCTCAACATCGTTTTCTCATCCTGGTTACCAAATTTTGTTAAACCTTAATCTGATTAAATAATAAAAGTCTAAACATTTAATAAATAAATACTACAACTTATTAGTGGAATATTCCTTAAATATTAATAGAATCCATGAAATAACTTAAAATTTTTAGTTTCTTTGGAATTTTGTAAACCTAAACTACTACTACCGGAATGATCTATATCATTTCCCATTAATTTCATCACAACTATAATCCTTCATAGTCATAAAATACAAAATTCCATTCAACAAATCCTGGGGATGTTAACTATAATAAATGGTGAAATTATATGCTCCATAACGGAAAACATAAGAGTTATATAATACTGATCATATGTGTACATATGATAACTATATGGTTTTGATAACATGGATGTAACAATACAAAATCATACCCATCATGTCATAGATCATAATCATTAAACATGGAATATTTTTTTATTAGTCAAATGACATTAGACATAAGCATGTGGAAAGATGAAAAATCAATCATGATCAATGAGTATATATTATAAGAATAGTGTGATGTTTATGGAATAAAAATAAGAATTGTAATTTTTTCTTATTCAAGTATCGCTTCCCTCAAAATAATGGTGGATTGGTTTATGTCCTAATTCCATCTGTTCCTTAGTCGAGGTTTACTCCTGATAATATCTTATTAGATAATGTAAATTAATTAACATCATTCATAGCAAATTATATTCCTTATTATCTCAATATATATAAATATTTTCCCTAATTAATCGGAGGGATTTATAATTCCATATCCACCCATCACTTAATGAAAAACCTTGCATACATAAACCATATAATCATAATGTATTTATTATATCTTTATCTAATAACACATTAAAAGGTTAAAACTTTCATAAAAATTTCATCTTCATAATCATTTACCATTTAGATAATGAATAACTATGTTATAATTGAAATTTAACCATATTAAATCTTAAAAAACATCCAATGATATAGTTATATATTAAAAATATATTTAAAACATTACTAAAAATTACATGAGTAAAAAAAAATTATTTTGAAATCAAATATTTAATATCTAAAAAATATCAATATATTAATGAAAAAATTTATTGTAATGAAACAAAGAAAATTATAAATAAATATTAAATTAAAATTTTATTCACTATGGTGGTGAAATCTGTTCATGTTATGAATGTTAAAGAAAAATTTTCATTCAAATTTTTTGTATAATATTAGAAGTACCTCATTTAGAAAAATAGAAACATGATTCCAATAAAATATTAATATTTAAATTCAAAAAGGGGTGTAAATAAAATTATATTATATTTGGATACATTATAATCATTTTTTTCAAAAATGAAAATATGTACATGTGAGAAAATATTGACGACTAAAGAGGTAAATAAATTCTATGTTTCTTTAAAATTATTCATTCTTAGTATTTAGTAATTAAAGATAATAAAATGGAAGGAAGACATGTAATATTTTTTATATAAATATAGGTGAGTAAAATACATAGTACTTTGTAGGGGTTGATCATTTAATCTCACCATTCTAAATGTTTTCATTAATAATACCAATAAAAATGAGATTTTAACATATAATCTGTATACAAGTCAGTCTTTCTTCATAATATTTCTAACCAAATGTATCAAAAAATTATAATTTTCATATTTATATTAAATAAACATAATAATACCTATAATACCTCTAATGTTATACTTGTGACATCCTATCTCATATTCATTAACAAATAGGCATTATGATCACTGTTTCAAGTGTTAACCTCTTCATTTTTTCACAAAATTGTTTAGAAAGGTGGTTATGGATCATTCACTGAGTTGATGATTCCATTATCTAATGAATGTTACTAATGATATAATTATCATAAATATTAATTTTAATTACATTTATAATCATTCATATATTGAAATTATGAAAAACTAAATATATCACTATATAGTAATGGGGGTCTATACGAACACACATGAGATGTTTCCATGTTTCATGGGATGGAATAAAAGAAAGATAAATAATAATCAAACATTGTAGAATAATTTTACATTTTAATTATCATCTATATACATTAAATCATACATAATTACCAACTATGATTGATATTTTTGGATAATGAGACATATCTCCATGTGGAGGTAGTAATCCATATATAAGCATGAGTGAAAATTCCATCTCACGTTTGGTGTACAAGAAGTGATAAAATATTTTATAGTCTTCATAATAAAATATAATTATATTTAAAGTAATTAATTTATCAGTATCTATTAGGTTCAAAATTATTAGAGGATATATTATTAGAACTAATAATTAAAAAGATTAGCTAAGATCTATACATATTTTTTGAGAGACCATGTTTGGATGACTCATTAGTCATTGAAGGATTATTATTAGAAGAATAATAGAAGCTCTAGATTAAATAGAATTTATATAATAATGTTTCTATATAGGTATTTTATGATATTGGAGGTTCATATATACTGAATAAGGTAGGGCAATAGGCTCCCTTTTATTATTAAATGGTGCGACACACATGGAATTCCATAAAAGACGAATTGTTATAAGGTCAAATTTCATAGAATGTGTCTCCAAATGGATATGTATTCAATTAAATGATATTATAAGGTTGATATATTTCCTAAAATCATATTTTTATTGATTTAGGTGGAAATCAAACAATTATCTCTTTGTTTATCCCCTTACAAACCCATTTGAAACATAACTATTGTACACCATTTTAGTGATTTTATTATTCCCTATAAACAAAAAATATGTTTTCCCTATTAAAATATATTAATAATATTTATTTCAAATTTTTAATCTATTTTACCATTTTTAATTTTTAGAAACAAAATAATTTAAATTAATTTATTATGTTTAAAAAATATTGCATGCATAGAAACTTTTTTTGCGAAAATGGGTTGTTAAGCCCCTAATTGTTCTTATATAGAGATAAATAATAACCATAAATAATTTTTATTAATATTATTATTTATAATTAATGGATATTGTTATTAATTTAATATCAAATTAAAAATTAATCGGGCTTTTAGTTGATATTAAGTTCTTGTGTTAAATCAATATTCATATTTTTCACTACTGAATTATATATAAATATTTTTAAAAAAATACTACAGTATAACCGAGTGCTAATATTGACATGATTATTTCTAAACTGAAACTCATTAAGTCAATTTATATTTCAAAAAACTGTATATATTTATATTAATTTTTGTGTGAAGAAAAATATATAATTACAATTTTTGAATATAACATGTTCTTGAAACATAAAATGACATTGTTTAAAATTGTGTACCAAAGGATTATAAAATAATCAAATAATCACTATTCCCAACCTTTAAAAATAATTTTTATAATTTGGATATTATTATTCACATAATAAAATTTAACTATGAGGTTATTATAGTGTTTTATATCACAATTTATTTAGACCATGGGTTTTATATAAAGCAACCTATTGAATACATCATGTTTATTTCATATGAAATATATACATAAATCATGGGTTATTGCACTATATCCCATATGTTAGAAATTATACTTAAAAAGTTTCACATACACCCAAGAACTATATAATCCAAAGAATTATTATCTCTCATTTGCTTCTTGTAAGGATTTTTTTATCTTTTCAAATCATTATAGAACTTTGAGATTCATTTTTTTATAATAAGAGTATATATATACAATTATAATTTTACTTTTATTAGACATTATCACATTCTAAAATTAATGATTTGGAAATTGCAATAATTCTAGAAAATGGAGATATCAGACTCGCATCAAAATATATGAAATGATTTCAAATATTATTATGTTACATATGGTTTGTTTTAGTTTTATTTAAGTCGTATATTAAAAAAATTAATAAAATTATTCCTATAAATAACAATTTCAAAATATTATTTTTATTTGCTAATATGTATATATCTGAGGAGAATAAATTATAATGTAATGTAACATTTTAATAAATATTATTATAAAAACAATAATAATACTAGTATTTACCTAGTTAATCCTCATCAAAAATATTATTTTTCTAAATTAAAAAAACAACTATGTTTATGTAAATGCTTTTACAAAAAATCTAAAATAATAAATAAAATAATTATTAATAAAAATTATTGAACAATCATAGTGAAAAATATTTCACTAAGGGTATAAATATTTAAAACTTATAAAAATGATTTATGTTTTTTCATATGAAATTGTTTATAATAGATAATTTGTTATGTCTTAGTTTACATATATTTTTTTTGTGGGTGTTTATATAAATATAAACTAAAGAATAACAATTACATGATTAACTAATCATGTTTAATTTTGTGATATAAAAAATTTTATGGTTTTGATGGCCAATACATCATTATTACGTGCATGGAAAAGTATATTTTATATAATAACACATGTAGATTTTAATTACATCTAAATAATCATTCATGATCAATAATACCACCATTTTACTTTGTTAAAGGTGTTTGCAATGTATAAATCATATATTTAATTAATAAAAATTTAATAGATTCTCTAATCAAAATCTAGAAAGGGTTTTAACATGTTTTAATGTTAATAAAATATATTATGTTGTAGCTGCAATATATAAAAGGTTGTGAGTATGAGGGGAATCATTGGAATATATACAAAAGTGGTTAAATCAATTTATAATGATTGTAAAAAAATATGGTTCCTTTGTACATGAGAAACAATATGTAATAAATACTGTTCTCTATTATCATATTAGATTGTGGTTCTTTTTAGAAGCTTACTAAGAGATAACCATTATTAATTATTAGGTGAACCATATATATTGAATAAATTCATTGGTGAAAATATTCTCATGATTCCTTTTGAGGGATCTCTATCAATCACATGTAGAAGTGCTTTGCAGAATGAATTTCATATAGTCTAGTTTCTTTTTCGTAATTTATTATACTCAATTCAATTTCATTATTATAAATTTTATAAAACATTAATAGTGGTTTTTAATACTTATTAGAAATTTTTTCCATTAAAACCTTATAGATAAATCTAAGTAAATTACATTATATTTGGATTGATGATTGAATATATGATGAATATATAATTTTTTTCTATAACTGTTTTTTTGGAAAATATTTATTTTTACTATAAATTTTATAACAATGGTTTGATTCTACATAAAATATTATTAGTTTATCAAAATTTATAAAATTACAATAATGTTAAATAAAATTTTATAATAAAAATACTTCCCAAAAAAATTCTCGTAAAATATTTCATGGTACATTAACATGTTCAAAAAAGTTGTTGTGTATTAAATAAAAATTCTATTTTCATAATTAAAACCCTAACATCGCATAAAGAAACAATATCATGGGTCAAAATAATCGTTTTCATGACTCTTCAAAAATTACATTTTTAATTTGAAAATATCTAGATTCATTTAGAAGTTATTTTCATAAATGAATTTTTACATCATAGTGTGGAATAAAACATGAAATATTTTATTGAATTATCTAACAATTAAAAAATAAAATATTTTATAAATCCATTCAAAAACAAGTTCAATACATGTTGGTACAGAATCTAAAAAGGTCATTAGAGTACACTAAATTAATCTTATGTATTTTATCTATAAATATTATTATTATTCTTTGATCATTTATTGATTAAGTTCATATAAACTATAAAAAAATACAAAATATAAAAATGTTAATGTTATTTTCAAAAATATTTTTATTTTATTAAAGAATATTTTCTTATAAAATTATTTATTCACTACATTTATTTAAAACTTGTAAATTTAACAGGGCACGTTTGATCAAAGGATTTAAATTTTGTAAATTATATGATATTTAAAATATAATAATTGTTTTCTTTAATAGAATGAATTTTTCAGGTATAAAAGGAATATAAAAGTTTATAGTTACAAAAGAAATATATATTTTTATATAAATTTGTTCATCTATATGATATGTAACAATTTATATTTAACTTTTTCACATTGTTGATATAAATATCTAATGTTGATGATTTTTTATTTAATTTTTTCATCTATATTATGTTCTTAAATTTATATATCTTTAAAAACTATTTGGTATTTTTATTATTTTAGTAATTAATACATATAAATTATCCAAGAATATAACTTGTTCATATTATATATAAGTATATGATTTTGTTAAAATTCATCCATCGTTTCTTACAAATTCCATTCCATTAAATATAAAGAGTATCAAGATAGGTATGAAATGATATATTGTTTCATTCCAAAAATACAATGATTTTGTTTTGGGATATAACATAAAGTGTAATTGTTCTATGGGATTTAAAAATATTATTTATTATGTTTATATTTTCATTAAGGTATATTTAAGTATTAATCTATTTTAATTGTGTCTTTTCGTTTGAATCATTACTAATATGTTTGCTTAGGATTATTTTAGAATTGTTAGGGTCAGTTAAAAATCCAAATATTCTTTCCTATAGAGTTATTTTTGTTTCACTAGATTATAAATCATTATATAAAATTGTTTCATATAACTTATTCAAGAGATAAATTTGTATATAGTTAGATATAATTATCTTTCAATTTTATGAATGTATAAAAATAAGAAATTACATATAGTGTAGTACAATAATATGATTTAAGAATTATGTTTTGGTAGAAATTATAAGATATATAATTAAATTAGAATCATGATTTGTTGAATATAGTTAAAAATAAAATATTGTGATATGTTAGTGTCCATTTAAATATGAAATTTTAAAACTCTTTAAAACAATATAATCATCATAATAATGATAATTAGTATAGGTTTATCTAATATGATTATGTGGCCCTAAATTATCTTGTTTAAGAATTGTATGTGGTAGTTCATCGTAACTACATTTTGTTACTATTAATGATGTATATTTTACGAAATTCATAGTTGGGAAGCCCTAAAATTAATGATTCCAAAAACCATAAGTATTTTACAATCTATATAGCAACTTTCAGAAAGCATATAAAAACACAACATGATCGGTTTTTATAATTAAATATACACTTCTCACTTAATATAAGAATATATAAATCACAAATAATATACTAACATATAAATTTAAAACAATTTAGTAAGAAAGATAAAATAAACATACCTTTTTAAAAACTAGTGCAATGTTAAAATTAAACCTTAATTATAAATATTTAAACTCCATCGATGTCCACCAATAACATTATTCACCAATAGCGCAATGGGATTCTTGTACTATAAAATTATTTTTAGTCAATCCACAAAGTTATATTTGTAAATGAAGAAATGGTAATTTCACTAATAAAACAATATAATAGAGAAAACTATGAATCACTTTCAAATAATTAAATCAGAGTAATTAAATTTTTAGGGGAAAATAATAGAGGTGTAAGTACTTCATTTTCATTATCTGTAATAGGATGAAGACTATACACCTCATCGATTAAATTTATAAAAAATAGAGGCATTAAATATCCCCAATCACTCTAAGATAAAATGAATCCTATGGATGTGTAACAATATTTCTCATGAGGTTATTTGGATCATTAAATTTCATCTAAATATGTCTCCAACCATCATTCGAACAAACCTAATGTAATGACCCACCAATTCTAATTGAATTGAGAGTACCACGAGACATTAATAGGACTTAAGTGACATCCCCAAGGTGCCAAAGGCTGACAATAAATGCTGAAAGAGTTTCACGTACAAGTGGGGGGTGATTTACCCTTTAAGAAATAAACCCATTAACCAACCATAACCAAACATTCACTATATGATGCATGAACAAAAGAAAGACAAACTAAACAAACTTCATTTATGTCAAACCACATCAGAGTACGTAATAGTGGAAGGCCAAACTATGTATAAAAGTTCACAACAGATAAACAACTCAAGACTCTCAAAAGACACTAAGACTCCATGATCCACAAGCTCTAAGCTCAACAACATCTCCCAAGCATCACCACGAGACACTAGAAATAAGATGCTTTACCTTTACCTTTGTCCCGGAATATAACATCTGCAAAAGAACAAACGTGCCAAAGCAGGGTTGAGTATAAAACTCAGTCGGTTTTCCCCAATGACTTCCCTACTCACGCCACTAGGATAGAAGAGTTAGCTACATTTATATAAAAACATTTTATATAAAATATTTTCTCAAAAGAAGTTTATAACTAAATATATACAAGTTTACAAAACCATTCATACTCAAAATCATCCATGTTTAAGTGAAATCAATTTTTCCAACAAAGTTATTTTTCTAGAAAAATAACTAAACAATCTTTCAAACCATTTCACAAACATCATGTTTTGGTATACCCAACCATTTCAGAAACCTATGAAATCAACCATGTATGCTTCGTTATGACAGTTCCATACTCATGAGCGATTTCTCGTTGATCTACCAAGTCATCCCAAGGTAATTGTTTCTCATGTGCCATTACACCTTTGGCACCAAGCACAAGGTCATATTTCAACCAAGCCTCGTACTTGAAAGTCCCATGTTCCATTACACCTTTGGCACCAAGCACAGGGTCATATTTCAACGAAGCCTCATATATGCAACATGAAAACACACCACACATTCACAAAAATCATGCCAAAACCATCCTTTCAATAAAACACCTTTTTATTGAAAACCATTTCCATCAAAACCAAGTGTGCTCATCCAATTCAAACCATTTCAAAAAAACTGTACTTTTATTGAAAACCAAATAATGAACTAATTTAATCAATCCATTTCAATACCAATCCATTTCAATAGAAACCCTCATTTTTACTGAAAATCCATCTTTCATCAAACCATTTACCATTCCAGAAAATCCTTAATTTAAAATCAACATTTTAAATTCAAGAAGCCAAATCACTTTGCACAAAAATTAACCAAGATTTCACAATTTCATCAAAACCATAAATCATCATTAAAGAAGATTTTTTCCATGCATTGAAAAATAAATTTCATTAAAATAACCTAATTTTAATCTAAGACAATCAATTTTAGTAAGAGGAGTCAAGAGTGAAGCCACCAACCTCAATGGTTTTGATGAAAACCCAACGAACGAAGAACGCACAAGAAAACTAGGCCGATTCTCCAAGAATCCTCCTTAGATCTCTTCTCCTAACAATACCAAGACCAAATCTCGTCATATTTGGATTCCACACACTTAGATCGACCCATAACAGGTATAGATCTAAGAAACCGAGATGAGATAAGAATAAGATCTAAGTAGATCTATGAAACCAAACAAGAACGATTACGCACCTCAAGAATCCAGCATCGATTCATCAAGAGAAGCCTTAGGATTGCCCTTGGAATGATGGGAGAACCCGCTTTGACCTTAGGAGAACCGCAATACCATGTTAGGTCCAGTTAAGAGCTTAAACGAGGCACTTAGTCACAAAAACACGTGACATCCACACTTATAGGATCTTTTTTAAGTGGTCGCACCATTTGTTCCACGGTTTGAAAAACCGTGCGCTAACAGCGCGTTAGCTACTGCCTTGGCCTCCCTTCTCGAAAGGTTTGGCCACACTGTTATACAAACCATGCGCCACCCAGGAAGAAGCTAGTTCCTCCAATCCCAACTCTGCATGGTTTGAACGCACGGTTTAGACAAACCGTTCACCTCCCGTGTGACTTTCCTTTTTGCCCCAAAACTCATTCCAAGCTCTCTTGACTCTTCCATTCGTGACCCTTAACTTTATAACCATTAAAAGAATAAATAAAGGGTTACATACCAGAAACCAGGGGTGCTACATTCTCCCTACCAATGGACTTTCCATCCCCAGAAAGTAGAAAACCATCGCTTGCATGAAGGAGTTCTGGCCACAACTCTTTCATTTCTTTTTCATGTTCCCAAGTCTCTTCCTGAATCTGACCATGCGGCCATAAAACCCACACTAGACTGATGAATTTTCCACATAATACATTTTATTGCCTATCCAAAATCCATACCGGGATATGTATCAACCAAGTATCTGGCTCTAGGTCAACGTGATTCCATCTGATAACATGGTCAGGATCAGGATGATATTTTTTCAACTCAGATACATGGAACACATTATGCACCAAACTGAACTGTGGTGGAAATTCTAACTAATATGAAACCTCTCCAACCCGTTCAAGTATCTAAAAAGGGCCAATTTATCTAGGAGATAATTTTATCTTCTTCTTGAATCCATGATGTCCATGACATGTAGAGATCCTCAAGAAGACATGATCACCCACAATGAACGAAAACGGTCTTCGACGGTGATCTGCATAAGAATTCGGATGACTCTGAGCTGTCTCCATCCTCTTTCTAATCAACTAGATCTTCTCTATTTTATCTTGGACAGGGCTTGGCCCGACTAGTGTTGTTTCACCCGTTTCCACCCATCATAGTGGAGAATGACAAGGATGCCCATACAATGCTTCAAACAGAGCCATGCGTATCGAGGCTTGATTGCTATTATTGTATGAGAACTCCACTAATGGTATATGATCCTCCCATGACCCACCAAAATCTATTACATAAGCCCTCAAAATGTCTTCGAATGTTTGTATCATCCACTCGGATTTCCCATCTGTCTGAGGATGATACGTCGTGATCATAGTCATCTGAGTCCCAAGGGCTTGATGTAATGATTTCCAGATACGAGATGTAAACCTCGGGTCTCTATCTGAGACTATAAGAACCGGTACCCCATGCCTCTTTACCACTTCTCAGATATAGATTTTTGAATTATTTTCCACCATCTGGGATTCATGAATAGGGATGAAATGGGCCAACTTGGTTAGACGATCTACTTGCACCCAAATGGAATCAAGTTTCTGGACCATGTTTGGAAGACCTATAACAAAATCCATTGCTATCTGATCCATTTGCACACTTGGATAGGTAAATATTGTAATGTACAAGCTGGTCTATGATGCTCTGCTTTAACCTGTTGACAAGTTAAGCACCACGAGACAAACTCGTCCACCTTCCTTTTCATGCCGCTCCACCAAAACTGCACCTTCAACGCTTTATACATCTTCTGTGTACGAGGGTGTACATCCCATCTTGAATGGTGGTAATAATTAAGTATCTTCTCATGAAAACGCATGGGTAAATCCATCCAATATATGAAACACAAAACTAAACTCCCATCAAGTTTTCATCCATCAATTGACTCCCCACCACTAAGTTTTGAACTTACAACCAGGCATTACGCATCAAGTGTTTGTGATTCTTTGAACATTTTTACTAAATCAGGAACAAGTGTCGCTGAAAATAAAATAGCCTCCTTACCTCGGTCTTCACATTCCACATGCATGTCGGCTAAGACCGACATCAACTGCCATTCATCTGAAGCTACTTTCTCCAACTGTGCATATGACTTTCCACTCAATGCATCGGCCACCAAATTTCCTTTTCCCGGTGTGTACATCAAGTCAATGTCGAACATCTGGAGATACTCTATCTATATCCTTTGCCTCAGATTCAAATATCGTTGTGATAAAAGATGTTTCAAGCTTTTGTGATTCGTAAACATAATAATTTTATCACCAAAGAGATAATATCTCCATCTTTTCAAAGCATTGACGACTGAAGTCAACTACAAATCATGTGTTGTATAATTCTTCTCATTCACCCTCAACTGCCTTGAACCATAAGCAACCACATTATCTATTTGTATGATAACACAACCCAACCCTGATCCTAAGGAATCACAATACATTACATACTCCTGTCCTGATTCTGGAAAGATCAAGATAGGTGGCGATGTAAGACGATGTTTTTGTTCCGGAAAGGATTTATAAAATTCACCAGTCCATTGGAAGAGATCATTTTTTCATAGTCAGTGCTGTCATTGGTGAATATAGTCGTGATAAATCATGCACAAAGCGTCGGTAGTAACCAGCTAGACCATGAAATCTGCATATCTCAAACAAATTCTTTGGTGGTTGACAATAGATAACGACTTCTATCTTTTTAAGACCAACAGAAATTCCATTCTCAGAAATGACATGGAAAAGGAAACGTAAATCATGTATCCAAAGAATACACATTGATAATTTGGCATACAAATGATGATCTCTCAAGATTTGTAGCACTGTTTCCAAGTGCACCTCATGGTCCACTGTTGTCTTTGAATTCACCATGATATCATCGACAAACACCACCACAAAATAATCTAGATATAGTTAAAATATCCAATTCATCAAATCCATGAAGATTCCTGGTGCATTCATTAGACCGAAAGGAATGACTACATATTCGTAGTGTCTATATCTGCTTCTGAAATCATTCTTTGGAATATCCTCCTTCTGAACTCGTAATTGGTGATATCGTGATCACAAGTCAATCATAGAGAACCACTGGGTTCCCCTTAATTGATTGAACAGATCATCAATGCGTGCAAGTGGATATCTATTCATTACTATAACTTTGCTAAAGTTATGATAATCAACACACAACTGAAGAGTTCTATCTGCCTTCGTCACAAACAAAACCATTACTGCCCACAGGGATATACTTTTCCAAATGAAACCCTTTCGTTCCAGCTCCTCTAACAGAAATTTTAATTCCCGTAAAACTATTGGTGCCATCCTATAAGATGGAAGGGAAAAAGGAGTGGTCCCTGGAAGGATATCAATAATAAACTCCACTTCCTTTAGAGGTTGTAACCCTGAGAAGTTGTTAGGAAAGACATCTGGAAATTGATCCACAATAGCTGAAAAACTATTCTCCTCAATCTTTTCCATTGATTCCAAATTCAATGCTATCGGATAGTAAGATATCATTCCCACCATTGGTGCCAAGAAGCTCTTTCCAACATTATTTACCATCTTCTCCCCTTTGAAGCTATGGATGATGTTGTCCTTAGTCGTGAAACTAACTGTTGTCCTATAATTGTCTTTGTGAGCCTTAAACATTGTCAAACAATCCATACCTAGGATTACATAATAGACATCCATGTCCAAAATTGAGAATACCCATTTTAACTCATCTCCATCAACAGTTATACCACATGCTCTACAAACAAAGGTTTGACATTCTCTTTCACCAAGAAGAGTTTTTAGATTCAAAACAGAATGCATCATTTCAAGTCTTAAACATAGCAAGTCAAAAACGCAAGAAGCAAAGAAGGAATGTGATTCACCAGTATCAAACAACACTTTCACAAGGGTAGAATTCAAGATAATCATAACTATCACTATAGATGGTCCTTCCTAATCATAAACAATTATCTGCTCAGCTCCATACAATTGCTTCATGTCTACATTGTTCTCCTTGTTGCCTTGATGATAATTTCCTTATTGATGAGTCATTGAATTTTGAGAATCACCATGGCTAGCTCTATTTTTTTGGTGAGACTGATGTTGTTGTCCTCACCCTTTCGAAACATAAGATGCTTGTGACACCTAAGAAGTGTCACAAACACCTGACCATGGAGCACTGCGACAACATCCCTGAAGATTCCCCATATTATAGCAATTGTTCCAGGCTCTCGGTGGTGTTGTACATTCTCATTTAATGTGATCAATCACACCACATTGAAAACATCTGTCTTTCATCATGGGTCACTGAGGATGTTTCACCGATCCCGCTGTCTGATTCTGATTTCCACTCCCACCTTAAAAGTAGGTGTCCCTCTTTTTCTTTTTCCCAGCATTAGAGTTCCCACCTATTCCCATGGGTATCATCACACTTAGTCCTCCCATAACTCCTGAGATGTCTCTTTCAACTACTGTTGTTCTGTTTACCATCTCCATATAACCCGTAATATAGAGCACAACTATCTTTTAGATAATATCCTGTGGCAACCCTGATTCAATGATCCATGCCTTCAGCGATGCACTTGCAGCAACATCCGGTGTAAAGCGCACTAAATTCATGAATTTAGCCGCATACTTCATGATAGAGAGATTCTCCTTCTTCAAGATGAAAAATTCTGTATTCCTCTGGATCTTGAACGTGTGCGGATATAATTGTTTATTGAACAATTCCTCAAATTCCTCCTAGCCTAGCCCTTAATCCACCTTAGCTTGCACCACTAGCTCCCACAACTGTCATGCAAGAGCATCCAGCATATATGTCACCAACATTACATTAATTTCTGCTGGTGTGCCGATGAAATCAAAGATATGATTCATCCTACTTTGCCACACTTCTGCCTTTTTGGGTTCAGCATCACCCTGAATGGTTGTGGGATTCTGCTTCATAAACCGGATGGTATGATCAACATGCCTTGGTTCATTCCTCTGGTTCTCCGTATCCACAGCTTGAAAAGCATGGATGATTCTCTGAACCAGCTCTTGGTTCACACGTGGATCAACTGCAACCACATTCTCCGCAGCTTCTTTGGGTTGGATCTAACGACACCTACCGGGTTCCATTTTCTAAACCAACAATAACCTCCGTCAATCTCACTCTCTAGCAATTGATGTCTTACCATTTCGAATTCTATCACATCATCTATCACAATGTTGTTTTCAAAACAACCTTTTCCCCATGTTCAACCATTTTTGAAAACATTCAACATGCTTTTTGAAATCAACCCATTTTCAAAATATACCAAATACCCTGTTTTCAAAGTCATTCACATGAAAAAAATTCTGTATTTTTGAAAAACTGGCACGTTGCGCAAAATCCTTACTCATTCCTCACATTGAGATATTGAATCCTAGTGGAAAGTCATTCCTCGATAATGCATGTCATTCTCCTCTCATTGGCTAAACCCATGACAATCAGATTTCCATCATTCTATAAGTGTATCCAAAACACTTATTTACCCATCACCCTGGAAACATGAAGTTCAGCATAAACGAGTTAGCTATAACCTTTTATGCTATACATTTTATGTTCCGACAATCCTACTCCTGTCTAATATTTCAACCCAAGGAATAGAAAATAATGAATTTCAACTCCAAAAACAAGAACATCGATGACCACTTGTTGGGCAAGGATCGAACAAGATGATACCATTTGTAATGACCCACAAATTCTTATTGGCTTGAGAGTACCACAAGTCATTAATAGGCCTCAATAAACATCCCCAAGGCTCCAAAGGCTGACAATAAATTCCAAATGGTTTCAAGTACAAGTGGTGGATGATTTACAATTTATGAAATAAACCCATAAACTAACCATAACCACACATTCACTATATGATGCATAAACAAATGAAAACCCAACTAAATAAACTTCATTTATGTCAAACCACATTAGAATATGTTACAGTGGAAGGCCAATCTAAGTATCAAAGTGCACAACAGATAAACAACTCAAGACTATCAAAAGACACTAAGACTTCGTGCTCCATAAGATCCAAGCTCCACAACATCTCCCAAGAATCACCACGATCCACTAGTAATAATATGATTTAACTTTACCTTTGTACCAGAACAGAACATCTGCAAAATCACAAATGTTCCAAAGCAGGGGTGAGTATAAAACTCAGTAGGTTTTCCCCCAATGACTTCCCTACTCACGCCACTAGGATAGATGACTAAGCTACATTTATATAAAAACAGTTTACATAAAATATTTTCTCAAAAGCAGTTTATTACTAAATATAAACAAGTTTCCAAAACCATTAATACTAAAAAGAATCCATTTTTAAGTGAAATAATATTTTCCAACAAGTTATTTTTTCATAAAAACAACCAAAAAATCTTTCGAACCATTTTACAAACATCCTGTTTTGGCATACCCAACCATATCAAAAACCTATGAAATCAACCATGCATGCTTCGTTATGACAGTTCAATAATCATGAGTGGTTTCTCATTTCTACCAAGTCGTCACAAGGTAATTAATTCCCATGTGACATTACACCTTTGGCACCGAGCACAAGGTCATATTTCAACCAAGCCACATATATGCAACATGAACACACACCACACATTCACAACAATCATGCCAAAACCATCCTTTCAATAAAACACCTTTTTATTGAAAACCATTTCTATCAAAACCATGCGTGTTCATCCAATTCAAACAATTTCAAAAAAAAATGTACTTATTTTGAAAACCAAAGAATGAACCAATTTCATCAAGCCATTTCAATTCCAAACCATTTCATAAAAAACACTATTTTTTATTGAAAAACCATATTTCATCAAACCATTTACCATTCTAGAAAATCCATAATTTAAAATCAATCTTTTAAATTCAAGAAGCCAAATCACTTTTCACAACAATTCCCCAAGATTTCACAATTTCATCAAAACCATAAATCATCACTAAAGAAGATTTATTCCATGCTTTGCACAATCAATATCATTCAAATAACATAATTTGAATATAAGCCAATAAATTCTAGAAAGAGGTGTCAAGAGTGAAGCCACCTACCTCAAAGGTTTTGACGAAAACCCCAACGAATGAAGAACAGATAAGAAAACCGGGCTGATTCTCCAAGAATCCTCCTTAGATCTCTTCTCCTAACACAACCAAGTCCAAATATCGTCATATTTGGTATCCAAACACTTAGATCTACCCATAATGGGTGTATATCTAAGAAACCGACAGAAGATGAGAAGTAGATCTAAGTATATCGATGAAACCAAACAAGAATGATCACATACCTCAAGAATTCGGCTTCAATTCGTCAAGAAAATCCTTCGGATTACCTCCGGAATGATGGGAGAACCCTTTTTGACCTTAGGAGTACCAAAATCCTGAGTTAGGGCCACTTAGATGATTAAACGAGGATCTTAGGGAAAAAAATGTGTCATATCCACCTTTATAGTATCAAATTTTAGTGGCCACATGGTTAGTTCGCACGTTTTGACAAACCGTGAGCAAAACCTGTGTTAGCTACTGCCTCGGCCACCCTTCTCACACGGTTTGGCCGCACGGTTAGAAAAACCGTGCACCACCCGTGCAGAAGCTTCTGCATCCAATCCCAAATCCACATGGTTTGGCCAAATGGTTTAGACAAACTGTGTGTCTCCTGTGCAACTTCCCTTTTTTCCCAAAAACTCATTCCAAGTTCTCCCGACTCTCCCATTCATTACCATTAGCATTATAAACATTAAAAGCATCAAGAAAGGGTTACATACTAGAAATCGTGGGTGGTATATCCAATGAGTCTCTAATATAGTTAAAACTATCAATGAATCTTCTTTAAAGGATTATTTAACAAGAAATATAAATTTTCTTCTTGTAATAACCATTGTAATCCAAATACACTAACCCCAATGCTAAATCACAGTAGGGATTTTTCATATCCATTAATCTATATTTTATAAATATAAATATATCAATATTTATATTATAATTACACTTAAATTAAATAAATAAATAAATATCATCTATTTAAATATTAAAACTAAATAGAATACAACTATTAGTTTTTATAACTCACATAATTATATTTTCAAATAAACTAAAAAAATAAAAATACCCAATTAATATTGGCATATATGTGACCTCAAGGGACCTTTATAATGTTGAATATAATTTGGAATCATGGAGTTCCTATGAAAATGTGTAAATCTATGAAGTTTATGGGTTGAACCAATGAGGGTCTATTACAATTTTAATTATCATAAAATTAACATTTTCAACTTATTAATTATGTGATTCTATTAAATTTATATCAGAGCCATACCTATATGTAATATTAATAATAAGTAAATGTTGATCTCATAAGAATTTTACAAACTTCATGTGATGTCATGATCAAGGTCTACTAGTACGTTTGTCGATCCAATAATTCATATGTCCTCAAAAACCTCTCCCTATATTCTAGAGGTTTCTGGGAAATAATAAGGGTTTTTGTTTGTTTGGTAGGGAGACTATACATACTATCAACGTAACTAGTAATGGTAAGAAAAAATAAAAAAAATTATATAAATAAGTGTATTTTGTAGAAATTAGTAACATCAAACCAGATAAATAAATAATTAATAAAAAGTAGAATATAAAAAATGATGATTTCATGGAAATTGATTGAAATGGAAGTAAGGGGAACAGTGCAACATGTATAAAAAACAAGCTATAAAAAATATTAAAAAATGAAATAAGATAAGCTCAAATATGATCATGATCATTAAATTCAGATTATACTTCCATTATCTATCCTTGTATAGAAAATAATGTTTCTATTACTAGGTTCTTACCCATGCCAATACATGCATCCATGAAGACTATTGAAGTATCAAAAATCTTCCCAAACAATGTGCGAGTAAAAATCTATAGTCCACCACAAATAGGGTATAATATTATCCTATTAGTGAGTATAAACCTAATAGTGTTTAGGAATAATAAATTTAGTCCATACAAAAACTATAATTCAGTTTCCTTAGGTTCATCAATGATACCCATTTGATTCTACCTTCATTAGTCTGGGTTGGTATGTCTATGATTATTTTAAATATTTTATATATAGTTATAAATAAGTTAATTTTATTGGGAAATAAGGTGTACCACCAAGGAATTAGACTATAGTTATATTCATAATTGGGATCCATGAATTATTATATCACCTATACATTATTAGTCAATCAAACCCACTTATATCATTTAATGTTCTTGGAAGTGGTGTCATGTGATATCTATGGACTAACACTATGTATTTTCATTTATACATAAAATCTAACAGATACCTTGGAACATGTACCAGGAATCCTCATAGTAGAAATGACCAGAACCAAAAATAAAAAAATATTTATTTGAGAAGAGATCAAACCAAATTTAAGGTGATTATAAAATGAATTCAAATTTCTTAAGAATGTAAAATATGAGTCCTCTAAAACATTTCTAGGAAGTCATAAATGTAAAACATAGAACAAATTTTTGATTGGTTAATAATATTGTACAATGAATCCAAAAATTATATGCCAACATTTGTGTAGTTGAGGTAACCCTTGTTAATAACCTCACCTATTCACAAGAAAGGACATCAAATAAATGTGTTTAGTAGTCATTATAAATTCCAATTATTACTCATAATATATCATGTTCAATGTGGTACATTTATAACATTTCATATTTTGTTGAATTAGATTTAGTCATGGGATTACTTCATAGTTTAAAAGGGGATATGTAACTTGGTATTTCCTTCATGTTTAAAATTATTAATCAATCCATTTCATTAAAGAGGAATTTTAAACCCAATAAATGAGGTTCTTTGGTGAAATCAGTAATGGTATAAGTTTCAATGTAATTTAATAAACATAACCAAGAGGGTGTGTCAATTCAAGGTCATAATATGTCTTACTATTATTGGTCTATATGAGTATATGATCAAAGTATAAATATTTAATTATAAGAAATTTATATTTTATAGAAGGTGTCTAGAACATATGAATGTGAAACATATGTGTACATTATTGAAATAAAAAAATAGAAGGAAAAGTAATTGATGACATACTTTATTGGGGTATATGACTCCTCATCCAATACAAGCATCTGATTTGGGATAGATGGTGTACAAATAGAGAATGTAGAATAAACATAATAAATAGGTCATATTAGATCACATGGAGACAATGTCTAACATGGAAAAAGAAACTAATAAATGAATCAAGATGACTCATTGAATTATATAGGGTGAAAAAATGTGTTCTATGAAATTTTATTTGGATTCCAGATGAGGGATATTGTAAAAGGCCTAGGAATGTAAAAAAAGATCTTCCAATGGGGCTGTTTTGGGTAGAGCGAAGAAGAAGATGAAATGTTAAAATATGGTTGAATGGTTATATATAAATGGATATTACACCATTTTAAAGAGGGGGAACATTGAAGCCAAATGATTTTCCAAATCGCGCACTAATCATGTGTAGGAATATACCCATGGAAAGCCCTTCTCCCATTTCATGCTCATGCTGAGAAAAACCACGAATAGATGTTGTGATTGGAACTATCCCATGGAACATACCCCACTATGCATGGCACATGGAAATTACTAACCATTTTCACAACTTTTGTTTCACCTCTAAAATTTTGTATTGGTTTTTTGCACCTATCGAGCCTCTATTTCTTGGTTTTTCAAAAAATATAAAACACCCAATGTTTTTATGAATTATTATCTTTTAAAATAAATTAAATTACATATATATGTTCTATTATATGAAACACCAAATTTATATTTAATTACACCTGATAATGAATTTTAATGAATCGTGATATATATTTTATATTATAATTTAAACCAAAAAATTAAAACTTAGATGTTAAATTAATTGTTTTCAATAATAGAATTTTTTTTAATAATAATTATAGTGGTTTTACAAAAATAATACCTATTGATAATATATGTAATTAATTTTTTGAAAAGTATTTATATTGTTTGAAAATATTATTTTATAAAAAATTGATTTTATTTTATTTAAAATTATTAAAGATAAATATTGTTAATATTAAAAATTATTATTTACAAAATTAACTTAATTATTGAAATCACCACATCAAAATTATCTTACGGTGATTTTTTGGATTTTTCTAAAAAAATTAATTTATCAATTAATAATGAAAATAAAATTTTTTATTAATAACTGACATAGTTTAAAGAATTTACAAGACCATTTTTATTTTAGTTAGGAAATAAAAATAATATTTGTTCTATTATATATTAAATAATGAAAATTAGTTAATTGGAATCAATTTCATATTATTTTTAATATAATTGTTTTAAAACATTGGAACGTTTCCCTTTTCAAAAACCATTTTCAGCACATATTCTTTTTTAATTTACAATTTAATTCATACAATAATATGATATTAATTTGGAAAATTTTATTTCATATTTTTAATAAAAATTATTTACATTATCTAATTTTTTCAACTTAGTTTTTTCCCATTATTAATAGTAAAATAGGTAAAAATTATTTATCATCATTGAGGTAGAAACACGTTTTCTAGGGAGATATAACATAAAAGATAATTGTTGAAAATCCCCCAAAACAAGTATAATCCATATTTATTATCATAGATTGAACTTATGCCTTCTATGTTTAGATTATGGTACATTTTGGATCTTTTATTCTTGAGAAAAATATTTTTGAAATTCATTTTTTCAAAAATTTAAATCATGTACTCTCCCCCACATATAGAAGGCCACCCATAAATTATCTTATTAAATATTCTGAAAATAAAAATTTATATAATAAGTAAACAAATAAAATAATATATTCCTTCAAACTTTTTTAATTGACTTAGTTTTATCTAAATTCTCTCCTAGTAAAGCTTTGGTGTAAACATAAATAGGTTACTAGAAGAAGAGGTAGTGTTCTTCACAGTGCATTTATATTATATATTCCTCCACATACATGAAAAATTATTATACGAAGATAATATAATAACCTTAGTATCATAAAAATAATAATATATTTTTATATCAAGGTTGTCACCTATATCTATCCAATCTTCCCTAAAATTGTAAATAGTAATGTCGATAGTGTGTATTGCAGACTTCTCCCTGGTGAACCGATATGCCTTTTCCTCCAACAACACCTTTCACGGTGGGGTATGATAATGGATATGATGTATATAAATTATATTTTTAATTTAAATATACTTATAGAAATATAATATTTCATATTTCTTTATATATTCTATTATGTCTGACATATGATAATAACATTTTTGTGTACATGAGAATGCCTCCTTGCAAAGTGATGTGAATCGTTAGTCCTTTACAATTTATATGGAAAGTAATACGGATAAAATCAATGAATATATGTGAAATATATGACCAAATAATGATTCTGTTGAGGTTTTTTGTCCTTTAACATTATTTTGTTCCATCTATAAAAATAATAGAAAAATAATTCATGTGTACGTACGGTCTACCATCTCCATTAACAATGTAATCCTTTTTTCTATATCTAAATTTATGGATGACTCAGAATAAGTATATAAAAACAAATTGGATAGTTACATAATGTTTAAAATTCAATATTTTATGAAACACTGATAAAATTATAGATATAAAATCATTGAATGACAATAAACATAAAAAATAAATAAATTATTACCCAAAACAGTGATTTTAACAAAGAATTATTAATAAATTAATGATAAAAGTGTGTTAGTAAATCATTTATTTTATGATAAATATTAGTATTATTCATTAATATATGTTCAATAAATATATATTTATAATAGAGTATGTTCAAACATGTATGAAGGAATTTGGGACTTATGGTAAGGTTTTTTTATCTCATATTCCCTTCTTTGGGACATAAGTTATGTTATACACCTATCATCATTAATGATGTTTATATAGTAAAAATTGCCTTGGTATATCATAAATCCCTTTATTTTTATTATATTAAAATGTTTAGGTTTATTATATTCCTTATTTTGGAGGACTTACTGTTTGAAATATATCCAAAGTGGTAATAGTTTTTTTTGAAAATCTCATCGTTTATCAAAATAATTTTTGATTATGTTTCCAATATTGAAATATTATGACTTACCTCCCATGAACTATCATTAATATAATTCCTCCATGGTTATGTATTTAGAATAATTGTTTCTCTTTTATTTTTATTCATTTATGTAAATAATAAACAAAAATAATAATTTTATAGAATAACTGACTTTATTTCTCCCTTTACTCATAATTTCGTTTCTCTTCCCCACCCATTTTTAAGAAAATTTTATAAAAAATTATTTTTTCATTATAATAATATTTATAAAAGGTATTTTCACTTATTACATAATTTTTTACTAAATTTTTTAAGAGTAATCTTAATATAATTTTTATAAAAATGTTACTTTGAATTTTTACTAAAACTGCGAAAGAAATTATTTTCAAAATTTGTTTGTATTGAATGGAATTCCCCAAAATCATGACCCATTAATAATTTTAGTAATTATTTATATTATTATGATTTTATTTAAAAATGGGTATTTTAATAAATCTGGTTTAAATAGTTTTTTTTAATTTGAATGTATATTTTCATAAGTAAATATTACGAATGATCTTTAAAAATAATATTCATTGTAACATGAAATCAATTTATGTTACCTATTATTTAATGGGTATATGATACAAGGATACCAGTATTATATAACATAATTTTTTTGTTATTTTGATGAAAATATTTACTAAACACATTTTCACATCCATGAGTTATACCTTGATAGAGTGATTACGGAACCAGCTTCATTTCGTGGGTTATTCTATAATGAAATTATGAAATGATTACAAACCCTATCCAGCCGTGGGGGAAGCTGGAATTCAGGTTTGAAGACCTTCTGATGGAGCAACTGGACATTCAGGTAAATACATTATCATGGAAGCTGTTTCGTGAGATTAAAACGGGTAGGCTGCAATTTCATTTCAATGACTTTGTCCACTAATTTAGTGTATGACTAGGTTTTTAACTTTTTCCCTTAAAAGTGTTCGATAATAATAAAAAATTTATGATTGAAGTATTATTTTCATTATATGATGTTTGGACCCTATATATCTATCCATTACATTAGTTAATGATTTATGACTCATGAGATATGGATTATTAGAATCTAGTGTGAACCTATATCTGAATGAGACATTTTATACTATGATGGTAAATGGTGTGAACTTTGAAAAATATGATTTTTTTCTATGTGAAACCATTCCTCTAAGATAGCCATGTTAGTGCACCTTTAATACTGTAGAAATGATTTTCTATGCTTATGTGTATGCAATAATTACAAGTATTATGCCCAGGTAAAACTCTCATGGATGACATTATTTAATTACATTCGGATTCATATCTTATGAACTGTCAAACATTATTCCATGAACATAGATTACAAATCATTCATATTATAACTCCCTATCCCCAGAACCCCAGAGTCAGGGAATTATTTTAATAAATTATCATAATTACAAGGAATAAATTCCCGAAAGACCAATCAGTTTTCCAGTCTTGGAAAACAGATTACATACTTGAATGTTACATTACACATTAGAAAAAAACACAATATAACTGATCCTTTGAGAATTAAATTAATCCCATATCTTAACCCTTCTTTCAATCATAAAACACTTCTTGGAATCCTAGAAAAATATAACATAAGAATGGTGTGAACTCAAACCCTTAGTAATGATAACAATATAGAAGAAAAATTAAAAAATAAGAATAAACATTTATGTAAATGTATAAAACTAAAAAAATCCATTTAAACCCAAACATCAACATAATATGGAAAATATTAATCAAATAATTCCATTTACTTACTCACTGGATATTCTACTAGTCGAATAATAAATTCTAATATCAATAGATAATTTTATTATTATGGAATGCATAATGCTATAGTTCATAACCACATAGTCAAGGCCTTGTTCCAAGAAAACAAATAAGATTTTGTCATAGCCCTATTATAAGACACTAGTTTGTCTCATGAAACCTACCGATGCATCGAGGAGCTATAGCGGTCTCCACCCGTCACTTACTAGATCCAATGCATTCCTTATATGAAAAGGTTTTAACATAACATAACCATTAATATAAAAAAATAGCATATGAAATGCTAGTACCTTATCCATAATCCATGAATGGTATAAAAATAACACATCCACAGTCAAACATATCACAAAACCTTCAATACAATATAGATGATTTTTATCAAAATAAATCAACCTCGATCAAGAATAATATCGAGTAAATGATGTTGACCTTGTTAGAAATGATCTATAAAACTCTTTGAGAGAAATATCCCATTTTCATGAAATCATTTTAAAAGTCACACAGTTTATGAAGGAGATCATTTAAAAGATATTTTTGAATCAAATTTTCCCATAACAATTTTAAACTTTTGAATGGAATTAACATTTTAGAACATTCATGACCATAAAAATAAATCCTTTAAATCATTTTTAAAACATAGAAATTTATGAAAAATTCGGAGAAGAATAAAATTTTAAACATTTAAAATAATTATTTAGTTAAAGATTACATTAAAAATAATCTTTTTAGAAACAATTTTATGAAACATGGGTCGGGATAATAAATATTTCCCAGTAAAAACTTACACATAAACAATCTCAGATAATAATAAGTTTGAGGAATTACCCCTTACCTTGCACTTTCTTTTGGGACAGGGGACGTTTAAACTCCCATATAATGACCATAGTACGTTAATAAATAATATCATAACCATATTAATATTTATTATATCATAAATTATTAATTTATCATTTTATACTACCCATTTAATAATGATTCCCATTTTAAATTAACATTTTGGGTAATAATCGCTTTCTTTATTGTACGTGTTTTAACTTTTTATTCTTGATTGTATCATTTAGATCATGATTTAAATACTTCCAGAATATAAAATTTGATTTATATATCATATATATTTAGAATACAAATATTCATAATAGATAGATAGATGAAATGGAAGGCATCGTTTATGGAGACGGTAGGCCGTACGTAGGCAAAAACATTGTTTCCGTTTTCATATCGTATTGAACAGAAGTAAGTGAATAAGATATATGTAAGTATATAAATACTTACATACATATATATATTTATACATTATTATTAGTATTTCATATATTATATACTTATTAATAATATATATTTTTATAATCATCGTTGAATGATGAACGTGGAAATTAATCTCATCGTGTCCTGGAGACGGTAATCCATACATACGAACGTATGGTGACCATTTCATTTATATGATAGATAGAATAATGGATATGGTTGAACCATATTTATAATCACATTACAGTTTCTAGAAGGTACTAGAGTTATTATTTTTATATGGAAACAACAAAGAAAGAAGAAGTGTAAGAAGAAAAGAACTTGAAAGAGGATGGTGAAATTATTACCTCTTCTTTGGGTTTTATCTTTTGAGTTAATCAAAATTGATCCTTAGCATATCTTTCTGATCAATGTAAGGCCTCTAGTTTTAAGGGAGTGGTGTTGGGGGGTTATTTGGGAATGTTTTTTCTGTGCCAAATGGCTTTGGAGGTGTGATTTTGAGAGAAGGGGAAGTACACATTTATAAGAGAGGTGAGGGTCACTTTATGAAATGTTTGAAATATTATTTTATAATAAAATAATTTTTGGTTTCTAATGGCTCATAAATGGATTATTTCTAGGATATGGAGGGTATGGTTCTAGAAACTCTCAACTAATAGGTTTTATACAAGTTAACGTTATTATATTGACCTTATCTTTTAGATTTAAATCAGACTTAAATAGTTTAGCTTTTACCTTGTCTTCTGGTATTCTTAAACTATATAGTTAATAATCATACAATAAACTTCCAATAGAACTTCAATTGGTTCATAAATGACATATATAATGTTATTTAACCCCTTTGGCCGAACCTTATATATTTAGGAATATTATTTCAACCAATAATATAGTACTTGTTTTAAAAATTAATTTATTTCAATTTTGACACTATTTGGTATTTTGTTTTTGTGAAAGTCATAAAATACTTATAACTTAGAAAAACAATTATCTAATCCACCCTAACATGTAATATTGACCTATAAAATTCGTGGATTTAATCATATTTCTCAATTTATATTAATTAGGATATTTATAATATTAATTATTTTAATATTTCATTAATAAGGTAATTACTGCATCATCATTGTGTCATAAATAAATTAAATTATTTAATGATTAAAAATTATAAATAAAATACTATTATGTAGTAAATATCTTTACCTTTATAATGAGTATTTATATATTAAGTTATATAGTGTTTATCCTTATATTAAAAATGGTTTAGTTATTAAACATTGAATTTGACACTTTTAACTCTTCTTTAAATAAAATAATAATAAATGTCCTAATCTAATAAAAGTAGAAAAAAATGATAATATCTTATTCCTAAAGTTGTTTTTGGTCTAATTACACTTATCTAGTAGAATTAGTACATGTTTCAGGGTAATTATTATATCATTTTTAACTTTAATTACCCTATTTACTTTTAGCCGTTGTAAATAAAAGTCAAAAGTTACTATTCACCAAAAATTATTTTCATCTTATTGAACCACATTTTACATAATGATATCAATAGTGTCTCTAGATTTTTTTAAATTCAACTCACATGAGTGGTAAAATTAAGTTTTATGCAAATTTGAAAATTCTTCTAGAAGGTGGGTAAAAGACGATAAAAAGTTCAATAAAAATTTATACATATAATTTTAGAATAAATTGGCACCAATACATTAAATTTAACTTATATACGTGTTATATATCTATTTTTACATAAAATAAATTTAAATAAAATTAATAAATATTTAAATAAACTGTCATTTTTAAACAATATCATCGTGTTTTTCACTATTCATCAAAAATTGATTGTTTTCAGAAAAATACGAAAACTTCACCCTAAGATAATTTTGATATTCCGAATTCAAAAATGAATTATATTTTACCAAATTCAAATCATAGAAGTTTCATTAATTAATTTAGAATTAGTTCCTGTTGTCAAAGCCATAAAGCGGGTTTTTAAAAAGTAAAAACTATCAAAAAATTGACATGTTTTTATGTCAAATTTAAATGTGAAATTACTTATAATGAACTAAATTGTATTAAATGATAAAAATTTAATCTAATTATAATTCAAAAAAATTCAAAAGAATAATTTAAAACTATTAATTATTTCAATTAAAATTGTTTTTTTCAATTAAAACATAGTATTTTTACTATTCATCAAAATATGAATGTTATCAGAAAAGTACCAAAAAATTATCGAAACTAAATTTTTATGCCCCAAATCTATAGAAGAATTTAATTTCATTTAATTGAATATATAAAATAGAAAAATATTACTTTTAATAATTGTTCACCATTAAGAGGAGGTAAAATTGCATTTTTTTAAAAATACTTCTTTTATCTGAAAAAATAAAATTGTTCTTATATAATGTCTAAGAAACAAAATATGGATGTTAAAATTATATAGAGTATATAAGATTAAAAATGAAGTTAATATTATTCATAACCATTTTTTGAATGGCGCCTTTGGTAAGTTGTGGTGCACTCGAACTCGGTGTTGCGTGTAGCACATGCAATTGAATTACTTTAGCACTACTACAAATATGGCTTATAATACCACTAAAACCCACCGTTAATAGCACTAAAAAAGTGATGTTAATCTCGGCGAAGATAAAGGGGGGTTCCCCTTTATCAACACTAATCAAGAGCTGATAAAGGTAGAATTTATCAGTGCTAATAAATGTATAATATATCAGCGCTAAAAATAGTGTTGATAAACACTACGTTTATCAGCACTATTTTGAGCGCTGATAAACACTACCTTTATCAGCGCACAAAATAGCACTGATATATTATCCATTTATCAGTGCTTAACTAGCGCTGATAAAGGCCAAAGATCATGTGCAAAACTAGAACCTACACAGAACTTGCCCAACACATGCACACATTAAAACACCTACACAAAGCACAAACAACACCAGCAAATTGCAAAAACAACACCCACACACAAAGTACAGAAGAACAAAAATGATACATAAATTTACTTGAAATCATGTATACAAAACAACATACTGCTATATACATTTCAAACAATGTTTAATTTGGTTACAATTACATTTATCCAACAAACAGTTAAAAAACAATGATGTTCCATTCTTTTTGCATCCATCCTCTCTAAAAAATAGTCTTCCATGGCGGTGGTTTCCGAACAAATCAATCGAACTGTGGAAAAAGATTTCACCTACATAATGAAAAAAAAATATGTTAGTAATACTTTAATGAAATAAATAATGGGGTTCCTAAATGGAATTATACTAGTGAGGCACAAAACATAAAATAACCAATTAATGAATAGACACAATAAAATAATATTGATTCATGAATGAGTTTTCAAAGATGGATTATCAAACAAAATTTGAAAAAAATGAATGAGAATTATGATAGTACCAACATCCAATCTCAAGTCCAAATGATTTTTTTTCTAATCACATTTATTTACCATTTGATGTTAGTATAAGTTTAAATTCCTATTCTATATGCCCCATAATTATTTAGAAAATAAAAGAAACCCAAATTCATTAAGTATTTATAAAATAATAAAAACAATTATTTTAGGTGAATTATATTATGTAAATACACATGCTATGAATCTACTCAAGTGATATGACCTCGGTCAACCTCTTTGCTGCAATAGGGAAAAAAATTATTTTTCCATGACCTAAGACAGGCGTGCATCATGGATTTTGATACTATAAAACAAAAAGAACATTTTTAATCCCTTGGAACATAGGAAAATGGATGGGATAAATCATGTCTTCAAATTCCTCAATTAGAGAATGGAGACTGATGGCTATAGGATTTCTGTTACCACACACATTTTAGGGATAACACATGGGGTTTAGGTGTACATTTCTACAAGGTCCAAAACATACTTTAGGGATTAATCCATAGGCTTAGTGTAAAAATATTCTATTCCCCATTAAATCCTAAATGGTTTATTATGATAAATAAATAACTACCAATAATATTCATGTCTAAGATAGAACTAAGAGAATTAATCAACACACGGTTGAGGGGATCCAAGAGTCGTATCCCGAATCAAGGAATTTGTTCATTTAGAAATAAAAAGGCATAGAGTAGGTTGAGTGGATGAAGGGTGTTGAAAATATTTTGTAAAATTCCATAACTATACCATCATGTGTCACAAATTCTATATGGGTAGGAGGATTAAACCCTAAATGGAAGGAAGGTTCATTTAATACTCAAAAGGAATGGGTTTTTAACTCAAGATATAAAAGGGGAATCTTGATTATTGATTATGATCATCTGTGAGTGACCTATCTGAGACGTTTATGGTTATGAAGGCTATAATATGAACTATATATTTTAAAGGTCATGTGTCTATGACCAAATGATACATAGTTAAATGTTATGCATTAAGGACTTAATCCTTGACCTATACCATGAAATTTAATTTCATACTATGGGATGTTATAATATTTAGTTTAAATTCATGTAGTCAGAACATTTATGTCCTGAATATTAGGGTTATATGAGTAGAACCAATGGTGAGAGAGGGATAAATTCGCCATATATTAATAAAATATCAATGTGAATAGAGATCTTAGGGGTCAAAATCTAGCAATTTCAGTCTCAACGAAGAGGAATAATTTTTAATTGTACCTCAGATAGAGGGTCTATGATTCACTATATATCCCATTAAATTTGGAATTAAGATATAAATAGTGCTTAAGGGGGTGCAGTTAGAGATCGATGCCCAATAGAGGTCCTCTTCGGTGAGGGATATATCATCATGTAGTTTTCTGGCATGTGTTACGGTCATGAACAATGTAATTTAATATATTATGGAAATTATTTTTGACATACACTTTAAGGTATTATGGTAAACATGGGGCACCACACAATTTAACATCTTGTGAAAAATATTTCTTTCTACAGTTTAATATCATGAAACTTGGACAAGTTCTCAGTAACATAAATTCATGCATATCAAACAATGATGTCATTCAGGTTTGGGTAGTATAACTAAGGCATTGGTGTCTTGATGTTTAGGGTCATATAACTAGAACTAGTAGAAACAGAACTCATTTATCATGGTGATCAGTTAGTGAAGTGATAATGAATCATATGCATGTGGCATGTATCTGAGGATTCTGTAACTCAATTAGTCCATCCATAATCTACTCTCTTCAAGAGCCAATATTTGAAGATGTTTAATTCCTTAATTATATGTCCCATAATTCTATGGTAGGGAAAATAATTTGGATGATCATTCATTGTTTACTTCTTGGGTCTCTGGATCTCTGGAATATTAAGAATGTGACACTCAAATGAAAAAAGTGAAGTATGTGGAAACAAGCTCACTCTAAATGGAATATACCTTTTTGTGCCTTTCATTGAGTAAGGGATAGTCCAATTATTTTGACATACTATATGTGTTCTTGTAAGGGTGTCCACATTGATGAACCATAAGCATAGGTATCATTGGATTCAATATACCATCATCTATGTATTTATGAATCCAATCCTTGAATACAAATCACCTCTCGATTTAATGTCCTAAAAAATGATGGTAGCAGTAGTATTTTGGATGTTGTCACATATTTTTATCTCTCGGTCACTTAATCTATGATAGATCACTCAAATAATTTTTTGTCACATTTGAAAAATACTCAGGAAATTTATTTGGCTGTAGGAAATACACGTTCCTTTTCTCATATTCAAGAGATGGGCAAAAAAATTGTTTCATTGTTCTATCTAAAAATAAATGTGTTGGTATGAACATGTTTCTGAATTTGAGATTTGGAAGTATATAACCTGATCTCAATAATTTTAGGGGTAGAAGCTAAAGAGTTAGAGGCGCCATATGTGGATGTGGTCAGCCCTATATTGTGGAATGTTTACTTTCCTAGAAGCTCTTTGGAAACTACTAAGTCTGAATAACATACAAAATTCACCTGATGATGAGGTGGAAAATGTATGAATCCCTCCATCATAGTAGGTTGGGGGAATTTAAAATATAAAAATCCCCCCATTCCTGTGGGAAGGGGTGAGGTGGAACAAGGTTTAGAATTCACCCAATGAGGGGTGTGAAACTTTTGATGATAGCCCAAGCCCTATGGGATGGGGTACATTAATGCAAGGAGTACCATTTTAAGAGGATGTCAATATTACTTAAAGAAAATATCCATTATGAATATTAATAATTTCTCCATGAAGATCCAAATTTTTATTCTTCAACTGAGTGATCTATTATTTAGAAAATATGTATCTATTATCCTTAAAGGGAAAAAATACAACAAAATTTTCTACAACCTGTTTTCAATGGTAGGATGGGTTGATGATGATGGGCGTCACAATCGAAAACTTGAATATTTGATCTTATATTTATATTGGGAATATATTCCACCAACCTTGCACTCAAAATCATAATCATGGTTAATAAAACCTTCTATATTGGTATAAATGGTGTCATTGAGCCCTTATATAACAATTATTAGAGTAGAGTGTGAGAAAAACCTATTAGAGATTAGAATATTGAAGGAATTTATAATCATACTCATCTCTAGAGTGCTCATCAGAACTAGTGGGAACATCTTTAGACCCATATGATACAATGCTTATAAGTATGTGGGTAAACTAGTGCTCTTATATAGTAGAATATCTTATGATTATGGTTTTTTCTATATGCTTGTCTGTTGGGATTGGGTATATTTGACCATTTTGTGGGTCATCTCCCATGATACCATTTTGTGGGATGGTTCTCATGATACTGTTATGGTGGGATAGTGCCCCTAACCATTAAATATCCTCATTAGGGAGAATGGACAAAACAAATGATACATATTACATGGAATTTTACATTGTAATTTGACCCCTACCCATTCTATACATTGTGCTATAGCTAAAATATCTCAAAAATCACCAGGGTACATCAATGGAAACCCATGTTTAACTTGGTCACATGTACTCATCGTCATCAAAGGGATTCTCAACGAAATGGAATCCCATGGTTAACATGTGGTATTCCATGAGATTAAAATCCCACAAGGATAGAGGGTCATGATTTAATGTCTTATAGAGATGTAATGGGTGGATCAAAACACTTATAAAGGTGGATAAGGTAGGCACATCTCTAGGAGGGAGCACCTGGAATGTTTACCTGATAGATGGATCAAAACACCCACTGTGGTCTGACCCAAGTGTGTGTATCCCATAAAGGTATGGTTTTTCATTTTGAAGACATATTAGGACGCCAATAAGGGAAAAACAAGAGGGAAAATTAGCAAAGGTGTACCCTAGTGAGGGGGTCACCATGGTTTACCATTGGTTGGGAGTTAACCTCATGGAGGCTTCCAACGTACCTTATTTATAATACAAGGATCAAATCCCATATATTTAAAAGAGGTATGGTGTGGGTATTACCCATGGTTAGCTTCCCTTCACACTAGGACTACTCTTGGTTGGATGAGTAAGGGTTTTGTGGGGCTTATGCATTGTCATATTCTCAGGTTTTTCCAAGAGTAGCAATGGGATGAATGGGACATACGTGCTAAGATGGACTATGTGAATGGTGTGATCCTTGTAATGAGGCATGAGGCACAAAAAACATGTGGAGCTGTTTGTAAACATTATTTATGGTTTCCATGGGGCTCATCAGAATCCTCATACCTTCCATACACACTGAACACCATCATGCCTTACTTCAATATTGAGTTGTTCAAAGATCAATAATATGAATCCGGGGATAGAAAACATAGAGTAATAAATTATGATTTCAATACATCGGAGCATTCTCAATTCACAAAAGATGGTTGGAGGATAATCAATGATCATATATAGATAACATAAATAGTAGGAATTCACCTTTATCCTATTTTTTTAAAATATTTCATCATGTATATTTCCCATTCATTTATAAACACATGTATATCATCTTCTGAATATGAGTTTTTGCGACAGTCATGGTAGTACTAAAAAAATATAAATACAAAAGGATTAATAAATACTCTAAATGAACTCGTAATTATTTTTGAAAATATCTCATCAGGGATGCTAGTTTGTTGATGAAATATGATCTATTTCATAAATTTACAAACATAATAACCACAATACTTTCCGTTTGTTTGTTTTGGACACTGCAGAAACATCGACAATAATAAGTAATTTGTATTGATATGTGATTAGATAGTGCAGTGTTATTATATATACCCTGATTCTTTTCTAGTTGTAGATCTGGTAGGCTTGCTCATCCTTATGCACTGGATTCATTCCATGCATTAGACGATATTGATGCACCACCCTATCATAACAGAATCCTCATTAAAAGAAAACATAAATTATATAACTAGATGTTTAGTTTTAAAATGTTGGATCTAGTGTGTTACAAATTAACAAACTCCAACATGCATGGTCGGTTTGTTGGATATCCATGCGTTGAATCCAGAAAATAAATCTTTGGAGTATCCAAATTGAATGAAATCAGCATCCAATGCTCCCAAAAAATAAGAAAAGGAATAAGTAAATAAAGAAATGAAAATATAGTTGATATGATTAAATGGTAGATTTTTACCCCTGCATCATTGGTATTAAAAAGAGTCTGTCATCCATAATTTTTTTTTCAAATGATTTAAGCAGGGATGATATTATTACAGCCTCTTTATCAGAATCAATTTCGTCTTTTGAAGAGGTGGTGTGAGGAGTAACGAGTACAAATTTTTGTTCATTGGGAAATCCCATCATTTTTTTTCATATATACGTCTGTGACAAATATAAAATGAATTTAGTCATAATTATCAGAGTATATCAGATTTTGTAAAATCAAATCATGAAAACTTACCTCATGTATACATTTAGAACTGATGCGCCTAGCCATTCATACTTGAGGAGTTCATTTACATTTTCAGAACTAATGAAATCTGATGTTTCCTCTCCATACATATCATTTTCGAAATCAACTATTTGAGTATTTCCATATTTCAACTTTGTATCCACATGAGCCTGCAATGATATTAACTATGGATATAGAACGGGCGGGGTGAAGGTGCTCTCAGTAGAACGTTTCAATCGGTTGGTTGATCCTTGAGATAGTTTTGAGCTGATATTCATTTCACTCCATAGTCTTTGTCATCCTATAATAACATTCATCGGTTCAAACCTTTTTTCATTAAATGTTAAAGGCCCAGCTTGAAAAATTAATTGGAAATGGATACCTTTTGTCGACATGTTTTTTTACAAGAACTTTCGGCCATGCAATGAATGTTCCAACAGCTTGTTCAACCGTATGAATGTCATCATCATCATTTGGAATAGTTATCTCTGCACTCGGCTCATTAGATACATTATTCGACACTCTAAGATAATCTTGTGGAAGCTGTCTGTTGTATAGCATGTCGTTTTGCATATTGAACATTGTATCCCTTGCTACAAGGAGAATGGTAGGAGTTGATAAATATAAATCACAGTCATTTTCACCCTGTGGAATATTAGTACAGGAAAGGTATCAGTGTCTATGTAAATCACATTTCACTGAAACAATTATTAAAACATTAATTACCTCATCCAAGTCAGGCAATTTAGGGGAATGGCTCACCTCAATGCAGGTGGGGGGTGGGGCGGGATCTGCATTCACGGGTTGTTGTTGAGTTTTTTATTCTCTTTGCCTCTCCCCCATCAATTTTTCTATCATCTCTCTCTGGTATTGTAATTCTTCATGAAAAATATATAATTGTTCTTGCAACTTTTCCATTTTCTTCATTTTGATCCTCCGCTTGTTTTTTTTTAAAATCTGTTCGGGGTGTCACCCCAAAACCCACACCTCTGACATGGCCATACTTTATTGGCTACTTCAAGGCTGCTGAAAGTATGTTTGCATCTAGTGTGGTTGTTGTTGATTCTTGTGACTATGTCAGATAGAAAATATAGATAAATAAGTAGTTATTGTAATGTAATAGTGATTTAAAGAAAATAAAATTTATAATAACTTATACTTAAACATGTTTCCCACACTTTTTGTGTGTTTTCATCTATCAGTATCACCTCTTTATTTACACTAGCCTCATTCCATAGCACATTGCATGTGATGGACATGGATTTTGATTTCAATTCATCAATATGCATATAAACAGAGAAACATGGTTACAATGTTGTTTTATGTCACATACTAGTAGTAGGGTAGATTTATAAGATGTACCATTTTTTTCTCAAGTTCAGTGTACCCCATCCTTGATTTACGGTAAGGGTACGCTGGTTCTGTTGCACATTTTTTATTTTCAGCACTCATTACCTATTTCATAAATAAAAAACTATCAATCAAAGTAATGAATTCAAGAAAACGTCAAACAACGTTTTACCCCATACAATGTACTTGAAAAGTATGCTCCCCACGACTGTTGCTAAATGCATCCCATGCTCCTAGAGATATCAAGTGTGCGTAAACAGGAGGTGGGTGCAGCTTGATTTTCCATTCTGCATCTTTAAGATGATATTTTGTTAAAATTGTGCAGAAACCTCTATGAATCCTTCTTGCAACTCTTAATACATATTCCTTGTGTGAGGCATCTACTATAAATTCACTCTGAAGTGGATGATGAATAGTAAGTCAATGTTTTGGTATTTTATTTTATTTTAATAAATTATAAAAATGATATCATAATGTTACCGTAATCTCTTCCCACATTAGTGTCTTCAGCTCGGTGACAACATGGTTCCATGATTATAAATCAATCGGCACACGTTGCCGAGTGACAATTCCAATGTATCTACTAAAGATGGCTCTGTTGGGGTTAACATGTTGGCCTTGCTTATTTTCTCCCACCTCAAATTTGATTCCTTTTTCTTTTTCCTTAATGATTTTGGCTAACACTGTCATACTATGATGATCTTGTTTTTTTTCTTCCAGGGTTTCATTTCCTACCATTTACTCAGAATTAACATCAATACCTTCCTCCAGATTGCTAGCATCGGCAATGGGACCAGCAGCAACAGGTTGAGGAACATGTTGTACATCAGCATTGGGACCAACAACAACAGGTTGAGAAACCTGTTGTTGCTATGCCGTGGGACCTCCAGCTACTAGTTGAGAGAGATTTTGTGCCTTGGTATTGGGCGCATCAGCAGTTGCAGAAGTCATTATCTTTAGAAGTGGTTTAATATTTAATTTAAATTACATAAAAATATCATCGAATAGAAAATAACATAACATAACACAATGTATGTTACAATAAAAAAATAACCATATTATTGTACAATATTTTTTTCCATTAAAGGTTGAAGAGATTTGACTCCTCTATCGACTATGTAAATCCCTTCATTGTGGTATCCTCTTACATATAAAACATCATCTACATTAGGACCGCTGCGAAATGATTGTGAAGTTCCTATAAAAGGGTCATCCTCCGTTGAACTTCTATCTAACCCTTTATTTGTTTTTGTCGATAACAGTATAATTGACCAATTTCGGTTTGCGGGGTCTGGAACATAAAATACATGTAATTCCTATGATGCCATTATAAATGGTTTGTCTTTCTCCCCTTCCTTACTGAAATCAACTTTCACGAATCCTAATTCATCTATTTTAACAGCACTGCTCTTATCAACCCACTTTCATTGAAAAATCGGCACTTTGAATTTCGTATAATCCAACTCCCATATTCGTTTGATGATACCAAAGTATGACATATTTGCATTAATTGTATTTTTTTCCTTAGCACCGGAAACATGCATCGCCTCATCCACAAGTGTAACCCGACTATTCTGCATGGTACTGTCTTCATCATGTTCATTAGTATAGAATGTATAACCATTAACTACATAATAATTATAAGATAATACATACACACTTCCACCTCCATCTATCCATCGAAGTCGTTCTGAGATTGAGTCTGGATTTTCATATCACTTCTTAAAATATGGTCTCAAAACCATCCTATAAAATCTCGATTATGTGTATCTGATATCCATTTTTCATCCCTAAAAGGATTCAAATGCCTAATAATTTCATTGTGGGTTTGAACATATGGGGAACGTCAAAATTGTTATGCAAAAAATAATGGTGGGCCTGCTCCTGATCTGTAATATTGATTATGACAACCTCTTTTCCAAAAATTCCTTCACAAACAAGACGCTCAGTGTGACGATATTTCGGTAGGCCAACGATTTCCACACCAGAAAGGTATTCGATAAAAATTTCAATAGCTTCCTCAATAATATATTTCATTGCAATACAACACTCTGCACGACTTTGGTTTTTGACATACCCTTTAAAAATATTCAAGTACCATTAAATGGGGTACATCCATCTATAATGTACATGACCACGTAGTCGAATCTCTCTCACCAATTGAACCATTAAATGAACCATAATATCGAAAATTATTGGCGGGAAGAACATTTCCAATTCACATAATTTGACGGCAATTTCTCTTTCCATAGTTGGCAATTTCGCTAGGTCTATAACTTTACTGCATATAGATTTGAAGAATAAATAGAGCTTCATTAATGTATGGCAGACATTCTTGGGAAAAATGCAACGTAAAGTTATAGGAATTAGATCATGCATCAAAACATGGAAGTCATCTGATTTCAGGCCCTTTAATTTTAAATCAGCCATTGACACAATGTTCTTGATATTTGATGAATACCCCTCTGGAACCTTTACGTCATTAAAGAAGTTGCAAAACTGATATCTCTCCTACCTGGAAAGTGTGTAATCAGCAGGAGGAATAAATGTTCGTTTCTCACCCTTCACTGGTGCCAACTCTTCTCGTATTCCCATCTCAACCATGTCCAATCTAGCCTTAATTCCATCCTTTTTTTTCTGGGTGCATTTAGCAACGTGCCGATGACACTATCACATACATTTTTTTTCAACATGCATAACATAAATAAAAATCTGGACATAAAGAAAATTCTAGTATTGTAATTCAAAAAAAATGATCTCTTTTTCCAACCAATATTCGTTTGGTTTTTCGAAAACGGTTTACCAAAAGTAGTATACAAATATTTTACTTTCTCAAAAAATTGATCACTTGTTAGTGGATATGGTGCTGTAAGTTCATCTAGACTTCCGTCAAATGATGTTGTCCAAGATCGGTACTTATGTCATCATGGTTGAAATTTGCGATGTCCAAGAAACACAGTTTATTGATGAATGTTTCAACCGAATTGACTGTGTACCTAGTTCGTAAACGGGACACCCTTTAGTTCCTCTAATGCTATATCCTAACAAATTTCCATAGGAAGGAAAGTCATTTATCGTCCCGTAAAACATGGATTTCAAAGTAAAATGTTCATTTTTTGTAAGCATCATACTGTGTAACACCTGAATCCCACAATATTTTCAAATCCTCTATCAATGGGGCCAAATAAACATCAATATCATTACCCGGTTGTTTTGGTAATGATATAATAATAGATAACATGATTTATTTTCATTTCATGCATAACCACGGTGTTAAGTTATCGTTTACCAACATAACCGGACATGTACTGTGACTGCTAATTTGAAAACCAAAAGGATTCACCCCATCTGTAGATAATGCCAGATGAAGGGTTCTCGGCTCGCTCCCAAATTTAGGATACTCGTGATCAAGTCTCTTCCACTGAGGAGAGTCTGTCAGGTGACATATTTTCCCATATTTAATTCTTGTATCTACATGCCATGTCAATTTTCATGCAGTCTTCTCACATCCATATAGGTGTCCAAACCTTGGAATGATTGGAAAGTACCATAAAACATTCTAAGGAATATAATCATCTTTCTTGTATCGAGAAGAACCACACTTTGGGCATTCTTTAAGTGATTTGTGGTCCTTGTGAAACAATATACAGTCATTTGGGAAAGCATATATTCTTTCAGAGATCATACCCATCGATCGTAGCATTCGTTTGGCATCGTTTGTTCGGTTTGAGAGCTCATTATCTTTTGGGAGCATGTCATTCAAGAGAGCAAGTAGTTCCGTAAAACTGGCGTCACTCCACCCATTGCCTGCATTCAAATTGTATAGCTTTAGTACGACTGAAAATGTTGTATATTTAGTGCAACCAGCATACAATGGTGTTTTTTCACAACTCCGTAACTTCTCAATCAATTTTTGGCAATCATGAAGTTCGTCTTCAACTTTCCTTGTCATTTCCTCAATATGATATTCATCATCATTCACATCTGTAATCACACCCTCCATACGATCGTCTTCACTATTCATGCTTCTAATCACATTAGATGATCTATAAAATGTCATGTTCTCTGAGTCATTACCTATATTTGTTTTTCCCCATGTTTATTCCAACATGTATAACTTCGATCTATTCTGTGACAGGTCAGGTGTTCTTCTAACTCCTCTGGACTAATTTGTCTTGAATAAAAACATCTTAAACACGGACAAAGGATTTGAGAATGGTCACATGCATGATCTTCTAGAAACATGATAAACACTTTCACGCCATCTTCATACTATTTTGTCAACCGATTGGAATTCATCCATTCTTTATTCATATTCATTGTCTTTATGGGTTCGATCTCGAACTTGCCTAATAATATGTTTTAATTAATCAGGTAGCATTGTTTGGGTATTATAAAAACAAATCACGGAAGAAATTCCTTCAAACACATGTGAAATCCATGTACAAGGTGTGTCCAGTAGGGTGAACATCGTGTATATATAAGATACCTGATTTAATCTGACATATATAAAATTTATTCCAGTTAGTCTTACAAATACTGAATGATGTTCTTTGAAAATACATGACATTTAGAACAACTTGAGCTAAAGGAGTGTAATTTAGATACATATTGAGTCACCTCACCAGCTATGCATCACATTTTTGTGGAATACACGGTGTGTAGTCATTACATGACCACTAGGGGTGTAAAGTCTATACACATCAAGTATTTATGGTATCTATACATTGTGTGAGTGAAGTAAAAAACATGTCATATGGTTCTACCATTATTTCATTGGATGTACATGGTTTCATGCTGAAGTACATGTCTTGTAGATACATTGTGTGTTACCTAGGTTCACATGACATTCAACATTTAAAATGAATCTTATTCCAAGTTTGAGTCAGAATATTAGTCATGTGGTATAAATTTTAGAGATAAATGGTGTGTGGAATTAAAATCTATATGAAATCCATGTATGGTGAAGCATGTTCCATGTATTTTAAAGTGTCTCATAGAGCCCTCTAGAAGTGGTTTTCTAGGATTTAGTGGAATTGCACTAGTAAAAAAGTGGTGGTTCCATTCAAATGGGTAATGTTTGGATGGATATTTAATGGTGGACAATCTACAACATGGAAAACAAATGGCATATAAATCATGCCAACAACCACAACACCATACAAAAACACAATTGTGATCACAATCGCAACACCATAAAAACCAAAAAAATCAAAATTTTGGATTTTTCAAAGCATCCCTTATTCAATTTTGTTTGTTAATTTAGTGTTTATCACAGAAGTTTTATCATATTGGGGTGTTCATTCATAATTCAAGTATACGTAAATTACCAATTTATATATTCCAATGTTCAACAAGAACCAAGAAACATTCAATTCATTTAGTACACAACCAAGTACCACCAACATCCACGAATTTCGCGGGGTGTTTAGCCCTTACATTTCACATTATAATAATCAATATCAAACAATAAAAACATGCAAACAAGAGGAAACCAATTAGTAATAGGAGAAAACTCACCGTGAAGGTGTCGTTAAGCACACGACAGAGGTGCGTACATGGTAGAGGAGAGGCTCACAGTAGAGGAGACTTCCAACTGAAAACAAAACATAAAAAGGGGAAACCCATGAGAATAAAATAATCTAAAACTAAAAAAACCATTTATCACATCCCACAAACCCCAAAATACCATGCATGAAAATAAATTAAAATTTATTGTTAGAAATCACTATCTAATCACTAATTTTTATCCAAACCATAGGTGCAAACAAATCCAAATAGGAATCAGAAGGATCACATACCTCGAGAAAAGAAATCCAACCATAATAGTGATCATGCATAGAATAATGTGAGCTAGATGGAACTAAGGATGTGGAGTAAGACATTCGGTAAAAACTCTAAGAAATTGGTGGGGTGAAAAAAATCCAAAAATCCTATTAGTATTTGTGGTGCGATATGTTATACTCAACACCTGATGTAAGAGAGTGTGATTTTCCTATATTATCAACAATTACCTTACCATCTTATGTTATCCTCTATAAAGGTGTATTTTAATTTTAACTAGAATGGGGAATTACCTGCCATCCATCAATTTAATTAGGACCATTTGTATATGTAAGGAATTATTCACATTCATATTTATATTACAAAACATGAATAAAAACATCTCATATTTCCCATTATCCATGTACAATATCATTCAACGAAATTAAATACACAATTATCATTCTATATAACATGCAGTAGATGGTGTTCCCTTTCAACCCATTATAGATCATTTAAATTCATTTAATTAATTCATTAAATTAAAATAAATCCATCATGTAAAATTCATTCTTCATGATTATTACAAATTCAATTTTACCAAGAATGGAAAATTCACTAATAAGGCTCAAAGGGTCTTCAAAATGGGCTATAATCAACATGGAAATTTCCTATATGGTAAATTCCATTAAGAATCTACGACAAACACCTATAATGTGTCTTCAATTCCATTTATATAACCTTGTATCAAGGGAAACCTCATTTTAATGCTTTGACATAAGCTAAATAGGTGTTCAGGGAAATTAATAATTTGACATTAAAGGGATAATTTTACTCGGCACACTCAAGGGGTGTCCATAAAAGTGTTCAAGAACATCTATCCCATGAAACAAGATTCAATAGGTGTTTATAGCGGTGCAAGGATTAAATAAATAAATCAATAATGTCAATAATCCAATGAATCTTTCAATAACACTGTAAATCAGGATTTCACACGTTAAATTCAAGCAGTAGAAAACAATTTACCTAAAAATGAGTAAAAATAATGGTAGCAGTAGTGGAAGAGGCAACACCGGAGGTGGAGGCTGCAGCGGTAGAAAATATGGCAGCGTTGGAAGAGGCGGAGGCTGCAGCGGTGGTAGAGGTGGTGACGGTTGCGGCAGCGGAGGTGGAGGCGGCAGAGTGAGTGGGGGTCGCGGCAGCGGGGCGGGGGCAGAGGCGGCGGTGGCAGCGGAGAAGGAGGAGGATGAGGAGGAGGAAGGAGGAGGACGAAGGGGACGAAGAGGAGAAGGACGATGTCATGGCGGCAAGGGGCCTGGTTCCGCTTCCGCGAGAGCTTGACCACGTGCGAGCGAGGATGGCCTGTTTGGGTTATTAAATAAAAACCGACGGAACCTTTATCAGTGCTCAGTAAAAGCGCTGAAAAAGGTATGTTTTATCAGCACTAAAATAAAAGCGCGGATAAAACTTTCATTTATCAGTGCTTTTTTAGCGCTAATAAAGAGACACCTTTATCAGTGCTAAAAAAAGTGCTGATAATTGTTACCTTTTATCAGCGCTAAAAAAAGTGCTGATAACGGTGTACCCTTTATCAATGATTTTTTTAGCGCTGATAAATGTAACAATTATCAGCGCTTTTAGATAGCGCTGATAAAGGCATACCCCTTTATCATCGCTTCCCTTGCCATGTTTTGTGGTAGTGTAATGAGATAACATACTATGAAATCTTGGGGTGTTACATTCTCTCCTATTTTAATAAATTGCATCCTTCAAATTTGAAATTGTTCTTCAAAAATAAAAGGATAAAAATAGAAAAACACTTTTGTGGAAAACCCACATCATAAATAGGGTTAATAAAATTTAGTCTTAATAAGAGGGAAATGGAAATGAAAAAGTCACCACCAAATTATTATCTCTATTAGGAAACATTGAAGGAAATTAGAGACACCTAATTGAAGGAAAATGAAAATATTTATAGGGAGTGATTGATGTCATCAATCAAAAACAATTGTAAAATTGAGGGCCTCAAAGCCATCAATCTATGATGATTTAAAACATCGTCGGTCCAAAAAAACAAAAGGTATTAGGATAACCCATTATTGGTTTTTGAAATATCTTCTATAATGTTTAAGAATTAATACATTCATAGAATATAATGGAAAAAATATACTTGACGAGTAGAGTTTCATCCTTCAACTAATTTCTACCTCAACCTAATCTTTCACTCCAAAATATAATTGTATTAAAAAATATTCTATTTATCCTAATCATATAGGGTTACAAAAATAATGAATTTATAATTATTTTATTAGACTATTAAAAAAATACATTATACAAACTAAGTCATCATGTAAGAAAGTGGTAGGTGATCCGCCCTTTTTGCTGATCGGTTGCGGGTTTAAGTCTCACGGCTTTGCCAGATGCGACGAGTTGACGCCGGACATCCGGTTTGTCATTTTTATGACAATCCAAAAATAATCTCAATAAATTATTTAACCTAAAAAATAGTATCCAAATTCTAACATAATATATTTAAACCATTAGAATTATCCAAAATACTTCTGTCCAAACTCACACTCCAAAATTTATATTTAAGGTAAACACAATGATGATCTTTTTTTCCACGTAATAACATGTGAATACCTTCATCATTTATTCTTTTAAAACATTGTAACACTCGGAATTACCATTAAACCTTATTAATTCCATTCATACTCCCTTATTCATTATAGAATACTGGATATACTCCTTCTATCCAAAAATTTTGTAAACTCTAATAGTGATGGAATATACAAATCATTAATCATTTTCATGGTAGTCAATAATATCCAAAATAATATATCAAAATCAATAATATATTATTCCAAAATAACTAACTCAGTATCAGTACCATATTACGGTTTATCTTTCCTTCAACCATATATTTTCCAAAAAAAATTAACCTTCTATTGATTCACTTTTCTTGGTTCCAGACAATCTCATGTCCTTAATGAAAAAATACTACAATACAATCCTTTTATACTTCATAATTATTATAACCAGTACATCATTGATACAATACTCAAATGACATAATTCATTTATATAATCATTAAAACACTAGTAATTAATCTTCATCTGTGGTAATATCATAACTTGATTATTATCCAACAACATCATTTGTGGTATATTCTGATGATTTGGAAATTGATTCGCGTAGTGTCCCAACTCCTTGCAAATGGAGCATTGTACATTTGAAACATTTTTCTTAACCTTGAAATCATGTACATGGTGACCTTTTTCACCACACATATAACAAACTCACATTCCCTTCAAGCATTTACCAAGGTGATTCTATCAATATTTCTTTACCCTCTTCTCTTTATCCATCTTTCTCTCTTCCATCCCTTTCTTCTCTTGCTTCCCTTCAAATCCATAACACTCAAATAATTATTTACTTATCTTATTGAAAAATGATATTTCTTATTCATATAATGATAATACATGGGATATTATTTCCCTTTTAAATGTTTGATTAATACCTTGGACGATATGATCCTTCTTAATATTTCGATCATGTGTATTGCTGGAATTCTCATTCCTTCTTCTAGGAGCTATTTCTAACCAATGGCACACACTTGGTTTGTTTATGAATCGCAATGCATAATTCAAAATGTGTAAAATACCTATCATAAATTGAACTGATTTTGAATATAATCTAAAATCATAAAATGTTTTATTTGAGGAAGTATTTACTCCTAAATCCTTCATAATGGCTTGTAAAGAAAATGTGGATTATCCTAAGCATATCCCCCGGGAGTGTCGTAACCAAGAGTGCAGTAAGGCCTATTGTTGTGTATCATGATACCCCGAGTCAAGCCCTGAACTCCTTGTTAGATTTTTCACTCCTAGGTACATCTATGCCATAACATCCACTACCTGATCGTATCTATAAAGGGATGTATTTCTTGGAAAATACACAAAATCTCTATATTACCAAAATTTTAGGAAGTTCTTCTATAATAATACCCAATGTCTATATTAGTATAATGTTCATTAATCAGAGTTTATCTAAATATATTTTTATGTTTCTTGTTATACTTCCACTGATACCAACTGTAATGCCCAGACCCTATAATCCCAGAGTCGGTGCATTATTTTAATACATTGGCATGATTATAAGGAATCATGACCTAGAAGACCGATCAATTTTGCAGTCTTGGAAAATAGATTACATACATGAATGTTACATTACACATTAGAAAATAAAACACAAAATAAACTATCCCTTGATAATTCAATTAGTCCCCTATCTTAACCCTACTTATCAATCATAAAACACTTCTTGGAATCCTGAAAAAATAAATCATAAGAAAGGGGTGAACTGAAATTCTCAGTAAGGATAACAATATAGCAGAAACTTTCACAAATAAGAATAAAAATTTAAGGAATGCATAAAACTAAAACAAAATCCTTTTAAACATAAAATTCGTTATAATATGGAAAAGATAAATCAAATAATACCATTTACTTATTCACATGGATATTTGACTAGTCGAATAATCACTTGTAATATCAATAGATAATTTCATAATGATAGAATGCATAATTCCAGATTTCATAACCACATAGTCAAGGCCTTTTTCCAAAACTAAAAATAAGATTGTGTCAAGGATTTGTGCTAAGACACTAGTCTGTCTCATTATATCTACCAATGAATCAAAAAGATATATTTGGATCCACTCATCACATACTAAGTCCAATGCATTCCTCATATGAAAACATTTAAACATAACCAAAAAATTCAAATTAAAAAAATCATATGAAATGTCCATACTTTATCTATTGACCATGAATGGAAAACAAATAACACATCCACATCAAAACATATAAAAAACCTTCAATACAATATGGATGATTTTTATAATAATAAATCAACCTCTATCAAGAATAATATCCAATAATGGATGTTGACTTAGTTGAAAATGATCAGTAAAACTCTTCAAGAGAAATATCCATCTTTCATGAATGAATAAGTCACACAATTTATAAAGGAATAAATTTAAAATATAATTTTAAATCAATTTGTCCCATACTAATTTGATACTTTTGAATGTAATTATCATTTTAAATCATTGATTTCCATATAAATAAATCCTTAATATCATTTTGAAAACATGGACATTAATGGGAATGATTTAGAAGCATAAATCTTTAAAACATTTAAAATTAATTTTTAATTTAAGAGTCCCTTAAAAAGGATCCTTTTGAAAACTATTTTATGTAACATGGACATGGATAATAAATATTCCCTAGTAAAATCATACACATAAAAAATCTCAGATAATAATGAGATTAAGGAATTAACCCTTACTTGGCACTTTCCATTGGTTGAGGGTACATTTAACCTCTTGTATAATGACCATAGTATGTTATTAAATTATAAAAGTAGCATATTCAGATTTATTATATCATACATGATTCATTTATGACATTATACTACCCATTTAATAATTATTTCAATGTTAAATTAACAATTTGGGTAATAATCACTTTCTTTATCATATATGTTTTAACTTGTTATTCTTGATCGAATCATTTAGATCATGATATAAATACTTACAGAATATAAAACTTGATTTATATATTATATATATTAATCATATATACATATATGAAATGGAAGGAACTGTTTATGGAGACGGTAGGCCATACAAATGCATAAACATTGTTTTTTTTCATATCATATTGAACAGAAGTAAGCGAATAAGATATATGTAAGTATACACACACACACACAAACACACACACAAAAATATATACAAATATATATATATATATATATCCAGTAGCATTATTATGACATATATTACATAATTTTTATTAATATATATTTTTATAATCATCGTTGGATGGTGAATGTGGAAATGAATCTCATCGCGTCGTGGAGACGGTAATCCGTACACACACACGTATGGTGACTTTGTCATTTATAGGATTGATAGAATAACTAGTAGAGTTATAAAATATTTATAATAACATCACAGTATGTATAAGGTACTAGAGTTTTTATTTTGGAATGTAAAAAACAACAAAAGAGGAAGTGTAAGAAAAAAATAACTTGAAAGTGGGTGGTGATATTATTACCTCTTCTTCTGGTGTTTCCTTTTTTGTGGATCAAAAGGGCTCTTTAAGTTGGATTTATGATCAAATTCAGGAATCTATGTCTATGGAAGAATATTTTTTAGGAGATTTGGGTAGTTTTTGGCCTAGCAAAATGGCTTTGGAGTTGTGATTTTGAGAGAATTGGAAGTACCCTTTTATAAGAGAGATGATGGTCAATTGAGGAAAAGATTGAAAAATTATTTTATAATAAAATCATTTTCGGTTTATAATGGATAAAAAATGATTTAATTATAGGATAAGGTGGGTATGGGTCGTAAACCTCTCAACCAATAGGTTTTAGACATGTTTAGGTTATCATTTTAACCTTATCATTTAGATTTAGCTCTTAGTTAAATAGTTTAACTTTTACAGTGTCTTCTTGTATTCTTACACTATATGAATAATAAACGTACTCTAAACATCCAATATAACCATAGGTGGTTCATTAATGACATATATAATATTATTTTGTCCCTTTGGATGAAAATTAGATTGTTAAGAATATTATATCAACCAATAATATAGTATTTGTTTTAAAAATTAATTTATCTCAATTTTGACACTATTTGGTATTTTGTTTTTGTGAAAGTCATTAAAACCTTATCAATTAGAAAAAATTTTATCTAATCAACCCTAACATGTCATATTAATCTAAAAAATTAGTGGAATTCATCAGAATTCTCAATTTACATTTATTTAGATGTTTATAATATCAATTATTTTAATATTTCATTAATAAGGTAATTACTGCATCATCATTGTGCCATAAATAAATTAAATTATTTCATGTCTAACAATGAAAAATAAAATACCATTATGTAGGAAATCGTTTTATATTTTAATGAACATTTATAGATGAATTTATATTGTGCGTAACCTTATATTAAAAATAATTTAATAATTAATCTTTGAATTTAACTGTTTTTACTCTTCTTTAAATAAAATAATAATACATGCCATAATCTAATATAAGTAGACCAAATATGATTATATATTATTTCTAAGGTTTTTTCTGGTCTAATTAAACTTATCCAATATAATTAGGACATGTGTTAGGGTAATTATAATATAATTTTACCCTTCATTACCCCATTTAATTTTAACCGCTGTAAATAAAAGTTAAAAGTTATTATTCACCAAAAAATATTTTCATCTTATAGAACCAATTTTTTCTCACTAAAATCATCTATTTTTCACATATTTTTGACATTCAACTCACATAAGTGATAAAATTATGTTTTATAAAATTTTACAAATGCTCTTAGTAGGTGGGTAAAAGATGGTAAAAAGTTCAATAAAAATTTATAAATCTAATTTTATTATAAAATGAATCTAGTGAATTAAATTGAATATATATAGGTATTATATATATTTTGACTTAAAATAAATTTAAATAAAATATATAATTATTTAAATATAAAGTCAGTTTTAAATAATAACACAGTGTTTTCACTATTCATCAAAAATTGATTGTTTTCAAAAAATACCAAAAATTAACCTTAAGATAATTTTGATATTACTAATTCAAATATTAATTCTATTTTACCAAATTCAAAAAAATATATGTTTCATTAATTAATTTAAAATTAGTTTCCATTTTCAAAGCCCAAAACTTGGTTTCTAAAAAGTAAAAACAATCAAAAGATTGACATGTGTTTTCGTAAAATTTAAATTTGAAATTACTTATAATGAACTGAATTGTATTAAATGATAAAAATATAATCTAATGTTACTTAAAAACAATTAAAATGTATAATATAACACTATAAATTATTTCAATTAAAAAATTTGTTTTCAATTAAAACATAGTATTTTTACGAATCAAAAAAATATGAAAGTAATCAGAAACGTACCAGAAATATATCCAAACTAAATTTTTTTTGTCCCACTTCTTAAGATAAATTTAGTTTCATTAAATATAATATATAAATTTTTCAAATATTAGTTTTAAAAATGGATCGACATTAAATTGTGTTAAAATTTCAATTTTTCGAAAAATAATACTTTTTTCTGAAATAATGAGTGTGTTCATATATAATGTTTATGAAACACATAATATTAATGTTAAAATTATATAGAGTATATAAGATTCAAAATCTAGTTAATACTATTCATAACGGTTTTTTGAATGGCTAGTTTGGTATGTTGGGGGGCGCTCGGACATGGTGTCACGTGTAGCGCAAGCTATTGAATTATGTTAATGAGATAATGTACTATGAAATCGTTGGGTGTTACACATATGTAGGGTTTGGTTAAACAATTTTATGAAGTAGTTATCAAACCCTTATTCTCAAGGAATGCTTATTTGATTATTTATATCTCTCTTTCCTACCCTTTATATGAATATGAACTAACCGTTTCTAATTTTTTCCTTCTCTAAATTATAATGAACTATATTCTGTATGATATTTTTTAAAAGGTTATTGTGTTAAGGAACTTAGTGGGAGATTTTGTAGTTCAAATATGACCCATATGATTAGGTATCCGCATTTCTAAATTGGTAAACTATTATGATATATGGGAATTTATTTTTATAATTTAATAAATAACCATGTATTAATATCTTATAACTATATATGAGAATCTTGGTTCTCTACAGTTGGTGTCAAAGGATATGTTGAGTTAAAAATTTATAAACTAGGATAATAAAACGTTAGTCATAACCCATAGGATAATCCTAAGTATAGAAAAATTCCAAATGTTATGGAATAGAAAACAATGTGCCTCTCCTTGAAATAGAACACTTTTTAGGCTAAACTATATTTTATTATACATACTAGAAGATATTTATTATTCTAAAAAATAATAATACATTGAATAAAATTATTTATGTATTTGATGATTGTAAAAACATCCAAAGTAAATTAAATCATTATAAATAATGGTTTATCTAATGATTCATCATTATATAAGAAAACAAAATGATATATGGTATAAACTAAATTTATGGAAACATATTAAAATAATTTCATTCCACTTTTAGTGTTTTTATTCCATTGGATAAAAAACCATAATGAACCAACCATGGAATCCATGAAATAAATGAACATTGGATAATGAAAACAAAGAAATATTATTAATAAATGGGTGGGCATATGTAATAAAAATATCATATAAGTAATTATAATTATGAATATTGTTCTTTATTATTTTAATAACTCTCTTTAAACCATTATAAACATGGTTTTAACATGTTTTATCTAAGATGAACATGAAGTAAGGGAATTCTTAACCAAATTTACATTATTTGGGTTGACCTTCTACTTCCTTTATTACGGGGTACTAAGATTACATTTGAAATAAATATTGATTATAATTAGTTATATTATTTGGATTTACAATGTATACACATATTCTATTATTTTTATCAATTTTTAATTCAAATATATGATATTTTAAAGGGGAACTTCTTTAAATAACATCTTTAAATCCCTATTTTTTCAAATTTCAAAATGAATGTTTTCGTGATAAAAGTATGATTATTTTATGATTATTTTATTATTCTAGGGAATTTTCCATGATTAATAATGGTACCTATATATCCGTCCAATTAATTTGTTATATTTACATGTCAGGTCAACTATATGGTTACTCCAAGTGTAACAGTGATTGTTACAACATAAGGTAGTTGTGAGGGTTATATCATAAGGTAGTCATGAGAGTTACATTGTAAGGTATCCATGAATGTTAAAAATCATAAAGTAGCCACATGGGTTACAATATTAAGTAATTTATTCCACATGTTATCTTTGTATTATTATTTATGTTTTCTATATTTTATTGAAATCTCATGTTTTTACAAAGTATATATATAATACTTATTATGTGAGAAGTGTGTCTTTGAGAAAATTATATCATATGTTTATATGAATTCATAGACTAACGGTTTCTCTACTTCTTTGTATGTCCCTTTCTAGTATTTTGTTTCTCATCCAAAGTTTTAATAAACATTTTATAAGATTTAAGGATGTGCAAGAAAAAATTAGAATCCAATATGAATGTTGTGAATACTTTTCATGAAAATATTTATTTTTATTATTATAAACATTTGTATTATATTAGAAATTGAAACTATTTTTGTATTATCTACATTGTATGAATGTGGGTTCATATGTATTAATTATTGAAAACTTTTATAAATCTATAAATAAAAAACATATTTGGGAATGAATAAAAGTTAAATCTAAATAAATTTACTATATTATGTAATGATTAAGGATTAGTCCTTATAGTTGTTATGATAGCATAATTCAGATAACATTAGGTATTTTGAAGATATTTATATAATACCAAAAATTATTTTTACCTTATTTTTATATTTAAATGATATATCATTTAATGATTACAATGTTGTTTTGTCTATGATATGTCTATTCAGAATGGTTTTTTATAGAATAAATAGGGAAGCTGAAGTAGGAACGCCCTGAGAGGATGATATATTTTTTAATCTACACATGAGAATAATTGGAATAAGAAATGTATAGTTTTTGATAGAAATGGATCGGTTGATGAAGGATATAAACTGTGGTGGAATCCACGCAAGTGAATAACCAGAGATACTACAATGGAACATGACAATAGTATAACATTATATAAAGAAACACCCTCATACTTTTAGTGGATCTTATGACCCAATGGAGGCTGAAAGGGGGGGTGGGTTAATGCCCCTAATTTTTTTAATTTCATTTTGTGTTCAGATAATCAAAAGGTTCATCTTTACTATTATAATTTTGAAGGTGAAGCTGAACAGTGGTGGTTAATGGTCAAAAATATCAAGGATAAAGAGGATATTTATGCCTTATAATGGGATGAATTTAATAATATTTTCCATGATAAGTATTTTCCTAAGGTTGTTCAACATAGGATGGAAAATAAATTCCTTGAATTTAAACAAAATGAGTAACAGCCATTGATCTTGTATAATGGTAACTTCACCCAATTGGAAAGGTATGATTCAAAATATTATTCAAGATCTTAATATAAAATCAATCATTTTTACTCAGGATTTAATATATGATATCGAATACAATTGGACTCCCATGAACTCAACAGTTATGAATAATATGTATGAGGTGCTATGAGAGTAAAATTAAGGTTTTTACTAATCATGTTTACTTTGAAAACATGTAGAAGAAGAGGCCCAAATGGAATGTTATGGGTAAGAATCAATCAATGAAATCTGAATGTATAAAATTCTAGTTTCATGTTTGTGAAAAGATTGGTAAAAAGAACCCTGAAGAATGCCTTAGCAAAACTAAAAAGTTTTTTATATGTTTTAAGTTTGGGAATATGGATCTGGATTACAATTAAAATGATCTTAATATTAACTTTGATTAATATTATATAAAGTGTTTTAAATGCGATTAGATGATGAATTACGAAATTACCTTCCCAAATAATGATCTAAATGAAGGTAAGAATCAAAATTATAAGACTAAATGTGATGTAAAATCCTTTGAGACTATTTTTTCATCTGTTGGGACATCCAATGAATTGGTATCATGTACTTTGTTTCTTCACTCAAAAAAATTTTATGTCTCTTTTATACGGGTTCCATATATTCTTTTATTTGAGATATATTTTTTGGTAAATTGAAAATTTCACCTTAATAAATGAGAAAAAAAATTATGCTTAAAACACCAGGGTAAATATTTCAACAAAAGTCATTATAATAATCTTCCAGTTTTTTAATATGGAAAGTCATTAACATCAGACCTTATTGTTTTTTCATCAATAGAGTTTGATGGTGTTATTGGTATATATTGGATGTTTATCATGATAAGATTGATTATAGAGATAAAGAAGTTATTTCCAGAACTATATTCAGTATTTATAAAATAATAAACCCATACAATTGATAACATATTCATAATTTGAGAAACTATTAAATTGATGGAAATTAATGTAATAATCTCATGTTTTTTAAAATAAGGGAACTATTCAGATTAATTATGTTCTAGTGGTAAATGAATACCTGGATTGTTTTTATGATGAGTTTACCAACGTAATACATTATCTGGAAGTTTAATTTACTATTCTATTAGTTCCTGGTTCAAAGACAGTTTCAGAACCCAATTATATAATAGATCAATTGGAACTTCTTCGATTGAAATTCCAATTGTAGGAGCTTCTCGATAAAGGATTCATTCATTCTAGAACATCACCATGGGGTGCCCTTGTTTTGTTTGCTAGAAATGAAGATTGTTCCATGAGAATTTGAATTAATTATAGGGAATTATATAACAGTAATGTTAAGAATAAGTATTATTTTCCTCATATTTATGACTTTTTTGATCAGATCTAGGGAGCTCAATATTTTTCATAGATTGACATGAGATCTAGGTACCATCATCTAAACGTTAAGGAAGATTAAATACCCAAAATAGTTTTTTATATTAGATATGGGATTTATGAGTAAGTTTGTATTCCCTTTGGTTTGAGAAATTCTCTTATTGTATTTTTGGATCTTATCAATATAACATTCCATAAATATTTGATTTTTTTTTGTTATTTTAATTTTTTAAATTTTTTTATTTTCTAAAATTTATGAGGATCATGAAAAACATCTATGGGTTATCTTGAAAACATTCATTAAAAATAATTTATGCAGGAAATTTAGAAACTGTGATTTTTGGTTGCAATAGATTTTGTTTCTTAGGATCATTGTAAATAAAGATATAATAACAAATGATCCTATGAAAACAAAAGTATTTGATGAATTTACAAGATGAAAAATTGTTACAAAGATTCATAGTTTACATGTATTAGTAGGTTTTACAGATTTTTTCTAAAAAAATTCACATTTATCTTTCCCACTACTAATAATAACACGAAAAGGGGTTAAATTTATTTAAATGGAGGGTTGTTATGTTTATTTTTTAGAACTAAAGAAGGGGTTGGTGAATTCTCCAATTTTGTCCCTACCTTCTAGAAATTGTGAATTTTTCATCTATAGTGTTTATTCATTGATGTGACATGGTTTTGTTATGATGCAGAATGGTCATTTAATTACATATGCTTCAAGAAAAATGAAACCTAATGAGTTATATTATCCCCAAAATGATTTGGAATTAGCATTTGTGGTTTTCCCATTTAAAATTTGGATCCATAATTTATATAGAGGTAGACGTGAAATATATACTGACCATAAAATTCTGACATATATTTTCAATCAAAATGAATTAAATATGAGGCAAATAATATGGAGTTAACTGATAAAGGGTTATGATTTCATGTAGAATTACCAACTAAGAAAATAAAACAAAGTGGGAGATTCCATAATTCAAAAGATCATGCATCATTAACCAAGTTTCATTTTGAACAAGATCCTTTGATTAGATATTTAATCAATTTTTTCTTGGAAGTTGTTGGAGAATGAAATTCCTCTATTTTGTTTCAGGTTTTACTGCATTGGTCTCTCTCAGGTGGAATTAAGTAAGCACAGAAGAAAGATGATGAGTTACAAAAAAATAATGATTTGGTGAGAAGGGGTATGTTACCATAATTTATTGTTGGTAAAGATTATTTTTTGGGATTTCAGAATATTTTATGTGTGCCTTGTGATTCAAATTTGAATAGAGAGTTGTTATTTTAATCTTATAAGTCTATATTTTTAGTTCATACTGTTAGCACAAATATGTATAGAGAACATGAAGTGAATTACTGGTGGGGTGGAATGAAAAGTGATAATGTATATTTTACCACGAAATGTTTGACTAGTCATCATGTTAATGTAGTGAAACAATTACCAAATGGGATGTTTTAGTCTTTTCTTGTATCAAATTGAAAATTTGTAAATATATCTACGGACGTCATGGTGGGACTAGTAAAGACTTCTCGAGGTAACATTGAAATTTTGGTTATTGTTGACCGGCTGACTAAATCTTCACATTTCCATCCTATTAGAGATACTATGTCTTTGGATCAACCTTCTCGACTCTACCTCAAAATGATTTTCAGGTTACATGGAGATTCTGTTTCCATTATATCTAAATAGGATCTCATTTTCATTTCTATCATTTGTAAAGGCCTTTGGAATTCTTTGGGAATAGAATTAAATTTCACCACTGCTTTTCATACTCAATATGATGGACAGACTGAGCAAAAAAATTAATATATTATAAGATATGCTCATAGAATGTTTTGTAGACTACTTGGTATTTTGGGATCAACATATTTCTTTAGTTGTGTTTTCTTATAATAACAAACATCATTCTAATAAATAGATGGAACTGTTTGAGGCATTATATAGAAAGTAGTGTGGAAATACATATTTTTTAGATGAATTCAGGGAAATAATGTCTATGGGACAATAATTAATAGAGGGAGTATAATTGAATGTGAAGATACCAGAGAAAAAAAGGAGGAAGGCTCAGAGTGGGTAGAAAAGTTATGCAGATAACAAAATGAAAGAATTTTTTCCAAGGTAGTTGATCATTTTTTACTTAAAATTTCTCTTTGGAAATGGTTTATTCATTTCGGTAATAAATGAATTCTATGTCCATGGTTCATTGGACCATAATAAATTCTAGATAAAGATGTAAAAGTTTCTTATTGAGTAGCTTTTCATCCTAGTTTATCTCAGGTACATAATGTTTTTCATGTTTTTTTGTTGAGAATGTATGTTCTTAATTCATCTCATGTTATGATCTGAGAAGTAGTTCAACTAGAATAGATCCTTTCTTACAACGAAAATCTTGTTCATAATCTTGATCGTAGAGATCAAGTATCTCAGAACAACGTAATTCACTAATATAATATTTTATGTAGAAACCACATGGTTAAAGAAGGAACAAGGGAATGTAGAAATTATATGAGGTAAAGGTACCATCACTTTTTTAATATATAATTAAAAATTATGAGGATGAATTTTCTAGATGATGGAGAGAATGTAATAGAATTTATGAGACAATAATTATTTTTTCAGTGTCATAAAATCAGTTATAGTTTTAAAATCAGTTTTTTTAAATACATTTTGATTTAATTAAAATTTTAATTTCCCATGTTTAAAATCTTATTTTCCAAAAAATGAAGTTAATTTTTGATTTCTACGTTTCAAAAAATGGTAGGTGTGAATTATTGATATTTTTCTGAAATAGTTGACCTTTTAGTGGATAATAAAATGCAGTAATTTATGATATATATATATATATTATATGTTCAATACACAATTCATTGATTAATGACTTATTTAAGAACTATAATATTGAACAATAATTCATTAATTTAAAATTTTTAGTGAAAATTCCCAAAATATTCATATTCTTTATACAAAATAACAATCTCATGTATATAATAATAATAAATCACTCCTCTCCACCACTATAAATATCACCTCTCACTACATCTTCTCCTTACACCTCTACGACATGTAGTTATATTAATTTCTACCCAATCCCCTTCCCAACCCTCCTCCCCACATCAATGACATACTCGTATCACCAAGAAGCCAAAACCAATGGCCTTAAGAAGATACTCAAGGATGAGAATTCAATAGGTAATAACCTCTTTCATTATCTTTTATTTTCCTTTCAGTTATTTTCCATTTCTTATACTCACTTCACCTCCCCTTATCCAAGTATCATGAAACCATAAGTAATGTATATATAAAATACTTTTTTCATCTTTATGATAGAAAATCATTAATAAAAATCTTCTCCTCTCCCATTTATTATAAAATCGATAACATTATCTATGATGTGTCGATTTACCGCCATCATGGAAGATAAACATACTTTTCTAATTAGCACCATAATGGATTGTTATAAAACCATAATTATGATAAAATTATACTTTATTATATATATTATAAGTTATTTAATGTTATTTAACTAGTATATAATCCATATATTTAATAAAATGATATATTTTTTTGATGATCATACAAACTAAAAAAATATATTAATTCATTCTCATAAATGTTTTATCTAATGATTCATCCTCATATTAAAAAAAACTATATATGGTAAAATTTGAAAAAATTAAACATATTATCACCATTTAATTAAAGTTATGATTTTTTATTCCATTTGACATGAAAATCCGTAATGAACCAACAATGAAAACAATGTAATAAATGCACAGAAAGCAATGAAAATAAAAAAAAAATTATAAATGAGAGGATAGATGTTATTAAAATATTAGATATCTAATTATGATTTTGAATATGGTACTATAATATATTAATATCACACTTAAAATGATTATACAGAAGGTTTTAATGTGTTTTAAGTAAGACGAACCTATGTAAAGGGAATTCTTAACCCAATCTGCATTCATTTGGATAATCATATACATAAATGATTGTGTGGATTATTTTTGAATGAAATTTCTATTATATTATGTTTTATTGTCTGGATTTATAGTTTATACACATATTTCTTTATTTTTTTCAATTCTCACTTCAAATATATGACATTTTTAAGGACTCTTATTTAAAAATACTCTTCTAAATTTATTTTTTTACCAAATTTAAAAGATATTTTTTATAATGATTGTATTCTTATTTTTTGATTATATTCTGGTTCTTTTAATTTTTTATTATGAAGAGTGGGACCTATATCTACCTTCAATTAATCGGAAATATTAATGATGTAGGTTGACTTTATGGTTACTCCAAGTGTAGATGTGATGGTTACATGATAAGGTAGTTGGGAGGGTTACATTATAAGGTATCCATGAGTGTTACATGGTAAGGTATCTATGAGGGTTACAAATAATATGGTATCTATTAAAGTTAATGTCTTATGTAATTGATTCCCTAGGTTACCTTTGTGGTATTAATTTTGTTTTCTATGTTTTATGGAGATATCATGTTTTCAAAATGTAACTATATGATACTTATTGGGTGAGAAGTATCTCTTTGCAAAAATGATTTAATATTTCAATAAGTATTCATGGACTAATGGTTTATCTCATTTATATGTCATTTACTGAGCTTTTTGTGTTGCTCCCAAGATTTAAAATTTTCTTCACAAGGTTTAAGGATGTATAAGTGAAAATGAGAATCCAAGATGAATGTTATGAAGACTTTTCATTAAAATATTTCATGTTTTTATTAAAAACTATTATATTATAGAAGAAATGGATATAGTTTTAGTAGTACCCTTTTTTTATTATGGGATGTTATATGTGAATTATTTCATAATATTCAAAAACTATAGACTAAAAATACCTTTGTGAATTTATATATGTGACTTATAAAAGAATATTCTTGATTATGAAATGATTAGGGTCAGGTCCTTATAATTCGAAACCATTATTCGGTTCTTTAAAACTTTTTCATTTTTCATATTATTATTATTATTGGTATGTCATTGTATAGAATCCTAAAATTGTATATGACATAGTTCATTTATGGATAGTATATATAATTATTGTCAGTTCTTGTCATCATGTTGTTATAATAACTAATTTATCTTGATGTTCTATCTTTTTGGTTATATATATAATTTTATTTTACTATGATATAAAGGGATAATCACCCCACATCGCCCATTTATACCCATTTTACTAGTTGGAAGCATATGGTATATGGGGATAAAATCATGAGCGTGTATGGAACATTAGATTATAGCATCATATTAGTGTCCTTGGGGTCAGGGTGTTATAGAGAAAACTACTAATCATTGATGAATCGAGTATAAATGGTGAATAGAATTCATAATATTTGGGATAATAGACTTACAAATGAATCTATTTGATGAATGTCCTAAAAAGAAAAACTTATTGAAGAATACTGCAAGTTTTTAACCAAATTTATTACATTCCAAGTTTAAATATTAATTTTTTGGGGGAAAGGTGGAACTTCCTATGATTTTACCTGATTATTTGGAATCTAAAATAGTGGAAAATTTTCTTTATTTTTTTTAAAATACACCAAACTTTCATTTCCCAACATCTATCAAATTTAAAATGAATAATACCATCATTTCTATGCCAAAAATCATCTTTTAGGGTGAGATCAATCCATTTGTTGAATTCCAGTGAAAGATAAATCGAAAACAAAAATTACTAGTTAAGGATGATATCATCAAATTCTTGGTTGATATGATAGTCTTTCACAATTCTTATAGTGCATGGGTGAGTTCTATTCATGTTTTTTAGTGAATGGAGTATGGTTGTCCGCAATAATGATAATAATAAGTATATTTTGATATAAACTATGATATAATGAAATATATTTACTAATTATGGGAAATTTATCTAGGTAAATAAGAATGATCAATTCCATCCTTAATTTATTGATCATAAATTGGAGAGGCTTATAAGTAACACTCATTTTTATCTCTCTTGATGGTAGCTCAAGATATAACAATGTTCGTATTGAAATAAATAACAAATAGGATACCACATTTACATATCCCTATAATATATCATCAAACAAAATAATTTTATTTGGGATCTACGGAGCACCTACTATAATTCAATGGTGTATGGTGGAAATTTTTATAGATATGGATAAAGGGATTTCTAATATTTTCATGGAAAAATTTTCTATCAATGGCATGGATTTTAAGAATAATTAAAAACCTATAAAATGTGTTTAAATGAAAGAGGCTTTAAATAATGTTATAAATTTGGAGAAATTATAATTCATTTTGATATAAGTCATTTTTCTAAGACGTAGAATTCCAAGAGATGGTATGAAAGTAGATTAATTTATGTTTGATTTTATTTTATCAATGAATGGATGGGGTTCCATAGGGGGTTGGGGTGTGGGGTTCCGTTCTTAGGGTCGAGTCCCAAAGTTGTTGTTCTTCTATAGAATATGTGTAATAATTGATCCATCCATATTTCAACAATTCCACCAAAAGAATCATTATAGGTATTGAGAGTTTTACTTAGGCATTATATAATTTAAAAGATGTTTATAAATGATTCTTGAAATTTTTTAAGACTATTATGATCACTTTTAAAAAAAATTACAAGTTAAAATTTGATAAAAAAATGTTTTAAATCATTCACAAACTAAAAAATGAGTCAATATCAAAAATTATAATAACATTATTGGATTGGATCCTACAATTTGAAATCATGTGCGATGCTATTGATTTTATTTCAGGAACTATACATGTGAAGTAGAAAAAAATTAGTATATTATCTATAATAAGGGAACCTTATTGAATTGATTATAGAAAAATATTACCACAGTAGAACAAATTTATATTAAAATTTGTTTATATTATTGGTAATTAAATGAAATACCTCATTGGAAACAATGTAAATATTTTCACTGGCTGTTTTTTAGTAAATTTTAAACTATCAAAGAAAGAAGTTACTCTATAGTAAATTCGATAGGTGTTTGTTTTAAAAAAAATTGTCCCTGAAATTTAGATAAATTTAATAGCAGTAAATCATGTTACAATTTACCTATCTTGATATTAACGATGAATAGAAAATACATATCAACTTACACAATGAATTTTCTATGATAAGAAGCTATTTTTAGTTAATTCCATGGTAAAACAATGATATATTTAAATTTTCAATTACATTTTTGCAAGGTAGAAACCATAGTGGATGATATAGAAGAAAAAAGAAAAGGTTTGAGTATAATGATAATTACTACTAATGGGAGGACCCATTCCTTTTTTAAACAAGTAAATAAATGAATTAAAAACATGTATATAGAATATGGGGATGCTCAATCAATTATAATCAATCAAGAAACACATAAATGTGGTGGAAAATATTTAAATGAGCAAAAAAATATAAATGGTACGTTACTGTGGTTTCTAATGTCCAAATATTGTCAATGATTCAAGAGAAGTTTTTAGAAATTATGATGTTTCTTAATGTATAATTAATATAGTTGTAATAAATGAAATAAATCAATTATGAATTCTAGATGCCAGGATTTTTATGTATGATGTCTAGAAATCATGGGACCATTCCCAAAATTTCCAAGGAACGAACAATTTTTTGTTATTTTTGATTGTGTATCAAATAAAATGAAGTCCATTGATCTACCAAAAAATATGGGAATTTCATAGTAATTCATATGATGAAAAATATATTCTATAGAATTATAGTCCCTTTAAATATCACCAATGAAAACAGGGTGTGCATATAGATTAATTAATTCAAAATTCATATGGTAAAGTATGGATGAAGGTGTAAAATTCGAAGTGTCAATAATCGAAAAATAAGTGGCCTATATGAGATTAGAAATAAGGCATCATAAAAATTATAGAAAAGTTATTGAACTTATCTTGGAATTATCTGAACTATAAATTAGAGGATTGACTTTGAAAATATGTAACTACCTATAATACCCCCATTAGTATATCTCTATATAGACTTGTTTTCAAAATGAAATTTGATAAACTATTTTAGATCAAATTAATTATTTATTTAGAAGAAAGGGTATCGAAATGTAATATTTGAGTGCTACATAGAATGTGATTAATGATTTGAATGAGTTATAAGAGATAAGAAAATATTCCATTGAGAATACAATGATTGTAAGGAAAAAAATCCAAACCCTTTTTTGAAATGGTGATTCAAAGAATGAACATCCAATAAGGACAATTGGTATTTCCATTTAACTCTAAAATAAAATACTTACCTGGAAGATTATGTGAAATTAGTATTCTATTTTTATGGTGTATAATGAAAATACTATTGGATCTCAGAATATTATTGGAGATAACATATCTCTATTCAATATAAAAAATAATTGGATAAAGTTCAATTTTAGAAGGTGTAAAGGTGGATAAATAAATTAATATAAAAATAAAATAATCATTATTTAAAGAGTCATGGAGATGATAATAAACCCAAAACTATAGGTATGAATCTTGTATTCTATACATCTATTTGTTAGTTTTTACAAAGCACGATTTTACCCCTAGAGAGTTGTGATTTTATTTAACAAGATGGATATTAATAAAATTTATTGAAGTAAAAAAAGGAATATAATAAACAAAAAAACAAGATCATTTAAGGAATGATAGTTTCTACTAACCTAAAATCATTTAATGATTTGTATATTTTAAATTATTTTATATGACTTCCATCTATTCATATTGATTTCTATGTGAAAATCATGTATTTTTTACTGTAGTGTGTTCATTAATTTATCAAAATGTTGAAGTAATATTTCTAATAGTTTTATGGGTGATATATTACATGGAAATAAATGAATCTATTGTTTTTATACTTTTATATGGAAATTTAAGTGAATAGATTCTATAAGATTATAATATTACTTATATAAATATGACTTTTCACTTAAAGTGGTGTGGATTTTTCAATATATGGGTATGAAACATCAGGGATGAAACATAAAATAAAATATTGTTTCCCTTTGAAACTATATTAAAATTTTAAATTGTAATACCATTTTAAATTCCTCAGATAATTTTTCATAGGGTGTATGAGTGAAAAAAAATCATTCAATAGGGTGAAGAGATAATCTGATAGGTGATCATCTCAATCCTAATTTTATTCAATAACTGTCTCCAATAGTACTAGGGGATACCTATTATAGAGGATAGATAATTTCTATAATAATAATTACAAATGAATAAGTTAAAGTAACATGGTAATGATCAAAAATACCAAATCAAATTTCAGTGACATGTTGTCAATGGAGCGGGTTTTGAGTGAAATATTTTGTATAAATGAAGAACATGAAATTTACTTGATGTCTTTTTATTCACCTTTTACCAAAGACATAAGACCCCAAGTAAAGGATAAGAATCTTCAAGCATATAGATATATGAATGTGTGACATGATTGAAATATGAATCAATTGGATTCTCTTCATTTAGTCTTTAATGACTAGTGAATCAAACATGGATGATATTGGTTCAATGTTAAATTTGTTAACAATAATATCTATAAGAAATTATTTCACTCAAGTATAGGGTAATTTTAATTATATAACAATTTCATGTCTTCTGGTTTCTTTTTGAATTTTAATTTATGTGTTTTCTAATGATTTTTAGGTATTATTTGGTAGATTTTTTCATTATTTGGTTTTTAAAATAAGATCAAAAATCTATTTATTCATATATTAATTTTATTCATCCAGGATAAAATTCCAATAATTTAGATTCAAAAATGAATCATCGATTTTTTGAAGTAATTTGACTGTTAGAGGAATGTATTTTATGATATTTTATTAGAAAAAATATTTGTATATGAGATTTTTGTTTGACGAATTTATGAAAATAAATATTGGTTCTTATATTGGGAAAACATTATTTCACCAATGTAGAATTGTGGTGAATAATGATAATTTATTGAGGCTTGAGTAATGCTGTGGAGAGGAGAATATGAATACACTAAATCCAATGGAATATACCTTCAAGGATTGTGGAATCTCTTTCACTCCAATTTAACTTTGTGAACATCACCATGACGCCGTGTATGTTCATCAATATATACTATATCAACTTATTGGTAAAATTACTTCTCTTATGTAATATTGGGAATACTTGAGATGTTATCACTGCTAATTTTACCTCATGGAAGATAACATAGGATTCATTTGGTTATCAACATGGCATATAGAGACAACCTAGAATAAATTCTTGTGCACATATTATTTAATGTTATGATGCATTATAAAATGGAATTATTGAAGTCAATGGGTTCATGTTATGTTATGAATTGAACACAATTTTTAATTTCTACCTGAGTCAACACTAACATCGATGGGACTCATATTACTTATCTATCAAATTGAAATGCTCTTTTAACACCACTGATTTGAGGTACGTATCCTTTTTTCATGCCTTTTTATGCGATTAATGTTCATGTGATGAGTTGGGAAGAGGTTTCTAGAGTTTGGAATGGTTTTGGATGAGTTTGGAGGCTTTTATATGGGTGCACGGTTTGAGCACGACTAAGAAAAACTGTGCGGGTGCTCTAGAAAACCATGCATGTGGGGCCAGTAGGCTTCACATAGCCTGTTCATGGTTTGACAAACCATGCGAGGAAACCTTGCAGACCCTTGATCTCGAGGCAGTAGTGTGTGCACGGTTAGCGCACGATTTTCCAAACTGTGTCGTCACATAAAAAATAAGGTTTAAATTTTGGGCTCCCTCGGGAAAAACCTATTTCACTCCAATCTTCCTCCCACTGGAGCCTCACTAGGTATATTTGGTTCTCAGGGTTTAGGGTGCTATTCTACATGTTTTGGAAGCGTTTTTAAGGGTTTTCTAGGTGGTTTGCAGACGGTTTCTCCCGGGTAAGTCTCTTCTCTTGGGTTTTTTGTGTTTTCCTCCAGATATACTCTTCCGTCATTCATGGGTTTCAAGATCTAAACTTGTTGTGTGTAGGTAGAGAGCAGTGATTGCCTTGGTTGTTAATTTTAAGGCTTGTGATGGTTAGGGATGGGGATACAGATAAGTTTTGGTGGCGCATTCGTCATATTTGAGGTTCTTTTTTCTTGTGGGTTGAGTTTTCCGGAACCATAAAGGTTGGTGGATTCTCACTAAAATCCACTTGGTTAGAGCAAGTGGTTAGTTTTTACAATTAATTTGATGTTCTAATTTTTTTTTTGTGTGAAATTGGTTGGAAATCCCTTTGGTGATGTTTTGGGCATTTTTGGGAAAAAAGGATTTTATAGTGAAAGGCTCTTATTGTGGATTTTAAAATAGATATTTTAAAATGGGTTGTTGATATTGATTTGGGAAAATGGTTGATGAAAAATGGTTTTCAATAAATTTTTTGTTTTGTTTAAATGTGGTTTGGCATGGAAAATGGTTTTCAATAAATGGATGATTTATTGAAGTGGATTGGTATGCGATGGAATTGGTTGATTGCATGTTTTTGTGACATTTGTGGGTTATAGGATTGGTTTTGATTGATTAGAATGTTGTGTGGAAGTGCCAAAAAGTACAACTATAGAAAAGGGATGGATAGTGGACAGAAGGGCCACCATCAAAGGATATGTGGATGAGAAGTTTCACTAGGTGTGAATGGGTGAATGGGTTGGATGGAATCTCTACCATTTGGTTGTGGTAGGGAACTACCACTAGGTGTGAATGGGTGAACAGGTTGGATGGAAGCTCCACCATTTGGTTGTCTTGGTTGTTTTCTTGTGCATTGTTTTGCAAGTTAGAAATTGTTGTTCTAGTGTATGAATGATGAAATGGATTTTCGCATGTTTGTTGGCTTTCCCTTGGTTGCTTGGTTTGGGTTTGATGGCTTGGTAAGGGAATGTTTGGCTTATGGAAATGATTTTACTTGTAAAATATTTTATATAAAATATTTTATATAAATGTGTTAATGGTTTTATCCTAGTGTCATGTGTAGTGAAGTCATTTGGGGAAAACCTACTGAGTATTAGTACTCACCCCCTACTTTGGCACTTTGGTACTTTTGCAGATGTCGTATTCCATGACACAGGTAAAGGTATGGTATCTCATTACTAGTGATTTGTGGTGATGCTCGGGGTATGTGGTGGCACTTGGAGATTGGAGCTTGGTGTGGAGATGTGGTGGTGTCACAACTCGTGGTGTTTTTTTGTTAATTTTCCTCTTTGTACTCTCATGTTTTGTGGACATGTCTAGTTTGAATGGTTTTGGGGTTTGTGATGGAATTATTTGTATCACATGGTTGGGTTTGAAAGTTCATGCATCTTTAGGTTTTGGTTGGCGTGGTTGGGTTATCATCTTAAGGTAAAATTGTTCCCCACTATTCCTTGAAGCCCACGACATTTATTTCAAGCGATTGGAGCCTTGGAAACATTGTTTAAGGCCAAGTAACCCTCACCACCTCCTGAAGCCAATGAGGTAGGGGCGGGGTGGTACAAGTGGAGTCATCTTGTTCGGTCCTTTAATGTTGATTCTCATATTTGGATTTGACATTTGTTGTGGTATATTCCTTGATTCTGTATAGTAGAAAGGTATAGGCTTGTTGGAATTTGGAATGTATAGTATAAAAGGATATAGCTAAACCTTTTATGTGAAACTTCAAGTTACCAAGGAGTTTGGTACATAAGTGAAATGGAGACACTTATAGGCATTGGATATATCAATGTTGTGGGTGTAGCCAATGACAAGATCATGACATGCACGGTAGAAATGACTTCCCGCTGGGATTCATATTTCGTTGATGTATAATGATTTATGGTGTCATATGAATGTGTGAAATTGTAATGTGAATAAATATGGTATTCTGAAAATGGTTTGGTTTTCAAAATGGTGAAACATGGAATATTTGAACTTGTAGAAAGCCATGTAAAATAGTGTTGTGTAATGTGATTAGAAAAGGGAATTTTTTGATGTCTACAGAAGTTATACTCAAGGTTGATTGTTTTCTATTTATATAAATGGCACTGGGTAGGAATCGTAGAGACCAACCAGAGAAGGATGCTGAGAATGTGGTAGCACCTGAGCCTCAGGTGAACCATCAGCTAGTACAAAGCATAGTGCAAGCATTCCAAGCTATGGATAGTGGAAATAAAATGGATGAACCAAGGAATGTGGATCATGGGGTTCAGTTTGAAAATTAGAATCCACCCATCTTCAGGGCTGATTTAGAGCTGGAGAGGGAAGAAGTATGGTTGAATAGAATGAACAAGATTTTTGAGATCTTGGGAACACCGGTAGAGTTAAAAGTGAAGTTGTCCATGTATATGTTGGAAAATCATTTCCCTCAATGTTGGGAGTTGGTAGTCCATGTGGGGAAAGACCAGGGTGTGAAGTGGGAATAATTTGAGGAATTATTTAATAAAACATTCTACCCACATACGTTCAGAATTTGGTGAATGACTGATTTCTTCAATTTGAAGAAAGAGCTTATGTCTGTGACGGAGTATGCGGCTATGTTTATGAACATAGTGAGGTTTTCACTCGAGGTGGATGTTATCACGTTGTTGAAGTCAAGGACCATTAAAGGGGGGTATGGAAAGAAGTTTGTCCAAAGATAGCAGTATTGTGTATAGATGATTACACAGAGATGGTGAATAGAGCCTCGGTGGCTGAGTGGGATATGTTGGGTGCTCTGGGTGGTGGAAGCATGGTGGTACCCAAGGAGAATAGTGGTAACTATAACACTGGGTTCAAGCAGAGGAGGGACACTTATTCCTAGGGCGGGAGTATGGCAGATAATCTAATGGCAGGATTGGTGAATCTTTCTCTGAACCCCCAGTAAAAACTAGGATGTTTTCAGTGTGCCTCTATGAGCCACATCAAGCGAGATTGAATGGCACAAACTCGAGCATGTCATAATTGTAAGAATATAGGGCAACTGCAGCGTTATTTTCAGAATGCTCCGAGGTCGGGTGCGCGTGATACTCCTTAGGAATCGCAGACCTCGTATGATTCAATGGGATGGGGACAACAACATACCCCTCAAAAGCAGATTAGATTGGGTCATGTTGATTCCTGGAATACCACGATTCCTCAACAGGGCAATAAAGAGAAGACGATGGCAAGAAAACCTGAGTTTGGAGCTGAGCATGTTGTGGTGGATGATCAGTCAGGACCATCCGCGGTGCAAGGTACTATTCTTTTAAATTCCTCCTTGATTCAAGTATTTTTTGATATGGGTTCTTTACACTCTTTTATTTCTGTATGTATGGATTATTTGATGGGTTTATGGGTAGAAATGATTCCCTTGGTTTTAAAACCTCAAACTCCTCTGGGTCAAAGATATTGTTGGGCATTCTTATGTAGAGCATGTTGTATCATTGTGGGAGAGGTTGAGCTAATGTTGAATTTCTCAATGCTTGAGATTGATGGAATGATGTAATCCTGTGAATGGATAGGCTAGTGGATTTTAAGGCCCACATACACTGTGATGTGCAAAAAAAATGGAATTTATGACACACAATGGCGTTTGACATCTATTTAGAGGATATAGGAATAAAAGGCAGGGTGCAACAGGTTTGTTGGCACCAGCAGTGGGCACGTTATCATGTCTGTTGGTGGTATTGTTGTTGTAATCGGTAATGGGTGTTGAGTGGAGCATTCTTCCGACAGTGGTGGATCAGTTCATGGATTTTTTTCCTGAATATTTCTCTGGGTTACCTCCCATAAGATATGTGGAGTTTACGATTGATCACTTTCTGGGGACCAGTCCTATCTCACTTATGTCTTATTAGATGTCCCCTATTGAATTGTGGGAATTTAATGTCCAGTTAGATGAGTTAGAAAACAAAGTTTTTATCCGACCTAGAATGTCCCCGTCAGCATTGCCAATGTTGTTTTTGAAAAAGGCGGATGAAACATTGAGGCTCTATGTTTATTATCGTAGAATTAACCAAATTACGATAATGAACAGATATCCACTTCCACAAATTGATGATTTTTTCAACCATTTGAGGGGATCCCAGTGGTTCTCCAAGATCGACATGAGGTCAGGATGTCCTCAATTGTGAGTGAGGAAGGAGGATATTCTTAAAATAGCTTTCAGAAGTAGATATGGCCATTATAAAAATTTGGTTATTCTATTTGATCTAATGAAAGTTCCAGTAGTGTTTATGGTATTGATGAATTGAATATTTCAGGGATATCAGGATTCATTTGTGGTGGTGTTTGTAGATGATATTCTGGTGGATTCAAAGACAATGGTGGATCATTAGCAGCACTTGGAGAAAGTGATAGGGATCATGAGGGATCATCGGTTGTATGCCAAATTGTAAAAGTGTGACTTTTGGATATAAGATATTTGTTTTCATGGCTATGTGATTTCTGAAAGGGGTGTTTCATAGGATCTGGAAAAGATATAGGCTATTATCTTGTGGAAACCACCAAAGAATGTGTTTGAGATACGGATTTTCTTTGGTCTAGCTGGGTATCATTGGTGTTTTGTTCATGATTTTCACATTTGGATTCACCGATGATAGCTATGACAATAAATAATGTTTCATTCTAGTGGAATGAATAGTGTAAGTAGTGTTTCGAAGAGATAAAGGGTTGCCTTACATCAGCAGAAATCTTTGGTTTTCCAGAACTTGGAAAAGGGTACACGGTGCATTGTGATGCATTGGGATCTTGGTTGGGGTGTGTTCTCATGCAATGGAATCATGTGGTTGCATATGGATCACAGAAGTTGAGAGTGCATGAGAAGAACTTCCCAACTCATGATTTCGAATTTTCAGTAGTGGTGTATGTTTGAATGTGTGGCACAATTATCTTGTCGGTGAGAAATTCTTGGTATATACAGATCATAATATCTTGAACCACGTTTTCTCACAAAGGAATTTGAACTTGAGACAAAGGATATGGATGGAATATCTCTAGATGTTTTATTTTGAGTTAATGTACACACCAGGTAAGGGAAATTTAGTGGTGGATGCATTAAGTAGAAAATCATATGCCCAGATAGTGAAACATGCATCGAACCAGTGGCACCTGATGTCGGTTATAGCCGATATGCAGTTGAAATGTGAGGACCAGGGTGATAGAGCGGTCTTATTTCTGGTTGTGTGGATTTTTGAGTTGGTTGGCTTGGTTAAAGTGTCATATATATTTGATTCTGAGTGTGTGACCATGGGGTCGAGACTCAATGGTGGGGAGACCATTGAGGGTTGGAAACTGAATAGAGATTCAGTATTGTGTTTTTGGAATCGGATGGTTGTACCAGTTTCTTGTTAGGAGGATCTTCTCAGGGCGTATCATCAATCCAGTTTGGTTGTTCATCCTAGAATTCAGAAAATGTATAAAGCATTGAAAGAGAAGTTTTGGTGGGCTGGTATGAAAAGAAGTGTGGCTGAGTTTGTTTTGAGATTCTTGATTTGTCAGCAGGTCAAGGCAGAACATCAGAGGCCAGCAGGAATGTTGTAGTCTTTACCAATCCCTGTTTAGAAGTGGGAGTAAATAGTGATGGATTTTGTCACGGGTCTCCCAAGAACGTTCATAAATCATGATACCATTTGGGTGATAGTGGATCGGCTAACGAAGTCGGTCCATTTCATACCAATTCGTGAATCTCATACGGTGGAGGAGCTATCCAAAATCAATATCCTGGAGGCGGTAAAGAGGCATGGTGTTCTAGTTTCGATCGTATTTGATAGCGATCCGAGTTTTACATATGGTTTCTGGGAATCCTTACAGCAATCCCTTGGAACTAAGTTGAAAATGAGTACGGCGTATCACCCTCATATGGATGGTCAATCCGAGAGGATGATACAAACTCTGGAGGATATGTTATGGGCCTGTGTCATGGATTTTGGGGGCTCGTGGGAGGAGCACCGGTCATTGGTGGAATTTTCGTACAATAATAGTTATTAGGCATCCATACATATGGATCCTTTTGAATCATTTTATGGGCGGTCGTGTCGTTCTCCACTATGTTTGGTGAAAATAGGTGAGTCCTTGATGGGTGGTCTGAGCCTTTTCTAGGAGACTACAAAGAAGATCAAGCTGATCAGAAAGAGAATGGAGATGGCTCAGAGTCGTCAGAAATTGTATGCAGTTCATTGTCAATGGCTGTTGTCATTCGAGGTGAGTGATCATATTTTCATGAGGATCTCCCCTAGGTTGGGACATCGTCGGTTTGGGAAGTAGGGAAAGTTGTCTTCGAGGTATATTGGGCATTTTGAGATTCATGAAAGGGTTGGTGGGGAGGCTTATCATTTGGCATTGCCACCTAGGTTCAGTGTGGTGCACAATGTGTTTCATATGTCAGAGTTGAAAAAGAATCAGCCAGATCGTGACCGTGTGATTCGATGGGATCATGTTGAACTAGAATTGGATGCTTCATTAGTGCACGTGCTAGCGCGGGTTGTGGATAGGAAATAGAAAGTCTTGCATGGTAAAAGCATCTGTTTAGTTTGTTTTTTGTGGCATCATGGTCAGATTCAAGAGGAGACTTGGTAGTGGGAGAAAATGATGTTCGAGCAGTGGACCAAGCTCTATCATCAAAGGGCGGATTCACTACATTTTAGGATTGAAATTTCAATGGTGGGGAGAATGTAGAACCCTCTTTTTGAAGAACTTAGCCTTTGTTTATGTCGTTTTATGTGTTTAAAGTGCATCAAATGAGTTGGGAAGTGGTTGGGAGAGTTTGGAATGTTTTCGGATGAGTTTGGATGCTTTTCTTTGGGTGCAGGGTTTGAGCACGGCTAATGGAAACCGTGAAAGTGCTCTAGGAAACCGTGCAGGGGGAGGTAGTAGGCTTCGCATGACCTATGAACAGTTTGAAAACCCCTGTGAGAAAACCATGCAGACCCTTTCTCTAGAGTCAATAGTGTGTGCATGGTTAGTTCACGGTTTTCCAAACCATGTAGGCTGACCGTGCAGCCACTTAAAAAATAGGGTTTATGCTCTGCGCTCCCTCGGGATTAAACTATTTAACTCTAATCTTCTTCCCACTCAAGCATCACCCAGGATTTTTGGTTCTCAGGGGTTGAGGGTGCTCTTCCACACGTTTTGAAAGCGTTTTTAAGGGGTTTCAAGGTGGTTTGAAGGCAGTTTCTCCCGGGTAACTCTCTCCTCTTGGGTTCTTTGTGATTTACTCTAGATCTACTCTTCCCTCTTTCTTGTATTTCTAGATCCACACTATTTGTGTGTATATCTAGAGTTGTGTTTTCCTTGGATGTTGATTTTAAGGAATTTTATGGTTAGAGAAGGGGATCTAGAGAGTTTTAGGTTTTCCATTCGATGGATTTGAGGTTTAGTTGTTTGTGGGTCGAGTTCGCCAGAACGCTAAAGGTATGTGTCTTCTCTCTCGACACTACTTGGTTAGAACTAGTGGTTCTTTATTACAATTAGTTTGATGTACTGTAAATATTAATTGTGTTTTGTTGTGATAAATTTGTTGGAAATCACTTGGGTGATGTTTTGGGGTTTTTTGGGAAAAAAGGATTTTATGCTGAAAGTCTCTTGTTGTGGATTCTAAAATATAGATTTTAAAATGGGTTGTTGAGATTGTTTTGGGAAAATGGTTGATGAAAATTGGTTTTCAATAAAGATGTTTTTTATTGAAATTTGGGTTTTCATGGAAAATGGTTTTCAAAAAATGGATGATTTATTGAAGTGGAATGGTATGCGATGGAATAGTTTGATTGCATGTTGTTCTGACATTGGTAGGTTATATACATGGTTGTGATTGATTGTAATTTTGTGTTGATGTGGTGAAAATTACCACTATAAAAATGGATGGATAGTGGACAGAAGGGCCACCATCAAAGGATAAGTGGATGAGAAGTGCCACTAGGTGTGAATGGGTGAACAGGTTGGATAGAAGCTCCACCATTTGGTTGTGGTCAGGAAGTACCACTAGGTGTGAATGGGTGAATGGGTTGGACGGAAGCTCCACCGGTTGGATGTTTTGGTTGTTTTGTTTAGCATTTCTTTGCAAGTTGGAAATTTTTGTGCAAGTGTGTGAATGATGAAATGGATTGTGGTATGTTTGTTATCTTTCCCTTGGTTGCTTGGTTTGGGTGTGATGGCTTGGAAAGGGAATGTTTGGCTTATGGAAATGGTTGTACTTGTGATTATTTTATTTAAATTTTTTTATATAAATGTTCTAACGGTTTTATCCTAGTGGTGTCTGTAGGAAAGTATTTTATGGAAATCCTACTGAGTCTTAGTACTCACCCCCTACATTGGCACGTTGGTGATTTTGCAGATGTCGTATTCCGAGACACAGGTAATGGTAAGGCATATCATTGCTAGTGGTTCATCATGATTCTCGGGGTATGTGGTGGCTCTTTGAGCATGCATATTGGTGTGGAGCTGTGGTGGTTTCATGGCTCATGGTTTTTTTTGTTTAGTTTCCTCTTTGTACTATGATATTTTGTGGACATGTCTAGTTTGAATGGTTTTTAGGTTTGTGAGAGAATTGTTAGTATCACATGGTTGGGTTCGATAGTGCATGCATATTTAGTTGTTGGTTGGTTGAGTTGGGTTATATTCTTAAGGGATAATCATTCCCCACTGTTCGTTGAAGCCCTCGACATTTATTTCCAGCCCTTGGCGCCTTGGGAACACCGCTTAATCCCAAGTAACCCTCACCGCCTCCTCAAGACAATGCGTTAGGGGTGGGGTGTTACATCTCCAATTCAATTTTTGTATATAATTGATGATACGAAAAAATTACAAAGGATCCTAGAGGAGGATAAATTAGGATTATATTCTCATAATAATGTAATTTAATTCGTAAATGGAAACTAAATTGACTCCAACATACTCAAGGGGCCCAATTTTCAGACCAATTGAAGTTCAATAGGTTAAGTTTCAAGAAAACCATAAGTGATCATGTATCCCAAATTCACTTGAAAACTACATCTATAGATAAAACTAAAATTTAATAAATGGATAAATTGAACTTTTTGTCATTAACAAATTGAAATTCCTTATATAAAACATTTGTATCTATTGAAGGACCAAAATATTCTTCAAAAATTCTTTCCTAACAAAATCAAGAAATATATTCACACCTTGGACATGTAGTATTTGAAACAATAGAGAGAGAGTAGGACATATGCTGGTTAAAATTGTAAGATCTTGGATCTTGTTATGATATTATCTCGTTTATGTTTTGGTTTGAATCCATTTTGAGGATTAATTATGTTTTTACCTCAGTCCTTAAGGAGGCTCGAGGGTGTTTCCAGGGTTTGGAACATGAAGAATGGAGGAAAAAGGGATTTATGGGTAGGATGCATGGTTTTCACAGAGTTAGTGCTAACTGTGCAGATAGCCCAGCAATCCGTGTGGGAGGTGGGTTTTTGTACAATGACCTCCTCAGGGTTTGTGCATAGTTAGGAAAATCATGCGGGTAAACTGTGCAGGTAAACAGTGCAGCCCAGAAACTATTAAAAAATTGAAATTTTTTTACTACGGGATGTTAATCCCCAAATCAGTATTTCCTCCCCATTCTCCCCTCTTCACCCTAGGAACGAACCAAATCTCTCATGAACACTAAGATATCGATCATCCTCATTTCAAATGTGTTTTTAGAGTTGTTGGTTGCAGATCAAAGCTCCATGAAAAGATAATCCCATCATTACTTCACTTTTGAGTGGAAAGTTTTCATCTTCTTCTCCTATCCTTTCAAAGCTCTAAAATCCTACTCTTTTGGGTGAGATTTCGGTTGAAACATCAATGGTTAGTTGAAATTGAATATAATGGCTCAATTAAGAGTGTGTTCACTCTCGAAATTGAGGTAGGTGGTCTACATGTTGTATCCCATGGTTTATTTGTTAATTTTTTCATCTGTGGTTTTGTTCATGGGTGTCTCATGGTATGTTTTGATCGACCTTTGCATGTCTAGGTAAAATTGTTATTATGAAAGTAAATGGAGACCCTCACAATCCCCATGGGATGCGTCGAGGTTGATGAGACTAACCTAGGGCCACCCATGGGGTGTTTTGACCTTCTCGGGCCTAGGGATTTGTGAAGAACAAGTGAGAATATTCTTTATTTATGCAGATCCCTTGATAAAAATGTTGATTTGATGGATTGTGTTAGATTATAATCTAGGTTATTCACCAAGGCTTAATAATAATAACCTAGGGGATATTTGGTTAACATAGAAGTGGTTAATAAGGGATGACACATGGGAATGATGAATATATAAATGGGTCAATATTTTGAAATGTGTAAAGAGAATAATGGATTGGATTATGAGTCTGGTAATGGAGCCTAGTGAGTTAGGCATAATGAACGAAGCCTGGTGAGATAGGCACAATTAATGAATTCATAGTGAGATAATCGTGATAAAATAGAATTTGGATAATTTCCTAAATGATGTGAAATGTGGTAAATATGTTAATTCTATAAGGCATGGAAATAACTCTCATGTTATTTTTGTGATTTATGTTTCTGTGGGAAATGGATGTGATGTTGTGAGAATGCTTGATGGATACATATTTTTATAGCATGAGCACATGGCATGGTATAGTGGGGTATTTACTTGAGGTTCTACATCCACGAGTCAAGTTGAACTGAGGCTCTTAACTCCACCCCTAATGCATGGGTTAGGGAGAGGATTGAGGCTTTTTTCCCCTAATGGTTTCATCCACCTGGACTAAGGATTTGTGGTGAGGATATGGTTTGCATGAGGATGTTCGTTCTTGTGAGAGAAGATAATAGTTTGTTTTCCTCTTTCATGTAATTTTGTACATTACGTCTGTGTAATTTTTTGTGATTTATGAACCCATGTTAAATGTGTTGGAAATGGTAGGTAATGAGAAATTGGATGAAATAGTAAGATATGGAAATGGTAATAAATGTTGGAAATGGACTTAAACTGGCTAAGGGCAGTTAATCCATTCCTTGTAATTTATTATTCATTTACCTTTTCCATGAACAATTGTTTATACTGGATATTTTTTAGACACCATTGGTGGTGACCTACTGAGTTGTACTCACACCCTGCTCGGGCCATCATTGGGTACCCAAGAATACATCATTTTTGCAGGTCAGAGGAAGGGAAAAGGCCCTTTCTATGAAGTTTGGTAGGCATGGGTGTGCATGGAGGTGGACCCAGACTTTGTGTCGGGACCAGTTTGGGGATTTTACAGTTTTTCTTCATTTTGGGTTTTATTCACTTTTCACTTATATCATGGAATAGCATATTTACTATTCGACATGGTTGTACCCCATTTGGGGAATGCTTTTTATGCATGCTATGATATTATTGGTTATTATTCTGTTATTTTTTATCTTTTATTCTCTCTTACTATGATAAAAAAGGGGTATAGTCTCCCCAATTTACTATTTGGACACATACTGCTAGTCGGAAACCTTTGGCATATGAGGAGGTGCACTTAAAGTCATGTAACCACCCATATTAGAGCACTGATCTAGTGGATTCGGGGTTGAGGACGTTACAAAGTGGTATAAGAGGAGGTATATCTTCTCTATCTCTGGAATGTAGTTATTAGGGATGGTAGATGGGAGTTAGGATGTGTCAGGCCATGGTAATGAGTTCGTGCAAGGGAGTAGTTAACCAATGTACAAGGGAAAACCCATGCCACCCAATGTGGGAATGGTTGTTCTTGATTTTGTGATTTTATAGTTTATGATATTTAACCATTGGATAATGTACATAATGTGTGATGTGATGGTTTCAGGATATTTGGATCATGGCCTCAATTGTACATGGTTGTGCATTCGTTCATCATTGTAGGAACCTAGAGAGATTGGTTGCATGCATCTTGGTTGGAACACACGGGTTGGGTGTGTGAGGTATGAAAGATAGAATGCACCATGCCTTTTGAAAATTTAAAATGGAAAATTTTGTAAATTAATCAATGAATGTGGGTGAAGATAAAATAATGATAAGTGATCATTAATGAAATATGTGTAATTAAGTGTTTGTAATGAATTGAAAATGATTTTTGTAACATGTTGTGTGAGCCTTGTGGTGGTGCATGGTTATTTAACCCTTGTGGGCTATGGCATGTGGTAGGGATGGTCGGGGTGATGTTTTTGGAATGTTACATTTTTTGGGAGGATTCATGTATGATGGTTTGTTTTGGATCATGAAGAGACTTCTTGTTATTATGTTGTGAAAGTTTTATGGTATGGGTTCTAAACATCGTGTTTAGAAATGTAGAGAAATTCCACCACGACGTCGAGCGCTGGATGGGAAACAAGAGGATGTTACTGAGAACAATCCTCTAGTAGAGTAGAAATAGAATGTGGTGAATTAGGAAGGTATAGATAAGAAACTGAGAAAACATGGCCCATTTTACATAGATTATGGATCAGCACCTATAGTGGGTTTCCCTGTGTATGTTTGTGCTTACAGGAGAGTCTCAACTGCAGCTCCATCTGACTTTTACCGGAGAGGGTGGGCTGGAGGAAGCAATGTTCTATATAGAGTTTTTCCAGAAAATACCGGATCATCTAGTTACTCATGTTGGGAAGTGATTCAAGTTGGCCGATTATATGTTGTGGGGTCAGGCCAAGAGTTTGTGGGACATCATGTCTTAGACTAAGTAGGATAAGGGGATGTTGGGAAAAGATTTCTAGGAAATGTTTCTGAAGCATTTTTAACCAGATATTTGTTGATAGAGCAGGTTGTAGAGTTAATGAGCCCAACTCAGGGATCTATGTCAGTGATTAAGTATTCTAGCCACTTCCATGACATAGGAAGCTTTGTTCTAGCGTTTTCATGGGATGAGGTAGCAGTTACAAGGAGTTTCTAAGATGGGATGAGACAAGAGATCATGTATGAGGTGAATTTATTTCACTTGAAGAGGTTTACAGAGGTAGTGGATCATGAATTAATCTCAGAAGGGTACCTGAAGGGAGATTCAGGTACTAGTCTTTTTGTGCCATATGGGTAGACAAATGGTATAGCTTCCGTGAGCCGGAAGTAATGTTTTCGACGTTTTCAGCTGGGAAGAAGTGTGAAATGTGGTTATAAGAGCGGGTTAACATCTTATAGTGGTGATCATATGTTCTGCATTCAGTGTGGAAGGTCGGGGCACATGCGTGGCTAGTTTCATCGACCTCTAGTTGATTGTTAGTCATGCAGTTGATTGGGACACAAGCATATGTTCTGCAAGAACCATCAGTAGGTGAACATTGATGTTGGTGTCAGGAAGACACTAAGTGGTGGAAATGGATCAGTTGCTCTATATCAAATTGGAAGTTATAGCTCTATGGGTCATATAGGTAGGGGAAGTGAATGTGGAACTCTGGGGTGGAATCACCCAAATCAACAGGGTAGTGCAGTGTAGGGAACACAAGTTGGAGCCTAGGGTAGAGGGGCATGTCAGCTTCACAAATTTCAATCTTTAGTTAGTGATGGCAGGGTTGGGACATCGACTTTTTGATGTACAATCCTTGTATATTCTACACTATCAAGTGCATTTTTTGATATTGGTGCCAAAAACTCTTTTATTTATGCTCAGTTTGTGGTATGATTGGGTTATCTCATGGAGAGTGTGTACAGGGTTATGTTAATTGACACACCATTGGGGGTGAGAAATGAAGATATTAGGTAGTGTAAGGGGTGTTATATGGAAGTTAGTGGGTATCGTTTCCTATGGGACTTGTTCATTCTCGAGGATTCGGGATTTGACATGATCCTGGGTATGGATTGGTTGGTGTTTTACCGAAAACACATAGACTATTACCATCATAGGGTATCTTTCAGGTCACATCAGGGTGATGTTTGTGTCCACCATGGAGAGAGGGATGTTTAACTAGGTCATTCGGGACTGTTTTTTTAGCTGTTGGGTAGGCTCACGGCTCAAGTACTTGTCTTTTTTTATGGTGAAAGATGGAAATAGTATGTCTTACCTCTAGTAGTGGATCTATTTTAGGATGTGTTTCCTAAGTATTTCTCAGGTTTACCACCTGAGAGGGATGTTGAGTTCATGAATGGGTTGCTAGTGGGAGCGGAGCTAGTTTCTATTTCTCCATACCAAATAGAACTGGTAGAAATATATGAGTTACTAGTTCTGGTTGATGAGTTGGAGGGTAAGGGGTTCATACTTCCTAGTATGTCTCCTTGGGGATCTTACATTTTTTTCAAAGAAGCCTGACTGGTCATTAAGGTTTTGTGCTGATTATCAGAAGTTATATCAGATGAAGTTGAAAAATCGGTACCCTCTTCCTAGAATTGATGACACATTTGACCTAGTGAGGGGTGCATCACTGTTTTCTATGATTTATCTGAGATCAGTTTATCACCAGTTGAGGGTGAGGCCTTCTGATGTACCATTGATAGCTTTCAGGAGTTGGTACGGGTTGTTAGAGTTATTTGTGATGCCTTTCGGCTTGACCAATGCACCAGTAGTGTTCATGGATTTTATGAACAAAATATTTCATCCTTATCTAGATCATTTTGTGGTTACTTTGTTGATGACATCTTTTTGTAGTCGAAAACTAATGATAATCATGTCCAACATCTTGGCATCATCTTGAGTACACTAATAGAGCACCAGCTATACGCCAAGCTATCAGAGTGTCAATTCTGGATTGGATATGTGCATTTTCTGGGTCATGTCATCTCTGAGGTAGGTGTGTCATTGGATCCATAGAAATTGCAGGTTTACGGGTCTTGGGAGTAGGCCAAGAGTGTCTTATATGTTCATAGTTTTCTGTGTTTGGCCGGGTATTAATGGAGGATCAGCATGGACTTCACTATCTTGATATCATCACTATTGGGTTTGAACCAGAAGGGAATCAGGATTGAGTGGTCTGAGGCTTTTGAGGATTCATTTCAACAATTTAAAAACTATTGAAGACCACATCGATCTTAGTCTTACCTGATATAGGTAGGAATTATGTCCTATTTTGAGATGTTCCTCCTATGGGGATTGGGGGTGTGTTGATTCAAGATGACCAGGTTATGGATCATTGGTCGAGGAAATTGAGACCACATGAGATGAATTGTTACACTCATGATCTTGTGTTGGATGTAGTAGTGTATTCGTTATAGTGCTGGAGGGAATACTTATTGTGGAATGGTTCATGGTGTATACCGATCACAAGAGTCTAATGTATATATTTTTAGAGTGGTATTTTTTTAGCAGTGAAGATGGGTCGAGTATCTCTATTATTTCTACATTGTGATGGTATATACACTAGGGAAAGGGAACAATGTTGTGGATGATTTGAGTAGGAAGGCTCTGAACTAGGTGGTATAGGAATTCAGCATCGAGTGGAAGGTGATGGAATTGTTCGTGGAGATACACATGGAGGTGTGGGATGAAAATGATTAGGTGACTCTTTATTATGTGGAATTTGAGTTGATGCTTTTGAGTTGAGTTAGATAATGTCAACTCAACAATCATGAATTTTTGTCCATGAAGGAAATACATAATGGTGGAGAGCAACCTTCTGTCTGGGTCGTCAGTATGGATTGGTTTGTTTGCATTCATGGTTGTGTGGTTGTGTCGATATTCATGTGGGAAGAGTTAAAACAGGAGTTCCATGCATTAAAATGGGTAGTGTATCTAAGTTTTACCAAGATGTATTGTGATCTCCATAGACAGTTTTTGTGGAAATGAAGGAAAAAGGATGTTGTGAGCTTTTTGGCATGGTGCCTTACCTATCTGTAGGTGAAGGCCAAGAATAAATTCCCATGTTGTTTGTTACATACATTTCCCATTCTGGAATGGAAGAGGGTTTATGTGATGATGGATTTTGTGGTGGGTCATCTGAGGACACCTCAAAATAATGATGAAATCTGGGTGGTTGTGTATCGGCTAATGAAAGTGGTTCATTTATTACAGATTTAAGAGATTTAAACAGTGGATCAGTTGGGTGAGTTTTATGTTCGTGAAATAGTATGGTTACATGGTGTACATCAGACTATAACTTTGGATCATGATCCATCTTTCACATATTTCTTCTATAAAGGGTTGTAGAAGGCACTTGGTACATAGGTTCTTTTGAGTATGTCTTTCCACACAGAGATGGATGAACAATCTGAGCGTACAATCGAAGTGCTAAAAGATATGTCGAGGGCTTGTGTGTTGGATTTTGGTGGTTCCTAGGAGAAGCACGTGTCTTGTGTTGAGTTTTCTAACAATTTTTTTTCATGATATGATTTAGATGGAACCGTTTGAGGATCTCTATGGGAGGTTGTGTGGATCTATTCTTTCTTGGATTGAGGCCAGTGGAATCGAGCAGTTGGAACTGACTGTCGTGTAGGAGACTTCGGAGAAAGTTGAGTTGATTTTGAAACAGATGGAAATGGATCAGATTTGGCAGATGTGGTATGCGTATTAGAGGAATATACCTCTTGAGTCTGAGGTGGGTGATATTTTGTTCCATCAGGTGTCTCCAAGGTTGGGTCACTGATGGATTCGTAAGCATGGCAAGTTTGTGCCTAGTTATATGGGGCCATTTGAGATTGTGGAGATGATCGGGCCAGTGGAATGATTTTTTTCTCTTCCACAGTGGTATAGAGGGATTCAATATGTATTTCATGTGTCACATATTCAATGATATCACCCTGACCCAACTCACATGGTGGATGTAGATTTTTTCATGTGTGGTTTTGTTCTTGGGTGTCTATTGGTATGTTTTGGTCACCCTTGGCATGTTTAGGTAAAATTGTTTTTAATATGGTAACATGAAACCCTCACGATCCCCATGATATTCTTTGAGGTCAATGATACTAATCATGGGCCACCCATGGGGAGTGTCGACCTTCCCATCCCTAGGTATTTATGAAGAACAAGTGAGATTGTTGTTTTTTATGTAGATCCCTTGATAATCTTGTTGATGTGATGGATTGTGTTGGAGTAGAATATATGTGACACACCAAGTATTAATAATAAAATCCTAAGGGATATTGGGTTAACATTGAAGTGGTTCATTTGGGTTGACACATGAGAATGATGAATGGCTAAATGGGGATAATATGTGGAAATGATTAAAAACCAAAATGAAATGGATTATTATTCTAATAATGAATCCTAGTGAGTTATGCATAATGAACGAATCCTAGTGATATAATCATAATGAATGAATGCATATTTAAATAAGCATAATAAAATATAATTGATCTAAATGGCTGAATTATCTGGAATATGGTAAATGTGTTAATGATTTAAGTCATGTAATTAATAATCATGTTATTTTTTTGATTTATGTTGCCTTAGGAAATGGTTTTGATATTATGAGAATGGTTGACTGATAAATATTTATATAGAATGTGAAATTTGATTAGTAGAGTGGGGTATTGACATGAGGTTTTATGCCCATGGGTTAAGTTGGACTGAGGCTCTAAACTATACCTCTAATGTATAGGTCAGGGAAGAGGACTGAGGCTTTGTTCCCCTAATAGTTTCATCCACCTAGACTGAGGCTTTGAGGTGATGATACAGTTGACATGAGGAAGTTATTCCAAATGAGATAGGATAACAATGTGTTTTCCTCATGCATGTGATTGTTGTAACACCCCAAGAATTTAAAAATATATTTATTATAGAATACATGGATCACTGAGTCTCTACAAACACTAATTTGTTATAACCTATCCATGTAAACTTAAGTTTGTCGCTTCTGTGATGTGAAATTCGAAAATCTAACATACACAGTGGTGATGAGTAAGTCATTTTGAGTTCGATAAGAAAAACATAATTTTTGGTGAATAGTAACCTACCCTTATGAATAGTAACATACCCTTATGAATATTGATATACCCTAATGAATAGTAACCTTACATATGATAGTATATAAATAATATTCATGTTGAAGTATGATATACCCATGTTATGGAATAAGTAATTAAATGTCTTAAAACTGATTTTTAGAATAAATTATGATTTTAACTAAATATTAAATTAATTATATTTAGAAAATTATTTTATAAAAACGGACTTCATGTTTAGATTCTGAACATTGAAAAATGGTTGTGGGGAATATTTGAGATTTTTTTGAAATAATTGATTTTTTGATGAATAGGGAAATACCATAATTTACAAAATAAGCTAAATACACTAATTATAGAGTCATGTATGATGTTATACTAATGTAATCCCAATTGATTCATATTCACATGATAAAGTTACAATTATTGGTCATAGAAGATTCACTATTCCTTCTCTTGGGGAGAAATTATAAATTATTGTATATAAAATTGAGAAATCCCCTCTCCCCTCCACTATAAAAATCCCCATCACTCCCTCTTCTCTTCACTCCTCTCATGCCTTATGAATTCTCCAAATTCTATCCAAATATCCTCCCAAACTCCTCCCCCATGTCTCGCAATCCTTGGTCTCATAAAAAGACCAAAACCTATCCCTTAAAGAGGCTCTCAAGGAAGTTTGGTTCAATATGTATATTACACTTTTCAATTCTTTGTCTTTCCTATCAAGTTCATTTGTTTTCTTTTTCTATTATTACCTCTCCCTATACAAATGTTGTGTTGAATCTAGAACATTACATGTTCTATAATTTTTTCATAATAGTGGAATATTTTATCATAATCTCTTCCTTTTACCTTATGTTATTCTAGTAGGAAGAACACCATCCGAGATGTGTCAATTTTCCACATTCAATGACGATGGGATATTGATTTCTATTATCATTCTCGATTCTGGTAATGAAAATATTTATGTTATAGTTGAACTAGATTATTATATTAATAATATAATCTATGTAAGGTTCCCTAATACCTTTTTTCAAATGGTATTAAGTTATAAAGAAAAATGAGTTTATTGTAATCAAAACCCACAAATTAACCGAAACAATTATCAATAATGCTCTATATAATAATTCATCCTCATGCCATGTAACCAAGTTATATAAATGATCAATGACACTTATTGATGTTCTTAAATAATACGTAATTTCATCTCTGGAGATTTACATCTATTCCACATGAACTCTATTACTTAAGAAAAAGTGCACCGTTTATGAAAATCGAGAAAACAAACACTTCGAAGTGATGGAATTTGATATTACAACATATCAATAAGGAAATAAATTAACTAAATAGAATTATGGTAAACAAAATAAATGTCTAATATTATTGGATTTAAGTTATTAATGAGTATAATTTCATATTCTAGGACCATAATTTCAAGAGGATAACACATTAATATTTAAGGTATGGGATATCTTAACAGGATTTCCATTCCTTGAGTTAAAATCAATGTCATTGGTTTTGTATTTTACCAGAATATGTGTGAATTAACTATTATTGTTTTATTCTATATATTCACTTCTATTGTGTGGGTTTATGAATTTCACACATAATTATGTCATTTATTTTTCCTCAATCTAATTATACGTTCTTGGTAAGGGTTTATTCATCCCACTTCTATCTCTGTGATATATTCTGTATTCACTACTTTAACTTGTGTATGATTTATTTATACTGCCCATTGATGTTTAAAACCTTTAATTACATTATTTTAGTGATATATAATTTATCATTTGATGACTATAAATTTTGGGTCATAGGGTTCAATTGATTACAAAGTAGTATGTATTTTGTTTTCACCTGAACTTTCATTTTAGTTCTGGTTAATTTTATTGCCAATTTCCTCAATAAAAATCTTTTGTATTATTATTTACTACTAAAAAATTATATTTTTGGGTTATATATATGTTTACAAACCATAATAATTCCTTATTTAATGTGTGGTTACACATTTTAAAAGGAACATTTGAAATTGTTTTTGAAATACAAGCGCGATCCAAGGGAATTTATCAAATTTTTACCTATTTTCAAGGGCAATCTATAATATGTTTTTTGAAACAATTATATTTATAAAATCACTATTTTTATTATTAAAATACTATCTTACTTCACTTCTGGTTTTATACAAATATTTTTCCAAAAGTACTATTTTTTTTCAAGTAAAATAGTATTTATCTCAAGATATACTCGAAGATTTTATAAGAGTATCTTCATCTATTTCAAAATTCTTGTTGATTGTTATGTATTACTGGATTTATTATTCCATTCTATCATCTAAAATATTTAATTTAATGGTTTATGATTTATTTGGATGTGTGTTTCCTATCTTAAATCCAATCCCCAATTTACTCTGAATGGTTAGTGTTTATGCTTAATGTTTGGGGAAAGTTATTTGCATTTCATATATCAATTTCTATATGAATGTAAATGTTTTTTATGTTTATCCCTGGTCATATGAGGAATTAATTGGAAATATTATGTGTCGAGTGGGGATTGTCATAGCCCCTAGGTGCATCGACAGGTCTCATGAGACAAATCAGTTGGTTACAAACACTTTGAGTTTGTTTGCAAAAATCAGACAAGTTTATATCCACTGAATTAAATTGTTTCGACGGTATTGTTGTATCATGTGCTAGATACATGAAATCCAATTAATAATCATTGTTTTTATTCATTTTCAGTTACTATTATCCATGAGGTTTTTACTATGACAAAACCTATTGATGTAGTTTAATTCTCAGTTTAATAAAGGCACATGCTTTTCATTTATTCACCATGCCATATTGACTATGCCTAATTGTTAAAGATTCAGTTATTATTGATTCATGATTCTACTATTTGTAACTATTACTGAGCATTTGATCTCACCCAATTCATTTGTTTATGTTCAATATTTTTTGAAGAGGATACCATTTATAGGGTTCTCAATGATGCATTCTTTTAGTTTTTGTTGTGTGTTGTTTTTTGTTACCTTTCCCAATGTATTACGAGTTACTTATATGTATCTAGTTTCTTCAAGACTAATAAACCACTCAGTCCTTCAAGATTTTATTCCTTGTAATCATACCAATGTAATTAGTAATTCACTAACTCAGGTATATAGGGGTTGTGTTGTTACAGTTTGTATCAAAGGATGTTTAGTAGAAACGTTGGGAACTAGATTTAGAAAACATAGGTTAGAAAAAAAGCCCGAAGATGGTATTTGAGGATAAAAAACAAGAACATCCTAGAATTGGTAAGTAATATATTAATTTAATATTTATAGAAAATACATCTTTGTCTGGATACAAACCAGTAGAGGTGGATTTGGCACAGATGTACGTAGGAGTGAAAACTCTCACAACGAGTTTTGTGCATGACCAGGGGTATCCTTGTACACGATAATGGGCTTTGCTGCACTCTTTTTTTGACACTCCCGAGTGATATTCTTAGTGTAATTCACATTTTTTACCCACCATTGTAAGGGATTTATGTCCCCAATGTAACCAAAGTACATTGTTCTAGGATTTAAGATGTATAAATTGATGCTATGTGATATAACATGTTTAGAGTTATAAAGATTTCATAATTTTAAGTGCTAATATATAATATGTAATTGATTAGATATGGAGCCTAGAATAAGGAAATGAGAACTTCACCAATGCATGGGATGTGAAGAGTAAGTAGGATCATATATATAATGGTCTTAAGACATCTTTTCAAAGGAACAATATCTCCCATGTATCATCATCATATAATGAAACAATATTATGTGTTAACAAGGTATGTAAAGACTTCTATGAGTCCTATTGATTTTAAGGGAAGAAAAAGAATAAGAGGATAGATAAGAGATACGTGGATAAAGGGAAGAAGAGAAAGAAGTTTTTTCCCACATGTGATAACTATGGAAGGAATCACTCTGGTAAATGCTTAAAGGGAATAGGTCTTTTCAAAAAGTGTGGAGAAAAAGGACAACAAGTTCATGATTTCATGGGTAAAAAAAGGTTTCCAATGTACAATGATTCAATTTCAATGAGACAGGACACTATGAGAACCAATATTGCGATCGTTATAGGAATATACCCCAAATGATGATTCTGGATAATGATCATGTTATGATCCAACCATAGATAAAGTAGAATGATTATTATTCTTAGTCAACAATAATGCCATTTGTATATTTTTTCAGTAATGTATGGATTGTTTGAATTATGAGATGTATAAGGATTGTACTGTAGTACTCTATCCTTAAGGATTTGATATCATATGATTAATGGTATAAAGGAAAAGTGATTCAGTGGAATATCAGACTTTTTAGAAAAAACCCTGAATGAGGGAAAGACAACCCATAATATATATCTGATGTTGTGGTAATGATGAAGAAATTATTGATTCAGATAAGTATTGACTACTTTGGAACTAATTATTGAATTTTCGAGAAGTGTTTTATGCTATCATCAATGAGGTATAAAACACTTTTGTATTTAGGGAATATATCCAATAACATGTATCATTCTTAAGAAATATGGAACAATGCATGTTTCCAATATGTTTTAAAGGTAATTCTAGTTTTTACGATATTTCAAGAGGATACATGATGAAGTTATTCACAAGTTTGGAATGTGAATTTTAGAGCTAATTTTGGTTGATTAAGGTTTAATGATAAGATCATCTTGTAAATTTAGTGGAATTCATTATAATGTGTTGAATCATTATATTTTAGAATTTTCATAACCATTTATGAAAATTTTTAAGTTGATCATTGTATGATATTTTAGTGGTTAATGTATTTCTTCACAAAATGGTGTAAGCCATGTAATGTGATGAGGAGTAGATAGTTAAACTACAACAAAAGGATGAGTTTATTAGTAGAAATATAAATTTATACTCGTATAGAGTGAAATAATTTTCCAACTCAATGAAATTAGTCTTAAATAAAAATTTTTTGGCTACAATAATCATTGATAATGAATTTTTTTTATAGTTTTATAGTAATCAACATTCATAAGAACATGTCCTATATCATGTTCCATTAGAACATAATTGTTATATTTTTCTTCCATGTCTATTTTTTTCCTTCCAACTTATGTCACCTCATTTAAAAGCATACTTTTTGGGGTGACCACATCATCTCCATTAACCTTTTTTATGAGGATATTTTATTTACCCGATTTCTTATTTGGGTTTCTATAAGGTAATTTTCTAGTTTCAAACAATAACTTTTGAATTTCAATTTCGAATTTCGAGGACGGAATTTTTGTAAGGAGGGGATAATCTAACACCCCAATAATATAAAAATATATTTATTATAGAATTCATGGATCACTGAGTCTCTACAAACACCACTTTGTTATATCCTATCCATGTAAACATATGTTTGTTGCTTTTGTGATGTGAATTTTGAAAATCTTACATATAGGGCCGTGATGAGTAAGTTATTTGCGGTTCGATAAGAAAGTCTTATTTTTTGGGGGAATAGTAACCTACCCTTATGAATAGTAAGATACCCTTATGAATAGTGATATAACCTAATTAATACTAACCTTACCTATGATAGTGTATAAATTATATTCATGTTGGAGTAAAATATACCAATTTTTTGGAATATGTAAATAAATTGTTTAATACTATTTTTTTAGAATAAAAGATGATTTTAATTAAATATTAAATTAATCATATTTGTAAAATAGTTTTTGAAAATTTGACTACATTTTTAGATACTACATGTCTTGAAATGGTTGGTGTAATTTTTGGAATTATTTTTAAATACATGAATTTTTTATGAATAGTGAAATACCATAATTTACAAAATAAGCTAAATATAGTAATTATAGAGTCATGTATGATGTTCTACTGATGTAAGAAACTTTATTCATATTCACACGATAAAAGTACAACTCTCGGTCATGAAAGACTCGCTATTCTTTGTCTTGTGGAAAAATAATAAATTAATGAATATAAAATCGAGAAATTCCCTCTCCCCTCCACTATAAAAACCCCCATCACTCCCTCTTCTCTTAACTCCTATCAATCCTTTTTAATTATCTAAATTCTATCCAAATATCCTCCCAACCTCATCCCACATGTTTCACAGGCCTTGGTCTCATAAAAAGACCAAAACCTCTCCCTTAAAGAGGCTCTCAAAGAAGTTTGGTTCAAGATGTAAATTCCTCTTTTCAATTCTTTGTCTTTCCATTCAAGTTCATTTGTTTTCATTTCATATTATTACCTCTCCTTATCCAAATGTTGTGATTAATCCAGTACCTTACAAGTACTAGAATATTTTTTTAATAGTGGAACAATTTATCATCATCTCTTCTTTTATCCTTCTTTTATACTAGTAGCAATAACACCATCCGAGATGTGTTAATTTTCCACATTCAAGGACGATGGGCTTTCAATTTCTATTTCCATTCTCGATTCTTGTCATTAAACAATTCTTATTATGGTCGAACCAGATTATTATATATATAATATACTCTATGTAAGGTTATATAATCCCTTTGTACAAATGGTATTATGTTATAAAGAAAAATGAGTTTGTTGTAATCAAAACCCACAAATTAACTGAAACAGTTATCTTTAAAGTTATATATAATAATTAATCCTCATGATATGTAACCAAGTTATATAAATAATAATTAACACATTTTAATGTTCATAAATAATATGTAATTTCAATTCAGGTGTTTCAAATCTATTCCACATGAATGACATTACTTAAGAACAAGTTAACCGTTTATCAAAATCAAGAAAACAAACACTTCAGAGCAATGGAATATGATATTATAACTTATCAATAAGGAAATAAATGAACTAAATTGAATTATGATAAACTAAATAAATGTCTAATAGGTTATTAATTATGTTATTAATGAGTATAATTTCATATTCCATGACCTTAATTTCAAGGGGAGAACACATTCATATTTAAGGTAAGGGATATCTTAACTCAATTTCAATTCATTGAGTTAAAATCAATGTCATTGGTTTGGTATTTTACCAGAATATGTGTGAATTTCCTATTAGTGTTTATTATTTATATACAATTTTATTATGTTGGATTATGTTTTTCATACATAATTATGTCATTTATTTGTCCTCAATCTAATGATACGTTCTTGGTAAGGGTTTTTTTCATCCCACTTCCATCTTGGTGAGATATTTTGTACTCACTAATATTACTTGTGTATGGTGTATGAATAATACCCATTGATGTTTAAAACCTTAATTTTTTTATTTTAATGATATTAAATGTATCAATTGATGAATATTAATTTCAGGGCATAGGGTATAATTGATTACAAAGTAGTAAGTATTTTGTTCTCACCCGAACTTCTATTTTCATTCTGGTTACTTTTATTGACTATTACCTCAATAAAACTCTTTTTTGTTATTATTTAATCCTCATAAATAATGTTTTTTGGTTATATATATGTTTACAAACTATAATAATTCTTTATTTTATATATGGTTACAGGTTTTCAAAGGAACATTCAAAATTGTTTTCAAAATACATGATCGATCCAAGGGAATTTCTCTAATTCTTACCTATTTTCAAGGGCACTTTATAATATGATTTTAGAAACAATTATATTTATAAAATAACTAATTTTATTATTAAAATACTATCTTACATTACTTTTTGTTTTATATAAATATTTTTCCAAATGAACACTTATTTTCTAATAAAAATAGTATTTATATCAAGATATACTCGATGATTTTATAAGAGTATATTCATCTATTTCAACACTCTTGTTGATTCTTATATATTATTAGAATTAGTAAGACTTGTTATCATATACCATATTTAGTTTAATGTTTTACGATTACATTGTATGTGGATGTGATATCTTAAATCCATTCCTCAATTTACTCTGAATGGTTAGTGTTTATGCTTAATGTTTGGGGGAAGTTATTTTAACTTCATATATTAAATTCAATAAGAATTTATATGTTGTTTTTGTTTATCCCAATTCATATGATGAATGCATTGGACATACTAAGTTTTTTTTGGGCCCACAATATCCCTTTGGTGCATTGACAAGTCTCATGAGGAAAATCAGTTGGTGACAAACCATTCGAGTTTGTTTCCAGAAATCTAACAAGTTTATAACCACAGACATAAATCATTTTGATGGAATTGTTGTATCATGTTCCAGATAATTGACGTCCAATTAATAATCATTCTCTTTATTCAATTTCATTTATTACTATACATGAGCTTTTCACTATGAATAAACCTATGTATATAGATTCATTCTTGGTTTATTGAAGTCACATGCTCTTCATTTATTCATCATTCCATATTGACTATTCCTAATTTTTTATGATTCAATTATTATTGATTCATTCTTCTACTATTTTTAAACCTTACTGATCATTTGAGATCACCCCTATAATTTTTTACCTTTAATAGGTTATAAAGAGAAATCCATTTATTGAGTTCTCATTGATGTAGTCTTTTAGTTTTTGTTATGTGTTGTTTTATATTACCTTTCCCAATGTAATAGGAGTTACATGTATGTATCTAGTATCATCAAGACTACTAAACTACTCGATCCTTTGGTATGTTATTCCTTGTAATCAGGCCAATGTAATTAGCAATTCACTTACTCTGGTCTAGAAGGGTTAGGGTGTTACAATTGTGTACTTTACACCCATGTAACTTGTTGTGCTTGATGAACCCATGTTAAATGTGTTGGAAATGGTAAGTAATGTGAAATGGGATGAAATGGTAAGATACAGAAATGGTAATAAATGTTGATAATGGACCTAAACTGGCTAAGGTCACATAATATTTTCCATGTAATATATTATTTATTTCCTTTTTTCAATTACAATTGTATATACCAGATATTTTTTAGACACCATTATTGGTGGCCTACTATGTTGTACTTGCACCCAACAGTGGTCACCATTGGGTACCAAATAAAACATCACGTTTGCAGGTCAGGGGTTGGGAAAAGGCCCCTTCTAGGATATTGGGTTCGCATGGGTGTGCGTGGAGAAGGACCCAAACTTGGTGCTGGGACTATTTGGGGATTATTCAGTTTGTCTACATTTTGGGTTTTGTTGACTTTTTCACTTGTAACATGGCATGGAATATTTTCTATTGGGCATGGTTTTACCCCATTTTGGGGAATGGTTGTTTATAAACTCTCTGGAAATATTGGTTATCATTCTTCTATCTTATTATTCTTATGTTGTGGCTTACTCTGATAAAAATGGGTTATAGTCTCCCCAATTTTCTATTTGGACCCACCTACTAGTAAGAAACCTTTGGAGTATGGGGAGGCGTGATTATGTTCATGTAGATACATGGCTCGGGGCACCAGTTTAGTGGCTTCTAGTTCAGGGATGTTACAAAAATAATGGAACTCCACTACAAGAATGTACGTTTTTATTCCTATGGAGAAATATCACCACATATATTCCATGATGAATGATTTTTAAAAAATAGATGATGTATCTAGTAAAGATTACATGTTATGATAAAATAGATCAATATAATCATCAGAGATCAAAAAATAATATTATTGAAGGGAGGAAGGGAAGAGACTCTATAGCTTGAAATAAAGGCCATTAGAGGATGCAACACCAAAGGAAATTGGAGAAGCTTCTTCTTTCCTATAAAATTATTATTATTATTTTATCTTGATAGAGTTTATTTAACTCCCATTTAATTATTGGTTTTTGAATTTTTGAAGTTTTGATATTTCTTGACTGAATAAAACACTATATATCACTGAATTATTTTATTATTACTTTCTTATTTGTTCAACTACTATATAATTATATGCGATAAGATAAGGTAGGGAAATTATAAATCCAATCCCATGTACATTTATTAGGGACATGGTTTCCTAAATTATGAGAGCTTCTATAAAGGATATGTCACACATTTCATAGACAAGAAGAGATGAATTTCCTCATTATAGTTGGTAGAAGAAACCACATAAGTACCTCTATTTTCACCCTGATAGTGATCATTAATTGAATGTGGAAATGTAATGGATGAATGTATTTTCTAATATTGAACTAAATAATTCCATTATAAATGTAGTAAATAAATAAAATCAACAATAATACTCCATTTTTTGAGCATTTGTTTCATAAATTTTTTTTATTCATTTCTTCGGTCAGTATTATAGTTTATTTTTATTTTCTTGTTACTTTTCTTCATTTCACATAAATACCAATGATTCCCTATTAATGTTCACATATATAAGAATAAAATAAGGTTCAATCAACCTTACCCATGTATATGGTTGGGTGGAATCCCAATTGTTGTGTTTCATAACCCTGTACATTTATAGGAAGGTTTTATAGCTTCACTACAAAGTTTACATACTAGAATCAGTAATTTACATATTATTTAGTCTCACTAAATCAAACCAAATATAGAAGAAATATCAATTAAACCTTCCCTTTGGTATATTTATATCATACCAAATTTAGTAATGAACAAATGAGAACTAAAAATGACGTTAACATGATGAATGCCATGTTTTTTATTAAACATGTCATGATTTATCCAATACTATATTATGTTTTGAATTTCCATCACTAAAAAAATGTATCCTCATCTAATAATATTTAATGATAAATGAATTTCACTAATAATATATTTTAATTTAAAAAATAATTTCAACCCCTCAATTCTACCATCAAAATGAGAATCAATCTTTTTATTCATTTCATAGACTTCCATGAATCACCATAATCATCAAAATATTTTAATTATATATATAAATTCAATTTATAATTACCATTTTCGAATTTTTATATGATTATCCATGTTTATAGAATATCAATGACTAAACATTCTTAACTATTTATTTTCTTCTATCATACATTATCTTGGTTACTTCCTAGACATTAATTCTACTTATTAACCATAATTATCACCTATTTTTGTTTAGTTCCTTAATTTATAACCTCAATTGTCATTGATGATTTTCAATATATCCATCACACAACCACTATATTAAAACTTAATATCCTTTATATTTTTTGAGAAACACTTTAATAAATCCACACATCTAAAAGATGTAGATATATTTTTTAACACGATTCACTAATATTTAATTCTCCAAATTTAAAAACTTCCTTTGACCCTTTTTCACAATGAGTTTGGATTTGAGGACATAATTTCCCACAATTTAAATAAAATATAATGTTTTTTCGTTTAATTTTAATTTCATTTTTCACATTTTTAAATAAAATTAGTGCCCTAAATATTTCATGGTTATATCTACTCATTTGATAAAAATGATTTTTTCCTCTATTTTTAACACTGAAAATTAACTAATATATAGTTCTAACATTTAATTTTTTCATACATACATATAAATTTTGTTATATCTCATATTTTTAAATCATTATACTCTATATATAACTTCATATCTATAGTTTTCATAGATACATGGTTAGATCCACTTATTGGGCTTCAAGGGGATCTAACACAGCTTTCTTTTAGTTATTTATGTTTTCTTATTCTTCTCATGAACTCTTAAAAGTTTATATGATCTCTCAAAAAAATAATTATATTAGCCAAGTAATTTCAAAAGATTTTTCCACAAATATACTTATACAACTAATTCAAAACATATTATTGTCTACAAGACTTCAGGATGAAAAAATTCTCATTTTCCCTTGAACACACATACATGAATAAATGTATTTAACTTGAGATTTTTTTCCTTTCAATTTTATCTAAATTATCCCAACTACACAGTAATAATTTTTTTAATTAATAAACACAAATGTAAATAAATACTTTTATTTCTGAAAATTATTTATTTAATAATTCACTAATCATTTTCTGATATTACAATATAAGTTACATCAAATTTATATTTATTTTATTTAACATTAACAGACAATTCATTAACTCTGACTCCTACTAATGTCATAGAATCATTCACAAAACAAAAATAAAATTTATTTCCAATGGATTTTTCTTTGATAGTATTTATATATCCTGAAATCATTGATGATACCATATTATTTGAACAAAAAATGACCCAAGGATAAATCAATTAAAATTAATGGTTCTATATCATTATTAAAAAATATTACCCTTTATTCAAGATTAGACACTAATTTAAATATATTGTATATTGATTTTTCCTATATAGATATAGTTTAACACCACATAGAAATCAATATTAAGGTTTGATTCTGTTTTACTTTTAGATCAGGCTTAAAACTGCATGATAAAATTTATCAAAATTACCATGATTACAATTTAATTACATCAAGCCAAATTATAATTTAAAATATGATCTTGATAGTACTTGTGATATCATATTTCATTTATTTCAGCCTATATTGATATATCGTAACTTTAAAAATTCATCATACATTTTATTATATTTTATTATCCCTATAAACTTGCCCCATAGATCAGATCTCCCCCTTAAATATTCAACACTCCAAATAAAAATATATTTATTAAATAATTTAGGAGATAGGTACATCATAAATATCCTCAAGTAGGATAATGTGATTGGTTATTTTGAACCAACCCTTTATTTCAATCAACTTTTATTAAATTTAAGTTTTTCTCTTTTTATTGATCAACCTTATAAAAAATTAATCCTGCATGTCTAATTTAAAATACCTCATAATATTTATCTTAATATCCATCTAATTTTTCAAGAAAAATTCCATTTATTTATGTTTATTAATTAGATCATTCATTTATTTATACTTATCCTTCATTCCTTATCATTGATATCATTATTTCACTATGTTCTCAATCTTTATTTGTACTAATAATTGGGAAATCACATATACATACTTAATTAATATAATATTTATAATCCATTAATACCACCAAATATTTTAGATTCTATTGAATTTCATTGTTCAAGAATTTAATTGTAGATTTTTTCTCATTCATTCCTCATATTTTCATTGTTTCTTTCCAGGATGGTTATAATAAAAAAATCCAATGGTTTGTCCAACACTATTGGTTCAAATTTTTCATTAAAATTTTCTAATTCTATGAATAATTCCAGTTTTAATATATGTTTCATCTCTACACACAAACGTCACAATTAGAATAATATTTAATGTTTTATTATGGGAATCCCCATCACTATTTATATTGGTATACTTTTTACAAATTACAATTGTTAGCATGTATATTTTTGTCCAATATAAGAAATTGTAGACTAACCCATAAGAGGGGGGAGTGATTTATTACATAATAATAAATTATGTTTCTTACACACCTCAAGTTTTAAATCCACCTAAAGACATGATATTTCCATCAACCCATATATCAATGTAATTAAATCCTTTTGAAAAAGGTAAATTCAATAGACATTACGCTACTAATAAAAACAAATATAATATTAATACAAACACAAATTATCAGAAATATAGTAAAAATATTGGAAAAATATAAAAATTAAAAACTCAGTATGTACGGTGGAAATAAATACATAACATGAAGAACTAGTTAACAAACTAGGTACTTCTATAATGGATTTTATAATTTGTTAACACCCTTCAATTGGGGAGGTATTCACATTAACTACAATATAGAAGGGTTTTCTTTAACCTAAATCTATTTATCCATTTTATAGAACATAATTCATCAAATAAATTTTTTATAAACTCCATGCTATGGACAACATAATCTCCTTAAATTAACCTATCAATAGTAGACTCTTATACATGGAATATCATCATCAACCTAATAGAAACTTTATATATCCATGCTTCTAAAGACCCTTCACCAACATCTTTATAAAGCCCATATTCAAAATAATAGAACCATATCAATCAGTGTGACTGGAAAATAAATTAATATAAGAGAAAATATAAATGGGTTATAAGGAAAACATTCGCTTAGAAACCCATTGATGAAACACAAAGAATGAAGAAGTACATAAATATGAAGAAATCATGAAGAAAGTTTTTTTTAATACCAAATTAATTAATGATTTTAGATAGATAATTCATTTCTTTTATTATTAGAGGTATTAGGTTTTATTTATAAAAACCATAGATCCTAAGATCCATCATTTAAATTTCAGTATGATAAAAAATTATAACTAATATATTCTGATTATTTTAAAAATATTTAGCATCATTCAACAGAAATATCTAGTATAGCTAAGTGGTTCATTATCTAAAAAAAGTAATCTAGGTAGATCATAATTCAATGAATATAATTTCACCGCATTTTCAGTTTGTATATATGGAAAATGTATACAAAATTCAAGTTAAATTAAATCCATATATAAGTGTAAAAGTTTTAGGAAAAAAGATTCAATGTATCAATTTAATCAATAGTATCTCCCATTTTGTAAAACAAAATACATATAAATATATTTTATAATATGACTAATTTTTAAAAGGAAAATATTTCTACAGATATAAAAGTATAATTGGATTCTCCAACTTATAATAAGATAATATAAAAATAATTTTTCCAAAATATGATAATCAGATAATAGTATTCCAAAACCTGATAATTAGACCATTATAAATCAATTAAATAAAATTTCTCTATTAAAAACAAAACATGTGAGAACATAAATAAAATTATCTCACAAACATATAACTCTTCATAAGGATATAAGAATGAATTATATTAATCAAAAATCCCACCCATAATAATAGTTTTATTTAAAAACAACTAGTACATCGCCCGTGCATACGCACGACGTCATAAATGAAATCCGAACTACAAAATTAATTAGAAATACGTGAAGTAATCAATGAAAATTAATAAATAAAATATTGAAATTATAAATCTATTCATAGAAAAAAAGTATGAAAATATAATTTTTAGATACATTGTAATGCCCCGACCCCAGTTACCAAGAGTCGATACATTATTACATAACATTGTCATGATCAAAAATGATCAAGTCTCGAATGACCGGTTAGTTTAGTAGCCTTGGAAGTACAAGATACTTTCATAAGGTTTTCATTACATCATAAAATGGAAAACTACAAAAACATTGTTTCCAAAGACAACACTGAGATCCCATAGACTATCCATGCAGGTCAGTCATAATATACTCATTCACATCATGGGAAAAATAAAACAAGGAAATGGGTGACATGAGATGCTCAATAAGGATAACAATATAATAGAAACATTCATAAATAAGCATAAACATTTAAAGCAATGTATAACTAACACAAAAGCCTTTTAAACATGAACATCAGCGTAATTTGGAAAAAATAAACTGAAATAGTTCCATTTACTTATTCACATGGATATTCTAATAGTCGAATAATCACATGAAATATCAATAAACACTTTCATAATAATGGAATTCATAATTCCAGACATTCATAACCACATAGTCAAGGGATAATGCCAAGACTACAAATAAGATTTTTTCAAGGCCTTTTCCAAGACACTAGTTTGTCTAATGAGACCTACCAACGCATCGATGAGCTATAGTGGGATCCACCTGTCATTTACTAAGTCCAATACATTTCTCATATTAATGGGATTATACATAACATAAACATTCGTATTAAAACTAGCATACAGAATGTCAATAATTTCTCCATAAACCATGAATGGTTTAAAAATAAAACATCCACAGTAAAACATATCCCAAGTCCTTTAATAAAATATGGAATTTTTATATCATAATAAATCAACTTCAAATAAGCTTAAAATCCATGAAGCATGTTGACATAGATGAAATCAAAGCCTTTTCAATGAAATGTATCTTTTTATTTTGAAATCATTTAAAAGGCATCTAATTATAAAGGAAAACATTTATATCTAAAAATATTCTTATAATATTGTAAGGGAAGCTTTGAAGATGTTATAATGGTGGAATATAGCTGTACCCACCATATAAGTTAATACAAGAAATTCTTACCTTAATTTTGTCGAAAATATTAAAAAATACCTTATTTGGAAAATGACGGAAATATTCCTTTAAAACATTTTATAAAAAGTCAAACAATGGTATAAATGAAATTAAACAATATTCTAGTAAATATTAATGATGTTTTGGAATACATTTTTAAGAAACATGGATGCAGATGATAAAGAGGTCCCAGCAAATACTTACTTAAACACAACCTCGGATAATAAAGAGATTGTGAAATTAACCCTTACCTTGTAATTTTCCTTGGTCGAGGGTAGGTTAGCCTCCTGTAAAATAGTTAAATAATTGTCATTAAATTTTTCAAGAATCATATACCTAAATATGATATCATATATTATCTTATAATATTTCAGTGTTAATAATATTTTTGTATTATCGTCATTTCAGGTGTTCATTTACTTGTTTTATTTTAAATTTTTTGTTACATAAGTAATGTTTGTTATTGATAGGTTGTATATTATTCATATCCAGAATGATATCAAGTCCTTAAACAATATTTTTAATCAACAAATTAAAATCAGTCGTGAATGGATATGATGGGGAATGAATCTCGTCGCGTTCGTGGAGACGTTAATCCGTACCTACGCACGAGCGACAATATAATTATTTTGATATTAAAATAATATATAATTTGATGGTATATCATATATAGAGAATAATTATCATGTCATATTTATTATTTACATCAGTTACACATCATTATTATACCCATCTGAATAATAATGTATTGAAAAACATTTACACCTTGACGTGGAGACAATAAGTCGGACGTACGCACATATAGTGATATGTCATTCGAAGGATATATAGAATAATGAATTTGGTTGTACCATATTTATCATAGTATTTAGAATATACTGGAGTTATTATTTTATAATTGAAACAACAATGAAAAGAGAAGTGGAAGAAGAAATGAACTTGAAAGAGGTGATGAAATATTTACCTCTTCTTCGAGATCTTCATTTTGATTTGATCAAAAGGGCTCCATATGTTGGATTTATGGAAAATTTAAGGCCTCTACGATGAAGGGAGGACATTTTAGAGGGTATTTGGGTAGTTTTTGGATGATCCAAAAGGATTTGAAGTTGTTAATTAAAGAGAAGGGGAGTTCCCTTTTATAAGAGGAGTGAGGGGCACCTTAGAAAAAGTTAGAAATATAATTTTATAATAAACTAATTTTCTCTTTATAATGGCTCCAAAGGGAATTATTTAAAGTCTAAGGTTGGGGTGGGTCGAAACCCACTCAACCAATAGGTTATAGACAGGTTTGGGTCACTATATTAACTTTATCTTTTATATTTAACTCTTAGTTAAATAGTTTGACATTTACCATGTCTCTTTGTATTTTTATATTATATGGATAATAAACTTACTATAAAATTTCAAGATAACCCCAAGTGGTTAATTAATGACATACATATCCTCAAATAAGTCCTTTTTATGACCCTTAGATTTTTAGGAATATTATATCAATTAATAATGTAATATTTGTTTTAAAAAATCTCTTATATCAATTTTGACACAATTTAATAATTAATTTTTGTTAAAGTCATAAAATCTTTATAAATTCAAAATAAATCTATTTAATCAATCTAAAAATGCCATATTAAGCTAGAAAATTAGTGGAGGGAATCCAAATATTAAAATTATATTTATTTTAACATTAATAATACCATTTCTTTGATTCATTCATTAATAAGAAAAACACTGCATTATCATTGTGTCATAAATAAATTTAATTATTCAATGTATAAAAATTATAAATAAAATACCATTATGTAGGATATATTTTTATATTTCTAATTTATATTTATATTCTAAAAGATAACTTATATGACACCTTGTAAAAGTTGTTTACTAAAAGATATATGATTATGTCATTTTTTCCTTTACATTAAATTAATTTATATAAACAGTCATTATCACTCTCAAGTGGCTCTAAGTGGTCCCAAAAACAACTCAAAGATTCTAATGGTTGGAAATGTATATACTAATAGGGTTAGGACACTTTTTAGGGTAATTTAATATTATTATAATATTATTTATTACCCTTATTTTAGCGGATTTACCCATTAATGATGATAAATAAAATATTTACCAAAGTAATTATTCAAAATAACTAAAAATAAATGTTACCTATGTACACAATTTGGAAGTTCTGATTCCAAATATGGAATCCATTTTTCTAAATTCAATACACAGAAGTGGCATAAATTAATTTAAAATTAATTCACGTTGTCAAAACAAAAACCGTGTTTTTAAGAAATAATAACTACCAAAAGATTGATACTTGTTTATGTCAAATTTAAATGTGAAATTATTTATAATGACCTAAATTTTATTAAATGATAAAAAAATAATCTAATTATACATTAAAACCATTGAAATTCAAAATTTATCACTATTAATTATTTCTTTTAAAAACGTTTTTTAAATTAAAATTTAGTAATTTTCATTATTCATCATAGAATGAAAGTTATCAGAAAAGTACCTAAAATAAACCCTAAAATAATTTTAATATTTCTAATCCAAAAATTAAATCCATTTTGAATGTTATAATTCATATAATTTTAAAAAGTTGGTATTACTATTCATAACGGCTAGTTTGAGTGGTTGTGGTGTGTTAGAACTCGATGTTGCATACAACATATGCTATTGTAATATTCAAAGAGAAGTGTATGGTGGAATATTGTGGTGTTAAATTCTCCCCTACTTTAATAAATTTCATTCTCGCAATTTATGATCGGTTTTAGAAACATGGGGTTGATATTTCAATATATCTTTGTTGAAATACCACATCGAAAAATGGATTAACGAGCCTTTTTAAAAAAATAATGAATGGTAATTATGAAGGTTACCAAAAATAACATATTCTAGGGTTCCATGTTGTAAAACATGGATATCGAAGAGAAAAATAATTGTCTTCTTCTGATGGAGTGTGATCGAGAATATTATCATGATAAAGTTAACGATTTGAAATCCACAAACTTGTGATGGGTTGAAAGGTTTTTGATTACCACGTAGGAAAAGTAAACGGAAAAAATTTTTGTTCTAAGTTTCTTTTAAGAATTTGGAGGAATTTATTTATGATATTGGCTAAGATCATAAAGAGATATACTTATTTTATAATTAGAGTTTTATCCATTAATAAATTTCTACCACAAACTCATCTTTCACTAAAAAACATAATAGAACTGAAAAATAATCAATGTACCCTTATCGTATAGGGTTCCAAATATAAAAATATACCACTTAAATGATGAAAATTATTTTTTAACAACCATGTAATTTATGTAGCCTAGTGGTAGGTAATAAAGGCGTGTCGCACTATGATTGTGGGTTCGATTCCTGCAGCTTTGTCCAACGCGATGGGTTATCACCCGACCTACAGGTTTCCATTTTACCAAGACTATAGTATTATAATATTCCAAAAATAACCATAAGAAATGTTTATCTTTAAGCATTAATATAAAAAATTCAACCTAATCCATGAAAAACATTATAATTATCCACAATACCTCTTTCCAGACTCTCTATAAAAGGTTTCTAAATTCCAAAATCAATTGTATCATCAAATTCCCCCAACAAAGTAAAGTTTATCTTATTATCACATACTGAAAATATGATTACCTTAGTCATATTAAAACTATAATGAAAACAAAAAGTACTTCAATAAAGTCCTTATATATATCACATTATTCTTATAACCAGAATATAGTTCTTGAATCCAAAAACACAAATACAATAATTATTCAACTTCAACTGTAGTAACAAAATAAGCTTAGCCTTTCCCCCTTGACCTTTTCTGAGGTAAGTTTCCTTGGTGATTAGGAAATTATTTTGCATAATTCCCCATTTCTCTACAATTATATCATTCAACATTGACATCAACTTTCATTCCCTCACAATCATGAGCTTGGTGGACTTTTTCACCACACTTATAACAGACTCCCAATCCGTTTAGAAAAGTACCAGGGTGTTTCTTCCCAGAATTATCACATAATGGAAAATCCTTCTTTCCATTTTTCTGATTCCCTGTCTCCTACTCCACTGTTCTATTCTTCTCTTACTTTACTTTATGTTCATAGTATTTAGAAAATTCTTTTCTGTCTTGATAGCACTTGAGACAATATCTTTGTATGGCATTAAGGATTGCAATACTAAATCTCAACGGATAAATGGTTTTAACCCATCAAAGAAACTACCAATATTACTTATTGGGTTACATATATAATCTTCAACATGCCTTTCTAACCTTGTAATGTTAGCCTCATACTATGAAACGTTCTCAACCTCCTTTTGCCTGAGACTGACAAATTGTCTTTCCATATCTGCTCGATGGTAATGAGGAAAGTATTTTTCTAATAAAATCTATTTAAACTCCCTTTATATTCCATAATTGAAACTTATTTATATTCCTTTTTTTTAATTAATGGACACCATTGATCGACATCTCCAGTGAGGTGATAAACTGCCATGACAACTTTTTCCCTTTCACTACTCCCCAAATCCTTAAATCTTTTTTCTATGGAACATATCCATTTCTTAGCTACCAATGTATTTATATTCCCATTGAATTATGGTGGTTTTCTTCTCATGAAGCAATATAGAATTGATCCTCTGCATCGTGGATCAGGGTGCTCCATACAGGTAAGGTTATTATTTATAACCTGAGTGCGTTGTCCCAGTTTGGTGATAAGTCAATCAGCACAAGTTGTATCACCATCTCCAAAATTATTATCTTGAGTAGGAGGGAAATCCCTACCTGGAGTACGTGTGTTGATAAGATTTTCATTCCTTCCACTAGGTTCCATTTCTAAACTATTGCATAAACTAGATTAGTTTAAGAATCGAAATACATAATTCCAATCTTTTAAAATAGCTAACGTAAATTGAGATGTTTATAGATAAAATCCATAATCAAAAAAAAATCTTTGAGGATGTATATACTCATAAACTCGTCCTAATGGTTTGTAAAGAAAATTAGAATAATCCTAATCATATCCCCCGGGAGTGTCATAACCAAGAGTGAAGAAAGGCCCATTGTCATGCACGAGTTCCCATTCGAGCCTAGCTCAAACCGGTGTTTTTGGGTTTTACCCCTAGGTACATCTGTGCCAGAACAACCTCTACCTACTCATATCTAGACATGGATGTATTTCTCAGAAAACTCACAAAATCTCTTCAATACCAAAATTCTAGAATGTTTTTCTATACTAATCATAAAATTACATCTTAGTTCTATGTGCTCTAATTAGAGTTTATCTAAATCTAGCTTCCAAGGTTTGTACTAAACTTCCTATGATACCAACTGTAAGGCCCCAACCCCAGTTACCCAGAGTCGGTGAATTATTACATAACATTTCCATTATCACAATTGATCAAGTATCTAAAGATCTATTAGTTTATTCTCCTTGGATGTACTAGATACATTCATTACATCATAAAATAGAAAACTACAACAACATTTCTTCCCAAGACAACACTGAGATCCCATAGAATATCCTAGCAGGCCAGTTATAATATACTTCTTCACATCCTGGGAAAAATAAAACAATGAAATGGGTGAGCTCAGATGCTCTATAAGGATTACAATATAGCAGAAACATTCATAAATAATCATAAACATTTAAGGCAATGCATAACTAAAACAAAATACATTTAAAATTGAACTTCATCGTAATATGGAAAAAAATAAAATGAAACTGTGCCATTTACTTATTCACATGGATATTCTACTAGTCAAATATTCACATGGAATATCAATAACCACTTTCTTAGTGAAGGAATGCAAACTGGCCGACTATCTTAACCACATAGTCAAGGCCTTGTGCCTAGACTACAAATAATATTTTTTTCAAGGCCTTCTGCGAAGAAATTATTTTTTCTCATTAGACCTACTGATGCATCTAGGAGCTATAAAAGGCTCCACCCGTCATTTACTATGTCCAATACATACCTCATATTAATGGGTTTAAACATAACATAAACATTTTTATTAAAACTAGCATATGAAATGTCAATAATTTCTCCATAAACCATGAATGGTATAAAAATAACAATCCAAATTCAAACATATAACAAATATTCCAATACAATATGGATGTTTTGTATCATAATAAATCAACTTCAAAGAAGCCTAAAATCCATCAAAGGATGTTGACATAGATAAAATCAAATCCTTTTTAGAGAAATATCTATTTCTATTTTGAAATCAATGAAAAGTCACTTAATTATAAAATATAACATTTATATTTGAAAATATTATTATAAGATTGTAACGGAAGCTTCGATGATGTCATAACGGTGGAAAATAGCTGCACCCGCCGTATAAGTTAAAAAAAATCTTACATTAATTATGTCGAAAAGGTAAAAAAGTACCTTATTTGGAAAAGGGCAGAAATATTCCTTTCAGACAATTTGATAAAAAGTCAAAAAAGGGTATAAATGACTTAAAACCATAGTCTAGTAAATATTAAATATGTTTTGGAATAAGTTTTTAAGAAACATGGATGTGGATGATAAAGAGGTCCCGGTAGATACTTACGTAAAAACAACCTCAGATAATAAAGAGATAGTGAAATTAACCATTACCTTCTAATTTTCCTTGGTTGAGGGTAGAATAACCTCCTATATAATAGGTAAATTATTGTTATTAAATTATACAATAATCATATACATAAATATGATATCATATATGATCTTTTAGTATTTATTTGTTAATAATATTTTAGTATTATCGCCATTTTGGGTGTTCACTTTTTCGTTTTATTTTATATGTTTTGTTACATAAGCCATGTTTGTTATGTATAGGATATATATTATTCATATCCTTAATCATATAAATTCCTTAAACAATATTTTTAATAATAAAATAAAAATTATTCTTGAATGGATACGATGGGGAATGAATCTCATCGCGTTCGTGGAGATGGTAATCCATACGTACGCACGAGCGACAATATCCTTATTTTGATATTAAAATATTATATAATTGGATAGTATATCATATATAAAGAATCATTAACATGTTATATTTATTATTTAAAATATTTACACTTCATTATTATACCCATCCAAATTATAATGTATTGAATAACAATTACACCACGACGTGGAGATGGTAAGTCGTACGTATACATGTATGGTGACATGTCATTCAAATGATGGATAGAATAATGAATTTGGTTGTACCATATTTATAATAGTATATATAGGATACTGTAGTTATTAATTTATAATGGAAACCACAATTAAAAGGGATGTGGAAGAAGAAAGGAATTTGAAAGAGATGATGAAAGTTTTACATCTTCTTCGGGTTATTCCTTTTGATTTGATCTAAAGGGCTCTTTAGGATGGATTTATGACTAATGTAAGGATTATAGGATGAAGGGAGTATAGTTGAGAGGGTATTTGGGTAGGTTTTTTCTAGTAAAAATTCATTGATGGTGTGAATTATAGAGAAGGGGGAGTTCCCTTTTATAAGAGGAGTGAGGGGCACTTTAGGAAAAGCTAGAAATATTATTTTACAATAAACTCATTTTTGGTTTATAATGGCTCCCAAGTAAATTATTTAAAGCATAAGGTAGAGGGTGGGTCGAAAACCACTCAACCAATAGGTTTTAGATAGTTTTGGGTCACTATATTTACTTTATCTATTAGATATAACTCTTAGTTAAATAGTTTGACATTTACCATGTCTCTTTGTATTTTTATATTACATGTTTCAAAAACATGATATAAACATCCAAGAGAACCCCAAGTAGTTCATTAATGACATAACTATCATCATATATGACTTTTTTATGATCCTTATATTTGTAGGAATATTATATCAATTAATAATATAATAATTGTTTTAAAAACTCTTTTCTGTCAATTTTGACACGATTTAATAATTTATTTTTTTAAAGTAATAAAAACATTATTAATTCAAACTAAATTTATTTAATCATTACTAACATGCCATAGTAACCTAGAAAATTCGTGTATGGAATAAAAATATTCAAATTATATTTATTTTAACATTTATAATACCATTTATTTGATTCTTTCATTAATAAGGAAAACACTTCATCATCATTGTGTCATAAATAAATTTTATTATTAAATGTATAAAAATTATTAATAAAATACCATTATGTAGGAAATAATTTTATATTTATAATTCATATTTATATTCTAAATGATAACTGATATTACACTTTGTAAATATAATTTACAAAAAGATATATGTTTATTCCATTTTTGCCTTTACTTTAAACTATTTAATATAAAATGTCATCATCACTCTCAAGTGGCTATATGTGGTCCCAAAATCGACCCAATGATGCACATGGTCGGAAATGTATAATACAATAGGGTTAGGACACGTTTTATGGTAATTATATATTATTATAATATTATATATTACCATTATTTACTGGATATACCCTTTAACCATGGTAAATAAAATATTTACCGAAATAATTATTCAAAATGTCTAAAAATAAAAGTTACATATTTACACAATTTGAACCTCTTGATTCCAAATATGGAATCCATTTTTCAAAATTCAAAGCACAGAAGTGGCAGAAATAAATTTAAAATTAATTCCCGTTGTTAAAATAAAAAGCGTGTTTTTATGAAATAATAACTTACAAAAGATTGACACTTGTTTATGTCAATTTTAAATGTGAAATTAATTATAAAGACATAAATTGTATTAAATGATAAAAATATAATCTAATTATACTTAAAAACTCTTCAAATGAATAATTTATTACTATTAATTATTTCTATTTAAAATGTTGTTTTTAATTAAAATTTATTAATTTTCAGTATTCATCAAAATATAAAACTTATTAGAAAAGTACCAAAAATTCACCCTAAGATAATTTCAAAATTAAGATTCCAAAAATGAAGTCCATTTTGAATGATAGAATTCATAAAATTTCAAAAAGTGGTTATTACGATTCATAATGGCTGGTCTGAGTGGTTGTGGTGTGTTAGAACTCAAAGTTGCGTAAAACAAATGCTATTATATTATTCAAAGAGAAGTGTACTATGGAATCTTGGGGTGTTACATACTTGAGACAGGTAAATACTGAAACAGAATCATGGTAAGATAACATGACATTAGATACACAAATTAGTTGTCATTTTTATGAAACCTTGGAAATAAAAATATGGAATGTTATTTAACCATGATAAGAGAACATACATATAGTTTCAGTAGCAGATACATGTTTGACAACATTAATAGGAACCATGATTCTCAACAAAAGTGGGTGTGTAGATCAGATTACAATTCATGTAATCAGAATGTGCAGTCAATAACCTCCCAGTAAAACCATGTATCATTGATATAGAGTAGCAGTTTTTCATACTTGTTGATAGTTATGTTGATCCCTACAATATATAATTAGACATGAAAGTGAGTAAATGAGACATTTTACTATGAAAAAATAACGGGTTAATCTAGTGAAGTTAAAAAAAACATGTCATAATCAAATGGCTTAGTTGTTTACAGTTTTCTTTTATGAAAAAAAGCTTTATAAAAATTCAATGAAAACAATTATTAATATGAAAATGAAAAATCACTACTAATTGAAACAAATAATAGAAAATAGTAACCCAGTACACATTATTAGGAAAAACATGAAGTATTTGAAAAAGTGTAAACTATTTAGGTGGAGTCAAACTTAATTCCATATGTGTTGCATAGGGCATTACCTCTTCCCTGCTTAGCCCCTCGTCACTAACCTGACCCTCCCCTTCCCTCCGCCCTCCCGTCAATCCCCCCCCCCAATCTAGCCTCTTTGTGCATTGCCGCCCCAACCTCTCCATCTCCCCTCCTCTACCCCCGTCCCAAACCCTTTTCTCCCCAAGCCCAGCCCCTCCCCTCCACCCTACCTAGCCCCTCCCCTCCCCCCTGCCTAGCTTGTCACCTCCTCCATTCCTAGAACCTCCTCCTACCCCCATTCCTAGCTCTACCCCTCCCCTCCCACTCATCTACTTGTCCTCCCTCCCCTTCCCGACCACTCCCCTCCCCCACCCTACCCATCTTGTCACCCTCCCCCCAATTTCTTAGCACCACCTCTTACCCCCTACCCAGCTCCACCCTTCCCCTCCCCCCTCCTCTGCTTGTCTCCTACCCCATTCCAGCACCTCCCCCTCCCACCTCCGCCCCCCCTGCCTAACCCATTTCCCCACAACTTACCCTACCCAACCTCTTAACCCATCAGCCCCCTCCCCCTACCCTCATCTTCCCCTCCCATCCCCTCCCCTCCACTCCAACCTGCCCATCCCCTCCCCTCCCCTCCCATGCCCACAAACTAGATTCTCCTCCAACCCTTTCCTCCCCCCTCCTCCCCCCTCCTAATCCCACCTACCCTGCTCCTCATTTTCCATCCCCTCTTACCGGCTTGTCTTTCCATCCCTTCCCAGTAGCTCACACTCCCACCTCCTCCTCCCCCATGTCCATCCATCTCCCACACAAGCCCCCTCCCCCTGCCCAGATCTCCGCCTCCCATCCCCCCTGCCCAGCTCTTCCATCATGGACCAACATTTCCTTGCCACTATGGTTTGACAATTCATCAAGTATAGATAATCATCTGAACATAATGGAGTCAAACTATCTAGCCCATTTATATTTATATGTAAAACAAAATGGAAAGAATTTATTAGGAATCATAAATCTATAGACTAAATTAAACCAACTATAGAAGTAAGTAATGTAGCACAGATTACTGAACAGTTTATAAGTTGTTACCTCTTAATAACAATTACACACTGCATTACCTTATTTCAAATATGAAATATGCATAATATAATATCACAAATAACCTCACAGGATTAGTTTTTGTATTAAACAAATCAAGTCTAAGATATCCAATCTTCACATGTTGTGTAATTTTATTCGTATAAACCAACCAACGAGCCAATAAAAACGTAATACATAACATTAAATAAGCACGTATATTTGATAACTGCATGGATTTCCTTGCAATACACCCCCACCTCATGTTGCTATTGAACCTCCACACAAAAGTTAATATTATGGAATCTTATAATTAAGGGATTAGTGAACATCTCTCACTACCAATGATAAAATAACTTGTATATAACAAACACCACATGCATATTCATGTTGACCATCCATATATTAAAGTCACCAAGGAAATAACCAGAAACTTGATTAAAAAACATTACACAGGCTTGTCCACCCTGCCCAGCACCACCCCCCACCAAGCATGTCCCCCTTCTAACTCCTCCTCCCTCCAGCCCACCACCACCCCCACCCATGTCCAGCCCCTCCCATCCCTGCCCTCCCTACCTAACCCCTTGCCTCCCCTACCCTCCCCCATTAGCATCCTCTGCTACCACCACATCCCAGCACCTCCCCCTTCCAACTCATCCTCCCTCTTGACCAGCCACAACCCCACCAAGCCCCTCCTCCTTGCCCAGCCCCTTACCCACTATCCCCCACCAGGAAAACCATGAAGAAACTGAATAGAGTCAAATGAATGTTATTCTAAAATAAATATATATTAATTTAAGGAGACCATTATATAACATGTTTCAGATCATGATAATATTACCTATATGATGATAACACCACATAATGTAATATTTTATTACAAAAGAAAAATGGAAAAGAATCATAATCAAAATTAAAGAACCGGTGAAAATATTTGAGGAAGCTGTTTTAGATGAACCATGTGTAAATGTTTAACTCCATTGTAAAGAGTTTTCAATCAACACTCTAGGATGGACTCATTTACGCACAAAAGAAAAAGGATAAAAAAATGGATAGTATAGGGAAGATAATAAATCACTTATAAATACATGTTTCTTGATCTATACCTAGTTATGATATAACGTATCAAGTCTGCATCCTCCACACATGAATTTACAGCATAAAGCTTCCAAGAAACTCTTCTTCTACACCAAATCTCCAACATACTATAGGGCCTGATAAAGGGGTTTAGCATGACATGGATTGAGGAGAACATATCCAGTCATCAACCACAATTCGCACTTCATCTTCATTGATATCTTGCAAAAAACATGAGCTTCTTGTCTGCAATCAATCAAAGAATAAAAAATTGAATGAGTGATTCCTATCAAATGTCATGAGATAAAGAAGATGTAAAGACCCATATCTTGACATACATGGACATTACATTACTTTTTCGGAATACTTAGTACATAACAAAAACACACACACAAGGACCGTAATAGTTTAGTGTCTTTGGAAACTCGTAATATAATCTTCTAATTGTGGTGAAAGATCTTCAACATATCCCATAAAGATCTTCTTTTTTTTACCTAAAACCTTTCTTTATATCCTGGGGAAAAGAAAACAAAAAAGGGTGAGCTCAAATGCTCAGTAAGGTTAAACAAAAGAAATATCAATCACATCATATTCATAAGAACATAACATTTTGGAAATCCTAACCTGCAAAAGAGAGCATAATTTCATAACATGGGATAAATCATAGTAGTGAAATGAAATACCGATAATCATAACTTAAAACATGAATCATTGTGAAATACACACATAATCATAGAGAATCATATCTTATTAGTCAAGACTCATTGCCAAGACTATCTTAGTGGACAAAGTCCATTTCTGAACCGAGTCACCCTCGTTTCAGTCCTATTTCACTGAACCGGTATAACCTACCATTCCATCCATGTCTATATCATGAGATATAAAATCATTACCCAATTCATTGGAGGGAGATATAGGTCCCACCCATATCATAATGATACCATTCTTATGTGTGCCACAAAATCATAAATCATACATCATTTCATAACCCATGTAATAAAAATGGGAATCTTAAACATTGTGACATCATAAAACAATTCATATAAGATAAAAGAATTCATAAAAATATTTCCATCACAACATAATCAAATCAATGTAATAATAGGGATAGATACAGAACCCTTTATTATCTTAGATGGAAAATAATTTTGATAAAACTCTTGAACTTCATTCTTGAGGAAAATATCCTTTCTACTTCAATAACACTTTTCCTTTATTAACATGTCATACAATTTTAAACTAAAAGAAGTTGATTAAAAATAAACTTGAAAACTTGTAAAGGAATCTTTTTGGAAATAATGTTTTAAAAATCTATTCATGCCGTATAAGTTAAAAAAACATTCTTCTCGTACTTTTGTCAGAAAAGTCAAAAAAAGTACCTCGTACGAAAAACGAAAAAAGATTCCTTTCATATATTTTACTAAAAACTCACCGAAGGGTAAAATAGGATATAAATAGTTTTAGGTGGATGGAAACAATATTACATATTGAGGAAACATGGATGTGGATGATAAACTACACCCCAGTAAATACTAAAGTATAAACAATCTCGGATAAAAATGAGATTGTGATATTTCCCTTACCTTTGGTCCGATTTGCTTCGTAAGTGTCCGAACCTCCTGTATAATGATATAAATAATGTTATTTACTTATTCCATAATCATACTCATTGTTATGATATCATATATGGTTCACTTATGACTTTATATTACCCGTTCTTTTGTAAATTCCATGTTAAAGAGCGTTTTGGGTAAAATTGTTTCATTTGTCGTCCGTGTTTTGACTTGTAATTATTCATATGATTACTTAGATCATGATTACTTAATTACAGAACATGATTTATATCTAATATATATTCATAATATACATATATATAATAAATCAGTAAATGTAAAGAAATACACCGTTCATGGAGACGGTAGGCCATACGTACACATGAACGCTGTTTTCGTTTCCTTATTGAGTTGAATGGAATTAAGTAGATGACATACATATATATACACATAAATATATTAGCCTTATAATGTCATATATTTCATTATTATTGCCTATATATTCTTTATAATCATTCTTAAATGGTTAACATGGAGAATTAATCTCATCGCGTCGTGGAGACGGTAGTCCATACGTACGCACGAGCGATGATATCATTTCCATAATTATTGAATTGGAGTGGAGTGGATGATACAATATATCAGAATAATTATGATGATATAATAACTATGTATAGTTGTCCTTTACACCATAATACCCATCCATGTAAGGTGTTGGTGGAAAAACAGATTACACCACGGCGGGGAGACGGTATTCCGTACGTACGCACGCGCGGTGATTTCGTTTTCCGTAGGATGGATAGATGGTGAAATAGGGTTGTTTCATACTTATAATAACATATCAGTATATGAGTGATACTGATGTTATTACTTTATAATGATACAACCTAAGAAGAAGAAGTGGAAGAAGAAATAAAGTTGAAAGAATCGGTAACGGAAATTACCTTTTCTTTGAAGTGCCTCTTTGAGATCTCCTTTTAGAGCACTAATATTGGTCTTTGAGGAAGACTAGAACCTCTAGGATGTTTCTAGGGAAGTGGAGAAGATAATTTGGCAGGGTTTGGCCGAGCTTGAAGGCTCAAATTGTTGTGAGGAGGAGAGGGAGGAGGTGCCCTTTTATAAGGGATGAGAGGGGCACCTTTGGAATTCTTAAAAATATTAATTTATAATAAATCCAAACCCACTTAAAAACCACCAAATATGACTCATATTCGAATATTAGATGAGATAGGGTTGTAATCTCATCAAAAAATCAAATTTAGACAGGTTTGGATCTTATTTTAAACCTTATCATTTTGATTTATCCTTATTTAATATATTTAAGTTTATTTGTGGTAATAAAATTCTAAATTTAAAATTATAACAAATAATTACTTATTTGTTGTGAATTTCCATTATGTTTTACTTTATAACATTATAGACCATATAAATTTAAATCTATAATTTTTAAATATTTTTGTGATTTTTAAGCAATTTTATAATATGTTATTTTTATAAAATAACAATAGTGTCAATTTTGACACTATTCATTTATTTGAATTCAAATAAAATATATACAGAATATATGTTTGAAATAAAAGCTTTAATAGATTAATAAACTGTCATATGTATCTATAAAATTAGTGGATCACATTAAATAGTTCATATTATATTTATTTTATTATTTTTAAAACCATTTATTTGGTTTATCTATTAATAAAATAATTACTACAACATTTTTGTATAATTATTTAATATACTTATTTGTTGCCTAAAAATTTAAAATAAAATCCTATGATGAAGATAAATATATTACCTCTCACAATAATAATTTTACTATAATTTATCATCTTAAAATCACAATATTTAAATTGTTATATTTATTAAATTATGAAGGTGACAACTTTGGCATCATTTAAAATAAAATAATATAATTGTCATAATTTCTTGTATAATACTTCACATTGTCACATATTCGACCATTGGATGATTATAGTTTAAATTTACATGACCAATAAGTTTTGGTCAGGGTTTTGTGCCTTTTATGGTCACTATATTCTTGATTTTTCACTAGATACATAATTTCTACATCACTATTGTGTCACAATTAATGATAATTATTTAATCCCAAAAAATTCTAAATAAATTCTCATGATGTAGATAATGTTGTTAGATTTATATAGACTATTCATGTTCGAAGTTTTATGATGTTTATCACTATGTTAAAATTATTATACTTATAAGCTTTAAGAGTGTGACATGTTGTCATTTTCTTTAGTTGTAATAATAATTAAATTATTTTAATGGTCAAAAGTCCATAAAATGAATCTAATCCGAAATTTAGTTGATATGGGTATACTTTTACCCATAAAATAGAATTTTGGCATGTGTTAGGGTAATTTTATAATATTATATTTACCCTTAATTACCCGATTTACCTTTAACTATGGTAAATAAAATTTACCGTAGTTACTATTCATAATTCCCAAAAATAAAAAGTAGCCTATTAACATAATTTGGACCCACTGATTCCAAATATGGAATCCATTTTTTCAAATTCAATACTTAGAAGTTGCAAAAATTAAATTAAAATTAATCCCGTTGTCAAATGAAAACGGGTTTTTGTTTAAAACATTGCAAAAGATTGAATTGATTTAACCTACGAATTCAAGGTAAAATCAATGCTAATGACAAAAATTATATTAAATGGTAAAAATATGTTCTATTTATACATTAAAACCATTAAATATTATAATTTAACCACATAAGATATTATGATTAAAAAAGTTGTTTTTAATTAAAATATAGCGTGTTTTTACTATTCATTAAAATGTGCAAGTTACCAGAATAATATGAAAAATTTATCCAAAGTAAATTTTTATTTCTTGATTCCAAAGAAGAATTTTGTTTTTTCAAATTGAACTTATAAACATGTCAAACACTAGATTAAAAGTGGGTGCGCCATCAAAAGGCGGCAAAACTGCATTTTTTGAAAAATACATATTTTACCCGAAAAATTGGTTTTATTCTTATACCATGTTCTAGAAAATGTGTAAGATGAATAATAATGTTATAAAATTCAAAATTTAGTTAATACTATTCATATCGTCTAGTTTATGACGATATTATAATAATATATCGTTGTTTATTAAAACCCGGTATTGCGTACAACACACGCTATCGAGGAAGGTCGCGATTGCGTGTAATCCAAGCCAAGTCAGGGTTGCGTGTTGTGAAAGAATCCTTCTTTGTTTTGTATAATAGAATAAAACCATATTTCATTTATAAATTGAATATATATATATATACTCAATGTTTTGTAGAATAACTATTATCAAAATTGTGTTTAACACGATCCATGAATAGTGTTGCGTATACTGCAAGCTAATACGGTGTTGCGTATAGCGCAAGGTAATCTTGGTGTAGAATAAAACACAAGACATTAATGGAATTAAAAGAATATTTTTCCTAAAATCTCGGCGTGTTACATTCTTCCCCCCTTAAAATGAATTGCGTCCTCGAAATTCGCCGGGGTTATAAATGGTTTACTCCTCGAAAGTTTGTTTAATAGAAACCAACATCATAAAAAGGAATACCAAAACATGGCTTTAAAAACTAAAGTATGAAATGTAATGGTTACCCAAATTAACTCATCACTGGGTTTCCACGTAAGAGAACATAGGTGAAAATATGGATATGGATGAAAAATCTAACCATCAAGTTCTGATGGAGAGTGGTAGAGAACATGGCTATAAAAAAGCCAACAATCGCAAAGCCATAAAGTTGTGATGATCTAGGGTACCATCTGATTCATCAGATATAAGATCACTAGGAAAAGATATTTGGTTTTCAATATCATTTCCCTATAGTTGAAAATTTTGAATTAGAAGAAATACTTACTTGATTGTGGTACAATCTCACTGTTGTTTGTGCTTTGAACAATTTCCACTTCATCTCTTAAAGAAATGAAGTTGAATTTGTTATTCGTGAAGTGTTAACAGATCATGTGATAGAATGATGGGTCATTCCATCTGTTTCAAACAAAAGTTTAGCAATAGTTATCAAATATACATAAGTCTGTCTTTGGTGAGGTTAATCATATACAATCCAAAAATGAACTTATACTTCATATATCATACAACTTAATAAAATAAAACTAGTTTCTACTAACCAGGGAATTTCTGTAGGCTAGTGGTATGCGATAAAGGCCCGTCACACTTTAGTTGTGGGTTTGATTCCCAGAGCCTTGGACGACGTGATGGGTTGTCGCCCATCCTGCAGGTTGTCCTTTTTCTAAAACTACATTATTATAACATCCCATCAATAATATCGAAAAAAGGTTCTATCCTTAAACAATACTAACTTATGTCCAACATAATCCATTCCAATCTTTAGGATTATCTAAAATACTTCGGTCCAAGCTCATAGAATAGAGAAAATGATCACGTGAATGCCATCATTTATCCCTCATATATCTTGTTTGTCACATTCCAGTCATGTGAATACCATAATCATTTAATCTCTTGAAAAATGAATACCCATTGAATCATTGTGAAAACATGAGTGATGTCAAAAGATAACTCTTACCACATACCAAAATCCAAAAATTCTATATACTAAAACCATTATATAACCTTATCCTTATATCAATAATGAGCTCATGAATACTAACATTTAATTTTATCCTTATCCCTTCATTATGCGCATATAATCTACATTCCAAAAATATCTTAATAACCTTTCATGGATACTGGTACCATTAATCATACACTTTCAGAACTAAAGGAAAGAAAACAGTGTAACAATCCTTAGATGTATCTTTATTCCATAGTACCATGAGATTACTTATACAACATTACACATGATAAACATGTAATCATTCCACTACCTTCTTAAACCATTGACCAATCTTCAACAATTCTTTCATCTCACATATCATTTGTAGTCTATTCATCATCATCAACATAAATACTTTCCATACGGCCGTACGAATTCTCTTCATGAGACTTTCCCTTAGGTCATTGGTTTGCATAATGCCCGTATATTCCACATTTAAAACATTTAACCATTGTTGATGTCGTAGCAATACCATTATCCTCATCCCTAGTGTTAACTGATCCTTTTCCTTTATACTTACTGGCTCTGTGTCCTTCTTTTCCACACCCAAAGCATCTTCCAGTTCCTTTGAAACATTCTCCTTGATGCCTCTTCCCACATGATTTACATAGGGGAAATTGAACATTCTTTCCTCTATGATCATCATGGAACTCAATCTTTCTCTTATTAGCCGAGTTAGGAAACTTATCAAATTTTACTTTATTGATCATATTATGAGATTGCTGATTCGGCATAATAATGATGTTTGGACTTCCAAATCCCATTCCATTTGGTTTCTCATGAAAAATATTATTCCATTGTCCATCATATCCTCCATTATCGTGAATCATCTTGTTTCTTGCCATTTTCTAAAACCCAAAAAGAATAGTGTTAGAGGCAAAAATCATAATAAAGGGGGCGTAACTTCAATATCTAACATCTTAGGTTAAATTCTATGATCGTTACCATAGTTCTAGGACTATATCCTATACGTATACTTATCCTTAGGGAAATCCCTAGAATTACCTTAGAAATATCTCTAGGGATCTCACTAACGTTCTCACATCCTAGTTTCCAAAGGTTGACTAAACCTTTCCTCTGATACCAACTGTAAAGACCCGTATCTTGACGTACATGGACAGTACATTAATTTTTCGGAATACTTTGTACATAACAATAACACACACACAAGGACCGTAATAGTTTAGTGTCTTTGGAAACTCGGAATATAATCTTCTAATTGTGGTGAAAGATCATCAACATCTCCCATAAAGATCTTGTTTTTTTACCTAAAACCTTTCTTTATATCCTGGGGAAAAGAAAACATAAAAGGGTGAGCTCAAATACTCAGAAATGGTAAACAAAAGAAATATCAATCATATCATATTCATAAGAACATAACATTTTGGAAATCCTAACCTGCAAAAGAGAGCATAATTTCATAACATGGGATAAATCATAGTAGTGAAATGAAATCCCAATAATCATAACTTAAAACATGAAAAATTGTGTCATACACACATAATCATAGAGAATCATATCTTATTAGTCAAGACTCATTGCGAAGACTATCTTAGTGGACAAAGTCCATTTCTGGACCAAGTCACCCTCGTTTCAGTCCTGTTTCACTGAACCGGTATAATCTACCATTCCAGCCATGTCTATCTCATGAGATATAAAATATTTACCCAATGCATTGGAGGGAGATATAGGTCCCACCCATCTCATAATGATACCATTCTTATGTGTGCCACAAAATCATAAATCATACATCATTTCATAACTCATGTAATAAAAATGGGAATCTTAAACATCGTGACATCATAAAACAATTCATATAAGATAAAGGAATTCATAAAAATATTTCCATCACAACATAATAAAATCAATGTAATAATAGGGATATAGATAGAACCCTTTATTATCTTAGATGGAAAATAATTTTGATAAAACTCTTGAACTTCATTCTTGAGGAAAATATCCTTTCTACTTCAAAAACACTTTTCCTTTATTAACATGTCATACAATTTTAAACTAAAAGATGTTGATTAAAAATATACTTGAAAACTTGTAAAGGAATATTTTTGGAAATAATGATTTAAAAATCCATTCATGCCGTATAAGTTAAAAAAACATTCTTCTCGTACTTTTGTCCGAAAAGTCAAAAAAAGTACCTCGTACGAAAAACGACAAAAGATTCCTTTCATCTCTTTTACTTAAAACTCACCGAAGGGTAAAATAGGATTTAAATAGTTGTAGGTGGATGGAAAAAATAATACATATTGAGGAAACATGGATGTGGATGGTAAACTACACCCCAGTAAATACTAAAGTATAAACAATCTCGGATAAAAATGAGATTGTGATATTTCCCTTACCTTTGGTCCGATTTGCTTCGTAAGTGTATTAACCTGTTGTATAATGATTTAAATAATGTTATTGACTTATTCCAGAATCATACTCATTGTTATGATATCATATATGGTTCACTTATGACTTTTTATTACCCGTTCTTTTGTAAATTCCATGTTAAAGAGTGTTTTGGGTAAAATTGTTTCATTTGTCGTCCGTGTTTTGACTTGTAATTATTCATATTATTACTTAGATCATGATTACTTAATTACAGAACATTATTTATATCTAATATATATTCAGAATATACATATATATAATAAATCAGTAAATGGAAAGAAATACGCCGTTCATGGAGACGGTAGGCCGTACGTACACATGAACGCTATTTTTGTTTTCTTATTGAGTTGAATGGAATTAAGTAGATGACATACATATATATACACATAAATCCAGTAGCTTTATAATGTCATATATTTCATTATTATTGCTTATATATACTTTATAATCATTCTTAAATGGTTAACATGGAGAATGAATCTCATCGCGTTGTGGAGACGGTAGTCCGTACGTACGCACGAGCGATGATATCATTTCCATAATTATTGAATTGAATTGGAGTGGATGATACAATATATAAGGATCATTATGATGTTATAATAACTATTTATAGTTATTCTTTACACCATAATACCCATCCATGTAAGGTGTTGGTGGAAAAACAGATTACACCACGGCGTGGAGATGGTATTCCGTACGTAAGCACGCGCGGTGATTTCGTTTTCCGTAGGATGGATAGATGGTGAAATAGGTTTGTTTCATACTTATAATAAAATATCAGTATATGAGTGATACTGATGTTATTACTTTATAATGAAACAACCTAAGAAGAATAGGTGGAAGAAGAAATAAAGTTGAAAGAATCGGTAATGGAAATTACCTCTTCTTTAAAGCGCCTCTTTGAGATCTCCTTTTAGGGCACTAAAATTGGTCTTTGAGGAAAACCAGAACCACTAAGATGTTTCCAAGTAAGTGGAGAAGATATTTTGGTAGGGGTTGGCCGAGATTGAAGGCTCAAATTGTTATGAGGAGGAGAGGGAAGAGGTCCCGTTTTATAAGGGAGGAGAGGGGCACCGTTGGAATTCTTAAAAATATTAATTTATAATAAATCTAACCCTACTTAAAAACCTCCAAAAAATGACTCATAATCGAAGATTAGATGAGATAAGGTTGTAATATCATCAACCAGTCAAATTTAGACAGGTTTGGATCTTTTTTTAAACCTTATCATTTTGATTTATCCTTATTTAATCTATTTAAGTTTATTTGTGGTAATAAAATTATAAATTTTAAATTATAACAAATAATTACTTATAGGTTGTGAATTTTCCATAATTTTTTAATTTATAACATTATAGACCATATAAATATAAATTTTTAATTTTTAAATATTTTTGGGATTTTTAAACAATTTTATAATATGTTATTTTTATAAAATAACAATATTGTCAATTTTGACACTATTCATTTATTTGAATTTAAATAAAATATATACAGAAGATATGTTCGAAATAAAAGTTTAAATAGATTAATAAAAGGTCATATGTATCTATAAAATTAGTGGATCACATTAAATAGTTCATATTATATTTATTTTATTATTTTTAAAACCATTTATTTGGTTTATCTCTTAATAAAATAATTACTACAACATTTTTGTATAATTATTTAATATACTTATTTGTTGCATAAAATTTTAAAATAAAATCTTATGATGAAGATAAATATATTACCTCTCACAATAATACATTTACTCGAATTTATCATCTTAAAATCACAATATTTAAATTGTTATATTTATTAAATTATGAAGGTGACAACTTTGGCATCATTTAAAATAAAATAATATAAGTGTCATAATTTCTTGTATAAGACTCCAAATTTTCACATATTCGACCATTGGATGATTATAGTTTAAATTTACATGACCAATATGTTTTGGTCAGGGTTTTGTGCCTTTTATGGTCACTATATTCTTGATTTTTCACTCGATAAATAATTTCTGCATCAATATTGTGTCACAATTAATGATAATTATTTAATCCCAAAAAATTCTAAATAAATTCTCATGATGTAGATAATGTTGTTAGCTTTCTGGAGACTATTCATGTTCGATGTTTTATGATGTTTATCAATATGTTAAAATTATTATACTTATAATATTTAAGAGAGTGACATGTTGTCACTTTCTTTGGTTTTAATAATAATTAAATTGTTTTCATGGTCAAAAGTCCATAAAATGAATCTAATCCGACCCTTAGTTGATACGGGTTTACTTTTATCCATAAAATAGAATTTTTTCATGTGTTAGGGTAATTTTATAATATTATATTTACCATTAATTACCTGATTTACCTTTAACTATGGTAAATAAAATTTACCGTAGTTACTATTCATAATTCCCAAAAATAAAAAGTAGCCTATTAACATAATTTGGACCACTGATTCCAAATATGGAATCCATTTATTCAAATTCAATACATAGAAGTTGCAGAAATTAAATTAAAATTAATCTCGTTGTCAAACGAAAACGGGTTTTTGTTTAAATCATTGCAAAAGATTGAATTGATTTAACCTACGAATTCAAGGTAAAATAAATGCTAATGACATACATTATATTAAATGGTAAAAATATATTCTATTTATACTTTAAAACCATTCAATATTTTAATTTAACCACATAAGATATTACGACGAAAAAAGTTGTTTTTAATTAAAATATAGCGTGTTTTTACTATTCATTAAAATGTGAAAGATACCAGAATAATATGAAAAATTTATCCAAAGTAAATTTTTATTTCTTGATTCCAAAGAAGAATTTTATTTTGTCAAATTGAACTTATAAACATGTCAAACACTAGATTTAATGTGGGTGCGCCATCAAAAGGCGGCAAAACTTCATTTTTTGAAAAATACTTATTTTACCTAAAAAATTGGTTTTGTTCTTATACCATGTTCTATAAAATGTGTAAGATGAATAATAATGTTATAAAATTAAAAATTTAGTTAATACTCTTCATATCGGCTAGTTCATGACAATATTATAATAATATATTGTTGTTTATTAAAACCCGGTATTGCGTACAACACACGCTATCGAGGAAAGTTGCGATTGCGTGTAATGAAAGCCAAGTCAGGGTTGCGTGTTGTGAAAGAATCCTTCGTTGTTTCGTATAATAGAATCCAACCATATTTCATTTATACATTGAATATATATATATATACTCAATGTTGTGTAGAATAACTATTATCAAAATTGTGTGTAACACGATCCAAGAATAGTGTTGCGTATACTGAAAGCTAATACAGTGTTGTGTATAGCGCAAGGTAATCTTGGTGTAGAATACAACACAAGACATTAATAAAATTAAAATAATATTTTTCATAAAATCTCGGGGTGTTACAGAAGTAGGGATATAATACCTCACAAAAATATAACAGACAATGAATGTGTGTCATACGGAATGGAATCCATATAGATATCCCAAATCAATGGATCCATTCGATAAACAGATAAAAAAATAGCTAGTGGGGAGAATTGAAACTCTAAATAGGCGAAATAAGTATAATGAGTCTCAATCATAATAAATTTGATAATGAAAACGTGGCGTAGAAACATTATAAGCCCACACCATAGCTATTCGATCAGGTTTGGATAAAATGAATACAGATGTATGTCCACTTGATATTGTAGACCAGTGTAGATTAAAAAAAAATACTCCCACAAATCATTTCCACTTGATCTGGCATCAATAATATGAGCAACCTAGTTAAACCAAAGAAGAAGTCAATAATAATAAATTGAAATAGGTATATTATTAAATTGGGAGAGAAAACATCATAGTGGTAACTGTCAAATGATTACGTAAATTAAATAACAATTAATTTAAATTTCAATCCATTACCAAGAAACTCCATAATGGCGAAAAAAGGTTCATCCAGAAAATGTTTAGGCCCTACGCAATGGGAAACCTGAAGCAGAAAATTTGAATGGATAGTTGACAAAAATTAAAAAAATAAATATAAGAAATCTACAAAGAGTTATGTATAAGAAATATAAAAATAATTTGTATTTATAAACAATTGAAAACAATAAATTAATCATTTTTTTAATTATCAAAATAAATTAAATGAGAAAAAAATGAATATTTTTCAATTATAATGTTTAAATAAAAATAATTGTGAATCAAGAGTACAGATATTTACCGGAGTGTATAAAACATGTACGACTAATTTTCAAACCCAACATTAGTTTAAAAACATGTGTTCAATTCAATTTATTCATCACCCTTCATAAAAATTGAAATTTCAATGATTTCAATGTTATGTTTAGAATAAAACAATGATAAGAAAAACATGAAAACCTATTCGACTTTTTTTCCTATAAAATGAAATAAAAAAACATGTTTTAGTGAACATAGCACATATTGTATATTGAAATAAAATAAAATAGTTTTTATTTTGATATAATAAAAAGTTTTGATACATAAAAACTAATGATTTATGTCATAAAAGAACTTACTAAACATGCAATCTACTAATCTTCAATCATCAAACAATCTGCAATATGAAATCTATAAATACCTATGTATATGCAATCTGATAACAATTATGTATAAAAAACAAATATGTATATGATATCTAGAAACAATTATGTATATGCAATATAAAAAATGTAATGAAATACAAAGACATTGGAAATATTGTTTTCATAGCGTATAAGAAATAGTTTAGAATGAAATTTTTTGGAAATTGGAAATAATAGAAGTAATGTTAGAAAATGAATCTTATTTTTGTCGCATAAGGGTGTTATGTTACAGTATAAGAATCATCACCATAGGAGGCCCCAACATTGCCTAAAAAGACATCTGTTTAAGTGGGTTTTTCATCTCTATCTACTCCAAAAACACAGAAACTAATAGATCATCATTCCCCTTTTCAAAATTTAACCATAACGTCAACCAAAATGACTCAAAAATACAAAGTGTCATGAGGATCGATAAAAAGTAGGAGAAAATGGAGAAGTAGGAGTGTATGGAGGAGACAAAGGCAGAGGTGGGGGCGGAGTAGCTAGACACAGACCAACCAAAGGGGGACCAATCGAAGGTGGATCAGTTAGATGCACAGAGAACTTGGAGGTAGACCAGCCAGAGACAGACCGTTCATAGGTGGACTATCCAGATGCGGAGGTTTTGGAGGTGGATGTGGAACAGGAGGAGGTGTACCATGTGGTTTTATGTGGAATCCTTAGGTGGAGAGGAGGAGCCGAAGGAGGAGGAGCCGAAGCTGGAGGAGTCGAAGGTGGAGCACGTGAAGGATGAGGAATGAGTGGAGAGGAGATTCAGTAAGGGGAGTGGAAAATAGATTCGTGGATGGAAGTGGGAGAGTATAATAGAGGAGAGCAGCAAGAACCATAGAATTGTAAATCCTAATTGGGGGAAGGACTAGAAGAATTTTTTTAGGTTAGGAGGGAAGAAATATTGGATTTGGGTGATGTGGAATAACGTGGTGGTGACACGTAAGCTGGAAGGAAGCCAAGTTTAGTATAGATAATAGATTATAGATTATCTCATATTTTCATTTTTTAAAATAAATCTTATAATGTAAAATTAAAACAATCACACCCTTTGAAAAAACAAACTAATATTGGGTATAAAATTAGAGTATAATAATCTATTAAAAAATAAAATCTACAAAACATAAGGATAAGTAATTTCAAACTTCTGTAAGATTTATCTCTATGTTTATAAGTGAGATTCAAATTCTAAATATTGTATTTGAGAATATTGTTGTTATAACTAACTTAACATCCATAGAAGCTATAATTCTATTATAAAATTCTATGAGAAAAGAAATCTCCTTTATTGGGAAGTAAAAAATGTCTAATAATAAATCATTTAAATTAAAAGAATTAAAATTAGTGTAAAAGACAAAAAAATTATAAATATGAAATTTCAATGAATCATAATAAGGAAAAATATTTGCCATATACTTTTTGAAATGTTAATATAATATTTAGAGGTAACAAAAAAATAATAATGTGAAAGTTATAGTTAGTAGTGAAACATTTTCAATAAAACATGAAAATTATTTTGAAACATATAATGAGATTATGTAATAAAAAATAATGAAAAGATATATTATATTTTTTTGAGAAAATAAATTTATAACATTGTTGTTAATGGAAAATAATATTATATCAAGGATTATTAACAAATACAAGATTAAAGAAAAAAATTACAAAAGATTTTAAAATTATGTAAATAGTTCCTTAAAAAATTAAAATCTATTTAGCAAGATAAATAGATTAATATAAATGAAATTATGGTGTGTTAACTTCTTTATAAATGAATGTTACATAAAAAAGAGTAATCACAACAAGAAAAAATTAATTTTATCTACCTTTTGAGGATTTGTTAAATTTCAAGAGATATTTTGAATAAAGTGTAAATGTTATGATCAGAGAACATTTATCATACCAAAATTCAATTTGATATTTTCAAGTCTATCCAAAATTAACAGTTTATTTCAAATTTTAGTAAGCTAATATTTAGTTTTGATAAATAAAATGATAATATATCTTCTATATGTTTGATCCCAGAAATGGTGTCTTATATCTTGATGTGTTTCACATAAGTGATGTGCATAGTTCTTAGAAAAATTTAATAACACTTTTTTTTCAAAAATAATTATATTTTGTGTGAAACTTAAATACAAACTTCTAAGTTTGTGTTTCATTGACAATACATGATAGAAACAGCTTCCAACTATTTATTCAACATAATTAGTGGAGAGTGAAACTAAGAGTTTCTACTTTATGGACCAATAAAGTAAAACAAAACTTATAAAGTGAAATTATATGGTAGTACTATTTCAACATAACATATAAATAGTAAAGTTATTATATGGGTAACTATTTAGATAAAAATAATTTTTAAACTAATATATTAATCAATGTTTTTTTGAAGCTCTTCAGTAGTAGAAAATATGTATCACAGGTATTAAATATGATTTATTGAAATTTTCATGGTATCTCTCACATAATCACTGTGAGAAGACATTTTCTATCAAACTTTCCATTATATATTGTAACCATTTAATCACTCCACAATTATTATTTAATCAACCAATTTCCCAAATTCTACAGGATCATGTTTGATCGATGTACCTATCCTGGTATTTATACTTGACGAACAATCAAAATCAAAATTTAATAAAATAAATATAAAATATTTATATTGAGTTAAAATATTTTTATCTGGTTTTTGAAAAATTTAAAAACTAAAGAAATAGATACGATCACCCATCATCATCATTTTAAACATACTTTTAATATCTTCTGAAAATCAAACAGAAAGATAATTTTGAGTTAAAACATAAATAATTTCATCGATAAAAATTTTAATAGTGATAGTCTCTTTAAAATAATTCTTGAAAAAATGTTTTTCATTTTCATTTCCATTGAACAAATTAATTTAATGTAAAAAATATATTCAGTATATAGCATCAGTATTATGAAGCTTATTTAAGTCCATAGAGATCTTTCATAATTTTAAATACATGTTTTATGAATTTTACATATTCATAACAAATAGCCTTCTCAAAATAATCATACTCTTAATCATATAAAATAAAAAATAAATTTTAACATCTTTTTGAGTCAATGTAAAAATCAGATGTGTTGTGAAAGATAAAAGAATATGAATTGTCTTAAGCCAGGTTTTCAGGGAACAATTATCTTTAACATATATATCTTTTTCAAACAATAACTCATTTAAAAGATCCATTCAAGATTCCTTAAAATTATTTAATTTTCATTATAGTTTTTTAAAAACCCATTTTAATCTTGTCACTTAAAATTATTTAAAATATACAACTAGAGTCCAAAATATATTATATTTGAATTATTTAATATAATATTTTATAGAAACAATCATACTTTAATTACAAAAGTAATATTCTACCATTTTAAGATCTAATTGGGATAAGAATGAATTATTCTCACATCCATTCCATAAATAATATTGTCTTTTTAGTTGTTAATCCACATCACTAATTATATTATTAATGGGGTGATTATTTAAGATCAGTTGGTTTACATGTAAAAAAGGGATTACATTCCTAAAATACTGGTATTAATTCCTTATTTTAATTGTCTTCTAAAATATTAAATTTTTTTGTATAACCTTTCAAGTATATACTACCAATATATATAGTTCATGTTTCGATATATGAACAAATGGTATTTCAATATCACTATAAAAAGGACTAATTTATAAAATAGTTACATAAAAAGGATTAGTTTAATCATGAACTACATGAAATATTTCTTCAAAAACATTTTCTATTATATTAAAAAAATCTATGAGTCTTAATATTTGTATAATTAGAGGAAACTATTAGACCCCACCATTCACATAAAGATAAAACTTTAATATTTTCACCATAAAAATAAGTAAAAATTTTAAATTCAATCACATCATAATTAACCCATAAAAAATAAATGTGTATCATGATGATTTCTAAATATCCTAAACATAATACATCAATAGAATTAATTTAGATTTTATTCGTAGGGAATATCCTCATTTAAAGATAAAAATCATTACAAAATGTTAACACTGATAAAATAAATTCATGATACTTTTAAAAAAAAATTTAAATTAGGAATTTGTACCCTTTTATGGTTGATAACATTTATTTCAATGAAGATTAATTTATAGAAAAAAATTAAGAAATTCAATCAAAACCCAAAAAGAATGGAAATAAATTTTTTAAAAGTATAACGGGAATTGGGAAATTTTGATCACATAGAATTCATTGAATGGAATAAATTTTTCATTATTTTATAAATAAAGTAATTTAAATAGTAAATAAAGTATTAAGTCACTTTCAGAATACAGTTTAAAAAAAATATCTAGAATAAATTATTAATATAGTATTACAAAAGATAAATCATGATCATTAAATCATAAAATGATATAAATGTAAAGATAATAAATATAGAGTGGAAGATAAAATATATGATAGTATGAGGAACTATATTTTTCACCTTTTAATATAATTTTAATGAAACACAAATCATTAAATGTAATTATAAAAAAATTAAAAAATTAAAATATATATAGATAAATCATAAGGTATGATATATATTAGGTTTTCAAAATTAAAAACTATACCATTTTTATGAAGAAAAATATGTACATTAAGATAAAAGATCCATAATATTGAATGATAATTATTCGTAATAATATTACATTTTATTGAAGAAAGAAAGGCATCAAAAAATAATATTCATACAAAATTTAATTTCTTGAAAACAAAATATAAATTTCTATTTTAGGAAAATAATGGAAAATTATATCAATCATAGAATAACATGAAAAACATAAAGTGAATGAATCATTAAAATATATTCATTCAACTAATAACCTTATAACTTTGATTGCAATTAAAAAATATAATATATAGGAACTCCAATGTATTTTAAACTAACTAAAATTTTAGTAAATTTATAGAAAACAAAATCCTAATGGTAGTCTGTACACCACACTAAAGAGGTCAAGTGGTGAATATTGCATATGAATCAAGGAAGAAAAATTGATACAAGAAACTCTTTCCTTTACTCTTGAATTATATCAAAGTGATTTAAACTCATATATAATAAAAAAACATCTCAACAACTTATTTTAAAACATTTTTCATATTTTTTTTAAAAAAATTCTCTTTAAATATATTTATTCATCACACATATACTAGTTAGGTTTTGTTTATTTTAATCATTTCATGATAGTTGTTTTGATTGTTTCATACATGTTTTGTAATGTTGATGTTGATCCTCATCCATTAATACTATGTCCATGATTCGTATATTAGTGGTGATAATAAACTCAATTTGATAAATTGATTTATTCATTCTCATGTTTAATATGTGGATGGTTTGTGTATCGTTCTCAAGAATATAATCCTTGATGATCATGCCACAATTAATATTATGATGACAACTAGTTACATTATAATGACCATTAATTGTTTTATTACACATAAAAACACACATATAAGAAATATATTACCAATATTAATGTCTCGATACTCACTCATGTTCGAAACAATGGGTATATTATATGATAATTCATGTAGGTGGTTGAACAAACCTAAACAAAAATATGTTATACTAATGAATGGAAAATATTATAGAGTTACATAATAGTATTATACTTTATTATAAAGAAAATTATGCTGATATTACATTATTAAAACAGATAATATTATTTAGATGAAGTGGGGATGAGAAGGTAATTAACAATGGTGAATAACTAAGTACTACTTTGATAAAATCTCTCTTTCTCAAAGTGATTTCCTTCATAATGTACTATTTAGTATTCTTTATTTGGAATTAAGACTACCAAGAAACTAAGGAGTTATTAGTGGAAATTTTTTTTGGTATTCATGAAATATTTATAGGAATGTTTGTATTGTAATGGGTACAAGAGATATCCTTTTATAGGTGAAAAAGGGGGACATGTCCTTGGAAACCAAGGTTGGGTTAATTGTAAAGACGTAATCCACTTGAATATAGGTGTGTTAGGTGTGGAAATGTGAGTAAAAATATTATTTTTGGCTTTCACACTGAACATGTCCTTCTATAATGTATATATATCACATTTATTAAAAAAATTGAGCCTTGATAATATAGCTTGTTTATCCCTTTTTGACTAGTTTAATTAGTAATTATGTTAATAATTTTTCATTTAAAATATAAGATTACCCCTATAACAAAATTTTGATATGATGATTCTAAATTATGATTCAATTTATTATTATTTAATTTCCATATATGAGTATATTACCTTTAAAATTATGATATAATGTCAACAAGAATTACGTCTCTCAAAAAATGATTATCTGATCATTATGATTTATTATTTCTATTTTATAACTATTAATTAGAACTATTTTTAATATATTTTTTTGTATATTTTAATATTATATTAAATTCATCATTTACTATACACTAATTTATATTATATGTTCAAAATTACACAACACAAGTAAAAAAAATCTTTGAAAAATATTTCACTTTAACATTCAATGATTTTATAAAAAACTAAAAATGAATAAATATTAATATTAAAACTAAAATTTAATACATAATATATGAAAAACTTTTATTAAAAACACACAATATTATAAAAGATATTCAAAAAATATATCTCAGTGAATATGAATCAATAAACTGTTAATTATATTGATTAATTTTATTATTACATGTCTGATTTTTTATGTATCATATATATTATTTAATGAATGAATTTTATTATATTATTTATTTAAAAATAATCAAATCCTCAATCTAAAATATCTGAAAAACAATTTTATTAGAGAAAAGAATTTTTTTCTATTTTAATTGACTGATTATATATCATCATTCCATTATTATATAATGATAAATATTAATTTATAAATTTCAATAATAATTTACCAAATAAATAATATAAAATATTTATTAATAAAAAAATTAAGTTTTAAAACATGTTTTTATCATAAATAAGATAAATAAATATTTCTATATTAATCTAATTTATGATTCTTATGAAAACGATGTATAGAGACCCATAATTATCATACATATGTATTACATATTTTTATATGAATATTTATTACATGACATAACAACCCATGCAATAATCATATAAGTATAGTATCACATGGATACATAGAGAACTGATTTATAAGTTAACAACATCATTTCCCACTAATTTATTAATAAATATCATCCTAATTAGTTATATTTCACATAATAACTTTCTTCCAAACATGAGGAAATTTAATATAAAAAAGGGAGAGCTCAGATACTTAGTAAGGGTAAACATTGGAGATATCAACATAAAATGAGCATAATGGTAGTAGACCATTAGATTAAAATTTTAAAACCATACTCTACGTATCATAGATCATAAACATAAGTCATGGAATAATTCTTGGTAGTAGAAGAGATGTGAATCATAAAGTAATCAAAGAACACCTGTCATTAGATCATAACATTGGCATAAGACATAGATTTTTGGCATTCACAAAAGAATAAAAAAATATTTCCTTAGTATACAACACTCATTTATAGGAATCATAGAGGAATGATTTCACTCTCTAAACCATCGTAGTAGGTGAGTTTAACTCCAAATATAATCATAGGGTAAATATTCACGTACTGAACTAGTTTTACTCCGCATTCTTCTCTTATATATCTGATACGACATCAATATTTACTTATTAAAATTGAGTGATATATAATTTCAGTCCCAATCATAAAATAATTAAAAAAAATATATTTATACCACAAGATCATAAATAATTCATCATGTCTTAACTTTTGGAAAGTAAATGGGTTTTATAATCATTTTATCATTGAATAACCTACAGAAAAGAAATTAGTATCATAATTATCACATCAATTCAGCATAACATAACCTATGGAAAAAATAAATGAGTTTCATTATCATTTAATCATCATATCATAAACCATCCGGATATATAATTGGGAAGGTATAATTGGATAAATTCCCTAGTATATCATAAGTACAATCATGTTTTTTCACCATTGAATAATATAAATACCCTTAAAATATACTAAAAAACATTGTTTTATAAAATGTCTTTTCCACTTCGGAAATAAATTATTAAAATATAAAAATTTCAAAAATATTAATGGAATCGTGTTTTTAAAATAAACTTTAAAACATATAGAGGAATATTAAAATAATTTAGTTTTCATTTTGGTGGAAAATTAAATACATTTGATTTAAGTTGAAACAAATATTACATTCACATTTTTTGGTAAAAATTTATATGTGCTTGTTAAAAAATAAAAATAAGATTCCTTTGAAGACAATTTTTCAAAATTACAAATTGGTAACAAAATATTTAAAATAAATAGTGGTATATTATAAATTTTCTTAGAATCATTCATTTAAAACATTCTATATTGATGAAAATAATTTTCAACCAAAGAGAGAAATAAAGGCTTTTTTCCATGAAAAAAATTATTTTAGTCTCTTATGTACATAAGGATATGAAAATTAAAGTAAGATATGTAATCTCCAAAAATAAATAGATTATAAAAAAATTCAATACTTTTATGAGATATATATCATAATATTTTATCATTAGAATCATAATCATAAATAATTGTGATAAATAATGAGATTGTAACATAAAACCATTACAACTTTGATAAATTATTAATCATAAGACATATGAAGTAAGTAACCTTATATTTATATCTATATTGAATAATTTTCATTATAATAATAATAAAATAAATTTATGGGTAGTATATACTCCACACAAAATAAACAGATGGTGAATATGGCATATATCCCATAGTAATTTCTGTGAGATGAAAATATCTTACCTCAAGTTCCACTTACTTTGGAAGCACTCCATCCTCATGTATAAAAAATATAAATTTATTTTACTTCTAAAATATAGTCATAAATATTTTAATAATAACATAAATTATATACTTATTATATTTGAACATAAATTTATTAATCATTCCTTGTTAAAATATTCATTTCTTGGTGTTAGCTGTGTCGTTTTTAATGTATGTTTTGATTCAGTAGTATTTGTACTTATTTATTGATTAATGTTATATAATCTCCATATATTTAAAAACTAATTAAATATTATATATTCATTATATACATATTTATATTCATCCATAAAATTTATATAGAGGAAAATAAATTACATTGTACATAGAGAAGGCATGTCATGTATACACATAAACATTGTTTCCATTTTTTCAAAGGATTAAATGAAAGAAAGTTATAAAATAATTAAAATTTATAGAATCATATTTATACTATATATATTACATAATTTAGTTAAATTAATTCTTATTTACATAGATTTCAAAAAAACATATCGCATTGCTTCCTCGAGGAGATAGTCCACATGTATGCATGAGAAACATTAGCATTTTTCAACAGATTGGAGTGTAAGATGGTATATTTTATGTTATAATTATAAAATAAAAATTATTCTATAAATAATATATATATATATATATACTTTAAATCCATCATTATATTTATCTCTTAGAGGAGGGGATGGGAAAAATTACATCAGTTCATGATGGGGTAGTCTGTCGGGCACACGATAGATGGTTTCATTTATCAAATCATGGAAGAGGATATGTATATAGCTTATCCCATGAACGTAATAAAGTATAATTATATGGAATATTCTAATGTTATTATTTCATCACATTTACATAATATTTGAAAGAGGTGGAAGAATAAATAAATCAAAAATGCTTGGTTAAGAACAATACATCTTCTTCGGACAACCTCTTTAGGTTTGCACCAAAATACATCATAAAAGGGTTTTATAATAAAACAAAGTACTATAAAAAATGGTAAGATTGGTAGGTAAGGGTTTTGGGTAGGTACTAATTGGATCAAATGTATCTTAATGTGTTCATAGGAGAGAATAGGATGTGTCCTTTTATAAGATGGGTAGCATACAATCACAAAATATTTCAAAAAAGGATAAAAAATAAAAAAGATATTATAAAGAAATATGCTCCAAAAATAATTTTTTTTCAATTTTATGGATATTATAATATTTTTATACGGACATAATATACAAATTATATAATTTTTCAGTTCATTTTACCCCTTATATCTTTTTTTATTCCCCACTAAATCTGTTGTAACCTTAATCATATTAACAAATTCTAACTTTTTTTTAATAATCGTTATGAATAAAATATAAGTTGAAATTATTAAATATAAATAATTATTATCATATAAAATATGGAATATAATTTAACAAATTCATTTCAAATATTTATTTGAATTTAATTTGTAATTAAACCTTCAAATGAGCTGAAAAGAAATTTTTTTGATGAAATGTTTTTCATAAGTTTAAATAGAGTTATAAAAAATTTAAACATAAAATTTATTATAATAAAAATATTTTAATTAATAATAATGTATTAAATCTAATTTTACTTTTAAAATCATCATAAAACAAAATTAAACTTTATAAATTCCTTATAGGAATAATTAATTTTTAATAAAAAAACATCTTTTTCATTATTCATCGAAAAATTATTCATTTAAAAAAATTCCTGAAAATTCACTCTAAGATAATTTTGACATGAGTATTTAACAAATTAAATTAATTTTTTCAAATAAATTTTATATAAGGGGAAAATAATTTTAAAATAAGTGTAAAAATCAGACGAAATCTCTTTTTTGAAAAAAATGAGTTCTTAATCATAATACTGGATTAATTATTATACACTACTTTGAAAAAAAAATTAGATGAATGATAATTTTTTATTAAAAATATAATATTTTAATTTCATTAAAATCATACACAAATAGTTATTTGTTTTATTTATTAAGATAAAACCCATAGTCTTCTTTAAAAAGATTATCATAAAAACATTTACTTTACTTTAAAATATGTTTTTATTAAATTATAATCAATTCATAACTAGTGAAATTATTTTATTCATGTGTAAAACATATAATATTCATAATTTATTAGGACATATTCATACCATCTAATTTAATAACTTGTTTGTAATTTTATATTATATTATGGTCTATTAAAACATGGTGATTCTTGTAACACAAGGTATTTATGAAATTAAATTTAATTGAAAAAAATATATTTCATAAAATATCAGGGTGTTAAATTAAAAACCCTTTAAAAAAATTCCCACAAAATATTTTCATTATAATATATATAACTAATGATATTTTGTCTTCACCATACCCTCAAGTTCCCATATATCTTTCTCATGATAGTGGTTTCACCACAATACTTTGACCAGGTGAGTGGTGTTGTTTGGTCGAAATTTCAATCATCAATCCAGAATCTCCAATATTTGTTCTTCATAATTTATATCATTATAAACTTTTATGTCCACATAGGTTATTACATTTTAAGGATTTGGTGTGCACTTTTTTTCAGGAATATATGGGAAACATAATAGATATAAGAACGGTTTGGTGGAGGCACCAAGAAAAAATAAACAATCTCCACCCGATGAATAAAATTGATTATTACAATACAACTAAGACTCGTATTACCTTTATTTCCCAATATCATAACCATATTCTATTTATGAATTTATAAAATCTCCTTCTAAAAAACTTTAAATTCCATATCATGTTTACCATTGTCAGAATAACATTTCTGTTGACTCTGAAATGCCTTTATGTGATGTTGAATGGTTCTAAATTTCCCTTCCATTTCCTTATCTATATCAAGTCCCAATAGATTTCTTTCTCCAAAATGAACCCAAAACATTGGAGTTATAAACATTTTTCCTTGGTGAGATTTATAAGGAACCATTTTAACACCCTAGTTAAATTTATTGTTGTAATAGCAATTAAATAGAGAAAGGTGTTGATCCCAACCACTTTTGAAATCCAAAAACTAAGATCTCATAATATATTATAGGTTTTTAATGGTTATATATCACTATACAGAAATTTATGGATGATTCACAGTTTTAAAACTCAACCTTATATCAAGTTCATACTAAATAATTCGAAAGAACATTTAGTTAAACCTCATATCCCGTTCAGATAAAATACAATGTGGTACTCTTAATAACCTAACCACTTCCTAAATTTATATTCTAGAAAAATGATATAGAGAGAAATATTTTCTGATATCAATGAATTTTATTAAAATTTTAAGGTGATAGACTACAAGTCAAATATAATTATGGCCTTATAATTTTTTTAGGAGTCCAATGATAAAATCCTAGGTGATGTTTTCCCATTTCCATTCAGGTATGGGTGATGGTTTTAACATACCTTTAGAATTTCCCATCTCATCCTTAACATGATATCATACCAAGCACTAAGATATATAATCTATACAATCTATCATTATGTTGTGCCATAATAAATTCTCTTTAAATTATCAATACATCTATATACATATTTTATTAATAGAGAATGAAGAACAATGATCCCACCTAAATTCTCCTAATCCAAATCTGGTACAGACGAAACACATACACAGTTCTTGAAACATATCATTCCATCAAAATCATGGTTAAACTCACTAACATTTATCAACTTTTTTATATCTCAACATCTTTATTTTTTTCCTCTTTTATCTTTACATATGTATATGGTTAAGTATTCATTTTTGAAAGATAATCATTTTTTCACTTCCATAAGTATTTTCCAATTGATTCTTTTAAAATCATGAATGTTTTTATAATTTGTGATCCTCATCATATATAAGGTAGCAGGATCCTTTTGAATCAAAGAATCATCCAACTTGTTTGCATCCCTTGGATGGTAATGTACTAAATAGGCGTCATCTTTATTTAACTCCAACCATCTTATATAGAACATATTCAACTATTTCTATGTTAATATACACTTTAAAAGTTTATAATGAGTGTATGTTTCAAACCAAACATTATAAATATAGTGAATACATATCTTTGATGAAAACATTTTTGTAGCTAATTCCAAATCATGATTAGGTTCTTTTTTCTCATGCACCTTCAATTATCATGAGACAGAATCTTTCACCATATCATTTTGTTTTAGAACTCATCTAAATTTCTTCTTTCATGCATCCTTACCGAATACAAAACCTATTGTACTATATGGTAATGTAATCACATGTGCGATGAGTAAAAAAAATTAGTTCCTCGAAATTAAAATCACATTTTCATGTCCATTGAAACTTGGCTCCCTTGTTAGTTAACTTGGTGATTGGATTTGATAGCCATGAAAACTTATCCACAACCTATCGATAATATCCATCCAAATGAAGAAAAAATAATATCTCAATAATAGTGGTTATTATGGCCCAACATTTAATAAATTTCATCATTATTGGATAAACAAATATTCCCTATCTTGAGATTATATCACCCAATAAATGAAAACATTTGTAGTCAAAATTTACACATCCAAAATTTTACACACCTCTTCTCGTTCCTTAGGGTATTTAATAGAATACTTAGGTTAGCATTAAACATTTATTTTCTATTTGAATATAGAAAAATATCCTCTATAAATATGAATATAAACTTGTCAAGTTAATATATAAATAATCTATTTAACCTATGAAGATATTAAGGGTATTAGTAATAACAAATGGAATCACTATATATTTATAGCTATCTTAACTTTTATGTAATGTTGTATTGTGTATATCCTATTTCATAACCATCAATTTATGATATACATAAAGAAGAGAAATATTGAAAAGGAGTTGATATCTACACAGTTGATCAAACAAGTTATCAATACGATATAGAGGATACATTTTCTTGATTGTAATATTGTTTAGTTCATGATAATCAATATCGAGTTTTATGGATCTATATTTCTTCTTAACAAAAAAAACTAGTACACCCCATGGTGATATACATAGAAAAATAAATATCTTGTCAACAACCTACTAGAGTTTATTCTTTAATTCCTATATCTCAATCAGGTTTTTTCTATTTAGATGCTTTAAAATAGATATAACACCATGTATGAGTTATTATTGAGAAATCAACTTCTGAATTTAGTGTAGAACTAGTAACATCTTCCAAAAATGCATCAAAAAACTCCAGCACAGTAGGTATATCATCAATGTTGAGTTTCACCCAAACAATTTGAGATAAAACGTCTTTTTGAATATAAATCAATACTTATACTATGGATAAAATCTCCATTCAAAGTTTATATTTATCATCTCACTAATAGACAATAATTGGTAGGTTTAGAATATCAAATGTGACTTTAGTTCCATGAAAATAGATTTGGTGTTTATGTATTGAAATCCAATCAATGCATTATATTGTATAAAATTCAATGATAAAGAGAATGATGATATTTTTAGTAAAAACATTCGTATAACCCTCATCTTCAGAAGAATCATATACATGAGTTGTGATTGTCGAACCATTATAGGTTTTTATACTAATTCATAATATAATCATTGGATTGTAATTTTGATACCATTAAGAAATTTTTAGATATAAAATTGTTGGTAAATATATAGATAGATAAGATATTAGCAGTTCTAGGGTGGATGGTAAGTATACCTTTCACCACATCATTTTCATACCCTTCGTTAAAAATAGTGATCTCATAATATTTACCTTTATCTATTATCATAAGAGGTTTCTAAAATCAATCATCCCCATTAGGATTTGGATTTGAGAAATGGATAGTATAATTCTCATTTATATTTTATTAGACACAATAGAGTGTGGGTTTTTTTATTTTTTATATCTTTCTCTCAATTCAGATCATTAGGAATGTTTTTCCCATCACTTGGTGATTCAGAGTCTAAATGACTATAATTTTCACACATAAAGAATTTACTAACCCCCTTAAGTAAATAATCTCCATGTTTTCTTCCACACATTAATCATGAATATATACTAATATTATTCTCTCTATTGTTTTTATAGTTTCTGTTGAATTTCATATATTTTTTCTTATAAGACCATGAGATTGATTTGAAACACCCATATCAATTTCCACCTTGATATCAAATCGAATGATTTCATCATATCTAATGATATACTTTATGGGTAATTACCTTTAGAAACATGGTTTTAATCCACTAAACAATCGATCAACCTTAATTTCATGTTATATGACAATTCTAGACTCATACCTCACAAGTCTTGTAAAAGATTCTCTATAGGTTCTAATGGATTAATAATCCTTCTAATGTTTCTCCAGTAACTCCTTCTCTATTTTTGTAAGGTGATTTCTAGGAATTTACTTATTGAGAAATAATATCTTAAACTAATCTCACTCCATGGATTAAATTTCCTCATATTTAATTGTATTCTTGATTATAGTATATTATTCATTCACTTATCCTTCCAAACATTAGATGAAAAACGTATATTTTTTATACACTAAAAACCAAATAAAAAAATATCATGTCCATAGAACATATCTATTTCCCAGTAACTAGTTTATCCTTGAAACCTCTAAATGAAGTTGTTCATTAAAATATGAAGGACTTAATAGAATTTGGTTCAATCCATTGCACATTTGGATGTTTAGCACCATTAATCTATTGGGAAAGTTATCTAAGTATAGAAACAATATTTTTTATTTCATCTCCAATGAAATTTAGTTTCTAAAAAATAAAATCAATTCATTTTCCATAGAATTTAGTATCAATATGATTCCTTCATGTTCCCTCCATTGACTAAAATGAAAAGTCATAGTGTAAGAACCCAAAATAAAAGTGTGGAACCACATAATCATGAAAAAATATAGGGTGTCTAAATCATGAAATCATATTTCAAATATATAAATATTTATGATTAAAATAGTTCGTTCATGGTCATAATAAATTCAAATTATTTATAATGGTTCGTAAAGAAAACATGAATTAACCGAAGAATGTCCCTCAGAAGTGTCAATCCAGGTGTAAAGTAAGGCCCCTTTTTCGTTCACCGGGGGACGATCGATTTAATTCCCAATACACCCTTTTCATGTTTATAACCCCTAGATTCAACTATTCTAGATCCATATCCTCTTATAGTACGCATGATGTGATGTTTTTTGTGTGAAAAATACACTTCATTATTTTCTATAACATAATATGTTCACTTATACATAGTATATTATTAAGGGTTATCAATAGTGTTTTCTCATTCTAGTTTAGAGTAGATTACTAAACCTTGCTTGGATGCAATCTATACTGACCTAATATTTTCAAACATAGATATTACATATTATAAGAAGAATATTTATTAAATAATAAAATTATCCATTGCAAAATCATATAGGACTATTATCCTTTGAAACATGGATACATAGAAAATTGGTTTATAAGTGAACTACGTGATCTCCTAATAACTATTTCATAACTAAAATATTTATTATAAATATCACACAAAATACCATATCATAATATAGGGCAAGGAAACATAAGAAATTGTGGGATAAGATTACCATTAAGGTTAAACAATTGAGATATCCCCATAAATTCACATAAGGGAATGTGAACATGCGGATAAAATTTGAAAATTATACCCTACATATCATAGATCATAAACATGAGTCATGGAATAAATAATTATTATTAATAAGGCATGGATCATAGAGTAATAAATCAAAACAATCCATGAGAGCATAACATTTTCATAATATATAGATTTGGGAATACAAAAAATCATCGGAAATCATTTACTTAGTAGTCATGCCTCATTGAAAAGACTATCAAAGTTGGAGGGTTTCACTCCTCAAACCATCGTAATAGTCAAGGTCCACTCCAAAGAGTATCATAGTGGATAGAGTTCCTTATGGAATAGGTTTTACGTCCCATTACAGTCATGTTTATTTCATGAGATATCAGTATTTACATAATTAATTGTATATATATATATATAATTATAGGACCACTAGTCACATAATGAAGATTAAACAGATGTGTTCCCAAAGATCATAAAAATACATCATATCATAACTCATGGGAAGTAAATGAGTTTCATAAAAATTTAATTTTGTCATAACCCATCGATAATAAATGTGATTCATAATCATTACATCAATTCATCATAACATAACAATTGGAAAGACTAATGAGTTTTATAAACATCTTGTCATTATAATCATAAACCATTTAGATAATGGTTAATTATGGTATCAAATAATCCTACCCCAATATATAATAATTTAAATTAATGTCTTATCTCATTGGTGAATATAAATACCATTAAAATATCATTAAAATCTGTCTTTATGAAAATAAACATTACACTTTAAATATATCATTTTAAAATATTAAAATTTACAAAATAATAATAGAATATTTTTCATCAAACATAACCATGGAAACTTATAAATTAATCTTTAAATAATTTTTCTATTCATGATGGAATGAAATTTTATTCATGAATTGTATTTTAAAACAATGTTTCATTTCACATCTTCAGAAGGAAAAAATTCTAATGTAACTAATTCCAAAAAATTAAAAGAAAATTCATTTAAGAATATTTTTTAAAAATTCAAACATTGGTATAAATTAATTTAAAAAATCAAATAAGAATATATAAAAAATTAAAATTTAAAAAAACCATGGATATGGAAAAAAACAATTTTCAACCAAAGAGAGAAATAATGTCTGTTTTCCATAAAAGAATCTTTCAGAATATTGGGTAATTAAAGATAGTAGAATGACAGAAAAATATATAATCTATAAAAGTAACCAAATTAAAATAAAATTAATAAATTTATTGGGAGATATATCATAATATTATATCGTTGAAAGTATTATCATAAACAATCTAGATAAATAACTAGATTGTAACATAAAGGCCTTACCACTTTGGTAACTTTTTTATCATAATACCTCTGAAATAAAAACATTATACTGATTTTTGTATCCCAAAATTATCATGATATGAAAATAAATTACATTCATATGTATTATATAAACCAAATATATAAACAAGTCATGAATATGTAATGAGTCCTAAAGAAATAGAAATAAAATGAAAATTTCTTACTGCGAGTTCCCCTTGCAGTGAAAGTCATATAACCCCCTATATTAAAATTTTAAATTTGATATAATTATATACCAGGATAATGTATATAATTAAAATATAATAAGTTATGTAGTTATAATATTTCTATATCCGTTTATTAATAAATATGTTTTAAAATTATTGTTTCCAATTGATAATAGTTTTGTTTTTCATGTTTCTTTTGGATTGGTAGTTTTGGTCCATTTGTGTTGATTATGGTTACATAATATATATAATTTTAATAATTATATAAATATCATATATATTAATTATTTATAATTTTACATTCATCCATAAACTTTAAGGATAGAAAAAAATGAATTACACAGTTCATAGAGAAGGTTGGTCGTACATATGCGTGAACAGTGTTTCCATTTTTTAATAGATGGAAAGAAATAAACTCATAAAATAATTCAGCATTATAGAATAAAAATTATATCATATATATGATATATTTTCTTGAAATTTATCCTCATTATCATCCATGTCAAAATAGAACAAAAAATTTATTTCATTACTTCATCGAGTTGGTAGTTCACACATATGCACGAGCGGTGTTATTTGTATTCAATGGATTAGAATGTAATAAGGAATATGTATAATTATATATATATATATATATATTAAATCCATTATTATATCCATCCATGATAGTTGGTGACGGAAAAAAAATTATACCAGTTTGTGAGGAGGTATTCCACTGTACACATAATCAATGGTTTCATTTCCCATTAGATAGAGGAGGTATTGAATATAGATTTTACCATTTATTGAATAACATATCAGTATATGGGATATAATAAGGTTTTTATTTGGTAATATTTGTAGAATATTAGAAGGATTTTTAAGAATAAATAACACAAAAACAATAAGTTACGAACCATACCACTTTTTAGATAACCTCTTTAGGTTTGAACCAAAAAGAATTAATAGGAAGGTTTATAATAAAAAACCTCTAGGATGTAGATATTGAGTAAATTAATGTTTTTTGGTTGGTATTTTTTGAAACTAAATTACCTTTAATTGTGTAGATGAGAAGAGATGGATTTTACTTTTATAAGTTGGTGAGGGGATCCACTTGTAAATATCTTAAAAGAATACAAAATGAAAAAGTAATCATAAAACAAATTCATCCAAATAGAAATATATTTTAATTTAGAATTTTAAATTGTTTAAATATAGAAAATAAATTGAAATTTAATAACATTTTAGGTCATTTTGAAACTTATCTCTTTATTTTATGACCTTGGAAATTATGTTTTAACCTTAGTCATGGCAACTGATTTTTAAAAATTTTATAGTAAATTATGAAAATAATAATAATTTAACAGTATTAAATAATATAAATTATTCTCATTCAATATATTTCTTCTATTTAAAAAAATTCCAGTCATATAAATGTCTAAATTTAATGTAGGATTATACCTGCAAACACGATGGAAAGGTGGTTTTCTAAAGAAACTTTTTTCAAGTATTAAACATTTTTATATATACATTAGACAAAAAATTTGTTATTATAACCTAAATTGGATAAATCATAATGTAATTTACCTAAAATTACTTTTAAAACCATATTAAAAAAAATTAAAAAAATTAAATAATTTAAATGAATTGATAATTTTTAATAAAAAATTGTATTTTTTAATAATCATTAAAAAAAATATTTTCACGGAATTATCTAAATTTTACTCTAAGATAATTTTTACATTTTGATTCCATAAATTATGATCTATTTATAAAAATAAATTTTCGAAATTTTGAAATACAATTATTCTAAATAACTGTGAAAAATGGGAAAATACCATTTTTTAGAAATAAAATATCATTTTTAGTATGAAACTAGAATTATTATTATAATATGATCAGAAAAAACTATTAAATGAATGATTAAAAAATATTTAATATATATATATATATATTTCATTAAAATAATCCACTAATAGTGATTTATTTATTTTATTTTGATAAAAACACATTGTTTTTATATAAACAGTTTTCATAAAAGTATTTTGTTCACATTAAAATGATTTTTTTAATTTATAATAAATTAATAAATAATGAATTTATTTTATTCAGGTGTAATCCTTATAATTTTCATGATAGAATTATTTTAATTATTGAAAAAAATAATTTAATAGTTGTGTTGTAATGGTATAAAATATTATGGTTTGTTAAAACTTAGTATGACATGTAACACAAACTATCGATGAAATTAAATTTTTAGAAAAAAAATATTTCCAACAATCTCGGGGTTTTTCCCCTTGAATTAGTTTTATTTATATTAGTTTTACATTTATATAGGATTCATATTAATATATAAATTTAATATTTTTTCAATATCACTTAGAATGAAAATATTTATATACTTACATGGTTAATGATTTTAAATAATCCTATAATAATAATTGTTCTCATTATGTAAAATGATGATATTAAACTAATTTCGAATTTTATCAAGGATTAAATATATTTAGTGTAAATTATTGTCTTTTATTTTCCTTAAAAAAATAATGAAATCATGTATTTATTATCATATTCATTTATTTATCTATATAAATATTTTACAATAACATTCTTTACAATAAATTAAAATTAAAATATGATTTTCCATTTAACAGAGATGAAATAATAGAATATAAACAATTGAAACTAGGTTGTTTGACATCAATTTCGAAAAATTAATCATGTCACATGCTTATTATCCCTCAAAATTGACCATAATATCTCAATGAAAATTACCAAATCCAAATTTCAACTTCTCTTGTTTGTGATATATTTGAATTTAGATACCAATATTAAAACCACATATTCATGGTGTGAGTTGATGAATTTTGGTGTGATATTCCAATATTTTATATATTTTCCTATATCATTCATTATGGTGTAATATTATAATAACTATAAATCCTTAAAATCTTCATAAAATCACATTTTTAATTCTTTGAGACTTTTGATGTGATCAACTAAATTATATTCAAATTATGAACCTATTATATTGTGTCATTCTATATTGCATTCTGATTTTCTCTAGAAATCACTGACTAGTGTAATACCCAAATTTTTTAGTCTCTTATTATTCTATGATCTATCCCTAAATTAATAATTTACTATAAATTTCATTAGATGTAATGTATATTTCCCTATGACCATTTTTTTTTCCAATGGGAATGATCTTTTCATTCAAGACTCTATAGCACTAAATTTTCACGAGGTTAATATTATGACATTAAAAAATTATGTCTGTAATGAAACATAGTAATATAGAAATATTGAGCATCACATATATAAAATTACTTCTATATATCCTCATCTATGGTTTGATCACCACCATTACACCATGACCATCACCTCTTTCATGATAATATATTAATATCACTATCACTTGACATTTACAATACATTATGAGCATAATAATACTTCTAGTAAAATCTATTTTCAAAAAACAACACATAAATTACCTTATATAGATGTGCTCAAATGGATCTGTCCTTCTGCAACATTCCTAACCAAGTGAACGTGGAAAAAAATTCATTTCCATAAATTAATTAATGTAAACCTTTTATATTTTATTTTTTATCTAATTATTGAAATATCATTTTCCTAAGATCATGTAATTTAATTCATTAAACACTTAGGTTATTTGTAAACAAGTTTAAACAAAGGTTATGAAATATTTTTCTAGGATAAAAATAAATTCATGCAATATTGAGCATGAATAGAGTAAAAATTACATAATTAATGTACAATTATCATATTGTATGAATTAATAATGGAATAGAAGTGTGAATTGATGTATGGACCTAAAAATTATCCAATGAAATAAAAATATCTACACAATTAATTACCCCTTCAATAAAAATGTAGGATTAAAATACGTTTTCCCTTATATTTTGTTAAACAATTTTAAAATTTGATCTATGATATACATGGATGTAACTAACCGTCTCAGGTCAACATGAAATGTTGCCCAAGATAGCTCAATACATGGCCTGAAGCATATTCCTGATCCACATGAGATCAGGATAAAAACATATGTATCATCATACATAACCATGGAAACTATTTTACTAATAAATATAACACAACATGCCTCATGTAAAACAAGATAAGGTAAAAATCATAGTATAATGTGGAAAACAAAATCACAACTTTAAGACATAAACCCCGTCGTAAAAAAAGAGGCTAAGCTTAGTAGCCAGACATTCAAAGGCTAAAAAATCACTATTTGACCAACCATCACCTTTATCTGAAACCACAACAATGTAGATAATTATTATCATAATTTTCCATACCATATTACACCCTTACGTTTACAATTATCTTACAAAACCAAGACTACAATCATCCAAAGGCAATTTTATGGTGTGATCACTAATGATCATGAGGATACTGCTAATGAATCTTTGAAAATTCTATCTTCTTGAAACCAATAGTTCTCTCTTTCAAACAAAACACATTTCCTGATGTGTTTCCTTTGAGAAATATTTTTATAAAACATCCTTTTATTTTCCTTGTAAAATAAACAATATTCAAATCATGATGAATATAAATATGAACATGAATTAAAATATTGAGGAAATTTTATAGAACATACACATCTCAATGGATAAACATGTGATCAATAAAACATGAAACAAAACCATCCATTAATAAAACTAATCACAAAATGGGTATAAACCTTTGGGAATACATATTATTACATCATTTGGAATACTCTGACAGATATACTATAAATTCTATAGATATCCATTCCTACCACATTCAATCGATATCACAAAAATAACCCCTAGTGGTTCCACATACAATAAGGTTTCATATATCGATAACCTATTTGACCTAAGGTTAAAAATGAGCTATGTTTTCCAAAAAATTTAAATAAAACAAGTTCATAATTTTATAAATCGTTTTCACATCAAATAATGAATATCCCATGCCTTAATATCAGTTTAAGATTCAAATTTTTCATATTTATTTCATCAAACACAATGTTTATAATGCATTCATCATAGTGGGAATATGGTGTTATCTCTTGTTCTAATCCACATCTTTGGACTATTCATGGACCCTTCTAGTTACCATAAAATCTTGATTTCGAAAGTTAGTTATCCTCTACCACATTGGTCAATGATGACATATCCTTGATCAGAATGTGATGATAGGATGTCGGCTCTTCCTTCCATGGATTACTCCATTTAGTTTGTCTCATAGTCTGAGTGTCTATAACAGATATAGTATAATATCGTGAATCCTTTTCCCAAGACTATCTTCTAATGGAAACTGGTTAATTTCACCAATTTATGTTTTGTCAGGGAAGATACCTTTAGTTCAGAGTAGAAAAGGATATTTGGTATGTTGGGAATCTATGATAGTCTTCCCCATTTTGTATTAAGGGAATCTTTTTCTCATGACATTATGAATCATAGTTAGAAAACATGAGTCACCATGTGATATTCATGAGGAAACTTGTGTTCAAAACATAAGGAATCCAAGGATCATTTCCTAAGGATCTCATGATCATCATATGAGGCAAGGATTAATATACATTAGGAGGGTCACTATTTTAAATTAGGGTGATGGTGTTAAACATATTTAGAGTTCAGTGTAGACTCTTCGATATACCCTTATCATGAATGGGTTTATCATAAGTTTATTATATTATGGGGATTATTCCCATGTATTCACATCTTACAATGGGATAATATGATTAAAATCACATAGTGGGGCCAAGATCCAATAGGGGCCATAGGTTTAGATGGTGATGGATTGAGTATATTTTTAGGAGTTCATTAAACTTTAGGGTTTCCACCTCCCAAGGGGAAGATGAATTTTTGATAATTGGGACACCAGGATTGAACCTCAAAGAGGTGTATTATGTACCATGTTAGTAGATAGGGATGAAGAACCATATAGTTTTAATTCACAGTTTAATGTTGTATGATAGGACCTGTCCATGAAGTTTAACATTGTGCATTAATGATGCTTCTATCATGAAATGGGGAACAAAAAATAATAGTATGGGGCTATGTGTAGTGTCTTCCTGAGTGTTGATTATGTAATATCATTCTTGTCACATTTGGAATATAGTCCTTTTCACACAATTTAATTCTACTTTTTAACATTATGTTTTAGGGATGCTGCCATGTAATTTTATGTCATAATACTTGGATGTTAGTACTGTGAAGATTAAAGTCTTACAACTCAGATATAGTTAGGTATTAAGAAAGGATAATTTTTGGTGATTCAAAGGAGTAGAGATTGTATGACTGGAAATTACCCAAGTACTCTTCATGGGTAATGATAAGGGTTAGTGATGGTAACATTAGGGATTGATAATGGAAGATGTTAGGGTAATACTGAGGATAAATAGTTCTGTGAGTGAGGCTTAAATGTGGATCTACATAGGTTATTTTAAGAAGTATTAATGGTATGAGTGGGGATTATATGCGGAAGCTTCGTAAGAGATTCTAAGGACTAAATATGGTACAAGTTGGGATTAATAATGGAAGGTACACAAATTCTACAAAGTATCAGTGATGGTATGAGTGAGGTATTCATTTGGAATCTACCAAGGGTTTATTTAAGGAGAACTAATGGTGTGGGTATGATTTATGTGTGGAATCTACCCAGGTTCTGGTAAGAAGTAGTGAGTGTATGAGTAGAGATTATGTAAAGATGTTTCCCATGTGCTACTATGGGGAAGAATTGTTATGAGTGGGGCATACATGTGGAATATTCCTAGGTGTTGATAAGGAGCAATTATGGCATGATTGGTTCTTATTCATTGGTGTTACCCAGGTACTTATAAGGAGAAGGGACGGTTTGATTAGGTATTATGTATTAATGTTTCCTAGGTGTTGATAAGAAGAAGTGAAGGTATAAGTGGGACCTATATATGGAAGTTTCCAAGGTGGTTCTATGTAGAAGTGATGCTATTATTGAGTCATACACACTGAAGATGCTTAGGTGATATTATAGAGAAACAAAGGTAAGAGTCTGAATTACTTGTAGAATTTTCTAGCCCGATGAAGAGAAGTTGTTATGGTATAATTTTGGTTTATGTTTGTAATATTCTTTGGTTTTTCTAAGTAATAGTGATGGTATGAGTCTTTCTTGTAGAATGGAAGCTTCTTGGGTGCTATTAAGTAGTGGTGAAGGTATGAGTGGGGATAATGCATGGAATAATCCCATGTGCTGATATATTGTTTTGATTTTATGAGTGGGGAATACACATGGAAGGTTTCCTAGTGATAATAATGGGAATCCATGTTATGATTCAAGATTGCATGTCAAGGATACCTGTTATATTGACAGTAATATCATGCTATCCATATTATCCATTTTGTGAAAAAAAAATATCATGATCATCACATAGGGACTCTTGGATTTGTAACTTTAGTAAAATGTTCTTGTAGTATAGGGTACACTATAGTTTAAGTTATTCAGTCGAGAATGTTACACTCCATAGTTTCTACACATGATTCTAAGACATTGTGTGTAGGTCTTACACATTGAGATGTCCATTCATTGTTCTATATGTCAGTTCATGAGGTAATCTAGATCCACTGATGGGTTATATAATGAAATTAGGTCTTACACTATAGGTGGAGTCCCATGTTGGTCCATCTAAGAGTAACAAAGATACAAGTTGTTCTTGAACACTAAGCATTACAATTTTTTATTACTCATGGCAGTTGTTGGAATAATATCAACCCACTAATGATCTAGGAAACATTATTTGGGATTACACCTAACGAGGAGGACCATGGGGTAGCATGGGGTTTAACGTCATTCGTAGAAGTGGAAGGAGTTTTTAAATTAGGATTGATCCAATGAGAGGGGATTCCAATGTATCCCTTTTATGGGAATGAAAACCAATGTAGTTTTGTTTTAACTAATAGTACACGGCGTACCATTTATGTTCATGTATAAAGGACTAATGTGGTAGATTTTATGGTCACATAGCCATGACCAAAAGAAGTGCCTCTCAAGGGCATTCTTATAAGACCTATGTGCTATATAGATTAAATTCATATAGTAGGGACAAGGCGGGTTGTCTCATGCTGGTCACATGATATATATTATACTTAACTCATATGGCATATCATAATTCTCACATGAGGCATTATAATATATCCATATAGGGTATATTTTAGTTTAGAATCATATGGTGAGGATTAAAAGGTGGAAGATACCTTGTAATGGCTTTTGTGGGACTTAGACTAAAGAAACACTTTCTAGTTCAGGCGAGCTTATGAGTCTGGTTACGGGATTTCATGAATACTATAAGGAGTATTTCAACTTTTTATATACAAGGAACAAAAGAGGACAATGTTGAATCAATGCATTTTAGGTATATAGAATAATATCAACTCATGTTATCATCAAGGATTGAGGTTGGGGTTTTACATGTCAGAAACCAAAAATGTTGTTTACCTGATCTGAAAAGATAATGGAGTTTGGACTTTATTTCACGCAATGAAGGTTTTATGTGATGTAAAAATTTCACTAAATTATATATAATGAAAGAAGGGATCCAATTTGATATGGATAATCATGTTTCATGAAAATTTGGAGTTTCATCATATTTTGGTATTTTAAAAGCATGACCAACATATACAAATAGTTTTCATCATGGATAGAGGTTTTATGAAACATCATTAAATAATAACTCATAGAGAGAAGAGATCACATTATTTAATTAATGAAAATTTATTCAATGGGGTAGGGAGGTTTATTGATTTTTTGACACTATTTGGAGTATTTTGAATTGATAGTGTGACTCCACTACCCAGCGAGTCTTTCCCCCACAATTAGAACATGAGGGTGAATCAATAGGAACATGGTCCATCAGATGATATATTGAGAGAAGGACTACCATATTTGAGAACGTATGAATTTATTACTGATATTTTTCATGAATTACGAACATATTCATAAGATTTTAATTTTCATGATACTTTTATTTCAATTCATTACATTTTTCAATTTCATGAAATTTTGTACTTCATTACAAAATCACCTCTTCTAGCCATTTTCAGAAGTCAATATTCAAATGAACATATCTTCTAATTTGTACGTCTATTTGGCCTCCATGGAAAGTAAAATTTAACCCAAAGAAACAAAATACACCAAAATAGTGGTTTCATTAAAAATTGGTCCATTCTTGTTGAATTTTTTTATTTTAAACACATAAGAAGGTCATAAATATATATTTTTTAACCCCATTTCATGAAAAAAAGATAGAATTCCATAAAAAAATTCCCCATTTATATCGATTAATAATTTCTAAAAACTAAACCAATGGAATTTACAATAAAATAATGCAATTAATGAGATAGAACCATTATATAGAGACACATATCTCATGATCAATGAAAACCCCCTTACCATCAAAATCAGTGATGGGAAATGAACAAATCCATTCCAAAAAATTATATATCCAAGAGAAACACCATAAATTCTATAACCAAACCATAGATCAGATCAACATACCTTTTGGTTTTCAGACCATTGAGAAGATGAGTTATTCAAGGAGGATCTATAATGTGTGGAAGTAAATGATCAGAAAATACCCAAATATTCAAGGGCTATCTCAAGAATAATAGAGAATCACCATGGAACTAAAGGGGGAACCACCTAGAGGGTCATGGAGATTCTAATTTGGGATAAAGTGGAATTATAAAGGGAGTATAGGATAAAAACACAAAAATACATAGGGAAATTTTTATTTTATGATGTTTAGATCTGGGTGCAAAATTAGGACACATCGTTTGAAAAGCGGCACACAAACCACGCTTTAGACACTAACCTTAGAAACAAAATTCATGTTGTTTCCCAGATAAGTTCACATGGTTCAAAAAACCATGATCATGATATGGTAATACATATAAACTATATAAAAAAAATTATAGTTTTCCAATAGATGCGTTAATTAGAAAAACCCTTCTCAAAAAATTCTAGATCAATTTGGAAACAATATAGCCATCTCATAATATTGCCAAAGAGTTGTAAAAAATGTTTTTAAACTATGTTAATAGAATTTTTATAATGAATATCCAAATTCTCAACCATAATCTCCCTAATTACTCTATAAAATCTAATGATATGAACCATGATCAAAATTGATCAAACCAATGAAATGCAGGGCATCACAATTAACATTTCCAAGAAAATTGATATCCTCATAAAGGGCTTATGATTATAGAATCATGAACAGATATGGTAATAGTTGCCTCAAAATTATTCACTATGACACATCTCATATCTATCTCGTCTGTTCTTCCACCTAAAAAAGATAAAATTTGATTTTTTATAATAAAACACCTTATCTCAATGATCCACGATCAAAATCTGTTGACCAACCACTGAGGTATCAAGTTTAATATCAATATCCACCACTTCAATAAAATGGGAAGGGTTTGTTTGATTCCACTTTAGTTTGGGAAACATGGAACAAATCCTGAATTTTTGTCAAGATAGATGATAATTAAAACTAATAAACCACCTTTACTTATTGTTCAATTACATGGAAATGGACAACAACCCTCAGTTTCAAATTACCCTACTTACCCCAATAGAGATGTACCAGGCTAGGTGAAACACTATTGAAGACCTGAAACCAACCACAAATTTCAATTAAAAAAAATGGTGGTGTGAATTAACATTTCTTGGGGCTCCTAACTTATACCAAACATTTTTCAAATAACCATACCATGTTTATAACCAATTTACCAGAGTTGGTCCTATAAGAGACTATTCACTTCCCCATTCCCAAAATCAAGTAGATCCACATGGACTCCCATATGATATATCAAAAATGAGTTACCCTTAACTGAAGAACCGAGAAGATAAAACATTGAAAATTTACTAAAATAAAAAAAGCACGCCTGAAGTATATTCTCAAGAATTGGTAAAATCATCTAGTCATACTATCCATCTGAATATTTAACATCATACTTGACTTAGATGAGTTCCCATTTAATTTTTAAATACCATGTATGATGGAGATTAAAATCATAGGTATCTTATAAAAATTGTAATTGAAGGTACACAATGGACCCTTGAACATTAACATATTAATTCTCTCTAACCATAACCATCTCATCGAAAAGGAAATTATAAATCGATTTGGTGAGTCAAAGAATGTTTATAAGAAACATACATTCTTCCCCACTAAGAGTGTGTGGTAGTGATATTTTATGGTTGATAGATCCTTTATCTATCATCCATGATTAAATGGATACAGTTACACAAAACTGGTAGGTCTATGGTGTTCCACTTAAACTTTTCTGCAGATAAGGAATTGTGACATAAAATCTTCAATTAACTATATCACTCTTAGACACTAACAATGATGTCTCAAATCATGACATATCTCAGTAAAAAAAGATAATAAATATAAAAAATACCTATGTTCAGGATCCATCAACCCTTAACTCAGGTTAATTGTAATAGATAACTACCACTAAATTCATGAAGCAAAAACTAGAGGGTGAAACTAAAAACCTGAGGTCACCCCACTATAATAGGGTTAATATAAACACTAACAATTGTAATTCACTACTTCCATTATACAAAACTATGTATACAAAAAATAACCCACTTTCTCACAAGTTGATAACATAAGAAAATAAATTTCCATTCACATCCAACATTATTTATATGAATAGTTTCACCAAGGATTACTCCTCATTTTATTCCATTAATTATTACCTTGTTAATTCTATTATAAAGTAATCTACGACCACACTTCTTATTTTGATAGTTTACACAGTGTCAAAATCATGATTCTTAAATCAGTTAACCTAGATTTGCTGTTATAGGATCTGATTCCTCCAGGTAAATACAAACTATATGATTATATGGTCTTAATATACAATGAAATTCTCTATATTGGGATAATATCAACATGTTCTTAGAGAATGAAAAAAACTATCAACTCAAGGTCATATTGGGATAGATTCATTCCATAAAGGTGTAATTGAAAAATTCTTTAATCCATTACATAATATTTTATATAAATAAATATCTAAATTCCATTCCTTAGGGTTCCTAATAACATGGTAAATACCCAACATGGAATAGCATGAAACAGCACTAGTGTAGACGTTAACCTCACTTCTAGCCTTTTAATGGAGTCCCAAGTTCCAAATTATCCAACACAACGCTCTAAAATATTCAAAACCCTAAAAGGTCTTTCCACCATTTATTTTGAATCTAAAAGGCATTAATAATAGGAAAATAAATATAAACATTAGATAATGAAAATCTAAATAATGTTTTTTAATATCTAACAAAGGAATATCACAAGATTCTAGGACTTAAGCATGGAAAAACAATATTCACTCACTAAATGAAACCAAATAAAATGGAACTACAACAAGCCTATGAAAATAAATTATCCCAAAGAAATAATCAAATGATTAATAAATCAAACAACCTAAATTATCATCAAAAATTAATAATCTACATCACCTAATTCACCATAGCTCACATAACCAATAGGTGGTTAAAAAAATCATGCCTCTATAAAAAATAGCATAGATCTAGTCTTGGGTTAAAGAACAGAATCTATCGCATCTCAAGTTTATATATCCCAACATGGTGGTCTTAACTATATAAAAATTAAAAATATATCTTTTATATATCTCTTAGACTATTGAATATGAAACTAAACATTATTTCCCCTGAACACACCGAAGGTTCACTAGGTCTAGAGCATAAAACTGGGTCCCATGATATAGCTCTTTCCATAATGATTCCATAAAAAAATTACAGAGAGGAACAAAACAATGATGAAAGAAGAAACTTGATATTTTCAATACTATCAATATTGAAACCCATAAAATATATTGTTATCATAAATAAAAAATTTTATCCAAAAAAAACACTACTAAATTATAGGGAAAGATATTAACGGGATCAAAAAAACTATTATAGGATACACTCTAGTTCCCAGTCCTCTCAAGGAATACTAGGGATCCATGGAAACTAGTACTTAATAAATTTACTAACTTTGAGGACCTACATAGTTCTATATTATGGTTATAAATGAAAATTGACAGAAAATAAGACATTTATTACTCTATTAAAAGTCTGTTAAAGACTAAATGTAAGATAAATAGACTAACCCTGAGAAAATAATATGACTCATACTCCAAAATTCTCCATAAGAGTTAAAAAATCCAAAAAAAAATAACATAATTTTTTTACTCCTTAATATCGCATCATAAAACCCTTACACACAAGAAAGGCTCAGAAAAATATGGAAATAAAAAAACCATGAATCTCATTTATAGAGGTTTCAATATAATCCCAATTAAATGGAAAAAATAATTTTCCATAATAGCTCAATTAGAAAGCCACCAAACCCATTTAAGAAGGAGATATATAAACAATCCAATTAAATTTCATGATGAAACCATATACCTTTAGGTGAAAAAGATTAAAAAGGATTAATTTTCTTTATCGATTACATTATCAATGTTTTATATTTTTTTAAAAAAACCTCCATTATAACTTTAAAACAATATTTTCATAAATTTGAAAACCTTTTTATGGTTTATTATTTCTATTTCAACACCATTTACCCTTTTCTATTTCATGTTGGAAACAAAAACATGTTTTCCATAGAACCAAAACGTTTAACTTTAAAAATTTATGGTAAACAACCATTTCTTTTATAAAAATTAAGCCTTATTAAAGACATGCTTCAAGGGTGTAGTATATTTACATTTAGATCATTAATTGGTCTAAAAACCATAACATTTTATTGTTTTTTTATTAAATAATCATTTCTTAAAATTTTATCTAGAAACCAAGAATCATAATATATGAAATTCAAAAGGATTCCATTTGAAAACTAAATAATATTTTGTAAAATCTATTTTTCACACATAAAATCGGTTTTCTAACTCATATATAAAAAAACACATGTCACAGTTATCTATAAAAATATTTTTTGATATTGACATATATAAGGAAACACCTAGATTGTTTTCCCATCAACGAGATTCAATCAAAAAATTCAAGAATCATGGGTTATAACCAAAACAATAAAGGTTAAGTGGAGTCATTCATGACCTAGACACATGGTTGATAACCATGTTACAAGGTTTTCTCATCAAACATAATATTTCCTAAATCAATTTTTTGGTCATTGTATTGTCTTTAGGCCATTGAATTTGACCTCACTACTTGATTCCTGTTTCACTTTACAACCCAAATAAAAGCCAACTGCCAAGAAAACCAGTGAGATCTAATGTGTATCATCAATCATCTTATCAACGAATAACTCTTAGAAAAAATAAAATGGGAATAAAATAATAACAACCCCTAGTAACTCATCTGTATTTATAAAAGGTGGTGATCAATAACCTACAAATAATATACTCATTGAGCCCTAAAATGTATTATATCCAATCTACCAAACCCCAAACTAAACTACGGTAGTTTCAGTATACATTTGGACAGATAATCCACTAGTACCATTGGGTAATGAAACAACCTTTTTAACCTAAATCCACATCCAATAGGGAAATGTAGAAGTCTCAAAAAAAACATTCGCGATCTCCATGAGTTGGGGATATGGAAATGAGTATCAACATACCTAACTATGAGAATTATTTTATCTTTATGAGAACACAACATGTCTCTTGTATAAAAATATAATAGGAAAATAATAATACAATATGGAAGAAAAAAAATACAAAACATTGAGTTATACAAAACAAATCTAAAAAATTATAAATTTGGTAACAAAACTAACCATGGAAAATAATAGTCTCCATGTGAACATACCTCACCACCATTACAAACCAAAACAAAGATGATAATATTCAAGATAGGTCTCCATACCACATTAAACACTTCCCTTTACCTATATCCTACAAAATCATGACTATAAATACCTAAATTAAAAAAGTAGGGTGCCAGAACTAAATATTAATAGGATACCATCAATGAATATATAAAATGTACATATTTACGAAATAATTAGTTCTATTAATAAAAAAACAAGATTCATAATTATATTTCCTTTGAAAAAAAATAATAATGTCTTTTGGTTATACTTTTAATGTTATCCATGTTTAAAGATACAAGAATATGATAATAAAACTTAATGATAATATTGAGGAAATTGGTCCAAACATCTATATATTATAAGATAAAAAAGAGAGCAAGTAAACATGAAACAATACCATCATATAATAAATCCAATAACAAACTAATATCTAGAATATGGTATTACATAATAAGATATATTAAGATAAACTTATAGATACATATTGTGAATCCTACTGATATCGAGTCCATCCACAGTCTAATGATATCATAATAATAGTCACTAAGGTTTCCACATGTACTATTTTTTCATATTTCAGTAACCTAATATACCCAAGGTTCCCAATGTTCTATGTTTTCCAAAAAAGAAAAACAAATCATTCTGAAAACATTATAAATCATTTTAACAGAACGAAACTCTCCTATCGTACTTGAATATAAAATTTTGAGTTAAGTTCATCTTGATGCATTTCATCAAACACATGAATTGAAAAAATATATTTTTAAATAAAAACCACATAAAAGCCTATTTCATTCCACCTAGAAATAATTTTCCTAAAAAAATAATCCGGGATATCATTCATTCATTTTTATGAACTAGACTTATGAAATTTAAAAGAACATCAACTATTTCATGAGAGAGAACCATTTTATAGAGAAACCTACCTAAAGAATTACGAACCCTAATTATTATGAACACCGGTGATGGGAAATAAATAGATCATATTAAAAAGATTCTATATAAAATAGAAACAACATACACTGTCCATAAAAATAATAGAACTGGTCACCATACCTCTTATATGGTCACCTGACATAGAGAAGATTTGTTTTTGGAGGTAAATAAAGAAAGACAGGAAACAAATAATTATAAAACAAAAAAACCACTAAGGTATCTATTTTAATCAATGTTAAATCACTATAAACCAAATCATAACCTTATAGAGATTCATAGAGACACTAGTATGGGATAATGTGGAATTTGGGGGTGATTAGATTGTAAACTAACAAAGTTAATTAGGTCAAATTCCCATTTTAAAAAGTATGGGTTTGGGTGCATGGTTAGGACCATCAGTTTAATAAACTTTCTGTTCAACATGTTTTGGACACATTCCATTGGAAAATGAGACACATATGTTCCAATATAACATCAAAGAGTTGAAAAAATCATGATTATCCGATGTGAAAAACTATAGGCCAAATCCAAAACACCCACATGGTTTTCCAGGAGACTCGCACTGTTAGAAAATCATTTCTCAAACTTTTTTAAACACAACATGGAAACATAAATCCATATCACACGATTACCGAATGGTTAGAGAAATAATGTTCTCAAACCATGTGTATCTTTTTTTACAAAATCTCTGTTGTCTCAAAATTCAACTCTCAATATCCTTTTCAACCCCAAAAGATATGAACAAACTTTATAATTGTTCAAATTAGTGGCATGTGTTGTGTCACAATGGATGAAATAATTAAAAATTATATTCTAATTCCAAACAATAATTTAACTGGCCACATTTTTAGAAATTGATTCATATCTATAACTCTTATATATTCTATATCTTCACCGTGTTAATTGGTTATATATTACATTAACAATCTTCCTAAAAAAATTGTGAGACAAAAACAATCACTCTCCAAATATTTCTAAAAGATTTCACATTTAAATTATATATAAAATAATAAAATTGTGAGGATATTTCTTATCCCAAAGTGATTTTACCCTATGGTGGTTAGTATAAACAAAAATGTTCCATACATTTGAAAAATCTCCATCCACATTGTTGTGGTTTCTTAGGAGTTGTATGGTTTTCCCAATATTACTTTATTAGCTTCCAATCACCAAAAAAATATTAAATAGTTTCCTAATATTATCCATGGACAATATTTATGATAATTAACACATTTAATAATTCAAATAATTCTTCAAGGAAGAATAATGATTCTTTATTTTTTTCAAATCATTCTCAAAAACATTTAGAACCATTACTGGGTATAGAAAGACATAGAATGGATTATAAAAACCATGAACATAGGTACCCTGAAAATGTTGTTTTTTATTATCTTAGTGACATAAAATATAAAAAATTAGTATTCAATGAACACTAGATACGTAGATGATCACTATATTAAATTTTAAATTAAATAATATCAAAAAATATCATAAATAGTTAATATTATATCATTATATAACCTTAGAAAACATATATAATTAATAATTTTTTTATAGTGAAAAGGTTGAAAAAATATAAAGGGGTGAGTTATAAGACTTGGTAAGGGTATCAAGAAATATAAGTGATGACACCATAATTAATATTATAGGAATAAACACTCAAATGATTTCATATAAATGATAACATGAGAATAAAATATTTTTGGTTGAGATAAAAATGGAAATAATTTGATCTTTTTTATTACAATAATAAAACTCTTAATGATGGTATTCATAATCTCTACTATCATAACTTTATCGTTAACACATAATAGAAATGAATTATAAATAATGGTTGAGAATATTCCTTATACCCAATTTAATTTATCTCATGAGACCAAATGATGAATCAAAGGTTTATAATTCTAGTCCCAACCCATCACATAAATGTATAATTAATTCATCATATAAAGGCCTGAATAAACAATAAATCATATTATTTTTCTTAAGTAAACAATACATTAGAAGTTGAAATATATTTTTTAAAATAATAGCTACATGAATTTTTAGAAATTTCCATGTCAAATAATTATTATAACATTCTAGGTAAATACACTTCAATATAAATTCTAAAAAATAATGCCTTCACACTTTAGGGAGTACAGATAATATAATCACTTAAATATTTGAAAAACAATATAAATAGTAGAAAATTTATAAAATATATCCATGATATAAATATCATGGTCATGTTAAAAAAAATTCAATGTCCTAGTAGAGAGATAATGTGTGACAGATAACATAATCACAATAATGAAAAAAAATGAGTGGGAGAGACACCTTATGAATAATTTTAAGTGGTGAAATATAAATAAATAATGGTGTTAATGAAAAAAAATAATAGAAAAATATAACTATGATGAGTAATCAATATGTTAAAAACCATTTTATAAATAAAGAAAGTTTAAATATAAATTAGAGATACAATTTATATAAAAATAGTGAGATTTGGAAGAGACGCCCATACAAATAATGTATGATATGATGTTTGAATATTTTATCGTGGTAAGAATAAAAATTATAACTGAAATTAATTTGGAAATATAGTATGGAACACATTAAATACATTTGAGTTGTGATATTGAAGAGAAGATAAACTATAGTGATTCAATACATGTACATAATTGAGATTTGGAAGAAAACCCATAACTATGAGTCTCATATCACTTTTAATGTACTTATAATCTCCAATATAGTAAAATTTTATTTATTAATAACTTTATTAGAAAAAATAGGTTTTTTCATCTTTTATAATCAATTTATTATAATATTTTATTAGTCTTTTAAATTATCACTATCTGTGTCAACCATTTTATGTTTTTGGGTTCACAATTCCAAAAACATCTAATTATAATTTTAACAAATGATAATCACTATGAAAAGGTTTCATAAGATCAAGATGTGTTGAGTTATATATTAAATTATTTCTATAGATTAGTAGATAGTAACAACTTTGACAATCTTCCTCTATTAGCTAGTTTTAGACACTTAAATCATAAATGATGAATTATATTTAAAATTATTAATATAATTCATATTTTTTCATTCATTACTATTGATAATAAAAAACTATAATTATTATTTATATATTAAATCCTAAAATTAATGTTTAATAATATCTTGGAGAGGTATATGTGACATATAAAATATCATCATTTACTTCAGGTAGCCTAAAACCACTACAGGAGAGGTAAGGTTTATAAAATAGTGTATAAAAGGTAAAAACTAATAAATATTTTATTATATAAAAGTATTAGATTAAAATTAAAATAATATTCTAAATTTAATTTAAAATATTCATTATAATATATTGGGGTTAATAAGATATTGGATATTTGAAAAAATGGGTTTAAAACCGATATTTGTATATTTCAATGACTTTAATAATGGGGATTGATTATAGGTAATGGTTAATATATCTTCATTAATGTTTTAAATGGAAGAAATAGCAATGTAATATTTTTCCAAGAAAAAAAATAGTATTTCTAAAATATTTTAATAAAAAAGGAATCTCAAATAAAAATGCAAAGAGAACATTGGGTATCCTAAATTACTCACTGATCCACCTCTTTTGGTTAGAATCTAATGATTTTAGAGGATTTATATTTAGTTATACTATGGTATAATGTATTTGAGATGGGATTTTAGGGATTTATTTTCAAAGATAATTGAAAACGGAAGCATTTTTTTGATTGAGGAGAAATAGGTGCATAAGGGATGTTTATATACACAATGAAGAGCTATATCATTGAATAAATTATGTATTTTTCACAATTTAATATAAATAAATTGAATAGAATCAATTGATATTATTTTATTAGTTTGATTTAATAATATTTTATGTTACATTTAAAATCACCCAAATGTTTACAGAATCATTTAAATATTTTTGTGATAGCTAATAATAAAAAAAAATTCAAAATGAATAAAATTTTACTTAGTATTTCAAAATTATTCTAAATTGATGGAAATTAGGATTATTATTTTTATATTCAATATTTTTATAAGGCCTCAACCATGAACATTATATAATATTTAATTAAGTTAATAATTCACATTGAGGATATTTTCTGGTTTAGAGTTTTATAGAATTAGATCATAACTATTACATTACATCTCAAATATTACAAAGTAGACACTTCTACTCAATATCCTTTTTTTCATAAAATAAAATCTCTGAAAAGAAAACTAGAATTATTTTCTTGATAAAATCTTCTTAAATTCATCCTTTCTATTAACACGCTTATATCTTGTAAAAAACATATCAAAAACTTGGGATGAGCATAAAAATATCAGTAAGGGTTAAAAAAATAAAGAATTAAAACAACAGTCCATCAATATATACAAAACATAATCTCTTTAAAATACCTCATGAAATCATAAAATTTTGGAAAAACACATAGAAATAATAAATCATAATGGTAACTTGTGTCATATATATCATACTTACACTGTAGCTTTCAAAGAAATGTAGGTTGTTATATTTGGAATAACCATCATAGTATATTCCCTAAATCTATTAGGAGAAACATTTAAATTTTTCTCTATCAAATTACCAATTTAATTGGAGAGCTATCTTGAGCTCACCCGCCCTAGGTTTATCATGGAACCCCCCGTATATGTAAACAATGCCCAAGAACCATAACATATTCACAATACATAAAACAAACATAAATGAAATATAACATTTACACCTTGAAATAACTATATATCATTTAAATATATTAACATAATCAATCCATTATCAGAACCATTTTCAATACAAAAATACATAAAATAGAATATGGTAATTATTTTTCTTTTAAAAACATTACCGCTTGTTAAGGAATCCAAATTTAAAATTACTCTCGTGGCGGCAGAAAGGTAGTTTTCACCACGTATGATAAAAAGAAGCATTACCTTTGTCATTTATTAAAACAATATGTTGAAAAATATTCCCTTTAAATGGAATGAAAATTCAAAGGAGTTTATACACCATATAAAATATAATCATGTACAAATCAAAATATGCATCGATGAAAGGAGATTGAGATGAAGTCACTTACCTCATGTTTGACTTGACTCGTTTATTAATTAATCTAATGAATAATAAACTAATGTTAATTTATACATTATTAAGAACCCCTTTCAAGTTTATTATTTATTTATATTATATATTAGCATGTTTTAAACATTACATAATCATTTAAGTTAATAATGGTTGTTTTGTTGATATTTGGTACTTGAGTCAAAAATGAAAATCTTATAATTAAAAGTTCTCCATGTTGTCAAAATTCAATTATCTAAATAATGATATTCATTATTTAGATATCATATATATCATATATATCAAGTATATATTTTTATTTATAATATTAAATAACATTTAGAGATAAGAAATGAAATGCATCATTCTTGGAGATGGTAAGTCGTACATAGGCATGAACACTAAATTTATTTCTATTTTAAATTTAATAGAATTAAAACATAATAATACATAGATATATTATAATGAAAATATAATATCATATATAATTTAAGTAACTCTATCCTTTATACGTTCCATGTATTCCATGAACACGTCATATTACTTGGGGGGGGGGGGGTGGTTAGCACTTCCTCAAATGATTTTTTTACACATTATGGAAACCATATATTTATGCTATAAATTAAAAATACAAGATCATAGAGACAATATAAATAAAATATATATTACATATAAATACATTTCCATAATAATGGCCACCATGAGAGGTGGTAGGAGATAATTGAACAATCATTGTTTCATGAGGAAGTAGTTCACCATCCACCGAAACAGTATGTTCGTATCCATTAGATGGAGGTTTGTGGAAGTTTAGTTCTAATTATTCTCATAAAAACATCCTACTATATTTTTTATACTGTTTTTTATAAAATAATGGAATAAATAGAGTTTATAGGGTTAGAGAGGGAAAATAAAAGAAAAGAACATGAGAGAATGCATTACCCATAAATTGGGTAACTCATATTGGCTTAAACCAAAAGGCTTTATGGAAGAGCCTTTTGCCAAATTTAAGGCTTCTAGGAGGAAGATATGGATTTAGAGAGCTTATTTGGGCAGATTTTGGATGAGCCAATGGGGATTGAGAGGTGTGAGTAAGGGTTAGAGGAGATTTATTTTTATAAGGGGGAGGAGCGGATCTATAAAAAAGTTTGAAAATATTATTTTATTATAAAATGAATTCCAATTTAAAAAGGCCCTAAACTCATTTAATTAAAATTAAATGTGATTATGTTTCTAAATAATTTCATCTTGTTGGTTTTATACAAGATTAGGGCATAAACATAACCTTATATTTTAGATTTAACCTTTAGTTAAGTAATTTATATTTTACCATGTCCTCTTTTATAATCATACTATAATATTATTATATTTAAAATAAAATTTCAAGATACCCACAAATGAATCATTAATTATATTAGTAACGTCATATATTTCATTTGGCCAAATATTATATTTTTATGGTTATTTTATCATTTAATAAAATAGTATTCATCTAAAATACTCATTTATGTCAATTTATAAACTATTAATATCAATTATTTTAGAAAATATATAACAACTTGATTCTTTAGAAAAACCTACTTTAATTTGAATATAACAAGTTATAATTATCTATAAAATTATTTAATGTCATAAAAAGTTTCAAAATAAATTTATTTTCATATATATAATCTCATTTATTTAAAACATTCATTAATAAGGTAATCATTACATCATCATTTTTTCATAACTAAATTTATTTATATGATGTATAAAAATTATAAATAAAATACCATGATGTAGAAATATTTTTTTATTTATAATGAGTATTTATTTTGGAAAATATCACTTATATAACCCATTATAAAAATTATTTTACTAAGAGATATATGTTTATGTTATATTTTCCTCAACTTTAAATTAATTTTTATAAAGTGTCATTTTCAATTACAAGTAGCTCCATGGGGTCCCAGAACTGACCCAAGGATGCCCATGGTCGGACATGTATCATAAAATAGTATTAGGACAAATGTTAGGGAAATTTAATATTATTATAATATTATTTTTTTACTCATATTTACCAGATTTACCCTTTAACCATGGTAAATAAAATACTTACTGAATTTACTATTCATTTTGTCTAATTATTAAAGTTACATATTTACTCAAATTGGACTTTCTAATTCCAAATATGGAATCTATTTTTCCAAATTCAAAACCCTAAATTTGGAAAATTAATTTAAAATTAATTCCCGTTGTAAAAACCCAAAAGCGTGTTATTAAGAAATAATAACTATCAAAAGATTGACATTTGTTTATGTTCAATTTCAAATTGAAATTACATACAATGATCAAAATTAGATTAAATGGTATAAATATAATCTAATTAAACTTTAAAAAAAAAAGATAATATAACCATATAAATTAATTAGATTAAAAGGTATTTTTGAATTAAAATTCAGTATTTTTCACTCTTCATTAAAAAATGAACATTATCAGAAAAATACAAAAATTTCATCCCAAGTATATTTTGATATCCTGATTCTAAAGAATAATTTTATTCTGTCAAATAGAACATATAAAAGTGACAAAAACAAGATTTAAAAGGGGTTCACCACCAAAAGACGGTAAAATAACCCTATAAAAATATTAGTGTTTTTCATTATTAAAATTGGATTTAATCACATTTTATGCCCCTAACGTTTATTGGATAAAGGTAAGGACATATAAAAAACTTGTATAATAATATTTTAATTAGTTCTGTTCATTCCGTCCAACAAAATTTCTAGAGGTTAACTACCATTTAAATTAATATTATATTATTATATTTGTTCAGTATAACACAACATTGTGAGCAACATGAGATTTCAGAGAAACCCATTATTGTGTGTTGGGTACGCCATTGATCATATAATCCCATTTACATTAAAATTAGTATTTAATTCACAAATATTAATAAATTTAAAAATATCATATTTTTTATTTACCTGGGATGTTACATCCTTCTCCCCTTTTGATAATTTTTCCTCGCAATTTAATTCACTTATCAAATAAATGGGGGTATTTATCCCTCATAGAATTTTCAGATTATCACAGTGCCTCTTAAACCATATGTATTTTTTCACAAACCTTTTTCTTGATAGATTACCTTATTCCGTAACACTTGCTCTCTACGGTCAAGAATATGGACTGGATGTTCCTCATAAGAAAGAACCTCTTTCCACTGAACTGCCTCTAGACTCAAAACATGAGATGGATCTGGAATATACTATCACAACATTGAAACATGAAAAACTTTGTGTACCTAGGATAAACATAGAGGTAAATTCAATCTATATAAAACTTATCCAAAGATATCCAAGATTTCATAGGGTCTAGTGAACCTCAGTCTCGGCTTTACCTTCATTCAAAAATTCATTACAATTTTCCATGGAGAATCATTGAGAATAACATGATCACATACCTCCAAAAAATAACCTTCCTTCGGTTATCTGCATAACTTCTCTGCCTGCTCTGAACTGTTATCAGGTACTTTTAAATACACTTAACATTTTATGCCATCTCTTCTACCAATTTTGGGCACATTAGTTTCCTTTCACCTACTTCATCCAAAAAATATGGAGCTCGACACTGCTCTCTATATAATTCCTCAAATGGTGCTATCTGTATACTAGAATAAAAATAGTTATGATAAGAAAATTCATCTAAAAAAAGATGTTGGCCCCAACGTCCATGGTAATCCATTGAGAAAGCACATAACATATCTTCCAATGTCTGAATTGTTCATTATGGCTTCCCATATGATTGTGGATGAAAAGATTTTCTAAAATTTAATTCAGTAACCAACGACTTCTGAGGGAATTTTGAAAAGTTAGAAGTAATACTGGGATCACAATAAGATACAATAGAGAGGGTAACTCCATGCAACCTATCTTTCTCATTAATATACAACTGAGAAATTTAATCTAGAGACAAAGTATCTTGAATAGGAAGTAAATGAGCCAATTTATTCAATTGATCAACAATAACATAGATTGCATTATTACCTCATGAAGTATTTGGTAGTCCCATGACAAAATCCATGGACACATTTTCCCATTTCCACTCTGGCATCAGTAAAGTCCAAAGAATCCCTTTCAGTAACTATCACTCTATTTAAACCTATTTCCAATTCAAACTCTTCAAACTAAAGTCAGCAATATATCTTTTCATTCCATACCACCAGTAATACTCTTGAAGATTTTTTTACATCTTAGTACTGCCTAGATGAAAAGAAAATGGAGAACTATGACCATTAAATAACAACTCATTCTTCAAATGGGAATCACAAGGATCACATAATCTCTTTCAAAACCACAATACACAAACTTTACCAATGTAAAATTCAGGTAACATACCCTTCTAAACCAACTTGACCTTTTTCTGCAAAACATTGTCTTCCTTCTACAATTTCTTAATTCTGTCTGATAGAGACAATTTCACTAACACCTGAAAAAAATCAGAGTAATTTCTTACAAAAACAACATCTATGACAATGTTCAACAAATATTTAATCAAATGATCTTATTCCAAACATAAAATCGTTAATTTAGCGTTACTCTTTCGAATCAAAGCATCAACCACTTTATTTTTTTCAGGATGGTAATGAATCATGCAACCATAATCCTGGATTAATTACAGCAATCTCGTCTATCTAATGTTCAATTATTTTTGAGAAAATATATACTTTAAAATTTTGTTGTCATAATATATTTCACATTTTACACCATACAGGTGAAGCCTCCAAATTTTTAAATCAAAAACAACAGAAACTAATTCCAAATCATGTGTAGGTTAATTTAACTCATGAGGTTTCAAGTGACGTAAAGAATTAGCAATTATTAAGTCATTCTACAATAGTACACAACCAAGTCCTTTCAATTAATCATCATTATATATAACAAACTCCCCATTTTTATAAGGAAGATCTAAAACTAGAGCATTCACTGATCTACTTTTAAATTCATGAAAACAATCATCACGTTATTTTTTCCAAATGAACATAACACCATTTTGAGTTTACTTAGTTGGTGGGCTTGATTATCAAGAAAACTTCTCAAAAACCCTTCTGTAACACCCTTATAAACCAAAAAATATATGAATATTGGTTATATTTGTAGGTATTGGTGATTTTTCAACAACTTTTGTTTTATCAGGATCAACAGTTATTCCATTTTTTGAAACAATGTGACCAAAGAATTAAATTTATTGTAACCAAAACTCAAACTTGTTGACTTTATCATACAGTTTCATTTCATATAAGGTTTGAAAGACAACCCCTAAATGACCTGCATGTTCCTCTTTACTTTTGGAATAGACCAAAATATCACCGATAAACACCACCACAAACTTATCTAAGAACACACAGAAAATTCTACTCATATGATCCATGAATACATCAGGTTCAATGGTTAACCCAAAATGCATAACTAAATATTCATAATGGCCATATCATGTACGAAATGTGGTCTTCGGAATCACTTCTTCCATTACATTCAACTGATGGTACCCTGACCTCAATTCAATCATTGAAAAATAATGAGCTCTCTGGTGATGATCAAACAAATCAATGATATGAGGTCAAGGATACATTTTCTTAATTGTGATGTTATTCAATGCTATATAATCAATGAATAGTCTCATTGAACAATATTTATTTTATACAAACAAGATAGGAGCACTACATGGTGATGTTCTAGGTCGAATTAAACCTTTATCTAAAAACTCATGCAATTTCTTATTTAACTCTAAATGTTCAATTTAACCCATTTGATATGGGGGTTTTGAAATTTTCTTAGCATCAGGAACTAGTTCAACAGTAAATTCAACTTTACAATCATGCATTATAATAAGTAACTCCTTAAGAATACATCAATACAGTCATTTAAAATTGGCACATAAATAATCTGAACTATTCCATTGTTTTCAGAAATATGTGCAAGGTAACATTCATTTCCAACCTTTTACTAATTTCTATGCTTCCTGATATGTTATTAAAAAATAGGGTTCTTGGTTGTAAACAAACTAAAATTATTTCTGAAAATAAATTTCATTAGCTCTGAAGTCAATCTTAACATGATAAAAAAATCCAATCCATACACAAAATAATACCAACCTCTACTAGGGTAAAAACAATAAGGTTTTCTGGTAGATTCTTTCTGCACACAAGGATAAGAAGGTTCTTATAATTTTTTTTGTCTCCAGATTTCCTCCAAGTGTTTTTTTCAAAATTTTATGATTCATATCTTGAAATAAAATTTCCAATTTACTAGAAATTTTCTTATAAATGAATGAATGTCTAGACCATAAATTAAACAACACATTGGCATAATATAAATAAACAAACAGTATACCTGATACTACTTCATTTGATGGCCCAACATCTACTAAAGTAGTTCCAAAGGATTCAACGACCCTTTATACTTGATGTTTGGCTGGTTCCCCTCAATTGAGTTCTTCGTTGGACACTCATTTACAAAATGACCCATTTCATTCCTCTTAAATCATTTTACTGACTGTAAATCATATTTTGGCATACCATTATCTAGATATTTTTCAGGGAAATTACCAGACTTATTTTCCATTTTACCACATCGATAGCACTTACCATAATTCAGAAGGCATTCCCTAGCATGCATTTTACCAAAATTTTCACTAACTATAAACTTAATATTCTTACCATCTGTCTTTTTTTACGAGTTCATACATTTATTCTTCCATGTCGTCCTCTTATTATATTATTTTCCAAAGAACACATAATCATTGGTAGACTCCATTTCCACCTTCTCAGCACATCTAACATGTTTTTCATAACTTATTAACTCACGAGAAACTAAATCCCTTCAATACATTGGAGTTTATCCTGATAAAAACAGTTGATTTTACTGTCAATATCTCATATGAAATTTAGATCATAATATTTCTAGTCGTGTGAATTTTTCTTCATAAGCATCTATTGATTAAACCTCTTTCCTCAATTCTAGGAATTGTTTTTCATCCTAAGATGAACCACCTTAGGAAAATATTTCTCAAGAAACATTCCTTTGAATTCATCCCAATCAAGAGCATCAATCTATTCATTATCCCTGATATTTTTCACCATCGACCACAACTGATCAACTTCAAGTTCAAAATGGTAAACAGAAAGAATAACCTTTTGAATTTATAAACACCCCATGGCATCAAAAATCCTCTCAAGTGATTTAATCCACCATTCTTCTAGCACATGGTTAGATGTCCCTATGAATGATGGGGGAATTTTTCTCATGAAATGATCCACTACTGACATGTTCATTTGTGGTTGATCTGAAAAATATTATTCATGGATACTACCACCATTTATCAACCAATTCAATTGTTCCATCATTGCAACAAACTACTCAGTTCCGATTTCGACCATCTTAGGTTGCTGATTTGGAAGGTTATTATCATCTGCATGTCTTCCCAGCACAACTACCCTATTTCCTCTATGGAAATACATTCTTAACAAGAAATATCTTAGGGGAAGAAACATGCTAATATATAAATTCAATATCATTTCAATCTTAGCATAAATTATTTTATGGATATTAATTTAACAGTACCCTAACTCCTGAAGATCTTTAAACAAAACTTTAAAACCAACTATATACACCTAGCCTTAAACATTATGTAATATTGAATTAAGTTAATAATTCACATTAAGGATCTTTTCAAGTTTAGAGTTTAAGATAATTGGTCCATAACTACTAAATCACATGTCAAATATTACAAAGTAGACACATATACTCAGTATCCATTTTTTCATAAAATAAAAACACTTGAAAGAAAACAAGATTTCTTTTCTTGGTATAAATCATCTTGAATTGTTCCTTTCTCTTACCCTACATTATATCCTATGAAAAACATTTCAAAAACATGAGATGAAAATAAAAAGATTAGTAAGGGTTAAAAATAATGAATGAAAACATTAGTCCATAAATACATACAAAAAATAAGATCATTAACTAACCTCATAAAATTATAAGATTTATTAATAACTCATAGAAATCATAAATCATAAAGGTAACTTGTGGAATCCTTAACATACTTACGTTGTGGCTTTACAGCTACATAGGGAGATATATTTTGAATACCCATCATAGTATATTCCCTAAATCGCTTAGGAGAAAAATTAACGTTTACCTCTTCCACATTACCCAATTCATTAGAGTGCCATCTCAGGCTCACCCGCCCTAGGTTTATCATGGAACCACCCATATATATATATAAAATTCATAAGAACCATAACATATTCACAACACATAAAACAAACATAATGGAAATATAATATTTCCACATTGAACTCAGATTTTATAATTTAAATATATTGAAATAATCAATCCATTATCAAAACGATTTTCAATAAAAATATATGTAAATGAGTATAAGGTAATTATTTTCCTTTTAAAAACTTTACAGCTTGTCAATGAACCCAAATATAAAATAACACTTGGGGAGGTGAAAAGGTCGTTGTCAACATATAGGTTAAAAAAATTGCCTGTGTCATTTAGTAAAACGCTACAAAGAAAAAGATTCCTTTTGAATGAATTAAAAAATAAAATGTGTTTATACACCATATAAAATTATGTCATGTATAAATCAAAATATCCCTCAATGAAAGGTAATTGATATGAAGTCCCTTACTTTATGTCTGGATTGACTGGTTTGTCCTTTAATCTCTTGAATAATGATCTAATGTAAATTTTTAATTGATTAAGAAATTTCTTAATATTTATTATTCCTATTATATTACTTATTACCATTTTATAATAATTAAATAGCCAATTATGTTAATAATGGTCATTTTTTCAATATTTGGAACTTGAGTAAAAAAAGAACTTCTTATAATTACAAGTTGTCCACATGGTCAAAATTCCGTTATCTACAAAATTATTTTCATTATTTATATATCATAAAAGTCATATATATTTAGAATATATAAGTTTTTATACCAGTATATAACATTTAAATATAAGAAATGAAATGAACGGTTCATAGAGACGGCAAGTCGTACATACGCATGAACACTACTTTAATTTATATTTAGTATTTATAATAATGCAAAATTAATGATACATCGGTATATTATAATTATAGTATAATTTAATATAAAATTTCAGTAAATACATCCTTTATACATTCCACATATGGCATGAACGAGTCATACCACTTTGAAGGGACGGTAGTCTGCACTACCTCAAATAAAATTATCGTATTTACAGATTATGGAAACCATAAAGGTATGATATAAATGAAAATTATAGAATCATAGAGAATATATAAATATAATATACATCATATATAAATACATTTCCATCATAAAGGCCACCATGAGAGGCGATAGGAAATAATTGAACAATCATCGTTTTGTGAGGCAGTAGTTCACCGTCCACAGAAACAGTATGCTCATATCCATTATATGGAGGTGTGTGAAGTGTGGTTATAATCCTTAAAATAAAAACATAATAGTATATTTAGGATACAGGTTTTGTTATAAAATAATTTGATAAAGAGAGTTTACGGGGTTAGAGAAGGAAAATAAAATAAAGATCTTGAGAGAAAACGTTACCTTTAAATTGGGTAACTCCCTTTGGTTTGACCTAAAAGGCATTATTTATGTTAATTATTCCTAATTTAAGGCTTATTTTTGTAATATATGAATATTTGGATCTTATATGGGAAGCTTTTGGATGAGCCAAGGAGGATTGAGAGGTGTGATTAAGGGTTAGAGGTGACGACTTTTTATTAGGGGGATGAGGGGATCTTTAAGAAATCATGAAAATATTATTTTATTATAAACATAATTTCGATTTCAAAAGGTCCCAAAAAAATTTAATTCAATTATGATGTGATTATTTTTCTAAATACACTCATCCAATGGGATTTAGACTAGTTTAAGGCATGAAATTAACCATGTGTTTTAGCTTTAACCATTAGTAAACTAATTTATCTTTTACGATATTTACTTATATATTCATACTATATAGTTAATATATTTACTATAAAATTACAAGGGAAAACAAAATGAATCATTAATGAAATTAGTATCATCATATATTTCAAATTTCCAGATATTAGTATTTTAGGATTATTTTATCGTTTAATATAATAGTATTCATTTTAAAAACTCATATATGTCATTTTATAAACTATTCATATCAAGACTTTTAACAAATCTATAAAAACATTATTCTTAATAAACTACAATAATTAAAATTTCAAAAGTTATCATTATCCATAAATTTCTTGTATGGAATAAAAACCTTCAAAATAAATTTTTTTCATATTTATTATTTCATTTATTTAAAACATTTATTAAAAAGGTAATCATTACATCGTCATTGTATCATAAATAAATCTATTTATATGATGTCTAAAAATTATAAATAAAATACCATGATGTAGTAAATATTTTTCCCTTTCTAATGAATATTTATATTTGAAACTATCACTTATATAATAGGTTATAAAAAATGTTTTACTATGAGATATATGTTTATGTTATATTTTTCTTAACATCAAATTAATTTTTATAAAGTTTCTTTTACACTTACAAGTAGCTCCATGGGGACCCAAAATTGACTCAAGGATGCCCATGGCCGTACATGTTTCATATAAATTTATTAGTACACGTGTTAGGGTAATTTAATATTATTATAATATTATAATTTTACCCTTATTTTCAAGATTTACATTTTAACCATGATAAATACTATATTTTCTAAAGTTACTATTCATAATCTCTAAAAATTAAAGATACCAATTAAAACAATATGGAAATCATGATTCCAAATATGGAATCCATTTATCCAAAATTCAAAACACATAAGTTGTAGAAATTAATTTAAAATAAATTCACATTGTTAAAACCAAAAAAACATGTTTTTAAGAAATAATAACTACCAAAAGATTGTCACTTGTTTATTTTCAATTTCAATGTGAAATTACTTAAAATGACCAAAATTGGATTAAATGATAAACCTATAATCTAGTTAAACTTTAAAACCAATTATAAACATAATGTATCAATATAAATAAATTAGATTTAAAGGCAGTTTTTGAAATAAAATGCAGTATTTTTCACTATTCATAAAAAATGAACATTATTAGAAAAATACCAAAATTTCATCCAATGTAAAATTTGATGTCCTAATTCTGAATATTAATTTTATTATTTTAAATATGAAATAGAAAATTGAAATAAATATATATTTAAAATGGGTTCAACACCAAAAGGTTGTAAAACAACCATTTAAAAATATTAGAGTCTTTTCATGATTAAAAACAGAGTCATTCACATTTTAAGCCAATAAATTTTACTGGATAAAGATAAAGACATTTAACAAAAGTATATAATCATATTATAGTTATTTCTTTTCATTCACACCAATAAAATGTCTAGGCATTAACTACCATTTAAAATAATATTATTTTATTTTATTTTTTGTAGTATAACTCAACATTGTGTGCAAGATAAGATTTCCGAGAAACCCATTGTTGGGTGTCGACGACACCATCAAACATAGAATCCCTTTTATAGTAAAATTAATCTATAATTCACAAATATTAATAAATATTAAAATATCATATTCTATATTTACTTGGGATGTTAAAATTTTACTCATTAAATAAATTTTAATATATGAATTGTTTTTAAATTATTGTCTCATAATTATATCATAATCATGTCATAAAACTTATGTTATATGTAAAAAATATATTTTCAAAATCGAAGAAAAAAATTAAATTTTTTTTTGGAAAATTCACCACAGTTTAATATTGATGTGTTACTTTTAAAAAACTATTTTCAATTTATTAATTTAAAATTACAAATATAAAAAATTTAAATTTTATGTAAAATTATATTATACATAGAATTTTTTTTTCTAAAATAAATTATATTTATTTTACAATGAATAATTACAGTACTATAAGATATTATTTATAAATTATTATATGATTGATAATTTATTATTTATATATACAACTTGATATTTCTAATATATATAATATCTTTAACATATATATTACTTATAAAAAATTTAATTACAACAATGTCATTTAAAAATACTCTATTATTTTGGTAAATTTTAAAGATTTATTCATTTTTTATATCCCATAACCAATCATATATATCATATTTATCCATATTTATATAATCCAATTAAAATAAATTCAATATTATCATGTATATTTTATATTCCCTGATTATATATATATAATCAATGTCAAATTCCTTCAGCTTATTATTTAAAGACATTCCATTTAATTTTAGTCATTTATTCCTATAAATATCAAGGCAAAAGTTTTAATCTGATTTTCTATAATGAATCATTATTAGGTTATATAATTTTTAATATATCATAATAATTATTATTTTCAAAATAAATGTTTAAATTTATTTTGAAAAACTTAAATGGAATAATCATATTCATTATAACACATTCAAAAAATTCATAAATAATTCATATATGAAAAACACTAAAATTAATTTATATGAAGTATATTAAAACAAATATTTATTACACATATAAGGAGTAAAGTTTGATGAAAAAAACTTATATTTTTCATGCTCTCCTTTAATAAATTTTACCCATGAATTTTTATGCCCATTTCACCAATGAAAAACTAGTGATGGTATCATTAATATAGTCATCACTCTATGTATGAGTTATTTTGAGAACAAGTTATTTTTATCTATGTTCAGACCAATACATTGATATTATTGCTTTAAATATTCATATGTTGTGTATTTAAGTTTTATCTACCATTTTTTTCAAATATTCTTCATTAACAAGATTCATTACTTTTTAGAGACATTCTATTCAACTATTAGTTTTTAGGATCATGTCTTCAACAATTTACTAAATATATAGCTTTTATTGTGAGTAATGATAATATATAATAAAAAAACCAATTTTATGAATATGAAAATTTAATCCTAAAATTACGTCCCTAATACACAGTTTTTATAATAATGAATCTTTTTCAGCCTATATTTTTCTATGTTTTATCCTTTCAAAAAATATATTATATACATGCATCATAAATTATAACTGCTTGTATAAGAAGAAAATAATCCATTATATTGTCAAGAGATATCATAAAATTTAATCATTTTTATAATATCCATGTTTTTAAATAGATATCATCCATGTATTTTATTGAAAATAACCCAATATATTTTTAACTATAATAATATTTGTAGTCATTGTTTACCTAACAAAATCATTTAATATATTTTAAGATTAATCATTATTTAAATAAATAAATGTATAAATGAGTGAATAAGTATACAATTAAATAATATATTATCTAATTTTGAATTTATGATCAATGTGCATGTTATTTAATCATTTTGGGATTCAACTTCTATAGTAATATGTTCATAAGCCCTACCTTACTACCTCCAGTTTTTCCAACTTACGTTTCCTTGATTCTTTGGAAAATTATTTGAATTGTTTCAATTTACCATGAAATTGAAGAATTAGACAATAATATTTTCTTAATTTATTATTAACTAATGAAGAAAATAGTCTGTATATCTATAATAAAAATAAATTCCTAAAACATGTAATAAATCTCTATTTATTTTCCCCAAATTCATTTCATGTTCAGAATGATACCCTTTAATTTTTATTTTTTGTATAATCTGTTCCTATATAGTGCTCAATTACCCTCTTCTTCTCATTTTTTCAATTGATAATATATGCAGTGGAGAATTCATTCACATTCTAGGTGGAACAGCTCATAGCCTCCTTATATGATGATTATTTTTGATAGAGTAATGGTCTTTAAATATTTGTATTTAGCCAACCAAATAAGTGACACATCTCACTTTCATGGAAATGTACCTATTTCACAATAGGTCTCACTAATATCTTAAAGTTAAACTCATTTTTATTAATAGTTTCCACTTCATTTCATTATAAATTTAAAAAAATTGATACAATTTCAATTCATTAGTCAGGATGAAAATATTTATAATGAAATAATTATTTAATATAATTCCATTTAATCTCATTTAATCTCTTCCAAATTAAGTATTTTTAATCAATGAATATCATTGATCAGCAACCCAGTTTAGATAATATATAGTTATTATAACCAAAACCCCTTCACTACATTGTTTTATAAAAGTGGGGACATGAATTGTTCACCCAAATCATGCCCCAAATAGATTTATAAAACAAACAAAAGTTATCATAAAAGCTTGAGATGTAAAGATATTACACCAATAGGGAATTTATGGGGATATAGGTTGAAAATATGATGAAAAATAAAAATATTCATGAGTTTCGTAATACATTTTCAGAACATCCTGTCATAATCTTGTCGATGCCCATCTTCAGTGGTGTGAACTGCACTGCCAGAAGACTTGGAACCTTGGAAAGACAAAATTGTCTAGAAAGTCTATAAAAAATCACCCATTGTCTTAAAAAACCTCATGAAAAAATATTAAATATCATAAAAAAAACATAAGTGTCAGGCCGATGAATCAGACCCCCCCCCCAAGTGATTCAAGTGGTCATAGAATAACAAATCTGAAGGATTGAAAGAAAACATCAAAAGACCAAGTACTTGTTGAACGTGAATCACATAATATTAAAAATGATAAAAAAAATATACAATAATGTTCTTCCAGATAATCAAATCCTCATAAACAACAAAAGTTGATCTTATCAAAGAACATGTGATATCTAAATATATAAAAAGTGTCTCATCCAAACAGGAATGCCAACAGGTTGATCCATGAATCCATTGGAAAAAAACAAATCCAAAGTGTTAAGAAACAAATTAAAATACTCCAAGGTGAAATATGGTCTTGACATATCAAAGAAGAGGTTAACTTGACAATTAAGAAACAAGAATACGATGGAAAACTAGAACATCAGCAAAACCCCAAACAAGCTAGCACACCTTTTGGGTAGGTAAGATATTATTCCCAAGGTATGTAGTTAAAGTTAAATTCATGGTATTTTTTGTATTCTTCCTTAATCCTAATTGTTTCTTAGTACCTTGAAACATGCGTTCTAGTTTATGAATCACTACTTCAAAGCGGTTTCCATTGGATTTATTTATGGAACATGAAACATCCCATAGTTCCTTATCCAAAAGGAACCTTCCTTCCAAACGTAGGAATTCATTATGTCCTTACTATATGATTCTTATGAATAGGAATTGTTCGAGAGAATCGGACGTCAGACTCCTCACATGGTTTTGGGGGAATTATTTTCTACTCCAGGAATCCCATTATAATTTTAAGAAATTTTTGTGAATCATTGTTAATTCACTAAGTATTACATATGTTTCCCTTCTAATTTGCAGTCACTTATTAACATGTGTGAAATTTAGTATCATTATTATGTATTTTAGTTTCTTCATTAATGGAGATATCTGTTTGTATTAGAGGATCTGCATCAATGGTATCATCTCTTATACTATTTAGTGATTATTTTAATCATCGTTATGAGGGTACTAGTTTTTAAGCCACTCAGTGGGGTACTTTGAGATTTATTGTCATCTAGGGAGATAATATTTTGTTTTGATAGTTGGGTCTTGCCTATAAAATTGGCTACCTACATATCCTTGTGAAAAGAATCATAACGCTCGTAGTTCAGTGCCACATAATGGGGCACGCCAAACCTTTTAAGGTCATGTGATAAATACCTCTATGTAAAAGTTTCTTAGTCAAGGTTTTTTGTGGAACTTATTCCTAAGTATCCAAAGGTAGTTGGAAATAATACATATTTCCATGTAAGATTAGACCCTGTTAGGAATATGACCTCAAATAGAATATGGTTTATTTGAACTTTTGTGTTTAAACCTCAAGGACACTTCCTATGTATCCCATTTTGATGGGAATCAAAACCCACATAGTTTGATGAGTGTAATAGGAGATTATAGTCCTTTGAGATAAACGAGTTTGGGCTTACATCCTGAAACAGATGCCTTGATGATTTGGGGTTTTAATTTAGGGGTTATTCTTAAGAAGTATTTCCAGTTAAGGGAATTATGGTTGGATTACTAAAGAGGATATATGGTGATCTCGTGCCATGATAAGGCTTTCTATGTATCCCAATTATGATGGGAATTAGAGTTCTCATAGTTCATTCACCATATTGAGGCTTATGTATGAGATCTTCCTATTTGAGGGGACATGATTGAGTGAACCCTTTTGGAAGGGCACCATTTTGAGATCGGCACTTCAAACAGGAATCCTACGTATCTTGGTTTGAACAAGAATCATAGTTCTTGTAGTTTAATATATTTTTTTGAAAATGTTGTGATCATGAGAAATATCTAAGCTCGCGTGATTCATACTCTGTGGGAGAAATAAGAGGGTGTCAAATATTTAACAAAGGCACCCACACTATTCCTCCTCCACTAGTGGAAGAGGGAGCGCCTATGGCGGCGAGGGTGGATGAGGTCGAGGTGATTGGGGAAGAGGGTGCGACAATGATCCTTTCCTCTATTCGTTTTACATTGGACAAGCATCCAATGTAAGTAAGGGGTGAAGGTGAGGAAATTAGATAGGTATAAGACTGTAAACTCCTACTTAAAAGGTTAGGGGCTTACACTAGGATGGCTTCCCTAGTGGATATTGGTTGGGAATGGAGACTTCTCTTTTTTCTTTCATGGAAAATCATGTGTGAACCGTACCTTACCAACAAGAGACACGAGGTTTCGGTTTGTAGAGATGATAAGGGGAGGTCAGAACTCAAACCCTAATCCTCTAAACTGAGAACATCCCAACATTGTTCCTTGGAGAATGGTCCATGTGACTGTGGATATACAAACCTACATACACTCCTTGAATCCTAACCCCATTATGTATCAAATGTGGTAAACATATGAATGCGGATATACAAACCCAAATATGAGACACACTAATGTGACTTTCCTAAATGTTTGATTACTCATGAGGTTTTGGTGGATGCTTCAACTTAGTCCCTTAAATATAAGGGAACCGATGAAAGAGATACCCTACCATGAGTGGCCTTAAATAGGGTACTGAAGTTGATATGTAGGCCTTATACACAACTCTACAGCGTAGGTACTCCGAGAGTGTGTTCCACATAGGTACCCTGCGTAGGTACACCACATAGTTGTACCACGCAGGTGTAATTCCTAGGCCTTTATGATGATTGAAAAATTATTCACATAGGGGCTCCAAGACTATGAAAGCTTCAAATTGGGAAATAATATCAAAACATTCTTATCCTATATAATTATTTCTTATATCGTGTTTTCAGTGATATAACTGAGACACTTTTATGGATATGGGAAAAAGAAATATGCAATGGGAGACGCAGGAAGTCATTCTAAATTTTCAGTCCTTAAATGAGGGACCCAAGGGTCCAATTTTTAAGCCTGGAGGGGGGATGCACAAAGTTAATTTTTTAGCGATGGTCCGCTGCACAGTCCCTCTATGCAGGTCTTCTGGGTAGGGGTGCAGAAATTATACTGCCACAGAGGGCCATCTTGTAGGTCTGCCATGCAGGCCTACTACGTAGGCCCTTGAAACTTTGGATTTAATTTTAATAATTCCAAAATTTTCTTTGTATTTTGAATCATATGGGGTCCACCTATATAGACATTTTGTTTTCCAAATTAGTGTCAAAAAATCCCCCCCCCCCTCCGGATTGGATCTGATTAGAAAGAGGGTTGAGTCCTGATAAAATTGTAGGGAAAAGACTATGGATAAATTGTTTAACTTCTAATGTTTTCTACAGAGTTAATTTGCATAGCTATTCCACGTAGCTTTTCCTGTAGGCATGTCATGGAGATCAATGGTTTTCTATAAGTAGGTTTGATCCGTTGTGACTTTCTTCACCTATGCTTTCTGATTTTTTTTCCTCTTTGCATAGCTCGTTAGTCCAGCCTCAACGTTCTATGATCTTGCGTAGTTTCTTTGAAATTTCCTCAAGGTTAAAATACTTTTATCGATGTAACTATGTAGAAGGAACTCATTGAAGGAGTATTCTCTAGGATCCTTATCGAAGGACCTTCACGACAGACCTCATCGAATGACCGATGTGAAGAGTTTCCTTTATCCAAATTGTCAATTTTCATTAAGTTTTAATTTGAATTCCTTAAGTCAAAACTCCAACCTAATATGGAAAATTTTGTAATTAATTTTCTGTAAAATGGATCATTTGATTACCACTACTGAAAACAATAAGGATATTCAAAATGAGATGATGATGATCATCAGACCAGACTATTATGATGTCAATGAAAGTAATCTTCATAAACTAAGGAATGGATTAATTCTGTATCAACATGAATACAGAAAAAGTTATTTGCTACCTCTGTATAATAATGGGATGTTACAAGATTCCCAAATTACATCTATTAATAATTACATTCCATAGAATTGGTTTCTTCAATAATCTAATTGTAATTTCATGAATATTACCGTGAGGGGAATGCTAGTTAATGAGGAAACGGTCTCTATTGGTTGTATCCTACATCATAGTAGTTGTAATGCTAATATGAAAGATCATTTTTTAGATCCATGGACTCATTTCTATGATTCAATATTTCGTTCTTCTCAAATAGACCAGTCTAATGGTTAGAAGGAAGACTAGGATATTTGTTCTAGGGGAGGTGTTATACCTGAATGGTTGTGGGCATTTTCTGTATGTTGAACTTGTTAAGAATTCAGGAAAGATTAATTAGATGTTTACATCTATGAAGCTATATAGATGGGATAAACTTATGTTTATAAAAATGATTCCATTATTGAATTTCAAAGATAATGGAGTATTCAAATGAATTATTTCCATTTGATGTGTGGTGAAGTGGGCAATAGTTTGTGGAATATCTACCAAATAGCTGGGGTTCCAATTCTCAAGGAAATTTGTGATGAATTTATTCTTCCAGTTAAATCATGGGGTGATGTTACCCAAACACCACTATTGGCTCATGAACTATTCAAAATATCAAATAAATTACCCAAATGAATGAAATATATTCATGAAAGAGTTTGAAAGGAGGCCTTTTTAGAACCAACAATAGAGAAAGATACAACATGTGGATGTCCTACTATTTTTCCTCCTGTAGATAACAGGGGATGTTCAGGAATATATTGGACTATATAGGATAGCGGTGACTATAATTACTCGGTCTATAAAGTAAAATATGATATTTATGCAATGATATTTCTAGCCACCTTCCTTGCAATGTGTCTAAGCAATTACGTGTTTCCAGTCCATGATTCTGGAGGTGGTGTAAGGCTAGGGACTTTTTTCATCATAGCTAAATTGGTAGATGGAATGTATATTGGGTTAGCAACTCCTGTATCAACAATAATTTTTTATTCTGTTCTGCATTTATATAATGGTAAGGACCCATGTAGAATTATAATTCCATTCCAAGTGTAGTGAGGATGGATTGAGGCACGCTTTTCTTCATACTCGTTGTTGAATTTACTTAGATTCCCCAATGGTTGATTCTCCCCATTTTTACAAAACATTTTTTTATTTATCCCTAGAATTTGAGGCCTGAAGTAGTGATAAGGTCCTTAAATTCATCCAAAGAATTTAGATTCTTTCCGTTTGGTAACCCACCAATTGGAATATTTATTGATGATGGTAAATAAGAAAACTATGAGTTGTGGTATTATATGTTGGAATTTAGGGATAGTGTTTTATCAACCATGATTGATGGTGAAAGTATATTTGAGGCTTACATCCCCTATATTTTTTCTCATTAGTTCATATGTCTCCAACAATCAAACACTTTTCCACCCACATATGTTAGACATGAGAAACACCCAATGGTAGCGAGACAATTATGGATTCTAATGGATTTAGAGACATACAAATTGTCAATTAAATTACCTCCATCAGATGAATCAATCAGATTAGAAGCTAGATATGACAAATCATGGGATTCATTATACCCTCAAGGGTCTTTGAAAAAATGAATTAATAGAGTGGTAGCTACAATGACTATTGTCCGTAGAAATTGTGGTATGAAGTCCAAAGAAAAAGATTATGTAAAAGTTTTAGTGGTTTCAGATCCATCAAAACATATTCACAGAAGGTATACTAGGAAGAGTAAGACTAGTGAAGCAGTACCTCCTGTACTAAAAAGATCCATCCACCACCATAAGAAAGAGATTCATATTCCATCTATTGACCTTTTTGAATAATTAAAGGGGCTTGAAGAGGCTAACTAGTTAGAAGGTGTTGAATTTTCTACAAAACCATCTATACCCCAATAGAAGTATGTGGGACCTTCAACCATTCACATTTGAGAGGGATTGACCTCTGAACTAATGTATGGATGTGCATTCCTTTAACATGGCATTTAAATACCGGATGTGGGTGACATTAATACACCTTCAGATTTTAATCAGAATAATAAGCTGGATGAAGTACATGAGTATATTAAAGATCTTGAGCCTTTTATATATGAAACTGATGATCAAATCCCATCCTATAAATGACTATCATATATGATGTAATTAGGAATAAATTAAAGGGTAATTATCATCCCTAAGGAGGAATGAGATATTTATGTTAATTCTGAGTACATATTTTCATTTTCTTTCATCTCAATTATGCTTTACCATTCACAATCATTAATCTTGATGAAATGAATTTTGCAGCTTGAATTCCGGGAAGGAACCTCTAGATAGGTTCTTGGTTCACCAAGGTATGGGCCTACAGGTTCTCCCATTAACGCATCAGGTGATCCACCCAAGTATCCTAACATTTTTCCAGGAGTAAGAATCAAGACTGGGGAAATGTCGATAGATAATCCTCATCCATTACCTCAAGTTTCTCCTACCAGAAGGAGTGTTTCAATTTCTCCTCAAGAATATGAAAAGAAACTTGAGAGAGCAATGAGATTACTCTAAAGTGTTCTCTAAAGGAATATGTATTTACACTAGCCTTAGGGAATTATAAATTTCTTGATACAATCTGGTAGTCACATTTATCCTCTTGTAGGATCTGTATCTCTCTCCTCTCTCAAGGGATTAAGAGCTGATTCTTCAAGACTATAGAAATAAACACCAGGAGAAACTCAGGTTCATGATAATTGATCTTCTACCTTTACAGATAAAACGTCAAAATATTCAGTTGTACCTTCTCTTGGTTCTTTTGAGAGAGAGATAATCCACGGTAATATCAAATACATTTATATTGAATATTAAATTCATTTCTAATATTATTCTTTTCAAAAAATCTCAGATCAGTGGCCTTTGACAAAGGATCCTACAATAATCAGTGATGTTATTCCAATTGCTCTAGGTGGAAGGAATGAAGACCCAAGGTAGTCTAAAGTAAATAATAATGTTGACCCAAATAGGAAACTATTTGATGCTATTGTACCAATTGAAGAAAAAATAGAATATAATGTCCTAGGAACCAATTTGGGCATCATCCAACATTTTTTGGATTCCTTAAATGGCGAGGATACTATTGCATTCCAAGATGCATACACTGAAATAATGGAAAACATAAATCCAAATATTGATATTCTAGGTTCTATCAAGGAGTTTGGGGATTTTCATGGGGAATTTCAAGGATGTAAGTTCTCATTCATTCATTTTACCTACATAATTTTTCTTCTTTTACTTGATACTTCACATAAAAGATCACCTTATGCAGCTTTGTCTCAAGAAAATGTTGCAAAGGCTCTTCAGGAATGGGGCATTCCACACCATCATTCTTCTACTGAATTTGGAGAAATACCTAACAAAAAACCCCCATTGAATGTTGTTCTAGAGCCTGAAATTATGAAAATTGGGAATACATTAGAGAATTAACCATCCCAAGAAATATCTTCTCAAATTGTTGAATCTGAGAATACTAGGGATGAATCCAATCAAGAATCTAATTTATTATTGTGTTAATGTTATCAGTTATCTGGAACATACTCTATTTCATCCATTTTTGTAAACTGACAATGATATTGATTTTTTAATTTTTCTTTTCAGCTCACACATTTAGATCAGAAGGTGAAGCTTATGTGTTGGCTCTGGAATCAGCCGAAGGTGAAGCTTCTTCTATTTTGAGAGAAGCAGAAAAAAAAAACTCTTTAAGGGATCTATTTCCAGATTACATTTTACCCAATTGTAGTGACTAAAATTCAAACATAGATATTTAATATGCTCTTAGCATAGAACGTAATAAGACATGGAGACACATATGGAGCAAAATAACTGAGAAGCCTTTGGATTAGATGTTGTCCCATTTCGGAAATCTCCCAAAACTATTCAGCGTATTGGGATTTGGTGGATTTATTTATTTGCCAGTCTATGATGAAATTAAGGAGACTATTCTCCCATAGGAGAAGGAAGAAAATTTGTGGAAATATTTGGAATAGTCTAAAAAGATTATTAATATTGTGAGCTTCCCAGATGCAGTAGCTGAGGTAGAGGTCGATCATAATAAGAATTTTATCAAAATCAGCTAACAAATTAAGGAAACCATGACGGATTTGGTTTATCTTCAATAGAAACTAGATTATATTTAAAAAAACTCAAGAAATTGAACCCAACAAATGGTGAACCCAAATTGGAGGGCATAACCTCAATTTCAACTACTAAAGAAGCACTTCATCAAGATGAGGATGCTATATCTTCTTATCTATCTCAACTTCGATAGGCGGTTGACAGGGCTCATGAGGCTGTTCAAAAAATTAGGAGTCATATTGAGAACTTATTTTAACGCATGATAGAGAGGATTTGTTCTATGGATGTCCCTACAATTTGATATTAATAAAATGAATTTTGTCTCCAATCATATATGTCTTCATTCTTGATTTCCGTGATAGAAATATTTATGGTAATAATGACAAGGATGATGATTTGTTTTCACATCAAACCTTCATTTCAGATAATTATGATTATAATGACAAGAATGGTGGTGCCAAGAATGTTTTTATTAATCCAATGGGCCTAATGAGCATAGTTTGATTTTTACTAGGGTTTTGTAGAAAAACCCCACATACATTCTATATTTTTAATTTTTATTGCTCAATATTACCTAAACCATAAAAATTGTTCACTTTGTGATCTGGGACATAACATTTTTTCAGAGTGTACTTTGCGGGTTTCTAATCTAGTGACTACCACGTCTCTTGTTTTTGGTATTATAGAGTCATGTATATTAGACAAAAAGGGTCTAGTGTTTAAGGTTGAACATCTTTGACAAAAAATTATGAAATTAGATCCCATACAAGATTCAGTGGCTAATAAATTCTCTATTATTTCTTAAATGTTTACCAGGGGAATCATGAGTCATTATTTTTTATGGTCAGAAAATCTAAAAATTGTATAAACATAAAGGATGTCTCTTCTATAAATGAGGTTACCATTATATGAGAAACTAGTTAGAAGGGGTTGTGTTATGCATCGATGACTATGGCATATTCTGCGTAGCCAAAAAATAGATGTTTTTGATTAACAGGCCTGTTATGTAGGAAACTTATGCAAGGCCACATAAGGGCATGCACTACATAGTCAAGAAAAAATACCTCTTAGGAATTTATCATTTTATTGTTAATAGACAAAAGAAATTAATATTTAGGAGATTCAAGACCATAGTGGGTGGTTTTTTCAAAGAAATGGATTTTAAGAATAAAGAGTCATCGATAAAAAAATATTCCATGAATAGGAAAACCACTTATACAAAATTTGGTGTATAAGGAATGGTTATAATTTGTCAGAAAGGATAATTTATGATATCATGTTATGCAGTTTTAAGTCATGTAGTGAGGACATTGTACTATGCAGATCTAAGTCATGCATTGACAACATTGTGTGGATTTAAATTAAGGTCCTTATCTTTGACCAATGGTATGAGGATCTCTCAATTTCTTGATAATTTGTTTAGAAACATACTACTATATTTAGGTATGGAAGGAAAGAATTGTAAATTTTGGTTTACGAATTTAGGAATTTAATGGATGATATGAAAAAAAGGGCTAAAGGAATTATAGTATTTCATTTCCAAGAACGAAGTAACCCATAATTGAAAAAACCCATTATTGGGGTTGTGTTATGCAGGGCCGACTGGGGCATACGCTGCATATCCAAATAGTGGAAGCTTTTGACTGACGGTCCTGTTAGGTAGGAAACTTATCCAAGGCCACTTAATGGAACATACTGTGTAGTGAAGACAAAAATATCTCTTGGGAATTTGACATTATATTTCTAAAATACAAAGAATTTTTATGGTGATTCAAATTTTCCAAATCACATAGATTGGTTTATGAAGAAAGGTACCTGAATATAGAGAGGGTATTTCAAATCATGATTTCCAATGAATGGGAGTAGTATGATTTCTACAACGGTCTGACCCAAATGTTAGAATTATGGTGCCTATAGTTTTATGTCTTACGAATATGGACAGAAATGGTTACAATATATGATATGTGGTCTATTAATCCAAGGTGATTTCTTATTTCATTGAACAAATGGAGAGGGAAATGTGTATACCATGGTCTTGAATATTTCTTGATTGAGAGAAAGGTAACGACAAAAATATACATGAATGACTGCTTTAAAATACATATTCCTGTATATTTTTATCAATGTTTTAAGGGGATAAAAAACATTAACTAAGAATGAAATTACCATTATTTAAAAAAAATATTATGGGGCTATATTATATAAGGCCAATTGGGTGAAATGCTGCATAGTCAAATAGTCGTATCATTTGACTGACAGGCTCATTATGTATGCAACTTATGTAAGGACACCTAAGGGAACATACATCATAGTGAATGTAAAATCATGACATGTCAAATTAATTATGATTTTAAGGGTGATTTATAGTCTAGGAAAAACCACAGTTCATCTCTCAAGGAGTGTTGGTGGGTTTAGAGTGAGTGTTTTTAATAAGAATTACTAAAATATGGGGTGGTTTTGAAAATAGTTTTAGGATGAAATGACTTAATTGAAAGCTTAAAAGTTGAGAAACCAAATGGATTTTGAAATTATGAGATAATATGGTTCATTGTGATTTCACTACACACATTTCATGATAATTTTTCATAGATACTCATTTAGGTTTCGATTAATTTCTTGGATGAAATTAATTGGAATCTCGATAAATTCCTATGATTTTATTTCAAAACATAAAGAACCTAACCATGAGGTAAAAATTGTATTTTCAAGGTCCATAACTTATGCATGGAATAATATCATCCAAATAATATTGAAATCTAATGAATATGGGTATTAAAAGGATTCATGTGTTGTCCAATCAGAACAACACAAGTCACACACTCAAAACCTCACACTGATCGGTTAGAAATTAAGAGTATCTCAATCACATGCTTCAAAAAAAGAATAAAAATATGGAATTATGTAATGTACACAGAGATAAATGTTTTCACACCCAAATTAATCCAAACCAATAGCTAAAATATGAATTGGAACTCCCTTGACATCTGTGTAGCTCCCTCACAATTAACGCCCACCATTTAGCTCGACATCAGGATGAGGAGGTAGCTCGGGTGGAACTCCTTCTTCATTCTTGGTCAACCTATGAGGATAGGGGCCTCTATAACTTCAAGAATTAGGATGAGACACATATAGGACTTAAAAATATTATATATTCACTTCTTGTCTAAACATCCAAATGGGGAGCCCAAGCTTCTTTTTTATAGGAAAAGTAGAAGGTGGTTTTCACCATCCTGATTTCGAGAAACCATTTGGATCATAGTTTTAGATGGCCAAAAAGACTTCTCTAAATTTTTACAAAACTAAAACTTTATAACCACACCTCCTTAATAACTCTATTGAATTTTTATCTCCATTTGGACAATCACAGCTCGAGATATTGACATATTACAAAATGCTACTTTTACTTTTTTTCATATTCGGTGTCTTGGATAGATCAGTTCGGATGGCCCTCATAAAATTTGAATATGGATTGGGTTCCTTGATATTCAATGTATCCTATTAAATATTGGACCATCCCAAAAAATTTCATCTCATTTCAATACATGAACTATAATAAATGTGTTGATTAATCCACAAGTGTGCTTGGATCCTACGCAATTTGGCACATTTTTCATGGAATTCATCATGGGTCCTCCACATGACCTCCTCCTACAATGGAATCATAAAAACAAGTAACATTGAACATTTTAACAGTGAAAAAAACAAAAAAAAATTATTCAAACCTTGAATTCAATTTGTTATTATTTTTATAATTTTCAATATAAAACAAATTTAGCACAGTGGTGTAAGGGTGAAAATTAAACAGTGAATTGCGGTGCGATCACACCGCCACAAATAAACATTTGAAATATTGGGAAAAGTCATAATTCCAAAAATTATGCATGTAGATATTTCAAACGTCATAAATATTAAACGTTCAATAAAAAATTAATTCATGATAGAAATGTGATCAAAGAAAAAATCACACATAGGACTTATTCTCATTGATCATGGAAAAAGGCGTCTCAAAAATTATATCAAAATGAAATTCTAAGAGATACATGATACCAATAAAAGAAAATAATTCAAAATTTAATCATGTCACTAATTCTCCATGTGTGTGTGACAACCATTTCATGATATTATTTCAAATTTTTATTGAGTAAATATAAGTTATTTTAATAATTTTCTACTTACATGAACTTTTCCATTGAACTTGCCCCATATCATTTTCAATAAAATTTAAAGACACACTCACTTAATCATTCCCTGAAGTCAATCCATAATCTCCTGAACTAGATATCTCCATATTTTGTACATTTCATCACTCCCCGCATTTATTAATTTTTCAATAGTTTCACTTGGAACAAATCTCACATTCTCCTCCCAGCCCATGTTTGATCTCCTCATGACACTAATTTTAATAGGTATAACCAGATCAAAGGTCTATGAAGGGTAGTTTTGGACCTACCCAATATAAAACCCATTTTTTTGTTTTTTAGGGCATACAAAAGTCGGATAACAGGTACACACACATAGGTCAATCTAGTACAATAATGAAATAGATCAAATAAGGAATGAACGAATGGAAAAATGATTTTGTAAAGTATAGAAAAATAAACCCAACTTATATTTACCTACAATTATGTAATAAAATTTCACACATCATGGTTGGGTGTAAAAATGTGTCGAGAGATTAAGTGACATAATTTTCCCTTAAACTATTCACAAAAAAGTGAACCATTCTTCTCAAAGGTTTAAAAATAATACAACCATTTATATCATCGAAAAAGAACTAAATTTAAAAAGAATGTCACACCACAATATTGATTTTTTGATGAAATGTACTTTGCATCAGTTTTTTTAATGCTAAAACAACGTGAAATACGGAAATTCCACATGCATTCTCAATACATCCATGATTAAATAGGAATAATTATATATAATAAAGTTGGTATAAAAAATTAATATTTCAGCAGATAGGTGAGTGAGAGGAAAATGGGGGAATGTAATAATACTACTCAGTAAGCTAAAAGAAGAAAATTAAGAAATATGATAATGATTCCAAACTAACCTAGGAATATACCCACCCCCACACCTAGAGTGTGCAATATCCCCACTGTAATAAAATATAATGTAAAAGAGGAAGAATAAAACCTAGTTGGTGTTATTCGTAGACTACTTCATGAACTTGGAGATCCTTCATTGGGGACTCTAGAAGGGATTTGTGGAAGATCTTCAGCCACATCCCATTGGCTGTGAAGGTTTTCTTGGTTTCTTCATTTTGAACCTAGACCACACCAAATGGAGAGACGTTAGTAACAATGTATGGTCCAAACCAGTGGGAATGAAGCTTACCTAGATGCAACCTCATACTTTCATTGTAGAAGAGGCCCTTTTTCCCAATGTGGAACTGACGATAAAGGATGAGATGGTCATGGGAAGCCTTGGTTCACTCCTTATAAATCCTAGAGTTCTCATATGCATCTCTTCTCATTTCCTCCATCTCTTGGATCTGCAAATTCATTTGAGCATGTAACCCAAAAAGATTATAATTTCATTGTTTGATGGCCTAGCAGGCTCAGTTCTCAATCTCAATAAGGAGGTGAAAACTCTTTCCAAACACTAGCTGATATGGTGACATGCAAATGGGGGTTTTGAAAGTCGTACTGTAAGCCCATAATGAATCATCAAGTCAAAGACTCCAATATTTTCAATTGGGTTGAACTATTTTTTCAAGAATATATATTTCTTCTCTATTTGATACATTATATAGACCATGGTTCCACGGTTGATAATCAGTAGACACTCCATGACCAACCCCATACCGATGAAAAAGTGTCTGCATTGTTCGGTTGCAGAAATGAGAACCCTTGTCACATATGATGAACCTAGGTAAGAAAAACCTATAGAATACTTCGGTTCTCAAAATTTCTATAACTATCGTAGAATCATCAATCTATATAGCTCGTGACACTACCCATTTTGACACGTAATCAAATTCCAGAAGAATTTACAAGATGCCAAAGTAATTAGGAAATGTCCCTATAAAGTCAATACCCCAAACATCAAAAATGCCATGAAAGAGTAATGGTTGTTGTGGAATTTCATTTATTTTAGATACATTACATATTATTTGATAATTAAGACAATATTTACAATAAATCATCGGCATCTCAAAAATTTTTGGCCAAAAGAGACCAAAATAAAAGATTTTTCTATTAGTCCATTGGGGTCCAATGAGGCCCCCACGATCAAGAGTGTGGTAGAATCTAAGGACAGACTGAAACTCGCTATTAGGGAATCAACGCCAAAGGACATGATCAATGCATGTGTGCTAGAGGTACGGATCATCCCAAATGTACAAACGAGACTCATGTTTTAGATGACTAGATTTGTTTTTGTTGATATTAGTATGAATGAAATATTCTACCAAATAACTTATAATTTTTACATACCAAGAAATTGAATCTTGCACTCTGTACAATTTTTCTTCAGGAAACATGTCATTTATGGGAATACATGAGCAAGAGTCAATTTCTGAGGATGTGTGGATCCTAATGACATGGTTATCCATCACATTATCTGCTCTTTTTTAATCTCTAATTTCTAAATTTAATTCATGAAGTAGGAGCATCTAGAGAATGAGATGTGGTTTGGCTTCCAGTTTTTAAGGAGATACCACAGGGCTGCATGGTCAGAGAACACAACGACTTTGGACCATAAAAGGTATGACCTGAATTTTTCTAAGGTAAACACAAGGGAAAGGAATTATTTTTCATTTGTAGTTTAGTTTTCTTGGGCGGGGTCCAAAGTAAGTTAGCTATAGGAAATGACATGTGGAGCTTGATCGACCTTTTGTGATAGGACTGTGCCAACTGCATAGTTAGAGGTGTCACACATGATCTCAAATGGAAAATTCCCCCAAGGTGGTTGGATTACTGGAGGTTACGTGAGACTCGATTTTAACTGATTAAAACATTGCATACATTTTTTATAAAAACAAATTATTTTTCTTTTTGGAGTAATCGGGAGAGGGGGAGTTCAATTTTACTAAAGTCGCCAATGAAAAGATGGTAAAATCCATCATGACCTAGGAAATACCGCACATCCCCTAAATTTTTGGGGAATGGTAGGGAAGAAATAACTTCCACTTTCGATTTATCTACTTGGATACCATCCCCAGAAATTACATGACCCGAAAATATACCTTGTTGCAGTATTAAATGGAATTTCTCACAATTTAATAAGAGATTCATTTCAATACAACAACGTAGGACTCAAGAAATACTACTTTAACATTCATCAATTGAAGACCCATAAAGATTGAAATCATCCATGAATACTTCCATTCAATTCTCCAAGTAATCCAAAAAAATACTAACCATACATCCCTGTAAATTTCCCGGAGAATTGCACAGACCAAATGGCATCCTTCTATAAGAAAATGTGTTAAAGTGTCAAATGAAATTTGTATTTTCCTAGTCCTTAGGGGAAATATAGATTTGAAAGTATCCATAATATCAATCAATGAAATGGTAGTGGGACATTTTTCTAGCCTCTCTAGAATTTGGCCAATGAATGGAAAATGGAAATGGTTCTTCCTGGTGTGTTGGTTTAGTCGGTGATATTATATGCAGACACGCCAACTATTCTACACACGAGTTGAAACCAATTCATTGTTTTCATTATTGATTAATGTTAGGACAGTTTTTTTGGAACTACTTAAATAGGACTAACCCATTGAATGTCAAGTATGGGGTAAATGATTCCAGAAGAGAATAATTTTGTTACATCCATTTTCTCAACTTCTAATAGATTTGGGTTCAGTTTATGTTATGCCTGCCTCACTAGTTTATCCTCAACATTTAATAAAATATGATGTGTACAAACTGATGGGATAATACCAGGAATGTCCGCAATTTTCCATCCTAATGCTTGTTTATAATCCCTCAAAAGTTCAAGCAATCAAAATTCATGCTCAGGAGGGTGTGAACTTGCAATGATGAAGGGAAACTTGTTTCCATTCTCAAGATATGAATATTTTAAATCTTATGGAAGTTTTTGAAGTTCCAATTTAGGTGGATTTTGGAATTATGGGAGTGTGTGGGAAACTGAGAGGTCACTAATCAAATCTAACTACTAAATCGAATCATCCTTGGATGAGGAATGATATTTTACAAGCTTATAAATATCATCAATGGTGATTGGGACCTCAGTGTTCAAGAAATTATCAATCAACAAACATGCATGACACATTTCTAGACTACTAAAACAATCAATGCATGATTCATAACCATGAAATTAAATCAAGGATTAAAACTCGTAAAGGGGGTTATGGGAAGGATAAGAAGTTTTTTTAGGAGAAGGTAGTACATAAATTCAATTAACAAAGAGAGAGGAATGTTCTTCTGAGGGGTGCTTCATGGCATCAAGGATGTTGAAATGGACTTTGCCACCACCAAATTCCATAGATAATGTACCATTATGGATATTAATTATGTTTTGGTGATTTTCGAGAAGGGTATCCCCTATATAATTGGGGCATGTCCATTCTTTCAATCATCTTCCATTTTTAGCACATATTAATTAGCTGGAAAATTCAAAATTTCCCCCCCCCCCCCACAAGAACATCCTCTGGCAAACCAGAAGGGTGTGCGGTACTCTGGTTGGCCAGTTGAACAACAATTCCAGTGGGCTTTAGTTCCCCAACCTGCAATGAAGACTAAATGGAGTGAGGCATTCCATTAATAGAAGCTCATAAAACAAGTACAACCTTAGAAAAAGAATACATCCTTATAGTGCACAGAATGGAGAATGTTCCAGTATCATTATACTTGTTGGTAATTGATGGATCTATGAATGATGAAACATTCTTCCCCAAGCACACCTTCTCTTCTCCATGAAGATTCCTTTGGTGTGTACACATCACCTTTAGAAACATGGTGTATCTTGGAAAATTCTTCAAGACGTCAACCAGAAGAATGTTAACCTTCACTTTTGTGAATGTTTCCAATATTTCCTTATCAAGTTTAGTTTCCTTTTGTTTTCATTGTTAATAGCCCATTGGGGAAATAGAAGAGGAATGGTTGAGAGAGGATAATCATTGACATACACACTATTTCCTTTGGAAGGTATTCTCTTAGAATAATGATTTTCTCGTCTTAGACCATTTTTAGCAGATGGGATGGTGGTTTCTTGAGGAGTGAATGAATCTAATGGAGGGTTCATTTGGGTTTTCAGTTATTTCCCACTCCAAAGGTTTTTGGCACTAACATTTCCTTTATCCCTAGGGTTAACTACTGGTTGAGAGGGTAGTTTACCAGACCCATGACATTTAATTTCCTCCATCGAGTTATCTAGTTGGCCAAATTGGGTTTTGAGGTCATGTATGGCTACCTGAGTTGTTTTTTGGAATATGATATTGTTAGAAGCCATTTTTTCATCATGTTTTATAGGATCGGCTCAGGTTTTGTAGGGGTTTTTTGGAAAGGCATTTGGGGTGGTTGAGGATTTATCGGTGGTGGTGGTGGATGTCTACTCTTCCCTTGTTCGTTTCATGGTTGATGAGGCTACTTTGAATACCCCATTTCCTATACTATTGGTGTTTTTTGACCTATTGTATGGTAGATAGTATGGTTCTTGCCTAAAGGGTTGGATATAGGGGTGGCATGGAATTATTTCCTCACAAATCTTATAATTTTCTCTCAATTGGGGGCATTGGTAGAAGTAGTGGGTGTCAGAAGAACATATACCACAGTGGATTGAAGGAGGAGATAGGGATTTCCCTTGGAAAAGAGCATGTTGTCGAAGAAGGGTACTTACCTCTTCGAACATTATGTCCACCCTAATCTCAAATTCGGTACTTTGAAACTCATGGACACCTCGAATGGGTACATTGGACCCTGTACCAAATTATTGAGTGTTTAGTGAAATGTTCTCAATTAGGGTTCTTTTAGAAATTGGGGTCTTATCTACCAGCACACCACCTACAGCAGCATCAATCATGTTATGATCAATTGAAAATAATCCTTTATAAAAATACAAAATTAAAATTTCATCACTTATTTGGTGGTTTTGGAAACTTGAACAAATCCTTTTAAATCATTCTTAATATTCATGAAATGTTTCCCCTAGTGACTGCCTTATACCACAAATTTCATTCCATATAGTTGTAGTTTGAGAGGCTAGGAAATATTTTTCACGAAAAAAGTGTTTCATGTCTGCCCAACCTCTTACTCGTGAATTAACATAGTAAAGCCAATCTTTTGCAGTGTCTCGTAATGAAAATGAGAATGACCTGATCTTTATTTTTTCTACATACACATTTTTAGGTTTTAATTTAAAATACATAGTATGAAATTATTTTATGTGTTTATGGAGATCTTCTCGTGGATGTCTATGGAATCTTGGTAATAAATGAATTAGACCCGATTTTAGTTCAAAATTGGGTGCCTCGCCTTGAATTTCAATTTATGTGGTTTGATATCAACAACAGATGAGGTTAGTTCTTTTATTGTTCTACTGTTTTCATCTATTTTATACAATTTTATTTCAGTTTTGATGTCGTTTCTTGAAGAAGATGACTGGTGAAGAAGGGTTTCAATGTGTGGTGTGTCCTCCTTCAAAGTGTTGTCTTGTGTGTCTCGGAGTCGTTAATGTTGGGTCATTTACGGTTTGAGTTCTAAAAGAGGTAAATATCCTGGATTAGAATTATTAATTCACCAAATCTACAAAAAAAATCAGAACACAAATTTATTGAAAAGGTAAAAAATATTCACCAAATTTACAAATATCTTATCAAAAACATGCACTAAAAACTGAAGCGCTTCCCAGAAACAACGCCAAACATTAAAAACGCTATTGTGACACATCATATTGATTATAATTTTAAGTTTGATTTATAGTCTATGTAATACCCTAGGTCGTCTTTCAAGGAGAGTTGTTGGGTTTAGAGTGTTCGTTTTTAATAATAAGTACAAAAATATGGGTGGTTTTGCAAATAGTTTTAGGATGAAATGACTTAATTGAAAGCATAAAAGTTGGGAAACCAAATGGATTTTGAAAAAAATGAGATAAAAGGGTTCATTTTGATTTCAATACAAACATTTCAAGTTCATTTTTCATATATATTCATTTAGGTTTGGAGTAATTATTTGGTTAAATTAATTGGAATCCTGATTAATTCCTAAGCTTTTATTTCAATGCATAACACACCAAACCTTGATGTAACAGTTGTATTTTGAAGGCCCAGAACTTATACATGTAATAAAAGCTTCCAAATAAGATAGAAATCTCATGAAGGTGGTTATTAAAAATATTCTTGTGAGGTCAAATTGCAACAACACAATTCACGCACTCAAAACCTCACACCGATCAGTTAGATTTTATGAGTATCTCAATCACATGCATCAAAATAAGATTTCAAATATGTAATTATTTAAGATACATGGAAAGAAACTTTTTCACACCCAAATTACTCCAAACCAGTAGCTAAAATACAAATTGGAACTCCCTTGACATGTGTGTAGCTCCCTCACAACGAACTCTCACCATTTAGCTCGACATCGGGTGGAGTAGGAATCTCGGGTGGAACACCTTCTACATTATTGATCTCCCTATGAAGATAGGGGCCTTCAAAACATCAAGGATGGAAAGGAGACCCTTCTAGGACATTATAATGGCTGATATTCACTTCTTGTCTGAACGTGCAAATGGGGATCCCAAGCTTATATTTTATAGGAAAATGGGAAGGTGGTTTTGAGCATCCTGATTTCGAGAAACCACTTGGTCCATGGTATTCTATGGCCAAAGAGTCTTATCTTTTTTTAAAAAAACTAAAAAGTTATATCCCCACCTCCTGAATTTCTACACCAAAGGTTTGGATCCATTTGGACAATCGCAGCTCAACATATTGACATATTATAGAATGCTATTTTTGACTTTGTGCACATTCGGTGGCTTGGAGAGATCAATTGGGATGGGCCCATTAAAAGTCTAATCGGTATTGGGTTACTAGAGATGAATTATATAATCTTAAATACTGGACCAGCCCTAAAAATTATAGCCCATATGGATTGGAGGTCTAATAAAGGTGTGCCGATTAATCCACTTGTGTGCTTGGATCCTGCTCAATTTGGCCCATTTTTCATGGACATAATCATGGGTCCTCCAAATCACCTCCTCCTTCAATGAAACCATTAAAAACATTACTATGACCTATTAAAAAGTGATAAACACAAAATATATTATTCAAAAAATGGATTGATTTTTTTTTAAATTTTCAATATAAAACAATTTTAGAACATTGGTGTAAGGGTGAAAATGAAATAGTGAATCGCGGTGCAATCAAATAGTCTGAAAAAATAGTTCTTAGATATTAGAAACTATGTCAGCAAAAACCGTACGAAATATTATGAAAATCTAAAAATATTCAATAATAAGAGTGTGAAATATTTAAGGGGGTAATTCTCAATGCATATAAAAAATATTTTATTCAATATTGGCCATGAGTTTGGAGTCCTTTACATATATCTGACTCAAATGTTAAATGGAGACATTCCTTGTTTTCATTAATTCAATATTATATTGTGTAGTATAGAGTCTTATATCAAAGAAATGAAGTGATTCAGACATAAAAAAAGGAATATTGTGTATGGACCATGTAATTAAACTCAGGTGTCACTATGTATCTCATATAGATGATAATCAATTCATACGTAGTTCTTTAAACATTCCATATAAAGGTTTGATTCTTATAATAGGATTAAAGGGTTTTTTTATCATGGTTGAACCCATGATTGGAGATATAGGCATCTCTACAAATCTCGTATAAATTACAATAAAGCCAAAAGTAGTTCTTGAACAATCAATTCCCACACTAATTCAGTTTAATGTGGGAGAATGGGTCATTCAACACATTCTAAGAGAATAGTTAGACATAAGACAAAAAATGGTATGAAAATAACACGATATATCTTGAGAGAACACTCTGTATAGATCTGGTTCATATACAAGTGGAGAAAAAGAAATAAAAAAATTTCTGGTTATGGCTTGGCCCAAGATTGAAGATCCAAGCATCTCTACGTATCTCATATAGATGCGAATCAGGCCACATGTAGTTCTTGAAATGAGTTCCCTATGCAGATATAATTTAGAAATAGGAAAGAAAGGGACTCAAGTGCTGCTAAAGAGGAGAAATGATTCCAATGATTATTTCATATAAAATCTATTAATGTTAAGTAGAGAAGACATTAACTATACAGTTCAATGTCCTGTAATGAGGACAAATGATGTCATTCAATTTAACATCCTGTGACAAGGACAAATACGTGGTGAATTTTACCTTCATCCAACATTGATTCTTATAATTTTTATGCATTTTAATGTCTTGAAACTAGGACTTTTTGTTGTACAGTATATAGTTGTGATGCCCCAGGTTTTATAAACTGGTCCAAGTGAAAAATGTTATGCTTTTAATGATGTCTCATGTTTTATTTTATTTTATACATTGTGTGATGATAAAGAATTCGAAAGGAAATAATACATGAAAAATATGATAAACTGTTATATATTTAAAAGATACATTGCAACAAGACCCATATAATTGAAAGTGCTGTGCACAAGACCTAACACGACCACAGAAAGACTACTGAGAATCACAACACGGGTAATCGGGTAGTCGTCATCTTCAGGGTCCATAAGTGTGAAAAATATAACCGCTAGAACCACCGTCCACGCACTCAGCATCAGTGGTATGAGGAGAGCCATCCGCCAAGGGTCAGGTGTTTTGAAAATGTAAAGCATCCTACCCCTTTCTTTTATAATGGACCTCTAAGGGAATATGACCGTTTTTTTGACCGTTGGATTTTAATGGATAAAGTGCATCTTTTTATAAAAATTTGGTCTTTATTATGCTTTTATAATTTTATGGTATTCCAATATTTAAATAAGTACAAAATATTAGAATTATATCTTCGAGTATTAAAATAAAGTATTATTCTTGAAAATGAATCTATTTTGTTTTTTTAAAAAATCATGATGATATTTATATGGTGGAAAAACAGAGTATTTTAAAATGTCACGAAGGGGTATCCGCAATAATTGAAAAATGTATCTTAATGGATCTTTAAAACTATGTATTTTCAAATATGGAAAAAATAATTTTTGAATCAAATGATGGGGTATGATATAAATTGGATTTTTGATTTCTAAAGATATAATTTCCTAATAAAAGTTTAGTATTATAATTATAAAATTTATAAGATTTATATCAAATGCTAGGGTATTTTACATAATCTAAAATGGGAATTTTAATTTGGAATATCTGATTTAAATATATGTGTTAAATTGGGTAAATTTAATTTTAATATTATATACCTTTTTTCCATTTAAAAGTAAACTATTTTTTTAAACGCACTGTTCCATCTCGGTGAAGCCATTACTGGCTGCACGGTTCTCCTCCGTCCGATCTTGCCAAGGCCAATCCCAGCAGTTGGTGTTTTTAAAAAAAAATCCTCAATTCATCTCTATCTTCTGATCTCTATCAGCCGGATCTCGACCGTCATTTTTTTCCATTCTCCACAAACTCGTCGTCTTCTACCTCGCGACGGGGTCCCGCGAACCAGTGCCTGGAGTTCCCGAGACGCTTCCCTCTCCACTGTTTACGTTGACCTTGCGCACCCACCTCCATAGGACACCTTAGGCTCATCCAAACCCCCCTGGATCGTTTTCCATTAAGAACCGAGAAACCCGAGTTTAAACGGGGACCTCCGGAGCCAACCCGCACTGCTGCGACACCTTCCTCGTCGTCGCCTCGCCACCACACGAACCACCATCGGCTCTGCACCACACTCCCCGTGCACGATCACACCAGTGCCGGCGCCATGCCACTGGTCACCCCGCTGCTACCTTGCAGCGTTTCTAGGAGTCCTCGACCTCACCGGACTACCTCTGGCCACCAAGCAATCCTCCCTCAGGCGAGCTCCTCCCTTAAGCGGTAAGGGTGCCATGTTTGTGTGTTTTTCCCCCCACCCATGCTTCTCGGTTCATGTTTGTATATTCATGAGTATATATATACACCTTATAGTTAATGGTATATATATATATATTCCATGCTAACCATTCTTCTAACCAGAGGACACCAAGGGTGTTTACCCTCATGGGGTACACCCGTTTTTTCCCCTTCTTGTATGTATATATATAGTAGAAAATCTAGAATAAACCCCTAGGTGTAATCGGTCCCATGAAATGTATATATATATACATATAAATTCTATATATTTTTATCACCCTTTGTTTCAAAAAATGTGGTATGTTGTTTTGGAAGTGTGTTTCTTTAATATGATGTAAAGATTTTGTTCATTTTGAGTTTTTATTTTGTAACCGGTGTGATACAATAGGTGTATTTATTTAATTATATATATATATACAACACAAACTCTTCGGTTTTGAACAATTTTCAAGGGTTGTTGCCTTCGTGATATAAAAAGGGATATCACTTTTATGTTAGTTTTAATGATCCTATTTTACAAACCTAAAACTCAGGTTTAAGTGTATTTTGTTTATACGGTTTCGAATATATATATATATATATACATACAAATATATATATATATTTATCACTCAAACCAATTTTTTTAGGGTATCCAAGATTATTCATTATTTTTTTACTAAGAATTATACTTTTGAAAAGGGTTTTTCTAAAACCAATTCCTAACAGGTTGGATTTTATGTAAGTCGTATATATGTATATAACTATATTTTTATGTAAGGTAATGTATTGGAATGGAAATCAGTTTTGATGTTTAAGAGATGAATAATTATCATTGAAAAATATTTTTAATGCGAACTTGGTTTGGTTTAAATACAATTTTGTTGTAGTTAAAAACAATGTTTTTACATATTTATGTATTTATAGTTTCATGAACATTTAGACCCCCATGAGGTTTTGAATTTCAAACTGAATAAATGATAAGTAGTTAGAGGTATTAAGATTTTAAGTGTACCATGTTTAATTTATGAGAAAACGTATATATATAATTTGTGTATATATATCCTTATGTATGTATGTGTTTTTAAGATTAATATCTGAAAACCCTAGTTTCAAGAAATGGTTATTAATATTTTTATGCATGTAGGATTTTAGCGCGTGCCTATGCTGTTTTATATCTTTGGGTCTAAGGGTACACTAATGAAATTTTCTAATGTTGCCCTTGAAATGATTTATGTTTTTTAAAAGGATATTCTTATGCCTATTTTAAACTTGTATTAAAAGGATATGGATTTAAGGGTCATGGTAACATGTAGAAATCCTCTATTATTTTTATACCAAACTTGCTGCAGTGATTTTTAGTGATCAGAGTTTAACTGCAAATTCTATGACCAGTGAAGAACAATAAATAATGACAAGTATTTTATTTCAAGTTTTTTATTTCCAAGTGTTGGAGATTTAAAAATTGCAAGTGTTTATTATTTTTATACCAAGCATGCCTTAGTAATTATTAGAGGATGTGGATTTGTTGCATAAATTGTGACCTGTGAAGAACAATAGTTAATGCCAAGTAGTTCATTTCCATGTACTAGAATTTTAGAAACTCATCATCTAATACCCCTTTGGCAGTAAACCTCACACATTCATCATTTTATGTGCTTAAATAATTATTCTATGCACATAGTATGCTTGCTTAACCATGCCTGCTTTTATTCCATATTTTCAAGTTTATCTGTCATATCATGTATTTGTAAACCAATTATGTAATTGATACCTTATTCATATTATTCGTACATATGACTGAACATGATAATGAACTAAGAACTAAAATTTCCCAAAGTGGTATGGGACACCTTGGGTAATGAGAAATGAAAATGGTATTACCGAAAGTGGTATGGGACACCTTGGGTAATGTGAAATAAAGATTAAATATTCAAAGTGGTATGGGAAAGCTTGAATATCTGACCTTATCAACATGTGAGAAATTTATGGGACTACCCATAATGGGGTCTAGTAAAAAGAAAACCCTCCAGGTTGGGGACTAGTTAAAGTAAGCCCTCCGGGTTGGAGACCGGTAAAAGTAAGCTCCTCGATGCATCGATAGTTCTCGAGACATTCAGATTGGGTTTTTACACTTAGGTCATGGCACAAGGCCTTGAAACAGAGACATTGAGTCCTTCAGCATACATTTCTTGTTTATGACCAACAAAGTGATTACACTGATTAGAGGAATATCCTTGGTTATAGAACCTTACCTATGAGTATCAGATTAAAAAAATACACAACACATATGATATGGAAATGATGATGCGTGTCCAGTTTCTTTTCCAGAATTTTATTAAAAATATTGCATTACATTTATCATGTCATGATGTGTTTTTTTTGATAATGCGCTTGTGCGTGACTCTGATGATGTTTACACCTTGTTTTTCATGCACACCTTTCTTGTTTATAGACACTTTAATTAGTATAACCCATATATTTTACTAGCATTCTTATCTTGTCTATTAAGTGGGTTCCAGCTAACTGTTCTAGTGTGTAAGTATGAACTTCTTTAGCTGTGATACATCGACTTTTGTTTTGTTTTGAAGTTTTACCTTTAAGAAAACATTTTATGTATGGAAAAGTATTTTCAAATTAGTTTTCAAAGGCATTATTTATGTACTTTCAAAAACCCCCTTACTGAGTATTTCAATGCTCACCCTACATTTTTGTTAAATTTTTATAGGTTGATAGAGCCTTTCCAAGTCATGGATTTTTGTTCTTAGCTCAGCGATAAAGAAGCAAAGATGTTGTCTCTGATTCTCCAGGATCTAAGCTAGAAAGTTCCTCCTGATGTGTTATGATGTGTGATTTATTTGTTTCATTTGTACAAAATAAATTACACACCATAACCATAGCACCGGCTCCGAGCTACCGGGGTCGGGCGTCATAGTTGGTATCAATGGAATGGTTTAGGAAACCTTGGAAAATTAGGACAACACAAAAACTTTAATGATGTTTTACTAAGTAGGGTTTGTTCTTAAACTTCTCAGATGGAAAGACAGCGAACCACGCCTAGACTCGTGACTCCTCCTATAGAGATCATAGAGACTATTGTATCAAAATTCTTCTCAACAAGTTACCAACCTTTTGTTAACTTACGACTCACGTGAAAAACCCTCTATAAAATATCGAAAAGCTCGAATGTCCTTCAAATCTTCCGAGGGTCCGAAGTTCTGTATAACCAAATGGCCAATGCTTTGTTCGAGAATTATAAAAAGAAAGGGAAGTACTATGAGGGACAATTTTTGTGTTTCACCATGAATAATAAATGGTTGGCCTACATGGCCTTCGGAGAAGCTACAAAGGAGTTGGACTTCCGCACAGTCTTTATGTATCAAATCTTGTGCTTCAGCATGCTTGGGGAGCTCTGCGATTTTGGGTCTTTCATCGAATCCTTTAGATATGAAGTGGTTTGAGAGATCATTAGGAACCAAATCCAAGCGGATATCGCGAAGCTTGATGTCACTCGTTCCCATCTCTGGAAAACCACCTGTATCAAACGAGAGATTGGTTTCAACCACGATCCACATTGCCAAAAATGTATTTGGGAAGAGGAGACCCACAAGCTTTGTTCGGCCCTGGGGATTGAGTTGAATAGTAACTTCTTTCATGGGTGGTGGAGGTAGAGGGACATCACCAAGGGTGTTAGAAGAGCTGTGTGAGTAAGTCAGTGTATGTACACTGATCGAATTGCGAGGACGCAATTCTTTTAAGAGGGGGATAATGTGACGCCCCAGGTTTTATAAACTGGTCCAAGTGAACAATGTTATGCTAATAATGATGTCTCATGTTTTATTTTATTTTATACTTTGTGTGCTGATAAAGAATTAGAAAGGAAATAACACATGAAGAATATGATAAACTATTATATATTTAAAAGATACATTGCAACAAGACCCATCTAATTGAAAGTACTGCGCACAAGACCTAACACGGACACAACAAGACTATTGAGAATCACAACACGGGTAATCGGGTAGTCGTCATCTTCAGGGTCCATAAGTGTGAAAAATATAACCGCTAGAACCACCGTGCACGCACTCAGCACCAGTGGTATGAGGAGAGCCATCCGCCAAGGGTCCGGTGTTTTGAAAATGTAAAACATCCTACCCCTTTCTATTATAATGGACCTCTAAGGGAATATGACCGTTTTTTTACCGTTGGATTTTAATGGATAAAGTTCATCTTTTTATAAAAATTTGGTCTTTATTACGCTTTTATAATATTATGGTATTTCAATATTTTAATAAGTACAAAATATTAGAAATATATCTTCGAGTATTAAAATAATGTATTATTCTTGAAAATGAATCTATTTTGTTTTTTTTAATCATGATGATATTTATATGGTGGAAAACAGAATATTTTAAAATGTCACAAAGGGGTATCTGCAATAATTGAAAAATTTATCTTAATGGATCTTTAAAACTATGTATTTTGAAATAGGGAAAAAATAATTTTTGAATCAAATGATGGGGTATGATATAAATTGGATTTTTGATTTCTAAAGATATAAGTTCCTAATAAAATTTTAGTATTATAATTATAAAATTTATAAGATTTATATCTAATGCTAGGGTATTTTACACAATCTAAAATGGGATTTTTAATTTGGAATCTTTGATTTAAATATATGTGTTAAATTGTGTAAATTTAATTTTAATGGTATATAAATTTTTTCCATTTAAAAGTAAACTGTTTTTTTAACGCACTGTTCCATCTCGGTGAAGCCATTACTGGCCGCACGGTTCTCCTTCATCCGATCACGCCAAGGCCAATCCCGACGGTTGGTGTTTTTTAAAAAACTCTCAATTCATCTTGACCGTCCGATCTCTCTCAGCTGGATCTCGGACGTCATTTTTTTCATTCTCCACAAACTCATCGTCTTCTACCTCGCGATGGGGTCCCGCGAACCAGCACCTGGATTTCCCGAGAGGCTACCCTCTCCACTGTTTACGTTGACCTTGCGCACCCACCTCCATAGGACACCATAGGCTCGGCCTAACCCCCTGGATCATTTTCCTTTAAGAACCGTGAAACCCCAGTGTAAACAGGGTCCTCCAGAGCCAACCTGCGCTGCTGCGACACCTTCCTCGCCGTCGCCTCGCCACCACACGAACCACCATCGGCTCCGCACCACACTCCCCGTGCACGATCACACCAGTGCCGGCACCACGCCGCTGGTCACCCCGCTGCTACCTTTCAGCGTTTCCAGGAGTCCTTTACCTCACCAGACTACCTCCAGCCACCCAGCAAGCCTCCCTCCGGCGAGCTCCTCCCTTAAGCGGTAAGGGTGCCATGTTTGTGTGTTTTCCCCCCACCCATGCTTCTCGGTTCATGTTTGTATATTCATGAGTATATATATACACCTTATAGTTAAAGGTATATATATATTCCACGCTAACTGTTCTTCATACTAGAGGGCACCAAGGGCGTTTACCCTCATGGGGTACACCCGTTTTTTTCTTTCATGTATGTTTATATATAGTAGAAAACCTAGAATAAACCCCTAGGTGTAATCGGTTCCATTAAACCTATATATATACATATAAATTCTATATATTTGTATCACCCTTTGTTTCAAAAAAACGGGGTGTGTTGTTTTGGAATTGTGTTTCTCTAATATGATGTAAAGATTTTGTTCATTTTGAGTTTTTATTTTGTAATCGGTGTGATACAATATGTGTATTAATTTAATTTTATATATATAAACAACAAAAACTCTTCAGTTTTGAACAGCTTTCAAGGGGTGTTGCCTTCGTGATATAATAACGGATATCACTTTTAAGTTAGTTTTAATGATCCTATTTTACAAACCTAAAACTCAGGTTTATGTGTATTTTGATTATACGGTTTCGAATATATATATATATACATAAAAATATATATATATTTATCACTCAAACCCATTTTTTTAGGGTATCCAAGATTATTCAGTTTTTTATACTAAAAATTATACTTTTGAAAAATGTTTTTCTAAAACCAATTCCTAATAGGTTGGATTTTATGTAAGCCGTAATTTATATAAATATATTTTTATGTAAGGTGATGTATTGGAATGGAAATCAGTTTTAATGTTTAAGAGATGAATAATAATCTTTGAAAAATATTTTTAATGTGAACTTGGTTTTGGTTTAAGTACAATTTTGTTATAGTTAAAAACAATGTTTTTACATATTTATGTATTTATAGTTTCATGAACATTTAAACCCCCATGAGGTTTTGAATTTCAAACTGAATAAATGATAAGTAGTTTGAGGTATTAATATTTTATGTGTACCATGTTTAATTTATGAGAAAACCTATATATATAATTTGTATATATATATATCCTTATGTATGTATGTGTTTTTAAGATTAATATCTGAAAACCCTAGTTTCAAGAAATTTTTATTAATACTTTTATGCATGTAGGATTTTAGCGCGTGCCTATGCTGTTTTATATCTTTGGGTCTAAGGGTACACCAATGAACTTGTATAATGTTTCCCTTGAAATGATTTATGTTTTTTTAAAAGGATATGCTTATGCCTATTTTAAACTTGTATTAAAAGGATATGGATATAACGGTCATGGTAACATGTAGAAATCCTATATTATTTTTATACCAAACTTGCTGTAGTGATTTTTAGTGATCAGAGTTTAACTGCAAATTCTATGACCAGTGAAGAACAATAAATAATGACAAGTATTTTATTTAAAGTGGTTTATTTCAAAGTGTTTGAGATTTAAAAATTTCATGTGTTTATTATTTTTATACCAAGCGTGCCGTAGTAATTATTAGAGGATGGGGATTTGTTGCAAGTACTGTGACCTGTGATGAACAATAGTTAATGCCAAGTAGTTCATTTCCATGTGCTAGAATTTTAGAAACTCATCATCTAATACCCCTTTGGGAGAAAACCTCACACATTCATAATTTTAGGTGCTCAAATAATTATTCTATGCACATAGTATGCTTGCTTAACCATGCCTGCTTTTATTCCATATTTTCAAGTTTATCTGTCATATCATGTATTTGTAAACCAATTATGTAATTAATACCTTATTCATATTATTTATACATATGACTCAACATGATAATTAACTAAGAACTAAAATTTCCCAAAGTGGTATGGGACACCTTGGGTAATGAGAAATGAAAATGGTATTACCCAAAGTTGTATGGGACACCTTGGGTAATATGAAATGAAGATTAAATATTCAAAGTGGTATGGGACACCTTGAATATCTGACCTTATCAACATGTGAGAAATGTATGGGACTACCCGGAATGGGGTCTGGTAAAAATAAAACCCTCCAGGTTGGGTACTGGTTAAAGTAAGCCCTCTGGGTTGGAGACCGGTAAAAGTAAGCTCCTCGATGCATCGATAGTTCTCGAGACAGTCAGATTGGGTTTTTACCCTTAGGTCATGGCACAAGGCCTTGACACAGAGACAATGAGTCCTTCAGCATACATTTATTGTTTATGACCAACCAAGTGATTACTCCGATTAGAGGAATATCCTTGGTTATAGAACCTTACCTATGAGTTTCAGATTAAAAAAAATACACAAGACATATGATATGGAAATGATGATGCATGTCCAGTTTCTTTTCCAGAATTTTATTACAAATGTTACATTAAATTTATCATGTCGTGATGTGTTTTTTTAGATAATGTGCTTTTGCGCGACTCTGATGATGTTTACACCTTGTTGTTCATGCACACCTTTCTTGTTTATAGACACTTTAATTAGTATAATCCATGTCTTTTACTAGCACGCTTATCTTGTCTATTAAGTGGGTTCCAGCTAAGTGTTCTAGTGTGTAAGTATGAGGTGCTTTAGCTGTGATACATCGACTTTTGTTTTGTTTTGAAGTTTTACCTTTAAGAAATCATTTTAAGTATGGAAAATTATTTTCAAATTAGTTTTCAAAGGCTTTATTTATGTACTTTCAAAAACACCTTACTGAGTATTTCAATGCTCACCCTACGTTTTTGTTAAATTTTTACAGGTTGATAGAGCCTTTCCAAGTCATGGATTTTTGTTCTTAGCTCAGCGATAAAGAAGCAAAGTTGTTGTCTCTGATTCTACAGGATCTAAGACAAAAAGTTCCTCCTGATGTGTTATGATGTGTGATTTATTTGTTTCATTTGTATTAATTAAATTCCACACCATAAACATACCACCAGCTCCGGGATACCGGGGTCGGGGCGTCATAATAGTCAGGCATCAAGGACATTATATGCAGTTACAAAAAGTAATTCTTTATGAATCTCACTTTTGTTGGAGTTGTAATAAATTCTCTATCCATTTATATTATGGAATAATCTCCATTTGCGTAGAACTTATATATGGAATATGTTTCTTCCCACTTTGGCTCAAGATTTGGATGTTTCTTTCCTGATATCGTTGGAGTCCAGAGGACTAATACCAATTCTCTTTGATGAAATGAATGGAGGAAAACATTCTTGTTAAAGTATCATGATATTTTGTTCTTATAGACTTATAAATGATGAAAAGTATGGAATAATGTTTCATCAAATCATTCAAACTCATCAAATCATTTATGAAACTACTCATCTATAGACAACTGATCACATATTTCCACTCTGAGTGAAGGAAATTGAATTTCAATTGGAAAAACTAATTCTGTTCCATACACTGATGATTGTGGAGTTTCCTAAGTAGCAGTATGGGTAGTAGTCCAGTAATCCCATAAATCATGAATTTTTTTATCATGCCATGATTTATTATCTTTATCCACCATATTTTGGAGTATGTTTCATAGGGTTTTATTGAAATCCTCTATCTATCCATTGGTTTCCACATGGTAGTGAGATGAATGTTTGGATTTTATATAATTCTCTAGATATAACATCTTTACCTCAATATAATAGAATTTTATTCCATTTTATATCAATATAGTAAGGGTGACACCAAACCTAGTGATGATGTTAGTTATGAAAAAACTAACAATTCTTTTGGCTCCGATTTCTTTGAGTGGTATTTCCTCATCCCATTTGGAGAAGAAGTCAGTAGCAGTAAAAATATATTTGAACTACTTAGTGGTATCTAGAGGATAATTTCCTACGATATACATTCACCATGTGGAAAATGGATAGAATTTTTTATCTATATGTATAAACTCCAGGGTTTGATGAATGAAGTTTTCATGAACTTAGCATGGATGACATTTCATTGTGAAATCTGTGCAATCTTGAATCATTAAAGGCCAAAAGTATACATGCCTTCATATTTTATAAGAAAGCCTATGCCAAGATTGGTGAGAACTACAAGATTTGAATGTACTTCATTCATGTCTAATGTAGTTTCATCTCTGTCAATACACCTGAAGAAGATTCCATCAAATCCTTGTTTGTAGAGGATCTTCTACTGATCTAGACTATCTTAAAGAGTAAAATTGTCCACTCATCATCAAATCTATTATTTTTCATCTCTATCTAATTTATGTACTCCATTTTTATGCTATTCCTTGATGGGTGTCATCCATCCTGTGGTATGACCATATGGATCAGAAATAGGGATAATTTCATTAATTTCCTCCATTCCAGTTTGAATGAATGTTGAGAACACACGATGATGGGATAAATTGATGATTGTCTAATCCCAATTTGGACCTTTCGGGGCTGTACCTGCATTATACAGTGCATCATCTTTGGCATTTTGTGATCGTGGGATATAAGTAAGTGCATGTTCTAAAAGAAATTCATCCATTAAACCTCTAACGTAATCACACAATGGTAATAACTCTTCTTTTCTGATATAATAATCCACATTCATTTGTTTGATTACCTAATCTGAATAACATTTCACATTCATGTGGTTCACTTTTACCTGAACTTCCAATTATAGGTCTACTATGAGATCTTGATACTCGCATTCCTTGTTTGTACCACCTTCTGAAAATAGCAATGAATAAGGAAACACGACCTTTTCTAGGGAGATAAGTACCATTCCTATCCCAATTTTTATTGGTTTTAGGGTTTTCCATTCTCTTCCCTGTTGAGCTTCTAGAGGAACTATTAATGTACACTTCATGTGTTTGTGAAATATCATTAATAGATAAGACATCTTCATCAGGAAGTTTAGTATACAATGATGTATCTTCTGTAGATGGGTGTTTAGCAAGGAAGGTGGCCAGAGCTTGTCCTTTTATTTCATTTTGAAGCACAAACTAGATATAAAACTATTGGAAAAGAAATTTACACCATTATAAACTCAATGTAATCATTAGACGACTAAGGATAAATTTGAGCAGGTTATTATGAGACACCAATTGGGCCACATGGTTTTTCAGGTAGTGCCTCAATTTCTGAAATACAAATATTAATTCTAGGAAACACTTCTCGATACTTGAATATCAAGTCTCTGTGTCAAGCATAGTTTAGCTGACATAGTAAAGGATATTTTCATTCCCAGCATATTTATTTTGTTCAAGGAAGGCACCTAGTGATCACTCTAATGTTTCCACATAGAGAATAGGTGGTCTTCCTCCAATATGTGGATTTAAGACTGGTGATCTCAAGATATATTTCTTGAGGGTATCAAATGCCTCCTAGCAGTCTTCAGTTCATTGATAGGTGAATACCTTTATCATTAATCTAGTGATAAGAAAAAATTTCCCTCAAAATTCATGATGAAATGCCGAATATAGGCCAAGTGTCCTTGGAGTCCTCTCAATTATTTCAAATTTAGAGTATGTGACCTTCCAAGGATTTCTTTTCTTTTCTCATGATCAACTTTGATGCCATGATGGCATACAATAAAGCTAAAAAAATTTCTTTAGGTTACCCCAAAAGCACATTTCAAGAGGTTCATCTTAAAATTGTGTTGCTTAAGTTTATTGAATATGGACTCTAGATCATCTGAGTGATTGGAATTTTGTCTGGATTTAACCACCAAATCATCCAAATAACATTCTAAAAAATTTCCAAAAAAGGGTTTGAGGATATGGTGCATGGCATGTTGATATGTCACACCTACATTCTTTAATCCAAAGGAAATTACCTGATATTAAAACACACCTTGAGGGGATCTCTATTCTATATACACTTCAACCTTTGGGGCCATGATGATTTGATTATTCCCATATTATCCATCCATGAAGAAAAGAGCTTCATATCCATCTTTTAAATCTACTAAAAGCTATGTAATCAGAATCGGAAATTCAACTTTATGAAAAGGCCGATTAAGATATCTGAAATCAATGTAAACTTTGATTTTCCCATTATTCTTTTTTACCAGGTCATTGTTAGCCAGTTATTTGAGATATTTAACCTCCATGAAAATGTTATTCTTTATAATCTTATCGAATTTAGCATCAATTTTAGAGGCATGAGTTGGGTGTATTCTTCGTGTTGCCTACTTAATTCCTCGATGTTCAACTGAAAAACACAAATAATGAGTGGATACATCAGGATTATGATCTAGAGTTTTTGTATAGTTCCGAAAATATATATCTCGATGTTTCTTTAGAAATGAAATATACATTTATTACTCTTCAGAAGTCATGGATGCACTAATTAGAGTAAGGCATGGAACTTTTTCTGTACCCAGATTTATTTCTCTGAGCTCATCCACAGTGATAGAGACACCTTTCTAAAATGTTAGAGGAGTGTCCCTGAGATTTATATCTTATTCTTCCTTACATGTCACTTCTTATATTTCTACTTTCACAGTAGGTGATAAATCAAAACTTTCAATGCTAGAGAATGATTCAATATTTGGAAATACTAGAGAAGAGGCAACCATTTCTTACCTACTATTGATAAAGGGTCATCATGGAGTAATAAAGATTAGATGAGGGGTTGGGAATCAATATCCTTGTCTTTCCCTAGTATTTCTACAACTCCTTCTAGTCTTATTGGTGAAGTATAGGTTTCTAATGTTTGGTGAATGAAATGAAGACATTTTCACTTAAGATTTTTTCACTGCTTGGTAAATGAACAATTTATTCCATGTTGTCAGGCTCGATTTTCGCAGTGGACATTATGGAATTCATCGGATGAGTGTACATATCTTGGTTTATCCTTTCAATTTGATTTATAGGCAACAAATAATCTATACTAAAATGTTTGAATGGGTTTTCTAGGATATTTTCAAGACCATTTGGAGGATTGATTCGGGTCACCTCCTTCATCACCGACATAATTACCTTCGCGTGATAAAATTCTACCTCAATGTATTGAGATTCACACATTATGAATAGAGCCTTGTCACCATAAAATGTTCCAATTTGACCATTGAAATAGTACTTGAGATATTGGTGGTATGAAGAAGGTATGGATGCATGTAGATGGAGACAAGGCCTACCAAGAATAATGTTAATGGTTTCCTCCTAATGTACAACCATAAAATCTAAATTAGACACAAGATCTACGAACTGAGTTCTGATTGTAATCTCTCCCATTGGTACTTTCTCATTCTTATCATAACCTTGAAACAATGAAGTGGAAGGAGATAAGTTATATTTAGTGAGTCCCAATCGATGAAGTGTATGAGTAGGAACGAGGTTGAATTATGATCCATTATCAATGAAGGCTTGTCGGATGTCTATGTCATCGACCCAGTCAGATAGATACAAGGTCCTGATATGTCCATGTACAACAACATCTTCATCTTCCTCTGTAAAACATATAACTTCATGACATTCTGTAGGATCATTCTCTGTGCAGTAATCTTATGTAGCAAGAAATTCGGTTTCAATGTCTTGAGGACTTGACAAATCCTCAATAAGTGCTTCTCGAATATCTTTTGATAGATTCAAGGCATCCCAAATCAAAAACATGACCAGTGTGTGGTCCAACTATTTCAAAACATCATACATTTGGTTTAGAGGTCAGCATTTCCCAGCATAGATGAGTGGGTTTTATGTGTCTTAGAAGTTGACACTCCTAATATATATGTACCATATATCAGAGAAGAAACTAAATATACTCCTGTAATTGGTAGATTAGACTAACTAGGTCTATCTACAAGCTATGAGAAATATGGTGTAACCTAAAATCGGTCCTCCAAAATAATCATGTCAGGAACTAACTTTTCATGCGTGGAATAATATCCTTGTTCATATTGAGCCTGCTAAAGGGATCACCCATGAGTTTCCACCGCATATATGGTTAGATCAGTGGTAGAGTTAAAATAGTGGGTTCTAGAATACCCATCTATTCCTCTATATCCTCGAACTTGGCTTCTTCCTCTAGTTCCCTAGTAGATATAGGGAACTCGGGATCATTATAACCAAAATCACCATCGGCATAGAGATCCATTACATGGATAACGTTGACGGAACAAAAGATCAATTCTTTATCGAATAAAGATTCTTCTTGACATGTGATTTCTGATAATGATTTTTAGCGGGGAGGTGCTTGTGCCTTTAAAAAATGGCTTGAAATCATCCAATGTTAATAAAAACATTAACCTTGACACAATCTCATCTTTTTTTACTGCTCTTTATCCTTCTGATCACATCACTTATTTGGGGATTGACCTTTGGAGGACTGATCATTTAATGAAGGTGGTTTTGTTGTGTCCAGAGTTTAAAAAGACACAATTAGTTTATTCAACTGTGTTTGTAGAATGGTATGAGTTTGGTTGATCATTTTATTTATCATATAATCATCATATTTATACCCATTTTTACTTTTGACTTCCTTTCATTCGCCTTCTTCCTCTGGATCAGTAGCAGTAACACATGTCACTTGGGCTGATGAAATTTTCAAACACACTTGTCTAGGTTCTACCATTTTTTTGTAAGAGGATAATAAAACAAAAACACTCATGAATGGGATTCCCCAACATCTGGTGAAAGGGACAATAATTTGTAATCTCTTCATATCCTTCTTTGTTTGGTTTCTTTGGCTATGGAAATTGTACCAAATTATTTTCTAGAGTTGAGATAATGTAACTAGGAACTTGTTTATTTTGGAAAAAATGAACTATGTTCTTTAACTCCTCATATTATTTCCTCCTTTGATGTCTTTTATCATCTTGAAAAAGTGGTCATTGCTGCTGACGCTTCGGAGGTGGACTCCTTCGATGTGATAAAGGTTTTGAAGTGGAAGTAGGTACAAGTGCTTTTTGAGTGTGAATGCAGTATCCTCTTCTATCCCTGTTCTCCATCCCAGAGCTGATTTAATTACATGAGTTTTAGCTTTAGTTTCCACAATGGAATCCTCCACCTGTTGGGAAATTGTAGTAAGGTTTAGAAACCCTCCTATGTAATTAATAGGGATCAGTGGTGTGTGTAACTCATCATGCATATTTTCCACACAAATTGGCAGCAACTCTTCCAATGGGAGTGATATATTTAATGAATATTTTAATCCTTTCCATCGATCAATAAAATCCAAACCATTTCATTTTACCTTTTCATGTAATTTTTAAGATAAAAAACTATTTTTGTTCAATAGCATTGAGCTTAATTGAAGAATTAATTTCTAATGGAGATCTTCCCATCAAGTAATTGATCTAGATTGAAAACATGTATAACATACAAAAGCTGGCCCATGTAATGACTGTACAAAACACCTATATTTTACTACTTCTTGTTGTTGAGGAGTCCTCATAATGGGATCACATAAAAAAAGAAATGTTTTAAGTGTTTCTATGGATCTCCCAAACCATTAAATATTGGAAATGTAGTATTCACAAAATTTGGTGAGGGAGGGATCAGATACACCCATTTAGGGTAATATCTATTTTCCAGGTGAACTGGCACACACCGTTCTTCTATAGCTTCTAATAGAGTTTTTAATGTCTCAATTGTGTTCATAATAATTTGAGGAATATCCAGATATGTTGGGGCCTATACATGTACAGTAGCTGAAGCATGAACTGGTGCAACAACCGGCAAAACCAATGGTGGTGGTGGTGCTAGTATTTGTCTTGGATGACCCACAGGAACAAGCCTATAAGGATATGTTTTATCATGACCTGACTATGTAACCAATGGAGGGAATTAATGATCTACATCTGTAGTTACCACAAATACTCTTTCTTGTGGTGCTTCTACAGGATGTGCATGTTGAGGACCTGTTTGGGGAGTATGTAAAGTAGAAATACAGCTTTGAAGTAACACTGTATTGTGTCTTTTTAACCCTTTAATATCCTCTTCTGCCTATGAAAATATTTCTTCAAGTAAAATAGATTGACCTTCTCCATTGAAAAAGTGATACGTGATTTGAATTTTACCTTTCCCCTTGTTAGATACCTTTTTAAGGGGTGGGAGTTGATTATTTGTGGGAATACCAAGATTTTGGGTAAGCCTTTTATTTAGGGTATACACACCTCCTTCATTTTCTTCACTGTGTACAGTATTATGGATAAGAACATCATCTTATGATTTCCCAAATATAGACTCATTTTCTATAGGATCGTCGATAATGGTGTTAATGACATTTACTGATGCATAATGCATTGATGGCATTCTATCAGTATCTTTTTAAGATCATCTCCATATGTAACTTCCATGAGACTCTGATCTCCTATATGATGAATTTCTTGGAAATATTTGATGGAATGTTACCCAAAGGTAATCCTTGTATATTTCAGTTGTGCGACCTTTTTGTGGCTTATTCCCTAATTGAAAAAAAACTGACTTCAATTGAGGAGGGGATTGTAGATGTTATAATCCTCTAGCCCTACAGGCTAGGGTTGTTTCTATAGTTCTTATTCAAACCTTTGAACTATGTTTATTGGATTCAAAGGTTGAATTAAACAAGCCCCATGCCCTACAAGATGGGGTGGCTCTTTAACTGCAACTGCTGAGATTCACATAGCTGCTCTTCTGATTTTGTAAATTTTGGTTCAGACATTAACTGGGTGAGTTATCCAAAAAACACTCAAATCACCTGTTTCAGAATGTCGCTATACTCTTTTAGACATTTGTGTTATCTTATGAATGACATCCTCTAAGCAGGAGTCCAGCTAAATATTCTCAAATGCTTGGTGAAAAAGTATCTCAACAGCTTTCTTTATTTGTTCATGGCTCTAATGAGATCTATTTGAGGCCTATTCTTGAGCATATACTTGATTACATACCAAATCTGTTGATTGTAGACATCATTAATTGATAACAATTCATGAGACCATTTTTTGTGGGCTTTTTCGATTCCAGAGTACAGTGAAATGAAATGCTCCATGTGCACTCTATCCTCTAAAAAAACACCATATGGGGTTTCAGAAATTAACTGGTGTGGCCTCTTTAATGCATTGAGGTATGTATGCTGAAGGGTTCTCTATTTCTTTTCAACCATTGGATGTTGGGTAATCGAGGGAGATTCCAAGTCAATTATGTATTGAAACCCATCTATTACCTTTACATTATTTTTATATTCATCATATGGTAATACTTCAGTTTTTAAATAAAAAATATTCTTCCACAAGTTGACGTGGATATCATAAACTCAATCTTATACCATTTATTTCAAAATGTTATATTAAGAGTTTTCCAAAATCCATAACATGAATGGTATTTCTCCTTTAGCCAATTGTTTTCTCATGTTTAACATATCTTTATCATCTTTTACTAGAGGCTTCTCCACTTTGTCTGACCAATGTTGACACTTCTCGATTGGTTTATTAAAAACAATGGAATTAGAAGATTTTTCCTCAATTGTATTAGATTATAAATGAACCAAGGGAAGTTTGTAAAATGACAATTTCCATAAGATATTTTCAGGTTGAGAAAGTATTTCACCCATTAATGACAATGTATCAGACATGACTGGCCTTAAGTTGGCAAGGGCCTCGAGATAAGAGGGATACCTCATTACTACATTTTCAATTATAGAATTTTCTTGACAATGCGAAACAATGTTGCGGGGATAAAATTCACAGGGAATTCTACAATGGGGAGGAACGCCATGGTGAATTATAGAAAGGGATAAATCCTCTAGCTCCTTGGTATTCTGGCCACAATGATGGTTTTAATGGCTCTCATACAGATATAGTCTCTCTGGATTGATCTAACTTTCATGAATCAAGTCTTCATGATTAAGTATCCAATGGGGAACATCATATTTACTTCTACTACTCCCATATTTTAGTAATGAGAGGGTTGGATCTTGATCTGTAAAATATAAATGTATTAGGGCTTCTAGAAATCCATCATTAAGAGGAGCTATATTGGTGGTGGCTCTTGATTATCCAACTATGTTTGGTGATACTTATTAATGGATTTTCCCTTACACTTAAATGGTTCCACTTTCTTGGAGAAGTTTTTTTCATTGGCAAGTGTATGTGCCTACCTTGGAGTGGTTAACAGAACATGATGATTACCTCCAATTGGAAAGGGTATATGTTCCCAATCCTATTGTCTGTATGATATGGGTGAGTATGCCCCATAACCCTCCTGGACTAGAATAGATGTATGTATATGATCTTGAATGGCATGCTGATGTGTTATCCCACGTGTGGGGACATATTTATGTGTATGTTCCCCTGTTACTACTGAATTTTTTGTTATGATATTTTGGCATGCTTCCAGAATATGGGCATGAATTTGTGTTTTCCCTTTTACCATTGTTAAGATGTGTTTGGTAATTTCAATGACTATAATGGGAATATACATCCATTCTATATCTGTAATAGGTGTATGAGCCTTCACATATCCTTCTTTTCCTTTCAATGGGTACTAACATTACTCATTTATAGGGGCAGATAGTTGAGTCTTCCCCAGATTTATCATCAGTTCTTTCCCACTGAATTCTATAGGTTCTTCAAAACGAGACTGTTGGAAAGCTTGATAAATTATTGTAAGTGTATTTACATGCTAGATGTTTTCCATAAAACATGGTTGATGTACTTCTTTCAATACTGGGAAATGAGACTACTGCTAGAATTGGTGAGCATAAGCATGTGTATGTTCATGTTTACTAGTTCCCACCACATTTGACTGGTGGACTTCTTTAAATTCAGTCATACGAGCCTACTGACTGGCGGATTATTTCTAAATAGATGAATGTTATTGTTCACGATAATCCACCATATTTTCGTAGTAAGATTGGTGGGTCGTTTCCAGATGAGTCTATTGGGAAGTGGAATTAGGACGAATGAGTGTGTGTGCCTGCTCATTATTTTCCATAATGTTAGGATGATGTAATTCTATAAATGGGGAAAAGGTAAGAATTTTCTCCCTATATGTCGGACGGTGTCCCCAGAGGTTCCTCATTTGCACCCAGGTCTGAGGGACCTCGGCCGAATATCTATATGCAACACCCCCATCATGTTGGGGGTTTACTTTCATGAAATTCTGCTGGCAACGATTGTTTGTGGGAGTCATCCGGAAGGTCCCCAATATTTTTTAAATGAGGTCCTGAGTGACCTCTTGATCCACCTCCCTATAGTACGAGGGGGGTTGGTTGTTTTTTCCCCAGATAAGAACCCAAAATGGTTGATGATAGTGGTTGGAACCATCCTCTTCTTGACCATCGGTAGTTTCTTACCAGACGATCGAGGGTTTTTATTAACCTGGAGAGCTTGTTGGAAGCCTCCAAGGTTGGGATAGTACCGTGATGATGCTACTCCCCTTCCAGCACATTGGATATCTATCGTTGATTATGATGAGTGGGTGGTGATGTCCTTACCATAAATGAGGATCCATCTTGAGTAGAAGCTAGTAAATTTACAGGTGTCTTCTTGCTGAAATCCATTTTGGAGTAAAGGGAGTTTTGAAAAAAATCTTATAGAAAAAAGAAACTTCATTAAAGAAATATATTTTATATGGATACATGTGTGATTTATTCCTTTTTTCTAGCCTTACTTTATCAATTTATAGTGTTTTGATAGGTGGGTATCATTCTTAACATAGCCAATGATTCAAGTCAGGTTCACAATTTTGTTTTGTAGTTCCTTGAAATGTGTACTCTAGTTTAAGAATCACTATTTCTTGGTGGTTTCTATTGGATTTATTCATTGAACCAAAAACATCCAATAGTTCTTTATCCAAAAGGGACCTGCTTTCCAAATTCATGAATTAATTATGTTTTAACTCTATGATATATAATGCATGTATTGGTCGAGAATATGGGAGGTCGGACTCATCACACCCTTTGGGGGGGTTATTGTCTACTCCGGGACTCTCAATTAATTTAAGATATTTCCATGAATCCTTAATAATTCCCAAAGTATAACATAAATTTCCCTTGAAATTTTTAATCACTTATTAACATGTGTTCAATTTATAATAATCCATATGTATTTGAAGTTCTTCATTAATGTATATATATGTATGTATTCGTGGTTCTCCGTCAATGGTATCCTCTCATATACCATTTCGAGAATCTTTTAACAATCATTATGATATACTCATTTTTAAGCCACTAAGTTGTGAACTTTAGAAGTTATTGTTGTATATGGATACAAAGGTTTTTTCTGATAATGGGATTGTACCCATAAAATGGGATACCTATATATCCTTGTGAGAGGAATTAGAACCACCGTTGTTCAAGGCCGCATAATGGGACACATCATACCATTTATGGTCATGTGATAAGGCCCTTTAAGTGAATATTTCTTTTTCAAGGTTTGGCATGGGATGTATGCCTAAAAATCCCATGTAAATTGGAAATAATATGCATTTCCATGTAATTTTAGACCATGTCGGGAATATGGAACCAAGTAGAACAGGGTTTATTTGAAATGTTGGGTTTGAACCTCAAGGAGGCTTCCTACATATCACATTTGTATGGAAATCAAATCCCACATAGTTCGATGAGTCTCATAAGAGAGTATAGACATTTGAAAAAACTGATTTTTAGGCTAACTTCTTGTAAAGGATTCCTTGATGATTTAGGGATTTAATTTGGGGCTTATTCTTAATTAGGATGCCTAGTTAAGAGAATTAGGGTTGGATTCTTGAAGAGGATGTCCGATTAGCTCAGGACCTAAGAAGGCTTCCTACGTATCTCAATTATGATGGGAATAATAGTTCTTGTAGTCTGTTCACTGTATGGGGGCTTATGCACGAGAGTTGTCCATTTGAGGGGAAATGATAGGGTGAACCCTTTTGATCTTGAGCCTTTAAGCAGGTTTCCTACGTATCTTGTTTTGAATAGGAATCCGAGTTCTCATATTTCATGATCCTATAACGGTTTTGTGATCATGAAAAAATATCTAAGCCCACGTGAGTCATACTCGGTCTAAGAAACAATAAGATATCAAATATTCATCAAAGGCACCCTCACATTTCCTCCTCTACTGGTGGAAGAGGGAGTGCCTATGGTGGGGAGGGTGGATGAGAATGAGGGGACTGGGGAAGAGGGTGAGGTGATGATCCTTCCCTATATTAACATTACATTGTAAAAGGGTCCAATGTAAAGAAGAAGTGAAGGTGAAGGAAGGAGAGAAGAGAAAGACTGTAACATCGTTCTTGAAAGGTTGCGGGCTTACACCAGGATGGATTCCCTAGTGGATCTCGTTAGTTAAGGGAGAATTATTCATTGATTTCATGGAAAATATAGTGTGAACCATACCTTCCCTACCAATGACCTAAGGTTCTTGGTCTCAGAGATGAGATGGGGAGGTCATAACTGAAACCTTAATCCTCCAAACCGGTAACTTCCCAACAATTTTCTTGGGAGAAAGGTCCATGTGACTATGGATATACAAACCCATTAATACTCCATGAATCCTAACCCCATTTTGAAACAAATGTGGAAAACCTTTGACTATGGATATACAAACATAAATGAGATAAATGCTGATGTGTCTTTCCCAGAGGATTGATATGTCAGGAGGTTTTGGAGGATTCTTCAACATAGCCCCTTTCATATATGGGAACCAAGGAAGAACGTACCCTGTCCTGAGTGGCATTAAATAGGTAACATAAGTTTATAAGTAGGACATATACATATCGCTTCTGCATAGGTACTTCACCCAAGTGTGTCACGTAGGTTCCTCGTGTGGGTACGCTGTATAGCTATACCACGGAGGTCTTTTGCGTAGGCCTTTATGATGACTTAAAAATGATTCACATAAGGGAACCAAGACTATTTACTCTAAATTTTTTGAAATACTTTCAAAACATGATTATCCTACCTAATTATCTCTTATATCATGTTTTTAGAGATCTACCTAAGAAAATTTTAGCGATTTGGGATAAAGATCTATGCAATGGGAGCTTCAAGAAGTCTTTTAACATTTTCAGTCCTCAAATAGGGAGCCCAGTGGTCCTATTTATCGACAAGGAGGAGGGATGGTCGAAGCCAATTTGTCGTCGGAGCTCTACCATGCAACCCATCTACACAGGTATTCCACATAGGGGTATAGAAAGTATACCACCGTAGAGGGTATCCGTGTAGGTCTGCCACACATGTCTGTCACATAGGCCCTTGAATCATTGACTTTCCTTTTAATTCTTTGAACTTTGTTTGGGGATTCTGAAATATTTGGGGGCCACATCCATAGACTTTTTGTTTTCCTAAGTAGTGTCAACACTAATGAACATGTGTTTTCTAATTTCAAGGTATTTATCACCAATAATTACACCATTTCAGTACTTCTGAAATGTTATTGAATCTTGTAGATTAATCCAGACATCAGTTACTTCCCCCACTAGCTCATCATTCAAATAATAATATTTGTACACAAGATTATTTTTTTCCTCATCTTCTTCATCATCAATACCAAAGGATGCAATCAGGTGATCAACCAAAATTGGAAGTGGTGAGGGTTCAATGAATTCCTTCCAAGAGGTATCCAATGATCTTGTAACAATTGTTCTTTCTAGTTAAGATTATTCTCTATGATACCTCATTTTTATATCATTTGGGATAATGAATCCATAAACATCCACTATTGGATTTTTTCCCTTTCCTAGAAATTGATTTTTTGGTATGATAACTCAATTTGATTAGTTTGATCCCCTTCCTCTTGTAAAGATTCACTACAATTAGAGAGGCCAGTATGTTCCTTCTCTCTTGAAGCATGAGCTTCAATGTGCTTCTCTCGATCCTCCACCAGGGTAGGAGGATCAATTTTAAAACTTGTAGCAGTAAAGAGAGTATAAAAAAATTGACATTCCATTACTTTCAATAGGATTTTGTGTAGGTTAAAAAGGTTTTCCATAATCAACTAGAATCCCCTAATTCACATAAGACTTATTCCCTCTAGAAATCCTGACAAAAGAGAGGTGATGATCATCTGTTTTACTATAATTCATCGCTTACATGCTAGTATGCTTGCGTTTTTTAACACAAATAGTTTTCCTAGACTCATGATGTGAACTATTACCATAAAATTACTTCATATCATGTTTGATCATAAGAAAAGACTGAAATAATTAGGTATTTTGTTCAAAAAATTCATTCTAAACGAATCAATATTCACCCTTCTTAATCCAAATTTTAGAAGGATGAGCTTGAGAGACACCAATTTCAACAAAAATTCTACCAACTTAGGGACTCGAGAGATTCATCATCATCGAATCCAATTTCAATGGGTTGCTAATAAGCATGGAGATCAAAAAAATCATATTGTTTGAAAAGGTGAAGTGAAAGCCCAGGGAGGCTGTTCCAAACTGGAATGACGGGAGATTCAATATAGGGGTAGGAATCTGATATTCATTTGTTGACTTTCATAAATATATTCTCTATGGACTTACACTATTGTATTTACACTAATGGATTAGTGTTTCTATTAAATAATGGAGGTTATAAAATCAGGAAATGATATAATTCCATAACACCTTATTAGGTCACATGTAAATCTATACAAGAAACTTTATTTGTTATAACCCAATTTAATTTCCTGGTATAGAAATCTTATTCTCATATCTAACACCTGATTCATTTTATATCTCTTTTATGAAGTCCATTCACTAATTATGGGTTTCAACGTGGGTTATAATCCTTTAATTTGGTACTATTTCTAAAAAAATGTCACATACTTATTAGTTTATTAATAACACTATTAATTGTTAATTATAAAATATAATTAATTTTCATTTATTAAAATTAATTTTAAATACTATGTACATTAATTAATAATTCCTTTAATTTCCTTTGATTTTTCCTTAATTTATTTTTATCTGGATATACTCAATTAAATCTCATTCTGAAGGAATATACTAAATCTACCTCTGATACTAACTATTCAAACCCCAATGTAGACTTCCAGAGTTGGTGGTCCCTTATTGCATTGGAAACATCAATAATTAAAAGTATAGTAGTATCATAATAATAGATACTTACATGATCATTTCATTAAATGGAAAATAAATTATATCATAATAACACATAATGTAATATTTTTCATTCGTCACATATTCATAGATAATTTGTAGTCTCATCTTGGTTTCTTGAGGAGATGACAAATCAACATAAAGGGGTGAGTTACCACACAGAGTAATGGGAAAATGTAGTAGATACTAACATGACATGAATAATAATATAGGAAAAAACTGTCAAATGATTCTATATAAATGAAAACAATTTCATAAAATACACATGGATAATATATTAATGTGAATAATATAATCACATAGATAACTATAAAACATCTCACAATGGTAGAATGTATAATACCAAAAATCGTTACCATGCATTCAAGGCCTCCTACTTTGATTTCATACAAAAAATTAGGTATATTCCCAATACCAAAACAATATTCTCTAGTCAAACTAGTTGATGCATTTAGAGGATATATATATAATTTGTATAATCACATCACAAACATTATTGAATGGATTTATCATATGAATTGAATGAATAAGAAATAAATTTTGTTATGGTCACTAAAGAACATAAAAAATTAACAAGTATTTTCACATATATTAAAATAAAAATTGTATTAATTTCGTATAGTTATTTTTACAAGTATATAGAATGACATTCTAGTTAAATAATATTCAATTTTAGGTGATGAAATATATGGTATTATCATTATAGTGAGTAAATGGTATATAGTAAATTCAGTAATAAAATAATAATAGGAGTCTTATAATATTTATAAAATTCATCAACAATATAATTATCATGGACATGAAAGAAAATGATAATGAAAAAATAAAAAGGTAATGTATGTTAGGCCTATTATAAAAAACATGAGGTTCTATGTAACAACTTGAATGTTATTACCCTTTAATTTGTGTTATTTCAACTGTTGGAGGCATGGGGTGATGTCCTGACAAAGGAGAAGAACTTTTTGAGTTTAAATTTAAATATAGAAGTAAATTATGGTAATAAGGTTTGTGTTATCCCATAGGGATACATGTTACATGGAGATCCGATCATTGTGCTTGGGTTTCATGAATTCACCTAGTCTGTATAAGGGAAAATCTGAAGTGTGGATCTCGAAGTTATTCTACAGGTAATATTCTATAAGGATAAGATAATTATTATCTATGGAAAGGTAGAGTGGGTAAGGTTCATCCCTATATAATTTCAGTGTAGATCCAAGTTTTTTTTCATAATTTATGTCTTGAAACGTGGAGTATGATAGGTGAGGATGGTTGTGGCATAGTAGAGTGCTTATAGTGTGGATTCCAAGAGAGACTGGTTTTGGTGGACCTTGGAATATAAAGGTAGTTTTAATGTGGTATAGGGTTTGTGCCACAGTAGTTATGGAGGTGGTATTCTAACACATCCCCAAGAATCGTTTAATTCATGCGGGATGTGGAAATATCAGACTTATTTTCCCAAACAACACTTTCTATGAGGGCATAGTATAGCGGTAGTGTGGGCTCAGTCCCATAAGAATTTGGATTGGCTAGAAAGAACTATATATTAGAACCCTTTTTTGGTAGGATTTCTAAAAAGGGGGTTGATCTTGGGAAGAACTAATTATAAGGGATTCATGTATTAATATAAAAAAAATGGATTGGGATCAATTTCAGGTTTAGGAAAGATGATGATCTTAATTATAACTTTGTATGCTCCTATTATTTAGGTTGTGAAACATGAAAATGTCACTAATTGGATATGGTAAAGCCAGCTAGATATATTCAGAATATGGATATTCCTTATTTTGAAGATAGCGGAGAATTGGATGAATTAAGCCTATCTTCTAAGGTAAAATGTTTCACAGGCTATTGGTCATAACCCATTCTACTCCAATCAAGTCAGGATTAATCATTAAAACTTCTCATCATCGGGGTTACATAAAAGAATTTGTCAAATAGTTATTTATCTTAATTATTATCCTTAAGGTTACCATGTTGATAATGAAATATTAATTAAATTCAAACACCCCTACTCTCAATTGCTACCATAAGTGGTTTAGCCACTCATATTAAAATCGATTAAAAAAAATATTTAATTTCAATCATAATTAACACACCAACACAAGTTGATGTTAAGAAATTAACAAACATACAAGGATTGAGATTAATCAATTAATGAACACACAATATATAATATTCAATGTAATCCCCAAACCATTCTCAATTTAAATCAATTGATTACTTGAAACGAGAGTATTAAAAGAAATAGTAAGAATTCAGCATAGATTGATGATAGTGACGAAGAATGCAAGTAACTTGGTGGTGGAGATAAAAACGAAGACAAAAACGAATCAAATCAAACCAAAGTGCTAGGATAAACATAAAAAATTAGGAAAATTGAAAAAAAGGGATTAGGGAGAAAGGGGGAAGAAAATAGAGATAGAATAATGAGAGAAATGATAGAGAAATTCATGAATTATGAAACATTCTATTTGATGATCATATGTTTTAGTTAAATAATCAGGATATTACATGATGTCTAATGGTTATTCACATCATGTAATTCCAATTCAATTTTTTCTCCACAAAATTTGAATTTTTATAAATCTAAAATGAATCTCTTCGGAAATTTTAGATATTTTGAAATTCAACTCTACTCATGTCGTGTAACTAGGCTTCATGAAGTGTTTCTTCTTTTTGGTAGATCATAAACAAGGGAATCATAATTCAAATGTTACCCAAAGTGTATTGGTGACTCACATCGTATAATGGTTTCATGGATTGTAACTTTTTCATGACATACTTCACAACTTGTCATATGCTGTGTAATATGACTACATGTAATGTATTGGAGTTTCAAGATGTTAATTTTCATTTTTGGTCAGTTTCCCAAGCTTCACCTTTGAAATGTAGAAAGCATATTTCCTGCAATAATCAACACCTACATGGTGCATTATCAAGTAATACATCCAAATTCCTAAATAAAATTTCATAAATATTTATATATGATTTTAACTTATCAAATTACCCCATAATTGTATAACTGATCATCCTCAAGAAAAAATATCTCAATGGAGATTTCAAAAGATATAAAAATGTAAAAACTAGAAACAATAATTAAAAAAAACTATGTTCAAGTATAAATAGTTACTCTCTAGAATCAATCCTAAAAAATCAGTCTTTCCACATAGTTTAGTTCATTAAACTAATTATTAATCTTTTTGTTACAATTTCTAAAATGTCCCTTAAATTATATATCCATATTCAATTTACCTCACAATTAATTTTATATCATCACCCAGTTTAAAATAAACTATATTTATACACATACCCTGAATACATGTTCATAACCATAAGCTTTCAGTGGTTCTATCATCTCCACATTGTAATGACAAATGTAAAAAAAATCAGGAGGGTTTCAGAAAAAAGGTTAAAATGACTCTGAGGCAGAGGTCAGGTGGGTATATTGTGAAAAGAACAAGCTCGAAAATGATGTCAAGCTTTATAATATAATTCACGAATGTTTTGAACAATATTTTGATATAAATCCTCTCATAGAAAATGAAATCAATGCTCCCAGTATCATAAGGTGGATCCATGAATATAATGTGTGAGTACAGAAGGAGTTCTATTCCTTTATTTTTCCTTTCATTTTTATATTTTATTTTTTGAAATTCATATCTATAATAGATCTCACATCCATCCCCTAACGGCATATGATCTTTCATTGGATTCTTCGGTCTAGAAATGTTGATTTTTGAACTTCCTAATACACAAAACAATCAACCTTTTCTTTTTATTTTTCATTCTATTTTTCCCTTTTCAAATGGATAGAAAATGAGTATAATATCAATAATAATACATGGATCAAAATCAAACAGTCTGTTGAGTATCAAAATACATCTCTTTGGTAAAATCACCTCAGTTTTATGGCATAAAAAATTTCCCCACACTTGTTTAATGTAAATTCATACATTATACACAGATAAAGGTATGAAGGGATTATTATCATAGAAAAGCATCATCCTATTAAGGTAATTATTAGAAAATGTAGTTTTAATGAATGAAATATGTAAGGTGGGTCTCAATAAAAAGTATATCAATAATGATTTACTCTATCATATTAATATTTTATTTGATCATTCATATCCTCAATAAGATCTCAATGCAAGTTATGATAGTTTTACATTTCCTTGGTTTCACTTAAGAAATATACTCAAAAATGAATATGAAATCATAGGTTCAAAATCCTCTTAGGAATGGGAGTAAGTATAGAAAATTAGAAATGACTAAGGGTATAAAATCAAGTAATAAGTTAATTAAATGTAATTTCAAAAATTTTGATATTGAATTAAATTACAAAACTTAGCAATCATTATTAAAATTTAAATAGGAACAATACATGAAATATCAAAAAATTACATCCTAACATATTATTATTTTTAGATGTGTTTAATGATTTTTATGTTTAAATCATGCTTCGGTATGAATAATGTCTCTTAGATAAATGGAAAAAAGAAAAAAAACGAGTGTATCATAATTGAAACTCAATAAAGACTACTCCACACATAAAATAATATAGTGTCCACACTGTCTATGAAAGTATCATAGGACGGTGATGATAGTTAAAGTGAATATTATGGAAATCAAAATTTGAAAATAAATTTTAAATAAATTTGTGCTTCCTATAATGATTGGACTTCTTTCAGTTAATTTTGATCAGTCTTGATTTTTGAATTGGGTGACCTATAAAATTGGTTAGAAAATAAAAATCATACACTAGATAAAACATTAGTCTACTTGGATTATACATTTTTTATATAGTAAAATAGTAGGTGAACACAAAGAATAGAAATCAAATAAATTTTATATAAATGAAAGTATCTGTATACAATAAGGGTCAAGGTGATTCATGTCAAGAAATAGAAATTGTAAAAGGATGAATATGAAAAAAGAATATATATAAATACAATAAAAAAGATGAAATTTGGGTTTCCTCCCCGAAATCTCAAAATATGTAACTATCAGATATATGGATAGATTAATGTATCAGTCAGTATCATCCTTCAGCTCAAATCTTCTCTATCATCTGTAGCTACTGGTGGCTGTATCCACTAGCTCTCATTGTCATTTTTTTGGATTGATCACTTCAAGATAATACCAATTATAAATGTGAATGAATATTTCGTGGGATGTGTATGGGGTTGATGTTTTAGATGATGAGGATTCATTAGAGGTTAGTGGTGGAAGAAATTTTATAGAATATTATAGTGTTGGAGGAATGGTGAAATGGGATACGTAGATAAAAAGGTTGTGCAGATGTTGGGAGAGCCAACACAGATTCTCTAGGATACAAAGTTGTGTAGCATACTAATCTCTTTGGAAGGAAGGTGTGGGTAGAGCAGTGGTGTATGTGGTAGTAGTAGATGATGGGACATAGGTGGGGTCGGTTCTGGGTTTGGAAGCAGTATTATTTGGGGTGTAGATGGGTGTTATATGTGTTTTAGAGTATGCAACATGATATTTGGTCACCTTATCAACTACCTCACCTACTCTTGGGGCACACTGGTAGAGGTCTCCATCCTTAGTAAGAAGGTGCATCTTGTGTATAAAAAAAATCAATGGATTCCATCAAAATAAGGGTATTGATTGGAAGTGCAATGTCAAAAGTACCATGATAAAGGGCCAATGAAAAATCCCCCCATCAACATGCCTCGCTTCCTCTATGTATGATCTCTATAATAAAATATGAACTGAGAGGCCATTTTTATGGCAGGTCCACCCATGTATACAGTGATTATGATGACTTCCATCTGACTAAAACTACCGTGTGACTTGTCTTGAGAGAAAATGGTATGTTTTAAGTCTTATATATGATGTGGAGTGCTTGAACATAGAGCTGGGTGGACTTTGTAATCATGGGATCATGCTAAGTGTGAGCATCCCAGGGAATAATCTTTTATAGCCACTTAGAATCTAACTTTGATGGTATAGGATTTAATGAGGGAAATACCTTAGATGTTGTGAAGTCATCATTATATATTCTGAGGCCAATATCGAACTCCATGAATGAATTATCATGAGTTCATACCCCTAGTCTGAAGTGGAGACAATCAAATGAGACTTTAAAAGTGGAAATAAACTCAAAAAATAACTCCCAGTATGTCTCCTCATGTAATTCAATAATAGATAAAATATGTAGGTGCTCGAGGATATATAGTACCTCTTGCATTATATTAAGGTGAGAGATGATGACCATATCGATAGTTTTGTTGGTCCGCAATGGCTTTTCCTATAAATGGATGTGTGAAACATGATGTTTTGTGTCTGAAAGGTGGATGAAAGTGTGTAGATGAGTTTGGTCATCATAAAATGAATCATTGGATATTGACAGGTCCTCCTCTAGGATGACAGTTGTTCAAGGAATATAGTGGAGACTGAGGATGTACTTGCCTAAGGTGTTGGGGTTGCAAATCCTCTCAAATGTTTGACTGATGGAGAATCATCCTGCTCAGGTGTGGAATTAGTAAGAGTAGTTCGAACAGATTTTTTTTGGGCCATTTATTTTGTAGGTTTCAATGTAGAGAGGGAAATATAGAGATGAATGGACCAAGGGGAGCCTCGAGTAAGGAGGGGTGGGTGGTTGGGGAGGATAAGGATGGGGGATCAGGTGTGAGTGTGAGCGGTAGAGGGAGGGGAGGGTTGGGTGCGGTGTGAAGATATAGTTATGAACTAAAACAACATGGAGTTTCAAGATGTGTATATGAGATTAAAAATGTTTAATTATACCATTATTAAAAAAAAATCAGTGAAAGGTACTCATCAATATATTGTATGACATGATGTGTACTTTTTATTTCTTCTAAGAAATGAATCCAACCATTATCCTTTTCTCCCAATATTCCCCAAGATAAGACAAGATTCTTCTAACTTATTCTATAATAGAGTGACCAAACCCAGGTTCCCTCTAGTTCAATGCTTCTTTTAACATCATTATATTTATTCCTAGATGCATAGATGAATCTTAAGCTAATGAAATGCCCTTCCTGGATGGGTTCTTGATAGATTTTTAACCGTTTACCATTGGCTTTGAATGGGGGTGTGCCTTATTTCTAAATCTCAATCATCCCATAAGGAAATACTCGAATGAGAAAAAATGGTCTTGAACATCTAGATTTGATCTTCCAAGGTGACAATTTCAAATTCTATTTGAATAACAAAATTGTATTCCCTAGGAAAAAATTGTGTCTCGCAATGTGTTGATCATGAAATTATTTTGGTTTTTTTTATAGAAATTAGAATTTTTATAAGAATCATTTCTGATTTATTATAATTCATCCTAATGTAGAATCCTATCTTCCCCAAGTTTTTGATAATCCGTATTGGGATTCTTGATTTCTCAATACGAGCAATGCTCTAGTTCAATGGGAAAATGACATGGTTTTCCATATATCAATCTGAATGTTGTGGTACCAATGGGTATTTTTTATGTAGTATAGTGTGACCATAGTGAATCATATAATTCCAGACTCCAATCCCTTTGACTTGTGTTCATTATATTTTCTATGATTTTTTTGATTTCCCTGTTTTAGAGATCAACATTCCCACTTATTTTGCATATGGTAGGGAGTTCTTGTTTTTCTCAAATTCTATATTTTTTAAGAAATACTATGACATAATTAATAGTGAAATGTGTTCCCCAAACAATAAAATATTTTCTAAGAAAACCTAATCATGAAAACACATTTTTCTTATGAAATTCATGACCACCTTGGAGATGTCATGAGCAATAACTTCAGCTTCTACCCACTTCAAAATGTAGTCAACACCAATAAAGATATATGTATTTCCATGTGAATTGGGAAATTGTCCCATGAAATATATTTCCAACATTCTAAAGATTTAAACCTAGTTGATTATGTTTTGGTACATTGTAATATTCATTCCAATAGTTCTAGTCCATTGTCATTTATCACAACTTTGAAAAGAAAATCATGTATCTTGGTGGAGTTTTTGACTAAAAATTTCACTCTATAGAATTTTTCCTACTATACATTCTGGTCTATGATGTACTCTTTTTTGGGATACATGATTCATGTATAAAACATTTTTGGTTTATTCCTCTATAATACAGTGACATAACAAACCATTAGCACTTCACTTGAAAAGGAGTGGTTCATACCAGATGTTATGTATGGTTTGAACCGGAAATATTCTACATTGCTGGTAAGAGGGTCCTGAGAATATATATATCCAATTTAAAGATATTTTTCAATGTCATAAACCCATGGTTGTGCTTTTTATTTATTATGAAATGTTTTTCATTAGGTAATTCCACTTGAATGTCAGGATAATAGTAATCTTTTATATGGGTTTGTGGAGTCTAGATAGAATACCAAATGACAACATTTTTTTTTCTCTTGGTATCTTTGATGACGATGTCAAATTATTTTTGAAATAGGATCCACTGTATTAGTCTTGTCTTGGAATCTGTTTTGTTCATCAAATATTTTAGATCATCATGATCACTGTGTACAATCACTTTTGAAAAAACTAAATAGGAGAAAATTTTCTTGAATGAAAAAACTACTACTAAGAGGATCCATCCCAATGGTTTTGTAGTTTACCTAAGATTCATTTAGTGTGTGACACACATTGTATATGGCTAAAAATATGTGACCTACTCACTCTCCTAAAATATTACCAACAACATAGTCGTTTGCATCGTACTTTAACTAAAACTCTTTTTTCATGTTTGGTGTAATTATAATGGGAGTATCTATCATGATTTTATTTAAAGATTGAATGATTTCCTAGATTATTAATTCAATTAAAATAGAGTATATTTTGATAACAGATGTTTCAAATGGGGGAACCTTTTCAAATTCCTTCACAAATCACCGATAGAATCTGGCATTGCCTAAAAATATCCTTATGACTTTGACTTTTGAGGGATTAGGTAAATATTTGATCACTTTTATCATGGATGGATCAACTTCCATTCCATCCTTGGAAATGTTTTCTCTAAGGAATATACCACTTCAGAAAATAAAATGACATTTTCTTAGTTTAAAACTAGGCACTTCTCTTCACAGCATTGTATTACTAATTAATGATTTCTTAGAAATACCTAAAAATATCTACAATAATTTTAAAATTAATCCATTAAAATTTCTAGGAATTTCTCTTCCTTATCATGGAATATATTTTCATGTTCTTTGAAAGGTTTTTACTGCATTAAACATAACAAATGATGTGAACCTGTAGGAGAGGGTACCAAATGGTCACATGAATGTAGTTTTAGAGTACTCTTCTAGGTTGACTGCAATCTAGTTTTATCCTAGGTATCCATCATGGAAATAGAATAATTCATGTCCTGAAAGTATCTCCAATATTTAATCCATGAATGTTAGGTGAAATAATATTTTCATGTTACTACATTCATGTTTTTTTATTCCACACACACGCTCTATCCGATGATGGTGTGAGTTGAGATCAATTCATTTTCATAAATTTTCAACTATGTGAAATCATTTCATTAATATTCCCTATAGTAAGCTCATGAACTCACTATCAGAGATTGAAAAATTTATTCCAACATTAATAAGTTTTAGTATATCTTTTTTAACAATCTCCTTCACTGATGGAGTGAGTTTCCTCTGTGGCTTGTATTGGGGTTTTTCACCTTCTTCTAACAAATTATTATGAGTTCATAAAGCAATAATGATCACTTTGATATCAACTAATACCCCTGAAATGTACTTCTTATGTCTATTAATGACTTCAATCAATTCTTCCTCTTATTAATGAGTTTTTTCTTAGTTGTTGATAACTTGTAGTGTAGTATTAGTTTTGAAAAATGAATACTTGAGTGTATTGGGGAGGGGTTTCATTTCTATAATCAGTAGTTGAATGAAAGAGGGTATGAAAGGTGGTATGTTGTCCCTTGTAAGAGATTATATGTAGAATACTTCTTCAAATTCATAGTTCTCATCCTCATTAGAGGTTTTTCATCACTCTATTCTTAAATGTTTAAGTACTAACTTATTTTTCTATTATAAAGATAGATTGTAATTCTTAAGAATCGTCTATTTGTTATACTAACTTTACTATATCGAAAACAACTTGTTGTTAACCTACTTAGAATATAATACTTCCTCGATTTTCATCAATCGTTTCCTTTCCATTGGCTAGGAATGTTCATCCTAAAATGATTGAAACATCTCCCTCCTCTTCAATATCATGAATGAGGAAGTCCTCTTGAAATATGATCTATTTGACTTTGACTAAAACATCCTAATAAGTCTCTAGGGATACATTACTAATTTTTCGTCCAATTGGAGTGCTACTCTAGTTGGTTTTATTTCATTGAGTTCCATCTTGCGGAATATAAAAATCATCATGAGGTTGATGGTGTCTCAAAAATCTCACATTTCTCTTCTGATGTTACATTTCCCTATTGTGTATGGGATTTATAAAATTCCTTGATCATTCATTTTTAGATGAATTTTAAACTAAAATTTAGTAACTAATTCTTTATTTAGTGAGATTACTCCTAGTTCCTCCTTTATTCATAAGTTAGATGTTATTTCCTTAGGAAATTTTTCATAGGAATCCATTTGAGTGATTACCTTTGCAGAAGTAATGTTGATGTCTAATTTCTTGAACAATTCCAAAAACTTATTGTATTTATCTATAATTATTCCCTTCCTCTCTCTTTATTAATCATTAATAGGTGGTTTATAAGTTGGTGGAGCAACATAGACTTCTTCCTTGGGTTTCTCATGTGTTTGAGATTTTGTAGAAGGTAGTGCATCTTAAGGTATCACTAGAAAAATTCCATTTGTTTTTTCATCATAACTTTATTATATGATTGTTTTCTACTTTTAGGGTTCCTCAATTTTTCTTCCTTCTCGTCCAAATGGTTTTTGAAAATATTTCACTTTTACACTTCTCATTAATATATCCTTTGCCTCTTCCCACAGGTATTTCTCTTTATTACCAGATATAGTACCCGAGAATTTCTCAGAAAAGGTCATTGAAATCTAACCCATTTAATGCTCGCATTTATGTAGTACTACCCTTTAATTATGAAATAATGTCTCTTGGGTGGTCATCCATTGATCTTCCTTTTCATCAAAGGTTGATAAGAGATTTTTTAAATTTTATTGAAGAGGTAGAGCTAGTTATGGAATTCTCGGTGGAGCTAGTTGAAATTGAGTTTGGGATCTAAGAGGGAAGGGTTTTTGGGCCACTTTTTGTGGTGTTTGAGGGACAAGATAAATTAGTGGATATCCTGGTGGTCCTTAGTTCTATAAAATAGCCTAAACACCCCTTTGTTAGTAGTATCCTTTATTTTTTTGTTCTTTTTGTAATGGAATTTGATGAAATAATTCTTAAAGATTCTAAAATTGTTGACATCATTGATTGTAATTAATATAATTACAATATTTTCTTAGTTTTAGTCAAAATTACTACTCATTTTTGATAATGGTCCAGGCCACCGCACCATTTTACATGACTGAATATCCATGATTATAATCGGAGGGGGGTTATATAGCTAGTAGATTAAACGATTCGATCTTCTTGTACAAATCCTCAACTTGTACAGCTAGTCGAGAATGCTCTTCCACTTGGTGGATCCCACACCGGGGATTTCAATGATCTCTTCTCCTTATAATGAAATTACATGATACATCATATAAAATTTCTCAGCTCGCCTTGGTTGTTTTAAACATTAACCCTCTATCAACGGCTGCAACAACGATAGTGATAATAGTTGGTTAGAGGCATTCATAAAAATTTTGGAGTTGTAGCCACATATAGAGTCCATGGTATGGGAACATTCAGGAATGTTCTATAAAATGATCCCATGCTTCCCATGCTGTCTCTCAATCTTCATGAGTGAAACTCTAGATTTCATTTGGTATTTTCCATATACGGATTGGTAGTCAGTACTTATCTATTAATTTCTTAGATAAATCATCCCATGTAAAGATAAACTCAAGATATTGAATTTTGATCCAATACTTTTCTCGTTCTCATAGGGAAAATGGAAAGAATATAGGTATTATAGAATCATAAGATACTCTCTAGTTGCTAAATGAATCCAAGTTAGAGATATGTTCATCGAGGACTTCATTTTAAAGCCCATTTAACTGACCCATATTATAGATCATATGAATGAGTACAAGTGTAATTTTAAATGTATCTTCAAGTATTGGAGGGAATATGATACTAGGAATAACACAATTGATTTATAGAAAGTTGTAATCCATGATGGTCAACTATTTCTGCAATTTATGATCTCTATGTATTATGGGTTTCATGCTTGGTGGGTTGGGTACCACAGGATTAATTCATCCAACCATTATTAAATGGGGGCATGCATAGATTTACATTTCTATTTTAGGTTTCATGTAATGTTGTTATTTTGCGTTAATAATCCTTGAATTATTCAATGTGCCAAGATTCTTTCACTAGAATGAAATAAGATGAATGAGGATATAGATTTCTAAAATGAATAATAAGGAAAGGAAAATCGAATGGGAAATTGGTGATGTAATCCTAGGATCTTTTCATAGGTTTCCATGCGTTATCACTATCCTTTTTCTATCAAGAAATTGTGAAAAAATTTCAAATTCATACACGGGTCATTTAATTTGTGTTGGATATGGATTGATTAGATTTATTTTCCCAAACTAAACAATCTACTCGGTTGTAATATAGTGTTAGTTCTAGGTCAGACCCATGAGGATATGGATAGTTAGTAAGAATGGAAGAAAAAAACCCTTTGGGGTATGAGTACTCACAAGTTGGTTGATGTTGGGAATAACTAATTCTATGGAATTTTTTGATTAAGTGAAAAATAATTGATCAGAATCAATTTTGGTGTCCAGCAAAATTAATATTTTAATTATAACTTGGTATGGTCCTATGGTTTAAGCTGTGATGAATAAAAATGGCACTAATTATATATAGTTAAGCCAACTAGATCTATGCAAGAGATAGATATTCCTTGGTCTAGAGATAGTTGAATCCTTGATACATGAATCCTAGTTTCTAAGGAAAAATGTGTTATAGGCTATTAGTCATAACCTATTCTACTCCCATAATGTTAGGTTCATTCATTAAAAATTCCCACGGTTTGGATCACTTAAAGGAATTTGATAAAATTTTATTGTTTAACTTGAAAACTATCATTAGAGTTACCATGGTCACAATTAAAGATTAATTAAATTCAAAAACCATTAATATTGATCCTACCCTAAGTGGTTTAGCCTCTCAAGGTAGAATCGATTAGAAATTTATAATTAATTCCATACATAATTAACATGCCAACAAAATTGAGATTAAAAAAATAAAAACATGTAAAGATTGAGATTAATCAATTAATGAACACACAATCCAACATAAGAAATTTAATTTTCAAAAAAATACCAATTTCAATCAATTACTTACTTGAAATATAAACAGTAAAGAAAACTGCAAGGATTCCTCATAAATTGATGGTCAAGATGAAGAACACATGTAGCTTAATGATGGAGATTCAAAAAAGGATGAAACAATATTCTCAAATAAATCCAAGGTTCATTGATAAACGTAAATCAATGAAGATAATTGATCCAAAATGAATTTAGGGAGAAAGGTTGGAAGAAATATGAGGTAAAAAATGAGAGAAACAAAAGAGAAATTCCAGAAGTATATCCCATTCTATTCATTTTTCACCTTCTATAGGTAAATAATCAGGATATAACATGATGTGTCATGTGTATTCACATCATGTAATTCTGATACACAGTATTCTTTGATAATTTTGAATCTATATGAATCTCGTGTGAATATCATCTGAAATATTCAAGATTTTGAAAATTTCACTATGGTCTCATCATGTAATAGGGATTCATGACATGTTTCTTCCTTCAGTTGGATATTCAAAGTGGGAATCAAAATTAAAATTTTACATGATGTGTATTGGTGAATCACATCATGTAATGGTTTCATGGCTTGTAACTATTTGATGACTTGTGTCATAACTTTTTATATGCTTTTTAATATGACTATACAATGTATAATAGAGTTTCAAGATTTGTAATGGTCATTTTTGGTCAGTTTATATAGATTTTATTTTGAAACCATGAAAGACTATTTTTTCAATAAAAAACACCTACCTAGTGCATTATCGATTAAAAAATCGATAATCCCTAATAAAATGGAATAAAAATGTATATATGATTTCATCTTATCATATTCCTACAGTATAGTAGAGACCCGTGTATCATAGTGGATAAGGGTTATAGATTTTGATGCATCTTTCAATTGAGAGTCAGTTATGGAATGGTGTGTAGGTTTATTTGTATCCTTACCCCATAATTATTTCTTCTAGTGTATAGATACATTTTATATTTCAAATTATGTGAGACTAAGGTTTTATTGTGTCATAAATCCTTGTGTTGTATAGTATTTTTTAGTGAAAACATACTGATTTTGGTCGATCTAATAGTACAAAACTATGGTCCTTTAAAAATCTATTTGTTATAAAATCTATAACCCCATAAAAACTCATCATTCTTTCACTCATTCTACAAAAACATGGGAAAACTAGATGTGTTTTTGTTGACTTTTAACCCTCCTTCTTTGGATTCAAACATCTGCCTTGAAAGATTGATTCATGATTATCAGAGGTGAGTTACACTTCATACTTTCCATATGTTCCACCTCTTTCTTTGTCCATAGAATGTTTTCTTCATGGGAAAGGTTAGTTATGATGATGTTGTGTAAAATACTAAAAATGGATGTTTTCTATACCTTATTTATACCTCTTTTTCCTGATATTAGTCCTATAATCATATTCATCAATATTGGATCATATGAAATAATTCAGAAATCCTTGATTGACTTATATAATCGTTTTTATCTTCATATATTATGCATTGATGAAATTGACATCATTTTCTCTCTATTTATGTTGATGGATGGAAAAACTAAACAATAATAATGAATCAGATTGAAACTAATTTTAGGGGAAGGGGTAATCATATATATTTAGTGGTTTATAGTTATTTTCAATTTTTTCCTTTCCATGAACTTGAAAATATTATGTGATCAGTGATTTGTAGCTTTTGTGAATTATGAACCTATTCTATAATTGATTTTTCAAATTCACCATTCATAAAATATTAGTAATATAAAAATGGTTTTGTTTTTATTTTGGAGGATTATATTTACAATATTTTACTTGAATTATGGGATGATGGTTTTTTATATATTTCAAAATAGGTATAGATTTTTTTGTTTTAAATCATATTCATGTGATTATTAAGGGTAATTCCACCCATTATTCATTTTATACCATATGTGTTAGTCCCCAACCTTGGACTTATTGGAGGTGGGATATGGGGGGAACTACCTCTCTTCACTGCTAACCAAAGAGCGGTACTTACAGAGGGAGAATTTCATAGTGGTGTCAATGTTTTTGTTTTAGAATCTATGTATAGATTCAGGTTAAGAACTTATAAGGCTTAAAAAATATAAGGTAAATATTATCCATTAATCTTTACTCATGATGTGGGATAGGGATACTAGCTATGACATAGAATTGTAGAGAAATTTTTGATCCAATGAAAGGAAATTAATATTTCTTAATGAGCTATAAAAAGTGACATTTCTTTATGGGTAGACTATGAGGAGAGTTACATGCATTATTCTTGTTTTACCATGTTATTTAATGGTTTTATATCAGGAAATCAAAATGAACAAAATTAACCATAATAAATTTAATGTTATAGGGATTAGGGTTTTCTTTGTATTTACAGGATTGGAACCCGGTTTGTGTCTGTATATGGTTCACAGAGAAGAGGTTCATCATACTGATCTTGATGATCATTGGATGATTGATTTGACTGAAGAGGATGAGGTGTGACTAAATTTTTTTCATGATTTATAGAATTAGAGACTAAATATATAAAAGTTAGCATCTATAATTTTTATATTAGTCGTTTTCTAGGGTATCTTGATCTCATTAAGTTTAATTAAATCTCAAGATGTTTTTTGGGTTTTATATTTAGTCATATGCATGTGGAAGTGAATTAGTGGTCAACATTTTATCTTATAGGGTGTGAAGAGGTGAATGATTTGTGTGATGATTTCTTTAAGTAATTTTTCTTATAATTCTTATCATCGATGATTATGGTAAAGTAGATGTAACATAATCTATTCTTTTAGAATGGAAGCCTGAGCATGTGAGATCCCAGGGTTAGGTTTAAGAACCTTATTTACTTTTCTATTAATATTTTTATAGAAGAGTATTATAGATCATATATTCATAAGGATTCACAATAATCAATGACCTTATATACAGTCACCCCATTTAAGCTTCCTATATAATTGCGGGTATAGGAGGAGGAATTGATCAAGAAGATGAATTCATGGTGAGTGTTACTCTACATGGAGTTTATCAATGTTCCTAAATGAGTATATCCTTAAGTGGGGGAACACTATTGTCAAGGTGGTCAAGTTTATGATCATTAGGGAGACAACCTTATTAGTATATCTCACACTACTTATGGGTCAGTAGTTCTTCATCATCTACATTGGGAATTCTATTTGTATATTATGCCTATCAAGGAATTGGTTATCATCATTCATAGTTCCCAACCACTTAGGGGGTTTAGTATGTTATGGGAGGTCATTACCATTTTTATTTATAGTATTACTAGTTTCCACTGAATTATTATCAGTAACAGGGGCCACTAGTGTATGTTCAAGAACTAATTTAATGGGTTTTTACTTAGTTGAGATGAGGTAGGGGTATTAGAGGTCATCCCCATGATGTTACTAATCCTCAAGGACACATAATAGAGCATAGTATTAATGTTTGTTAGTAGATAGGTGGAGGATCTTCTCATGGAGTGATTCATTCTATGGTGGGTACAACACTGGAGGGGCATAAGGTTTTCTATAGTATGATCAGTTTATTATATACCATATTTTTTACAGAGTTTATTATTGATCCTCAAAAAACATCATTACATCCAATTTTATCTATGAATTAGGACATCAGGTATAGATACTTTGAATACTATTAGTTTTATCCACACCAGTTAGAGATCATGCTAGGTTGTTTGATATGTTTTATAGGTATAGACTAATGATTGGGAAATTCTAGGAAATGGATGATTTATTTTTGCGTGATATGAATATATAAAATTTCATCCTTATCATGAGTTAGTTTTATTACATGTATGTATTTTTTGATTAATTTTGATGTGGAGTTTTGTTTTCATGTGGATAGCTAGAGAGTGTTGTTAATTGGTGGTCAAGATTATTAGATGGATAGAAAATTTTTTGTTCCTCATCTACCTCATTAATAATGATTATAAATATAATATTAGGTGTTGGAGCATCCAAAGTATGTTTATGAGTTTTAATATATATTTCTTGATGATTTTGGGTCCCTATACCCTGGACATAATGTCATTTTTTGGATAGAATCACAACTGGGATCCTCTACGACTTTCAATAGAACTCATGTAGTAGTGTCAGTTAATGATTCTATCGATGATTTTTTATTAATGATATTACTCCATCCTAGTGTATCTATTTAGGGTTATCTAGTGTTTTATGATAAGAATGAAAAATATAATCTATGTATTTTTATAGACTAACAAAAGTTTTACTAAGTTACAGTCAAGAACTATTACCCTCTTCTAAGGATGGACAATCTATTTGGATAGAAAAATAGGGGATATTTGGGTTTTAAAGATAAATTTACTGTACTAATATTATCAATGGAGGGTAGAGGAGGAAGATATTATAAATACTTCCTTCTAGTAGAGGTATAAGAACTTATAATTCATAGTCATGTTGTTCTATTTTCATAGCATTCTATATATGTTTATGGGGATCATGATCGCAATGTTTCTTGAGTTCCTATACAATGGTTTAGTCATTTTCATATAATACATTGTCATATAATCAAATTCTTACTCGAATCAAGAAAAGTTCCTTTAATTGTTCTTGTAGGTTTTTTGACACAACAAAATCTATATGAAGATGTCAATGTGTATGTTGGGAATGTGTGAGCTACACTTCCTTTGACTCATTGTGTCTCATTAGGCTATAGCCATGGATCCAATGAATATTTGGGCGGTTGTTTAATGGGATGTAGAGATGAACATGAGAGAGGTTCATAATTTCCTTAGCCTTGTAGGTTATTATTAATGGTTTGTTTCTAAATAATCTAAAATTTCAACCCCAAAAAAATATTGTACAATGAAGGACTGGTCCATTATTTTGGTTGTTCAGTGTTGGCCAGTCTTTATCTACCTAAATGAGATAATGATATGTTCCTCAATAATTTATTTTAATAAATATTTAGGGATGTTAAAGGCTATTTTACTTCTTATTATCTAGGTTTTAGATTCATCTATATGTATAAAATGAAAGAGATCTCTCATGTATCGAGTAATTTAGGTCCTCATAAGCATAACTATTCCACACATGACCTAGAGTTTGTAACATTATAGATTTACTTGAATATATAGTGACATTTACACATTGGTAAGTGATTTTATATATTTATGTACTATAATAGTCTCAAAATATATATTTACTCATTAGGATTTAAATCTACATCAGTAGAAGTGGAGTGAGTTTCATTAGGATTATGATTTTGAGGTCTCCAATTACCTTGGAAAGTTGAATGTTGGTGAATGCACATTGATCAAAAAGTCACTAAGATATATTTTTTAGGGGTTTAGGGATTCCTTTCGAGGGATATAGTAGTAATCATAAATACATGTTAGAGTATAGGAGGAATTTGATAGAGGATGAATTTTTCATATGTGATTAAATCCTCATTATTGTAGAAATTGGATGAGTCTTATGGGGAGACTTAGATATGTAGGTAGTGTGGGAAAGTGTTGGACATAGTGATACTATAGAGTGGTGGTTGGAGGTTGGAAAACATCATATTATATTTCGATGGAGGCTGAATATTATGGTAGCCACTCATAATGGAGTTCCCCATTAGTTTCATACTTGACCCTTAATAGTGAATATTAGTGTGTCTAAGATGAATCATTGATAAATGATTGAATTTTTTGCTATCGGATGAAGGAATTGGTGGTATTATTCCTAGATCATTGTTTGGTCTATCAGTAAAATAAAGTGAAGCATTGTGTCCCTGGAGGGTTGTTGTAGCCTTTGGTTATCCTTGAATGGAAGTAGGAGGACATATCTATGGATTTGTCCACTGGGTTACCATGTACCTAAGAAGGATATGATTTCATTTGGTTAATCCTGGATGAAGTCCTATATTTAAAAAATATTATATTGATTCAAATATTTAGCGTTATGGATGTTCTAGATAGGAGTTATGTGGATGATGTGTTGAGGGTCCATGGGGTACCGTGGACCATCATCATTAATGGATATCACTGATTCAATTCATGATTATGGAGGGGATTAAATTATTATTTGAATCATAGTTAGTCCTTATTACTAATTTTATCACCAAATATATTAGTAGATAGAACTAACTATATATACATTTTGGGATATGTTTTTGTCTTGTATATTAGATTTTGGTGGATCCCAAGTAATGAACCTAACTTAGGTTAATTTTTACTATAATAATATCTTTCACCAAACTAATATTATGGCTCTATTTGAGGAATTATATGGATGGAGATATTAATTTCCATTATGTTCATCCGAGTTTGTGGATTCAGTATCCCTTAATCCAAATATGATTCAAATTACAATAGAGATGATCCATATAGTTTAGGAAATGATGAAGGAAGCACAGCACAACCCGAAGACTTTTGTAAACCATAGGTGGAGACCCATGGAGTTTTAGGGTTGACACATTATGTCTTTAGGGTTTCTTCTCAATAGGGTAAAAATATTTTTTGTAAATGGAATAAGTTCTCTCCTTTGTTTTTAAGGTTTTTTGTGGTATGAAATTATGTTAGTGAGGTGGAATAACAGGTAAATATTATATATTATTGGATATAATCCATGATGTTTTCCACATGTCCCATCTTCATTGGTATCTTCACGTTTACTCCAATTTAATTGACTAAAGAGAGTTAGATATCAAGGATGATGTGATGTTTGTGGATTTGTCAGTTGATATTTTAGACTGTCAAGATATGGTGTTGTGTGGGTATATTTTCCCCTTCCTTTAGGTGATGTGGTGGCATATTGTTTTAAAAGATAAAAATTGAGAAAGCGATACATGAAACTAGGTCTAGTAACCCAATATGTTTTTAACATTATTTTGTTTTTTTCTTGTTCCTAGTGGTATAACGACTAAATTATTACTATTAAGTGAGATCTATTTATTCCAATTGCTGATTGTGTTTGGTTGGAGGTTTTTATTACAAAATAATTCAAAAGAGGTATCTAATGGTATGGTTTCTAGAATATTACCCTTCTTTCCACTTGTTCATGTTTCTTGTGATTCTCATGTCTGAGAATCATTTGGCTGTTATCTAATGTAATGGAACATATCTCCCAAAATGTTACATTTTTTAATTTTATGTGATTGAAAATCTTACAGGATTATTAGTATTATAGTGGGGAATTTAGAGAAAAACTTTCAGCATGGAAGATTACTATGATATTAAGTCATGGGTTAAATCATATAGGATTTTTTTAAGGTGATTTGAACATCAATTAAGGGTTTTTTAGTTTAACCAGGTTTGCATATGGGTAGATCTAGATTGTAGAGCACTGGTTTATGTCAAAAGTCATCTTGTGTAATGGTAGAAAAGATCTAGTCTGTGGAAAGGTGTAATAAGTAAGGGCCATCCATGTCTTGTGTAAGGGTGTATTGCAGGTTCTTTTCATAGTAGATGTCTTACAGCATGTAAAAGAATATATGAATGGTTGTTGCAATATAATAGAGGGATTACAGCATGGATTCATAGAGAGGCCAGTTTTAGTTTACTTGAATGTCTAACGGTATTTATGGTGTGTCGTTGGGATTTCATCAAAGTGGGTAAGGATTTTTATTTATTGCGTCATAATGGAATCCCTTATAGAATAGAGGCTTTTGGAGATGGATTTTTACGCACTTTCAATTTTGTGGTAGCTATGATGCAATGTGAAAGTTTCATTATAGCCCGACCCATTACATATAAGATCAAATTGATAATAATTGTGTATATTATAGACGTGGTCGGTATGGGGATGATTGTGGTATAATTCCCTATGTTTTGTCATAGTTTTGAGTGAAAACCAACTAATAGAAGAGCATCCAATAGTGTAGTATTGTGGTACTTTGAAAATATATTGGGTATAAATTTTAGAACCCCCAAAAAATCACCATTAGTCTTCTAATAGTATTAGCAATTGGGATACCTTGGTGCATTTTTTGGGACTTCTTTTAGCCCCTCTTCCATAATTTCAACCCTCGGCCATAAGAGATTTATTCTTGGGGATCAAAGGAATTTACTTTTTACTCATCTCTTATTTTCCTTATATTTTCTAGTCTACAGATGAATGTGGTAATGGGAAAAGTTTTTTCATATTATGTTGCAGTAATATTCTAATGGGGAATGTTGTGTTCTAGGTTTTTTATTCCTATTTAGTGTGATATTGATCATATGATTATCTTATTTTAGGTTGGACATTTCTCATTGATTCAGAAAGTATTGATTAAGGTAGAGGATCCTTTTTCTCTACTTATTTTATACATATATGAAAATAGAATTTATTTTTCCTTTTGTGTGTAAGTTAATAACTAAATAAAAAATATAAATAATTGGATAAAAAGAAAATAAATGGGAAAGGTAAATTTTCATGTGTTTATCAGTTTTATGTTATGGTCAATGTTTTTATCTGCCTTGAACATGAAAAGCTGTTCTAATGTGTTATTTTTGGATTATATGGATTTTTATCCTTTATTGTGATGTATTGATTGAATTTATTATTCATAAAAGGATGTTTACATAAACACAGTAATAAACCGATTTTCAGTAAATATGGAAATTCTATGAAAGAACACATGAAATAGATGATTAAATATTGTGAATGCACTCATTGAATTGAAATTACGATATTAAAAAGAGATTAAATTAAGTAATATGTGTTCCAGTGGTATTTATTTACTTTTTTTTTATTTTGTGATAATTGTTTAGTGTTCATGGGGTGATGGTGTCAGCCAGTTTAGGTAAAGAACATGTTTTGTTGCAAGGATATAGTGGGATGTCATGAGATATGTTAAGGTCTAGTTTGTGGTGGTTAGTTGATAATTTATGATGTGAAAAGGATGGTATGTTGTTTTGTAATTTGAAATGTATTTTATTTTTGTTATGTTAATATGGTTGGGATATTTTTTTATGAATTATGGTCAGAGTTTCCCAATAGTTTTGGAATATAGTAATAAATAATTAACTAGTTACTGGAAGGATATAAATTAATAGTAATGGATAGAAACAATATGAAATGACATTAATCAATTATTAATGGCTGAAAATAAATATATGGTATTCTTCAGAGTGTTTTTTCACAAAATATTGAATCATGTTGTCAAATAGATGGAACAGAATTGGTAACTAGTAAATTTTGAAATGGTTGAATCTATGAATAAACAATGGAATTAAGGGATGTGTCATGACTATTTTACATGGGGATATGAATTACAGTAATAGAAGTAGTTAGTGATGGGTGTCAGGTGTAGTGTTCATATATTTTGTGATATTAGTGTTATTGATACGAACCCTTAAACTATGTATTTTGTGATACTAATTATTCGTATACATTCATGTGATATATAAACACATCCACCCGAGTTAGATATCCTTCCCAATGCCCTAATATTTTTGGTTGTAGGTGTTTTCCCTAATATATAGTTTGGTTATGGAGGATTTCTTCCTACCCCCACTCCCATACTCCCTTTATAGTTGTGGTTCATGTTTATTATAGGATATTTAGTGGTGATGTATAATGATGATGAATTAGTTAGTGGCAATGTACAGTGATGATAGTGTAGTTATTATTAATGCTAAATAAGATGAATTATTGATTGTTTATAGTGTTTAAGGTTATGTGTGGTGAGGTCATTCATTGTTACAGGGGGAATGAGGTTGATTTCCTCCATGTTCATGATACCATATTACCCTTTGTATATGATAAATGGTTATATAAGGGATGGGATCATAGGAAAGTATAAGTTGTTCCATGAGAGTGAAAACTAGTAGGGAAGTAGTTTCAAGACACCATGAATTATTTTATTTTGATATTATCTTACCAAATTGGATATGTTACTTTTTTACTATTCCATTATGAGTTTTGGATTGTGTTTTACCTATTTATGGGCATGTTGTTTGTATCATTCATTTACCATAGAAAGAGTGTCCTCATCCAATAATTTCATGAGGGAGCATGGATGTGGTCCTAATGAGTATACACATATCACCACTAAAATATAAACAATTTTTCAAGATTATATGATTGTTTTAAAGACCAATTTTAAAATCAATAACTAAAATGTAAGAATATTGTGAAGTGGATTTTATATTATTTTCCTTGGTTTTGTTTTTATTTTCTATATTAATATATATATTTCTTAACATGAATTAGGGGATGGAGGGAATTTTAAATATATGTCATGGTGTTGATTGGTGGTTCTATTATATTCCTATAGTTATTTAGGGTAATACCCCTCCCTAATATTTCCATTTTACCATCAGTGTTATTCACCAACCTAGGGTCTTGTTTATAGGAATTCATTGATCACTCTCTCTCTCTATATATATTATCATTCCATAAGAGGTACCAGTGGAGGGGGAGTTGTGAAATATGATATATAAATATATAATATTGGTAATGTTTCAATAATAACACAAATATATAGAGATGATATGTAATTTATAAATTCAATAATTTTATTTAAATTACATAAAATTGTTTATAGAAATTAGAGGAAAATTTATAAAAAGTTGAGCGATTTGGAAGATAATTCCATATAAAAATTGTATGGTAACACTTTTAAATTTATAATATAGTTAAATAGATAGATAATATAATAAATAAACGAAATAAACTCACTACCACATTCAATATTTCAGATATAATCCATATAAGAGAAGATCATTTTTATATAATTGATTCATCAAAAGAATTGAGATTTAATTGAAAACTCATACCTCAAGTCCTTAATCACATCGTATGTTCCCATAAAATCTTAACTAATAAAAATTATATGTATCTATTACATGTTTAATAATGATTTTAATGAGTATTTAATCTATTATAATATATTTATTATTGTGTTTTATTAATTTATTACATTCTTATTTTTAACAACGACTGTTTTGAGGTGGTTTTCTTCATAGTTCCAAAACTACTTCACTATATCAATAAATTTAAATAATAACTATAAAATTGATCAATAATATTGAAAAGTTTCATGATATATAAATTACTTTATTACATATGTAAGGGAGTTTAATCGACCAATAGACAGTAACAACATTGTAAATTTATTTATTTATGTTTGTTTTGGACACTTAAATCGATCGTGATGAATTAACTATAATATTATTAATATAATTACTATTTTATAAATATATAATATTTAAAATATAAATTTATAATTATAAATTTTACATTTAGTCATGAAAAGAAAATTATATTATCCATTAATATTATAAGTTAAATATAATTAATTATTATTCATATTGGTTGTGTAAAACCACTAGAGGTGAACTGTTCTTTTTAGAAGAGTTCAAAATAATGTAAACTAAAATTAAAATTAAAATTTCATACAAAATTTATTTATAACTAAAAACATTATTTAAGGTGACATTTAATGTTCATTTATATTATAAAATAGGTAAGAGGATCATAAGTATGAGAAGAAACTGGTTTTTGATAAATATATTTTAATATTGAATAACGATATAAAAACGGTTCAATGAGAAGGAATGGGAAGTATATCATTAATAAATAGTTATTTTGAAGTTAATAAAATTGAATTATAATCATAACCGTAAAATAAGAGTTGGTTTTAATGATTATTAATTGAAAATATCTCAAATATGAAAGAAAGAGTGACATGTGAACCCTTATTTGCCTTTCGGATCGATTTCTTTAGACTTTGTTAAAATGATTTGGATGAGGGAATCATTTTTATAATAAGGGATCAAGTACATGGTTAATAAGATTCATAGTGTGATTTAGGTTTATATATTCATTATAATTTGGTTTGTAAGAGGGGATAAATGGGTGGATAATGGGATTTATGTTGGCATAGACAAGGGTTGTCTCTGAATAAAATTTATTTTATTTATTTATGTAAGCTCAAGAATATAAATACTACTGATTATTATGATTTTTATTATTTTTATAATAAAAAATTCGTTTATTGTCATTTAAATTGACACAAAATTGATTCTCATCTTGAAAACATGTAATTCTAAGTAATAAATCAATGATTGTTTTTTATTAAAAAAATTGGCTTTAAAATTTCATTATAGATTTATAAATTATTTTTAATACATTCAAATTATTTATATTTCTCATTGAATAAATTTTATTGAATGAAATTAAAATATAAGGTATTTATTCATAATTACCTGAAAATTATGTCAAAAACCATGTGGTGTATGTAAAAATATATCCATGAATATCCCATTCCACTCATGATTTGAAATAAAATGTGAATCGAATGATTCTAAAAATAGAAAAATGATATATGGGTATGTTGATGTGGTAGATGAAAACATAATAATATTATTTACTAACCTAAAATTAATGACAAAAAATTTATTTAATTAGAGTGTGAGAGGAACATACACAAATACCAAACAAATTAGATTAAAAGAAGTCAAATAAAGCACATAATATCTTACAGACCCCTTATAAATTTCCACATAGAACACAAATAGATAATTTTATAAAAAATATAATCATAATAAAAAAATAAAAAACAATAAAAAAATTACATTGAATAAAATGAGAAATCAGGATAACTTTTATCAATTAATTTTAAGAAAATTATTTTTTCAGATATTAAAAAAATTATTCAAAAGAAAATATTAATAATTTTTATTGCATCGATAATGAAATAAGAAAATATAAACAACTACATAAATACTTTATTAAATAAGATATTTGATAAAATAGAATTATAAATTATAAATTATTTTTCTCAAATACAATATTTTTCACATCATAATATCACAAGTCTTAAAAATGAGTATTAATCATGCTAAAAATGTTTCAAAAATGTAAAAAAATTATCTATATATTGATCCAATTACATTCAGACATGTCAAATGAATTGAGAAATAATTAATTTTTATAAAACTAATTTTGAAATGAATACAATTTTTCGGAGTGTAAAAAAATTAAATGGAAAATATAATCTAGCTAATGTTAAAACCTTTAATAAATATTGTGGTTGGAAAAAATATTTTAATTCAGTCCCAAAAAAATAATTTTGACCTTTTTAGTGACCCCATGTCAATTTAGAATAATTATATTTACTAACGAAAACTCTTTTTAATACAATGTGTTTATTATAAAAAAAGATAAAATTTAAATTTACCAAAGAGGTAGAGATAAAATGAAAAATGTTATTCTTGTTTTACTATGATTCATTTAGAAGAAAATACATTCTAATAAATTATAAATAATAAACAACAAAATTTCCTTGTAAAAGATGTGATGTGTTTCCAAAACCTTATCCAATGGATACTACAAAAATATTTTCTCTAAATAAAAAATCTATTAATCTATATCTTATAATGTTTTTATATTACCAACTATGATCACCCTTTTAACACCTAATATCACATAATTTGTTATGTAAATATATCAATCAAATATGAAATAAAATTTAACATAATTTAAATTAAAACTTTTATCTTAATGGAAATGGAATGAGAAAAATAATAGTAAATTCTAACAACAATTCCATAGACAATATACAATACATTAAGATATTATTTCTTTTAATATCTCATTAAATTTTATCAATGAAAATAATTTTATAGTTTTAAAAAAATTAAAAAAATTCATAAATATTTTAGTCTTATAAAAAATGATGATAACTGTTTAAATAACATAAATAATCAAAATTATATTATCATCAGTCAATATTTATATTTATTAAAAATATATCATTATTTTTAAAATTCAATTTATTAGTTTAATGAATACATTAAACTGCAATATTTAAATTCATTATAAAAATTAATTTTGTAAATTATAAACACATGAATAATAATATATTAAAAATATATCAATTTATTATACAAGTATTTGGAAGTCTCCATAAAATTTTGCGGAAAAATTATCACACTATAATAAATGATAATAAATTATTTTTCACTATAAAATTTAAAAATTATTATTACTCGATAACTTCAATTAACTCAAAAAAATTATTCTGATATTTGACAAATTCTCATTAACTTTTATGGTGAACCAAATGTTATATATAATATGGATACTTATAATAAAAAATATATATTTTTCCCCCAAATATAGTGATTGAAATTGTTCAAAAACATTTGTTTACCTAATGCTATTTAAATAACCAATTAATTTTCTGTAGGAAAAAATTGTATCAAGACTATAAAATTTGTTTAAAAATTGAATAATTAAAAAGGCATAAAAATATTTATAATAAATAAAACTTATGGTCAATTTTAGTCGAAAATATTAAAAAAACATCTATGAGTAATGGAAATCGATTAGACACCCAAAAAATCTGCATAGTAAAAATATATAAAAAACTTGTTCCATGTGTTAATAATATAATTAAATAATATCATCATTAAATAACAAATTAATATTATGAATAAAAATAGAAAATTGAATATAATTTTTTTTAAATAAATTTTACAGAAAAGGTAATAACTAATTGTGAAATAATATAAAAAAGAAATTATTTTAAATAAAAGGGGGATACCCACACTTGATGTTAATAGATACACAATTGATTCATTAGACTCAATAAATTATTTTAAAATTTTATTCTTCCTAGTTTTTTTCGTTTTAATATCGATTGATAAATTATTAGTGTTTCCACAAATTTAATAAAAATTAAATTGGTTATCAAAATAAAAATGTTATTATATAAATAATTCAATGATAAAATACCTATTATTACTACTACTCAACCATCAAATCATATTTTTTTAATATATATTAAAATAATAATATTTTATCTCAATTATAAAAATTACATTCAAATAAAAACACATATTAAAGTGTTATTTATTTAAAATATTTATGGAACTATTTTATTTAAGAAAAATGAAACTCGCCCATCCAATATGAGTGTATTAAAAATAATTTCCCAAGAAAGTTTCATTTTAAACCATTTAATTCTAATCAAAACCATGTTCTTATTAACAAATTTTAGTTAAAAAAGATTTATTTTAGTTATTCATTTTCACGGGCAAGAAAAATATTCTCTATATATATTATTATATAAAAAATATTGATGCTATTTTTTAAAAGTGTATTATTTTTATATATTTTTTTCATCACTGGTCATTCCGGGTTTTTATAGTTTTAAAAAATTATTTTCAACATATTAAATGTAATGTAATTATCCCTTCTAGTTTATTACTTTGTGTGTTTTGGATATTGGTGGTGTCCATAAAAGGATAGAGAAATGAAGGTTTTTATGGAGCTAATATTTTAGATCAATGGGTGATGTTATGGTGTGTCTTATGCTGCTACATCATGGAGGGTTATAAGAATTATTTTGGAAATATTCAGACCCTTAAATACCCTGACAGGACACGTATGTGTGGTTCTATTTACTCTTATATATGTGTGTTCTATTTTCTGGTCCCTACATTATAGTTTTAATTACAGTGTGAAATAGTATTTGGATTTTGGTTTAATTTATATTAAAATCATTCATGGAATAGCCATTCTTCTATTTAATGGATGCATAAATGACATTATTTTTGGTTATACCATTCTCGGGGTCATTGTTCCATGGTGTATACACTACCAATGGAGTATCGAAGTTTGATATCCTTAGTACTGACATGTTTTGGACTCGTTTCATTATGGGGTCTTAATTGTGCCACAAACCTTTCTCAGATATATTTGATCTGGTAGTAAAATGATTTTTAAATTGGTGAAATAATATAGAAATAAAATCATGATATTTGAAAGGTTTTTTGACATTATACCACAATGTTTTGGCCGATAACATTCCCCTATGGTTTTTTGGAATCTAACACCTAAATAAATTTGGAAGTACAAATAAATTCTGGTTATTTCTATTATTTTTCCAATACCTTGGGTGACTATAGGTTCATCCTTAGTAAATTTTTAGAACAATTTTATTTTCATTAACACATGGATTAGGTATTTTATACACTTGGGATCTCAGAAAAAATTATCCTCTATTATTCTAGTATCTCAACCCATTTTTCGTTCACAAGATATAATGGCACCGATTTTTTTTTCTAATTGGGGGATGTAGGGTCATGGTTTGATAGTGATAAATAATTTATAAGTTATCAGGGATTTTGTTTCTTGATTTTCATCCAATTGGTTCATCATATCTTGTTCAAGAAAAATTACTGATTGAAGCTTTTATTAATGTTGGGGGTTTGAGACCTCTATTTTATTTTGTGTTTAATCTATAATTAACATGGTTTCTTATGATTTGGGTGAATTGTAAATATTAATCAAATAAAAATAATGAATCATATTTGAGTATACTGAATGGAATAAGGTAATTCTCCATTTTTTTACCTGATCCCTTAATATTTCTTTTAATGGATGATTGTATATTTTTACTACTGAGAAGTTTAAATTCATCTATGATATGTAAATTTTTGTTTAATGAGTTATTTTAATACTATTATATAAAAGGATAAATACTTAATTATTGAAAATATTGATTTTATGAAATCTATAATTGTTAGGTTCTCACCCTTGCACTAGATAATTAATTTAATATAAATGCATATTGTAAAAAAGGGAATATGGAATTTAATTATTACTAAACAAGGTTTTCATATGTTTTTTCAGTGATTTTTGTTATTATAGTGATTTTTTAGGTTAAATTCGTGGAATTTTGTTGTATGTTTGACATTTTTAATGAGTGGTTCATCAAGTGTAGAAACGGGTTTCCAAAAAATTTCATATGAATGTGTGGTTATTGTCAATGAAATGGTGGATAGGTTGTTATGTGATATATAAGTAGTGGCATGGATAATTATGTAAAAATGAGTGGGTGTTTTATTAGTGTAGTGGTTGTTGGCATGTGGTATAGAATAGTATTTTGTGGTGGTTTGTGGTGTGATGATGGGTTTTTCTATAGTTACTTTGTGGTAATGGAATATGTTTAGTAATGACAAACACTATAATGGATTTGGGATATAAATAAATATGTTATGGTAGTAGATGAACTAATAATGATTATAATGTATGGATATTGGAAATTATTAATGAATGGTTTTTCATTAAATATGATTAATCAATAGAATAATAAATTTAAAATGGTTGGTAATGGTAAATATTGAATTGGTTAAAATCTCTATGGAATTTATGATGGTTGTAGTGGTTATTTTTCTATGGGTTTATGAGTCCAGTTGTACTATAAAAGTAAATATAGTCGTTATTGTGTAGTGGTGAATGTGTGGTGGTTGTAATGGGTGTTTCGGTGCAATTATGAAGTGAACACTCTTGGTTGGGCTTGTTTATGGATACATTACAATTTTATTTTCTTATGATGTCATTCACACCCCAATTAAATTAGATAAAATTATTTATGCCTAAGTTTTTTAGGTTCTATTAATCATCCTCAAACATTTATATTTTTGATGGAATGGATATTCTGGTGCACGCTCTTCGCCACTATCTAATCCAAATGTTTAATGATTGTAATGGTTGGAGGTTATTATCAACTACTATGATTAATGGAAGTATAAATAGTGTTTTTTTTTATAATTATGGGATAATTATGTGGTATACTATTAGGGTTATGTATGTTTTAAAGAGGAAACATTGTTGATTTTATTTATGTTCATAGTACTATACTATGGTGAAAAACTAATGTACAGTTGAGATATATGTACGTATCTAATATTTGTGGATAGTTAGTTATAGGATTATGGTGCGGCTATGTGATATGATGAGGTTTTTATATTTTTATTATTAACTGTAATGTATGGGAGTTCAAATAAATTTAGCATTGGATAATGAGAGAAAAAAACTAGTGAGTAAAAAGTTTTAGGATACCTATTAGATATATTATTTATATATCATGTTGTTATACATGGATTTGATAGATGATGAATGATTCTAAGTGAGGTTCTAATATGTTTGGTCCCATAAAAGCTTTTGGGATATAAATATATTCAACAATGCACTAGTATGCTTATCCCACATTTTCTATAGTATAAATTTGGAGTATCAAAATGTGTGGATATATATTCTCACCCAAATATATATATATATATATTATTGATTTCTAAGGTGGGATTGAATATCAAGATGTATATTTCTATCTCAGGCTTGTGATCTATGATTTGATTTACTACCGTATAGATTTTAATTTGGTATTTTTTTAGAGACTTGTATTATTATAAAATTTTATTATTTCATGTTTTTTGGGATGTCAGTTTTATTAATATTTTGGTTTTTGTTAGTGGTTTTTTCTTATATTTTCCTAGGATTTATAATGGTAATGGATAAAAAATTTATTTTTTATACCATTAGTTCTAGTCTCTAACCTATAGCCTTCTAGAGTTGGGTTTAAAGGTTCACTAACATCTTGACTATAGGACCGGGAGGGGTTCGCATCAAGGGTGTATCATGAAATATTAGAATAAATGGTATGGATGACAGTTTTCTTGGATTTTGGTTTTTGTAACTAGGTAGTAATTCTTGAATTATTTAAGGAAATAGTGTTATTTGAACATAGTTTCTGATGTATAAAGAGATATTGGCTATAGAAAAATTGATTAGGTCCCCCAATGATCCAATGAATGGAACTTAAACATAATTATCATCCTATGTTAGATAATACTGATTGTGTTTTGGAGACCTAAAATATGTATAGTTATCTTGCCTATTTTCACTTGATTTTATATTGAGGTGAGCATGGGCAGATTAAAATATATCTGGTTAAATGATACTTAAATGAATTCCACACAACTAGGATTAGGTTTTTCTTGCATTTTTTGCAAATATGCCTACTATTCATCATTTTCATGTGGTTCAAGTAGGCATTGGGAAGTAAGATGGTCTGGTTGACAACCAAATGTTTTACTTGACAAAATGGGGCAATCTTTGAGTAATAAGTTCTGAAAGTTCTAATGTGAGGGATTGCTGAAATATAAGGGTAGTATCTATTTTTTGAGATAGAGAACTGGTTACAAATGCTCGATATGACCTTCAATATGATCTATTCCACGTTAGTGTATTATTTTTCATTTATAATCATCTATATGAGAAAATCCACCTGAATGAGGTTTATTTTATATCTTATAGATAGGAAAGAATCAGAGGATTTAGGGAAGTAAATTCAAAGGGGTGTCATGCATAGTTCCTGTCATTGAATATTAAGGAAGGGAATAGATTGGAGTTATTCTATTTATATCATAGAATCATGGGAATTTTGGGTCTTATGAAGAGATTTAAGGACCTTCTCTACTTTATTTTTGATCTTTTACATGATGAGAAATATAGACTGTGGAATTTATAGGAGGCATTGTGTATAGTTATTTAGTATACTGTTACCCCATTTAGGTTTCCTAAATATATAGTAGTAAAAAAATTGATAGATGTGATTGATTGGTTGAATGCATAAATTGGGTCATTTAGGATAGGAATCATCAACACATATTAAGGGGTAATGTTTCATAGGGAGGAGTTTAGATATTGTGGGACTTGAGGTTTTAACCGGTGGAGATTTGATCTCATCTATTTCACTTTGAATTCATCTAGGCTGTAAACTCCTATGAATACACTAAGACCTTTTCATTTGTATGCTTCATTTATAGAGGTTATGGCCATCAGTGATATCAATAATCGATTTTTCTTGGGGTATAACATGTCATTTGAAATAAGATTAAGTATCATAACCTGTAGAAGATTCCTATAATTTCATATCAATAACATGTATGATATTCATATGTTCTTCTAAGATGAGACATAAATATAATAGTATTACCTTGTTATTTCCCATGTCCTTATAGATTCAGGTATTAGAGTGTAAATAGAGGAAATATTTAGTGAGAGAAAACCAGACGATCCAGGCTTTGATAGATGTATTCCATGGATATTATAACACAATATGAGCTATATAAATTTTGGTGTTCCATTTATATAACATCCAACATGAAGTTTTCGGTATTAAATTCTACGTAATCAACTTATTTCATTATATATGCCTTGGGATTCAAGGTGGAAAAGATTCTATTTCACCTTATGATGAGTATTCCATTTAGACATTATTATGTTTTTTATGTGGGTCTATGATATGAGAAGATTATTATAAAACATAAGTAATTGATTAATTTTCATTTATTTCAGTTATATCAATATAATATCTTTCATTGATATTAATTTTTTTTATTAGCTATGTTTCATCATTGATTGATATTTTTGAAGAATTATGTTCTTTGATGTGGAGGGCTAAAGTGTATTGTTTGTTGTTTAGTGGTATAATTGGATGTGTTAAAAGAATTTAGTGACTCTATATATCCTCTAGTGGAGATATAATTGGGTTCATTCAGGGTGCAAGCAATGTAGTTGTTGATGATTTTCAAAAAAAAATCCCTCAAGACACTATGATGCTACACCCTGATTTGATGTCGAATTTGGGATAAAATTCAAGCTTGGTGATTCCCTAATCCATATGGATCCTTTTAGAATAAAAACTTCTAAGTTATAATATTTTAATATCAGAAATATATGATTTGATGTAAAAGGGATTGATCTAGAAAATATTTTCTTCATGGGTTATCCAGTATTATTCCCCAATAACGTGATTAGTGGTATTAGGTTGTGTACAGAATACCAGTGATTGAATTAGTTAGAGAATAAGAACAATGGTCCCCTTCTAAGGATATATGATTTGATGGACCATTTAATGGTATATAACTAGTTTTATAATATTTTTTGTAGTCTATGAATCATCACATGAGTTTGAAAGATGTGGATATAACATAGACTATGTTTAGTTTTCTTTATGGTTACTTTATGTTCATAGTTATGTCATTCAGTTTTATGAACTCCCCACCCATTTTCATAGAACATGTTTCCTCTTTGTTCAATGAGTTCCTATATCATTTCATGTTAGTTTTAATCAACAACATCCACATATTTTTGAATTAAGAGGTGAATATTTATGGGGATCTTAATCCAATATTACAAGTCCATTAGTGCTATCTCCTTTATAATAATCTATCCATGTGTATTTTTTTGATGAGAGATGATACATTTTTGAAGTATGTTGTATCTCAATAGGGGATGGTATTTTATCTTTCAAGGATCATGGTATTTTATTAATTTTCTATAGTAATGAATATTATATACATACAATGATTCCTTATTCATGATGGATATTATCAGTGGGTTGTGTACAGTTTATCTTGGGTTTAGTACCATTGATATCCTTGATCATAGGGGGTCCAAGATTTTTTATATAATTATCAGTGGTATGTATAAATAAACAACCTAAATAAAAATATTTTACTTTATCTAAATATTATATTTATGGAGGGAATTATGTTTCATGTTTTTTTATGCCTCTCATCTTGGTTTGATATGTATCCTAAAGTTGTTGGTTGAAGGTAATTTATAAGGTTTTAGTTTGTCACATCCCCATGAGTGTAACTATAAAACCCATGATCTTGAGCTATTGGTAGTATTATTTTATCAAATTATAAAATGACATTACTTCATATGTGGGTTCTTTGTTATTATTTCAAATCACAATAGTTTTAGGTACATTTTCTTTCTATGAGATTTGAATCAGTGTCAGTAGAAGTATATGCTGATTATATAGTACTATGACTTTGAGATCTGTTATATCCAATGGGTTGGAAATGTATTTTTTAATGTGGTGAGTAGAAATTAATGAGGAGATTTTTTTTAAGACATGGTATGTTCTGGTATAGCGGTAGAAGGTCATACGTTGATGTATCAAGATGCCAAGAATGCTGGTGAAAGAAGATATGTGTACCGGGTGACAGTGTAATCATCCTTGATTATATATGTGTATGAGTCCCAATGGGGAGAATAAGAGGTAGTGGGGGTGAGATATCAAGTCATTTATGGTGATTCTCATGAGTGGTTCTTAGTGTAATAACAACATTATATAATGTTTTGGGGAGGTTTTTTATTCTAATGGTGATGCATGAAGAGGTTATTCATGATTTTTGTATCCCACCTTTGGTGGTACAACCATGATATCCATTATATATCATTCCTTCTATAGTAATTTATATTATTTATAGATTAAGTTGTCTATAGAAGGGTTTTTTCATGATTTATAGTCTATCATTGGATAAAGGAATAGTATCTTGTCTCTGGTAGTTTTCTTCAACCATTAAATGTAATCAATTGGATGCGGGAGGATATATCAATATACTTATTCACTAGTTTTCCTCATGATCAAGGAGGATTTGATACTATATCGGTGATTATAGATCATTTTTTGAATGAAAATCATTTCTAAATGATCAATGATTTGGGAGTTGTGAGAGATGTAGTGAGGTGGTATAAAGATGACATATTGTGGCTTTACATGTTATCAAGGAACATTTTATCTGACTAGGGCCCTCATCATACCATATGAACTTAGGATGTCCTGAAAGTGATATTGGATCCCAGTTAAACCATAAAAATTCTATCCATATTCAAACATAGGGAAAAAAATTTAGACAATTTAGACACGAGATTATATGTTACGAGCCCGTGTCTTGGATTATTGTGTATCATGAGTGAAACCCCAACATTGGGTGAAGTTTTCTTATAAATATAACTATCAATTTTCCAATAGCATGTATCTATTTGAGGTATTATATATATATATATATGTGTGTGTGTGTGTGTGTGTGTGTGTATTACTATTATGATGTACTGAGGATGGAGTGACATAGGTCCATAGACAAGATGTGTTGTATAGCACAACAGAGAAGCATTACATTACAGTAGAGTGGATAAAGATAGTGAAATATCATTTGAAGTCCTATGAAGATAAAATGATGACACCCCTTGTGTTCAAGATCAAAGACTATATGTTCCTCATTGTTTCTACTTATTATGAGTAGGGAATTGTTATATAGGGGAGTAATCTCCCTCCTGGGTTTATCATCCCTTTTTATGTGTTGGGGTGTGTCCAATTCGTGGGGTATCAGTTAGTGCTTCCCACTTAGTGGGGATTATTGTGAGAGATGTTATATATAATTATTATAAAGAATTATAGGTAATGTATATTTAACCTATGAGAGGTTTAGTTTAAGTGATAAAAAATAAGATATAGTTACAATTCTTCCATTAATCACAAAGGGAATGATGTGCGAAGTGATAAAATTATATTTTTTTATAAACTCATAACATTCATCCCAATTGGTATTCAAAGGAATAATTTTTCACAAACATCAAAATCCATATCTATTCAATTAGTATAAGCATGTATAATCTATAAATTTTTTAATAAATTAATATATCATTGAATTTTCTGAACCATTTCTGATATTTTCGGAAACAATTCAGGCCTTAACACCTTCTTTTATCCAACTTCATACCAATAAGTTGGAATTCAAGATCTCTTCCCTAAAATTTCACTATATGGTTTTATTTGGATAATATTGTGGAAATTATTATTATTTGAGAACATGACCAGGGGATGATGTTTTTACCAACATCATTTGAAATCTATAAACAATGACCTCATCATATCTTACAAAGTATGAATTGTCATTTTAGATTTATCAATAATTTTAGGACGGTAATATATCAAAAATATCACCTTTATATCTAATTATTTTTGAGAAATGTTCCATACATTCATGGTAATCCTAAGATATCAATTATATATAATTGAGAGTGGTACATCATTCAACCATAAAACTTACATTATTTATATCTTAGAAGGTAAATTGAGTGAGAAATCTTATCAAATTACAATGAATTGTGTGTTAACTTCATCTATTGATCAACAACAACCCAAATGTATATATCCTTTAGTGGTATTTAGAATACCTATGAAAACATACATGGGGAGGTTCTCTTATTTCCATACAATTATAGGTAATGGTTATGTCATCCCTTTATATTTAATAAGTCCAGTCATTACCTATTAGATTACAATGACATGAGATATATAATTTGAAATATCCCATATCATGTTTTCCCACCGGAAGTGTATCTCAGGTTCTCTATAAATCATTTTTCTTCGAGAATGGATTGAGAAAGATGAGTTATATAAATACATCATCCAATAGATACCTGTTTAATTACGATATTTATGGGATACATGCTGGATTTGAGGATATTATAATTCCATTATTATCTTAGATTAACTCTGTAATACTACACTCCGTCTATTTCTCTGTATCCTCATTCTTAACATTTTGACCATCATGTGGATATATAATTAATCATTCATTTGGGAATGATAGAATTTATCCTCTTTAATTTATTTTACACTGTCTATTCTTTTTAAATCTACTGGTATAGGATATATTTATATCCTCATCATAGAAAAATTTGCATAATTCTTCCTTCTCATAACATAATCCACCTTGTTTTCCAACCTAGGGTGGTAATGTATTGAGTATTCATATTACTTGATTAATAATAATCATATCTGTTCATATGGTTTTAAGAATAATCCTCAAGTTCTATTCATTTTTTTCCTTTCTCTTAGAATATACAACAATATCAACAATAAAGGCTACCACAAATTTATCAATCTAATCTCTGAATACTATATTCATCTTATCCATAGAGAAAACTGGAGAATTTTTATGTCTAAAAAGAATAAAAATGAATTCTTGGTGAAAATATATTATGTGGAAGCACATCTTGGGAATATAATCTATATTTAAATTTAATTTATGGTTTCCAAATCCATGATAAAATTTCAAGAATTTTATTTCACAACTAATTTGATCAATTAAATCATCAATATGTACTAGTGGAAAATTTTTCATGGTATAGATTTTATTAACATCGTGATAATAAATACAATGTTTTATTTATCCATATTTCTTGATAAATTGAATAGTTATAAACTATGCAGAAGAACTTGGGTATATAAAACCTATTTCTATGCCCTCTATAAGTTTCTTCTTTAATTCTTCTAGTTCAATGCAGATGTTCTATAAAGACACTTCAATATATTCATAAAACTATATTTTATATTAGTTGAAAACTCAACCCCATGTTCTTGGGGAATACAAATAATTCTTTCAATAAATACAATAATATATTCTCATGCAATTATCATTTCTCAAAATATTGTATTCCTCAACCATTTGACCAATGTATCCCTTATTATTGTATATTAAAACCGACAAAATAAATTTTTATCCAAATGTAATTTATTATTTTCACATTCTAAACTAATTTGTTTTATTTATTTCTTTGTGTGTATTTACCATGGTTAATTTTTTTCTTTGGTTTTTATGAGTTTTGGACGTCCTTCGAGAGTCTTTATTGTAGGAAAATGCATATTTTAGTAGTTTATTATAAAAAAGATGGTTTCACATCATGTGATACATTTATGCATATATTTTCAATACCATAATATATTATTTATCACCCTAGGTAGAATATATTGTCTTCATGAAGATAAATTCTATAGTGTTGATATTTAGGGTGAAAGTCCATCCACACCATGAATAATGATTCACACAATGAATGTGATCAACCTAGTTTAAATTATTTGTTTTCAATCCATTCACCCTACTCAAGTATAACCCTTTTAGGGTCCTAATATCCCTAATTTGATGCATATATCTCATGGTACTACATTTTCTATGTCTCTCCCCCCCTATAGTGTTTTCTTTGAGTCCCTTTGAGTCGTTAGGTTGGTTCTTCAATGTAAAAAATCCGCTTATCTTTTCTGTTGTGTTCATATCCTTCCTAACCCTAGAATACCTGGTATCTTAATCTAATATATATGGTTATTAATAATTGAGTAATTTTTATGTTTTAGGTTTCATCTGTATTCCATTTATATTGGTAAGGTTACGTGGGTTGTTTCATGGTGGATTACCTTTGTTATCACTGAAATCAATGAGTTTTGAAAAATTTCCCCATAAATATCTAATTAAAATTAAATCTATGATTTTTTGTTGTTTCATGATACATTTTAAATGAATTTAAATGCTTTTGTGGGCTGAATAATATTCCTAGATTAGGGGTGATATGAGTTGTTTCTGGAAATATTGGTATCTATAGAGGTTTCCCTTATTGGAAGGGAATGTTTGGAAAATAAAAGCTATGATTTTCAGAAATCATGATGTATATCAAGAATAGGTACATGATTAATACCTTATGTAATGAGACCATAGTTTCTTAGATCATCCTAGATGTGTTTTTCTTCTATTAAAGCATATTTATCGGTTGTTTGAGAATTTTGGCATATATGATTTTGTGTTTTATGAGTTAAAATAAAAATAGGGAGTAAATAATGGGATTGTGGTATATATTAATGGTTTGGAAAATTTATTATAGAGTGTGTGACCTAAGTTAATTCCATTTATAGTTTTATGGTTAGTGTGTGGTTATCCAGAATGCACAATTATTCCTTTAATTTTCATTAGATATGTGATCTATGAAATTTTATACCTTTTTAGAATTTTTTCGGAATTTGTTTTATTTAATTTTTGTGAGTTGTGGTGTTTTATAACTAATTATGTTATTCATATTAAATTATAATGAAAGTTTCAAATGTAAATGTTTGAAAATAGTTTTTGAAAAGGTTCTAGTTTAATGTAATATTTTAAAATACATTCAAAGTGATATGTGGTTTTGAAAATTTCACCAAAATATTATGGATTTAAAATGTTTTTTGGTTTTTAGAATCTTTTTTAATACATAGGGAAAATTAATAGTTTTAATTATTATCATTGTCTTCATGTGATGTTAAGAAATAAAATTAAGAATCCTTTATATGTTTTATGTTGGAAATTATTTTAAAATATACGGTTTGTGAAATTTTTGGATGTTAATACTATTATACTAAAATCTAAAAACATAGTTAAATATGTTGATCAAATAATTAATTCTTTTTTAAAATGAGGTTTGAAGAAATATTTTGTGTCCAAATTCGGATTTGAGGATTATTTTAGAGGTTTTGAAACATCAATTTTTGATGTGTGATATGTTTTATGGGGTTTGAGTTATAGATTTTTCTTTAATTGTGTTTTTATTTATGGTTTTTATATTTCAACCCATTTGGATTTAATGGTATATTTTTTTGTCAATATTTTCTTGGAAATTTTGTTCCATCATAAATGTAAGAAATATTAGATTTATCCCTCTCTTTACTAAGCATGAGGATTCACTTGAGAGTTCAAAAACCTAAATCATATCATGTTCTTTAGAAAATATGATCCTATAAAATTAGAGGTTTCAATACATGAATTTTAGAATATTTTCATGCATCTTGAATATCCAAAATCACTAAATTTTAATTTTTTAACCATTATGTTTGAGGGATTGAGATGGAAGTAGTAGAAGTCCATCATTCAGTTTACACCACAAAAGTACCATTAATGAGAAATTTGGATGTTGTGGTTCATTTAAATTTTTTTCTATAATTTAGTGATGTTACCAAAATCTACAGTATTTTTTTAGCCTCTAACAAAGAGATAAGATATCATTATAGTATGAAAATCAGTCTATCAATCTGATTCCATACCTTCCTTCTGTATTTATATTATTCTATAATATAATAGTGTTTTAGGGTAGTTATTAACCCATATCTTACACTATTATTGTATTCTCTTAGCCTTGAATCTTATGAAGTGGTGGTAAAGAAATATATAAAATCTTAATGGGATTGGAAACTAAAATAGAGACATTAGAGGTCGCTCATATTCTTGGGTTTGGTGGAGGAAGCTCTAGTAAGGTAAAAATATGTGTTCCAAGTTAGACCTTATGATTAGTAGTAAGTTCATCATGTTTATTACTATTATATTCTTTGAAAAGTCAACACATGTTGTGGAAATATGGAATATAAGAATACATCCTATGAGGGAACTCCTAAAACATGTTATTTAATCGACTTTTTGGGTTATATGAAAAGGTTATACATATGAGTTTCTTACAAGAAATGTGGATCTAAATCTATACCTTCTGAAGATCCTTATATTACACCTATTAAATATGATATCAATGTGACGACCAATGGATTTTTCTTTTGATTTAATTTATTTTTTTATATTTCTCTTATGATGTTGGGTGTTATGATTTAGTTGTTATGTAATTCCAATGGTAAATTTTTTAAATTGTCAGTGATGTCAATAGATTTTATATTGGTGGTATAAGAATCTGGTTTATATTCATTTTTTGTCATCTCTTTATTTTTTGGTCTTCCTAGATTTTCATCAGTTGATTAGGATGAGTTTGATTCTAATTGAAAATATTATATTTTTGGTAGAACACCATTAGTGATTTATCTATGATGAAATATTTTATTTTTCTCTTTCTCAATGATCAATGGATGGGTTCCATTAGACATATAATCGGTTTTTGGTTCCCTTGAACTTGATCAATACTTCTTTTTTTGTTAAAAAATTATGTATTTTCTTGTCTTAATAAATAATTTGAATTTATCTACACATACTCATCCATGATATAGTGGTTGTTCCATGGGTTACAAAAGACCCATAGTAGTGAGAGAGTGAGTAAGTCTATATTTGTTTCATTATTGTTTTTATTATCCCATTGAATGTGGACATTTGTTTTAATAATGATGACATATTTCTTTATTTATTTATTATCATTTTCTACTAGAATTTATTTTATTGATTGTCTTTTATATAACCTCTTATAGATTTCATTTGGGAGAATTGAATTTTTGGAGTTTTTCGTAGGATTTGGATTTGAGGTGGTATTTTATTTTCAGTTTAGGGATCAATAAAGAGTCCTTGGGATGTTGAATCCTTAGATTTTATTTGTATGTGTTTATTTTTCCTTCATTCCCTTTTGGATATCCTTTATGGAATATTGGATTTGTTGAAAATTCTTAGGTATCAGTATTTATTTGTGTTTCCCATTTGTTCTTTTTTGGGTTTGTGATAAGAAATTGATTTTGAAGGGTTCTATAAAATAATGCATGGTAAGGAATTGGGGTGAAAGGGAGAAGTAATTTTTTATTCTCAGATGTTTTGATGGATACACTAGAAGCTGGTATTCTGAATGCATGGTCTTGAGATACCCTTATTTTACCTATGACTAGAGTATATAATTCTGGTTGAATAATTTCCAATTCCTCTTTGTTTATATCTCATTTTAGATCAATTATGGGTGATATTCCTATATATATGATTTTTCAAGGACTTTCATTATAGTCTAATGTCTATGGTTATTGGGTGTAGTTTTTTGAGATTTCATCGAGTCATCATCAATTTGTTTTATCATCAATTGGGTAAAATAGTTATTTTTATTTATATCTTAATTAATGGATTATTAGTGAAATATTTTTTAGCTTTTCATTCCCATATATGTTTTGGATTTTTTATAGTTTTGGTTCAGTTTTTTAGTATTGTAAATGTGACCTTGTTAGGCATTTTCAATTGAGCTACAATTTCCTTCATTCCCTTTATCAACCATATACATTGAGGTATTATTTGGAAAAAATATATATAGTGGAATCAATTTTCACAATCAAACCTTACATTTACTTTTTATTTATTTATTTATGGGTTTTTACCCTGAGATATTATTATTCTTTAGTTTTTTAGAGTATTGGAGGTCTTATGAGTGGCTATAGGGGTAGAAACTACATACTATAGTATTTTATGCCATGAAATATGGTTTTATGTCATGAAACAAATTTATATATCACTTTTTAATACTATATCAAATTATTCCTTGTTATGATTGTAATATGTTCAAACTATGAAGGAGAATTTCATAGTTTGATTATATCGGGTGAAAGTCCAATCATGTTGTGAATAGTAATTCACTTAATAAATGTGGTTGATCTGGTTTTTTTTGTGAGTTTTTACTCCATTTCCCTTTCTTGAGCACCCTTTTTGGGGTTAGTTTTTTCCTCATTTGATGCCTATGAATCTAAGATATTTTGAATATCATTTGGAATCTCTAAATCATTTCCACTAAATCGATTCAGACTCGAGATCAGTATGTTACCTCATGCAAACTACCCTGTATGTTATAGGCTGCTGACTGGTAGGGAAATACTATGATTATATGATGGGGAGACTATACCCTCATTATTATAGTAAATTATTAGTAGAGATAATAAAAAATCGATATAACCATCTAGATGAAATAATAAACTGAAAAACATGGAATGTACAGATAAATAAATATAGCTCAAACAATATCGAATGATGTATACATGTCAATAGACAACAAGAATAATCAAAACCCACAAACATACTAAAACTAAAATTTGAAAAAAAAGAGGGATTCAAATAAAATGTTTTGAACCCTTATGTTGCATCCTAGTAGCCTGATCATGTATCATCCATAGAGATATTTCCCTTATCAAGTCCTATAGTTATAAAGTTTTCTCAGGTACAAACAGCGACCTGATCAGGGTGTGAGTACGACTATGTAGTCCACAACCAATGGTTTCTATAAATATTTCAAACTTGAGTACATGCATACATTAGTGGTGATAAATATAAGTACAACAGATAAATAATAACCAAATAAATAAAAATTATTCATTATAAAATTGATTCCATATAACATATGAGAACCACTATACCTACCATGTCCAGAATTAAACCTCTATGATTAAAAGGAATCACTCCATAGAAATATACCCATACTGAGTTATAAGTTAAACCTAGGTAAATATTTCTATATCTGATCATGAATAATACCTAATAAAATATACCCATCCTGAAGCATAAAAAATACCAGATTAAATATACACATCCCATAATTTAATAAATACCCATTGAAATATTCCTATCACAGAATATAATAAATATCCAAGGAAAGAAAAACCTTGGATCCATTCTTTAAGGGAATGCAAATAAAAAAAATTTACTCTTCATTCATATGAAATTCATTTATAAAAACATTTTTAACATTTAAAAACCAAAACTCCTTAAACATTGTTCCAAAGTCACACTTTTTTGTTTCTAATTATCATCATTCCCCATTTAGTTATTCATCATTTTCTATGTATATTTCAAGATAAAATAATCTAAAAAAATAAACTTTCATCATTTTTTCTAAAACAAACTATGAAAAAATTCCAATTTAAGGAAGCCTTCTATGCATCCTTCTAATTAGGATTCTTTACATAATTCATTCAATTTAATTTATATAAATTACATTTAATTTGAAGGCACATTATGTCGGTGAAATCACACAAAGCACACTGTATAAAGGTATTAATACTTGTAAGCAAATTTATAGTATAAATACCATGAATGCACGAATCCTAAATGCCAGGAATCACAAAAATAATCAAACCCAATGATCCAAAATCCCAAAATCGGATTCCATCAACAACATATTAAAGTTGATAAAAAGAAAAATAAATTGATAAGAATATAATAACCGAGTGATCTAGGTTATGAAGAGAATTAGAATTATCAAGAGGGATCAATCTCATAAAATATTGCTTCAATCTTGCATGAATGAAGGAAGAAAACCATTTAGAATATGAAATTCATCAACGTAGAGAGTTGGGTTTGAGATCCTAGACTTCAGGAATAAGAATAAAAATTTTAGTCAGGAATTACTTTAAAAATGGTGATAAGTATTCTCGTTTCAATGTGAGCCACATGGCTTACCAAACCATGCACCACCCATGAAAGTTCTAGTGGACTAATTTCAACTCTGCACAGTTCTGCCACATGGTTTGGAAAACTATACACAAACCATTCCAAATGGCTATATCCAAAAAAATAAAGATTATGAAGTTTAATGGGAAAACAATTATAGATAGATGATATATTTACTTTAATCTACCCCTTTATAGGGATAACCAAATGGTTGACTCAAATCATGTGATAACTATAATCCACCTTATAGAACTCTAGATATATATAACTCCATCCCCTTTGAGTACCAAAATTCCGATAGATACTTCCCAAAATTCATAACCACATTGTAAAAACCATGAATGATAAAGGGTTAAATGACTAAATGATTTGACTCATGTCAAAAAGGCGCACCTTCCTTTTTGGAAGCATGTCTAATCAGAACACCACAATTAAGCGTACTTGGCTTGGAGTAGTGATCAGGATGGGAGACCTCCTGGGATATTTCCCAGGGTGTGTGTGAGTGAGGACAAAGCACACTGGAAAGGACCTGTGTTGGCCTGTGGGGACAATCATTAGTCAGATGACCCGTTCAGGCATGTGGGTGGACCTTGGGGTGGGCCCCACGTGTCTTCGGGGAAACTGGTGGTACCTGGTGGGAAAGGACCCGACGGGCATGTTATGGTGGGGTGGTTGTGCTGTCACTGGGACCTAGTTGTCACATTTGGTATTAGAGGAGGAACCCATCCTTATGTGTGGTGCACTGCCTGGGTTGAGATGTAGGGCCCACAACGAGGACGATGTGCTCTAAAGAGGGGGTGATTGTAAAACCCCCGAATGATAAAGGGTTAAATGAATAAATTATGACTCATGTCAACAAGGTGCACCTTCCTTTTCGGGAGCCTGTATGATTAGAACTCCACAGTTAAGCATGCTCGGCTTGGAGTAGTGATCAGGATGGGTCACCTCCTGGGAAGTTTCCCAGGGTGTGTGTGAGTGAGGACAAAGCACACTGGAAAGGAACTGTGTTGGCCTGTGGGGAAAAGCACACTGGAAAGGACCTGTGTTGGCCTGTGGGGATAATCATTAGTCAGATGACCCATTCAGGCATGTGGGTGGACCCTGGGGTGGGCCCCACGTGTCTGCGGGGCAACTGGTGGTACCTGGTGGGCCAGGACCTGACGACCATGTTAATGCGGGGTGGTTGTGCTATCACTGGGACCTAGTTGTCACACACATATATAACAAATTTAACAATAATAATAACAATATTAAGTAGAAATATAAATATCAATTCAATATAACAAAAATAGTGGGTTTTATAACCTCCCCAACATAGAGCATAACATCCTCAAACTGCACTTTGGAACAATGAACTAGGTTTTACCACCTCCCCACCTTAGAGTATTTTTCCATAATATCTACTCCATAATTTTACCAAGACTCATGGGTGAACAACATTGATGACTGATTCTACATGTCGGATTCTCATTCCCAAATCTCCTCTTATTAGTGGTCATTTTTTCGATTCACCCACACTGGATGAACTATCCTTCCACAAATAGTATTTTCACTCCAATCCACAATCCAACAAGAAGATATTAAATGGATAATTAATCCTCAAACATTATATAATTTATGTTGACTATATAATAGATATATAAATGGTATCGTTTCAGCAAGAATATTTTGAAATGGAATTCATAGCATAGAAGTGTTTTATAAGAAACAATAGGTAAGACAGTGGGATCATCGTATCCACTATCTCAGATAACCCAATAAAGCTAGGTGACAAATTTACTTAATTTTGATTCCAATGATTCCTTATAATCAATTAAACTAGCAAGAAAAATTGGTTATTGTCTTTGAATTAAAGAGGATAACATTATTGGTCTTCATAGGATCTCTAACTAATCTAAGAGGCATCCAACCATATCTGTTTCAACTACACATTCTTTTAAGTCTCCTATATAAGAATTATCCCAAAAAATATTGACTCTCCATCCTTTAACCAATATAGATTTTAATAGTATGGTATACCATAAATATCCTAATATTGTAAAATATATATAGAATCATTAAACAAATTGTTATATGTGAACTATACTACCGATAACTTCAAAAATTGAGGACATACGCTCTTAGCATGTCCTCCAAAATTTGTAATGTTTTCTAAAAATTTCATTCAGTCTGTGTATGACTGGATTCGATCATATGAACCTACGTACCCAATTCTTTCCACATTACTTGTAAAAATAATGATGCTGAAAAAGAGTCACAATATGAAAAAATGGTTTGGGGTCCCCATGAAAGCACACTATATCACAGACATAGAACTTGACCAGCTCTCCTATAGAATTGATCTCTCTAATCGAAAAAATGAGCCATAATTTTTATCCAATATACTATCAACCAAACCGAATTGTTCCATCAGGTTTCCTTGACAACCCCATCAGAACATCAATAGAAACATCATCCCATTTCTACTAGGGAATGGAAAAATGCAACAAAATGCCAACCGGAAACTAGTGATCATCTTTCACCTATAGATAGTCAGAAATTCACATAAAAAACCATGAAATACTTATACATTATCAACCATCAATATTGTTTGGGGATTTATTTTTACATCTTCATTTGTATAGATTGCACTACCCATTTCATGGGATGGGACAGACACATCAACTCTTCATGGAAACTTGTGTGAACCTAGACATAACCATGCACATGAGGGATCTTGTCATCATCCATGATCCAGCCAGGTGGAGGATCCCTACCATATATAATGTCTCAAAGTTACAAATATTTTTTAGTATATAGAATACTTATTTTTATTATGCTATGTAAAAACATATAAATAGATAAAGATATAAGGGTAACTCGACCTTTGTGCTCCCAAACATCCCAATTAATATTAGTGAAATAGTTTATAAATTTCCAATAAATATTTGATTCATAAACTACTAGCCCGTGTGTTATATTTCATAATGGTTCTAAAACAAAATTTTTATTTTTTGGATGTATATGCCAGTTCATGTTCAAAATATTTCAGATAATTGACCAACCTTCATTTTTGAAGGTTCGTGTATTATTGGAAAGCGATGTATTTCAGTCCTTAGTGGGTCGTATAGACTAACCATTTATCCCCCAATAAGTAGTGGCTTTAGAATATTAGGGTATTCACTATTATCATCTATTCTATTCCATTGTTTAGATAGTTCCACTCAGGTGTTCTTAGCTTCCAACAATAATAAGAAACCACATAATCACACTACATAAAAAATTCTCGCATCCCAATTATAGAGGCATCACAATACACAATGTACTCTTTACCCAGTTTGAGTAGGGTTATGATTCTTTTGGTAGTTATTCATTTCTTGAGCTTCTTAAAACCCTCCTTAGAAGACTCATTCCATTCAAAAATTCATCTATTTTTTTGTCAAAAATACCATTGGCCCTCCCAAATAGAATAAATTCTAAGTAAACCTTTGTTAATACCCGGTTAAACCAAAAATGATATAGATGAAAAATACATATTTGGGCCAATCCAATGAGCCCACTACCTTTTCATTGTTCGGGTCTATGGATATACCAATCATAAAAACAAAATGACCCAAAAAGTGAACCTCATTAATTTAAAGTTGGAATTATATAGTTTGTCATAGATCAAGTGTTCCCTTAGTGTACTATACACTATCTTGAGGTTTCTTTCATTATTTTTCCTTATCATAGAGTTCAAGAGAGTGTTATCCATGAATACAACTATAAAATTATCCAAATACTGGTGAAAAAAATAATTCATGAAGGATATTAATACTTTCAATGCATTTGTCAAACCGAATAGTGCCACTTGGTACACATGTAGACCATATCATCTCTTAAATTTGTTACAGGTAACATTTCAAGGAATCACTCATATCCAGTGATAACCTGATATCATATAAATATTAAAAAATATCTATGATCCTCTCAACTAATAAAAGGGGTAATTGTTATGTGGATAAGGATTATGATTTTTTACCTTCATCTTTTTTAACATTGGGTAGTCTACACATAACCATAAATAGTATTCCCCTTTATGGAAAACATGACAAGAGATCCCTAAGGACATATGATCATTTTAATAAACCCCCTTACCCCTTAAGACATCTTACTAAGATTTAAACTCATGAATATCAATTGGAGCCATATGATAAAGAGGAATATAAAATGGTTGAGATCCTGGAATGATCACAATGGTAAACTCCAAATCTCTCTTTGGTTCTATCTATAAGAATTATTCAAGAAAAATGAATTATAACTAATCCAAAATAGGAGGAAAATATGTAATGGAGCATCCCAATCATCCATTGTTAAACTAGAATCTTGGTGTATAATATTTTGCATGTTTCATATTGTCAGGTCTTATATGGTCAACCACTACTACCCAATATCAGACATAAGTATACTCTTCACCCTATGTAAATGAGAATACACTCATTAATAGTAATAGTGGATGTGATCACGGTATGGAACTAACCAATGCAGTCCAAAGATCAGATCAAATGTGGTCTTTTTTAAATGAACAATACCCATAAATAACAGTAACCTTCAACCGCAAAGGATCATTTACTAAAATCGTTAATACCATTTGATTGAGTTACCAACGATGTGAAATAAATATCACTTCTACATATATTCTATATCCAACACTGGGATATCTATAAACAATAAAGATATAATAGAATGTGGATCCATATATCAAATAATGTGTATGAAATAGTAGAATATATTATGATCATACTTTAAATCATATAGGTATCTATATCATGTCTATTAGTAGTAGTACATAGAGAATAAAAATTGTATGAACTATGGAAATGATATCATACAAAACATCCCTATTTAACACGACCATATTGTTGTAGTCGTCCCTATCCATGATCACTGTATCCTCCACCCTATTCTAAATTTTTGATTGAATTCCAAATTACTTACTATCATAGAAAAATTGACCCTAATAAAAATACTTGAACATACCATGATGCTCCAACAATAGAAAACCCATGATCTTTCTTAAAAAACTATATTATCTTTCACATCCTACCACAAAACTAAGACTCTAATAGTGGTCAAGGGTACTGGGATTAGGTATCGACTCATCTCCCAACCTGATATCACTGGAAAATTCATTCCCCATATGATGAGAGATGTAATGAACTACATTAACTAAAAAAACCACCATTTTATTATGGATCATCATAATAGAACTTTTGGATGCCTAAATATCCCCTACTATAACCCCCAACAGAATCTGAATACCCTAAACACTTTTCAACCATCATGTTTCTCCTTGATATAATAATATGATTAATAACCATATAAAAAGGTCGTGAGATAAAATACATTAACTAGATCTCAAATCCCATAATTCATACCGTCCTCAAATTTTCTACCCCTAACCAATTCATCAGAAACCAGCATAGGAAAAAAATAGTGAATCTCTATAAAATGAACCACTTAGTCCATAAAAAATATATTCCCTTACATATGATTCACCAATTCCAAGTCCTTATCATCTCATACTATCTTTGGAAAGAGGTTTTCGTTGAAATGGGTTTCAAATTATTTATATTTTAGTCTATCATATTTATCATGTCGGTCTAGAATGTCCCACCATCACTTTGTAAATCCCTAAATAATTTACATAACTAATGTCATAATTCTATATTATGGTGTCTCAATTTTGTCAAAATAGTCCTAACTAAATCAATCCAATACTCATCTACTTGGGGAGTCTCCCTCCCAAAAAAATATGTAGATGTTATAGATGAAACACCCTAGTCAGTTCATAAATAATTATTGCAGGTTGAGAAGCCTCTCACTACATATATTGCACAATTCTTCACATGATAATTAATATATAGTCATGCATCACTTTACCTTGAACCGTATAAGGTTTTACACTGAAAACATCATCTTTTCACTTGCATCTATCCTCATAGATATCAATGATAAGTTTTCATGGAGGTATTTTTCTAATAACACATTCCTCAAAACAAGACATGATGATAGTTTAGAAAATCAGTGTTCTTCAAAAATCTATAACATGCATACAACCCTAATATTTTTTCTATGTATCATTTCATAAGAATAAAAAAACTTTTTCAATCTCTCCAGCATAAACTACAAATATATCGGGTCATTATATCACATAGTTTCCCCCACACATAGGCAGGATCCAAATCATCACGGTTTATCTACTTTAGTTTTACTAGAATTTGACAACATTTTATAAGTCAAAAATCATGTTGATTAAATGTTAAAAAATAGAAACACTTTATAAATTTAAATTTCCATTTTAATTTAGTTAATAAAAAATAATGATTTTTATTAGTGATCATGCACAATTGTTTCAAACAACCGAAAATATTATATAAAATAAAAAACAATATAAATCTTATAGGTAACATAAAAATACAAAGTGACAACTATGCAAGATGGACACACACCAACTTTTCATTCTAGAAAAGAGATGAAAATTTCATAAATAATAAAATTCAAACTCCTGTGAAACATAAGATGTGAAATAATCTAATTGTATAAATGAAAAGTATGAAGATAAATTTCATCCTTTGTAACATGGAATTTCCATGAACATGGGGTAGAAACACCCATACACAAATTAAAAACCAATTCATAACACACCCTATCACATATACACCCATTTAGAAATCATCAGAAAAAATAAAGATCTCTAATAGCCCTTTGGAACATCCATGGGTAGTGGCCACTAAACTATGTCAGACGAGAGATAAATATGTGACCTTTCGAATTCCCCATACTCTAGTGGCTTCTATATAGTATTAATGGTATATGATGGTATAATGGGGATACTATAATATAATTAAAAGTGTATATTATCAATAATAATAATAACAAGGATATGTAAACATCTATATCAAATATTAAACTAAACAACTAGGAAAGTGAAAATAATGAAATATAGCTCATGAAATATCAATGTTGTTTAAATTTAAAAATAAAAAAAGGTATTCAATCCAACCTACATCCCAAATAAATAAATAGAAAAAATATAAGTCTATAAATAAAAGGTTTTGTGCTCCCATGCTTGTCCTATGATTCCAATCATGTATTAGAAATTGGTTGTTATCCCTTATCCATACCTTTAGTCATGATGTTTTCTTGGCTTCCAAATATGGCCCAGTAGGGTGTGTGTACAACTTAGTAGGCCACCACCAATGGTGTCTATATTTATTTCAGTTACGATAAGTGTATGAAGAGATCAAGATTAAATATAAAGACAATAGATAAATAAATAATAAATAAATAAGTTGTCATTGATGCGCAATGGGTTCTACATGAAACTCGGTACCAACAATAACTGCCTCATCTTGATCTAGCCATATCTAAATAGAAGGAATCACGTTGGGGAAATATACCATCTCAGTGTTGAGTTTCACCCTAGAAAATATACCCAACCTAGAACATGAATAATACCTGGAAAAATATACACACATAATAACATGAATAATACCCATGCAAGTACCACATTCCAGAACATAAGAAACCACCCTGAAAATATACCCATATTAGAATGAAATAAACACCTAATGGAATACCAAACCCAAAAAAATCAACATGTAAAACCACGTTAAAAATTATTAATCAACTCTTTATGTCAAAGTAAAGAATTTTTTAAACGAAACCCCTTTTACCATTTAAAAAACAAATCATCGTTTACTATTGTTTCAACATCACACAGTTCCCTTTACAATTATCATCTTATTAATTTATTGATTCAAATTTTTCCTTATATATCTCGAGACAAAAAAATATAAAAAATAATAATTTTATCACATTTTCTAACATAGAGCATGCCATGAATCCAATTCAAGGAAACCTTCAAGGTTTCCTTCCAATCAGGGTTCCTTCAACAATCTTTATGAATTAATCTATATACAATAATTTTAAGTCAAACTCATGGAAAAATTTATTACTGAATAATGCATGAAATAGAAATTGATTAATAATTTTATGAAAACATATAGACCACCGACATTGAACCCAACATAAATTCAACACTAATAATCATCAGTAGAACCGAACACACCAATCTACGATCTATAAATTAAATTCCATCGACCCCCTATTGTGATTCAGAATAAATAATAACAAATCAAGATGAATATGATAAAAAATATATTTTGTTTATAGAGAGGATTATACATTCTATTAAGGGTAAATCACATCAAACAACACTTTTATTTAGTAAAAATTGAGGAAGAAAATATCTTGGAAGCCAAGTTTCTTCAACTATGAGAGGAGTTTGAGAGCCTCGACTTATGTAATGAAAATGGAGGATTCATTGTACAATTCAGTTAAAAATAAAATTTCATATTTAATTATTCTAATCACGTAGTTAGGTTTAACAATTTACAAAATCATGCACCAATAATGCTACTATTACTAGATAAATTGCAATTTTATATAATTGTACCACACGGTTTAAAAAATCACACACTAGTAGTACCAATAGCCTCAATATAAAAATATATAATATTAAAAAGTTTCCTAATAAACAATACACTATTAGATAAAATATGCACCTACCTCTACCCCTTCACAAGGTTAGACACTTGGATGACACTAACTATGTACTAACCATACTTTCTATATTATAAGAAAAAGATTTCACATTTCCAAGCCCTCTAACTCTATATACACCATTGAAGACATAAAAACATATGTAACCATATACATATCATTTTTAACATTAAAAATAAAACTAGTAGGGTAAAATATTAATAATAATAAACCTTATCAAAAACTAGGGGTTTTACATTTCATTTCTCTCTTATTCCATCATGGTTCTTTCATGACTCTTTACGTCATGAAAATTGTTATTCAATGTAAGATATCCTCTTTTATAATATCTTGTGGATATATCCTCCATAAACCTATAATCCATGGGGCATGAATCTAATATCTATGGGTTTTCTTAGTTAGTGGATTTTGATGTTTTAATATTCATTTCGATTCCTCATGGTTTTATAATCCATACTAGTTTATGTTATGGTGTGTTACCTCCATGTTCACTGAATGTTATGTGATTTAGGGTAGAAGTCCCATGTATCTCTCATTAACATTAAATTTTTGATTTATTATGCTTTATTAATCGGTTATAAATGTATTTATATTTTTTTACATGCTGGATCAAGTGCCCGGTTCAAGGGTGACCTAGGTTAGTTCTTGAAAGACATCATACTTTCATTGATATTTGATCATGGGATTATTTTTTAAATGAAATGAGATTTATATATCACAAAAATTAAAATGATATCTGTGTATGGAGATCTAATTCTTGTGGAAAATTGCATCAAATTCGACCAAAGTAAGAAGAACTAGATTTGAATAATGTATTTTCTCACAAACTGTGATTGCCAAAGAGTTATACACCTTTTATGAATTAATCAAATCACTAAAAAAATTTATTGATAGTTAAATTTCACATTTTTGAGGGGGGAATAAATATTACTATAAAACAAGAAATATATGAATGATTGTGGAGAACATGAATCAAATAAGACATTAACAAATCTAGATTGGAGAATATATATAACTTTAACTAATTTATTATCTTGATCCACTTCATTGGTAGTGATTTTATAGGTTCTTACTTGTTCTTTTGATATTGGAGGTTTTAGATGTCTATTATCCATTATATCACTCTAATTGGGTTAACTATTTTCGTAATGACCAAATTAAACAAATTTAATTTATTGGATTGTGGATAATGAATTAGTTGGGGCATTTTTATCCTCCTTTATGTTAACGGGTCTGTTTATATGTATTATATAACCATGAAATTTATGGTTTTCACTTCCACACATGAAACATATTATCTCTCCATTTTTTATTTTTTCTGAAAACTTCTTCTTGTATTTTTGGCATGTAGGTAGATAAATTCTCTTTTCTCTATGTGACTTCTCATTAGAATTCCCATGAAACTCACTTTTATTTTTCTTATGAATAAATCCATGATCGTAATGAGAGTCTACAATTTCTTCATCCATATGAAGTAAACATAGAATAATTTACTTACATAAAAAGAAGCCCATAATGTAGAATTTCTTTTGAATACATGGTTTCAAACAACTAATGAAATGCTAAATTTTTTCAGGACCAATTATAAAATAAGAGGTCTACCTTACAATTCACATGAAGTTTACTTTGTATGAACCAATGTGGTTTTCATAATTTTTAATTCACTCAATGAATTCTCATTCAAATTTAATGAAAATAATTTAGGGAATATACTTAATTAATAATAATTTCTCCAACTCCTACTATTATAGAGAGTTAACTTCTTTGTTTGGCCTCATGTTATTTACCAAATTCAAACATTGGTTTTTTTCTCCTTCCCTTAAAAAACATATAATACTATTTTTTCACTATTAAATAATTAAAGAATAGAAAATATCATTTTTATCATGTCAATACCCTACTTAGTAATTAATGGATTGGAAGATGAGGTAATTATTAGTAGTCAATGATGCATGAAAGAATCAGTTTTATATTTCTATAGATTTGGCTCATTTGGGAGATCATCATAACCAGAGATATAAATTAAATAAATATTTTAACTCTTTATCATATCCTATTAAGTTCTAAATTGTACAATCAACACATTATCCATCACAAAAATTGTTAACATGGATCTTCCTTGTTCTAGCCATTTGCTGAAACCAAAAGGGGTTAAAGTGAGTAATAAAAAGTAATATCTCATGAAAATTATCGTAAAACCATAAAAAAATTCATCCTTATGATGTATTACTCCACGAAACCTTTATTTTAGCCTATGATTATATCATTTTAACTTAGGTTTCTTTAAGATGAGTTTTCCTACACATCATAACCTAATACCAAAAAATATCTACACCCCCCCCCCCGATACAAACTAAAACAACCTGAGGATAACATACTTATTTTTTACCCTATATCTATAATTTAAACAATAAATCCTAAAAATAAAATCACAATTACAGAACACAAGGCATTAGTTTATTAAGATATTGTCTATATAAAAGATATAATATGAGTTATTTATTCAAGATACCCACACAAAATCCTTAACACATGAATTTATTCTAAACATATTAATATATGCAATTTATTAAAGAAATGTAAAACATGTAAATAAATGAGATAAATTGTTTGGTAATGGAATTAATCTTTTCAATGAGTCATAATGGTCTACATAAAAAACATGTGATAAAACATGAAAATGGGACACATAGCTGAATAAAATAAAGCGCAATCCTTGTATTTGTCAGTAAGAAATGTTATAAGGACAAATATCCTCAAATGATCATTCATATAATATGGAATAAGAACTAAAAGACATGGGACATCAATCCTAAAACAAATAAGTTTTCATAGGCACATGCCATAACAAAAAAGTGTGGCATAAGCTTAACCATATGATATCAAAACATTGTACAAAAATATAATTGAAAACACATACATGCATAATTTTTGGAATTACAATCATGTTTACACATAAGATTTTCAACATTTATAAACACAAATAGGTCCACTTATTATGTTGTGAACATGAAATCCTTCCCACACATAAAATTTTTTAAAAATCAAAATGAAATTAGGATCATCAATAAAATCATTATCTCAGGAGATATAAAGTTTTCTTAAATGAACTAGAGAGATATATCAGACCCTCCCATCCCATAATGATAAATCATACTTATGTGTCCTATATAAAATAAATATTACATCATATCATAAAAACCCAAAGAATGAAAATGGATTAAATGACATTTTCAAGTAGTGTCACACAACATGGAATAAGGAATTGCATCATTTCATACAAAAAATTAAATCCCCCAAAATCAATCTTTCATAATAGAGTTTATAGGGTTATTATAAAAACACAACTCTATTTAATATAAATATATTATAGTTATATTTTAAGAAATAATTGAAATATTAAAAAATAAAACTTTTTAATGTTGTTTTGAAAGGTTAATGTCCTAAGTAAACTTGAAAAATCATTTTCAATATGGTCACCAAAAATTTTGTTAAACATTATTTTAAAAAATCATGAATAATATTACACTAAAATGAAATAAATTTTAATTAATTAAATGAATAGTGGAAGATAAAAAATATACTAATGTAAAAATGAATTCCTTTTTAATATTTTTAGCCAATTTTATAGAAATTACAGAAAAGAAAAAATAATATAAAATATAATTTTTAATAGAGATAAAGAAAAATTGTAACACCCCAAGATTTCATAGTACATTATTTCTTTAATATAATCCAATAACTTGCACTACATGCAACACTAGGTTCAAGCGCATCACGACTTTCCAAACTAGCCGATCAAATGCAGTTATGAATAGTATTAACTGAATTTTGAACATTATATATTCCTTATAATTTTGGAATCCATATTATGAGTTTCATAGACATAATATAAGAACAAATACATTTTTTCATATAAAAGAAATATTTTTCAAAAAATACAATTTTACCGCCTTTTAATGACGAAACCATTTTAAAACCAATATTTTAAACTTTTATATATTCAATTAGACAAATCAAACTTCTTCTTTAGAATAGAAAAATAATAATTCAGTTTTAATAAATTTTTGGTACTTTTCTGATAACCTTCATATTTTGATGAATAGTGATAATTACTAAATTTTAATTAAAAACAACTTTTTTAATCGAAATAATTAATATTGAAATGTTTTCATTTGAATGGTTTGGAAGTATAATTATATTATATTTATATCATTTAATACAATTTAGTTCATTATATGTAATTTCACATTTAAAGTTTACATAAACAAGTGTCAATCTTTTGGTAGTTATTATTTCATAAAAACACGCTTTTTGGTTTGACAATGAAAATTAATTTTAAATTAATTTCAGCCAATTTTGAGTGTTGAATTTAAAAAAATAGATTCCATATTTGGAATAATGATGTACAAATTGTGTAAATAGGAAACTTTTATTTTCAGAAATTTTGAATAATTACTTTGGAAAATATTTTATTTACCATGGTTAAATGGTAAATACGTTAAATAAGGGTAATAAATAATATTATAATAATATTAAATTACCCTAAAAAGTGTCCTAACCCTATTGGATGATACATGTCCGACCATTGGCATTTTGGGTCAATTTTGGGACCCCATGGAGCCACTTGGAAGTGATAATAAAACATTATATTAATTAAGTTAAAGTAAACACAAAACTGACACAAGCATATATCTTTTAGTAAAACAATTTTTACATAAGGTTATACATGTTATCTATTTTCATATAAAAAATTATTAGAAAGGTAAAACGATTTCTGACATAAATAGATTTTATTTATAATTTTTAGACATTGAATAATTAAATTTATTTATGACATAATGATGATGTAGTATTTTTTTTATTAATGAAAGAATCAAATAAATGATATTATAAATATTAAAATAAATAAAATTTAAAAGTTTTTATGAAATAAAATAATTTTATAGGTTAATGTGACATGTTAGGTCTTATTAAATGTATCTTTTTCTAAGTAATAAAGTTGTGATGGCGTTCACAAAAACAAAATACCAAATAGTGTAAAAATTGACATAAATTAATATTTAAAACAAATACTATATTATTGGTTGATATAATATTCCTAAAAATGTATGGTTCGACCAAAGGGGTTAAATAATATTATATATGTAATTAATGAGCCACTTGAGCTTCTCTTGGATGTTTAGAGTATGTTTATTAACCATATCAATTAATAATACAAGAAGACACAGTGAAAGTAAAACTATTTAACTAATAGTCAAATAAATAAGATAATTTTAAAATGGTAAACTAAACATGTCTAAAACCTATTTATTGAAATTATTTTGACCCATATCCTCCTATATCATGAAATAAATTCATTTGGAACTATTATAAACCAAATATGATTGTATAATAAATTAATACTTTAATCATTTCCAAAAGTGACCCTCACCCCTCTTATAAAAGGGAACTTCCCCTTCTCTCAAAATCACACATCCAAAGCCATATGGCTAGGCCATCCACTAAAATAATATCCTACCTACTATACTACCTTCATCTTAGAGTCCTTCCATTGGTCAGAAATCCAACTTATGGATCCCTTTTGATCAAATCAAAAGGATGAACCTGAAGAAGTGGTAATGATTTCACCACCCTCTTTCAAGTTCTCTTATTCTTCCACTTAATCCTTCTCTGTTGTTTCCATTATAAAATAATAAATCCAGTATATTATATATACTTGTATGTTATTATAAATATGGAACAACTATATTTATTATTCTACCCATATTATTAATGAAAATGTCACTATGCATGTGTACGTACAGCTTACCGTCTCCACACCATGGTGTAATTTGTTATTCAACACTATGATATTTGGATGGATATAATGATGAGTAATATGTATATAAATAATGAAAATAACATCCTAATGTATCTATAAAATTAATATACCATCCAATTCCAAACTTTTAAGTAAATTATATTGTCGATCGTGCGTATTTATCGATTACCGTCTCCACGACGCGATGAGATTCATTTCCACGATCATCATTCATCGACGATTATAAAAATATATATTACTTGTAATTATGTAATATATGACAAAATAATTTTAATAGAGATATATATATTTATATATATATATATATATATGTGTGTTCTTACATATATCTTATTCACGTAGTTCCTTTCAATACGATATGAAAACAGAAACAGTGTTTATGCGTGCGTACGGACTACCATCTCCATAAACGGTATTTTTAATTTCATATATATGTCTATTATACATATTTATATTATAAATATATATGATATATAAATCATGTTTTATATTCTGTAAGTATATAAATTTTGGTCTATGTGATACTATCAAGAGTAACAAGTTAAAACATGTACGATAAAGAAAGTGATTATTACCTGAAATGTTAATTTAACATGGAAATTATTATTAAATGGGTATTATAAAGTCATTAATGAATTATGTATGATATCATAAATACTAATATCGTTCTGTTATACTTTAATAACATACTACTATCTTTATACAGGAGGTTAAACGTACCCTCGACTAAAGGAAAGTGCAAGGTAATGGGTTTTCATCTAACTTCTTATTCCCATGAGATTCATTCCATATTTCCACTATTACGTTTTGTGTGGTGTATATACTGGCCATAATGGTATTATTTATGTAATATTCTTTAATTTATGTGTATTTACATATACATTGTATGATACTTCTTTTATAGGGTGTATGTTTCATAAGTTACCAAATTGGTAAGGGTTTATTTCACAATCTCTTTATTATCCAAGTTTGTTTTTACATAAGTATCTACTGGGACATAGTTATTCAACGTGTCCATGTTTCATAAAATAGTTTTCAAATGGATTATTTTAAGGTAATTTTTACTAAAACATCATTTTAAATGTTTTAAATATTTATTCTTCAAAACCATTCTCATTATTTTCCATGTTTTCAAAATGCTTTTAAGTATTTATTTAAATGGACTTGAATGTTTTAAAATGTTACTTTCTTCAAAAGATTCAAAGTGTTATGGGAAACTTTGATTCGAAAATGTTTTTAAATTTATTCCTTTAAAAATTTTGTGACTTTAAAATTTTTTCCTGAAAAGGGATATTTCTCTCAAAGAGTTTTACAAATCATTTTCATCTATGTCAAAATACTTTAATGGATTTTAAACTTGTTTGAAGTTGATTTATGATGATACAAATCTTCCATATTGTATTGAAGGTTTTGTGATATGTTTGACTATGGATGTGTTATTTTTTTACCATTCATGGTTTATGGGTAAATTATTGACATTTCGTATGCCCGTTTTAATACCAATGTTTATGTTATGATTAAACCTATTCATATGAAGAAATCATTGGACTTAGTAAGTGATGGGTGGAGCCCGTGATAGCTCCTCGATGCATCTGTAGGTCTAATGACTCAAACAAGTGTCTTGGAAGAAGCCCTCGAAAAGATATTATTTTTAGTCTTGGAATAATGCCTTGACTATGTGGTTATGATAGTCTGGCATTGTGCATTCCATCATTATGAAAGTTTCTATTGATATTTCATGTGATTATTCGACTAGTTGAATATCCATGTGAATAAGTAAATGGAATTATTTTATTTTATCTTTTCCATATTATACTGAAGTTTATATTTAAATAGGGTTTTGTTTTAGTCTTATACATTGCCTTAAATTTTTATTCTTATTTATGAAAGTTTCCGCTATATGGTTATCCTTACAGAGAAACTGAGATCACCCCTTTCTATGTTTTAATTATCTCAGGATTCCAAGAAGTGTATTATGATTGATAATAAGGGTTATTCTAGGGGATTAATGTAATTATCAAAGGATCATTTATGTTGTGTTTTATTTTATATGGTGTAATTTAACGTCCATGTATTTAATCTATTTTCCAAGACTACTAAACTGATCAGTCTTCCAGGACATGATTCCTTGTCATCATGTCAATGTATTAAAATAATGCACCCACTCTAGGTAGCTGGGGTCAGGGCGTTACAGTTGGAATCAAAGGAAGTTTAGAAATAACCTTGGAAACTAGATTTAGATAAACTCTGAATATAGCACATTACCCTAATATTGAATTTGAGGATTAGTATAGAAGAACATCCTAGAATTTTTGTAATGTAGAGATTTTATGAATTTTCCAAGAAAATACATCCTTGTCTGGATACGAGCAGGTAGATTCGGCTCTGGCACAGATGTACTTAGGGGTAAAACCAGAAAAACCCACTTTGATCTAGAATCGAATGAGAACTGGTGGACGATAATGGGCATTGCTGGACTCTTGGTTACGACACTCCCGAGGGATATGCTTTGGATAATTTTCATTTTCTTTACAAATCATTATGAAGGATTTACAAGTATGTATCTCCTCAAAGAAATTATTTTTATTGATTATATCCATAAAATCTTCAATTTATGTTAGGTATTTTAAAATTTTGGACTTATTCATTGCAATTCATTAACTGACCTATTGTATGACATTGTATAGAAATGTCACCCAGTAAAAGGAATGTGAACTCCATCAAAACGTGTGATCCAAAGAGTAAGAAGGATCATATCTTTCATAGTATTATGCCAACATTTACAATGGAAATACTCTAACATGTATTCTCAACATATGAAGAAATAGTATCACGTGTTAATAAGATACGTAAAGATTTATCCAATCCCTATGGCTTTGAAGGGAAGCAAGAGAAGAAATGGATGAAAGAGGGAAATATGGATAATGGGAAGAGGGAAAAGAAGGACTTTCCAATATGTGATAAATGTGAAATGAATAACCTTGGTAAATTCGAGAAGTTAATGGGATTTTTTAATAAGTTTGTAGAAATAGGACACCAAGTACGTGATTTCAAGGGTAATAAAATGTTTTCAAATGTAAAATGCATCATCTGCAAGGTGTTGAGACACTACACGAATCAATGTCCCATTAATAAGAGTATACTGCAAATGATGTCATTGTACAATAATCAAGTTTTGATACTACCTCAGATGAAAAATAATGACTAGTGTTATTATGTTGTTATTATAGAATTATTTCATTTGAGTGTTGTATCAATAGTATACTAGTTACATGAATTATGGAGATAAATTAGGATTGTAATGAAGTACTATTTTATTGAGGATTTGAGATTATATGTTTCTAAGAAAAGTGACTTAATAGTAAACTATAAATTTTGTAAAATACCTGGTTGAAGGAAAGGTAATCCTTTATATGGTCCTAATAATGAGGTAGTGATTTTGGAATAAGAGATTGTTGATTTGGAAAGACTATATTGTATATTCTTGAGTTCCTTGAAACTAATTAATGTTTTGTGTACTCCATCATTATTGGAGTTTACAAAATTTTTTGGATCAAAGGAGTATATCCAGTTTTCTATAAAGAATAATGGTGAATGAATATAATCAATATGGTTTTATGGTAATTCAGGATGTTATCAGGTTTTAAAATAATATATGATGAAGGTGTTCACATGTTATTACATGGAAAAATGGATTCTCATTGTGTTTAACATTATTATAAATTTTGGATTGAGGGTTTGGATATAAGTATTTCGGATAAGTCTAAAGGTTAGAATGTATTATGTTTTAAATTCGATAGTACTGTTATGGTTATTTTTGGCTTGTTATAAAAAGGACAACACAGAGGTCATTCAACAACTAGTCGCGTCCGGCAAGGCCGCGAGACTTGAACCTGCAACCGAAGAGCGACAAAGGTGCATCACCTACGACTGGACTACGTCATGTACTGGTTTGTATTATTAAGTTTTTTTTAAATACATTGACAAATGAATTATAAATTCATTTTTTTGGAACCTTATATGATTTAGGTTAATATAATTTTTTTTCTTGAAATCATTGGTAGTGAAAATGCGTTTGTGGTTGGACATAGTTGAAGGATGAAACTCTACTTGTTAAGTATATAGATATATTCTTCTCTTATTCTATGAAGAAATAAATTCTTAAAATTTAGTTAAGGCATCTTAAAACTAAAGATGTGTTATCCTAATACCTTATGTTTTTTGGAACTGATGATATTTTAAATCAACATAGATTGATGGATTTGAGGCCCTCAATTCTACAATTGTTTGTGAATGATGACCTCAATCACTCCCTATAAATATTTACGTTTTTCCTCCAATTATATTTCTCTAATTTCCACCAATTTTCTCTTAATAGAAATCATAATTTGGTGGTGACTTTTTCATTCCCCTTTTCATATTATTAAGACAAAATATTATTAACCCAATTTCCGATGTGGGTTTTTCGACAAAGGTATTTTCTATTTTAAACCTTTTATTTTCGAAGAACAATTTCAAATTTCGAGGACACAATTTAATTAAGGAGGGAAGAATGTAACACCCAAATATTTCATATTATGTTATTTCTTTAAAGTAATTCAATAACTTTCACTACACGCAACATTGAGTTCAAGCGCACCACGACTTACCAAACTAGCAGTTCAAAAGCGGTTATGACTAGTATTAACTGAATTTTGAAATTTATATAATCCTTATAATTTTAGAATCCATATTATTAATTTAATATATATAATGTAAGATCAAATACATTTTTTTCAGATAAAAGAAGTATTTTAAAGAAAATGCAATTTTACCGCCTTTTAATGGAGAACCATTGTTATATCCAATATTTGAATCTTTTATATATTCAATTTGAGAAAATAAACTTATTATTTATAATAGTGAATAATAATTCAGTTTCAATAAATTTTTGTTACTCTTCTGATAACTTTCATATTTTGATGAATATTGAAAATTACTAAATTTTAATTAAAAACAACTTTTTTAATCGAAATAATTAATCGTGATAAATTATGCATTTGAATGGTTTGAAAGTATAATTAGATTATATTTTTATCATTTAACACATTTTATTTCATTATATGTAATTTCATATTTAAATTTGACAAAAACTAGTGCCAATATTTTGGTAGTTATTATTTAATAAAAACATGCTTTTTGTTTTGACAATGGGAATTAATTTTAAATTAATTTCTGCCACTTCTGTGTTTCGAATTTAGAAAAATGGATTCCATATTTGGAATCAGGAGGTCCAAATTGTATAAATAGTTAACTTTTAATTTTATACATTTTGAATAATTACTTCGGTAAATATTTTATTCACCATGGTTAACGGGTATATCTGATAAATAAGGGTAATAAATAATATTATAATAATATTACATTACCCTAACAAGTGTCCTAACCAAATTGGATGATACATTTCTGACACTGGGCATCTTTGGGTCGATTTTGGAACCCCATGGTGTAACACCCTAGGTAAATAAAGAATATAACATTTTTTTATTTATCCATATTTGTGAATAAAATATTAATATTACTTTAAAGGGGATGCTATGCTCGATGGTGTACCCAACACGCAACAACGAGTTTCTTGAGAATCTTATGTTGCACTCTAATAATAAAATAATATTATTTTAAATAGTAGTTAACACCTAGCCATTGTAATGGCAGGAATGAACAGAATTAACTACAAAATGATTATATATGTTTGTCAAATATTTTTACTTTTTACAATAAATGTTAGAGGATTAAAAATTCGAATGAATCAAATTTTAAGCATAAACATTCTAATATTCTTTAAAAGGCTGATTAACCGCCTTTTGATGGCGAACCTCTTTTAAATCCACTTTTTGACAATTTTATGTGTTATATTTGAAAAAATAAAATTCTTATTTAGAATCAGGACATCAAAATTTACTTTGTGTAAATTTTTGGTATTTTTCCAAAAAAGATCAATTTTAAATGAATAGTGAAAAATGTTGTATTTTAATTCAAAACCTCTTTTTAATATAATTTATTTATATGATTAGATTATATTTTGAATTGGTTTTAAAGTGAAATTAGAATATATTTTTACCATTTAATCCAATAGTGGTCGTTGGAATTAATTTCACTTTGAAATCGGACTTAAACTAGTGTCAATCTTTTGATACATTTTGTTTCATAAAAACACGCTATTTGTTTTGACAGAGGGAATTAATTAATAAATTAATTATTGAAACTTATATGTTTGGAATTTTGTAAAATATACATCATTTTTGAATTTGGAATATCAAATGTAGCTTAGGGTGAATTTTTGGTAATTTTCTGAGAAACTTCAATTTTTGATGATTAGTGAAACCACTAAGTGGTACTTATAAAAACTGATTTTCCATTTAAATGAAATTTTTACACTTTTGTGTTTTGAATTTCGAAAATAAAACATACATGGTTGTCATTAAGAAGTAAAACGTGGTTCAATGGGATTAAAATAATTTTTTGGTGAATAATAACTAATTATTTTTTTAATCGCGATTAGAGGTAATTAGTGTATTTTAAGGTAAGAATAATGTTTTAATAAACTCAAATGACCTAGAAACATGTCCTACCATCATTTTATGTGTCATGGCCGACCAAGAAAATCCTTGGGTCAACTTGTGGTCCCCATGGAGACACATTGGTTGGAAAATGACATAAATACCTTTTTATTAAATGTTAAAGTAAAAATGATACAAACATGTGATGGTTTAATAAACCAATTTTCACATTGGGCTATACAAGTCAGATTTTTTACTATAAATAGTCATTGGAAAGATAAATACATTTCCTACATCATATTATTTTTTAAAAAAAAATTAGACATTAAATAAATTAAATTATTTTTGACATTATCATGATGCAGCGATGACCTCATTATTTAACGATTTAAATAAAATGGAAAGATAATGTAATATCTAAGACCTACACATGTCCAAAACCTATTGTATGGGTGGATTTCGAACCCTTATCACCTTATCCGCGAAACACATCAATGTGGGACCATTAAAATCCGAAACGCATTCTAAAATAAAGTAACATTTCTTTACTTTCCAAGAGTGCCCCTCCTCTCCTCTTATAAAAGGACCCCACCTCTACCTCCTTTCCCACACCTATCAAGCCTTTGGCTCAGCCAAGACCAGCCCATTTAATCTCTCCACATCCCTCTATAACTCCTTGATGCCTCAATTTGGGAAGAATCCTTTCCAATGAATCCTTTGATCTCAAATCAAAGGACGTTACCCGATTTAAAGGTAATGTCTTCACTTGTGTCCTTTTGTTTTATTTTGCTTCTCCAAACCCATAAACTCTCTTTATTAATTTATTTTGTAAAAAATCCAGTATATTAAATATACTAGGATGTTTTTATAATACGGTTTCAAGATAAACTTACACACACCTACATCTAATGGTTAAAGAACATATTGTTTCCGTGGATGGCGAATTTCTGCCTCCCGAAACGATGATTGTTCAACATTCTTTTAACACCTTCAAAGGTGGCCATTAAGATGTCACTTTATTTATATATGATATATAATATGTTTATTTTTCCATAAGCTTCTGTATTTTTCATTTATCTAATACCTTTATGGTTTCCATTATGGGTAAACACGATATCTTCATTTAAGGAAGTGCAGACTACCGCCCCCTCAAAGTGATTTGATTCGTTAATACCATATGTGGTACGTATAAAGGATATATTTAATGATATTATATATGATACCATACTGGAATAAAAATACTATTATGTATCATTATGTCTTAATTCCATTAAATATGAAATAGAAATGGAAGTAGCGTTCATGCGTACGTACAACTTACTATCTCCATGAACGGTACATTTCATTTTTTATCTCAAAATGTTATGTACTATTATATGTACATATATATAATGTATATATATGTAATATATTAAATTTTAATTATGTATATCATTCTGGAATTATAACATATATATATATCTCTCATTTTGTTTTAATTCCATTAATATTACAAAAAATGAATGTAGCGTTCATGCGTACGTACGGCCTACCGTCTCCATGAACAGTGCTTTTAATTTTTATCTCCAAATGATATGGAATAGTATAAAATGAATATATACTAGATATATATGATATTTAAAACATCAATACTATTCTGGATATTATCTACCTCTAACTACATGGAAAATTATTTTCCAACAAGTTCAATTTTTGACTCATGTACCAAACATTGACAAAAACGTCTGATATGAACTCATATTATTAACCAATTATTATAACATTAAAATATGTGATATGAAATGAATAATAATATCTAAAGGAGGTACTTAGGCAATTATAAATTGACCAAAGTTTATTATTCAGGAATATAAAGAAACGAACAAGACAAGTTGGACTTGAGGTAAGGGATCATGCTTCTCTCTTTCTTTTTAAGTGCACTCTTTTATGTCATTCCTTTTAAGCTCATCTTTCTTATGATTGGGATGTTCTTTTATATTAATCCTACTGTACGTTTCATTTTCATATGATGAGAGACCCTATTTTCTCTCATCAATCCATTTTGGAAGTTTTGAGTGGCGCCGTTAGGCTGCCGAATTTTCGTAAGGGATCTAACCTCTATCTTTCTTTTTAAGTACTCTCTTTATGTCACTTCTTTTAAGTTCCTATTTTTTATGATGGGGGATGTTCTTTTATATTACTCTTGATTTAAATTTTATTGTAATATGATGAGTGAACCTATTTGATCTCCTCAATCCATTTTTGGAAGTTTTATGTGGCGCCGTTAGGCTGCCGAGTTTTTGTAAGGGATTTTTCATCTCACTTTTATTCCCGTGAGATTTATGCTACATTTGCCACAATATCCATTGAGTGGTGTATGTACTTCCCATTATTTTACTCATTGTGTAATATAATTTCATTTATGAGTATTTACATCAATGTTGTATTGTCCTTCTTTCGCAGGGTGTATGTTTTGAAAGATACCCATGTCGGTAAGGGAACCTTTCACCCTCCTATTTGTAAAAGACTTCTTTTGTTATGTCTTTTAATTCACATACTACTATGTTGGGATATGTTCTTCTATATACTAATTCATTTAAATTTTATGTCTCTGTGATCAGATACCCTTTTTATCTCTCATCAACTCATTTTATGAATTTTGTAGTGACTCTGTTAGGCTGTCAAATTTTTGCAAGGGAACTTCTTAACCCTAATATGATTCTTTGGGATAAACTTTTACTCCTTGAATATGTCGTTCTATGAATATGTGTTAATAAGCTCTGATTGTTTTACACTTAATATCCACTTATATTTCGTATATTCATTTGTCACACATAATTATGTAATTGATTTATCCTTAATCCAAGGATATCGTCTTTGTATGGGACTTCATCTCAATCTCCTATCATTGAGGCATATTTTGTTTTATACACAACATTCTTTTATACGGTGTATAAACCCCTTTGACTTTTATGTTTATTCAAAAGTAATATTTTTTATACGAAGCGTTTACTAAACGACAAAAGGGAATTTTTTTGCCGTACGTATGCGGCGACAACGACTTCTCCGCCACCGTGACAATTATTTGAGTTTAGAATTCCTCTACAAGACATACATTCTTTTTTTAAAAAAATAAATACCATGTTTTACTTTTCTTATATTTTGGTATTGAAAATGGTTTTCATAAGGTTTTTTATATAAATGTGTTTTATTGATATCTTGTGATTGAAATGTGGAAATGTTATGTTTCTTTTATGCATGTATTATCTGGTACGATTATGTTATGGTTCTTGGGCATTGTTATGAAGACGGGTGGTTCCGTGATAAACTAAGGGCAGGTGAGCCCGATATAGCTCTCCAATGCATTGGGTAACGCAAAGGAGTGAAATGTTAAGGTTTATCCGAATAGATTTAGGGAATATACTGTAGTGGGTATTCCAAACGTAACCAAGAGGGTTACTCCCAACGTAAGAATGTTATGAATGCCTCAAGTTACCTTTTATGTCTTATGATTCCTATGAATTATTCATGATTTGATGAGGTATGTTAATGTGCCTATGTTTTATGGGTAAAGTAAGATTCCATTATTATGTATATATGAACTCATGTTTCATTTCCATATTTTTTATAACCCTTACTGAGCTTTTTATGCTCATCCCAAGTTTTTTTAAATGTTTTTCACAGGTCAAGGGAAAGGTACATGATATGATGATAGTGTCAAGGAAGTGTCAAGAAAGAATCCATTCTTTATTTTTAAATATGTTTCCGTTGATGGAAAAAAATGAATACTATTTTGTATGTAACCACTCTGTTTAAATGTGGAATGTAATGAAAGTTTTATCATCTAATTATCTAAAACTCTAAACCTGAAAATATCCTTAATGTTTAAACTTATAATAACTCAAGATTATGTAAGGTTTATGTCTGGGGCCTTATAGTTGGTATCAAAGGTCGGTTTAGATATCTTTAGAGGTTAGGGTATCCTCTAAGCATAAGTGACATTACCATCATGGTTAGGATTTCAGAAAGAGTCCTAGTTTTAGATAAAGTGAATGAGTAAGTATATATTAGTGTTTATCTTCCTCATTAGTACATGATGGTTTTGTTGATATACTCTCACTGACATTTCTTTTTTTAGTGAATGGATGGATCTAACAGGCACCAAAGAGACAACTGGTTTGAAGGAAACTGTGGTGGTTCTCTGATTAAGATACTAGATAAAATGGGGGATTCAATGAGGATACTCGTGGTTGTTCTAAACCAACTATCAAGGAGTCATGATCAACCACATGAACCTTGGTATTTTCTGTAATGCATCATGTACGAGATGATTAATCGATGTGGAAGTTCATGTAATAATTATAAAGGTAACCATTAGATTTTATATGATCCTTACTTTTGAGGTAATTATGGGTTATTATATGATATGCTGGAAAATGAAAGGCATGAGATAAACTTGAGGTTAAAATATCTTATGATCATTTTTGAAGGTTTTATCTCGTTTTGGGGAATGTTTTAAAATTATATAGTTTTGGAAAAAGGAAAACACGCAGACCGTGTGAAAACCCGTCGCGTCGGACAAAGCTGTGGGAATCGAACCCACATCCAAAGTGCGACTGGTATTTATCGCCTACCACTGGACTACGTGAAGTCCCTGGTTAGTTTGACTAATTCTTTTTAGTTAGATAATTTTAGGAATAAAGAGAAAGTTTATTTTGGGTTATCTATGGAAATGATTAACCTATCATGGAGGATCTGTAATTAGGTTAATTACTTTTAAATATGAGACTTTAAGATTAATTGATGTTATTTGGAGATAAGTGTTAATCTTTACCTTGGAATAATATGCGACTAAATCCTTCAAATATTTGGGTTTCAATATTAGTTTGGTTTACTTTGAAGTATTTTATGGACAATTTGTTTATTGAATGGTCTTTGTTGAACTTTGGGTATTGTTTGAAAATTTTTGGAGATTAAGAATAGATTTGTTTTTTTTAAGGATTATCTTTTTTGGGTATTATCTGATATTGTACTAACCTTTTTGGTTTTGGTTTTATGTTAAGGTCTAAATATATGGGAAGTATATAGTTCTCTTTTGTGGATTAGGTGATCCTATAGAAGTGATTATAGTACTCTTAATTTGAACAATTCTTCCTAAATACTCGTCTTTTGGGGAAAGTATAAGTTTGTGTAAGAAATCTAGTAAAAGTTGAAAGTCAACATGAAAAGTAAGTATATTTCGTTATGTTTTATTTAATCTCAAAAATAAATTCCACAATGAAGAGTAACTTAAAACAAAAAAATTTTCTGTTAACTTTTCCTACTGGGGAATCCAATACTGTTTAACCCATCACAAGTTTGTGATTCTCTTATGGTTAACTTTCTCCTAGACATGTTTACTATCACTCTCCATCAGAACATGACCCTTTTTTTCCTCCATGTCCATATTTTAATACTTGGAATCCTAGTATGGGTTAACCCCGGTTACCATTGTACTTATCTTTATTTATTTTAAAGTGATTGTTTTACTGACTCTTGTTCCGATGTGGGATTTTCAATGAAGTTTCCAAGCCCAATTTTAAAAATTGTGAGGACGTAATTCCCAAAAGGGGGGAAGGATGTAACACCCCAGGTAAATAAAGAATATGACATTTTTATATTTATCCATATTTGTGAATAAAATATTAATATTACTTTAAAGGGGATTCTATGCTCGATGGCGTACCCAAAACGCAACAACGAGTTTCTTGGGAATCTTACGTTGCACTCTAATAATAAAATAATATTATTTTAAATAGTAGTTAACGCCTAGCCGTTGTAATGGAGGGAATGAAAAGAACTAACTAAAAAATTATTATATATGTTTGTCAAATATTTTTACATTTTAAAATAAATATTAGAGGATTAAAAATGCGAATGAATCCAATTTTAAGCGTAAACATTCTAATATTCTTTAAAAGGTCGATTAACCGCCTTTTGATGGAGAACCTCTTTTAAATCCACTTTTTGACAATTTTATGTGTTATATATGACAAAATAAAATTCTTCTATAGAATCAGGACATCAAAATTTACTTTGTGTAAATTTTTGGAATTTTTCTGAAAAAGATCAATTTTTAATGAATAGTGAAAAATGTTGTATTTTAATTCAAAACCTCTTTTTAATCTAATTTATTTATATGATTATATTATCTTTTGAATTGGTTTTAAAGTGAAATTAGAATATATTTTTACCATTTAATCCAATAGTGGTCATTGGAATTAATTTCACTTTGAAATTGGACTTAAACTAGTGTCAATGTTTTGATACATTTTGTTTCATAAAAACACGCTAATTATTTTGAAAGCGGGAATTAATTATTAAATTAATTAATGCAACTTATATGTATTGAATTTTGTAAAATAGACATTATTATTGAATTCAGAATATCAAATATAGCTTAGGGTGAATTTTTGGTAATTTTCTGAAAAACATCAATTTTTGATGAATAGTGAAACCACTAAGTGGTACTTATAAAAACTGATTTAACGTTTAAATGAAAATTTTCCACCATTGTGTTTTGAATTTAAAAGATCCGACATAAATGGTTGTCATTAAGAAGTAAAATGTGGTTCAATGTGATTAAAATAATTTTTTGGTGAATAGTAACTTATTAAGTTTTTAATCGCGATTAGAGGTATTTAGTGTAGTTTAAGGTAAGAATAATGTTTTAATAAACTTAAATGACCTAGAAACATGTCCTATTCTCATTGGATGTGTCATGTCCGACTAAGACAATCCATGGGTAAACATGGGGACCCCATGGAGCCACTTTGGTTGGAAAATGACATAAGTACCTTTTTATTTAATGTTAAAGTAAAAATGACACAAACATGAGATGTTTAACTAAAACAATTTTTACATGGGGTTATAAAAGTCATAGTTTTTACTATAAATATTCATTGGAAATATAAAAACATTTCCTACATCATAGTATTTTTTTATAATTTTTAGACATTAAATAAATTAAGTTATATATGACATCATGATGATGCGACGATGACCTCATTATTTAACGATTTAAATAAAATGGAAAGATAATGTAATATCTAAGACCTAAACATGTACAAAACTTATTGGATGAGTGTATTTAGAACCCTTATCACCTTATCCTCGAAAAAAATCAATGTGGTACCATTAAAATTCGAATCTCATTCTAAAATAAAGTAACATTTCTTTACTTTCCAAGAGTGCCCCTCCTCTCCTCTTATAAAAGGCCCCCACCTCTACCTCCTTACCCAAACCTCTCAAGCCTTTGGCTCGGCCAACCCCTGCCCATTTCATCTCTACACATCCCTCTATAACTCCATGAATCCTCACTTTGGGCAGATTCCTTTCCATGGAATCCTTTGAGCTCAAATCAAAGAAAGTTACCTGATTTAAAGATAATGTCTTCACTTGTGTCCTTTTGTTTTATTTTGCTTCTCCAACCCCATAAACTCTTTTTACTCATTTATTTTTTCGAAAATACAGTATATTAAATAGACAAGGATGTTTTTATAATAAGTTTTAGAGCTACACTTACACACACCTACATCTAATGGTTAAAGAACATACTGTTTCCGTGGATGGCGAATTTCTGCCTCCCGAAACGATGATTGTTCAACATTCTTTTAACACTTTCAAAGGTGGACATTAAGATGTCACTATATTGATATATGATATATAATATTTTTATGTTTTCCTTAATCTTATGTATTTTTCATTTATGGAATACCTTTATGGTTTTCATTATGGGTAAACGTGATATCTTCATTTAAGGATGTGTGGACTACCGCCCCCTCAAAGTGATTTGATTCGTTAATAGAATATGTGGTACATATAAAAGATATATTTAATGATATTATAAATGATACCATACATGAATTAAAATACTATTATGTATCATTATGTTTTAATTCCATTAAATATGAAATAGAAATGGAAGTAGCGTTCATGCGTACGTACGACTTACCGTCTTCATGAACGGTACATTTCATTTCTTATCTCAAAATGTTATGTACTATTATAATTACATATATATAATGGAAATATTTGTAATATATTACATCTAAATTATGGATATCATTCTGGCATTATAACATATATATATATCTCATTTTGTTTAAATTCCATTAATATGACAAAAAAATGAAAGTAGCGTTCATGCGTACGTACGGCCTACCGTCTCCATGAACAGTGCTTTTAATTTTTTTCTCCAAATGTTATGTAATAGTATAAAATTAATATATACTGGATATATATGATATTTAAAACATCAATACTATTCTGGATATTATTTACCTATAACTACATGGAAAATTATTTTCCAACAAATTCTATTTTTGACTCATGTACCAAACATCGACAAAAACGTCGGATATGAACTCATATTATTAACCAATTATTATAACATTAAAATATGTGATATGAATGAATAATAATCTCTAAAGGATTTCCTTAGGAAATTATAAATTGACCAAAGTTTATTATTCAGGAATATAAAGAAACGAACAAGACAAGTTGGACTTGAGGTAAGGGATCCTACTCCTCTCTTTCTTTTTAAGTGCACTCTTTTATGTCATTCCTTTTAATCTCATATTTCTTATGATTGGGATGTTATTTTATATTAATCCTACTATAAGTTTCATGTTCATATTATTAGAGACCATATTTTCTCTCATCAATCCATTTTGAATGTTTTGAGTGGCGCCGTTAGGCTGCCGAATTTTCGTAAGAGATCTAACCTCTCTCTTTCTTTTTAAGTACTCTCCTTTATGTCACTTATTTTATGCTCCTCGTTGTTATGATGGGGGATGTTATTTTATATTATTCTTTCTTTAAATTTTATTTTAATATGATGAGTGACCCTATTTGATCTCATCAATTCATTTTTGGATGTTTTAAGTGGCGCCGTTAGGTTGCCGCGTTTTCGTAAGGGATTTTTCATCTCACTTTTCTTCCCATGAGATTTATGCTACATTTGCCACAATTTCCTTTGAGTGGTGTATGTAATGCACATTATTTTACTCATTGTGTAATATAATTTCATTTATGAGTATTTACATCAATGTTGTATTGTTTTTCTTTCATGGGGTGTATGTTTCGAAAGATACCCATGTCGGTAAGGGAACCTTTCACCCTCCTCTTTTTAAAAGACTTCTTTTATTATGTCTTTTAATTCACATACTATTATTTTGGGATATGTTCTTATATATCCTTATTTATTTATATTTTATTTCCATGTGATGACACACCCTTTTTATCTCTCATCAACTCATTTTCTGAATTTTGTAGTGATGCCATTAGGCTGTCAAATTTTTGCAAGGGAACTTCTTAACCCAAATTTGATTCTTTGGGATAAACTTGTACTCCTTGAATATATCGTTCTATGAATATGTGTGAATAACCTATGATTGTTTTACACTTAATATCCAATTATTTTTCGTGTATTCATTTGTCACACATAATTATGTAATTGATTTATCCTTAATCCAAGGATACCGTCATTGTATGGGACTTCGTCTCAATCTCCTATCATTGAGGCATATTTTGTTTTATACTCAACCTTATTTTATAGGGTGTATAGACCCCTTTTACATTTACATTTATTCAAAAGAAATCTTTTTTATACGAAGCATTTACTAAACGACAAAAGGGAATGTTTTTGTCGTACGTATGCGGCGACAACGACTTCTCCGCCGCCGTAACCATTATTTGAGTTTCGGCTTCCTCTACAAGCCACACCTTCTTTTTAAAATAAAAATAAATACCATGTTTTACTTTTCTTTTATTTTGGTATTGAAAATGGTTTTCATAAGGTTTTTTATATCAATGTGTTTTATTGATATCTTGTGATTGAAATGTGGAAATGTTATGTTTCCTTTAGGAATGTATTATCCGGTACGATTATGTTATGGTTCTTGGGCATTGTTATGAAGACAGGTGGTTCCGGGATAAACTAAGGGTGGGTGAGCCCGATATAGCTCTCCAATGCATTGGGTAACGCAAAGGAGTGAAACGTTAAGGTTTCTCCGAAGAGATTTAGGGAATATACTGTGGTGGGTATTCTAAACGTAACCAAGAGGGTTACTCCCTACGTAAGAATTTTATGAATGCCTCAAGTTACCGTTTATGTCTTTTGATTTCATTGATTTATTAATGATTTGATGAGTTATGTTAAAGTTCCTATGTTTTATGGGTAAATTATGATTTCATTCTTATGTATATATGAACTCATGTTTCCTTTCTATATTTTTTATAACCCTTACTGAGCTTTTTATGCTCAACCCATGTTTTTTTAAAAAAAAATTCATAGGTCAAGGGAAAGGTACATGATATTATTATAGTGTCAAGGAAGTGTCAAGAAAGAATCCATGCTTTATTTTTAAATATGTTTCCGTTGATGGAAAAAAATGAATATTATCTTTTATGTAACCACTTTGTTTAAATGTGGAATGTAATGCAAGTTTTATGATCTAATTCTATAAAACTCTAAACCTGAATAGATCCTCAATGTGTAATCTTGTAATAACTCAATATTAAGTAAGGTTTAAGGCTGGGGCCTTATAAATGGATCAACTTGTATGTGATAATGACACTTTATATTAATTTAGTTAAAGTAAACACAAAAATGACATAAGAATATATCTTTTAGTAAAATATTTTTTACATAGGGTTATAAATATTATATCTTTGACTATAAATATTCATTATAACTATAAAAACATTTCCTACATAATTATATTTTATTTGTAATTTTTAGACATTGAATAATTAAATTTATTTATGACACAATGATGATGCAGTATCTTCCTTATTAATGAAAGAATCAAATAAATGATATTATAGATATTAAAATAAATATTTTTTCAATGTTTTCATGACATACATGAATTATATAGGTGAATATGACATGTTAGGGATGATTAAATGTATCTTGTTCGAAGTAATAAAGTTTATATGACTTTCAAAAAAACAAAATACCAAATAGTGTCAAAATTGACATAAAGTAATATTCAAAAGAAATACTATATTATTCGTTGATATAATTTTCCTAAAAATGTAAGGATCTCCCAAATGGATTAAATAATATTATATATGTCATTAATGAGACACTTTAGGTTCTATTGGAAGTTTAGAGTATGTTTATTAACCATATAGAGTAAGAATACAAGAAGATGCGACAAAAGTTAAACTATTTAACTAAGAGTTAAATCTAAAAGATAAAGTTAAAATGGTAACATAAACTTGTCTAAAACATATTTGTTGAGATTATTTCGACCCATAACTATCTAAGGATAGAAATAACTTCATTTGGAACCATTATAAACCGAATATTATTGTATAATAAATTAAAACATTAATCTTTTCATAATGTGACCCTCACCCCTCTTATAAAAGGGCACTTCCCCTTCGCTCTAAATCACACATCCAAAGCCATTTGGTTCAGACAAACCCTAAAAAAAATTCCTCCCAACTATCCTAAATTCATCCTAGAGGCCTTAATTTGGTCATTAATCCAACTTAAGGATCCGTTTTATCAAATCAAAAGGAAGAACCCGAAAAAGAGGTAATGATTTCACCACCCTCATTCATGTTCTCTTCTTCTTCCACTAACTCTTTCATTGTTGTTTACATTCTAAAATAATAACTCCAATATCTTCTATGTACTATGATATTATTATAAATATGGCACAACTAGATTAATTATTCTACCCATCTTATGAATGATAACTAAAAATATATAATTAATAAGTATGTAATATATGAAATAATAATGCTACTGGAGATATATATATATATATATTTACATATATCTTATTCAGTTAGTTTTGTTCAATACGATATGAAAACAGAAACAGCGTTTATGCGTACTTACAGATTATGGTCTCCATAAACGGTGTTTTTCATTTCATATATATGTATATTATACATATTTATATTCTAAATATATATGATATATAGATGAAGTTTTATAATCTGGATGTTTTTAAATATTGGTCTAATTGATACAATCAAGAGTAACAAGTTAAAACACGTATGATAAAGAAAGCGATTATTACCCGAAATGTTAATTTAACATGGAAATTATTATTAAATAGGTATTATAAAGTCATTAATGAATCATGTATGATTTCATAAATAATAATATGGTCCTTGTATACTTTTATAACATACTACTATCTTCATACAGGTGGTTAAACGTACCCTAGACTAAAAGAATGTGCAAGGTAAGGGGTTTTCATCTCACTCTTTATTACCGTGAGATTCATGCCATATTGACACTATTACCATTGGTGTGGTGTATTTGCTGCACATAATGGTATTATATGGGTAATACACTTTAATTTATGTGTATTTACATATTCATTGTATGATACTTCCTTCATAGGGTGTATGTTTCATAAGTTACCAAATTGGTAAGGGTTAATTTCACAATATCTTTATTATCTGAGGTTGTTTTTACGAAAGTATCTACCGGAACATATTTATTATCCATGTCCATGTTTCATAAAATAGTTTTTAAAGGGATTATTTTAAGTTCATTTTTACTAAAACATCATTTAAAATGTTTTATAGATTTATTCTTCAAAACCATTCTCATTAATTTCCATGTTTTCAAAATGGTTTTAAGGATTTATTTAAATGGACTTGAATGTTTTAAAATGTTAATTACATTCAAAAGTTTCAAAGTGGTATGGGACTCTTTGATTAAAAACTATATTTAAATTTATTCCTTTCTAAATTTTGTGACTTTTAAATTTTTTCATGAAAAATGGATATTTCTCTCAAATAGTATTACAAATCATTTTCATCTATGTTAAAAAAATTTAATGGATTTTAAACATGTTTTAAGTTGATTTATTATGATACAAATATTATGTATTGTATTGATGGTTTTGTGATATGTTTGACTATGGATGTGTTATTTTTATACCATTCATGGTTTATGGGTAAAGTATTGACATTTTGTATGCCATTTGTAATATGAATATTTATGTTATATTTAATCCTTTTCATATGAAGAATGAATTGGACGTAGTAATTGACGGGTGGATCCCGCTATAGCTCCTCGATGCATCTGTTGGTCTCCTGAGGCAAACTAGTGTCTTGGAATAATTCCTTGATAAAATATTATTTGTAGTCTTGGCACAAGGCCTTGACTACGTGGTTATGATAGTCTGGCATTATGCATTCCATCATTATGAATGTGGTTATTGATATTACGTGTGATTATTCAACTATTATAATATCCTTGTGAATAAGTAAATGGAATTATTTTATTGTATCTTTTCCATATTATGCTGAAGTTTATGTTTAAAAAGGCTTTTGTTTTAGTCTTATACATTTCCTTAAATTTTTATTCTTATTTATGAATGTTTCTCCTATATTGTTATCCTTACTGAGCATATGAGCTCACCCCTGTATATGTTTTAATTTTATCAGGATTCCAAGAAGTGTATTATGATTGATAATTAGGGTTATGCTATGAGATTAATGGAGTTCTCAAAGGATCATTTGTGTTGTGTGTAATTTTCTAATGTGTAATGTAACGTCCATGTATGTAATCTATTTTCCAAGACTGATAAACTAACCGGTCTTTCGGGACATGATTCCTTGTAATCATGCCAATATATAAAAATAATCCACTGACTCTAGGTAACTGGGGTCGGGGCGTTACACAAATATGATGAGTATAAATTATAATATATTTTTTTTCAAATTAAAAAATATATTTTTTTTTAATAAATAATATGGAAATATAAGTGGAAGAGATAATAGAGTTTGTGATATTTATTCTTAATGACGTCAAATTTTAATAAATAAAGAAACCAACTAATGAATATGTTTTTTATCTGAAAATTAAATTTATTAAATATGAAAAATAAAATAAAATATCAAATAATAAGCTATAATAAAAAAATTAAAAGAATATAGTCTAGGAAGAAATAAATTGATCCATTAAATTTGAAATTGTTTCAACAAAACACTTCTGACTTTCATAATTAAAAATGTATTTTAAAATTAATGAGAGAAAATAAAATTGAATATTAAATTCCATGACTAAATTTTAATTATGATAAAATACTTCAAGTATATCATATACACAATATAAATTAAAATATGTTCATATTAAGAAAATTATACAAATGAAGGGAAATTCATATGAAAATAGCTTACCATATGTTCTATTTTGATCAGACATGATGGAACCATTTATATAATAAATTTATGTTTATTATTAATATTTATTAGAACTATAGTTAGATTTGTTATAATTGAAACAATTCATTTTAAATTTCTTCTAACTCATTTATTAAATGATTTTTGTTAAAATTAATATTTACATGTAATGTTTCCCATTAAATATTCCTCAAAAGTGTTATATAGGTTCCATTCTAAGATCCTTACTCATGTTTTCACCAGCCCTCAATAATACATGGAGTTTTAAATTGTGTGATTGATATAGTTCTGAATTTAAATAGCCATTTTGTGGATTTTATGTTGTTGGTTTATAAAAATCAATGAAAATATCATTTTTTTGAATTTTGATTCAATAAAAAAGAATTAAATTTATAATGAATATACATATATATATATATATTACCATTATAAAATTATGAGAAAAAAAATTATCCATTATTATATAATATTACCAGTATATATTTTTACACAAAAATTCTTGATAAAACCATTATTGCATCATTCATGAAGGTGGTAAAAATAACCAAAATTAGAATTTGTTATAATGACTGAATGAGAAATAAAATGTCTTTATATATTAATAATTACACTTTAATAGAAGATTAATGATTAAAAAATTATTAATTTGATAACTCAAATTTGAATAATTCATGGATGAAAAAGATAATGAAAAATATTTGGGATAGGATTACACTTACATTGGATACTTAGATATCTCTTAATGAGCCTCTTGGAAATGAAGGATTTGGGAATCCTCTTAACTAGAGGTTATCAAAAATGATATTGGATTGTAAGGGAGGGAATTTGGGATGGGATTCAAGATTAAAATAAAGGAATTTTGTGGAATGATGTAGGTATATGACGGGTCCTTTATAAGAGATATTTAGTGAAATTTTCACAAATACCCTTTTCTTCATGAAAAAGAAATATAATTTGTAATTGAAAATTCATCTAAAATGGACAAATAATTTATATATGATAATTTTAGGTTTATATTTCTCTTATATACACATTTATAGATAATTTTTGGTTATATTGTTTTTACTTCAACATTTCTATATTATCTTACATTTATAATGGTAACACATGTCTTACCTAGGTAAATTTTTTTATATAAAAATGATATTAAACTTATTAAGAATTTTGGAAAAGATGATTCCAAATATGAAATAAATTTTATTTATGAAATATTCAAAAGTGATTAAAATTTAATATAAGAATTCAAAATGTAAAAAATTATTTTTTTGAAAATATGTTATTATGTATAGAAAAATAATTCTTTTTTCATTTTCATTTAATAGATACTAGATGAGTATTAATTTAGTTTATTTAATATAATATTTATAAATTTTCATTTAAAATCATTCGTAATATTGATTAATTTTATTTAATTAGATAAAAATACATTACATACATAAAACAATTTAATAATATCTCTTCTATAATTAAATAATTTAGTTCATAATTAATTAAAACTGATTATTTATTTAATAAATATTAATTGAATTTTATCAATATATTTTTATAAAAACATAATTTATTATTTAAATAGATTCATTCCTAAAATGTATATTTTATAAAAATAAAAAAATGTATAAAAATAAACATGATTATTTATTAAGGTAGTATAGGATACAAGAAAACAAAACAACTATCACACACATAGGCAAGTAGTCACAATCCACACACCCCCTCCAAGGTTTGGCCAACTCCATAGATTCACCATTATAATTTAATTACTCCAATTCCCAATGGTATAAAATAAACTATAGGTCCAAAGGCCCCATCATCCTATCTTAAAGGACCCTACCTACATCTTATGTTCTATAATCATTTACCTGGGTCTATACACATACCTTCATTATCAACAATGTTATCGCATGTATCAGTGACTACATCATCATCCATAAATGTCCCAGAATTAACACCCTCAAGCGAGGCTATATAGATTTTAATTAAGGTCATATGAAAAATTATATGGTGAATTAATATATATAATCTATTACATAAATGTTTATACCATATTATATTTTAACTAAAAAAACTCTCAAGCCCTATCAATAATTAGTTATGTAAAGATAATAAATTTTGGTGTTAGGGAGTGGTAATTCAGTTATCATGGATCTCATAGTGATTTACATGATCTTGAATTTATCTAATAGATGATTCTTTCATGTTGTACCTACTGAATGTTTGTATAAGAATGGTCTCAAGTAAACCCCAAGGATAATACCTCATTTATAAGCCTAAAAAATGGGCCTTATGTGGAATAATTATACTACTATATGTCATTAAATCAAAATTATACATTGATTATAAAATGTAGTTAATTCTATTTATTCCCTCCAATTCATTGGTTATGTAATAACACCCAAACATTATTAAAATTTCAGTACTTATTTTATAGTGACCCATTATTTAAACACATTAATATTACTTCAAAATTGATGTATATTTACTAAAACATATAACAAACACATGACAGGACTACATTGTAGTAGAGACTTTAGAAACTAGGAAACATAAGCAATTGGTCCATAAAACATCTACATTGTCTCCCGATTATTTCATCATAACTAGAATCCTTTTTGGAATATCATACATAATAACCTTATTCATGACCTGGGGAAAAGAATCATATAAAATGGAGGTATAAAATTCTCAGTAAGGGTAACCAAATTAAATATCAATCTTATCATATTAATAAGAACATAACATTTGAAAATCTTATCATTCATATAAAATATTACAATATCATGTAATGGGATAAATCATAAAAGTGAAATGTGATCCTAATAGTCAAAACATAAGGCCTGAAAATTTTTGGAATACACACATAATCATAGAAAATAATTTCATATTTTTCAAGGCTCATTTCTAAGACCATCATAGAAAACAAGTCCATTACTGAACCGAGTTCACTGCTCATTCCAGCCCTCTATCACTGAACCAAATTTACTTGTCATTCCAGCCTTGTCAATATCATGAGATATAAATCTTTATCTAATACATTGTAAGGATTTATAGATCCCACCCATCACATAATGAATCTATTCTTATGTATGCCACAAAACATAAAAACATTTACTATAGCATAACCCATTAAATAAAATGGGTTTCTTCAACAACATTCCATCCTAACATAATAAATAAATTGATTTCATAAATATAACTCCATAATTTACAAAATAAAATAAAATTAATAATACAGATAAAAACATAAACCTATTTAATCATATATGGAAAATAATTTTGATAAAAGACTTGAGCTTCATTCTTGAGGAAAATATCATTACTTCTTCAAAAATGTTTTCCTTCCACAAAATACCAGAAAATTTTACAAGAAACCATATCATGTGAAAATAAATTTGTAATATTTTAGGTTAATATTAAATAATATAAATCATTACGAAATCGTAAAAAATCTGTTCATGTCGTACAAGTTAAAAAAACATTCTTCTTGTAATTTTTCCAAATAAGGTAAAAAGTACCTCGTATGGTAACCAAAAGAATGATTCCTTCTGTACCTTATAGTAAAAGTAAAAAATAGGTAAAAATGATTTTAAATATACATAGAAGAATAATAAACATTTTATTAAAACATTATTAGAAAACATGGACATGGATGATAAATATATCCCCAATAAATACTTACGAATAAACAATCTCAGAAAAAAATGAGATTGCAGAATTATTACTTACCATAGGTCTGATTTGATTCATATGTATCTGAACCTCTTGTATAATGATTTAAATAATGTTACTAATTTATTACATAATCATAATATTTTTTATGACAACATTTATTATCGTATTTTCATCTGTTTGTTTGTAACATTTCATTTTTACTCCTTATTTAGTTATTAACTGCTTTATGTTCTTATATATGTTTTGTTGGATAGGTTCTTATGCATATTTTTAGGATATAGTTATATAATTTACAAAATGGTATTATTATAATATATATCATATTTATTCATTCAGTTCATTTATATAATCATGGTTTAATAAAGATTATGTAGAACGAATCACATCACATTATGGAGACGGAAAGTCGTACGTATGCAGGAGTGAAGATATCATTCCCATAATTGTTGAATGGTATTGAAGTGAATAGTGTATAGTTTCTAAAAACTATTATAATGTTAAAATAATAATATATAGTTAATATTTCTACCATTATACTCATCCATATAAGTTGGTGGTGAAAAGAAGACTACACCACATCGTGGAGATGGTAATCCATACATACACATGTGCGATGATTTTGATTTTCAAGTGATGAATATAAGGTGAAATGGGGTCATTTAATATTTATAATGACATACAATTATTTGAGTGATACTTATGTTATTACTTTATAATGAAACAACTAAATAAAAGGATGTAGATAAAGAACTAAAATTGAATGAATCGGTAGAATAGATTACCTCTTCCTCGATGAGCCTCCTTTAAATTTTATCTAAGGGCACCAGAGATGGTATTTTGAGAAGACCAGAACCTCTATAATGTAATTAGGGAAGTTGATAAAATAAATTTTTAGGGGTTGGATGAGCATGAAGGCTCAAAATGGAGTGAAGTAGAGAAGAAGGAGGTTCCCTTTTATTAGATTGGAGAAGGTCACTTTTGGAAACTCTCAAAATATTAATTTATTATAAAATAAATTTGGATTAAAAATGGTCCAAATCATATTAAATTATAATATAATCAGATTTTTGTTTTAATAACCACCATACTATAAATTTTAGAAAATTTTTGAATATTTTTTTAGCCTTATCATTTTTGATTGATCCTTATTTTACCTTTTTTTAATCTTACCGTGATATCATTTTATTTACACATTATGGGTAAATGTAATTATCATATAACCTCAAACGATATAAAAAAAATTTATTTATGAAATATTTGAACTTATTTTAACTATTTTTCCAAATATTATATTTTTATGAATTTAATATCATTTAATAAACTATTTTATGTCTCATGTTATGATTTATGTCATCATTGGACACTATTCATAGTTGAATTTTAAAAAAATTCATAACAACCTGAATCCTTCAAATAAAAGTGATTAACACATCCAAAGTATGTTAATTTAAACCAAAACATTTATTTATAGAACTAAAATGTTAAATTAAATTAATTTTAATATTTATAATTTCATTTATTTGAATCATTCATTAATTGCGTAATCAGTACTTCATAATTGTGCCATAAATAAATATATTTATCTAATTTCTAAAAATTATAGATAAAATACCATGATTTAAGAAATATTTTTATATTTATAATAATAATTTATAGACCTTAGATCAGTTATATAACCCTATATTAAAATCAATTTAGTAAAATATATATGTTTATGTGATAATTATCTTTACCTTATATTAATTCTTATAAAATGTCATTTTCACATCCAAGTGAATCCATAGAGCCCCAAAATAGACCCAAGGATTCCCATGATCTTAAATATATCATCAAATAGGATTAAGACACGTTTTAGGGTAGTTTTATAATATTAAATTATTATTATTTTACCTTTATTTACCATATTTACCCTTTAACCATGGTAATTAAAATAATTACTGAAGTTACTATTCAAATGGTCAAAAGAAGGTACCTATTCACAAAATTTGGAACTTTTGATTCCAAATATGGAATCTATTTTTCCAAATTCAAAACACAAAATTTTGATGTAATTAATTTAATACGATTCCCGTTGTTGAAATGAGAAAACGGGGTTTTAATGTTAACACATTGCAACAAATTGAAATGTTTTTACCTATAAATTCATAGTAAAATTAATGATAATGAAATAAATTATGTTAAATGGTAAAAATATACATTATTTATACTTTAAACCCATAAAATATTATAATTTAACCATATAAATTATATCATTGAAAAAAGTTTTTTTTAATTAAAATTTAGCATATTTTTACTGTTCATCAAAACATGAAAGTTATCAGAAAAATATTAGAAATTTATCAAAATTAATTTATTATACCACACTTCAAAATAACATGTTTATGTTTTCATATAGAAATTATTAATGTGTAAAAATATTAATTTTAAATGGGTTCACCATTCAAATGGGTAAAAATTATCCTTTTAGAAAAAGGTTCTTACGCATAAAATAGGGATTTAGTCATACCCAGTGACTAAAACATCCATTGGATGAATATAAAAAATATTCTATTATGTAAACAACACATATATATCTCATTAATTTCATTACCAAAAGTAATTTACTCAAAAAAATTACAAATATCTAATTGATTTATATATTAATAAGTAATTAATAGACAATGAATTCACAATGCATTTCCATAAGTAAGATATAATTATTCCTGCTGACCTAACATCGTAGATATAGAGGTGATTTTATATTAAGGTAATATCTCAGTTTATTTAAACACACGATTTCATGCAAAGAAAGATACAGAAGAATAAATTTTATTTAAAGAAAATATTTCTTAAAATAATATAGGTGTTACATTGTACCCCCCCTAAAACTGAATTTCGCCCTCAAAATTCATCACTTGAAAAATAATAGATGGGGATACCTCTCCCTCATCATATCCTAAAGTTCCCATGCAACTTCTTCAAATTGGTTGTTCCTCCATAAATCTTTATCCAAGCAAGTGGTCTTGTTTTGTAAAAATGTTTTCTTACGATCTAGAATCTATAACGGTTGTTCTTCATAAGAAAGAGTGTGCTCGAGCCGTACAAATTCTGAGATTAGTACATGTAAATTATTGGTTATGTAATTTATTAGGAGATATACATGGAACACATCATGAACTTGAGAGATATTTGGTGGAATAACCAATCAGAAATCTACCTTCCCAACATGATCTAGTATTTCAAAAGGACGGATATACCTAGGGCACAGCATTCCCTTCATTCCAAATCTCATTACACTCTTCTGGGGAGATATTCATAAGAATGTCTTATCACCCACTTCAAACTCTGGAACTTTTCTTTGGTTTTCATCATAATTTTTTTTTCAGCTATGAGCTTCTCTTTTGTGTTGCTGAATGGATCAGACCTTTTCTACCATTTCATAAACAAGATCAGGTCCAAATAGATTTATTTCTCCAACATCATCCCAAAACGTTGTAGTTATGCACTTATTTCCATAGAGGTCTAAAGAGACATCTAAATACGGTAGTGAAATATATTATTGAAAAAAAAATCCACCAATGGTAGTTCTTGATCCAAACCACCTTTTAAATCAGTAGAGAAAGCTATCAACATTTCTTCTAGAGTTTGAATTGTCCTCGCAGACTGACCATTTGTATGAGGAGGATAAGCAGTGCTGAAACATAACTTTGTATCTAGATCATGCTGAAGGCTTCTCTAGAACATAGATGTAAACCTCAGATCCTGATTAGATATAATGGAATGTGTTACTCCATAAAATCTTACAACTTATATTAAATATATCATGGAAATATAGTCAAGAGATAAATTCTCCCTAATAGAAATTAATTATGTTGAGTTCATAAGGCGATCAACTCTAACCCAGATAGAATTATTGCCTTTGGATGTTTTGGGATGTCTAATGACAAAGTCCACAGTGATGTTTTCCATTTCCATTCTGGTATGGATAATGGATGTAACATCCCTATAGACGTATGTCTCTCAACCTTATCATGCTGACAAGCCAAGAATCGAAAGAATTATTCGGTGACATCTATTTTCATTCCATCATACTAGAAGTACTCTTTTAGGTCCTTGTACATATTTGTGCTTCCAAGGGGAATAGAGAATGAATAACAATGAGCCTAATCCAATATCTTCTTCTTTAATTCTAGTATGCGAGGAATAAAAATTTGGTTCCAAAACCTTATTATTTAATCACTATCATGGTTGAATTCAGGAATATTTCTCACCTTCTTTTGTAACAATACATCTTCCTTATGTGTGTCTTTAATCTTAACATGTATATATGGTTGGACATTCATTTGAGAAAGATATTATTTCCCCCCTTCCTTTAACAATTTATGATCCATCCTGTAAAAAGAAAAAAATATTGGATCTTTTGTGATCTACATCATGGATAATCTTGCATGGTCTTTTTGAATCAATGCATCTACCACCTTGTTTGCTTTCCCAGTGTGGAAATGTATTGAGTAGTAGTAATCTTTAATCAACTCCAACCATATTATTTGGAAAATATTAATCTCCTTTTTTATAAAAATATACTTTAATCTTTTATGATAAGTATAAATAGCACACCTTTCACCATAAAGATATTGCCTTTATATTTTTATGAATTGATTACCGCATCTAACTCCAAATCATGAGGTGGTTAATTTTCTCATGTATTTTCAGTTATCTTTAGTCATAATCTATCACCATATCATTTTTCATTAAAACACACACCATCCCCTTCCAGGATTCATCACTGTATATCACAAACCTTTCTCCACTACAAAGCAGTGTGAGTAATGGTGCACTAGATAACCTTTTTTTAGCTCTTTGAAATTCTCTTCACATTCCTTCATCCAAACGAACTTAACTTATTTCCATGTCAACTTGGTGAGTGGATTATGTAATCATGAAAAATCATTCACAAGACCTTGATAATATCTAACCAAACCAAGAAAACATTGGATCTTATTTCTGGTTGTTGGTCTCGACCATATTTCAATAACCTCTATTTTTACTAGATCTAAAAATATCCCCTCTCTTGAGATTATGTGACCCAAAAATGAAACATTTTGAAACCAAATTTCTAAATTGGTAAATTTTACATAAAGCTTCTCCTTTTTTAGGATCCTAAATTCAATTCCCAACTGATCTTCATGTTCTTTCTTTCTCTTTGAATATAAAAGAATATAATCTATAAAGACTACCACCAATTGATCAAGATATACTTTAAATACTCTATTTATTAAACCCATGAAGTTATAAAGATAATTATTAAGACCAAAAGGCATCACTAAAAATTCATAGTTTTCATACCCTGTACGGAATTTCATATTTGGTATATACTCCTTTTGACCCTTAATTGATGATATCCTAAATGAAGATCAATCTTGGAAAAGTATTGAGATATATGTAGTCAGTCAAATAAGTCATCAATGCATGGGAGAGGATGTTTTTTCTTCATATGGATCTTATTATGTTCTCGATAATCAATGCAGAGTCTCATTGATCCATCTTTCTTCTTAAAAAACAGAACATGTGCTCCCCAATGTGAATCACTAGAGCGTATGAATCCCTTATCAAGATTCCCTTTGAGTTTCTTCTTCAATCCCTGCAACACAATTGGGGTCATCCTATAAGTTGTATTTGAAATAGGAATAGCACTCGGTATGAGTTCTATTGAAAACTCAACCTCAAGATTTGGTGGAATACCTAGAAATTCCTCAAGAATTATATCATAAAAATCCCATAAAATAGTCGTATTCTTAATCATGAGTTTCTCCTCAACCATTTGAGATAAAAACCATTCATTTATTGGAATCAACACCCATAAGATAGACGAAATTTCTACTGGATGGTTATATTTTTCCTTAAATTGATAGAGGGTCATATATTGATCTAGAATATAAAATGTTTCTTCCATTCATTGTCAATTGATATGAGATCTATATAAAGAAAGAAAATCCATTCCAAGAATCACATAAATTCACACTATAGGAAGGATCAGATGATTTTTAGGAATAACATTCCCAGATACACCAATCATAGAAGAATTATAAGATTTTGATGGGACCGTTGTTCCATTAGGAGTTGTTATAGCTAACTCAATATGTAATTGTTGAGATAATATGGTGATACCCTTAGAAAATTCTTTAGAAATAAAAGAATGGGTAGATCCAGAATCTAATAAAACATTTTATACTTTAGAGTGGATGGTAAGTGTACCTTTCACCACCTCATTATCATAATCCATGTCACCGATAGTAATTTCATGTGACTTTCCATTTTCATTAGCCTTAATATTTTTTTGACTTTGTTCATCATCAAAAACCCTTAGATTAGGGAATTTATAATCATAATGCACCATTTCCTTACACTTGTATCATTAATGTATAGGAGGTTCATTCTGTGTATCCTTTTCTTTATTCACATCATTAGACATTTTTTCCATCACTGCGTCTTTCAATTTCCTGGTGAACTTCTTTTCCACACATAGAACATTTACTAGTCCCTTTATGAAAATTATTTCCGTTGTTTATTTCCACACTTTACGTATAAGGGAAAACTCATATTATTTTTTTGCATCATTAGACATCTTTTTCCCATTAAAACAGAATTCAGTTTCCGGGTGAACATCTTTTCCACACTTAAGACATTTACTAGTCCCATTAAGATAATTCCCTCCATGTTTCTTTCCAAAATTTGAGCATAAGGGGAAACTCAGCTTCTTTTCATTGTGGTCTTTAGATTTTCCCTTGAATTCCATTATCCTCTTATTATCAAACCCAAATGACAGATGGGTTTCTCCAATATCCATATCAACCTTGAGAGCATGTTAAATAATTTTTTTGTATATATTTAAGTCCCATATGTCTAATTACCTTTCTAAGACTTGGTTTAAATCCACTAAAGAATCGATCAATCTTACTCTCAGTTTGGATAATAATTTGAGAATCATGCCTTGCAAGTATTGAAAACATTGATTCATAGGAACCAACAAATTTATCATCCTTTTTCTTAAGTTCAAGGAACTCTGTCTCCTCTTTTTTCAAATAATATGAGGAATGTAATTATTAAAAAATATGTTTTTGAACTCATCCCATTTTGTGCACTCAATTTCACCTCTTTTCCATGTATTCTTGATAAGTTTCCACCATTGATCATCTTCAATTTTCAAATGATATACTACTATGATGACTTTATCATGTTCAGAGTAGTGTAGAACTGAAAATATTTTTTTAGTTGTACTAATCAATTGTTTAGCCACTAATGGATCAGAAGACCCACTGAATGAAGGTGGATGCTACCTCATCAAGGATTAAATAGAATGTTTCTCCCTCATTTTCACTTTTAAAATCCTAACATGATTCATTGCTTGAGAACACTGTGTGAGTATGGCTATAATATTTTTCATTACATATCCTATAACATTTGGTTGCTAAGGGGTACCATCATTGCATTTCCCATCACATTCAACATTAACACAGTTCTTTCAGGTTCTATCCATTGATTAAAACCATGAAGCATGGTGTGAGAAACACTAATCATAACTGGAAAACCACATAATCAAAAATAAAATTTCAATTTAGGACACTTTAGGTTTTATCCTAGGTTATTCATGTTTACTTCTTAAATATTAGAATGGTGTACCATACATACACATGTGCCTAAGGCTTTCTCATCCTAGTTTCCAATGGTTAACTATACCTTGGTTCTGATACAAACTATAGCGAATCTTTCTTTACATACATTAATATTACATCAGAATTGATGTATATTTATTACAACATACAATAAAACCATGAAAAGACTGTATAGGTATAGTGTCTTTAGAAACTGGGAAATATAAACAAGTGGTTCATAAAACATCTACATTGTATCATGTTTATTTCATCATAACAAGACTCTTTTTTAGAATATCATACATAATACCCTCTTTCATGACCTGGGGAAAATAAAAATATAATAGGGAGAACTCAAATTCTCAATAATGGTATAAATGGAATTATCAATCATATCATATTCAAAAGAACATAACATTTGAAAATCTTATCCTCCATATAAAAGATCACAATATCATGTCATGGGATAAATAATAAAAGTGAAATGTAATCCAAATAGTCAAAAAACAAGATATTGATCTTTATGTAATATACACGTAACCATAGAAAATCATTTCATATTATTCAAGGCTCATTTTCAAGACCATCATAGTAGAAAAGTCCATTACTGAACCAAGTTCACTCGTCATTCCAACCCTATATCACTGAATCAGATTTACCTGTCATTATAGCCATGTCGATGTCATGAGATATAAATATTTACCCAATTAATTAGAGTGAGATATTGGTCTCACCCATCTCTTAATTAAACCATTCTTACGTGTTCCAGAAAACATAAAAACATTCACTAAATCATAACCCATGAAATAAAATGGGTTTCTTCAACATCATTACATCGTAACATAATCCATAAATAGATTTCAAAAAAATAACTCCATAATTTACCTAATAAAATAAAATTAATAATAGGTACTGAAACATAAACCTATGTAATCTTAGATGGAAAATAATTTTGATAAAACACTGTATCTTTATTCTTCAGGAAAATATCCTTTCTTCTTCAAAAATGTTTTCCTTCCTCCAAATACCATACAATTTTACAAGAAAAAAATTTATGTTAAAATAAACATGTAAGGTTGTAGGGGAATCTTCAAATAAATAAATCATGATGAATAATTAAAAAATATGTTCATGCCTTATAAGTTAAAAAAACATTATTCTCATACTTTTTCCGAAAAAAGTCAAAAAGTGCCTTATTTGGTAAACAGAAGAATGATTCCTTCCATTCGATGTAGTAAATTTAAAAAATGGGTCAAAATTAATTTAAACATTAATAGAATAATAATAAAAATATTATTATAACATTATTTGAAAACATGTACATTGATGGCAAATATATCCCCAGTAAATACTTACGTATAAACAATCTCTGATAAAAATGAGATTGAAAAATTATCCCTTACCTTAGGTCTGATATTCTTTGTACGTATATGAACCTCCTATATAATGATTTAAATAATGTTATTGATTTATTCTAGAATCATAATAATTTTTATGACAACATTTATGATCATAGTTTCATCTATTGTTTAGTAACATTTCATTTTTACTCATTATTCGGGTATTAACTGCTTTATGTTCTTATGTATGTTTTGTCAGATAAGTTCTTCTTCTTCTTTTTAGGTTATATTTATATAATTTATATAATATTATTAGTTTAATATTTATCATATTTATTTATTCAATTAATTTATATAATCAATGTATAACAAAGATTATGTAGAACGAATCATGTCACACCTTGGAGACGGTAAGTCATACGTACGCACGAGCGAGGATATCGTTCTTATAATTATTGAATGGTATTGAATTGGATGGTGTATAGTATATCATAATTAGTATCATGTTACAAAAATCATATATAGTTATTATTTCCATCATTATACCCATCCAAGTTTAGGTGGTGGTGAAGAACATATTACACCACGACGTAGAGACGGTAAGTCATAAATACGTATGCGCGGTGATTCCATTTTTCGTAAGATGGATATAAGTTGAAATAGGTTTCTTTCATATCAATAATAACATATAATTATATGAGTGATAATGATGTTACTACTTTATAATGAGACAACTAATGAAGGGTAAGTATAAGAAGAACTAAACTTGATAGAATTTATAGAAGAGATTACCTCTTCCTCGACGTGCCTCTTTTAAGATTCCTCTTAGGGCACTGGAGATGGTTGTTTCAGAAGACCAAAACATCTAAATTTAACTATGTAATTTGATAAAATAAATGGGTAGGGTTTTTCCGAGCTTGAATGCTCATAATGGAGTGATGAGGAGAGGGAGGAGATGCCCTTTTATAAGAGAGGAGAGGGGCACTTTAGGAAACTCTCAAAATATTAATTTATTATAAATTCAATTTCAAATAAAAGTGGACCAAAACTTATTTAAATCAAATATAGTTTAATTTTAGTTCGAATACCCATCATCCAATAATTTTTAGACATGTTTTCAATATTTTTTTACCCTTATCATTTTTATTTAACCCTTATTTTATCCTTTTTAATCTTATTGTGATATCATGTTATTTACACATTGTGGGTAAATTTAATTACAATATAATGTCATACAACCCAAAAAAATTATTTATGACATATTTTAACTTATATTAACAATTTTACAAAATCATATATTTTTTAGAATTTAATATCATTTAAAAAACTATTTTATGTTTTAAGGTATGAATTATGTCAACTTTAGACACTATTCATACTTGATTTTAAAAAAATCACAAAAACCAAATTTCTTATAAAAAAGAATTAAATCGTCCCAAGCAAGATAATGTAATAAAAAAATAAGTTTATGGAACCAAAATGTTCAAATTAAAATTTATTTTAATATTTATAAATTCATTAATGTGATTCTTTCATTAATGTGGCAATAACTACCTCATAATTGTATCATAAATAAATATATTTATCTAATGTATAAAAATTATAAATAAAATACCATGATGTAGGAAAAATTTTTAGATTTATAATTATTATTTATAGACATAAGGGCCAGTTATATAACTCTAAATTAAAATATATTTAGTAAAAGATATATGTTAATGTTACAATAATCTTTACCTTAATTTAATTATTATAAAATGTCATTTTCACATCCAAGTGCATCCACGTGGTCCCAATATCTACCCAAGGATGACCATGTTTGTAAATATCTCATCCAATAAGATTAGGACACGTTTTAGGGTGGTATTTTAATATTAAATTATTATTATTTTACACTTATTTACCATATTTACCCTTTAACCATGGTAAAAATCATAATTACCAAAGTTACTATTCATAAAGTACAAAACTAAAAGGTACATATTCAAACAATATGGACCTTATGATTCCAAATATGGAATCTATTATTCCATATTAAAAACATAGATGTTGTAGTAATTAATTTAAAATTATTTTCATTGTTGTAATGAAAAAAAATTAAAAGATAAAACAATGAAAAAGATTGAAATGTTTTTACCTATTAATTCAATGTAAATTTAATGATAATGATATACATTATGTTAAATAGTGAAAATATATTATATTTATACTTTAAAACGATTTAATATTATAATTTATCCATATATATTTTATAGATGAAAAAAGTTGTATTTAATTAAAATTTATCTTATTTTTACTATTCATCAAATCATGAAAGTTATCATAAATTTATCAAAAAGTTATCCAAAGTAAATTTTTATATCACTATTCCAAATAACATGTTTATGTTCTCATATATAAATTATTAATGTGTCAAAATCATAATTTAAAATGGATTCTCCATTCAAATGTGTAAAAATTAACTTTGTAAAAAAATATTCTTATACAAAAAATAGAGTTTTATGCACACCCTATGAATAAAATATCCATCGGATGAATATAGAAAATATTTTATTAAGTATATAAGACATATATATCTCATTAATTTCATTACCATAAGTAATTTACTCAAAAAATACAAATATCCAATTGATTTATATTTTCGTAAGTAATTAATAGACAATTAATTCATAATGCATTTTCATAAGTTAGTTATAATTATTCTTACTAACCTAACAGCTAAGATATAATGACAATTTAATATTAATGGAATCTCACTATTTTTTTAAAGTCATGATTGCATGAAAAGAATGCTACTAAAGAATAAAAATTATTAAAATAAAATATTTATAAAAACATATGGGTGTTACATTCTACCCCCCTTAAACTGAATTTCACCCTTGAAATTCATCACTTGAAACAAACAGATGATGATACATCTGCCTCATAATATCCTCATGTTCCCTTGTAGATTTTAAAAATTGTTTATTCCTCCATAAAACTTTAACAATGGGAGTGGTCATGTTTCAAAGATCTTTTATGTTACTATCCAAAATCTCTATCAGTTTTTCTTTATAAGAAATTTCCTTCTCCAGTGGTTAAAATTATGATCATAGTACATGTGTAGGATTAGGTATGTAATTTCATAGGATAGATACATGGAACACATCATGAACTTGAGAGAGATTCAGTGGAATCACCAATCAGTAAGCTACCTTCCCAACACGATCCAGTATTTCAAAAGAACAGATATACCAAGGGCTCAACATTCCCTTATTTCCAAATCTCAATACTCTCATGCAGGGAGATATTTGTAAGAACACATTATCTCCCACATTAAACTCTAGGTCTTCTCTTAAGTTGTCAGCATAACATTTTTCGACATTGAGATGTTGTTACGTATTGTTGAATAGATCTGACCTTTCCTACCATTTCATCAACCTAATTGGATCCTAATAGATTTCTTTCCCTAAATTCATCCCAACAAGTTGGAGTTCTGCACTTCTTTAAAAATAGGGCTTTATAAGAGGTCATGTGAATACTAGATTAAAAGCTATTATTATAAGAAAATTCCCCCAATGGTAGGTTTTGATCCCAACCACCTTTGGAATATATAGAGCAAGCTCTCACCATTTATTTCAAAGTTTGATTTGTCCTCTCAAACGTACCATTTGTTTGAAGATGACAAGAAGTGCTAAAACATTACTCTGTATCCAGAGATTGATAAAGGCTTCACCAAAACATTGAGGAAAACCTGGGATCCTGATTAGATATAACGGAAAGTGTTACTCAATGAATTATTACCACTTCATTTACACATATCCCAATAAGATGATCAAGAGAGAAATCCTCTCTAATAGAAATGAAGTGTGACAACTTCGTAAGACGATCAACTATAACATAGATAGCATTATTTCCTTTGTATATTTTGGGAAGTCCAATGAAAAATTCCATAGTGATGTTTTCCCATTTACATTCTAGTATGGTAATGGTTGTAACATCCCCTTAGGCTTATGTCTCTCATCCTTAACTTGCTGACAAACCAAGAATCAAGAGACGTATTCGATGGCATCTATTTTTATTCCATCCCACCAAAAGCACTCTTTAATTTTCATTTAAATCTTAGTTCATCCATGGTGAATAGATAATGAATAACTATGAGCCTCTTCTAATATATCCAGCTTTAATTATAGTATGGGAGGAAAACAAACCTGAATCCTAAAACTAATTATTTCATCCCCATCAAGGTTGAATTCAGGAACATTTATCACCTTCATTTGTTACTATATATCTTCCTTCAGTGCCTCTATAATCTTCACTTGTATAGATGATTGAACATTCATTTGAGAAAGATAAAATTACCACCCCCCTTTCATTAAAAATTATAGATCCATCCTTGGAAAATCCATAAATATTGGATATTCCATGATCCACACCATGGATAAGCTACCATGGTCTCACTACTGCAAATAAGGACTTTATCAGTGCTTGAAAAGAGAATTAAGAGTGCTATAAAATTGCGGATAATTGTAGCGAAGATAAAGAGGGTTCCCATTTATCAGTGCTCTGAAAAGCGATGAGAAAGGACCCCTTTTATCAGCAAATTTTTTAAGTGTTGATAGAGGTAAAAAATATAATATATAATACAGTGGGATTTTAACAACACTTGACCCCCTATCAACGCTAGGTGGATCCCCCACCCTCTAATTGCATGATTCGTTTGCCCACTCTTCCCCCTCCCACTTGAGCCTACACGCCCTTTACTTCCACCGAAACTCAAACTCAAGAACCCCCTTGTGCTCATGCACCTTTACCACTAATACATTTAGTTGTTTTCTCTATTTAATGATAAATCTATTTATTTATATATATATAGTAATATTTATTCTTATATTAATATTGATTCATATTAATATAAATATATTTAGTTATATTATTATATATATATTTATTCATATGTTAATATGTATTTATTTATTCTTTTATTAATATATATTTATATATATTTATATATATACATTTAATTATAATTTTTTATCCTTATATTTATTTGAATATTAATATATATAAATAAGATTAGTTTTAAATAAATTTATAAAATATTTTTTTATGTTTGTTTATAAATAAATATATACATACATACAAATATACAACACGCGCGCGCACACACACACACACGTCATTACGAATAAATTCCTATATATGTCTATCTGAAAATCCTTAGAATGTTAAAATGACCATAATTTCTAATTTAGAAGTCCATTTCAACTCTAAAACTAGTTAAATCGAAGAAAATGAAACAATATTTGATATGATATGTGGTACATGCCTTACAGATATCCAGATCAGATGTTATATCTATTTTAATGTTAAAAAATCAGGGTATCCCGACTAAAAACATAGTTTTGGAGGACTTATGTGGATTTTGGGACCTAAAAAATGTGACATAATATTTTCGTTGGTCACTATCACATAGAGATCATCACCAGATTTGATTTGATATGTTGTAGAGCACAAACGGACACCCCGATCAACATTTATGGTCGTTTGAAGTTTGAGTTACATTTTAAAATTATCTTAGATCTTTCATTAATTTTTTGGATTTTTTGTGTCATCAAATTGTTATTAAATTATTATTAATATATTTAAATTAGAAAATTATTAATTAATAATATTTTTTAAAATATTTTAAATCCATTTTCACTAAATGTTTTATATATTAAATGTAATAGTCTATTTATACTTATCTAAAACATATTTCAAAAATACATATAATATTTATATCAATATTAATATACTTATATTACAATATAGTAATTTTCATGATTTTTTTTAAATTTATCAGTGCATGGAAGATGTTCAGATAAATCCCCCATTTATCAACGCTACTAAAAAAGTGCTGATAAAGGGGGGTCATTATCAGTGCTAAAAAATTGCTGATAAATGATCCAATTTAATAGTGCTTTTTTAGCACTATTAAAAGTCTCCTTTATCCGTGATTTTTTTAGCCCTGATAAAGGCCCCCCTTTATCAGTTCATTTTTTAGCATCTTTAAAGGTTGGCACTGTAGAAACCCAGTTTTGTGGTAGTGTCTTCTCAACTCAAAGCATATGCCACCTTGTTCACTTTCTGAGGGTTGTAATGTATGGAGCAGTAATAATCTTAAATCAACTCCAACCATCTTCTTTGGAACATATTCTTATAATTTTGTGTGAAAATATACTTTAAAATTTTATGATCAGTATAAATATCACACCATTCACCATAAAAATAATACCTCTATATTTTTAATGCAAGGATTAATGCATCTTACTCCAAATCTTGGGTTGGGTAATTTTTCTCAAGGATTTTCATATTTCGTGAGGAAAAATTTATTACCATATAATTTTTCATGAGAAAACACCCCCATCCACTTCTTGAATTCATCACTGTATATCACAAACCTTTATCCTCTACAAGGTAGTGTGAGCAAAGGTGCACTGGATAACCTTCCTTTTACCTATTGGAAATTATCGTCACATTCCTCAATCCAAATGAACATAACTACTTTCTGAGTCAACTTGGTGAGTGGTCTAGATAATCCTGAAAAATATTTCACAAAAACATCGATAATATCTAGCCAAACTAGGAAAACATTTGATCTCAATTATTGTTTTTGTCCTTGACCATCTTTTGAATAACTTTTATTTTTGATGGATCTGCAAATATCCCCTCTCATGAGAATATGTGACCCAAAAATGCAACTTTTCAAAGAAAAATTTTACACTTGATAAATTTAGCATACATATTCTCTTTTATCAGGGTCTCTAGTACAATTCCCAAGGGGTCTTCATTTTATTATTTTCACTTTGAAGAGACAATATTATCATCTGTAAATACTAACAAAAACCGAACAAGATAGACACTAAAGACTCTATTCATTAGATCCATGAAGATATAATGGGAATTAGTAAGACCAAAAGGCTTCACTATAAATTCATAGTCTGTATACCTTGTACGGAATGTTATATTTACTATATCCTCATTTTTTACTCGTTAATTGATGATATCTTGAATGAAGACCAATCATGGAAAATTATTGATCTCTGCATTGTTGTTCAAATAAGTCATCAATGCATGGGAGAGGATATTTTTTCTTTATTGTGATATTGTTAAGTTCTCGATAATAAATACAGAGTCTCATTGATCTATCATTCTTATTAACAAATTGGATAGGTGCTCCCCAAGGTGACACACTAGGGCATATGAATCTCTTATCAAGATTCTCTTGAAGTTTCTTCATCAATTCCTGCAACTCAATTGGGTCCATTCTATAAGGTGTCATTGAAATAGGCATAGCACATGGTATGAGTTCTATTGAAAATGAAACTTCATGATTTAGTGGAAGACCTAGAAATTCCTCCAAAAAGACATCATCAAACTCCCGTACAATGGGTATATTTTTAATTGTTAGTTTTTTCCCAGCCATTTGAGATAAATAACCTTCATTTATTAGAATCAAGACACATAAGATGGAATAAAATTTTACTAGAAGGTTGTATTCATCCTTGAATTGATAGATCATCGTAGATTGATATGGAATATGAAATGTGAGTTCCCTTATTTGGAAATTGATATGAGCTACATAAAAGGAAATCCAATCCGTGCCAAGAATCACATAAAATTCCACTATAGGAAGGACCACAAGATTAGTAGGAAGCACATTCCAACAAACATTAGTCGGAGTTGACTTATAACCTTTTGATGTGACTGATGTGCCACTAGGAGTTGTCACATTTAACTCAATATCTAATTTTAGAGGTAATATGGCAATACCCTTATAAAAGTCTTCATAAATAAAATAGTTAGTGGATCTAGAATAAAATAAATCATTTTCTACCTTAGAGTGGATGGTAAGTGTACCTTTAACAACTTTATTATCATACTCCACGTAGTCGATAGTAATTTTATGTTAATTTTCATTATCTATGTCCTTAATACTTTCTTGATGTCAATAATCATCAATAAACCTTGGATTAGGATATTTATTGACATAATGACTAATTTTCTTGCACTTGTAACATTGATGTGTACGAGGTGCATTCTGTATAGCTTTTTTCGCTTCATTAGAAATGATTTTCCAATCAATTCAGCATTAAATTTCTCGATGACCTTCATTTCCACACATAAAACATCTAATATTCCATTTAAGACAATTCCTTCCATGTTTCTTTCCACAATTTGAGCATAAGTGAAAACTCTCATCTTTTTTTTCAATGTGGTCTTTATATTTTCCATTGAATTCCATTTTTCTCTTCTTATCAGACCCATATGAATGTTGGGTTACTCCAATTTATATCTTAACCTTGAGAGCACATCAAATTATTTCCTCATAGCTATTGAAGTCCCTTATGTAAAATTCCCTTAGGAGAGTTGGTTTTAAGCCACTAAAGAATCGATCAATCTTACTCTCAGTTTGGATAATAATTCTAGAAGTATACCATTCAAGTATTATAAAATTTGATTTATAGGTACCAATATATTCATAAACTTTTTTATTAAGTTCAAATATCACCTTGTCCATATTTTTTTGATGAATATGAGGAAATTACTTATTAAAAAATATGTTCTTGAACTCGTCTCATTTCATGGACTCAATTTCATCTCTTTTCCTCATATTCTTGTTAATATTAAACCATTGATCAACTTAACATTCCAAATGAAGTTATGATAAGATGAATTTATCATATACAGAACATTGTAGAATTGAAAATATACTTTTAGTGGTATCGATCCATTGTCCAGCCACTAATGGATCGAAAAACCCACTGAATGAAGGTAGACGTTGCCTCATGAAAGATTCAATAGAATTTTCTCCATCTTTTGATCGTTTGGAAGTCAGCAATTATTAATATCTTAAAAAAGTTGTTTGATAATGGCTAAAAGATTTTTCATTCCATCTTTTATAACATTTAGTTTCTCAGAGGGACAATCCTTGTATTTCCTATCGCATTCATCATTAACGTGGTTCCTTCAGGTTCCAGCCATTGACTAAAACCAAGAAGCCTATTCTGAAGAAAACTAATCATAATAGGAAAACCACATAACAAAGAATAATATTTCAATTTTGGACACTTTAGGTTTTATCCTATGTTATTCATGGTCATTTCTAAAGCACTAGGATTGTATCCCATACTTAGATGTGTCCTTAAGGGTTTTTCATCCATGTTTCCAAAAGTTATCTATACATGTGCTCTGATACGAAATATAGTGACCCATTATTTATATACATTGATATTACATCAGAATTAATTTATATTTATTACAACATATAAAAAACCATGATATGGCCATATAGGTGTAGTGTCTTTATAAACTACGAAACAAAAATAGATAGTTCAGAAAACATCAACATTGTCTCATGTTTATTTCATCATAACTAGACTTCTTTTTAAAATATCATTTTTAATACCCTTCTTCATGACCATAAGAAATGAAACATATAAAAGGGTGATCTAAAATGATCAGTAAGGGTAAATAAATGAAATATCAATCAAATCATATTCATAAGAACATAACATTTGAAAATCTTATCCTACATATAAAAGATCACAAAATCATGTCATGTGATATGTCATAAAAGTAAAATGTAATCCCAATAGTAAAAACATAAGACAATAAACTTTTTAAAAAAATGAATAATCATATAAATTCATTTTTGGTTAGTCAGTCCTCATTTCCAATACCATCATAGTGGAAAAGTACATTACTGAACCGAGATCACTCCTTATTCCACCCCTCTATCACTGAACCAGAATTTCTTTTCATTCAAGCCATGTCTATCACATGAGATATAAATCATTACCAAATGCATTGGAGGTGGATATAGTTCCCACACATCTCAAAATGAAACCATTCTTATGTGTTCCAAAAAAAATAAAAAACATTCATTATAGCATAACCCATGAAATAAAATGGGTTTCTTCAACAACATTCCATCGTAACATAATCCATAAATGGATTTCATAAAAATAAATTTAATAGTTACAAAATCAAATAAAAGTAATAATAGTGATTGAAACATAAACCTATGTAGTATTATAAGGAAAATAATTTTGATAAAACACTTGAGCTTCAATCTTAAGGAAAATATCCTTTCTTCTTGAAAAATGTTTTCCTTCCTTAAAATACCATAAAATTTTACAAGAAAACATTTTATATGAAAATAAAATTTTTATATTGTAGAGTAAGCTTCAAGGAAATAAATCATTATTAAATTGCAAAAAATCTATTCATGTCATACAAGTTTAAAAACATTCTTCTCTATGTTTTTCTGAAAAATTCCAAAAGTACATCAAATGGTAAACAAAAGAAAGATTTCTTCCATACCCTGTAGGAAAAGTAATAAATGGGTAAAAATGACTTCAATCATACATATAATAATAATAAACAATTTAATATAACATTATTAGAAAACATGGACATGGATGATAAATATATCCCCAATAAATACTTACATATAAACAATCTCAGATAAAAATGTGATTGAAAAATTATCCATTACCTTAGTTCTATTATGCTTCTTATGAATTTGAACCTCCTGTATAATGATTTAAAAAATATTAATGATTTTTCCAGGATCATAATAATTTTTATTACAACATTTATGATAATATTTTCATCTGTTTGTTAGTAACATTTCTTTGTTACTTGTTATTTGGGTATTAACTTCTTTTTTTTCTTATGTATGTTTGGTCGGATAAGTTCTTAATCCATTTTTCATATTATAGATAGATAATTTACATAATGGTATTATTATAATATATATCATATTTTTTTAATTCAATTCATTTATATAATCATGGTTTAATAAAGATTATTTAGAATGAATCACATCGCACCGTAGAGATAATAAGTCGTACGTACGCACGAGCGACGATATTGTTCCAATAATTATTGAATGGTATTGAATTGGATGGTTTATATTATCTCATAATTAGTATAATTTTAAAATAATCATATATAGTTATTATTTCCACCATTATACCCATCTATGTAAGGTGGTGGTGAAAAACAGATTACACCACAACGTGGATACGGTAAGTTGTATGTACGCCACGCGGTTATTTCATTTTTCATATGACTGATTGAAGGTGAAATATTGTTGTTTAATGTTTATAATAACATATATTTATATGAGTGATACTGTTTTTATTACTTTATAATGAAACAACTAATGAATTGGAATTAGAAGAAGTATGAAATTTGAATGAATCAGTAAAAGTGATTACCCCTTCCTCGACGTGCCTCATTTAAATTTCTTCTTAGAGAACTAGAGTTGGTCTTTTGAGAAGACCAAAACATTTAAAATGTAACTAGTGATGTTAATAAATTAAATGTAAAGGGTTTGGCCGAGCTTGAAGGCTCTAAATGTGGTGAACATGAGAGGGAGGAGGTGCCCTTTTATAAGAGATGAGAGGGGCACTTTAAGAAACTCTCAAAATATTAATTTATTATAAATTCAATTTCAATTAAAAATTGTCCAAATCTTATTTAATTCTAATATAATATTATTTTGGTTTGAATACACATAATATAATATTTTTTAGACAAGTTTTGAATATTTTTTTTCGTTATCTATTTGGTTTAACCCTTATTTTACCCTTTTTGGATCTTACTATGATATCATGTTATTTACACATTATGGGTTAATTTAATTACCATATCATCTCAAACAACCCACATAAAGGTATTTATGATATTTTTTAAATTAAATTAACCATTTTTATTAATATTATATTTTTATTATTTTAATATCAATTAACAAACTATTTTATGTTTTAAGTTATAAATTATGTCAATTTTGGACACTATTTATACTTGACTTTTTAAAGAATTCATAACAACATGATTTTTTTTTGAAAAAAAAAGAATTAACTCATCCCATTTATGTTAATTTAAACCAAAAATTACGTCTATTCCATTAAATGTTCAAATTATATTAATTTTAAAATTTATAAATTCATTTATTTGAATCTTTCATTAGTGAGTTAATCAGCACATCATAATTGTGTCAAAAATAAATATATTAATCTAAGGTCTAAAAATTATAAATAAAATACCATGATGTAGGAAATATATTTAGATTTCTAATGACTATTTATAGACATAGAGATCAGTTATATAACCCTATATTGAAATCTATTTAGTAAAATATATATGTTAATGTTATAATTATCATTACCTTAAATTAATTGTTATAAAATATCATTTTCACATCAAAGTGAACCTATGGGGTCCCAAAATCAACCAACTGATGAACATGGTCAGAAATATCTCATCCAATAGTATTATGAAACGTTTTAGAGTATTTTTATACTATTAAATTAATATTATTTTACCATTATTTACCAAATTTACACTTTAACCATTGTAAATAAAATAATTACTGAAGTTGCTATTCATAATGTCCAAAAATAAAAGGAACCTATTCAAGGAATTTGTAACTTCAAATTATTAATATGGAATCCATTTTTACAAATTCAAAACACATAATTTGTAGTAATTAATTTAAAATTATTCTCATTGTGGAAATGAGAAAATGAATTATAAAAGTTAAAACATTGCAAAAGATTGAAATGTTTTTACTTATGAATACAGTGTAAAATTAATGATAATGACGTAAAATATGTTAAATGGTAAAAAAATATTCAATTTATTCTTTAAAATCGATAAATATTATAATTTAAACCTATATATTATATCGATGAAAAAAGTTGATTTCAATTAAAATTTAACGTGTTTTTACTATTCATCAAAACATGAAAGTTATCAGAAATTTATCAGAAATTTATCCAAAGTAAAATTTTATACCCCATTTAAAAAAAATAATTATTTTGTCATATATAAATTATTAATATTTCAAAATATTAATTTAAAATGGGTTCCCCATTCAAAGGTGTAAAAAATAACCTTTTAAAAAATGTTCTTATACCTAAAATAGGTTTTACTAATACTATATGACTAAAATATCCACTAGATGAATATATAAAATAGTTTATTAAGTATATAACACATATATATCTCATTAATTTCATTACAAAAATTAATTTACAAAAAAAAATACAAATATCAAAGTGATTTACATTTTCATAACTAATTAATTTCCAATGAATTCATAATCAATTTTCATAAGTTAGTTATAATGATTCAAACTAACCTAACCTATAGGATATAATGGTAATTTTTTATTAAGGTAATATATAGGTTATTTCAATATCAAGATTTCATGCAAAGCAATCTACTAATGAATAAAAATCATTTAATGAAAATATTTCATAAAAACATCTAGGTGTTACAGATTTATTACTTTGTCTAATGATGGTGTCAACGATCATATAATCCCAAATTCCAAAGGACATAAATAAAAATACAATACCAATTACCATATATATATAATTCAATTCATTTTTATATATATATTATTTTAATCATTAACCAAAATAGTCATCTCATACTATCATTTTATATTTAATTATTTTAATCATATTTCTAATGTTTTATATTCATTACATAGTTTTTATTGAGAATATAATCCTCTGGAAAGATCTAGATGAGGAATATTTCATTTTTTGTATTTTTATTTAATTTTGGTTTTATTCCATTTTTAATTCTACTCATTATGTTTCATTTAGCTATCCTATGGTTCATTTCATTTTATGATATACTTTCCTTCCAGAATGAAGTTAATCTATATTTTTTAACCTGATGTAGCATTTAATACAAGCTACTATTAATTTTAAGGGAAATATAGAACTATATACTTTGTGTGTTATAGATACAATGATATATATACTATATTTTGGTATGATGAATTTGAAAACCATCACTCCCCCTAAAATAATAATATGACTACAAAATCCCGAAAAAACGTGGATTATACTTAATAACAATTATATCTAATCATATCACTAAAAACTAAAAAATTGACTAAATATTGGAGGCCCAAATGTCATTAATTCACTACTAATACTTTTCTTTCCAAATCAAAATATAAAAAATGATATAAAAATGATATAATAAAATATATATACTAAAAAAAGATTAGTAATAATTAATTAGAAACTTAATAATATTGAAATCATTATTCCTATAGAACTGGTAACCATTAATAAAATTAAATTATTAAATATAAAACTACAAGAAATCTAATAAATATTATTTACAAAACTCTCAATTATTGATTAATTTGGATAAATAAGTTAAAAAATATTCCATCTTAAGTTCATTTCTATTTTGTCTCTAGATACCCCAAACCCATTATAAAAATTATAATTTTTCCCTAAAACTCCATTGATTATAAAATTTATTTCCATTATTGATATGAAATCACCTATATCATCATATATAAAAATAATCAGAGAAGAAAATTAATGAACTAGAAATGGACCTTCATAGGATAATTAGGATTTATTTTGTAATATAATTATAAACATTATTAACCTATATCTACCTTACTTTATAAACAAATAAAAGAAAAACCTTTTTTAAAATATGTTTCTTAAAAGGGTGACTATTTTAATTAATGGAAAATTAATGTAAAAATAAAATATTAAATTACATCTATTTTGAAATAAATGATATCATTAATAATTTATTATGAAAAAAACAAAAATTCATTGGACCATGATATTTACTAAGAAATAATTACTTAATTTACCATGAAATAATAAAGTATTTTAGGAAAAATAATTAAATAAATTTGATAAAAATTTGAAAAAATTCAAAAAAAGAATCACAAGAAGGTAAAAATATCAAAACAAAAAATGGGGAAGAAATAAAAAAATTTATACAAACTATATTTTTTATATAGTAAAACATTGTATAGTTAATTAAATAAAATTTAAAGGAAAAACATCTGAAATTTTAAAAAATAGTATAGAAACATACATGATTTTTTATTGCATTAGGATCTATTTCATTCAAATGTTATGCAAAGGGATTATTGAAGGGAATCATTTTAGAAGGAAAATTTCATAGTTGGCTAACCAAAATATCTTTTATAGAAAATAAACTCTAAACTAATAAATAAAAATAATAGAAATATCATCTCATAAAGAAACATATGGTGATTCAATTAACACAATTATCCATTGAGGATTATCATTATATACTATTTTAAAACTAACATATCAACCAAATTAGAAAAAAAATACAAGAAAATAACAACTTGGAATGTTCTATGAACCATGGAACTATATTTATTTTAAACCCCAAAAAACATTTTATAGATAGGATTGTGATTATTTTAATTGTAAAAATAAATATAAATATAAATATAAACCTTATAGTCTATTAAATAATACTAACTATTCATAGCTTGTGAATTTTTTTATAAGATCGCTTAGATGAAATAATAGTGTAAAAATGTCAAAACGTTTTAAATATAAAATAATATGCATTTAAAATGGGTTTGTTAAGTCCAATAACAAATTAATGAACTTAATTTTTATAATACATGATAAAATAATAGTGAAAAAATATCAAAATGTTTTCAATATATATTAATATTCCACTAAAAATGTTCATTTCATTCCAAAAATAATTAAATAAACATACTTTTTATAATACATGGTTATTTAGGAAATGAATTAAATATATCTTAATTCATTATAATTTTTATTCAAAACATTTTAATGTTATTAAGGGAGATAACTTATAATGAAAATTATCTAATTACTTAAAATAGATTAATAAGTTTCTTAATGAGCCTCAGTTTATTTTCGATTTTTATGAGAATATAAAATAACCATAAAAAATAATGAATAATTAATTACAATAGAATCTCATCACATTGAAAAGGGATAATATTCAACATTATTCCAACTATATAAACATGCTAAGATACGTAGATAAATTGAATGCCCAAATAATCCAAATTATTTTTTAATGGAATCTCTCTAATGTTAAGTCATACGTTTATTGAATGAAATTTATATTTTGAAATATATAATGATTATCATATTCAATCATATAGTCAAAAATATGGAACAAATAGTTTAATCATATCAATAAGAATTATATAAGTCACAACAGTCAAATAAAATTGGAGAGTATGAAATAAAAATTCCAAAAATAGAATTTTAGACACCATTACAATTAAAAAAATGAATGTTTAAATTATCAGAGTTAAAAATAATGAATATCCCTTCAGAACCATTTCCGTAATAGATTAAAAAAAATTAAAAAATTTTACGTAAAAGTATAGTCCTAAAACTAAATTGTAATCAAACTATAGGAAGGGTGAAAAATGTATATGGATATATTATTATGGTGATAAATAGGAATTCAAATGTTTAAATACTTATTGACAATATTATCATAGTAGAATCAATTATATTGGTTAAAATTTTAAATAATAGGTTATCCATAGAACACTGTTTTTATTATATTTTGATCCATATTTTAAAGAAAACAAATCGATATTAGGATGTTCTTTTTAAATAAGTGTTCTATGATTTTATAAATAAAATAAATTTCAGTTTTTCAAAAGAAAATACTTTTTTCAATGAATACTTTAAATATAACATTTTAACCCTTCTATATTGTGTTATTACTATCAATATTTCCAAATAGGTTATTGAGGAATATGTAGATTTCAATTACATTTTATTAACTGATAAAAAATATATTCCCTCTTCACATATACCCTCTAATTATTCAATTAATCTTTAAAAAAATTGAGATAAGTTTAAACTACATGACATTCTCACATTGAAAAACCAAGTAAGTTTCATCAATGTATCTAAAATTATTTTACAACGATTTACCAACATCTTTCACTTAATAACATTTCTAGAAGATAATTTTAGGTAAACCTCAAATATTATTATTTTTATTTTTTTTCATTCATTAAATCCCATATTTAATTCTTTTTTCACCTATACACTCCATAACCATATACAATTTTTTAATATATAATATTTTACATCTGTTTTGATTGGTTGAAGATGCTTTTTATAAATTCTTTAATAAAATCAGATATATATATTTAGAAAGGATGAGACAAGTATACATATATTATTTCAAATATAGGTTTAGGGGGATATAAGGAACCAAAGAACAAACACACCAAAGAACCTAAGTGGATAAATATCATCCCTCCTGTATAAGGAATGGAAGTAAGTAATTGGGACTATTTTATTCAATACATAGCCTAAAATATCTAAGGCACGTGGGACTTCAAATATTGGGGGATTGAAGGATGAATACACGGTTACCCTTGAATGATATATCTTCTTTATGAGGTGTCACCAATGATATGCATAAATTCCCCCTAATATTAATAATCATACATTGATACAATTTTAAATGCAAGATCACCCCACACCCCCACCTACATTATGTTAGCCTCGGATATACTATAATGCAGATATCCTCTATCCTAAATAAGATAACCATACAATAAGAGATTCAGATGATATGTTTTAGTATGTAAATATCAATTTTGAGCCACCAACCCAATTATTCTTTTATGAAACCCCAATTCATCATGTTCCTCCTATGTCACACCATCTAACTGGTGAAACTTCATTGATATTCACATGATAGGGAACCTATCTGTCCCACATAAAAAATACATGGGTATGGGTGCCTAGTAGATATCCATAAACACACTCATCCCTCATTCGAGTCCACCCTCTTGAAAGTTCATCCATGTCCCCAAGCATCACCTCCTACCTACTTTTCCAAGATAATCATCTGATCCTACAATGTCACGTGCTTCATAGTTATGATGACCTAGTGTCATTGTATCCTCATGACCTTACTAATTATATCCTAGAGTCCCTTAAAATCAATGGTCTTAGATAGACCAAAGGCCTTATGGATTGTAGGGCTAATTACAGGCACAAAATTTTAATCTTTTTGAATATTACCATTACTACAGTATCTCTGCAATGCCTACTTCAAAAATGGTATAATAATACTATAGTGAACTTAGAAATTATCACCCCACTCTTACTTTATCATGGGTTTCTGATATAGGATTATAGAGTGTTTACCACTCGATAACCACCCAAACTACAGAAGTATATATGAATTAATACTATCTAGAATACCCATCATTATTATTGGTAAAAAACACTCATATGTTACAATGGTATCTCATCTATTTTTTTATATGTAAACCACTTTCTTAGAATAGTATGGGAGCACATGGGTCAAATACCTCTTATAGAATATTCTTTCTCTTTCCTAAAATTCATCTCAATAATATCATGATTATAAAAACCCCTTTTACCCAAAATATGGATACTTGTAAAAGAACTAAGAGGTAGCCAACATTCCTACACACATTATGGGTATAGATTCCACTCTCAATCAAATAGGACAATTCCAACCAAATAATATTCAAATTGAAAATAGAGGAGTACCCTCTCTCACAAAAACAAATCATAAATATATTATATATTCCATTATTATATGTAAAATAAATGTCCAATAGTTTTGTTTCAATATATATATACATTATATTTTATTATATACTTTTATTTCTAATAATTTTTATGTTTAAAATATTACCTTAATTTTCTATAATATGGCCAAAATCATGTTTCTATGTTTTTATTATTTCATTTTTTCATTTTCTCATAAATAAAATTGAGAAATTGAATTTTAATTAGTCATATGAAATACTCATATTTGGTTTAATGTGTTTAAAATAGTTTTGAATAATAGTATGTGTCAAATATTAATTTCAATGAAAATGAAGTAGAATCAAATATATATTACCCACATAAGAGGGAAATTTTGAAATAATAATTTTGTGATGTTACATGGGTTCTATATATCCAAATATCAATTTAAAATCTAAATAAACAATGGAATGTTTTTAAAAACAATTTAGTAATATTTGTATCTCATTTCTCAATGTATTCTCAAAATAATCTTCTAAACATGAATTTTTTTTATCAATTATCCTACTTTTAGACATGATCACAGAAATTATGTCAATATATTTCCCAATTTTTTCACTTCATATTTCATTTACCTTCTATTGCATGAATAAAGAATCCTAAAACACATCACCACATAATATTTTCATAACCATGGTATAATTGGCCCCCATTTTTCCTCCTACTTCAAGTGCTTTACCTATATCTATCATTAGATAATCAACTATATCATAGTTTCTTAAATACTCAACATCTTTATTCCCATGTGATAATCGTAGTGTTTTTTATTCTTGATAACAATGTGGTTTTATATTTTCTAAAAATATATATATGAAATTAATTAGATTATGAGAATTAGAAGTAAAAATATAAAAAACTAAAATTAACATGGAAAAAATGAAATTATCTTATAATTATAATACCAAAAAGAATATAAAATATTATTAATAATTAAAATAATTAAGGTATAATGTAAACTAAATTATATTAAAACTAATCCTTTATTTTTATGATATTTTGTTGTTATCACATATAGAAGTTAATGATGTCTCATATCACTATTTTTCATACCATGATTACTAAAATTATAGATTCTAGTTGTACAAAATAATGTGATATTTTCAGATTTTTACCATGATCATATTGAAAATTATGATATTTTTATATAGAAACTAGTGATATCCTATTATACTTCATTTCCTAAATTGTCAGAAAAAGTTTTTCTTCAATCCATTTCTATTGATTCCACTAGTACTATGATGGTTTTTAAAGACATAAAGCATGTTTAAATTCACTATAAACTCATAAACCATTAATATTGCGTCTTATATAAAATAGTATAAAAAAATAATAAAGGTAATGAAAAATTGTATATCATTTTTAGTAAATTTGTCTCATGTATTTGATAGAACCCACTAGGAAACAACCAACTATATTATTCTAGAAAAGAAAATATACCAATAAAAAATATCTAGAAAAAATTTAAAGGTTCCATTTTTATAATCCAATGATATACTATAATTCTATATCTCTTACTTGTGGCCCAAATAAACCAATTAGGGGGTGGATTTTGGTGTCTAAATTCATTCAATATATAGATATATATCATAATATCATTTATTTAAGAACACACAAAATAAAAAATGTAAACCAAAATCAGACAACAGAAAGATATTATATATATATCATAGTAATAAGAGGGTTTTATTTTGTTCATATATAAATGGATATATCCTAGTAGAATACAATACCAGTTTTTTTATGTAACAATAAAATCACTAACTCATATTAGTTTGATTACACCATTAATGAATAGATCACTGTAAAATCCAAGGATTAATACCTATACTTATGCATTCAGTAACTGCTGAAGATAATGAAATATGATTATGACACATAAGACACTAAAAATTACTATAAATATATATAATAAATACTTCATTCCAAACTGGGTGTTTTACATTAGTTTCATATTTTGGAAACAAATTTAATATTAAAGTATACAGAATCTTTAAAGAGCAGTTCTCTCAAAATATATATATTTAAAATTGTACATCCATGTATTTTTTATGTTTCAACTATTCTACATTTTGTGAAAAAAGTCCTTAATCTCTATTCATCTTCTATTATATAGAATATCTAAATTGTATATCTCTCAAAAAAATTATATTTAAAATATATAATATGTATCTTCAGTATGTTTAAAATCTTCCACTTTGTGTGAAAAATACAAGTTAATATCTGTTCATATCATCTCCAAGTCTCACCCTTAATACATTCAGCTTGTTATAACCTATTTTTCAGTAAAAACACATATAGGGAAGTGAAATCCCAAAAAAATATCATATATTTCTAACCTTTAAATTTCATCCAAGTCGAGGATATTTTTAGGATTCAAAAAAATTATAGTGTGATTATACCCATCATAGAATGGTTTCTTGGTCAATAGTTTAATACTTCAAAGCACATACTTCAAATACTTTCTTTCCTAAAAATATATTCATTTCCTTCTTTAAATTTTTATATCTCCATACAAACATAATATTTTTTTTCAAGAATTAAATTATTTGAATAATAATACTTTTGATATCTCAAATTTATTTCTCTAGAAAAAAAATAAACTATAGAATCCACCATGATCAACCTACATATATTTAGTAAAATTGAACTTTTAAATAAATTGTGTACATTAAAGAAATAAATTGTATAAATTGAATTATCACCCATAGTTAGATCATTTATTTTTTCATATTATCTTTATTCTCATTGTGAATTAATATTTACTACAGGTGTTGAATTCAAACTATATCAACAAAATTTATTATGATTTTATTTTTTAAATTTTTTGAAATACATATATCTATACATAATTATAAAATGGAATGTATATTCTAATTTATCATAACGAAAAATATTTACATTTTTTGAAATTACTTTTGATAAAAACATTATGTGAATTAATATAACTTCATGAGTTAATATATTTTGTTCGGTTTTTAGGATTTATTTACAAAAAAACATTACATAGAACATATGTTATTTTTTTCATTATCATGTCATGCATTCACTAATTAAACACCCTTTCATGGCCATTTTTCATTAAAGGGTTACCGATGCTATTATTCTTCGGCAAACATGAATGAAGAATATATTTTGGTAGTAATAATATTTATGAATCACCATTACAATTCCTATCCATACTTCATTTGTTGATCAATTTTCACCATCCTTTACTATGGGATACTGTTCAAAAATATGTAATAGGGAAAATTGCATTGAAAATAACTGGTAAATTGGGATTTGTTATTGAAAGGTAGTTCTAAGGTGGTTCATTTTATTGTTTGATTAAGTCAGGAAATATGAGGGAAGGTTGGAGACTAGGTTCAACGTATATTAGTGACACAATGTATGGCCAATTATCTAAAAATATGCACCAATGAAGAGGAACAGTGTTGAAATCTTCTAAAGTAACGGCGGGGGAGCTAGAACATATAATTAAAATCTTCGACCTAGGAATTCATTATGAAACATAGAAGAAATAATTATATATGTGAAATGGGAATAATCTTTAAATTTGAAGACTATATTTTTTGTGGTCCATAACTACACAATTTTGACTATTTTCTATGAGTTTTATAGGGTTTTTACTAGAGAAAAATATTACATAGTGTCTAACTCTGAAGTAAATTTCATGTTGGGTCATTGGTCTTGGTTTTTGTTTTCATTAAATATATATAATATTAATCAATGTGTAGTCAAGAAGTATATACTATATAGAGATTTTTTTCTCTATATGGTGTGTATTATACTAAAAACCCAGTTACTCGATCAGAGTACATAACATCTAACTTGGACATAAATTATTTATATAATAAAATTTGATAGGGTGTACTAATTTAAAAACATTTCTCTCCAATGATGTATAAACACTGATCACATAAATGTTAATTTCACTTAGTTTGACTCTATATGGTGGAAGGGGATGTACATTCCAGGAGGACCTACATTCTATGTACAAAAAAGTAAATTTTATATAATCTATTTTCTTTAATGTTTTTATATCTTTTATTGTGGGTTTCATAATTGGACATGTTAGTATTATAGTCATATAATTATTATATATAAGCATTTTATTTTTCATATCCCTTCTTTATAGGAAAATTTTCTATGGGATTTTAGGTGGTCTAATTTTTCTGTCTTTGTGGAGATAGTAATGGGGTGTGGGAAACACACATTGAAAAGACACCAGGTTAGTGACCCCATAAGTATCATATTGAAACCATATCATGGGTCCCTCATTCACATATTAGATTTGGTAATCCTTCTTTATAATAGTGTGTTCATCCCCCACATATGGAGAATGTTATACCCTTAAATGATGAGCCTTCCACATAATAAGATAAAGGTCCTCCATAAGGATTAATACCCCAACATTTTCCATACAATATTCTATGAAGTGATGGTACCCCAATGTTAATAGATAGATATCATGTCAGGTTAGGATCTTGGTGGATGATTTTTGGGTACTACCTAGTGTAATAGGTTTCAATATTCCATCCTTTGAGTTATTTATTTCTTATACATCATGGTATGGTTCCCTATACTGCAATATATTCCCTTGATCAATATGTATTAATTTAATATGGTGTAGTTAGACTCTTTTGGTTTTAGAGATGTGAAATATGAATTATGTGGTAATATGGTTTTCAAAAAACATAGTTTCGATGATATTCTCATTATTTTTATAAAAAGGGACCATCGTTGAGTTAGATTATAATTATTTTAGTATTATTCATATACCCATAATTTCTACTGAGGTGTGATGTATATCTGGGTTTTTGACTATGGAATTTAATGATATTCTTTTTTGTTCTTCATATCCCTAGCTACATGAGAGATATGATCAATAATGAAGATAAAAGTTATTGATTACTATTTTTCTTACATCAAAGTTTGTCTTCAATAAAGGGGATATTTGGCATCTTGGGGATCTTAATGTTCTACCTCAATCTCAAATTTGAAATACTTTTGTTATTTTATAATTCTTTTTTAGATATCTTAGTCGGTATGATTATACTGACCCATATGAATTATATTTGTGAAAAAACATGTTTTGTATTTACAAACACTATAAATGTAAGATCTAATGATGGTAGATATGGAGATAGGGAATGATGTTGAACTAATGAATTGTAGAAGACAATGGTTCATGGTCTATGATATTTTCTAATGGAGTTCATCCTAGGTGACCCTGTTTACATGAAGAATCTTCCCTTTATAAGAGTTTGTTAAATTATGTGATTTTATTTAATATATTTTTATTCACCTCTCAATATATTCTAATGTGGTGATATACTTTTCATTAATGTCTCATGCATGTGTGGAAGAGGGTTCAGTTGATTTTTTATATTTTTTTGTTTTTTGGATATTTCTATGTATTGAAGATGCATTTTTTTATTTGTTAATATAGGTTAAGGCCTCATATTCATATTATACCATCATAGTACTAGACATTATCCCCTGACCTATTGATGGTGGGATTAGGGTGGAACATTTGAATTACTGTAAACCTCAATGGGATCTCAATGGGTTTGGTCTTGTCACTCTCAATCTCTTTATCTTAAATGATAACTAAGTAAAATAGGGAATCATAAGAAATTAGTGATCTAAAATTATCATTAATTTAAAAAAATTTACCAAAATGTGGCATGGAAGTGTTATCAGTAGATCATAATCAAAGTAGATACATGATAATGTGTGAAAGTTTATTATTTAATGAATAAGTTCAAGAAATAATAAAAAGTGAAGATTAATCAAGATATCATATTCACACATCATAGAATATAGACTATAAATTAAACTTATAGAAACCATGGTATGTATCTAACAATGAATTCTACTAGAGGTTGTAACTATTGAGTGGGCTTTTACCTTCATCCCCAATGGTAGCCCTTTCCTTATTAAATAAGAATTTGATACATATATACGAATAGAACATCAATATCACATGTTAAGGATCTCTATTAGGACCATCATAACAATGTGAGTTTGGATCACTTCTCATCCACCCTAATATAGTGTATTATTCTAACTCCACATAATAATAGACAATTGAATATTTTTATTAAGATTTCAAAAATAAGTTAACAAAATCAGGGGGAATTTGTGTAGACCATGGGAATCCCCTCCGAAAATATTAATACAATAGAATAGAAGTGAACTAATTATTTAATAGAGGATATGCCTCTCCACTCTGTCTTCTTAAAAAGAAAAAAGTTCATCTCTAATGTTTTCCTCCCACCAAGTATATGAAATATTTTCATCACATTGAAGGGAAATTATAGAAGATCTAATAGTATAGGTAATTATCTAGTGGCAAAGATAATGTCCAAATAGTGTAGAAACAACCATGGAGGGTTCCGAGTCAACCATTGAATGATCAATATTATTTTTAATACATAAGGAGATACCAGTATATAGAGAATTGGATTTCTCTTGAATAGAAGTTCCTTTCCTGAAGTATTCCTAAAATTCCACAGTGATATATCCCATATAATCTGGGATAATACGACCTCGTCGCATGTTGTCGTTAACATAGGAACCATCGGTTTTAAGATTAACCCTTTCATATGGAACCTTCTAATGGACCAATCTTCAAAATCCACCTTTATGATCAACATGGACCCTAGAGGGAGTAGGTGGTTCCCAGTTTTCGAAAAGTAAGGGGATAACAACGCACTTTCATATAAATTTGAGGTAAGATAATTGATAAAGTAATTTCACTTTGAGCTAATGGACATTAGGATTCATATTATGGTAACATGATTCATTTGAAGACTCTCATTTACCAAGTAACCATGTGTGATAATAGTTTATTTCCCTTATGAATTGATGTCAACACCTACATGGACATCAAATTATGTTTACAATAAGTTATGTACGGATCTAAATTGATCATTGTCTCAATTGAGAACCCTAAGATACGCTTATATGCATCTATATTCATCTCTTTTTAGTAAATATGTGTTGAACCAATTTTTCCTTATCATTATCACAACACATACAAATCCCAGAAATATGAATGTCACTTATTTGAAATTTCACATTTGTTTGGATAGTCTAGTGTGATGGATGCCATATGATAAAATTGAATTTAGAAAGAAGGTCATTACACCATAAACTACTTCTTATAATACATGTAGTTTACTTAATAAAAATAATTTTTATGAAGTTGAAGAATATAAAAATAAACTATGATGAGTCATAAAATAAACAATGATATGGTTCATCAGCCAATTAAATACTAGAGAGAAATAAATATTGTTCATCATTTATAACTGCATACATTAAGGACGGACAAGAATTGGACATCATGAAATGGATATCTAAAATAGCAAACTCTAAATAGAAGAGTATATATTCCACCTAATTATCCTTCCATAATATGATTTCACCTCTAGAAATAATCCAATGAGACCTCAAATATTTTTTTTTAATTTTACCATGTGGGTTTCACCAAATATGAGAGCTAGTAGATATTTCACAAAAACATATGAGGAAGAAATCATATTTCCTCTTAATAGACTTGGCCTGTAAAAAAATCTCTAATATTTCCTCCCAAACTATTTTAGCTTGTATACAATACATAATTTTTTTAATGACCCTCACATCAAATCCCCTTTATTTATTCAATTTGGTAAGGTGAGGCCAATTGTCCCCATGATGAAATCTCTCTTTATGTGAGTCCCAATAGATGCTACTAGGGATGAGTTCAATATTCTTTTTGACAAATATGGGATAACATAACAATGAAATAATGTGTGTGGGAATCTATGATAACATATTATTAACTAGGGTGATCCAACCTCCAAATGATAGAAATAAACTATTTCAATTGAGGATCCCTCATATAATGAGATTGGTAATAACATCAAAATAATTTATGTGATTTCTACCCTAACATAACAGGGATCCCAATTAATTCATAAGATGGTTCCTTGTTAAAATAACAAGTCTCAATTCAATGATTTTTGAATGATTTTCTGAGAACTTATTTGATATATAAATGATGCTATTGAATATTTTAAATCACTATCCACTTTTTCTATAAGATGAATTCAAGATCTGAATGATGTTTCGAATATAACTACTACATTCATTTCTAAAGAAGAGTATATCATCAATGAAGAAAATATAGGAGATGTCAGAAAAATTACTAACCTCTGAATGGATGTACTAATCCATTATAGATACCCTTATTAAGATCTATATTTTGAACATCATTAAAAAGGATAAACAATCTCATAGAAAGAGGGTAACATTTCTGGATACCCTTTAATGGCTTGAAGAATCTAAATCCCTTTCACATTAGATAAATAGTGACCAAAATTAAAAGAAGTAACATAAAAGGTGGTCCTAGGTCCACTTCAAAATGACACATCAACTTATTACATTAGGGATGAATCCTCATTCCATCCTATCATATGCCTATTTCATACTAATTTTCACTAGAATTGTGTTTCCAACAACCCATATATTATGATATGATATCACCTCTTAGGACAAACCAATTTCGCTCAGTATAGTTCTTCCTTTGAAAAATCCATGATTTCTTCAAATATTTAGTAAGGTAGGAAATGAGAAATATGTTACTTCAATATTGTCAAATGAACTTTTTATGATAAATTTCACATACTAATAGTCCAAAATTATCCATATTTGTTAGGATGAGTCACCTTAGGAATAAATGCAGGAATAGTGGTTGAGGTAACTCTAGTAAGAGTAACACCTTCAATGTAATCTTGAACCACTTCTACAACTTTAATTATTATGAAGTCTGAATTTGTGTTGTATAATGTCCTTTGAAATACATATAGATCATCCACACCATCTAGGTTATGTTTTTTAATAACCTCTTTAGTTTCATATACCTTTGAATAGATTCATGTATTGATTAGTCTTCAACACCAACAATCCTTTGGATATTTTCACTAAAATTATTAACAAATTCTTCACCAGTGAAATATTATCTCACTATGTTATGATGTCCTTAAAGTAAATAATTGATGAATGAAACGGTTAAAGGCCCCATGATGTTTATATCACTTGTATGTGACAGATCCTCAAGATACTTATCGAGTATCCTCAAGAACAGTTTATACCTAATACTTACATGAACAGAATACATATTATGATCTCGTTACCTTATCCATTTATTTTTTGACCTCTCCCTATCAACCTTTTATTCATCCTGTAACTCCTCTTCTCGATGATGACACATTATTGGGAAGTTGAAAAATATATCTTTATTCTAGTGATCTCGTAAGATACTATCCAAATACATTATTTCCTTTTTAAGGATCCCTATATTTATATTATCCCTAGTATTATCATTTATCCAAGATAGAATTTCAAATTTAAATATTATATCCTATTTCTAAAATGCCCCCCAGGAACTCCCTTATATGGGAGACATCTAGGATATCTGACCCATCTCTTAAATCCAATAAACTCCATCCACCCACTAGAAAAAAAATCCTCTCTATGTAATCATAAAACACAAAAAATTAATGACATCATAGAATGATTAGACAATGTGTGTGCCAGATGTTTAAAATGTTCGTTCATACATTTAGATATGGCATGTGACTTGACCACACACCTATCCACCATTCTCTATATCTGACTAGTAGGAAATTTTTAATTATACCAAGTATAATTTACCCAGATAAATACCAAGTTTATTGGATTGTCTGTGGAGGGAAAATAAAGAAGTATTTCATATAAATATCCGAATAAAGGCTCCACCTTCTTCTTATACAGTTCAATAACAGTGTTGAAATCAACCCTAATGAACCAAGCATTAGACCTAAGATCAAAGGCCATAATAGTATCTCATAGAGTTCTTTAATCACCAACATCGCATTTAGAATAAATTATAGATATATGGTATAAGATGTTTGAATAAATGACATTAATGGATATATATTGTGGAGAGTTTTCAACAAATTCCACATGAAGCTGATGCACATAGAAAATAAAAAAAACATCTGGTTGTTCAATATACTCCCATGCATAAAGTTACCCATATGTATATCACTAGATACATATTTAATTGTTGGTTCCTTTATATTTGTAATAATAATTTCTAGTAGTAGAATGTTATTGTTATGAAGTACCTTGAGGAGGTAGTCATTTTTAGTCATGGATCCCATACCTATAGAATTTAATAAAATGGAGGAAATACGGATGAGGGGGAGGATAATTCATAATGGCCTAAAAAATAAAAAATTATTGAATTAAGGAATCTATTTTTGGACATGGATCTTGATTTTTTCACCAAACTATTGGTATGGTAATTATGTGATCTGTTCACCTGTTATCGGATTTTAATTGGGAGAGACTGATCAAGATTATCAACAAGCATGTTGAAAACCCCATAATAACTTACAGAATAGATAATCATTCCCAAGGTGGGGGAAAATCTTGATCCTTTAACTCATATAAAAAGTTAATAACAACTAGGACTTTCCCACATAAAGGAGGTGGTGTTCTTTACCTCTAAAGAAACTAGATAATTGACCTCCAAGTCCTCAGAGGGAGGGGCTGGTGGTGGGTGAGTAAAATTCATAGGATCCTCAATCAAGGACAATTTAATATGTTCAGAACATATAGAGGTGTTGGCACTTATAATTTTAATAGGAGGATGAGGATGAATATGGTTATAGAGTTCAATATCATTCATCCTTTACATAGTGGTTTTCTGCTTCCATAGGAGTAGGTCAGTAGAAATTACTTTTTTAGCTTATTATCCGGAGTCTTATAGGGTTTTTCCAGTCATTGTGGGGGTATCCCTTCCATTTCTCATACCATCCCACTCCCCCCACATTCTAGGCTCCTCGAGTGGTTAATTAAACGTCTATTTCTATTGGTCTTCCAACTCCCTCACACACTCCACATGGTGCCCCGCATTCTACATCCCTGATAATTCCTACTCTTATTCCTATAAAGAGGTGGAGTTGGTAATGAATCCTTCTACTACATGATTCTTGTAGTAGTCTACCCCTCTTCATTTCATGAATTCCATGCTCTGTGAGATGGTAAAAGGTTTCTTATCCCTCTCCCTTTCCTTTGGTGAACATGAGGAAACATCAGGGTATCATCAATGGCCTCTCATTTCAAAATTTGGTGTGTATCTTCTACTTCTTTATATCTTTATCCAATTTTGAAAACTCATAGGTCCTTACTCGTATATATACCATATCAGTTATGAATAAAATATCATTTTACATGTACCTATTCAATGATATGTGTTTCATCAGTTATTAGGACAAATATTCTCTTTCTTTTGAAAATAGAAGGTTTATTCTTCTTTGTTGAACTAGGAATGTTCAAAAGGGCTATAAATCCCCTCTGGATGCACTTTGAATTTGGTTATCTAACCTTCCCCATCTTGTTCATAATCCAACCATCCTTATGTCTATTGATAATTTCATTGGTTAGTTCCTTTATACTGATGATGCTATCCTTCATATTGAATTCTCCATGGAAGCCCACATTTGAATTGAAATGGATTAATCTTCCCCTTACCTTGAAATATTTTCCTCCATGCGGGTGAAAAAATGTCATTATAACAGAGGATTATTTTCTCAAAGCATCTCAGGTTCTATTCTCCTCACCACATTCAAGGACACTCAACCACTATAGAATGTTGGAAGTCCCACTCCCTTTGAAGGTCAATGTTAGAGCTGCACGGATGTGGTGGTCATCAGCTAGGATAACTCAGCCATTTACAAGCCTCCAAAAGTTTGAGCATATAAGCATCATGGTCACAGTAGTGCCATACCTAATTGGCCGAGCGCACAGATCAACATCTAGGATAACATCATCATGGGGAATAGATTCCAGTTTTCTGAGATGCCAAAATGTAGTCTGCACCTAAAACAGAGGAAGTGAAAATACGGTCTCTATACAACGATATTTTTGTTGTATGAAACAGAGGAATGCCATGCCTACCTGACCTATTCTCGGATGTCCTGATGTTTGTGAATCAAGGGATGCACCATGCCCGCAGAAGCTTTGCAACATATGTATGAAGATCCCAATATAAGTTACACAGATTTGTAGTGCGTAATACAAGAAGACTTATCTGTACCCACCATGAATATACGCTGAAAACATATTATACTGTAATGGAAATACACATGGCCACCACCATGTGGATATTGATGTTCAGGAATATCCTCTATATGAAGAAACTCTGAACTTCTCACATGATGTTCTGAGAGTGGATCACGTGATGACATGAAGTCCCCAATGGGAGAGATTGCGTTTCCTTGCAAAACAGATCATCCCAAACCCAATATGTTTTACGTAATGTAGGTCATGCGAGAGCCATTATTTCATTCATACGAAGTGGAATGTGTGAAAGGAAATACCATGATCATTCATGTGAATCAGCCTAGGCAATGTATAACCTATCTTATGAAATTGTGTGGCACCGCGTGACCTATCATGTGAAAGGTTGTAGCAGTACATATCTCCTTTGAATGGTTTTAATATCAAGTTTACTTCATACTACGGCAAATATAAGGATAAGAGGTTGCCTCATGATCCCATATCTGCCCAAAAGGAGAATAAAAAACTGAATACCCTGTTATATGATGAATTGTGGACCAATCTTATGAAATTGTGTGGCACCGTGTGACCTATCATGTGAAAGGCTGTAGCAGCACATGTCTCCTTTGAATGGTTTTAATATCAAGTGTACTTCATATTACTGCAAATATAAGGATAACAGGTTGCCTCAAGATCCAATATCTACCCAAAAGGAGAATAGATAACTAAATACCCAGTTATATGATGAATTGTGGACAACAACTCGGCATCTTGATATGATCGAGTCCTAAAGAAATTATTTTGTGTGCCGCGAAAGCTGAACATGAACATGACTTTCGAACACCATTTGTAACACTATAGAATCTAACAACCATAGACATGTGACATATCAAAGGTGATCAAAGAGACTGTGGTTGAAAATGTATACATGCCATCGTGAGATCCGTTAATAGACATTAAATGCTTCAAAGTCAAAAAAATTGTCTCTGAAAATGTCTACATACCATTGAATGATCTATCAAGGATCATGTGACCCGAAATAGACAAATGAGTTGATTGACCAGTACATGGAATCCACACCATTGCAAGATCTCATATTGATCATGTGAAGCATTCACAGCCAATCATTAGGAAAAGTCCAAAAAAACCCTTTGAAAATAAAGAGGAATTATATTCAAAAGGAGACACCCCCATTTCTCATAAAGCTCTAGTGCAATATCATCATTAGAAAGAATAAAATTCATTGATGATGTCCAAATGAACTTTCAAGACCACCAAACCATTGTATAATAAAATGAAGGAGATAATTGGGAGGAGACGAGAGGTGTTCATGGTCACTGAAAGACATGTGACCCATGCCACGGGGATCCATGAGACGCAACAAGACTATGACATCATTGTCACCTCATCACATGAAATCCCTTTTTCTTTTCATCATCACTGCACATAAGTCCTTGGGTATGTCCATGCATCCACTTTGGAACTCTAAAAAATTACTCATAGACCTTTCCACTGCATGCACTCACACACTTCAGATGACCCATATTGGTCATGTGAGACATCACTGAAAAATCAATAAATAATCACGGACATTTCTCATTAAGACTTATTTAATCGCTAAAATTTTTAAAATAAAACCAAGGATATAGAAAGATAAGAGGTGAGAGGTGTTTGAGGTCACTGAAGGGAATGTGACATGCCCATGGAAACCCATAAGAAGTTGTGAGTCCTAGACAACACATATGCCTCACCTCGCGAGATCCCTTTATCTTTTAATCATCTCCATTTAAAGAGGGCTAGATAACTCTATGGTGATATAAGGATAAATGGATATATTTTTTGCATGGAATTCTCACACACTCCAATATGACCAATATCGATCATTATACACATTTCCAAAAAATAGAAGAAATATCCTTGTAAACACACATGAAATCTCACATGACTCCCAACCATTTTCACATAAACCAAATGGGATCAAAATGTAAGAGGGGATAGGTGATCAGGGTCACTAAAAGGCATGTGAGGTGCTCAGCGCACTCGTGGCATGGTTCTTTGAGACCCCTGTAAAAACCATCCTTGTCAAGTAAGACCCCCAGAAATGTCACCCACGGTCTGATGAGTGTCTTCCAATAGACACTTGGATCTTGAAAAGGTCATTGGACATGTCAACACGACAAAATAGAAGTCTTTTAACATGTCTACATGATCAAACAAGTCCACATTAATTGTCTTTAATCCAATAAATGGAGTGTTAATGGAAGAGACTCACGATCACTGAAAATCAGGAGACACATTTGGAAAAGTCCATAGAAGAGACTCATGAAGATGTGTAGCCCTAGACCAATTCGCTGACTCCAACATGGAGTTGCACTATATACACTGCACAAAGCACTGGCCAATAGGGGTGACAGGGCCTGTAAATTCCCCACTCCAACATGAAGAAAGGGTTGGACCCCGAGACTCTGGACGGTTGTACTCTAAGACTTTGGATGCTTGGAAATTGGATGATTCAAATCTCATCCTCTGTGGATTTCATGGGAGAAACCGATCATGTGATCGATAACTTTTGGCTAGGTAATACACTGGTGAATGACTGAAGTAACCTTGCACCACACATAAGGCGTTTCATGTGATAATTCATAGATCATGCAAAGGACATCGGGAAAGAATTTTGAAGAAAATACGATATGTCTTCCAGATCATGTGATTCTAAAAGGAACTGGTACTAAGTAAACCTAAGGCATTCACAACTCATTGGTTATAATGAAGATTAAAAGTGGAATACATAAGTGAAAGTCATGTTCGCTAGCCCTCATTTACTTTCCACAAGTAATAAAAAGACACACAATAGAACCAGGACACGTCGTCCAAATATCGCGACACACCTACATCATGTTATTTGGGACGCATGGAATCATCTAGATATGTCATAACAAGTCATACAGCCCCCCCATTAATTCCACATTGACCTCACAAACCCTCTGAGTATATCACCCAATACCCATGATGTCCTTTGGAAACATCACCTGAATCATATAACGGTGCATGGTAAGGTTATCTGAGCCTCGTGAAAGCATCTGGACATGCTTACCAAGCTCCCGTGGCACCCTCTGGGCAAGTTAGATGGGACTCGAGATGCCCACCATACATGCTAGCTAGGACTCGCGATGTCTCCCAGAGGTGTCATCCAAGAATCATGACACCCCTCTGACTATTCCACAATGAATCTTATGATACCCTTCATATGTGTCATGTCAGGTCCTGTAATGGCTTTCCAAGATATTCAAACTAGGTCATACGATTCTTTCCAAACAAGAATTCCATGTAAATAGGGAATCCTAGGAATTGATGAAATTTTCTGTCCTCAGTGTGTTAGCCCCCAATACATGTAATCCTCAGTATGTAATCCACTGCATAATGGTTTATATGGAGACTCTAATTCTTACCATATCCAGGATATGTAGGCCACCTCTCCCCCAGGATCAAGACCTATATTGATCATCTAGTAAAATACTAACATATAAGTCCCTTATTTAAGGTAATGAAATTGATTATATTTTATCCATTGTTTATCACAACAAGCATGGCTCACATGGGCCAGGGGAGTAGTAATGATCATATCATATGCACTATAAACCCGTACAATGGTATAAAGAAACGTCATTGTGTAAGCCTTGATATAAACTGAACTATGATGGCACTACTTCCTACCAAAATAAGGATACGTAGGATGCCTTCCAAAGGCCCGATCTCCAATAAAACACCCCTTTCGGCATATGTGTTTCGATTAAACTAACATCTCAATCATTGAGACTCGATTAGTCTCAGGAGATGATCAACTTATCGTATCCATAAATAGATTGAGAAACCAACCAAGCTATGATGACAATGACTCCTACCATAACAAGGATATGTAAGACGTCTCTCCATGACCTCAACCTCATAATAAATCATCCCAATGTAGTCTCAGTGCATAATTCCTACATCATAAGCAACAAAATGATCATTTTTCATCCCTTATTTCTCACACGGATCATGTATCATGGAAGCTTAGGGATTTTTTAGAATTATATCATTTTCACTACGAGTCTCAATAATGACATGGGAAACCACAATACATGATAACTATGACAACTCTGATTCTCTATATACTCAGGATACATAGGAAACCCCCTTAGGGTTTTAGCTCAAATAATTGGTGTCTCAGTACCTGGACATATTCCCTCACCACATGACATTAAACTGCATGGTATTAATTAAATTCGTGGGTTTTTATTAATAAAATAATTAGGATATGTCAGACACCTCAGAATGGCTCAATATCCTCCTCTAAATATTAACTACCGCCTTACATGGAATAATTTTTTAAAGCACTTGGCTATACATCTTTAGTATGTAAGAAACTACCCATTATCAAAAAATGATGAAGAAAGTCAGATACATACAAATGGATTCATTAAACATATCCCAGTATTTTTCATATGAGAGAGAATTGACCTATAGACTTTTCATTCGGGTAACCAATCTCATATCTAGATTAGGAATACTTTCATGAACATATCTTAAATCTATAATAGAGTCTCGGTATAGGAAATAATTCCCCCAAAAAGGGTGAAATAATCCTGACCTCCCATCCGTTCGACTAATATAATTCCCAAAGAGACAATGGGACTGAAAACCCAGATGACCATTGTCATTTGGAAAGAAGGCCTATACCCACCTATGGGTGAGGGAACACTTGTGAGTTTCTAGGGAATAATAAATATATGGTAAACTCGATGTGTGCAATTGAGCGAGGCCTTCAGTTATACATCATTCAAACCATAAAGGGGAGGCCATCCCATGTATGTGTTGAAACTTGATGAATATAAAATAGTGAACCTGACGTGAATCTCTCCTATAACAAAAAATTGGGTTATAATATGCTGAGCAATGTTTCTTGCTCCTCATGTGAAAATAAAGTTAATAGACTTGAAATGGATCTCTTATGAATTTTTTTCATAAACTATATATACATAAAAATAAGTATGACCAGTATAAACTAGGATTCTTATAAATCCATCCTCACACTGAAAATTCTACACAATAAGAATGGATGGAAATAGAATACCGGAAAATTGTATTATCCTTTCATATATGATTGATCATTTTCATTCCCATGATATAGCACTAATCGGTACCATTGTTCCTTGTTTTCTGCATGAATATAGATACTTCTCTCATCAACAGACTCCGATCCTAAGAAATTTATTCATCATTCAGCATCTGCTGTAGTAACTCATCTGATACTGCTACCCCCGTAAGTCATATAGAAATCCCACCTACTCTACATCTCCAATGCTGGGTAGGGAATATGATGGTTCAAAAGTACCAATGATATGGTACAATCCCAACCATGGATGTTCCCCATGAGATTCTCCAAGAATGGAAGCCATTGAATCAACACCTCCTGAAAAAGGCTGATGTTAAGCTAGTAGCCCTAGTTGTAAAGAGCAGCCACTTCGGGAGCTTATCCGAGTAATGAAAAATAATCCACCTTCTATATCTGATGAAGGTGTACCTGGAAGCTGAATATGGAACCCTTTCGATTCTGGTTCCATTGAGGATGGAACCTTTCAACTATTGTCGCCAACACCATCCCACCAGTACACTTCAGTTGTCTACTAAGGGTAACATCTAACGAATTGTTTCCTCTGAATCCCATTAATTGGACACCAGAAGTATCATCATAAGAGAAAGGAATTAGATATCCATGAGAGGGATCATATCCCCACTCCAGCTGATGATTCCAACTAGCATACTCAGTAAAGAACCAGCAAGTATGATTATATCCCTACAATCTCAGAACAGGTCTATGGGTACATTCCAGTAGCAAACATGGGGGAGGCTCATACTCCCACCCATGTGCACAATGCCCATTGGCATACTCCAATGGAACAAGGAGGACATAAGTGGGAACATATCCCTATATTGATCGAAAATATCTATCAATAGATAATGGAGATGGAGAATACATAGTCTTATATCCTTATGAACACCTTGCTAAAGTGCCGATATGTTTTAGAAACAACTGAAGATATCCTCTAGCATATCATGATACTATTACAGATAATGGTACATATGAATACTCCAATCCCTATAGTCAGGAAACAAAAACACTCTGATTATTGTGAACAAGGGGGCGTACCAGATAAAGAACACATTCTTTCTCCCACCCAAGAGGATTTTCAATATATCTTGATAAAGGGTGAAAAATTAGAACATTATCATATTCACATTCCAATGAAGGCTCACCTGGTGAGAGAAGAACATGCCTCCGGATAGGGGCACAAGCATGTCGAAAAATCTTGACTGCATATTCCAAAGGAATAGGATCGGGTTCGTTCCTCCATTCTGGATGGGGATCACCATGTGAGAGGGTCACAATCATCAGGATAGGCTCATGTCCTTTTCAATGATGTCGAACAACATAACCCAAAGGCCCAAGATCATGAATGTGTCTCTATTATGGCTGAGGGAAACCAATTGAGAATGGTATAAGTCTCAGGGTAGGCTAATATTCCTATCAATGAATCTGCATGGAATACCCCCACAAATCATGGAAGCAAGGTAGATATTCCAACTTCCACTGACGAACAACTACACCAGCATAATTCCAAGGAAATACAGGAGAAGACTCATATTCCTTCTCCCATATAGAGGTACTTTATAATATTCTGATAGGGAATGCATATTCATCCCAGGATCATATCCCTGCACAATCAAAAAAGGAAGGTCGGTATATTTTGGCCCCAGTGTAGAACATGAACCATATTCCTAATCTTCTCTATTCCAGTGTCCTTGAAGTTATTCGAGACACATTATCAACACCACAAGTGTCCATCGAATCTTCTATCGAAGAGGAATCAAAAAGAATTTATTACTACGATAGTCCTCCTCGTGGTAGTATGAAGATGGATCATAGGGACTCTAATCTTGACATCCACCAGGGTCAACCTTCCCACAGTGATATCTCCCATGGGTAAGGTAATCATCCCTTTTTCGAAAAACCTTCTCATAGAGAGGTGAACCATACACCAACACCTTTGTATAGAGAGGTTCTCGAAACACTAGGGTTAACCGTCTATGGTTCCCCATCAACTTGCAACAACACTATACTCTTGTAAGCAGACGACCATCTAAGTCGTCTTCTATGGTCTAACCAGATGGAGGACTATAAGTCTGATGAGGAAGAGGATGATTTCTATATATGGAGAGAGGTAGCTAGAAGCAACCTCCCCATCATGTTCTAGCCCCGTGATACTTCTATCTATGATATCCTAGATGATCTTGAGAATGGGTGAATTTTTTCTCTACACCAAAATATGTGGGCTAGTCATCACCAAGTGAAGGATTTATATATCCATTATCCAGGATACGAGTGTAACCTTATGATGATGAAGATACTCTGTTTTTAACACAGCCTAGCTGTTATCAACATGGTTTGGGATCTAAAACTAGAAAATCATGGTGAAAATTTTCAACAAGCACTCCGTTATTACACCGTGATGATTCAAAAGATGATCTCTGAAGCCACGTCATGACTCTATATTAGAGGATAGGGATGGTATGGAGCATTAAACATTTTTGGTCCCTAATAATACAAGACCCCTAAAATAAATAATCATGTATTTTTATATCCTCTAGTGAAATCTAGGGACCGGGTAATGCTCAGACTAGTTGGTCACTACAACAAAATTCCCATATTCCAACAGTGCCTAGAAACCATGGACGGGGAGAGGATAACAAAAATGGCATCAAATTTGTCCCCATAATATAATAAGTGGAAATTAGGAACAATTAAATCAAAGTTGAAATCATCCAAAAACTTCTCATAAGGAATAATTTTCACCATGGGCTGCCATCGCCCCAACTTCCACACGACCACAACTAGACTACATCACCCAGACTATTGTAACAACTGCCATAGTAGCCATCTAGGATCAGACTCAGCACCTTGTTCTAGAAGAATATCTACCACTGCCTCCACCCCTTAGGCCGTCAATCCCTGAGAGGGTCCACGAAATACCCTTGACAGCCGCAGGTAAACCCCATCCCACTGGGCTGGGGGAATTTATATCTTAATCCTTATCAACATGTTCATTGTCCCCCAAGAAGACCCTAGAGACATCAGTGATGATTCCAAATCACGCCCACTCCATTGGGATAAGTGAATTTATATTTTCATATCTATCTAGGGAATCATCAAGTCCCTGAATGGATCCATTAGATCCTGAAAAATTAGAAAAATTAGTGTTAATGGAAGCCACAAATAACCCTGACCCCATAAGGCTAGGGGAATTTTCATCATCTTCATCATCACCACCATAGAGGGAATCTATCTTCTTTGGGTTGGGAGGATGAAACCAATGGTTAGTATCTCACCTATTCTTCCCCCAACAAGAAAAACCTCTGTTGGTCGGGGAAATCTCAGAAATCATGACCAAAAACTTCCTCAAAATCACTATTTGTAGGCTAAGATATGAGGAGCATATGGAAAAGGTAATCAGACCCCACTGGGGTTGAATGAAAAAATGGTCTAATAAGGCCAAGGGTTTAAATAACGATCCTGATGAAAGCTGTAAAAAATAATCCTATTGTGTAGAAAACAATTTCACAACCATCGTTTCCTGATATTATTCTATAAATGTCATCACTGTCAACATGAAATATGTTGATCAATACAAAAATGAACAGGGCCTCAACACGGAACATGTTTCATAGGAGAAGGCTGATTTGGATGAAACAAATGAGGTTGAACACACCCAAAACCAAAAAAGGATTCAAAATTTGGAACCACCAAATAATGAGTGCCCACCTCCTCGGTGAAATACTGAATTAGTTAAAGGGATGTATGTGACTACAACCTAGTTTTGATCCGTAGAAGAACATTTTTCATAATCTGAGAGTGAAATACAAGCTCTTTGGAAACTCAATGAGGAGTTACTTAGGGGAAATATTACCACTTGGTATCATATCCATCAAGATATGGATATTCTCCCTCCCATAGAAAATCCTCCAGAAAGAGAGGTATCTGAGAATGAGATTGGATTTTTATCAAGACAACCAGTCTCAATAAATGAGGAAGCAAAAAATGGTTAGGACTTCCCATCATTGCAGGGATAGATTACCCTTCTAGAGGGTAATAATTTAGAAATAGGATGAATAGAAGATCATCAAGATATAAAAGTAGGACCACCTAATTGTCCCACACTCACTCCAAATGGACAAGAGATGGCTCAGACAGTAGTTCCTCCATAGTTAAATACTGCCATTTAATCCCTGGCCACTCATGTGGAAGGAAGAAGCACACCAGTACAGCCTGAAGCGAATCCATACCCTAATTGGGTGGAATATACTCCACCTCCACCCAATTTCAACAACCCTACCTTCTCTACCTTGAATTGTGTAGGCGACCCAAAACAACACCACATACACTTCAAATCCTAATGTGGGCCGATGATAGGCCTTCAATATCAATAGGAGGAAACCAAGCTAAAATGTGTTTTGTACAATCTCTGATAGGGGAAGACTTTGATTTGTGCGGTAGTCTGCCAATGGGATCTGTCACAAGATAGGAAGAAATTCATCATCAGTTTATTTATTAGTTTAGTACAACTCTGAGGAAGAAAATGATCATTGACCTAACAAACTAATAGAATCATGAGAATGAGAGGGTGTTTGATTTCATAGCAAGGTGGAAATGTTTAACCTATTTTCTAAAAATCGCCCTCTCATAGGAGAAACTGTTGGAAATCTATGCTGAAAATATTATGGTTGAGTTGTAGACACACATAATACCAATGAAATATCTAGGAGGATTTCAAGAGTTTGCTGAAATGGTGCAACATCATGAAGAGTCTATTCAGTAATCTTGATCCATGTATCAAATCATGACCACAACATTGGGGAAGAATCCAGGTAGAGCATAATATGCAGTTTTCACTCTCAAGCCTGCAATGGTTCCCATCCAAGAACCCATGCATGCTCTGAACTAGACAACCCCTCATATCGAGCGATGACCACCACAGAATCGCCCTAATCAAGAATCATAGAGAAATCAGGGTTTCCCGGGATTTGAATATTGGATGAACAAAGTATACTCTTTCCAAAATGAAAAAGTCCTAGAATATTTTTTGGTGACCATGGATAATAACCTACTCAGACTCCCACAACCCTGGAGGCCTGATGAAATAAACCACCCCAACCATCCTAATTACTAGCCTTTCCACAAATGTTTGGATCATAATATCTTGAATTGTTTTTTCTTTGAGGAATCCCTTGAAGTAATGGTCGACTCTAGATAGGTGATGTTAGAAAATTCCCTAAAGTAGGTGGATTGCATAACCATTACTTGGTCAGAATAAGTTGGTGGTTTCTAGAAATTTTTGGCTAGACGAGTGAAAAATATTTATAACTGGGTAACTCAAAAAACAACTAATCAAGCTCATAACACATTGAATGAACAATTGTGTAGACTTTTGATAGCTCCACAAACCAAGAAGAAGGCATAAAATGTGATTCCCATGGGTGGGTGTGACCATTGGAAGTAAAACAATATAGAGGAAGAAGATACATATTCTACTCTAAAGAAAGTCCTAATCGTTCCATATTTCTTCCATGAAACCATAGAAGGACATGAAATATCCCACCAAATGGAATCATCATTAGATGAGGCGCTGATATTAGGTTATGTCAACACAATACACCTGACAAACCCCACCTCTAATGATGAGTATACCCATGAATATAGTTCCCGTACATATTACTGGGGATCATGCGGTGGCATGTGCCATACATAAGGATATAGGGGACATCGTGGGCATGGTAAAACTCAATATTTCATTCATTTCCCTACGGAATACATATATGTAGTAAAGAACCATGGGAAGATTCTATAGTATACTCAAAGGAGGCAATGAGGTGCCTCAAATCCCACTAGTAGTCAACCTCTATTGATTTCCATGTATGAATGCTAAGTGATGGTTCAATATGATTAGCCTAGTAAACATGGAAGGTCACTGTGACCTGAACCAGAAGAAGATGATATCCACTTAACCTCCATACAAGATCCTGGTCCACCCCCCAGATGCTCCAACTCCAGAAACACATGCCCACGAGCAGCCCCATATTAGGAAGCACCGACCTCTGGAAAAAAATATTATGTTATGAAATAGCTAGCTATAGTCTCAAACAACCTCCCAATCCTCAATGTGATTCATCCTTCAAAATAACTTGAGGAGGTACTATTTGAATCCCTATGGTTCCCACAGAAATTCCAAAAAGAATTACTTGATTAAGAAGTCTATCAAGTGGATACCATTACCTTAGGATGTCATGATTTCATACCATTCATTGATCTAGATCAGAAGAAGTCCATCTAAAGGCATATCAATCCATTACATGTTTCAAAAAGACTCAATAATTTCAATTTATGAAGGGTGATAATTGAAAATAGATCTAGGATCAATCTCATCCCAGTTTAGACTCTCCGACGTTTTGGATATAGTGAAGGGGCCTTATCACTTACATGGATAACCACTATGAGAGATGATAATCTTGAGAAAAGGCCTCTTGGGAAGATCAAGATTGAGTCCCAATTTTAGGAACACACATATGAGGTTAATTTCTTGATTATCCAAAAAGACACATCATATAATGTACTACTCAGAAGGCCATGGCTTCATAGCCACTCAACAATACCATTGACATTTCATCAATTCCAGAATTACCCCCCATCAGTGTAAATGAAGGAACACTACATAGTAACAATTACCACTTTGATACTTGAGAAGCCCTATATGCTGAAGAAGATTTCTACAAAATGGAGGTTAAAAACTAATATCAGATGATGATATACAAGTAACAGATCCCAATGGTTTAGGGACTGCTCCTATGAATACCCAGAGTATGCGTGATGGGGATTATGTGCTCCCCATAAATATAGTCGAAGTAGAAGATCTAATACTAGAGTTTAAATCCTATCATATCCTTAAAAAAAATAACCATATCCCTCATTTTTCATTAACAACTTAGAAAAAAAATGGATGATGATGTCTCTTCTAATGGCATCCCTCACCCTGATACTAAACGAGAGGCACCCAGACTGCCATGTTCTCCAAAATATGTCATCACAGACTTAGAAATGGACGAGGATGATCTTAGGAACACCGCTACTACATTTGAGGATGGTTTCCTCACCACCATAGATGATCCTGATAAGATAAATCTAGAAACCGAAGAAGACCCACAACCTACTCTAATTAGTGTTTCCATACCCCTTCAAGAGAAGAGATGTACATTATATTTCTGAAGCAGCACCGATATGTGTTTTCCAATAATTATACAGAAATTCTTAAAATCAATCCAGATGTGTCTATACACCGTCTGAGACTACCTAATGAGAATTGAGGCTTCAAATAGGTAGCCAAGAGAATTCATCCCTCTCATTCTACCAATGTAGAGTCAGAAGTGGACAAATTTAGAAAATCCTACCTTTTAAGAGAAGTGAAATACCCAAGATGGATGGCCAACATCGTACCCATCAAGAAGAGGAATGTAGAGATTATGGTCTTCATTGAATTTAGGGACCTTAACTGACATTTCTTGAAATATGACTTTCCATTTATGATCACATAACTCTTGATCGATGAAACTTTTGGATTCTAATACCTTTCCATTATAGATGGGTACTCAGGGTATAATCAGATCTAGATGGACCCTGGGAATAAAGAATCCCATGCCATTAGACATCTTTAATGGATCTTCATATACCAGGTTATTCCCTTTAAACTAAATAATTTTGGTGCCACATATCAGAGCACCATGCATCACATATTTAATCCCTTCTTTGTCCAGATAGTTGAGTGTTATTTTGATGAACTGGCCATCAAATTCGGACAGTGAAGTGATCACTTCACATATCACCAAATAATCTTCAGCAATCTGCAACAACAATGTGAAATGTTGAATCCTCTTATGTTCACTTTTAGGGTAACAATTAGAAAATTCCTCAACATTTTGGTATCTCACTATAGCATTGAGGTTGACCCAGACAATACCTATACTATTTTAGTAGATTCACCCCCTGAAATCTCAAAGAACTAATTTGAATACAAGGGAACCTCAACTATATTCAGTTATTAATATCCAAACTAGATGGAAAGGCTCTCCCCTTCACTAGGATAATGAAGAAGAGAGTCACCTACTAATGGGATGATGATTTCCAGAAACCCTTCAAATGTATCAAGAAATACTTACTGCACATGCTGGTTCTAATGTCTCAAGTAGAAGGGAGGCCACTCATATTATATGTAGCTTCCTTGGAATGATCATTAAGCTCCCTCATCACATAGAAAAATAAAGCAATAAGCGATAATAGTCTCTACTACCTTATCTAGAAAATTATGGGTACTGAGGAATAATATTCTGATATCAAAAAAAACTTCCATGCACTCATTTTTTGCTGTCAAAAAGCTGATCAATTACTTTAAGCATCACAAAGTCCACTTGGTCTCTTTTATTGACCCTATCAAGTAAATCCTTGGATACCCTATGTTTAATATGTGATTGGATTGATGGATGGTCATTCAATAGTAATATGACATTCTGTTTGTATCTCAGAAGTTAGTGAAAGGACAGTCCTGAGAAGATTTTTTCACAACACATCATGCCCTAGAAAATACACTGGAAGAAACTGAGCTCCCGGATGAAGAGGTATTCTATACCCATGACACTCCCCAAACATGGGATATGAATATTGAAAGTGCCTCCCTAAATCATGTCGCCATAAGAATGTAAAACCTGATGCTTAATCAGGTTGGTCTAGGGATAGTGTTTGTCTCTCTAGAAAAAGTAATTTTGACCAACTATATCTCACTATCCAAATGCTACATAAATAATGATATTGAGTATAAATCCCTCATCGCTGGATTGGAACTTTATCTACACCCACACGTAGCCTACCTCAATATCAAAGGTGAGTTTGAACTAGTGATAAAATAGATCGATGGTGAATATTACACTTAAAAGGAAGAGCTGAACCCCCTCACTAGCTATGTCATGGGACTAATGGATGAATTCCCCATTCATTATACCTTACGTTATGTCACTTGATCACAGAACTCGTATACTAACACGTTGGTTAACATAACCACTTTCATCACTGACCTTGATTAGGAGGAATAAATCTTCTTTGTCACACATAAAAGAATAGTATTTTCAAACTTCATATGTGATATGGATGAAATAAATTAGGTTCATATCACCCTAGATCACGATGAGACAATAAATACCCCCAGATGGATGGGGCCTATAATCGTTTATCTTCAACACAAGAATCTCTCAATGAATTGTGTAGGAAGGGAATGGATTTGACACCATGCATCAAACTTCACTCAACAGGATGGTATGAACAAGAAACAAATACTATATAAATGATGATTTGAAAAAATTCTCTTCTGGTTCATGATAGAATGAGAAGTTCTCACTGTCTTGGAGGAATTCCATGGAGGCTCTTTAGGTGCCCATCAATCTGCAACCCAACTCTCCCTCTAAATCAGGGGGTTGGGATACTACTGTTAAAACATGATACAAGACTGTGTGGAAGTCACTATGAAATTCCATGTGTTTGGCATTCATGAGAAATTCATCCATCTGCCCCTAGAATTGCAACATATGACTAAATATTCCTGGCCATTTGTTTTTTTGGGATCGAGAATATCATCAACTTCATGAAGTCACATATCATCAAAAGGTTCGAAGTCCTTCAAACAATATTGATGGATAATGACACCAACTTCTATTCAACGAAGTTGAAGAAGCTTTATGAGGAGTACAACATAGAGTACAATAACTCACCCCACTATCATGAAGTGTCCAATTAATAGATAGAGGCCTTTAATAATACTTTGTTGAATATAATCTATAATATGGGAACAAGGATTAGAAGTTCTAGTTAGATAAAATTTTCCATGACTTATGGAACTACAGTTCCACCACACGTACTAATATGAAAGAAACACCGTAATCATTGGTGTACGAGACCGAGGGAGTGTCACCCATAGAGGTACAGATTCTCTCACTCCAAATAACCATTTGAAAAAAAACTCTCAGATGATGAAAAATATCAAAAGTGGATGGATGATTTGGAACGACTAGATGAGAAGAGGTTATTCACACTGCAAAACCTTGACGTTCACTCTAATCAGATTGCACAAGCCTTCAAAAATAAGTTTTTCTTCCATTTATTCCAACAATGTAAACTAGTGCTGGATCTAAGAACCCCAATGATACTAAGAAAGAATCCCGCAAAATTGGAGCCCAATAGGGAAGGACCATACATCATATAAAAGGTATATCATAATTGAGCATAATCATTGGCCACGAAGGATGGTGATCATGTCACACCACCCATCAATGAATGATTTATCAAGAATTATTGTTCATATATTTCTCTATGAGGTTTTCCACATTAGTATAGGTCGCATTCTTCATCCTTGCCGCATAATATTAAACTGCATGGAATATATCATCCCAGTTTTAAGACATTAAACTATACGACATCATTCTTCCTTACCACATGACATTAAACTATACAACCAATGTTCTCATAGAATGACATAAAACTAAACATATCTGTGATATCTGTCTCTATTCATGTTTAGTCACATCAGTCCTCACCTCATGATGTTATATACCATCGCTTTCTAGAAATATGTATGGCTTGATTCTCATTTCTTATAGGATACGTAGGGGCTCCTCGATCCTTATCTTGTTCCAGCAACAACATGACACACAATATCCCTATCCTATGTGGGGACCTTATCAATTTTTGTTCCTCACACCAAACATGAATCATGTGGGCTTACAAATTACATGAATGGAATCCCTGCATGAACAAGGCATATCAGCCTTGATAAGAACTAGTCTTTACCGCAAGATGCTAAACTGCATGGCTATCTGAAACTATGTGGGTTTAGTTTCTCATTTTTATAGGATACATACTGATGCCCAGTCTCCATCAATGGTCTCAACCTCAAGATCTCCATTTATTAATATTAGTCCACCTTCTTCCTCAAAACATTATGTTAAACTACATAGAATTTTTAGAACTATGCGTGGTTTTATTCTCATTATCATGAGATACATAGTGATGTCCAGACAATGAATCTTTGGCCCAATAGAAATGTCCCCACGAATTCATCATGGCTCCCCTCCATCCTCACTGCATGGCATTAAATTGAATGGAACATCAATAACTATGTGTATCTTGATTCCTTTCATCATAGGATACATATTGATGCATGGGTCTCCAATCCTAGGCCGAACTGCAACCATCAATGGAAATAATGACCACCTCCTCATACAGGTTAGAACTCCATTGAGTATTTCCCAATCAATAATTGCATGTTTCTTGATTCTCATGCTCATGAGATATGTAGTAATTCCCAGTCTCTATCTTTGGTCCCAGCCCCAACATCACCACTTTTCACGTCTTTCAACATCAGTCCTCACTGCAATATGCTAAACTGAACTAATTTCAAAACTATGTGTGGCTTGATTATCATCCTCATTAGATACATAGTGATGCCCAAGATTCCATCTTCAGGCCAAGAGGTAACATTCCTACACATTCACATTAGTTCATGTGTTCTTAACACATGGAATTAAAATGAATGGAAGTGCATCCCTACCACATGATGTTAAACTTCATGAAAGTGCATCCATACTACATGATGTTAATCTGCATGAAAATACATCTATACTGCATGACAATAAAATGAATAGAAAATTTCCTTATACGTGAAGATAAACTGCATGCAAAAAAAATTCTCCACTATATGACAATAAACTATGCAAACCATCCCCAATTTTTCATCCTTCATAAAAGCCACGAGAGGCTTACCTTCGTCAAACAGAGTATGGGGTTATTACATTGTCTTTCCAATGAACATCAAATCCATACACCATTATTAATGCCTCATCTGTCTCAGTTCTCCGTAATCTTACATGGACCTTGGAAAATATTCCTAACTTCAAGGAATATTTTCATGACCATACATACATTCCAATTGCTCCTGCAAATGTTCCTATAGACATCACCCAAATATGTTTCTTTGAAAAAGGACATTCCAATTCATGCAAGAACTAACAATATCACGATAGCACTCAACACATTAGTGTGTCTGAACCACTCCCTCTATAACTGTCCCATATCATCACTCATGGCTTGGGAAGCTTGAGCTGTGATTTACAACATCTCCATCCCATGATTGGGATAATTTTGGAGTACTCTTAACCTTGTACATCCTAAATAAGATCTTGGGTATCATCCCTCATATTAGGTCCATTTTAGACATGATCATTAACAACCTATTATTTTATCAAAACTGTATGGTCTTAAACTCTATCCCATAATGGTTCAAACAGCAAGACCATAAACTACAAAATAAAGAGACAAAAAACTTGTCCAGTCGAAAACCTACAAGGGGAAACCTGAGAAAAAGTAAAGTCTATTCCTGTTAAACTCTTCATCCTTAGAGTTTAGGAAAAAATTAAGGCACAACAATAAAAGTCATAAAGCTTATATGGTCTACCTTGTAGCCCTAGAAAAATCCATGCTATGTTATTTGGAACCACTTGTCTATGAAAAATTTAGAGATACATTTGTCACATATATTTTCCCTGAGAATGTTTCATAGGGAGGTGACACTGTCACGACCCGTCCTCGGGGCCCATGCCGTGACTACCCCAAGCCCGCCTTCCATAGGCCAGGGGCTGGCGACTAGCACCAAGGCATAAATCTCGGTAAAAAGTGAAAGGCATTCCCTTTGTAAAGTAAACAAGAACCACAGAGTAAGCAAGCAGAAAAGTAAACACTAGTTAATAGCTAGTACAACAGTAATTGGAGAAAAGTAAAGGGGGCCGGAAATCAAGCCCAACTGTAAAGTACAACTGAAAGGGGAAAACAACAGCTGAAAAGTAAATCCGCAACGTCGAGTCATCCACTGGAAGTCCCACCTGAAGGGTGGGTACAGATAGCCTCCACTGCTCCTCGGGTCCAGCCAACTGCTCCGAGTACATCCCACCCAGTGGTCCACCTCCAGGTACCGTCCTGCTCCGAAAACCTCCACCATGATCAGCGTTGTCCATCGTCTGCAACCAACACAACGTAGTGCGAGCATAACCCGTGAAGGGGTGAGTATAAGCTACTCAGTAGGGACCCCGAGACCCCCGAAGGTCTCCCAGAATCCACAAAGGATATACCAAAATGGAAGGATACAATCAAGAAGTAACATCCGAAATGGCTTAGGTATATGCCCATACATATACCTAAGTCATCAATTCTCGCTCGGCTCCAACATCCGAGCTCAAGTAAAACCCATTCCACATAGGAAAGGAAAACGTAAATCCACACAGGATAGCACAACAGAATCCACATAGGAAAGCAAAACAGGATTCAGGTCACACATGATATACTTCTTCGTAAGACGATAGAGATGATCAGATGTAGCCACTGAATCATCTAAGCCATCGGACCCACAATGGATCGGTAGGTACTAACCCCCACAAAGTCCCACATAGGATCGATCATGAATTTGAACCCAAAGCTATTGGGAAACTCCTTCTCCATCAAGTATAGTTGTTATGCCGCTACAACCAAGCGCTTTCCTCTCACCTTGGACTGCTGTAGTACTCCACCTATCGAGTACTGTGGGCCTGCTGCTACAACCAAGCGCTTCCCACCATGGGTCTTCCGCTACAACCAAGCGCTCTCCCTCATAGCCTCTAGAGGTACTTCTTCTGTTGAGTACCATGGGTCAGCCACTACAACCAATCGCTCCTCTGTCGTGGGTCTGCCGCTATAACCAAGCGCTCCCCGGTGCTGCTACAACCAAGCGCTCCTCTGTCGTGGGTCTGCCACTACTACCAAATGCTTTCCCTCATTGCCTCCATAGGTACTCCTTCTATTGAGTACCGTGGGTCTTCCGCTACAACCAAGCACTCCTCCGCTGTGGGTCTGCCGCTACAACCAAGCGCTACCCACTGTGCTCTGCGTAACACACCGAGTCATCCGATCAGCAGTCGTCAAGTCTCAATCGGCTCTAGGGTTTCCGCACACAACATGCTCGTTCCGGGAGGGTCCACTCCACGAGACGAGAGGTCGATGCATCAACTGACATGTAGTCCGGAGTTGATGTATCCCAAGATGTACCGTAGTGGTCACTGCCGAAAACACGGAGGATTTCCGTACTGTTTCCATCATCGTCGCAGTCACAGTCAGCTCTAAGGTTCCCGCACACAGCAAGCTCGCTCGGGAGGGTCCGCTCCACGAGCCGGGGGTCTAATACATTAACTGACACATAGTCTGGAGTTGATGTATCCAAAAGTTCCGTATCGCCAACAGGAACTCAACGTCGCAGACGGCGCGTCAAACGGACACCCGGTCTGAGAGTTATTGGCTTTTTCGTCCCAGGGGCCCGGTTGGTTTTTAATGAAAAATCAACCCGACTGTACTCCTCCTACATCCAAACCTCGGTAAGAGTAATCCAAAAGATGCATCTCACTTAGAAGAATCCACCAAAGCCGACGGCACGTCAATCGGATGTCTGAAGCTCAATATATGAGTGTTTCCGCTCCGAGGGCCCGGTTGGTTACGTGTATGAACCAACCCGGCCGAAGCCAATGTATTCCGAAACCTATAGTGTGATATACCAAAATGACCGTATCGATCCAAGGATCACATCGCCACTGACGGCGCATCGTTCGGAGGCTCGTATCTCCAGTTATGACGAAAAGACCGAAAAGGTCCGGAAATGGGGGGGTCTGGGCCCGGACCGACCCGGCCCAACCCCCTCGGGTCGGCCCGAACCGGGTGACCCGACCCGGGTCTGGGTCCGACCCAGTTGGCGCGACCCGGCCCGGCCTGGGCGGGCCGACCCAGCCTGGGCGCGACCCGGCCCGGCGGGTCGGCCCGTCTCGGCTCGGCCGAGCCAGCCGAGCGGAGGAAGCCGCGTGGTGGGCGCTGCCCCCACGGAATGAAACGCCATGGCCCCAGGTGTGGTCGCCTCGCTAGCGGATGCGGCGGCCGGGCTGCGTCCCTCCTCCCGGTTCTGCATGGCCGCGGAACCGGCTTGCCGCCACGGCTTCAGTCGCGGCGGGTTTTGCCAGCGGGAGCTTCCGCGGGCCATCGGACGCGCTCCGGTGGTCCATTTTGCGTGCGGTTTTCGCCAGCGGCCCTCATGGGACTCGGTCTTCACTGCCAAGCACTTGAATCGCCCTTGCGGCCCCATTTGTCATCATCCGCCATTTCGCGCACCAAGAACGAAAATGTGTGGTGGGTTCGTACTTGTTTGTTACTCCGCACCCACCACGTTAACTGTCTTAATGATATTCACAAAACAATATTTAAACGACGGGGATTTAATTAGAAAGATTTAAAGAATCAAACCCCTACCTCGCCGTAGTTGTCGAGCATGAGTTCTTCTCGGAATTGATCGTCGCAGAAGAAAATAATCGTCACGTCGCGGAAGAGCGTCGCTGTCTCGCGGTACTTGGCGTCGCGTCGACAAACTCTGAGGATAAAAAACATACAGATTTAATTAATAATAACTAAATCCATGATGTTGTTATAATCCACAAATAATTTAAAAGGAGCGCAACCTCCTACCTTGTCGTTGTAGATCGAAGGTTGTCGCGGGGTTGGATCGTCACAGAAGAAGCGTAGCAAAGGGAGATTCGTCGGCGTCGCGGTACACGGCCTTGAGTCGTCGATCTCCGCAGGTTCGGCATTCTTCGTCACCTTTATTCGAAGGCCGACATTCATCGCGTTCTTCGTGTTCTTCGCGAAGAAGGAGGAAGAACTTGAGGTTTCTGTCAAATCCTCTCAACGAACAACACTTAAGAAGAAAAGCGTTGGTCATATTTTATTAACATGACAACAAACGAAAAAAGGGATAAGTTATGTAACGACCCATTAATTCATATAATTAATTCAACGAATAAAACCGCCCAATTAATAGGAGCGTTTAATTGTTTAAGAAACGCTCCAGTTGACTATTATTTAATAGGGGTTTTCACGGGTGCATTACTTAGCGGAAAAGAAATGTTGGGGCTCGTGCGGGCCCCGCCCCACAAATATCCTACCAAGAGGGTAGGGTATTTTGAATTGTACCCTATTCGCTTTAACTTAGCTTAAGCAGTTTATGTGACTTTTAAGTTGCCTAAGTGAAATAAAAATAAAGTTGTCGCACCACTTTATTTTATTTCTTAACGTAAATCCCAAAAATTAAAAACCACACCCGAGCAAACGCAACTCCCGAAGAGGCGTTTCTAAGAAAATACTGGTGCTGCGATTCCATCGGTGCCCTCAGAATTTGATTCCAAGCACCAGTTCTGAAGTTAGAAAAACCCACTCATTCGTTCACTGAACGTACCCGAGCCCAAGCTTCGGAAAAAGATTTCGGGCACACCGGGCCTCGGATTCAGGTGTCGTTAGAAATTGTGTTCTTGTAAATTTCAAAGAAAATTATGAAAAAAATTTCCTTGAAATTTACAGGCCTTTACATTACTCCCACCACAGGGCTTTACGTCCTCGTAAAGCTTCACTACAAACTTAGGGATACAAAGGCGGTACTGAGCACGCATCTGAGCCCCCCGCTCCCAAGTGCTCTCCTGGAGGTTCCTGTGCTGCCATCTGATGCGCACTAGAGGAATCGACCATCCACATAGGAACGGCTCCTATCGATCCTCGATCTCCACCGGGACCTCCGCAAAAGTCGCCACATCATCAACGTCTAGCTCCCCGTGGTCAATGATGTGTGTCGGGTCGTGCACGTATCTCCTCAGCTGAGAAACGTGGAAGACGTCATGCACCCGGTGCAACTGAGGTGGTAGAGCCAGATGATAAGACACCTCGCCAATCCTGCTGAGGACCTAGAATGGTCCGATGAAGCATGGAGACAACTTTCCGCCTTGGCCAAATCTCTGTAACCCACATCGAGGTGAGACAGACAAGTAGACGTAGTCGCCATCCTCGAACTCTAGTGGCCTCCGCCTCCTTTCAGCTTAAGACTTCTGCTGGCTCTGAGCTGTCCTCATCCGCTCCTTGATGACCTGGACCATCTCTGTCGTGACCTAGACCATCTCCGTTCCCACAAGAGCTTCTAAGATTTCTTCTTTGCCGATAAGAGAAATCTGGTCTCATCCCACGGATGAACCACTTTCTTTGCCTAATACAGTCAATCCTGTCATGGTGGACACTAACTCATACCAAGGATGACGTCGTAAGGCCTCGACGCTTCTACCAAGAGATCCAACTGTCACTCTCACCTCCAAGGTTTGAGTCACACTGTCGGCATCAGTGTGTGGTAACTGGGTCTCCTCCAGTAGGTATCTCTCATGTGAGGGTCAAGTCAACAGTCTAAACCGGAACCTCTTAGTAACAACACAAGAGAGGACAAGAAAGTAAATGCCACAAGAAAAGGTGTCTTTTATTACTGCAGCTCAAGTACAAAGACACAAAGCATCTACAAACATACATCAACAAAACTAGAAGCAACATGAACAAAAGTATCCAGGTCTGGAGCTAGTCCCGCTCCTGTCCATCTGCTCCCGGAGCTCCATGATCGTAGGCCTCAACTTCCTGAAGTTGAGCTCTCCCATGTCCTCCTGTCCCCTGCGGTCGGGGTAGACCTCCTGGTGGTGGTGGTGGAAATACCCCAAAGTGTCGTCCACCTCCAGCTGCATGGCCAGCTCCCCTGCCATGGCCGCCTGCTCCTTGCGGCCCACCCTGATTGAACCTCTACCTCTGCCTGGGGGGTCCTTCGTTCACCTGCTGGTCATCCGTATGGTGGGTCGGACAGTCACGAGCCATGTGACCAACCCTGCCATAGGAGTAACACTGTCCGCTCATGGTAAGTAGTTGTCCACCCAGGGTGCCTCGCACTATCGATCCTGTGTCACGCGGTCGACCACCGGTAGGTCTAGTCCTCTTGGACCCCTGGGTCAACTGTCTACTGACCGCTGTAGAAGACTCTGCCGCATGCCGGCTAGTGGTGGGTCTTGCTGCTGAAGTCTATTTAGAAAGGAAACTCTCCACTAGGAGGGCTTTCTCCAACACCCCTACCTGTTTTGAAATGCTGTGAGAAACAACTGATTCTCTGATCTCTCTCCTAAGCCCCTGCTCGAAGGTTTGGACACTAAAGAAAGGGTCACGTACCATGTCCGTGGAATAGCGCGAGAGATCGGTAAACCTCGCCGCGTACTGGGCTACGGACATGCTGCCCTGCTGCAGCTGTATTATCTCCTAGATGTGCACTGCTCGGATGGTGGCTGGGACGAACTCTGAGCGAAAAGGCACTCAAATTCCGTCCATAGGAGTGATTCCTTGTCGTTCCCCTAGAGCATCAAGCTCCACCATCTGCCTGCTGCAGCATGCAGGAGGCTCGCTGCAAGGACCACCAAAAGGTCTGCTGGTGTCCTCACTAACTGGAAAACTCGTACAACCACCTCCAGCCAGTCCTCGGTTTCCTGGGGGTCCGTCTCCCTGTGGAACCTGGGCGGTCGCTGGCGCTGGAACTCATGCAGTGCACTAAGGTGACGTGCATCGTCAGCGGCCGGGGCTGGAAGCATCGGTGGCTCGGCAGGTAGAGGTACCACTGATGCCTCTGTTGTCAAAGGGCCCTACACCGAGGCCTCGTCGCTCGGCGGGCTGTCGTCACGCTCAACTCTCGGAACCCTAGAAGGCTTCCGTCATGGGGCCATCCTGAAAAGAAACAGGTGCGCCACGGTCATAACAGTATACCTGGTGAGCTGACACAAAGTAATCACAAAGAAAACTTGAAACACACATGCAATCAATGTTTTCGTGCATTAAGTCGAAAATCAGATGTCAGGGTCCTGGTGTACGGATACGTCGGCCACCGCACCAACACTGGGCTCCCTAGACTGATAACCACACTCAATATGCTAAACACTATTGCTTCACATAGAAAAAGATCAGAGTCTGCGGTAGAACCGAACTTCTCTGATACCAATTTGTCACGACCGGCCCTCGGGGCCTGTGCCGTGACTACCCCAAACCCGCCTTCCATAGGCCAGGGGCTGGAGACTAGCACCAAGGGGTAAATCCAGGTAAAAAGGGAAGGCATTGCCTTTGTAAATTAAACAAGAACTACAGAGTAAGAAAGTAGAAAAGTAAATACTAGGTAAAAGCTGGTACAATAGTATGTGCGGAAAAGTAAAGGGGGCCGGAAATACAAGCCCATCTGTAAAGTACAACTGAAAGGGGAAAAACAGCAACTGAAAAGTAAAGCTACAACATCGAGCTGTCCACTGGAAGTCCCATCTAAAGGGTGGGTATAGATAGCCTCCACTACTCCTCGGGTCCAGCCGACCACTCCGAGTACGTCCCATAAAGTGGTCCACCTCCAGGTACCATCCTGCTCCGCAAACCACCACCACGATCAGCGTTGTCCGTCGTCTGCATCCAACACAACGTAGTGCGGGCATAGCCCGTGCAGGGGTGAGTATAGGATACTCAGTAGGGACCCCGAGACCCCCGAAGGTCTCCCAGAATCCACAAAGGATATACCACAATAGAAGGATACAATCACGAAGTAACATCCGACACGTCTTAGGTATATGCCCATACATATACCTAAGTCATCAATTCTCGCTCGGCTCCAACATCCGAGCTCTAGTACAACCCAGTCCACACAGGAAATCAAAACCAAAATCCACACAGGATAGTACAACACAATCCACATAGGAAAACAAAACAGGATTCAGCTCACACAGGATATACTTCTTCGTAAGACGATAGAGATGATCAGATGTAGCCACTGATTCATCTAAGTCGTCGGACCCACAAAGGATCGGTAGGTACTAACCCCCGTAATTACCCATATAAGATCGATCATGAAGTTGAACACAAAGCTATTGGGAAACTCCTTCTCCATCAAGTACAGTGGTTATGCTGCTACAACCAAGCGCTTCCCTCTCACCTTGGACTGCTGTGGTACTCCACCTATCGAGTACTGTGGGCCTGCTGCTACAACCAAGCGCTTCCCACCATGGGTCTACTGCTACAACCAAGCGCTCCCCCTCATAGCCTCTAGAGGTACTTCTTCTATTGATTACCATGGGTCAGTCGCTACAACCAAGCGCTCCTCCATCGTGGGTCTTCCGCTACAACCAAGCGCTCCTCGGTGCTGTTACAACCAAGCGCTCCTCCGTCGTGGGTCTACCGCTACAACCAAGCGCTCTCCCTCATAGCCTCTAAAGGCACTCCTTCTATTGAGTACCACGAGTCTTCCACTACAACCAAGCGCTCCTCCATCGTGGGTCTGCCGTTACAACCAAGCGCTCCCCACTGGGCTATCTGTAACACACCGAGTCGTCCGATCAGCAGCCGTCACGTCTCAACCGGCTCTAGGGTTTCGACACACAACATGCTTGTTCCGGGAGGGTCCACTCCACGAGCCGAGAGGTAGATGCATCAATTGACATGTAGTCCAGAGTTGATGTATCCCAAGATGTACCGTAGTGTTCACTGCGAAAAAATGGAGGATTGCCATACTGTTTCCATCATTGTCGCAGTCACAGCCAGCTCTAGGGTTCCCGTACACAGTAAGCTCGCTCGGGAGGGTCTGCTCCACGAGCCGAGGGGCTGATACATTAACTGACACATAGTCCAGAGTTGATGTATCCAAAAGTTCTGTATCGCCAACAGGAACTCAACGTCACAGACGGCGCGTCAAACGGATGCCCGGTTTGAGAGTTATTGGCTTTTTCGTCCCAGGGGTCCGGTTGGTTTTTAAGGAAAAACCAACCTGACCATACTCCTCATACATCCAAACCTCGGGTGGAGTACGCCAAAAGATGCGACTCACTTAGAGGAATCCACCAAAGCCGACAGCACGTCAATCGGACGTTCGAAGCTCAAGATATGAGCGTTTCCGCTTCGAGGGCCCGGTTGGTTTCGTGTACGAACCAACGTGGCCGAACCCAAAGTATTTCAAAACCTTGAGTGTTATATACCGAAACGACCATCTCGTTCCAAGGATCGCATCGCCGCTGACGGCGTCTCGTTCAGAGGCTCGTATCTCAGGTTATGAGCAAAAGACTGAAAAGGTCCGGAAATAGGGTGTCTGGGCCCGGACCGACCCGGCCCGACCCCCATGGGTCCGCCCGAACCAGGTCGACCCGACCCGAGTCTGGGTCGGACCCGGTTGGTGCGACCTGGCCCGGCGGGTCGGCCCAGCTCAGCCCGGCCGAGCCGGCCGAGCGGAGGAAGCCGCGGGGTGGGCGCTGCCCCCACAGAATGAAACGCCATGACCCCCGGTGGGGCCGCCTTGCCAGCGGACGCGACGGCTGTGCCGCGTCCCTCCTCCACGTGCCGCACGGCCGCGGAACCGGCTTACTGCCATGGCGTTATCCGCGGCGGGTTTTGCCGGCGGCGCGCCGACGGGAGCTTCCGCGGGCCACTGGACGCGCTCTGGTGGTCCGTTTTGCGTGCGGTTTTCGCTAGCGGCCCTCCCGGGACTCGGTCTTCACTTCCAGTCCCTCGAATCGCCCTTGCGGCCCCGTTTTTCATCATCCGCCGTTTCACACACCAAGAACGAAAAGGTGCGGTGGGTTCGGACTTGTTCGTTAGTCCGCACCCACCACGTTAGCGGTCTTAAAGATATTCACCCAAAAATATTTAAACTACAGGGATTTAATCACAAATATTTAAAGAATAAAACCCCTACATTACCGTAGTCGTCAAGCATGCGTTCTTCGCAGAATTGATCGTCACGGAAGAAAAGAATTGTCGCGTCGCGGAAGAGCATCGCTGTCGCGCGGTACGTGGCGTCGCGTCGACGAACTCTGAGGATCAAAAACATACAGATTTAATTAATAATAATTAAATCCATGTTGTTGTTATAATCCACAAAGAATTTAAAAGGAGCGCAACCCCCTACCTTGTCGTTGTCGATCGAAGGTTTTCACGGGGTTGGATCGTCGCGGAAGAAGCGTCGTGAAGGGAGATTCGTCAGTGTCGCGGTACACGGCAGTGTGTCGTCGATCTCTGCGGGTTCGGCATTCTTCGTCACCTTTCGTCGAAGGCCGAAGTTCTTAGCGTTCTTCTCGTTCTTCACGAAGAAGGAGGAAGAACTTGAGGTTTCTGTCAAATCCTCTCAACGAATAACACTTAAGAAGAAAAGCGTTGGTCTTATTTTATTAACATGCCAACAAACAAAAAAAAGGATAAGTTAGGTAACGACCCATTAATTCATAGAATTAATTCAAGGAATAAAACTGCCCAATTAATAGGAGCGTTTAATTGTTTATGAAATGCTCCAGTTGACTTTTATTTAATAGGTGTTCTCGTGGGTGCGTTACTTAGCGGAAAAGAAATGGTGGGGCTCGTGCAGGCCCCGCCCCACAAATATCTTACCAAGAGGGTAGGATATTTTGAATTGTACCCTATCTGCTTTAACTTAGCTTAAGCAGATTTAAGTGGCTTTTAATTGGCTTAAGTGAAATAAAAATAATGTTGTCACACCACTTTATTTTATTTCGTAACTTAAAGCCCAAATATTAAAAACCACACTCGAGCAAACGCAACTCCGGAAGAGGCGTTACTAAGCAAATACCGGCACTGTGATTCCATCGGTGCCCTCGGAATTTGATTCCGAGCACCGGTTCAAAAGTTAGAAAAACCCACTCGTTCGTTCACTGAACGTACCTGAGCCCAAACTTCGGAAAAAGATTTCGGGCACACCGGGCCTCGGATTCAGGTGCCGTCAGAAACTACGTTCTTGTAAAATTCAAAAAAAAATTAAGATAAAAACTTCCTTTAAATTTACGGGCCTTTATAGACACAACATTTAAGGTAATAAAACCCTCCTTTAATTTTACTATTTCCACAAGTCATACTTCATGAGTTGGGGTGTCTTGAATCAACATAATCATATATACCCCTTGGAAAAAATATTTGGCTTCAAATAACCTTTTCTTGATTATGCATACATGGAAATGGCTCCTACATATGCACCTATGGATGTCAACCAAATGTGTCACTCTAAAAAGGGACATTCCAATTCTCATGAGCCCTGATATCATCACAGTAGCACTCAACACTCTAGTGTGTCTGAACCACTCCCTATATGATCGTCCCATATCTCTCTCCCAAATCGAGCACTTCTGACCATGATTTACCATCCCTACACCAAAATATCCAAGAGGATTAGATATCCTCATTGTTATGTCACTGTGTTTAATACCATTTCTTAAGGACAAACTATGACATCTCATTTAATAACCTTTGATGGCCCACTCATCATGGTTTGAAACCACAGTTCATAGGGATTGATCATCTCATTAAGAGATAAACTGCCCTAGGGTTCCAAAATCCTTCTGGTATAGCTTTCTTCCAAAACCCAACTTCATCGTCTAGATGTTTGATTCATCACAAACATTTCATTTCCCTCAGAAAAATGTGGATATCTTATTTCTCGTAGCATGCTACTAACACGTAAGGGTCATGACCTGACAACTAAAGGCATCTCTCCATTGCCAGAAAAGAACTTGAATCAATGTGAGAATTAAAAACACTACAGTGGAACCTGATATTCTTGAATGTCATGGGTCATACCCGGAATGACGGCACCATCACATATTCATGGACTCAAAATTCTAGGTTTTGATTTACACTATCCATACCCCAGCTATCCAGGAATGTCTAGTATCCCTAGTATTCCAACCCCAACCTTATTACTTCTTTAAATCATCAATATACCTTGGAAAAAATACCTGGAATCAAGTACCCTTTTCTTTACTATGCATATATGTTGATGGATATTACATATGCTCCTATTTCCATCAACCAAATTCATCTCTATACAAAAAGGTAATTATGATCCTCACGATCCTTTGCAACACCACAGCATAACCCAACACAATATATTTATTTAGGTCATTCTTGGAACGTATGAACCATATCCCATGATCATATATAAGGTCCGAGCAAAAGGAACCTAATCTAAAGTAATATTAGGATTGAAATAAATGATGTTAAACTAATGTGAAATGAGTTCTGATCTAAAAGACCATAAACTAAAGCAATATTAGGTCTGAGCTAAAAAAACCAAAACTAATGAGATATTTGTAGTACCAGAGACACTGCTTTTAAAAGTTCTAGAAACCACTTTTAATCGTTCTAGAAAAGTGATGATAGTCTCAGTGAAGATAAAGGGGGTCACTTTTATCTATTCTAAAAAAAACTTCTAAAGTGGTCTTTTATCCGCACTAAAAAAAGCGCAGTTAAAAGGGTCACTTATGAGCACTTATTTTAGTGCGGATAATAGTCAAAAAAAATGAAAAAAAATATTTAAATTGGATTCTCTTTTAACAGTGCTTGACCCCCCGTTTAACAGTGCTACCCCCACCTAGACCTTCCCTCCCCCCCACCACCACCTTTAACAGTGCTAGCCCCCCACCCTACACCCGCCCATGTGCTATCCCCCCTTGCACTAGCTCGCACGCCTCTACCTCCCCCAGGATTTGAACTCAAGACCTCTCCCCTACACGTCTAGACCCCTTACCACTCTCTCATGTTTCTTCTCTCTTCATTTAAAGATATATGTATTTATTTATATATCTAATTAGTTGTATTTATTCATATATTAATATATATATATTCATATATTAATATATATATATATTAATTTATTTTTTATATTTTTATTATTTGTTTATTAATATATATTTATAAGATTAGTTAAATACATTTATAAAATATATTTTTGTGCGTGTCTTTATAAATAAATACATATATACATATATACAACATACATACACTTATTTATATTATATATATATATATATATATATTTGTGTGTGTGTGTGTGTGAAATTATAATTATACATATTTATATATATTTACTTATATTATATATTCATATGTTAGAATATATAGATAGTATATATCAGTTTGTTAATATAGACAAACACTAATATATGTATATATATATGGACACACACACACACACATTATATAGGTATATAAATATACATGTATTTGTATTTTAAATAAAATGGATATTATAAGAATTATATATTGATAAATATACTTTATATGTAAATATGTCTAATTATTTATTTAGAAAATCATATTTTTATGTGTGAATATATAAAATATATGTATATATTGTTATATAATTGATTATAAATAACATTACAATGTGAAAGATGATAAATTTCAAATCCATAATATTAATATTAATTTAATCCCTTGGAATAAATTTAGTCCCCACTGAAAAAGGAAAAAATGTCCCCCTGAAATGACGTTGAAATTCGATCGAATGCTAAAAAATTTGGATACTCGACTAAAAAATCAGTTTTGGAGGCCCTATGGGCCTTTTTTTTCTTGAAAAATGAAACAAAAGGTTACCTTTTGTCACCATCATGTAGATCCCACCGCAAACTTTGATTTGATATGTGGTAGAGCTCAAACGGACACACAGATCAAAAGTTATGGTCGTTTGATGTTTGAATTATATTTTCAACTTATTTTAGATCATTTATTAATTTTTTGATTTTTTTTTCTTCAAATTGTTATTAAATTATTATTAGTCGATGATAATTATAAAACTAATAATTACTATTTTTAAAAAAATTATTTTAAAGCCATTTTCACTAGATTTCTTATATATTAAATGTAAAAGACTATTTATAGTTAGCTAAAACATATTTAAAAATATATATATTATTTTTATATAAATATATATATATATATATATATTCATGAAATATACTCTTTAATAACACTGCTAAAAAAAGAACTGATAACGTATCCCCTTTATCAGTGCGAATAAAAAAGCACTGATAAAGGGGGCCCCTTAAACAGTGCAAAAAAAAGCACTCAAAAAGTGGGTGCCTTTATCAGTGCTAAAGAATCATTGATAAAGGAGTACTTTTTATTTCAATTTTTTTAGCATTGTTAAAATAACCCATTATCAGCGCTTTTTTTAGAGCTGATAAATGTTCCCCCTTAATCAGGGTTTTTTTGGTGCTGTTAATGGGTAGTGCTGTGAAAACTAGCTTTCGTGGTAGTGTAGGTCTAATCTAAATGAACCTAAACTAAAGAAATGTTATCTTCAATCTAAAAGACCATAAACTAAAGTGATATGAGGTATAATCTAAAAGAAAATAAACTAAATCAATATTTGGTCTGAGCTAATAGACTGTAAACTAATGCAATATTAGGTCCATGCTAAAAGACCCTAAACTAAAGCGTTATTAGGTCTGAGATAAAAGACCTTAAACTAATGTGATATTAGGTCCGAGTTAAAAGACCCAAAACCAAATCCATATTAGGTATGAACTAAAAGACCCTATACTAATGCGATATTACGCCCAAGTGAAAAGACCCTAACTAAAGATATATTAGGTCTGATCTAAAAGACCCTAAACTAAAGCCTGAAATTGATTCAATCTGTGAAAGCAGGAAAGGACTTCCATTTAGACGTGAAAATCAATCTATTCTCACCAAGACTATCGATTTCAAAAAATATTTATGCACTCCCCTTTTAAGACATATCTCCTACCCAGGTGATCCCTCTACAAAAAAAGTCATTTCAAGATAGTTGGAATAGATTGTCGATATAGAATCTCATGTTAGTGGGCATTCATGAGAATCTCTCAAGAAGGATCAGTTATAATTTCAACATTTAATTCTAGGAATTCAGGTTTACTTAATATTATACGCTAGGTGGGCATCATTGATGACTCATACAACATCAATTCAAATTCAATCACTCTCGGTCAGGAGTATCCTTTTTATAAATTTGGAGATCCATTAGTTGACACACTCTTGAAAAATCCTTTCATGGGGTTGAATATTAAATCCCCCCAGATTCTAAAATTTGTGGCAAAGTATACACATTTACCTAAAAACAATATTATTTTCGTTTTGAATGAATATAATTCTAAGGGGGGTATTTTTTGACGCTTATAATCGTGTAGTGCACACTTTTCCATGGAAGGGCACATCTCGTGTGTGATTGGATGATCATGATGAATAATGACATATGATAATGATGTTTGGGTTGTTCGCATTATTTACACAATTGATGAAGTTTTTTTGAAATAATTATTTTTATATGTTACAAAAAATAAAATTATAATGAATAAAATAAAATAAATAAAATTGAAATATGTATTTTCTTCAAAAGGGGAAAATTTAATGAAGGACAAAACAACACCACCCTAGGTCCATCTTCATCCTTGAGGTTCCAGTGTTCCATCCCACATGTTTCTCTTGGGATAGATTTCGTGCACAAAAAGAACCTTAATAACATGAGGAGTCCTACACCGCAACTCATGATTTATACAAAGAGTGGCTGGTGTATTTGGATACATCACAAATCCTCCATGTAGACACCGGTTGCCGAGAATATGGTCTGCATACAGGATCCCATAGCAATGCACGCAAGAAGGGTTCCTCATCTTGGATAGCCCGACCATTCACAGGAATGTTACAAGTGGAGTAGAGAAGCATCGTGCTCACAACAATGCCATACCTACTTGGCCGAGTGCAAAGACGAATATCCAAGATAGCCTCCTCATGCGGAAAATTACGATTTGAGGTGGTTACCGCTCCTATGGGAGAGATATTCTTTCCTTGCAAAAAAAAAGCAGTGAAAACCCCATCCGGGTTATGAAAATCAGTTCATGAGTGACCCATTATTTCATTCATGTGAAGAGTCATATGTGAAAGGCAATCGCATGATCCTTCACGTGAAGTAGCCAAGGTAGTGCATAACTTGTCTTGAAAAATGATTTGGCATCGCATCACCTCTCCTATGAAAGTAAATAGAACCACATATCCCATCTTGCAGAGGGGTTTAACACCATGTGGACTTCATAATTTAGAAAATACAAGGATAAGAGCTCCCCTACACCATCAGACTAATGCAGAAGCGATCGCATATCACGATCTCACCTCTTCCCAAAAAAGATCAAATTCATAATGCATCATGTCAGTCTAATGGAATTACACACCACACACATGAATGATTCATGTGCACATCATGATCAAAAGGCCGCGATTGATATCTCCATGGGAATAAGATAAATATTTCATGTGTGTACGGGCGACACTGTTGCTCAAACCCCATTACAATCTCACATGTGGAATTGGACATCATACACTGGCCTCATGCAATGCTCCGGTCACACATCACATTAAAGTATCCTAGATTATAAGATATACATGAAACTGATTTCTGCACTTTCAATACACCATTTGGAATGAAACCTAGACTTGAAAACACACTGGGGAACACTGTGGAATCATATAGACATGGAAATGAAATATATAAATGGTGAGAAAAGATAATTTCCTTGACAATGTACGCACGCCATCACGAGATCTGTCAATGAACATGTGGTGAATAAATGTAAAGAAGAAAAACTATCACTGACAATGTCTTCATACAATCCCAAGATCCAGCGTTGGTCATGCGACCCCCCATAGACAAATAGGATGACTGACCAAAACATGGTACGCGCACCATGGAATGATCACATATTGATCACGTGACAAACTGAAAGACAATCATTGGGTGAAGGATGTAAAACTAATTTGAAAATATCGGGAAATGATATTCAAAATGAAATACCCTGAGTGGTCATAAAGCACATGCCACATATCATCATTGGAAAGAATAAAAATCCTTCATGATTTCCACGAAAACATACAAGACCCTCGAACCTTTTTAGAATAAAACAAAGGATGTAATGGGGAGGACACGAGAAGTTCTCACGGTAATTTAAAGACATGTGATGCACACCCTGGGGATCTGTGAGATTCTACAATACCTCGTCATCATGTCCGCATAGTATCAAGAAATCCCTTTGACTTGTTAGCCTCGCCACATAGATGCCTTCAAGTATGTTTGGGAATCCCCTTTCTCTATCTAAGGACACACGCATAGACCTACCGACTATAGGATTGCACACACTCCATATGACCCATGTCAGCCAGATGAGACATCGCTGAAAAATTGAGAAAAATCCCAATCATTTCTCATGCACACTCCCATAATACCTAACATTGGTAAATTAAACAAAGTAGATAGAATGGGAGGAGGCAAGAGGTGTCCTCTATCACTAAAGGGCATGTGAGATGCCCTGGTAACCCGAAATAATCCATGAGTAATCAACTACACATCCGCCTCACCTTATGAGATCCCCTTGGCTTGTCATCCTTGCCATGTGAAGATCCCTAGGTACCTTTATGGTGCTCTATGGAAGAATGAATAGTTTTTTCCAGGTAATTTTCGCACAGCACAATATGACTCAAATTGGATACACGACACATCACCAAAAAATACAAGAAATATCCCTAGAAACACAATGAAATATCACATCACTCCCAAACATTGTCATATAAAACAAATGAGATCCAAAGGGAGGAGGAGAGAGGTGTTAGCGTTTGCAGAAAGGCATGGAACACACCCAATGTACTTGCGACACATGAGACCCCTAGACAAACCATCATTATCTCGCTAGAACCGAAGACACATAACTGAAGGTCTCACGAGTGTCTTCCAACAAACACTTGGTTCTTATAAAGGTCCTTAAACATGTCAACATGACAATATGGAATTCCTTCAACACGTCTACATGATCAAAAAATCCCCCATTAATTGTCTATATTACAAGAAAGGGGTCGTTGATGGAAGAGACTCATGATCTCATAGTTCTAGAACCCTTTGACGAACCATTTCCGGACTCCATCCTGAGTGATCCACAAGAGAGACGCACAAAGAAACGTAGTGCTAGAACCCATTGATGAACCCTTTCCTGGCACATTCAGTGTGATCCATGAGAGAGACTCACAAAGATGCGTAGTTCATGAACCCTTTGCTGGCTTCATCCTAGAATCGCACAAGATACACCACAGAATGTTTTTAAAAATAGGGGCGGTGATGCCAATAAATTCCTCACTCCTATATAATGAAAGGTTCGTACTCTGAGAATCTGGATGGTTGGAATCGGAGGCTCTGGATTCTTGGAATCTATATAATTCGACTCATAGCCCTTGCATATTTCTTAGAGAAACATATCATGTCATGGAAAAATTTCCATCAGGTAATACATTGGAAGATGGTCGGAGAAATCATGTTCCCCACATAAGGTGCTTCATGTTATCATTCATAGATCACGTGAAGGACTTCTATAAAGAATTTTGAATAACATACAACATGTCTTCCAAATAAAGTGAGACTCAAAGGAACTGGTACAGAATATAACTAAGGATTTAGCAATACAAGGGCTAGAACTATGATTAAAATTGGAAGAATTAAGTGAAAGAAATGCTGATTGGTTCTCATGTGCTTCGCGTGAGTCATCCAAAGACATGAAATAGCACAAGGACATGTCTCCCAGATCTCACTATGCTCCTCCATCAAGATATTTGGGACACATGACATAATCCAGAAATATTAGAACAAGTCAGACAGTCCCCCGTGGATGCCACTTTGACCTCATGAACCATCAAAGTCTATAACCTAGGACTCACAACATCTTTCAAACACATTACCTGACTCATAAAACGAAGCATGCTCATGTCAGTTGAGCCTCATGAAAGAATATGGACATGATAACCAAGCATTCGTGATACCCTCTAGTCAAGTTAGTCGGGGCTTGCGATGCCCTCCATACATGTTGTCCAGGTCTAGTGATGTCTCCCATAGGTGTTAGAAAAGATAAGAGAAACCCCCCAAACTATGCCACAATGACTCTTGTGACACCCTTCATATGTGTCAAGATAGGTCATGCGATGACTCCCAGGACATGCCAATAAGTTCAGAAAACACCCTCCAAACAAGAGGTCCATGTCAATAGGGAATCCCAAGACTTGATGTCATTGACTATCCTTGGTGTGTAATCCCCGAATACAGAGAAACCTTAGTGTATAAACCTCGAAATAAATGGAACTATGATGACTCTAATTCATACCATATCTAGGATACAAAGGATACCTCTCCCTAAGGTTAGAGCCCTATATTGATCATCCGGGAAAATCCTATCATATAAGTCCCTTATTCAAGGAAACAACATTTATTATTTTTTATCCATTATTTCTCACAATGAGCATGGATAATGTGGGTCTGGGGAGTTGAAATGTTCATATAATCTACACTACAAACCCCTACAATGTTTCATGGAAATCTCAATGTGTAAGCCCCGACATAAACCAAACTATGATGACTCTTATTCCTTCCATAACCAGGATACGTAGGATGCCTTCATAAGGCATGAGATCAAAAAAACACCCCTTAAATATAAGTCTTTATATGACTTTAACGTCTCAATCCTTGAGACTCAATTATTCATAGGAGATTATCACCATATCTCATCCATCAGCAGGATGAGAAACCCACAAAGCTAAAATGGCTCTAACTAATACCATAACCAGTTTATGTAAGACATCTCTCCAATACCTAAGACCCATAATAAATTATCTCAAGGTAGTCCCAACGCATAAGCCTTCCATCATAGTAAATGAAATGATCATTTTACATCCCTTGATTCTTACATCGACCATGGATCACATGAGATTAAGGATTCACAATAATCATATCATATTCACTATGAGTATCTATAATGACATAGGAAACCCCAATACATGATAACTATGACAAGTATGACTCTCTCTATACTTGGGATACGTAGGACACCCCCTTATGGTTTGATCACAAATATTTCATGTCTTAGTACCCGAACATATTTCCCCACCACATGACATTAAACTACATTGGAAAAATTAACTATGTGGATTTTGAATCCTACAATAATCAGGATACATTGGACACCTCCTAATGGACTAATCCCATCCTTGGAATATTAAATGCCTCCTTACATGGAATCATGCTCTTAAGATCTTGGTTATATGGATTCAATACATAAGCAATGGGAAGTTATCAGAAAATTATATAGAACCTGAGATACAAATAGCTAGATTCACTAATGAGATCCCAATCTTTTTCAAATGAAATATAATTAACCAATAGTCTATTCGTTAGGGTATCTGGTCTTATATTAGGTTTATGAATAGATTCACGATCATATATTAAATATATGAGAGAGTCCCATAGTTGTAAACAATTCACCCCAAAAGGGTGTGATGAGTCTAACCTCCCATCCTCTTGACCAATACGAGTACCTAAGAGCTGATGGGCCTGAAAACCCAGATGAATGATGACATTTGTCGAGAAGGTATATACCCAGATATGGATGAGGGAACCATTGAGATTTTATAAAGAAGATGAAATAGATGGTAAACCTGATGTGTGTGATTGAGCAAGATATTAAAATATACCTCAATCAAACAATCAATGGGAGTTCAACCAACATCTGTGTCAAAACCTGACGAAACAGTATCTTCATCATCACAAATGAACTAACCAAAAATTTTAACAATATATGTAACGATGGCCAGATTATGAAAGTTATGGGGTAGGTTAGGCAAAAAAATAAAAAGCACATCCAAAGGGGACTTATAGCCCTTTTGAATATATTAGGTCCAATAATGGAATGGAAATATCCTACTGTAGGTTGAAATAGACTCTCTATCCATATACCTGATGAAATCCATATTATTGAATTATTAAATGTAAAATTATATTTTTTTCAGAACTGAGATTACAGCCAAATGAGGGAGGCCCAGAGATTTTCAAAAATGTATAATGATATATATAGGTATAAGATTCACATTGAATTTGGCAATGAGAGAAAATTGATGATACTATGATGTTTCCTCAAGTTCACCCAAGAAAATAGGGAGGGTCGGGAAAACATTCACTATATCACAGACCATAACATTCCTAGGGACCATGGGGATGGGTAACTATAGGCCTCGAGTATTATAATGATGAACTCTAAAAACCACCTCTTTATTGGAATAGGAGGAGGAAGCTTGGAGGAAGGAGATAGTGGGACACCGAGTTGAGGGTGAGAGGGAGCTAGAAGACCACTTGTAGTGGACGTTTAATTTACCACATGAGGATATTTTCAAATTGGTGAATAGGTACAAGAAATGTTAGTGATAACCCCACGATGATTGGAACAACCCTAATAGGCTCAGGCGGAGATGATGATGGCAACATTACCATCGACCTACCCCTCTTGTGGCGGAAGACCTAAAATTGAGAATAAATATGAAATAAATTGTGGCACATATAGAACATTCAAAAGTGATCGGATATGAATTCCAAGATAATCCATGAAAATCAAAGATAATCCCTAGTAAATTACTCACTCTACATCTACTCTACATAACATATCATAATGATATCTAAGCATTAGCCGATTTATTTCATGGATAGATAATTTTAAGCCAACCCCTCTTCGTAATCATATATATGTGCATATGTGATACACATTAATATGTAAACAATAATCAAACCATCAATAAATAATATCATAATTAACCTATGTAAATACAATAGAAATCCAAAAAAATCAATTAGTTATCTACATAATTACCCTTCAATCATGATGAAGTATATGTTATTCACACCATATAAAATTAAAGGTACAACATAAAGTCATTATATTACTTAGTAAAACTGTTTCATGGATATATATATGATTTAACTTATACTAAATGAAAATATTATATGGTATTCAAAAAAGAAAGTACATCAGAAAAATGATGGTAGTGATAGATCCTTTATCCAAAATTGATTTCATTTCCCCCACAGAAGATATAAATAAGAACATAGATAATGAATAATAGGCTTATTTAAGCATATGATTCATTTAGGTAATTGACACTGAAAGGCACTGTCAAAGGCACCCTCAACGGATTAATGGTTTTTTGGGGTACTTGGGTGCAACAGAGTGGCTGCCCAAGGTTGTCTCTCAAAACAGGAAGTAAATTTGAAAACATATAAAAGGTATTCTAAAAATAACAAAAAAGAGAATAATAACACAACTTTAATTGATGTGGGGGATTTTTTACCATTCATGAAACTAAGAAAAAATTTATAGAATAAGATTTTATAATATTTTTGTGTTTATTTTTGAAATGATGTTTAACTAAAAAGACACAACCAGAAGATGTTTTTAAGACAATATTTAAAAGACGCTATCGATCCAAATATACCTATTAATTTACTTATTAATCATTATCATTTAAATTAATATCCACCTAATTATTATACCCTAGTTGTTTAACCCCATAACCCCATGAGAATTAACTTTACCACAAATATGAAGAAAATTAAACCCTAGGCTTTCTTTGAAACATGCAATCACAACACCCTGCTTTGATTGATGTTATATGGATAGATTATGGTCAGGGTTAATTTACAAAACATGTCCATTATTGAAAATGAGTATTAATTGTTCTCAAGGATTATATTTTAAATGTACAAATTTATCCATTGTGGTCTTTTTTTACCGATTAATTTTTGACTCTCACAATTTACACAATACTTGACCACACATGTTTTTGTGTTAATTGTTCAATTTCTTGCTTAGTTTTTTATAATTTAAAAAATAAATTCATGAATCATATTATGAGAATTAAATTAGATCAATGATTCAAAATAATAATATTAAGAGTGTTGAAGATAGATCGATCATTAAGAGAACTACTAATCAATGGGCGGTGTGGTCATCGTGGAGATGTTTTGCATGAGCAAAGGATTGAAAGGGTAGAACCCCATCTCATCTCCACTCTTGATTACAACCCAAATTGGATGAGTAAATAAGAAGATAACTGAACAAAATATAAGAAAATATAATAAATAAATGAATAACAAATAATTTTATTAAAGAAATAAAAACATTACAACATGATGAAGAGAAGAAGACTTCGATTAGGGGTTCATTGCTTAAAAATCTACCCCTATTACAATGGTTCAGTAATTTAGTTGAAACCAATTATTTTCTTCCTTAAATATTTAAATTCATGTCCAAAACCAACCAAATGACAAAAACACAAATTTATAGTGTGGTGGGGAGGATAGGTTCAATGTTGTTTCAAGTGTGAATGGGGAATCATAGCCAAATATTTTATGCTAAAATGCACCACCCATTTGACCACCAAGATGTGTCAATAAACTGTCTTTAATGAAAGTTGATTCATGATAAAATAAGTGATAGAGTTCCTCCAAAAAGATTCAATTAATCCATGTATGTATGAATATGTTATGGCCCAAATATAGAACTCATGTTCAATATGGCGAGTCATATCCAACTTTGAATTCATGGCCCATTTTCACCAAACAAATGCATTATTTAGCTACGATGTCGTCAATTAAATTTGTAGAAAATTATTTCACAAACACATTTAAAAATTATTAAGTTAAAATAATTCAAATATAATTATTTATGTTCGAAATACTATAGTGAAATTTTAAAGGGTAAAACTGGAATTTCAATCAAATTTTCAAATGAATGATCTAATCCCAAATATTTTGTAAATAAACATATTTAACACAATGTGATTAAATTTTATCATTTATTATGAATAAAATATTCAATAAAAAATGTGTTTTATCCACTCCGCCACACTTACCTTTTTGCACTCCTAGGAAAAACCACATATCATGTATTCAAAAAATTGTGAAAAGACCCATATATTCATATTTCTCAATCCACGGTACAAATATCAATAAACTTTATAGTTATTATCTCATAAATTGTGTCAAAACAAAATCCAGTGAGATTAATAACACTAATCATAGTGAAACAATTCATGGGTCTACCATGCCACTAATTATCCACATGTGTGTGTGCCAACCATTCAATGCTTGCCTATCCACCCCTTATCTAGTATATCCAAGTCGATAAAATCTTTTCATCTTACTAGATTCTATTCCACTGAACCTGTTCAACATCCATTATAATCAAATTTTAAAACCCACTCATTAAGGCATTTCTAGAATTCAAACCATTATCTCTTGGCCTAAATATCCCCACATGTAGTACATTTCTTCACTCCCCTATTTATTGATTTTTTTTGATTTTTTTTGATTTTTTTTTAAATTTATTGTGGGTGTACAATAGTCATATATTTGGTTCACACGTATTGGTCAACTTGGTATAGTGATGGAAACAATTGTAAGAGAATCTAACGTATGTAAAGACCATGGTATAAGTTGAATAGAATTACTTACCCTGAATATACATTCAATTGGTTAAGAGAAACTCACAAGTCATGATTGTGTGAAAAATTGTGTGGGGAATTCAATGACACAATTTACCATGAAAAAATATAAAAAACATTGATGTCAAATTCTAAAAGGTTTTATAATGACACAACCATTCATATTCTCGACGACTTCAAATTTTGTTAAAAGTCAACCCTTGATGATGAAATATTAATCACGCTTATATCCCTACCAATGAATTTTGAAAACATACATTTTCCATATGTTCCACATGACAATGTTATATGATATATTTTTTTCTTTTTTTTTAAAAAATATTTAACCAAAAACATAAAATAAAATACACTTAAAACACACAAATGAAAACCCTAAATATCTACTCCAAATTTTTTTCCCCTCCCCCACACTTAAAATATTTCATTGTCATCAATGTGAACCTATAATATGATATATGAAAATGAAATGTATAATTTTAAATAGGAAAAAGAATATAAAAGTGAAAGGATTAGGAAAATCCTAATATGCTCAAGTGATGATGGGGTCATGTAGTGTGATGAAATCCATTACATCAGTAGGAAGTCCCTCAATGTATTTCTTCAAACTTGGACCATTGACTAAAAATATCTCTCATGTGTCCTCTTGTGTGATCTCCACTACACTATAAGGAAAAAAATTAGTCCCAACATAAGGACCTAACCACCAGGAACACAACTTTACATACTTCAGCTTTAGTCATGAACTATAGAAGAAAACTTTCTCTCCAAAGTGAAACTCTCTTTTATTGATCATTTCTTCATGAGCTTCTTTCGATATTTCCTTGTAGAGCCCTAAGTTTTCATATGAAGACAGTCAAATCTTCTCAATCACTTTAATTTTTAGCTTCCTTTGGACTCTATCTTGGGCCAAATCCATGTTACATTTCTTTATATCCCACTAATCATGATGCTCATCTTCCATGGGGAGATGACACACTTTCCCCATAAAATTCAATATGAAGACATACCGATGGGTTTCTTGTATTCTGTTCTATAATCCCACAATTCTTCATCCACATGCTTGTTCCAATCCTTCCTATGTGTCTATATATTTTTATCAAAAACTTGTTTTAACTGCTTATTTGAAACCGGTTCTTGGCCATTTGTTTGAGGGTAGTATAGTGTTGACATTTTGTGTGTCACCGCATACTTCTGAAGAAGGGAATCCAAATTCCTATTGAAAAAGTGTGTCCCTTGGACCATGATGATGTCATTTGGTACTCCACCCCTGCAAAAAATATGTTCTTTAACAATGTCCACAACAACATTAGAATCATCAGTCCTAGTGGCCTTAGACTCCATCTATTTTATCATATATTTAACGACAACCAAAATATATAAGAAACCAAATGACCTGGGAAAAGGTCCCATAAAATCAACTCCCCATACATAAAAAATCTCATAGAATAATATGGGTGTTTGGGGCATCTCGTGTCTCCTAGAAATATTTTCTGTGAGTTGGAAACATGAGCACGACTTACAAAACACATGAGAATCATAGAACAAACTATGCCAATACAATCCAGAGTCCAAAACCTTCCTAGATATCCCTAGGGGTACAAAGTGTCAACGACAAGAAAGTGTATGACATAATTGCAGAATAGAATCAATCTCATGATCGGGAGCACACCTCCTAATAACATTATCACTACACATGGGTCATAGGTATGGATCATCCCACACATAATACCGAGACTCACTTTTAATTTTTGGACTTGATGTGTATTTAAATACGTAGTGATTTCGGATGCAACAAGGTTGTTCACTAAATCATCATACAAAGGATGTGTACATCATATGGAATAAAGATGCTCATCAGGGAAAGTGTCCCGATGTGGTACCAGGTCCAAGGTGTCAACCTCTCGTGTGTGAGTACGCCTACTCATGTGGTCCGCCACTATGTTTTCTACCCCCTTCTTGTGCTTTATCTCAATATTAAATTCATGAAGATGGATAATCCATCGGATAAGCCAGGAATTTGCATCTAGATTCTTCAATAGGTACTTCAGAGTTGCATGGTTAGAAAAAAAAACTAATTTAGATCCCAATAAATATGAAGGGAATTTATCTAATGTTAATATGACAGCATGAAACCCCTTTTATGTCGTTGTGTAGTTTGATTGGGTTGAATCTAGTGTCCTCACTGCATAGTAAATTACATGTGAACGTTCCTCCAACCTCTAGGATATGACATATCCAAATGAAAAGTTTGATGCATTACACATAATCTCAAAAGGGATGCCCCATTATGGGGTTTGTACAATCGGTGGAGTGGTCAGGCACTTCTTTAGCTCATTAAGTGCTACCTTGCATGAATAATCAAACACAAAATCAGAATCCTTTTGAAGTAATCGTGACAAAGGAAGATAAATCTTAATAAAATCATTTATGAAATGCCGATAAAATCATCCATTACATAGAAAAGAGCTCACATCACGCACACATGAAAGATAGGGTATGGATGAAATAATATCTACCTTAGATCTATCAAACTCTAACCCATGTTTTAACACTAATTCCCTACGACAATCCCATTCTCTACCATGAAAGGACTCATTTCAAATTTCAAGAATAGATTCATCTCAATAAAACGATTAAACACCTTTCCCAAACTATTTGTACTTTAATCAAATGAGGATCCATATACTATAAATTCATCAATAAATACCTCCATACAGTTCTCAAGAAAATCAGAAAAAAATACTCACCATGGATCTTTGTATGGTACCTGGGGCATTGCAAAGTCCAAATGGAATCCCACGGTAGGAAAATGTGCCGAATAGACAATTGAATGTTGTCTTCTTCTGATCCTCTGGATTTATAAGATCCTAAAAATATCTCGAAAATCCATCCATGAAACAATAATGTGTCTTCCCAGCTAGTCTATCAAGCATTTGATCAATAAATGAGAGGGGAAATGGTCCTTGTGAGTGGTTTGATTTAGTTTCCTATAATTTATACACACACGCCAAATTTTTTTCACCCTCACTGGAACTAACTCATATTTCTCATTTTTAACAATTGTAACACCACTTTTTTTATGCACAACCTGAATAGGACATACCTGCTATGAATATGATGTGGGAAAGATTTTACCTGCCTCCATCAATTTATCAACTTCATTTTTAACAACTTCCAAAAGGGTTGAATTGAGTATGCTTTGTGGATGCCTATCCGGTTTAGACTCATCCTCCAGAAGAATCCTATGCATGCAAATGGAGGGGATAATACCTGATATGTTAGCTAAACTCCACCTAATTCCCCTAATGTTATCACTCAAATGATTCAAAAAAAATTCATCATGTTCAAAATAGATATTGTTAATAATGATAACATGTAATTTATCACCACTTAACATATATGAGAATTTGAGATTAGGTGGTAATGGATTGAATTCCAATGTAGAGGGTGATGTATGGATAGAGAAATTGAAGGAACAGAAATGTGTGCACAATGAACATCTATATCAGAATATACATCATCAAAATCCGAGAATAAAGAATCAAATCCAATAGAATACTCCACATCCATGTCATAATAAAATTGCACATGATCAAAATCAGAATATGATTCCATTTCATAATAAAATCTAATAGAGTCTTGTGAATTAGAAATAGGTTTGGAAGTACTCTTAGACATCAAACTAGAACCAATGCTCATAATCTCCCTAAGAAAAGGACAATTAAATTTCATGGGGCTTTAATTTGGTAGTTTAAACTGGGAGATAACAAAAGTAGAATGGTTCTCTGAGGGGTACTTCATGGATTCCATAACATTAAATAACACAAATTCATCTCCAAACTTCATGGAAAGTGTACCATCATTGAAATTTATGATTATTTTACAGTTTCTTGGAATGTTCTACCTAATATAATGGGAGAATGTGAACTTAACAGATCATCATACATGCTAATCATGTAGATATCTACTGGAAATATCATGTCTCTTACCCGGACAAGTACATCATTAAAGACTCCTGCTGGATATTTTGTAGCTCTATTTTCCAACATCGCCACTACTCTCCTCGGTTTCAACTCACTAACCTGAAAAGAAGAGAATACAGAGTAAGGATTCACATTTATGGAAGCTCCTAAATCACAAATAGAATCATAAAAGTGCAACCCACCTAGGGTGCATGGGATAGTCAATCTCCCTGGATCCTTTCACTTTTTTGGAATTTCTGGAGTTGGTGTAATGATTAATTACTGATTCCTTCCATGATTGATCCTCTCATTTACTGTGATCCCTCTTCGATTGGTACAATGTTCCTTTAATAATATCTCTTACCTTGGGATTTTCTTGATGGCTTCAATTAAATGGATGTTGATCTCCACATGCTTGAATGCATCCAAAACATATTTTTTCATCGCCTCTTCAACCATCTTCATAGTTTATAAAACCCTCTTAGGAATGGGAAAGTGTTACGGAGGAACATAATTAATCTTTTTCTTAACTTTATCTTTCTCCATGGGTTTCTCATCAATTGGTTTTGAATGGGGCTTTTCTGGAGTTGAGGTGAATCCCGTTGGAATGATAGGGGAAGATATATCAGTTTTATTCTTCCCACTTCTCAATGTGATGGAATTGACATTCCAATTTAGTTTTGGGGTAGGCTGGGAAGGTATATTTACAAAAATCTTACTAATTCATGGAGGGCAGTGGAAATATGGCTCATTTGAGTCTTTAACTCCATCTACTCCGAACCTTGACTATTCAGATAATTCTGTTGATTATGAACAATTTGTTTCAAAATATCATCATTTTTAGAATATACCTTGGTTTGGGGATTCCCTGGTTGTTGACTTGTTGATATTTGATCTTCAAATCGCCTTTGGGGTTTTTCGAAACCTTGTTGGAAAGGCGGAGGCTATTGAACATTTTGTTGAAAAGGGGGAGTTTTTTTGGTTTCCAGATCTATAACTCATGTTCGATTGATCTTTACACCATTGTTTGTATGATGGAGAAAAATAATCAAACTTTATTTGGGGATATGGTTGTTGTTGCTGCTGATATGGTCTCCCAGGAAGCACTGCTGCACAATCTTTAATTTATTATAGTTGGGGGAAAAATCAGTTGGGTGGCTTGTCTCAGAGAAAATTCTACAAGGACATGAAGGAGTGGGATGAGATGTCTTTTGATCCAAATAGATTTTTATCACTATAGTGTTTAATTCATCTAACTTGGTATCAATCAAATGACTCTCAAGAGAAGTAGGAATTACCCGGTGTACTCCCCTGACATATGGTGTCCTTTGATCGGCAAACTGTTGGGATTTTTGGGCCATCTTGTCAATCAATGCACGTGCATCTGCTGTTGTTTTGTCCACTGATTCTCCTCCATCTGTGACATCCAACATGCTTCTCTACATAGGTGTGAGTCCTTTATAAAATTATTGGATGAGGATTCTTTCACTAATTTGGTGATGTGGGTAGCTTGCACACAACATCTTGAATCGATCTCAGTACTCATACATTGACTTCCCTTATGCTTAAATGATCCCATATATCTCTTTATGAATGGATTTAGTCCATGAAGCTATAATCAATCTCTATAGGAAAAGACATTTTAAATTATTCCAACAAGTTGCATCTTCAGGTTTTAAATAATACATCCAATCTTTCGCAGCTCCATCAAGTGAGATTGTGAATGCTCTTAGTTTGATTTCTTCAGTAGATACATTTCATGGTTTTAGGGTTGAGAAAACCACATTAAATTATTTATGTTGTTTGTTTGGGTCCTCACCAAATAAGCCATGATACATTGGAAGAAGGATAATTAACCCAGATTTCAGTTCAATGTTTGATTCCATATTTGGGTATGAAATACAATTTGGTTGATAATTAATATCAAGTGCAGTCAAATCTCAAATGGTTATATTAAGTTCATTTCCACTATTTTCAGCCATTGGTTCTTGTTTTATGGTTGAATTTTAATTCCATCCAATTTCAATTCTCGGAGAGTGGGGGAACTCTCCAACTGATTGAATGTTGAAATTTCTTGTAGACTGAGAATGATTAATTCATTCCTTAAGGCTGCATTCAATATCTGGGTCAGGATCTTAGAGATCTTTGAGATTATTTTTTGTTATAAATTAAATAAAAATGAAAAGAAGAAAAGTGGACCATATTAAAATAAAAGTGTGAATTTATAGTTGATGGTCAAAAAATAAGAAGAAGAAAATAATAGAAGAAGAAGAAATTCATATTGAGTAAAGAAGGAAGAAGGGGAGAAGAGAATAAAATGCAAAAGAAAATAAATACCTATAACTGGTTGAAATAATTTCTTTCCTCCCTGGAAATGACATCAATTTGAAAGGTGTTGTCCTGGTCACCCTCAAATGATTAATGCTTTTTTGAGGTACTTGGGTGCAGCCGAGTGGCTGACCAAGGTCATATCTCAAAGGAGGATGTAAGTTTGGCATATTATTATATTTATTTTAAAAATAACAAAGAAGGGAATAATAATAGTACTTGAAAAAATGTGGGGGGGGTTACCATTCATGAGACTAGAAGATGTTTTCTGGAATCAGATCGTATAATATTTGTTACTTTATTTTTGAAATGCATATCGATTAAAAAGACACAACAAGAAGAATATTTTTTAAAACAATATTTAATAGATGTAATAGATATAATTCAACCTCTTCATTTACTATTTAATATTTATAATTTAAATTAATATCCACTTAATTATGATCCCCTAAATTTTTAACCCCAGAATTCTACAAGAATTAACTTTACCACTAATATGAAAAGAATTAAACCCTAGTTGATCTTCGGAACATGGAATCACATCACCCTCATTTGATTTATGTTCTAAGGATAGCATATGATTAGTGGGAAATTAAGGCACATATCCATTCTGGAAAATGATGATAAATTTATCTTAGAGATTATATTTTAACTCTACAAATTTATCCTATTTTCTCTTGTTTTACTGATTAAGTTTGCGCTCTCACTATTTGCACAATACTCGACGTCGCGTGTTTTTGTGTTAATTTTTCATTTTCTTGCTTAGATTATTATAATTTAAAAACTCAATTCATGGATCATACTAAGTGAATTTAAGTAGATCAATGATTTTAAATAAGTAAATGAATATCGTATAAGATAGATCGATCACAAAGAGAACTACTCTTCCATGGGAAGTGTGGTCATTGTGGAGACTTTTTTCTTGAGCAAAGAATTGAATGGGTAGAACCCAATTTCGTCTCAAATATTGATTCCAAACCAAATAATATGAGTATAGAGAAATATAATTGAACAAAATTGCAGAAAAAAGAAGAAAAAAAATTATAACAAAATGTTTATTACACAAATGAAAACATTACAACATGAAGAAGAGAAGAAGGATTCGATGAGGGGATCCTTGCTTCAAGAAATACCCCTATTACAATGGTTAGATAATTTGGTTGAAACCAATTATCTGGTGCCTTAAATCACCAAATTCACGTACCAACACCACCAAATGTAAAAAACACCAATTTATAGAGTGGTGAGGAGGCTAGGTTCAAATTGGTTTCAAGTGTGAATGAGAAATATCAACCGAGTATTTTATGTCGACATGAACCGCCAATTTTACCTCCAAAACTTGTGAATCGGCTATCCTTCCAAAAAGATTATTTATGAAAAAATGCATCCTCGAGATCCTCTAATAATATGGGCCTAATAAAACCCCAGATGAAGAGGTTATGGATCAAATACAGAGCCCATGCTAATCTGGTGATTCCAGCCCAACTTTGATATCATGGCCCATTTTCACAAAACAAATGCAGGATTAAGCTAAAATGTACTAAATGAAAGTTATATAAAATTATGTCAAGAGAAAATTTACAAAATATTAAGTTCAAATAATTTAATTAAAATTATTTATGTTATAAATACTACAATGAATTTTTAAAGTGTAAAACTGGAATTTCCATCAAATTTTCAAATGAATAATATAATCCCCAATATTTTATAAATAAAAATATTTAACACCATGTGAGGAAATTTTATCATTTCTTATAATTAAAATATTCAATAAAAATTTGTTTTATTAACTCCCCAACACTTACCCTTTTGTAGTCCTGGGAAAAACATCATATCATGTATTCGAAAAAATTGTCTCAAGATATGAATATTTTTATTTCTCGATCCACAAAGAAAATATAGGCAAAGAATACCATCAAGAGTAAATATCAATAAATTTTAATGTCATTGTGTCATTAATTATGTCAAAACAAAACAAAGTGATATTCATAACACTAATCCAAGCGAAACAAGTCATGGCTCTACTATGCCACTAATTCTCTACTTGTGTGTGTACCAACCATTCAAAGCTTGTCTCTCAACCCTTTATCTAGAATATTCATCTCAATAAAAACATTTATTCTTACTTTATTCTATTCCATCAAACCTTTTCAATATCCTTTGCAATAAAATTCCAAAACCCACTCTTTTAAGTGTTCGAGGAAGTCAAACCATGAGCTTCTAACCTAAATATCCCCACATGTTGTACATTTCTTCACTCCCCTCTTTATCGATAGTTGTTTTTTGATTTTTTGGATTTTTTTGATTTTTTTTAAAGGATGTAAAACAATCAACTATTAGGTGCACACACATAGGTTAATCCAGTATACTGATGGAAATGATCGGAAGAGAAATGAACAGATGGAAAGACCATGTTATAAGTTGAAAAGAATTACATACCCTGAATATACATTCAATTGGGTAAGAGAAACTCCCATTTCATGATTTTGTGAAAAAATTTGTCGAGAAATCAATGACACAATTTACCATGAACTAATATCACAAATAATTATGTCAAAATCTAAACGGTTTTATAATGAAACAACCATTCATATCATTGACGACATCAATTTTTATAAAAGTCATTCTTTGATGTCGAAAGCTTAATCATGCTTATATTTCTATCAATGAATTTTGAAAACATGAATTTTACTTATGTTCCACATGATAATGTTACATGATATATTTTTTCCTTTTTTATGTTTGTTTGAAAATTTTTACCAAAAACTTGTTAGAAAATACACGTAAAACACACTAATGAAAATCATAAATATCTACCCCCAAATGTTGTCCCCTCCCCCACACATAAAATATTGAATTGTACACAATGTGAACCTATGAGATGATATATGCACCTGAAATGTATAATTTTAAATAGGACAAAGAATATAAAAGTTAAAAGGTTAGGAATAGCTTGATATACTCAAGTGATGATGGGGTCATGCAGTGTGTTAAAATCCACTACATCAGTAAGAATTCCCTCAATGTATATCTTCAAACGTTTCACATTGACTGCAAATATTTTTCTTATGTCCTCTTGTGTGATCTCTAATGCACAATAAGTGAAACTCCCCAACCCCAATTACCCAGATTTGGTGCATTATTACATAACATTTGCATGATACAAGGAATCTTGTCCCGAAAGACCGATCAGTTTTGTAGCCTTGGAAGTACTAGATACATTCATATGTTTTGAATGACATAATGAAATAAACCAATCAACAACATTTTCCCCCTTTTTAACACACTTATATCCTTATCATATCCTTTCAGTTCCACCATAAAATACTTCTTCACATCTTGGGAAAAATAAAACATAGGAATGGGTGAGCTTAGATTCTTAGTAAGGATAACAATATAGCAGAAATATTCATAATTAAGCATAAACATTTAAAGAAATGTATAAGACTAAAACAAAAGCCTTTTAAACTAAAAATTCATCATAATATGGAAAATATAAAAAAAAATTCCATTTACATAATCACATGGATATTCTACTAGTCGAACAATCACATGCAATATCAATAGACACTTTCATAATGATGGAATGCATAATCCAGAGTTCATAACCACATAGTCAAGGCCTTGTTCCAAGACTACAAATAATATTTTGTCAATTACTTGTTCCAAGAAACTAATTTGTCTCATGAGACTTACCAATGCATTAAGGTGCTATAGCGGGCTCCACCCGTCACTTAATAAGTCCAATGTATTCCTCATATGAAAAGGTTAAAACATAAAATAAACATTGGTATTAAAAATTTCATACAAAATGTCAATACTTTATCCATAAACCTTGAATGGTTTAAAAATAACACATCCATAGTAAAAAATATCACAAAACCTTTAATACAATATGGATGTTTTTATCATAATAAATAAACTTCAAATAAGTTTTAAATCCATCAACGAATGTTGACATAGATGAAATAAAACTTTTTTAGAGAAATATATATTTTCATTTTGAAATAATTTAAAAGTAATATAATTATAAAAGAAAACATTTATTTTGAAAATATTCATATAAGCCTGTATGAGAAGCTTCAACGATGATATAACGGCAAAAAATAGCCACACCCGTCGTATAAGTTAAAAAAGTCATTCTTACCTCAATTTAGTCAAAAATGCCATAATGTACCTTGTTTGGAAAACGAAGGAAAGATTCCTTTCAAAAATATATTATCAAATAAGGGTATAAATTAATTTAACCCATAGTATAGTAAAAAGCAAAAAAAAATTTAATTACATTTTTAAGGAAAAACCGACGTGGATGATAAAGTGGTCATAACAGATAGTTACGTAAAAACAACCTTAGATAATAAAGAGATTGTGAAACTAACCATTAACTAGTAGTATTCTTTAGTCGATGGTATGTTATCCTTCTGTATAATAGTTAAAAAAATATTATTCAATTATACAATAACTGTATACATAAATATGATATCATATATGATGCTCTAATATTCCTTTGTTAATAATATTTTAGTAGTATCATCGTTTTGGGTGTTAACTGATCTATTTTACTTTATATGCTCGGTTACGTAGGCCATGTTTGTTATGGATAATATGTATTTTATTTATATCCAGAATTATATTAAGTTCTTAAACATTATTTTTAATCATTAAATGAAAATTATTCTTAAATGATTACAATTGGGAATGAATCTCATCACGTTCATGGAGACGGTAATCCGTACATACATGCGAGCGACAATATCATTATATTGATGGTGAAATAATATGTAATTGGATGGTATATAATATATAAATAATAATTAACATTTTATATTTATTACATACATCATTTATACTCATTATTCTACTCATCCAAATAATTAAGTGTTTGAATAACAAACTACACCACGACGTGGAGATGGTAAGCCGTACGTACACACGTATGGTGACTTTGTCTTTCATATGATGGATAGAATAATGAATATGGTTGAAAATTTTTTATAATTACATAAAAGTATATATAAGATACTATATTTATTATTTTATAATGGATTCAACAATGAAATAGAAAGTGGAAGAATATAATTACCTGAAAGAGGGTGGTGAAATTATTACCTTCTCATCGGGTGTTTCCTTTTTAGTTGATCAAAAGGGATCCTTAGGTTGGCTTTCTGATAAACATAAGGCCTCTATAATTAAATAAGGAAAGTTGGGAGGGTATTTGGGCAGGTTTTGGCCGAGCCAAATGGATTTGGAGGTGTGAAATTAAGAGAAGTGGAAGTACCCTTTTATAATAGAGGTGAGGGTAAGTTTAGGAAAAGATTGAAATATTATTTTATAAGAAAATAATGTTAGGTATGTAAGGGCTCCAAAATAATTTATTTCAAGGATAAGACAGGAATGGGTCTAAAAAATCTCAACCTATAGGTTTTATATAGGATTAGGTCACCATATTAACCATATATTTTAGATTTATCTCTTTGTTATATAGTTTAACTTTTAATATGTATTCATGTATTATTATAATAATTGGTTAATAAACATACTATGAAATGCCAAGGGAAACTCAAGTTGTTAATTAATGATATAAATATCATTATATAAGTTATTTGGAAGAACCTTAGATTTTTAGGACTACTATATAATTTAATAATATTATATTTTTTAAAAAAACTCATTTATGTCAATTTGGACACTATTTAGTATTTGGTTTTTGAGAAAATCATAAAAACATGATTACTTCAAAAAAAACATTTAATCAACTCTAACATGTCATATTCATATATAAAATCAATTTATGTAATATAAAAATTGAAATTATATTTATTTTAATATTTATAATACCATTTATTTGATTCATTCATTAATAAGGTGATTTCTGCATCACCATTTTGTCATAAATAGATTTAATTATTTAATGTCTAAAAATTATAAATAAATTATAACTATGTATTGAATATCTTTATATTTCTAAGGAGTATTTATATTCAAAAAGATAAATTATATGACCCCATTTCAAAATTTGTTTACTAAAAGATATATGTTTATGTCATTTTTGTCATTACTTTAAATTAATTAATATAAAGTGTCATTATCACTCTCAAGTTGATCCATGGGGTCCCAAAATATACCCAAAGATGAACATGGTCAGTTATATATCAACCAATAGGAATAGGAAACATGTTAGGGTAATTTAATATTATTATAATATTATTTTTTACCCTTATTTACTGGATTTACCCATTAACCATGGTAATAAAATATTTACCGAAGTAATTATTAATAATGTCTAAAAATAAAAGATACCTATTTAAAAAATTTAGACATCATGATTCCAAATATAGTATCCATTTTTTCAAATTTAAAACACAGAATTGGAAGAATTAGTTTAAAAATAATTCCCATTGTCAAAATAAAAAATGTGTTATTAAGAAATAATAACTATCAAAAGATTGACACTTGTTTATGTCCAGTTTAAATGTGAAATTACATAAAATGACCTAAATTATATTAAATGATAAAAATATAATCTTATTATACTTTAAAACAACTCAAATATATAATTTAACAGTATATATTATTTCGATTAAAAAGGTTTTTTTAATTAAAATTAATTATTTCACACTATTCATCAAAAATTGAAAATTTTCAAAAAATTACCAAAATATTATCCAAACAAAATTTTTATGTCCTGATTATAAATAATAATTTAATTTCATTAAATTTAGTATATAAAAGTTTCAAATATTGGTTTAAAAAGGTTTTCCATTAAAAGGCGGTAAAATTGCAATTTTTCAAAAATACTTCTTTTATATAAAAAATGAATTTGTTCTTATATTATGTCTAAGAAACACATAATATGGATTGTAAAATTATATGGAGTATATAAAATTCAAAATTCAGTTAATAAGATTCATAAAAACTTTTTGAACGACTAGTCTGGTAAGTCTTGGTGTGCTCGAACTCGGGGTTGCGTGTAACTCAAGTTATTGAATTACATTGAAGAGATTACATACTATGAAATATTGGGGTGTTGCAATAAGAAAAAACATTATTCAAAACCTAAGGACCTAACCACCTGGAACACAACTTACGAAGCATTATCCTCAGGCATGAACTATAGAGCAAGTCTTTCTCTCCAACATAAAATCCTATTTTATGGATCATTTTATCATGAGAAAAATATGATCGTTCCTTGTAGAGCCTTGTGTTCTCATATGATGACAATCGAATCTCCTCAAACTCTTGAATTTGTAGATTCATTTGGATTCTATCTTGGTCCTAAGAAATGTTACATTTCATTATAGCCTAACAAGCCCAATGCATAAATTCCATGGGGAGATGACATGGTTTCCCAAAAACAATTCGAAATGGTGACTTACCAATGGGTGTCTTGTATGATGTCCTATAATCCCACAATAAATCATTCAAGTGCATGCTCCAATCCTTCATATTTTTCTACACATTTTTCTCTAAAATTTGATTCAACTCCCTATTTGAATCCTCAGCATGTCAATTTGTTTAGGGGTGGTATGGTTTTGATGTTTTGTGTATCACCTCATACTTCCAAAGAAAGGAAGCCAAATTCCAATTGCAAAAGTGCGTCCCTTGGTCACTGATGATGGCATTCAGTACAGCAAACCTACAAAAAATATGTTCTTTGAAAAAGTCCACAACAATATGAGAATCATCAGTCCTCTTCGCCTTATCCTACACCCATTTTCTTATATAATCAATGGAAACCAAAATATATTAGAATCCAAATGAACTAGGAAAAGAACTCATAAAATCAATACCCCATACATAAAAAATCTCACAGAATAATATGGGTTGTTGGGGCATCTCGTTTTTCCGTGAAATATTACTCATGTGTTGGCAATGTGAGAAAGACTTACAAAACACCTGAGCGTCATGGAATAAACTAGGCCAATACAATCTAGACAGCAAAACATTCCAAGATGTCTGTTTTGGTCCAAAGTGTCCATCACAGGCATGTGTATGACATAATTGCAGAATAGATTCAATCTCAATATTAGGAACACATATCTAAATAAATTGATCAATACACATGTTCCAGAGGTATTTATCATCCCACACATAATTGCGGGACTCACTTTTTAATTTTTGGACATGATGTTTATTTAAATTTGTAGATATTTAGGATGCAACAAGGTAGTTCACTAAATCAGCATACCAAGGATGTGTACCTTAGATGGAATAAAGATGCTCATCTGGGAAAGTGTCTTGAAGTGGTACATCGTCCAAGGTGTCAACCTTTAGTGTGTGATTAAGCCTAATCATGTGGTCCTCCACCATTTTTTCTGGCCCCTTCTTGTCCTTTATCTCAATATCAAATTCCTGAAGAAGGCCCATCCATTAGATAAGTATGGGATTTACATCTGGGTTCTTAAAGAGGTACCTCAGAGCTACATGGTCAGAAAAAAACAACTAATTTAGAGACCAATAAATCTGAACAGATTTTTTCTAAAGTTAATATGACAACAAAAAGACCCTTTTCTGTGGTTGTGTAGTTTTATTGGGCTAAATACAGTGTCCTCGATGCATAAGAAATCACATGTGAACGTCCGCCCACCCTTTGGGATAAGATAGATCCACCTAAAAAAGTTAGATGCGTCACAGATAAGCTCAAAAGAAATGTCCCATTGTAGGGGTCGTATGATCAGTGGTGTTGTCAGACACACCATCATCTCATTAAATGCTACACTGGATGAATCGTCAAACACAAAATCTAAATCCATTTGATGTAATTGCGACAAAGGAAGAGAAATATTTCAAAAATCATTGATGATGGGCTGATAAAATACCACATTCCTTAAAACAATCTCACATCACGCACAATTGAAAAAGAATAGAAATAAAAGATAAATCTGAAAAGTCCTCCTTCTTGGTGTCCTAGATGGAATTAGATGGAGATTGAGATGCTTTGAGTGTGTGGATCTCTCCACCTTTTATATCCAGAAATTCTCCTCGGGATGTTGATGCATTATGGCCCAATTAAATGACATTTTCATGCATTTTTCCCTTCTTGAATTTTAATCATAATTATCCTGGGCGTGTCCAGTTCATTTCTTAGCCCATGCACTCAAAACACCTACCTCGCATGATTTTTCTCTCATCTGAAAAATGTAAATACTCAACAAGGATTTTTTCTTCCAAACACAGACAATAATAACCATAGGTTTGATAAATTCCTACTTCTCCACCTGATGTGAGTCAAGGACATGTGTTTCTCATGAGTACTTTTTAGGGTTATTCTGTGGCTTACGGTTGGTAGGATTTAGATGTTAAAAATTCTGCGGCAGAAAAATACGGGCTTGTCTTTTTTGAAGCAAAATTGTAAGATTCTAATATTCACTCAAATATGGTCTCCTTCTCTTCCCCTTTGTAGAAAATAGGCTCCATCATCATTCAGTTAGCTCAAAATTTCATCAGAAAAAATATCAATCTTTTCAAACATTATTTTTCTTGAAATCTCTAGATAGGCACAACATTCTTTTTTACATCGGAAGCTCCAGAAACGCACATCTTCTATTATCATGAAAGCTCTAGAAAAGGAATAGCTGTCAAAAAAATGAAATATTAATTAGCTCTTCAACATTTTATATTCTACCAAAAGTATCACCAAATGAGGTAGTACATCACAATACATCTTCCCCCACACTTAAGCTCAACTAGATCATGCAATTTCATTTCAAGAGCAGGTTAGATAGGGAAAATTGGCTTGTAATGTGGCTAACCTAGCAGGATATTCATGGCTACTAAGGGCTACAATGAAAGATAAATGTAAAGTTGGGCCATAATGAAAAGGATAATTTTGAAAAGAGGGCTTAAAACCAAATAAATGCCTCAATCATTTAAAAGACATGTACCCCAAACCCTCATGTTTTGAAAGGAATAAATCAATTTCTAGTTTAAGAAATCACGGTCTGTTTCTCTCATGAAATTAGTCAAATGAAAAGAATATGAAAAATATTGTTTAGAAGCCTCATAGGAAATTGATATCAATGATATAGATAGTGAAATCTAAAATGGGATTAAAAAATCAATGTACTTTTCATGAAATTCCAAAATTTTGAACACGAAACAAAGTCATTGCAGCATTCTTTTAAGCTCAGTTTCAGATAATAGATTGGTTCACTCTTTTCCATGGGTTTAAAAAATGGTATTGATAATCATTTCAGCTCAATATTTTCCAAAACACACCAAAAATAGTAAAGAACACACAAAATTCGAAAACACACATTTTTCTAATTTTTTTTAAATTTTTAAATTTTCATTGAAAAACAAAAAAAAATTAAAATACTAAACTACCAAGGTTCCCTCCACCACACATAAATGATGCAGTGTCCTCAATGAATTCAAGTGTATGCGAATTTTAAAATGAATCACAACAACAAGAAAGTGTGAAGGAGAGGTGTAACCTGATTTATTCATAGTGCAACATTGAGTTAACCTCCTAAGTGTTGCACTCTGAAAACCTAAAAATAAAAGGAAAAAAGATATCCTAAGATACTTATTAAAAGAAATATAAATATAAATAGGATGAGAATAGATTGATAAAACTGGGTTTAATCCCCCAAGTGGGTCATGGGTTTTGACTGCCAACAAAGTGGCAGTTCTAATCGATTATCCCCAATCTGATGGTGGGTGAAGTTTCTTGCTCATGAACCAACAAAAACTTGTCTTTCTAGGATGAACTTATTCCTTTTTCTTGAGGACTCCATCAATAAAATGAACCATGTCCACCCTCATTGTAATGAGATACAACATGCATGGTGGGATTAGGACAATGAATGATTCATCCTCTTTCTTGGGTTCCACATGAACAACATCTTCTTTATTCTCCAATGGATGCTGAAGGTATGATACATCTGAGGAAAAATAAAAGGGAATGTCAGAGTTTAACTCTATTTGAAAAAAATTAAATCATGAAGAATCAATATCAATTTCTTTCCTTTCAAAGTAAGTATCTTGTGTCTCATTTTCCTCCATAAAATCCACTTTGATCTTTCCATGTACTCCCTCCATTAAATGTTCAATAGGTTTGGGGAGCTCTATATTTTCCTCCATGGATGACTCTTATTTTTCATCATCTTCCTCCAAGGAAATACATGTGTTGGATGAATCTGAAAAATTAAAATAAGGGGAGGTAATAATAAATTTAGTTTCAAAAAAATAAAAAGATATTGAGTTTATGAAAAGATTAACTCCCTCAGCTTTTTTGGATTCAATTTCTTCTTCAATGTGAGGTGGCTCTTGGAGTTTAATTTCCCTAGATAGAGGTAGGTAGTCAGACTCCTCTATCTTCTCATCAAATTCCACTTCTTGGTTGGTTTCTTCCTCAAATGTTGCTGAAACATCTACATTATGAAGAATAGTTGGATCAAAAAGTTCCTCACATGCATTCCAGAAGTTATCCAGATCATTTTGATGTCCCATATGCATTTCAATAGATAATTTTTTTATCACTCTCCTCTACCAATGATTTAGTTCGGATCAATGCATCTTCTTTTAATTTCATCAAGGCCTCCATGGGTTCTTCAACATCAAGGATTTGTGGGGCGACTTCTTCCATCAATTTTTCTGGTTCTGGTTCTTGTTCTGGCTCCATTTGTTGATCATGGGATGCATGTACTTGTTCCTCTATCCACTTTATTTTGGTTTCTAGGTTTTGAACTGTTTGGTTAATTCTTTCAAATTGGGCTTCAAGATCCTTGTGAACTTCTTCTTCTTGGTGTTTCACTTTGATAATTTCTTGATAAAATTCCAGAAAATATTCTTGAAGTTAAATTAATTCTCTTGCCAAACCATCCAACACTGGGTATTCGAGGTTCTCTTTAAGGTTTTCAATGCCATCCTTGAATTCATTCTCTATGATGATTTGGATTCGAGCTCCCTGAATTCGTTTAGCCAAGAAAGATACTTTATACTCTATAGACCAATGTGATACAATAATTGGTTCTCGCACTAGTGGGTAATTGTTCCATGAATTAAATAAATAATCATTTGAAAACAACATTGAAAAAGAATATTTGAATTTTTTTTTTTGTTTTTAAATTGAAAAAGTCAAATATTAGTTTGTGGCACTACCTCACTGGCAATGACTCCATGTTTGACGCATGCCTGTCATAGGGCATAGCAAAACTATTATTTCCTAAGTTAAAATGTAGTAATGTGGTTGACCTAGGATGTCTCTTGAAGAGGAGTGCACACAAAACAGGATGTCACTTTAAAACAAGGGTAAAAATGTAGTGTTTTTGAAATGAAATTTGAAATTAAAATGATTGAAAAAAAAGTATGATATTAAAATGGGTGATTAGGTCGGGGTAGGTTTTCTAATTTTAATGGTATCCTTGTTCAATTTAATTCAAACCTATTCTCTTTTGTTGATTATAGTGAGTTTCCACAATCATTTCCTCTCACTGCCTTAGTGAAATTATTATTGTGAGAGAAAACCTTACCATGATCTCGGTTGGGTCAACTATCCTTCCATGTGTAAAATAGTTGTATTGAATATCCTTAATTGAATTGGGAAATACCCGATCAGGCTTGTTTATCCCAAACAATCAATAACATTCACTACACCTTTTACACATACTAACGATCGTCGAGTACTTCCCCACTAATTCATGGTATATTCCATCATATATAATCCAAAAATTAGTGGAGGGAGATTATGATAATTTTACCAAGGAAAAAATCAATAATGGAATTAATATTCAAGAATTATCTCACTTGATATTAAAATACGCTATAAGAAATTGAAAACAACTTTGAAGAAGAAATTTTTTTTATTCATTTGTGTCCAAGAACTCAAGCATTACAATGTAGAAATCCAACCCTTCCCCAATCTCTGCAAAAGTTTACCCCGCCATGGTAAGGGTAATCGAGATGCATGGGGAAGAAGTATTCAATATAAAACTATGAAAAATAAAATAAATAAAAGTTAAAGCTAAAAAGTCCTCCTTCTTGGTGTCCCGATATAAATGGGATGGAGAATGAGATGCTTTGAAAGGGTGGAGCTCTCAAAGTTTGATGTATTCCTATTATAGGGTGTGGTAAGAAAGTTATTTCCTAAGTTAAAATTTAGTAACGTGGTTGACCTAGTATTTCTACCAAAGAGGAGTGCACACAAAACACCTTGTCACTTTAAAATGATAATGTTGTGTTTTTGAAATGAAATTTGAAATTAAAATGATTGAAAAAAACGTTGATATTAAAAAGGATTATTAGGTCGGGGTCGGTTTCCTATTTTTAATGCAATCCGTGTTTAATTTAATTCAACCCTAATCTTCTTTTTTGATTAAATTGAGTTTCCACAATCGTTTCCTCTCACTTCTTTGGTGAAATTATTATTATGGGAGAAAACCTTACCAAGATCTCAATTTGGTCAACTCTCCATCCATGTGTAAAATAGTTGTATTGAATATCCTTAATTGAAATGGGTAATACACGATCAGGTTTTGTTTATCCCAAACAATCATGAACATTCACTACACTATTTACACGTACTGACGATCATCGACTACTTCACCACTAATTCCTGGTTTATTCCATCGTATATAAACCAGAAATTAGTGGAGATAGATTATGATTATTTTACCAAGGTAAAAATCAATAACGAAATTAATATTCAAGAACTATCACACTTGATAATAAAATCCGCTTTAAGAAATTGAAAACAACTTTGAAGAAGAATGAAATTTATTCAATTACATCCAAGAACTCAAGCATTACAATGAAGAAAACAAACCCTTCCCCAATCATTCCAAAGGTTTACCCCACCATGGTAAGGGTAATCGAGATGAATGTGTAAGAAGAAGGAATTATAAAACTATGAAAAATAAAAGAAATAAAAGGTAAATCTGAAACGTCCTACTTCTTGGTGTCCTAGAAGGAATGAGATGGAGAATGAGATTCTTTGAGAGGGTGGAGCTCTCCTCCTTTTATAGCCAGAATTTTTCCCCCGGATGTTGACGCATTGTGGCCCCAATAAATGACATTTTCACGTGTTTCACCCTTCTTGAATGTTAATCATTATTATCCTGGGCGTTTCCCCTAAAAATCTCAACGGATTTAGAATTATATTCTGAGAGTTATGGCCATTTTACTCTGAGAATTTTTTCTTTCCAATAAGACTCTCCAAATCGCAAACCTCCAGATTAGAGTGATTTAATGACCCCTTAAACGGCCAATTCACGCAGAATTCCTTCATTAAAGATGCTCCAAAACTCATTGTGTGTCCACCAACTAAATATAACAACATTTGGGAACACCATTAATGCGTTATGGATCCCACACCAAAACAATGCAGAACTGCAAACATTTTCCTTGCTCCCACTTGTGAGATTTTTTTGAGCTTCCACATGCCTGATTCTGCTTTTAGTCCAAAAATAGAAAATGAAACCCTGGATGTATATAATCTGGAAAATAACGAAATTTTCAGTTTGGATCAGTGTAGTTGATGTTATGGCTAAACTACATAAATAATTTAGAACTGTTAAAAATCCAAAATGGCCAATTTTTACTATTTAGCTAAAACTAACACCAATATCATAAAAATGAAACAATTAATTTTAGAGAAACACTTTTGTGGGTTTTAAATTGTGATATTAAATATAAACTAATTGGAATTATTTTCTCTATCAGGGGGTGGGAAATGGTCCTTGTGAGTGGTTTGATTTAGTTTCCAATAATCAATACACACACACCAACTTTTTTTCACCCTCATGGGAACTAACTCATCTTTCTCATTTTTAACAACTGTAACACCACTTTTATAAGGCACAACCTAAATAGTACTTACCCACTGAGAATTAGAAATGGAAATGATTATACCCGCCTTAAGAAATTTCTCAAAATATTTTTTAACAACTTCTTGAAGGGTTAGATTGAGTATCCTTTGTGGCTGCCTAACTAGTTTAGCATCATCCTCCAAAAGAATTCTATGCATGAAAATGGAGAGGATAATAAATAATATTTCAGCTAAGGTCCACCCGATTTTTGTAATGTTATCCCTCAAAATATTCAAATGTTTTTCTTTAGGTTGAAATGAGAGATTGTTAGCAATGATAAGATGTAATTTCTCACCACCTAACAAGTATGAGTATTTGAGATTAGCTGTTAATGGATTGAGATCCAATGTTGGTGGGTGATGTGTGGATATAGAAATATAAGGAACTAAAATATGGGAACAATGAACATCGGTATCTGAATATACATCAACAAAAATCAACGAATAAAGCATCAAATCCATCAGCATACTCTACAACCTTTTCATAATCATATTTAGCAAGATCCAAATCAGAATATGATTCCATTTCAAAATCAAATATAAGGGAGTATTCTGCATTATAAATAGGTGTGTAAGTACTCTTTGACATCAAATTAGAACCAGTTCTCACAATATACCTAAGCATAGGACAATTAAATTCCATGCGATTTTTATTTGGTGGTTCAAAATGGGAGATAAAAAAAGTAGAATGGTCCTCAAAGGGGTACTTCATGGAGTTCGAAACATTAAATATCACAAATTCATCACCAAAATCCATGGAAAGTGTACCCTGATTAAAATTTATGATATTTATCATAGCTTTGATGATGTTTCTACCTAAAATAATGGGAGCATGTGAACTTACTAGATCATCCTCCATGTTAAGCATGTAGAAATCTAATAGAAAGATCATGTCTCTTACCCAGACAAGTACATCCTCAAGGACCCCCAATGGATATGTTCTAGCTCTATTTGGTAACTGCACCAATAATCTCATTATTTTAACTCACAAACCTGTAAATAAGAGAATACAAAGTGAGGAATCGCATTTATGGAAGTTCCTAAATCACAAAGAGCATCATAAAAGTAAAAATATCCTATGGTTCATGGGATACTGAATGCCCATTGATCCTTGCACTTTTTTGTCATTGCTATAGTCACTGTAATGAGTGCTAACACATTAATTCCAAGATTGATCCTCCCATTTCCTTTTATCCCTCTTCGATTGGTACATAGTTCCTTTAAGTATATTTCTTACCTTGAGATTTTTTTGGTGGATTCAAATAGAGGGATGTTAATCTCCAAACGCTTGAAAGTATCCAAAACATCTTTTTTCATCACCTCTTTAGCCATCTTCTTGTTTTATAAAACCCTATTTTGAAAAGGGAAGGGGTCTAGGAGGAACATCATTAATCTTTTTCTTACCTTTAACTATCACCTTGGGATTCTCATCAGTTGGTTTTGAATCGGGATTTTATGGATTTGTGGGGAATCATGGTGGAATGATAGGTGCAGATATATCAATTGTTTTCTTTCCACTTCTCAATGTGATGAAATTGACATTCCTCATTAGATTTGGGGTAGGTTGGGAAGGTATATATCTAGAATTCTTACTTACTAATTCATTCAGGGTAGTGGAAATCTGGCTTATTTGAGTATTTAACTCCCTTTACTCTGAACCTTGAATCTTTAGCTCATTGTATTGATTAAGAACTATTTGTTTCAAAAGATCATCAGTGTTAGAATCTACCTTGGTTTGGGGATTCCCAAGTGGTTGAATTTTTGATTTTTTATCTTCAAATCACCTCTGTGGTTGTTGGAAACCCTATTGGTAAGGCGGAGGTTGCTAGATGTTTTGTTGAAAAGGGGACCTTTGTTGTTGTCCAGATCCATACCTCATGTCCGATTAATCCTTCCACCCTTGGTTTTATGTTGAAGCAAATGAATCAAACTTTTTTGGGGGATATAGTTGCTGCTGCTGCTGATATGGTCCCCTAGGAAACACTACTGCACAATCTTTTGTTTCTTGTTGTTGGGGGAAACAGTCAGTTAGGTGGATTGTATCAGTGAAAATACCATAAGGCCTTGAAGGAGTGGGTTGAGATGTCTTTTGACCCAAATAAATTTTCTTCACCATTGTGGTCAATTCTTCAAACTTGGTTTCAATCAAATGACTCTCAAGAGAAGAAAGACATACCTGATGTACTCCCTTGACATGCAGTGTACCTCGATTGCCAAATTATTGGCAGTTTTGGGCCATCTTGTCAATAAAAACTTGTGAAGCTACTGTAATTTTTTCACCAATGATTTTATAGCCATGAAATGCACCATGATTCTCTCTAAAGGTGTTATCCCTTCATAGATGTTTTGTATGATGAGTTGTTCACTAATTTTGTGATGTGGGCAGCATGCACACTACTTCTGGAATCACTCCTAGTACTCATAGATTGACTCCCCTTGGTCTTGCTTTATCCTAGAGATATATTTAGGAATGGAAATGTTCCTTCAAACTAGAAAAAAATCACCACAAAAAGATGTTTCAAATCATTCCAACAAGTTTGTCATGACCCGTCCTCAGGGGTCGTGCCGTGACTACCCAATGTCTGACTTCCATATGCCAGGGGCTGGAGACTAGCACCAAAGGAGAATCCCCGATAAAAAGAGAAGGCATTGCATTTAAAATTGTAACACACATAGTCTGAACACAATAAGTAGAAGCAAAATGCACTAATATAGAAAAGAAAAGTGTGATGAAAGTAAGTGGTCCATAAGACAAACCCAATTGAATAACAAGTACAAGTAAAAAGGGAAAAACAGATCCTGGATCATCCACCGGGGAATACTACCTGAAGGGTAGGTACAGAACTCGAACAACCTGTCCATGAGGTACGTCTCATCTATTCCAGACCTGAGCGGCCTCTCGTCCATCACTCTCAGCCTCGATCACTATTGACCGTCGTCTGCAGACAACACAACAAGGTGCAGGCGAAGCCTGTGTAGGGGTGAGTATAACAATACTCAATATGGGACCCCGAGACCCCCGAAGGAATCCCAGAATACACTAAGGACAAACCATTTTAGAAAGATACAATCAAGAATTATCAACCAACCATACTTAGGTACATTCCAATACATATACCAATGTTAACGGTTATAGTCCGGATCCAACTCTCGAGGCCAAGCACAACCCAGTCCACAAAAGAAGTAAAGTCAATCACCTCGATGATAATGATTGAAAGACAAGAATCATCTCACAAAGGTATACAACACATGAAGAGGGGTAGAGATGATTAGATGTATCCTCTGAATCATATCCTCTATCAAACCCATGTAGGATCCTGGAAAAGTATCAACGATGTCGAACACACGAAGGATCCTGGTATAGAAGTCATCACTGTCGAACCAACGGAAGATCCCGGTACAAAAGTCACCGCTTTTGAACCCGTAAGGGATCATGGTACCGAATTCATCGTTGTCGAATCCACGGAGGATCCAGGCACAGTATCATCGTTGATGAACCCATGGAGAATCTTGTCATCTCAGTCTCAGCCTGCCAAAGGGTTCCCGCACAAAACACGCTCAATTAGGGGAGGGTTCGCTCCTCGATATGTGATTTGATACATTAACTATGGTGAAGTCTTGATTTGATGTATCTCCTATTTTTGTCTCGTCGTAAGGAACCCAACACGATAGACGACGCATCAATCGGACTCCCGGTCTGTGAGTTATTGGTGTTTCCATTCCAGGGGCCCGATTTGTTTTTAGGTTCAAACCAACCCAACTATACCCCAACTAAAAACAAACCTAAAGTGGAGTATGCCAAAAGAATCGTCTCACTCCAAGAATTCCATCTCCGTAGACGGTCCGTCGAGCGGACAAATGTTGCCCAAGATGCAGGCTAAAAGGTGTAAATGGCCATAGCAGGTTCGGGTCCTGTCCGACCCCATCGGATCGACCCGACCCGAACCAATCCGAACTGGGGTCCGGCCTAGTCCGTAGGTCCGACACAGCCCTAGGGTGCGGCCTGACCCAATTTGTCGGCCCGGCCCGAGTGGGCGGCCTGATCCAAGGGAGTGCCCCTGCCAGAAGGTGCGGCTAAGCCTGAGGGCAGCCCAGCCCATGGGGGCCTGGCCCGAGGTGGCCCGGCCGAAGGGTGGCCCGACCGGCCATGCGTGGGAGGGGTTGTCGGGCCCCGCCCCTCGTTTTGTTGAACAGAACCGTCACATTGTGTCGGTTCAGGAGCCGCGGGACCCGGGTAGTCCCTCTTGTCCGGCTCCATGGTGGCCTGCCTGGCAAGCCGCCACTGCACCTCCACCGCGGCGCAACAGCACCACGGCCCTACTTCCCTCCATGCAGTGCGACGGTGTTGTGCCTCCTCCTTTGCGGCCAGGTTTGGTCGCGGCACTCCGCTCCTCTGTGCGGTGCGAGGGCACCGCGCGCCTCCGCCGCGGCCCGTCATGGCTGCGACTCTCCTCCCACGCGACATGATGGTTCCGCGCCCCCTTTGCTACCCGGCGGCCTTACTCCGCCAGTTGTCTCCGTGATCTGCCTCCATCGTCATGAAACAAGAACAACCCCAGGGTAGGGTCGGGCTGTGTTAGTGTTATCAAAACTCTCCTCGTCATGGAGAAAATATTTGGAATACTAATCCAAATATTTAAATGACGTAGAATGGAGGTTTATTCTCATTTATAAAATAACTCAAATACCCCTACCATGATTCGATGATTGCTCGTTGACCAAGTCGTGGGAAAAGGCGGCATCGTTTCGTTGATGTCAGGAAAGAAGAAGCCGAGGATGGCTCATCGTCGGCGTTCTTGGCGGGGGGGGGGGGGGGGGGCTCCTTCTCTTTTAGATTTGTCCAAGATCATGGATGGTGTTTGTCATTCTTTGGAGATGAGGAGAATTCTTCATTGGGATGATGAAATTCTCCCAAAGATTCATCAAAGCTCCACCAATGATTATGCCAACCCCAAAATAAAAGAATATGATCTCTTATTATAATGTTGGAATAATGAATTCAAAAGAGTTCAAACCATTTAAAATTATTTAATTATGTCATTAATTAATTTTTTGTATGGCACACTTATGAAGGAAGGTGAAGAGGCTCCGTAATAAATTGGGAGTTCCAAGGGTTAAAGTGGGGTTAAGGTGGTTCGATGCTCGTGTGGGCCTTACCTTATAACATCCTCCCACGAGAGGTTATGTGTGTGTGGGACCCACCACTAACCTCCCCTTGGAGGATTAAACCACCACTCAAGTAAAAATATGCTACACATATTTTTATTTAATTTATCAAGAAACACCAAAATTAACATCCAATATCGATAAAACACAACTGCGGTAAAGGTCTCATTAAGTGAATGCTGGTGTTGTGAGTTCAATCGTGTCCTCAGATTTCAATTTTGAGCACCGATTCAATAGATATAAAATCCCACTTGTAAGTTTACTGAACGTACCCAAACAAAACTTCAGAAATTGATTCCGGGCACACTGGACCTCAGAATAAAGCGCCGTCATAAAATGCGGACTCGTAAAATTATCATGAATTAAAAAAAAATTCCATTGGAATTTTGGGTCTTTATAGTCTCCCCACCTCAGGGAATTATGCCTCTGTAAGATAAAACACACACTAAAGAATCAAATGAGGGTACTGAGAATTCATTTGAGCATCCCGCTTCCATGTGATCACCTGGAGGTTCTCGTGCTCCCAGCGAACACACACCAGAGGTATCAACCGTCCATGCAAGACCCTCTCATGTCGATCCTCAATTTCCACTAGAACCTCCGTGAATGTCTCCCCATAATCGATGTCCAGCTCCCCATGGTCTATGATGTGGGATGGGTCGTGCACATATCTCCTCAGCTGAGATACGTGGAAGACGTCGTGCACCCAGTGCAACTAAAGTGAAAGATTCAAGCAGTATGCCTCCTCGCCTACACTGTTGAGGACCTAGAAAGGTCCAATGAATCGTAGAGATAACTTTCTGCCTCTGCCAAATATCCTTAGACCTCATTGAGCTGAAACCAGTAGAAAGACATGGTCGCCATCCTCGAACTCTAGTGGTCTCTGTCTCCTATCATTATAAAACTTTTGCCGGCTCTATACAGTCTTCATCCTCTCATGGATGATTTTCCACTTCTCTGTCGTAGTTAGCACCATCTATGGTCCCATAAGTGTTGACTCCCCTGGGTTAGTCCAGCACAAAGGTGGTCTAAAAATTCATCTGTAAAGTTCCTCGAATGGTTCCACCCTAATGGTGGAGTTGTTGTTGGTGTTATACGCAAACTCCACCAAGGGTAAGTGTTCCTGCCAGCTGCGTCTGAAGTCGAGGACGCATGCATGGAGCGTGTCCTCAAGAGTCTGAACGGTCCTCTTAGTCTAACCATCCCTCTAAGGATGGAAGGCGGTTCTTAAGCAATGCTACGTCCCGAATGCCCCCTAAAACACCTTCCAATGCCGGGAAGTGAAACAATAATCTCGATGGTGGATGATCATTGATGGCACACCATGAAGCCGTATGATCTCTCATATGTAGAGGCATCCCCGGATCTCAACTGAACACTTCTCTCTGATCGGAAGGATGTTGGTCGACATGGTGAGTCAGTCAATAATCAACCAGATAGAGTCATGTCCCCTGGATGTACGTGGAAGTCCCATCATGAAATACAAGGATATTCCATCCCACATCCACTCTCGGACCTCTAAGGGATAAACTAATCCTGCGGGAAACTGGTGCGCCGCATTCACTTGATGACAAGCGAGAGGTCGTGATAAAAAATCTTCTACTACCTATTTCATACCTGGCCACCAGTGCTATCTTCGGAGGATATGATATATCTTCGCCACTCCTGGATGTACCACTAATGAAGATTTGTGGAACTCCCTCAACACTTCCTCCTGAAGATCAACTGGTACCATGGTACGTCCTATAAAGAGAATGACGTGCTCCCCACCTTCAAAAAATCCATCAGGTGCCTGCCATGTGGATATCTGAGCATGTCGCATCTCACAGTCAACATCCCACGATGTGCCTCCCTGAATCGCCGAAGAAGTGGAGGAGTTACCATGAGAGACTGTATAAAGGATGCTTCATCTCTATCCACAAAGGATATCTGCAACGCGGCCAGCTTCTCTATCACCTCTCCTAACAGGTGAATGCCTGAGCTCCTGCTGACAACATATGCAACAACTTTCCCCTTCCCAAGATTATAGACTATCTCGAAGTCATAGTACTGGAGGAACTCAAGCCATCACCACTATCTCAGGTTCAGGTTTTTCTATGAGAAGATGTACCTGAGAATCTAGTGGTCAGATTAGACTATAAAACGTTCGTCCATAAGATAGTGCCATTATATCTTCAAGGTGAAGACCACGACTGCTAACTCCAAGTCATGGGTAGCGTAGTTCTTCTCATGCTGTCTCAGCTATTGAGAACCATACACAATCACTGCTCGCTCCTACATCATGAAACACCCAAGTACGGTTCCTAATGCATCACAGTAAACTACATACCCAATGACCTCTTCTGATATCCTCTATATGGGGGCACTATTCAATCTATGCCTCAGCTCTTGAAAGCTCTGCTGGAATCTCTATGACCACACGAATGGTTTCCCCATCATTTTCATTGCTGAAAGCAGTGCTTCAACTCTAGATAAGTCAGTCACAAATCTTTGATAGTGCCAGGCCAGTCCCATAAAACTCCTTACCTCTGTCACACTTCTGGGAGGCTCCGAAGCAAGCGCTACCTCAATCTTCACTAGATCCACTGCAACTCTAGCCTCCAAGATGATGTTTCCCAAGAAGTGAACCTCTTGAATCCAAAACTGGCACTTCGAGAGCTTACCATAAAGCTGGTGGTCTCAGAGTGTGTCCAGTACTACCCACAAATGGTAGGCAAGCTCCTCCTCAGTAGTCCAGTAGATCAGCATGCCGTCCATGAAGACTACAATAAAGCGATCGAGGTAAGGCTGGAATATACTGTTTATTAGACTCATGAACACTACTGGAGAGTTGGTTACGCTGAAGGGAATAACCAAGAACTCGTAGTGGCCATACCGACACCTGATGTCCGTATTATGCACATCCTGATCTCGAACTCTAAGCTGGTAATAGCCTGACCTAAGGTCTATCTTCGAGAACCATCGTGTTCCCTTGAGCTGATGAAAGAGGTTGTCAATCCTTGGGAGTGGGTACATGTTCTTCATGGTCACCTTGTCCAGGCACTGATAATCAACACACAGACGCAAGCTCCCATCCGTATTCTTGGCCAAAAAATCGGGGAAACCCCAAGTGAAACACTGGTTTGGATAAATCCCTTCCCCTACATGTCCCCCAGCTGTACCCGTAGCTCACGAAGCTCAGTGGGGAGCCTTCCAATATGTTGGAGTAGATATCTGTTCCATCCCTGGGGACAGGTCAATGTAGAAGTCTACCTCTCTGTGAGGAGGTAGTCCTAGAACATGCCAGGGAAAACATCCACCTACACATCCACTACAACAAGAATACTCGAACTCCGCACATCAACCACTCTGAGAATGAGTCTAGCCAAATGGTGTTTGATCGAATTCCCCCTTCTCTGGGTAAGTGCATCCTGCACTGAAATGTCCCACTTCTCGCCAGTGAAGGTAAACCTCATCTCATCCTCATGGATACACCGCACATTCCTCCTAATAATGTCAATCTGAGCAGTAATTGTGGATAACCAGTACATACCCAAGATGATGTCATAAGGCCTCGATGCCACTACGATGAAGTCCTAGCCGAAGCTCTCTCCTCTTAGAGTAGGCTCAAACTGCTGGCACCAGTTCATAATTGTCAAGTCTGCACTTGTATGAGTCTCTATTTGTATGGATCGAGCTAATGGCTCTGTCGGAATCTCCGAACTCCGAATGAGGGCAACGATAATAAAATAATGACTTGCACCTGTTTCTATAAGTACTGCATCAAGGGTGGAGTAGACACATTTAGTACCTCGAATCAGCTCAGTTGCACCGTGGTCATAGTCCTCGAATCTTGAAACTGTGCCCGCCCCTATCCGCCCGCTCCCTGTGGTTTGGGTTGACCTCCTGGTGGTGGCAGTGGTAGGGCCTCAAAACATCATCCACCACCTGCTTCTCACCAGCTCCTCTCCCATGTCTGCCTGCTCCTGGAGGACCACCACGGTCTAAACTCTACCTGTTCCTATGAATTCCTTCTACTGTCTACTTCTCATCTACAGGGTGGGTCCGGTAGTCATGAGCCATATGAACCTTCACGCCCCATGAAAATCATTTCATGCTCCTCCTATCGCTGGATCTGTCTCGTGTGCCCCAAACAACTGAACCTATAATCTGGCATCTCCCACCTGATGGCCTGGTCCTCTTGGACCTCTTAGACATCTGTATACTTCCGGATGTAGAAGACTCTGCTACGTGTCTCCCTGCGGTGGGTCTCACTCCTGGTGGCTGCTCAGAAAAAAAAACTCTCCACAAAAACGGCTCACTCCAGCATCCCCGCCTGCCTCAGGATGTTGAGGGAGATCATCAAATCCCTGATCTCATGCCTGAGTCCGTGATCAAATGTTCGGGCCCCGAATAATGGGTCCCGCACCATATCTTTTTAGTAGCATGAGAAGTCATTGAACCTCGTTGAGTACTGAGCTACTATCATGCTGCCCTACTTTAGATAATGTAACTCCTGAATCTGCACCGCACGAAGGGTGGCTGGAATAAAATCTGACCAGAAGAGACTCTCGAAGTCTTCCCAGAGTAGTGATGCCTTGTCATGCATGTGAAGCATCATGCTCCACCATCTGGCTACTTCTGTATGTAGGAGAATCTCCACGAGGATAACCATGAGGTTGGATGGTGTCCCTACCAATCTAAAAACTCTCAAAATAGCCTCCATCCAATCCTCAGCTGCCTTTAGGTCCATCTTTTCCCAAAAGCAGGGCGGCCTCTGGCACTAGGACTCTTGAAATGCACTCAGACGGCGTGAACTCTCTGATGCTGGAGCTGGTGGTATCGGTGGCCCAGCTGGTAGTGGTACCGCTGGTACCTCCGCTAAGATGGGGCCCTGCACTGAGGCCTCGTCGCTCGGTGGGCTACCATCCCATAAAAAACTCGGAACCCTAGCTGGATGCCTTCATGGGGCCATCCTATAAATAAATAGGTGCTCCATGGTCAAAACAATATACCTGGTGATCTAACACAAAGTAATCATGAAGAGAACATTTCAATGGAAACACACACGCAATCAGTGTTTTTGTGCACTAAGTTGAAAATCAGAAGTCAGAGTCCTAGTGTATGGATACGTCGGCCGCCACACCAACACCGGTTTCCCTAAATAGATAACCACACCCAAAACACTTAACACTATTGCCATTAATAGAATCATAGTCTATGTTCTGCAGTATAACTGACTCCTCAGATACTAATTTCTCACAACCCATCCTCGGGGCCCGTGGCGTGACTACCCCAAGCCCGCCTTCCATAGGCCAGGGGCTGGCGAATAGCACCAAAGGCGAATCCCCAATAAAAAGGGAAGGAATTGCCTTTAAACCTGTAACACCCACAGTCTGAACACAAGAAATAGAAGAAACAAGAAATACTATAGAAAAGAAAAGTGTGTTGAAAGTAAGTGGTCCATAATACAAACCCAACTGAACGACAGGTGCAACTAAAAAGTGAAAAAATGCTCTAGGATCGTCCACCGGGGAATCCTACCTGAAGGGTAGGTACAAAACTCAAACAACTCATCCCTGAGGTATATCATGTCTAGTCCAGATCTGAGCACCCTCCCGTCCGTCACTCTCATCCTCGATCACTTCTGACCTTCGTCTACACAGAACACAACAAGGTGTGGGAGAAGCCCGTCCAGTGGTGAGTAAAACAATACTTAGAAGGGGACTTAGAGACCCCTTAATGACTCCCAAAATCCACTAAGGATAAAACACATAAGAAAGATACAATCACGAAGTATCAACCAACCCTACTTAGGTATATTTTCATATATATATATCTATGTTACCAGTCACAATCCGGCTCCAACTCTCGAGCCCAAGAACAACCCAGTCCACAAAGGAAGTAAAGTCAATAACCTCGATGATAATGATTGAAAGTCAAGACCCAGCTCACATAGGTAAAAAAAATATGAAGAGGGGTAGGGATGATTAGATGTAGCTTCTTAATCATCTCCTCTGTCAAACCCACATATGATCCTGAAAAAATATCAGCGTTGTCGAACCCACGGAGGATCCTAGTATATAAGTCATCACGGTCGAACCCATGAAGGATCCCGGTACAGAAGTCACCGTTGTTGAACCCACAAAGGATCCCGATACATAAGTCATCTCTTTCAAACACACGGAGGATACTGGTATAGTATCGTCATTGTCGAACCCACGGAGGATCCTGTCATCTCAGTCGCAACATGCCAAAGGGTTCTCGCACACAACACACTTGATTCCGGGAGGGTCTGCTCCTCGAGCCAAGTGTCGATAAATCATATGCCATGAAGTCTTGAGTTGATGTATCCTGTAGTTATGTCCACTCATAAGGAACCCAATGCGAAAGATGATGTGTCAATCAGACGCCCGGTCTGTGAGTTATTGATGTTTCCGTTACAGGGGCCCAATTGGATTTTAGACTCAAACCAACCCAACCGTACCCTAACTGTGTCCAAAACACAAGTGTAGTATTTCAAAATAAGCGTCTCACTCCAATAATTCCACCTCCATAGACGGTTTGTCAATCGGACACTCGTAGCCCAAGATGCGGGCTAAAAGGTCTAAATGGACATAGTGGGTCTGGGTCTAGTCCGACCCAGTCAGACCGACCCAGCCCGACCCAGTCCAAACCAGGGTCTGACACGGTTCTCAGTTCCGACCTAGTCCAAGGGTGTGGCCCTACCCGAGTGGTCGGCCCAACCCCTGGGGGAGGCCCGAACCATGGGAGCGGCCCGATCTGCGGCAGCCCGACCTAAGGGAGGCCCGACCCATGGCAGCCCAGCCCGTGGTGGCCTGGACGAAGGGCGGCTCGGCCACAGGGCGACCTGACTGATGGGAAGCCCGGCCCGTGGTGGCCTAGCCGAAGGGCATCCTGACTGAAGGGTGGCCCGGCCTATGGCGGCCCGACCTGAGGTGGCTCGGTCGGCCACGCGTGGGAGGGGGTGCCGGGCCCCGACCCCCGTTTTGTCGAATGGAACTGGCGCATTGTGTCGGTTCAATAGCCATGGGACCCGGTTAGTCCCAATTGTCTGGCTCCATGGTGGTCGGCTCGGCCGGCAGCCACCGCACCTCCATCGTGGCATGACGGCATCGCGGTCCTACTTCCCTCCGCGCGGTGCGATGTCGCCGCACCTCCTCCACGCGGCCCGGTTAGGTCGCAACCCTTGGCTCCTCTGCATGGTGCTACGACACCGCTCACCACAACCGTGGCCCATCTTGGCCGCGACTCTCCTCCTACGTTGCACGATGGTGTCACACCCCCTTTACGACCCAGAGGCCTTGCGCCGCCAGTTTTCTTTCTGGTTCGCCTCTATCATCATCAAACAAGAACAACCCTAGGGGGAGTGTCAGGCCGTGTTAGTGTGGTCCAAACCCTCCTCTTCATGGAGAAAAAATTTGGCATACCAATCTAGAAATTTGAAAGATGAAGAACATAGGTTTAATATAATATTAAAAATAACTCTTATAACTCTACCTTGATTCGACGATCGCTCGTTGACAAAGTCGTGGAAATAGGCGTCATCATTTCGTTGATGCCGAGAAATAAGAAGCCAAGGATGGTGCATCGTCGATGTTCTTCATGGGCGACTCTGTCTCTTTTTTCTTGTTCGAATATCGAGGGTGGTGTTCATTCTTCTTCGGAGATGAGAAGCGTTCTTCTTTGGGAGGATGAAATCATCCCAAATATTCTCCAAAGCACCAACAAAGATTATTCCTTCCCCAAAATAAAAGAATATGATCTCTAATTATAATTTTGGCCTAATGAATTCAAAAGAGTTTAATTTATTTCAAATAAATTAATTATGCCATTAATTAATTTGTTTTTTAGCACACTTATGAAGGAAGGTGAAGAGGATCCACAATAAATTGGGAGTTCCATGGTTTAAAGGGTGGTTAATGGGGTTTGATGCTCCTATGGGCCCCACCTTATAACATCCTCCCAAGGAAGGTTATTTGCGGGTGGGACCCACCACTAATCTCCCCATGGAGGTTTAAACCACCACTAAAATAAAAATATAATACACATATTTTTATTTAATTTATTTAGAAACCCCAAAAATTAACATCCAATCTCGATAAAATGCAACTATGATAAACTCTCTTTAAGCGAATATCGGTGCTGCGAGTTCAACGGTCTCCTCATATTTCAATTCAAAGCACCTGTCCAAAAGATATAAAATCTTGCTCATACGTTTACTAAACGTACCTGAACAAAACTTCAGAAATTGATTCCAGGCACACTGGGACTCAGAATCAAGCACCGTCAGAAACTGCAGACTCGTAAAATTCCCATGTATTAAAAAAATTCCACATGAATTCCGGGTCTTTACAAAGTTACATCATCAGGTTGTAAATAATACAACCAATATTTCGCAGCCCCATCAATTGAGAATGGTAATGCTCTTAGTTTGATTTGGTCTTCAAATACATTTATTGGTTTTAGGGCTGAGCAAAACACATTAAATTCTTTAAGTCATTTTTTTGGGTCCTCACCAGATAAGCCATGAATATTTGGAAGAAGGTGAATTTACCTAGATTTCAGTTCAATTTCTTATTCGAGATTTGGGTATGCAATACAATTTGGTCGATAATTAATATTAGGTGTAGCCAATTATAGAATTGTTATATTATGTTCATTTACATTATTTTCATCAATTGGTTCTTGTTTTATGGTTGAATATGAATTATTTACTATTTCAATTCTTTGAGAGTGGTGGATTTCTCCAACTGATTGAATGTTGAAACTTCCTGTAGACTGAGAATGTCTAATTTGTGCCCTAAGGCTGCGTTCAATCACAGGGTCAAGATCTAAGAGATATTTGGGATTATTTCATGTCATAAATCAAATAAATATGGAAAGATGAAAAGTGGACCATAGTAAAATAAAAATGTGAAATTTGTGTTGATGGTCAAAAAGTAGAAGATAAAAATTATAGAAGAAGAAAAAATTCAGATTGGGTAAATAAGGAAGAAAGGAGAGATGAAGAGAATAAATGTAAAATAAAATAAATACCTATAATTGGTTGAAATAATTACATTCCTCCTCAGAAACAACTCCAATTTGGAAGGTGATTTCATGGGTTCCCTCAAATTATTAATGGGTTTTTGGGGTACTTATGTGCAATAGAGTGGCTAACGAAGGTCGTTTCTCAAAGGAGGTAGTAAATTTTGAAATCTTATTAAAAGAATATTAAAAATAACATAAAAGGGAAAAATAAAACTACTTTAAAGGATGTTGGGGGGGGGGGTTACCATTCATGAAACTATAATATGTTTTGTGGGAGAATATTTTATAATATTTTTGTTTTTATTTTTGAAATGATGTTCGATTAAAAAGGCACAATAAGAAGAAGTTTTTAAGACAATATTTAAAAGATTTAATCGATCTAACTCTACCTATTCATTTACTTATTAATAATTTCCATTTAAATTAATATCCACTTAATTATGATCCCCAAATTTGTTAACCCCAAACCCTATGAAAATCAACTTTACAACAAATATGAAGAGAATTAAATCCGAGGATATCTTCGGAACATGCAATCATAGAACCCTGCTTTGATTGATGTTCTAAGAATTTCTTATGATCTTTGGTAAATTAAGGCACATGTCTATAATATAAAATTAGAATGAATTGAGCTTAGGGATTATATTTTAACTCTATAAATTTATCCCGTGTTGTCTTGTTTTTCATATTAATTTTACGCTATCACAATACTGGACCTCGCGCGTTTTGGTGTTAATTGTTAAATTGCATGATTAGTTTCTTATAATTTAAAAACTCAATTCATGGATCATATTAAGTGATTTACAGTATCTACTTGATTCAAAATAATTAAATGATGAGGGTTGAAGATAGATCAATCACTAAGAGAACTACTCTTCCTTGGGTGGTGTGGTCATTGTGGAAACGTTTTGCATGAGCAAAGGATTGAAAGGGTAGAACCCGATCTCATCTCCACTACTGATTAAAACCCAAATTTGATGAGTAATGAAAAAGATAATTGAAAAAAAATATAATAAAAGAGAATAAATAAAATAAGAACAAATAAGTTTATTACATAAATAAAAACATTGCAACATGATGAAGAGAAGAAGGCTTCGATAAGGGGATCCTTTCTTCAAGAGATACCCCTATTATAATGGTTGGATAATTTGGGTGAAACCATTTATCCTCATCCTTTAATCTCAAAATTCACTTCCCAAACCCACAAAATTATAAAAAACTAATTTATAGAGTGGTGGGGAGGCTAGGTTCAATTTGGTTTTAAGTGTCATTGGGGAATCTTGCCCAAATATTTTATGCCATCTTTATCCACCCATTTGACCACAAAACGTGTGAATCATATGTCCTTATAGAAGGATGATTCGTGCCAAAATGATTCCTAGATCTCCTCTAAAAATGTGGGTCTAATCAAATAATGGATGAAGATGTTATGGCCCAAATACCAAACCAATGTCCAATCTAGCGAGTCCATCCCAACATCGACTTCATGGACCATTTTCACTAACCAAATGCATGATTTATCTATAATGTATTCACTGTAAGTTGTAGAAAATTATGTCATGAAAACATTTACAAAAGTTTAAGTTATAATAATTCAAATAAAATTTTTTATTTTTGAAATTGCACAGTGAATTTTTAAAGGGTAAAATTGCAATTTCCATCAAATTTTCAAATGAATGATCTAATCCCAAATATTTTATAAATAAACATATTTAACACAATGTGAGGAAATTATATCATTTATTATCAATAAAATATTCAATATTAATGTGTTTTATTAGATAAAACCTGAGGAAAGACCAGACAATAAATATTTAAATGTAATTGTATGAAAGAGTATTGAACTGGATGAAAATATGTTAGTTGAAGATATGAAATTGATTAAGTTTCAAGACATATATTTTTTAATTTCTAAAAAAAGTTAAAATACATAAGAAAAAATCATCTTTAGTAAGAAAAAAATGTAATAAATATATTTTCATTAAATTTATTATATTTAAAACTTATAATTTAATTAATGTACCTGAAAAAGAATCATGGTATATTTTAATAAGAAATTAAAAGAGAAATTATGGAATTATTTTTCCTAATTTTTGTTGACATTTTCATAAAAATATAAAAATGGATAACTTTCAAAAATAATTCTCAATTTGAAATTAAATTATTTTAAAATATTTTTTTTAAAAAGAAATATAAATATAATGTAAAAATGAAATGAAATTGATAGAATTTGAAATAATATGGAGATGAGGATAAGAAAAAATATAAAAGTTTTCTTTATGAATATCATAGGGTTTAACTTAATGGAAAAATAATAAGGGAAAGTAAAAAATTTAATATCCTTACAAAATGATGATGGAGGAAAAATTAGATAATGTTAGGAAGTATTTGAGAAGAATAGAAAGAGGAAGGGAGGAATACATAGCATGAAAAACATCGTATCCATTGGAATGAAAAATAAGAGGAAAGACATATTATAAAAAATTTAACATGTGAACTATAAATCCAAAACTGAGGATAAAAGAATAAAAATGCATCAATAATTAATTTAAAATAGTAAGGTATATATATTCAATTCCTTATATATGAGACATATAAGAGAATATATTAAATAGATTTATAATACTATAAAAGAATAGATATTTGAAAAAAAAACCCTTACAATGACATAGTAATTGCTGATGAAATAGAGTTTGATGAGTGGGAATGGGTGATCTCCCACTGATATTAGTTCAAAAGTATGAGAATACCATATAATGATAATATTGTAAGAACATGAATTTGATGATATTTTTTTTTGAAAATAAATGTGTTATATAAGAAAGGTAGCAATAGGGGGGAGGGGAACACATTACTCTTGGAGTAACCTCCATTATATTGAGTCTAAAAACTTTGGAAGAGGAAATTTTGGACAGAATGATCTATAAGAATGAAAATAGGGATTTTTAAAAATATATTTGGATAGATCATTGAAAAAGGAATCTATTTTGTAAGTGAGTTGAAATTGGTGGAGGGTTGTTTATATTTCCAAGGGGAAGAGGTTTATTTGAGTATAAAATTTATTAATTTGTTATATAAATTCAAAATAAATTATTAGTGTTTTAATAAACAAATATTGGGTTTTTTATATTTTAACCCACCCAAAGTCTAGAGGCATCAATGAAATGTTTTATTCAAAGTAAATAATCAAAAATAGTTTTCTATTACAATTCAATATAACATCAATTTTAAAAAATGATTTATATGTTTAGAAATTAATTTTATTATTTAAAAATTATTTAATTTTCTCATTACCTATATGCTATATCATGAAAAATGTTTGGTAATTTTTTAGTCATATTCATATCATGATATTGTAATCAATGATACGGTATTTTTAGAACGTGTATTTTTTTATGATTCATAAGAAAATAATATATTTTAGTAAAATATCAAACATTCACATCAAGATAATTTTAGTATACACATTATAAAAATAGTGTCTATTTAATCAGATTTAAATTCTAAAATTTGATTTTTTAACATTAAAATATAATCAAAAAATATATGTAAAAACATTATCCCGAATAAATAATCTTACTTTTCTTATAGGTGATTACATTTACATATGTTATTATTACTTCACTAATATATGTTAGAAAATAATTTTTTAATTCTTTAAAAAATTCAAAAAATTAATCTTCTAATTAATAAGAATTTATATTTTCAATACCTATTTAAGAAAAAAAATTTATGAGCAACGAAATTTATACACTATGACTATAATGTTATGTCAAATATCAATTTACTTTTCTTAAAACTAAATTATCATAATAAAATAAATATATTTTTTAAAAAAAATACACAATGAATATAAATAATTTTATTTTTAAAATAAAAATTAATACATCATTATGTTATATTAGTATAAAAAATATTATTTAATTTTATTAAGAAAATTAGCATAATAAAACATACATATAAAATATGATAAAAATAATTTAAAAATAAATTAACTTTTATAAAATTTATAAATTCCTCATAAAATATTCTTATAGTGTAACATTATATTTATAAATTTTCTCTTAACGTGTTTTTCACTAAAAAATCATAGATATTTAAAACTACTGGATTACTTTTGATAGTTATATACTGCAATTATGTGGCTTTGAAAACATGTATCATATATTGTTAGAAATTTTATTACAATGTATACATTAATATTAAAATGAATATTTGAAATTATAAATATTAATATTAATTATATAATTATCAAATAATAAATTATTTGTAATAAGAATTAAAAATAATTTCATAGATTAATTTTAATAAATAACTATCCTTTATAAAACTCATTTATGATAGGCAAATTAAAAATACACATTTTTTTATTCAAGGTAATATTATAAATTGATACAATATTGATTTTCTGGAAAAAATAAATATGAGACATAAGATTGTTATTATTTTTCTTTAAGTATAAGATAAAAAATATTATAATTTGATAAAATTTTATTTGTAGTTCTTATTTCAATATTCATATAAATAAATTCAATGTTCATATCCTTATAAATAAATGGAATTATATGAATTATATATATATGATATAAGAGAAAACTTTTATAGGAATATTCATAAAAATGAGGGATATTACATCAATATTACATTATGGAATTTTGGATACTGGAACTTTTTTACTTTGAGTATCACAACATGAACCTTTTTCTATAATAAGAAAAAAAATTATATGGTGTCTTATATCACATGATTATCCCATTATAGGACCATACATGTTTATGATGAGACACTAGAATTCAAATTAAAATGTACAGTGAGTTATGTTATAAATTTTGGGGAATATATCTTTTCTATGAATATAGCCTCTTTTTTAATCCCATGATGCTAGTTTTTTAAGGATGAATTGTTTTCCACTTATATGTATACACGCACATTTCTTCATTTTATTTCCTTAAAAAAATATTTTTTCTATTAAACATGCCATGTTATAGTTTAATGTGTATATCTGACCTGTTTAAAAATAAAATGGAAATGGTATTATCATTATTTTGTTTCAAACTAGCACTACATTGATTGATTTCTAAATATTATGTATCACGTATTTGGTGGAATCTTACATGGAGTCTTTGATTATAGCCTACATATTCCTAAAGGGGTATAAAAGCCTTTAGATTCTGATATGGGTGGAGTAATGGCCCCACTTATTATATTCGGTGACTCTTGGCCTTGGATTGGGAATTTAGATGTTTGCAAGTACAGTTTTCTCACTTATCACAAAGAGATGAGATGTTTAGAATTGGTATAATATATTGGTCATGTTATGGGATATATCTCATTTATCCAAACACCTTGTATTTTTCTTTTCTTCATCCTCATTATTGGAATTAGTTTGTTTTTTATAAAAAAAATAATTGATTTCAGGTATCTTGAGTGTTATCGATTACTTATGTTTTAAAATATATTAAGTTGCATAATGTGTTCTTATGGACAATTCAGTTATTATTTAATTTCAAACAGATTATTCCATATGTATGACTTATCAAACATATATAATGGCCAATGTAGATTATTTTTTTGGAATCTTTCATTTAGTTTCATATTTTACGGGGAGGAATCCTCTACACTGAGTTCTATTTATGTCGTTGGATCTTGTTTCTATCTTGTGTTGATTAAGAATGAGGTTAGGGCCATATAACAGGCTGTTAAAAATATTATGGGCATAATTATTTACCATTGGGAGTGAATTATCTTGATAAGATATAAAACTAAATGAAAAATTAATACTGGGAATCTAGCATAACCACTTCATATGTTGGGCAGTTTTACCATTTAAATTAAGAAGTATAAAATCGAAGCATTACAAAACAGAGAATAAGAACACATTATTTTAAAAAAAAAATATTGAAACATAAAAAATACAACAAAACCAAACTATCCAAAATCATATAAAATTAAAATTTTTACAAAATAAAAATGAGACAATGAATAAATTTGAAGAATGGATAAATGCTTGGAGGAATATTAGATGAGAAACTTTTCAAGACATAACCAAAATATAAATCCACTTAATATATGACCATGCCCCTATAGAATGTGACCCAACTCCACTTCTCACAACCAACATACTCGAACCAATTCTAAGGATCACCCATAATAATAATGGGTTCCATTCATCAACTAGTATCATATAAGTGTGGCCTACAAACCCCCAAAGGCATATATAGTGTTTGATAAAACTAACCGAACAATATTACAGAAAAATAAATCATCCACATTATTTATAATTCATTTCTTTTTTGTGGTAGTTTGAACAAAAATATAAATTTTCAACTTCAAATTTATATAAAAACAATTTTCAAAAAGAAAATACATTTTAAAATGAAACTTTTAATTAAAAAATTTAAACAATATTTAAAAAATAAAATTAATAATGTAAAAGTATGTATATATGTGGATAACCAATAATTAAGAAAAACAAACCAAGGTTTATGGAAGTAAACCAAGGGAGACACTATGAAAACAATTGTTAATTACGACGAGCTTTATGCGACGGGAAAGGTCTCGTCGTAATAAGTCAGTTGGGATGCACTATTTGCGAGTGGACCCTTTCCCCATTGCAAATAATTAATTAATTTCTATGGAAATAGGTGTCTCATCACAAAATGATTGATATCCAATGCGCGCCAAGCTGGGGGAAGGGTAATTGCGACAGGTGGCTACATCTGTCGCAAAGGCTATGTCGGTAGGTAGGTATTGGCGATGTGACCCATCACAAATACCTTTTTAACCACCGCCCATATTTAATAGGGGTTAGAATTTGTGATGGGACTTGTCAAAACTAATATAGCCTATATATACCCTGAATTTGTTTTCAATTCACACCTCTCAACTCATTTCTCTCTTTGAACTCTCATATTTCTCTCTGAAAATTTTCCAAAGATTAAAATTTCAAATCAGATCGATGTTCAAGCCCTGCATCGTACAAAAGACTCTGTTTGAAGGTATTTATGTATTAATTTCATTTATAAGATCATTTATTTAATTTTATATCAGTGATAATTATTGTTAATTAGCGACATTTAAATTAAAATAGAATTAGGTAGTTTTATTTTTCATTATTTATTTTTACGAATATGTTGTTACATTAGTAATAAATTCTAATAAATTGTAAAAAATAGTGCTAATTATTAATAATAAGCAGTAATTAGTAATAATTAGCAGTATTTAGAAATTAAAACTAATAAATAAAAATAATTTGTAATAAAGAGGAATAATTAGTAGTAAATAGGAATAATTATGAATAATTAAGAATACATATTAATAATTAGAAATAATGAGGATTGTTAAGTAATACATAGTAAAAAGGAATAATTAGGAATAATTAGTAATATTTTGGAATAATTATTAATAATTAGGAATAACCAGTAATAAATATGAATAATTTATAATAAAGATGAATAATAAGTAATAAATACGAACAAATATGAATAATTAGTAAGAAATAGAAATAACTAATAATAAATATGAATAATTTGAAAAAATTAATAACTAATATGAACGATTATTAATAATTATTAATAAATACAAATAATAAGTAATAAATATGAATAATTAGCAACAAATTGGAATAAATATGAATAATTAGAAATAAATAGGAATAAATATGAATAATTAGTAGTAAATAGGAATAAATAGAAATAAATAGATATAATTAGTAATAATTAGTAATAATTATTAATAATTATTAATAAATACTAATAAACAGTAATAAATATAATAAATTATTAATAAAAAGTAACAATTAGTAATAATTATTGATAATTATAAATAAATATGAATAATTAGCAATAATTAAAAATAAATATGAACAATTATTAATAATTAGTAATAATTAGTAATAATTAGTATTAAATAGGAATACATATGAATAATTAGGAACAATTTGTAACAGTTAGTAATAATTAGAAATAATTAGTGATGGTTAGTAATAGTTAGTAGCAAATAGTAATAAATAGAAATAATTAGTAACAATTAGTAATAATAAGTCATAAATAGTAATAAATAGTAATAAATAATAACAAATATTAATAAATATTCTTAAATAGTAATAATTAGTAATAAATAGTAATAAATCGTAATAATTAGTAATAATTTGAAATAATTAGTAAGAATTAGAAATAATTCGGAATAAATGTGACTAATTAGAAACAATTAGAAATAAATATGAATAATTAGTAAGAATTAGTAAAAATTGGAATGATTATTAATAATTAGTAATAAATAGGAATAATTATCTATAAATATGAATAAATATTAATAAATATGATTAATAAGTAATAAATAGATATATTTAGAAATAATTAATAATAATTAGTAATAAATACTAATAAATAGTAATAAGTAGTAATAAATACTAATAATTAGTAATAATTAGTAATAAATATGGATAATTAGTAATAATAGGTAATAAATATGAAGAAATTGTAATAAATTGTAATAAATTGTAATAATTAGAAATAAATATTAATAAATTCTAATAAATACTAATAAATTGTAACAATTAGTAATATTTAGGAAGAACTAGTAATAATTTGTAATAAATATGAATAATTAGTAATGAATATTAATAAATATGAATAAGTAGTAATAAATAGTAATAAATAGTAACAAATAGTAAAAATTAGTAATAATTAGTAATAAAGTTTAATAAATAATAATAATTAGTAATATTTAAGAATAAATATGAATAAATTAGTAATAATATGTAATAAATAGGAATATTTAGTAATAAACTAGAATAATTAATAATAAATAGGAAAAAATAGGAATAACTAGTAATAAATAGTAATAATTTGTAATAAATAGAAATAAATATGAATAATTAGTAATAAATATGAATTAATATGAATAAATATGAATAATTAGTAATAATTATTTACAAATATGAATAATTAATAAAAATTAGTAAAAATTAATAATTAATAGTAATAATTAGTAATAACTTTTAATAAATAGTAATAAATATAAATAGTTAGTAAAAATTGTGTGAAAAATTATGTGGGGAAATGAATGACACAATTTACAATGAAAAAATATAAAAAATGATGTCAAAATCTAAAAGGTTTTATAATGACACAACCATTCATATTCTCGACGACTTCAATTTTCTTAAATGTCAACCGTTGATGATGAAATATTAATCACACTTATATTCCGACCAATGAATTTTGAAAACAGACATTTTCCATATGTTCCACATGATAATGTTATATGATATATTTTTCTATTTTTTTATGAAAAATTTAACCAAAAACATAACAGAAAATACACTTAAAACACACAAATGAAAATCCTAAATATCTACTCAAAAATTGTGTCCCCTCCCCCACACTTAAAATATTTCATTGTCCTCAATGTGAACCTATAATATTATATATGAAAATGAAATGTATAATTTTAAATAGGACAAATAATATAAAAGTGAAATGGTTAAGAAAATCCTAATATGCTCAAGTGATGATGGGGTCATGCAGTGTGATGAAATCCACTACATCAGTAGGAAGTCCCTCAATGTATTTCTTCAAATGTGGCCCATTGAATGAAAATCTCTTTCATGTGTCCTCTTGTCTGATCTCCACTGCACTATAAGGAAAAACATTAGTCACAACATAAGGACCTAACCACCAGGAACACAACTTTACAGGCATCAGCTTCAGTCGTGAACTATAGAGGATAACTTTCTCCAAAGTGAAATTATCTTTTATTGATCATTTTTTCATGAGCTTATTTTGATCATTCCTTGTAGAGCCCTATGTTTTCATATAAAGACAATCAAATCATCTCAATCTATTTAATTTGTAGCTTCCTTTGGACTCTATCTTGGGCCAAATCCATGTTACATTCTTTTATATCCCAATAATCATGATGCTCATCTTCCATGGGGAGATGACACACTTTCCCCAAAAAAATATAAATGAAAACATACCAATGGGTGTATTGTATGATGTTCCATAATCCCATAATTATTCATGCACATGCTTCCTCCAATCCTTCCTATTTGTCTACATATTTTTTTCAAAAATTTGTTTCAACTACTTATTTGAAACCTCTGCTTGGCCATTTGTTTTAGGGTAGTATAGTGTTGATGTTTTGTGTGTCACCCAATACTTCTGAAGAAGGGAATCCAAATTCATATTAAAAAATTGTGTCCATTGGTCCCTGATGATTTCCTTTGGTACTCCACCCCTGAAAAAAAATATTTTCTTTGATAATGTCCACAACAACATTAGAATCATCAGTCCTGGTGGCCTTATACTCCATCTATTTTATCATATAATTAACGTTAACCAAAATATATAGGAAACCAAATGAACTAGGAAAAGGCCCCATAAAATCAAATCCCCATACATAAAAAATCTCATAGAATAATATGGGTGGTTGGGGCATCTCGTGTCTCCTAGAAATATTTTATGTGAGTTGGCAACATGAGCACGACTTACCAAACACATGAGAATCCTGGAATAAACTATGCCAATAAAATCCAGAGTCCAAAACATTCCTAGTTATTCCTAGGGGTCTAAAGTGTCAACCAAAAGAAAGTGTATGACAGAATTGCAGAACAGAATCAATCTCATGATCAGGAGCACACCTCCTAATAACATTATTGTAACGTCCTGAGTCCGGAGCCCCTCCACTGGTGCCCCGTACCCGGTTCGCCACATGACCTCAAGCGCATTTCCCCCAAACGCCAGAGGCTGCTGACTAGCAGCGAGGGCCTATGTCAGTCGGTGGGGAAAATATGCCCTCATTCGGTAAGGTATAAAAGGTGAGAAATCAACAATAAATAGCAGAAGCAGTAAAAACATGCATAATAACAGAAATCAACTAGTGAAAACAATGTAGATACATAACTATGATGACAAAAATGCAGTAGGTATAAGTATCTATGGAAAGCAGCAAACACAACAACGTGCTGGAATACAACTGAAACAAAGTGAAAAATAAAAACAAAGAATGATCCTTAACATCGCAAGCCACGGCTCGGTCCCATGCTCCCCAGCTCCAGTGTAATCAAGAAACTGAAGTAGAATGGAACTTGACCTTATCAATACCTACAACAACATAGTCTGCTTGGGCCCAAAAGCATGGACCAAATATGGCGTGAGATACAATCCCAGTAGGCAATCACCCAAATATTTGTGCCTAATTGTCAATGAATACACGACAGTAATAAAACAAGAAGCAGCAAATAGAAAAACACAAGCAGGTACAATCCACAGTTCTAACAAGTAAAGCACACAAGTAAGCAGTCAACAACAAGAAGAAAACAGGTAACCCTCTGGGTAGCTGTCACAGTGTAACCCCTATGGTTCAACCTCTAAGTACTAGCAACCCTCTGGGAGGCACACACAGTCTCACCCCTCTGGTTCAGCTACGTAATTAAGCAGACTCTCTGGGGAAGCACTCATCATCAATTCCCCATGTAGTCTCGTATCGTGCTAAAGGATCTCTGGGGAAGCACTCAACATCAATTCCACATGTGGCCCACGTCTTGGATCTAAAGACTCTCTGGGTAAGCACTCAATGTCAATTCCCCCTATAGTCTCGCATCGTAATTAAAAGACACTCTGGAGAAGCCCTTCTGTCAATTCTCCCTTTGGTCTGCTACTCTAGGTTCTCTCAGTCCTGAGTATAACTAAACATGCTCAATGCATGTGTATCGTCCAAGTAAACCTCCAAAAACTACATCGATAACAACTAAGGTTCAACAGCAATAAAACAACAGTTCCACTATCCTTCAAATAGGCATGGAAACTGGCAGAACGTCAAATAGGTATAACAAGCATGGGAAAGTAATCTGAGCACAACGAATTACTCTAATCACAAGAAATAACCTCTACTAAAGAAATCAAGCAAATCAGGCAACTAACATGGGAAAAAAAGGATACATGCAATACCCCGTTCAAGGGTATTGGTGGAATTTGCACATAATACCCATCGACTTTCAACAGAAAGGCACAAAACACCTACCTCGATCCTAGGAGATCGATATATGTGATCCTCGACAATAGATTCCCCTTAGAATGACGTAGATATGAGGAAACAAACAAAACATTCATCCCACGATAACTTGGAAATGATGATGAATCAAGAAACAAGGCTAAAGTTGAAGGAAGAACACACCGCTGCAATTCCAACACATCTGACTGTGCTCGAATCGGAGAAGAGACGGCGGGACGGGAGTTTGTCGATGATCCGGCCATACGGTCGCTCTCGGAAAGTCGAAAACTGAAGAAGAAGACGGATATTGGGGTTAGACGCGACCCCGGTCCGTTTAATAAAAAAAATAAAGTACACAGTGTGTACTTCAATTTTTTCGTACTCCGAATTAGCCGGCCTCCACCTCAGCCTTACACACCGTGTGTGTGGCCTTGGGACAGCCAACACACGGCTTTGAGCCAGGAACAGTACATGGCGTGTACTTAGAAAGTACACGGCGTGTATTTCTGAAATTTCAAAAAAAATCATTTTTCTCCTAAACTCCAGAAAAAAGGAAAAACATACCTGGAAGGAGATCTGGGTTCTTACAAACTTCCCCCCTTAATGAAATTTGTCCCCAAATTTCCCTAAAGAGGTAGAGAAGGAGAAACCCCGAAAATCTCTGGCCACTGCGATCTTTCATTGGTCCCCCTCTCCCAGGTCTCGTCCTGTACTCGCACGTGCTACCATAGTACTCGTACCAGAAGAACATACTGCCCATGGAGAACCTTCGTACTACGATCGAAAACCTAGATAGGATGCTCCTCGAACGACGCATCTGCTTCAAGCTCAACTTCCTCAGGCTGAAAGGTGTGAGATGGGTCTGAAAAGCAACATCGGAGTTGAGAGTCGTGGAAGATGTCGTGCATGGCCCGATACCTCTAAGGTAGCTAGAACCGATAGGCGACCGACCCCACTCTCTTGAAGACCTCAAATGGCCCGACGTACCACGGTGAAAGCTTACCCTATCTCTGAATCCTCTTGTGTCCCAACATTTGTGCGACATGTAGGAAAACCTGATTCCCGACCTCGCACTCCAGAGGTCATCTCCGCTGATCAGCATAAGACTTCTGTCGAGACTGCACTATAGTCATCCTCTTCCGAATCAGCTCTATATGATCTGAAGTCTCCTAAACAAGACGAGGTCCAAACAAAGCTGCCTCTCCTGCCTCCAGCCAGCATAAGGGTGATCGGCATGGCCTACCGTACCAAGCCACGTATGGCGCCATCTGAATGGTCGCCTGGAAACTATTGTTGTAGGCGAACCCCACCAGAGGAATATGCTTATCCCAAGTGCCGCCAAAGTCAAGGATGCAAGCTCGGAGCATATCCTCAAGCACATGGATTGTGCGCTCGGACTGGCCATCAGTCTGGGGGTGGTATGCTATACATAAAAGTACTTGTGTACCCAAGGCCATATGAAGTCCCTGGCAGAATAGAGAGGTAAAGCGCGCGTCTCTGTCTGAAATAATTGAGCACGGTACTCCATGCAGAGGAACGATCTAAGTCATCTCAGATCATCGACACTGAAGGTCTCCTTGATCGGCAAGAAGTGAGAAACCTTCGTAAGTCGGTCGATGACAACCCAAACTTCATCATTCCCTCGAGGTGATCTCGGAAACCTGGTCACGAAGTCCATCGCTACATCGTTCCACTTCCACTCCGGAATGGGTAACTTCTATAAAAGTCCCCATGGTCGCTGATGCTCTTCTTTCACCTGCTGACAAGTAGAACATCTCATGAAAAAGCCAGCAACATCCTTCTTCATAAAAGGCCACCATTATTGGCGATAAAGGTCCCGATACATCTTGGTGATGCCAGGATGAACTGCCCAAACAGAGAAATGGAAATCCCGCATCAACTCCTCGCGTATGTCTGCTGGCACCCATACACGTCCCTGGAATCGCAAGATCTCATCGTCGCCCACTGTCCATCCAGGAAGAGGGTCTCCTCCTGACACACTATCTTGTAGGACTAAGCCTTCTGAGTCTGATAGCTGCCTCATCCGTACCCGATCATGTAGCGTGGAGGTAACAGCTATAGAAGATAGAATGGTCTGTCCCCGTCTGTCATGCACCTCTAGATGCATCTTAGAAAACAGATCCATCAGCTGCCACTCACTACTGGCCTCCTGAACTGCCTGAATCTGAGTTCTCCTGCTCAATGCGTCTTCCATGGCGTTGCCCTTTACCTGCGTATAGGCAAGCTCGAAATCAAAAGACTGAAGATACTCAAACCACCTGCACTGCCTCAGATTCAGATCACACTGAGTAAAGATATACTTGAGACTCTCGTGGTTAGTGAAAACCACAATGTACTCTCCCAGAAGATAGTGTCTCCAACAGTGCAAGGCGTGAACAACAACTGCCAACTCCAGATCGTGCATAGGGTAGTTCCTCTCATGTTGCCTCAACTGCCGAGACCCGTACGCAATGACTCCATCTCCCTGTATAAGCACATCTCCTAGCCCGATACCTGAAGCATCACAGTAAACAGTGTAACTCATGCCTGGATCCGGCAAGACTAGTATCGATGCTGACATCAACCTCCCTTTTAGCTCCTGAAAGGCTGACTCACAAGAATCTGACCATAAGAACTTCGCCCCCTTCTTGGTCAGACCTGTCAAAGGCGCTGCTAGGCATGAAAAGTCTTGAATGAAACGTTTGTAGTATCCAGCCAACCCTAGGAAACTCCGTAACTCAAAGACATTCTTCAGATGATCCTAGAAAACTAAAGCTCTCACTTTCTCTGGGTCCAATGATACTCCTGCCTCTGAGATGACGTGACCCAAGAAGTGAATCTCATCCATCCAGAATTGGCACTACGAGAGTTTAGCATAAATTCAATTCTCTCTCATTGTACTCAGAAAGATCTCAAGATGAATGGCATGGTCGTGTTGAGTGTGAGAGTACACCAATATTTCTTCCACGAAGACCACAAAGAAGGAGTCCATGTAAGGATGGAACACTCGGTTCATCAGTGCCATGAAAACTTCTGGTGCGTTCGTGAGACCGAACGACATGACTGTATACTCGTATAGACCATACCTGCTACTGAAGGCTGTCAGAGGTATATTTGATGGTATAACGCGCAACTGATGATAACCGGACCTCAAGTCGATCTTCGAGAACACCCGGGCTCCTCGATGCTTATAGAAAAGGTCATCAATACATAGCAAGGGACGTCGGTTCTTGAACATAAACTGGATTAGCTTCCGATAATCCACACAAAGTCGAAGGGTACCTTCTGCCTTCTCCACGAACAGAACAGAAGAACCCCAAGGAGACGTACTGGGTCGAATGAAACCATTATCATGTATCTCCTACAACTACTTCTTGACCTCCTGCGACTCAGGTGTGGCCATCCTATAGGGAGGAATGGACACCGGTGCCGCTCCTGGAACGAGCTCAATAGAGAAGTCTACCTCATGCTCCGGAGGCAGACCCAAAAAGTCCTCTGGAAAGACATCCCTGAAGCAATCCACCACTGGAGGAAAGTCCATCTATGGAGTCCCCTAATCATCCAGATAAAGACTAGAAATCTGGGATGTCACCCCTCCTAGCCCAAGATGCTTGAGTCTTGCCCGACTCGCCCAAACATCCCATTCGCCTCTATGAAGGAAGGATTCACCCTCCGGTGAAATGAAACTCACTCTGCGGCGATAGCAGTTGACGACAGCCTGGAAGGGAATAAACTAGTCCATGCCAAGGATGACATCATAGCATGTCATCTCTAGGACATAGAGATCCCATAAGATGTGATACCCTGGAATCTCGAGGGGGAACTCTCTACACTGGCATACACTAGATGTCCTCGTTCCCAAAGGTGTATCGAGTGTCAATGAGTCGACAGAAGAAAATATGCAGAGTCCAAGGCTCTCCACAACGGAAACAATGATAAAACTATGAGTAGCACCAATATCGAAATGAGCTGAAGATAAAACTGAGGCTACTAAAATCGTACCTCGAACCGTAGAAGGGACGAGATCCTGCTCATGATAAGTCTGCTCCACGGAAAAAGAATGGCCCGTGTCGCGGCCCTGCACCCCTGGATGACCACTCTGAGCTGAACCTCCCAGCTGGTGGTGAGGAACTGGTGGCTGACTGCCATTGCCTTGACCTCCACCTCGGCCCGAACGGCTGGAATAACTTCAGTTCCCCGACTGGTGAGAAGGTGGCGGTGCTGCTCCTGAACGAGGAGTCATAGAAGAACCCCGACCACCAGCCACTGGTGAGAAGACCTGGCAGAACCACATAATGTCACCCATCTTGAAGCATGATCGGCACTCCACAGGGTCTCTCTAGAACTGCGGCCTCATGTGCCCTGTCCGGCCACACTGATAGCACGTCACCTGGATTCCTGATGATGGGTCTCGCTTCCTCGAATCACCGCGTGTAGGATCCCTACGGCGCTTCTTGCTGCAATCTAGAGGAAGACTAACTATGGAAGCAGAACCGCCCTGGCACGCTGCTCCAGAGTCTCTCAGATTGCACTCCGCAATCAGTGCCTGGTTGACGATGGAAGTAATGGAAGTCAGCTGGAAGATGTTCACATAAGAGCGGATCTCCCGCCAGAGTCCATCCTCAAACTTCCTCGCCAATAACACCCCACTCTCATCCCGAAGGGGTGTAAAACACTGTAGCTCAGTGAAATGAGAGAAATAATCCATGACATATAGAGTACCCAGCTCTAATATCATGATCTCCTGGGCTTGATCGTCCTTTATGGTCTCCGGGTAGAAGTAGTCGTAGAACACGCGATGGAACTCCTCCCAAGCCATAGCCTACTACTGACCCGCCTGTGAGATCACGTCCCACCACCTCTTGGCGGAGTCTCAGATAATGTAGGTGGTGAGATTGACCCGCCTCTCTGGAGGCGTCTTCAGATGCTCGAAGATAGTCCGCATAGCTTCCAGCCATGACTCTGCAGCCTGATGTCCTCCCTCCCCCGAGAACGTGGGAGGATGCTGCTGCTGGAAAACCCGCGTCAAGTCTTCCATAGATGAGGTAGGATGCAGTGCTCCTTGTATGGCATGCATCATCCTCATGAATCCTTCCCTGAACTGTGCATTCGCGCACACAACTGGTACAACCACCGGTTCCAATACTGGCTCAGCTGGGGGATTGACAGGAAGTCCTTGATTAGCCATGTCTGGTGTCTGATCACTGCCTGACGATAGGCATACGACCGGAGGACATCTCGGAGGCATAGCTCTGAAAGATCAAAAGCACACCTCAAATAAAGAAAAACAAGTACAGAGAACATAAAAGCACAAAACGGAAATAGGGGTAAAAAAACACACAATATTGGAAAACACGACTACACGGCGTGTATAAAACTGCACGACGTGTCTACTTAAGCCACTGACATGGGCGTGTAACCCTACCCTACAGGTCGTGTACACTTCAAATTACACAGCGTGTTGACCACAACACACGGCGTGTAGTTGAAAACTATTCCCCTGACAGTGTATCCTTACACGTCTAAACCACACGGTCCGACTCAACCCAAGACTACACGACGTGTTCGAAACAAACATGGCATGCACTAGACAAGGCTTTGGCGGCCCGTGTTGTTAAGGACACAGCCGTCTACATGGATGAACCTTACATGGCGTGCTCCGAACAAACACGACATGTATAGTCGAAGGTGACAATGTCCCATGTTGTTCGTGACATGGCCGGGTGCCTGGGCAAGACTACACGGCATGTTCCGAACAAACACGGTGTGCGGGAAGGAAGGTCACGCTGGCCCGTGTTGTTCATGACACGACCGACTACCTGGATAGGACTACACGGTGTGTTCCCTACGGACACGTCGTGTTCCACCCAAGCTTCCCCGACCCGTGTTGTTAGTAACACGGTCAGGTACATGGCTCCGAACTCACACGGTGTGTACCAATGGCACACTGCGTGTTCTCGAAGTTACTTCCACAACATCGTGTTCTACTCACACAGTCAGTGACACGGCCGGAAAACTACACGGCGTGTATCTAAAAATTACACGCCGTGTATTCTTTGTTTTTCTGGGTAGTAGCTCAGAAACTACACAGTATTCCAGAAACACTGAAAATAAATAAAAAGGTTCCAATTTCCGATCCGTGAGGGCCCATAACACATCAAAAACCAAAATTTGGAGTTCATTTTTAAGCAAGGAACAAAAAAAAGTTTTCTACCATAACAACAGAGAATCTATCAAGCATCTATCCCAACAGCTTTCATTATCTACACAGAGCCTATCACAACAGCATGGAATCGCTAATGCACCCTAGATTGCATGGCAGGAATGCATGACATGTGATTTCTACAAGTTCCTATATGATGCATGAGATCGCAAAACCACATATCATCGGGTTGCGACCGAAATAGAACCAAAATACAAAAACAATAATAGCACAAGCCATGTGAATCACTCTAGGTGAAATCAGGTCAACCATAATATGTCAAAACCAGAAACTGCAATTAACGAGGTAGTATGGCTTTTCCCTATACACGGGAAAGCTACTCCTGAGCACAATGTAATTCCAAGTACAGAATCTGTCCTATCCCTGGATAAGGTCTTTAAATAGTAATGCATGAGAAAATAACTCCTCTGATGCCACTTTGTAACGTCCCAAGTCCGTAGCCCCTCCACTGGTGCCTCGTACCCGGTTCGCCACATGACCTCAAGCGCGTTTCCCCAAACGCCAGAGGATGCTGACTAGCAGCGAGGGCCTATTTGAGTCGGTGGGGAAACTATTCCCTCATTCGGTAAGGTATTCAAGGTGAGAAAGCAACAATAAATAGCGGAAGCAGTAAAAAACATGTATAACAAAAGAAATCCAACAACGGAATAATTGTAGATATATAACTATGATGACAAAAATGCAGCAGGTACAAGTATCGAAGGAAAGAAGCAAAAAAAAACAATGTGCAGGAATACAACTGAAACCATGTGAAAGGGAAAAACAAAGAAAGCTCCTCAGCATCGCAGTCCATGGATCGGTCCCATGCTCCCTAGCTCCAGTGCAATCAAGAACCTGATGTAGAAGGGTGCTTGCCCTTATCTATACCTGCAACAACATAGTCTGCTTGGGCCAAAAATTATGGCTCAAACAAGGTGTGAGATACAATCCAAGTAGGCAATCACCCAAATATTTGTTCCTAATAGTCAATGAATACATGACAGTAATAAAACAAGAAGCAGTAAATAGAAAAGCACAAGCAGCTACAATCCACAGTTCTAACAAGTAAAGAACACAAGTACGCAGTCAACAACAAGAAGAAAACAGGTAACCCTCTGGGTAGCTCTCACAGTCTAACCCCTATGGTTCAACCTCTAATTACTAGAAACCCTCTGGGAGTCACACACAGTCTCACCCCTCTGGTTTGACTACGTAATTAAGAAGAATCTATGGGGAAGCACTCACCGTCAATTCCCCCTGTAGTCTCGTATCGTGCTAACGGCTCTCTGGGGAAGCACTCAACGTCATTTCCCCCCATGGCCCGCGTTGTGGATCTACAGACTCTCTGTGAAAGAAATCAACGTCAATTCCCCCTATAGTCTCACATCGTAAGTAAAAGACACTCTGGAGAAGCCCTTCCGGCAATTATCCCTTTGGTCTACTACTCTAGGTTCTCACAGTCCTGAGTAGAACTAAACATGATCAACGCGTGTGTATCGTCCAAGTAAACCTCCAAAAACTAATTGGCTAACAACTAAGGATCAAAATCAATAAAACAACAGTTCCACTGTCCTACAACTAGGCATGGCAACTGGCATAACGTCAAACAGGAAGAACAAGCATGGAAAAGAAATTTGAGCACAACGAATTACTCTAATCACAAGAAATAACCTCTACTAAAGCAATCAAGCAAAGCAAGAAACTAATAATGGAAAAATAGGAAACATGAAATACCCCGTTCAAGGGTATTGGTGTAATTTTCACATAATACCCATCGAATTTCAACAGAAAGGAACAAACCACCTACCTCGATCCTAGGAGATTGATATACGTGAACCTCGATGACGGATTCTCCTTAGAACTATGTAGATCTGAGAAAATGCACAAAATGTTCATCCCATGATAACATGGAAATGAGGAGGAATCAAGAAACAAGGCTAAATCAGAAGGAAGAACTCACTGTTGTGATTCCAATGCAATTGACCGTGCTCGGATCGGAGAACAGATGGCATGACGGGAGTTCATCGAAGATCCGGCCGTAAAGTCACTCTCGGACGGTCGAAAACTGAAGAATAAGATGGACATGGGTGTTAGACATGACCTCGGTCTGTTTAATGAAAAAAAAGAATGTACACGACATGTAATTTTAGAGTACACAGCGTGTACTTCAATTTTTCCATACTCCGAATTAACCAGCCTCCACCACAGCCTTACACACTGTGTGTGTGGCCTGGGCACGACCAACACACAGCTTCGAGCTGGGAAGAGTACACGGCGTGTACTTAGAAAGTACATGACGTGTACTTCTGAAATTTCCAGAAAATTCTTTTTTTTCAAAAACTCTAGAAAAAAGGAAACATACCTGGAAGGAGATCCGGGTTCTTACAATTATCACTACACATGGGTCAAAGGTATGGATCATCCCACACATAAAACCGAGACTCGCTTTTTAATTTTTGGACTTGATGTTTATTTAAATTTGTAGGGATTTCGGATGCAACAAGGTTGTTCACTAAATCAGCATACCAAGGATGTGTACATCAGATGGAATAAAGATGCTCATCTGGGAAAGTGTCCCGAAGTGGTACAAGGTCCAAGGTGTCAACCTCTAGTGTGTGAGTAAGCCTACTCATGTGGCCCACCACTATGATTTTTAACCCCTTCTTGTCCTTTATCTCAATATTAAATTCATGAAGAAGGATAATCCATCGGATAACCCAGTGATTTGCATCTGGCTTCTTCAATAGGTACTTAGGAGTTGCATGGTTAGAAAACAAAACTACTTTAGATCCCAATAAATATGAAGGGAATTTATCTAATGTTATTATTACAGCATGAACCCCCTTTTTTGTCACTGTGTAGTTTGATTGGGCTGAATATAGTGTCTTCACTGCATAGGAAATTACATGTGAAAGTCCCTCCAACCTCTAGGATAAGACATATCCAAATGAAAGTTTGGATGAATCACACATAAGCTCAAAAGGGATGCCCCATTATGGGGGTTTTACGATCGGCGGAGTGGTCAGGCTCTTCTTCAGCTCGTTAAATGCTACCTTGCATGAATCAGCAAACACAAAATCAGAATCTTTTTGAAGTAATCGTGACAAAGGAAGATAAATCTTACAAAAATCATTGACGAAGTGCCGATAAAATCATCCATTCCCTAGAAAAGATCTCACATCATGCACACATGAAGGATAGGGTATGAATGAAATATTATCTACCTTAGATCTATCAAACTCTACCCCATGTTTTGACACTAATTCCCTATGACAATCCCATTCTCTACCATGAAAGAAAACATTTCAATGTTCAAGAATAGATTCTGCTCAATACAACGATTCAAGAAATTTCCCAAACGATTTGTACATTCATCAAATGAGGATCTATATACTATAAAGTCATGAATAAATTCCTCCATACAGGTCTCAAGAAAATTAGAAAAAACACTCACCATGGATATTTGTAAGGTACATGGGGCATTGCAAAGTCCAAATGGAATCCCCTAGTAGGACAATGTGTTGAATGGACAATTGAATGTTGTCTTCTCTTGATCCTCTGGATTTATAGGATCCTGAAAATATCCCGAAAATCCTTCCATGAATCAATAATGTGTCTTCCCAGCTAGTCTATCAAGCATTTGATCAATATATGGTATGGGAAATGGTCCTTGTGAGTGGTTTGATTTAGTTTACTATAATCAATACACACATGCCAACTGTTTTTCTCCCTCATTAGAACTAACTCATATTTCTCATTTTCAACAACTGTAATGCCACTTTTGTTATGCACAACCTGAATAGGACATACCTGTTATGAATCTGATGTGGGGAAGATTTTACCTGCATCCATAAATTTATCAACATCATTTTTAACAACATCCAAATGCGTTGAATTGAGTATTCTTTGTGGATGCCTATCTAGTTTAGACTCATCCTCCAAAATAATCCTATGCATGAAAATGGAGGGGATAATACCTGATATGTCAGCTAAGGTCCACCCGATTCCCTTAATGTTATCCCTCAAATGATTCAAAAAAAAATTCATCATGATCGAAATAGAGATTGTAAATAATGGTAACATGTAATTTATCACCACTTAACAAGTATGAGAATTTCAGATTAGGTGGTAATGTCTTGAATTCCAATGTTGGGGGTGATGTATGGATGGTGAAATTGAAGGAACAGAAATATGTGCACAATGAACATCTGTATCTGAATATACATCATCAAAATCTGAGAATAAAGAATCAAATCCATCAGAATACTCCACAGTCATGTCATAATCAGATTGAACATGATCAAAATCAGAATATGATTTCATTTCATAAAAAAAATCTAATAGAGTCTTGTGAATTAGAAATAGGTTTGGAAGTACTCTTAGACATCAAACTAGAACCAATGCTCATAATCTCCCTAATCAAAGGACAAATATATTTCATGGGGTTTCAATTTGGTAGTTTAAAATGGGAGATAACAAAAGTAGAATGGTCCTCTGAGGGGTACTTCAAAAAGTCCATAACATTAAATAACACAAATTCATCTCCAAAATCCATGGAAAGTGTACAATCATTGAACTTTATGATTTTTTTGCTGTTTTTAGGAAGGGTCTACCTAAGATAATGGGAGAATGTGAACATACCTGATCGTCATACATGTTAAGCATGTAGATATCTGCTGGAAATATCATGTCTGTTACCCGGAAAAGTACATCATCAAGGACTCCTGTGGGATATTTTGTAGATCTATTTGCCAACTTCACCACTACTCTCCTCGGTTTAAACTCACTAACCTGTAAATAAGAGAATACAGAGTAAGGATTCACATTTAAGGAAGCTCCTAAATCACAAAGAGCATAAGAAATGTGAAACTCCCCTATGTTGCATGGGATAGTGAATGTCCCTAGATCCTTTCACTTTGTTGTAATTTTTGGAGTTTGTGTAATGAGTGCTTACAGATTCCTTCGATGATTGATCCTCTCATTTTGTTTGATCCCTCTTCGATTGGTACAATGTTCCTTTAATTATTTCTCTTACCTTGAGATTTCCTTGATGGCTTCAATTAAATGGATGTTGATCTCCACACGCTTGAATGCATCCAAAAAATATTTTTTTCATCGCCTCTTCAACCATATTCATAGTTTTTAAAACCCTCTTAGGAATGGGAATGTGTTTATGAGGAACATAATTAATCTTTTTCTTAAATTTATCTTTCTCCATGGGTTTCTCATCAGCTGGTTTTGATTGGGGCTTTTCTAGAGTTGAGGTGAATCCCATTGGAATGATAGATGAAGATATATCAGTTTTATTCTTCCCACTTCTCAATGTGATGGAATTGACATTCCAATTTAGATTTGGTGTAGGTTGGGAAGGTAGATTTACAAAAATCTTACTAATTCATGGAGGGCAGTTGAAATCTGGCTCATTTGAGTCTTTAACTCTATCTACTCTGAACCTTGACTATTTAGATAATTCTGTTGATTATGAAAATTTTGTTTCAATATATCATCATTGTTAGAATATACCTTGGTTTGGGTATTCCCTGGTTGTTGACTGGTTGATGTTTTGTCTTCAAATTTCCTTTAGGGTTTTTGGAAACTGTGTTGGAAAGGAGGAGGCTGCTGAACATTTTGTTGAAAAGGGGGAGTTTTTCTGGTTTCTAGATCTATAACTCATGTTCGATTGATCTTTTACACCCATGTTTGTATGATGGAGAAAAAGAATCAAACATTATTTTGGGATATGGTTGTTTTTGCTCCTAATATGGTCTCCATGGAAGCACTTCTGCATAATCTTTAATTTATTGTAGTTGGGGGCAACAATCAGTTGGGTGGCTTGTCTCAGAGAAAATACTACAAGGACTTGTAGGAGTGGGATGAGATGTCATTTGATCCAAATAGATTTTTATCACCATAATGTTCAATTCATCTAACTTGGTATCAATCAAATGACTCTCAAGAGAAGAAGGACATACCTGATGTACTCCCTGACATGTGGTGTCCCTCGATCGCCCAATTATTGGGATTTTTGGGCCATCTTGTCAATCAACACACGTGTATCTGCTGTTGTTTTGTCCACCGATTCTCCTCCATTTGTGAGATCCACTATGTTTCTCTCCATAGGTGTGAGTCCTTCATAAAAGTATTGGATGAGTATTCTTTCACTAATTTGGTGATGTGGGTAGCTTGCACTCAACATCTTGAATCGCTCTCACTACTCATACATTGACTCCCCTTATACTTGCATGATCCCAGAGATCTCGTTATGAATGGATGGTTTCCTTGAAGCTGGAATCAATATATGCAAGAAAATACATTTTAAATCATTCCAACAAGTTACATCTTCAGGTTTTAAATAATAAATCCAATCTTTCGCAGCTCCATCAAGTGAGATTGTGAATGCTCTTAGTTTTATTTTTTCATTAGATACATTTCATGGTTTTAGGGTTGATAAAACCACATTAAATTATTTATGTTGTTTGTTTGGGTCCTCACCAAATAAGCCATGAAACTATGGAAGAAGGATAATTATCCCAGATTTCTGTTCAAAGTCTGATTCAAGATTTGGGTATGAAATACAATTTGGTTGATAATTAATATCAAGTGCTGTCAAATATCAAATGGTTATATTAAGTTCATTTCCACTATTTTTAGCCATTGGTTCTTGTTTTATGGTTGAATTTTAATTCCATCCAATTTCAATTCTCTGAGAGTGGAGGAATTCTCCAACTAATTGAATGTTGAAATTTCTTGTAGACTGAGAATGATTAATTCATGCCTTAAGGCTGCGTTCAATATCTGGGTCAGGATCATAGAGATCATAGAGATTATTTTTTTTCATATATCAAATAAAAATGAAAATAAGACAAGTGGACCATAGTAAAATAAAAATGTGAATTTATATTTTATGGTCAAAAAATAAGAAGAAGAAAATAATAGAAGAAGAATAAATTCATATTGAGTAAAGAAGGAAGAAGGAAGGGGAGAATATAATAAAATGTAAAATAAAATAAATACCTATAAATTGTTCAAATAATTAATTTCCTCCCCAGAAATGACGTCAATTTGAAAGGTGTTGTCCTGGTCACCCTCAAATGATTAATGGTTTTTTGAGGTACTTGGGTGTAGTCGAGTGGCTAACCAAGGTCATCTCCCAAAGGAGGATGTCAGTTTGACATATTTTTAAAGTAATTTTAAAAATAAAAAAGAAGGGAATAATAACACTACTTGAAAAAATGTGTGGGGGGGGGGGTTACCCTTCATGAGACTAGAAGAATTTTTCTAGAAAAAGATTGTATAATATTGATTATTTTATTTTTGAAATGATGATCGATTAAAAAGAGACAACAAGAAGATGATTTTTTAAAATAATATTTAAAAGATGTAATCGATATAATTCAACCAATTTATTTACTTATTAATATTTATAATTTAAATTAATATCCACTTTATTATGATCCCCTAATTTTTTAACCCCATAATCCTACAAGAATTAACTTTACCACTAATATGAAAGGAATTAAACCCTAGGCTATCTTCAGAACATGCAATCACATCACCCTCATTTGATTGATGTTCTAAGGATAGCTTACGGTAAGTGGGAAATTAAGGCACATATCCATTCTGGAAAATGATTATCAGTTTAGCTTAGAGAGTATATTTTAACTCTACAAATTTATCCCATTTTCTTTGTTTTACTGATTATGTTTGCACTCTCACTATTTACGCAATACTCAACTTTGCGTGTTTTTGTGTTAATTTTTCATTTTCTTGATTAGATTCTTATAATTTAAAAACACAATTCATGGATCATATGAAGTGAATTTAAGTAGCTCAATGATTTTAAATAATTAAATGAATATTGTATAAGATAGATCGATCACAAAGAGAACTACTCTTCTATGGGAAGTGTGGTCAACGTGGATACTTTTTGCTTGAGCAAAGAATTGAACGGTTAGAACCCAATTTCCTCTCAAATATTTATTCAAAACCAAATAATATGAGTATAGAGAAATATATTTGAAAAAAATAGAAGAAAATAGATGAAATGAAATAATAACAAAAGGTTTATTACACAAATGAAAATATTACAACAAGAAGAAGAGAAGAAGGATTCGATGAGGGGATCCTTGCTTCAAGAATTACCCCTCTTACAATGGTTAGATAATTTGGGTGAAACCAATTAGATGGTTCCTTAAATCTCCAAATGCACGTACCGACCCCACAAAATGTAAAAAAACAAAAATTTATATAGTGGTGGGGAGGCTTGGTTCAAATTGGTTTCAAGTGTGAATGAGGAATCTAAACAGCGTATTTTATGTCAACTTGAACTGTCCATTTGACCTCCAAAACTTGTGAATCGGCTATCCTTCCAGACAGATTATTTATGAAAAAATGCATCCTCGAGATCCTCTAAAAATTTGGGCCTAATAAAAGCATAGATGAAGAGGTTATGGCTCAAATACAGAACCCATGCTAATCTGGTGATTCCAGCCCAACTTTGATATCATTCCCCATTTTTACCAACCAAATGTAGGATTAAGCTATAATGTACTTAATGAAAGTTGTATAAAATTATGTCAGGAGCACATTTAGAAAATATTAAGTTCAAATAATTTAAATAAAATTATTTAGGTTATAAATACTACAATGAATATTTAAAGGGTAAAACTGGAATTTCCATCAAATTTTCAAATGAATAATATATTCCACAATATTTTATAAATAAAAATATTTAACACCATGTGAGGAAATTTTATCATTTATTATCGTTAAAATATTCAATAAAAATTTGTTTTATTTACTCCCCCACACTTACCCTTTTGTAGTCCTGGAAAAAACATCATATCATGTATTCGAAAAAATTGTCTGAAGATATGCATATTCTTATTTCTCGATCCACAAAGAAAATATAGGCAAATTAAGAATACCATAAATGGTCAATATCAATAAATTTTAATTTCATTGTGTCATTAATTGTGTCAAAACAAAACCAAGTGATATTCACAACACTAATCCTAGTGAAACAAGTCATGGCTCTACCATGCCACTAATTCTCTACTTGTGTGTAGCAACCATTCAAATCTTGTCTCTCAACCCTTTATCTAGTATATTAATCTCAATAAAAACTTTTATTCTTACCTGATTCTATTCCATCGAACCTTTACAATATCCTTTGCAATAAAATTCCAAAACCCACTCTTTTATGTGTTCCCAGAAGTCAATCCATGAGCTCTTAACCTAAATATCCCCACATGTTGTACATTTCTTCACTCCCCTCTTTATCGATTTTTATTTTATTTTTTGGATTTTTTTTTGATTTTTTAGAGGAAGTACAACAATCAACTATTAGGTGCACACACATAGGTTAATCCAGTATAGTGATGGAAATGATCGGAAGAGAAATGAACAGATGGAAAGACCTTGTTATAAGTTGAAAAGAATTACTTACCCTGAATATACATTCAATTGGGTAAGAGAAACACCCATGCCATGATTATGTGAAAAATTGTGTCGAGAAATCAATGACACAATTTTCCATGAACAAATATCACAAATAATTGTGTCAAAATCTTAACGTTTTTATAATGAAACAACCATTCATATCATTGATGACATCAATTTTTATAAAATTCATTCTTTGATAATGAAAGCTTACTCATGTTTATATTGCTATCAATGAATTTTGAAAACATGCATTTTACTTATGTTCCACATGAGAATGTTAAATGATATATTTTTTCCTTTTTTATTTGTTTTTTGAAACTTTTTACCAAAAACTTGTTAGAAAATACATGTAAAACACAGTAATGAAAATAATAAATATCTACCCCCAAATTTTTCCCCTCCCAACACTTAAAATATTTCATTGCACTCAATGTGAACCTATAAGATGATATATGCACCTGAAATGTATAATTTTAAATAGGACAAATAATATAAAAGTTAAAGGGTTAGGAATAGCCAGATATACTCAAGTGATGATGGGGTCATGCAGTGTGTTGAAATCCACTACATGAGTAAGAATTCCCTCAATGTATTTCTTCAAACATTTCACAATGACTGTAAATCATTTTCTTGTGTCCTCTTGTGTGATCTCTAATGCACAATAATTGTAACTCCCCAACCCCAGTTACCTAGATTTGGTGCATTATTACATAACATTGACCTGATACAAGGAATCATGTCCCGAAACACCGATCAGTTTGGTGGCCTTGGAAGTACTAGATACATTCATAAGTTTTAAATGACATCATGAAATAAAAAAATCAACAACATTTTGTCCCCTTTTTAACACACTTATATCCTTATCATATCCTTTCAGGTCCACCATAAAATACTTCTTCACATCCTGGGAAAAATAAAACATAGGAAAGGGTGAGCTCAAATTCTCAGTAAGGATAAAAATATAGCAGAAACATTCATAAATAAGCATAAACATTTAAGGAAATGAATAAGACTAAAACAAAATCCTTTTAAACTAAAAATTCAGCATAACATGGAAAATATAAAAACAAATAATGCCATTTACTTAATCACATGGATATTCTACTAGTCGAATAATCACATGCAATATCAATAGCCACTTTCATAATGATGGAATGCATAATGCCAGAGTTCAAAACCACATAGTCAAGGCCTTATTCCAAGACTAAAAATAATATTTTGTCAATTCCTTATTCCAAGACACTAATTTGTCTCATGAGACCTACCAATTCATTATGTTGCTATAGCGAGCTCCACCCGTCACTTACAAAGTCCAATGTATTCCTCATATTAAAAGGTTAAAACATAGCATAAAAAATGGTATTAAAAATAGCATACAAAATGTCAATACTTTATCCATAAACCTTGAATGGTGTAAAAATAACACATCCATTGTAAAAAATATCACAAAACCTTCAATACAATATGGAAGTTTTTATCATAATAAATAAACTTCAAACAAGATTTAAATCCATCAACGAATGTTGACATAGATGAAATCAAACATTTTTAGAGAAATATATCTTTTTATTTTGAAATAATTTAAAAGTAATATAATTATAAAAGAAAACATTTATTTTGAAAATATTCTTATAAGAATGTATGAGAAACCTCAACGATGATATAACGGCAAAAAATAGCCACACCCATCGTATAAGTTAAAAAAAAGACATTCTTACCTTAATTTAGTCAAAAATGCCATTAATTACCTTGTTCAGAAAACGACGGAAATATTCCTTTCAAAAAAATAAATTATCAATTAAGGGTATAAATTAATTTAATCCATAGTACAGTAATAAGTAAAAATGGGTTGAATTAAATTTTTAAGAAAAAAACGGATGTGGATGATAAAGTGGTCATAATAGATACTTACGTAAAAACAACCTCAGATAGTAAAGAGATTGTGAAACTATCCATTAACTAGTACTATTCTTTATTTGGATGGTATATTAAACTTCTGTATAATAGTTAAAACGTTGTTATTAAATTATACAATAACTATATACATTAATATGATATCATATATGATCCTCTAATATTTCTTTGTTAATAATATTTTAGTAGTATCATCATTTTGGGTGTTGACTGATCTATTTTACTTTATATGCTTCGTTATGTAGGCCATGTTTGTTATGGATAGGATTTATTTTATTTATATCCATAATTATATTATGTTCTTAAACATTATTTTTAATCATTAAATGAAAATTATTCTTTAATGATTACAATCAGGAATGAATCTCATCGCGTTCGCGGAGACGGTAATCCTTACATACACGCGAGTGACAATATCATTATATTAATAGTGAAATAATATGTAATTGGATGGTATATCATATATAAATAATCAATAAAATTTTATATTTATTATTTACATAATTTATACTCATTATTATACTCATCCAAATAATTAAGTGTTTGAATAACAAACTACACCACGACGTGGAGATGGTAAGCCATACGTACACACGTATGGTGACTTTGTCTTTCATATGATGGATAGAATAATGAATATGATTGTAAAATTTTTATAATTACATAAAAGTATATAGAAGATACTAGATTTATTAATTTATAATGGAATCAACAAAGAAAGAGTAAGTGGAATAACAAAATTACCTGAAAGAGGGTGGTGAAATTATTACCTCTTCATCGGGTGTTTCCTTTTTAGTTGATCAAAAGAGATCCTTAGGTTGGTTTTCTGATAAAAATAAGGCCACTATAATTAAAGGAGGAATGTTTGAAGGGTATTTGGGCAGGGTTTGGCCAAGCCAAATGGATTTGGAGTTGTGAAATTAAGAGAAGTGGAAGTACCCTTTTATAATAGAGGTGAGGGTTAGTTTAGGAAAAGCTTGAAATATTATTTTATAAAAAAAATACTTTTCGGTATGTAAGGGCTCCAAAATAATTTATTTCAAGGATAAGATGGGGATGGGTCTAAAAACTCTCAACCTATAGGTTTTATATAGGTTTAGGTCACCATATTAACCATATATTTTAGATTTAACTCTTTCTTAAATAGTTTAACTTTTAATATGTATTCTTGTATTATAATAATAATTGGTTAATAAACTTACTATAAAATGCCAAGGGAACCTCAAGTTGTTCATTAATGATATAATTTATTTAGAAGAACCTTATATTTTTAGTACTATTATATAATTTAATAATATTTTAATTTTTTTTTAAAACTCATTTATGTCAATTTGGACACTATTTCGTATTTGGTTTTTATGAAAGACATAAAAACATGATTACTTTGAAAAAAATACATTGAAACAACTCAAACATGTCATATTAATATATAAAATTCATTTATGTCATATAAAAATTGAAATTATATTTATTCTAATATTTATAATACCATTTATTTGATTCATTCATTAATAATGTAATTTCTGCATCACCATTGTGACATAAATAGATTAAATTATTTAATGTCAAAAAATTATAAATAAAATAAAATTATGTATGAAATATCTTTTTATTTCTAAGGAGTATTTATATTCAAAAATATAACTTATATAACCCCATTTAAAAATAGTTTTACTAAAATATATATGTTTATGTCATTTTTGTCTTTACTTTAAATTAATTAATATAAAGTGTCAATATCACTCTCAAGTGGCTCCATGGGGTCCCAAAATAGACCCAAAGATGAACATGGTCGGGCATATATCAACCAATAGGAATAGGACACATGTTAGGGTAATTTAATATTATTATAATATTATTGTTTACCATTATTTTCTGGATTTACTCTTTAATCATGGTAAATAAAATATTTACCGAAGTAATTATTAATAATGTCTAAAAACAAAAGATACCTATTTAAAAAATTTAGACCTCATGATTCCAAATATAGAATCCATTTTTCCAAATTCAAAACATAGAATTGGATGAAATTAATTTAAAAATATTCCCATTGTCAATATAAAAACCGTGTTATTAAGAAATAATAACTATCAAAAGATTGACACTTGTTTATTACCAGTTTAAATGTGAAATTACATACAATCACATAAATTATAATAAATGATAAAAACATAATCTAATGATACTTTAAAACCACTCAAATTTATAATTTAACACTATAAATTATTTCGATTAAAAAAGTTTTTTTAATTAAAATTTAGTACTTTACACTATTCATCAAAATTTAAAATTTTTCTAAAAATTACCAAAAAATTATCCAAACAAAATTTTTATGTCCCGATTCTAAATAATAATTTAATTTCATTAAATTGAGTATATAAAAGTTTCAAAAATTGGCTTAAAAAAGGTTCTCTATTAAAAGGCCTTAAAATTGCAATTTTTTAAAAATACTTCTTTTATCTAAAAAAAGAATTTGTTCTTATATTATATCTAGGAAACAAATAATATGGATTGTAAAATTATATGGAGTATATAAAATTAAAAATTCAGTTATTACTATTCATAACCACTTTTTGAACGGCTAGTCTGGTAAGCTGTGGTGTGCTCGAACTCAGGGTTGCGTGTAACGCAAGTTATTGAATTACATTGAAGAGATAACATACTATGAAATATTGGGGTGTTGCAATAAGAAAAAACTTTAGTCACAACATAAGGTCCTAAACCCCTGGAACACAACTTACCTTGCATCAGCCTCATGCGTGAACTATAGAGAAAGACTTTCTATATAACTTAAAATCATATTTTATGGATCACTTTATCATGAGTAACATTTGATATTTCCCTGTAGAGCCTTGTGTTCTCATATGATGACAATCAAATCTCCTCAAGATATTGAATTTGTAGATTCCTCTGGATTTTATCTTGGTCCTAATCCATGTTACATTTCCTTATAGCCTAACAATCCCAATGCATAAATTCCATGGGGAGATAACATGCTTTCCCAAAAACAATTCGAAATGGGGACTTACCAATGGGTGTCTTGTATGATGTCTTGTAATCCCACAATGAAGCATTCAAGTGCTTGCTCCAATCCTTCTTAGTTTTCTATACATTTTTCTCCAAAATTTGATTCAACTCCCTATTTGAATCCTCAGCATGTCCATTTGTTTAGGGGTGGTATGGTCTTGATGTTTTGTGTATCACCTCATACTTACAAACAAGGGAAGCCAAATTCTGATTGCAAAAGTGTGTCCCTTGGTCACTGATGATGACCTTTGGTACTCCTAACCTACAAAAAATATGTGCTTTGACAAAGTCCACAACAACATGAGAATCAGCAGTCCTCGTGGCCTTATCCTCCACACATTTTCTTATATAATCAATGGAAACCAAAATACATTGGAAACCAAATGAACTAGGAAAAGTACCCATAAAATCAATTCCCCATACATGAAAAATCTCACAGAATAATATGGGTTTTTAGGGCATCTCGTGTTTCTTTGAAATATTACCAGTGTGTTGGTACTGCGAGGAAGACTTACAAAACACATGAGCGTCATGGAATAAACTAGGCCAATACAATCTAGACTCCAAAACATTCCAAGCTGTCTGTTGGGGACCAAAGTGTCCACCACAAGAAAGTGTATGATAGAATTGCAGAACAGACTCAAGCTCAGGATTAGGAACAATCCTCTAAATAAATTGATCACTACACATGATCCGGAGGTATTTATCATCCCACACATAATTGTGAGACTCACTTTTAAATTTTTGGACATGATGTTTATTTAAATTTGCAGATATTTAGGATGCAACAAGGTAGTTCACTAAATCAGCATACCAAGGATGTGTACCTTAGATGGAATAAAGATGCTCATCGGGGAAAGTGTCTTGAAGTGGTACATCGGCCAAGGTTTCAACCTTCTGTGTGTGAGTAAGCCTACTCATGCGGTCCGCCACCATGTTTTCTGGCCGCTTCATGTCCTTTATCTCAATATCAAATTCTTGATGAAGGATCATCCATTAGATAAGTAGGGGCTTTGCATCTGGCTTCTTCAAGAGGTGCATCAGAGCTACATTGTCAGAAAGAACAACTAATTTAGAGACCAATAAATCTGAGTGGAATTTTTCTAAAGTGAATACAACAACAAGAAACCCCTTTTCCTTGGTTGTGTAGTTTTATTGGGCTAAATATAGTGTCATTGATTCATAATAAATCACATGTGAATGTCCGTCCACCCTCTAGGATAAGATAGCTCCAACAGAAAAGTTGGATGCGTCACAGATAAGCTCAAAAGAAATGTCTCATTGTGGGGGTCGTATGATCAGTGGAGTTGTCAGATACTTCTTCATCTCATTTAATGCTACCCTGCATGAATCGTCAAACACAGAATCAGAATCCTTTTGATGTAATTGCGATAAAGGAAGAGAAATATTTCTAAAATCATTGATGATGGGCTGATAAAATCACACATTCTTTAAAAAAATCTCACATCACGCACAATTGAAAAAGAAAAGAAATAAAAGGTAAAGCTGAAAAGTCCTCTTTCTTGGTGTCCTAGAAGGAATGAGATGGAGAGTGAGATGCTTTGAGTGTGTGGATCTCTCCCCCTTTTATAGCCAGAAATTCTTCCCTGGATGTTGATGCGTTGTGGCCCTATTAAATGAAATTTTCATTTATTGTGCCCTTCTTGAATGTTAATCATAATTATCTTGGGCGTGTCCACTTAATTTCTTATCCCATGCACACAAAACACCTACCTCACATGATTTTTCTCTCATCTAACAAATGTAAATACTCAACAAGGCTTTTTCATCCAAACTCACATAAAGAACCACCATAGGTTTGATAAATTCCTACTTCTCCAAACGATGTGAGTCAAGGACATGTGTTTCTCATGAGTACTTTTTAGGGTTGTTCTCTGGCTTCCGGTTGGTAGGATTTAGATGTTAAAAATTATGCGGCTGAAAAAGAAGGTCTTGTCTCTTTTTGAAGCAAAATTGTAAGATTCTAATCTTCGCTCAAATATGGTCTCCTTCTCTTCTTCATTGTAGAAAATAGGCTCAATCATCATTCAATCAGCTCAAGATTTCATCAGAAAAAATTTCAATCTTTTCAAACATTATTTTTCTTGAAAGCTCCAGATAGGCACATCATTCTTTTTTACATCGGAAACTCCAGAAAGGCACAACTTCTTTTATCATGAAGGCTCCAGAAAAGGAACAACTGTCAACAAGAATAAAATATTAATAAGCTCTTCAACATTTTATATTCCTCCAAAAGTATCACCAAATGAGGTAGTACATCACAATACATCGTCTCCCACACTTAAGTTCAACTAGATCATGTAATTTCATTTCAATAGCAGGTTGGATAGGGAAAATTGGCATGTATTATAGATAACGTAACAAGCTATTCATGGTTACCAGGAGCTACAATTAAGGATAAATGTAAAGGTGGGCCATAATGAAAAAGATAATTTTTAAAAGGGGGCTTAAAACCAAATAAATGACTCAATAATTTAAAACACATGTACCCCAAACCCTCATGTTTTGAAAGGAATAAATCAATTTCTAGTTTAAGAAACCATGGTCTGTTTCTCTCATGAAATGAGGCAAATGAAATGAATATGAAAAAATGGTTTACAATCCTCATAAGAAAGTGATTTCAATGATATAGACAGTGAAATATGGCATGGGATTCAAAAATCAGTGTACTTTTCATTAAATTCCAAAATATTTGAACTCGAAACAAAGTCATTTCAGTATTAATTTAAGCTTTGTTTCATAGAATATATTGGTTCACTCTTTCCGTGGGTTTAAAAAATGGAAATGATAATCATTTCAGCTCAAAATTTTCCAAAACACACCAAAAACAGAAACATAAACACACACAAAATTTGAAACACACAATTTTCTAATTTTTTAAATTTATTAAATTTTCATTGAAAAACAAACACAAAATGAAAATCCTAAACTACCATGGTTCCCTCCACCACACTTAAAATATGCAGTGTCCTCAATGCATTCAAGTGGATTTAATATGTATGCAATTTTTAAAATGAATCACAACAACAAGAATGTTCGAAGGAGAGGTGCAACCTGATTTATTCGCAGTGCAACATTGAGTTAACCTCCTAAGGGTTCAACTCTAAAAACCTAAAAATAAAAGGAAAAAATATAACCTAATATATTTATTAAAAGAAATAAAAATAGAAATAGGATGAGAATAGAAGGATAAAACTGGGTTTAATCCCCCAAGTGGGCCCTGGGTTTTGACTGCCTCCAGAGTAGCAGTTCTAATCAGTTATCCCCAATCTGATGGTGGGTGAAGTTTCATGCTCATGAACCAAAAATACTTGTCTTTCTAGGTTGAACTTATTCCTTTTTCTTGAGGAACCCATCAATAAGATGCACCATGTCCACCCTCATTGTAATGAGATACAACATGCATGGTGGGATTAGGACAATGAGTGAGTCCTCCTCTTTCTTGGGTTCCACATGAACAACATATTCTTTATTCTCCAATGGATGCTGAAGGTATGATACATCTGGGGAAAAATCAAAGGTAATGTCAGAGTTTAACTCTATTTGAAAAAAATTAAAGCATGAAGAAGAAATATCAAATTGCTCCCTTCCAAAGTAAGTATCTTGTGTCTCATTTTCCTCCAGAAAATCCACTTTGATCTTTTCATGTACTCCATCCATTAAATGTTCAACAGGTTTGGGGAACTCTAGATTTTCCTCTATGGATGAATCATCTTTTTCATCGTCTTCCTCCAAAGAGATACATGTGTCGGCTGAATCTAAAAAATTAAAATAAGGGGAGTCAATAATAAATTTTGTTTCAAAAAAAATCAAAAGATAATGAGTTTATGAAAAGATTAACTCCATGATCTTGTTTGGATTCAATTTCTTATTCAATAGGAGGTGGCTCTTGGAGTTGAATTTCCCTAGATAAATGTAGGTAGTCAGACTCCTCTATCTTCTCTTCAAATTCCACTGCTTGGTTGGTTTCTTCCTTAAATGTTGCTGAATAATCTACATTATGAGGAATAGTTGGATCAAAAAGTTCTTCACACTCATTCACGAAGTTATCCATATCTTTTTGATCTCCCATATGCATTTCAATATCTAATTTTTTTTTATCACTCTCCTCCAACAATGATTGAGTTTGGATCAATGCATCTTCTCTTAATTTAATCATGGCATCCATGTGTTCTTCAACATCAAGGATTTGTGGGGCTACTTCTTCCATCAAATGTTTTTGTTCTGGTTCTTGTTCTGGCTCTATTTGTAGATCCTGGGATGCATGTACTTGTTCCACAATCCACTTTATTGAGGTTTATAGGTTTTGAACTGTTTGACTAATTCTTTCAAATTGGTCTTCAATATCCTTGTGAACTTCTTCTTCTTGGTGTTTCACTTTGATAATTTCTTCATAAAATTCCATAAAATACTTCTGAAGTTAAATTAATTCTCTTTCCAAACCCTCCAACACTGGGTATTCTAGGTTCTCTTTAAGGTTTTCAATGAGATCCTTGAATTCATTCTCTGTGATGATTTGGATTCGAGCTCCCCGAATTTGTTTAGCCGAGAAAGATACATTATACTCTATAGACCAAGGTGATACAATAATTGGTTCTCGCACTGGTGGGTAATTTTTCCATAAATTAAATAAATGTTCATTTGAAAACAACATGGAAAAAGAATTTTTTTTATTTTTTTTGTTTTTAAATTGAAAAAGTCAAATATTAGTTTGTGGCACTACCTCACTGGCAGCAACGCCAAGTTTGACGCAGACCTGTCATAGGGAATGGAAAAACTATTATTTTCTATGTTAAAATGTAGTAGTTTGGTTGACCTTGGATGTATCCCGAAAAGGAGTGCACACAGAACGAGTTGTCACTTTAAAACAAGAGTAAAAATGTAGTGTTTTTGAAATGAAATTTGAAATTAAAATGATTGAAAAAAAACTATGATATTTAAATGGGTGATTAGGTAGGGGTCAGTTTCATAATTTTAATGGAATCCTTGTTCAATTTAATTCAAACCTATTCTTCTTTATTTATTAAAGTGAGTTTCCTCAATCGTTTCCTCTCACTTCCTTGGTGAAATTATTATTGTGAGAAAAAACCTTACCATGATCTCAGTTTGGTCAACTCTCCTTCCATGGGTAAAATCGTTGTATTGAATATCCTTAATTGAATTGGGAAATACCCGATCAAGTTTTTTTATCCCAAACAATCAAGAACATTCACTACACCTTTTACACATACTGACGATCGTCAAGTACTTCACCACTAATTCCTGGTTTATTCCATCATATATAAACCAAAAATTAGTGGAGGGAGATTATGATTATTTTACCAACACAAAAATCAATAATTGAATTAATATTCAATAATTATCTCACTTGATAATAAAATACACTATAATAAATTGAAAACAACTTTGAAGAAGAAAAAAATATTATTCAATTCTGTCCAAGAACTCAAGCATTAAAATGTAGAAAACAAACCCTTCCCTAATCACTCAAAAAGTTTACCCCACCATGGTAAGGGTAATCGAGAAGAGTTGGGAAGAATAATTCATTATAAAAATATGAAAAAGAAAATAAATAAAAGGTAAAGCTGAAAAGTCCTCCTTCTTGGTGTCCTGATAGGAATGAGATGGAGAATGAGATGCTTTGAGAGGGTGGAGCTCTCAAAGTTTGATGCATGCCTTTCGTAGGGCATGGCAAGAAATTTATTTCCTAAGTTAAAATGACTTAATGTGGTTGGACTAGTATTTCTCCCAAAGAGGAGTGCACACAAAACACATTGTCACTTTAAAACGATAATGTTGTGTTTTTGAAATGAAATTTGAAATTAAAATTATTGAAAAAAACTATGATATTAAAAAGGGTTATTAGGTCGGGGTCGGTTTCCTAATTTTAATTCTATCCGTGTTTAATTTAATTCAATCCCCATCTTCTTTTTTTATTAAAGTGAGTTTCCACAATCGTTTCCTCTCACTTCTTTGGTGAAATTATTATTGTGGGAGAAAACAATATCAAGATCTCGGGTTGGTCAACTCTCCTTCCTTGTGAAAAATAGTTGTATTGAATATCCTTAATTCAAATGGGTAATACCCGATTAGGTTTTGTTTATCCCTAACAATAAAGAACATTCACTACACCTTTTACATGTACTGATGATCGTCAAGTACTTCACCACTAATTCCTGGTTTATTCCATGGTATATAAACTGGAAATTAGTGGAGGTAGATTATGATTATTTTACCAAGGAAAAAATCAATAATGGAATTAATATTCAAGAACTATCGGACTTGATAATAAAACCCTCTATATGAAATTGAAAAAAACTTTCAAGAAGAAATAAATTTATTCAATTGTATCCAAGAACTCAAGCATTAAAATGAAGAAAACCAACCCTTCCCTAATCACTCCAAAACTTTACCCCACAATGGTAAGGGTAATAGAGATGAATGTGGAAGAATAAGGCATTATAAAACTATGAAAAATAAAATAAATAAAATTTAAAGCCGAAAAGTCCTACATCTTGGTGTCCCTGAAGGAATGAGATGGAGAATGAGATGCTTTGAGAGGGTGGAGCTCTCCTCCTTTTATAGCCAGAATCTGTCCCCCGGATGTTGACACATTGTGGCCCCAATAAATTACATTTTCACGCATTGCGCCCTTCTTGAATGATAATCATAATTATCCTGGGCGTGTCCCCTAAAAAGCTCAATGGATTTAGAATTGTATTCTGAGAGTTATAGTCGTTTTACTCTGAGAATTTATTATGTCCAGTCAGACTCTCCAAATCGCAAACCTCCAGATTAGGGTGATTTAATGACCCCTTAAACGGCCAATTCACACGGAATTACTTCATTAAAGATGCTCTAAAACTCATTTAACGACCACCAACTAAATATAACAACATTTGGGCCCACCATTAATGCGTTATGGAGCCCACACCAAAACTATGCAGAACTGCAAACAGTTTTCTTGCTCCCACTTGTGATCTTTTTTTGAGCTTCCACATGGCCAATTCAGGTTTTTGTCCAAAAAAAGAAAATGAAGCCCTGGATTTATAGAATTTGTAAAATAACTAAATTTGAAATTTTGGATCAGTGTACTTTATGTTATGTCTAAACTACTTAAATAATTTAAAATTGATAAAAACCCAAATTTTCCATTTTTTACTATTCAGCTAAAAATAACGCCAATATCATAAAAATGAAACAATTCATATTATAGAAACAGTTTTTTGGGTTTAAAATAGTGATATTAGATATAAATTAATTGAAAGTATTTTCTCTATCAGGGGGGTGGGAAATGGTCCTTGCGAGTGGTTTGATTTAGTTTCAAATAATCAATACACACATGCCAACTTTTTTTCACCCTCATCGGAACGAACTCATCTTTCTCATTTTTAACAATTGTAACACAACTTTTCTAAGGCACAACCTAAAGAGTACTTACCCACTAAGAATTATAAATGGAAATGATTATACCCACCTTAAGAAATTTCTCAAATTATTTTTTAAAAACTTCTTGAAGGGTTAGATTGAGTATCCTTTGTGGCTGCCTAACCAGTTTAGCATCATCCTCCAAAAGAATTCTATGCATGAAAGTGGAGAGGATAATACTTAATATTTCAGCTAAGGTACACCCGATTTCCCTAATGTTTTTCCTCAATAGATTCAAATGTTTTTCTTCAGGTTCAAATGTGAAATTGTTAGCAATGATAAGATGTAATTTCTCACTATCTAACAAGTATGAGTATTTCAGATTAGGTGGTAATGGATTGAGATCCTATGTAGGTGGGTGATGTATGGATGTAGAAATCGAAGGAACTAAAATATGGGCACAATTAACATCATTATCTGAATATACATCAACAAAAATTAGGGAATAAAGCATCAAATCCATCAGCATACTCTATAGCCTTTTCATAATCATATTGAGGATGATCCAAATCAGAATATGATTCCATTTCAAAATCAAATCTAAGGGAGTCTTGTGCATTAGAAATAGGTGTGTAAGTACTCTTTGAATTCAAATTAGAACTAATTCTCATAATATACCTAATAATAGAACAATTAAATTCCATGGGATTTTTATTTGGTGGTTCAAAATGGGAGATAACAAAAGCAGAATTGTCCTCTGAGGGGTACTTCATGGAGTCCGTAACATTAAATATCACAAATTCCTCACCAAAATCCATGGAAAGTGTACCCTCATTGAAATTTATGATATTTATCGTAGTTTTGATGATGTTTCTACCGAAAATAATTGGAGTATGTGAACATACTAGATCATCCTCCATGTTAAGCATGTAGAAATCTACTAGAAAGATCATGTATCTTACCGGAAAAGTACATCCTCAAGGTCCCCCAATGGATATGTTCTAGCTCTATTTTGTAATTGCACCACTACTCTCATTAGTTTTAACTCACAAAACTATAAATAAGAGAATACAAAGTGATGAATCGCATTTATGGAAGTTCCTAAATCACAAAGAGCATCAGAAAAGTGAAAATATACTATGGTGCATGGGATACTAAATGCCCCTGGATACTTTTACTTTTTTGTCATTGCTATAGTTGGTGTAATGAGTGCTGACACATTCATTCCAAGATTGATCCTCCCATTTCCTTTTATCCCTCTTCGATTGGTACAGAGTTCCATTAAGAATAATTCTTACCTCGATATTTTTTTATGGATTCAAGTATAGGGATGTTGATCTCCAAACGCTTGAATGTATCCAAAACATTTTTTTTCATCACCACTTCAGCCATATTCTTGGATTATACAACCCTATTTTGAAAAGGGAAGGGGTTTAGGAGGAACATCATTAATCTTTTTCTTACCTTTAACTATCAACTTGGGATTCTCATCAGTTGGTTTTGAATGGGGCTTTTTTGGAGTTGTGGTGAATCATGGTGGAATGATAGGTGCAGATATATAAGTTTTTTTCCACTTCTCAATGTGATGAAATTGACATTCGTCTTTAGATTTGGGGTAGGTTGGGAAGGTATATATCTTGAATTCATACATACTAATTCATTCAGGGTAGTGGAAATCTAGCTTATTTGAGTATTTAACTCCCTTTGCTCTGAACCTTGACTATTTAGCTCATTCTATTGATTAAGAACAATTTGTTTCAAAATATCATCAGTGTTAGAATCTACCTTGGTTTGGGGTTCCCGAGTGGTTGAATTGTTTATGTTTGAGCTTCGAATCACCTTTGTGGTTGTTGGAAACCCTATTGGAAAGGCGGAGGTTGCAGGATGTTTTGTTGAAAGGGGGACCTTTGTTGTTGTCCAGATCCATACCTCATGTCCGATTGATCTTTCCACCTTTGGTTGTATGTTGAATCAAATGAATCAAACTTTTTTGGGGATATAGTTGTTGCTACTACTGATATGGTCCCCTAGGAAACACAGCTGCACAATATTTTGTATCTTAGAGTTGGGGGAAACAGTCAGTTAGGTGGCTTGTATTAGTGAAAATACCATAAGGCCTTGAAGGGGTGGGTTGAGATGTCTTTTGATCCAAATGAATTTTCTTCACCACTGTGGTCAATTCTTCTAACATGGTGTCAATAAAATGACTCTCAAGAGAAGAATGACGTACCTGATATACTCCATTGACATGCTGTGTACCTCGATTGCCAAATTATAGGCAGTTTTAGGCCATCTTGTCATTAAAAACTTGTGAAGCTACTGTAGTTTTTCCACCAATGCATTTATAGCCATGAAATCTACCATGCTTCTCTCCATAGGTGTTAGTCCTTCATAGATGTTTTGGATGATGAGTTGTTCACTAATTTAGTGATGTGGGAATCATGCACAATACTTCTTGAATCACTCACAGTACTCATACATTGACTCCCCTTGATCTTGCTTTATCCCAGAGATATATTTATGAATGTATATGGTCCTTCAAACTAGAAAAAAATCACTGAAAAAAAGATGTTTCAAATCATTCCAACAAGTTTGTCATGACCCATCCTCAGGGGTCGTGCTGTGACTACCCAATGCCCATCTTCCATATGCCAGGGGTAGGCGACTAGCACCAATGGAAAATCCCCGATAAAAAGAGAAGGCATTGCATTTAAAATTGTAACACACATAGTCTGAACACAAGAAGTAGAAGAAATATGCACTAATATAGAAAATAAAAGTGTTCTGAAAGTAAGTGGGCCATTAGACAAACCCAATTGAACAACACGTACATGTAAAAATGGAAAAACAGCTCCTGGATCATCCACCGGGGAATCCTACCTGAAGGGTAGGTACAGAACTCAAACAACCCATCCATGAGGTACGTCTCATCTATTCCAGCCCCGAGCGGCCTCCCGTCTATCACTCTCAGCCTCGATCACTACTGACCGTCATCTGCAGAGAACACAATAAGGTGCAGACGAAGCCCGTGCAAGGGTGAGTATAACAATACTAAGTAGGGGACCCCAAGACCCCCAAAGGTCACCCAGAATACAATAAGGATAAACGATATCAGAAAGATACAATCATGAAATATCAACCAACCCTACTTAGGTATATGCCCATACATATACCGAAATTACTAGTCACAGTCTGGCTCCAACTCTCGAGGCCAAGCACAACCCAGTCCAAAAAGGAAGTAAACTCAATCACCTCAATGATAATGATTGAAAGACAAGACTCATCTCAAACAAGTATACAACACATGATGAGGGGTATATATGATTAGATGTATCCTATAAATCATCTCCTCTATCGAACCCATGTAGGATCCTGGAACAATATCAACGATGTCAAACACACAAATGATCATGGAATAGAAGTTAGAACTATCAAACCCACGGAAGATCCAGGAACAAAAGTCACCGCTTTCGAACCCACGGAGGATCCTGGTACAGTATTTTCACTGTTGAACCCAGGGAGGATCCTGTCATCTCAGTCTCAGCTAGCCAAAGGGTTCCCACACACAACACGCTCAATTAGGGGAGGTTCCTCTCCTAAATACATGTTTCGATACATTAACTATGATTATGTATTGATTTGATGTATCCCCTAGTTTTGCCTCGTCATAAGGATCCCAACGCGATAGACGGCGCGTCAATCGGACTCCCGATCTGTGAGTTATTGGTGTTTCTATTCCAGGTCCCCGGTTTGTTTTTAGTCTCAAACCAACTCAACCGTACCCCAACTACATCCAAACCTAAAGTGGAGTATTCCAAAAGAATCGTCTCGCTCCAAGAATTCCATCTTCGTAGACGGTTCATCGATCAGACAACTACATCCCAAGATGCGGGATAAAAGGTATAAATGGACATAGCGGGTTCAGGTTTGGTCCGACCCCGTCGGATCGACCCGGCCCAAAACAGTCCGAACCGGGTTCTGACCTAGTCCGTATGTCCGACAAAGCCCAAGGGTGCGGCCTGACCTAAGTGGTCGGCCCGACCCGAGTGGGCGGCCTGATCCAAGGGAGCGCCCCTGCACGAAGGCACGACCAAGCCTCAGGGCAGCCCGGCCCGTGGGGGCCTGGCCTAAGGCGGCCCGGCCGAAGGGCGGCCCGACCGGCCATGCGTGGGAGGGGGTGCCGCGCCCCGCCCCTCAGTTTGTTGAATGGAACTGTCGCATTGCGCCGGTTCAGGAGCCGCGGGACTCGGGTAGTCCCTCTTGTCCGGCTCCATGGCGGACTGCTCGGCCGGCCGCCACCGCACCTCCACCGCGGCGCAACAATGCCACAACCCTACTGACCTCAATTCGGCGTGATGACGCTGTGCCTCCTCCATTGCGACAAAGTTTGGTCACAACCCTCGGTTGCTCTGCGCGGCGCGAGGGTGCCGCGTGCCTCCGCCGTGGCCCATCATGGCTGCGACTCTCCATCCCACGTGACATGATGGTTCCGCACCCCCTTTGTGACCCAGTGGCCTTGCGCCGCCGGTTTGATTCGCGGTCCGCCTCCATCGTAATCAAACAAGAACAACCTCAGGGTAGGGTCGGGTTGTGTTAGTGCGGTCCAAACCCTCCTCGTCATGGAGAAAAAATTTGGAATACCAATCCAAATATCTAAATGATGTAGAATTTAGGTTTTATCTTATATTTAAAATAACTCAAATACCCCTACCATGATTCGATGATTGCTCATGGACCATGTCGTGGGAAAAGGCGGCATCGTTTTGTTGATGTCAGGAATGAAGAAGTCGAGGATGGCGCATCGTCGGCGTTCGTTGCGGGGGGGGGGGGGGGGGGGGGCTCCTTCTCTTTTAGATTGGTCAAAGATTGAGGACGGTGTTCGTCGTTCTTTGGAGATGAAGAGCATTCTTCATTGGGATGATGAAATTCTCCCAAAGATTCTTCAAAGCTCCACCAAGGATTATGCCATCCCCAAAATAAATGAATATGATATCTTATTATAATGTTGGAATAATGAATTAAAAAGAGTTCAAACCATTTCAAATTAATTAATTATGCCATTAATTAATTTGTGGTATGGAACACTTATGAAGGAAGGTGAAGAGGCTCCACAATAAATTGGGAGTTCCAAGGGTTAAAGGTGGGTTAAGGTGGTTTGATGCTCATGTGGTCCTTACCTTATAACATCCTCCCAAGGGAGGTTATGTGTGGGTGGGCCCCACCACTAACCTCCCCTTGGAGGATTAAACCACCACTCAAATTAATATAATCTACACATATTTTTATTTAGTTTATTTAGAAACCCCAAAAATTAACTTCCATTCTCGATAATACACAACTGCGGTAAAGGTCTCATTAAGTGAATGTCGGCGTTGCGAGTTCAATGGTTTCCTCAGATTTCAATTTTGTGCACCGGTTCAAAAGATATAAAATCCCACTTGTACTTTTACTGAACATACCCAAAAAAAACTTCTGAAATTGATTCCGGTCACACTGGACCTCAGAATCAAGCACCGTCATAAAATGCGGACACGTAAAATTCTCATGAATTAAAAAAAAACCCCATGGGAATTTTCGGTCTTTATAGTCTTCCCACCTCAGGGATTATCGCCTCCATAAGCTACACCACACACTAAAGAATCAAATGGGGGTACTGAGCATGCATTTTAGCCTCCATCTTCCATGTGATCTCCTGGAGGTTCCTGTGCTGCCAACGAACACGCACCAGAGGTATCGACCGTCCATGCAAGACCCTCTCCTGTCGATCCTCTATTTCCACTAGAACCTCTGTGAATGTATCCCTATCATCGATGTGCATCTCCCCGTGGTCGATGATGTTCGATGGGTCATGCACATAACTCCTCAGCCGAGATACGTGGAAGACGTCGTGCACCCAGTGCAACTAAAGTGGAAGATCCAAGCAGTAGGCCACCTCGCCTACTCTCCTGAGGACCTAGAAAGGTCCGATGAATCGTGGAGATAACTTTCCGCCTCTACCAAATCTCCTTAGGCCTCATTGAGGTGAAACACATAGAAAGACTTGGTCGCCATCCTCGAACTCTAGTGGTCTCCGTCTCCTATCAGTATAAAACTCTTGCATGCTCTATGCAGTCTTCATCCTCTCCAGGATGATTTGCCGCTTCTCTGTCATAGTTAGCACCATCTATGGTCCCATAAGTGTTGACTCCCCTGGGTTAGTCCAGCACAGAGGCGATCTTCAAGGTCAGTCGTAAAGTGTCTTGAATGGTTCCACCCCGATGGTGGAGTGGTAGTTGGTTTTATACGCAAACTCTACCAAGGGTAATTGATCCTGCCAGCTGCATCTGAAGTCGAGGACACATGCATGTAGCATGTCCTCGAGAGTCTGAACGGCCCTCTTAGTCTGACCATCCCTCTGAGGATGGAAGGTGGTTCTCAAGCGAAGCTACGTCCCGAAAGACCCCTGCAACCCCTTCCATAGCCAGGAAGTGAAACAAGAATCTCGATCGGAGACGATCGTTGATGGCACACCATGAAGCCGTATGATCTCTAATACGTAGAGGCGTCCCCGGCTCTCTAGTGAACCCTTATCTCTAATCGGAAGGATGTGGGCCGACTTGGTGAGTCAGTCAACAATCAACCAGATAGAGTCATGTCCCCTGGATGTACGTGGAAGTCCCGTTATGAAATCCATGGATATTCCAACCCACATCCACTCTCGGACCTCTAAGGAATGAACTAATCCTGTGTGAAACTGGTGTTCCGCCTTCACTTGATGACAAGCGAGGGATCATGATACAAACTTTGCTACTACCTATTTCATACATGGCCACCAGTGTTGTCTTCGGAGGTTCTGATACATCTTCGCCACTCCTGGATGTACCGCTAATGAAGATCTGTGGAACTCCCACAACACTTCCTCCTTAAGTTCAATGGGTACCATGGTACGTCCTCTAAAGAGAATGACGTGCTCCCCACCTTCAAAAAATCCATCAGGTGTCTGCCATGTGGATATCTGAGCATGTCGCATCTCACAGTCAACATCCCACGATGTGCCACCCAGAATCGCTGAAGAAGTGGAGGAGTGACCTTGAGAGACTATAGAAAGGATTCTTTATCTCAATCCACTAAGGATATCTACAACGCGACCAGCTTCTCTATCACCCTCCTAACAGGTGAATGCCTGATAATCTTGCTGACAACATATGCATCATCTTTCCCCCCCAAGATTATAGACTATGTCAAAGTCTTAGTCCTTGAGGAACTCAAGCCATCGCTACTGTCTCAGGTTCAGTTTTTTATGAGAGAAGATGTACCGGAGAATCTGGTGGTCAGATTAGACTATAAAATGTTCGGCCATAAGATAGTGCCACCATATCTTCAAGGCGAAGACCACTACTGCTAACTCCAGGTCATGGGTAGCATAGTTCTGCTCATTCTGTCTCAGCTATCGAGAACCATACGCAATCACTGCTCGCTCTTACATCATGAACCACCCGAGTACGGTCCCTAGTGCATCACAGTGAACTACATTCCCAATGACCTCCTATGATAGCCTCAATATGGGGGAACTATTCAACCACTGCCTCAGCTCTTGAAAGCTCTTCCAGAATCTCTCTGACCACACGAAGGGTTTCTGCTTCATATTCATTACAGAAAGTGGTGCTTCAACTCTAGATAATTCTGTCACAAATCTCTGATAGTGCCAAGCCATTCCAATATAACTCCTTACTCTGTCACACTTCTGGGTGGCTCTGAAGCAAGCGCTGCCTCAATCTTCGCTGGATCCACTACAACTCTAGCCTCCAAGATGACGTTTCCCAAGAAGTGAACCTCTTGAATCCAAAACTGGCACTTCAAGATCTTACCATAAAGCTGGTGGTATCAGAGTGTGTCCATTACTACCCGCAAATGATAGGCAAGCTCTTCCTCAGCAGTCTAGTAGATCAATATGCTGTCGATGAAGCCGACAAAAAAGCGATCGAGGAAAGGCTGGAATATACTGTCCATGAGACTCATGAACACTGCTGGAGAGTTCGTTACGCCGAAGGGCATAACCAAGAACTTGTAGTGTCCATACCGACACCTGAAGGTCCTCTTATGCACATCCTCATCTCGAACTCTAAGCTGGTGATAGCCTGACCTAAGGTCTATCTTCGAGAACCATCGTGCTCCCTTGAGCTGATCAAAGAGGTTGTCAATCCTTGTGAGTGGGTACTTGTTCTTCATTGTCACCTGGTCCAGGCGTTGATAAACAACACACAGATGCATGCTCCCATCCAGCTTCTTGGCGAACAAAATCGAGGATACCAAGGGTGAAACACTGGTTCGGATACATCTCATCCCCTACAAGTCCCCCAGCTGTACTCGTAGCTCACGAAGATCAACAGGAGCCATCCGATATGCTGGAGTAGATACCGGTTCCATCCCTGGTTACAGGTCATTGTAGAAGTCTACCTATCTATGAGGAGGTAGTCCTGGAACATCGCCAAGGAAAACATCCACCTACAGATCCACTACAACATGAATACTCGAACTCCGCACATCAACCACTCCGAGAATGAGGCTAGCCAACTGATGTTTGATCGACTGCCCCCTTCTCTAGGTAAGTCCATCCTGCACTGAAAATTCTCACTTCTCACCGGTGAAGTTAAAATTTATCTCATCCTCACGGATACACCGCACTTTCCACATAATAAAGTCAGTCTGAGTAGTAACTGTGGATAACCAGTCCATACCCAAGATGACGTCGTAAGGCCTAGATGCCACAATGATGAGGTCCTAGCCGAAGCTCTCTCCTCTTAGAGTAGGCTCACACTGCTGGCAGTAGTGCGTAATCGTCGATTCTGATCTCGTAAGAGTCTCTAGTTGTAAGGATCGAGCCAATGGCTCTGTCGGAATCTCCGAACTCCGAATGAGGGAAACGATAATAAAATAATGACACGCATCTGTTTCTTTAAGTACTGTAGCAAGGGTGGAGTAGACACATATAGTACCTCGAATCATCTCGGTTGCGCCATGGTCATAGTCCTTGAATATTAAAGCGGAGCCCGCCCCTGTCTCCCAGCTCCCTATGGTCTGGGTGGACCTCCTGGTGGTGGTGGTGGTAGGTCCTCGAAACGTCATCCACCACCTGCTTCTCGCCAGCTCCTCTGCCATGTCTGCATGTTCCTGGTGGACCACCATAGTCTAACCTCTACCTGTGCCTAGGAATTCCATCTACTGTCTCCTGCTCATCTGCATGGTGGGTCCGGCAGTCATGAGCCAGATGAACCTTCTCGCCCCATGCACATCATTTCATGATCCTCGCATGGCTGGGTCTATCTCATGTTCCCCACACAACCGAACCAATATCCTGGTGTCGCCCACCTGATGTCCTGGTCCACTTGGACCTCTTTGACATCTGTCTACTTACGGCTGTAGAAGACTCTGCTACGTGTCTCCCTATGGTGGGTCTCCCTGCTGGTGGTTGCTCAGCAAAAAAAATCTCCACAAGAACAGCTCGCTCCAACATCCCCGCCTACGTCGGGATGTTGAGGGAGATCATCAAATCCCTAATCACATGCCTGAGTCCCTGATCGAATGTTCGGGCCCTGATGAATGGGTCCCGCACCATATCTTTTGAGTATCATGAGAAGTCATTGAACCTCGCTGAGTACTGAGCTACTATCATGCTGCCCTGCTTTAGATAAAGTAACTCCTGAATCCGCACAGCACGAAGGGTGGATGGAACAAAATCTGACTAGAAGAGACTCTTGAAGTCTTCCCAGAGTAGTGATGGCTCATCATGCACATGAAGCATCAACCTCCACCATCTGCCTACTGTTTTATGTAGGAGACTCGCCACGAGAATCACCATGAGGTTGGCTGGTGTCCCTACCAATCTGAAAACTCTCACAATAGCCTCCAACCAATCCGCAGCTGCCTTTGGGTCCATCTCTCCCCAAAACTAGGGCGGCCTCCGGCACTGGAACTCTTAAAACGCACTCAGATGATGTGAACTCTCTGATGCTGGAGCTGGTGGTATCGGTGGCCCAGTGGGTAGTGGTACCGTTGGTAACTCCGCTGAGATGGGGCCCTACCCTGAGGCATCGTCGCTCGGTGGGCTACCATCTCATACAAAACTCGGAACCCTAGCTAGCTGCCATCAAGGGGCCATCCTATAATGAAATAGGTGCTCTGTGGTCAAAACAATATACCTGGTGAGCTGACAAAAAGTAATCATGAAGAGAACATTTCAATGGAAACACACATGCAATCAGTGTTTTCATTCACTAAGTAAGAAATCAGAAGTGAGAGTCCTAGTGTATGGATACGTCGGCCTCCACACCAACACCGGTTTCCCTAAACATATAACACACCCAAAACACTTAACACAATTGTCATTAATGGAATCATAGTTTATGTTCTGCGGTAGAACCGACTCCTCTGATACTAATTTGTCACAACCCGTCCTCGGGGCCCGTGGCATGACTACCCCAAGCCCGCCTTCCATAGGCCAGGGGCTGGCGACTAGCACCAAAAGAGAATCCTCAATAAAAAGGGAAGGCATTGCCTTTAAACCTATAACACACATAGTCTAAACACAAGCAGTATAAGAAACAAGAACTAATATAGAAAAGAAATGTGTGTTGAAATTAAGTGGGCCATAATACAAAACCAACTGAACAACAAGTGAAACTAAAAAGAGGAAAAATGCTCTGGCATCGTCCACCAGGGAATCCTACCTGAAGGGTTGGTACAATACTCAAACAACTCGTCCCTAAGGTACATCCGGTCTAATCCAGATCAGATCAGCCTCCGGTCCGTCACTCTCAACCTCGATCACTGCTGACTGTCGTCTACACAGAACACAACAGGGTGTGGGCGAAGCCCGTCCAGTGGTGGGTAAAAAAATACTCAGAAGGGGACCCCGAGACCCCTTAAGGTCTCCTAGAATCCACTAAGGATAAACCACATAAGAGAGATACAATCATGAAGTATCAAACAACCCTACTTAGGTATATTTCCATATATATTTCTATGTTACCAGTCACAATCCGGCTCCAACTCTCGAACCCAAGCACAGCCCTGTCCACAAAGGAAGTAAAGTCAATCACCTCGATGATAATGATTGAAAGACAAGACCCAGCTCACATAGGTATAAAACACATGAAGAGGAGTAGGGATGATTAGATGTAGCCTCTAAATCATCTCCTCTGTCGAACCCACATAGGATTCTGGAACAATATCAGCATTGTCGAACCCACGGAGGATCCTAGTATAGAAGTCATCACGGTCGAACCCATGAAGGATACCGGTACATATGTCACCGCTGTTGAACCCACAGAGGATCCCAAGACATAATTCATATATTTCAAACACACAGAGGATCCTGGTATAGTATCGTCGTTGTCGAACCCACGGAGGATCCTATCATCTCAGTTGCAGCAAGCCAAAGGGTTCTCGCACACAACACACTTGATTCTAGGAGGGTATACTCCTTGATCCAAGTGTCGATACATCAACTGCCACAAAGTCTCAAGTTTATGTGTCCTGTAGTCTTGTCTCATCATATGGAACCCAACACGATAGATGACGCGTCAATCAGACGCCCGGTCTGTGAGTTATTGAAGTTTTCGTTATAGGGGCCCAGTTGGGTTATAGGATCAAAACAACACAACCGTACACTAACTGTGTCCAAACCACAAGTAGAGTATTCCAAAATAAGCATCTCACTCCAATAATTCCATCTACACAGACGGTTTGTCAATCGTACACCCATAGCCCAAGATGCGGGCTAAAAGGTGTTAATGGCCATAGAGGGTCTGGGTCTGGTTCGACCCAGTCAGACCGACCAGGCCCGACCCGGTCTGAACCAGGGTCGAACCTGGTCCTCAGTTCCGACCCGGTCCAAAGGTGCGGCCCGACTCGAGTGGTCGGCCCATCCCAAGAGGGCGGCCCGAACCATGGGAGCGGCCCGACCCGAGGCAGCCCGGCCGAAGGGAGGCCCGACCCATGGTGCCCCAGCCCGTGGCGGCCTGGACGAAGGGCGGCCCGACTGATAAGAAGCTCGGCCCGTGGCGGCCCAGCCGAAGGGCGGCCAACCGAAGGGTGGCCCGGCCTTTGGCAGCCCAGTCTGAGGTCACCCGGCCGACCATACGTGGGAGGGGGTGCCGCGCCCCGACCCCCGATTTGTTGAACGAAACCGGCGCGTTGGGCCAGTTTAGTATCCATGGGACTTGGTTAGTCCCACTTTTCCGGCTCCACGGTGGCCGGCTCGGCCGGCAACCACCGCACATGCACCGTGGCACGACGGCGTCGCGGTCCTACTGCCCTCCGCGTGATGCGATTAAGAATGAGTTTTGGGCCATATGTATGACTTATCAAACATATATAATGGCCATTCAAGATTTTTTTGGAGTCCATAATTTACTTTCATATTTTACAGGGATCAATCTGCTACACTGAGTTCTATTGATGCCCTTGGATCTTTTTTCTATCCGGCGTTGATTAAGAATGAGTTTTGGGCCATATAACAGGCTGTTACAAATACTAAGGGCATAGTTATTTACCATTGGGAGTGAGTTATCTTGATAAGATATAAAACTAAATGAAAAATTATTATTGGGAATCTAGCATAACCACTTCATATATTGGGCAGTTTTACCATTTAAATTAAGAATTTTAAAATCGAAGCATTACAAAACAGAGCATAATAACACATTATTTTAAAAAAATATTGAAACATAAAAAATACAACAAAACCAAACTATCCAAAATCATATAAAATTGAAATTTTTACAAAATAAAAATGAGACAATGAATAAATTTGAAGAATGGAGAAAAGCATGGAGGAATATTAGATGAGATACTTTTCAAGAAATAACCAAAATATAAATCCATATAAAATATGCCCATGTGCCTATGGAATGTGACCCAACTCCACTTCTCACAACCAACATACTCGAACCATGTCTAAGGATCACCCATAACAATAATGGGTTCCATTCATCAACTAGTATCATATAAGTATGGCCTACAAACCCCCAAAGGCATATATAGTGTTTGATAAAACCTACCCAATAGTATTACACAAAAATAAATCATTCACATGATTTATAATTCAATTATTTTTTTTGGCAGTTTGAACAAAAATATAAATTTTCAACTTCAAATTTATATAAAAACAATTTTCAAAAAGAAAATACTTTTTAAAATGAAACTTTTAATTAAAAAATTTCAACAATATTTAAAAAATAAAATGAATAATGATAAAGTATGTCTATATGTGGAAAACCAATAATTAAGAAAAACAAACCAAGGTTCATGGAACTAAACCAAGGGAGACACTACAAAAACAATTGTTAATTGCGACAAGCTTTTTGCGACGAGAAAGGTCTCATCGTAAAAAGTTAGTTGGGGTGCACTATTTGCGAGTGGACCCTTTCCCCGTTGCGAATAAAAATATAATTTCTATGGAAATAGGTGTATCGTCACAAAATGTTTGATATCCAATGCGTGCCAAGCTGTGGGAAGGGTAATTGCGACAGGTGGCTACACTCGTCCCAAAGGCTATGTCGGTAGGTAGGTATTGGTGATGTAACCCATCGCAAATACATTTTTAACCACCACACATATTTAATAGGGGTTATAATTTTTCATGGGACCTGTCAAAACTAATCGAGCCTATATAGACCCTGAATATTTTTTTTAATTCACACCTCTCTCAATTCATTTCTCTCTTTGAACTCTCATATTTCTCTCTGAAAATTTTCCAAAGATTAAAATTTCAAATCAGATCAATGTTCAAGCCCTGCATCATAAAAAAGACTCTGTTTCAAGGTATTTATGTATTACTTTTATTTATAAGATCATTTCTTTAATTTTATATCAGTGATAATTATTGTTAATTAGCGACATTTAAATTAAAATAGAATTAGGTAGTTTTATTTTTCATTATTTATTTTTACAAATATGTTGTTTCATTAGTAATAAATTCTAATAAATTGTAATAATTAGCAGTAATTATTAATAATAAGCGGTAATTAGTAATAATTAGCATTATTTAGTAATAAACACTAATAAACAGAAATAATTTGTTATAAATAGGAAGAATTAGTAATAAATAAGAATAATTAGGAATAATTAGGAATACATATTAATAATTTTCAATAATTAGGATTATTTAGTAATACATAGTAAAAAGGAATAATTAGGAATATTGAGTAATATTTAAGAATAATTATTAATAATTTGGAATAACCAGTAATAAATATGAATAATTTATAATAAATATGAATAATAAGTAATAAATAGGAACAAATATGAATAATTAGTTATAAATAGAAATAACTATGAATAAATATGAATAATTAGAAATAATTAATAACTAATATGAAGGATTATTAATAATTATTAATAAATCGGAATAATAAGTAATAAATTTTAATAATTAGTAACTAATTGGAATAAATATGAATAATTAGAAACAAATCGAAATAAATATGAATAATTAGTATTAAATAGGAATAAATAGAAAGAAATAGAAATAATTAGTAATAATTAGTAATAACTCATAATAATTATTAATAAATACAAATAAATAGTAATATATAGTATAAATTATTAATAAAAAGTAACAATTAGTAATAATTATTGATAATTATAAATAAATATGAATAATTAGTAATAATTAATAATAAATATGAATAATTATTATTAATTAGTAATAAATAGTAATAATTAGTACTAAATACGAATACATATGAATAATTTGGAAAAATTTGTAACAATTAGTAATAATTATAAATAATTAATCATGGTTAGTAATATTTAGTAGCAAATAGTAATAAATAGAAATAATTTGTAATAATTAGTAACAATAAGTCATAAATAGTAATAAATAGAAATAAATAATAAAAAATAGTAATAAATAGTAATAAATATTAATAATTAGTAATAATTAGTAATAATTAGTAATATTTGGAAATAATTAGTAAGAATTAGTAATAATTCGGAATAAATGTGACTAATTAGAAATAATTAGAAATAAATATGAATAATTAGTAAGAATTAGTAATAAATTGGAATGATTATTAATAATTAGTAATAAATGGGAATAATTATCAATAAATATGAATAAATATGAATAAATATGATTAATAAGTAATAAATAGATATATTTAGAAATAATTAATAATAATTAGTAATAAATACTAATAAATAGTAATAAGTAGTAATAAATACTGATAATTAGTAATAATTAGTAATAAATATGGATAATTAGTAATAATAGATAATAAATATGAAGAAATTGTAATAATTTTTGATAAATTGTAATAATTGGTAATAAATATTATTAAATACTAATAAATACTAATAAATTGTAACAATTAGTAATAAATAGGAATAAATAGTAATAATTTGTAATAAATAAGAATAATTTGTAATAAATATTAATAAATTTGAATTAGTAGTAATAAATATTAATAAATAGTAACAAAAAGTAATAATTAGTAATAATTAGTAATAAAGTGTAATAAATAATGATACTTAGTAATAGTTAGGAATAGATATGAATAATTAGTAATAATATGTAATAAATAGAAATAATTAGTAATAAACTAGAATAATTAATTATAAATAGGAAAAAATAGGAATAATTAGTAATAAATAGTAATAATTTGTAATAAATAGAAATAAATAGGAATACTTAGTAATAAATAGGAATTAATTTGAAGAAATATGAATATTTAGTAATAATTATTTACAAATATGAATAATATATAAAAATTAGTAATAATTAACAATTAATAGTAATAATTAGTAATAACTATTAATAAATAGTAATAAAAATAAATAATTAGAAAAAATTGTGTGAAAAATTTTGTGGGGAAATCAATGACCCAATTTACCATGAAAAAATATAAAAAACAATAATGTCAAAATCTAAAAGGTTTTATAATGACACAACCATTCATATTCTCGACGAATTCAATTTTTTTAAAAGTCAACCCTTGATGATGAAATATTAATCATACTTATATTCCTACCAATAAATTTTGAAAACATACAGTTTCCATATATTCCACATGATAATTTTATATGATATATTTTTTTTCATTTTTTTGGAAAAATTTAACCAAAAAATTAAAAGAAAATACCCATAAAACACACAAATAAAAATCCTAAATATCTTCTCCAAAATTTTGTCCCTTCCACCACACTTAAAATATTTCATTGTCCTCAATGTGATCCAATAATATGATATATGCAAATGAAATGTATAATTTTAAATTGGACAAAGAATATAAAAATGAAAGGGTTTGGAAACTCTTAATATTCTCCAGTGATGATGGGGTCATGCAGTGTGATGAAATCCACTACATCAGTAGGAAGCCCCTCAATGTATTTCTTCAAACGTGGCTCGTTGACTGAAAATCTCTTTCATGTGTCCTCTTGTGTGATATCCACTGCACTATAAGAAAAAACATTAGTCACAACATAAGGACCTAACCACCAGGAACACAACTTTACAGGCATAAGCTTCAGTCATGAACTATAGAGGAAAACGTTCTCTCCAAAGTGAAATTCTATTTTATTCATCATTTCTTCACGAGCTTCTTTTGATCTTTCCTTTTAGAGCCCTAAGTTTTCATATGAAGACAATCAAATATTTTCAATCTCTTTAATTTGTCGCTACCTTTGGACTCTATCTTGGGCCAAATCCATGTTACATTTCTTTATATCCCAATAATCATGATGCTCGTCTTCCATGGGGAGATGACACACTTTACCCAAAAAAATTCGAAATGAAGACATACCAATGGGTGTCTTGTATGCTGTTCTATAATCCCACAATTCCTCATCCACATGCTTACTCTAATCCTTCCTATTTGTATACATATTTTTCTCAAAAAAAATTTCAACTGCATATTTGAAACCTATGCTTGGCCATATTTTTGACGGTAGTATAGTGTTGACGTTTTGTGTGTCACCCCATAGTTATGAAGAAGGGAATCCAAATTCCTATTGAAAAAGTTTGTCCCTTGGTCCTTGATGATGTCCTTTGGTACTCCACCCCTGCAAATAATATGTTCTTTGACAAAGTCCACAGCAACATTAGAATCATCAGTCCTGCTGGCCTTAAACTTCATCTATTTTTTCATATAATTAATGAAAAACAAATATTGGAAACCAAATGAACTAGGAAAAGTTCCCATAAAATCAACTCCCCATACATCAAAAATCTCATAGAATAATATGGGTGGTTGGGGCATCTCGTGTCTCCTAGAAATATTTCTTGTGAGTTGGAAACATGAGCACGACTTACCAAACACATGAGAATCATGGAATAAACTATTCCAATACAATCCAGTGTCCAAAATATTCCTAGCTATCCCTAGGGGTCCAAAGTGTCAACCACAAGAATGTGTATGACAGAATTGTAGAACAAAATCAAGATCATGATCAGGAGCACACCCCCTAATAACATTATCACTACACATGGGTCAATGGTATGGATCATCCCACACATAATATCGAGACTCGCTTTTTAATTTTTGGACATTATGTGTATTTAAATTTGTAGGGATTTTGGATGCAACAAGGTTGTTCACTATATCAGCATACCAAGGATGTGTACATCAGATGGAATAAAGATGCTCCTCCGGGAAAGTGTCTCGAAGTGGTACCAGGTCCAAGGTGTCAACCTCTAGTGTGTGAGTAATCATACTCATGTGGTCCTCCACTGTGTTTTCTAACCCCTTCTTGTCCTTTATCTCAATAATAAATTCATGAAGAAGGATAATCCATCAGATAAGCTGGGGATTTGCATGTAGATTCTTTAATAGGTACTTCAGAGCTGCATGGTTAGAAAACAAAACTACTTTAGATCCCAATAAATATGGAGGGAATTTATCTAAAGTTAATATGACAGCATGAAACCCCTTTTTTGTCATTGTGTAATTTGATTGGGCTGAATCTAGTGTCCTCACTCCATAGGAAATTACATGTGAATGTCCCTCCAACCTCTAGGATAAGACATATCCAAATGAAAAGTTGGATGCATCACACATAAGCTCAAAAGGGATGCCCCATTATGGAGGTTGTACGATAGGCGGAGTGGTCAGACACTTCTTCAGCTCATTAAATGCTACCTTACATGAATCATCAAAAACAAAATCAGAATCCTTTTGAAGTAATTGTGACAAAGGAAGATAAATCTTACTAAAATCATTGATGAAGTGCCGATAAAATCCTCCATTCTATAGAAAAGATCTCACATCATGCACACATGAAGGATATGGTATGGATGAAATAATATATACCATAGATCTATCAAACTCTACCCCATGTTTTGACAATAATTCCCTACGACAATCCCATTCTCTACCATGAAAGGACAAATTTCAATGTTCAAGAATAGATTCTTCTCAATACAACGATTCAAAACCTTTACCAAACTATTTGTACATTCATTAAATGAGAATCCATATACTATAAAGTCATTAATAAATACCTCCATACAGGACTCAAGAAAATCAGAAAAAATACTCACCATGGATCTCGGTAAGGTACTTGGGGCATTGCAAAGTCCAAATGGAATCCCCCGGTAGGACAATGTGCGGAATGGACAATTGAATGTTGTCTTCTTCTGATCCTCTAGATTTATAAGATCCTGAAAATATCCCAAAAATCCATCCATGAAACAATAATGTGCCTTCCCAGCTAGTCTATCAAGTATTTGATCAATAAATGGGTGGGGAAATGGTCCTTGTGAGTGGTTTGATTTAGTTTCTCTATAATCAATACACACACACCAACTGTTTTTCACCCTCATTGGAACTAACTCATATTTCTCATTTTTAACAACTGTAACACCATTTTTTTTATGAACAACCGGGATAGGACATACATGCTATGAATTTGATGTGCGAAAGATTTTACCTGCCTCCATAAATTTATCAACATCATTTTTAACAACTTCCAAAAGGGTTGATTTGAGTAAAATTTGTGGATGTCTATCCGGTTTAGACCCATCCTCCAAAAGAATCCTATGCATGAAAATGGAGGGGATTATACCTGATATGTCAGCTAAGGTCCACCCGATTCCCTTAATGTTAACCCTCAAATGATTCAAAAAAAAATTCAACATGTTAAAAATAGAGATTGTTAATAATGTTAACATGTAATTTACCACCACTTAACAAGTATGAGAATTTGATATTAGGTGGTAATGGCTTGAATTCCAATGTAGGGGGTGATGTATGGATGGAGAAATTGAAGGAATAGAAATATGTGCACAATGAACATCTGTATCAGAATATACATCATCAAAATCCGAGAATAAAAAACCAAATCCATCATAATACTCCACATCCATGTCGTAATCAGATTGAACATGATCAAAATCAGAATATGATTCCATTTCATAATAAAATCTAATAGAGTCTTGTGAATTAGAAATGGGTTTGGAAGTACTATTAGACATCAAACTAGAACCAATGCTCATAATCTCCCTAAGAAAAGGACAATTAAATTTCATGGGGGTTTCAATTTGTTATTTTAAAATGAGTGATAAAAATAGTAGAATGGTCCTTTGAGGGGTACTTCATGGAGTCCATAACATTAAATAACACAAATTTATCCCCAAAATCCATAGAATGTGTACCATCATTCAAATTTATGATTTTTTTGCAGTTTTTAGGAAGGTTCTACCTAAGATAATGGGAGAATGTGAACTTACATGATCATCATACATGTTAAGCATGTAGATATCTGCTGAAAATATCACGTCTCTTACCCGGACATGTACATCATCAAGGAATCCTACTGGATTTTTTGTAGCTCTATTTGCCAACTTCACCACTACTCTCCTCGGTTTCAAATCACTAACCAGTAAATAAGTGAATATAGTATAAGGATTCACATTTATGGAAGCTCCTAAATCAAAAATAGAATAATAAAAGTTCAAAACCCCTATGGTGCATGGGATAGTGAATGTCCCTAGATCCTTTCACTATGTTGGAATTTTTGGAGTTGCTGTAATGAGTGCTTACAGATGCCTTCCATGATTGATCCTCTCATATTAGTTTATCCCTCTTCGATTGGTACAATGTTCCTTTAATAATTTCGCTAACCTTGGGATTTTCTTGAGGGGTTTAATTAAATGGATGTTGATCTCCACATGCTTGAATGCATCAAAAACTTATTTTATCATCGCCTCTTCAACCATCTTCATAGTTTGTAAAACCCTCTTAGGAATGGGAATGTGTTAAGAAGGAACATAATTAATCTTTTTCTTAACTTTATCTTTCTCCATGGGTTTCTCATCAGCTGGTTTTGATTGGGGCTTTTCTGGAGTTGAGGTGAATCCTGTTGGAATGATAGGCGAAGATAATCAGTTTTATTCTTCCCACTTCTCAATGTGATAGAATTGAAAGTACAATTTAGATTTGGGGTAGGTTGGGAAGGTAGATTTACAAAAATATTACTAATTCTTGTTGGGTAGTGGAAATCTGGATCATTTGAGTCTTTAACTCCATCTACTCCGAACCTTGACTATTCAGATAATTTTGTTGATTATGAACAATTTGTTTCAAAATATCATCATTGTTAAATTATACCTTCATTTGGGTATTCCCTGGTTGTTGACTTGCTGATGTTTGATCTTCAAATTTCCTTTGGGGTTTTTGGAAACCTTATTGGAAAGGCGGAGGCTGCTGAACATTTTGTTTAAAAGGGGGAGTTTTTTTGGTTTCCCTATCTATACCTCATGTTTGATTGATCTTTACACCCTTGTTTTTAGGATGTAGAAAAATAATCAAGCTTTATTTGGGGATATGGTTGTTTTTGCTGCTAATAAGAAGCACTGCTACACAATCTTCAATTTATTGTAGTTGGGGGCAACAATCAGTTGGGTGGCTTGTCTCAGAGAAAATACTACAAGGACTTGAAGAAGTGGTATGAGATGTCTTTTGATCCAAATGGATTTTTATAACCATAATGTTCAATTATTCTAACTTTTTATCAATCAAATTACTCTCAAGAGAAGAAGGACTTACCCGGTGTACACCCCTGACATGTGGTGTCCCGCGATCACCAAATTATTGGGATTTTGGGTCATCTTGTCAATCACCACACGAGCATCTGCTGTTGTTTTGTCCACTGATTCCCCTCCATCTGTGACATCCACCATGCTTCTCTCCATAGGTGTGAGTCCTTTATAAAATTATTGGATGAGGATTCTTTCACTAATTTGGTGATGTGGGTAGCTTGCACACAACGTCTTGAATCACTCTCAATACTCATAAATTGACTCCCCTTATGCTTGCATGATCCCAAAGATCTCCTTCTAAATGGATGTAGTCCTTGAATATGGAATCAATATCTACAGGAAAATAAATTTTAAATCATTCCAACAAGTTACATCTTCAGATTTTAAATAATACATCCAATCTTTCGCAGCTCCATCAAGTGAGATTGTGAATGCTCTTAGTTTGATTTTATTATTAAATACATTACCTGGTTTCAGGGTTGAGAAACCCACATTAAATTCTTTATGTTGTTTGTTTGGGTCCTCACAAAATAATCCATGAAACTTGGGAAGAAGGATAATTAACCCAGATTTCAGTTCAAAGTCTGATTCGAGATTTGGGTATGAAATACAATTTGGTTGATAATTAATATCAAGTGCAGTCAAATATCAAATGGTTATATTAAGTTCATTACCACTATTTTCAGCCATTGGTTCTTGTTTTATGGTTGAATTTTAATTTCATCCAATTTCAATTCTCTTAGAGTTGGGTAATTCTCCAACTGATTGAATGATGAAATTTCTTGAAGACTGAGAATGATTAATTCATGCCATAATGTTGCGTTCAATATCTGGGTCAGCATCTTAGAGATCTTTGAGATTATTTTTTGTCATAAATCAAATAAAAATGAAAATAAGAAAATTCGACCATAGTAAAATACAAATGTGAATTTCTAGTTGATGGTCAAAAAATAAGAAGAATAAAATAATAGAAGAAGAAGAAATTCATATTGAGTAAAGAAGGAAGAAGGAAGGGGAGAAGAGAATAAAATGTAAAATAAAATAAATACCTATAACTGGTTGAAATAATTACTTTCCTCCGTGGTAATGATGTCAATTTGAATGGTGTTGTCCTAGTCTCCCTCAAATGATTAATGGTTTTTTGAGGTACTTGGGTGCAGCCGAGTGGCTGACCAAGGTCATCTCTCAAAGGAGGATGTAAGTTTGACATGTTATTATAGTTATATTAAAAATATCAAAGAAGGGATTAATAACACTACTTGAAAAAATGTGTGTGTGTGTGGGGGTGGGGGTTACCATTCATGATACTAGAAGAATTTTTCTGGAAGAATATTGTATAATATTTTTTTTTATATTTTTGAAATGAAGATCGATTAAAAAGACACAACAAGAAGATAATTTTTTAAAACAATATTTAAAAAGATGTAATCGATATAATTCAACCTCTTCATTTACTTATTAATATTTATAATTTATATTAATATCCACTTAATTAAGATCCCCTAATTTTTTAACCCTATAATCCTACATGAATTAACTTTACCACCAATATGAAAAGAATTAAACCCTAGGCTATCTTCAGAACACGCAATCACATCACCCTCATTTGATTGATGTTCTAAGGATAGCTTATGGTATGTGGGAAATTAAGGGACATATCCATTCTAGAAAATGATGATCAATTTATCTTAGAGATTATATTTTAACTCTACAAATTTATCCCTTTTTCTCTTGTTTTACTCATTAAGTTTTCACTCTCACTATTTACACAATAGTCGACGTCGCCTGTTTTTGTGTTAATTTTTCATTTTCTTTCTTAGATTATTATAATTTAAAAACTCAATTCATGGATCATACTATATGAATTTAATTAGCTCAATGATTTTAAATAATTAAATGAATATCATATAAGATAGATTGATCACAAATAGAACTACTCTTCCATGGGATGTGTGATCATCGTGGAGAATTTTTTCTTGAGCAAAGAATTGAACAGGTAGAACCCAATTTCGTCTCAAATATTGATTCAAAACCAAATAATATGATTATAGGGAAATATAATTGAACAAAATAAAAGAAAATAGAAGAAATAAAATAATAACAAATAGTTTATTACACAAATAAAAACAATACAATAGGAAGAAGAGAAGAAGGCTTTGATGAGGGGATCCTCGCTTCAAGAAATACCCCTCTTACAATGGTTAGATAATTTGGATGAAACCAATTATCTGGTGCCTTAAATCTCCAAATTCACATACCAGCCTCACCAAATGTAAAAAAACACCAATTTATAGAGTGGTGGGGAGGCGAGGTTCAAATTGGTTTCAAGTGTGAATGAGGAATCTCAACCGAGTATTTTATGTCGACTTGAACAGCCCATTTGACCTCCAAAACATGTGAATCTGATATCCTTCAAGACAGATTATTTATGAAAAAATGCATCCTCTAGATCCTATAAAAATTTGGGCCTAATAAAAGCACATATGAAGAGGGTATGGCTCACATACAGAACCCATTCTAATCAGATGATTCCAGCCGAACTTTGATATCATGTCCCATTTTCACCAACCAAATGCAGAATTAAGCTAAAATTTACTGAATGAAAGTTGTATAAAATTATTCCTAGAACACATTTAAAAAATATTAAGTTCAATTAATTTAAATAATATTATTTATGTTATAAATACTACAATGAATACTTAAATGGTAAAACTGGAATTTCCATAAAATTTTCAAATGAATAATATAATGCCAAATATTTTATAAATAAACATATTTAACACCATGCGAGGAAATTTTATCATTTATTATCATTAAAATATTAAATAAAAATGTTTTTTATTAACTCCCCCACACATACCCTTTTGTAGTCTTGGGAAAAACATCATATCATGTATTTGAAAAAATTGTCTCAAGATATGCATATTCTTATTTCTCGATCCACAAAGAAAATATAGGAAAAGTAAGAATACCATCAAGAGTCAATATCAATAAATTTTAATGTCATTGTGTCATTAATTTTGTCAAAACAAAACCAAGTGATATTCATAACACTAATCCTAGCGAAACAATTCATGGCTCTACCATGCCACAAATTCTCTACGTGTGTGCATACCAACCATTCAAAGCTTGTCTCTCAACCCTTTATCTATTATATTCATCTCAATAAAAACTTTTATTCTGACCAAATTCTATTCCATAGAACCTTTTCAATATCCTTTGTAATAAAATTCCAAAACCCACTCTTTTAAGTGTTCCCAGATGTCAAACCATGAGCTCCTAACCTAAATATCCCCACATGTTGTGCATTTCTTCACTCCCCTCTTTATCGATAGTTTTTTTTTGATTTATTAGGATTTTTTAGGGGAAGTAAAACAATAAACTATTTGGTGCACACACATAGGTTAATCCTGTACAGTGATGGAAATGATTGGAACAGAAATGAACAGATGGAATGACCATATTATAAGTTGAAAATAATTACTTACCCTGAATATATATTCAATTGGGTAATAGAAACTCCCATGTCATGATTGTGTTAAAATTTAGGTTGAGAAATCAATGACACAATTTTCCATGAACAAATATCACAAATAATTATGTCAAAATCTAAAAGGTTTTATAATGAACAACCATTCATATCATTGACGACATCATTTTTTATAATATTCATTCTTTGATGACGAAAGCTTACTCATGCTTATATTGCTATCAATGAATTTTGAAAACATGCATTTTACTTATGTTACACATGAGAATTCTACATGATATATTTTTTCTTTTTTATTTGATTGTTGAAAAATTTTACCAAAAACTTGTCAGAAAATACACGTAAAACACACTAATGAAAATCATAAATATCTACCCCCATGTGTTGTCCCCTCCCCCACACTTAAAATATTGCATTGTACTCAATGTAAACCTATGAGATGATATATGAACCTGAAATGTATAATTTTAAATAGGATAAAAAATATAAAAGTTAAAGGGTTATGAATAGCCTGATATACTCAAGTGATGATGGGGTCATGCAGTGTGTTGAAATCCACTACATCAGTAAGAATTTCATCAATGTATTTGTTTAATCATTTCAAATTGAATGCCAATATTTTTATTGTGTCCTCCTGTGTGATCTCTAATTCACAATAATTGTAACTCCCCAACCCTAGTTACCCAGATTTGGTGCATTATTACATAACATTGACATGATACAAGGAATCATGTCCCGGAAGACCGATCAGTTTAGTAGCCTTGGAAGTACTAGATACATTCATAAGTTTTAAATGACATCATGAATTAAACAAATCGACAACATTTTGTCCCCTTTTTAACCCACTTATATCCTTATCATATCCTTTTAGGTCCACCATAAAATACTTCGTCACATCCTGGGAAAAATAAAACATAGGAATGGGTGAGCCTAGATTCTCAGTAAGGATAACAATATAGCAGAAACATTCATAAATAAGCATAAACATTTAAGGAAATGTATAAGACTAAAACAAAATCCTTTTAAACTAAAAATTAAGCATAATATGGAAAATATAAAAACAAATAATGCCATTTACATATTCACATGGATATTCTACTAGTCGAATAATCACATGAAATATCAATAGCCACTTTGATAATGATGGAATGCATAATTCCAGAGTTCATAACCACATAGTCAAGGCCTTGTGCCAAGACTACAAATAATATTTTGTCAATTCCTTGTTCCAAGACACTAATTTGTCTCATGAGACCTACTAATTCATTAAGGTTCTATAGTGGGCTCTACCCATCACTTACTAAGTCAAATGTATTCTTCATATGAAAAGGTTAAAACATAACATAAACATTGGTATTAAAAATAGCATACAAAATGTCAATACTTTATCCATAAACCTTTAATGGTGTAAAAATAACACATCCACAGTAAAAAATATCACAAAACCTTTAATAAAATATGGATGTTTTTATCATAATAAATAAACTTCAAACAATCTTTAAATCCATCAACGGATATTGACATTGATGAAATCAAACTTTTTTAGAGAAATTTATCTTTCTATTTTGAAATCATTTAAAATTAATATAATTATAATAGAAAAAATTTATTTTCAAAATATTATTATAATCATTTATGAGAAGCTTCAACGATGATATAACGGAAAAAATAGCCACACCTGTCGTATAAGTTAAAAAAGACATTCTTATCTTAATTTAGTCAAAAATGGCATAAAGTACATTGTTCGGAAAACGATGGAAAGATTCCTTTAAAAAAATATATTATCAAATAAGGGTATAAATTAATTTCACCCATAGTATAGTAAAAGGTAAAAATGTTTTGATTTACATTTTTAAGAAAAAACGGATGTGGATGATAAAGTGGTCATAACAGATACTTACGTAAAAACAACCTCAGATAATAGAGAGATTGTGAAACTAACCATTAACTAGTACTATTCTTTAGTCGATGGTATGTTAACCTTCTGTATAATAGTTAAAACATTTTTATTAAATTATACAATAACTATATACATAAATATGATATCATATATGATCCTCTAATATTTCTTTGTTAATAATATTTTATTAGTATCATCGTTTTGGGTGTTAACTGATCTATTTTACATTATATGCTCAGTTACGTATGCCATTTTTGTTATGGACAGGATGTATTTTATTTATATCCATAATTATATTAAGTTCTTAAACATTATTTTTAATCATTAAATGAAAATTATTCTTTAATGATTATGATTGGGAATGAATATCATCGCGTCCGTGGAGACGTTAATCCGTACATACACGCGAGCGACAATATCATTATATTGATTGTGAAATAATATTTAATTGGATGGTATATCATATATAAATAATAATTAAAATTTTATATTTATTATTTACATCATTTATACTCATTATTATACTCATCCAAATAATTAAGTGTTTAAATAACAAACTACACCACAACGTGGAGATGGTAAGCCGCACGAACACACGTATGGTGACTTTGTCTTTCATATGATGTATAGAATAATGAATATGGTTGTAAAATTTTTATAATTACATAAAATTATATAGAAGATACTAGATTTATTATTTTATAATGGAATCAACAAAGAAAGAGGAGGTGGAAGAATAAAATTACCTCAAAGAGGGTGGTGAAATTATTACCTCTTCATCAGGTGTTTCCTTTTTAGTTGATCAAAAGGGATCCTTAGGTTAGATTTTTGATAAAAATAAGGCCTCTAAAATTAAAGGAGGAAATTTGGGAGGGTATTTGGGAAGGGTTTGGCAGAGCCAAATGGATTTGGAGGTGTGAAATTAAGAGAAGGGGAAGTACCCTTTTATAATAGAGGTGAGAGTTAGTTTAGGAAAAGCTTGAAATATTATTTTATGAAAAAATAATTTTCAGTATGTAAGGGCTCCAAAATAATTTATTTCAAGGATAAGACATGTATGGGTCTAAAAAATCTCAACCTATAGGTTTTATATAGGTGTAGGTCACCATATTAACCATATATTTTAGATTTAACTGTTTGTTAAATAGTTTAACTTTTAATATGTATTCTTGTATTATTATAATAATTGGTTAATAAACATACTATAAAATGCCAAGGGAACATAAAGTTGTTCATTAATGATATAAATATAAATATATAAGTCATTTGGAAGAACCTTATATTTTTAAGACTATTATATAATTTAATAATATAATATTTATTTAAAAAACTCATTTATGTCAATTTAGACACTATTTAGTATTTGGTTTTTGTGAAAGTCATAAAAAAATGATTACTTATAAAAAAATACATTGAATCAACTCTAACATGTAATATTATTATATAAATTTCATTTATTTCATATAAAAATTGAAGTTAAATTTATTTTAATATTTATAATACCATTTATTTGATTCATTCATTAATAAGGTAATTTCTGCATCACCATTGTGTCATAAATGGATTTAATTATTTAATGTCCAAAAATTATAAATAAAATAGAATTATGTATTAAATATCTTTATATTTCTAAGGAGTATTTATATTCAACATGATAACTTATATAACCCTATTTAAAAATTGATTTACTATAAGATATATGTTTATGTCATTTATGTCTTTACTTTAAATTAATTAATATAAAGTGTCATTATCACTCTCAAGTGGCTCCACGGGGTCCAAAAATAGACCCAAAGATGAACATGGTAGGGAAATATCAACCAATAGGAATAGGACACATGTTAGGGTAATTTAATATTATTATAATATTATTGTTTACCCCTATTTACTGGATTTACCCTTCAACCATGGTAAATAAAATATTTACCTAAATAATTATTAATAATGTCTAAAAATAAAAGATAACTTTTTAAAAAAATTATACCTCATAATTCCATATATATAATCCATATTTCCAAATTCAAAACACATAATTGGAGGAAATTAATTTAAAAATAATTTACATTGTCAAAATAAAAAATGTGTTATTAAGAAATAATAACTATCAAAAGATTGACACTTGTTTATGTTCAGTTTAAATGTGAAATTACATAAAATGACCTAAATTATATTAAATGATAAAAATATAATCTAATGATACTTTCAAACCACACAAATGTATAATTTAACACTATAAATTATTTCTATTAAAAAAGTTTTTTTAATTAAAATTTATTATTTTACACTATTCATCAAAAATTGAAATTTTTCAGAAAATTTCCAAAAAATTATCCAAACAAAATATTTATGTCCCGATTCTAAATAATAATTTAATTTCATTAAATTTAGTATATAAAACTTTCAAATATTGGCTTAAAAAAGGTTCTCCATTAAAAGGCGGTAAAATTGCAATTTTTGAAAAATACTTGTTTTATGTAAATAATGAATTTGTTCTAATATTATGTCTAAGAAACACATAATATGGATTTTAAATTTATATGGAGCATATAAAATTCAAAATTCGGTTAATACTATTCATAACCACTTTTTGAATGGCTAGTCTGGTATGTCGTGGTGTGCTCGAACTAGGGGTAGCGTGTAACGCATGTTATTGAATTACTTTGAAGAGATAACATACTAGGAAATATTGGGGTGTTTCAATAAGAAAAAACATTAGTCACAACATAAGGACCTAACCACTTGGAACACAACTTACCAAGCATTAGCCTCGGGCATGAACTATAGAGAAATACTTTCTCTCTAACTTAAAATCCTATTTTATGGATCATTTTATCATAAGAAACATTTGATCTTTCCTTGTATAGCCTTGTGTTCTCATATGAGGAAAATATAATCTCATCAAGCTCTTGAATTTGTAGATTCCTTTTGATTATATCTTGGTCCTAATCCATGTTACATTTCTTTATAGCCTAACAAGCCCAATTCATAAATTCCATGGGGAGATGACATGATTTCCCAAAAACAATTCGAAATGGGGACATACCAATGGGTGTCTTGTATGATGTCATGTAGTCCCAAAATGAAGCATTCAAGTGCTTGCTCCAATCCTTCCAATTCTACTGCAAATTGTTCTCCAAAATTTGATTCAACTCCCTATTTGAATCCTCGGCATATCCATTTGTTTAGGGGTGGTATGGTTTTGATGTTTTGTGTATCACCTCATACTTCCAAAGAAGGGAAGCCAAATTCCGATTGAAAAAGTGTGTCCCTTGGTCACTGATGATGGCCTTCGGTACTCCAAACCTACAAAAAATATGTTCTTTGACAAATTCAACAACAACATGAGAATGATCAGTCCTCATGGACTTATCCTCCACCCATTTTCTTATATAATCAATGGCAACCAAAATATATTGAAAACCAAATGAACTTGGAAAAGAACCCATTAAATCAATTCCCCATACAAAAAAAATCTCATAGAATAATATGGGTTGTTGGGGCATCTCGTGTTTCCTTGAAATATTACCAGTGTGTTGGCAACGTGAAAAAGACTTACAAAACACATGAGCGTCATGGAATAAACTAGGCCAATACAATCTAGACTCCAAAACATTCCAAGCTGTCTGTTGGGGTCCAAAGTGTCCACCATGGGAAAGTGTATGACAGAATTGCAGAACAGACTCAAGCTCGGGATTAGAAACACACCCCTAAATAAATTGATCACTACACATGTTCCGGAGGTATTTATCATCCCACACATAATTTTGAGACTCAATTTTTAATTTTTAGACATGATGTTTATTTAAATTTGCAGATATTTTGGATGCAACAAGGTAGTTTACTAAATCAGCATACCAAGGATGTGTGGATTAGATGGAATAATGATGCTCATCGTAAAAAGTGTCTTGAAGTGGTACATCGGCCAAGGTGTCAACCTTCAGTGTGTGAGTAAGCCTACTCATGTGGTCTGCCACCATGTTTTCTGGCCCCTTCTTGTCCTTTATCTCAATATCAGATTCCTGAAGAAGGATCATCCATTAGATAAGCAGGGGCTTTGCATCTGGATTCTTCAAGACGTACCTCAGAGCTACATGGTCAGAAAAAACAACTAATTTAAAAACCAATAAATATGAACAGAATTTTTCTAAAGTGAATATGACAACAAGAAACCCCTTTTCTGTGGTTGTGTAGATTTATTGGGCTAAATACAGTGTCCTTGATGCATAAGAAATCACATGTGAACGTCCGTCCACCCTCTGGAATAAGATAGCTCCAACTGAAAAGTTGGATGCGTCAGAGATAAGCTCAAAAAAATGTCTCATTGTGGTGGTCGTATGATCAGTGGAGTTGTCAGACACTTCTTCATCTCATTAAATTATACCCTGCATGAATCGTCAAACACAAAATCAGAATCCTTTCGATGTAATTGCGAAAAAGGAAGATAAATATTTCTAAAATCTTTGAATATGTGCTGATAAAATTCCACATTCCTTAAAACAATCTCACATCATGCACAATTGAAAATAAAAGAAATAAAAGGTAAAGATGAAAAGTCTTCCTTCTTGGTGTCCCAGAAGGAATGAGATGGAGTGTGAGATGCTTTGAGTTTGTGGATCTCTCCCCCTTTTATCGCTAGAAATTCTCCCCAATATGTTGATGCGTTGTGGCCCCATTAAATAAAATTTTCATGCATTGTGCCCTTCTTGAATGTTAATCATAATTATCCTATGCGTGTCCACTTCATTTCTTATCCCATGCACACAAAACACTTACCTCACATGATTTTTCTCTCATCTCACAAATGTAAATACTCAACAAGGCTTTTCTCATCCAAACTCACACAAGAATCACCATAGGTTTGATAAATTCCTATGTCTCCACCCGATGTGAGTCAACAACATGTGTTTCTCATGAGTACTTTTTATGGTTGTTCTGTGGCTTCCGGTTTGTAGGATTTAGATGTTAAAAATTCTGCGTCTGAAAAAGAAGGGCTTGTCTCTTTTTGAAGCAAAATTGTAAGATTCTAATCTTCACTCAAATATGGTCTCCTTCTCTTCGCCTTTGTAGAAAATAGGCTCCATCGTCATTCAATCAGCTCAAGATTTCATCAGAAAAAATTTCAATCTTTTCAAACATTATTTTTCTCGAATGCTCCAGATAGGCACAACTTTCTTTTTTACATCGGAAGCTCCAGAAAGGCACAACTTCTATTATCATGAAAGCTCCAAAAAAGGCATAGCTGTTAACAGAATGAAATTTTAATAAGCTCTTCAACATTTTATATTCCACCAAAAGTATCACCAAATGAGGTAGTACATCACAATACCTTTTCCCCCACACTTAAATTCAACTAGATCATGCAATTTCATTTCAAGAGCAGGTATGATAGGGAAAATTGGCTTGTAATGTGGCTAACCTAAAAGGGTATTCATGAATAATAGGGGATATAATGAAGTATTAATGTAAAGGTGGGCCATAATTAAAAGGATAATTTTGAAAAGGGGTCTTAAAACTAAATAAATGCCTCAATCATTTAAAACACATGTACCCCAAACCCTCATGTTATGAAAGGAATAAATAAATTTCTAGTTTAAGAAAGCATGTTTCGTTTCTCTCATGAAATGAGGAAAATGAAAATAATATGACAAAAATGGTTTATAATCCTCATAAGAAAGTGATTTCAATGAGATGGACAGTGAAATATGGCATGGGATTCAAAAATCAGTGTACTTTTCATGAAATTCCAAAATATTTGAACTCGAAACAAAGTCATTTCAGCATTCATTTAAGCTCAGTTTCATGGAATAGATTGATTCACTCTTTGATATGGGTTTAAAAAATGGTGTTGATAATTATTTCAGCTCAAAATTTTCTAAAACACACCAAAAACAGAAAAATAAACACACAAAAAATTAGAAAACACACAATTTTCTAATTTTTTTAATTTTTTTGAATTTTCTTTGAAAAAAAACACAAAATGAAAATCCTAAACTACCAAGGTTCCCTCCACCACACTTAAATGATGAAGTGTCCTCAATGAATTCAAGTGGATTTAATATGTATGCGAATTTTAAAATGAATCATAATAATAAGAAAGTGTGAAAGAGAGGTGCAACCTGATTTATTCGCAGTGCAACATTGATTTAACCTCCTAAGTGTTGCACTCTCAAAACCTACAAATAAAAGGAAAAAGATAACATAAGATATTTATTAAAAGAAATAAAAATAGAAATAGTATGAGAATAGAAGGATAAAACTGGGTTTAATCCCCCAAGTGGGCCCTGGGTTTTGACTGCCTCCAGAGTGGCAGTTCTAATCGGTTATCCCCGATCTAATGGTGGGTGAAGTTTCTTGCTTATGAACCAACAAAAACTTGTCTTTCCAGGACGAAGTTATTCCTTTTTCTTGAGGACTCCATAAATAAAATGCACCATGTCCACCCTCATTGTAATAGGATACAACATGCATGGTGGGATTAGGACAATGAATGAGTCCTCTTCATTCTTGGGTTCCACATGAACAACATCTTCTTTATTATCTAATGGATGCTGAAGGTATGATACATCTGGGGAAAAATAAATGAGAATGTCAAAGTTTAACTCTATTTGACAAAAAATAAATCATGAAGAATCAATATCAAATTCTTCCCTTTAAAATTAAGTATCTTGTGTCTCATTTTCCTCCAGAAAATCCACTTTGATCTTTTCATATACTCCCCCCATTAAATGTTCAATAGGTTTGGGGAGCTCTAGATTTTCCTCCATGGATGACTCTTCATTTTCATCATCTTCCTCCAAGGAAATACATGTGTTGGCTGAATCTGAAAAATTAAAATAAGGGGAGGTAATAATAAATTTAGTTTCAAAAAAATCAAAAGATAACGAGTTTATGAAAAGATTAAATCCCTGAACTTGTTTGGATTCAATTTATTCTTCAATGGGAGGTGGGTCTTGGAGTGGAATTTTCCTAGATAAGGTAGGTAGTCAGACTCCACTATCTTCTCTTCAAATTCCACTGCATGGTTGGTTTCTTCCTTAAATGTTTCTGAATCATCTACATTATGAGGAATAGTTGGATCAAAAAGTTCCTTACACTCATTCCATAAGTTTTCCAGATCTTTTTGATCTCCAATATTCATTTCAATAGCTAATTTTTTTTATCACCCTCCTCCAAAAATGATTGAGTTTGGATCAATGCATATTCTTTTAATTTTATCATGGTCTCCATGGGTTCTTCAACATGAAGGATTTGTTGGGATACTTCTTCCATCAGTTTTTCTAGTTCTGGTTCTTGTTCTGCCTCCATTTGTTGATCCTGGGATGCATGTTCTTGTTCCACTATCCACTTTATTGAGGTTTCTAGGTTTTGAACTGTTTGAATAATTCTTTCAAATTGGGCTTCAAGATCCCTGTGAACATCTTCTTCTTGGTTTTTCACTTTGATAATTTCTTGATAAAATTCCAGAAAATACTCCAGAAGTTAAATTAATTCTCTTTCCAAACCCTCCAACACTGGGTATTCTAGGTTCTCTTTAATGTTTTCAATGAGATCCTTGAATTCATTCTCTATGATGATTTGGATTTGAGCTCCCCGAATTTTTTTAGCCCAGAAAGATACTTTATATTCTCTAGACCAAGGTGATATAATAATTGGATCTCGCACTTGTGGGTAATTTTTCAATGAATTAAATAAATAATCATTTGGAAACAACATGGAAAACGATTTTTTTTAATTTTTTTAATTGAAAATGTCAAATATATGTTTGTGGAACTTTCTCACCAGCAACGACGCCAAGTTTGACGCACACCTATCATAGGGCATTGCCAAACTATTATTTCCTAAGATAAAATGTAGAAATACGGTTGACCTACGGTGTCTCCCGATGAGGAGTGCACACAAAATGGGTTGTCACTTTAAAACAAGGGTAAAAATGTAGTGTTTTTGAAATGAAATTTGAAAATAAAATGACTGAAAAAACTATGATATTAAAATGGGTGATTAGTTCGGGGTCGGGTTCCAAATTGTAATGGTATCCTTGTTCAATTTAATTCAAAACTATTCTTCTTTTTTGATTAAAGTTAGTTTCCACAATCGTTTCCTCTCACTTCCTTGGTGAAATTATTATTGTGAGAGAAACCCTTACAATGATCTCGGTTGGTCAACTCTCCTTCCATGTGTAAAATAGTTGTTTTGAATATCCTTAATTGAATTGGGAAATACCCGATCTGGTTTTTTTATCCCAAATAATCAAGAACATTAACTACACCTTTTACACATACTGACAATCGTCGAGTACTTCAACACTAATTTCTAGTTTATTCCATTGTATATATAAAAGAAATTAGTTGAGGGAGATTATGATTATTTTACCAAGGCAAAAATCAATAATGGAATTAATATTCAAGAATTATCTCACTTGATAATAAAATATGCAATAATAAATTGAAAACAACATTAAAGAAGAATTTTTTTTTTCAATTGTGTCCAAGAACTCAAGCATTACAATATAGAAAACCAACCCTTCCCCAATCAATCCAAAAGTTTACCCCACCATGGTAAGTGTAATAGAGATGAATGGGGAAGAATAAATCATTATAAAACTTTGAAAAAGAAAATAAATTAAAGGTAAAACTAAAAAGTACTCCTTCTTGGTTTCCCGATAGGAATGAGATGGAGAATGAGATTCTTTGAGAGGGTGGAGCTCTCAAAGCTTGATGCATTCCTATCATAGGGCGTGGCAAGAAAGTTATTTCCTAAGTTAAAATGTAGTAATGTGGTTGACCTAGTATTTCTCCCAAATAGGAGTGCGCACAAATCAAATTGTCACTTTAAAATGATAATGTTGTGTTTTTTAAATGAAATTTGAAATTAAAATGATTGAAAAAAACTATGATATTAAAAAGGGTTATTAGGTCGGGGTTGGTTTCCTAATTTTCATGCTATCCATGTTTAATTTAATTCAAACCTCATCTTCTTTTTGGATTAAAGTGACTTTCCACAATCGTTTCCTCTAACTTCTTTGGTGAAATTATTATTGTGGGAGAAAACCTTACCAAGATCTCGGTTTGGTCAACTCACCTTCCATGTGTAAAATAGTTGTATTGAATATCCATAATTGAAATGGGTAATACCCAATCAGGTTTTGTTTATCCCAAAAAATCAAGAACATTCACTGCACCTTTTACACGTATTGACGATCGTCGAGTACTTCACCACTAATTCCTGGTTTATTCCATCGTATATAATCTAGAAATTAGTGGAGGTAGATTATAATTATTTTACCAAGGCAAAAATCAATAATGGAATTAATAATCAAGAACTATTGCACTTGATAATAAAATCCCCTATAAGAAATTGAAAAAAACTTTTAAGAAGAATGAAATTTATTCAAATACGTCTAAGAACTCAAGCATTACAATGAAGAAAACCAACCCTTCCCCAATCACTCCAAAAGATTACCCCACCATGGAATGGGTAATTGAGATGAATGTGGAAGAAGAAGACATTATAAAACTATTAAAAATAATATAAATAAAAGGTAAAGCCGAAAAGTCCAACTTCATGGTGTCCTGGAAGGAATGAGATGGAGAATGAGATGCTTTGAGAGGGTGGAGCTCTCCTCCTTTTATAGCCAGAATTTGTCCCCCGGATGATGACGCATTGTGGCCCCAATAAATGACATTTTCACGGGTTGCACCCTTCTTGAATGCTAATCATAATTATCCTGGGTGTGTCCCTTAAAAATATCAATGGATTTAGAATTGTATTCAGAGATTTATGGCCATTTTATTCTGAGAATTTATTCTGTCCAGTCAGACTCTCCAAATCGCAAACCTCCAGATTAGGGTGATTTAATGACCACTTAAACGGCCAATTCACATAGAATTCCTTCATTAAAGATGCTCCAAAACTCATTGCGCGTCCACCAACTAAATATAACAACATTTGGGCCCACCATTAATGTGTTATGGCGCCCATACCAAAACTATGCAGAACTACAAACAGTTTTCTTGCTCCCACTTGTGAACTTTTTTTGAGCTTCCACATGGCCGATTCAGCTTTTAGTCCAAAAATAGAAAATGAAGCCTTGAATGTATAGAATCTAGAAAATAACGAAATTTTCAATTTAGATCAGTGTAGTTTATGTTATGGATAAAATACATAAATAATTTAAAACTGTTAAAAATCCAAAACGGCCAATTTTTACTATTCAGCTAAAAATAACACCAATATCATAAAAATGAAACAATTCATATTAGAGAAACACTTTTTTGGGTTTAAAATAGTGATATTAAATATAAATTAATTTATAATATTTGCTATATTAGGGGGTGGTAAATGGTCCTTGCGAGTGGTTTGATTTAGTTTCCAATAATCAATACACACACACCAACTTTTTTTCACCCTCATTGGAACTAACTCATCATTCACATTTTTAACAACTGTATCACCAATTTTTTAAGGCCCAACCTAAATAGTACATACCCAATGAGAATTATAAATGGAACAGATTATACATGCCTTAATAAATTTCTGAAATAATTTTTTAACATCTTCTTGAAGGGTTAGATTGAGTATCCTTTGTGGCTGCCTTACCGGTTTAACATCATCCTCCAAAATAATTCTATGCATGAAAATGGAGAGGATGATACCTAATATTTTAGCTAAGGTCCACCATATTTCCCTAATGTTCTCCCTCAAAAGATTCAAATGTTTTTCTTCAGGTTCAAATGAGAGATTGTTAGCAATGATAAGCTGTAATTTCTCACCACCTAACAGGTATGAGTATTAGAGATCAGGTGGTAATGGTTTGAGATACAATGTAGGTGGGTGATGTATGGATGTAGAAATTAAAGGAACTAAAATATGGGCACAATGAACATCAGTATCTGAATATACATCAAAAAAATTAGAGAATAAACCATAAAATCCATCAGTATACTCTACAGCATTTTCATAATCATATTGAGCAAGATCCAAATCAGAATATGATTCCATTTCAAAATCAAATCTAAGGTAGTCTTGTGAATTAGAAATAGGTGTGTAAGTACTCTATGACATCAAATTAGAACCAATCCTCATAATATACCTAAGTATAGGACAATTAAATTCCATGGGATTTTTATTTGGTGGTTCAAAATGGGAGATAACAAAAGCAGAATGGACCTCTGAGGGGCAATTCATGGAGTCAATAACATTAAATATCACAAATTAATCACCAAACTCCATGGAAAGTGTACCCTTATTTAAATTTATGAAATTTATCTTAGTTTTGATGATGTTTCTACCTAAAATAATGGGAGCATGTGAACTTACTAGATCATCCTCCATGTTAAGCATGTAGAAATCTACTAGAAAGATCATGTCTCTTACCCGGACAAGTACATCCTCAAGGACCCCCAATGGATATGTTCTAGCTCTATTTGGTAACTGCACCACTACTCTCATTAGTTTTACTCACAAACTTGTAAATAAGTGAATACAAAGTGAGTAATCGCATTTATGGAAGTTCCTAAATCACAAAGAGCATCAGAAAATTGAAAATACCCCATGGTGCATGGGATACTGAATGCCCCTAGATCCTTGCACTTTTTTTTCATTGCTATAGTTGGTGTAATTAGTGCTGATGCATTAATTCTAAGATTGATCCTCCCATTTCCTTTTATCCATCTTCGATTGGTACCTAGTTCCTTTAATAATATTTCTTACCTCGAGATTTTTTTGATGGATTCAAGTAGAGGGATGTTGATCTCCAAACACTTGAATGTATCCAAAACATCTTTTTCATCGTCTCTTCAGCCATCTTTTTGGTTTATACAAACCTATTTTGAAAAGGTAAGGGGATTAGGAGGAACATCATTAATCTTTTTCTTACATTTAACTATCACCTTGGGATTCTCATCAGTTGGTTTTGAATGGGGATTTTTTGGAGTTGTGGTGATTCATGGTGGAATGACAGGTGAAGATATATCAGTTGTTTTCTTTCCACTCTTCAATGTGATGAAATTGACATTCCTCTTTAGATTTGGGGTAGGTTGGGAAGGTATATATCTCGAATTCTTACATACTAATTCATTCAGGGCAGTGGCAATCTGGCTTATTTGAGTATTTAACTCCCTTTTCTCCTAACCTTGACTCTTTAGCTCATTCTATTGATTAAGAACAATTTGTTTCAAAATATCATCAGTGCTAGAATCTACCTTGGTTTGGGGATTCTCGAGTGGTTGACTTTTTTATGTTTGAGCTTCGAATCGCCTATGTGGTTTTTGGAAAACCTATTGGTAAGTCGGAGGTTGCTAGATGTTTTTTTGAATAGGGGACCTTTGTTGATGGCTAGATCCATACCTCATGTCCGATTGATCCTTCCACCCTTGGTTGTATGTTGAGGCAAATGAATCAAACTTTTTTTGGGGATATAGTTGCTGCTGCTGCTGATATGGTCCCCCAGGAAACACTCCTGCACAATCTTTTATTTCTTGCAGTTGGGGGAAACAGTCAGTTAGGTGTCTTGTATCAGTGAAAATACCATAAGGCCTTGAAGGATTGGGTTGGGATGTGTTTTGATCCAAAGTAATTTTCTTCACCATTGTGGTAAATTCTTCTAACTTGGTGTCAATCAAATGGCTCTCAAGAGAAGAAGGACATACCTGATGTACTCCCTTGACATGCGGTGTAACTCGATGCCAAATTGTTGGCATTTTTGGGCCATCTTGTCAATAAAAACTTGTGAAGATATTGTAGTTTTTTAACCAATGATTTTCTAGACACGAAATCCACAATGCCCCTCTCCATAGGTGTTAGTACTTCATAGATGTTTTGGATGATGAGTTGTTCACTAATTTGGTGATGTGGGTAGCTTACACACTACTTCTGGAATCACTCCCAGTACTCATGCATTGATTCCCATTGGTCTTGCTTTATCCCAGAGATATATTTATGAATGGATATGGTCCTTCAAACTAGAAAAAAAATCATTTCAAAAATATGTTTCAAATCATTCAATCAAGTTTCACATGACCCATCCTCAAGGGTCGTGCCATGACTACCAAATGTCCATCTTCCATATTCCAGGGGCTGGCGACTAGCACAAAAGGCGAATCCCCGATAAAAAGAGAAGGAATTGCCTTTAAAATTAGAACACACATAGTCTGAACAGAAGAAGTAGAAGCAATATGCACTAATATAGAAAAGAAAAGTGTGCTGAAAGTAAGTGGGCCATAAGACAAACCCAATTGAACAACAAGTACAAGAAAAAATGGAAAACAACTCCTAAATCATCCACCGGGGAATCCTACCTGAAGGAAAGGTATAGAACTCGAACAACTCGTCCATGAGGTACGTCGCGTCTATTCCAGCCCCGAGCGGCCTTCCGTCCACCACTCTCAGCCTCGATCAATGCTTACTGTCGTCTGCAGAGAACACAACAAGGTGCAGGTGAAGCCCGTGCATGGGTGAGTATAACAATACTCAGTAGGGGACCCCGAGACCCCCGAAGGTCTCCCAGAATACACTAAGGATAAACCATAGAAGAAATATAAAATCAAGCAGTTCAACCAACCCTACTTAGGTATATGCCAATACATATACCTAAGTTACCAGTTATAGTCTAGCTACAACTCTCGAGGCCATGCACAACCCAGTCCACAAAGGAAATAAAGTCAATCACCTCGATGATAATGATGGAAAGACAAGACTCATCTCACACAGGTATAAACCTCATGAAGAGGGGTAGAGATGATTAGATGTATCCACTAAATCATCTCCTCTGTCGAACCCATGTATGATCCTGGAACAATATCAATGATGTCGAACGCACGAAGGATCCTGGTATAGAAGTCAGCACTGTCGAACCCACGAAAGATCCCAGTACAAAAGTCACTGCTTTCGAACCCATGGAGGATCCTGGCACTGAATTCATCATTGTTGAACCCACAGAGGATCCTAGTATAGTATCGTTGCTGTTGAACCCACGGAGGGTCCTTTCATCTCAGTCTCAGCAAGCCAAAGGGTTCCCGCACACAACACGCTCAATTAAGGGAGGGTGCGCTCCTCAATAAATGTTTCTATATATTAACTATGATGAAGTCTTGATTTGATGTATCCCCTAGTTATTTCTCGTCATAAGGAACCCAACACGAAAGACGACGTGTAAATCGGACTCCCGGTCTGTGAGTTATTGGTGTTTCCATTCCAGGGGTCTGGTTTGTTTTTATGCTCAAACCAACCCAACCGTAGCCCAACTACATCCAATCCTAAAGTGCAGTATGCCAAAAGAATCTTCTATCACCAAGAATTCCATCTCCATAGACGGTTATTCGATATGCGGGCTAAAAGGTGTAAATGGCCATAGCGGGTGCGGGTTCGGTCGGACCCTGTCGGATTGACCCGACCCGACCCAGTCCGAACTGGAGTCTGACCTAGTCTGTAGGTCTGACACGGCCCAAGGGTGCGGCCTGACCCAAGTGGTCGGCCTGGCCTGAGTGGATAGCCTGATCCAAGGGAGCGCCCCTACCGGAAGGCACGGCCAAGCCTGAGGGCAGCCCGGCCCATGGGGTCTCGGCACGAGGCAACCCGGCCGAAGGGTGGCTCGACCGGCCATGCATGGGAGGGGGTTCCGCGCCCCGCCCCTCGTTCTGTTGAACGGAACCGTCGCATTGTGCCGGTTCAGGAGCCGCGGGACCCGGGTAGTCCCTCTTGTCTGGATCCATGGTGGCCTGCGCGGCCGGCCGCCACCACACCTCCACCGCGGCGCAATAGCGCCGCGACCTTACTACCCTCCATGCAGCGCGACGGTGCTGTGCCTCCTCCTTTGCGGCCAGGTTTGGTTGTGGCCCTTGGCTCTTCTCCGCAGCGTGAGGGCGCCGCACGCCTCCGCCGCGGCCCGTCATGGCTGCAACTCTCCTCCCACGCGACATGACGGTTCCACGCCCCCTTTGCTACCCGGCGGCCTTGCGCCGCCGGTTTGCTTCACGGTCCACCTCCATCATCATCAAACAAGAACATCCCTAGGGTAGGGTCAGGCTGTGTTAGTGTGGTCCAAACGATCCTCATCATGGAGAAAACATTCGGAATACCAATCCAAATATTTAAACGACGTAGATTGGAGGTTTAATCTCATATAAAAAATAACTCAAATACTCCTACCATGATTCGATGATTCCCCGTGGACCAAGTTGTGGGAAAATACGGCGCCGTTTCATTGATGTTGGGAAAGAAGAAGCCGAGGATGGCACATCGTCGGCGTTCTTTGCGGGGGTCTCCTTCTCTTTTAGATTGGTCGAAGATCGAGGACGGTGTTCATCGTTCTTTGGAGATGAGGAGCATTCTTCGTTGGGATGATGAAATTCTCCCAAAGATTTTTCAAAGCACCCCCAAGGATTATGCCAACCCCAAAATAAAATAATATGTTCTTTTTGTTATAATTTTGGAATAATGAATTCAAAAGAGTTCAAACCATTTCAAATTAATTAATTATTCCATTAATTAATTTGTGGTATGGCACACTTATGAAGGAAGGTGAAGAGGCTCCGCAATAAATTGGGAGGTCCATGGGTTAAAGGGGGGTTACGGTGGTTTGATGCTCGAGTGGTCCTTACCTTATAACATCCTCCCAAAGGAGGTTATGTGTGGGTGGGACCCACCACAAACCTCCCCTTGGAGGATAAACCACCACTCAAATAAAAATATTCTACACATATTTTTATTTAAAATATTTAGAAACCAAAAAAATTAAATTCTAATATCGATAAAACACAACTGTGGTAAAGGTCTCATTAAGTGAATGTCGGCGTTGCGAGTTCAATGGTGTCCTCGGATTTCAATTTCGAGCACCGGTTCAAAAGATATAAAATCACACTTGTATGTTTACTGAACATACCCAAACAAAACTTCAAAAATTGATTCTGGGCACACTGGACCTCAGAATCAAGCACCGTCATAAAATGCGGACTCGTAAAATTCTCATGAATTAAAAAAATTTCAACGGGAATTTTGGGTCTTTATAGTCTCCCCACCTCAGGGATTTACACCTCCGTAAGCAACAACACACAGTAAAGAATCCAATGGGGGTACTAAGCATGCATTTGAGCCTCCCGCTTCCATGTGATCTCCTGGAGGTTCACGTGCTGCCAGCGAACACACACTAGAGGTATCGACCTTCCATGAAAGACCCTCTTCTGTCGATCCTCGATTTCCACTAGAACCTCTATGGATGTCTCCCCATCATCGATGTCCACCTCCCCGTGGTCGATTATGTTGGATGGGTCATGCACATATCTCCTCAGCTGAGATACGTTGAAGGCGTCATGCACCCAGTGCAACTAAGGTGGAAGATCCAAGGAGTAGGCCACCTCGCCTACTCTGTTGAGGACAGAGAAAGATCCGATGAATCGCGAATATAACTTTCCACCTCTGCAAAATCTCCTTAGACCTCATTGAGGTGAAACCCGTAGAAATATGTGGTCGTGATCCTCGAACTCCAGTGGTCTCCGTCTCCTATCAGTATAAAACATCTACCTGCTCTATGTAGTCTTCATCCTCTCCTGGATGATTTGTCGCTTCTCTATCGTAGTTAGCACCATCTATGGTCCCATAAGTGTTGACTCCCCTGGGTTAGTCCAGAACAGAGGATATCTAAAAAGTCAGTCGTAAAGTGCCTCAAATAGTTCCACCCTGATGGTGGAGTGGTAGTTGGTGTTATACAAAAACTCTACCAAGGGTAAGTGATCCTGCCAGCTGCGTCTGATGTTGAGGAAGCATGCATGTTGTGTGTCCTCGAGAGTCTGAACGACCCTCTTAGTCTAACCATCCCTCTGAGGATGGAAGGTGGTTCTCAAGCGAAGCTGCGTCCCAAAAGCCCACTTTAACCCCTTCCATAGCCGGGAAGTGAAACAAGAATCTCGATCGGAGACGATCGTTGATGGCACACCATGAAGACATATGATCTACCATACGTAGAGGCGTCCCCGGCTCTCTACCGAACCCTTCTCTCTGATTGGATGGATGTGGGCCGACATGGTGAGTCAGTCAATAATCAACTAGATATATTCATGTTCCCTGGATGTACGTGGAAGTTCTATCATGAAATCCATGGATATTCCATCCCACATACACTCTCAGACCTCTAAGGGATGAACTAATCCTTCGTGAAACTGGTGCCCTGCCTTCACTTGATGACAAGAGAGGGATCGTGATACAAACTCTGCTACTACCTTTTTCATACCTGGCCACCAGTGCTGTCTTCGGACGTTTTGATACATCTTTGCAACTCCTGGATGTACCGCTAATGAAGATCTGTGAAACTCCCTCAACACTTCCTCCTGAAGTTCAACTGGTACCATGGTACGTCCTCTAAAGAGAATGACATTCTCCCCACCTTCAAAAAATCCATCATGTGCCTGCCATGTGGATATCTGAGCATGCTGCATCTCACAGTCAACATCCCACGATGTGCCTCCCTGAATCACTAAAGAAGTGGAGGACTGACCATGAGAGACTGTAGAAAGGATGCTTCATCTCTATCCATAAAGGATATCTGCAACGTGGACAGCTTCTCTATCGCCTATCCTAACAGGTGAATGCCTGATCTCGTGCTAACAACATATGAAACAACTTTCCCCTTCCAAATATTATAGACTATCTCGAAGTCATAGTCCTGGAGGAACTCAAGCCTTCGCCACTATCTTAGGTTCAGGTTTTTCTGAGAGAAGATGAACCTAAGAATATGGTGGTCAGATTATACTATAAAACGTTTGGCCATAAGATATTTCCACCATATCTTCAAGGCGAATACCACTACAGCTAACTCCAGGTCATGGGTAGGGTAGTTCCGCTCAGGCTGCCTTAGTTGTCGAGAACCATACACAATCACTGGTCACTCTTACATCATGAAACACCCGAGTACGGTCCCAAATGCATCACAGTAAACTACATACCCAATGAACTCCTCTGATAGCCTCAATATGGGGGCATTATTCAACCTCTGCCTCTGCTCTTGAAAGCTCTGCTAGAATCTCTCTGACAACACGAAGGGTTTCCCCTTCATTTTCATTGATGAAAGTGGTGCTTCAACTCTAGATAAGTGTTTCAAAAATCTCTGATAGTGCCAAGCCAGTCCCATAAAACCCGTTACCTCTGTCACACATGTGGGTGGCTCCGAAGCAAGCGCTACCTCAATCTTTGCTGGATCCATTACAACTCTTGCCTCCAAGATGATGTTTCCCAAGAACTGAACCTCTTGAATCCAAAACTGGCACTTCAAGAGATTACCATAAAGCTAGTGGTCTCAGAGTGTGTCCAGTACTACCCGCAAATGGGAGGAAAGCTCCTCCTCAGCAGTCTAGTAGATCAGTATGCCTTTGATGAAGACTAAAACAAAGCGATCGAGGTAAGGCTCGAATATACTATTCATGAGACTCATGAGCACTGATGGAGAGTTGGTTACGCCGAAGGGCATAACCAAGAACTCGTAGTGGCCATACCGACACCTGAAGGTCGTCTTATACACATCCTCATCTCAAAATATAAGCTGGTGATAGCCTGACCAAATCTCTGTGTTCGAGAACCATCATGCTCCCTTGAGCTGATCAAAGTGGTTGTCAATCCATGGGAGCGGGTACTTGTTCTTCATGGTCACCAAGTCCAGGTGCTGATAATCAACACACAGATGCAAGCTCCCATCTGCCTTCATGGAAAACAAAATTGGGGATACCCAGGGTGAAACACTGGTTTGGATAAATCACTTCCTCTACATGTCCCCCAGCTGTACCGGCAGCTTACGAAGCTCAGCGGGAGCCATCCGATATGCTTTAGTGGATATCATTTCCATCACTGGGTACATGTCAGTGTAGAATTCTTTCTCTCTGTGAGGAGGTAGTCCTGGAACATCAACAGGGAAAACATCCACCTACAGATCCACTACAATAGGAATACTCGAAATCCACACATCAACCTCTCCGAGAATGAGGCTAGCCAACTGTTGTTTGATCAACTGTCCCTTTCTTGGGGTAAGTTCATCCTGCACTAAAAAGGCTCACTTCTCACAAGTGAAGGTAAACCTCATCTCATTCTCTCGGATACACTAGAATTTCCAACTAATAAAGTCAATCCGAGAAGTAACTGTGGATAACCAGTCCATACCCAAGATGACGTCATAAGGCCTCAATGCCACTATGATGAGGTCCTAGTCGAAGCTCTCACCTCTTAGAGTAGGCTGAAACAACTGGCACCAGTGCGTAATCGTCGAGTCTGCTCTCGTAGAAGTATCTAGTTTTAAGGATCGATCCAATGGCTCTGTCGGAATCTCCGAACTCCGAATGAGGAAAATTATAATAAAATAATGACTTGCACCTGTTTCTATAAGTACTGCAGCAAGGGTGGAGTAGACACATATAGTACCTCGAATCATCTCAGTTGCACCGTGGTCATAGTCCTCGAATATTAAAGATGAGCCCGCCCCTGTCTGCCAGCTCCCTGTGGTCTGGGAGGACCTCCTGGTGGAGGTGGTGGTAGGGCCTCGAAATGTCATCCACCACCTGCTTCTCGCCAGCTCCTCGGCCATGTACTCCTGCTCCCAGTAGACCACCAAGGTCTAACCTCAACCTGTGCCTAGGAATTCCTTTTACTATCTGCTTCTCATCTATATGGCGGGTCTGGAAGTCATGGGCCATATTAACCTTCCCGCCCCATGCACACTATTTCATGCTCCTCATATGGCTGGCTCTATCTTGTGCGCCCCACACAACCGAACCTATATCCTGGCATCGCCCACCTGATGGCCTGGTCCACTTGTACCTCTTCGACATCTGTCTACTTCCAGCTATATAAGACTCTACTACGGGTCTCCCTGTGGTGGGTCTCGCTGCTCGTGGCTGCTCAGCAAAAAAACTCTCCACAATAACGGCTCGCTCCAGCATCCCCGCCTGCGTCGAGATATTGAGGGAGATCATCAAATCCTTGATCTCATGCCTGAGTCCCTAATCGAATGTTCGGGCCCTGAAGAATGGGTCTCACACCATATCTTTTGAGTAGCATGAGAAGTCATTGAACCTCGCTGAGTACTGAGCTACTATCATGCTTTCCTGATTTAGATAAAGTAACTCCTGAATCCGCACCGCACGAAGGGTAGATGGAACAAAATATAACCTGAAGAGAATCTCAAAGTATTCCCAGAGTAGTGAAGCCTCGTCATGCACGTGAAGCATCAAGCTCCACCATCTGCCTACTGCTATATACAAGAGACTCTCCATGAGGATCACCATGAGGTCGGCTGGTGTCCCTACCAATCTGAAAACTCATACAATAGCCTCTAGCCAATCCTCAGCTACCTTTGGGTCCATACCTCCCCAAAACCTGGGCGGCCTCTAGCACTGGAACTCTTAAAACGCACTCAAACTGCGTGAACTCTCTTATGCTGGAGCTAGTTGTATCGGTGGCCTAGCGGGTAGTGGTACCGCTAGTACCTCCGCTGAGATGGGGCCCTGCACTGAGGCCTTGTCGCTCGGTGGGATACCATCTCATACAAAACTCGGAACCCTAGCTGGCTGCCTTCCTGGGGCCATCCTATAAAGAAATAGGTTCTCCACGGTCAAAACAATATACATGTTGAGGTGACACAAAGTAATCATGAAAAGAACATTTCAAAGGAAACACACACACAATCAGTGTTTTCGTGCACTAAGTCGGAAATCAGAAGTCAGAGTCCTAGTGTATGGATACATCGGCTGCTGCACCAACACCGGTTTCCCTAAACAGATAACCACACCCAAAACACATAACCCTATTTCCATTAATAGAATCATAGTCTATGTTCTGCGGTAGAACCGAATCTTCTGATACGAATTTTTCACAACCCATCCTCGGGGCCCGTGGCGTGACTACCCCAAACCCACCTTCCATAGGCCAGGGGATGGAGACTAGCACCAAAGGCGAATCCCCGATAAAAAGGGAAGGCATTGCCTTTAAACCTGTAACACAAAAAGTCTGAACACAAGCAGTAGAAGAAACAATAACTAATATAGAAATGAAAAGTGTGTTGAAAATAAGTGGGCCATAATACAAACCCAACTGAATGACAAGTGCAACTAAAAAGAGGAAAAATGCTCTGGGATCGTCCATAAAGGAATCTTTAATGAAGGGTAGGTACAAAACTCAAACAACTCGACCCTGAGGTACATCCGGTCTAGTCCAGATCTGAGCAGCCTCACGTCTGTCACTCTCAGCCTCGATCAATGTTGATCGTCGTCTACACAGAACACAACAAGGTGTGGGTGAAGCCCGTCCAGTGGTGAGTAAAACAATACTCAGAAGGGGACCCTGAGACCCCTAAAGGTCTCCCAGAATCCACTAAGGATAAAACACATAAGAAAGATACATTCACAAAGTATCAAACAACCCTACTTAGGTATATGTCCATATATATATCAATGTTACCAGTCAAAATACAGATCCAACATGAAAGACAAGACCCAGTTCACATAGTTATAAAACACATGAAGTGGGGTAGGGATTATTAGATGTAGCCTCTTAATCATCTCCTCTATCGAACACAATTAGGATCCTGGAACAATATCAGCGTTGTCGAACCCACAGAGGATCCTAGTATAGAAGTCATCACGGTCGAACCCATGAAGGATCCAGGGACAGAAGTCACCGTTGTCGAACCCATAGAGGATCCTGATAAATAAGTCATCTCTTTAAAACAAACAGATGATCCTGGTACAGTATCGTTGTTGTCGAACCCACAGAAGATCAGGTCATCTCAGTCGCAGCAAGCCAAAGGGTTCTCACACACAACACACGTGATTCCAGGAGGGTCTGCTCCTCGATCCAAGTGTTGATACATCAACTTCCTTGAAGTCTCGAGTTGATGTATAATGTAGTTCTGTCTCATCATAAGGAACACAACGTGACAAATGACACGTCAATCGGACACCCGGTCTGTGAGTAATTGATGTTTCCGTTACAGGGGCCCAGTTGGTTTTTTGGCTCAAACCAACCCAACCGTACCCTACCTGTTTCCAAACCACAAGTGGAGTTTTTCAAAATAAGCATCTCAGTCCAATAATTCCTTCTCCATAGATGATTCGTCAATCAGACACCCGTAGACCAAGATGCGGGCTAAAAGGTGTAAATGGCCATAGTCGGTCTTGGTCTGGTCCGACCCAGTCAGACCGACCCGACCCAACCCGGTCCGAACAGGGGTCTGACCTGGTCCTCAGTTCTAACCCGATCCAAGGGTGCAGCCCGACACAAGTGGTTGGCCCAACCCCTGTGGGCAGCCCAAACCATGGGAGCAGCCTGACCCGAGAAATCCCGGTCGAAGGGAGGCCCGACCCATGGCGGCCCAGCCCATGGAGGCCTGGACGAAGGGTGGCTCGGCCGAAGGGTGGCCCTAATGATGGGCAGCCCAGCCTGTGGCGGCCCAGCCGAAGGGCGGCCTGACCGAAGGGTGGCCCGGCTTGTGGTGGCCCGACCTGAGGTGGCCCGGCCGGCCACGCGTGGGAGGGGGTTCATGCCCCGACCCCCTGTTTGTTGAACTGAACTAGTGCATTGTGCCAGTTCAGTAGCCATGGGACCCGGTTAGTCCCACTTGTCCGGCTCCACGGTGGTCGGTTCGGCCGGCAGCCACCGCACCTCCACCGTTGCACGACGGCATCGCGGTCCTGCTACCCTCTGTGCGGCACGACGTTGCTGCACCTCCTCCACTGTGGCCCGGTTAGGCCGCAACCCTCGGCTCCTCCGTGTGGTGCTACGGTTCCGCACACCTCCACCGTGGCCCATCGTGGCTGTGACTCTCCTCCTACATTTCACGACAGTGTCACACCCCCTTTGCGATGAAGAGGACTTGCGCCACCAGTTTTCTTTGTGGTCCACATACGTCATCATCAAACAAGAACAACCCTAGGGAAAGGGTCGGGCCGTGTGAGTGCGGTCCAAACCCTCCTCTTCATGGCGAAAAAATTTGGCATACCAAAATAGAAATTTGAACAATGAAGAACATAGGATTAATATAATATTTAAAATAACTCTTATACCCCTACCTTGATTCGATGATTTCTCATTGACAGAGTTGTGGGAATAAGCAGCATCATTTCGTTGATGTCGGGAATGACGAAGCCAAGGAAGGCGGGTCGTCGACGTTCTTCGTAGGCGGCTCCATCTCTTTTTTCTTGGTCGAAGATCGAGGGTGGTGTTCATCGTTCTTCGGAGATGAGGAGCGTTCTTCTTTGGGAGGATGGGATCCTCCCAAAGATTCTCCAAAGCTCCACCAATGATTATTCCACCCCCAAAATAAAAGGATATGATCTCTAATTATAATTTTCTCCTAAGGAATTCAAAAGAGTTTAAGTCATCTCAAATTAATTAATTATTCCATTAATTAATTTGTTGTTTAGCACACTTATGAAGGAAGGTGAAGAGGCTCCACAATAAATTGGGAGTTCCATGGTTTAAAGGGTGGTTAATGGGGTTTGATGCTCTTGTCGGCCCCACCTTATAACATCTTCCCAAGGGAGGTTATCTGCGGGTGGGCCCCACCACTAACCTCCCCATGGAGGTTTAAACCACCACTAAAATAAAAATATGATACACATATTTTTATTTAATTTATTTAGAAACCCCAAAAATTAACATCCAATCTCGATAAAATGAAACTGCAGTAAAGGTCTCCTTAAGAGAATACCGGTGCTGCGAGTTCACCGGTGTCCTCAGATTTCAATTCAAAGCACTGGTTCAAAGGTTATAAAATCATTCTCATAGGCTTACTGAAAGTGCCAGAACAAAACATAAAAAATTGATTCCAGGAACACTGAGACTCGAAATTAAGCACCGTCAGAAACTACAGACTCGAAAAATTACCATGTATTAAAAAAAATTCCATGGGAATTCCGGGTCTTTACAAAGTTACATCTTTAGGTTATAAATAATAAATCCAATCTTTCGCAGCCCCATCAAGTGGGATTGAGAATGCTCTTAGTTTGATTTGGTCTTCAGATACATTTCTTGGTTTTAGGGTTGATTAAACCACATTAAATTCTTTAAGGTATTTTTTTGGGTCCTCACCAAATAAGCCATGAATCTTTAGAAGAAGGTGAATTTACCCAGATTTCAGTTCAATTTCCGATTCAAGATTTGGGTCTACAATACAATTTGGTCGATAATTAATATCAGGTGCAGCCAATTATCAAATGGTTATATTATGTTCATTTACATTATTGTTATCAGTTGGTTCTTGTTTTATGGTTTAATTTCAATTATTTACAATTTCAATTCTTTGAGAGTGGTGGATTTCTCCAACTGATCGAATGTTGAAACTTCCCATAGACTGAGAATGTCTAATTCGTGCCCTAAGGCTGCGTTCAATCACATGGTCAATATCTAAGAGATATTTGGGCTTATTTCATGTCATAAATCAAATAAATATGAAAAGTTAAAAAGTTGACCATAGTAAAATAAAAATGTGAAATTTGAGTTGATGGTCCAAAAAGTAGAAAAATAAAATAATAGAATAAGAAAAAATTCAGATTGGGTAAAGAAGGAAGAAAGAAGAGAAGAAGAGAATAAAATGTCAGATAAAATAAATACCTATAATTGGTTGAAATAATTACATTCCTCTACAAAAACAATGCCAATTTGGAAGGTGATTTCCAGGGTTCCCTCAAATGATTAATGGGTTTTGGGGTATTTATGTGCAACATAGTGGTTGATGAAGGACATTTCTCAAAGGAGGAAGTAAATTTCAAAACTTATTAAAATTATATTAAAAATAACATAAAATGGAATAATAAAACAACTTTAAAGGATGTGGTGGGGGGTTACCGTTCATGAAACTATAAGATGTTTTGTGGAAGAATATTTTCTAATATTTTTGTTTTTATTTTTGAAATGATGTTCGATTAAAAAAGGAACAATAAGAAGAAGTTTTTTAGACAATATTTAAAAGATTTAATCGATCTAACTCTACATCTTCATTTACTTATTAATAATTGTTATTTAAATTAATATCCACTTAATTATGATCCCCAAATTTATTAACCCAAACCCTATGAAAATTAACTTTACAACAAATATGAAGAGAATTAAATCCGAGGCTATCTTCGGAACATGCAATCACAGAACCCTACTTTGATTTATGTTCTAAGAATTTCTTATGCTCTTTGGAAAATTAAGGCACATATATATTATATAAAATTAGGATGAATTGAGCTTAGGGATTATATTTTATCTCTATAAATTTATCCCATGTTGTCTTGTTTTGCATATTATGTTTGCGCTATCACAATACTGGACCTCGCGCGTTTTGGTGTTAATTTTTAAATTGATTGATTAGTTTATTATAATTTAAAAACTCAATTCATGGATTATATTAAGTGAATTACAGTATCTCAATGATTCAAAATAATTAAATGATAATGGTAGAAGATAGATCAATCACTAAGAGAATGACTCTTCCTTCAGCGGTGTGGTCATTGTGGAGACATTTTGCATGAGCAAAGGATTGAAAGGGTAGAACCAAATCTCCTCTCCACTATTGATTAAAACCCAAATTTGATGAGTAATTAAAAAGATAATTGAAAAAATATAATAAAAGAGAATAAATAAAATAACAACAAATAAGTTTATTACATAAATGAAAACATTACAACATGATGAAGAGAAAAAGGCTTCGATGAGGGGATCCTTGCTTCATGAGCTACCCGTATTATAATGGTTGGAGAATTTGGGTGAAACCATTTATCCTCATCCTTTAATCTCAAAATTCACGTCCCAATCCCACAAAATGATAAAAAACTAATTTATTTAGTGGTGGGGAGGCTAGGTTCCATTTGGGTTTAAGTGTGAATGGGGAATCTCGCCCAAATATTTTATGCCATCTTTATCCACCCATTTGACCACAAAAACGTGTGAATCAGATGTCCTTATAGAATGATGATTCGTTCCAAAATTATTCCTAGATATCCTCTAAAAATGTGGGTCTAATAAAATAATTGATGAAGATGTTATGGCCCAAATACCAAACTATTTTCCAATCAAGCGAGTCCAGCCCAACATCGACTTCATAGACCATTTTCACTAAAAAAATGCATGATTTAGATATAATGTCTTAAATGAAAGTTGTAGAAAATTATGTCATGAAAACATTTAAAAAATATTAATTGATAATAATTCAAATTAAATTATTTATTTCTGAAATATTACAGTGAATTTTTAAAGCGTAAAATTGAAATTTCCATCAAATTTTCAAATAAATGATCTAATCCCAAATATTTTATAAATAAACATATTTTAACACAATGTGAGGAAATTACATCATTTATTAACAATAAAATATTCAATATTAATGTGTTTTATTAGATAAAACCTGAGGAAATAAAATACAATAAATATTTAAATATAATCGCATGAAAGAGTATTGAATTGGATGAAAATATGTTAGTTGAAGATATGAAATGGATTAGGTTTCAAGACATATATTTCTTAATTATTAAAAAACGTTCAAATAAATAAGAAAAGAAATAATTTTTAGTAAGAAAAAAATGTAATAAATATATTTTCTTTAAATTAATTATATTTAAAACATATAATTTAAATAATGTACTTGAAAAAGAATCATGGTATATTTTTATAAGAAATTAAAAGATAAATTATGGAATTACTTTTCTTAATTTTTTTTGACATTTTCATAAAACTATAAAAATGGATATCTTTCAAAAATAATTCTCAATTTGAAATAAAATTATTTTAAAATATTTTTTTAATAAGAAATATAAAAATAATGCAAAAATGAAATGAAATGGATAGAATTTGAAATAATATGGAGAGGAGGATTGAAAAAATATAAAAGTTTTCTTTATGAATATCATAGGGTTTAACTTAATGGAAAAATAATAAGGGAAAAGTAAAAAATTTAATATCCCTATAAAAGGATGATGGAGGAAAAATATATAATGTTGGGAAGTATTTGAGAAGAATAGAAAGAGGAAGGGAGGAATACCTAGCTTGAAAAACATCGTATCCATTGGAATGAAAAATAAGAGGAAAGACACATTATGAACAATTAAACATGTGAACTATAAATCCAAAACGGATGATAAAATATTAGCAATACATCAATAATTAATTTAAAATAGTAAGGTATATATTCAATTCTTTATATATGAGGCAAATAAGAGAATATATTTAATAGATTTATAATACTATAAAAGAATGGATATTTGAAAACAAACCCTTACATTAACATAGTAATTGCTGATGAAATAGGGTTTGATGTGTGGGAATGGGTGATCTCCCACTGATAATAGTTCAAAATTATGAGAATACCATATAATGATAATATTGTAAGAACATGAATTGGATGATAATTTGTTTGAAAATAAACATGTTATATAAGAAAGGTAGCGATGGGGGGGGGGTGGGGAACACATTACTCTTGGAGTAACCTCCACTATATTGAGTCTAAAAACATTTGAAGAGGAAATTTTGGACAGAATGATCTATAAGAATGTAAATAGGGATTTTTATAAATATATTAGGATAGATCATTGAAAAAGGAATCTATTTTGTAAGTGAGTAGAAATTGGTGGAGGGTTGTTTATATTTCCAAGGGGAAGAGGTTTATTTGAGTATAAAATTTATTAATTTGTTATTTAATTTCAAAATAATTAATACAGTGAATTATTATGAAAATTATTAGTGTTTTAATAAAAAAATATTGGTTTTTTTATATTTTAACCCACCCAAAGTCTAGAGGCATCAAAGAAATGTTTTATTAAATGTAAATAATCAAAAATAGTATTTTATTATAATTAAATATAACATCAATTTTAAATAATGATTTATATGTTTAGAAATTAATTTCATTATTTAAAAATTATTTAATTTTCTCATTAACTATATGTTATATCATGAAAAATGTTTTGTAATTTTTGAATCATGTTTATATCATCATGTTGTTATCAATGATATGGTGTTTTTAGAACGTGTATTTTTTATGATTCATAAGAAAATAATATATTTTAGTAAAATATCAAACATTCACATCAAGATAATTTTAGTATACACATTCTAAAAATAGTGTCTATTTAATCAGATTCAAATTCTAAAATTTTGTTATTTAACATTAAAATATAATAAAAAATATATATGTAAAAACATTATCCCTGATAAATAATCTTACTTTTCCTATACGTGATTACATTTACATATGTTATTATTACTTCACTAATATATGTTAGAAAATAATTTTTTAATACTTTAAAAAATTCAAAAAATTAATCTCCTAATTAATAAGAATTTATATTTTCAATACCTATTTAAGAAAAAAAATTATGAGCAATGCAATTTATACACTATGACTATAATGTGATGTCAAATATCATTTTATTTTTCTTAAAACTAAATTATCATAATAATATATATATTTTTTCTGAAAATAAGACACTATGAATATAAAGAATTTTATTTTAAAAATAAAAATTAATACATCATTATGTTATATTAGTATAAAAAATATTATTTAATTTTATTAAGAAAATTAGCATAATAAAACATACATATAAAATATGATAAAAATCATTTGAAAATAAATTAACTTTTATAAAATTTATAAATTCCTCATAAAATATTCTTTTAGTGTAACATTATATTTATAAATTTTATTTTAACATATTTTTCACAATAAAGTCATAGATATTAAAAACTACTGGATTGCTTTTGATAGTTATATACTGCTATTATGTGGGTTTGAAAACATGTATTATATATTGTTAGAAATTTTATTACAAAGAATCCATTAATATTAATATGAATATGTGAAATTATAAATATTAATATTAATTATATAATTATCAAATAATACATTATGTGTAATAAGAATTAAAAATAATTTCATAGATTAATTATAATAAATAACTATCATTTATAAAACTCATTTATGATAGAAAAATTAAAAATACACATTTTTTTATTCAATTTAATATTATAAATTGATACAATATTGATTTTCCTGAAAAAAATAAATATGAGACATAAGATTGTTATTATTTTTAGTTAAGTAAAAGATAAAAAAAATTATTATTTGATAAAATTTTATTTGTCGTTCTTATTTCAATATTCATATAAATAAATTCAATGTTCATATGCTTATAAATAAATGAAATTATATGAATTATATATATATGATATAAGAGAAAAGTTTTATAGGAATATTCATTAAAAATGAGGAATATTACATCAAAATTGCAATATGGAATTTTAGATACTGGCACTTTTTGACTTTGAGTATCACAACATGAACCATTTACTATATTAAGAAAAAAAAATTATATGGTGTCTTATATCACATGATTATCCCATTATAAAACCATACATGTTTATGATGAGACACTAGCATTCAAATTAAAGTGTATATTGAGTTATGTTATAAATTTTGGGGAACATATCTTTTCTATTACTATAGCCTATTTTTCAATACCATTATTCTAGTTTTTTTAGGATGAATGGTTTTCCACGTATATGTATACACTCACATTTTTTCATTTTTTTTCTGTGAAAAATTATTTTTTCCATTAAACATGCCATGTTATAGTTTGATGTGTATATCTGACATGTTTTAAAATAAAATTGAAATGGTATTATCATTATTGCGTTTCAAACTAGCACTACATTGATTGATTTCTAAATCTTATGTATCAAGTATTTGGTTGAATCTTACTTAGAGTCTTTGATTATAGCCTACATATTCCTAAAGGGGTATAAAAGCCTTTAGATTCTGATATGGTTGGAGTAATGGCCCCACTTATTATATTCGGTGACTCTTGGCCTTGGATTGGGAATGTCTATGTTTGCAAGTATAGTTTTCTCACTTATCACAAACAAATGAGATGTTTAGAATTGGTATAATAAACTGGTTATGTTATGGGCTATATCTCATGTATCCAACCACCTCGTATTTTTCTTTCCTTCATCCTCATTATTGGACTTATTTTGTTTTTATAAAAAAAACTTGATTTAAGGTATCTTGAGTGTTATCCATTACTTATGTTTCAAAATATATTAAGTTGCATAATGTGTTCTTATGGTCAATTCAGTTGTTATTTAATTTCAAACATCTTATTTCATATGTATGACTTATCAAACATATTTAATGTCCATTCTAGATTTTTTGGAATCCTTCATTTAGTTTCATATTTTACGGGGAGGAATCCACTACACTAAGTTATATTGATGTCCTTGGATCTTGTTTCTATCTTGAGTTGATTAAAAATGAGGTTTGGGCCATATAACAGGCTGTTACAAATACTAAGGGCATAATTATTTACCATTGGGAGTGAATTATCATGATAAGATATAAAACTAAATGAAAAATTAATACTGGGAATCTAGCATAACCACTTCATATGTTGGGCAGTTTTACCATTTAAATTAAGAAGTTTAAAATCGAAGCATTACAAAACAGAGCATAAGAACACATTATTTAAAAAAAATATTGATCCAAAAAAAATAAAACAAAACCAAACTATCCAAAATCATATAAAATTGAAATTTTTACAAAATAAAAATGAGACAATGAATAAATTTGAAGAATGGAGAAATGCATGGAGGAATATTAGATGAGATACTTTTCAAGACATAACCATAATATAAATCCATATAAAATATTCCCATGCCCCTATGGAAGGTGACCCAACTCCACTTCTCACAACAAACATATTCGAACCAAGTCTAAGGATCACCCATAATAATAATGGGTTCCATTCATCAACTAGTATAATATTAGTATGGCCTACAATCCCCCAAAGGCATATATAGTGTTTGATAAAACTAACCCAACAGTATTAAACAAAAATAAATCATCCACATGATTTATAATTCAATTCTTTTTTTGTGGCAGTTTGAACAAAAATATAAATTTTCAACTTCAAATTTATATAAAAACGATTTTAAAAAAGAAAATACATTTTAAAATGAATCTTTTAATAAAAAAATTTAAACAATATTTAAAAAATAAAATGAATAATGTAATAGTATGTCTATATGTGGAAAACCAATAATTAAGAAAAACAAACCAAGGTTCATGGAACTAAACCAAGGGAGACACTACAAATGCAATTGTTTATTGCGACGAGCTTTATGCGACGGGAAAGGTCTCATCGTAATAAGTCAGTTGGGATGCACTATTTGTGAGTGGACCCTTTCCACGTTGCAAATAAATAAATAATTTCTATGGAAATAGGTGTGTCGTCGCAAAATGTTTGATATCCAATGTGCGCCAGGCTGTGGGAATGGTAATTGCGACAGGTGGCTACACCCGTCGCAAAAGCTATGTCGGTAGGTTGGTATTGGCGATGTGACCCATTGTAAATACCTTTTTAACCACCGCCCATATTAAATAGGGGTTAGAATTTGGGATGGGACCTATCAAAACTAATCTAGCCTCTATAGACCCTGATTTTTTTTTCAATTCACACCTCTCTCAACTCATTTCTCTCTTTGAACTCTCATATTTCTCTCTGAAAATTTTCCAAAGATTAAAATTTCAATTCAGATCGATGTTCAAGCCCTGCATCGTACAAAAGACTCTGTTTCAAAGTATTTATATATTGCATTTATTTATAAGATCATTTTTTTAATTTTATATCACTGATAAATATTATTAATTAGCGACATTTAAATTAAAATAGAATTAGGTAGTTTTTTTCATTATTTATTTTTAAGAATATGTTGTTTCATTAGTAATAAATTCTAATAAATTGTAATAATTAGCGCTAATTATTAATAATAAGCGGTAATTAGTAATAATAGTAGTATTTAGTAATAAACACTAATAAATAGAAATAATTCGTAATAAATAAGAAGAATTAGTAAAAAATAGGAATAATTAGGAATAATTAGGAATACATATAAATAATTAGCAATAATTAGGATTATTTAGTAATAAATCGTAAAAAAAAATAATTATGAATAATTAGTAATATTTAGGAATAATTATTAATAATTAGGAATAACCAGTAATAAATATGAATAATTTATAATAAATAGGAAAAAATATGAATAATTAGTAATAAATAGAAATAACTATGAATAAATATGAATAATTAAAAATAATTAATAACTAATATGAAGGATTATTAATAATTATTAATAAATAAGAATAATAAGTAATAAATATGAATAATTAGCAACAAATTGGAATAAATATGAATAATTAGAAATAAATAGGAATTAATAGAAATAAATAGAAATAATTAGTAATAATTAGTAATAATTCTTTATAATTATTAATAAATAATAATAAATAGTATTAAATAGTATAAATTATTAATAAAAAGTAACAATAAGTAATAATTATTGATAATTATAAATAAATATTAATAATTAGTAATAATTAATAAATAATATGAACAATTATTAATAATTAGTAATAAATAGTAATAATTAGTACTAAATAGGAATATATATGAATAATTAGGAACAATTTGAAACAATTAGTAATAATTAGAAATAATTAGCCATGGTTAGTAATAGTTAGTAGCAAATAGTAATAAATAGAAATAATTTGTAATAATTAGTAATAATAGGTCATAAATAGTAATAAATAGTAATAAATAATAAAAAATACTAATAAATAGTATTAAATAGTAATAATTAGTAATAAATAGTAATAAATAGTAATAATTAGTAATAATTTGAAATAATTAGTAAGAATTAGTAATAATTCGGAATAAATGTGACTAATTAGAAATAATTAGAAATAAATATGAATAATTAGGAAGAATTAGTAATAAATTGGAATTATTGTTAATAATTAGTTATAAATAGGAATAATTATCAATAAATATGAATAAATATGAATAAATATGATTAATAAATAATAAATAGATATATTTAGAAATAATTAATAATAATTAGTAATAAATACTAATAAATAGTAATAAGTAGTAATAAATACTAATAATTAGTAATAATTAGTAATAAATATGGATAATTAGTAATAATAGGTAATAAATATGAAGAAATTGTAATAATTTGTAATAATTTGTAATAATTAGTAATAAATATTAACAAATAGTAATAAATACTAATAAATTGTAACAATTAGTAATAAATAGGAAGAACTAGTAATATTTTGTAATAAATATGAATAATTAGTAATAAATATTAATAAATATGAATAAGTAGTAATAAATAGTAATAAATAGTAATTAATAGTAATAATTAGTAATAATTAGTAATAATTAGTAATAAAGTGTAATAAATAAAAAAAATTAGTAATATTTAGGAATAAACATGAATAATTAGTAATAATATGTAATAACTTGGAATAATTAGTAATAAACTAAAATAATTAATAATAAATAGTAAAAAATTGGAATAATTAGTAATAAATAGTAATAATTTGTAATAAATAGTAATAATTTGTAATAAATAGAAATAAATATGAATAATTAGTAATAAATAGGAATTAATATTAATAAATATGAATAATTAGTAATAATTATTTACAAAATATGAATAATTAATAAAAATTAGTAATAATTAATAATTAATAGTAATAATTAGTAATAACTATTAATAAATAGTAATAAATATAAATAATTAGTAAAAAGTAGTAATAATTAGTAATGATTAGAAATAATTAGTAATAATTAGTAATAATTTATAATAATAAGTAATAATTAGTAATAATTAGTAATATTTTGCAATAATTGGTAATAATTGGTAATAATTACTATTAATCGAAAATAATTATTAATAATTAGTAATAATTAAGAATAAATAGTAATTATTATGAATAAATAAGAATAACTAATACTAAATAAGATTATATATATGAATAATTAGTAATAATTAGTAAATAATGTGAATAATTATTAATAATTAGCAATAAATATGAATAATTAGTAATAAATAGGAATAAATATGAATAATTAGCAATAAATAAGAATAAATATGAATGATTAGAAATAATTATTAATAATTCATAATAATAAGTAATAAATAGTATTAAATGGTAATAATTAGTAATAGTTACTAATAATCCGTAATAATTAGTAATAATTAGTAATAATTACTAATAAATAAGAATAATTAGATTGAAATAGTAATAATTATTAATAGTTTGTAATAAATTGTAATAAATAGTGATAAATAGTAATAAATGTGACTATTTAGCATTAATTTGTAACAAATGTGAATAAATGTGACTAATTAGAAATAAATAGGTATAAATGTGATTAATTAATAATAAATATTAATAAATGTGTCTAATTAATGTTAAATAGATATAAATGTGACTAATTAGTAATAAATATGAATAATTAGTAGTAATTAGTAATAAATATCAATAATTGGGGGAAAATAGCATTAAATAATGGTAAACAGTAGTAACTAGCTATAATTAGAAATACTTAGGGATATGTAGCAATTTTTAAATTTTTTTGGATTTTGTTTTTATTATATCAAATTATTCATAAAAAACTAATTATTTTATATTTTATTAGAGAAATATGAAAAAGTAAACAAGATTCATTATTAAAAGACCATGCTTGGATAAATCAACAAAGGAATCCAAATGGTTCTGATATAAATCATGTATATATTGAGGGTGTTGAGACTTTTATATAATTTGTGTCATCAAAACTCAAATTTGTTTCATAATGGAAAATCATGTATCCATGTAAAAAAATGGTCTGAGGAAGTTTGACATATTTAATAATGTTGGGGGTTATCAATTGTGTTTTGGTTTTCAAACGGATTATGTTTTTTTGTATCAACATGGTAAACATGGTTCTAGAGAAGATAATAATAATTTGGTTCTAGATCTGTCATGAAATCAAAATTTAGTACAAGATGTGGTAGGTCCATGTTTTTAACAAACTGAAATTTAAGATGATATTTATTTAACTTCTGAGTTGGAACCATCTCAATTTTATAAGTTATTAATGTCAGCTGAGGATGCCTTATAACCTTATTTCCAGATAAGAAAATTTGAAGCGGTTGAAAAATTGCTGGCTATTAAATCAGATAATGGAATGTCAAATAGTTGTTTTGATGAGATATTCTCTTTGGTTAAAATAATGTTTTCTAAAGGAAGTGTGTTGCCTTCAAATTTCTAGTAGAGAAAGAGGCTAGATTGTAATATAGTTCTTGGTTATCCGAAGATTCATGCATGTTTAAATGATTGAATCTTATATTATGGTAAAAACAATTTGTTTTATAGTTCTCTTGCATGTAGAATATTATTGTATAAAGAGGTTGAACTAGGGAATTATAGATTGATTCCTGTTAAATAGTTGACGTATTTCCCAATTACACCCAAATTTCAATATTTATTAATGTCTCATAACACATCATGATTGATTTCATTGCAAAAAATCAATATTACAACTGATAAAAGCTTAAATATTAAATATGATGGTGATTCATGGAAGCATTTTGACCATGTACATCCATATTTGTCTTTAGAAGCTCCAAACATGTGATGGGTCTTTCTACTTAAATTTTTTTCCCATTTGGTTCGTACGATAGTTAAATTTTTATTGGTATAACTTTTTATCCTTTTAGAATTTAACTCCTTGGATGTTGAAAAATGATCCATATATTTTTTTTGTATTTATTAATTTTAGGAAATCCAAAAAAATATTTATGTTTTTTTTAAGCCACTGATTGATATGTTACATTTATTATGGAGTAATGGTTTCAGTACATATGTTTTTTTATGAATTTATTTTATTTAATGTTTCATTGATTTGGATAATTAGTCACTACTAGTATATGTAATGTTATCTATCTAGTGTACACATGGTCCAACAATAATAATCGTACTATATGAGAGAAAAAAAAATCATTTATGCTTATAAATGGAAGAAAAAATTGTTTTTTTATTGTCATCATAGATTACTTCCAACCGATCATCCTTTTCATACGAACATATATCACTTTAGAAAAGGCACAATTTAAAGACATGTACCTAAAAAAATAATATCATTTAGGGAGTTAAAATCATTTTTCTCTTCATTACATCCCATTGTATTTGGACTAACTATAAAACAATAGAAAATTTGTGTCTTTAAGAGAGAACACAATTGGATAAAACAAATCAATTTTTGGGATAGGTCATATTGGTCTGAGTTGTTGGAATTTCACATGTTAGATTTCATGTATATTTGAGAAGAACTATTTATATAATATATTTTATATAGTTTTTTATAGAATAGGTAAGACCAAAGATAATGTAAAGGCATGATTAGATCTTTACCAAATTTTCAGGAAAAAAGAACTTGTACTGCCTGTAAATGGAAGATCATAGAAGTAAATTGAGAGAAAATTAGCTTATACACCATCCAAATAAAATAGATTATTATTTTTTTCAGTGGATTGTAGATTTGTGGCTTCTAGATGGTTATATTTCCAATTTGTCCTGATGTGTCTGAAATAGTCATATTACTGGATTAAAAATTCATGTCAGTCATGTTATAATGGAACGACTTCTTCCAATTCGATCAAGAGGTTTATTGAATTCTATTGTTTGATATGTCATAATAGAACCATCATATTTTTTATAGGACACCTATGTGGATATGACAGACTGTGATGCACTAAGTAGACTGCAATAATATGTTGTTTTAATTTTTTGTAAACTTGAAAAAATATTCCCATCGTCTTTCCTTGACTTAACTGAATATTTTATATTAAAGTTTCCACTGGATGAGAAAATTGGTGGTTTGGTACAGTTCTAAGGGGTGTACCCATTATAGAGATGTATGCAGAAATTGATGAAAAAATAATATAACAACACATCAGTTGAAAGATCAATTACAAAAGCTTATTTGGAGAAGGAATTTTTTTATATTCTCTCATTATTTTCAATATGAATATCTATAAAAAAACATGGTCTATAATGAGGGAAAAGTTGATGATGAAATGAGAAATAAATTATCAGTATTTAATCAACTAGAATTGGGCTTTGTTGGAGTTCATGAATGATGGATTTTTGATAGTGAACATCACAAAGCACATAAATATTTTCTACTCAAATAAGAAGAAATGAAACCCATTTTAATTTGAGTACCCCCATCACTTATTCAATAATAATTGTCACAATAAATTAATATTATTTTATTTTTAGGTTATATTTTAATAAAATCATAAAAAAACTTCTAAAAATTACTGTAGTTTATCTTGAAGAACGTTGACAAACTAATGTTTCCTACTATTTTCAAAATTTGGTTACATAAATTATTTTTTGTTTAACATATAAAATAAATTTATTACTTGTTATATTAATAATTGATTGATAAATTTTTAGTTATCTCAATATGTTAATGAAATTGAAAATAGATTATATGTATTGAGTAAAAACTATCCAAAATAGTTAAATATTATAATTCATACGTGAATAATGGTTTTTGATTTGATACACATGAATATGGAGAATAAAGAAATAATGAATAGTAGTGTTTTCTTGAGAGGATATCATCATAGTGAAATTTACCTTGATGTTTATGACATGTTGGAAGAACTAATGGAACTATGTTAACTAGGATAGAATTACATAATGATGTTTAAGTGAAAGTGGTTATATAAGAAGAGAGAATTTCATGTTAATCAGAGCCATGGAATCATTGATATTAAATATAAAAGCCTTATTGCAATAAACGAACCATTTTTATTGGCTCATCAATAACATCTAATATATTATGAAAATTACAGTGTTACTTTAAGAGAGTTGGGTGAATTGTGGACATAATAAAAATAAAATCTCAGGAACAGAAGTTTATTCAATGTAAATGTGGTTCTCTTGAAGTACAGGGAATTAAAAATTTTCAATAGATGATACCAAATCCATATTTTCCAAGAAAATACATGAATATCGATGATAACACCCCACATTTAAGGGTTGATGGTGACAATGATATTATTAATTTAACAATTTAATTTCAATTGACAATAGATGATCAAACTGAATAATCTATAGATATTGATGATACTGAGTAGGAATATGAAGATATTGACACCATTATTTACAAAAATGAGAATGGATATAAATATTGACATATATAACTGATAGTTATAATCATATATAAAATATATCTATATATAATAGTTTTTTAACTATTTGCTTAAAATAGTCTGTTCGTATTTCAAAGGGAATCAGTTCTATTTCATGAGTGGGAGGGTGGAGATTTACTTAATGACGAGTAGGATGTTGGATCATCATACCCTCAGACTTCTAGCAGTTCAAATATGACTTAGAGGGTTTGAGTTCGTATGCCATTGATGGTTCCAGACCCTATCTCCAAGTGGCGTCCACATCTTGGCTTCGACACACGCATGGAGAGGTATGTTTATATATTTATTTTAGTTAGTTTTCATTAATTATCATTATTTTATTTATATACAAATTGTTTTATTATTTGTTCTTTTCTCACAACATTTTACATCTAGGTATTCGACATGGGTGTGCTATATTGCAAAATTATATTTCTAGAAGATGGATTACTGATGATCATATTCCCACAGATGTTCAGAAACACATTCTTGATCATTGGATTATATCTAAATATATTATATTTATTTTATAATTTATTTATTTAATAACTTGATATTATTGATTTTTTCTAGTTTTTATGGAATCTAATTGATGAGAGCATGTGTGACTCTATCTGGAAGGAATGGGAAGGTTGTATGTGTGAGTTTGGTTGTCACTTTTTGAATGATTTTAGGAGGAAAACAATGAGAAAAGTAGGATTCATAGAGTTTGATCAGTCATGTTTCGCCCTCCAACTTGATTACATTTCACCTCAAGTTTGGGATGGATTATGTTCTCACTAGATGGGTGGTCATTTTTAGAGAAACTTTTTCGTGGGTCGAAAAAACTGAGGGATACAGGAGGAGACACATCGAGTTGGTATTCGTACATTCAGTATGCATAGGGAACATATGGTAAGTACCTGTTTTTAATTAATTTATATACCATTAAATGTAAACTATTTATTTTATATTAATACAGGCATTCAAATAACATGATATTATGGAGTTCGACATAAATTGGAGGATGTACACTGATCCTGTCAATGGAGTTATTGGAGGTGATCACCAGTGTCATATTTCCATTAGTATAATTACTTTTTGAGATTTACAGTTAACTAAGAGAAAATATTTTAATTATATTAAATTTAAATTGCAATTGAAGGAGTCATATGAAGTCGTGACATCTCAGACATAGACTGACAGTGTGGTCAAGACTAATTATCAAACTAGTGCAACAAGATTTGTTGAGGCAGTATAGATGTAGGTTACACAATATGCTTTTAAAAATGGCCATGTTGTTGGTATCATCTCTCAATTGACACATGAGAGTTATTATGGTATCGATGTGATGTCGGCGTACAGCTCGAGAGGATATCATGGAGTGTCATTATCATTTGTTACAATGTATTAAGAGCAGCTGCAAGATTAGGGTGATCTTATAGAGAGTATACACAGGTAGTAGGAAGATGTCTATCGATATCAAAAACACCAGTAGTAGCAGAAGATGCGTCGATTGTATAATAATCAACATGAGCAGACGATGGAGTACACATGACACCTGACTCAAGGTTTAGGGATGGATTTTCCTCCACCATTTCCTCCACCTCCTCTAGAAGACCCTCCCCCCAGTGATGTATTTACTTTTCCTGATAAAACATTTGAATGTAATTTTTTTGTAATATTTTATATTTTTGTTTCTATATAGTGTGTTTTTCACTATTTGTTAACAATATTGTCTAATTAATTATTAATTATTATAAATTATTTAATTATTATTACTAATTATTTAAATTATTATTATATTTTTGATAATTATTCTATATATATCATGATTTCATAATTACTATATATACATCAAATATATTGTTACTTTTTTTAAACAAATAGACATTTCAAATCTATATATTCATATATATATATATATTATAAACATTACATGTTTTAAAATATATATATATACATATTCATATGTTAATATATATATATTACAAGATTTCATAATCTAATATATTTTAATATGTTTTTTAAATAAATATACATATCAACGAAATACATACATACATTCATACATACATACATACATATATATATATATATATATCAAAACATTATTTGTTTTTTAAACATTTATATATGTCTGTGGGCGAGTGCCTATCAAAAATGTAACATCCCAGATCTAGTTTCCACTGAATGGTGCCCCGTACCGGGTTAGTCACATGGCCTCAAGAACATTTTCGCAAATTCCAGAGGTTACCGACTAGTATCGAGGGCCTAGTAATGATAGTGGGGAAACTATTCCCTCATTGGTAGAGTATAACACAATGTAATACAATAATTTATAATAAATTAAGTAGTAATATCATACTACAGGAGTAAATAGTGAAAGGTTGATAATCAAAATAACTAGATGCATACAAAGGATGATGGTTCATGTCCCATGTTCCAAGAAAAAAATACAAATCAGGATACACAATAATAATACACAATACATGTGAAAAAGTAAAAAAAGGAGAACTCGTAAGCTTCGCAAACCTCGGCTTGGTCCCATGATTTTCTGCTCCAAAGCAGCATTTAAAGTAACTGTAGAAGGGATCTTTCCCTTATCAACACCAGCAAAAATATAATCTGTTTTGGCCCAAAAGAATGACCAAATTAGGTGTGAGAATAAATCCCAATATGCAACCACCTAAAATTGATGCCAATCTATCAGTGAATACATAGAACATACAGTTTACAATAGTGAAAGTAGTAAGCTATGAAATACTCAAAAGTAACAAATCCCACTATAATTGGTTTCCATTTATGATGATTACATGTTATTTAATATTTCAATTATGTTTAATTATACAGGACTCAGAATCCGTCCTAAGCATGATAATCCCAATATAAAAGTAAGCACAAAAGATGTCTCAAAAGAACATCTAAACAATTTTAAGAGAGGAATGAATACAAGCTTGTGATTTTTATTGGAATATGAATCATAATTCATTCCATTTCAATATTTAATTATATGTAAATGAAAACAGAAGACATATAAACAAACCTGAATAGATCATGTTCTTGTTATTCCTCATTGGATTCAAGATTCGATCAGAATTTAATAAAGGATCCATGAGATCGACCACTATATTTGTGGCTCACTCCAGAATTGTCATGATAATACCCTCTTTGAGTCCATCCATGGTCTTTTAATTTAGTCCATGGTTCTCCAAAAGTATAAGGTGAAATAACCATATGAGCCTGACCATGCATTTTTACCTGAGGTTATTGCTCGTTCATTGTTATTTACCCTTTTATCATTTTATATAAGAAGCAACACATGTCAATTAAACTGTTATATGGATTTAACATCAATAACTCACATGGTTAATTCATCTCACAAGAAACACATGTAAATTAAAATATTACATAGATTTTCATTTAATCAACGTCATTTTAAACAACCCAATAAGGGAATTTATGGCATTCCTCATAGGAATCCCAAGTGAATATTCCATAAACAGTTATTCACTGAAAAAAAATCCATGGGGGTGGCCCTTAATCAAGGTAAACAACTCTAAACCTGATTTAAAACTCGTTATCAATTACCTAAATAATAATTTTCAATAGAAATGGACAAAATTAAATCATGGAGACACAATAAAAATGAGTTACCGACACTTCCAACACCTATATTCAACTTTATAAATAAGAAAAGGCATAAGATCTCATGCCTTGTACTCATATGACTCTGATCATCTAGTATAGTCCTATAATTCGAGTTATAGTGGAGAAGAAAAACAAAAAAAGCATAAATGGTAAAACCTTGATAACTGTGTTTATATAAGGAATGAATAATAATAGTTCAATGAGAATCGAGATCTCAATAAGGTGATTCCAATGCATACGACAGTGGTCAAATCGGATATCGAACGATGAAATGGGAGGCCACCCAATCCTTGGATCCCTAGGGCACACTATTATTCAATTGAAAGGGTGAGTTTTGGTCCATCTATGAAAAACTATGATACTACCCAATTTAATATAAAAAAATTACATGATGCGTACATGAAACTACACACCATGTAGTGCCAGTTTCTGTACGGGTCCCAGATAGACCACTACATAGAATTTACTAAGATTATACAGTGTGTAACACCAATTACATAGCGTGAATATGGGTTACATGGTGTGAAAAACTTTTTTTCTCCACTTACATATGAACAACCTAAGAACGGAAGATTCGTACCTCAATAGAAGAGATGTTTTCTTAAAGACATCCCCCCTTAATGTAATTCAACCTCGAATTTACCTTATAAGGGTGGAAAATATTTATCTAAAAACAAATATGGACATTGATCATGTATTTCAGCCACCCAATCCTAGGTCTCGACCTATAAACGACTATATTTCCATATCACTTGTACTAGAGGAACGAACTTGCATTGAAGAACCTTTATTCTACAATTTACTATACATATCAGATGTTTCTCAAATGATGTTTCAAACTAATGCTTAACATTCTCAGGATAAAAAAATGTCATATGGGTATGAGTGATAGCAGTGTAGCTATAATAGGTGGAAGACATACTGCATGGATCGATACCTCTGAGGGAACTGCAATAAATAGACAACATATCCAAATCTATCCAAAATATTGAATGACCCGACATATTTCAGTGAATGTTTCCATGTATCCTGATCCGCCTGTGTCCTAACCACGGTGAAACGTGATATAAACCCAAATCCCCAACCTCAAAATCTGGAGGTCATTTATTGCGATCATCATATGATTTATGAAAAAACTATGCAGTTTCTATTCTCATCAGAATCAACTAAACCTACTCAGAAGTATCCTATATGAGACACGGTCCCATTAAAGCTTCCTCACCCTCCTCCAACCAGCATAGGAGGGAAATGACATAACCTACTCTATAAATCCTCATAAGGTTCCATCTGTATCATTGCTTGAAAACTATTATTGTAGGTGAATTGAACCAAGGGATTTTGATTCAACCAAGATCCCCCAAAATCTAGGAAACATGATCACAACATGTCTTGTAACACCAATATTGTAAACTCCAACTGACCATCAGTCTTAGGTTGGTATTCTATTCTCAAAAGCACCTGTGTACCTTGCAACCTCTGAAAAATTTTCTAGTAATGAGATGTAAGATGGGATTCCCTATCTGAAACGATAGCGTACGGGACCCCATGTATTTGTACACCCTCTTAAATATAAAACCTCCCAATATCATCCACACTGAAAGTTTCATTGATTGGAAAGAAAAGAGAAACCTATGTACTCATGATAACAACAATCCAGACAACATCATGACCTGTAAGCGACCTCAACATACTTGTTATGAAATCCATCGTGACATCATCCCATTTCCACTCTAGAATAAGTAACTGTTGTAAATTCCTAGCCAGTCGCTGATGTTATACTTTCACTTGCTGATAGGTAGAACACCTCGTAACAAAACCAGCTACATCTATCTTTATACTCGGCCAACAATACTGATGAATTAAGACACGTTACATCTTGTTGACCCTGAGATGTACTTCTGAAGATGAATCATGAAACTTCTATATAAACTTATTGAGTATATCTACTGGAACCCAAACATGTCCATGTACACATAGAAAATCATTTTCTCCAACCATCCAACCAGGAAGAGGGTGCTCACCTGACATACTCTCCAGTAATACTAGGCCTTCAGAATCAAATAGCTACCTCATCTTCACTATGTATGATAGGGTATAGTTAATAGCTAAAGATGAAAGAAACCTCTATCCTTGCCTGTTATGAACCTCAAAGTAAAAGTCATAGAATAACTCCATAAGAGACCACTTACTACTATCCTTCTTCCCTACCTGTATTTGAGTCCTCCTACTCAAATCATCAGCTACTGTGTTGCCTTTCCCAAGCATGTATGCAAGCCAAAATTCAAAATATTAAAGGTATTCCACCAACGTTCAATGTCTCGGATTTAGATCACGCTGAGTGAAGATGTACTTAAGGATTTTGTGGTCTATGTACACCAAAAAATGCTCTCCAAACATGAAATGTATCAAACATCGCAAATAATGAACTTCAACAGCTAACTATAGGTCATGCGTCAGGTAATTCCTCTCATGCGGCTTCAACTACTGAGACCCATATGAAATGACTCATTCCCCCTACATAAGCATTGTTCCTAGCTGGATACCTGATGTGTCATAGTAAACTCTGTAACTCCTTCCCAACTCTATAAAAATCAGTATCGATGTCGAAGTGAATCTCCCTTTCAGCTCCTAAAAGACCCTCTCACCAGAATCTCTCTCTACAAACATCATCACCCTTTTTAGTCAGGCTCATCAGCGGTGCTGATAAACATGATAAGTTTTGTAGGAAGTGATTATAGTAACCATCTATCCCTGAAAAACATCAAATGTCAATGAAATTCTTGATATGTTCCCATGAAACTATTTCTATGGCTCCATTGATACTCTTATTTCCAAGAATTTGTTGCCCAATAAGTGAATATGGTCCATCTAGATGTGTCACTTTGTGAGTTTAACATATAACTAATTCTCTCTTAGTGTTCCCAAAATAATCACAATATATGAGTCTTGTTTGTGTCTATTGTGAGAATAAACCAATATATAATCAAAAAAACATAACAAACAAGTGAAGATAATTATGGAACACTCGGTTAATCAGTGCCATAATGATGGTCAGCACGTTCGTGAGACTAAACCGCATGAAAAAGTACTATAATAGATCATACATAATCCAAAAGGCTGTGCGAGTTATTTATGATGATCTTAAATTCACTTAATGATAACTGGATCTCAAATAGATCTTAGAGAACACTTGAGCTTCTTGGAGCTAATTGAACAGATCATTTATTCGCTTTAGAGGATACCCATTCGTAACTGTATACTGGTTCAATTTCTATTAATCCATGTATACCCTGAGGGTACCATCCACATTTTTTGAAAAAGGTCCATCGAAATACAAGGAGAATTACTAGGTCGAATGAAAACCATAAGATCTAAATCCTTTATCCACCTCTTGTGCACTTGAAACACCATCATAGCCATCCAATAAGGATAAATAGATTCCATTGCAGCTCCTAGGACTCGCTCGATTTAAAACTCTACCTCTCTCACTAATGGAAAAACTAAAAATTCATATGGAAGGAAATCCCTAAAATGATCAACCTCTGGGGGAAAATTAACCTAACATGTTACCTGGTAATCTAGATATTAACTCGTCATCTAGGATTTCATCCCACCCAACCCACAATGCTCAGTTCCAACACAGATTTCCTGGACATACAATTAACCTTTCTGTAAAAACGAGCTTCCCTTTAGTGACATAGAACTCACCCTACGATAAAATAAATCAACAAAGTCTAGAAAGGAGTCCAACCGGTCCATTACAAGAATGAAATCCAAACCTTTCTTCTAAAATACATAGAGATCCCATAGTAAGTGACACTCACCTTCCTCGTGGGGCAATCCTTTCATTGACACACACCTACTGTTCTAATCCATAACGAAGTTTGAATCTTTATAACATAATAATAAGTAAAATCAGAGAGCCCAAGGCTCTCCATAACAGATGCAAATATGAAACTAAAAGAAGCCCCAAAATCATAAAGTGTATAAGATAAAATAGAGGCAACTAGAATAGTACCTATGACAGTAGAGGGTCTGAGATCCGGCTCCTCCTCCTGCTGAGTCTGCTTCACTGCATAAGTTTAACTTGTACAGCGGCCCTATGACACTACTTGGCTACCCTTAGTTGATACACCTTTCTATCACCAAGAACCTAGGGTCTGGATTCCATGATCACAACCACCACCTAATCCTGAATAGCCGGATGCATTCCATTTTCCAAACTATGGAGAATATTCCGACCCTTCTCCCGAATGCGGAGTTGAGGAAAATAATCTTTCACCACCTACTAGTGGAACATCTTGAAGAAGCACTATTGATGGCCCATATTTCCACATTATCTGTACTATTTTGGGTCCATCAAAAAATGTGGTCTTTTAGTCCAAATTCTGTAACACTGTTAACACCTTACTTGGATACCGGACGATACATCTTTACTACTAGCATCACCATGAGAAAGCTGTAGATGCCGCTTCTTACTACCGGTAGAAACAGAACTAGATCTTGGTGATGAACTACCATAGCTCACACCTCTATATTAACTCAGATTACACTCGATAATCAGTGACTGATTGACTATAATAGATATATTAGCCAGATAGAAGAAATTTACCTGAGATCAGATTTCATAACTAATACAATCCCTAAATCTCCATGACTTGGATAAATCATCACTTATCAGAAAAGGTGCAAAGCACATGATCGTGGTAAAGTGGGCTGAGTAATCCATAACTGATAAATCATAATTCTCCAGATGCTTAAAATCTCAGGTTTTGTTGGCCCTTATTGTCTCAAGATAGAATTAATTATTGAAGACTATATAAAAAAATTTCTAAGCCATATCTCGACAACGTTACATCTGAGTGATAATATCCCACCATCATTGGGAGGAAGAAAAAAACATATATGTAGAGATATTGACCATCTGCTCAGGAGGCATCTCCATGTTTTCATAGATCGATAACATGGCCTCTAGCCCTGACTCTGTAGCCTATGATCTTCCATCCCCCGAAAAGGTCGACGGATGCTGCTATTGCAACTCTTGTGTCAGCTCTGCCATAGACGTGGTAGAGTTTGGGGGTCCCTAAAATTTTTGGATGAACTTCATAATGCCTTCATGTAACTATGAATCAACACTTGTATATGGTATAACTGCTAGTTTTTTAACTGGAAGGACTAGACGATCAACTTGTGGTCCATATCCTACCACTTCCTGGATATGATCATTTCCACTCTTCATGTGTACAACTAGAGGACTTCGTAGAGGCATGACTCTATAGGGTCAAGCACACACCTTAGTTCAAGTTCATTTTCAATGATCCCAGTTCAAGGGTGCAAGAACTAAACAAGAGAATAAATCCTTAAAAGTTTACAAAAATTGGATTACATTGTGTGTAGAAACCAAACATGGCATGCACCGTCAAGCTCTAACATGGGCGTGTTCGTCCACCAGCCTGGGATTGAAACCACCAAAGATACATGGCGTGTCTGAATGACACATGGCATGTAAATAAATCTCCCCTCATGGACATGTAATTTTACATGTTCAGAACCACACAGAATCTACCTGAGTAACAGTACACATAGTGTACCCATAGTACACGATGTTCACTGGACGAAAAACATAATTTTGTCTTATCATTCACATGGATAGACACATGGTCACTTACCAAATCACATGTACACATAGTACATGGTCTTTAATTATGAAAAGTGTTCTCCCCAAATATAATAACACATTTAATGTGTTCATATCATCACACGTTGTGTTGTTTGGGTTTTTGGACATCAAACCTCTAAACTTTTTCCGGAACCCCATTTTTGAAAAGTAAAACTATTGTATGACAAATTCCAATATGTGGGGGCCCTACTCCTCACAAATGAATGTTTGGAATCCATATATATCAACAAAATAACATGATTCAATACAAGGTCCAAACATGATCCACTAAATTCTGATCCAAGATGGCCCATACACCATAGGGACCAAATATTGACATCTATCTAATTTGAAACATAACACGTACCAACACACCTATAAAAACAACATGAATATCTATCCTGGTATCTATCACAATATTATTCATATCTAGCATGAATTCTATCACAACAACATGAAATCACTAATTCTCTCTAAATGGCATGATAAGAATATATGGCATGTGATATTTAATTAGTACCTATATGATGCATGAGATAGCACAAACTCCTCTTATCAAGTTAAAAAAAATAAAACCTAAATGATATAAATAATAATATTAAAAAACAAATGTGTCACTAAACCGTGAAATCGAATCAACTGTAACAACTCAAAATCCAAAAAATCAAAATTCAATTCTATGCAATTGGGATTTTTTTGTAAGAAGTGTATCTACTCCTAGGCACTGATAATTACCAAATCCCATTTCCTTAGTATCCTTGTCTGATGTCACCAAAAAATAAGACATTCTAGAAATATCCTCCCTTTTATGAAACTTTGTAACTTCCCAGATTTGGATTCCACTCAAAGGTTCCCCATACTCGGTTAGTCACACAACCACATGCACATTCTTCAAAAGTGAGAGGATGCTGAATAAAAGTAATGGCCTTGGTCTGATAGTGTGGAAACTATTCCCTCTTTGGCAGAGTATAAAAAATGGAATACAATAATAAAACAATAACAGAAGTAGTAACACTATACAATATGAGTTAATAGTGGAAGATAGATAATCAAAATAACCAGATTTCATAGCATTCAAAGGATGATACTGCTTGTCACACGTTCTTGGAAAATATCCAAAATAGGATACACTATAGTAATACATGGTACAAGTGAAAATGTACAAAAACGTAAAGGGAACTCAGAAGAATCGAAAGATTCAGATTGGTCCGATACTTGCCTACTCCAAAGCAGCATATCTAGTACTTGTAGAAGGGATCTTTCCCTTATCAACACCTAAAAAATATAATCTATTTGGGACCAAATGCAAGACCCAAAAAGGGCATGGGAGTAAATCATAGTATAAAACCACCCATGATTTATGCCAATCTGGTATTCAATATATATAATAGGCAGTGTATAATAGTGATAACAGTATGATAGGAAATACTATAAAGTAAACTGGCATGCATGCATTGGTTTCCATTTACCATCATTTCATGTTCTATAATATTTCAATTATGTTGAATTTTATAAGACATAGAATCCAGCCTAATCCCGATGATCCCCATTAAAAAGTAAGAACAACAATTGTCTCAAAAGACCATCTCAACAAGTGTAAGTGAATGTGAAATCCAAGAATGTTCTTTGGCTTGACAGATTTATCATAATTCATTCCATTTCAATATTTAATTATAATTAAATGTCAACACTTGACATATAATAAACTACCAATAGAGCCCATCCTTGGTATCTCTCATTTAATTCATGATTTGATAAGCATTTAATAAAGTCTCCATGAGCCCGACCACTACATTCATGGCTCATTCCTTAATTTTTATGATAATACCATCTTTGAGTCTATCCATAATCTTTTAACACTGGCCATGGTTCACCCAATGTATAATGTGAAGTAGTCATATGATCCTCCCATTCCATTTTAACTTGAGGCTATGGATCACCTATTTTTATTTACCCCTTTATCATTTTATATAAGTAGAAACACATTTAAATTAAACTATTACATGTCATTAACATCAATAAGTCACATGGAAAATTCATATCACAAGAAACACATGTAATTCAAACTATTACATGTCCTATCATTTAATAAAATTCATTTTAAAAACCAAAGAAGGTAATTTATGACATCTCTAAAAGTCATCCTAGGCCAAACAACCATAAACATCCATTACTAGAAAATTCACCCATGGGGTGGCCCTTAATCAGGGTAAAATCTCTAAACATTATTCAAATCCCTTAGACAATTTCCTTAATAAAAATAAGAAATAGAAATAGACAAAATTCATTCAAGCTAACACCCTAAAAATGGGTGAGCGACACTCCGACACATATATTCAACTTGACAAATAGCAAAAGGCACGAGACCACCTACCTCATACTCGTTGGACGGTCCTCGAACAATGACTTCCTCTAATTCGAGATAGAATGATGTATATCTACTAAATGATCATAAAAACTCGAACATCAATAACTAGGTTGAGATAATAATTCATGAAAATGGCTCACGGGGATCAAGAGCTCATTGAGAGGATTCCAATGCATTTAACGGTGTTCGAATCAAAGATCGAATGGCAAAACGGGAGGCCACCTTATCCTTGGATTGTATGGGTACATTGTTCATTGATTGAAGGGGTGAGTTTCTGTCCATATAAGTAAAATGATGTTACTTCACAATTTAACACAGAAAAGTACACAACGCGTACTTGAAACTACGCACCGTGTAGTGCCAATATACATACGGGTCCTACCCAGACCACTTCATGGAATGTACTGGGCTTTTATGGCATGTAACCTCAATTACATGGCATGCACCTGGGTTAAATGGTGTGTTAAACTCATTCTCTTCCACATACTTAAGAACAAACTAAAAATGGATGATTCGTACCTCAAAGGAAAAACTGAGTTTTTAACAAAATCCTTACACATTTTTTAAAACTTATATATATATATATATTTGCATGTTAATATATATACAAATATATATTAACAGCCTTATACATTATATTCATATATACATATTAAAAACTATAAACATTTTTTAAAAATGTTTATATATGTATATTTATAATTTATTATATATATATATAAAGATTCCTTAATTAATATAAACACATCAAATATATTCAGAGAATTTTTTTATTAAATTTACATATAAAATTTATATATACATATATAAAAATATAAATATAAACATATATATATATATCAAACATCATTCATGTTTTTTCAAACATTTATATAGGTATATATTCACATGTTAATACATATTTATACACACACACACACACACACATACATCCAAATTAAAAAATAATCAACATAACTAAAAAACAATTCAAATAATTCATGCAGACCCGACTAACAAGAAAATATGCAATAATAAATTTACTGCAATCATAAAAACAAATTATACCATGAAAATAGGATAAATTTATTAACCCGGTATTTTCCAAAACTAAATCAGGTAATATAAAATGAAAAAAATCAAAACTAATAAACAAAGACCAAAGGAATATATACCAAGGCTGTTCAAACATGGATCTGCAAAAAAAATAGATACACTTGATTATATAGGATGGGGATATCTAGGTCATGCACCGAAATCAATTTGGGATAAGGACAGGAAGATGAAGGAGAGGAAGAAATAGGGTTATAAGGTTTTAATTAATTATTAATTGTGATCGATAAATTGTGAAAAAATTAATTCGATCAAAAATATATATTTTCCATAAAAATTATTTGGGAAGGGATTTCATTTCCATCACAAATATTTATTACATGACGACTTTTAGTGATAGAAAATGTATTCCTTCACTATTGACTGTCGCTACATGTTTTTTCATTCGGCAGCGGGAATTCCTGCAAAACATATTCAATATTGTAAAAACCAAAAAAATTCAAGGAAATTTTTTTCTTATTTTTCTTGGAAATTTTACAAGAACACAGTTTCTGATGACACCTGATTCTGAGGCCCGGCTCTCCCGGAATCATTTTCCGAAGTTTAGCTCGGGTACGTTCAGTGAACGAACGAGTGGGTTTTTCTAACTTTTGAACCGTTGCTCAGAATCGAATTCCAAGGGCACCGATGGAATCGCAGCACCGGTAATTGTATAGAAACACCTTTTCTGGAGTTGCGTTTGCTCGGGCGTGGTTTTTAATTTTTGGGGGTTAAGTTAAGAAATAAAATAAAAGTGGTACAACCAATTTTTATTTTATTTTAACTTAAGTTAAGTGGATGATGTGGGACCGAAAATATCCTACCCTCTTGGTAGGATATTTGTGAGGTGGGGCCCACACGAGCCCCACCGCTTCTTTTCTTCTATGTAACGCACCTGCACCCACCTTTTAAATTAAGTCAACTCTTACGTTTAAACTGCATATTAAACGCCCCAATTAATTGGGCGGTTTTAAACTCCTCAATTAATTATTCGTTTCGTTTCTTTTGAAATTCAAACGTTGGCTTGTGCATTAATAAAATAGGACAACTCTTATTTTATTTCTGTTGGAACTTGTTGCGTAGAGAGGATTGAGAGAAAAGCCTTCTTCTTCGACGAAGAATGCGGAGAATGCGAAGAACGCGAAGAATGCGCCGACCTCCGACGAAGAACACCAAACCATCGGAGATCGACTTCCACGACGCTTCTTCCACGATGCTCCTTCTGCGACGCTTCTTCCACGAAGCTTCTATGTGACGCGATGATCCTCCCTCCACGATGCCTTCTTCCGCGATGGTTATTTCGGCGACGAATCCTCGCTCATCACATTCGACGAGGTAGGGATTTATTTTAATTGTTGGTCATGAATTCTCCCGTTGCCTTTCTTCTCTTTTATTGGAGATACCAGTTACTGCAATAACAGGAGGGGGTCGGACCGCACAAACAAGGTCGACCCTCCTCTCCCTTTTGGTTTTTTGATATTGTTGCGGCACAAGCAAGGCAACGCGGTGTCGATGCACTGCGCGTGAATTTTTAAGGAAAGGGGTTGAAGCGCAGCACCGTCGCGTTGCACCATTGAAGACAAACCAAAGACACGACGCTGTCGCGCCGCACCGTTGAAGACGAACCAGAGGCGCGGTGCCAGTGAACTAAAAAAGCACTGCGGCCAGAGTGGGGCCACGACGGAGGGCCGCGCCGCCATCTCGCCGCACTGGACGGATGAAGGCCGCAGCTGGTTCCCGGCCGCCGGCATTGGAGCAGGGGGACCGGCCTTGCCTGTCCCGTGGAGGAGCTGGGGGTTCGAAAGCCCGGGCTGGCTGGATGTGAACTTCCCCCATTATGGGGTCACAGTTACAACGAGCGGGGGGGGGGGGGGGGGGCAGCCCCCCCCCCCCCCCCCCCGCATCCCAAACAGCTCGGCCGTTCGGCCAAGCCACCTGGCTATCGCGCCGGGTCGTGCCACTCCCAAGCGGGATGGACCCGGTTCGGCCCGACCCTGGGGGTATCGAGCCGGGTTGGACCGGGCCCGAACTCCCTAATACCGAACCTCTTTTTGTCTATTTCCCATAACCTAAGCTACGGGCCTCCGATCGATGCACCGTCAAGCGCATAGAGATCCTTGGATCGAGATGGTCGTTTCAGTATATTAAACTCAAGGATTCAGAGTACCTTGGGTTCGGCCGGGTTGGTTCGTACACGAAACCAACCGGGCCCTTGGAGCAGAAACACTTATAACTTGAGCTCCAGACGTCCGATTGACATGTCGTTGACTTTGTTGGATTTCTCTAAGTGAGACAGTCCTTTTGGCTTACTCCGCTCGAGGTTTGGACGCAGTTGGAGTACGTTCGGGTTGCTTTTGACTTAAAAACCAACCGGACCCTTGGGACGAAAAAGCCAATAACTCTCAGACCGGGCGTCCGATCAATGCGCCGTCTGTCGTGTTGAGATCCTATTGACGATACATAACTTCTGGATACATAAACTCCAGACTATGTGTCAATTGATGTATCAGCCCCTCGACTCGTGGAGCGGACCGTCCCGAACGATCTTGCTGTGTGTGAGAACTCTAGAGCTGGCTGTGATTGCGACGACGATGACGACTGTGCAGAAATCCTTCATGGATTCGACGGCGATGACTACAGCACTCAGCAATCCTACGTGGATCAGTGCCACCGATCATGTATGGGTTAGATCATGTGTGGGTCAGCGCTCAGTGGTCCTGTATGGGCCAGCGCCTACAGATCATGTGTGGGTCATTGCGGGGGGTAGTTACCTATCGATCCTTTGTGGGTCATTGTGGGGGTTAGTTACCTATCGATCTTTTGTAGGCGGTATACCTCACACATCTTCTCCTCCCATGAAAAAAAGTAACCAAACACATACTTAAACCTCAAGAAGTAGTAAAAAGAAAGATTGTAAATAAAAAACCTTGTCACCATCCAAACAATATTTTCAAAAAGAATCCAGATTTCATAACAATGGGTAATCCTAGATCTAACCTATTTTTTCATCTCTGATGTCCTCCCCAACATACAAATGCATATATCGATGTATCTCTCCACTCGATGAATCAAATTCAACAACAAAAAAGGGCCTCCCTACCCCTTATACCACAATAACCCTCTGGTATCAACCATCCTAGTCTCACATCACATCAAAAAAAGTATGAAACAAATATCGAAATGGTATCTCATCCCTAAAGGAAAGAATCCATTCTTCACACACAATGAGCTGTCATGACTCCAAAACACAAGGATCACCAACATTATAAGAAATTGGAAAACTCAGAACAAACAAAGGTATTATCTTTACCAAAAAATTGATTATTATTCTATCTTGAAATAACTAATTCATTAACACAAGTTTCAACTATGGTAAACCTAATAAAATATCTATCACACCTATCAAAAATTAATTAAATTGTTGGTTTAACATGAATTTTGTTCATTTATCAACAAAAATCATCATGATTTAGGTTCATTAAAAAATTAAATTAAACATGTACACTATCATCAATTTGGTTAGCATCAAATTACAAAAACAAAAAAAACCGAATTAATTAAACAAGACTCTTTAGTATTTTAGCCAATTATTTATCAATTAACTCCAACATTATGATATTTATAAATTTTTGTCACGAAAAACATGCTAAAGAAATAAAAGAATAGATATCACACTATCTATAGAATCATGAGGAAAATTGTTACCATTGTACAAACGAAAACATCCCAATTTAGATCAATATCAGTTCTTTAATCCCATTCACATGTTTAATTTGGTCATTTTCATTGCAATCTAAGGGGCTAAATCATGCTAACTCCACGATTGGATGTAAATAAAGAGGAAAAAATTAATCCTCTACCTAAAAAGGTTTTCAATGTTCTTCTCATGAGAATGAACTATACAACGGATCTATGATAACCCCTCCCACAAGAACTGCATCCATCTAGGGGCGTTGTGACCCCACCACACCAAAAATAACTGAGTGAAACCACATTAGAACCAAAGTTGAGCAAATATCATATAAAAATGAGAAGATAATAGACAAAACAATATTAGGCTAGGATAAACCACTATAAAATGAAGAAAAAACACACCTTGGATCATGTCGGGTCACTATAGATCAATGATTGAAGCGCAAGTTCAATCCACATCAAATGGATCTAAAAAAATGATGAAGAGGGGACTACCGAGTCACCTATGATGAGAGAGTGGGAAGCTACAAACTAAGGGTTTCACAACATTAGAGGATATAAAAACACTTAGAATATTATAGTGTTGGGGGATTACATTACATGTAATCCCCTTTTTAATCGTGTAATTTCTTCAAGGTTAGTTTCTGTAAAAAAGATATTTCGATTTACATTTATTTTATCTCTAAAACCCCCAAAAATTACACAACATGAATCCAACTTCACGTCAGGAAATTATTCTACATGACATTAGAAACACATTCACATTGTGAAATTCTTATACACGGTGTGAAACCCACTTCCATGTTGTGAAAGATCACTTCTCCCAGTCCTCAACAACCGAACTCTTCCAAACATTCTTTGAGCCTCCTCCGAACTCTGCAAGCCTCAAGAACAAGAAAAGGTTTGATCCCTGTGGATCTAGCCCCTTACATTAGATACCTATCCAAACATTTGAATACTAGAGAATCCAAAACCAACCCAGAGAGGAATCATAAAGGAGTCATCCAAACAAATTCCCCACAAGATACCACTCAAGGACCGTTTCACCATAGGATCTCATCCAACTCACTAGAGGAATAAGTGAAAAACTTCTCAACAACCCCAAATAGCTCCAAAAAGCTCTTCTAAGGGAGATACTACTCAAAACAGAACTAGGAACAAAAACAAACATAAAAAATCTATATCACAACCAGAAAAGTTCTATAACCACAAAATGAACAATGTAAAAGATAAGAGATAAACATCAAAAAATTTGGGATACTAAGAGAATATATGCAACTCATGTTCCTAGTTACTCTCCAACACACCATCATGTCGCCATAAGAAACAAACCAAAGGGATAACATGCCTGTGAAACAGCGTCTCATAGTGATTTGAGATCTCTACATGATGATCCTTGATTTTTTCACCCTCGTAAAAATATATCCCCCTACAATTGATAATGTGAGCATCGCCATGAAAAATAATGGAAAATTTGTGACACGTGAAAAAAATTGAGTGTCTGGATCATCTGCGGGGGAAGTCCTATATGATACTCCTTGGATACAACATAATATAACACCTCTAAAGGCCGAAAAACAGGGAATAAATCTTACTCACACAACAAAACCTTTTCTGCCCATGACAGGGATCCACCTTCAAGAACACATGATCCCTAACATAAAACTATAGAGGTATAATACTATAATATAAAAAGAATTTATAACGATCCTGCACTACCTTCATCCTCTCTCAAATCACCTGAACCATCTCTATCATATTCTGTACTAGTTCATGCAAGAGAATTTCTAACTTTCCAACACTAGTCCAGCCAAACGGAGAACAAAAATATGGTTTATAAAAGGATTCAAATGACAACATGTGGATGGTGGAGTGAAAAATATTATTGTAAGAGAAATCTACCAAGGGCAGTTGCCTCATCCTCAATCTAACAAAATTAAAGGCATAGGAGCTTAATATTTCTTCAAGAGTTTGGATGACCTGCTCTAGCTTATTGTCCATATACTAATGAAAAGTAGTGTTAAGGAATATTAGAGAACCCAATGCATGCTGGATACCTATCCACACCTTGGAGTTAAAATAAGTATCTTGGGTGTAAATGACCGTCCTCCAGACTTAGTGGAGTCTCTCCGCCTCCTCTAGATACTTCCTCAACAAAACCTCCACTAATATGGAATCCTTGATTTCTATAAAGTTGGTTGATGTCATTAAACTATCCACTACCATCCATACAACATCATAATCTCCATGAGAAAAATGTAAACCAATAAAAAAGTACATCAAGATGTCTTCTCTATTCTACTGAGGAACATCTAACAGCTAGAAAAAACCATTAGGAACCTAATGCTCAACCTTTACCTTCTCACATACCAAACATTGAGACACATACTATGAAACTACATGTTTATACCAGGACACTAAAAATGAACACTAAAATCTTGGTACAACTTTTTTCACACCATGATGTACCACCAATGGTGAAGTATGAAACTCTCTAAGATCCATCTCACACATCTCCGAAGGAATTAATATCCTTCCTTAAAACAAAACTCAGTGTTGTTCATATTCAGAATAACCATCATAGACCTTGATATAAATAAATTGATCCTACATGATCCCCAACAGGGATTCCTCCACATACTACACAAGATATGATTGAACGATCATCTAAAAAATATAACCTATAGCTTCCGAATTTTCTCAAATCTAGGAGTAATGCCCAATGTTCATCCAAAACTCTCTAGGAATCACCTGACTCCAACACTAAATAGTTGTGTGAATTATTTATCAGTGCATTAGACACAACATTCCCCTTTCTAGGTGTCTAATAAATCTTAATGTCGTAATCTTGTAAGAACTCTATCCACCGATGCTGGTGAAAGTTCAAGTCATGTTATGAGAAAATACACCTCAGACTCTTATGATCGATGAAGACCAAAAATGGATCAATGATGAGGTAATATATCAAAAAATTTAGGTAAAAAAACATTGTTTCCAACTCGATATCACGAGTGGAATATTTCTTCACATGGGGATGTAACTACGAAGACCCATAATAAACTATTGATTTCTGCTGCATTATAACATAGCCCAACCCAAGATGAAAATCATCATAGAAAACATCAAAATAAACTCCTTTTACTAGAAGATAAAGAAATGGATAACTTACCAAATTCTACTTCATATACTAAAAACATATTCTAAACTGATTTGTCCATAAGGATTATTGGTCTTTTAATGTCAACACTTTTATAGGAGTCACAACCTGTGGGAAATCAGCTATGAACCAATTATAATATCCCATAAGACCAGGTAAACATTTCACCTCAGCCACTATCCTGGGGGATTATCAAGAGAGAACTGATTATACCTTGAAAAGATTCATATATATTCTTTCTGGTATAAAAATACCCCCAAAAATGTACTTCTCAATCCAAAAAATTAAAATTCAGAAACCTCCCAAATATCTGTTCATGACAAAGAACTCCCAAAACAACACCCCAATTCTCTACATCGACCTCCGAATAACATAGTAAACCCCAAGGGAACTAGAAGCCTCTCTAACTCAAGTGTTAATGAATGGAAAATGGTGTGTGATATGAGGGGATGTGTTACTCCTAGATCAAACAATGTAGGTACCAAACTAGAAAACCAGAAAAGGGTACCTCGAATGATGTTTGGTTCACCTGGCACTGGAAACACTAATGCACGAAGCTGACAATGCGCTCTACCACGACCTCTATGACCATGATGACAACCACATATAGGATTATTATTTTCTTTTTAAGGATGGAGAGTGTATTGGGGCTGCCCTATGACTTCCCAATGTATTCTTTGCTGATCCCAAAATAGAGTAAACTACTACTACTGCCTCGACTGGAAGTGCCTCAATGGAGGAACTTGAAGTAAAACAATTGGCCCATGCTAACTGCTAAGAATGTTTTGAGAACTCTCGCTAATAATGACATCATCCTCCACAATAAAAAAAGTGTTAGATCCCTTATCATATATTTGAAAACCAATGTCCTTAGAGACATTAGGCATTGACGGCTGGGACCTACCCCAGGATGACCCGAAGTTCTTCTATCCCAACAACTATAAAACCCAAAACACCACTCTATTTCATGATGAATACTAATGAATACCCTCTCAGGATGATTCAATTATCTCTATTGTCCTCTCAATGACCTCTACACATTCCAACACATTGAGATACATCTTCAGCAAAAACAAGGTGATCTGGAGTTCGATCTTGGGATTCAAAGCCTCCTCAAAATGCCTCTCCCTAGCCTCCTTATCATAAAAGTGGTCCGAATAATATCATAAAAGGTTAATAAAATAGATTATAGACTATCATACACTAGATATCCCCTGCCTAAGGGTAATCATCTCTGGGTGATAGGCTGCCTTTACGGTTAAAGAATGAAACTCAGCTCCCTACTGGACTCGAAATTCTTCCCATGAGACTTCCGAATCCTTATGATTCCAAATGAATAAGAACCAATACTGTCTCACTACCCCAAAAAACATCATCAATGATAAAGAAACCCAGTGCTCCTTTAGTGCATAGATATAACTAAAGGCTATCTCAACCTCCCCCAATTAGGCTTCTATGACTGAATCTGAAATAGATCCCCCATACCTCTACAAAATCTAGTACTAAAACTCTCATAGTGTCCTTCTCTAAGTGTCATCATCATCAGCCTACACTTTGTGGCAATATTTTATCACAAGGTGATGAACATCTTCCAAAAAAACCTGATAAGGACATCGAATTGGAGACATGCCTACAAAAGAAAATACTTGTTGAATCTCCTAAACAAGTAATATGGAAGATATTAACATTTATTATTATTATTTTCTTTTATTCGTTTTTATGGTAACCTATCCCGAGGTATAAACTTTCAAACATAAGAGTAATGAATAATGATGAATGATCCTTTACTAGGTCTTTAACCTGAAACTAGTATCACCTCGTTTAGTAGCTATTGTAATCTTAATGGTCTGTGTGTCAGATCATAGGGGGGAGAAAATACACATGTCTAAGATGGTCTCCAATGTTTACAGTGCTTTCTAAAATTAGCTGACACCATTTACCTACCAACTCATAAAACCTCACATGTTACTTACTCCAAACTCCATCAAATACCTCAACCTCACCTCTGATACCAATCTGTCATGAGCCAGTCCCATAAGGTGTACCCAACCTAGGCAGACAATGGGAGAAGGGAGATAATGACCCATGAGTACTACCTTCCATAGGACTCAGGTTGGCGAATAACCCTGAGGTTATAATAAACATGCATATAGAATGAATTCCCCTCTAAAAGAAACACGTGTGAAAGAGAGAGATAGGATAAGCACTAACCAACTCCTACATAGACTACAATATAAAAGAAAACCCAAGTACAAAAATGAAATTTCATGTAGGAACTACTATGATTGAAAAGAAAAAACTACAAGTACCAAAAGAATGTGAAGACGATAATGACCATGAAGCCTAAATAGATCCTTCAAACCCCAATCTAGTAGTAACGAGCCTAATCTCTAACATATTCCAACCAATTTTAGAAACAATTTATAATTAATAAGGGTGAGTATAACATTATACTCAGTAGGATATTCCCCAGAACCCTTCATGAAAAAGGTAAAGAAGTCATGCTATAGCATAGTGAACAAAAACTGAAGCTATCTTGTCACCTAAATAGGTATACTATGTTCTGAGAATCACCCTGGATTCTATCACCAAGTATCACAGTCAAGATCATATAATATAAAAAAAATCAGGGGTACCTTTATACTTCTTCCCAACTAGGAATCTAGTCTATCCCAACATTCCACATGCTCATCACCACTCTTCCAAAAGGCTATCCCATAGACACCTGGGTGAAGCACAACAACACGCACCCCGTGCAACACAAAACCACTTCAACATATCCAATAGTTACTAGGATTTTTTTGGGATCCACCACAACTCACATAACATGTATCATATGATGGGTATTATACACCAAACCATCGCATCCCATACACCAAGTAAGGACTCACAAAATATCATATCCTAAGCACATTATACCTATACAGGTCCTTAATTAACTATACCCAAAATATATGTGTGTTAAATAAACCCAATACATTACATCCCTATACACACATATTAAGGAAAATATAACAATTTTTCATACTAGCATAAGTAACTACCAAGATATTAGGGTGGGGCCAAAGGGGGTATTCATCCATCCATCCTCCCACCAGGATGTTGAGGAAAACACTCCCATGACTTAAAATCCCCAGGGTGTTAGTTTCACTAAATTACATGGTGGAGTGGAGTATATAAACACAAAACATTCAAGGCATAATATTGCTCCCAACCACACTATAGGAATATCATAGTCTTAGACACAAGTGTAACTAACATCTCTAGGACTCCCAACTTCCACTACTATGACCATATATCCTATAAACACACAACTATTTAAAGAGATACATTAAATTATCTTATTAATTTTCCTTAGTTTCAAATTACATTAATTAATTCATAACCATTAATTAACCATTATCAATCATACATTATATATCATTACCATTTCAACAAATATCCATTCCATCCAGGTGTAAGAAAACCGAGTCCCATGATTCTCAAAATTTCGACCTCATTATTTCACCCCAGAAAACCCCAACCCCATGGGTTAAGAAATATATTCATTTATTTAAAAAACTAATTTACATATCACCAGGTGCTTAATGAAAACATTATAATCTCCCTAATAAAAAGGGTCCCAACATAGTGAGTAGATGAACTACAAATACAGTCTTTTCCACTTATAGAAAGTGAGTAAACTCATCAAACCATGTTGAACTGAACACAAAAAGCAGATGTAATACCCCACACATCTTTGTCTCCCATGGAAAGAGAGTAACCAAAAACAGTTGTTTGACTTATGAAGTGGGTAATGGAAAGGAGATAAACAAATAATCTGGCTTCTAGAAAAACAACATATTGAAATGGCGTCCATCTTTTATAATAATGGTTAATCCAACCTTTAACCCATTTCATTATCTAGGACGGCCACCATGACATCCAAATGCTTATAATGATTCATCTACCCACCCCAGGTGTTAACTAATACCATAATTACTATGCCTTTATTCACCTCATACCAAAATAGCTCTTTAAGATCATACACCTTTGGATTATGTCACATCACAAGTAGTAGGAAACAAACAAAGCAACCAAATCTCAATCCTAAAGCAAGGAATAAAACCTTCACACACAATGAGCTCTCACAACTCCAAAAAAAGGAACATGGATTTTATAAGAAAGCTAGTAACTCAGTCCTTAGAAAGGAATTCTCTTTATCACACAACTGGTTCTTATTCTAACATGAATTAATAGATTAATTAACACAAGTTCCAACTATGATCATCATAAGAAACAAGACATCACAACTATCAAAAATTAATAAAAAAACTAATTTGACACACCTTTAATTCTTTTATCAAAAATCGTCATCATGATTCATGATTATTAACCAATTAAACTAAACATTTACACTTAAATCAATTATATTAACATCAAATTACAACACCCCACCACCAGCAACAACAACCAGATTCATTAAACATGCATCTCTAATCTTTTAGAAAATTAATTATCAATTAACTTCAACCATACATTGTTTACCAAATTCCATCAAGAACCACATGCTAAACCAATAAAGGCATAGATATCACACTTTCTAGCATAGCTAGAGGAAAAAAATTATCATGGTAAAAACAACATCGCTATTCAATCAATAATAATTATTTAATCTTATTCAATTATTTAATTAAGTCAATTTCATTGCAATATAAGTGGATAAATCAGGATAATTGTACAACTTAATTTTAATAAAGAGGGAAGCAATGAATCCACAACCTCAAAAGGGTTTTTAGGTTCCTAGAATGAGAATTTACCACACAATGGATTTATGGTCACCCCTCCCACAAGAATTGCATCCATCTGAGGATGTTGTGGAACCACATCACCAAAAATAACCATTAGAAACCCCCTTATAGCCCTGAGTAAGCAACCAAAATATTACTTTGAGATGTTACAAGAGGAAAATATAACAAATTAGGATAAGGTATTATAAAACTAAGTGAAACACACCTTAGATCATGTCGGGTCATCGTGGATCAAAGATGGAATCCTAAGATCGATTCATGTTGAAGGGACCTCCAAATATCTATAGATGTGAGTCCTTGTCTTCCTAGTATGAGATAGAGGGAAGCTATTTCCGTTGGACTTGACAATTTGAGTTTCTGGATAAACACATAAAAAAATTATAGCATCAGGGGATTACCCGACATGTAATCCCCTATCACATAATATAATATCTTAAAAACTACCTACTTTAGCATTTATTTTATTTTTCAAACTCCAAAAAATTAAAAAATGTGAATCCAAATTTCACATCATGAAATTATTATACATAGAGTGAAACCCACTTTCACATCGTGAAATTCATCTACAAAGTGTCAAACCCACATTCTTGCAGTGAATGTTCCTATCTCTAAGTACTCAACACCGAAACTCTCCCAGAATTACAATGAACCTCCTTTGAACTCAAGAATCCTTAGGAACATGTAAATGGTTGACACACATGGATCTAGTCTCTTACATTTATGTAAACCCAATTTAAGTGAAATTTTTGATTTATTTCTCATTTCAAGAACCACACACATAAAATGATAATAAATGATTAATAGATTATGAAAACCCACATTATTTTATTTATATCCCTATTGGTTCAATTATAAATTTAAATTAATATAATACAATCTTCCATTATTTAAAAATATCCTTTAATTATTTTAAAAAATTTCCCCTAAGTGGTTCATTGTTATTAATTCTTCAATACAAATTTTTCATGACTTTTCTACATTATAACTACATGATCAAGGCCTATGTTCCCTTTAAATTATGAATGTTAAAAATCATTAAAATACATATTCTCTTATGAATTACTACAAGATATTCTTTGGTTATGTCTTTATATAATATTGGAAAACCCACTTACATATTCTGGGTTATATTGTTCTTGTGATTTATGTATAGTTTCTTTTTAACATTTTTGGTAAAAATATCCTTCTAGATATTTTGATGGTTTCATGTATATGTTTTGATGGTTGGGTCTATTATATCCTTAAAATGAATTAGGCAATGTTAATGTCTCATGAGATACCATGTAATGTGCATGGGTGGTTTTCATAATCACACTATGTATGGTGAAAGGTTGGTTAACCTAAGAACACTATATTATGATGGAGTTTAGACAAAGAATACCATAATTATAATGGTGTTTAGATTATATTATTAAGTCTTGGAGGTTAGAATTGAGTTATGCTTATGATTTAATCTTTTATAATATTGTCACATTTTTATGATTCCATGATCATATGCTTCCATTTCCTTATTTCATGTTTGGATTCTTATGATAATTCTATTTCTTGTGCCATGTTATGCATCTTCAATATCATGTTATGATTTATTTAAATGCTTCTTCTCTTACCTGGATTTTTGGATCACATTTTTCATTATATATATTCCACTGGGTATCTTATATAGTTATAGAAGATCTATGGGAGTTGATATCACTAGGTTGAGTCTTAAATAAAGATGATGTTTTTACATTTAAGAGGATTTATTTTTATGTATAATCTTTCAAATATACTTGACCTCAAGATTCTTTGGTGTAATTGTCTGGAAACTAGGCTATGAATCATTATATAATAATTGTTTAAGGATTGGTTGATTGCAGTTTCTATAAAAGAAAGGTATAGTTTTTTTAGAGATTATGATGAAAGAACAATTGGGAAATCCCTATAAAGAAGTATGAATGATAAGCCTAAATTTTGGAGAACATTTTAAATTTTTTAAAATATGTGGTTTACAATGAAATTTCATCATCATCAGGAAACTATAAAAGGGATGAATGATCTAACATAGTTGTACCATGGGGTAAGGATCTCAAAGTGGTAATGTTGGGTTATAACTAAAATAAGTCCTAGTGCATGAAAAATAGGCCTGACATGACACCTCACTAGACAATCCATGTGGATATTATTTTGTTAATCTTATTCTATTAATGAATAGATATCAAGGATTGATATCCAAGTTATTTTTATGCACTAAGATGAAAATTATAAGATGACACAATATAATGTAACTAAGGATAAACTAATATTGAAATATTTTGACCTTAAAGAATCATGAAATTACCTGATAATGTAAAATGGTTGACATTTTTAAGGTTCAATCCCTTTTATTTTATTAATGATGTTAGTCCCATGTGATATTAAATAATCATCACTCATATTAAATATTTTTGTTTTATTTATGGATATAAGTATAAGGAACTATGTTAAAATTGGGTGTGAGGGAAAATTTGATGATTAACATAATGATCAACCCATTAGAGTGAGAGATGTTTTGAGAAATCTAGTGATTTTTCTAAACTAACTGTCAAAAAATATGATTAAAATGTGAAAATAGTCGAATTACAAAACACATCAAACAAGTGAAATTTGGAGTCTCATTAAAGATCAAGTGATGAAGATTAATAATGAAATAAGATTCAATTTACTATATTTCCAAAATGTTGGAAGAAGTTTTGGTGAATTATCCTCAAAGGCATTAATAAATGTTATATGTTTGGAGGTAAATGTCATCAAAGTCACAAGGGTAATGGAAATAGAGAATCTAAAAAAAAAATATCCTTATGTAATTGTAAAAGAGATGGAAATTACAGGACCCAATGTCCAAATACAATGGAAAAAGAGATAAATAGTCACAAAAACCCATGTGGACAAGGTAAATCAAATGATAATTCTCCTAATAAATATAATAGTGGGTTTTACTCCAGATTTTCTTGTATCCTATCTCATTTATGATAACCCCAACAATTGTATATTTAATTATAAATAAAATCTCCAAGTGGTATGACTATCATATAAATAATTTTCATGATTTTTGAGAATTTATTCCTTATGTATCATGATATTCTTGCCCTACTATAAATCTATGTGAAATTATTAATGGGTTAGCTCTATTTATAAAGTGTTTAAAACAATTTTTTCATATAGATAAATCTCACTCCACATACTAAATATAACCATGATTATCTAGTAGTGTATAACTAATTCTGAGTTCCCTAAACAAATAACTTTGATCTTATGAGTCAAATTATAAGGATGAAATTTATTTAATGTGGTAGATTATAACAACCCAGGATCTTCATATGTGACTTCATTTTAATAAATAAGTGTGTCAGATAGCTTGATCCACACACAACCATGAATTAAAAAAAATGTGATATGTTTATACTACTAAAACCTAGTCTTGTAATTAGTATGTATTAATTAGAGTAATTAAATTATGGAATATATTAATATATATATGTATGTATATATATAGGTTATTTTACAAAAATTTAGTTAATTAAGAATTTTCTTTAAGAAACTATATTTTATGTGATGTAATTTTTATTATAGAAATCATTGAATACTATTATTAAATGATGCTTTTAATAAAATATAATATTGATCAATTAATTATATCTTTATATTTTTTTTATAGAAATTAAGAATAAGAAAAAATAGTACTTAAAAAAATATAAAAACTTTTTTTCAATATATTTTAATGTTTTAATTAGAATATAAATATATAATTCATCAAAAATAATTAATTTTAAAAAAAATAAATTTTTTATTTATAATATCAATATTAATTTTAGATTATTGTTTTGGGGTTTTTTCACAAAAAAATGATTTTTAGGTGAATAATCATAAATATTATTTTTATAAAAAACAAAAATTTTATGAAATTATTAGTATAATTATTAATTGGAAATTAATGAAACCACCTTTTAAGACATAATATTTAATTTAAAGTGACCATATAATTTAAAAAATTTCTTTGTTAATTAATAAAAACGTATTTGAAATTTTAGAATATAAGTAATATTTAAAAAAAATTATTTTAGTATATTATAAAATCAGTATTTTAATATTATTTTTAATCACTTATATAAGTTGAATTTAATAATGTTATATTAACTTTTTATTATTAATATTAATATTATCTTAGTATTAATTTTTTCATTCTTATAAAATGGTTTACTTTTATGTAGATAGTGAAGAAATAATGATTTTACTAATAACGTAATATTTATGAAATTATGATACAATAATTTAATGAAAGTTTATAAAACACATTTTACAATAATATTTTTTTTTCATAAATTTGAATTGATAATTTTAAAATACTATGTTGATATATAAAATCTATGTTTAACATATTATAAAATTTATGTAAGGTTTTAATAAAAAATGTTTTCATTTATTTCTTTTAATAAAAGTTTCACAATGTGCAATTATGTTTTAAATGGAATTAAATGTTAATTAAATAATATTTTAATAATAATAAAACATTTAATTTAAATATAATTATAACATTGATAATTTTTCCTTAATTTAACTCTAGCGCTTAAAATACACTTTTTCTAAATACAGGTTTGTACATGTTATATGTGCTAATACAAAAATTAATTTCTATAAACTCATGGAAATTTAGTTTATAAAATTATTTAAAAGTTTAAAATCATAATTTTAAAATTATTTTCAAATTTAAATTTAAATTTTTAATATTAAAATTAGTTTCCATGTGTGAAAGAAAAGCTACCATGATATGGGTTAATTAGGGTAAAAAGTGTTTTAACAAAGTGCAAGTGGTTAAAAATTGTAGAAAAAATATGATATTAGATGGTGGAGTGATAATAAGAATTATATATTTCCTTAAAACATTATTTACTATTTTAGCCTTTTTTTGTTTAATAATGGAGGGGTATCATTGAAGAATAATATGTTTTTTTTTCAAAAGTACGGTTTTCATTACTTATAAAAGGAGATCAAATCTTCTCTATTTATCAATCACTCCAAAATATTTGACTCAACTAGAACACTAAACTATAATCCTCTCAGCACCCCCTAAATTCTATTGAATCCCTGTTCTCACTAAAATACCAAGCTAAGTGGTCTTACAAACTTACCCAAGGGAGAACATCCAAGGGAGAGGTAATACTCTCAACCCATCATCTCTAGTTCTTTTATTCTTCTACAACCCAAAAATCCCCTATAAACATGAATTTATGATAATTGTTTTTTAATATGATCAAGTGTTAACCTATTCCTAAAATATACATTTTCATTCTTTCTTTAAAATCATTTAAAAATGAAATTTTCATCATGAGTGTGTGAAAACTATCACCTCCATGAATGACAGGTTTTGTTTTTCATGAACACCTATAATTTATAAAATTAAAATTAAATTTTTGCACTATTAATATTCTTAAATGATAATATATGACATTATATATGTAATAAAAATAATAAATAGTTATAGTAACTTTAACTTATTTTAATTGATTATCAAGGTTGCTTTCGTAATTCGAAACTTTTCACTGTATCCTTTTAAATGGAATAAGTATTGTACTAATGGAATACAAAATTATATAAAAATACCTAGATATCGAGATTATGAAGTTATTTTATAGTAAAATTGACAATGGACAAAAAATAAAAAAATTTATAGAGAAATTAATCGAACAACCTCGAGAAACTGACGTAAATGAAAATAATATTAAAAATAAATTCCAAAAGACAACACATTGAAATTATAAAATAAAATATTGTTGACAAGTTTTCATGGGTAAATGTCTATTTATTTTAATTTATTTTGTTATAAGTTTTAGTACAAGTGCATAGCACTTTCAGACATTAGAAATGGGTTTTTGCTTCAATTTCTCTTTATTGAGACACGTTTAAATGTTTTGCATCAATTTCATATTTATATGGTGTATTTACTGTGTCAAAATTCATTTTGGAATAATCCATAATTTAATGCATTTAATATAATGAAATGCTATATTTTTAATCTTCCAGGGACATTTGATCCAAAAATTACTAAATCCATAAGGTTTTCATCTCAAAACTTACTTCTGTTAGGCTTATTTTATTTTCTACACCTATTTCATTTTGAACATGGGGCATACTGCCAATTATATTTATAATAGCTTGAATAATTTTTATTCATGGTATTTTTTATCTTCAATTTGTTGGTTTTTCTCTTTAAAAGGGGGATTTTATTTAAAAAATTCTCCATTCGTAAGGGTATTGTCTCAATCACCCTTCATTAAAGAATGGATCGATACTATACACCGATATTCATTTTTATGGTGTATCTACTACCCGAATGACTTATAATATTATAAATTGTTTTTGAACATATAATATTCAATTCAATTCATGATTTTAATTATTGTGGGTTATGATTGATGGCATCCCCAACAAATAAGTCTTTTCATGACTCAATTTGATTTACTGATTTATAATGTTTTTTCATTAAATTTTATATTTTCGTTCATATGTTATACCATATTTAAATCATGATAGACCACTTTTTATCAATTTAATACATATTTTTGAGTTCTAGTACATTTTTATAATGAAGTTATGTAAATAATAATTCCTATTAATTTAGAACACAGTTTCCCCTCCTTTATAATTTCCCTTCATGATAAAGTTATCATTTTTAATTATAAAACCCATTAAGTATTAAATATTGTAATCATCATATTTAAATAATCATATTTTTAAAATAAATTTTTTAGTTTTATTTTATGATATGTGATTTCAATAAAGGTGTTTTGAAATACAAAAAGTGATCTTTCGTACCACCTTTGCGAGTTTCATATTAAGCATTCCATTTTTTCTCCTTTTTTATTCCATATTATTATCATGTACCTCTTATATTTTTTATATATGTATCTTAATTATATAATTAGTTTAATTTAATTTTAATTGGAGGGGATATACTACTTTTTAATTACCTTCATAATTGACACTTCTAAGTAAATTTTTTTTAAAGGAAATTTCCTATTTATTATCTCATGTCAAGAACCACCCCCAAAAAATGTTTTTAAAACATGAGTATCTTATAAAAAATCCTCATTATTTTATAGATAACCATATTAGTTAACTATTTTATTGAAATTGATATTTTTAATTCTTTAAAATGATTTTTAACTTATTTCGTAATGTTTTAAATAAGTGGTTCACCTTCATTATTTCGTCCCTGAAATTTTATCATGAATAATCTAAAATGGAACTCCATGTTCCATATCAAAGTTCATTTTTCAATTATGAATGATCAAATTATTTAATTCATTATTCACTTGAGAATATACAAGATATAGCCTTTAATTATATCTTAATACAATATTTTAAAAACTAAATATTAATTATATGTTATATTGTTCTTATGATCTATGTATATTTTCATATTTATTTTGTTTCGCACATATTCTTGTGAATGTTTTTATGGCGGTTAGCATAAGTTGTGACATTTAGTTTGATTATTTACTTTTAATTAATTGGGGAATATTAATAACTCATGGGATACCATGTATGATGCATGTTTTGTTATCCTAAACACACAATGTATGGTGAAAATGTGATTCACCTAATCACACTATGTAATGATGGAGGATAGCTAGAGGACACCATGATTATCATAGAGTAAATCCTATATTATATTGTATTGGATGTTATCCTTAACATATTGTTATTATTCCTTGATTTATGATATTTCCACATGCTTATGATTCAACAATCCTAGGCTTCTTTTTCTTTACACCATGTTTTCAAGCATATGATTGTTCTCTTTTAGATATCATGTTATTCCACTCGATTCTCATGTTATGATTTATATCCATGTTTCTTATTATAATAGACTTTATATCTCATCCTTTTCATTATAAAACATTTTTATGGATTCCAATTTAGTTTTTTATGATCAATGATAATTAGTATCACTATGTGGAGTTTTAAATAATGATATAGTTTTTATGTTTAAAATGATGTATTTGCATGTATAATCGTAGAAAATACTATAACTCTAGATCCTTTGGATTTGAATGATTTAAAACTATATTTAGAGTCATGAAATAATATGTGTTTAAGGATTGGATCATTACTAATTAAATGAATATTTAAGATATTTATAATATATGAAATATTAGATAAAGGCAAACTATTACCTAATTTGTTTCCCTACCATCATTTGGAAAATGGAAATGTCACTCATGTGTACATGCATATTACCACATCCTTAAAGTTACATATTTAATTTCTCATTTAAACCATACAATAATTAAAAAATATAATATTTATGACATAATTAAGGTTATATAAAGACAATATAACCATGTAATTAACCCTTTTGACCCTAGTCAACAAAACTAAACTATTTTCATCCAATTGACACAAAACAATATACATCAGCTAAACTGATTTAATAACTAAATAAAAATTTATAATAAATGAAAAAAAGAAATAATTATAATGGAATTAAGGTGAAATTTTTTATGAAACATGTAAATAATTATTTTATTTTTATTAATTAAGAGGTATATAACATATGAGGAAATTTAGGACTTGATGTTAGGGGTTTTTAATCCTTGATTTAAATGTTTCAAAATCTTTTTCTTTTATATACATGTTATTTTATATGTTGAAATAACTTTCTTATATATACTTCACATATTTTAATGATAATTTTATAATATTATTAAATTTCATTAAAATGATTTAATATTTAACCCTTTTTTATTTTTCAATAAGATTCATTTTTAATTTCTTTAAAAAAGTGATCAAAAAAATATTTTTTTAACATTTTTAGTAAGACTACATTTTTCAACCATAATAGTTGTTATTAATTATAAAGATTACTCTATAAGTTTATATTATTTTTCATGGATGTTATTATTCCCTTTTCTCTATGATTTTTTTAAAATTTTTTAAAAGAAAATGATATTTATTCTCATTTTTATGAGACAACTCAAAGAATTTTTTCTAAAGGTTAAAAGGAAAATTATTTTGGATTTTATTATAAAAATGAAATATTTTATGCTTTTTATTCTTTTTTATTAGTACTTTTACAGTAAATATGATGATGGGTTGTTGTGATATATCCCTATAATTCATTAGTTAATGATATATTCAATATAAGGTACTTGGTGGAATTAACCAAGTAGGTAATTCCATTGTACGTGTTTATGTAGGAGTTATATTAAGAGTGAATTTAAGGATAATGTATCAAGATGGAAATATGGTTTTACTACTATATATGAGTTTTAATGTAAATAATTTGAATTCATAAGGTATTAAAATTAATTTTTTTATAAGGAAATGATTTTTATTTTTAAAAGGTGAAAGGATTTTTCTAGAGGGAATGTTTTCCTGAGTTCCCATGTTTTCTCAAGAAAATTTAATGTTTATAGTTTTTTACTTATTATTTATGAGATTTTAATAACTAGATTAATATATTGAGAAGGGGGGATAAATCACTAAAAACTAATTATTAATTCTTTTAATTATAGCATCCTCTACAAACAATTAATGTTTGATTAACTCAAATGTAGAAAATTGACATCACTCTTATATATATAAAATAATCAAAAAAAGAACAAAAGTTATTTTGAAAGTATAGGAAAATTTGTTGGAAACATTATACTTATTTTTAATGCTTATTACCACTAAAAAATATTATTCACTTTTAGAATGAAAAATTTTATGTATAAAAAATAGCATAACATCACACCATGCTTATCGAGGGTCACACTAGACTATGTAGTTTCACACTCCCTCCATACTGAAAATGTAACCTAAATAATAAATATGTTCTTATGAGTGTGGTTATATGTGAATGTATAATTTTTTATCCTCCTTGATGAGACTCATGATATTTAAGAATAATATCTCACTTCTTACAGTTCATAATATATAAATTATTCCCAATATCAAGCACATATGATCCACCAATAGCTTCTGTATTAAATATAGATGATGATATATAGATTTTAGGCTTTAATCCCTAGTCTTATATTGGTATCTAATTATTTCTATGAATTTTATTTCTAAAATTATCACATCTCATTCACTCAATTTAATGGCACCTCATTTTTGTTAATTTCCAAATAGTATAATTAATTTATTCTTAGAATTCATTTTCTAGCTTAAAATTTTTAATCCCCCATCGGAATTATACCATATGATTCATTCCATTTACCCATTCAATTATAATTGGTGTTTAAATCAGATGATCTGATGAATATTGTTACATTTATTTAACTACAAGTACCCTCTATAATTACAATTCAACCCTTCCTCCCTCTCATTTTCATATAAAATTACCTTTGAGAGTCTTCTCCAAATTGATCACTAGGAAATAATAATTCCAAAATAAATAATTTATTAATTTCCAAAAATAACCATAATATTTTTCTTGATGAATCATCTCAAAACTATATTCTTAAAACTTGTGACATAAAAAGGGCCTCTATAATGAAAAACATAAGAACTAAACAATTTTATTATTCATACTTAATAAAAAAATCAAGAATTTTTTCATTATCATATTATAGTGATTATTTGGAAATTTAAAACACCATAACATCATCACATTAAAATATCTGACTGATTTCTAGTACTTTTTCTTTAGAAAACAATAATTTGAGTAGTAAAACAACTTTTTAGTTAAATCATATCAGAAAATAAAACAGAAAGAAAAAATGGAAACCAATTTTGAAATCTAAAATAAATAATCAGAAATCATATTTTGAAAATGTTGTTTTAACCATTGATGATCAAATTTAGAATCATTCATTTTACTCGTCTACAGAAAAACATATATGTAGAAAAATTATTTTTCACCAATTATGATTTCGTTAAATTTTCTCTATGTGTTTAATGAAACTTGTCCTTATCACGTATGACACATACATTGGTCTATATCACACTTAAAAATATCTTAATCACACCTAAACTGGTGAAAAATCATATATACATCAAAAGGCCATTTCAAAAAAAATATGGATATGATGAACTTCACATGTACTCTAGATACTGCTGACACATACAATTGTTCATATGACACATACCTAAATATAAAAATGGACTTATGTTGTTATGAAACACACATAAACTACTAGATAGATACCAAATCTATAGAATAAAGTAGAATTCTTAATAATATTCAACACATAGAATACCATCTTTTAACCTTATCAAAGGTAGTAAAAATATCTCAAAAACATTCCATAATACTTTCCAAACATCTTCTTCACATTCACTAATTCTAGAAAAATGATTAAAATAAATTAATACTATCAAAAACAACAATACATGTTCAATTTAATGTATAATTTTTTGGGATATCCATGAATTTTTTATGTAAAATAAAAAATCTATTAAAACATAACACCATTACTCATGAGAACCATAAAATAATATTTAATTTCTAAAGATATGTGTATTGGACCACCCACCAGATAAGGTTTTTTTATGAGAGGATTACATCCCGCAGTTTCAAGAAAGTGTTACCAGGTGAAAAAATGAACCCCTGAGAATTTATTAATTCAATATCACGTTCAATAATTTCTACCCATGTAACTAAATGAAACACCCCTCAATTAAAGCATCCAATATCAAATTCAAAAATCTTTCCCCGCCAAACATTATCCATGGATTTAAATAAATAATTGTGATGAATTCCACTTCAGAAAAATATTATTTCTCCCTTTGATCAAAATTTAGGTCACTATACTCCCCCTTTTTCATAAAAAAACAAACCAAAGTGGAGTTGATTTCACATATCTTCAAGTGAGAGAAGATGACTAAACATGAATTTTGAACCTCAACTGAGATAACCAATATCATGCTATTGATTTTGAAAATATGTCTACAATTTGATATATATTAGAAATATATTTCATTTAGATATGTATATTGAAAACTTTTTATATAATAAAATGATATTTAATGTCTATGTGTTTGTAACTAGATTGTTTTACAAGGTTCTTTTTATTGGATTTGTTTCACTTTGATTATCACAAAAAATATTTAATAGCCTCTCAACATCAATTTTGAAAAATTATAACTACATAACCACCAAATAAACATGTTTACATGTGTGAGGGGCTACCATATACTCTTTCATTATCATGGTAATTATCAATGGATTCTTATTTTCACTATACAATCTCTCGCAACCCTTGCGAATGAATAATTTCCAACCTTATGTGGATCTTATTACTGTAAAATCACTTGACCAATTTGAATTAGTGAATCTAAGAAACTTCAAATATGGACTAAATTTGAATACCATTACATAATTAAATGTTTCTTTCACCGTTATTAGAATCATGTATATAGAATCATGTGTGTATACCTTAGGTCACACTAAAATTTACCAGGGAGTGTCATTGTGAAATATATTTATGATTTTAGAGATATCAAGTACAAAAACATTCCAATGATCCGTCAAATTTTTTTCCATACTTTCTCTAATTTTCATCCTTAAATAATTTTAATATAATTGAAATTAGTGTTGAATCCACTCTTTATTTTGTCATTATAAAATTTTAAAAACCTTTTTGAAACATTTGTCTCGTGAAAATAAAAAATATTTTATTTCGTAATATGTAATCCAAGGAAATAATTTTGTTTACCTATAATTGAAATCAAAAACAATTTATTTATTTTATTTTAAAATTACAAATAAATGTACTATTGGTACATAGAAAAAATTATATAAACATACACTATGATAAGTAGTGTACCAATGGATATCTATTTTACAAATAAATTGTAGTCAAATTTTCTTTTATAAAAGACCATCTTATTCATGCAGAAATTATTTTTTGAGAACCACGATCTGGGATCTCGTTTAAATCCATATAAATCCTTTCTCAATTTACACAACACGATTCTATAAAAATTTATAATAAAAAAATCTAATAGTATAATAAATACATCTTCCTCAAGAATACTATTAAAAAAAATTTATTTCACATCCATTGGATACAATTCATTATTCTTGTGTGCAATCAATTCTAAAAAGACCCCTATTATTTAGAGCCTTGATACTAGAGAAAAGGTTTCTTTAAATTAAATTATTTTCATTAGATTATATCCTTTTAATACCATCCTAGCCTAGCTTCATTTAATAAATATGTTATCATTATATTTGTTTCTAAAAAGCCATATCAAGTTAATATTTTTTATCTGTTTGGTTATTATCACTAAATTACTAGTGGATTTATTTTCAAATTTGATTAATATAATCATGAATTTATTATACCTACTATTCATTCTCAATTTATTCTTGCACAAATATTTTTTTATCCTATGATATACGAGTTGTTTAGTTTTCTAGTAAAAATATTCTTATGGTTTTCACTGGTACTAATGTGTTGCCTATTATATTATGAGTAACTTTTTTTAACCATAAATGTCTTGATACAATATTTATAATATCCTTATTATTAAAAGACTTATCAGAATCAAGATCAATAGCATTATTCTCTATTTATTCTCATTCTGAAATCTATTTTTCAAAATTCTTCAAATAGTTATCTTGAATTTACTCATATTTAGCCACAATAATCATCCCTAATTTATGAAAATATTCAAATATCTTTACATAAAAACATTCAAAAATCATGTGGTGTCTCAAATTAATTCCCTTGTATATATTTTTATTAGAAAATTATTTCATAATGACCCCTACATCATCTTTCTCTTAAAAAATTCTCAAATTAGTTTCTTCAATCATTATAAAGTATTTACTACCAAATACATTGAAGAAATATCTAGATTGATTCTTCTTGAAAAAAATATCATGTAGAGTATAAGGTGTGTTAATTTTTAGAATTTATTGTTTCAAAATGTGTTTTTTAGTACACATATATTTTTCTCAAGATAGTTTTAACCTTAATTTTCAGCAACCAATGTTTTACCCATTCGTAAAAAATATTCATCCTCTCCAAAACATCTTTTTTTTGGATTATATGGTGGTAAAATTAAGTATTAAACCCATGTTTTCTAATATAGTCATTCAAATATATCAAATATAAATTCCTTTCGATTATTAAATCATAATTTCTTGATGAAGAGTCTCAACATTTTCTCAATCTGTCTTTATAAAACTTTAAAGAGCTCAATGAACTATAACTTGTTCATTATGAACAACAAATTTTACATTCAAGTATAATCACCAATTAATGCAATGAAATATAAATCAAATATATAATAATTTTACAGATAGAACCACACAAATCAGTTTGAATTAATTTCAGCGTCTTCGTATGAATAATGGAAACCTTATTTTGTGATTTTTGAGTCATATTCCCATTTTTAAATGTTATCAAAATTACATCACTTTATATTCTCATATTGGGGAGCTCTTACAAAACAATTTATTATTGGGGTTTTTTGTAGATTATTTGATTAAGATTACCTAGGCTCTTAAGAAAAATATTTCTATAATATTTTACACCGAAATAATAGAAGTAGTACTGATATATTATTAAAAAAATATTTCCATTTATTTATTTTACTTGAGTGATGATCCATAAATACATTAATTATTTTATGATAGTTGATTCCAATTTGAAAATAATTCTACTAATATTATCATGTAGCTGACCAACACTCAAAAGATTGGTATTTAGTCATTCAACATACAACACATCAATTGATTTTAGATTTGCGGATTCAATTTTAGTAGAACCAATACACGTATTTTTTAAATAAAATTTGATAACAACATTGAATACTCCAAAAAAATATTTCTCAAAATATTTAAGAATACTTTGATCGCCTGTCATGAGAAAAGCGAACCCACTATTAGGAACCCTTGTCTTGTCTTCATTACAAGATTTCAATGTAATTTATATAATACATTATTTTTTATCATTATTATTTTTAATACCCTTTCCTTTATCTGAATATGTTGTTTATATTCGTAATATTTTCCCAAAACTCTCTACAGAATGACTTTATTTATCACACCTAGCACATACTTCTTTAAAACACACAATTATTTAATGAGTTAGAAACAATTAAATATTTGACTTTATCGACACATCTCAATTAGTGACATCTTCTGTAATCTTGTGTAGACTATGTGCCCAAACACTATACAGCACTGACAGTACACTCGAAACCCTAGTCATCTTATTTCATAAAAATTATTCTTATAACTCTATCTATAATTTTTTTCATGTTGTATATTTTTATTCATAATTTTGTTATGTTGTTGAGTTAAAGAGATTCCAAAGTTCTTACATTATTATACTAAAATAATAAAATCCTTATCCCCATTTATCTAGGCATAATATTGGGCAGATTTTGATTTTGAAACAACAATGATAGTGTAAATAGAATTACACGAAAACATAAAATGTATAGAATTAATATCATATTTTTGTGAAAGTTATTTAAATTTATTTAAAGGATTCAACACTAATTTCAAAATAATTTTTGAAATACACATTCAACTTTATAAGCTTATTCATAGCCTCAATACACATATACTTCATGTTTGAAATTTTTTATTCTTTGAAATACAATTTTTCTTCACGATATTTTACCATCATCTAATTTTTAGTAGTTTACAACAAGAATTTGTTGATCTCTTCTTCAAGGGTACTTATTTCTCTAAAAACTCATTCATCTCAAAAATAATCTTATTTTTTTCCTTCATAAGTTTGTCTTTATTTCTTAAACATGGTATTATTCCCAAGAAAAACTTCAAGTAAATTTGTAATACTAAATTTTTTATAAGTCAGTTTTGAATTGTAAGCTTTACTTCATAAAGTTTGGAATCCTTTTTCATCATGATCTATAAAATTAGCAAACCTCTTAGTAAATTCATTCTATATTCACTAATATATGAGTGATTAAATCCCTCTTATTTGGACATAATATTTCTTATATTATAGAAAATATCTCATCACTTATTCCCTATTTGAATGAAAATTTTAAAATAATATTCCATTTTATTTTTTAATATTTCTCATCATCTTCATATTCATAACCTGGTCCCATATTCTTTATCCAGATAATGGAAAAGTTCCTATTAGTATTATATTTGTATAATATATGTGCAAACTTACATTTCCCCTTTTTATTCCATTTATTTAACCTACTATAAAGAAATGATATAATTATTTTATAGTATTCATCATCCCCTTCTTTTTCAGAGTCCCCAGAATCTATATGATCAACATGGTCTTAGATTTTCAACATTCTCACAGCCTAAAAATCTATTGTATCTTTTACCTATTTCGTGAAGGTTGGAGTTTTTTTTCATTTCATAATCTATGAGAATATTATACAATTCATCCAAGGAAATACCCTCCCTATATACAAGAGTTGAGATCATAGAAGAAAACCTATTTGAAAATATTATCATGAACTTATAAATAAATATTGAATAGTGAAGTTATTCACCAATCTGGGGAATATTGATAATAACTACCTTTAACCAAGTAAAATTTTCATCAATATTCAATTCCCCCACAATAATTATTTACTCAAAAATGATTATCCAAATATATAATTAAGCCTCTATGAATTCAACATTTCTTTCATAGATACATTCTAGCGTGTCCCATATTTATTTAGCTGATTAATGTCCAATAAATTTTCTATAGACCTTTTTTGACAAGTACTATAGAATTAAAATTTGTGCATTATCCTCATTATCCATATTTATTTTATCTACTAATTTCATAGGATCATTCCCTTAAGTGAGAGTAAAATCTATAATAGTAGTATCTCTAACCTAAAATAAAAGGGATAGAAGTTTTATAAACATTTTTTTCTTATATCTATAATAATTGTTTTCCAAAAAATATTGGAACACGCTTTATTTTCAAAGAATTTATATTTTATATTATTAACACTAGACAGAATCACTACAAAAAAATTTACATATACCAACAGAAATTTAGAACAGATGATATATCTGTTGGTAAAAATGAGCAATTCCAAAAGATATTAAATTTTATTGGTATATATTTTAAGTACCTACACTTCTTTTTACCAAAAATTATATCTGTTGATATTGATCACTTAACACCAACACATTTTTAAAAAATAATTAAATATATTACTTTATCATATCAATACTAACATTATCTTTACCAACAAATAAATCTATTACTATTAATTATTATTACCAACAATTTTTTTTACCATTATAATAATCTGTTGCAATAAATTTTCCAATAACGTAAAATATTTAAAAAAAGTGTATATACATGCATATATATAGATATTATTTTCAATAAATGTTATAAATTATAAATATATTAATAAAATCTTATAATCATATGTTTTCATTGACACGTTATATGTTTTTGAAAATATATATATGTATATACCTGATATAAAATTGATGATAAATGATTATCATTTTTGGAGACTTGAATAATATTAAATATTGTAAAAAATAAAATAAGATAGCCACTTATATATAATTTCATTATATATATAATATATTTTTTTATTAATAATATATATAAATTTAAAACATTTTTAATTATGTATAAATTATATATAAATTTATTATACATAATAATATTTTTTAAATAATACCAACTATATGACACATTCTTCCTTAAATTGAAAGTATCGATATGTAGGTATCATATCATTGTTACTCTGTCTTCCATTGTCACACCTGGTTATTTTTATATTCTTGTAACAAAATTATTATTATTATTATTATTTATTTAATTTTTACTTTTTATATTTCCTTCTCATTCTCCCCTACATCTACCCACCCCCTCCCTTTATTGTTTGCATCCCAAGCCCCAGCCAGGAGGAAACTTAGTGGAACACCCCCTCCTCCTCCAGCCATGCAATCTAGTGTCTATCATTCTTTTTTCACACATGGTATCACTTGGATAGAATTTCTTCTCCTCATCTCCATTATTCTGGTCTTTTTATTGTGATTTTCTCTCTCTTCCTTGCGGTGCGAGTGATCGATCTGAACCGAACATTATTTTGGGAGTTTTAATTGTTGATTCTTGATGGTTACAATCCTGATCGTAGTCTATTTTGTCCATGGTTGAGTAATAATTTTAGAAATGAGGACATTTCATCTTGTGAGAGACTTAATATTCAACATTGGATTGTTTCATTAGATAAGATTATGATAGAGGGATTGGAGTTTCTAGAGACTATTTTGTGGTATTTTTTGAAGAATCAAGTCTCCCAACAGGTGAATCATTCATCAGGGAGGGGATAATATAGAAGAATAATGCTCCTAAATCATCTACTTCTCCCGATTATGACCACAATAAGTCAGTTTATTATTCCACAAATAAATATGTTTATCGCCTCCTTGGGAGAGTGAAGGCGGTTCACAAGATCCTTTGTGGTGGAAAAGCTATTTATGTATTTCAACGGAGGCATAAAAAACATTAGCCACAACATTGGGAGTGGCGAAAATCATGTGGATTCTATTTGAATTAATTGAATACAAGATGTTCACCTGGATATAACATTTCATGATACTCTCTCTTAAATTTTGCTACATGTGGTGCAATTCATCCACCACAATCAACAGGATCCCCATATTTATTCTAGAATCCCTTATTCTAGAGGACTCAGTGTTTGTGTTTTCATATATAATGTGGATTAATGAAAACAAAGAAGGAGTCATTTTAGGAGATATGTTTATGGGGAAACATATTAAGACATTCATTACTATTATTGATAGCATAAGGGTTCTTTCAATTACGGGGAGATGATGTTATTTAATGTGATCCACAAATTCTATGTGGGTTTCTATGGGATATATGAGGATAAAGTGGATTGGTATTGGAGAAGGCCATGACAGAGCAATAGAAATAGTACACCATGTTTGAGATGAAGGTTTTGAATAATATTCCTAAGGGGCTGAATGATAAGAAGAAGGCTTGAAGAGGTGGTTGATTAGGTTTGGTTTATCTAATGGGCTTCTACCATAGATTTTATTTTTTATGTTCTTTGGATAATTTACTGAATTCTATATCTTACCATCTCTTATCAAAAGGTAGTGAATTTAAATTTTTAAGGCGTAGTTTGGGATCCTTGATTGTTTTTTGATTCTTGATTTTCCCTCTCTTCCTCTACTTGATGTTGGATTCCTTTGAGTTTTGTTTAATGTTTTTGGAATTTTGAATCAGTTTTGTATTTCTATGATTTGGGTTTGATGACCTATGTTTGTGAAATTTTTGAGTTTTTCATTGAGGTTTCGTAAAGGTTCTGGTTTTTCTAACAGAGGAAGCCATGTGATGACTCACTGTAGGGATTGGCATTTGGTCGTCAGGTTGGATTCCCTGTATTTTTATGGATGTGTATGGTATTTTTGTGGTTTATTTTCATTCTAATTAGTCTGGGATGTGAATAATATCTATATAATTCATTGTTATTAATGGAAATATATTGTGTTGTTACGAGTTCTTGTGTAATCTATCTAGTTTCTTATCATCATGATTTACTGCTCTTCAATAATTGATACTGGTTTTACATATGGCCTATGGATTGCATACAATAATATTGTTTATTAGATACTTCTAGTCATCTTTTTTATGATATTTGATGTGGTGCTTGTCTAAAATGGTGACCTTTCTTTCTTTATGATATGTCTGTTAATGTCATGTATACATGAAATCTTAGTGAAATTTCACCTAATATATGCACACAAATTTCATTTCTTTGTTAAATTTTTATGGGTGTGAGGTGGGAAACCAACTCATGTATCATATGGTTTGGACTATATTATAGAATTTTGAGTTATGCTTCACTATTAATTGAAGTTAGTGTCATTATAAATTGTTTCTAGTCTAATTTTATATAATATATTTGTTATTTTTATGTCATGAAATTTTTAAATTTTTCCGGCCACTATATATGTTTTGTTAAAGTGGTCACTTGTAATTTTTTTTTGTATCCATAGGTTCTAGTTGTTTTTCTATTTTTGTTCTCACTTGTTATTTTTATATCACACATTAAGGATTTTTTTTGGTATTCATTATATATTATTGTTGTGGACATGATTGATAATTTTATGGTTGTGGTATCTATTTATATTATTATATCATTATTCAATGGTAAGATTATACTGTTATTGTTATCACTATATGATATATTAATATCATGTGTTATTATTATATCTCTCTTTTAAATAAAAACTATTTTCAAATGTGTTATTGTGTGATCAGAACATTGCTTGTGATGGTGCATGTCTAAAGTGTAGGAAGCAGGGACATGTGTTGCTTCAAGAATAGAAGGGTGGTCCAATGCAGTCAAAGGGGTGACATTGAGGTTGTGCATGTCTTGATCCACCATAGTAGATAATATCTCATGTTAACATAAGAGGATTCCATTATAGTGATCTCCGACGTTTTTATGAAAAAGATTTAAAACTAATTTTCATTTATTTCCTTGTAAAGTCTCGTAGTGTTTGAACATGTTCATACATATTTATAATATATTTATTATAGCTTATTGTATTTCTTGAAGTTTTAACATGTATTTAAATTATATTGGAATGTGTTTTTTCAAATAAATTTTAATTTTGTGGTGTTTTATATAAGCTAAATTTGTAATTCTAATATAATAAATATAATAAAATATTATATATAATTATTTTAATAAATATATTATAAAATTTTGACAATAAATATTTGAATATTAACATTAAGTGTACAATTTATTAAATTTTTTTAATTATTTATATTTATTTATAAATGTTTATAATATTACCAACAACTACATTAGTTATATTAATTTTGTTTCTAAACATTTTAACCAACATATATGTTATCTGTTGGTATTATTATAATTGCAACATAATCATTTTATTTGTCATAATAACATTTAGTGACAGAGTTCCTACCAACAGTTTAGTTACAAGACAAATTTTTTCGATAAAATGTGTTACCAACAAAAAATACTCTTTTACCTATAGATATACCCCTATTTATATGAACTAATTATTTTGTAGTTAATATAATAGAAGAACCCTTATCGAATATTAGTTTAAGTTCCATGAATCTGATTACTCCACTATGAAGGGGATGAATTATTAGATAGAAATTTTTACAATTTTTTATTAATTATATCAACATATAAAATCTATTAAAGTTTAATTCACAAAAATATAGAAACATAATCCCACTAATGTATGTATACAATAAATTAACAAGGAACCTATTTATTTTAATATATATAGCCACTTAATGGGAAAAGTAATCCTTATCATGAATAGTTAGTACTTATAGCCATGCATTCATTACTATAAGAACAATTTTTCACAAGCTTAAAACATTAGCAAAGCATCACACCATGCTTTTCTATAGTCTGAATGGACAGTAAAGTTTCCCCTTACCTCCATATAACAAAATTTAACCTAATTGAGAAATATACCCATAAGAGTTCAATTTATTCTCTAACATTAGATTTATATCTTCCTCAATGATCCTAAAGATATTAAATAATAACAAATGACATTATACACCTCATGATGTGTAACTTCTTCTTGATCTCAAACTCAGATGATCGATTGATAGATTGAGCTCAATCGAATGAAGATGATGCTATTAAAAAAGTGTCCTTATAGATTTATTATTCACTTCATATCAATATTTCATTGTTATATATTCTTATAATTATCAAATAACTTTATCTCAATTAAAAAAAACCTTAAAGTCATGCATCTGAAAATACAATAATTAATTTAATCATAGAATTCATTTTCTAGCTCATCATTATTTATTATTATCTTAATAAAATCTTACAATATTATCGACTCTATTTCCTAACATTGTTAGTCTGTTTTTTTCATGACCCATGATCTAATAGATATTTTTACCATTATTTAACTATATGTATCCGATACAATTATTTATATTCCCTTATTACCTCTTGGTGGAATAGAAAATCCCCTTCAAGAGTCTTCACAAGGTTTTATAATAAAGAAAAAATTAATCTAAAAATAATGTATTTATGTATTTTTTTGTAATTCCTATAAAAAAAATATAATAGATTAATCTCAAGAAAATATTTTTTAATCGTGAAACATGAATATTATCTTTATGGAATAAAACTTAAGATCATAATAACTTGAAAATTAATACATAAAAAAGAGAGCTATAAATCACTACATTAATAGTTTAGAGTCATCATTTAGAACTCAAGACATATCTAAAAATCGTCAAATTATAATAGAAAATAATTCTATAGTTCTTCTTATTCATTAGAGAATCCTTAGAGAAACAAAACGTTTTTGACAAAACATGTCAAAATTAAAAACACATATGAAAAATTGCCACTATTTTTTTTGTTACGAACCCACCTCCACCCCATTTATCCACCCATACCAAATCCTAAGCTCAACCATAACTCTACCGAAGAATCTACTTAAAAAAATCTATATTTCATTTAATCATCGGTCTCACCCAACTTCCATATAAGGCATCCAATATACATACCTAATGGAAAAATTCCAAGGGATAGATAATACTCTTAAGCCCATATCTTTAAATCTTTTACTCTTCTACTCCGATCACATACCATATAACCATTAAGGTATAATGACACTATAATTTTTACTATGTGAAATAATTATTATAGTAATGGAATATCCATTTTATTATTTCATACAAAATCATTGTGAAAACAATTCCATCATGTGTGTGCGTGTAGACTAATGCTTCCATGAATTACATGTTTTGTTTACCATGACCACCTTACATTGATGCGAATAAATTTATAATTGGTATGTAAAAATGATATTTTTATACACTATTAATTAAATAAAATTATAATATATGAAATTACATATTTAAAAAAAAATTAATGGTTATAGTAACTTTAACCCCATTGAAGGGACATATCAAGGAAACTATCTTAATTTGAAAAATTTTGGGATAACCATTGAAATTTTATAATAATTTTAATAATTGAATAATAATGGAAATAAAATTTAAAAATTATGGATATTATGAAGTTATTCTCCAATAACTTTGACTACTATAAAAAACCTAAAGTGTTAGGAATAAACTAACTGAAAACCCCTGAGAAACCGAGGTAAACATAAATATTATTAAAAATAAGAATGAAAAGATAATAAATGGACCATATGAAATTAAATATAGTTGAATAAATTTATTGGTTATATATAAGGAACATAATTTAAATATCTAGGATTTTAAGTTCATGTTTAGAGTGATTTCAGACACAAGTAAGAGTTTTTTGACTCAATTTCTCTTTATATAGACAATTTTTAATGTCAAACACCAATTTCAGGTTTGTATGTTCTATATACAATACCTGAATTTTTATTGTAATAATACATGATTTAATCTATGGTATTTAGATAACTATATGATATTAAAGATTAAATGGACTTTTTATCCAAAAATTACTGATGTCTTAGGGTTTCATCTCATAATTTCTTTCATTGAGACATGTTTTCTTTTATTCACCTAGTTTCTTTTAAATAGGGTTTATACTATAAATTAGTTTTACAATACCTTGATTTATATAAATTTATGGTATTTTAGTGCTATAAATTATTACTTTATCTATTTCAAATAGGTTTTTCTATTGATATTAATCTTTTTTCATAATGGTTCCATCTTAATCATCCTTCTTGAGGTGTACATTAATATTATGAAACAATATTAATTATTTGGGGTGTTTACTTCCCCATTAACTTATAATATTATAAATTATTTTATAACTTGGAAACTTCAAATTCATTAATGCACTTCTTTATAGTGGTATATGATTGTGGTCTTCTCTAAAATATATTGTTTTTTCATTACTCAATTTGATTTCTTGAGTTGTAATGTTTTTTACTTGAATTTATTATTTCATTCCATATGTAATATCATATTTATATAAGAGAAGATATATTTTTTATTCATGTGATATTTAATTACGAGTTATAATCCTTTTTGAAAATGAAAATTTATTAAAACTAATTCTCATCCCATTAAATAAGAGTTTCCCAACTTATCTATAATATCACAACCCTCCAATATTTTTATTTTAAATGATAAAACTAGTTAAGTGTTAACTCATGTTAACATCGTATTTTAGTTCTGAAATTTTTATAATATTTATTTAATTTTTTATTTTATGATGTGGGAATCCAATAAAGGTGTTTTATTTTATAAAAGGGATTTATATATCTCCTTCATGACTTTCCAGTCACACATTCCATTTTTTCTCCAGTTTTAAGCCATATTTTTCACATGTACCTCTTATAATTTTTTAAATATTTTACTTACATATATTACTAGTTGAATATCCATTTAACTCATGGGGTTACACATATTTATATTACCCTATAAAATTCCAACTTTTATATAAAACCGATTTAAGGTGACTTCTGTATTTCTTGTCTCATGTGAAGAACCACCCCTATAAATTGTTTAAAACCCTGAGTATATATTAAGAAGTAAAATTAGTTTATGGAGAAAACTCTTGGTTTAATTAATTTTTTATTGAAAATGGTATATTTTTTTATTATTTAAAAATATCACTAAATTATTTCATAATATTTCACCGAAGTGGTTCACATTCATTATTCATTCACCAAAACATTCTCATGAATTTTATATATAAGAATTCCATGTTCAATACATAAGTTACATTATAAATTATAAATGTTGAAAATAATTAATTCATTCTTCTCTTGGTAATATATATGATATAACCTTTTATTAAGTCTTAAGACAAGATTATAAAACACACTTCAATTTTCTGTGTTATATCGTGCTTATGATTTATGTATAATTTCTTCATTAATTTATGAAAAACATATTATTTAATATATTATGATGTTGGTTATCCTATGTTTTTAAGGTTGAGTCTATTTTAAGCCTCAAATACCATAGTTAATGTTAATGTATCATGAGATACCATGTATGGTGGATGGTTATCCTTATCACACATTGAACGGTCCATAGGCCATTAGCCTATGAAAACTAGTTTATGATGGAAGTTAGTCTAATGATACCATATTTACGGTGGTGGTTAACCTATATTATGTTGTATTACTAGTTATCCTTAACATGTGATTATGATGTCTAGCCTTATGATGTTGCCACATAATTATGATCTTATGATCTTATGCTTCCATATCCTTATGCTCTGTTTTCATAATTATGATCATTCTCTATATGATATCATATTAGGCCACTTGAATATCATGTTATCCTTTATTTCTACGTTTATTCCCTTATTGGGATTTCTAGATATCACTTTTCATTTTGTATTTTCCCCATGTTATCTAATATAGTTTTATAATATCTATTGGAGTTTAGATCACTATATATAGTCTTAAATAAAAATATTTTTTACATTTAATCAGAGGCATTTGTATGACTATAATTTTGAAGACACTATACCTCATGATCCTCCATCTATAATTATTTGAAAACTGTGTTAAGATTCATGAAATAATATATGTTTAAGGCTGGGAAAATATATTATAAATGAACAAGTATGATATCTATTACATATTTATGATTTTATTAAGATTAAATATTACCTAATTTCTTTCCCTACCATCCATTCGGAAATGGAAACATCACTCATCTTTATGGGTGGACTACCACTTCTATGAGGTGATATATTTCATTTCTCATTTCCATTTTACATGGGTCATTAAAATTTTTATTTAATGAATAAATATTATATTTATGACATGATTAAAGTTTTTTAAAGATGACATAACTTGGTTATAACTACTTTTGACTCCAGTTAACAAGATAAAACTATTTGGGATCAAACAATCTCAAAATGACCTACATCAACTAAGCCTATTTATTAACTAAATAAAAAGAAATAATAAATGAAAAAATGAATAATGAAAATGTAATGTGTATAAAATAAGCTATGAAAAAAGTAAATAATTTATAAAATTATATTAATTAGGAGTTTAGAAAATATATGTGGTGATTCAGGACTCTTGGAGAGAAATTCTTAATTAAACCCTTATTTTAAATGTTTCAAACTATTTATATTCCATTTTTATATTAATTTATATGGTAAAATAATGTTTTTATTTATATTTAAATGGTTTTTATAGATCATTTTAAACTATTTATTAATTTATTTCAAAAGTATTATTATTTAATCCTCTTTATGTTTTTATAAGGGTTATTTTTTACTTTCTTTAGAAAAGTGAAAAAACAATGTTCATTTAAAATTTATAGTAATTTTTTTCCAACAAGAAAATTCTTTATTCATTATCAATATTACTCTATAAATTTATATTATTTTTCATGGAATATCTTATTCCTATTTTTCAATGAATTTTTAATTTCTAATATATTTTCAAAATAAAGGGATATTTATTATCAATTTTATGACATAACTAAATGTGCATATCCCTATGGGATGAAAGAATTTTTAAGAGTTTTATAATTAAATTGTAATATTAATTTAGTTTTATTATTGTTATGGTACATTTAAATATTATATGATGATGGGTGGGTCTGATATATCCCTCCAATGCATTGGGTAAAGATATGTTCTACAAAAGATATATGTTGGAAATAATCAGGTTGGTAGTTCGATTATTAGGGTTCTTGTAAGATTTATTGTAAGGATAATGTGTCAAAATTACTACATTGTTTTCTAATGATTTATATGATTTTTAATGGAAATATTTTGATTTCATGGGGTATTCAATTGAGTTGAAAAATATGGGAAATGTTTTTACCTTTTAAGCTGAAACATTTGTTTTTCATGGGAACTTTTTATGATTTGTTATGTTTTCTAAAGAAACTATAACTCTTATAATTTTTTATATGTCACTATTAAAGTGAATATGATCAATTTAATTAATTTAGAATAGGGGAAAATTAGTGAATAATTTTTTATAATTTCTTCCTCATTAAATCAACATCTACAAACTATTAATGTTCGATCCATTCAAATGTTTAAAATCAACCTCACTAAAATATACATAAAATAAAAAATATTGAATACAAGAATTTTTATATGTTTTTCCACTTGTAAATAAACATATTAATTATTGTGGTTTTCTATTCCCACTTACCATAGATTATTTAGTATAATAACAATACTTCCTAGGCATACACTATTAAAAAAACATCTCACCATGATTGTTGAGAGTCACACCAGGCATTGTATTTTTTCTCTAACTCCACACATATAATGTAACATAGATTAATAAGTTATTATTAAAAGTTTATATTCATTAACAACTAGACATTTAGATCCACCTATAGGAGGCTTAGTATTTTCAAGAATGAAATCTCAGTTCATGAAACTCTTAATGTAAAACTGCTTTCCAATGAAAAATTCAGATAATCTACTTATAGGTTAAGTTCAATCCAATATATATGATGATATATGAACTTTAGGATTAAATCCATCTTTTTCTCTTAGTGTTACATTATTACTATGCTTTATATTTCTATAATTCTCACATATCTTTTCTTCATATTTATGGCACTTTATATTTGTTAAACTATGAATTCAAGAATAAATTTATTCCCAGTAATCCTGTTTTAGATTAAAATTTATTATTTTTATCACAATAGAAAATTTCTACATGATTAATCCAATTTAATCATTCAATTAAAAAATATTTTTCATTCCGTTAAATCTCGTGAATATTATGACTATTATATAATTATATTTCCACTATTGAATTCCAATTCACCACTTATTCTGGATAGATTTAACAGAAAATACCCTTCAAGAGTCTTCTACAAATTTAATAATCTATAAATAATAATTATCAAATAACATATATATTAATTTATAGGAATTCATATAATCATATTCTTTTACACTAATCTTAAACTCATCTTCTTCAAGATTGTGACATCCATATGATTTCTACAATGAAAAACATAATAAATCAATAGCTATGACATTAATACTCATGATAATAATAAGAAAATCACTATATAATCATATTCTAGTGGTTATTTGGATATAAAGAAACATAGAATTATAACATTAAAATATTAGACCAGTTTCTTATTTTTTCTTATTCAGCAGATGTAGCTCCGAGCAGTATAGTAAATTTTCATATAAATCATCTCAGAACAAAAAATAGATGTGGAAAATGATAACTATTTAGGATATATCACATTAAATGATATTAATTATATTTTTAATATTATTTTTTATTCATTTAGTATCATATTTAGCATCATCAAGTTTATTATTCTCTAGAATTTTGTTTCTAGAAACCTTTTTCACCCAATAATAATTATATCAAAATTTTCTATTTGTAATATGTAAATTATTCTCAGCACAAGTAATATATTCACTAAGCTATGTCACACTCATATAGATACCAATCATAGTAACACTGACATAGAATTATATTTATGCTGTAATATCATTGAAAAAATATTGGATATGTTGCACATCGCCCATACAATAGATAATGATGATACACACACTTGTTATAATGAAATACATGTATAATCCCAATGGAAATTATATTGGTCAGAAATATGTTACTAGTCTCATCCAAAATATACATCGAAAAGAATAATTCTTGATATAATTAAATAATTTTTAGACATGTTAGAACTATCCAAAAGTCATTAAAAAAATATAAATAAGATTTCAAGACACTTTCAACACATGTCATCCAATTTCATTGATTTTCTACCACATTTGAAACTAAATTCAAACCATCAATAACAATAATCTAAGGGGTCATCAATCTATCCCTTTTTTATTTTTTCATAACTCCAAATAAATCTTTGAGGATTCTTAAATATATTGTAGCATAACACAATAACATATGAGAGTAATAAAATCATAGCCTTTCTCTAAAAAGATATGTCTTACTCCAAGAAAATATATAAGGTTATGGTTTTTTAGATGATTATATCCCATTTTTTCAAGAAAGTATATCCATGTGACTGAAATAAACTCTCTATCAATTCATGAATCCAATATCATTTTCATGAAATTCTAAATAATTGATCGAAATAAAATCCCCCCAAATTCATGAATCCAATCTCACATTCAACAAACTCTCCCATTAAACATTATCCATCACTTTAAAAGAAAAAATAGTGCACACTTCCCTTTAAATTAAAATCATTTCTCCCTTTGGTCATGATTTTTATCACAATCCCCCCCCCCCATTTTATAGAACCATAAAAATAACAATGGGAGTTTTTTTCATAATTTTTTAATTGATATGAGTGGTTTGAACATGGTATTTTAGCAGCAAGATAAATAACCTATCTATTGTCATGTATTTTGTAAAGATATTAGTAGTATAATACAAGTATAAATATATTATAATTATATATATATCACATAAAATGTTTTTATTTAATGAAATGATATTATATTTCTATGTGTTTTTTACTAGAATATTTTACATTGTTTTTTGGTTGTTTTAATGCCCTCTGATTTCCACCAAAAATACATACTAGACTCTCGATTCTAGTTCAAATTTATTTAACTGAAAGCCCCACACAAGACATGTGTTTATGAGTATGTGTCTACCGAATACTATTCCATGTATTTTATAAGTGTCATTGAGTTCTTATTTTTTACTATACCCACCCAAAAAACTATTACCAATGAATAAAGTCCCACTTGATTTGAATCATATATCTATACACCTTCCCAATATGCTTTTATAAATCTATGAAAATTCAAATTAGTATATAATTTTCATAACATTAAGTAATTAAATGTTTCCATCACATATTTAAGAACCCACTCTCATAAAGCATGTGTGGCTACCTTGGGTCACTTTTAAATTTATAACAGAGTGTCACTAGAAAATTTATTCCATTCCTTAAAGGTGTCATGTACAGTAAGTTTGTAATGATTATTATAAATAATTTTTGTTAATCCTTTGTCCAATTCTCATAGTTAAATTTATTTTTTCAACTAAAATAGGTTTTAAAACTTCTCTTGATTTCCCCATTCCAAAATTTTTAAACATGTATTTGAAATATTCTTTCAATAAAAAATATTTAAAATTGTTACTTATTAATATGTAATCATCTAAAAAAAATGTTTCCTAGATATGGACCTCTAAAACCATTATTTTACATTATAAAGACATTCATAACAATGATACCTTTGGTCACTATAAAAAAATAATATCATCTACATATAATAAGATAATTAGTGTACCTATTGAGACATCTTTTACATTCTAATTATTGCCAAATTTTCATTTAGTAATTATAATTTTTTTCAAGAACCTATTATGTTTTGTGTACCAATATTTAGGATCTTATTTCAAGCTATATAATTCTTTTATCAAATTTAATAACATTCTTCCAGCCACATTAATAATAAAACCATCTAATATTTCAATAAATACCTCTTATATAACAACACCTTTAAAAAGATGTGATTTTACATCTATTTGAAATAATTAAGAGTTATTTTGTTTTTCCACTACTAAGAACATCATGATATTTTAAATATATTCTAATAGAGAAAATGATTCATTAAATTAACTTCCTTTTATTTGATTTTATCCTTTACATACTAGTTTGTACTTTTTTCACAATAATTTAATCATTTGTTTTTTTAAAAAAGAAGTAGTTTAAGCCCATCACATTTTACACTTTAGGTATTAACACTAAAACCTAATATTATTTCTTTTGAATTTGTTTCATCTCATCATGAATTTATTATTCTTATTATTCATAATCAAAGTAAAACCAAGATTTTATTTCGTCAACAGCTTATTTTGCATGCAATCGAAAGTTTAAATGAACCATAAGACACTATTAGTTTAAAATAAATATTTTAAAAAATCCCTTAAATTAACAAGAATAAATTTGAATAATTAATTTTTGAAATAATTATAAATGTCCATCTCAATATGAATATAATGGTATGGTCTTAGAAAATGATCACACAATTCATAGTAAAATCACTTTATTCTTCAAAAATATGCTTTCTTTAAAAAATGATTTTTTTTATTTTTAATAATATTTAAATTTTTGAGAAAATGTATTAGAAAAAATGATTTTAATTTTTTAAATTATCACATCAAAATTATGTTTCTTTGAAAACATTTATTTTTTTATAGAATGGTGAAATAACTAATTTTTATTGAAAACCATATTTTTTATTAAAGTAATTAAAGGGATAAATTATGTTTTGGATTAGTTATAAATTATAATTGGTTCGTTTTGATTTAAAATAATTCCATTATAGTTTTCTGAAATGATTTTATACGCAAAATTATTATTAAAAAATTTATGTTTTAAAAGGGATTATATTGCAAAATAGTTTTTCATATAATTTTAATGTTTTTATATTAAATTAAATTCATGATCATATATATTTTGAATATTTTAAAATGGATACAAAATTTTTATTGATAATTTATAAATTTATTAAATATGGCACATTTAATTTTTCCCAAAATGAATATTAATTTTAGTAATTTTTTTACCACCGTAAAGGGTGAATGGATTAGTTTAGGTTAAAAATAAAATTATAAGGACTATCAAATAACTGTAACATATAAAAAACTATATTTCATGAAGAAAAATATACCTTGAAAACATAACAATCTAAAGTACAAATTTTTTATGGACACTTGTCCATGAAAATTACATGTCTAATATTAAAATAAAATAAAGTCACAAAATGTCACTTTGTTTGTCTTTAAAATCCCTTATGTGTCCACATGGGGAAATGGTTCTGTTATTTATGAATATAAATATAAATTTTAAACTTAATAAAAATATTTGTTTGTTAAATATTTATTTTTTAATTTTTGGGTCACTTAGATGAAACTATGTTATTTATTATATTTTATATAAAAAATATTTATAAAGAAGCCCCATTCATGTTTTCTATACAATATAAGTTGTCATAAAGGGTTAAGAAAATATATATTTTAATATAAATATTCATATAAAATATAGAATATTTATATTCTGTATGGTATTTTATTTTTTATTTTTACTTAAAAAATGAGTATATTAAATAATTACACAACATTAATGTAGTAATTATTTTATTGATGGATATATCAAATAATTGTTAGTAAAAATATTAAAATAAATATAATTTCATATTTTAATGTAATAAACTTATTTTATAGGTAACCTTGACTTCCTAGGGATATAATAAAATATATATTTTCTATGTTTAATTTTTATCATGATATTTTTAGATGTCCAAGTAATTAATAGTGTCAAAATTGACACTAACGTTATTTTACCAAACATATATTATATTAAATTATTTGAAATTCATAAAACATTGTTAAAATTCAAAATAATTATAATATAGTCAAAAATGATTTAAATTTTTCATTTATAGTCTAATTTAAATCGCATATTTAAAAATTACAACCTTTTAATATTGAAATAGTTGTCATCATAGTTAAAATTGAAATATGATAGATAAGGTTAACAAAAATGATAAGTTTTAAAATAATAAAAAGTTGAATAAATTTTTTTTTGATATTACAACCTTATCTTGTATTAGAGTTCAATATGTGGACCTATTAAGGTATTTGGATTGAGAATGAAGTAGTTATAAATTAATATTTTGAGAAAATTACAAAAGTGCCCCTCACCTCAATTTTGAAATGGTACATCTTCCTCACTTGTTCAAAACACATTTATACCTAAATAATGATAACCCACTAAAAAATTATATTATAAAACACAATTTACACATTTTTTATTTTATATTCTGAAAATACCAACCCCGGTTGCCTAAGAGGATATCTAAAGGAAGTTATCCAAAGAAGAGATTATCGTCTTTACAAATTCTTTCAAGATCATTTCTTATTATACTTTATCTTAATTTTATATTTCCATTATGATGTAATAAATATAACATCAGCTATATTCTGTGATTTTATTATCATTAATGAAAAAACATATTCTACCTTTTATCTATCCTATGAAAAATAATAGGATCGCGCATGCGTACGTTTGGGTTACCGTCTCCACGCCATGGTGTAATATTTTTTCTTCACAACATTATTTAGATGGGTATAATAACGAAAATAATAGATATATATTATAATTATAACATTATATTTATTCGATAACAAAATATGTACCATCTAATTCCTTACCATTTTACTATTAAGAGAATGAGACCATCTGTAACACCCCAGGTAAATAAAGAATATGACATTTTCATATTTATCCATATTTCTGAATAAAATGTTAATATTAATTTAAAGGGGACGCTATGCTCGATAGCGTACCCAACACGCAACAACGAGTTTCTTGGGAATCTTACATTGCACTCTAATAATAAAATAATATTATTTTAATTGGCAGTTAACATGTAGCCGTTGTATTGGCAAGAATGGTTAGAAATAACTAAAATATGATTATATATGTTTTAAATGTTTTTACATTTATCCAATAAAAGATAAAGGCTTAAAATACGGAAAGAATTCAATTTTAGGCGTATATGCCCTAGTTTTCACTAAAGGTTCACTTATTGCCTTTTGATGGCGAACCGTAATTAAATATAGTTTTGTTCACTCTTATACATTCTATTGGACCAAATAAAACTCTTCTGTAGAATCGGGACATCAGAATTTACTTTGTGTAAATTTTTGGTATCTTTCCGATAAAGTTCATTTTTTTAATGAATAGTGCAAAATGTTGTATTTTAATTCAAAACCTCTTTTTAATATAATTTATTTATATGATTATATTATCTTAATAATTGGTTTTAAAGTGAAATTAGAATATATTTTTACCATTAAATCCAATAGTGGTCATTGGAATTAATTTCACTTTGAAATCGGACATAAACTAGTGTCAATCTTTTGATACTTGTTGTTTCATAAAAACACGCTATTTGTCATGACATCGGGAATTAATTATTAAATTAATTAATGTGACTTATATGTTTTTAATTTTTTAAAATAGACTTCATTTTTTAATTCGGAATATCAAATATAGCTTAGGGTGAATTTTTGGTAATTTTCTGAAAAACTTCAATTTTTGATGAATAGTGAAACCACTAAGTGGTACTTATAAAAGCTGATTTTCCGTTTAATTGAAATTTTTCCACCTTTGTGTTTTGAATTTCAAAAATCCGACATACATGGTTGTAATTAAGAAGTAAAATGTGGTTCAATGGGATTAAAATAATTTTTTGGTGAATAGTAACTTATTATGTTTTTAATCGCGATTAGAGGTAATGAGTGTAGTTTAAGGTAAAAATAATGTTTTAATAATATGAAACGAACTTGAAACATTTCCTAAATTCATTGGATGTTTCATGGCCGACCAAGACAAGCTATGGGTCAACTTGGGGACCCCATGGAGCCACTTTGGTTGGGAAATGACTTAAATAACTTTTTATTTAATGTTAAAGTAAAAATGGCACACACATGAGATGTTTTACTAAAACAATTTTTACATGGCGTTATACAAGTCATATTTTTTACTATAAATATTCATTGGAAATCTAAAAAGATTTCCCAAATCATAGTAGTTTTTTTATAATTTTTAGACGTTAAATAAATTAAATTATTTATGACATCATGATGATGCAGTGATGACCTCATTATTTAACGATTTAAATAAAATGGAGAGATAATTTAATATCTAAGACCTAAACATGTCCAAAACCTATTGGATGAGTGGATTTAGAACCCTTATCATCTTATCCTCGAAATAAATCAATGTGGGACCTCTTAAATCCTAATACCATTTTGAAATAAAGTGACTTTTCTTCACTTTGCAAGAGTGCCCCTCCTCTCCTCTTAAAAAAGGCCCCCACCTCTACCTCCTCACCCACACTCCCAAAGCCATAGGCTCAGACAACCCCTACCCATTTTGGCTCTCCACATACCTCTCTTACTCCTTGAATCCTCACTTCGGGCAGATGTCTTCCCAAGGAATCCTTTGAGCTCAAACCAATTGGAATTACCCGATTTTAAGGTAATGTCTTCTTTTGAGTCCTTTTGTTTTATTTTGCTTCTCCAACCCCCTAAAATATTTTTATTCTTTTCTTTTTTAACAACTACAGTATCCTCAATATACTAGGATGTTTTTATAAGAAGTATTCGAGCTACACGTACACACACCTACATCTAATGGTAAAATAACATACGGTTTCCGTGGATTGTGAATTTCTCCCTCACGAAACGATGATTGTTCAACACTCATATAACACTTTCAAAGGTGGCCATTAAGATGTCAATATATTTATATATGATATATAATATGTTTATGTTTTACTTAAGATTCTTTATTTTTCATTTTGGGATTACGATTATGGCTTCCATTATGGGTATACACGATATCTTCATTTTAGGAAGTGCGGACTACCGCCCCCCCAAAGTGATGTGATTCGTTAATGCCATAGGTGGGAAGTATAAAGGATGGATTAAATGTTATTATATATGATTTTATACTGGAATTATTATATACCTCTATATCATTATTATTTCTATCCATTAAAGTATGAGATAGAAATGAAAGTATCGTTCATGCGTACGTATGACTTACCGTCTCCATGAACGGTGCATTTCATTTCTTATCCCCAAATGTAATGTAATATTATAAGTACATGTATATAATGGATATATATGATGAATGATACATCTAAATGATGAATATAATTCTGGAATTAAAATATAAATACCTCTCATTTTGTTTTAATTCCATTAATATGACAAAGAAATGAATGTAGCGTTCATGCGTACGTACGGCTTACCGTCTCCATGAACGGTGCATTTCAGTTCATAACTCTAAATGATTATGTGATATTATAAATACATGTATATTCTAGATATATATGATATATATGATATCCAAATCAGGAATGTCATTCTGGATATATAGAACCTTTGACCACACGAACAACATGTAATTGTAAGAATTCCACTTTCGACTTAAGAACCAAATATCGACAAAACAAACATTATTAACATAAATGATTACATAATATTTATAACATGTAAATAAGTAATATAAAAGTAATAATGAACTTGAAAAAGGTTCTTCAGCAAATAGAAATTAAATCAAGTTTATTATTCAGGACGTTAAAGAATGATCGAGTCAAGTCGGACCCGAGGTAAGGGATCCTACACCTCACTTTCTTTTTAAGTAAATTCTTTTATGTCATTCCTTTTAAAGATAATTTTTCTTGTTATTGGGATATTCTTTTATATTACTCTTACTGTAATTTTTATGTTCATATGATTAGAGACCCTATTCTCTCTCATCAATCCATTTTGGATGTTTTGAGTGGCGCCGTTAGGCTGCTGAATTTTTCGTAAGAGATCCAACCTCTCCCTTTCTTTTTAAGTACTCTCCTTTATGTCACTTCTTTTAAGCTCCACTTTGTTATGTTGGGGGGATGTTCTTTTATATTCCTCTTTCTATAAAAGATATGTTAATATGATGAGATACCCTATTTGATCTCATTAATCCGTTTTTGTAAGTTTTATGTGGCTCCGTTAGGCTGCCGAGTTTTCATAAGGGATTTTTCATCTCACTTTTATTCCCGTGAGATTTATGCTACATTTGCCACAATTTCCTTTGAGTGGTGTACGTACTACCCATTATTATACTCTTTTTGTAATATACATTCTTTTATGAGTATTTACATCAATGATGTATTGTCCTTCTTTCATGGTGTGTATGTTTTGAATGATACCCAAGTCGGTAAGGGAACCCTTCACCCTCCTCTTTTTAAAAGACTTATTTTGTTGGGTCTTTTAATTTACATATTGTTATGTTGGGATATGTTCTCATATATCCTTATTGATGTAACTTTTATGTCCATTTGATGATATACACTTTTTATCTCTCATCAACTCATTTTGATGTGACGACGTTAGACTGTCAAGAGAACTTCTAAACCCAATTTCGATTTCTTTGGGTTAAACATGTAGTTATTGAATATGTCATCCTTTGAATATGTGTGAATGACCATTGATTATTTTACACTTAATATCCACTTATATTTGGTGTATTCATTTGTCACACATAATTATGTAATTGATTTTTCCTTAAACCAAGGATATCGTCCTTGTATGGGACTACGTCTCAATCTCCACTCATTGAGGCATATTTCGTTTTATACACAACTATATTTTATATGGTGTATAAACCCCTTTGAATTTTACTTTTATACAAAAGGAATATTTTTATACGAAGCATTTTACTAAACGAAAAAAAGGAATGTTTCTTTTAACGTACGCGGTGACAATGACCTTTTCCGCCGCTGCGAGTATTATTTAGTCTTTGGATTCCTCAAAAAGCCGTGATGTTTTTAAAATGAAATAAATACCATATACTCTTTTATGTATTTTGGTATTGAAAATGGTTTTTATAATGGATTTTTTATGTCAATATATTTGAGTGATATATTGTGATCAAAGTGTGGAAATGTTTTCCTTCCATTATATTTGTTTTATGTCTTATGATTTTATTATGGTAATTGGACATTTAACGGGTGGTTACATGATAAACCATATGACGGGTGGTGCCGTGAATACCAGGACGGGTGGTTACGTTATAACCTCCAATGCATTGGGTAAGGAAGTCGGCTGTATGGCTATTCCATTAAGTATGTATGGAAGTTGGCCGAATGGCTATTCCATTAAGTGATATGTGTGGAAGTTGACAGTATGGTTATTCCACGTAAGTATATTTATGTCCCAAGTAACATTTATATGTTATGTGTTCTTTATATGGGTTTTATGGTAATATTTTGGTTACAAAAGGGTAAGTAATGAAATTTTATTCAGCAAAGAGTTTTTACTACTTCGAAGAGGTGAAAAGTATTACTTTGATAAAGTATACATGGTTTACTTGTTGTTTTGAAAAACACACAGTTTTCATTCTTTGTGTATCCCTTACTGATATTTTTATGCTCATCCCAAGTTTTTGAAATGTTTTTCACAGGACTTAGCATGGAATAGGGTCAAGGATGGGATCAAGGGAAAGTCATGCTACCTAAAACATAGAACTATACATGTTTCTTTTTAAGAGTTTTTATTTTATGAAATTTAGTAGAAGTGACTACTTTGTAATCTTTTGAGATGTAATAGTTATGTCCTAATTCTCTAAAACTCTAAACCTAAAAAGATCCTCAATGTGAATTACTCATTTAATTCAATATTAATTATGGTTTAAGGCTTGGGCCTTATAGTTGGTATCAAAGGTCGGTTTAGATAATTTTAGAGGTTAGGGTATTCTCTAAGCATAAGTGACATTACCATAATGGTTAGGATTTCAGAAAGAGTCCTAGTTTTAGATAAAGTGAATGAGTAAGTATATCTTAGTGTTTACCTTCCTCATTAGTACATGATGGTTTTGTTGATATACTCACACTGTCATTTCTATTTTTAGTTAATGGATGGATCTAGCAGGCACCAAAGAGACAACAGGTTTGAAGGAAACTGTGGTGGTTCTCTGATTAAGATACTAGATAAAATGGGGGATTCAATGAGGAAACTCATGGTTATTCTAAACCAACTGTCAAGGAGTCATGATCAACCAATTGAACCTTGGTATGTTCTGTAATGCATCATGTATGAGATGACCAATCGATGTGGAAGTTCATGTAATAATTATAAAGGTAACCATTAGAGTTTATATGATCCTTACTTTTGAGGTAATTATGGGTTATTATATGATATGTTGGAAAATGAAAGGCATGAGATAAACTTGAGGTTAAAATATGTTATGATTATTTTTGAAGATTTTATCTCATTTTGGGTAATGTTTTAAGAATTATATAGTTTTGGAAAAAGGACAACATGAAGACCGTGTGACAACCCGTCGCGTCGGACAAAGCTGCGGGAATCGAACCCACAACCAAAGTGCAACTGGTATTTATCGCCTACCACTGGACTACGTGAATTCCCTGGTTCGTTTGACTGATTCCTTTTAGTTGGATGATTTTAGGAATCAAGAGTAAGTTTATTTTGGGTTTTCTATGGAAATTATTAACCTATCATGGAGGATATGTGATTAGGTTAATTACTTTTCAATACGAGACATTATGAGCAACTGATTTTGTTTGGAGATAAACGTTACGATTTAACTTGGAAGACTATGTGACTAAATACTTCAACTATTTGGGTTTCAATCTTAGTTTGTTTTACTTTGAATAATTTTATGGACAAATTGTTTCTCGAATGGTCCTTTTTGAAATTTGGGTTTTGTTGGACAAATTTTGGAGATTAAGAATAGATTTTCTTTTTATAAAGTGTTATCCTTTTCTGGATTATCTGATCTTGTACTAACCTTTTGGGTTTTGGTTTTGGTTAAAGTCTGAAGACATGGGAAGTATATAGTCCTCTTTTTTTGGGTTAGGTGATTCTCTAGAATTTGATTATAGTACTCTTAATGTGAAGAAGTATTCCTAAATACTATTCTTTTGGAGAAAATATGAGTTTGTGTAAGGAATCTAATAAAAGTTGAAAGTCAACATGATAAGTGATTATGTTTCCTTATGAATAAATTCCTCAATAAAAAGTAACTTAAAACAAAAATGTTGTCTATTAACTTTTCCTACTGGGGAATCGAATACCGTTTAACCCATCACAAGTTTGTGATTTTCTTGTGGTTAACTTTCTCCTAAACATGTTTTCTGTCACTCTCCATCAGAACATGACCCTATGTTTTCTCCTCCATGTCCATGGTTTCATACATGGAATCCTAGTATGGGTTAACTCGGGTGACCTTTGTACTTATCTTTCTTTATTTTAAAGTGATTGTTTTACTGACTCTTCTTCCGATTTGAGACTTTCAAGGATGTTTCCAAGCCCAATTTTAAAATTGAGAGGACGCAATTCCGAAATGGTGGGAAGGATGTAACACCCCAGGTAAATAAAGAATATGACATTTTCATATTTATCCATATTTGTGAATAAAATATTAATATGACTTTAAAGGGGATGCTATGCTCGATGGCGTACCCAACACGCAACAACGAGTTTCTTGGGAATCTTAAGTTGCACTCTAATAATAAAATAATATTATATTAAATGGAAGTTAACATGTAGCCATTGTATTGGCGGGAATGGATAGAAATAACTAAAATATGATTATATATGTTTTTAAATGTTTTTACATTTATCCAATAAAAGATAAAGGCTTAAAATACGGAAAGAATTCAATTTTAGGCGTATATGCCCTAGTTTTCACTAAAGGTTCACTTATCGCCTTTTGATGGTGAACCGTCATTAAATATAGTTTTGTTCACTCTTATACATTCTATTGGACCAAATAAAACTCTTCTTTAGAATCGAGACATCAAAATTTACTTTGTGTAAATTTTTGGTATCTTTCCGATAAAGTTCATTTTTTTAATGAATAGTGTAAAATGTTGTATTTTAATACAAAACCTCTTTTTAATCTAATTTATTTATATGATTAGATTATCTTTTTAATTGGTTTTAAAGTGAAATTAGAATATATTTTTACCATTAAATCCAATAGTGGTCGTTGGAATTAATTTCACTTTGAAATCAGACATAAACTAGTGTCAATCTTTTGATACTTATTGTTTCATAAAAACACGATATTTGTCATGACAACGGGAATTAATTATTAAATTTATTAATGTGACTTATATGTTTTGAATTTTTTAAAATATAATTCATTTTTGAATTTGGAATATCAAATATAGCCTAGGGTGAATTTTTGGTAATTTTCTGATAAACTTCAATTTTTGATGAATAGTGAAACCACTAAGTGGTACTTATAAAAACTGATTTTCCGTTTAAATGAAATTTTGCCACCTTTGTGTTCTGAACTTCAAAAAACCGACATACATGGTTGTCATTAAGAAGTAAAATGTGGTTCAATGGGATTAAAATATTTTTTTGGTGAATAGTAACTTATTAAGTTTTTAATCGCGATTAGAGGTAATTAGTGTAGTTGAAGGTAAAAATAATGTTTTAATAATATGAAATGAACTTGAAACATGTACTAACCTCCTTGGATGTGTCATGGACGACCAAGACAAGCCATGGGTCAACTTGAGGACCCCATGGAGCCACTTTGGTTGGGAAATGACATAAATAACTTTTTATTTAATGTTAATGTAAAAATGACACACACATGGGATGTTTTACTAAAACAATTTTTACATGGCGTTATACAAGTAAGAGTTTTAACTATAAATATTCATTGGAAAGATAAAAATATTTCCTAAATCATAGTATTTTTTTATAATTTTTATACGTTAAATAATTTAAATTATTTTTGACATCATGATAATGCAGCGATGACCTCATTATTTAACGTTTTAAATAAAATGGAAAGATAATGTAATATCTAAGACCTAAACATGTCCAAAACCTATTTTATGAGTGTATTTATAACCCTTATCACCTTATCCTAGAAATACATCAATTGGGGACCTCTTAAATCCGAATACCATTTTAAAATAAAGTGGCTTTTCTTCACATTCCAAGAGTGCCCATCCTCTTCTCTTATAAATGGCCCCCGCCTCTACCTCCTTACCCACACTCCCAAAGCCTTTTTCTCGGCCAACCCCTGCCCGTTTTGGCTCTCCACATCCCTATATTACTCCTTGAAGCCTCAAATTGGTCAGAAGTCTTCCCAAGGAAGCCTTTGAGCTCAAACCAATGGGAATTACCCGATTTTAAGGTAATGTCTTCTTTTGAGTCCTTTTGTTTTATTTTGCTTCTCCAACCCCCTAAACTCTTTTTATTTTTTTTTGTAACAACTCCAGTATCCTAAATATACTATGATGTTTTTATAAGAAGGATTAGAGCTAAACTTACACACACCGACATCTAATGGTTAAAGAACATACGGTTTCCGTGGATGGCGAATTTCTGCCTCACGAAATGAAGATTGTTCAACACTCATATAACACCTTCAAAGGTGGCCATTAAGATGTCACTATATTTATATATGATATATAATATGTTTATGTTTTACTTAAGCTTATTTATTTTTCATTTTTGGCTTACCTTTATGGCTTCCATTATGGGTATACGCGATATCTTCATTTTAGGAAGTGCGGACTACCGCCCCCTCAAAGTGATGTGATTCGTTAATGCCATACGTGGGACGTATAAAGGATGGATTCAATGTTATTATATATGATGTTATACTGGAATTATTATATACCTATATATCATTATTATTTCTATCTATTAAAGTATGATATAGAAATGAATGTAGCATTAATGCGTACGTACGACTTACCGTCTCCATGAACGATGCATTTCATTTCTTATCCCCAAATGTAATGTACTATTATAAGTACATGTATATATTGGATATATATGATAAATGATACATATAAAATATGAATATAATTCAGGAATTAAAATATACATACCTCTCATTTATTTTTAATTCCATTAATATGACAAAAAAATGAAAGTAGCGTTCATGCGTACGTACGGCTTACCGTCTCAATGAACGGTGCATTTCATTTCTTACCTCTAAATGATTATGTGATATTATAAATACATGTATATTATAGATATATATTATATATATGATATACAAATCAGGAATGTCATTCTGGATATAATGAACCTTTGACCACACGAACAACATGTAATTGTAAGAATTCCACTTTCGACTTAAGAACCAAATATCGACAAAACAAACATTATTAACTTAAATGATTACATAATGTTTATAAAATGGAAATAAGTAATATAAAAGGAATAATGAACATGAAAAAGATTCTTAAGCAAATAGAAATTAACTCAAGTTTATTATTCAGGACGTTAAAGAATGATCGAGTCAAGTCGGACCCGAGGTAAGGGATCCTACACCTCTCTTTCTTTTTAAGTACATTCTTTTATGTCATTCCTTTTAAAGATCATATTTCTTGTTATTGGGATATTATTTTATATTACTATTACTGTAATTTTTATGTTCATATGATGAGAGACCCTATTCTCTCTCATCAATCCATTTTGGAAGTTTTGAGTGGCGCCGTTAGGCTGCCGAATTTTTCGTAAGAGATCCAACCTCTCCCTTTCTTTTTAAGTACTCTCCTTTATGTCACTTCTTTTAAGCTCCACATTGTTATGTTGGGGGGGATGTTCTTTTATATTCCTCTTTAAATAAACTTTATGTTAATATGATGAGATACCCTATTTGATCTCATCAATCAATTTTTGTAAGTTTTATGTGGCGCTGTTAGGCTGTCGAGTTTTCGTAAGGGATTTTTCATCTCACTTTTATTCCCGTGAGATTTATGCTACATTTGCCACAATTTCCTTTGAGTGGTGTACATACTGCCCATTATTCTACTCTTTTTGTAATATACTTTCTTTTTATGAGTATTTACATCAATGATGTATTGTCTTTCTTTCATGGGGTGTATGTTTTGAAAGATACCCAAGTCGGTAAGGGAACCTTTCACCCACCTCTTTTTAAAAGACTTCTTTTGATGGGTCTTTTAATTTACATATTGTTATGTTGGGATATGTTCTCATATATCCTTATTGATGTAACTTTTATGTCCAAGTGATGAGATACACTTTTTATCTCTCATCAACTCATTTTGATGTGACGCTGTTAGGCTGTCAAGAGAACTTCATAACCCAATTTCGATTTCTTTGGGTTCAACATGTAGTTATTGAATATGTCATCCTTTGAATATGTGTGAATGACCATTTATTATTTGACACTTAATATCCACTTATATTTGGTGTATTAATTTGTCACACATAAATATGTAATTGATTTATCCTTAAACCAAGGATACCGTCCTTGTATGGGACTACGTCTCAATCTCCTTTTATTGAGGCATATTTCGTTTTATACACAAATTTATTTTATACGGGGTATAAACCCCTTTGACATTTAATTTTATACAAAAGGAATCTTTTTATATTAAGCGTTTTACTAAACGACAAAATGGAATGTTTCTTTTAACGTACGCGGTGACAACGACCTTTTTCGCCGCCGCGAGTATTATTTAGTCTTTGGCTTCCTCAACAAGCCGTGATGTTTTTAAAATGAAATAAATACCATATACTCTTTTATGTATTTTGGTATTGAAAATGTTTTTTATAATGTATTTGTTATGTCAATATATTTGAGTGATATATTGTGATCAAAGTGTGGAAATTTTTTCTTTCCATTATATTTGTTTTATGTCATATGATTTTATTATGGTACTTGGACATTTAACGGGTGGTTACGTGATAAACCATATGACGGGTGGTGCCATGAATACCAGGACAGGTGGTTACATTATAACCTCCAATGCATTGGGTATGGAAGTCGACCGTATGGCTATTCCATTACGTATGTATGGAAGTTGGCTGAATGGCTATTCCATTAAGTGATATGTGTGGAAGTCGACCGTATGGTTATTCCACTTAAGTATGTTTATGTCCCAAGATACCTTTACATGTTATGTGTTCTTTATATGGGTTTTATGGTAATCTTTTGGTTACAAAAGGGTATGTAATGAACTTTTATTCAGCAAAGAGTTTTTACTAATTCAAAGTGGTGAAAAGTATTACTTTGATAAAGAATACATGGTTTACTTGTTGTTTTGAAAAACTAACAGTTTTCATTCTTTGTGTATACCTTACTGAGCTTTTTATGCTCATCCCATGTTTTTGAAATGTTTTTCACAGGACTTAGCGTGGAATAGGGTCAAGGATGGGATCAAGGGAAAGTCATGCTACCTAAAACATGGAACTATACATGTTTCTTTTTAAGAGTTTTTATTTTATGGAAATTTAGTAGAGGCGACTACTTTGTAATCTTTTGAGATGTAATAGTTATGTCATAATTCTCTAAAACTATAAACATGAAAATATCATCAATGTGAATTACTCATTTAATTCAATATTAATTATGGTTTAAGGCTAGGGCCTTATACCATCGCTCGTGCTTACGTACATCCTACCATCCCCATGACATGATGCCATTAATTTTCCATATTCTCCAATCATTATTTACTATATACATGTATATAATGAATATTTAATATATATATATATATATATTACATTAGTGAAATTATTTAAATTATGTAACTATATCCTATTCATAGAAATTGCGACTTATACGACAAACCATGCAAAAGAAAATAAATTAGGTAATACTCGAAAGAAGAGTAATAATGAAATATTATTAAAAAATAGATGATAATAAGATCATATATAACATAATGAATATTAATATGGTTCTGAAATAAGATAATAAAACTATTTAATCAATTATATCAGAGTTTTAGATAAGTAAAAATGAAATCAGAACTAAGGTAAGGGTTAATTTTATAATCACGTTATTATCTAAGATTGTGCATATGTAAGCATTTATTAGGGAATATTTATCTTCCAGGTCTATTTTTCTTAAAAATGTGTTGACAAATATTCTTAAAATTATTATACAATTTTTTAAAGTCAATTTTAACCATATTTTAATTTTTATCAAATAGATTGAATAAAATGTTATTGTCATTTTTCGAACGAGGTACTTTGTGACTTTTCTAAAAAAAGTACAATAATAATGATATTTACTTATAAGGTGTGAGCATATTTTTATTATTTCATAAAAAATTAATGAATTTAATATTCACTTAAAATATTACATAGAAATTTTCAAAAAAATTAATTCTTTTAAAATTGTGTGGTATTTTAAGAAAAAAAATTTCAAATAATAAATATATTTTCCTCAAGAGTTATTTTCATGTGATCTCTCAAAATTATTTTCTTTTCATAACAAAATTATATTATGTTAATTATTCTTTATTGGGGATTTTTTAAGGATACTATATATATTATTTCATTGGTCGGTTTATGTTTATGATGGAATAAAATTTATGAACCTTATTTCTCTTCCATGAATTATGTTATTATGGAATGATGTTTGTGAAACCCATTTCATTTTATGGGGTTTGATACGATGAATGAATTATTTTCTTTTGGAACACATTGATATGGTTTTAATTATGTGATGTGTGATACCTATATAACCCCCCAATGCATTAGTTAAAAATTTATATCTCACGAGATAGACAGAACTGGAACAAAAAGTGATTTGAGTATAGTGATACAAGACTGGAATGAGAGTAAACATAGCTCAATAATACATGGATGGAATGGGGACTGACCCCTGTTCAATATGTTTAATTTTCCACTATTATGATCTTGTAAATGAGCTTTGAATAATAGGGAAATGATATAATTTTCTTATATTTATTCCACATTTCCCTGTATTTTTAATGTTCTAATATAATATGTTTTAAAAAATTTATGAACCTATATGATTTATCCCACTAATTGATATTATGATCATTGATATAAACGATATAAATTTCAAATTTTTTGTTTATTTTATTATGTAATATGATAACGATATAATTAAAATATCCCCTTTTTACCCTTACAGAGCATCTATGCTCACCCCTTATTATGTTACTTTTTCCTAGGATGTGAAGAAAGGTATTATGTAATTTTTATAAAAAAGGGTTCTATTTATGAAGGAATAAGTGAGATATAATTTAGATTTTTTATGAATCATATGTTTATGTTTCCTAGTTTATAAATACGCTAAACTTATTTGGTTCTAGCATGGGTTTTTATGTTATATAATGAATATTACTCAATTTAGATGAATTATCTATGTATGTAATGTGTGGGACATTATAGTTGGTATCAGAGAAAGGTTTAGTTATCCTTTGGAAACATGGATGATAAAATCTTAGTAAAAACTATAAGGATAAGTCTAAACATAGGATACATTCCTATTGTTTTGGTAACAGTCTTGAATAACCTAGGATAAAACATAATGTGTTTTTAATTATAATTTTATAAGTAATTTTCCTTGTTTTGTGGTTTTACTACAATGATTAGTTTTTCTCACATTTTTTTTGGTTTTAGTCAATGGATGGAACAAGAAAAAAAATCATTAATGCTAAATGTGATAGGAAATGAAATTATTTTCTTTCTGAGAAACTAAATGTTATTGGAGATGGAATAAAAAATATTGTTGTTATTCTCATAAAACATTATCAAGATATGAATTATACAGGACTTCCAAATTATAAAATAATGAAAAATATTCTATTGATCCCTTTAATTAGTCATCATCCACCTTCTTTCAGTGGGTATTATAATCCACTGGTGCTTGAATAATAGATTAGCACCACTAAAAAGTTAATTTCAGTTCTGTAATGTTCAGAACAAGAGAAATCCATTTTGGCAGTTTATCATTTGTAAGGTGAAGCAGATCAATGGTAGAGTTTCATTAAGAATATGAGGCAAAGAGATGAAATTGACTCTATGGAATGGGATTAGTTCAATAACTTATTTTTTAATATGTAATTTTACTATATTATTTTTATAAAGATGGATAAAAATTCAATTCAGCTTAAGAAAAAGGATGATGAATCCATTTCCACCAACAAATAAATTTTAACAAGACATTAAAGGAACAAATCTATAATTATTATTCTACTTTAAAGTAATGTTGATCTGTTATTTAGTAGATTAAAACCAAGTATCCATATAATATTATCTTTATGGTAATTTATTAGCCATGATGAAATTTTTTGTTGTGATCTTAGGTTGAGATGTATATTAGAGTCACCTATAAATCATATGGGTTTGATAAAAATAGAAAAATGAAATTCTAGGGGATATCTAAAAACCATAGTGAAAATAAGATGATATTTCTATTATGCTCAATGTTTGGAAAGAAACTTGAAGGAAATTATCTTAAGGGGACTAGTAAATGTTTTATGTGTGGGAAAGAAGTTCATCAGGTAATTTATTTCCAAATTAATGGGAAAAAGATAAGTAATGATGGAAATAGAGAAAATGATATGAAAAAAACCTCCCACACATCAATTTTTCATGATTAATAAAAATGTAACTTACGTTAACCAATTCCCTAATCCAAAGGTTATCATTGATAATTGATGCTAGTAACATCTTAAGGCCCAAGACCAAATAAATCACATAAGATCACTACTAGCGATGTGTAGTATGGAAATTAAGTGGCGAAATGTTTACTTACCATTTACTCTAAAAAAGAAACTATTTTATTTGAGTTTGTATCCACACACACATTTATTACTAGTGAATTTTATAATGGTATACATGCATTACCTCCAAAGATAGATGTTTAATTATCTATGAAAACTCTTAATGTAACAACAGTCACATCACAAGTTTATTACTCTTCTCCAACTGAAAAATGTGGGAAAGTGCTTCCTATAAATCTTGTGATCCTTCCTTTAGATGATTTCAATGAGATTCTTGGATTGTTTGGACTTTATTTATATGGCTCTTATATCAATTATGAAATAAGGGAATTTACATTTCATATAACGAATGAATCTATGATCATCTCTAGATGCAAGGATGAATATAAACATCCAATAGAAACTAAGTATATATTATGAGGCACAATTTCTAAAAATAAGAATACCTATCTTACATTGATGGGGAGAAACTCACCACTAAGGATACACCTACAATACTAGAGTTTGTTGAAGTATTTTTAGAAGAACATCCATGTATTCCCCAAATCATGAAGTTGTGTTTTCAATAGAAATCATTTTGGGATCTATGCTTATTTCAAAGACTACTTTTATAATGGCCCTAATTGAGTTGTATGAATTTAAGAATAAAATAAAAGAGAATATTGACAAGGGATTCATATTCTTTAGTGCATCACCTTGGGGTGCACCTGTAATGTTTTTTTAGGTAGAAAGATGTATCAATGAGACTCCCCAGAGTTTATATATAACATAACAATCTCACCATCATGAAAAAATTCCCTCTTTACTATATTGATGACTAAATTAAAAAACTATAAAGAGATCAATACATTTCTATGATTGATCATCATTTTGGATATCAGCAATTAATGTTCATGAATGAGGATATATCCAAGATAGAACTATGTAAAAGTTATGGAAACTTTGAATGTATATTGATTTGTTTCAGTATTACTAATTCCTCTACTATATTCTTAGATGTAATGAATAGAGTCTGTAGATATTATCTTGATCAATTTGGGGTAGTATTTATAGATGATATTCTTGTATATTCAAAGAGAAAGGAAAAACATGAAGATCACATGAGGATTTTACTAGTGACCATGAAAAAGTATAATATTTATGGAATCTTTACCATTTCTGAATTTGGGATTCTGAATGTTTCAATTTGGTGTCATATAATATCAAGAGAGGGGATTTTTATGGATCCAACAATGATGAAAAATATTGAACATTGGCCTAGATCAACAATGGAAATTAAGATCCAAATTTTTCTTGGTTTTGATTGATATTATCAACATTTTTTGAAATATTTATCATTATTATCAAATCCTCTCACCCAGTTTACTTAGAAAAGTGTTATGTTCATTCGGATAGAGGAATGTGAAGATAATTTCAATAAGATGAAAATAAGGTTTGTAATTAATCCTTTGATCACAATAACTTATAGTGGAGAATGTTTTGTGATCTATTTTGATGAATACAAGAAGTTTTTGGAATGTATTCTCATGAAAAATGGTATGATGATATCTAATACCACACAACAATTGAAAATCCCTAAGAAGAATTACCCAACTCATGATTTTGAGTTAGCTGTGATAATTTTTACATTAAAGATATAAAGGCATTATCTTTTTATAGAATGGTGTGAAATATATACTTATCTTAAAATAATAACGTATATTTTCACTCAAAAGGATTTGAATATACACATAATAATTTGGTTGGTGTTGATTAAATATTATGAATGTTCAATAAATTACCACCCATATAAAGTGAACAAGGTGGATTATGCTTTGAGTAAAAAATACCATGCTATCCTATCTATGATGATGATCACCAAATATCCAATATTTAAACATTTGAAAAGGATTTATCTAGAAATCATAAATGGGAATAAATAATATCTTTCAAAAATGAATGTTCAACCATCTATATATGGGAAGATAAAGGAGGCATGGAAGGAAGATGTAGTGTTACAATAGAAGGTGGTAAATTTTCCTCATTTTAACATTGATTATGATGTAATTATAATGTTTACGACCCATTTATATATTCCTCTAATAAAATAATTGAAGAATGATCTATTGGATTAGGCTCAAAGTTCATCATTCAATATTAATCCCGGAAGCACAAACATGGATAGGGACTGGAAAGAGTATTTATGGTGGGACGGAATGAAGAAAGATATAGTAGAATATGTTTCTTAGTGTTTGGTTTGTCATAATGTTAATGATGAGATAAATAAGTCTAAAGGGATATTACACCCATTATTATTTAAAAATGGAAACGGGGAAACATCACCCTGGACATTGTTGCCGGACTTCCGAAAACATCTAAAGGGAACAATTCAATAGTGGTTATATTTTATTACCTTATAAAGTCAGCACACTTCATCTCTATTAGAGAATATTTCTATCTTATTCATATTTATTGAATATTAATTAATTAAGTGGTAATATTGTATGGAGTACCACTTTCCAATATATCTAATTAGGATCTGATATTTACTTTGGATTTATAGAGAAGGATTTATCAGGATCCAGATAAAGAGTTAAGTATTAGCACTGTTTATCATCCTCATATAGATGGTCAATAATAGAGGAAAACTAAAACTTTATAAGACATGTTGAGATCATTATCTTTGGATTTAAAAGGTGGTTGTGATCAACACAGTTGGAAGAATTTTCATATAATAATAGATTTCACTCTAGTATTTTGATGGATCATTATAAATACCTCTATGGTAAGAAGTGTATAACTCTAACTTGTTGGAATGATGTTGGGAAAATAATTCTATTGGGAATTGATATAGTTGATGATATGTAAGAGAAGGTTAGATCTATTCAATATCACATAAGAGAATTTTAGAGTTGAAAAATATGTTAAGCTAACAATAGATGAAAATACCTAGAGTTTGAAATGTCTGGAAATATCATTCTATGAATATCTCCTTGGAAGAAAGTGATGAGATTTGGAAAGAAGTGAAAGATAATCCCTAGGTATATTATTCCTTTTGAAAACATTGATATTTTTTGGAAGGTAGCTTATTGATTGGTGCTTCCACCGAATCATTCTCAAGTTTGTGACATGTTTCATGTGTCTCTCTCGAGAAATTACATACATGATCATTGCACTACTACAAAACAAGACTTTAACCACACAATCCTTTATTGGTTTTAGAAGAAGGCATCATAAAATGAAACCTTTATTAACACATTTTTAGCACCCGTAAAGTGTGTCTTTATCAATGCTTTATTTGTAGCACTGATAATTAAAACCCTTTAGCTGGAGTTGATTTTGAGCACCCATAAAGAAATGATTTATTAGTGTTTTTAATATTAGATAAAAGTATGAAAAATGAAATAATGAAATAATTTAAAAATAAAAATGATTTTTGTAAATAAAATTAAAACATTGCTAATAAAATAATTATTAGTAAAAATGAATAAATCGATTATACTATATTAGAATTATAAATAGAAAATATTAAATATTTAGATATATATAAAATAAAAACCAAAAATATAAAAAATAAAAAATGAAAATTGAGAAAAATATTAATTTTTTTAATTAATTAATTATTAATTATGTTAATAAATAATGAATAATAAATAAATATATATATAAAAATGTATATAAATATGATTTATATAATATGAAATATTATTTTTGCTTTACATAAAATAGTAATATATTTAGTGAATAATAATTTATAATTAAAAATTAAGATGAATTAAAAATACTGATTAATTTCATCGAGCAATGAAAATAAAAGAAGTTGGTGTGATATTTCAATTTAATATAGGTAAAATCTAATTTATTTATTTAATATATATTTAATTCATTCATATATATATATATCTGTGTGAGCACACAATTATTTCTTTGGGAATTTAATCTATTTATATTATTTAGTTTGTATATATTTATTTACTATGTTTTAATATTTTCAATGTGTATTCATGTTTATTTTAATATATATCCTAATTTTTAATGATTTGTTTTAATCAAAAGTATCCAAATTTTCAATATTATACTCATTTTTAATTAATTAATTTTACTCATTTTTAACATGAATGAACTTAAGATTAAATATTTATTAATATTGGTAAAAACCCGCACACACACACATATAAATGTAAATGTATATTTACTATTTTTATACATTTAAATTTACATATAAATAAAAAATATTTGTTGAAAATATATTTATATAATTATAACTAAACAATTATAAAATAATAATAAATTTATTCAAATAATGAATATATTTACTATATATATATATATATATTGTTATATAATAATATATAATGATATAAATAATATTTTTTAAAAAATTATTTTTCTAATTATAAATAAATTATTATATATTCAAATATTTATAAAAAAATTATAAATTTTGATTATTATAATTATTATAATTATATATAATAATTATACTTTTTTTAAAAGTATAATTTTTATAAAAAAGTATTATAAGTATTTATCATAGATTTTTAGCGCAAATAAAGATTCATTTTATTAATTCTTGGTAACTTAGCGGTGATAAGAGGTATCATTATCAGCGCTTTTCTGGAAGCACAAATAAAAGTGTCATGATCCATTTTTAGAACCATAACCATCACAAACCGGTTTGCAATATTAAGAGATCTCTATAGAAGTGAACTGCTGTCGACACTCCTCATTATCGAATCCAAGCTCGACTCTTTTCTAGAATCAAGGCTCTAACTATTCCAAGCCTCGAATACAAGGCTCGAGGGATTCAAGGGTTTTATGAAACCAAGGATTGAACAAAATCCATATTTTTCGATATCTCTAATTTTCCTCAGTTATCCACTAAACCTTCTAATCCCACATCTGTGTTTCCCAACAAGTCTTGTTGGACTATCTTATAATAAGACAACCCAAGGTTCATTTTTTTAGATATATCGATGTATCTTATTCCCTGATAGCATGTGTCTCTCTTTAAGACAATATTGGTACTATGAAACATGAAATATATCAAACCTAATGTTGGGTCATGTTTTTTAGGTATAATTGGCTCCCAATACCTATATTCCATGACATCTCCCCATTTTCAATAGCCATTTTTTGAAAAATTCATCCATATAGTTTTCGATATTGTCATTGGTTTGGAATATTACATTGAAATCACTTGAGGACTTATTTTTTATATTTTTATAGAAAACTTAATCTACTATAAATTCATTTATTCACCTATAAACAATGGAAAATGTTTTCCAATTATATTAATCTCGATATCATACCTAGTATGATCCACAAAAAAATGCGTTGTGATTTTTCCAATCCTCAAATATTATGTCTTTGATATATATGAGTAACAACATCCTTCGATCATTCTCTTTATTTATTTATAGGGTGTGATCAACTCTAACTCACTAATTTTTTTTAATGTATTGATCCAACCATAAATACCAGGTTCTCATTGATTTCATTATCTTATAAGAATAATTATTTAATAGACAATCCTTTATCTATTTTTCATCCAAAATAAACCCATATAGTTCTATAATGTATATTCCTTCCTTAAGAACTCCATTGTGAAACATAGATTTGACATCTATTTGGTTTTTGTTTAACTAAATTTTCACTAAAATACCTAAAAATAAAATAGTTTCCAATCGAAAAATTAGAGAAACATTAACATAAATATAAATTCCATTGATCTATGAGTTCCCCTTGCACACTATACATTCTCTATTTTGAGCCACTTTTCCATAGTTAATGTGTTAATTAATGAACACCCACTTGGTTCTGATAAGAATTCTATTTTCTGGCCTTGGAACTATTTCCCATGTCATGTTGTTTTTATTCATATTACACTCATAATGCATATAATTGATCCAATAATCATCATTTTTAGCCTCTCCATATTATTTAGGATCTACTTTGAAAACAAATGAGTTTTTTTTGGTAAATTATTACTTCATTTATTTTTCATGAAAACATTCTGATCACCAATCAAATTTTATTCATTGATTTTAGCCTTTCTGTTATTTATTGTTGTTGATAAAATTATATCCATCTTTGAAATGATTACCCAATCATTAATAATTCTTAAAAATCACTTCTTTTTCTCACCACGCATTTAATATATACTATATATGTTTTACTTTATTCCATCTAAAAACAAAACATTCATTAAAATTTCTATTTGGTTCCACCCTTTGGAATAGTTGATTACTATCCATATAATTCTCACAAATTGTTGGCATTAACACTATTTGAAAAAATAATGAAGTATAACTTTCATTCTCATTTGCTTCATCTCATTATCAGTAATTATTCTAACATGTTTTTTGGGACTCGTACCCCATCTCTTTTATGTATCGTGTGCTACTCTGAGCAGTGGTCATCATATTAATGACTATTTTTTTTGGGTATTTAAATAAACACATGTGAATGGCCACAAGATATGGATGATGAGTTCAAAACAAAAAAATTCAAGGACAACTATTTGGAAGATGAGATTATTGAGGATGAAAATTTTCTATAAATTTCCCCATTGGATGAATTCATAGGATAACCCCAACCATAGTGGATTAATTATTTTCTTAATTTCAATTAACTATTTTCATCAAAGTGTACTGAAATTCATTGAAACAATCAAATGTTGAGTTTCTATTATTAGAATTATCTATAACGTTCTCATTTTATGATGAATATCTTATGTGTATTTATTTATATAATATACAAAATAAATATTTTATGAACCCAATAGAATATCATTACATCATGTTAGATGATTCAAAGCTTCAATATAATTTATCTTATTTTTTTCACATCCTACTCACTCATTGATATTTTTTTTGGTGAGATCCATTTTCATTTTCTATCACCATTCTTACTTTACCATTAGTATATCCATGTGGTTAACAATGCTTGTAAATAAAATTCATTACCATACAATTAATGTACTATTTAATATTTATATTTAATTTAGTTTTTTAGTATTAATTATATATTAAATTTTTTATTGCACTAGTGGATTAATTTTTTGAGTTGGGGTAGTTTTTTCAAAGCAATTAATGTTCACGAGGGATTGGACTATGAGCCTACAACTGAGATAATTAAAACATTTAAATGCATCAATAATGCATACAATCATCCAGAAAACGTGAATTCCTACAAATTATTAAATTAATTTTTTCATCATTTTATCTATTATTTATAAGTTAATTTCCTTTTCATTTTTATCTAATAATTATATAGTTTTTTTCACAAATATTTTGGGAGGTTTTATATTACTTTCAATTATCTCCAACAATCCAAAAAAATATAAATGATTCATTCTTCCAATATAACCACATTTTCTATTTTCATTGAATTTATTTGTTGAGTTTCCAACACTACATATTGATTTGATATTTTTATCCTCAAATACATTCTCATTGTCAAAATCTAAAAGAGTAAATGAAGTTCAAGTTCTCATTTTTTTGATTTATTATGAAATAATGGGAACATGAGCTTCCTATTCTCTTCTATATATTAACTTTGAGAATGTTTTTTCAGTTAAGAACACCAAGACAATATGATACATTGGAAGTTTAATATATAAATAAAATAGAAACATGATAACATAGGGAGTTAGTATTCTTTTTATAATTATAGGCATATAAGAACCAATCACATGCCAATCCGACACACGGTGTGACCAGTATGACTTTAGGTTCTTAAAATTATTTAAAATTGACATTTATTTTTGTAAAAAGGGACAGATAACATACTCAAAACTAAGAAAACATATTACGATCATTTTGATACTTTAGGGAAATTACCCATATATCTATTAAGATGTGTATAATTCAACCTAACCTTAATTAGATGGATAGTGTGACCACTATGAATCAATGTGTCCGTTATCGATTTAAAATCGACTATTTATTTCCGAAATTGTTACTCAATAAAAATAAATAAAATGAACTCAGATTATCTTGATAATTTTGGAAATAGATTTAAAAGTCATTTTTGATGTGTACGAATCAGTCTCATGTCAAATCGATACACGATGTGGTCAATGTGGTTCAATGTGCATGTTTCTAGTTTAAAATGTAATTTTTGTAAAAAAAGTGACATACTCAAAATTTAGAAAACACATTTATATTAGTTTGATACTTTAGGAATATGATCCATAAGTCATTGTAAATTTTTAGGAATCAGTCATACCTCAATCTGACGCACAATGTGACCGGTGTGACTCTATGTGTGTCTCTTTATATAAAAATGACATAAATTTTAGCAAAAAACCAATTTAACTACTCAAAATAAAGAAAACAACATTATATTGTTTTCATACATTAGGGAAACGATTCACATGTCAATTTTGACATGGATGAATCATCTGCACATCAATCTGTTACAGGATGTGCTATATACGAACCAATGTGTCCGTCATCAGTTTAAAATTAACAGTTTAGTTTAAAAAATTTCAATCAATTAAAACTAAGAAAAACTGATTATATATTCTAGATAATTTATTAAATTGATTCATAATATATTTTTGATTTGTGGGAATTAGTTTCACAATAAAACTATATACAATTTTATTGATATGAGTCAAACTGTGTGTTTTTAGTTTAAAATGATATTTTCATAAAAAAGAAATGTGATGTAATAAAAACCAATAAAACACTTTTTTATTTTTTTAAAATTTATAAAAATGATCCATATTCCATTTGGGACATTTATAAATTTGATTCACCACAATTCTATGCATGGTGTGACCGATATGACTCCAAGTGCATATTTTTATTTAAAATTTACATTAATTTTAGTAAAAAGGACAAATGATCTACTCAAAATCAACCACAAATTTGTATTGTTTTTATATTTTGGTAATATTATAAATAAGTAATTTTTGACTTTTATGAATCAACCAAACCTCAATACGATGCATAATGTGACCAGTATGACTCAAAGTGTGCCTTTTTATGTAAAATTAGCATCATTTTTAGTAAAAAGGACAACTGACCTAGAGAAAACCAAGAAAATGAATTTATATTGATTTGATACATTATGGGAATGAACCAGAAGTCATTATTTAGGTATAGAAATCATCCTCACCTCAATCTGATATAAGATGTGTATGATATTACTCAATGCATCTGTTATCAGTTTAAAATTGACAGTGTAGTTCAAAAAATGTCACTCTATGAAAATTTATAAAATATGCTCATATTTTTTTGGTAATTTAGTAAATTTATTTAAAAATTATTTTTTATATGTATAAATTGTTCTCATGCCCAACCGATACATGATGTGATTGGTATGAGTCCAAGTGAATGTTTTTAGTTTAAAATTTCATTTTAGTAAAAAAGACAAGCAACATTCTCAAAACTGAGTAAACACATTCAGATTGTTTTGATGCTTTATAAATAAAATTCATAAGCTATTTTGGATTTTAAGAGTTATCCTCAACACAATCTGATACACTTTGTGACCCATGTGACTCCATGTGTGAATTGTTATTTAAAATTAACATCAATTTTAATAAAAAGGTCAACTGGCCTAAGAAAAAATAGGGTAAAAACATTTATATTTTCTTGATACATTAGGGAAATGATCCATAAGAATTTTTTTTACTTGTAGTAATCAGACACACCTTAATATGATACACAATGTGACCGGTGTGAATAAATGTGTTTGTTATCAGTTTAAAATCGACAACTTAGTTCAAACAATGTCACTCTCTGAAATCTAAGAAAACACACCCATAGTTTTGTGATAGTTTACTAAATTGATTCATAAGTCATTTTTGATGTGTATATTTTGGTCTCATGTAAAAATGATTCACGATGTGATTGTTTTGAGTCAAATTATGTGTTTCTAGTTTAAAATGACATTTTAGTAAAAATAACAATTAATGTAATCAAAATCAAGTAAATGATTTCAAGTTATTTTGAAAATTTATTAAAATGATCTCCAATAATTTTTTGATATTTAAGAATTAGATTTACCTTAATCCGACACACTGTGTTATCGATATGACTGCAAGTGTGTATTTTTCGTAAAATTGAAAAAATTTAGTAAAAAGGACATTAGACCAGCTCAAAACTGAGAAAAAACATTGGAATTGTTTTGATACTTTATAAAAATGATCCATAATTCATTTTTTATGTAAAAAAATCATCCACATCTCAATATAACACATGATGTGTCTGGTATGACTCAATGTTTCAGTTATCAGTTCAAAATCAACAATTTAGTTCAAGAAGTTCCACTCACTGAAGACCATGAAAATATGATCGGATTGTCTTTATAATTTATGAAAATTATTCATATACCATTTTGGATGTGTTTTAATTATTTCCATTTCAAACCAACACACAATGTAACTAGTATAATTTATAGTTAGTGTATCCAATTTTAAATGACATTTTGTTAAAATGGACAAGTGATGTACTCATATATAATAGAATAGATTAGGATAGTTTTGATACATTAAGAAAATTATCCATAAGTCATTTGAGACATTTAAGAATCATTCAAAACTCAATATGAGACATAGTGTGAGCGGTATGTCTTCAAGTGTGACTTTTTAAAAAATAAGTATCATTTTTGTTTAAAACGCACATCACATTGCCAAAACTAAGAAAATGAGACTAGATTGTCTTCTCATCATTCAATATTTTATTACTTAATTAATTTTCTTATCATTTTTATCTTATAATTAATTATTTAATTTTCATATAGATAATTCTTTAAAGAGAAAAATAAATGTTTTTATGTTTAAGAATCAACCGTTACTCAATATCAAACATGAATTTACTTATATGGATCAAAGTTTCAATTAAAATTAAGAATTTTTGTTAATCTATTTCATTATATTATTACTAAAATTAGAATTTTTTTCTTATAGAAGTGTTTTTTTTCTTTAGTGGGTAGGATCGAAAGACAAAGGAAAGATTTATTTTTTAATGTATGTAATAATTTGTACTTATGTATTGTATAAACTAATGTTTTAAAAGTCTATGATATAGTGTTTTTATATTTTATTTTTTTTCTGTAAATTTTATTTCATTTAAACTTTGTATTCACACTTAATTTTTTTGATTTATTTCTATTTTTGGTTCTATGGTGTTCTATTATAACACACTGCACTGGTGATGCAGTGTGCTCTTAAAACACACTATAGTATGCCCCTTTATTAGTGCTTTTTTTAGCCCTGATAAAAGACATTGTCTTTTAATCTCTCCCCAATAGTCAGTGCTGATAAAGACCATTTTGCACTGTTAAAGGGCTAATTTGTAGTATTTTTCACATGTAAAAGAGTAAGAAGTCATACCACTGGAGCTAGATCATTATTATGAAGAACAACTGATAGTGATTCTGGATCGTAGAAAAACATTTCAATAAAACATGACCATTCACTCGGTTAATGTTTTATAACAAGACCACCAATTTGAGGAATATACAAGGGAACCTAAGGATGTGATGAGAGAGAGGTATAATCATATGTTTTTATCCCTATGATGAGTTTTTATATTGAAATACATTTTAAGGGGGTTATAATGTAACACGAGGATATTTTTACGAAATATTTCACAATAAAAAATTCTAATTCTTCAATAACTTGAATTGCATGCAATCATTAGTTTAAACAAAACATAGGATACTATTAGTATAAAATTACTGTTATAACCTAGATGATAAATTTTTAAAATTAAATTTTAATAACTAATTTATGAAATAAGTATAAAGTTCAAACTCAATATGAATGTATAGGTAAGTTCTTAGAAAATGATCACAAAATTTAAAAAAAATCAATCTATTATTCAAAAATATCTGTTCTTAAAAAAATAAATTATGATTTTTTTTATTGTTTTTTAGTTTTTCTATAAAATGTATTTGACAAAATTATTTTAATATTTAAATTCATCATGTCAAAAATTATCTTTTTCTGAAAATGTTTATTATTTTGAGGAATAGTGATAATACTGATATTTAATGAAGAATATATCTTCTTTTAAAGTATTTACAGGGTAAAAATATATTTTGTATTAGCTATTAATTTTAATTAAGAAAATTTTTATTTAAAATATTATAAATATGGTTTTAAAATGGATTTTATACCTTAATTAATTATAAAAACATTTTCTGTTTTAAAAGGAAATTTTTACGAGAAATATTTTTTAATTGAATTTTATCATTTTTATGTTTAAAAAAAATTATGAAACTTATTTGTTTGGTATTTTGAAAAATATATTCCAAATTTTGATTCATAAGGTCCATATTTAGTAAATAGTTCCCTTTTTTGTCCAATATTAATTGTAACTCTAGTACATTTTGTTACCACGTTAAAAGGTAAATTGAGTAATTGTGGTTAAAAATAAAATTATAATATCTAAAAAATGACTAACCGATGAATAAATTTTATTGGATAAACCAACATCTAATCTTAATGAATAGATATTGAAATTAACCTTTTTAATGGATAGGTTTCCATGAAAGTGAGTTATATAATATTTCAATCAAAAAAATTAACAAAATTTCACTTTCTTTGTCTTTAATATCCCTTATGTGTCCACAAGGGAAAATATTTTTCTTATAAATTAATCTAAATATAATTTTTGAACTTTATAAACATATTTTAATGATATAAATTTATTTTCGACTTTTTGGGTCACTTAGATGAAAATATGGTATTTATAATATTTTATTTATTTAAAATTAAAAGATGTTTCATTCATGTATTAAATACAAAATAATTTTTCATATAGGTTTAAACAAAATATATATTAGAATAAAAATATTTTCCTAAAATATAAAACATTTATCTTCATTATGGTATTTTATTTTTAATTTTTAGTGAATATATATGTATATTAAAAAAATTACAAAACACTGATGTAGTAATTATTTTATTAATGGAAATATCTAAAATATGTTACTAAAAATATTATAATAAATTTAATTTGAGATAATTAATTTGATCAACTAATTTTATATATTAACTTTACCTCTTATTGAAATAATAAAATATTTATTTTGAATTTAAATTATTATCTTGATATTTTTAAAAATCAATGTAATTAATAGTGTAAAAATTGACACTAATGATATTTTATTGAAATAATATCTTATTAAAGTATTTTAAAATCCCAAAACATATTTAAAAATAAAAAATATTTATAATATGGAATCAAATGTTATAAATTATTCAGTTATGATTCAATGGACAAAAACTAAATAAAAATTATTATATCAATATATTAGAAGTATAGTGATTCAGATCGAAAGAATGTATCTTCAATGGAATCATTACAAGAGGGATGGATTTTAGTTTAAAAATCATTAGATTAAAAGTTTTTATACTAAAATAATTTACAAAACCATCTAAGTAAAATAATAGGTTCTGGGTTTGGGCCTCAGACCGATTATATAAATGTACCATAATCAATTTTTTTATGATAGAATCAGAGTATGAAAAATTTAATCATAAATTATATGATATAAACATGTTGTATTTATGTTGGATATGATAGTATCATTATGTCGGGGATTCTTAGTATATATTATTAAGTAATAAATATTGTGTATATCATAATGACAGTCACTATGATAAAACAATTCTATACATGTATAGTATAATTAATGGACATATAAGAAACAAGTAAATGAATAACATTAAATATAATATTGACTTATATTTAAAAGGAATAAATATCATTTAACCTTAAGAAAAAGGTTACCATAATCCTCAGATAAAGGATTCCCTTATTTTATAAATAAAATAAAATCTGTCTTTCTTTAGTATAAAAGACCCTGATATGATAATCAGCTTCTCGGTCTACCTATCCTAGGAATCCCTCGATGTGATGGATTAAAATATGTCACACTATACCCATGTTCCCTCGATCAATAAAATGATCAGTATCATTGTCTTCTTTTCATAGAAATCCCTCGACTGTATTCACACAATGGGAACACACAAAGTAGTTATAAAAAAATCCCTAAGGAGACAACCTGACAAGGGTTTTTTAAAAAGGACACTCTCTAAATAAATATAAGATACTAAGAACAAGTTTTTAAAAAAAATTAGACTTTAGAAAAATTGAGAGTGAAACAAAATAATCTATTTAAAACAATTCAATTGACTGGGTATTTATAGGAAACACTTCCAACAAATATATTTTCTCTAACTATCATGTTTTCATCGAGTTTTTCATAATGACTTAGACAAATGGAACTTCAACAACTATATCATAACATAAATTCCAATTTCATTTTATAATTCACCATCACAATGTAAAAGAAAAAAGTTCTAATATGATAAAAATATTTTCCTTTATCCAAAAATCAAACATAAGTCAATAGGATTGGTTTTAATAAATATGAAATTATGATGATCTTTATGACCTATGGATCTAATTTTCTTTGTTTCCTATATCAGTCTGATTATAAGGGTTCTTTCAATATGAATGATAATTAAGAATGTATTATAATTAATCTGATAAGGTGAATCTAATTTTTATGAGTTCCATGCTCATTAAGATAATCATAATGAATAAAGTTAGTATAAATTCAAGAATACTTTAGAACTATTTAAATGTATGGTAAAAGTATGTGTTTTTTATAAAATCATTTTAAAACACTTTGGTCATAAAATATTTAGTAATAATGTATTTAAGAAAGAGTTTGTGATTTACATAGCAAAAGAAATGGAAAAGTCATAAAGAAACTTTTGACTAAGAAATCACCCCTTGATGTAAAACACATCCCATAATACCTCATAATAAATAACATTGATAAGATAAAGTCCATTAACTTTTAGGTACACCATGTTTAGGATTGAACAATTAAAACATATCTTCCCATGAGTTATAAAACTCATTAGAAAATAATAATGAATATGACTAAGTTACCCTTATAATTGAAACTCCATCTAATGACCGTATTCTATTATTTAGAGATATTTATCTCCACCTTACATAAAAATATTCCCCATTTTATAAAATTATCCTTTTTTGAGATTTCCAATAATGAATGGTTAAAATAATTTAATACCACAAAAGGGTTACTGAACAAATATCCGAGACAAAAACAATGAACTATCTAATAATTCAAAACAATTATGAAAGAATATTAAACAAATATGAATTATGAAAACATTCATAAAAATGTATTATAATGGGAATAATAGTTTATCAAACTGGTTAGAGAAAAATGTTTAAAAAAACAATAAGAGTTAATAAAAAAATTAATCATTCTTCATAATGTTCTTCACAATGGATTTGATTTTCCTGAAATCTTTTTGGTCTTGGTCTAACTTCTCAAAATTTTCATTGTGGTTCTTGATCTATTATTCTTGAATCTGAATTTCCCATTTTTAGTTTTAATTTTTTTCTCTTGGATTTGATGTCTTTGAGAAAACTTTTTATTCGGGGTAGTGACTTCTTCATTGCGATTTTTGAGTCTCTTAATCTGATCTTGGAAAAACCGCATCTTTCCATTCATCTCATTCCCTATCATAGTATGTTTATCTTTTTTATCATAAAATGTTTGACCAAACATTACTATTTATATCGCATCCTTTTTTAACAAACAATAATTTTCTACAGATTTATTCAAGGCCTTAATTATATAATAATTTTTTTTATAAAAATGTTTACGATCATTATTTACATGAGGATACCACTTAGTCATTTGACTAAATTATTTTCAATGAATTTGATAAATATCTTGATGGAATTTTAACTTATATTATATTTTGATGAATTTCTTAATTAGAATTTCAAAAAATTATTATTTTTTATTAAAATAATCCAAAATCATTTTCCACTCGGGTTCATGATTTGGGAAAAAAAGGAATTGTTCCTTAAAGCCTTTTCAAATTCTGAGAAATAAAGTCTACTCTTCCCAGTGATGTTATTCTGAATGAATCCAATTAATCGTTATCTTTATCTTCAAGAGGTATGATGTCGCTGTTTCTGATTTCATCATGAAATATTTTCCTTTTGTCCTTATTTGTAACTAACTATCCAATATCATTTGAATATATTTATTCCATATTCTTATCATTAGAAAATTCATGAACTGAAGCATCCTTATTAGAATTTTTTTTGGAATTATGATATTATTCATTCTTTTTAAATGAAGGTTTATTTTCAATAGTTGTTTGTTTTTTAGCACTATTAGATATAAAAATTTAAAAGGCATCAATGGGTATTTTTGATGATGATATTTTCATTCCAGAAAATATTTATTCATAACTTGATATTTTGAAATCATTCACTTGTTATCCATCATCATATTTATGGTACTCATGAACTTTATATTCCAATTATTTTTTAGCATCTGAATCACAATCAGTTCATTCCACTTTTACTTCATGATTTTCTTATTCAACAATATTAGCTTCTTCTATTTTATCCTCTTCCTCATTTTCTTCTTGAGACTTCTCATCCAAATTCAATTTTGGTTGAACTTTTTAAATTAATGGGATGGTTTCTTCATCGAAAACATTCATTTTCTTATTTGTCTATTATTTAAGGAGAAACTAAATCAACTTGGGCAGTTTATTTGAAAGACAAACCAACATCTAGATTTGGTATAATAAAATTTGAATAAGGAACTTCTACTCCTTTAATATTATATTCAACTATATTATCCCCTTGAAAGTATATTATTTTCTATAATTTATATGGATTATTTATTTAATGTTTTGGAAATATGTAAATTAATACTAATAGTTCATTTAGGTTTAGTCTAAAAGGTGTTCTCCATCTTTCCTTTCTTCTTGTTTCCATCTCTATTATTTAGCTACTTTATCCAAAAATTAAATTTATTAGTTATCTTTTTTTAAAGTAAGGAAGTCAACATTTCTATTCTTCTTCTTGGACTACCCTCTCATCATTCTTTATCATTAAAGATGGTTCTACTTCAGATATAGGATCCTGGGTATTTTTTACAAACTTTATTAATTCATTATCTAAGAAAAACATCATATATTGCATTGTTTCATCACAAATAAACACAATCTTTTATATAATGGTTTTTTTGAAATGTATAAATGTTTCCTTCATTCTTCAATCAATTAGATTCTCAAAGTTGAGAACATGATTATCCAAGACTATATTGTTCTAGACTAAAATTATTAACCTTTAAGGGAATAAAACCAGCAAATTAATAGTCATCTTGTTAACCATTTAATACAAAATAAATATGTTACATATTTTCAAAGTATCACAATCACCATTTCTTCGAATTATAAAACCTTAAATCCAAAAGGATACAACCCTATATTTAGGAATGATATTAGTATCCATTCTTGGTTTATCATCTGAGACATTTTTTAACAAATGAATTTTTAGATTATTCTTTATTAAACATACCCATGGTCTGAGGTAGATTTTATGATGGAAAAAATAATTTCCTTCGCCTATAATACCTAGAAAACATGCGGAATCCCTATATTTCATCTTATAACTTTTATTAGAGATTCAGAATAAAATCTTCACTTTTCCATCTTCTTTAAAACAAATTCAGGGGCACAAAAATATGTAACTATATAATAGTAATTTTTTTAATATAAATTATTTTTTCAACACATAATCAGTGCCAACCTTATAACTCTATTAACCTCCTTAGATGAAAATAATAATTTTCATAATATGTTTTCACTACTAACATTTATGAGAAAACATACCATATGATTTTATCTTTCATAGGTGCCAACATGTTAGGGCTTGATAGAAAGATATCAGACACAAAGATCTATTCAGACTATAAGATTTAAATTATGTAACACTTCAAAAAATTGAGATAACAGATGTGAAACATAAGGGGTATCCCTTCTTATATAGTAATATTAGGTGATGATTGATCTCCCAAAAAGGATTTAATAGATGAGAATTGATCAAACTGATTTGACGGTTAAAATATTATCTAAAGAATGGTTTTTTAAAGAATATAAACCCTTGAGTTTTTATAAAATGATTTTATCTTACTGGGTGACTATGATTGGGAAAATGATAAACATGATTTTTTTGTAATAAGAATAAACAAGGATGAAACTAATCATAATGGAACAATGTTAAAGTATAAAATAAAAGAAGAATATATTTCATAGTGGAATAATCAGTATTATGATTTGTTCATCATGGTTTTATAAAATAACATGTTACGATAGTTAAGAAAAATAATTAAACTAAATTTTAGAATACGATTGTTTTAGAATTTAAAATATCATAGATTAATATAATTTTTTTAATAGAAATGTGATTATGATTTTTTTTAAAAGAAAACATAAATACAATATTTTTTATAGAATTCATGAGTTTGAAAATTCTTTTCATGTAAAGAGAAAAAAATTTGTTCGAGTCAACTTATTACGATAAAGATATTATATAATTTTTAAAAAATACTATAAATCTTAAGATTTTTTTATAAAACTAAAAAACATTAATAAAATTGAAAAATAAAAAACATAAGTACTCCCCCTATGAATAAAGTATCTTAATATAAGGAGTTTGTTTAATGAAGAAGTTGATATGAATGATTACTTTATAGGTATCATTTCTTGATAATTTTTAATGTATTCAAATATATTGTAAGGTATGGGTTTTGTGAAAATATAATCAAGTTGTTAGTTTGTTCTCATAAATTGTAAATAGATATATGCTTTATGTGTGTTATCCCAACAAATGTGATGCCTAATATCTATGTGTTTTTCACTAGATTGAAGTGAGTGGTTTTTAATTAATGAAATGACACTGGTCTTATCACATAATATTTTAGTCTTAGTAAAACTCATGCCATAATCAGTGAGTGTTTGTTTTATCCAAAACAATTGAGCACAACAACTTCCAACTGCTATATATTCAATGGTTATAGTGGAATGTGTTATTGGGTGTTGTTTCTCACAAGACCAAGAAACTAGTGAATCTCCTAATAAATGAAAACTTTCTAAAGTACCTTCACTATCCATTCTACATCCACTAATGTCAACACCTAAAAAATTTAATTCAAAATCATTTCTATAAGATTAGAAGTGTCCTAAATTCATAGTTCCCTTTAGATAACAAAAAATCCATTTTACAGCTTTATGATGTGATTATTTGAATTATGTCGATATATTTTAAATAATCATATAGAAAACATTATATATGGTCAACTAGCTATTAAGAACAGTAAACATTTCACTATACCTCTAAAAAATGTTTGATCAACCAGTTGTCCTGCTTCATCAAGATCAAGGTTATTTTAGGTACCTATGGGAGTACTAATACATTTAGTATTGTCATGTCCATACTTTTTAAGAAGATATTTTATATAATTATGTTGAGATATATAAGTTCCTTATAGTTATTGAGAAATTTAAAAACCAAGGAAAAATGATAACTCACCCATCATACTCATCTCAAAATAAGATATCATAAGATCTACAAAATAATCAATTAAATATTTTGGATTTTATTTATATATAATGATTACAAAATAAATTTGAACAGTTGTGATGTTTTTGTCAACTTATTTTAAAAAAATAGTAGGATCCACAACTCCCTTAACAAAACTTTTTGGTAACAAAAAAATACTTTTCATCTATTGTACTAAGCAACATGGACATGTTTAGTTCATATAAATATTTGGTATATTTATAAAAATATTTGGTATATTTATAAAAATATTCAGGATGTTTTTTGTTCCATACCAAGGGTTTTTCAACTATAACATCCTCTTATACATATACATTAAAAAATAACAATTCACATCCATTTAAAAAGTTTGAAATTAAAAACACTCCAAAGGATAATAAAATAAAAATATAATAGAGACTCACTACCAGTGCATAAGTTTCTTCGTAATATATTCCTTCCTGTTTAATTTCAACATCATCAATACAACTTTATTTATAATGATTATTCAATTTTCATCAAATTTATTTCTGAAACCCCATTTAACTCCAATTGTGGATGTTTTTTTATGTCATTCAACCAAGGTCCATACATTGTTTCTTTAAATATAATTTAGCTCGTCTTTAATGACCTTAATCAAATACTCAACAACTAAGGCCTCATCAGGTTTTTTAGGTTCAAATTGTGAATGAAAATAAATTTGTTTAATTTCATTCCATAAATAACTTCTATTCCAAACATATTGATCTACATAACTAGTTATAATATCACTAGGATAATTATTAAGAAACAAGTAACTCGGGTTTTGTAAAACCTATTTAATCAAAATATGGTAGAAATTATTCTGGAGTAAATACTTTATAAAATATTTCTTGAGTATTTTCATTATTGGAATAATTTTATAAAAAATGTTAAAAATTAGTTTTCGATAACACATCAGAGGATGATGGTTGGTTTTTTTGAAGAAAAAAGGACTTGTATCATCAAATTTAACATGTACTGTTTTTTTAATAGTACAATAATTTTTATTAAAAACTGTATATACTTTAGACGTAGTGGAATAACCTAAAAATATTACTTCATTGGATTTTAGTACGAATTTGTTTGAATTATATTTTGTATTCAAGATTGAAATTTTTCATCCAAATACTCTAAAATAAGGAAATTTTGGTATTTGGCATGTCCAAAATTTATAAGGAGCTTTATTATGAAATGGTTGAGTTAAGAATGAATTTATATTATAGTAGGAATTACAAATTGCTTCAACAATAAAATATTTAGAAATTGAGTATTCACTCAAAATATTTCTTGTTATTTCTTGAAGAATAAAAGTGTTTCTTTCAACAAAACCATTTTTCTGAGAATTTTTAAGAGATGAACTGATATGTTATAAAAATTTCTTACTAATTTTTTTTAGAATTAGTATTTAAAAATTCTCCACCATGATCACTACAAATAGTTATCGAGGGATGTTTTTTCTCATTTTTAACTTTAGTGAGAAAATTTTTAAAATAAAAAAGGCTTCATATTAATTTTCTAGAGAATAATCCAATGTATTTATAGTGTAATCATCAACAAAGGCAGATAAATAATATATTCTTCTAATACTTCTAGTCTATGTAGATCTGAATTAATTAAATTCACTAGTTTTAATGCATGGGTAGTTGAGACTTCACTAATAGATTTAAATCTTGATTAATATTTCTTACTGTATTGAAAAGATTCACAAACTTTTAAATCTTGACTAATGTTTCATACCGTATTAAAAAGGATCAATGTCTTACCTTGTTTCCTTAATGACCAGGATGTCCTCCTTCATTTCATCACTCGAGTGCATGAGTAGATCCATCTTTTTATCTAAATCAATATCCTCCAAGTGCTTCCACCCAACAAGATGCCCTTATACAGGATACTGAATAACATCCTCAATTTCTAACATTTCCTCTTTAGGTTTAATTTTCCATTCTCCCTACTAATCAACTGCATTTGTAGAAACCACAAATTTTTTAGACACCTGGTCATTGGCAAGTGATCCGCCAACTTTCTTACCATCCCCATGATCATAAAATCCTTTCCTCTTAATCGTGTAATTATATCTTTAATTATTAATACCCATCAGAGAGTGTCTAACCTTAATTTTGGACTTCATAACAGAAGGAAAAGGTAATTTATAGTAGTCCTTCCTCCCTCGTGTCCTCCAGTTATTCTTAATAAAGACTTCTGAATCAATAATTTTATTTTTCCCCTTTCTTGATGAGGATAAAAAGTATTACTCTTCCAATACCACTTCTATAGGCTCAACATGTGAGTCAGGGACTGGATCTTCCACCTCTTGTGTAGCCTCCCAAACTAGATAAGGGTCCTCTTTATGTGTATCCTCCATCTTAATTCCTTCTCCAAGGATCTGACAGTCTTCTTTTCCCAAAACCTCAAACTTATACTGAGAAGTTTTTTGCATGCCTCCAGCTTTTACCTTCTCAGAAAAATAATGTTGTGCCCACATGTACTACACTTCCAAGTATGGACCCCTTAGTTGGAAAAATCCATGAACCATGTAATGAAAATTCAAAGAGGTGATTTCACTAGTGGCTGGATACACTCCCACTACATCGCTCACCATGGCACCACTAGATATATTTGAATACAGTTTCTTTACCATATCAGCATTAAAGTGCGGATCCCTCTCCTCATGTCACATAAATGAATTATTATAAAGTTAAATTCCCTTTAATTTCAATACATTATTTTTTGGGGTTTTCCACGCTTTTATGGAAGAATGGGTGAGTTTTTATGAATTGGGCCAAACTGTGGGCCCAATTCCAGATTTAAAAATAAATTTTGATTCCATTATAACTCCATCATTTTCAACATTTTTCATCCATTCCAATTCCTAATTGTCATACCCTGACCAATTAAAACCACCATATTAATTTGGACATTTTAGGAATCCATAATCATGGTAGATATGGGTTTTTATTTAAAGGATTGGGCCTACCTGAGAGCCCATTTTCTCCATTAAAATATATTTTAATTCTTTAATATCTCCATAAATATATACGTTTTATTTTTGATTAAAACTCTCACCCGAGCCCATTTACCTAAGGCGTGCGCCTATTTTCTCTAACCACTATTTTGAGCTTAATAAAATAGTAAAATTGGTCGAATTTCATCTGAATTTCAGAAAACCTCCATATTTGGAGAGGTAAATTAATCATTTCATAACTCTTTCTATTTTACGCTTTTCCCCCATTCCAGTTCCTACATGATATCCTCATCCTTGTTAGAACCTACCTTGAATGTTTGGATGTTTTCAAATTCAGATACTGGTGGATTTTGGGTTGTTTTATTCAAGATTGTTTTGAGAAAGTGTTTCACTATTCTATTTCTTCCTTCCCCTTAGGGTTTCATCCCTTTCATTATGTTCGAAAATTTTCAAAAGTTATGGTTATAAAATATGGTTTGATTTGGTGTCTTTTTGGTTAAATATTATGGTCTAGGGATGGATTTATCTTCCTTGTGATGCGGTGGTGGTGTGGTTGACGTTTCACACCAAGTTTTGAGGGATTCGACACTTTCGATAGGTGTTTCAATGTGTAAAAAGTTATTGATGAGTTATCTTGCTGTATTTACTCATTTTTCATATTCTTAATATGTTGTGCGTGGTGCGAAAACTGTTTATGGTTGATTTAGTGATGTGTTTAATTTTATAGTTGCATTTTAACATGAAATCGGGTGTTTTCATGTGTTACTCACGGGGTATTATTTGGGTGTATTTTATAACCTACGGAATTGGTTTACTAAATCTTGTTTGTCCTCCCAATTCTGGTTTGGTTATGTATTAGTTTCATGTGGGCATAAAAATAGGTTTTTTGAATAGGTTTGATATGTAAAACATTGTTATACTTAATGAGATCATTTTATCAAAATGTGTGTTTTTATTAGTATCTTTTGTGGTATTATTCAAGGTGATTTATAAAACATGAAAGTGGATTTATAAATGTCCTTAAGCCTTAAAATTATATTTTGGATAGGAATTGGTATGGTTTTGGTTTTAAATGATGGTCTTGAAATGGGTTTTGTGAGAAAGACATAGTTACACCACATGGGTATTTTTTATGAATATTGTAAATGTTTTAGTTGGTTAAACAATGTGGGAAAATGGCCCATATATAATTTTTGGTGTGTGTGTTCACATAATATGGGGTTTTGAAAGGATAAGTGATGTTTTAAGATGTCACAAAATTTTAGAATTTTTTGAATATTTCTGAAATGTTTTATTAAATTGTGATGTTGGGGAAAAACTTTTTTGTGGGTTGTTTCGTGTATATTTGGTGATAAAATGATTTTGAATGTAAAAGGGTATTATGTGGAATGTTTGTTTGGGCTGTAATGTGATGTGTATGAACTTGTAAATGTTTTATAAAATGTTTTATTGTATTTTTGGAAGTTTTAAAGAAATGTGAATGTGTTGTGGGAAATTTTGGTGTGAGTTGGATTGCAAAACCAATTTGAATGAAAAGTGGATTTTGTGACTTGTGTGGTATACATGTGGGATGTTTTGTGAATTTGTGATTTGTAAATGATATTTTCATGTGAAAATTATATTTTTTGACTTGATGAACTTGTTTTCATACAAAGGGAAAACTCGGGTATTTTGGTGGGTGTAAGTGTACTAGTTTTCTAGTGAATCCATGGGGTTTGGCCTTAGTTTCACATAGTAAGATTGGCTCCTACAACTCTAACTAAACTATGATGATGATTATTGGGGTCCACTAGGTTATCGGTATGTTCTCTACTAGTGGATCGTGCATGAGAATAGATATTTGTGATGGTTACTCTCACCAAGATACAAGGTGCCTGGGACCCACAGCTAGCAAGTGCTTAGGGGTTATTTCCCATTGCATGTGCTCACTAGATTTTTTTTACTTACCGTCAGCATACGGTATGAGTGGTGTAAAATTAAGTAGCATTGTTATTTATTTTAAAAGTGTTTATTTTTTATATTAGCCCACCTGAAAATTGTTTTTATTTAATGTTGCATCTTTTAGAAATTGTAACTAGCATTTCATGTTTTCAAAAACTTTCATGATTTTTGTCATTAAATGTTTATCGCCTGGAATCATTTAGTAGTGGAATACTATTGGGCTTTTTCTAACACCATTCATACACCCTTGGTTTTTAGTAGACTCTGTTATTTTTTTGTTGAAGGTTGGGTACAGTTTTTAGTTCCAGTGGTTCGGGTTTCTAGCAGGTCCTTGGTAGTGAAGTCTTGTGGATATGGCTTGAGGGAGGTGCCACTTGCCATGATCTTCCTTGGGATGTTACCTTTTGGTTTTATACCATTTTTATATCCTTGTTTAGTCATTTTAAAATATGTAATTATGTTGTCTTTTTTTGTAAAAGTATGTTTGGATTGAAAAATACATATTCATTTTATTAGATTGGTTGGTTGTTTTATGTTTTTAAAATTGGGTAAATCATTACCAATTTTAATTTTATGATACCCAGGAACTTGTGCCAGCCCATGGGGATCCGGAACGCCCTTTGGGCCTTGTCAAGGGCAGGGTTGGGGCAGAGTTCTGTGGATACCATATTTGGTTCGTGACACCTCAAGACCTACTTTCTTATCATGCACTAATCCTGCAATCATACTGACCCTGACACTTCCAACAACACACATTGACTCAGAAGAGAATACAACACCCAAATAATATTTTATTCTTTGAAAAATTATAGAAATAGTAGGGTCATAATGATAAACCTTAGATAGCTTCCAAGAAGCATCTACAGCTGGAGAGACATGTTGCCTGACATCATCCAACACCTCTGATATAACCCCACACATCTCTGCATGCTCACCCAAGCCAGCCAACACTCTCAAATCTGGAATCAATGATTCACATTCTTCTCATGTGACAGACGAAATTTTATTCACTCCATTAGCCGGATCACCCATCTCCGAGGCCTTGTGTGCTACTACAGAATCAATATTACAAAGATCCTAAAGAGGATCTCTATTAGGAAAAAAAGAAGAGATTATACAAAATATATTATCATTGTGACCCAAGAGATTAAAACCTACAAATAACTAAACTCATGGATCATAGCATACCTTTTAGTGTCAGTGTAGTTCTCCTAAACCTCTATTTTAATGAACTCCACTGGACTCTTCGAGACATCAACTTCAATGAAAATTCTAGAGGAAATCGGATGGAAAACAGAGTGGGTATGGTCATTTGAACAAGGTCATCAGCCAATCATATTACCAATAAACTGAGGAATAGCTGGATTATGGAATGGATACAAAAGACCGGGGAGAGAAATTCAGATTTCCATAACTGGAGAGTCGGGTAACAGGTGAAATTTAAAGGACCACTAAAGGAGGTAAAATCCAAAACCATCCCTGACTCACAGAGCATTAACCCAAGAATATCACAGACCCTCCTCATTCAAAAAAATAATCATAATATGGCATTAATTCAGAAGGGCAACTACCACCTGATCCTGCAATTTCCAAGAAGAGAAGACAAACATGTCGAAGGCATCAACAGAGGGCTGCTTCTTCCCAAAACGAGAAAACAGTGAAAATTCTAGCAGTAGTTAGGATTATATGAACTCTAGAGAAGAAATCAGAATATATTTCTATTCACATAGGACTGAGCTTTAGGGAACACTTCGATAGTGGGAAATCAAGGAAAGGAATATGAATCTTTAAAAGGGGAAAACGAAGAGGCGCGCGAGGGAAACAAAAGGAAAGAAAGAGATTCTACCTCCCTACCCAACTGAGGGGGCCCGAGGAGGGAAGAGGACTCCATAACCATTACATACGCCACGGGAGGCAGGGGAAGTGGAGCGAAGCAACTCTATAATCACTATAAATCATTTTTTATACATTTTATGAAACCAATCCTTATAAAAAGTAATGTTTGAAAAATGTATTCTCAAACATTAAGTTTTAGATTTTAGTTTTATAATTTAATGTATATCCACTTGAGTAATATATTCATAATTGAGTTTTTCATGACTTATTTTTAGAAAATTATTTTCAGAAATTACATATTATAAATTTTTAAAAAAGATATATTTTTCTAAAATAGATCTATCAATATCTTTAGAATAATATGATATTTATTTTGTTAAAAAATTTATCCTATAATTTCATTATTAAGTTTCTTTCTAACTTCGAAATTTTTATTTTCAAGGAGTTTTGTAAATCGAGATACTTTTTCATAAGAAGGAGGGTACTATCCTCTACTGAGGAAAATTATTCATCAGAAATTTTATAATTTCATTCATGATCTAAATCAGGATAATTTTTATAAAATATAAATTTCTCTGAATTTTAGCAGTGCATACCATAACAATTAGATAAATATTTTCATTTGGAATTTTGGAATGAAGGCATATGTTCGTCTAGCCGAAACATTTTGAATCAGAAGAATCATCTATAGAGCCTTCACTACATGACCTATAGTAATCATTTACATTTAAAAAATTCTTGTTATTTGAAATAAAATACATTCTATGATTCCTATGATAATTTATTTATTTCTTATATTTTCTTTTCAACATGGGATAATTTGGTATAATATATCTATCATTATTACACTCATAACACGTGACATCATAATATTTCTTATTATTCATGTCCTTGTTACATTTATTATAAAGATATTGAAAATTATTTTTACCAACTATCTTTTTCATCCATTAATAAATAAGAGCAAGTTCATTCTCAAAATGTTTTGAATAACATGGATTTGATTTTATAATAATATTTATATTTTTTGGATTCTTACATAATTTTTAATGAGTATGATATTTAATCATATTTGAAGTAGTAGTAAAAGAAAATCCACCATTTTTATTCTTTTCCTTCACAAATTCTCTTTTTAGCCAACCATCATACTATAAAAGGGTTCCCAATAAATCATCCAGAGTAACATTTGTTATCTTCCTTGATTCACCATTAGTTTTTCTCTAATATTCCCATTCATTAGGCTTGATATAAATTATATTTTCAATGATTTTTTCGTCTTATTATCCTTTATATGTCATAGATTGTAGAATATTGAAAATTTTTATAAACCATTATTGTACTTTTGCAACAATTTCACCATGAGGGAATATAAAACTTCATAGTTCGCTCTCATAATTGCTATTCTGGTTCAAGAACCTTTGAAGTTCCAAAATGGGTAATATATATGTTCTTAGATATATTATTTTTAGCATCACAAGAATAAATATGACTTTAAATGCCTCTCTCCATGGAACATAATAATGTGATTCAAAATTTTTAGTTAAATCAATACTCTTAATTTTCTTGAATTGTGAAACTAGTAACTTCCTTGTGAGGGATCTTATAATTTCAAGAAATCAAGATGAAATTTTCCAGTATGATATTTATAATTAATGTATTCATTCTATCTCTCGAATACTCATACTCATTACCATAAAAAATTAGTTGTCTATTTGGATTGAGATTATCAACAGATTCGATATTTAATCGCCCCATAATTCAAAAATATTTCAAAAAATTTATTTAAAAAAATATATGTTTGTGTAACAAATATATTAAAACAAAATATTTATAAAAAAATTAAGAATTCCTTGAAAAAGTAAAGAGAATAAAATTACATCATGTATTTGAGAAGTGGAAACCTAGCTCACATACCAATTGTTATATCAGTATATTAGAAGTATTCTAATTTGGATCAAAATAAAGTTTTTTATATGGAATAATTACAAGAGGGTGGTGAATTATAGTTTTAAAAGAATTAGTTAAAATGTATTTAAACTAAAAGAATTTATAAACATATCTAAGTAAAATAATCAGTTTTGTGTTTGACAATCCATCCAATTATATCAAAGTATCATAATCAATTTGATTACAATAAAATCAAAGTATGAAAAATGTAATCATAAGATATATTTTATAAACATATCATATTTAATATGGATATGATAGTATCAGTTTTTCTTGGATTTTCAATAGACCAGATTAAGTAATACAGATTTTATTTATTGTAATGATAGACGTTACGAAAAAATGACATACATGAACAAGAAAATTAACAGAATTATGAGAAACAAGAAAATGAATAATAATCAATATAATAATTAAATATCTTTAAAATTAATAAAAATATTTTAACCTTAAGAGAAAGGTATCCACAAACCTTGTCTGAAGGTATCCCTACATTTATACTTACAAGAAAATATATATTTCCTTAGTATAGAATTCCCTAGATATTATGATTGTATTCGATGTCTCCCTAACCTTGGAAAACCTCGATATGATGGATCATATTTTATCACAATATCCACATATGACATCAATCAATACAATAATCAATATCTATTTCTTCTTATCATTAGATGACCTTGATCATATTCATACAATTGAAACACATAAATAAATTAGAAAACATTTTTATAACGAGTCCACCATACAAGGTTTCCTTAACAATGACTCACTCTAATGAAAAAATGAGAACAAGAAAAATTTATTAACACTTTTTGGACATTAGAAAAATAGAGGGTGAAATGGAATCATCTGCTTCAAATTCTTCAAATGACTGGGTATTTATAGGAAACCCTTCCAATGGTCATATTTTCTCTAATGGATATATTTTCTCCGAGTTTTTTATAATGAATTGGATAGCTAGAACTTCAAAAGAAATATCATTACAGAAATCTAGACGTTATTTTGTAATAGACCATTATAGTGTAAAAGAAAAAAGTTCCAATACGATAAAAATAGTTTCTGTATACAGAAATCAAACATAAGTCAATCCGATAGATTTTCTTAAATATGTTATTATGATGATCTTTTTGAAATATAGATCCAATTTTTATTGGTTCTGATATTTTCCCAATAATAAGGATTTTTCCAATTTGAAAGACAAGTCAGAATTTTTTATAATTTGTCTCATAAGGTGAATCTGATTTTTATCATTTCCATAGTCATTATGATAATCATAATGAAAACGTTATTATAAATTAATTAATACTTTATACTTATTTCTAATTATGGTAAAAGTATGTGTTTTCTAAAAAAACCATTCTAAAACACTTTGGTCATAAAATAGTTATTAATAAAATATTTAATAAATATTATGTGGTTTAAAAAATGAATGGAAGATTTATAATGAAACTTGTGACTCAACAAAAATTATAACATTTTAATATTGAAATATTTTGAATCCTAGTTAAAATTAAAATTCGTTAACTAAGGGTTAACCAAAATGAAAATGTTTAAAATAATACAGAAAAATGTGTAAAATATATTTTTTGGTAATATTACAACCTTATTACTTCTTATATTTGAATTCATGGCATTTTTGAGGTATTTGGATTGATATTGAATTTGTTACAAATTATTATTTTAAGGAATTTGAAAATGTTCTCTTAACCACATTTATAAAATGGCAATGAGTCCCTCACTTATTCTCATCACATTAAGACTTCAAGATTTACCATACCCTTAAAATTTCTATTTTAAACCTCCCTAGACATATTATAGAGATTCTGGAATTCTAAAAATACCAACCATGGTGTCCTTAAGAGGATATATAAAGAAAGTTCTCCAAATAAGAGGTAATCATATTTATTGATTCTTTCAAGATCATTTATTCTTCTACTTAAAATTCATGTTTTGTTTCCATTATAAAGTAATAAATACAGTATCAACTATATTTTTATAAGTTATTATTATTATGGAACAACCATATTCTATCATTTATCCATCCTACAAAAAAAAACATCGCACGTGCGTATATACGGCATATCGTCCCCACACCGTGTAATAATCTATTTTTTATCATTAATTTATTTGGATTAGTATAATGATGGATATAATATATATATATATATAATAATTATGAAATGATAATAATTCTAAAAGAAAATATATACCATACACTGCCATAACCATTTACTATTAATGGAATGATATTATCGCTCATGCATACGTATGGCCTACCGTATCCATGTCTCCATGGGATTAATTTTCCATATTAATAATTAAATAATGATTATATAAATGTATACAATGAATAAATATGCTATATGTTACCTTAATATAATTATTTAAATTGTTTAACTATATCCTATTCACAATAATTGGTATTTATATGAAACAATAAGCATAAGAAAAAATAAAATAGTTAACAATTAAAAGATGAGTAATAATGAAATATTATTAACAAATGGGTGATAATATGATAATATAGAATATCAGGAATATGAATATGGTTTTTGAATAAATTGGTAATATTATTTAATCTATTTTACAACAGTTTCTGATATATATAAATTAAATTAGGCCTATGTTAAGGGTTAATTACCCTAAAATCATAATTATCAGAGATTGTTTATACATAAGTATTTACTGGGGTATATTTATATTCCATGTCTATGTTTCTTAAAAAAAATTCCAAATTATTTTTACTATTATTATAAATTTTATAAATTAGTCTTTATTCATATGAGAATTTTTACCAAATGATTTGAAATAAATACTTTTTCATTTTTCATAACCAGGTACATTGTGAATTTTCCAACAAAAGTATTATAAGAATGTTTTTTAAAATTATATATCCGGAAAAAAAATTCGACTTTCATGATGCCTTAATTCCTTGAAGCGTCCATTACATGCTTATAAGGTCATTTTCAAAGAGACATTATTCTTTTAAAAATGTGCAGAATTTTTAGAAAAGAAAATTCTTTCAAAGAATAAATGATATTTTCCTCAAGAATTATTTTCAAGTGATCCATTAAATTTTTTTTCCATTTATGATATCTTTTATTGATGTAACTTAGGATATATTTTGGATATTTTTCAAGGACATGTTCCCTATTATTTATATGGTATGTTTATTTTTAATATGGAATGATATTAATGATACTGATTTCTTTTATATGGATTATGATATGATGGAATGATGTTTATGAAACCCATTTCTTTTTATTGGTTTTGAAATAATTAATGAAATTTTTTCTTATAGAACACATTGGTATGGTTTTCATTATGTGATGGGTGAGAAATATATCTCACTCAAATGAATTTTGTAAAGATTTATATCACAGGATAAAGACATGAATATAATGGGAAGTGAACTCCATTTAGTAATAAAGGATTAAAATGGGAGTAAAATCAGTTTAGTAATATATGGTTGGAATGTGGAGTGATCAAAGTTTAGTAAGGGTCTTTTACCACTATTATGGTCACTGCAATGAGACTTGGAAAATATTTAAATGATATTGTATTCTTATATTTATGAAAAACATACAGGTATAATGTTATCCTTTCATAGGATATGTTGTTCGACTCCTTATGAGCTTCAATGAATTATCCCATGACATGATATTTTGATCATTGATATATATGATATAATTTTCAATTTTTTATGTTCTTATGTATTATGATCATGATGTGATTGAAATATCCGTTTTCTACACTTAATGAGAATCTAGGATCACCCATTATTATGTTTTATTTCCTCAAGATATGAATAATGGTATTTATTAAGATGTATCAAAAAGGATTATAGTTATGAAGGAATAATCCGGAGATGATGTAGATGTTTTAGGAATCAGTTGTTTGTGTTTCCTAGTTTCCAAAGACACTAAACCTATACGGTTAATTTTTTGGTTTTGTTTTTTATGTAATGAATTTTCTTTTATTTATATGTAATATATATTTATTTATTTATGAAACATATGGGTCATTATACTCAATAGCTCAATCACATGTTATTGTATAACCTAATATATTATATTTATTTGGATTATTATTCTCAATATTTTTCATATTTTCACTTGTGATTTTCAGTTGAAAATTATATTCTTATTATAAATTTTTTTGAAAACTATGGTCTTATTAACCCATATTTATAGAATCCATAACATAAATATTCTAATTATAATCAATATCAATAATATTATGCTCAAATTATACTTAATGAAAAATATATTTTTGAATTTATCCACATATCCAGCACAAATTAACTCATCTACAAATATTATAATCACCTTTTATTTAAGATATTTTTAAATTATATTAATATTATAACATTCAACAAGATTGTTTCCTCTGATTTCGGCACTTGAACCCATAGTTACATGATAAGAATCCCACAATGACCCCTTCATCATCATTGTATTTAGACATTCTCAGCTTGGTGGGCTTAGTATTTATAAAGTATTTACTACCAGATACATTGAACTACATGATAGTTGGATTCTAATTTAGCCACATATAATATGGAGTATAATGTTTTTAAATTCTCAAAAGGATTCAGTTCTAAATTCACCCTTTTATTACACATTAATTTCTTCTAAAATGTTTTCAGAATTTATTTTTAGGTAGAATTGTTCTACCCATTTACAATATATATATATATATATTAATAACCTAAAAAAACATTATTTTGGGGAGTATATGGTGTTGTTAATTTATTATTAATTGATTTTTCCAAGATATCTTTTAAATTCATTACATTTAAGTTACTTTTCATTATCAAATCTCAATTTCTTAATGAAGATTGTGAATAATTTTTCAACTTGTCTGTTAAAAACAATAAACAAATCAATGGATTTTAACTTATTCCTTATGAACAACACATTTTTTCATTAATGTATATTTATCAAGGAATGTGATGAAGTATAATTCCCCACTTGTATATTTTTTCTTTATAGAAAAACAAAAAACAGTGTGGATAAATTCCAGTGGGATGGTAGAAAGAATGGAATCCTTCTTGGGTAATTTCAAGTCGTCTCCCATTTTTGAATTTTTTCAAAAAAAATAACATTATCTTTTTATATTGGGTAGTTATCTCAAAATTTAATGTTTTTTATTATTAGTTGGATTATTTTATTGAGATAACGTAACCTCTTATTCCATACCAGGATCTCATATTTTATAACTGCAAAACAGAATTTGGTTCGACCACTAATTAAAAACATATTTCCATTTATTTATTTTACTAAAGTGTCGATCCATCCATACTTTAATACTTTTATGATAAATATGTAACTTTTGAAAACAAATCTATTTTCATAAGCATATATCCAACCGTCATGAAAAATATTTGGCTCAATCCATCCACATATAACACAATGTTAAATTTCAGATTTTATGCTTCAATTTTAGAAGACCGGGTAAAGTTGATTTATTTTAAAAACTAATTAAGATAATTTAGAACTCCACCTTAATATTTCTCAAAAAAATTAACAACATTTAGGTCACCTATCATGAGAAAATAGTTACCACAATGTAGAACCTATGACTTGGATATTTTATATGCTTTTAATGCAATTTATGTAAGACATTCCTTTTAATTGATGGTACTCATAAAGACCTTTCCATCCATGGAAAATGTATTATGGACTAGAAATATTTTTATTCAATTACCTACATAATAACCACATTTCTCACTCCTACTATATACTTCCTCCAAAAAATCAAATCTATTATGATTTATTGAGCTTGAAATATTTTTATTTGCAGCACGTCCTCTCTAAAAATACAATTTCTAATGCCATAGATGACTCCATAAAACTTTTTTCCGCATCAAAAGTTGTGAAATATCATACCATCTTGTGTATGATTTGTTACCAAACACTATACAACACAAAACATACTATTGGAACCTACATCCACGTGGTATATAAAAACTATCACTATGTTTTTATCCATAATGTTGTTGTTGGTCGGAGTGGATAATCAAGAGGGGGGGTGAATTGAGTTCCAATTAAAAATTTCTGTTAAAAAGATTTCTCTTAAAATCCCCCAATTAAAAACTAAGTTAATATGTAGTGAATTTTTAATACAATAAAGGCTTAGTTAGGTTCTCAAGAGATTGATTAGTTCTCAGTTAATCTAATCTGAAGATTAATTAACTTTTGAAGCCATCCTAATGCTTTACAATAAATACAAACACTTGCTAGTTTAACTTTCAAAGTAACTATAAAATAGTTTTATATTTCAATGTAATTACCAGAGGAATATTCAATATAGGTTAAAACCAAAATAAATAAGCAAGAGCGTTTTAAAACAAGAATTTCATTCTCAAGCCAAGACTTAGTCCTCTCAAACATTATATATAAACAATGTTCCACACCCTGGATTGAGGGTTATACAACAGTATAATGACTATCCAGATCCCAATACCTCTACCAAATTTATTTGTGGGAAATCACAACAACATCACACAAGCTGTCCAGGTTACACTTGACCTCTTCCACAATTTACAGTGGGATACAGTAAGATATACATAGTTTTGAGTGAGGATTTAATATCCTCCAGTTCAGTTCAGGAGTCTGTGTGTAAATATAACAAACTGCTCAAAAAATAAATGAATGAAACACAATAGAGATAAATAGATAAAGATGAATTTAGAGTGCTCTTTGTGTTGAGAGAGAATCTCTAGAATCCTTGGTTTGATGAAGATGAAGCTCTAAGACTTTATCTAGTTTTTGTCAAGAAAAACTGAGTGTCATGGTTTTTTTCCATTCACATTCAGTGTATGTGTTCATCTTGATAATGAGAGTATTCTTGTTAACACTTTAGATTATTCTTTTGAACATCTGTTCTTGATGAGTATGAGGGTTCTTCATGTTACCTGTGTGTTCTTATTGTTTTGTTTTATATGCATGGAAGAATTCTCTCTATGCATATCCTTCTTACTGTAGCTCGATCTTCCTTATCTTCCATGAGCTCTGGCAATAGGAATGATTACCTTGTCATATGTATAAGGTATGGTTCCCTGACATGCCAAAAACTATCATTAAATAACATTTATTTCTTTAAAAACATCAAATATGACCGTTGAAATTAAATAAGAGTTATTAGAAATTCAAACAGTTTTCACGACTATCAGTGAGTCTTGAGATCTATAGGTCATGTGATTAGCATAAGCTTCAGTAGCTCATATGATCAGTATCGGTATCAGTAGGTCCATTGATCAGCATCGGTAACAGTAGGTCCTTTGATCAGCATCGTTATCGGTCGGTCCATTGATCAGCATCGGTATCGGTAGGTCCTTTGATCAGCATCGTTATCGGCATGTCCTTTGATCAGCATCGGTATCGGTAGGTCCTTTGAGAATCCTCGGTATCGGTAGGTCCTTTGACCAGCATCAGTAGGTCTTTTGATTAGCATCGGCATTGGTAGGTCATTTGATCAGCATCGATATCAGTATGTCCTTTGATTAGCATTGGTATCGGTAGGTCTTGTGATCAGTGTGACTGTTGCCATCGGTGTGACCATTCTTATCGGTTTGACTGTTATAATTGATGTGATTGTTCTCATCTATGCGATGATTATCATCAGTCCGACCATTCTCATTAGTGCGATCGGTGCGACCATTCTCATCGGTGCGACCATTCTCATCAGTGTGAACGTTATCATCGGTGCAACCGTTCTCATCAGTGACCCAAGAAAATATCTAATGGTGAGTCACAAACATGAAATACGCACCAAGTGTCTGTTCAATCCATAACACTTCCAAAACAATAGAAAAACATAAATAATCATAGATAAATATTATGTCGATAGGATTTAAACATATATAAACATATTTAGAACAATTTTAATAGAAGACGAAATTTATAAAATAATGATTTGTGATTATTAAAATAACCATCTCACAGAGAGTTCAACAATCTCCCCCTTTTTGATAATCACAAATCAATGGCATAAACAAAGAAAGAAGATAGTATATCATTCAGTATGCTCCACTTATGTAAAAATAATATATATATATATATATATATATAAAGAATAACAAGTCAACAAAGCATGACATCAGATCATAGACAAGGTTAGAATACAGAGCTTATATATATAGGTCTCTTCCTTAGATATATATAAGTAATATGATTCGATTCTCCCCCTAAGATTTTCACCCCCAAATTTCTCCATATACTATGATATTATTATTTTCTCCCCCTTTGGGATTTTTTGAAATGTAAGGAGAAGGATGAGAAATAAAAAAAATATTCCACTAAAAAAATATGAAAAAGAGTACAAGAACCAGATACAATTTCAAAAGTACAAGAAACATACACCGTATAAAAAATGATAGACACAACTATTTATTTAGGTGAAAAGGAGCTTTACCTTTAGAGGAGGGAGGAATGGATGGGCCAGAGGGTGATTTTGTGGAAGGATGATCCAGCCTGATGGAGAGAGGAGGTAGCACAGCTCGAGCTGGTAGCATAGTGGGTGCTAAGGTTACTTGCTGAGGAGTAGAAGATCTTTCTGAAGGTGGCTTCTGAATGACTGGCCATATATTTGATATAGGTTGAGAGACTGAAATTTGACCAGGAGGGACATCTGATGAACTGAGAGACTCTACAGTATGGAGAAAAATTTCCATCACTTTCACATGAAGATATGGTTTGAGCAGATTGATAAAATCTTGAATTACATCACCACCATATTTTATATCCTTTTCAAATTCATCCTTGTTCTACATGAAACTACCCATAGCAGGAGTAAAATCCTTCAACTTTTGAACTTGAGCTTTGAAGGCTTCAGTAACTGGAGGAAGCCTTAAATTCTCAGCCACAACCTTAAACTGATGGTTCAACTCATGCTTAGTATAAATTTCAGAAAAGTACTGATCCACTTTCTCCTTCATCTCTTTCCGAGACTTAGTAGCATCAGCTGAATACAACTTCACCATCTTGTGAATATGATCACTATTGTCTTTCTTCTTTTGCAAAGATTCGAAATCCCAAATCTTCCCAAAAGCTTCTAACTCTTATTTTATAATATACTTTAATACATTTATTTCATGACCAGGGATCTTGGACACTTTGGAGGAGATAGCCTAAGAACCCATCTGAGTTATCTCAGCTTTCCACTTCCTTAAATAAACATTCTTCAGATGTTCTACCAAATTTTTTAACAGATCCATTATACCAGTAATGGTTGATCTAAACTCACTTGACAGATACACTAAACCACTGCTTAAATATTTGAGTGTTTGCTTCAGAGAGGTAATATGCCTTCCAATCATTTCACCAGTATTGCACAGGTCCTGCATAATGATACTTACCACTCTCTGAGTTAGAGTATCCATAATAGCCTTAGATAAAATCAAAAGAGCAGAAGTATGAGCATTAGACTATTCATTTTTTTATTGTCTCTTAAACTGCATGGAGTAACTCAGATTTAAAACTGTCAAGATCAGATTGTGAAACTGAAGGACTGGGTATGGATTGAGAAATTGAAGGACCAGGTCTGCCTTTTGTCACTTGTATATACTCAACAACTAATCGAGACTTAACTAAATCGCTTTCCCATTTCAAATCCACTTCTTCTAATTTATCTGGATGATCTAAACCCAGAACCGCAAGACCTGGGTGTTCTTCCCATGTGTCTTTTCATGAAGGATACAAAGGTTTCACAAAATTATCTCTTCCAGAATTTTCTAAAGAGATTCCTCATCCACACAAATCTCAGACTGTACAGTCCTTTCAGCCTCAGGAACTGTTTCCTGCTCATTTTGTGGAGGTTGAGGATCAACTAGAAATACATTTTCACCATCCACTGGTCGAGTACTTGCATCATCATCATTATCACTACTATCATCACCACTATCATAATCATCAATATCATCACCCTCATCACCATCATTGTTGACTGATTTATCATTTGAATTATCTTTACTATTGGATTAATAATGCTCAGAATTTGATTCTTCAGTCTTAGATTCTTCTTCATCACTAAGAAGTGGTTCTGATTCTAGTAACATGAGATGAGGGCTTAATGGTCCAAATTCCATTCTTATTTTCTTCGGACATACTGTTTCAGGATCACTCCTGTCATTAGGAGGTGACTCAGGTTCATTTTCAGCTTCTACAACATCATTAGCTATTACTTCCCTTTCTATCTCCTTGCTGGACTCTCCAGTGTCATTTGGAGATATTGTATCTTCATCCTCATCAGAATAGACAACTTCTTCATCAGATTTTAAACTGCCATCTCTCATCCCATTTGGTCTCTTAGGATGATCAATAAGATAGAAAGAGTCATACAACTTCTCTTCATCAGAAACCCAAGCCTTCTTCCATGGATTCCAATTTATTTTCATCCTTTTACAGATATCCTTGTTAATATAGAAACTACTACTGGATGAAATACACTCATCTCCATCTTCAACACAGCCCAAGAACATTAGCATGGAAAAGATTTTCTTAGAAAAGAACAATGTTTCAGCCTTTTTGGATGGCTTTACCATCTCATCAATATGATCAGTAAAATATCTACATAAGTTGATCTTCTTATCATTTATAAATAAAAATAACAAGAAAACATCTTGATATTTTATGGCAGCAAAGTCACCTTTTCAGGGACAAATTTGGTGCTGAATAAACTTAAAGAATATTCTACTTTCACCATCTAAATCACCAGCTGTTATTCTTCTGGATTTAGAATTACCAGTCAGAAACTCCAGAGTAATCTAATAAGATAAATATTTATTGGTAGGATAGATATTACCAGTATAATCCTCATATATTCTAATATGAGGTACTCCAAAATATTCAGCCCACTGATTCGATGAAAAGGTTTTCTTTTTCCCTTTGATTATCAACGATAATATCACAGCTTCTACTCCATCCAATACAATACATAAGTTTAGATAAAACACATGCACCAGCTTCGGGTAGTACACTCGGTCATTATCACAAAACCAGTCTTTCCATCTTTGCAACTCCAAAACATTTAAAAGTACATATTTACTAGATAACACCCATTCAACACTCACTTCCTTTTTTGTGGTAACCATCCTAGTTTCCAACTATGGGTTTAATGAATTTTGAGTCGTGCTGCTAGATTATCCTCATGCTCATTTCACAGAAGATGGACCTTCAAATTCCTTGATTTGACGCTTTTGCTTTTCCATTGACAGTTTAAGAGGAATGAGACGATGGAAAGGTTTTAAAGATTCGGAATTCAGAAATAAATTTTCAGCAAGAGATGAAAGGTCAAAAGTATTTAGAAATAGTAGTTGGTCATTATTTTTATCATTTAGGGTTACAATAATAGCAATAAAAAATAATAACGTTTTAGTAAAACAACTTAGTTTTGAAAAAAACCAAACGGTTTTACAAACTGTACAACTCAATCGGTAGCGTAGATCGGTTTCATAGATCGGTTTCACATATCGGTTTCACATATCGGTTTCACATATCGGTTTCACAGGTTGGTTTCACAGACCAGTTTCACATATCCATTTCACAGATCGGTTTCATAGATAGGTTTCACAGATCTGTTTCACATATCGGTTTCACATATCGGTTTCACAGATCAGTTTCAGAGATCGGTTTCATTGATCAGTTTCAAAGATCGGTTTCACAGATCGGTGTCATAGATCGGTTTCATAGATCAGTTTCACAGATAAGTTTCACAGATCGGTTTCACAGATCGGTTTCATATTTCGGTTGCATAGATTGGTTTCATAGATTGATTTCACAGATCGATCATACCCAACTCTTTTTTAATTAATCCTATCCTTTTAGAGTTTAAGGGTTTTGTGAAAATATCAGCAAACTGATGTTCGGAGTCAATAAATTCAATAGAAATATCACCCTTTTGATAATGATCTCTCAAGAAGTAGTGTATGACATCAATTTGTTTGGTCCTAGAGTGAGACACAAGATTCTTAGAGATTTTAATTACACTAGTGTTATCACAATTTTTAAACACATGTCAAAATTGATATCCACAGTCCAATAAATTGTGTTTCATCCACAGAATCCGTGCACATTAACTACCAGCAGCAATGTATTCTGCTTCAGCAGTAGATAATGCAATAGAGTTCTGATTCTTACTACACCAATATACTAGGGACTTTCCCAAAAATGACATGTTCATGATGTTCTCTTCCTATCTAACTTGCAACCAGCAAAGTTATCATCTGAATAAATCATTTAGTCAAAGGTTTTCCCTTTTGTATAAAATGAACCTAAATTTTCAGTGTGTTTGAGATATTTGAAAATTCTTTTAACAACAAGCAAATGTGATTCTTTAGGATTGGCTTGAAATATTGCACACATACACACACTGAACATGATATCCAGTCGACTAGCAGTAATGTATGGTCAGCATCCAATCATACCTCTATAATTGGTTTGATAAACTGGTTTCCCAGTTTCATCATCATCCATCTTACAGGTGGTACTCATAGGTGTGTCACTTCCCTTGTTACTATTCAAACCAAAACGTTTTAAAATATCCTTTGTATATTTACTTTGATTTAAAATAATACCATCCTTCTTTTGAAAAATTTGAAATACAAGAAAATACTAAATTTCTCCCATTAAACTCATTTCAAATTCATTTTGCATAATATCTTAAAAATCCATACGTAAAGAATGATTGGAGAATCCAAAGATAATGTCATCAACATAGATTTGTACAATCAAAATATCTTGAGAAATTATTTTAATAAAGATATTTGGATCAGGAATCCTTTTAGTAAAACCTTTAGAATTTTGGAAATTTTTTAGTACATCATACCATGCTCTTGGATCCTGTTTTAAACCATATAAAGCTTTAGAAAGTTTGAAAACATGATTTTGGAAATGGAGGTTTGGAAATACTGTTTGTTGTTCAAAAAAACATCTTCAATTATAAAACCATTTCGAAATGCACTTTTGACATCCATTTGATATAACATGAAATTCAGATGAGAAACATTGGAAAGTAGAATCCTAATAGCTTCTAAACTAGCTACAGGTGAAAAGGATTCCTCATAGTTTATTCCTTCTTCTTGACTATACGCTTTTGAAACTATCCATGCATTACTTATAACTATATTTCCTGACTCATAAACATTATTTCTAAAAACCCATTTAGTGTCTATGGTAAAAGTATCCTTAGGTCTGTCAACCAATTCCTAGAATTTTTTTCTTTCATATTTATTTAGTTCTTCTTACATAGCCATTACCCAAAATTCATCATTGATATTTATAAGTTTCAACTGTGAAATAACATCTTGATGTTCAACCTGATTTCTTAGAGAAGATCTAGTCTATGTCCCTCTATCAAAATCACCAAAAAATTCATTTAAAGAATGATTCTGTAGAATCCTAGTTGATCTAGTAAAGATAGGAGTAGAAATTTCAGGTTATTCTCTAGGTTCGGGTTCACCAAAAGAAGATTCTGGAATGTTTCCAGAACTGTTTGTCTTTACAACAGGTTCATTGATTTTATCACTAAGGTTCAGAACAGACAAATCATCTTCAAGATTTTCTATGGAAGATTTGGGTTCATGTGGATCAGTTTCATCAATCTTGATGTGAACAGATTCTTCCACACAATTGGTTCTCTTGTTAAAGACTCTATAGGCTTTTCTAGTTGTTGAATATCCTAAAAATATTCCTTCATCACTCATGGAAGATAACTTGTCAAGATTATCCTTAGTATTGAAAATAAAGTCTTTGCAACCAAAGACTCTGAAGTAACTAACTTTAAGTTTCCAATTATTCCACAATTCATAAGGGGTCTTCTTAAGAATAGGTCTAATTAAGACTCTATTGATAATGTTACAAGGTGTATTTACAGCTTCAACCCAAAAATAAATAGGTAGATCATATTCATTTAGCATAGTTCTCACAATATCTTGAAGGGTTCTATTTCTTCTTTCTACTACACCATTCAGCTGAGGTGTCCAGGGGGAAGAAAATTTATGATTATAGCGACTTTGTGAGCAATAAGATTCAAACTCATGATATTCAATCTCACGACCATGATCACTTCTCAGGGTCTTAATCTTTTGTCCACTAAGGTTTTCTACAGACTTGGAGTATTTAACAAAATAAGAAAAAGATTCACTCTTGTGAGCTAAGGAATATACCCAAGTGTATCTAGAAAAGTCATCTACTAAGACATAGACATAGTGCATCCCATTTAAATTATAAAATATAGAAGGTACAAACAAGTCCATGTGAACCAATGTTAGAGGTTGAGATGTTGAAACTTATTTATTTAATTTAAAAGAATCTTTATGTTGATTTCCCTTTTGACAAGAATCACAAACTTTGTCTGATGGGAATTTGTGTTTGGGTAAGTCTCTAACTAAGTTCTTCCAAGTCAGTTTTCCAAGTGAGTGTATATTGCAGTGTCCTAATCTTCTATGCCACAACCAAGACCCTTTATAAAAATCATTTAAACAAGTAACTTTTTGTTTGGTTAGAGAATTTAAATCCACAGCATATACAATTTCATTTCACAAGGCAGTAAATACCAAAGTATTTTTAGAATCAAATACATTACAAGCATCATTTTCAAATTTAACATTGAAACCATCACCACAAAACTGAGATATACATAACAGATTATATTTCTGTCCATCAAAAAACAATACTTTAGAAATTAAAATCGAATCAGTGTTACCATTCTGGCCTAGGCCGATGGTCTTTCCTTTAGTATTATCACCAAAGGTTACATGGCCTCCATTAACATTGATTATGCTTTTGAAGCATGAAAAGTATCCTGTCATGTGTCTTAAAAATCCACTGTCCAGATACCATATCTTCATACAGGAAGTTTTTAGGTAAGGTTCCTACAAAACAGGTTTAAACAGAAAATGATTTTGGTACCTATATTTTCTTGGGTCCAGACAGGTTAGCAAGAAAAAATTTCGGTATCCAGACTTGTCTAATGAGTCTCATATTACTTACAGAATCAATATATTTTCTAAGATAAACTCTATTTGATCTATAACTATGTGAGTAACCAGTTGAAGCATATTAATTCCCAGAACATGAACTAGCATCATCTTTTCTAGATTTAGGAATAAATCTATTCTTAGTAATCTCTCTCTGTCCAGGCTGATAGCCTATTCCAATGGTATATTTTTGTTCCACTTGATTACCTAGAATTTGAGTAAGTGTATATTTTCCATTTTTGAAATTTTCTAGGTCCTTCATTAATTTCTCATTAGACAATTTCATTTCAGTATTTTCCTTAAGTAATTGAGCATTCTTTTCCTTTTCTATAACAAGTGAAAATTTAACAGATCTGGTCAAAGCATAATGTTTCTACAAGGTCTTATACTTGTCCTTAAGAACATTACAGGTTTCTTCTATCATATTACAGTATTCAAATAACTCTTCACTAGATATATTTTCAGATTTAGAATAAGAATCAACTCCAAAATAATATGAATTTAAAACAGGAGTACCCAGTGTTACCTCAGATGTGTTTGTCATGAAACACATATTGGAACGATTCTTTTCAGAATCAGAATCGTCAGACTCACTTGTGCTGTATTCCGAAGCACTACAAGTTGCTTTCAGAGCATTCTTGTACTTGTTATCCTTGTAGTCATATTTTCTTTTTGAACTTTAATTTAGGACAATCAGCTTTCACATGTACTTTACTATCTCACTCATAACACACAATCTCATCACTCTTATCAGACTTTTTCCAATCCTTCTTCCAATGACCTTTTTTCATATTTACCTTTGAAGTATTATTTTATGATGAATTTATTCTTCCCATTGAACATATTAAATCTCCTAGATATTTGATCCATTTTAGTATCACTTTCAGAATCTGAACTTTCACTTGTTGAGCTTTCAGTAGGTATGTGAAATTTTTTTTATCCTTTATCTTCGCGGTAGCTGACTTAAATGCCACTAACTTCCTTTTTGGTTCATCATCTTCTTACTTTTTCACCTTTTGTTCTTCTTAATACATCATAATCTTACTAATCATCTTATTAATAGGCAAAGGACCAATATCACATGATTATCTAATTGAAACTGATGTGCCCCTCCACTATTCTGGTAGGCATCTTAGTATTCTCATAATTTTCTCCTTTGCAGGAACAACTTTTCCAAGTGAGCTCATAGTGTTCGCAATCTAATTGAACCTGAGAAACATGTTAGAAATGGGTTCATCAGGCTTCCTTTTCAAATTATCATACTTAATAGTATATTTTTTAGTCTCATTTATTTAACATTGGTTGTTCCTTCATGAGAAACTCCCATGGTATCCCAAATTTTATAAGCAGTTTTGCAAGTAGATATGAGATTAAATTCTTCATCTCCCAATGAAATATACAAGGCATTCATTGATTTTCAATTATTATTGTAAGAATTCTTTGTAGGTTCATCCCAACTAGTTCTTTTAGTTTCTAGAATTTTATATTGAGTCTCTATAACTGACCAGATGTCAAATCTCGTACTTTCCAAATGAATTTTCATTTTCAGCTACCACTGGGCATAACTTGTACCATTAAGGAAAGGTTGCATGTTAGTAGCAGCACCTTATAATATATTATCCATAACTAGATTTTAGCAGATATATTTAATGAGATGAAATTTAGAACTAACATAAATTTAATATCTTTTAGATACAATAAAAATCACATTTGAAAACCAGAGTATTTTGAAAACCGTGATAAACAAAACAAATCTCCTCTAATATCATATGTTGGTCATAGGGGACACTCAAGAGGGGGGGGGGGGGTGAATTGAGTTCCCATTAAAAAATTTTGTTAAAAATATTTCACTTAAAATCCCCCAATTAAAAACTACGTTAAGCTATAGTGAATTTGTAATACAACAAAGGGTCAGTTAGGTACTCAAGAGATTGGTTAGTTCTCGGTTAATATAATCTAAAGATTAATTAAATTTTGAAGCTAAACTAATTCTTTACAATAAATAAAAACGCTTTCTAGTTTAACTATCAAATTAAATTTAAAACAATTTTAAATTTCCATGTAATTAGTAGCGGAATATTCAATATAGGTTAAAAACAAATTATGTAAGAATGAAAGTTTTGAAACAAGAGGTTCAGTCTCAAGCTGAGACTTAGTCCTCTCAAACAGTTTATATAAACAATTCTCCACACCCTGGATTGAGGGTTATACAATAGTACAATGATTGTACAAATCCTAAAACCTATACCACAGTTCTTCATGGGAAAACACCACAACGACACAGAAGCTGTCCAGGTTACACTTGACCTCTTCCACAATTTATAGCGGGATACAATAAGATATAAATAGCTTGGAGTGTGGATTTAGTGTCCTCGAGTTCAGTTCTGGGGTCTGTGTGTAAATATAACACACACTACTCAAAAAGTAAATGAATGAAACACAATATAGCTAAATAGATAAAGATGAATTTAGGGTCCTCTATGTGTGGTGAGAGAAGCTCTGGACTCCTTGGTTTGATGCAGATGAAGCTCTGAGTCTTTCTTTGATATTTATCATGAAAAACAGAGTGTCGTGGTTCTTGTCCCCTCACTTTTAGTGTAAGTGTTCAGCTTATAAATGAGAGTATTCTTTTTAACACTTCATCTTGTTCTTTTGAACTTCAGTTCTTGATGAGTATGAGGGTTCTTCACTTCCCTTGTGTATTCTTCTTGTTATGTCTTATATGCATGGAATAATTCTCTCTATGCATCCCCTTCTTACTGTAGCTCGATCATCCTTATATTCCACGATCTTCAGCAATAGGAATGATTACCTTTTCATAAGTTTGAGGTATAATTCTATGAAATGCCAACAACATTCAATAAATAACATTTATTGCATTAAAAACATCTAATATGACCATTGTAATTAAATAAGAGTTAATAGAAATTCAAAAAAAATTCATGACTATCGGTGAGTCATGAGATCGGTAGGTCAAGTGATCAGCATTGGATTCGGTAGCTCATGTGATCAGCATTAGTATTGGTAGGTCATTTGATCAGCATTGGTATTGGTAGGACCTTTGATCAACATCCATATTGTTAGGTCCTTTGATCAGCATCAGTATCAGTAGGTCCTTTGATCAGCATCGATATCGGTTGGTCCTTTGATTAGCATCGGTATCGGTAGGTACTTTGATCATCATCAGTATCGTTAGGTCCTTTGATCAACATCATTATAGGTAGGTCATTTGATCAGCATCTGTATCAGTAGGTCCTTTGATTAGCATCGGTATTGGTAGGCCCTTTAATCAGCACTGGTATCAGTAGGTCATGTGATCAGTACGACTGTTTCCATTGGTGTGACCATTCTTATCGGTGCAACCGTTCTCATCGGTTCTACCGTTCTCATCGGTGACTCAAGAAAATAACTAACGGGGAGTCAAAAACATGAAATACGCACCAAGTTTATGTTCACACTAGAACACTTCTAGGATAATAGAAAAAGATAAATAATCATAGATAAACATTATATAGACAGGATGTAAACATATATAAACATATATAAACATATTTAGAACAATTTTAATAGAAGACTACATTTCTCATAAATAAAACAATGATTTGGGATTATTAAAATAACCATCTCATTGAGAGTTCAATAGTTGTTAATTTTGTATATTTTATGTCAGAATTTTGTAATGTTTTGGAGTTAAAAAGCTTCCAATATCCCTCCTTTAAACTAATAAAATGAGAATTTTTTTTCCCGTTTATCCCAATCCATGCTTAACAAGATATTGAGTTAGAACCTGCATTGTTAAGGAAATAAATTACATGTATAATATATAGGGACATATTTTACCTGATCTTTTGTCCAAGTTCTCAATAATTATTTAATGGAATAAGCCCTTACTTCAGTACAATATTTGAAATCATCATATAACATCATTAGCTCATTCTATGCCTTATGATACTTAGACCATATCTTATATAATTCTTCTACAATAAAATAAAATATGTTTTTATGATCTTTTATCATCTTCTCATATTAATAATCTTTTAATTTAATTTTTTAATCCCATATTCATGGGTTAAATCCTTCTTCTAAAACATACTGTTATCATCAACAAACTTATTATTTTGGTTCCCTATTTTTTTCATTCTTTCCCAATCATGGAATTTAGATCAATATAAGATTAAATATAATCCATAAATTTGTGTTCTACCTCAATTGGTAGTGAATCATATTCTTCTCTTCTTTAAGATTCAAATACTTTTTCATCATGATAAATGAAATTAGTAAACATAACTTTAGATTCATTTAATATTCACAACTAAATGATTAATGATATCCTTTTTATTTGATCATTATATTTATTCTCTTACTTCTAGAATATCTCTTATATATTATTCAATTTAGAATGATTCATTTTACACTTTTATCCCACATTATTTCTTAATATTTACCATCAACTTCATATACTGAATCTTGTCCTATATTTTGTGTCCAGTTAATAGAAGATTTCCAAATTCCATTACATTTGTATAATATAAGTAGAAAATTTCTATTTTCTATTATTCATCCCTTTATCCAACCTCTTTTAAATAAAATAAATGATTCTTTAATAGGCCTCATCATCCACTTTATTTTTAGAGTCACTGGAATATATATTATCAACATGTTCTCTAATTTTCAATGTTCTAATGCCCTAAAAAGCTATAATATCTTTTAATTTTTTTTAATGCTAGGATTTTTATAATTTCCTAATCTAGGAGAATATTATGCAATTTTTTCAGGGAAAGAACCTCTCTATTTTCTAGAGTTTTGATATAAATATCATACATATTTGAAAAATTTCTCATGAAACTATTAACAATTGTTTAATCATGATGTTATCCACCAAACCAACAAATATTGCTAATATCATCATTTACCAAAGTAAAATAGTCACCATTATTATATTCCCCATATTTCATGATTTCCAAAAAATTTCTTATCCAAATATATAATTTATCCACCTTCAATTTAAAACTCCCTTAATAAATAATTTCCATTTCCTCCTAGTATATTTGGATGACTGAAGGACCATTAATTTTCTGTTGACCTTTATGAAAAAATATAGTAGAAATAAAATAATCCCCTTAACATCATTATCCATAGTTCTTTTATCCATTAGGTTTATTAATATTATTAATATTTTCACAAGAATAAAACATTATTATAGAATCACATCATGCATGTCAAGTTTCTCCCAAGACTATATAGTTTCACACAACCACCCTATATTAATTTTAAACTAATAGAGGAAGATGTTCATAAAAGTTTAGTTTATTTAGAAACTAAAGATGTAGATCATCCTACATGAGCCTCGATATATTTTAGAAGAATATCTCACTTAACTCCACTCCGGATTTAGAATTTATTTTGAATCTCAAAATATAATAGTCCACATATTTCTTGGTCTCAATCGAACAAGGGAATAATATCTTAACAAAAATATTTGAACTCTCTTGTTCTCTGTATCTCTATGTTTTATTTATCTATATTCCTATAATTTTTACATCACATTCTCTTACATAAAAAACACCTCATATTCATTATACACATTATGAAATAATTAATTTAATCCTAGATTTCATATTCCTACTCAGCTTTTTTGATTTATCTCTTAATATAATCATACCATAAGATTTAATCTATTTTCAAATTTGGTTGATATTTTTTCATAAAACACAATCCCATAAATCATATAATCTTGGTTTAACTTCATGTGTCTAATTGAATTACACATATACCTTTCATCCCTCCTTGAGGAATTATAAATACCTTTAGGATTCTTCTCAGGCTTTGATCCTAATGAAAAATTTATTCAAAAATAATTCTTTTATAGATTTTATAGAATACCTATTTGGTCTCCTAATAGATTTTTCAATATTTAATCATTATCTTGATTATGGAATGAAGAGTAGCTTCATGGAGAAAATAATTAAAATTCAACATCATGATCATTCTCTCTCAAGAAATAGATCTAGAATCACAATATTAGATAATTTTGTCATTATTTGGGACTCTAAAATATCTTATCATCCTAAAATTAAAATATAGAACTAATTTTATTTACTCTTTGATTATTAGATGATTCTTCAAGTACCACAAAATATTATAATTGTTATCACATAAATAAAAATAGATATTAAATATGATCACTATTTTTAAAATATCACATAAATAAGAATGAAATGTATTTTAAATATAATTGGGGATCACCATTACAATCTTCAGGTTTATTCTTCTTCAAAAACTAATTTTAAGAAAATGAATTTCAAAAGCAACTTGAATTCCATAAAATTTCTCTAAGTATAGAATGACACTTATGTTCAAATATAATTACATATGTGTCATTCTACATTATAATTATTTTGTTCCAAACAAAACCTATGTTTTCATATAATCACACATACACAAAACAACCTTTTCCAAAATTCTATATATTTTGAACATCACACATATGGTAGATATAAATGACACTTATGTTTAACCCGATGACACATAGATAGACTATTAATGAGACAACTTTTGGTCCAAAAAACAGATATGTTGCTTGCCGTTATCCAAAATCTTCATCCTCAAGAAGAAGTCCATAATTGTTTCAACACATACAGTAATTTGTTTCAACTATATCAACTCTATTAATAACATCTCAAATAAATTCCTTAAAAAAATCAACACATCTCAACCCATTCATTGATTCTGAAATAGGGTTGAAAATAAATTTAAAACATCAACAACTATAATCTAATGGAACATCACATTATAAAAAATGTTTTACGATATAGTTTTGGAAATAATGTTAATTTAATAAGAAATTAAATTATCATTTGATCTAATTGTTTACTTTATAAAAATGAAAACATCCTTTTATATTTTCTTTTTTCAAAGGGGATAACGTTTTTCCTTTATTTTTGTATCCCTTATCATGCTTTTTTTTACTCCCCCAATTTTAAAATGCATTTCATTGGGTCAAAGAATTTATAGGAACCATATCGAGGTCAATGGTGAGATATCTTGAATAAATAAAAATTGTTATCAAAAAATAGTAGTGAATACATAAGCACATGTTTTTATGGAATATAATATTTATTTTCATGTTTTTACCACTTAGTTATGTAATTCTTTTTACTATTATCTAAAAATAAAAACTAAAAGATCCTAAAATGTAATAAAGTTTCTTCCTTGATATTACACACATAATAGTATGTTAATTACGTTGGATTGCTATAGTTTGTATAAAATATTTTATGTAAAGATCTTTAATTTCACACCTGATCTGAACATGTAGGTCTAAGGCTACTATAGAGGTTTACTTACTACTACTACTCATTATTTTCATCAAGATAAAAATAACATGATGTAGAAATCATATTATTGAATTGAAAAAAATACAATGTATGATTATGTGCTATCATGTATACATTTATCATTATGTATGTGGGAGAAAAAGGATGATTTGTAAATTTATATAGTTGACCATCTATTGGTTGTTGTGTAACTCATTTAGAAAAAGATCCATTTTGAAGATGCAGGGACATCTTGTAGTTTGGATAGGATATTTTTTCAAAAGGGAAGTTAAAATCAAATTATAAACTAATGGAAACTATTATAAATATCTACCAGGAGATATTTATTGTCATGTAGTTCTTTAATAAGAGTTATGGAGGTGTCATTACCTCCTCATGTAATAACTTAAACAAATTCAAAGGAGTCAAGGATATATTCCTCCATTATAAAGATATCTTCATAGGAGAATTGGGTGTATTTTTCCATTAACATATAATCAATTATATATTATTAATAAAATCTATTTTTAATAATCGACAGAAAGATAACATAGAGAATAATCTCAAATTACGATAGAATCTTGTAAAACTATTCGGTGTCATACTCTCTTTATATTCTATAATGTATACAATGTGAATACACTATGTGAAATATATTATATCCATTCACCATAATAAGTTTAAAGATTAAAATATTAATATTTATAATAAAAAGGGAAATAAATTCCATAATATTGGCCCACATTTATTTACCCTACACCCTCAATGTGATTACATGATAAAGATGGGTATTACAAGTGGTATCAAAGATAATTTACGTTCCACCTCTAATTTGAACTATTTATTTTTTCCATGTTTCCTTTATATGTCTTAAATAAAGAGAAAATTTTAATTAGATATTGAGTAACATATTAATGATGGTATAGAGAATTGTTCTACTAAATTTATTAATAGCAAGAAAAAAGGAATCTAATAAGTTATGTAATATTAATCTTAACAGAAAAGAGAAATTTAAAACTCTGTAAGTTGAAGGTAATCAATATGGTAACTTATATGTCATAATAGTTGATAAATATATTCATAAAGAATAAAATATCATTCTTGACAGATTTTTAAGATAAATAACTTAATGTTTTTTACTCTGAAGTTTATGATTACATAATAAATGTTAATATTGATGTAATAAATTTTATTATTTCATGCATAAAAGATATATAATATGAAATGTCACAAACACACACACCCACATATATATAATAAGATGCTTTGGAAAAAGTATTATATTAATATGTTTCAAATGTTTAACACTTTCTTCAATGATATAAATTCCATGGAATAAATATTGTGGTTCTATAAATAAAAAAACACTTATTTTGAAGATGATTTGAAAAAATATCTTGATTAGAAATTTGAGACATGAAATGATTCTAAATAAATTATTATTTAACAATAATAAATATAAATAGATACCATTTATTTCATAAACATTCAATTCAAATTCAAGGATAAATGGATAAAAGAGATCGACGTTCATGCACTATCTGGTGGTGGAGTATAGAATGTCCGGGAAGGAATGTAACCCAATATTTAAGGAAGACCAATATCCCAAAAGTATTCATGCAATGGAAACTGAATCCCTCAATGAGAATGGTCGAGGTGAGGATGTAAACTCACTAGTTTCATCTGATTCTGAGTGGACTAATTTAATAGATAAATTAAAATCAGGAACAAAAAATATAAGCATGAAATTTTTGACATGGGAGATTACCAAATACAAAAAGGGAAGAAAATCATAAGGAATCACTACTACAAAATAGGTCATTAACAGTGGTAGTTAGAATGTTTTGTTAGTGCTTAATAGGTGCTGATATTGTGAGGGATGTTAAAAGGGGGGCCTTTAATATTTCTTCTAATCACTATTAAATGATTCCTTTTATAATGTTATTTAGAAATATTATTGGTTGGATTTAAATAGTTCTATAAAAAATGTGTTAAAGAATTAACAATTTTTCACGCACCCCGACACCCCATTCTCAACTCTTACAAGACACCTTTTGTTAGTGCTTCCCACTACCCATCTACCATCATACACACCACCCCTTTCTCAGTGCTTAATGTCTACCCCAATTACTTGTGCGCAACTGAATTTGGTCCCAAGACCTCCATTATGTGACTAAAATGTCCTTACCAATATTCTATGCGGGGTTTGTTGTATATTTAGCGAGTTCACTATTTATTTGTATATATTTATAAATGTGTGATATATATTAATATATATAATTATATATATGTAACTATATTATATATTAATATTTATTTATAATATATATATATTAGAATATAAATATATATATATATGTTTATTAGTACAAACATTGATATATATATATATTATATCTATATATTTTTTTCATTCCATAACATAAATAAAATGGATAATTTTTAATATAAATAAACAGAATAATAATTTTTTATATATTGGAAAACACATTTTTACATAAATATACTAATACATGTATTTATATAAGTGATGTATTATAAATAAATATAAGAAAACATTCATATATTTAGTTATACATAAACCCAATTTGAGAAATACAATATAATTTCAAAACCATAATATTAATTTGAATATAAGACATGGGAATAAATTCATTCCCCACTAAAAAAGGCCCATAAGACCCATATAAATTAGGTTGAAACATATCGAATTCTAAAAATCAGCATACCACAAATAAAAACATTGTTTTGGAGGGATTCTAGGACCCTTTTGAACCTGAAAATATAGTGACCATAGTCTCCTTGGTCAATACAATATCGATATCATCGCAATAATTAATTTGGTATGTGTTAGAACCCAAATAGAAACCCGGATCAAAAGTCATGGTCGTTTGAAGTTAGAGTTATGTTTTCAATTTATTTTAGATCTTTTCTTAATTTTTGTTAATCTTCAAATTGTTATTAAATTACTATAACTCAATAATTATTATCATATTATTAATTAAAAATATTTCCATAATTATTTTATAATCAATTTTTACTTAATATTTTATATATGATGTGTTAATACTTGTTTACCATTATATAAAACATATTTAGAAAATATATATTATATTATTTCAATATAAATATTTTAATATATAAATATATTATTTTTAATGAAATACGTTCTTTTGAAATATAAGAATTATCATCCATTTTAAAAAATAACTAATAAAGACCCCCTTTATCGGTATTTTTTAGAAGCCCTTATAAAGACCCCCTTTATCAGAGCATTTTTACTAGCACTGATAAAGTGGAGTATTTATTAGAATTTAAAATAAAACCCTGATAAAAGAGGGACTTTATTAGTTCTTTTCTTAGAAATATTGAAAATCCCATTTAATAGGGATAAATAATTCCTTGTTAAAGACCCCCCCCTTTAACGTCATTTTTTTGTGTTGACACATGGGGGTCTTTAATAATGCTTTTATCTAGTGATGTTAAATCCCTAGAACTGGAAAAAACCTAACTTTTTAGTAGTATATAAGTATTATTCCTTTATACTAACACATTTGGTGATACGTTTGATAAGAAAATTGGTGTCCATGAAATAATCTGATTAAACAAAAAATCTATATATTAAAGGAAAATAGGGACTCTTATACCATAATGAGGGTAGTAATGAAGACTTTGAGGACATGTGTTATCTATTTCAGCCACTTTTGGTGGAGATAATGTAGAAAAAACATAAAAAAACTCTAATAAACTATATTTGATGAATTTTCTTCTGAATTCCAATGATATGGTGCATGATTTTTACTATTCAATCCTGCAGGGAAGATTTCATAAAAATATGTGAATAATGGATTCAAATCAAGGCCAATAAAGAACCCAAGGCTTAGATCAACACTAAAGATGAGATTTTACTATTTTGATTTATTAAAAGATCACTATAGAGTATTTAATGAGAAAATGGGATGGGATAACATCTCAATGTTAGGAAATCATAATCGAGGAAATAGAATAAGATAAATTAATTTGTGAATTTAGTTTTTATTTAGATTTTTTTCCCAGTATTATGATGTTCTTTGGTAATGGGTTTTATATCTCTATAAAGTTTAATTTTATCCTATTTTACTTTTTAATGTCTTTTCAACTTATAATTTGTGTAATTATATTTTTTTAAAGACTTCATTAATATTCAAGGTTCTCACTAAACAAATAATTGATCTTCTCATAATAAAAAATTGAATTCAGATGGATGAATAAAATATCATTACAAATAATTACAATGGAATATTAAGATTCATTAAGAATAATATTATGTGTTAAAAAGATAATGGGAAGGAAGAATTTCATTAGTTGGGGACCATTTAAATATCTTCAACATTATGTTTCTAAATATGAAAATAAAACTAAAAAATATGGATATAACAAAAGCCTTGACTTTCGAAAATGGTGGGAGTGGATGTGTCAATATAGAAACCATTAATAAGAGTATTTATTTAAAAAAAAGACTCCTTGTAGTGGTAAATATATATTAGAAATATTTATAGATATATCCTCCATAATATCAAATAAAATGTAAAATTTACTTTAGAAGATATCATTTTTACTAAATATAGTGACATGAATAGTGTGATTTCAAATCAAAATCTGAAAAATATGGTCTGAAAAAAAATGTTTTGAAACACACCACTACAGAAATGGTGGATGATATCTTATGCATAAAAATTAATTCCCACAAAATATTTCAATATGTCAATGAAATTACCCAAAAATAACCTCCTATTAAATCATCCCATATTATAGTTAAATGAAACATCTTGATCTGACCCTGGTTGCTCGCTTCAACTCTCGAAGGTCATCTGATGATGAATTTGATCAGCCTGTCTTTTCCAAATGGTACTTGCAGGATCGAGCAGTTGTTGTTCTTCTTGATAATCGTCATTTAATGATCTGTTTTGACTCCAATAAAGACCTATTTGGTGCATGGTCTAGCGCTCCCCGACGTTGCAATGGTTTTATGTTTTTTTTATTTTGGTGGATGATGGATTTCTATATGAACTGAGATCCTTCGTCCATTCTAATTTGGGAAAGTCTTCCCAATCTGCCTTTACCCTTTCAAAATCCAGTAATTTTTTGTTTTCATGGGAACATGATAGGTCGTTTTTTATGCTCCGATGTGTGTACGTCTACTCTGAGCCACCCGATTAATCCCCGGTGCTGTGTTGAAGTGGAAATTTCTAGGACACTGGTGGAATGGGTCTGGATATCAATCATGGATGAATTTCGATGGAAGAAATATATTGCCTACGAATCCTGGGTTGATTATTGCTCAAACTGTAAGAGATTGGACCATTCCTGTTTGACATGTCATGCTGGAATCCAGAGAAGGAGGTCACCAGAATCGAGGTCACTCCCAGAGAACATGAGACTTGTTGTGGCTGATCTTGAGACAATCAATTTGGGAGCCTGGGGCACATTGTCTGTTGACACTTCCACAGGTGTTCCTTTAAACCCATTGGTGTCTGATGTTTTCACTCGACTCTGGAAGGATCTGAATAGAGGGGAATGAACTGAAAGAAATTGACCCCAAGGGTGTTGGTGTTAGTGGTGTGGCACACCCTTTAGATAAACCCACGACTGCAGCATTTCAGCAGGAGTATGCGGCCTCTGCTGTGCCGGTGAAGGATGCCACTGTTCAAGTCAATCAGACTAATGTTGGTGCTGATAATCAGAGGAAGGGGAGTAGCAGTGATTCTGTGTGTAAGGGCATGCAAGTGATTTTTTCTAATTCTGAAATAGACCACTTACAGGGGTTTTCTCCTACTGTGATGAAAATTGGGTCTACTAGAGGTAAGGCTAATAGAATAGTGGATCTTGTTGGCAACTGCAGTGGTCAGGGTAATGCTGCTGGTGCTGTGATGATCACAATACCCATGGGGAATCGGTTCCAAGAGTTATGCATGGAAACTGGGGATGAAATGCCTCCTTTATATAGATGTGGATGCAGGAAGAATGAGTAAAAGGAGGATGAAAAAGTTGGTAAAGGTGGGATAGATGCTGAACATGAAATGGTGGAGCAACCTCAATATTTGGCCATGATTGATATGAATAACCAGTTTCAGAAAAATCAGTTAGTGAAGATTCAAGAGATACATTACCATGGGAAATGGGGGGATCTTACTGATAGTGATAAGGAAAATGATGGGAACACAGTTAGGCCATCATACAGTGAGATTGTCCAAGTGGGAAACAAGGCGCAACCAGTGATCTAGGGCAAGGTGATTGTATCTCCACGAGGAAGGAGGAAGAAGGAATACTCCCATTTGACAAATCTGATGCCTACCTGATCTACTGTTAGGAGTATGCACTCTTCCACTATGTTTCCTGAGCTGGAGTGGTTGAATCTGAGGAGAAATTATGCTAAGGTTCTGAAGCACTATGAGGGTTGGTGTGGGAAACAACGACAGGGGAAGAGTATGTTTATCATTGAGGTGGTGAGGGGTGTGACTTTGAGGACATGTTGTGACTGTGTTGTATTTCTAATGCTTGTTTCCTACTATTTTTCTTTTATTTTAATAAATGGTCAGGGGTTCTGCCTCTGATATGCGTTCCTGGTAAACTAGAAAGGAAAAATCTCTCTACTTATTGATTTTTTGAAAACTTTGAGAATTTCAATGGAATTTATAGGAAAGTTGTTCACAATTATGATGGTAATTAGTTCATAAATATTAAGCATATAAAAGATTAAGATGAAATAAATAAAGAAAGGTTAGTTTTACTTGGAATATAGGTATAAGAATCATGTAGAACAAAACACACTCTAGACTATTATGGAACATATTTCACAAAAGACTAGATTTTTTCACTATCCAAAAAATTGTTAAAATATTTAACATCATATGTAATACATGAAGATTAATTATAATGGGATAATTTTATAGAAATAAAAAGAATAAATCCAAGAATGAAACAATATTACTAGTATGGTATAAGACATATATAAAGAAGAATTCAAATTTCATGCATGGTTTCCAAAGAATAATGATGCAATGATTATTAAGAAGCCATATGTACGATCTAAAAAATACAAGAATATATCAAATTAATGAGTGATCATATAGCTAACACTATTGGAGAAAGAGAGTAATAATTAATATAGACAAAATTTTATGTTTTCCCTACTCAATGACATGAAAAGATAACTTCCACTCTAGAAGAAATATGATATTAATAGGCTAACCAAGATATATAAGGAGGAAAAAATCTATAAAATCAATGTAATCACTTTTATGGAGATTTCTTACCAAATTGGAGTTGTTATGAAAAGTGGTTTTTTAGAAATATTTCTAAACCATATTTCTCTAACTAAGAGTTATGAAATATCCACCTTCTTCCATGGTATATATTTGTGTTTGTTTTTTGATGTGGGTAATTTAAGGTGACTTATACATGTAGGGGGAGAACTTAGTGAAAGCTAGAATAATTAAACAACATTTTTATAAATAAATTATAGAGGTATTTATCACATGTAGTCTCAATTCAAGAAGACAAACAATGAAAGAGATCATTGGAAGTTAATTGAAGAATAAATCAACAAAGATAAAGAGTTATTAATGTTTATCCCTTAAGGATGAGTTGAGATGATGAGAAAGATACCATAAATGTAACTATTCATCTAAAAATCTAGAAATAAATAAATTGAAATAATTGTAAGGTATGATAATAAAACTTTTATTAAACCATGTTTTTAATTTAATCAATTCATTTTTATGGGAGGGGGGGTATATTTATCATACTAATGAAATATGTAACAAGTAAGAGGGCTTTATGTACTTAAATGTTTCTAATATGTTTTTTGTGTTCAGTAAAGGTGATATAATTTAAAAAAATAATTTTCATTGTCCATGGAAGATAATATATGAGTTGGTATAACATGTCTAGGTATTTCATGGATAACATTAATGTCTTCATTAATAGGATTTATTTTTCTACACTGACCTAGATGACATAGACATAGAGTTGGAAAACATATAGCATACTACTTATGTATGTTTTTTTCCACCACTATGAAAGATCATGATATTACTTTGTATTATTATTTCAATGGCGGAGAATGGTGAGACTATTTTGTGTTACAAGTTATAATCAGAATATTTTTTATAGCCTTTCTATTTACTTTAATTAAGGGAGATAGATAAGATTAAATGTATAAAGTATTTAAGTTGAAATGATTATTGTATTTGGTATTAAAAAAATATAAATGGAGATATTGAAGTTCCTACTGAATTATACATGATGCATTTATAGTCAATGAGATACCAATTATGAAAAAGAGTTAAATTAATTATGATTAGAAAATTGGATATTGATGTTATCTACTAGAGTATACAACTTGAGATATGTGTGAGACAAAAAAATGATATATGTCAAAGAACACAAAGTAGATACATTATTATGATAAAAAAGGAGTATGAGATTCTAAATTATGTAAAATAGAATATTATTCAAACTATTGTCTATAAATCTAGTGTAAATAGATTTATGAAATTAATTAGAATGATTATTGTTTTTTTGAAGAAACATATACTATAGGTTCTTGGTGAATTTGAGAATATGGATGATATTGGAGTTGGTCCGTTTCATATAGTGATTTCAATGTACTATATCACAATTAGAAAGTTGATATAGATGATTATGAGGATCCATCCTATTTATTTTTCATAAGTGAGACTGCATTAATGTGAAGAAGATAATTTAATGAATATTCAGAAAATGTTGGGTTAGAATATAAATATTTTCACTTATTCAATAAATGAATTAATGTGAATTTATTTTATTATGAAGTAATTTGATGTTCTTGAAACTTTTAGAGTTGAGTTTAGAATCTTAGAGGAATGATTTGAATGTTTAGGAGTTAGGAACAGTTCATATGGATGAGTAATTCTAAAATTTTTTTTTATGAGTATGATGAAACCAAGGTATAACTTGATATGTATGAATGGATTCTATAGTAAATGGGTCCTATAGGATTTTATAGGGTGTAAAAGATATATAATGTATTAAATATATGGTGAAGGAGCCGCATAAGACTTGATTTAATCCTCGGTGATATTAAACTACATAAAATGTCTCACATATGATTAAAGTAATATCTATGGATAAATGATCTGAACTAATATGGTGGAATGATTCAAGATCATGTCATATTAATTTCAAAATAGTAAGATTATCATCTAATTAACTTCTTCTAAAAAAATATCCATGATTTATTAACTGTGAATCCACTTTATAACAATCATAGGACCATAAAAATCATAAGTAAGATACATTATAGATTTCATATTAACTTTCTAGAAAACGAAGAGTGTAAAATATGAAAAGTATAAAATTTTATATAGATATGTAATATATTTTGAATAAATTAAAGACTATTCAAATGATAGGTGATATGTAAGTGTAACTTAATGTTTTCAAAGACGCTTTAGAGTCCTTAGGTTTATTTGTAAGTGTTTTATATTTGATATAATTTTATATTTTGAATGGAGAGTTTCAAATATTATAAATTCAGATGATTCTTACTCTATTAATTATTAATTGAAACAATATTATTAGTATTATTACAATGATTCAAGATAAATGTTTTGGTGATGATGATTAAGAAAAATTAATGACTTTCACTTTTAGGAAGAGTTCAATTATACAATATATATATCACCTCATTTTTCCCATGTAGACATGATGTTTAATGTGCATAAAGGTTTTCTAGATAAATAAATAAGAGAGTAATATATTATAATTATTAAAATCATAATAAATATCAAGAGAGTATTTGGGTAATTTTTTTGAATATTTTTATTCAATAAATATAAAGTTATAATACAAATATTTGATACTAATTAATATAGACCTATGTTGGATACAATCGAATTAATAATTAACCATTATAAAATAGAATATAACATATGTATATTTTACTAGAATTTATGTAGTTTGAATATTGTAAATATCATCACAAGATATTAATCCTCTATTATGTAAAATATGATGTAAAAGAACTAATATGGGTGAGAAAAATTATTGAGTGGCACTAACTCTGATGTTATAGAAAACATATTACGCATTGAACAAGGACATAAAAAAATAATATACTAGAGAAATTATACATATTATTACTGAAAATGAAAATCATCGATGAACTAGACGATTATTAATAGAAAGAAGTATAAAAAGAAAATAAAGATGAAAAGTTGATACCATCAAGCACCTATTGATGTTGTTCACCTTCTATGTCAAGGAAAAAAGGACATGATGTCGAGGGCTTACTATATTATATAAATAATCTATCATATGCATGGATTTCACCCTCCATTCTTTGATAATTATAAAAGTATGATAAATATGGAGATTTACGTGTTGTTGTTATTGATCATCTATTGGGTGTTTAATACCTAAATTTAATTGTAAAGGTCCATTTTAATGATGAAAAAGATCCTGTATTTGTGAGAGGATGTTGTACAACAACATATGTTTTGACATTATTATATATAGGTGGGAATACATATAAATATCTAGACATAAATAGCTAATATTTAGTGGTTCCATTATAAGATTCAAGGATGTATTATTCCCTTCTCCTTTAAAAACCTAGGCAACATCACATGATTCAGAGATGACTTTTTCCATTCTCATGTTGATGTCATATGATTCAATGATGTATTATACCATTTTCTTATAATCACATAAATATTCATAAAACGATATGGGTCTTAAACTCAACCAGAATAAAATATGGATTAGATACCCACATTGATATCAAACCATTTAAAAATATTGTGTTCTGTACTGCCTTTACTATTTTCCATTCATGTTTTTAAGGTGTACACTGAAAAATATAAAATTCATTCACCTTAACATGGATGTTTATTTAGATATTAATATGGGTAATTAAAATATAAATGTATTTAATATAATTAGTTCACACTGATTCTTCTCCCCATATTAGTATGACTATATCATCCAACTATGTATAAAAATTACAAATCATATCATTATATCAATATAACACATTAATTAAAATACATTTAATCACCATTAAATAATCCCAAGTTTTTCAAGTGTGTCCCAATAATGACAAATGTTTTCCCAAACAAGCCTTTATATCAGTAACAAAAAACCAAGACATTAAATAATATTTTATAAATCTTTAAATATTGTCACATGACATAAAATTTCATTTATATTTAATAGAAATATAACTTAATCAATAATATCATAAGAACAACCCCATTTAACACATATTTCCTAAAAGAAACATAGAGGTTAACATATTGAAAAACGTGTTTTAGAACACTCCTAGTGATAATCTCCAACTTCTAAAAATAAAAAATGAATAACTGGAAAACACATTAAAGAATATTAAATTCTTATTTTAGATAAAATATTGATTATTTTCATAATCATGGAAATATTCAACAATAATTTATTATTTATTATATAATAAATGAGAAATAATGTAACTAAATAAATATTTAATTGATTAATATATCTGTATTAAATCATTATGAATCATATGATTTGAACCCCTGAAAAAACACTACATGTTTCATATAAAATCAAGGTTGTCTTTTTTATTAACACCTTATTTGAATTAGTTACGAAAAGAGATCATTGAAAATTAATTGTATAGAATATCTTTATAATTAATGGGAAATTGAATATTAAAATAGATAACTCAAACCAAATACCATAAAAAATTAATATAACCTATATTTAAATAAGAAAACCCGTTTGAAAATAATAATAATATTTTAATAACAAAATGTAAATTCATGATATAAATTACTAGAAATGGGTGATCTTTTGAAAAATAGTTCTTATCCACCAAAAATGTGGAGGATGGATAATTATTCTATGATTTTGTGCCCTATAAAGTAAAAACCCTAAAATATAAATCATGAAACAAGAAACCCTAGAAATCATAACCATGTGGAATCTTAAACCATGAGGAATAGTTATGTATAGGATAATAATAATGAAGTTTAGTTTTTAGATGAACTCTCATGGATATATCACACTATTTAATAGAGTGTCACCATATAGTAGAGGAGGAGAATAGTGGAGTCCATATTGGAGAGCTTGGAGAAACATCGTCTAAAATTGGTGAAGAAATGAGAGGATTTATGGATTACATTTGAATCTCAAAATAAAATAAAAAAAATATTGATGAAAATAATGCAAGGGAATGTGGATGGGAATAGTGCTTGTTCACTCTACCAGTGAAAATCTCTAAATAAAATTGGGAATACCCATATTTTTACAAATCTCTATATGGGATCATTCTTGGGTGTCTTCATTCCATTTAATGTCAGGGAAACCCCTAAAATCTCAAACTTGGGATCCTAAAGTCCATATTAAATGATGATATAAATGAATCGAAAATACCTACAAAAAATTGACATCTTGGGTGTGATGGTTATATATAGACGATATCATTACATGTGATAACTTATTTATGTGAATAACATTATCAATTACACATCCCTTTATTTTACCCACTCTAAAAATTTTAAAAACACTCAAGTACAGTCAAAATATTAGAAACAATATCCTTTTATTTTTATAAATCTAAAAAGAGAAGGAAATATTTTATATCCCCCATCAAACTCAATTAAAATTAATTTCATGTTATAATTAAAACATTTATCAAAAGTTGAGTTTTTTAATTATGAGGAATAATAATATCAAATTTAATTTTTGATATCAAAATATCATTATTATTTATTTTCATAAAAATATTGGGATCAACATGACTATTAGTGGAACAACATTACAAATTTAAATTCAAAATCCTTTCAAAAAAATATCTAGTATCAGGCTTCATGTTATATATATATTTTAATATTTCAATACTTTACTCTGAAAATAATTATTTTTTAAATCATGGGTTATTCATACAAACATATTCATTAATGAACCTATTTAAAAATTGATTGATTATATTTATTTAATAATGATTAAAATTTACTTTATTTAAATAAGAAATTAGATTTATAAAATATTCAAGTGTAGAAATGAGTTTAATGGTTTCATTAAATCTAATACCATCCAATTGACTGTAATATAATATAGTCTTCCTAACATTACTTAAAAAAATAATACTAGCCTCGCCTATAATACTCATAAACACCTACTTAGTATGCTAATGATATAGTATTGTAGCATTTTTTTCTAGTTCCAAATATTTACTCAATTTACATTAATTCTTCTCATCATGTATAATAATTTTCCAATATTTAATAATAATTGCCTCAATAATGTTCTTTGGTTATTGTTCAAAAATAATATCATCATATTTTAAATGGAAACACATAAAGATTTGGTTCGAGGAGACATTTCAAGATCAATAGAAACTACAGAATATATGGAGGTTAAGTTTTTTTAAGGAATAATCAACCAATCCTAGGTAGGGATCAATTTTGGTATGAACCCCGAAGCACAAAAAATTTTCCCCCTTTTAGGGGAAGTTATTTCACATTTTGTTCTTAGGAGTGATGGATGAAATTCACAGTGGACATGTTAAACACATGTAGTGTAGAGGTGGGTTTGGGGGTTATAGAAAGAATATATGGTTGATTATGTAATGTTGTTGGCTCTGTGATCATTCATACAATGTAGTGATGGAATGAAATCACAAGAGTGTTCAAGATTAACCTCCCAATATAGGATCAAAATATTGTTTCAGTTACATTCTCATTGGTTCTACTTAGTGCAGAAAGGGTCTATTTGGCACAGGTATGCTTGGTTCTATGAGTCTGTATGGGTGTCATATCCCATAGTGTTCTCATAATAATGGTTACCCTTTAGAATAAATATCGACATCAAATTTATCCAAAATAATATTTTTTAGGGTATCATAAATTCATGCTGAGTATGTTCTTGGTTATCACTATTCATCATCATGGTTTGTGAGTTAGAATAGAAAACTGCTATAAGATTTTTTAGTATAATTAGAATCATGACCATTATTATAAAAGAATTTGGTGAAATTGGATTTTGATATATCATCCTCAATAATATTTTTATGGGATTTTTATTTCAATTTTAATTATATCAAAAAATATGAAATTAAAATATTCTTCTAATACCATTTTAATTTTAATAAAAAAGTAAATAATATTTACTTATGGTTGAATAACAATGTAATATTTTTTTTGTAAGTGGTTTACCAAGGCCCAACTCCTTTAAGTACATTGATTACCATTACCTATATTAAATTCAATATATTCATGTTTTTATTCTTACCATATTATTATTGATACTTCTGTATCCACTATTTACATGGTAATGTCATTAGATTATATGTCATGTCAGAAGGTTATACCAGTTCCCAATTATAATGAGAACGTAAAGATACTATGAGAGTAATAATAAAAATATGTCTTATGGTATATATAAATCATACTAACTAGACAAAAATTATGTTCGAATGTTATGTTTTGAGAGATCATAAGCTTTAGAAATTATATTCGAAATGTTTATACATGTTTATCTAGAGTAGATGAGATCACCTTCCAATAGAAACACCACATGTTTCAGGTTTCATTGGTTGTAATTATCTATAAATATTTATATTGGTATGTAAACATGATATTGTAATCAATTTATATCATTTTATCACTTACTTTGATGATAGTAAAAATCATTAACACTAAAGTCGTTGTGAGGTAGCTTGTACTGGGTGTGTTATTTGTGGTATGCCATTGGTTGAATGATCAAGATATAATGTGGCCCTTTTTATTTTAGGAAGAGATATCTCGTGGGCCTAGGTTGATCAGGATATTAGTACATTAATTAAATATTTTTTCATGTTATAATAAGGAAAGTCTGTCATGTAAGGTCATGATATATGTAAGAATCAAAAGGATTATGACATGAGTGTACATCGTAATTTATGAGATATAATGGGATAAATTGATTATATTACACATAATGTTCTCATATAATGTAGTTGAGGCTAAATAATTACTTATATTCATAGGTTCCACGATGGGTTATGGACTCCACTCTTGGTCTATGGTTAATATTCACTACTATCGAGATAGGGACCTCTAGATTCACACACTATGTTTATCCATAAGTAATACATATTTAGATGAATAATATTTTAGGATGAAGTGTACCCCACCTATGGGGGTCAGTGAATGTCTTTGTGTGATTGATAATAAGTAAAATCATTAAATTATATTATTAAATTTTAAAATAATGATGATTTACTTTATTACTCAAGGTATTCATAAGCTGTTTGATTATAAAAGTTAATTAGAGAAAATATAATTTTCTGAACGATCATAGGACATTCAAGGTTTATTGTATTATTTACGGAGATTAAGTGTCAATTTAATGGTTGATATTTTATCATTTAACATGATAATATGTTAAAAGTGAGGGATAAAATATTTATAACATTTATGATTTTTTAAGTCATAAGATTGTGAAAGTGTCTATAATTAATTTTATTACTTTTTATGAACCATAGTGTAATTTTTGAAAGTATAACCTAGATCTAAAAGCTCATATTGACCTCTAGAATTGGTATCTCCACCACCTAGGTGAATTTAAAGAGATAATATCTTCTCTCCAATCTACTGATGATATTAGAGAGTTAATTCAGAGGAATAAACATTTTGGATTTATCTTGTCATCTCAACAGAGTAACTAATCTTTACATGATCGAAGAGACATCATAAATCTCTTCAGTTTTCCTTGATAGAACCAAAGAATAAAATATCGATGATCCAAGAACCGTGTTCCCCATGTTTTTAAAATATAGGATGCCAATATTATCCCCTTTATTCCACAACATGTCTAATATTAGAAAATAAATTTTATTTTTACAAATGAACAAGGAATCACTTAAAATTTTTCATGATTTTGTTTCTCATGATTACAAAGAATTGCACATGATCCTTTGAGAAATATTCATAATTTGTTTTATGAATTTTATGTTTTAATCATTAATCCAAACCTAAAATTTTAAATTAAATTTTTCCATTCTTTTGTTATTCCATGGGTTTATTTAATGGACATCAAAGAGAGCATGTAATTATTTATGTCTAAAATTTTAAAATTTCAATTAAATTTCATATTATTTGAAAATAGGGTTTATATATATTCCCAACACAACTCAGAACATATTGATCTGAGTTCTTATTTATATGATATGGTTGATCAATGATTCCATGGTTTTGTGTATGTTTTATTAAAAGATTTTCAAGCTCAATTTTTTCTGCACTTTAATGGATACTATTGTGATTTTTTTTAGTTAGAGTGTGATGTGAGCACATTTCATATTCGTCAGAGATACCAGAAACCATATAATTATTCTGCTGTAAATAAAAAAATTGGGTAATCATAATTAATTTTCAAAAATATTAAAAACTTATATATATATCCTTCTAAATTGATGTTGAAGGATACCAAGGTAAAACGAGGGACAAGATCCATGCCCCAATATTTTGGGCATGAACTTTTTCCGACCCTGTTTATGGGCAGGGTAATTACTTGTCTTATTATATATATATATATTATTACATATATATATATATATGTATTATATATATGTATTATATATATATACCCTAAAATAGATTCCCAAATTATACTTGGGTCGAACCGAGAAGTCTGAATCCATTTAGCCCGACCCGTCAACCCTGTCACAAACCCAAAATTAATATCCAAGGATCATATTTTGGTCCAAATTAGTCCAAAAAATTATGATAATATTTATCAAATTTATGTTAATTTTTAGGGATTTAGTAAATTTATTTTGGGTGTAATGGGATGCATTGAATAGAAATTAAAATTATTTTAACAGAATTTAAATTATTAAAATTGGCCAGGATTTGAAATTTTGAATATTTAATTTTATTGTGCAATGAAATTTCATTTTGACTAATCATGATCCATGACCAACCCATGCATGTTTGTTTTATTATTTATTTATTTAAATTATTTCATTTAGCTTTTGAAATGTGATATTTATATTCTATTTATGATCAGTGCATCCTCCATCCATTTTTAATATTTATAAAGGAATGTGTGTAAATAATTTAATGATAAAATGTATCGTCACACATTGAGTACACCTCACCTAAGTTTGACTATACAGTGTAATGATCTGTGGAGTTCCTGGGGATACCCTTCCAGTTAAGAGATGGTGTAAACCAAACAAGTAAAGTGTATGAGATTTAGAGGAACATCAATTCAAGTTAGGTATTAACTAAAGGAATTCCCATATGTTCATATATAATCAATTATATTTTTATGGATTAACCAATAGTAAATGGTTCATGATAACGTCATTATTTATTTATCATATGCATGATTTATTATTTTTTGAATGGTTATTTATTATGTGAAATCTCATATTATAATAATAAATAGGAATGCAAAGATAAATTGAATTTTTTTATGAATTATTTCTATTTAGATCATGGATATGTTGTTAGTGTCATCACATAGAACTAGAATGTAAAATAATAAATTATTTCTTTCTCCATGATATATTAACAAATCCATCAAATAAAATAGTATGCCATTAAATAAATTCGATTTCATGAATTTGGAAATAATAGATTGTTTGAGGTGCTCATCATACCTAGACAGTGGTACCTTTTACAATTAGGGATTTTTTAAGAGATTAGTGAGTTTAATTAATGAAATTTGTTACAATAGAAGTAACCACAGCTAGGTTTTTTCAACTTCTTATGCAAATTGTTGAGAAATGCATCGTAATTATTTATAGGAAATTGGAATCTGCAAAACTGATCAAGGATATGTGAGTTATTGTGGTTGGTCAATCAAAATTTTAACATAGACTTTCAGTGTATTGTTGATACCATAAACAGGCTATAAAGAAATATTTATGGATCCTTTCAACTATAATACTCAAGAGATAGGGTATTCCAAATTTATTATTTGAGGGCACTTGGATTTGATAAAATAAAGGGAGATATTTTAAATTTATAATTTCAAAATGTATACTAGTAATAATTAAAGGATACTATTCTAATAAGTTTAATTATTTAGGTCAAATATATACTACCACCAATTAAATATCATAGTGATCAATTTAGGATAAATATAATATTCTAACCAATGATAACATCCTGGATTGGTACATAATATTGTTCATAGTACTCCACCAAGATAAGAATATTTATATACAAGAATACCCATTCCTTTTTGAACCCTCTTATGGATAAATAAAGGAAGATAAATATAAATATAAGAATCATATGTTTGATTCACATGATGTTAATTGTCTCATCTTTTCATCGATGTCTAATGAGTTATAAAAAATGTAGGAGGGAAAAGAAGTTTTCTAAATGACCTCTCATCACTAAGAGTTATACCAACAGAGATCTAGAAAATTAAGGTATGGGATATAAATTTCTCTATATAGTTACAGGTAGCATAAGGTAATCAATAAGGACCTCATATGCCTAATATGATCAGGTGAATTTAGAGGCTAGAGATCCTTATGTCCAAACCAAAACTAGAACTAGAAATTGGTCTCATTCATTCCTCTTTTCCACATATCTTATTGAAATTAATTATCAATTAAAATATAAATAACATGAATAGGTCACTCATATTTTTGGTGGCTTTAGTTCACCATGATGATCAGTATATAATGAATTTCAACTCGAATTCCCTCATGGTGAATTAGAATAAAAAATGGAAGGCAAAAGTATCAAAATCCATGTCCCTATCAAATACACTAATTATCCACCCTATCAAGAATCCATTGATAATGATGGAAAGAAATGGATTGGAGGAATTCTACTTCACATCTTTCATGATAGTACACTGCTATAATAATTTTGTAATTGGAAGGAAGAATAAATTTAATGCTCCTTCTTCAAGTATATTTTTTATTGAATGAAATCTATATATTTATACATGTTGAGTAATGTATACTGCACATGGCTCTAACATTTGTATTCAGTTATAGGAAACAAGTTTATTAAATTCAATTAAAAATGGTTAAGTATATCTTCGAGTAGAAAATGTAGTGAGAGTAGTAGCAATAGTAATGGGAAATTATCATCCTACTTTGCCTATTAGAATTGTTCTTTTAGTAAATAATTTTTTTTATATACGATATATTACTAGAAACCTAATCTCAATGTTAATTTTACAAACTATGGGATTTCATTTCATGTTTTGAATTAAAATTTATCTTATATATAAGGATAAATTATGTTATGTTATATCACCCCTTAATAATGGGTTATATAGACATGAACTAGAAAACCCTATTATAGAAATCAACGAAAAAGAATGTGAAAATAACTCGTATCCTACCCACCTAAGGTACGTTAGGCTAGGACATTTAAATGAGAAGTGTTTATGAAAATTATATGAATTGGGGTATTTAGAAAATTTTGAGTTAAAACCCTTGGATGTATTTCATGTTTCTTTACAAGGTAAAATTATTAATGCATATTTTAGTTGGAAAGGGGAAAGAGCCAAAGAACCACTAGAATTGATTCCCACTGATGTATCAGGTCCATTTCTTATAGTGGGAAGGGGTCATTTTTATTACATCTTAATTTTGTCAATGAATATAGTAGAAATTGATATATCAACTTAATGAGGTAATAGTTCGATTCCTTTAGCAAGTTTGAGGAATATCATAATGTGGTTGAATATCAACTTGGTATGAAGATTAAGAAACTCCACTCAGTCTATGGTAGATAATATCATAACCAATCATTCATAAATACATTAAAGGATTATGGGATAGTTTCTCAAATCACCCCCTATACACCTCAGTGGAATGGAGTTAGTAAAAGGAGTAGTTGAACCCTTATTGACATGGTCAGATCGATGATGATTCGTAAAACCCTAACATTATCCTTTTAGGGATATTCATTGAAAATCACATCATATGAAATAAATAAATTAACATATAATGTTTTATATCGGATTCCATAAGATTTGTGTTATAAAAATAATCCCATTCATTCACACATATGTGTATAGAAATGAAATTATTTTTTCAAGACTATATATTATAACAAATTAGAATCACAGAGCTTGAAGTACATCTTTATAGGTTATATTAATGATACTAAAGGATATTACCTATATAACCCTTTATACGTATAGGGTATTATATAAATACATGCTATATTTCTAGAAAGGGAAATCATTTTAATTAGAAATAGTTGGTTAAATATTGACTTTGATGAAGTTCATATTCGAGAGGCACAAGATTTTATATAGGAAAAATCTCTATAAGAGATAGTTGTAGGAAAAAATGTTCTTATGTCATAAGTAGAATGTATGTATACTAGAGATTTTAGAAAAAAAGATATATATGGTTTTATTATAATAAATTTAGGTGACACATTACTTCAAGGGAATGATGAACCTCTAACCTTTAAAGAAGAATTATATTGAAGGGATGATACTAAATGGAAGGAATTCATGCAATATGAAATGAAATCCATGTAACAAAATAAAATTTGGAATTTGGTAGACTCAATAGTTACATTAAAACAAAATGGGTGAAAATAGTTTTTCATGAAAAATATATACATGGAATGTCATGTAAGAACCTATTAGTCATTTCTAGTAGAAAAGGGTTTCAAGAAACAACAAGGTATTGACTATGAAGAAACATTAATTCCATTTGAAGGGATAAAATCCATTAAAATATTACTTGGAATAACTTCCATACATGATATTTAACTTTTGAAATTAATGTCAAACAGAATTTTTTAAATGGGAAGATCGTTGAAGAAATCTATATAACAAATCTCAAAGGGTTTGTTATGTCAATGAGTGAAAATATTGTACAAAATCATTATTGATCAATTTATGGATTTAAGATGGAATCATGATCATGGAATGTCCATTTGGATGATTCCATAGAGAAATTTGGTTTCATTATGAATGTACAAGATCTATGTGTCAATAATAAGTTTAGTGGGAGTGCCATAGTTTTCCTAGTATTATATGTTTATGACATATTGTTAATGGGAATTGAAGTTCAAGTCTTACAGTTTGTGAATACATGGTTAAATAAATGATTCTCCCTAAAATTCATCGGTAAATAATTGTATATTACAAGGATAAAGATCTATTGAGATAGCTATTAGAGGATATTTTTCCTAATTCAAAGTGTATATATGATAAGGTACTCTAAATGTAAAAAAAGTGATAATATATGAGAGGATTTTTTCTAGTGTCACATAACATTAATTTCACCATGAAGATGTGTCCATGGACACATTATGAGATTGAAATAATGATTATAATCCCCAATGCCTTGGTAGAGGTATCTATCATGTATGCGACGTTATATACTAAGTTTGATGTTTCCTTTAATCTAAAAACTGTGGGAAGATATAAATAAAATATTGGAGAGCTACATTGGTTATATGTAAACACTATCATAAAGTACTTGATACATGAAAATGATATCTTCCCAGATTATGGAGGAGATGAGGTTATAGTCATGGGGGATACACCAATACAAGATTCTAGACAGATCAAGATGATCTAAAATTGATTCCATGAAATGTCTGTTTCATGAATGGTGGCTCACTGAGTTAGAGGATATCAAAACAATATATGGTTTATGGTTATATAGTATAATGTGAGTATATATAGGCTTATGGGGTATCCAAGTAATCTATTTGTATTTTTTTTTGAGATTAGAATTAAACCTATAGGTCAGAACCATTTTATAGTATACTGTGATAATACTAGGAAAGTGGTTCTTGGTAATTAACCTAGGTCACACCAAAGGACAAAGAATATATTTTGGTAGTATCATCTCTTGATGGATTTATATAGGGAGGTTAATTCATTATTAGATGATTAGAAATATACAATAATGTCTAAAACCCATTTACTAAAGTTGTATCTCATCAAAACCACAATACTTGTGTGAGTGTTTGTGAGATGAGAATTGTTAACAGTTGTCTCTAGTGCAAGTGGGAGTGTGGTCACTGGGTTCCATAGATCGAACTCATTTATGTTATTCAATAACCATTACTTATATACAGTTTGATATATACATGTGTTTATTCTTACTATAATAGTGTTTGTACTTATGCACCCATTTTTTACATCGTAATTTCCTCAGATTACATGTTGTATCAAAAGTTGATAGTAGTTCTTACCTATAATGAGAACCTAGAGATATTGTGATAGTAAACATAAACACATACCTATGGTAAAGATACATCCTATTGACCAGAAACATTTGATTTTTGAATATCATGTACTATGCACTCATAATTATTGAGAATTTTTCTCCTAAATTTCTCACATAGTGATCTCGATTAGATGATATCATGAGGACTGACCTGCTAATAGGAACACCTTAATTTTCATGTTCATTGGTACATACTATTTGTGAACATGTAAATTTATATCTAAAATTTATGTTTTTATCAATTTGTACCATTTGATTTCGTATTTTGATGGAAGGAAAATTCGTGAAATTAAATTTGTGGTGATTTAGCTTGTGTTAGGTGCATCATTGATGTTATGGAATTGGTTTAATGATCAAGATATAATATTTGGCTTATTGAGTTAAGGAATAGATATATTGTGGCCCATGTTAAATAGGATCAAAATTACATCATTAAATCCATGGTCATGATAGAAGAGAATAAGTATTATATTAAGGACATGAAATATTTAAATCATCAAAATGATGGTGACATGTGTTTTCATCCTTCTTTATGAGATATCTCCAAACAAAGATATTATACTACCCAGAACATGTTTTTCAGATGGATTCGTAGTTATGAAATTAACTATATTCTTAGGTAAATAATGGCTTACTAAAATTCAGTATGGTTTTATGGGTTGGACTCACATCCATCGATATAAGAACATATAGGTCACATAATTAGTGTATTAGTAGGTTCCACCAATTTAGATGAATTGAAATTTTGGACAATGTCTTGCCCATGTGTGGGGGCCAGTGAATTTCTGAGTGTGATTGATCATAAGTAATGTAATACAATTATGTTATTCAATTTTATAATAATTTTTATTGACTTTATATCTCAATGTATTCATATTTTTTTTTAAAAGTGAATATGAAAAAATATAATTTTTCAAATGAATTTTGGATATTCATAGTTTCATTAATTTATTTGGGGATATTATGGGATGAGTTAATGATTCTTATATTGTCATGTAACATGTTAATATGTTATAAGTGAGGGATGAAATATTTTTTACATTTATTGTAAGTTTAATAAGTCATAATTTTTTTAAAGAGTCTAAAATAAATGTTATTACTTTCTAGTGACCAATGTGAAATTTGAGAAAGTATTAATTAAGTATAAAAGCTCATTTTCACCTCTTGAATAGGTATATATGAAATTTTTATGAATTTAGATATATAATCTCTCTTTTACTCTTCTCTAAAATGTGTGGGAAGATATTTTGAAGGAATAAATAGGTTGGACCAATCTTATATTATCAATCGATTCAACGTTCATCATGGAATTAAAAATACATCATAAAACTCCTTGATTTCCCATACCATCACCTAGGAATTATAGATTAATGATCATAGGGATATGTCCTACATGTGGATGATCTATATAAATCATATAATGGCACCTTTGAGAAATGAAACACCAATGGTGAGTGCATCAATTTGGTGATTTCAAATTAAAAATGTATTATTTACGGTTTCATTTTAATTATTTTTATATAATTAGATTTAATTACACATTGTAATATAAGAAACATAGGTAAGGGGTTTTATAGATTCAGTTTACCAACATTAATATGAACCTAAAATTATAAATTATAAATTTTTTATGCTTCCAATTTACCTCAGGTTCTTTCAATATTAAATCATTTTAATTTTCTATAGATATTTCTAAATTCTATACGGTGATTAAAATTAAATGATTACATCCAAAGACTTTAATATAGGTCACAACCATTTTATTTTCTAAAATATCATAATCTATAATTTGTTTTCCTTTAGTGGTTCAATAATAATCCTACTAATAATCATATAAGTATTATTAAATAAATAATCCTTAAATTTAGCATTTATTTTACCCACATTGGTCAGGGTCGAGGAAATTTTATGGATTGTTTTCCGTTTCAAAAAACCCATTTTTGAGAACAAGAATGTTATGATAATATGTATTTTATAAAAAACATAATTGAATACATTCTTTTAAAACTATCATCCATGGTCACTTATCGAAGTATCTATGTTCAATATTATAACTCACTTTATTTCCTTTTCAAATTTTCAATAATAGGTTTAATCATTATTTATATGAAACAAAATAATCCCAAATAAGTCTTAAATAGTTATAAAAAATTACATAAGAATAGTTTTTTATACTAAAATTAGAAACTGTAGAATTTCCATAATAATCCATGCGAAAAATGATAGTTTTTAATAAGTTCATATTTCCTTCAATGGTATAAAAATTTGTCTATGTTTCAATCCTAGTTAGTATGGGTAACAAAATGTATCATTTGACACTTTTTTCTACGGATGTTCATTCACTAAACATTACATACTATGGTGTTTTAGTGAGTAAAAATTATTATTTCCAAGAATCATACTCAAAATCTTGGATTTAATATGACATATATAAATATAATAAAATTACGAAAAACCAAATAACTAAAATAAAATATCTAATCATTTTCATTTTCCTTTTAAATAAAGTATAAATCACCATTATGAGTTTTATGTTTTCATGAATAATTATCAAACATAATATAATATATAATATCATACAATTTTTTTGTGATAACAATATGATAAATTAGTCTATAAATAAATAAAATTTTAGAAATTTGGATAGTTTCAGAAATACTAAATTAACCACGTTAAAAAAATTTCATTTTTCATTTTATCTCAAAGACATATTCTTACCTTACATAATATATTTTTTTTGAATTATTAATAATCAGGTTTCATGTTTCATAAACATATTAAATCAAAATAATATATTTATTTACTACTTCCCAACAGACAAACAACTTATAAATAATTATATATTGATGTTTTTTATGACCAAAAAATTTTTACACCTAGAGAAATTAGTAATCAATGATTGAGGATCCCACATTAGTGTAACAAGATTATAGTAAATAGGATACTTGTTTGTACAAAATAAATCTAACTTAGTTACATAATAGTTGGAGATATTCATAGAAAATCAGTTATGTAATGAACCATATCAAATAACCATGGTCAATGTTGTGTGGTATGTAGACTCATGTTAACCTCCTTATATACAAGTGTTTTTGGAAAAATGGGGTGCAATAATACCATACACCGGGTGGACTATTCCATAAATAACTTGCTAATAAATAATGATTATAAATAAAATATTAATAAATATACAAAAGGTATAAAATATCATGACATTAAATTAGTGTTTCATGTGTACTATATAAATAATATCAAGTCTAACAATAAAATATACACATGATAATATACATTATTTGTAAAAAATGACACTCCCCATTGGTTGTATAAAAATAAATGTGAAATTTAAAATAATAAATGAATAATGGATGCTCTAAAATAAAATAATTATTCAATTATGTCTAGGTAAATCCTCTATCTCCACACCATTATTTTTATGATCATCCAAATAATATAGAGGCATTCAATTTTCCAAGATCCTGAAATTTAAATTATACATGTCAAACAAGGTGTATTTGTATGGTGTGAGAATAAAACCAAGTAAGAATGAACCAAAAAGAAAAAAATATAACCTAGTAATATATTTGGGAGGATATATTGATACATAAATAAAAAAATATTAAACATATATGTATGTTAGGTCCATATATGATAACCCAGATGCAATAAACCCTGACCACACCTACTCCAGCTAATTTTAGTGGAAGGATTCATCGCATAAGTAATGTAAGCTAACCTAGGACATATTAATAGGTGGATATAGAAATGTGTAACATAAATAACCTCTTATATAGAATAAATATACAAAAAAATGTTTTAAATATCCAACCTCCCATGTATGAAATGGATAATGGGGACTGTGTAATATATATAGAATCTTATATACAAAATGAATAATATGGTTGGTGTAATATATAAAGCCATACATTTAGGAAATAGATATTTAAGAGGGTGTAACATCATCCAAATCTCATAAAGAAAATAGATAACATGGAAGGGATAACATATCCATCCTCAGATGTATAGAATATATAATGTGAAATGTTTAATATTCCTAATGTACCTTGTATTATTCTTACAGGAATCTATATCACTAAGTAACATTAATAATCATAAAAAAAGAATCAATGGAATAACTCTATTATTATATCGAAATACTAGAACACAACATTAACTAACTTACTGAAGCTTAATATATTTTCACATTATAGTGGAAGACATATTTCATATATAGATATTACATCTTATTATATAAATATTCATTACATAAAAAAATCACCCACACTAGAACTTTTTATGTCTGGTATCTTTAGAATCTTGGATAAATATAAATCCGGTTAATAAGTAAACTACATTATCTTCCAATAAGTTGTTTATAACTATAACACTTCTTAGAAATATCATAAATAATATTCTTCTTCCTAACATGGGGGAAGGAAATATAAGAAAGGGTGATCTCAGATGCTTAGTAAGGGTAAACAAGGGAAATCTCAAAATAACAAGAGAATAAGGGTGTGATAACATGAGAATAACATTTGACAACCATACCATGCATATCATGGATCATAAAATTGATTCTTGGAATAAATACTAGTAGTTCCAAATATATGAATCATAAATGAATAAATAAACATAATCCATGATAGTATAACATTGGTATACGAAATATATTTATAGAACACACATAAGCATAGAAATCACTTCCCTACTAGAAAAGCCTCATTGCTGAGACAATCATAGTGTAGTGGGATTACTAAAAAAACTGTCATATGAGTCATGGTTCACTCTTAAGAATATAGAAGTTGATAGAGACCCTTATTTAATAGAGACCACTCCTTATTTCATTTCTATTTATCTCATGAGATATTCATCTTTACCTAATTCATTAGAGGGATATATATTTTCAACCCCAATGGTCACATAAAGTAAATCATGTAGATGTGTTACATAAGATCCTAAAACATTCATCATATCATAACCCTTAAAAAATTTATAGGTTTTAATCATGTAATAACCTACATAAAAAATGAGTTTCGAAATCATTGTATCAATCATAATATAACCCACTAAAAAATGAATAGGTTTTATCAAAAATCATATCATCATAATCATAAACTATACAAAGAACGAATAATTATGTATCATTGGATCATATCCCTGATTATGGTTAGGAAACATCTAAAGATTTTAACTAATATAATTTTTTTAAAAGATCACTAGAAACATATATTCAAGAATACATACTTTACACTTTAAAATCACATATTTATAATATAAAATTTCTAAAATATTAAAGAAAACATTTTATTTTAAATGAAATTTGGAAACATATAAACTAATATTCAATGTAATGTGTGTTCATATTGGTATAAATTTTTTTTCTTGCTGTGTTTTTGAAAACAATTATTCCTTTCACAATTTCGGTAAAAATACAAAATCACCTCATTCAGAAAATTACAAGAAGGATCCTCTTAAACAATTTTTTAAAAAATTAAATCATTGATAAAAATTAATTTAAATAATAATATATCAACATTTAAAACATTTTTTAAAAAATTTTAAAAAAACATTTATATATCATAAAATTGATTTTCTTCTAGAAAGGTATATAAAGTAAGATTTTTAAAAAAATATTATTTTAAAATATTGAGCACATGAAGATTGGAATATAAAATGAAAATATGTTATTTATAGAAATATATATTAGATAAGAAAATTTAATATATTATTTAGAGTTATAAAATAAAATTTCATCATCAAAAGCATAACCATAAATAATCTTCATAAACAATGACATTGCAACATAAAATCCCCCACCACTAGAAATTTATGAATCTAAAACCCCATGATGTAAAGAAACATTGATGGATATTTTAGTACCCATTATTTTCATAATAATAATCATGACACAAATTCATTGTTATAATATAAACTATATAAAATAAAAAATTGGTTAATATGGCATGTGTCTCCTAGAAAAAAAGGTGAGATAAATATCAATTACCCCGAGTTACACATTCTGATAAAACACTTCGAACTCACCTATAACAAACTTAAATTTATTATAATTATATAGAAAATAATATACATAATTATATTATTATAAATTTTCCACTAATAAATTTTAAACATCAATTTATTAAAAATTCATATTAAAATCACCCCTTTAGGGTGTTAACTATTTTGTTTTTCATGTATATCTTGGTTTGGTAGTTCTGAAACATGGAAATTGATTTTGGTTCCATAATCTAAAGAATTTAAATCATGTTTTAAATATAATATATATTTATTATATTCATATTTATAGCCATCTATAAAATATAGATATTGAAAAATGAATTACACTATTCAAGGAGACGATATGTTGTATGTATGCATGAACACAGTTTTAATTTTCAGAATGATGGAAAGAAAGAAAGGTAGAAATTAATTTTCATTTTAATAAAAAAATTATATCATATAAATTTATTAAATATATCCTTATTATCATCCATGTAAAAATGAAATGAAAAACTTATCTCATCATTTGTGGAGGCAATTGTCCATAGGTAAGCATGAGCAACGTTACCATTTTTTAACAGATTGAAGGGTAAGAAGGTAGATGTATAATATATTTAAAAAAGTATAATTATATCATGAATATAATATATATAAATTAAATCCATCCTTATATCTATCCATGATAGGTGGTGATGGTAAATGAATTACATCAGTTCGTGAGGAGGCAGTTAGTTGTAAAACAATCAATGGTTTAGTTTCAAATTTGATGGAAGAGGATATGGATATAGAATATTTCATTAACAAAATAAAATATAAATATATAGAAAATATATTTATGTTATTATTTCACATGATTTTAATATTATTTTACGGACTTTTAATAATAAATAATAAAAAAAATCTCAGTTATGAATGATATCACTTATTTTGAAAACCTCTTTAGGTTTTTACAAAAAAACATTCCTATGAGAGTATTATAATTAAAACAAGGAAGCTAAGAAATTGTAAGGGAAGTAATGAATGTATTTTTGTTCTTATTTTATAATAAAAAAGTTTTGGGGATTATAAATAAATGAGGTGAGGAAGTGAATTTTTTATAAGTGAGAAAGAGTTTCATTATTGTAAATACCCAAAAATATTAAATAATGGGAAGTCACTCTCATGATAAGGGCCTAAAAATTGATAAATAATTGATTAAAGTAAAAATAATTTTAATAAAAAACCTCCACCAAAGCAAATACACATGTTTTAAACAAGTTATTAACTTAACCTCTAGGGTTAATTACATTTACCTTTTTAGTTTTCACCATGGTAAGTCGGTATTTTAATAGGCAATTTATCATTTAAGACTAAAAATAACATGTTACTTGTATGATAATTTTGTCCAAATTATTATAAATATTAAATAAAATTTATATAATAAAATACCTATGGATGGGGAAAATTAATTTTGACACAAACACATGAAATACACAAAACCACATTTTAACCTTAACTACGTTAATTAATTTTTTCTATTTTTACTCTTAATTATGAATGAAAATTAATTTGAAAATATTTATTAATGTAAATTATGATGATTATAAATATTTAATACATTGTATAAATTTAAATTATTATAATTATAATAATTTAATTTAAAATTATACCCACAATCACAATGAGAAAAGCAATTTTTCAAAGAAATTGGTTTCATGAGTATAAAAAAATATTGCAAAATAAAACATAAAATTGATTCAAATGTCCTAGAGGAAGGTGTTGATCCCAAAAATATTTAAAATTTATAGAAAAATATCGCATCATATATTATATGGTTTGAATGGTTATATTATACTAACCAGTTGTATGAGGATGATAAGTTTTTTTTTTGAAACTCAACTCTATATGAAGAGCTTGCTGTAGACCTTTCTAGAACCATAAGGTAAAAATCATATCCCAATAAGATACAAAATAATGTGGTAATCCACAGTAAATTACCATATTATTAATTTATATCTTGGAAATTAGATATAGATAGAGGTATTCTTTGATGGAAGTGAAGTGTGTTGACTTCTTAAGGAGATTAACTATATTCAATATAGCATTATACCCCTTAGAAATTTTAGGGATCCTGATGAATAAATCCATGGTGAGGTCTTCCCATTTCTACTCTAGAATGTGTATGTGTTGTGAAATATCCATAGGATTTTTTCCTCTTAGACTTTATTTATTTACATACTAAGCACTGATATACATACTCAGTAATATCTAACTTCATATTTCCCCATAAAAATGTCTTTTTTATCTCTATAAATCTTTATACTTACATGATGGATAGATAAAGTATAATTGTGAGCTGCATCAAATTGCACCTTCGTTAAATATTTTATGGATGGAAAACATTCACATACCCATAGCATTATCATTCAATCAAAATCAAGGTTATACTCCAGAATTCTACACACCTTCTTCTGCATGTCTATGTCTTCCTTTTATACCTCTTTCATCTTCATTAGGATAGATGGTTGAAAAATTATTTGAGAAAAATAATATTTCTCTCCTAACCTAAATATTTTTAGATCCATCATTTTATGATATATAAATATTATATTTATTTTATCCTCATCATGGATAAGCTAGCATGAGCAAATTGAATCAAAACACCAACAACCTTGTTCACTTTCTTATATTGTTAATATATTCAGAATTCATAATCTTTAATTAGATCCAACCATATTATCTGGAATATATTCATGTATTTCTATTTAAAAAATATACATTATACTTTTATAATTATTATATATATCACACATTTCTCCATAATGATACTTCATCCATATCTTTAATTTAAAGTCACTACAGCTAACTCCGAATCTTTTGTTGTATATTGTTTCCATGACCCTTCAACTTGTATGTGGCATAAAATAAAAACTTTCAATTTTTCATTATAACACATCAAATTCTATTTCTCTAGGCATCATTGTAGATTACAGTACATACTCCAATATAGGGTAGTGTAAGCACGTTTTCTCTAACATTCACTTTATTTCATTGTATTTTTTTCTCATATTAATTTTTAAAAATTAATTTGGATCCCTTCTAAGTTAAATTGGTTAGTGGATTTTATAGTCATGATTAATTCTTCACAAACCACCAATAATATCAATGAAAACTAAGAAAATTTCATATCTTAGTCACAGTGGTTAGTCAGAGTCAATGTTCAATAACATTGGTCTTTGATGGACCTAATGATATACCATACCTTGTGATTACATTACCTAAAATGAAAAAATAAGTAACCAATATTCACACATGGTAAATTTTACAGAGAACATATCTTTCCCATAGGGCTTCAACACAATTCTCAAAGAATCTTCATTCTCTTCATTTCTCTATTAATATATAAGAATATCTTCTATAATGACTACCCCAAAATGATCATGATAATCTCAAAATACTCTATTAATTAAATCCATTTGGATATAGGGGTTATTTGTAAGACCAAATGGAATTATGATATATTGATTGTTTATATACCTTGTATAGAATGTTGTATTGGGTATATCCTCCTTAGTGAACCATATTTGATGATATCCAGAATGAATTTTAATCATATAAAAGTATTGATATCCACATATTTGACCAAAAAAATCATTAATACGGGGTAGAGGATACTTTTTATTCATTGTGATATTGTTCATTTTTTAATAATCAATAGAGTAACCTAAATCCATATTTCTTCTTAAAAAAGAACATGTGTTCCCTATGATGATGCACATGGCCGAATAAATCCCTTATCATGATTATCATGGAGTTTCATGGTCAATTACCTCAAATAAATCAAGTATATTCGATAATGTATCTTTTAAATAGGTGTGGCATAAGTTCTGATAAATTAAGAACTTAAATTCATGATTTGGCGGAAGGCTAGGTAACTCTTCCAAAAAGACATCAACAACCTCCCACACAAAAAAAACATCTTCATTATCGACTTTCTCCTCAACTAACAGATATAAATACCCCTTTTGAATAGGAATTAAAACCCATGAAATATATGTGATTTATATTATGAGTTCATATTTATCATCACACTGATAGATGATCATAGTTCAGTCTAGAATATCATACATGACATTACTTCCACATTAGTTGATGTCATATTTATTTGGAGTAATGTAATCCATGGATATGATATCCTGAAACTAAAATAAATTTATATTAAGAATATATTCATAAATTCAATTCCCAAAAACATCATCCAGATAAGAATCATAGACTTAAGATGTGATCATTATACTATTATGGGTTTTCACTACTAATTAAACAGTTAATTTTTGATGTGGTACAATTGTACCCATAAAACATTCATCATATATAAAGGATTGGGAACATCTATAGTCAAATATGACATTTTTAGTTCTAGAGTGTATGATTAGTGTACCTTTCACAATATCGTTATCATACCCCTCAATAAAAATAGTTATCTCATGAGATTTTTCATTTTCTTCAATCTTAAGAGGTTGCTGATATCGATCATCGTCATTAACTTAATACTTGAATATGGGTTAGTATAATTCTCATAGGCATATAATTTGAAACACTGAAGTGTAGGTGGTGAATTATGGGGATATTTATCTATATTTTCATCATTAGCTATATTTTTTCCATCAGTTCAACATTCAGTCACTTAATGACCTTCCTCTCCACACTTAAAACATTTACTAGTCCCATTAAGGCAAATTTGTCCATTTTTTCCTTCCATACATATTGCATGAATAAATTCTCAACATATTCCCTCTATAGTTTTTATTTTTGTTATTGAATTATATATTTATTTTCTAATCAAATGAATAATATTAATGGGTTACTCCAATCCCTATTTCCACATTGATATCACAACAAATGATTTATTCATAACTTCTGAATTCTCTTACAAATAATTAACTTGGAAGAAATTGTTTAAATAAAATACGAGTCAATTAAACTTACTTTCATGTTGTATGATAATTCTAGAATAACAACTCACATGGCATGTAATGTTTTCCTTATAGTTACTAAGGTATTCATCATTATTATGATTTATCTCATATAATTATTTCTCTATTTTCATATGAAAAATAAAAGGAAAGTACTTATTTAAAATAATCTATTAAACTAAAATCACCACATGGATTCAATTTATTCATTTTGACTCACATTCATTATAATATTTCACCATTAATCATATTTTATTTCATAATGATGGACATCCAAAACAACTTTTACATGCTCTGAAATCTAGATAATGAAAAATATCAATTCGATCGTAATGATATCACACTAGTAAAATACTAGAATACGTGGAACCACTAGAAGAAGTTGTAAATTTATTTATGAAGGAATCAATTGAACATTTTTACATCCTCTAATCATTTGTATGGTCAGTATTATTCATATCTTGAGAATGTTTTATGAGAATAGTAATGAGATTTATAATCTCAAATCCCACAACATTTCATTTCTTGAGATGCTAATAATACCATTTAATCTCATGTTTATAATTAACACAATTTGTTTTGATTTTATCCATCACCTAAAACAAAAAAATCATAGTGTGCTCAATTAGAGTCATATTGTTAAAAAACATGATTAGGAAAAATCATTTATAAGATGTCTAAATCAAGATCCCTCCTTTTAAATCTATGTCCCCTTTTGTTTAACATAGTTTATCAATGACCATTACCAAAAATTTATGATGTTATCTTAAATTTAGACCTATAACTAGTTTTATTACTAAATTATTTTCATCATAGTTTTAAAAGGATAACTAAACCATGCCCAGATACAAAATATTGTGACCCACACTTTTCATATATAGATATTACATCTTATTAGTTTAATAATCATTAAAAAATATTTCAATTCCAGAATCATATACATATGGTATATTTGGATGATTAGATTCATAGAAAACTGGTTTATAATTGAACTTCATCATCTCCATTAGATTTATTCATAACTAACACACTTCATAGAAATATCATAGATAATACATTTCTTCATAACATGGTGAGAGTAAATATATGAAAGGGTGGTCTTATAAGCTTAGAAAGGGTAAATAAGTGAGAAATAAATATAATATTCACATAAGTATAGGAGATCTTAAGAATAACCTTAGAAAATCATACACTACAAATCATGGATCATAAAATTGAATCATGGAATAACTCTTGTATGTTCATAATACATGAATAATAAAATAATCAAAGAACATAATCCAAGATAACATAACATTAGAATAGGATATAGATTTATAACATACTCATAAAAATATAAAATTGTTTCAATAGTAGACAAGGAAAATATCCAAGACTATCAGATGGTAATTGGTTCACTCCCCAAACCATACAAGTATTCAAGGTTCACTCCCAATACAATTATAGTAAACATAGACCCTTACTGAAATGAGTTCACACCCCATTTGAGTCCTACCTATCTCATGAGATATCCAGCCGCACCCAATACATTTGATGGATATACAATTCAAGGACCACCAATCAAATAATTAAAATGATACATAAGTGTAAAACAAGATTAGAAAAAATTCATGATACCATAAAGTAAGAAAAGGAAATGGGTTTCATAAACATTTTATCATAGAATAACATGTGAGAAAAAATGTGTTTCATAAACATTACATCAATCATAACATAACCCATGGAAAAGTGAATATGCTTCATAAACATGTACTCATCATAATCATAAACCATCCATAGAAATATTACGGATCTTTTCATTAGATCATAACACCATTAAAGGTTATGAAATATTAAACGTTTTTATCATAGATAAAAAATAATTTAAAAGATCGCTTGAAATATTTCATGAGGAAAATAACATTTCTAATTTGAATAACGTATTTAAAATCTAAAATTTCCCAAATATTAAAGAAAGTATTTTCTTTTAAATGGTCATTGATATATTTTAAATAATATTAATCTAATTTAGTTTTCATTATAGTGGAAAATTCTTTTCATGTCTTGTACGTTAAAACAAATATTTATTTCAAATTTTTTTGTAAAAAGGCAAAAGTACCTAGTTCAAAAAATAACAAGAAGATTCATTTTAAACCATTTATTTAAATTAAAACATGGGAAAAATGACTTCAAATAATCATTTATATATATATATATATATCATTCTTGAAATTGTTCTTAGAAAATATGGATCTAAAATAAAAAGTATTTCCAACCAAAGTGAGAAATAATGTTGAATTTCCATAAAAAATATTTTGGAATCTTGAGTATATAAATATATTAAAATTAAGATAACATTTAATTTATATAAATAACCATAGTATAATAATATTTTTGGGATTATTTAGTGTTATATCAAAAAAATTCAATATCTAATTTATTACCATAAACAATCCTGATAAACAATTAGATGGTAACATAAATCCCTTACCACATCAGTAAATTTTGAATTATAAGCCCCATGAAGGAATAAAAAATAGATGGATATATAATTCCTTATATTTTTCATAATAATTATCATAAAATACTTTTATTGGATGTATATACATTATATAAAAGAAACATGTGATGAATATTGTATGTGTCTCAGAGAAATAAATGTGAGATGAAAAACCCTTACATCAAGTTACAATATATTTCAGATAAAATTAGCCTCTTTTATAATAAATTAATTAATTTTTAATTATATAAAATAATAATTTAAATAATTTAAATATCATAAATTATCCACTTATAATATTTCAATATTAATTTATTAATAATTCATTATTAAAATCACCGCTTTCGGGTGTTAACTGTTTCTTTTCTCATGTGTGTTTTGGTTTGTTATTTTTGGTCTGTGTACTTTAATTTTGGTTAAATAATATCCATAATGTTAATAATGATATAAATATTATATATATTCATTATATATAAATTTAGAGTTATCCATAAAAGTTAGTGATAGAAATATAAATTTTACTGTTCATGGATACGGTAGGTCGTACATATGTATGAATGAAGTTTTCACATTTTGACAGATTGGAAAAAAGAAAGAAAAATATTAATTCTTAATGAAATAATAATTTTTATATAATATGTGTATAATATATTCTTATTGAATTTATCATTATCATAATCCATGTCAAAATAAAATGAATAAATTAACTTCTCACTTAGTGTAGGAGGTAGTCCACACGTAAGCAAGAGTGATGTTATCATTTTACAATTAATTGGATGTTTAAAAAGTAGATATGATATTTTAATTACATATTTATAATTAAATAATAAATATAATATATATATATATATATTTAAACCATAATTATTTCAACATATTATTGGAGTTGATAGAAAAATAATTACAATGGTTAATGAGGCGATACTCTGCCGTACACATGATCAACTGATTCATTTCACCCACGATGTAAGAAAAGATTGGTATAGTTTATTCACTTTAAATAATAAAATATAATTATAATGAAGATAATAATTATATTAATTCATAATATTTTATGAATATTTAAAGGTGGTGTAACAAGAAACAAAACAAAAATACTCAGTTAGGAATGATACCTCTTATTCGAATGACCACTTTTGGTTTGCATAAAAGGCTTTTCAAGGAGGGTTTTATAAAAAAACAATTTCCACAATAAATTATTAATAGATGTATAAAATATACTGGTTAGGGATATCCTAAAACAGAAGTTTTTTGAGTTGTGAAGAAAATAGGGGAGGGTTCCCTTTTATAAGTGAGAATGAGTGGCATTTTTGAAAATACACAAAACTATTCAATAATGGGAAGTCACCCTCAAGAAAAGTGCCTAAAAATTCATAAATAATGTTTCTTTTTAATATAAGGTCCATTCACACATACAAAAATAATACACATGTTGTAAACATGTTATTCTTTAATCTCTTGGGTTACTTAATTTTTCTATATTAGTTTCAAACATAGTAACTAGTTTTTTTACCTAGGTTATTTTTCCATTATGCCTAAAATTAAAATATTAAATATTAAATAATTTTGACCGAATAATTAAAAACATAATAACCAGTTTATAAAATAAAAAGCATGTGTGTGTGTGAAATTAATTTTGACAAAAGCGCATGTTCACATGTAAAACATTGTCTTATACTTAATTGCTGTAATTAATTTTTATATTTTGTAAAATAAATTGTTAAAAAAATTAATTTAGACATATTAAATAATATTAATTATCATGACTAAAAATATATAAACATTTAAATCAAATTAAATTAAGAAAATAATAGAATATAATTTAAAATTATTCCCACAATCATGATGAAAAGGATGATTTCCCAATACAAAGTTATCATAAGTATAAAACGTTTTTGTATCAAAATTAATGATAAAATTGATTAAAATGACCTAACTTCGATTAATTGTAATATATTTTAACTAAATTTAGTTCGAAAATAATTTAAAAATAAAATTTAACTTTATAAATTCTTTAAACCAAGAAAGAAATTTTTAAAAATAAGTATTTTCGCTATATTTCAAAAAATTAATATTTTGGGAAAAATATTAAAAATTAAATAAAATTTACTATTCTAATTTTTATTTAATATTTTAAGTTTATTTGTTCAAGTAAATATCCAAAAATTATAAAAATAAATTTTAAAAAAAGTTTACAAAACACGATAAAAATATTTTCTAGAAATAACAAGGTTTTTAGGAATAAAATTTAATTTATTATTATCCAACATCTATAAGAAATATTATTTGGATAATAAAATATTTGATTTAAAAAATAATATATTATTTTCATTAAAATAATTTACCAATTTTCACAAATATAATTTATTCATTCAAAAACACATTAAGTGCATAAAACTATTTTTCTGAAAATATTTATTTTTATTTCAATTTTATTTTAATTTACTATAAATGAATCACCAATAAATTTATTTTATAAATGAAAAAACAATAAATTTTTCATAATTTATCTATTATTATTGATACCCATGAATCCAAAGGCTAGAAATTAACTATCACATTAAATAAATATTAATTTTTTTGTATATTGTGGTTTATTAAAACTCATTGTTGTGTCAAATAGAAGCTTTCTAAGAAACTAATTTTTTAAAAAAATATATATTTTATAACATATAAGGGTGTTACACATATGTTATATCAATCACTTATAATATAATTTTACCCATTGTCAAACTATCTTATTAAAAGACTTTATAATCCCTAAAATAGAAGTTCTCTTCATGCCTCATCTACTTATAAAATAAATAAGGTAATATCTATTATGTAAATATCATGTTAACCAGCCATTAATATCATCCAAAAAATTAAAAAATTTATAAATTGGATAAAAATTAAGGAATAAATACCTAAATAATAAACATTAGGTCAATATAATATAATTTTAAATATTGTAACAGGATAGTTAAATCATAGTTTTCCTACCAAACTCACTAATTAAATTTTAAGATGAATCAAATACACACCACCTAACATAAAAGAATCATGGTACATATAATCTGATTTATATAATGAAACATAATAATAATCACCTATTTAACCCATTTTAAAGTTTCCTAATGGAATGTAATTAGTTGACTCATTCTCAATCCATAAAAATATCGAAAAATAATAACCTATAAAAATTATAGATTTGATTTATCAGCGAAAAATAAAAACAATTAAAAATAAAATAAAATAAAGATATCATGGAATGATAATAATCTAGAGTTTAAAGTAACAATTAAAATCAATTTATTTTCATACAAAAAGGTAGAGAGAGAGCCAAACAAATAAGTAAATTAATGGGGAGATGTTTGGTACATGAATGGGCTTACAGATGTGGAAATAAAATGATTAAATAGAAGGTGGGTTTGAAATTACAAGAAAGTCACCAAAAATATATATGGTTTGGGAATCCCATAATAACCCCTTTAGGTTATCATCAAAACATTAGGGTTCTATAAAGAGTCTATAAGACCATATTAGAAAGTCTCTCGAGACCTAAGAGATATATCGTCCTTCTACACTCTATAAAAACTTCTTGTGGGAGACTATTATATGACACCCCAGACACAGACTTCTAGGTTCAGTTCAAAACAAATTACATTAAATACTATATTTGGTACTAAGAGTTTTAACCCAATATAATATTTTATACATTTAACATTATTTAAACATTACATCTTATAATGATATCACGATCTAGTAAACTGAACGTTTTTTTCTTTGGACATTAGCTACAGTAACAACTTATTTTACTATAATTGTGAAAAATCCTCTAAAATCAAGACCCTATATACACCCATATAGACCTATAATATGATATAATCATCTTCATAACATGTGGAATTGAATCCTAAGAAAGTTGTGATGTCATATGCCCAGTAATAATAAACATGAGTGATAACAACTAATGACCATAATTGAGAATGTGATAAGAATGTTGGAATGAGGCAAGAGTCAAGGTAAATAAAAATAACCTTAAAAAATAATACCCAAATAAACCTAGATCATGAATAGTAAATCAAGGAATAAGGATCTTATCACATAATAATATGTAAGAAACCATGACATAAGTACTATGAAAAACATGTGGTTTTTGTATAAACATAAGTGTGGAAAACATAAAATAGTGGAGCATGAATCACTAATCATTTACCGCATCATAATGAAGCCCGAATCACTTTTTAATTCCCATAATATATAGGATAAGTAATTACATATTAATTCCAATAACATAATATATCATTCACTTCTACTAAATTTCCAAAACATATTAGAGTAGGCATTTACTTCTTAATTCCTATAACATAGTAAAGTAGGCATCACATCTTGATTATCAGAATAGAGTAAGAATTAGTTCTAGAATCCCCTAATTACCTCATGAGATATGAAAATTTATTTATTCAAAAAGATGATATATAATTCTATTTCCCAATCACATAATGGAAACTTCAAATAGGTGTTCCAAGAGGACATGGACAGATTAATATTTCAAACATTTCATAGATTAACCCATATAAAAGGGATGGGTTTCAGGAAAAAATCTATAGCATATTTCATTATATATACAGACAAAACAATTCAAAGGTATAATACGAAAAATATCTATGTAAAACATAAGAAATATCAAACTATGATTTCATATATGAAAACACCTTTATAAGAAGAACAGTTCGAATGCTTCAACATTAAAAGGGATCAAGAATTTTATTATCTGATACTATGAGTTTGATCTACCAATGGAAAAATATTATAAGATGATTCAAAGGGAAATTAATTATATAAAACTTTTAAAAAGTTATACCCTAATGATTTAAAAAGAAAATATAAGTTATATTATAAAAATATATTTCATAATGACTTTTTAACCTCATTGAAAAAAGATGAAATTACAAGTCAACTTCAATGAAATTTCAAGAAATAAATATTTAAATATTTTTAAAAAACCAATTTAAATTAAAAAACAATAATATATCGTTGAAAATTATATAATGGTTTTCCAGAGGAAAAGTGGATTTTAAGATTAAATATATGCTGTGAATGTAAAATAATTTTATAAAATTTTAATTTTTTTTATTGAAACCGACATCTAAAAAGGATAGTAAAGAATTATTCTGAAAATAGGTAACGAGAAATATATAGAAAATATGATATAATACATATTAGCATTCAAAAATAATATATTAAATCATGTTTTCAATGAATTAATATAGATATGGTGGAAAAATAACGATTCATTGTGATGGATATTAGTATTTTTTTTTCTTTTAATGAATAATGAAGTCATTTAAAGAAGAAGATTTGATGTAAAATTCCATTTAAAATGTGTTCACAAGAATGAATTTAAATTCTATATAAATATAATCTTATGTAAAATATAATTCAATCCTAAAGTATAATGTACCAAACTTATAAAAATAAAGTTCAAGAATATTTATTATTACTCAATGAATAGAAATTTAGTTAACAAAAACACTGACATCTTTGGTAACCTTTTAATCATAACCATATGATAAGAAAAAAAATTAAATTTCTATTTAATTACCGTGAATATAATATATTTATGATTAAATTTTACTTTTATTCATTATATACACCATATAAGAAAAATAGTTTCTTAATAAGAAACATGTCTCAAAGGAGAATGGTTGAGACAAAAAACTAAAAGCATTTTACGCCTGACATACTTGAAATATCCATAACCCATTGTATAATAATAATAACCATATTAATAACTTTTTTTAAATAAATATTAATATATATTACCTCTTATATTCATCTACTATAATCATTCACTACTCTTGTATTAATTAGTTGATGTTTATTTTCATCATCGAATGTTAGTAATTTTCATTATTTCATGCATGGTTCATATTGGTGACATTGAACCCTATTATTTGGAAACAAAATAATCACTAAAATATTATTAATCATAATTAAATATATATTAACTAATTATTTATAAATTTAACTTATAATTTTATGGGATATTTAGTTAAGACTAGTGAAGATGAAATCTGCGATGAACTTTCTTCGTGTAATTTTTTGATACCAATGAATTACATTATAATGATCATTAATTATAGTGTAATAATGTAGGATCCACATTAATTACACATATAAATCCTTAATATCATATAAATTAATCATATATATTTTTATAATCATCTATGTAAGATACTGATGAAAAGGATGACATGTTTTCCATGTTGGTGGTAGTTTAAACGTATTCATGAGTGAGGAATTAATTTTTCAATTGAAAAATAATGTTAGGTAGATAATGAATTATATTTATATAATAATAATTATTTTATAGATATGATATTAATTCAGTAAATAAATTATTTAAACAATCTATATAGGTTAATTATGTAAAATGAATCAAGTATTACATGATGGAGGAAGTCCGCACAAACGCACCCGCATTGATTTTATTTTACTAATGATTTAAAAGGTTATAGAAAATTGTAGTTATAAAAAAATTATTATACATATGAAAATAAATTAATTATTTTATCATCAGAATAATATACTTGGAGGTGGTAAATAAGAAATAAAGAAAAGGAAATAAAAAACGATTGATAAGGATTTTTTGCCGCACACATCAAGAAAAAAACCCATAAATCTTATTAAAATGGTATTTTGGTGAGACCAGGACCTATATAAATTAATGTAGAGTGCTGGAAAGGTATTGTTTTTTAAAAAGTTAAATTTATTTTTGTGTGGGGAGAGTTGTGGTGGTAAATGAATCCTTCTAAATGTTAAAGGGGTGGAACCTTGGTAAATATTCATAACTTTATATTAAGGTAGTTTCACATTAAAAGAAATGTTACTAAAATTATGAAAAATAGTTGATAGGGGAGTATTGTTAGTCTATAAAATTCTTATCAAAACAAATATAGGATGAGATTCTAGAAATTCTAGGTTATTTCCGCTTAATATAAATTTTTACATCAATTTATTCATACCACCGCAACTATTTTTTATCCATTATGAATTATTCTTATTACAAAAACTAAAATTAACCATATTAGATAATTTGTATAATATTATTCTGAATATGAAAACTATTTCAAAATATTATATTTATAAAACTAATAAAAATTACGTTTAATATATTAATTGTATAATGAATCATGATGGGTTATAGAAATAATATTTTTTAAATTCATAAATAATAAACATAGGCTTATAAATTAAGTTTCATATTTTAAATTTATCATTTTACTTTTGAAATAAATATTTATATATTAAAAATGTTTCAAAAAAAAATTATTCTATTTTTATATCATAATTAAGTCATATAATTCATGTAATTTTAAAAAATGGTATTCTGTACAATTCTCATAAATATAACTCTTTTTAGAAAAATATCATAAAGTCATATTAAAATTATATTACAATTAGGAATCCGAAAATGAATTTAATTGTTTAATAATAAATTTATTAAATTTAAAAATATAAATTTTAAATGGAAACATAAAAAACAATTAAAAAGATATTTTTATAGGAAAATAAATTTTAAATTATAAAGTAGCCATATTTCCTATCAATTAATAACTAAATGAGTAATAAAATATTATTCATATATAAAATATATTTTAATACCATTTAAAAATAATATATTGTGTTTATTAAAAAAATTTCAAAGCATCTAAAAATTAATTTTTTAGGAAAATTAATTTTTATGTATACCATGATCATAATAGTTATTTAGCTAAACAAATTGAATTTTTCCAATACATTGTTTTTTTAAAAAAATTAATTTTTATTTACATATAGATTTCAAAATTAATTTAATTCTATTTATACAAACAAATTCAATTTCTGGATTAAATTTATCACACTTTAATATTATTAATTTCTTCATAATAAAATGGATCGTGGTTTCTATTTAGTATGGGTTTTCATATAGAGAACATTTTGAAAAATTATATATAATTTAAACAGAAATATATACAAAAATATCTGGGTGTTACATTCTACACCCCTATAATAAAATATGTCCTCCCAATTTTTAATTATCTCAAATATGATGGTGTTCCTAATGTTTTCATAAATCAAGATATAATTTTCAATAAATATCAACCTCAATAAAAAGGTTTAGTTGTAAATACTCATATCACAGTTGAGTTTTATGGCCCATATAATATAAGTAATCAAAATAAGGAGTTAATAGTTAGATTTGAACTAATATATGGTCTTTTTATGATTTAGGATATGAGATGTGACATTCTTATTCTGAAAATTGATGAGGATTCTATATATAGATATCTAATCATTATAAAAAATCACATCGTATTTCAAAATAGGTAGAATAATATTATGTTTAGTAAATATGTACAAACTTCTTTCGAATAAGATTATTGAATTGGGGTGTAACAATCATACTAAAAATAGTACTTTTTGATAAAAAATATTTATAAAAGTTATTTCAAATATCATTTGTGTAAGGGAGTGGGTATGAAAAAAATATGAAATTTTATATTCTTCAGTGGATTATGAATATACATTTCACCCATCGTTATAATGACCATCTTCTATAGTAGAGATTGTATAGGCCCTTCCATGTTCCCTTGGATTTTGAGGTTTCTCATGCATATTATCCACATTACCCATTGGATTGGGGAATTTATTTGAATAATTCCGTAAATCCTTGAATTTTAATCATTTATGTGTGGGTGGATCATAAATTTAATCCTTATTCTCCTATATTTTTTATTTTAAAATCTTTGGTATTTTTGTACAAGATTTCCTAATCTTCCATAGGTTAATCATATTCGTATTCCTTTCAAAATACAATTGGTTGTTTCTCCTTAATTTTTGGCATCAATTTGATTTGAATATATTTCCACTATAGAAGTTTTTATTTCACATTACTTAAAACACCATTTTTATAAAATTATATTTTGAATAATGTGAGTCCCCCACATCTATTTTCTGTTTAGTTTCACATTGAATTGTTTCTTCATAGCAACCAAATCTTATATAGATAATTCATTTTTGAATAATTGAATTTATTATACTAAGGAATAATTAATTAAAACTTTTACGGTTAGTAATAAAAATATAGTTGTGCATTGATAATTTCAAAATGATTTCATTATATATAATCACTGATTCATTCTACTTTTATTTCAACTCTAGATATTATCTCCCTATTTGTGTATGAATATTTCAGTGACAATATTTAGTGAAGAAAAGTTTTGGAAACTCCTCCAATTTTATAAATTCAACTTATTCCTTATTTATTATATACCTTTTGAGGTTACACCATTGGAAATCCTACCCTTCCAATTTATAGCTAACTTAAATGACACTCTCATGGATTGAATATTGTAGGACTAAAAATAAATTCTCTATTGCATTTATACCATTCTCAATAATTAATGGTTTAGAAGAAAAAATAAATGGGGGTGGGTGTTTCCACATAAATAAATTTATAACAAGATTATACTGCCATGGTGTTTTTGGGATCTCAATATAATTTGAATTATTGCAATTTTCATTGAGATATTTTTGTAGTCAACGTAATGATATTTTTCAACAAAGATCTCATCCCATTTCATTTCTCATTTGGAAAATCAATTCATTGTACATCTATAATTCCCCGAACCTAGATTCCCATAGTTAGTGAATTATTTTAATAAATTTGCCTGATTATAAGGAATCAAGTCCTGAAAGACCGATCAGTTTAGCAGTCTTGGAAAATAGATTACATATATGAATGTTACATTACACTTTCTACCATACAACACAAAAAAAATCCTTTGAGAATTCCATTGTTCTCTTAGCTTATCCCAGCATATTAAACATAAAACACTTCTTCAGATCCTAGGAAAATGAGACATAAGAAAGGGGTGAGCTCAAGCAGTCAGTAAGGGTAAGAAATATAGCGGAAGATAACATAAATATTAAGCATGGTGAATAATTGAAAACATATGTCTTTACAAGTAATAAACATGAACACTTTTATGGATGAAATATGATCTTAGTAAATAATTCCATAATAAAACATAATCATGGGTATTCTATTAGTTGAATGACCACATTAAAAATCAGTATTATTTTTATAATGAGGGAATGCATAATGCCAGACTTTATGAAACATTTTATCAAGGCCTCAGCCAAGATGTCTAAAAATGAATACGGCTTTGGCCAAAACCATATATCAATTTGGGAAAGTCCTCAGCCAATTCCACGTTAGGTTGTCTCATGAGACCTACCGCTACATCAAGGAGCTATAGCAGGCTCCACCCATCACTTACGAAGTCCAATACATTCCTCATATGAAATGGTTGAAATATAACATAAACATTAATATTAAAACTAGCATACCAAATGTCAATAATTTAAAAATAAACCGTGAATGGTATAAAAATAACACATCCATAGTCAAAAATATTACAAAACCTTCAATACAATATGGAAGATTTGTATCATAATGAATCGACCTCAAAAAAGTATAAAATCCATCAAAGGATATTGACATAGAAGAAATCAAAACTCTTTGAGAGAAATAACACTTTCTTTTTTTGAAATCATTTGAAGTTACATAATTGTAAAAGAAAACATTTATTTTAAAAAAATTCATACAAACTTGAAAGGGAAGCTTTGACGATGTTATAATGGAAGAGAATAACCTCAGGTGCCGTATAAGTTAAAAAGAAGACATTCTTACCTTAATTGTGTCGAAAAGGTCGTAAAGTACCTTGTTTGGAAAACGACTGAAAGATTCCTTTCAAAACATATAAGTTCAAATAAGGGTATAAATGAATTAAACTCATTGTCTAGTAAGTTGTAAAAATGTATTGTAATACATTTTTAAGAAACATGGCTTGGATGATAAAGAGGTCCCAGTAGATACTTACGTAAAAACAACCTCAGATAATAAAGTGATTGTAGAATTAACCATTATTGTGTACTTTTCCTTGGTCTAGGATAGATTAAACTCTTGTATAAGGGTGAAATAATTGTCATAAAATTATTCAAGAACTATATACATTAATATTATGTAACATATTATCTTTCAATACTGCTTTGTTAATAATATTTTAGTATTATCGTCATTTCAGTTGTTAACTAATTTTTTCTTTTATATAATTTGTTACGTATGTAATGTTTGTTATAAATAGGATGTAAATTATTCATATTCATAATGATATTAAGTCTTTAAACATTACTTTAATCATCAAATGAAAATTGTTCTTTAATGGTTACAATGAGGAATGGATCTCATCGCGTTCGTGGAGACGGTAATCCGTATGTACGCACACACGACAATATCACTCTTTTGATAATAAAATTGTATATAATGGGATGATATATCATATATACCTAATCATTATAATGTTATATTTATTATTTAAATCAATTATACATCATTATTATAACAATCTAAATAATAATGTATTGAATAACAGCTACACCACGACGTGGAGACGGTAATCCGTACGCACGTAAGAATGGTGAAATGTCATTCAAAGGATATATAGAATAATTAATATGGTTGTAACATATTTATAATAACATCACAATATATATAAGATAATAAAGATATTATTTTATAATGGAAACATTAAGGAAAGAATAAGTGGAAGAAGAAAATAACTTGAAAGAGGTGATGAAATATTTACCTCTTCTTCGTGTTCTTCCTTTTTATTTGATCAAAAGGGTTCTTTAAGATGGATTTATGACAAAATGAAGGACTATAAGATGAAGGTAGGATAGTTGAGAGGATATTTGGATAGAGTTTGTCAGAGAAAAATGGATTTTAAGGTGTAATTTTGAGAGAAGGGTGAGTTTCCTTTTATAAGAGGGGTGAGGGGCACCTTAGGAAAAGATTGAAATATTATATTATAATAAAATAATTTTAGGTTTATAATGGCTCAAAAATAAATTATTTAAGGGATAAGGTGGGTATGGGTTGAAAACCACTCAGAAAAATGGTTTTAGATAGGTTTGGGTCACTATATTAACCTTATATTTTAGATTTAACTCTTAGTTAAATAATCTGACATTTACCATGTCTCTTTGTAATTTTATATTATATAGTTAATAAAAATACTATAAACTTCAAAGAGAACCTAAAGTGGTTCATTAATGACATATATAATATTATTTAACACCTTTTTCTGATCAATATATTTTTAGGAATAGAATATAAATTAATAATATAATATTTGTTTTCAAAAACTCTTTTATATCAATTTTGAAACTATTTTTATATATGGTTTTTCATAAATTCATAACAGCATTATTACTTCTAAAAAAATTCATTTAATCAACCCTAAAATGTCATATTAACCTATAAAATTAGTTTAATTCATAAAAAGTCTCAAATGACAATTATTTAAATATTTATAATATCTTTTAATTTAATATTTCATTAATAAGGTAATTACTACCTCATCATTGATTCATAAATAAATTAAAATATTTAATGTATAAAAAATATAAATAAATAACCATTATGTAGGAAATAGATTTATCTTTCCAATTAATATTTATAGTTGAAAATATGACTTATATAACCCCATTTTATAATTTATTTACTAAAACATAGTTGTTTGTGTCATTTTTCATTTACTTTAAGTTAATTAAAATAAAGTGTCATTATCTTTCATACGTGGCTCCATGGGGTCCAAATATCGACCCAACGATGCCCATGGTCGGCCATGAATTATAAAATAAAGTTAGGACAAGTGTTAAGGTAATTTTGTATTATTATAATATTCTTTTTACATTGAATTACCCAGTTTACCTTTAACCGTAGTAAATAAACATCAAAAGTTACTATTCACGAAAAAAATTCATCTTATTTAACAATATTTTACTTAATGATATCAACCACGTATCTAGGTTTTTTGAAATTTAATTCAAAGAAGTGGTAAAATTATATTTTATGCAAATTTGAAAATGCTCCTAGGAGATGGGTAAAGGATGGTAAAAAGTTCGATAAAATTTTTCTATATCTAAAATTATTATAATCTAAATCCAATGAATTACATTGAACTTATATAGGTATTATGTATCTATTTTGACCTTAAATTAATTTAAATGAAATTAAAAAATATGTAAATAAAAAGTCTGTTTTAAACAATAACTCAGTGTTTTTAACTATTCATCAAAAATCAAACGTTTTCAGAAAAATACAAAAAATTCACCCTAAGATAATTTTTACATTCTGAATTAAAAAATTAATTAAATTTTACTAATTTCAAAACATATAAGTTTAATTAATTAATTTTAAATTAATTCCCAATTTCAAAACCATAAAGCCTATTTTTAACAAATAATAACTATTAAAATATTGACACTTGTTTATGTCCAATTTCAAAGTGAAATTACTTAAAATAGAAATCATTGTATTAAATGGTAAAATATAACCAAATTATACTTCCAAAAAATTAAAATATATAATTCAACACTATAAATTGTTTTGATTAAAAAAGTTGTTTTCAGTTAAAATATAGTATTTTTCACCATTCACCCAAATATGAAAGTTATCAGAAAAACACCAAAAATTTATTGAAACTAAATTCATATGTCCTGATTCTAAAGAAATTTTTTTTTTATCAAATTGATTATATAAAAGTTTCAAATATTGGATTTAAAAAAGCTTCACCATTAAAAGATGGTAAAAGTGCATTTTTTGAAAAATATTTCTTTTATCAGAAACAAATGAATTTGTTCTTACATTTTGTCCAAGAGACTCAAAATATGGATTCTAAAATTATAAGGATTATATGTAGTTAAAAATTCAGTTAATAATATTCATAATTTCTTTTGAACAACTAGTTTTTTAAGTCGTGGTGTGCTTGAACTCAGTGTTACATGTACTGAATGTTATATAATTACTTTGAAGAAATAACGTACTATGAAATCATGGGGTATTACATTATTAATTCCATCAATAAATTGTGTCCTCCTAATTTCAAATTTTTATTCGAAAATAAATGGTTGAAAATATAAAATACCTTTGTGGGAAAACCCACATCGGAAATTGGGATAATAAAATCTAGTCTTAATAAGAGGAAAATGGGAATGAAAAAGTCACCGTAAAATTATGATATCGATTAAGAGATAATTGGTAGAAATTATAGACCCATAATTAGAGGAAAACGTAAATATTTATAGGGAGTGATTGAGGTCATCAATAACAAACAATTGTAGAATTGGGGGCCACAAAGCCATCAATCTATGATGATTTAAAATATCATCGGTTCAACAAAACTTAAGGTATTAGGATAACACTTTTTTAGTTTCAAGATCCCTTAACTAATGTTTAAGAATAAATTTCTTCATAGAATAAGAGAAGAAAAAATATATATACATGACAAGTAGAGTTGCATCCTTTAACTAATTTCTACTACAAACTCATCTTTCATTTTAAATGATAATAAAACTTAAAAAAATATTCTATTTATCCTATTTGTATAGGGTCCCAAAACAAATAAATTTCAAATTCACCTACGGAACCCTTTAAAAAAATAAATTGCATTATATAGTCCAAGGACTTCATGTAATCCAGTGTTAGGCGACAAATCCCAATCGCACTATAGTTGTGGGTTCGATTCCCGCAACTTTGTCCGACGCGACGGGTTGTCACACGGTCTGTGTGTTGTCCGTTTTATAAAAATCTCAAAATAACCATAACAACAGTATCCAATTTCAATCTTAATCCATTCCAACCATTAGACTTATCCAAAATACTTCTATCCAAAGTCACAGTCCAAAATTTATAAGGAAGTTAAACACAATGAAGATCCTTTTTTCACGTAATAACATGTGAACACCTTCATCATGTATTATTTTATAACCTGGTAACACCCTGAATTACCATAAATCCTTATTGATTACATTCATGATCCCTTATCCTTTATATATTAGTGGATATATTATGTATATCCAAAAATATTGAATATTCCAAAAATGATGAAATAAACAAACTATTAATCAGTTCCAAGGAAGTCAAGAATATCTAATATAATTTATCCAAATCAACCATCTCTTATTCCAAAATCACTACCTCATTATCAAGACCATGTTAAGGATTACATTTCATTCAACCATGTATTTTCCATTACATTAACCATCTGTTGAGTCGCTTTTCTTGGTTCCACACAATCTCAAGTATTTAATGAAATAGTACTGCAGTACAATCCTTATATACTCTATAATTTGTATAAGATGTACATAATTAATAAAATACAAAAACGACACAATAATTTAACAACAAGGTAAGAAATATAATCATTTCTCTTCATCTTCGGTAGTATCATAACTTTATTATTATCCAATAGCAGCATTTGGGGTATACTCTGATGATTTGGACATTTATTCTCTTAGTGTCCGAACTCCATGCAGATGAAGCATTGTACATTTGAAAATTTTTTCTCACCCTTCCAATCACATACATGGTGTACTTTTTCTACACACTTATAACAAACTTCTATTTCCTTCAACCATTTACCAAGGTGATTATTTCCATAGTTATCACATATGGGAAAATACTTATTTTCCCTCTTCCCTTTATCCATCTTTCTCTCTTCAATCCTTTTCTTCTCTTGCTTCCCTTCAAAGCCATAGGAATTATAGAATTCTTTACTTATCTTATTAACACATGATAATATTTCTTCATATGTTGAGAATACATGGGAGTATATTTTCTATCTAAATGTTGGATTAATATCGTTAATGATATGATCCATCTTACTCTTTGGATCATTAGTATTTCTGGAGTTTACATTAATTTTACTGGGCATTATTTCTATACAATGGAATACACTAGGTCAGTTTATGAATTACAATGAATAATTACGAACTTGTAAAATACCTAATGTAAATTGAACAGTTTATGAATATAATCTATAATCATAAAAATATTTTCTTTAAGGAGGTATATACTAATAAATCCTTCATAATTATTTGTGAAAAAATTGAGAATCATCCTATGAATCATCCTTAGGACTGTAGATACCATGTGTGCAACAAGGCCCATTTTCGTGCACCAGTTCAAGTTCGAGTATAGATCAAAGCGGTGTTTTCAAGTTTTACACCTAGGTACATCTGTTCCAGAGCCACCTCTACTTACTCGTATCCATACATGGATGTATTTTCTTGGAAAACTCACAAAATCTCTACAGTAATAAAATTCTAGGAGGTTCTTCTATACTAATCCTCAAAGTCAATCTTAGGGTAATGTGATCTAATCAGAGTTTATCTAAATCTTGTTTCCAAGGTTATTTCTATACTTCCTCTGATACCACCTATAATGACCTGACTCTAGATTCCCATAGTCGGTGCATTATTTTAGTAAATTAGCATGATTACACGGAATCATGTCCCGAAAGACCGATCAGTTTAGAAGCCTTGGAAAATATATTACATACATGAACGTTAAATTGCACTTTCCAACATACAACACAACAAAATCCTTTTATAATTCCATTGTTCTCTTAGATTAACACTACATCATAAAAATAAAACACTTCTTGGGATCCTGGGAAAATGAGACATAAGAAAGGGGTGAGCTCAAAGGCTTAGTAAGGGAAGCAATACAGCAGAATATAACATAAATATTAAGAATGGTGAATAATTAAAAATGCATGCCTTTACCAATATTAAAAATGAAAAATTTTATGATATAAATATGATCTTAGTAAATAATGCCATAACAAAACATAATCATGGTAATTCTACTAGTATAATGACCACATGAACCATCAATATTATTTTCATAATGAAGGAATGTATAATGTTGGATATTGTGAAACATTTTATTAGGGCCTCAGAAAAGACGTCTAAAAATGATTAAGGTCGCGGCCAAAACCATATATCAATTTTTGAAAGGCATTAGCCAATTCCACATCTAGTTTTCTCATGAGACCTACCGATTCATCAATGTGCTGTAGCGGGATCCACCCGTTACTTATTAAGTTCAATACATTCCTCATATGAAAAGGCTGAAATATAACATAAGCATCTGTATTAACACTAGCATATGAAATGCCAATAGATTAATAATAAACCATTAATGGTATAAAAATAACACATACATGGTCAAACTTTTTACAAAACCTTCAACAAAATATTGACGATTTGTATCATAATGAATCGACTTAAAACAAGTATGAAATCCATCAAAGGATGATGACATAGAAGAAATAAAAACTATTTGAGAGAAATATCTCTTTATTTTTTTGAAATCATTTAATGTTACATAATTATAAAATAAAACATTTATTTTAAAAATATTCTAATAAGCTTGTAGTGGAATATTTGATGACGTTATATTGTCATAGAGTAGCTTCACCCTCTATATAAGTTAAAAAAGACATTTTTACCTTAATTTTGTCGAAAAGGTCATAAAATACCTTGTTTGGAAAATTACTGAAAGATTCCTTTCAAAACATATAAGTTCAAATAAGGGTATAAATGAGTTTAAAAATTTTTCTAGTATATATTAAAAATGTTTTCAAATATATTTTTATGAAACATGGATATGGATGATAAAGAGGTCTCAATAGAAACATACGTAAAAACAACCTCGAATAATAAAGAGATTGTAAAATTAACCCTTACCTTGTACATTTCCTTGGTCGAGGGTAGGTTAACCTCCTGTATAATGGTGAAATAATTTTTATAAAATTATTCATGAACTATATACATTAATATGATATCACATTTGATCTTCTAATATTGCTTTGTTAATAATATTTTAGTATTATCATTTTTAGGTGTTAACTGATTTGTTTTACTTTATATGATTTGTTATGTAAGTAATTTTTGTGGTACCACCCCACGATTTAGTAGTACCTTATTTCTTAAATGTAATTCAATAACTTGAATAACACGCAACACCGAGTTCAAGCACACCACGACTTACCAAACTAGCCATTCAAAAGAGGTTATGAATAGAATTAACTAAATTTTAAATTTTATATAATCCTTATAATTTTAGAATCCATATTATGAGTTTCTTAGACATAATATAAGAACAAATTCATTTTTTGAGATAAAAGAAGTATTTTTTTAAAAATTTCATTTCACCACCTTTTAATGGGAAACCCTTTTTAATTCCAATATTTGATACTTTTATATATTAGATTTGACAGAATAAACTTCTTCTTTAGAATAGAGACATAAAAATTGTTTTTTGATAAATTCTTGGTGTTTTTCTGATAACTTTCATATTTGGGTGAATAGTAATAAATACTAAATTATAACTGAAAACAACTTTTTAAATAAAAATAATTTATATTGTGAAACTATACATTTTAATGTATTTTAATTTTTTTGAAGTATAATTAAATTATATTTTTACAATTTAATCTAATTTTTTCATTGGATGTAATTTCACTTTGAAATTTGACATAAACAAGTGTTAATCTTTTGGTAGTTATTATTTTTCAAAAATACTCTTTTTGATTTTGACAAGGGGAATTCATTTTAAATTAATAAATTCAATTTATATGTTTTAATTTGGTTAAATATACTTCATTTTTTAATTCATAATGTCAAAATTAGCTTAAGATGAAATTTTTGTATTTTTCTGAAAACATTCAATTTTTGATGAAAAGTGAACAAAACATTGTTATTAGTTAAAACCGAATTTTTATTTAAATAATTATTTATTTTATTCAAATTTATATTATGTAAAAATAAATACATAATACTTATATAAGTTCAATATAATTAATTGGTGTCATTTGATAATAATTTTAGATATATAAAAATTTTATTTAACTTTTCACCGTCTTTTCCCACCTCCAATGAGCATTTGAAAATTTGTATAAAAAATAATTTTACCACCTCTATGAATTGAATTTAAAAAAATCAGAAAGTCAAAGTTGATATTAGTATGTAAAATTATGTTCAATAAGAAGAAAATAATATTTTTTGAAAAGTAACTTCTGACTTTTATTTACTGCGGTTAACGGTAAATAGGGTAATTCAAGGTAAAAAGAATATTATAATAATATAAAATTACCTTAAAAATTGATAGAAACTATTGGATGAGTCAAGGCCGTCCATGGGCATCCTTGGTTCGATTTCGGGAACTCATGGAGCCACTTATGAATGATAATGACACTTTATTTTAATTAACTTAATGTAAAGGAAAAAACGACATAAACAAATATCATTTAGTATATCAATTTTTACATGGGTTTATATAAGTTATCTTTTAGACTATAAATATTTATTGGAAATATAAAAATATTTCATACATAATGATATTTTATCTATATTTTTTAGAAAATAAATAATTTAATTTATTTATGACATAATGATGATGCAGTAATTTCTTAATTAAAGAAATATTAAAATATTTTATATTATAAATAACCAAATAAATGTATTTTGAGACTTTTTATGAAGTAAAATAATTTTATAGGTTAATAGGACATGTTATGGTTGGATATATTAATTTGGGTCTAAGTAATAATGCTGTTATAAATTTAGAAAAAAGAAAATACCAAATAGTGTCGAAATTGACATAAAATAGTTTTTAAAACAAATTTATATTATTAATTGATATTCTGTTCATAAAAATCTAAGGTTAGGCCAAAAGACTAATGTAATTATAGGTGTGTCATTAATGAACCACTTGGGGTTCTTGGAAGTTTATATTATGTTTACTAACCATATAATATAAAAATACAATGATACATGGTAAATGTCAAACTATTTAACTAAGAGTTAAATTTAAAAGATAAAGTTAATATATTCACCCAATGCTAAATAAAACCTTTTGGTTGAGTGGTTTTTGAAACATCCAAACATTATATTTTAAATAATTCATTTTTTAGCTATTATAAACCGATAATAATTTTATTATTAAATAATATTTCTAGCTTTTCCTAAGGTGCCCCTCACCCCTCTTATAAAAGGGCACTTCCCATTCTCTCAAATTCACACCTTAAAAGCCATTAGTATCGTCCAAAACATGCCCAAATATCCTCCCAAATCTACTAACTTCATCCTAGAGTCATTAATTTAGTCATAAATCCAACCTATGGAGCCCTTTTGATCAAATCAAAATTATGAACCCGAAGAAGAGAGAAATATTTAATCACCTCTTTCATTTTCCTTTCTTCTTCCACTTCTTCATTCCTAATTATTTCCATTATAAAATAATAACTCCAGTATATTCTATATATTGGGATGTTATTATAAATATGGCACAACCATATTAAATATTATATCCATCCTTTGAATTAAAAGTCATCATGGTTGCGTACTTATGGATTACCGTCTCCACATTGTGGTGTAATTGTTATTCGATACATTATTATTTGGATGGGTATAATATTGATGTGTAATTGATGTAAATAATAAATATAACATGATAATTATTATTTATATATGATATAACTTCCATGTATATTTTATTTTAATATCAAAATAATGATATTGTCGCTCTTATGTACGTACGGATTACCGTCTCCATGAACATGATGAGAATCATTTCCACGTTCACCATTCAAAGATGATTATAAAATATATATCATTAATAAGTATGTAATATATTACATAATAATTATACATGATATATATTTTTGTGTGTGTGTGTGTGTGTACTTACATATATCTAATTCACTTAGTTCCGTTAAATAAGATATGAAAACGTAAACAGCGTTTTTGCGTATGTACGGACTACCATCTACATAAACGATGTATTCTGTTTCATATATATATCGGTTATACATATTTATATTTTAAATATAATTGATATATAAATCTTTTTTTATATTATGGGTTTTTTAAATATTGATCTAAGTGATACAATCAACCGTAACAAGTTATAACATGTATAATAAAGAAAGCGATTATTACCCGAAATGTTAATTTTACATGGAAATTATTATTAAATGGGTAGTATAAAGTCATAAATTAAAAATGTATGATAAAATAAATATTAATATGGTTGTGGTATAATTTAATAACATACTACGGTATTCATACAATAGGTCAAAGGTACCCTCGACTAAAGGAAACTGTAAGGTAAAGGGTTAATTTCACAATATCTTTATTATCCGAGGTTGTTTTTACATAAGTATCTAGTCAGACATATTCATTATCCATGTCCATGTTTCATGAATGAGTTTTAAAAGTATTATTTTAAGGTAATAATTTATTAAAACAACATTTTAAAAGTTTTAAATATTTATTCTTCTAAATCATTTACATTAATGTCCATGTTATTAAAATGGTTCTTAAGGATTTAGTTATATGGACTTGAATGTTTTTAAAATGATAATTCCTCTAAAAAGTTTTAAGTGGTATGGTAAATTTTTATTTAAATCTGTAAATGTCTTCCTTTATAAATTTTGTGACTTTTTAATTTTTTAAATAAAAAATGGATATTTCACTCAAAGATTTTTACAAATCATTTTCATCTATATCAACATCCTTTGATGACTTTTAAACTTATATGACGTTGATTTTTTATGATAAAAACATCCATATTGTATTGAAGGTTTTGTGATATGTTTGAATGAGGATGTGATATTTTTGTACCATTCATGGTTTATGGATATTTTATTTAAATTTTTCATGCTTTTTTTAATACGAATGTTTATGTTATGTTAAAACCTATTCATATAAGGAATGCATTGGACTTAGTATGTGATGTGTGGATCCCACTATAGCTCCTCGATGCATCAGGAGGTCTCATGAGAAAGACTTGTGTCTTGGGAGATGGCCTTGAAAAAATATTATTTGTAGTCTTGGAACAAGGCCTTTACTATGTGGTTTTGAAAGTCAGGCATTATGCATTCCATCATTATGTATGTGGCGATTCATATTTCATGTGATTATTCGACTAGTAGAATATTCATATGAGTAATTAAATGGTATTATTTTTATTTATATTTTCCATATTATGATGATGTTTATTTTTAAAAGGCTTTGGTTTTTCTTCTATACATTTCCTTAAATGTTTATGATTATTTATGAATGTTTCTGTTGTATTGTTTACCCTTTCTGAGCATTTGAGCTCACACTTTCTATGTTTTATTTTTCCTAGGATGCAAAGAAGTATATTATGACTGACCTATAGGGATAATATATGGGATCTCAATGTTGTCTATGTAAATTTTTTTTGTAGTTTTCTATTATATAATGTAATGTAAACTTCATGTAAGTAATCTATTTTTCAAGACTGCTAAATTGATCAGTCTTTCTGGACTTGATTCCTTGTAATCATGCCAATGTTTTAAAATAATGCACCAACTCTGGGTCACTAGGGTCGATGAATTACATTTGTTATGGATATTATGTATCTTATTCATATTCAGAAAGATAATAAGTCTTTAAACGTTATTTTTAATCATCAAATTAGAATTAGTCTTCAATGGTTACGATGGGAATGAATCTCATCGGGTTCTCGGAGACAGTAATCTGTACGTACGCACGAACGACAGTATCATTCTTTTGATATTAAAATCATATATAATGGGATGATATATCATATATACATAATCATTATCATGTTATATTTATTATTTACATCAATTATTTATCATTATTATACCCATCCAAATAATCATGTATTGAATAACAACTACACCACGACGTGGATATGGTAAGTTGTACATACGCTCGCATGGTGACATGTCCTTAAAAGGATGGATAGAATAATGAATAATGTTGTAACATATTTATAATAACATTATAGTATATAGAAGATACTAGAGTTATAATTTTATAATGGAAACAACAAGGAAAGAAGAAGTGGAAGAATAAAAGAACTTGAAAGGGGTGATGAAATATTCACCTCTTCTTCGTGTTATTTATTTTTATTTGATCAAAAGGGATCCTTAGGGTGGCTTTCTGACTAAATAAAGGCCCCTATGATGAAAATAGGATAGTATAGAGGATATTTGGGCAGGGTTTTTCCAACCTAAATGGACTTTAAGGTGTGAATTTGAGAGAAGGGGGAGTTTCCATTTATGATAGGGGTGGGGGGCACATTAGGAAAACAATGAAATATTATATTATAAAAAATAATTTTCGTTTTCTAATGGATAAAAAATGTATTATTTTATGAATAAACTGGGTATGGGTCGAACACCACTCAATCAACAGGTTTTAGATAGGTTTGAGTCACTATATTAACCTTATCTTCAAGACTTAACTCTTAGTTAAATAGTTTGACATTTACCATGTCTCTTTGTATATTTAAATTATATGGTTAATAAACTTACTATAAAATTCAAAGATAAACTCAAGTGGTTCATTAATGACATATATAATATTATTTGATACCTTTGGCCGTACCATAGATTTTTAGGAATAGATTATCAATTAATAATATAATATTTGTTTTAAAAAACTCTTTTATATCAATTTTGGCACTATTTTCTATTTTGTGTTTGTTAAATTCATAACATCATTATTACTTCTAAAAAAATCATTAAATCAACCCTAAAATGTCATATTAACCATGAAAATTAATTTAATTCACAAAAAGTATCAAATTACATTTATTTGGATACATATAATATAAATTATTTTACTATTTCATTAATATGGAAATTATTGCATCATCATTGTGTGATAAATAAATTTAATTATATAATGTCTAAAAAATATAAATAAAATTCAATTATGTTGGAAATAATTTTAGATTTCCAATGAATATTTATAGTCGAAAATATGACTTATATAATCCCATGTAGAAATATATTTATTAAAGGATAATTGTTTATGTCATTTTTGCCATTACTTTATGTTAATTAAAATAATGTTTCATTAACATTCATAAGTGGCTCCATGGGGTCCCACAATCGACCAAAGGAATCCCATAGTCGTCCATGACTTATCCAATATGTTTAGGACAAGTTTTAAGGTAATTTTGTATTTTTATAATATTTTTTTACCTTGAATTACAGTTTTTACCTTTAACCATGGTAAATAAAAGGCAAAAGTTACTATTCACCAAAAATTATTTAATATTATTGAACCGTATTTCACTTACTGATATCAACCATGTCTCTAGGAGTTATTAAATTAAATTCATATAAGCAGTAAAATTATGTTTTATTCAAATTTTCAAATTCTAATAATAGGTGGGTAAATGACGATAAAAAGTTCGATAAAAATTTTATATATCTAAAATTATTATAAACTGACTCAAATTAATTAAATTGAACTTATATATGTATTATGTATCTATTTTCACCTAAAATAAATTTATATAAAATAAATAATTATTTAAATAAAAAGTCCATTTTAAACAATAACTATGTGTTTTCACTATTCATCCAAAATTGAATGTTTTAAGAAAAATAAAAAAAATTCACCCTAAGCTAATTTTGATATTCTGAATCCAAAAATGAATTTTATTTTACCAATTTTAAAACATATATGTTTCATTAATTAATTTAAAATTAATTCCTATTGTCAAAACTAAAAAACGTATTTTTATGAAATAATAACTATCAAAAGATTGACACTTGTTTATGTCCAATTTCAATATGAAATTACTTACAACGACAATCATCAAATTAAATGGTAAAAATATAATATAATTATACTTATAAACCATTAAAACGTATAATTCAACACTATGAATTATTTTGATTAAAAAATATGTTTTCATTTTAAATATAGTATTTTTTATTATTCACCCAAATATGAAAGTTATTAGAAAAATACCAAATATTTATTGAAAATAAATTCTAATTTACCAATTCTAAATCATAAGTTTATTTTGTCAAATTGAATTTATAAATTTTTAAAATATTATATTTAAAAATGGTTCCCCATTAAAAGGCGGTAAAATTGCATTTTTTGAAAAATACTTCTTTTATCTGAAAAAATGATTTTGTCCATAAATTATGACTAAGAAAATCATAATATGGATTCAAAATTTATAAGGATTATATAAAGTTAAAAAGTAAGTTAATACAATTCATAACTGCTTTTGAATGGCTTGTTTGGTATGTCGTGGTGCGCTAGAACTCAGTGTTACATGTAGTGCAAGTTATTGAATTACATTGAAGAAATAACGTACTATGAAATATTAGGGTGTTACAACATCACAACCATTTCTAACTAAGTTCATTTATGATTCACCTATTGATTTATATAAAGTAAGGTATATGTATGGGAATACATAAATTAAGAAATTTATAAAAGGAAAATTTCAGAAATAGAAAAAGTAACTTATGAATGATTTTCATACCTAGTGAATCTATATGATTCACTCTAGGTAATCAACTGTATTATTTAAATTAGGTTCTCTAACCTCACTAGTTATATATAAAAACTATAAATTAAAAATAAAAATTCTTCAAAACCTTTATAATTGTTTGTAAGGATCATGTAAATCAACAAATGTATATCCCAGGGGACTGTCAAACCAGGTGTACGGTTAGACCCGCTTGTTATGCACCAAGTGAAGATTAGGTTAACACTCGACCACAATTTTTTAGGGTTGCTAAACCTAGGAGAATATTTAATTGGTATGACTTCCAATATTCTATATCCTAACATGGATTTCATTTCTAGGAAACCACACACTCAAAATATTTAATATAATTTCATGATTCTTTCTTATATATAGACCTATCAATTACTATTTTAATAATGAGTTATATTAATAATCCGAAAAATAACTTAACTAATCACCAAAAAAACTAGTCCCTGATTTGATACAAAATGAGCTGCCCCATTTGCACACTCATGGGTAAGGAGATAATGAAATAAAGTTTACATACTTAAATCGTTCTCTAGTGATATGAACCATGATAAACTTGTATTTATTTCACATTAATAAAACATGCCATCTCACAATAACAAAATAATCACAATAACCAAAAGGTTCTATGTATTTGGATATTAACTACATAAATAATTGATTTCACAATTCAAGTGAACATTATTCCATACTTTTACACTTTATACCCCCTTATAGACTTCTATTAAGATATAATCATATGGGGTGAGCTAAGGTGCACATTAAGGTTAACCATAAAATAAGAAAACTGATGATCATTAGTGACCATAAGATAAGAATGTGGGTATGAGGGAATAGTCATGGCCCATGAACATAACATTAGGCAATAATTCCAAAATAAACATGGATAAATAAGAAGTAAATGAAGTTGTAAGGATCTAATAATACCATAATACATAAAAAATCATAATATTATTACAATAAAAAACATATGGGTGTGGGTTAAAAATAGAATAGAAACCATAAAACTGTGTAGCTGATATCACTACCGGTTTTCCGTAATAGTGTAGAGAAAGATTCACTACATAAGTCATAAAACATTAAGAAGTGGGAATCACTTCATGAATACCATAATAGAGTTTCTTAGGAACCACTACATAATTCCCATAACATATTGGACATGGAATTACTTATTTATCCCTATAACATACTATAGTGGGCATTACTTATTGACTCCCATTGTAGAGAGGGAATAAATACGTGAGTCACATATTTCTCTCATGAGATATAAAATAGTACCCAATGAATTGGAGGGATACACAATTCTCATCCCACTCGTCAAAAAATTAAAAACTTACATAGGTGTTCTAAGAGAATATGAATACATTCATATTTCAACCATCACTTCACTTAACATATAAAAAATAGTTGGATTTCATGAAAACATCGATAAAGTTTTTGATAACCATGAAATGAAATAATGTTTATAGTACCATAAGATCATATTTCAATAGTAATATAAGTAACATTAGTGGATGTTTGGATAAATGAAAAATACAATTATAAGAAGAAAAATTAAAATAATACATCATAGTAAGGGATCTATAATTTTATTATTTGACACCAGATTTTAATATCTATAAAGAAAATAATTTAAAAGGTTTTAGAGGTAATTTATGAAAAATAACTCTTATGGAGATATAACCTTTTTAGATAAAGATGAAATTGGATGTGAATTCATAAAAAGAGATTTCATAACACATTTATTCCTTACTGTTAAGGTTAAAATTATGATTATCCTATAAAAATAATTTTCATGAATATAGAATGATTTTTTTTTAAATTACCCATTAAAAGAAAATAAAATAATATGCCCTTAAAATATATATAATGGGTTTTAGAGGAAAAGTGTAGTGGAAGATAAAATATATGATAATGAAAGTAGAATCATTTTAGAATATTTTAAAATAACTTTATTGAAACTCACATTATAAAAAGGATAATAAAACCATATTTTAAAATGTGGAAAATAAAATATGAAGAATACATTAGGTAATCCATCACAGGGTTTGAAAATAGTAAATGAAATATTTTTAAAAAATAATTAAAATGTTTATGGTAGGAACATGAAAATTAAAGATGATACTGATTATTATTTCTAACGCCACATTTTATTAATGAAATAATTCATTCAAAGAATAATAATTGATGTTTAAATCATTTGATATGTTTTTATATAAAATAAATGTAAATCCTTAGAAACAAAAGAATAATTTCAATATAATTTAATCATAATTTAAATTATACGCTGCTTATAATTACAACTTTCAAGAAGAATTATCATATCTCAACAAATAAAAATTTGGTTATGAAAAACCCTTACAAAATTGATAACTATTAAATAATAAAACATTGAAATAAATAATAAGAAATATAAAATTAATTGCAAAGAATACATGTTAATCAAAATAAAATATTCCACATAGGTAGTATATACACTATATAAGGAAAATGTGTGCCTAATATGAAACATGTCTCCTGAAAAAAATGAGATGAAAAATGTAACCCTCTATGTTTTTAAATATTATTAAGATCCCATTTTTTCTCATAATTTTTATGTCCTTTAAGTGAAAATTTAGTTATTTTTTCAATTTTATTTATACCCTTACATTGTAAATAGTTTCTACATATGGGTAAATTCATTTTACCTTGATATAAGATAGTGTTTGGGAGATGTGTAAAGGTAGCCTAAAATTTATAAGGATTAAAAATGGGTAAGATGAAATTTCATCCTTTCTGTAATGGTAAATTTATTTTTTTAAATGATACTTAAGGTTAAGACCTCATTGTGTAAGGGTTTAATTATTTTCATGAATTTAACTCATGTTTTTGAAATGTTGTGTAAGTGTAGTCATGAGTCTATAAAGGTTTCAAAAGTTTAACTCCTTACCATCACATGAATGCTATGAGATATATAAGGATAAATCAATGTCACCCTTAATACTGCAATAAAGAATGTGGTAGTCTTTTTTAAAAATTTATAAACTGGCTGTTTCCTTCATATTGGATATCCTCTTGATTTTGGCCAGTCAAAATTTCTAAATTCAATGATTCATGATGTTTCTCTATAATATATCTATGTTATTAATTTAGGTTATATACATGATATATATATATTTCTCTATCTATCTCACTTTTTCATTCCTAGGTTAGATCTTTAAAGGAATAAATTCAAGTTAGTAAACTATTTTAATTTCTTATATAAATTTTGATATAATTGGTTGGAATAATCCTTAAAATATAAAAACATGGAATTATTGAATAATAATAAAGAATTATAATATTATTAAGTTGAATTATTCTAGAATGATATAATTTTATCCCATAATGATTTTATAATTATTCATATAGAAATAAAATTTTAACTCTGACTTAAATTTGTATTTTTGAAATTATCTACGAGAGATAGAATATTAATGTATGTGTTTTTCTTTATAATTTGAATTTGTTCTAGAAATACATGGTGTTATGTTTGGACCACTAATACCTAGATATGATTCATAAGATTATTCCTTGAAAGCATTGATATTAACACAAATAAACTTGATGTAGTAAGATACTTATTGTGTAAAAGATTTTTATATAACAATTCACATGATATGATGTTGTTTACTTTTACTAATTTTAACATACATTATTTTATCTCATGTGTATGTGTGTGTGTGTAACCCATGAAACCCTTGTTTGAGTTTGATTTTATTTGAGTTTGTGTATATTGGGATGCTATTTCACACTCTTTTTATTCTGTGTTATACCATTGTGTGATATTCCCGATTTACATGTGTTGTTTTTATTATATGATATATTTTTTTATATTCATGATACCAGAGTCATTTGTGGACCCATCATGGTTTGGTAGAACTAGTAGCGGAGCATGTTTAGACATCACATCTAAAGTGAGGACAACACAAAGATAATTTATGTGGAATGATAGACTTGGGTGGCCTAACATGAGGGTATTATGGTCCCTTTTGATATTACATAATTGATGGTGGTGTGACATGATTGTATTTGGATACTTGATAGGGGAAACAGTTTCAAGATATGATGACCTTATGGCCTAACCTGAGGTAGTGTCAGATTATGATGACAATGTTGACTAACCCATTAGTTGTTAGACTTATGGTAGTTGTGGGATACATTTGGTAACATAGTGGTCAAATCTAGTTCACAAATACCATTATGACTTTTTTTCTAGCATAAATTCAATGCATGTACATCCATGAGGATTGTGGAGGCTTGGTTAGTGAACGACTTCTCACTACATGATTATATAATTTTTCCTTTCAAATTATTTGTTACCAGGACATCCACTATTATGCATGTGCACTCATGTCCAAGAAATATTGGTGGTGTCATACTTGGTTTATACTCACTCCTTATATGGGAATATTTATGTGTGCCCATATTTCTTGATTAGGGATACATGAAAGGGTAAGGCCCTGGTGATAGGGATTTAGGAGATGGCGTATGCAGATTGGAGGTGGTATTGAGATGGAGCCTGAAGTGATTTTTTGGTGTTTTATTTACTTTCCTATCATTCCCACACTCTTTATTAAGTGTAAAATTTAGAGTTTATTTTTTTAATATTTTTTATTACTTGAGATACTTTCCATGTAATTTGTTATAAGTATTTTTAATTATACCATTGTGTTGTTATTTATACTTGTATTTATTAATACAAATGGTAATTTATCCCCAAAAATAGCATTCAGAACCTCATTTCTAGTCATAAACATCTTTTTCACATGGGTTATGAATCCATGAAACAGTCTAAATTAGACCCTGTTATTTAAATTGGGGCATTACAAAAAAACTCTAACCATTTTACTCATATCTTCTTCGAAAGCTCCTTAAACTCTTGTATAACAATCATAGCCTCATTAATAAGTGATTTTAAAACATTTATAAAATATTTTATCATTTATATTCATATATTTAAATCACTCCCTATACATGTGTTAGTTGGTAAATTTTTATTTTCATCATTTGATGTTAGTAATTTCGATTGTTTCATATATGTTTTGTAATGGTGATGGTGAACCCCATTCATCGATAAAAATCTAATAATTCCATGATATTTAGATTTATTAGAATATAAATTACATAATTATTTATAATGTTACATTCTCATTCCTTGAGAGTTTAATTTACAATTCATGAAGATGAAATCAACAATGAGCTTGTTTTTTGAAAATTACATATATCAATATTTTACTTTAAAATTATTAATGTTTTTTGTTACATAATTTCATAACTAAATTAATAACATATTATAGTCATTAATATCATATAAATTCATTAATTATATTTTTTTAATAATTTAAGTAAGCTGATGGTGAAAAATTGAACATGTCATCCATAAAGGCGGTAGTCCACAAGTGCGCATGAATGAGGGATTTTATTTTTTGATGAATAGAAAGAAATTAAGATATATATTTAGGTTTATAGAATAATAATTATTTCATATATATCATATTTATTAATTAAATAAATTCTTAAACCTATCCATTTAAGGCGATGATGAAAACTAAAACATGGTTTACATGGAGGTTGTAGCCCACACATACGCACAAGAGAAGTTTATATTTTTCTAATGAATTAAAAAAGGTAGAAAATGGTTATTAAATAAAAATAATGACATTTAAATATAAATATGATATTTATGTAATTATTTTAGCATGGGTATAATATATTATGAGGCGTTATAAGAATAAATAGAGAAAAAAATTGAAAAGGAGTGATTAAAAATTTTTATCTTACACCTTAGGATGTATCTTTGAGCTTTATTAGAATTGTATTTTGGTGATACCAGAACCTATTAAACATGTGGGAGATATTTGGGAAGGTTTTTACAAAATTTGGTCAATACTACATTCTTTTTTTGTGAGGAGAAGTGGGGTGTTAAAGGGATTCTTTTAGAAGTGAAATGGGTGCCACTTCCATAAATATTCATAACAATATGTTAATGTCAAGTCACTTTGAAAGGAAGGTTTCTAAAATAGTTCCCAATAATTAATATTGGTGGATTATTGGTTGATCCACCCCTTATTCTGAAAAATCAGGGATAATTTTTAAGTTATTTTATTCATTTCCCTATAAGTAAACTATTTGTCGTAATTTACTATTACCACGGTAACTAATTTTTTATCCTTGGTAACATAGTTTTATGTCTAAAAACATTACCTTATTAATTAATTTATATATATTTATTATAAATATTATAACCATTTCATAAAATTAAATTTCTAAAAGTGATAAATTTTTAATCTAAAATAATAATTGTATAATGCATAAATAGGGGTTTTAAAAAGAAATATTACATGGGTTAAAAATTTTTAATTATAGTTTTATAAATTAAATATAATATTATAAAGATAAAATTTAACTTATTATAAAAATATTTTTTGTAAGTTGTTTTCAAGAAAACTATTTCATGAAAAAATCCTAATGTAGTCATAAAAGACATGGTGTTTGCAAATCTGTATTTTCCAATATTCACCTAAAAATTAGTCTTTTCATAATAAACCAAATAGGTCATATAATGTTAATATTGAAAGATAAATAAAAATTAATTTTATTTTTAAAAATTAAAAATATACAATTTTGGAATGTTACTTTTAAATTGAAACATAAAATATTACAAATACAATTTTTTGAAATTGTTTTTTTAAATATTATGTGTTTTTATTTTTATTTCCTATAAATTAATAATTTAATTAGTTTTAATATATTATTCAAATAAAAAAAATAATTTACGATCATTTTACTATAATATGTTAATTTTCTAAAAATAAAAAATCTATAACTCTTCAAAATGAAATTTTTAATTAAATTCATTTTTAAGCATAAAATGATTTTATTTGTTATTTTGATAGTATAATAGAGTTTTATTAATATATTTTTATTAACAATTAATTTTATTTATATTTATATATAGATTTAAAATTTTTGTTAATTAAATTTATACCTACAAATTCAATGACTACATTATAATGGTAAAACTTTAATACTTGTAATTTTATCATAATAAAATGTATCCCAGTTTTATTTTATTTCGGTTTTGTGTAATGTAAAATCAATTAAAATAGCATTTAACTAAATAAAAATATATACTAAAATATCAATGTGTTTAATTCAACCCCCTTAAATAAATTATGTCTTCATAATTTTAATCTCTCTTAGTGATGATAGTATTCTTCATATATTCATGACTCATGATATAATTTCTAATGAAATTTCAATCTCACTAACATGGGTAAGACTACGAAAATCACATCATGGTAATGTATTAAGACCCATATAATTAAAGTAATATCAAAAAAAAATTATTGTTATACTTTCATAGAGAAATAGAAATATGTGATTTAGTATAAGAAATGGGACTTGTTTATTCTAGAAAATTATATAGGATCTATAAATAGATAACTAATAAACATACAAAATCACATAAAATTCAACTAAAGGGATAATAATAAGTTTTTTTTAGGAGTCACTTACAACCTTTTATCAAAGAATATTTTAGACATAGGGTGAAACCAACATACTTCTAAGAGACTTCGCTAATAATTCATAATCATCGAATTATAGAGAAAACATTCTAGATACGAGGGAGCTAGTAGGAAATAATTAAATATAATATTTTATCTTCCTAGGTGTATGATGAGTGTATGTTTCAACTTTTAGTTTCATCACCCCTTCAGTAGTAGTGATTACATAGGCCATTCATTGATCCCCATGTATTGGAGATTAAAGATTCCTACTATCCTCATTATCCCGTGGATTGGGAAATTTATTTGAACAATTCCCAAATCCCATTAATTTTAAGCGTATATCTTATATCACACTCTTTCTGATTCCATCGTGGAATAGGCTCTAGAAGAAGGGGTCTATGACTGTTCACAATAAAATCAAAAAATTAATCTAATCTATCTTTTTCTAAATCAAATCCGGATAAAGTAGATTCCAAATGAGTTATTACATTATAAAAATATATTAAATATATCCACTTATCCATGAAAATATTCATCAACCAATATTACTATCTTTTATCCCTAACCACATTCCATTATATAATCCATTTAAGAGAATCCATTGTGATATTCCTCTTCCATGGATAATATTTCATCTCAAAAGAAAATATTTGAATGTGATCCACCTTATTACTCAAATCAAATATTACATTTCATGGTAAAATGATATATCATAAGACATTGTGGACCTTATATTGCAAAAATATATCTCAAAATAAATATTAGTGCCAAAAATATAAATTATTAACCATAATAGATATAAACAAAATCTCCATTTGGGTAGTTCCTTCCCATGGGTCTTTCTCGATGAGATCCATAAGTGACTACCCACTCCACTTACATCAAAACAACTCCTCTGAATAAGGTCTGAATGGTCCGAAGGCCTTATTTTTTATTTTATTATAGATAATACCCCTTTTAAGGGTTGAAGGGGAACCCATACATGACCCATAGGCCCAAGGAACAAGGCCCAACATAACTCGTAATACATGACCCGATGGCCCAGAGTCATACCATGCCCAATATATGACACGTAGGCCCAACCCACTAGAACTGCCCCTCCACAGCTTTTGCATCATTGATTTCCATTAGCTCCCCACCTACATTGCAGATCGGCTAGCATTTCCCTGTATAAGCTGCACGGTGCCCGGTACCAATGGCGGTTTACATACCCTCTCATTCTTCCAATCCGGTTAGCTCTGTTTCTGGTGGCCGCTACTGGTGCTCTGATCCTCATCTGGGGCCTGCTCTGTGTGAACTGGGCTACTTTATGGACTTTAATGGCCCGTAGTTCCTATGGCCCGAACGCCTTTGATAGCCCAAATGCCCTGAAACATGTAGGCCCAAATCGGTGGCCCAAAAGAAACTCCTAATATCAAACACATTATTTTGTTAAAACGAAGATTTCAATTCAATCAATTTATTTTGAAAAGTCATAACAATAGCCTTAGAAATGATGTGATTCAGAAAAAATTGTTATAGAATGTATAATGAAACATTGAGAACATGAAATATATATAATTCACATAAGGAATGTTCAACAAAATCTCTAAATTCTCAATGTGAAGCTCATGTGTCTAAGAATATACTAGAATATCTTTAAAATGTACCTTGATTTTGGAGTCTATGTATGGATAAAAATATATTTTAGAAGATATCCATGGAAATAGTTATCTAATAAGTAAGGATTAATGACATCACTATAACTCATATAGATCCCACCTACTCCAAAATGTACTTTTCGATATATCCACTAACCTATTATGCAATAAATGATAGCTTGATCCTATATAATTCTTATTGAACAATCATGACCACTTAAATAAGTTGAACATATAGTATATGTATGGTACTAGTTACCAATTAATTATAGAAACCATGTTTAGATTCATGTAGTCTATACATAATCTAAATATATTATCAATATTGTTCATAAGAAATATCATGGAACTTCAAAGAGAGTATCTCATATGTATAAGTTCCATAATTAATATATATTCAACCAATAATATTACATCATCATAAATATTAACCTGAATAGCCCAAATTCCTTCTTTTTTATTTTATTATGGATAATCCATCTTTTAAGGGATGAAGGGGTACCCGAACATGACCCATAGGCCCAAGGCACAAGGCCCGACTGACCCGCAATACATGACCTGAAGGCCCACATGCATACCATGCCCAATACATGACCCATAAGACCAGCCCACTTCAACTGCCCTCCCCAGCTTCTGTGTCATTGATCACCTAGCGCCCCACCTTTCATTTCTGATCGAACAACATTGCCCCGTAAAAATTAGCATGGTTCCTGGTCCCGATGGCGGCTGACATACCCTCTCATTCTTTCAATCTGGCTACCACTGCATCTGGTGGCTACTACTCTTGTTGATCTAATCCTATTCTGGAGCCTGTTCTATGTAAACAGTTCTACTCCATGGTCTATGTGGCCTGAAGGCCCTGTGGCCTGAAGCCTTTTGATGACGTGAAGGCCCTTGAGACCCGTCGGCCCAAACCGATGGCCCGAAGGCCCAAATTGGGTGAATAGTTCTGTCTGCTATAGTACCGAACCGTAACTATTACAATACTACTACAGTACCCCGGAAATATGCCTCGACCCGTTTTTTGAACCTGGGTCTCTTGGATGCCAAGCACGAGCTCTTACCACTCGGGTACGGGATTGGGGGGAAATGTGGTTGTCAATTAAGTCCCCCTCTTTACCCATATGGTGGGTCCACCAACCCAGGGAGATACAGGTTCCCTAGCTAAGTCGTGGTGTTGAATAACCCTTTTCATAATATGAACTGTGTCCGAGCCTTGTGGGACTCGAGCCTGTGCATGTTCCCCATGATAGCAAAATGGCCCAACAGGTGAACCTCTCGACTAACGCCCTGGGGGCTTAAAATGTGGTTGTTAATTAAGTCCCCCTCTTTAACCGTATGGTGGGTCTGGAAACCTAGGGATATACACATCCCTAGATAAACCATGGAATTTAATAGCCCTGTTCATTATATAAATAGTGTCCAAGCCTGGTGGGACTCGAGCATGTGCCAGTTCCCCTAGATAGTGAAATGGACCAACCGGTGAACCACTCGACTAATTCCCTTGTGGGTGTAAAACATGGTTGTCAACTAAGTCCCCCTATTTACCTGTATGTTGGGTCCTCCAACCCTAGTAGATACACATTCCCTAGCTAAGCTAAGGAGTTGAATGTACCTATTCATAATATTTATAGTGTCCGAGCCTGGCGACACTTGAGCCTATGCCAGTTCCCCTAAACAGCGAAATGGCCAAACTAGTGAACCACTCGACTAATTCCATGGGGGTTTTCATCATCACTATTTATTATGTACAATATAAAGGTGTTAATATGGACTCAACACCACATAAAATTCCAATTATGAACATTGTATCCCTTTCAAAGTGATATCCTATGAAATTACCAGAAAATTAATCCTTAAAATAGTACCATGTGTGAAGAAAAGTATGTGGAAAAATTATATTCTAGAATGTATTGATCTACGTGTCCATCTATGTAGTAATAACTCCCAAAAACCTAAAGAGAGGTCATGTAAAACCATTCTAGAATTATCATTCTCCTATGAAACTTTTCTCTTCTCAGATGAGGTAATTTATTAGCATTTTCATTCTATAACTATTGATTTCTTACTCAAATAATTTTAACCAATCAAACTTTAATATAATATCATACAAATACATATACAAATTGAAGGAATCCCATTAGAGAAAATTTCATCTAACCACTATGGCACACCCACATAATATTCTAACATGTGTTTATCCCAAGTATTGCAGTTGTTGCTGGGAAGAATTACCAATGAAGAAACAATCCCTTAATGGGGTAAAGAATTATTTTTAAATAAGTCTTCAAAATTTTATTATGTTATAAATATGTTTATTATGATGTCCATAAAAAATTAAATTATTATTTTTGAATAAAAAGTTTTTAATGTCAAATTTTCATATGGAAGGAACTATTTTCTGAAAGGATGTTATGTTTCTAAGTGATTTGTCTGAGGCCTTTGTGAAACAATTAACGAGTTATAACTAACCAAAGTCCCACCTCAACCACACATATGGGACCCAGATCCACCATATGGGAGACATGTTATCATAGCTAGCCATAAAGACCCAAACGTCGGTATCCTAGAGTCGATGTTTTACTTAATTACATTGGAACTATGAACTAGATATCTTATCACAGTGGAATAAATAGTTTAGTCGATTTTGAAAACCATATACACACAAAGTTGTTACATTACCAATTTTAAAGGAAAAAAACATAGAAACTCAATTGGAAACATCCATAAAATATTAGATTATCCTAGTAAGTCATCCTAAAATACATTTTCACATTATAGGTAAAACATAAAAAAGGAGTGATATCATATTATCATTAAGGGTAATCAATACAACAGAATCTAACAAAAATATATATAACAATTCAAGGTGAATAGCTAAACACACATTCCATTATTACATAATCACGCACATAATATGGAAGGAATAAAAGTTAATTAAATAATATTGTATAAGTAATCAAATGTGAATGAAAATTAACAATGGAAATTATACGAGTAAAATAATTACATGGATTATGAATTACAAATATAATAATTATGGATATCTAAAATAAATAATCAATGCATGGACCAAGTCCATGTCTGTTTTGTCTCATGAGATGTAATAATGCATCGAGGGGCTAAAATGGGACCCTCCAATCACTTAGTAATCCCAATTAATTCCTCATATGAATGAGATAGAACATAAACCATATATATATATATTAAATGTAAATAACTTTCCCCAAAAAGTAAGCATAGTCACTCACCATTCTGAATAATATTGTGAATAGTAACAAGATAGAACATCCACATTCAAACTGATCATAAAACATTTAATAAAATAGGTAAGATGATATCATAAAATATCAATCCCAATTAATAATAATATTCAATAAATGTTGTTGAAATAGATTAAAATACACTAATAAAATCATTAGGGAATTATTGAGAGAAATAAACTTCTTTACATTGGAAAGAAGAGTTTTTTTGGAGAAACAATTTGTATTAGAAATAAATTATGATTTTAAACATGTATATCCAATAAATTATAAATAATTAAAATGAAATTATTCATGAAGAATTAATGATGTCCAAATAAACTGAAAACTTGTAAAAATATATTTTAAGAACATTAAAAATGGGCAGCTTCAGTGCTATTAGAGGAAAAACCTAAAAGACCCTTTAAAGAGGAAAAAGTATTATTTTCTTAAATAAAACAAATAACGAGATAAGATATTTTTTCATGATAAAAATATTTATCATAGAAAATTAATTTTCTCTTATATCATATTATGTAGTGTACTAAAAAATGGGTAAGAAATTTGGAAGTGTCCTTTAATCAGACTTTCTTATCAGGAGGAATTGAAAAGGGATGCTTATACAACATGTATTCTCCCATGAACTGAATTAGATATGTGATATTGGAAAATATACATAGAATTAAAAAAATTATATAAAAATAATAAATAATTACATTATAGTAAAGTGAGATAATGTGTACCCTGAATGAAGAATGGAGGATCAGAATGAATCCCATAACTTATGTCTGATTGTGTTATGCATTTGCTGTTAAAGTCCAAGATAATGAAATAAAATTCATTAATAATTTAATTATAAACCTATTAAAAATTTATTTGTTTTATTATAATTTTATTAAGTTTATTTATGGTCTTTTAATTAGTTATAAGATTCAATTTCATCATTTAGGACTATTTTTTCCTTTGTTTTCATGATTAGTTTACTTGTATACATGTACCAAAGATTATGTGAAATTGGAATAGGTATCCAAACATGAAATTATATGTTATTAAGAAAATTATAGGATATTTAATGTTCTTATATGTCATTTTATCTAGATATGATGATGAATCATTGGAAGAATTATTAATGGCAACCATTTAGATTATTTTGGCGTTTTTTCGATAATCACGAACTAGTTTTGTCTTTTGTGTTAATATTATGTATATATATATTAGATGAAAAACATTAAATAAGTTTTATTAAATATATTAAAGTTTTATTTAGTCATAAAAATGGTTTTATGACCAGCCTTTAAGAAACAATTTTAAAGAAAACTTGATGTCTGTGAAGGCGGTAAATCGAAACCTCACATACAATGTTTTCATTTTTAGAATAAAAAGGGGAAGAGAAGAGAATTGCGGGTGGATATCCCATTATAAAAATAAAAATAAAATATATATAAGATACCAGAGTTATCATGCATTTTTGGAAAATGGTGTTATAGAATGGATAAAAAATAAAATAAAATAAATTGAAAGAAAATTAAATGAACAAAAGGGAATTTACCTACTGAATTCATCTCTTTAATAAAATCCTTAAAAAAAATTAAATGGTATTTTAGGTGAGAACAAAAATACCAGAACATGGGGTAGTGTTTTAGGCGATGTATTGGGAAGAAGTTGGATAAAATTATAGTCTTTTTATGTGTGGGGATAAGAGGCTGTGATGGGTGGAATTTATAATAGAGGAGATAGGTGTTTTTTTTATTGTTTTATAAATTAATTTATTATTTGGGCTCATGAATATCAATAGTTTAAACCTTGTCATAAAATATGTTAAATAAATAATTTATTGTTCAATATTATGGGATTACATCAGCCAAACATCATCTATGAATCAATAATTCATGTATTTTTTGAATACCTGAAATTAACATATTTCATTATTCACAAAAAAATTAACTATTTTAGAAAAATCCAAAATAAATCACCCGACACAATTTTTATGAGTAGAAAAACAAATGAACTCTATTTTTTGAAAATAATTTAAATAAAATGAAATTTTTCTAATTTTTATATAAAATCATCATTTACTACAAAAATACTGATTTTAATATTATAATTTTTTTATGATACTTTGAAAAAATAATTAAGGTCTTGTAAAATCTTCTCATAATAATAAGAAAAAAAATATTAATTTTTGAATCTATTATATGAAAATAGTTTTATTTAAAATCAGTATATTAATTATAAAATTGTAAATAATTATTTATGTTTCATAAAAATACCAACACTTAATTTATTATTTCTAAAACATTTATTTATTTACCCCATGATATAAATATATTATATTTTTATTCATAAGATACATACATTTAATTATAATTTCATGGGAGAATTTACTATTATATTGGTCATATACTATTCCTAATGGTAACATTACTACTCCGAAAGACATATTTAATAGTATATTACGGTATTAAACTCTGTATTGTGTGAAGCATAAACTATCAAATATATTAAATTTTAAAACATAAATACCATAATATCTAGGGGTGTAACATTCTATCCTTCTTATATAAATTGGGTCCTTGCAATTTGAAATTTCTCACCAAAAATAAAAGGTTGATACTTCAAATTTTTTTTATTGGAAACCTGTATTGAAAACCGGGTTAATAAAATATCCTCATAATAAGAGGGAATTGTACATGTGAAGGTCACTAGAAAACTATGATTTATATTAGATGTAATTAGTGTAAAGAAATAAAATGATCTTCCAAGAGAAATATAACTATCAAATTATGATAGAGAGTGAGAGAAAACATATTCATTAGAGATTTAACCATTATAGAATTTTAAATCATGTGGTACGTTAAAATACAATTGATTTATCAGAAAGAAAAGTAAATGGATAAAATTTTTGTTCCAAAATATTTTTCCTATAGTTGAGGTATTATTTTAATATTTTTATAATCACTTGAGAAAATAAGCATACATGATTACTTTATATGTCATAACCACAATCTAATCATTTTTTTGGATTCAATATATTTTCACTTCCACCCTTACACCAAGAAATGAATGTTCAAGATTAATTTCTCACACCAAGTGAACTTTTAATGAATCATATGTTCTTTAAGTCATTCCTTATACATTTAAATGTTCACAGAAATAAATAATGTCAGTATATGTTATCATAAACCAATAATTTCATAAGTTTAACCGGATATATTCTATATGTAGTTAATCTTAACACTCATGTTAAACATGTATGTCCACATTATATTTAAAAAAATTAGAAGGAATGTCAATAAATATTCAAAATTAACTTAACATAAGATTCTCCAAATAATGTATCTCTTAAACCCACATACCAAATATATAAATACCTTAACACCAAAAAACCTTTATGAAAACATTCATGCTTATAAATCATTAATAAAGAAGTACTGGAGTACAATCCTTATATATATCATAATTCTTATAACTAAAATTTCATAACAAAATTCTTGAATCCAAAAACACAGATACATTATTCACTCAACTTCAACTATAGTAAATGCATAATATTGACCTTGAACCCTTTTATTTTTCTATGTTATATTTACTTGATATTGGGAAATTAATTTTTGTATTTCCCTATATATTTATAGTTTAAAATTTTCACATTTACTGCTTCTTTGATTCCCTTACATTCATGATCCTAGTGAACTTTCTCTCTACACTTGTAACAAACTCTCATTCCCTTCATGAAAGTATTAGGATGTTTCTTCCCATAATTATCACATGTGGGAAAATAATTCTTTCCCATTTTCCATTATTTGTATCATAAGATACTAGTCAATTATTATATTACTTTACCTTAATGTCATAATACCTATATAATGATTTCCCTATATTGATAGAAAATGAGACAATATCCTCATATGATGAGAATGTTTGGGAAACCAGTACCCTTTCGAGGATTGGTTTTAACCAATAAAACAATAAATCAATATATCCCATTGTATTGAATACATAATTTGTATCATGCCATGATAAACTTGGAAAGTTTTCTTCATATTTAGAAACATTTTCATTCTTTTTTCTCCTCAGATTCAGTAATTGTCTCTCTATATATGCTCATTTTTTGTGATGGAAATATTTTTTAAGAAAATTTACTTAACATAATTCATACCATATTTTAAATTTCTACCTCTAACTATTTGTTTTTAATTAATGAACAACATAGATCTAAATCTCTCAGTAGACTATAAACCTCTATGATAACATTTTCCCATTTGTTACTTCCCAAATTGAGAAATATATTCTCTAAAAAACATATCCATTATTCAGTTATAAATGGTTTTTTAGTCCCATTGAATAATAGAGGTTGGTATCGCATGAAAAAATCCAACATTGTTAAACAACATTATGTGTCATGTTACACCACAGATGTTAGGTTATTAATCATAACCTGAGTCAGTAATCATTGTATATTTATAGGTTGTTCAACACCAGTTGTATCTCCTTCTCTAATATCATTATCATACATTGTTTTTGGAAATATCTATATGTAATACGTGAGTTGTTATGATTATATTTCATTCCATTATGTTTCATTTAAAAAATATTATACAAGAAATTATGTTATAAATAATAATGCATAATTTTCGAACTATAAAAACACTTAACATAAATTAGAAATTTAGGCATACCTTATCTCATAATCATAAACATGTTTTCATTGGGGACATGTTTTCTTTTAAATATGTCATAATGGTTTATAAAAAAAAATTAATTATCCTAAGCATATCCCCTGGTAGTGTCAAACCAGGTGTACAGAAAGGCCTATTTTTATGTACCAGGGCACGCCAAGTTAGAACCATCGCAACATGTCAAATTTTTTACCCCTTGGTACATCTATGACAGAACCATGTTCACTAGTAGTTTCAATACATGGATGTATTACTTAGGAGTCCCACATAATATCTACCTTACCAAAATTATTATATGGTTTTAAATGATTATCTTTAAACTTTATCTTTGTTTTATCTAAACTAGTATTTTTCTTCAAAACCGTGATTCCAATGTTTCTATTAATCTTACTATAATACAAACTGTAAGGACCCCAACCCAATAGTTGAGATCTAGTTCCTTACTTAATTACATTGGTACTATGAAAAAGTGATTGCATCCTAAAGGACCGAATAGTTTAGTATATTTGAAAAACGTAAAATAGACATAGTTGTTACATTACCACACTGAAAGGAAAATTAACATATAAACTCCATTGAAAACACACATAAATTAAATATTATCTTTACAAGTTGATCCTAATACACATAGTCACATCCTAGGGAAAAATAATACATAATAAAGGGGTGAGATAAAATTCATTGTAAGGGTACGCATTATACCTGAATCTCATATAAACAAAAATAATAAGGAAAGATGAATAACTAAAAACACATTCCATTACAACATAATCTTGAGCATAATATTTCATGAATTAAATACTATTAAATAATTATTTATAATATTTCACATGAGAAAAAAACGTATCCATGTATATTCTACTAGTCTAATAATCACATGGATTATGATTTACTAATATCATAATGATGGAATAAATAATGTTGTACATCTAAAACATATTATTGAGACGTCAACAAAGACATCCAAAAATAAATGGTTAAGGCATTAGCCAAATCCATGTTTAAAAATAAATGGTCGAGGCCTCACCCAAGTTAATATATTTTTTATCTCACGAGGCCTACTGATGCATCAAGGGGATATAATGTGCTAACTAGATCACTTATTAAGTCCAATGATTTTTTATATTAATGAGGTGAAACATAAACAATAATTTATTTTAAATATAAATAACTTTCCTAAAAAAGTAAAAATAGTCACTAACCATTCTGAGTAATATAGTGAATGGTATCAAGATATCACATCCACAATTAAACGAGTGATAAAAAATTTAATAAAATATGGTATATGATATCATAAATATCAATATAAATTGAGTATAATATTCAAAAGAGGGTTTCAAAATATATGAAAATACACAAATAAAATCATCGAGGAATTATTAAGAGAAATAATCTGTATTTACTTTGAAAAAAGAGTTAATTTGGATAAATCATTTGATTTTTTCATAAAATAAGATTTTAAACAAGTATATCCCATAAAAAAGGAGGACAATAAAATTATATTTTAGGCATAAATTATTTCCACCTGAACTAAAAACACATAAAGGGTGTTTTTAAGAACTATGGAAATAGGCCACTTCAGTGCTATTAGAGGGAAAATATAAAAGAGTATTTAAAGAGAACAAAGGTTTAATTTTATACATAGAGACAAAAAAAAGATAATATATTTCATTATGATAAAAAATGTGATCATATGAAAATATTATTATCTAAAAAAATTAGAGTGTACTAGAAAATGGGAAAGAAAATGGGAATTACCTTTTAATCAAGCACTCTTTTCTAGAGGAATAGAAAATGGAACCTTATAAAAACTCATATTCTCCCATGAACTGATCAGGATACATGAGTTTGGAAAATTAAAATATTATTAAAATATGTATATAAAATTAATGAATAATTACATTGGGTTAAATCGAGAGAAATCATAATCTAAATGGAGAATGGATGTTCTGGAAGAATCTCTTATCTTATGTCAGAAACTATTCTACACTTTAACTTAATTTCTTGTTTAATAAAATTATATTTATTAATAACTTAATTAATAACATATTAAATATTTTTTTATTTAGTTTAATTTTATTCAGTTCATTTATAGTATTTTTGATGAGTTATAAAATTCAATTTCGTCATTCAGAAGTGTTCTTTTCCTTTTTTTTCATGATTGGTTCATTTGTATACATGTGTGAAAGGTCATGTGAAATTGGAATAGTTGTAAGAAATTGAAATCAAATTTAATTAATGAACTTATAGGATATTTAATGGTATCATATATCATTTTTTCAATATATTAGGATGATTATTTAGATAAAACATTAATGATAACCATTTAGATTATATTGTCATTTTTTCAATCATTGCGAACTAGTTTTGTCTTATATATTAATATTTTGTATATATACTTGTTACGAAACATAATTTTTTTTTATTAGATATATTAATGTCTTATTTATCCTTAAAAATGGTGTTATGACCATCCTTGAAGATATAATTAAAAACAATCGTCATCTATGAAGGTGGTAAATTAGCCCCACACAGATGATGTTTTGATTTTTAGAAAAAAATGAAAGTGAAGAGAATTAATGGTTTATATCCCATTATCATAAAAAAATTAATTTATATGTAAGAAACTAGAGTTATTATGCATGTTTGGACTGAGGATTGAAAGAAACAATAAGAAAATAAAAGAAATGAAATTGAAAGAAAATTAAAAGAACGATAGTGGATTCTACCAATTGAAGTCCTTTCCTTGAAAACCACCTTATGGAACATTGAAATGGTCTTTTGGGTGTGAACAAAAATACCAGAACGTTAGGGAGAGGTTTGGGAGAGGGATCAAGAATAAATTGGACCAGCTTCAAGGCTTTGGATGTATAAAGAGACTAGGTGGTGAGAGGTGGTATTTATAGTAGAGGAGAGTAGTGTTTTTTATTATTCTGTCCATTAGTTTAATATTTTGGCTCAAGACAATCAGTATCTTGAACATTATAACTAAATATACACAATTAATTAGGGATAGTTCCAGATTATTGGCTCAAATCAGCCATACATTATCTATGAATCAATAATTTATGTATTTGTTAAATATAATAAATTAATGTATTTTACTAATCTCCCAATATTTAACTACTATAGAAACATCCCAAAAAATCACACTAACATTTTTCAATATTTATTAATAAAAAATAACTACATTTTATTACAATTATTTTTTTAATATGAAAATTTTATTTTTTAAATAAAATTAGCATTTACTCATAAAATACTAATTTTAATATTATAACTCTTTTTATGAAACTTTAAAAAACTCTTTAAGGTGTCATGAAATTATCTAATAATATTAATACAAAAAAATATTAATTTATGAATTTTTTATGAATTTTTTTAAATCATTATATTAATTATAAAATTGTAAATAAACATTTATGTTTCACACAAATACCAACACTTATTTTATCATTTTTAAAACATTTATTTACTTTTTCAATGATATAAATATGTTATATTTTCATTCATAAGATGCCTAAATATTATGTATACTTGTATAGGTGAATTTACTATTGTACTATTCATATAATATTCCTAATGGTCTAATTACAATTCCCACGATCATACTAAATAGTTCATTATGGTTTCAAACGTTGTGTTGCATAAAAAATAAACTATCAAATATTTTAAGTTTCAATAGAGGAATACAGTAAAATCATGGGGTGTTACAATCTCCCCGCTTCTGATAAATTTTTTACTCACAATTTGAAATTGTACATCAATAATCAACGGTTCATACATCAAATTTTTTTGTGGGAAACCCACCTCAAAAATAGTTTCAATAAATTATAATCTTACAAATTAGGAAATAGAAATGTGAAGGTCACCACAAAACATGGATTTTGGGTAGGAAATCATTAAATTAAAGCGATAAAATGGACATCAATGATAAATCTGATTATCATGTTCTCATGGAGAGTGATAGAGAACATGATCATTATAAATTTAACCATCTCTAAACATTAAATATTGAGATTGGTTAAAAGACCATTGATTTTTCAGAAAGTAAATTAAATGTAATACCTTTTTTTTCAGAATATGTTTTCTATACTTGAGGGATTAATCTAATTTTTAGATAGTCACTTGAGAAAATAGACATATCTGATTACATTCCATGTTATAATCATAATCTCATCATTTATTTGTGCTTCAATTTAATTTCAATTAATCCCTTACATTTGGAAAAGATAATTAATGTTGAATTTTTCATGCTTGAAGTAGATTTAATGAATCATATAGTCCTTAAGTCATTCATAAATCCTTTAAATGTATAATGAAACAAAAAATGTTAGCATATGTTATTATTGAACAATAAGTTTTTATGTTTAACTCGATCCATTCCATAAGTAGTTAATATTATGACTCATCTAAAACATATCTGTCCACATTCAATGACCAAAAATTTAGAAAGATGGTCACCAAATTTCCCAAATTAACTTAACATAATATTCTCTAAATAAAATTGATATTAACCCCATATAAGAAATATATGAATACCTTTACCCCTAAAAACATTAATGAAAAAATACATTTTTCTAAATCCATTAATAATTAGTACTACAGTACAATCATTATATATCTCACTATTTTTATAACAATAATTTCATAACAAAATTCTTGAATCTAATAACAAATATACCTCAATTTTTCCTCATTGACTATTCTAACATCATACTTTTGACCATGATCCTTATAAATTTTCCGAGATATATTTTATTGACGATTGGGAGATTTATTTTCATAGTGACCTATTTCTTTACAGTTGTAGCATTTCACATTTATATCTTCTTTTATTCCCTTACATCCAGGATCATAGTGACCATTTTCTCTACACATATAACAAACTCCCATTCCCTTTAGTCATTTACCAGAGTGCCTCATTGCATAATTTTCACATTTGGTAAAATAATTATTTACCTTTTTTATCAGTCTGTTTTCTATCATTCCATTATTCTCTTTCTTTCCCATAATGTAATTTGTCTTAGAAAATTATTTCTCCATTTTGATAGCGCATGAGACTGTATCCATGTATGATGAGAATGTTTGGGAAACTAGTTCCCTTCATATGATTGGATTTAATCTATCAATTATTCAATAAATATTCTTCTTTGGATTGTGTACATAATCTGCAACATGATTTTATAACCTTGTATAGTTAGATTCATATTTAGTAACATTATCATCCTCTTTTTTCCAAATATTCATGAATTATATCTCCATATACTCTCACTATTCGTGAGGGAAATATATTTTTTAGAAAATTTCACAAAAGACCATCCATTATATATTTTTAATTATTTCTTCCCCCTTTTTGTTTTGAAATAGTGACCAACATTGTTATGTATCTTCCAATAGATGAGAAAATTCTATTTTAACCTTTTATCTTTCATTACTTCCAATAGAAATAAATATATTCTCTATGAAACATATCCATTAGTCAATTATAAATGGATTTTTAGTCCCATTCAATAATGGATGCTAATTTGTCATGAAGTAGTCTATCATTATTACACTACATTTTGTATTGTGTAGTGCCATGCGAGTAAGGTTATTAATTATAACCTAAGTCAATTGTCCCAATATAGTTATAAGTTTATCAACACTAGTTTCACCTCCCACTCCAAAATCATTTTCTTGAATATATGGTAAATCCCTACATTGAATATGTGTATTGATACATTTTCTATTCCTTTAACTATCAACCATTTATAAACAATTTGATACACTAAATTATGTTATGAATCATAATTCATGACTTTCAAACTACAAAACACTTAAAATAAATTGGAAATTTATGCACATATAATATCATAATCATTAAAATGGTTTCCTTGGGGATATGTTTACTTTTAAATCCTTTATAATGGTTTGAAACGGAAATTGGAAATATCATAGGAATATCCCATGAGAGTGTGAAACCAGGGGCATAGTAAGGCCGGTTTTCATGTACCAAGTTACACTCAGTCAGGACCAACACACCTATAAGAGTATTTACCCCTAGGTACATATGTTCCAGAACCATATCCACTTGTATTATCCTAACATTTATGTATTTCGAAGAAGACCCATATAATATTTAACTTTAAAAAATTCTTGAATGTTCTTATATGCTTATCATCAAAGACTATATTATGGTTTTGTTCCATAATCTATGTTTTATAATTCTATTTTCCAAGGTTTCTATAAATCTTTCTCTGATACCAATTGTAAACACCCTGGCTCCAGTATCTCAAAGTCAATGCCTTACTTAATTACATTCATACTATGAAAAATAGATAACATCTCAATGTACTGAATAATTTAGTAGATTTAGAAAACTAGATACAAATATATTTTTTACATTACAAATGTTAATGAAAACAATAATGAAACTCTATTTGAAACACCTATAAACTCTTATATTATCCCCAAAATACATTCATAATATACATCATTAGATCCTATGGAAAATAAAACTTAAGAAATGGGTGATCTCATATTCTCAATAAGGGTAAGATATATATAAAAATATATTATAAACCTGAACAATAAGGAAATGTGAATAACTAAAAACACAGGATATTAAAATATAATCTTGGGCAAAATATGATTGGAATAAAAGATTATTAAATAATTCCATATAAATACTCACATGAGAATGAAACTTAACCATGGATATATGACTAGTCAAATAATCACATAGATTATCAATTACGAATATCATAATGATGGAATTCATAATAATGTACATCTGAAATATACCATCAAGGCCTCAACAAAGATATCTACAAATAAATGGTTAAGGGGTGATACAGATCCCTATCTAAAAATAAATGGTCAAGGCCTCAGCTAATTCTATATCTTGTTTGTCTCGTAAGACCCACTAATGCATCATGGTTCTATAGTGGAGCCCTCCCATCACATTATAATTCCAACTCATTCTTTATATGAGTGGAGTGAAATAGAAACAACCAATAAATATGAAATATAAATAACATTCCCAAAAAAGTAATCAAAATTGTTATCCATTCTGAGTAATATGGTGAATGGTTTCAAAATATAACATTCACAGTCAAACTGATAATAAACCATTTAATAAAATATAGTAGATTATATCATAAAATACCTATCCCAAATAAGTAAATGATTCAACATTGGATGTTGAAATAGATGAAAATATACTAATAAAATCATCGAATAATTCATGAGAGATATAACCTTTTTAATTTGTAATGAAGTGTTATTTTTGGAGAAAGCGTTTGAAATTTCATAAAATCATATTTTAATCATGTATATCCTTGAAAAAAAGGAAAAATTAACGTATGTATGAAGAAAAAATGTTGTCCAACTGAAGTGAAAACAAGTAAAAATGGCTTTTATGAACTTTAGAAATGGTTTGCTTCAGGGAAGTTTGAGGGAGAATATAAAAGAGTCTTTAAAACATACAAAGGCTTATTTTATTACATAGAACCATAAAATATCTTTGATATTCTTCATTATAAAATGTTTTATCTTATAAAAATGTTGATGTCTTATAAAATAATTTGGAGTGTACAATAAAATTGTTAATAAATTTGGAAGTACTATTTAATCGGGCTTTCTTATAGAGGGAAATGAAAAGTAAACCTTATAAAACATATATTATCTAATAAAATGATATAGATACATGATTTTGGAACATATACACTGAATTTATAATAATTATACAAAAATAATAAATAATTATATTGGGATAAAGAGAGATAAAGAACAAACCAAATGAAAAATTGAGGTTTGAGAAGAATCCCTTACATTTTGTTTCACAAAAATACCAATACATAAATGTTATAAATTCCTATATTTCATTATTCACCAAAAATTTAATTATTCTATAAAAATCCTAAAATTTCACCAGAACAATTTTTTATGAGTATAATAAAAAAATGAACTCCATTTTATAAAAATAATTTCTTAAATATGAAAAATTTAATTTGTAAATAAATTAACCATTTACTCAAAAAATACTGATTTTAATATTATAAAAAAATTTATGACACTTTGAAAAATTTACTATGTTTTCATAAAATTTATTATAATCATTAGAAAAAATATATTAATTTCCTAATCTATTTTATCAAAATGGTTTTTTTAAAATAAATATATTAATTATAAAATTACAAATAAACATTTATGTTTCACAAAAATAAAAACACATAATTAATCATTTTTATAAAATTTATTTTCTTATTCCATGATATATATATATATATATATTCATTCATAAGAAAACTAGATTTTTGGAATACTTTTATTAGTGAAGTTACAATTCTATCGGTCATATACTATACTTATTGGTCATGGTACTATTCCAATGGTCATATTTAATTGTATATTACAGTTTTAAACTCAGTGTTTCATGGAACATAAGTTATGTAAGATATTAAATTTTAAAAGAAACATACCATAAAATATTTGCGTGTTACAACAGTAGTGGAGATAATAAGAATGTGGGTGTAGACATGTATAACATCTACAAATCATACCCATGAATATGTAGAATCGTTGAGTGGGGAGACACTGTGGAGAAGGGGTGTCAGGATGGGTCAGTAAAATTGAAATCAAAGAGAGGAACCTAAATAATCGTGAATAAAATGATAGGGAAATGGTTTTTCATATAAATTTTAAAGAAGATATGGTGGGTTTTGATTTGGTATAAGGGAATTAGTACACTATAGTAGTGTTTCAAAAATAAATACAGAAAACCAATCATCCATTCATTTCATCTCTCTAATTTGATTACGTCAAGGAGACTCTTCCTATTCCTTGTAATTCACTTTCACCCAAACACTAAAAGAGTATATAAAAAGGCTACATATTGATCGAACCCTATTTAGATCAATAATTCCTAAAATGATTGAATGTATGTCTAACCAAGGATCTACCATGCCTTTTATAGATCATCCATGCCCAGGAGGATCGACCACATGACCTACTACTGGTCAAACACATGATTAATACATAGATTGACAACAAGGCCTATTAAGATAAACGATGATTAGTTGAATCAATCACATTATTTATTATAAAACTATCTTATGAGTTTGAGTTGATGATATTGTATTTATGTAGATATTCTGTAAGAATTAGTTACTGTATATGACGATAGAATGTGAAAACGATGTTCTATAAAACAAAAAACAACATTATAAATATAGCATCTAAAATAAATTGTTTCATTCAATTTAAATGAGACATGATTTGAAATTGTGAGATGATGTAAATGAATAATATATTGGGATGAGGATCTATGGTTATGATTAAGGTCCATGGTTCTTCCATACATGCTTGGATTATTCTTGCATATAATAACTTGAATTGTTTTATAATATTATACTCGAGGAGTGAATCTATGTGATAATAAATCTTTGAAATTTGATGAATAAGATCAATATGGTGGCACTTGTATGAAACTTCTTTTTTCTATCATGACCCGTCCCCCGGGGCCCTTGCTGTAACTACCCAAAGCCTGAAATCCACAGGCTAAGGGCTGGTGACTAGCACTAGAATGACATATCCCAAAAAAGAAAGGCATTTCCTTTAAAACTGTACACCCACAGATATGAAATACTGCACAAAACAAACCATAAAAGAAATAATTTAGTAAAAAAACACAAAGTAACACTACTAAGTGTAAAAGGTGTAAACTAAATGTATAGGGGTCCAAAATACAATCCCAACTGAAAGGAAAGAACAAAAAAATAAGTATAAGTTATGGGGTTCCTCTACCAAGGATCCTATTTAATGCTTAGGTACAACTCACTGTTCAGTGTCACTATAGAACATCACGTCTATCGATCGACCTACAAGAATCCTCAAGCCCTAGCTCTCCAATGTCCCAGTCAAAACTATCTGTCGTCTGCACATGACATAATAGGTATAGGTGAAGCCATTGCAGGGGTGAATATAACAATACTCTGTTGGGACCCTGAGACCAACTAGGGCCTCACAGAAATTCTCAAAGGGATAATACCACAAAGAAAAGATCTCAATGTAAACCACAAAGAGAAAGACACAACTCACACATGTATATCATAAGTACAGAAGTAATGGTGATTAGTTGTAAAGATATATTTTCTTATTATATTAAAAATCTCTACGGTTTATCCACAAATGTGCACTCTGCTACTGATCCATGAAGGGTCACTATGTTGTTGATCCACGACGGGTCGCCCTATGACTGACCCACAATGGATCGCGCTACTGTTGATCTATGAAAGGTCATTCTTATGATGATACCAGAATTATTACTCTTATGATAATCCCAAAAGGTTTGCTCTTATATTTATCCACAATGGGTCTCTCTTATTCTAATCTATGAAGGGTCACTCTTATGCTGATCCACAAAAGGTCACTGTTATGATTATCCACAAAGGGTCACTCTTAATTATTCACATCATAGCCACCCACTGGATTCATCCACTTATCACACTTGATTTCGAGATGATCTTATCCTCAAGCCATCAGTCATACCTTAACCACCATGAAGGCCCACATAGAGTAATCCAAAGGATTATCTCGTAGTAATGGTCCCAATACAATAGATGACACGTTGAACAGATTTCAGGTCTGTAAGATATGAGAATTTTTGTAAAAAGGGCCTAGTTGAATTCGATTTTGATCCTACCCATCCATACACCAACCTCTACCAAAAATCACATAGAGTATCTCAAAAGGACCTCCTCATTACAAGGTTCCTTGTTCCATTGATGACGGGTTAGTTGGAATCACGATCAGTATGTTATTGACGTTTTTCCAAAAAGTGTCTTGTTGGGTATGGGCCCAGTCCGACAGGGCCAGACCGATCAGACCTGAGTCCGCCGACCTGACCCAGATCCGGCCCAGCTTTGGTTTAGTACATTGAGTCACGGGCCCATTGGGTAGTGGGTTCGGCCCACTCACAGCAACCCATCCCAGGTGTGGCTCAGAAGCATTCAGTCCCTCACCTAGCAGTTCTAGCTAGAGTCACCTCTCATTGTGGCCAGTCCACATAACAGACCGACTCAGCTTAGTCAGACGAGGCTCTACTATGTTTGTTTATTCCAGCATGAACGATAGGATTCCAACCATTCCATCTTCATGCGGTCGAACGACTGCATGCCTCTAATGCACACAAGCATCTCGGACGCAGGTCGCCACTCCACATGACATTTTTCAGTGCCAAACATCATGACTTTGGGCTCTCTACCACCTCAACACATCGAAAGGAGCACCACTTCCCTCCACTAGCGGCTGTCGCTGGTCGCTATCATCAGTGTCGATATGCCATCTGTTACTTATTGGGGCCACCAAAGTTTCTCTAGTTGTACGTTCCTCGAACCGTCTATGCCTATGGATCCATTGGGATGACACATTCACTAATATAGCTTCAAATTCACATTTCACCATTTTTATTATTTCATCCATGAAGAACGCACAAGAACACGCAAGGTGGGGGGACATGGGCCTTCTTTAATCTGGCACGCTCCCTCCACGTTAGAGGTGTTTAGTCAATGGGAGGTTAAGAATTTCAACGCATAAATCAACACCACCATTCAATTCCCCTAATTTAGCAACCCTCACATAAGAACACATGATCTTTAGATCAACTTGTTTTTGTGTTGATCCAAGTTTGTTGTTTTATAATTAAGGATTAGGAAATAACATCAATCCCAAAGAATGCATAACCCGTACCACGTTTGAAATTCTTTTCCACAACATTCATTCATCAATGGTTTAATAGGTAGACATCGCTCAGTGTTTCCCAACATTGTTCATCAAGGTACATTAATGTCCATGAAGTTCCATCGACATTCATCATTTTTCGTTGGAGAGAATATTCGCCTGATTTTCATCATAGAATTTCCGACGGTTTAATTCCAAACTCTCAAACGTGTTTGTTATCTAAAAAGAGAACACGTAACAACGTTTCTATTATTCTACATCTTAACGAGCCATTAAGCAGCTTCCTTTAATGTGACTCATCATCACCTCTTTTTGGCACCATAGTGTCTTTGTCCATTTCATAGCAAATTAAAAAAATATATTTTTTAAGGTTATTTTATTATTTTCTGAAAATTCCAAAAAATAATTTTTTCCGTCCAACCATTTTCGGTTGAAGTTAATTCCATTCTAGTTGAATATCAATATTCTAAGTTCAACTATGCCCTCATATATTCTATCTGATAACCAATTCAAACTTTCAAAAAACCCACTCACACATTTATTTAATGGAACCTTAAAAATAGTTCAATATTTTACTTTGACCCTTGACCCTAGCCGATCAAGGTTAGGCTCTGACTATGGTGAAAAATCCCTCATGAGATAAACTGTACTCTCGGATTTTCAATATGAGTTACCATTTAGAATTTATAAGGATTTGACAGTAAACTAATGGTTACATGATTATTTTATTTATGAAAAAAAAAAGTTAACTTCCATTGTTGGTATGAGCTGGCTAATGTTATGATCTACCAACGGAAATCATACCCTCACAAGCGCAGGGGTGGTCTCATATTTTTACTCTGAGTCACCATTAGTGAGTTATAGTCATTTGAAAAAATATATATATGAAAAATAAAGGACATTACATTTTCAAACATGAAAATAGTTTGATAATATTTATTGTGGTTTCCATAAGTTCATAGTAAATCATGATGGATACTCGAAAGATTCTATATGAATACACTATAATTAAAGGTTCATGAGATTCATGAAATGCATAAATATGATATTAATTCCTTAATTAAAAATGAATCAGGGGTATTCATGATACGGGTTTGATTCATTAGTAGAACAAATAATGGAAATGTGGTTATTAATTAGCTACATGGGGAAGAAATATGAATATCCAAACTCATTGGATGCTGAATATAAAGAATTTTGGATGTATTTGAATAATATTTATCATGGAATTAGGGAGTTATTATTATTGATTACTAATCATGAAATAATACTCATGATAATAGGGAGATGATAATGAACCATGATATTTTTTGAATATATACTTTGTAAATAAGGAGACACTGAATTGAGCCTATTATGTATTTGAATGTGAATTTAAAATAGGAATTATTATGGGCCATTTAAGATGAAATTATATCTTTAATAAATGAGGGGATAATTTTGGATTTAATTACCAAATTAAAAATAATAAAAATACCTATAGTCAATGATCTTGGTGTTTACATGAATTAGGGAAACAATTTCTATCATAAACAATGTGAATTTATATACATGATATTTTTATGTATAAATTAATAAGGGACAAAGACAAAAATAAATGTTACGTTTTATTCTTGAGATTAATATTTGAGGGAATTTTTTGAGTGGATACAATATCTGTATTGAGTAGAAAGAATATGAGGAGTTTCAAGATTGCAACAGTTCTAGATAAGAGTCTCCAGACAAGAAGTGTTGATGATATTGAGTAATTACACATGAAAACCTACAAATTCATCAACTCATAGGGGAGGATTATATTTTCAAGCTGTGTCAAAGAAACCAAAGAGAGTAAGAATATCATTCTCTACTAGATCCTCATTATTGATTATATTTTTATATTTTAATGGGATCTAGAAGTAGAGGAATATAATGGGACTCTGTGTTTCTCAAATGAGATTTTATGTGGTTGTAATCACATGTTTGATAGTGAAGAATCTATGTTGAGTAATCCAAACAATACATCACTGAGTATGATTTTGTACCAAACCTTTTAAATAATGTGTCATTCTATCTATTTTATTAAAAATAAACATGTGATTATATCGAGAAATAATATATAGTGGATCAATAAATATAAAAAGTTAATGATGTTTAATTGGGATGAAATATAATTTATAATAAGAAACCACTTATCCCCTGTCTCATTTTTATTCAATCTAAGTCACTTCAAGTGGTATTTAAAGAGGTTCCCTATAAAGATAAAAGGGAAAATTTTGGGATATGGATAATCATAACTCAATCAATATACAATGTTTTCTCACATTCGATGGGAAGAATTATCATAGTGGAATGAATTGGATATTTCTCTACCTCATGTCGCTTGGCTAAGAAGAGATAGATACTACAATATTTATCTTTAAACCTAATGATGATATTTGTTCTTTGACTCATGAAAATAAAGTGAATATAAATTTATATGTAAAGTCTCAAAATTTTATATTGGTATCTCTCTTAGAGAAGGTTTACACAATGTTCACGAGTCTCCATTGTAGAGACCCGAAACCTGACGTACATGGACATTACATTACTTTTGCGGAATACTTAGTACATAACAAAAACACACACACAAGGACCGTAATAGTTTAGTGTCTTTGGAAACTCGGAATATAATCTTCTAATCATGGTGAAAGATCTTCAACATCTCCCATAAATATCTTCCTATTTTTTTTCCTAAAACCTTTCTTTATATCCTGGGGAAAAGAAAACATAAAAGGGTGAGCTCAAATGCTCAGTAAGGGTAAAAAAAGAAATATCAGTCACAACATATACATAATCAGATAACATTTGGAAATTGTAACCTGTAAAAGAGATCATAATTTCATAACCTGGGATAACTCATGGAAGTGAAATGTAATAAAAATAATCATAACTTAAAACATTAAACTTTTTGGCATACACACATAATCATAGATAATCATTTCTTATTAGTCAAGACTCATTTCCAAGACTATCTTAGTGGACAAAGTCCCTTTCTGAACCGAGTCACCCTCATTTCAGTCCTGTTTCAATGAACCGGTATAACCTACCATTCCAGCCATGTCTATCTCATGAGATATAAAATCTTTACCCAATGTATTGGAGGGAGATATAGGTCCCACCCATCTCATAATTATACCATTCTTATGTGTTCCACAAAATCATAAATCATACATCATTGCATAACCCATGTAATAAAAATGGGAATCCTAAACATCGTGACATCATAAAACAATTCATGTAAGATAAAGGAATTCATAAAAATATTTCCATCACAACATAATCAAATCAATGTAATAATAGGGATATAAACATAACCCTATATTATCTTAGATGTAAAATAATTTTGATAGAACTCTTGAACTCCATTCTTGAGGAAAATATCCTTTCTTCTTCAAAAACATTTATCCTTTCTTAACATGTCATACAACATTAAACTAAAATACGATGATTAAAAATAAACTTGAAAACTTGTAAAGGAAACTTCTTGGAAATAATGTTTTAAAAATCCATTCATGTCGTATAAGTAAAAAAAACATTCTTCTCGTACTTTTTTCGGAAAAGTCAAAAAAGTACCTCGTACGAAAAACGGCAAAAGATTCCTTTCATATCTTTTACTAAAAACTCGCCGAAGGGTAAAATTGGATTTAAACAATTGTAGGTGGATGGAAATAATATTAAATTTTGAGGAAACATGGATGTGGATGATAAAATACACCCCAGTAAATACTAAATTATAAACAATCTCGGATAAAAATGAGATTGTGATATTTCCCTTACCTTATGTCCGATATGCTTTGTACGTATCCGAACCTCCTGTATAATGATTTAAATAATGCCATTAACTTATTACAGAATCATATTCATTGTTATGATATCATATAAGGTTCACTTATGAGTTTATATTACCCGTTCTTTTGTAAATTCCATGTTAAAGAAGCCTTTTGGGTAAAATCATTTCATTTATCGTAGGTGTTTGGACTTGTTGTTCTTGACATTATTATTACTTATATCATGATTTACTTACTTAAAGAATATAAAACATGATTTATATGTCATATATATTCATTATATATATATATATAATAGATAGATAAATGAAATGAAACACACCGTTCATGGAGACGGTAGTCCGTACGTACGCATGACCGTTGTTTTCATTTCCTTATTGTCTTGAATGGAAGTAAGTAGATGACATACATATATACATCAATACAGTATCTTTATAATGTCATATATTTCATTATTATTTCTTATATATACTTTATAATCATTCATTAATGGTTAACGTGGAGAATGAATCTCATCGCCTCGTGGAGACGGTAGTCCGTACGTACGCACGAGCGATGATATCGTTCTCATGATCGTGGGACTGTATTGGAGTGTATGTACACTATTTCAGAATCAATATCACTTTAAAATAATAATATATAGTTATTATTTACACCATTATACCCATCCAAGTATGGTGTTGGTGGAAAATAGATTTCACCACGTCGTGGAGACGGTATTCCATACGTACGCACGCGCGGTGATTTTGTTTTCCGTAGGATGGATAGATGGTGAAATAGGATTGTTTCATACTTATAATAACATATCAGTATATTAGTGATACTGATGTTATTACTTCATAATGAAACAACCTAAGAAGAAGAAGTGGAAGAAGAAATAAATGTGAAAGAATCGGTAACGGAAATTGCCTCTTCTTTGAAGCGCCTCTTTGAGACCTCCTCTTAGGGCACTAAAATTGGTCTTTGAGGAAGACCAGAACCTATAGTATGTTTCTAGGGAATTGGAGAAGAGAATTTGGCAGGGTTTGGCCGAGCATGAAGGTTCAATGTTGTGTGAGGAAGAGAGGGAGGAGGTGCCCTTTTATAAGGGAGGAGAGGGGCACCTTTGGAATAACTAAAAATATTATTTTATTATAAAGTCAAGTTCGGTTTTAAATAGCTCCAAATTGATTTATTTAGAGGCTAAGGTAGGGATGGGTCGAAATTATCTCATCCAATAGAATTTAGACAAGTTTAGGTTCCTATTTTAACCTTATCATTTAGATTTAACATTAAGTTAAATAAGTTTACTTTTACCGTGTCTTCTTGTGTTCTTATAGTATAAGGTTAATAAACTTACTATAAGCATCCAAATGAACCCCAAGTTGTTTATTATTAATATATATAACCTTATCTAAGTCATTTTTCCGAACCTTAGATTTTTAGGATTAAAATAACAATTAAAAATATAATATTTGTTTTAAAAAACTATTTTATGTCAATTTTGACACTATTTAGTAATTGATTTTTGTGAAAATCATAACAGAATTATTAGTTCTAACCAAGTTAATTAAATCAATACTAACATGTCATATTAACCTAGAAATTTAGTGGGATTCATAAAAAGTCTCATATTTCATTTATTTTGGGGTTTATAACATCAATTATGTCAATATTTCATTAATAAGATAATTACTCCATCATTATTGTGTCATAATTAAATTATTTAATGTCTAAAAATTACAAATAAAATACCATTATGTAGGAAATCTTTTTATATTTCTAATGAATATTTACAATCAAGTTTATCTTATGTATAACCCTATATTAAAAATGTTTTAGTAAATAAACATCGATTTTAACTCTTTTAACCCATCTTTAAATAAATTAATAATAAATGTCCTAATCCAATCCAAGTGGGCCTAAATGGTCATATTTTATTCCTAAGTTTGTTTTTGGTCGAATTACACTTGTCCAATAGAATTAGGACATTGTTAGGGTAATAATAATATCATCTTTACCCATAATTACCTTATTTACTTTTAACCGTGGTAAAAAAAGTAAAAAGTTACTATTCAGCAAAAATTTATTTTCATCTCATTGAACCACATTTTACTTACTGACATCAACCATGTCTCTCGGATTTTTGAAATTCCACTCACAGATGAGGTAAAATTAAGTTTTATGAAAAATTCAGTTTTTTTTAACTACCACTTAGTGGTTTCACTATTCATCAAAAATTGAAAGTTTTTAGAAAAATACCAAAAATTAGGCCTAAGCTATATTTGATATTATGAACTCAAAAATGATTTCTATTTTACCAAATTCAAAACATATCAGTTGCAATAATTAATTTAAAAATTAATTCCCATCGTCAAAACAAATAGCGTGTTCTTAAGAGATAATAACTATCAAAAGATTGACACTTGTTTATGTCTTGTTTTTATGTGAAATTACATCCTATGACCAACATTGTATTAAATTGTAAAAATATATTATAAATATACTTTAAAACCACACAAATTAATAATTTATCACTATTAATTATTTCTATTGAAAAAGTTTATTTTAATTAAAAATTAGTAATTTTCACTATTCATCAAAATATGAAAGTTATCCGAAAATCACCAAAATTTCACCCTAAGCTAATTTCGATATTATGAATCCAAAAATGAATTCCATTTTGAAAAATAAAATTACAAAATTTCAAAAAGTGGTTATTAATATTCATAACGGCTAGTTTTAATAATATTTTAATAGCATATTGTTGTTTAGTGAAACTCGTTATTGCGTACTACACACGCTATCGAGGAAGGTCGCAATTGCATGTAATTCAAGGCAAATCAAGGATGCGTGTTGTGCAAGCTCCTTTTGGTGTAGTGTAAAACAGAAGACATTAGTGAAATAAAAAAGAATATTTTTCATAAAATCTCGGGGTGTTACATTCTACCCTCCTTAAAATGAATTTCTCCCTCGACATTCGTCGGGGTTATAAATAGTTTACTATTCGAAAGTTTCTTTAATATAAAACCCACATCGTAAAAAGGTATACCAAAACCAATCTTTAAAATCAAATGTATGAAAGGTAATGGTTACCCAAATAAACTAATCACTGGGTTTCCACATAGGTGAAAATATGGATAGGGAAGAAAAATCTAACCATCATGTTCTGATAGAGAGTGGTAGAGAACATGGCTATGGAAAAGCCAGAAATCACAAATCCATAAATTTTTTACGATCTAAGGTACCATCTGATTAATCAGATATAAGAGCACTAGGACAACATTTTTGGATTTCAAGATCGTTTCCCTAAAGTTGAAGAATTTGAATTAGAATAAATACTTACTTTATTTTGGTACAATCTCACTATTGTTCGTGCCTTGAACAATTTCCACTTCATCTCTTAAATAAATGAAGTTGAATTTGTTATTCGTGAAGTGTTAGTAGATCATGTGATAGAATGACGGGTCATTCCATCTGTCTTAAACAAAAGGTTAGCAAAATTTATTAAATATACATAAGTAATTCTATAGTGAGATTAATCATATATGGTTCCTAAAATGGACTTATACTTTATATATCATACTCCTTAATATAATAAAATTAGATTCTACTAAACAGGGACTTCCTGTAGGCCAGTGGTAGGTGATAAAGGCCAGTCACACTTCGGTTGTGGGTTCGATTCCCATAGCATTGTCTAACGCGATGGGTTGTCGCCCGTCCTGTAGGTTGTCCTTTTTCTAAATCTATATTATTATAACATCCCATCAATAATATCGAAAAAAGTTTTATCCTAACTTTTGTCCAACATAATCCATTCCAATCTTTAGGCTTATCCATAATACTGCAGTCCACTCTCATAAAATATTGAAAACGATTACCAGAGATTTAGTACCATCGTTGATCCCCATATATCATATGATATGTTTTGTTGGTCACATTCCAAACATTCAAAGTCCTTAATCATGTATTCTCTTGATATCCATTGAACCTTAGTGAAAACATGAATGTAGTTAAAAGTTAACACCTTCCACATACCAAAATCCTCAAAATTCTATATACTCAAACCATGATGTCACCTAGTCCTTATATCAATCATGAGCACATGAATACTGTCAAATATTTCATTTTCTCGTTTTCCCTTCATTATGCGCCTATCATTCTTTTTCCAAAAATATCTCAATCACTTTCCATGGTTACTGGTAACATAAAATTATTGAAAACCACAATAGACCAATACATAAATATTCCAATATTCCACGATACTATATACAACACTATTTTTGAATCCCATTACATAAACACTTAATCATTCCACCACATCATTGTCATATTCAACATCGCCAATACTGATCGCATGTGACTTCCCTTTGTCCTTTGCCTTAAGTGGTTGCTCATGTTGATCATCACTAACCCTTGGATTAGGGCATTTATTAGCATAATGCCCCATTTCCTTTCACTTGAAGCATTGAAGTGTTGGTGGTGCGTTCTCTGCAGTCTTTGCTTTATTAACATCATTAGAAACCCTTTTTCCATTACTTTGATACTCAGCTACTCGGTGACCTTCTTTTCCACACTTAAAACATTTTCTAGTCCCTTTAAGACAATCTCCACCATGCTTCTTTCCACACTTTGTGCATGAGGAAACATTCATCTTCTTTTCACCATTATTCTGAGATTTTTCCTTGAACACCATTTTTCGTTTCTTGTCAAAACCATGAGATGGATATGTAACACCAACTTCCATTTCTACCTTGACAGCACAAGGCACAATTTCTTCATAGCTACTGAAGTCTCTTATAGCTAATGCCCTTCGAAGACTTGGTTTTAAGCCACTGAAAAAGCGATCAACTTTACTTTCAGGTTGGATGATAAAGCCAGATGCATACCTTGCAAGTCTTGTAAAATTCGCTTCGTATATACCAACAGATTCATCATCCTTCTGCTTCAGCTCAAGAAACTCCTTTTCCATCTTTGTTTGACGAATACGAGGGAATTACTTACTAAAAAACAATTTCTTGAACTCGTCCCATTCCATGGACTCAATTTCATCTCTTGGCCTCGTATTCTTGATAAGATTCCACCATTGATCAGCTTCACCTTCCAGACGATATACTGCTAAGATGACTTTATCATGTTCAGAACATTGAAGAATAGAAAATATCTTTTCAGTGGTACTAATCCATTGTTCAGAAACAAGTGAATCAGAAGACCCACTGAAAGAAGGTGAATGTTGCCTCATGAAGGACTCAATATAATATTGTTCCCTTCTCTGCTCATTTGGAAGTCCACAATGATTCATATCTTGTGTATGTATAGCAATAAGATTTTGCACTCCATCTCCCATAACATTTGTTTGTTCAGGAGGGAAATCATTTCATTGTCCATTGCATTGATCAACACAGTTTCTTCGGGTTCCAGCCATCGTCTAAAACCCAAAAAGAATAGTGTGAGAGGAAAAAATCATGCTAGGGAAAACAACATTATAAAGGGGGAGTATCCTCAATATCTAACTTCTTAGGTTAAATTCTATGATCGTTACCGTAGTTCTAGGACTGTATCTTATACGTATAATTATCCTTAGGGACATCCCTAGACATACCTTAGAAATATATCTAGGGATCTCACTAATGATTTCGCATCCTAGTTTCCAAAGGTTGACTAAACCATTCCTCTGATACCAACTGTAGAGACCCGAAACCTGACGTACATGGACATTACATTACTTTTGCGGAATACTTAGTACATAAAAAAAACACACACACAAGGACCGTAATAGTTTAGTGTCTTTGGAAACTCGGAATATAATCTTCTAATCATGGTGAAAGATATTCAAAATATCCCATAAAGATCATCCTCTTTTTTTACCTAAAACCTTTCTTTATGTCCTGGGGAAAAGAAAACATAAAAGGGTGAGCTCAAATGCTCAGTAAGGGTAAACAAAAGAAATATCAATCACATCATATACATAAGCACATAACTTTTGGAAATCATAACCTCTAAAAGAGATCATAATTTCATAACCCGGGATAACTCATGGCAGTGAAATGTAATCAAAATAATCATAACTTAAAACATTAAACATTGTGGCATACACACATAATCATAGAGAATAATTTCTTATTAGTCAAGACTCATTTCCATGACTATCTTAGTGGACACAGTCCCTTTCTGAACCGAGTCACCCTCATTTCAGTCCTGTTTCACTGAACCGGTATAACCTACCATTCCAACCATGTCTATCTCATGAGATATAAAATCTCTACCCAATTCATTGGAGGGAGATATAGGTCCCACCCATCTCATAATGTTACCATTCTTATGTGTGCCACAAAATCATAAATCAAACATCATTGCATAACCCATGTAATAAAAATGGGAATCTTAAACATCGTGACATCATAAAACAATTCATGTAAGATAAAGGAATTCATAAAAATATTTCCATCACAACATAATCAAATCAATGTAATAATAGGTATAGAAACAGAACCCTATATTATCTTAGATGTAAAATAATTTTGATAAAACTCTTGAACTCCATTCTTGAGGAAAATATCCTTTCTTCTTCAAAAACATTTTTCCTTTCTTAACATGTCATACAACTTTAAACTAAAAGACGTTGATTAAAAATAAACTTGAAAACTTTTAAAGTAAGCTTCTTGGAAATAATGTTTTAAAAATCCATTCATGCCGTATAAGTAAAAAAAACATTCTTCTCGTACTTTTGTCGGAAAAGTCAAAAAAGTACCTCGTACGAAAAACGACAAAAGATTCCTTTCATGTCTTTTACTAAAAACTCACCGAAGGGTAAAATTGGATTTAAAAAATTGTACGTGGATTGAAATAATATTACATTTTTAGGAAACATGGATGTGGATGATAAAATACACCCTAGTAAATACTAAAGTATAAACAATCTCGGATAAAAATGAGATTGTGATATTTCCCTTACCTTATGTCTGATATGCATTGTACGTATCTGACCCTCCTGTATAATTATTTAAATAATGTCATTATCTTATTACAGAATCATATTCATTGTTATGATATCATATAAGGTTCACTTATGACTTTATATTACCCGTTCTTTTGTAAATTCCATGTTAAAGAAGCGTTTTAGGTAAAATCATTTCATTTATCGTAGGTGTTTGGACTTGTTGTTCTTGACATTATTATTACTTATATCACGATTTAATTACTTCCAGAATATAAAACATGATTTATATATCATATATATTCATTATATATATATATAATAGATAGATAAATGAAATGAAACACACTGTTCATGGAGACGGTAGTCCGTACGTACGCATGAACGCTGCTTCCCTTTCCTTATTGTCTTGAATGGAAGTAAATAGATGAAATACATATATACATAAATCCAGTAGCTTTATAATGTCATATATTTCATTATTATTTCTTATATATACTTTATAAGCATTCATTAATGGTTAAAGTGGAGAAAGAATCTCATCGCGTCGTGGAGACGGTAGTCCGTACGTACGCATGAGCAATGATATCGTTCTCATGATCGTGGGACTGTATTGGAGTGTATGTATACTATTTCAGAATCAATATCACTTTAAAATAATAATATATAGTTATTATTTACACCATTATACCCATCCACGTAAGGTGGTGGTGGAAATTAGATTTCACCACAGCGTGGAGACGGTATTCCGTACGTACGCACGTGCGGTGATTTCATTTTCCGTAGGATGGATAGATGGTGAAATAAGATTGTTTCATACTTATAATAACATATCAGTATATGAGTGATACTGATGTTATTACTTCATAATGAAACTACCTAAGAATAAGAAGTGGAAGAAGAAATAAAGGTGAAAGAATCGGTAACAGAAATTACCTCTTCTTTGAAGAGCCTCTTTGAGACCTCCTCTTAGGGCACTAAAATTGGTCTTTGAGGAAGACCAGAACCTCTAGGATGTTTCTAGGGAAGTTGAGAAGAGAATTTGGCAGGGTTTGTCTGAGCTCGAAGGCTCAAATTTGTGTGAGGAAGAGAGGGAGGAGGTTCCTTTTTATAAGGGAGGAGAGGGGCACCTTTGGAATAACAAAAAAAATTATTTTATTATAAAGTCAAGTTCGGTTTTAAATAGCTCCAAATTTATTTATTTCGAGGATAAGGTAGGGATGGGTCGAAATCCTCTCATCCAATATAATTTATACATGTTTAGGTTCCTATTTTAACCTTATCATTTAGATTTAACATTAAGTTAAATAAGTTTACTTTTACCGTGTCTTCTTGTGTTCTTATACTATAAGGTTAATAAACTTACTATAAGCAGCCAAACGAAACCCAAGTTGTTTATTATTAATATATATAACCTTATCTAAGTCATTTGGCCGAACCATAGATTTTTAGGAATAAAATAACAATTACCAATATAATATTTGTTTTAAAAAACTATTTTATGTCAATTTTGACACTATTTATTAATTGATTTTTGTGACAATCATAACAGAATTATTAGTTCGAACCAAGTTAATTAAATCAATACTAACATGTCATATTAACCTATAAAATTAGTGGGATTCATAAAAAGTCTCAAATTTCATTTATTTTGGTGTTTATAACATCAATTATGTCAATATTTCATTAATAAGATAATTACTGCATCATCATTGTTTCATAATTAAATTATTTAATGTCTAAAAATTACAAATAAAATACCATTATGTAAGAAATCTTTATAGCATTATAATGAATATTTACAATCGAATTTATCTTATGTATAACCCTATATTAAAAATGTTTTAGTAAATAAACTTTGATTTTAACTGTTTTAACCCTTCTATAAATAAATTAATAATAAATGTCCTAATCTAATCCACGTGGGCCTAAATGGTCATATTTTATTCCTAAGTTTGTTTTTGGTCAAATTATACTTGTCCAATAGAATTAGGACATGTGTTAGGGTAATAATAATATCATCTTTACCCTTAATTACCTTATTTACTTTTAACCGTGGTAAAAAAAGTAAAAAGTTACTATTCACCAAAAAATTATTTTCATCTCATTGAACCACATTTTACTTACTGACATCAACCGTGTCTCTCGGAATTTTGAAATTCCACTCACAGAAGCGGTAAAATTAAGTTTTATGAAAAATTCAGTTTTTTTAACTACCACTTAGTGGTTTCACTATTCATCAAAAATTGAATGTTTTCAGAAAAATACCAAAAATTAGGCCTAAGCTATATTTGATATTATGAACTCAAAAATGATTTCTGTTTTACCAAATTAAAAACCTCTCAGTTGCATTAATTAATTTAAAAATTAATTCCCGTCGTCAAAACAAATAGCGTGTTCTTAAGAGATAATAACTATCAAAAGATTGGCACAAGTTTATGTCTGGTTTAAATGTGAAATTACGTCCTATGACCAACATTGTATTAAATTGTAAAAATATATTCTAAATATACTTTAAAACCACTCAAATTAATAATTTATCACTATTAATTATTTCGATTTAAAATGTTTTTTTTAAATAAAATTTAGTAATTTTCACTATTCATGAAAATATGAAAGTTATACGAAAATCACCAAAATTTCACCCTAAGCTAATTTCGATATTACGAATCCAAAAATAAATTCCATTTTGAAAAATAAAGTTACAAAATTTCAAAAAGTGGTTATTACTATTCATAACGGCAAGTTTTAATAATATTTTAATAGCATATTGTTGTTTAGTGAAACTCGTTATTGCGTACTACACATGCTATCGAGGAAGGTCGTGATTGCGTGTAATGCAAGGCAAATCAAGGATGCGTGTTGTGCAAGATCCTTTTGGTGTAGCGTACAACAGAAGACATTTGTGAAATTAAAAAGAATGTTTTTCATAAAATCTCAGGGTGTGACATCCATACTTCCAATGAAATCTATTAATAATTAAGAAGAAATTATATAATTAATTTCAATGTTAAAGATGATAAAATACAAGTCAACATGATAAAATTTAAATACATAAATATAGGTAACGATGAGGCTATGAATGACTACTTTTCAGAGCCCTATGATATGGGAAGAAACATTTAGGATTTTGGTGAGAGGATTTAATATTCTATCATTGTTATAAATTTGATGTGAAATTTTCTGAATCATTTTGATTTTAAATTTTGTACACTAGAAAAAATAGGGGACTTACCTCTATATGAACTCAAAACCATTCTCATAGCTTATGAGACAAGGAAGAGTCAAACATTCAAGAAGATAGAAAAATATGAGATGAGATTCAATGTTGTAAGAAAAAAAATGTTAAAGAAGAAAATATTATTGAAGTAGGTGATTTATATTGTGATGAGGATAATGTAATAAAAATATCGATATTCTATTAATAGGGTTATAAAGGGATAAGTGGAAGGGAAAGTGTCATAAATCACTTAATTTTTACAAATATGGTGAATCTAGTCATTTTTTCACCCATTTTTAGGGAAGAAGTTTGAAGACAAAAAATCAGATGAAGAGATAATAAACAAACACAAATGGAGCAATATGAAGAAAAAAACATCAGCAGAAAGAATAAAAATTTAATGAAAAAAAAGTAATATTCATTTTAAATCCCATCATCAAATAATTATGTTGGTTTATATTCTCATGTAAAGAAAATATATAATTCATTAAATAGTGATGATGGTGGAGAAGAAATGATAGAATTATAGTGGGATCATAAAGATAAATTAAAATTTTTCATGGCATAGATACAATAGCTTTAAAAAAAATTAATAAAGAAAATAAAATTATGGATTCTATTAATGAAGATATAGAAAGAATGAAAAAAAAACTATATTGATGAGAGTATGTAGTACTAATTAAAGTCTACTGAGGTTAATGGATAATATTATCAAGTTGGTGAGTTGAAGGGTTCCATTTATCAGGTAAAATATGGTATTTTTAAATCTCACAAAAGGTATTTTATAATTTATAATATGGATCGCAAAAATAAACCTATAAAATGTTAAAATAGGAAAGCTATTGAGAGACACCCTTCCCCATAAAGTCATGCAGATAAACCAAGAAAATTTTTTCCCCTTACTTAAAGAAGGAAAATATTTCATCACAACAACAATAATAGGAATGTTGGATGAACTATAATCATTCTATAAGTTCAAATATTCAGGGGTTTTGATGGTTTTTTTATCAATGGCCAAAAAGCCTCATATTGTTTGTTTAATAAGTATTTACCCTGAAATGGAAAGGTACCAAGAGAGATTTCCAGTGATCATATGAGGAAGAAATATCAGAGGTGAAAAGAAATGACTGGATTGCTACCACATTTATATACACAATGAACGTTTTTGATTCAATTAAATGTTTTTGGTAAATGAAATTTTGATGGTCACAATGATGACATGTGCATTTAATGGATGAAAGGATATGTTTTATATATTATGAAAGGGAATATGATTCAAGATAGAAATAGTGGTAAGTCATGTGACGATTCTGAGAAGACATTTCATGTCAAGAAAGAGTTCCACATTGTTTGTTCAAATAAATTATAATTGGTTAATCAATTGGAGGAAGATGAAATACATGAAAATTCTAAAGGAAAACAAGTGGTTTAAGAATTTGAGGTAATAATTAATGAGATGTTACCCACAAATTGAAACATTATTATTCAAATTACTGAAGTGGGAAACTATATTCCACATAAAGAATAAGTTTGAGGGATGAAATAACATTATGAAATAAATAATGTAATGCCCCGACCCTAGTTACCCAGAGTCTGTGCAGTATTACATTTCATTTGCATGATCACAAGGAAATCATGTCTTGAAATACCAATAAATTTAGTATTATTGGAAACAAGATTCATAAATAAGTTCAACATTATAATATGAAAAGAAATACAACATGAATTTTTCCATTAGAGACATCCAAGACTCCTAGATTATGCCTGAATGTGACTCATAACTATCTTCTTCATTTCATGGGAAAATGAAACATAAGAAAGGGGTGAGCTAAAATTCTCAGTAAGGGGAAGCAATATAGCGGAGGATAACATAAATATTAAGAATGGTGAATAATTGAAACCACATGCCTTTACCAATAATAATCCTGAATAATTTTATGTCATGAATATGAGAAAAGTAAATAATGCCATAATAAAACATAATCATGTGTATTTTACTATTCAAATGACCACATGAACCATCAATATTATTTTCATAATGAGGTAATGTATAATGCCGAATATTCTTAAACATTTTGTCAAGGCATCGGCCAAGATGACTAATAATTATTAAGGCCTTAGACAAAACCATATATCAAATTGGGAAAGGCCTCGACCAATTCCACATCTAGTACTCTCATGAGACCTACTGATGCATCAGGGATCTATTGCGGGCTCCACCTGTCACTTACTAAGTCCAACACATTCCTCATATGAAAATGTTGAAATATAGCATAAACATTCATGTTAAAACTAGCATACGAAATGTCTATACATTTACCATAAACCATGAATGGTATAAACATAACACATCCACAATCAAACATATGAAAAAAACTTTAATAAAATATAGAAGATTTGTATCGTAATGAATTTACTTCAAATAAGTATAAAATCCATCAAAGGATATTGACATTTATCTAATCTAAACTATTTGAGAGAAATATCTCTTTCATTTTCTGAAATCATTTAAAGTTACATAATTATAATAGAAAATATTTATTTTGAAAATAATCATATAAGATTTTAAGGGAAGCTTTGACGATGTTATAACGGCGAAAAATAGTTGCACCTTCCGTATAAGTTAAAAAAAATTACCATAATTTTGTCGAAAAGGTTATAAGGTACCTTGTTGGGAAAATGACGGAAAGATTCCTTTCAAAACATTTTATAAAAGTAAAATAATGGAATAAATTAATTTCACCAATATTATATATAATAGTAAAAATTTATTGGAATACATTTTTAAAAACATCGATGTGGATGATAAAGAGGTCCCATTTGATACATATGTAAAAACAACCTCCAATAATAAAGAGATTGTGAAATTAACCCTAACCTTGTAATTTAACATGGTCTAGGGTAGGTTAACCTCCTATATAATGGAGAAATATTTGTTATTAAATTATACAAGAATCATATACATTAATATGATATCATATATGATCTTTTAATATTTCTTTGTTAATAATATTTTAGTATTATCGTTTTTTCATGTGTTAACTAATTCTTTTTCCATTATATTATTTGTTATTTAAGTAATGTTTTTTGGGATAATATGTATCTTATTTATATTTATAATGATATTAAATCATTAAACGTTATTTTTAATCATCAAATGAAAATTAGTCTTGAATGTATATGCTGGCGAATTAATCCCATCGCGTTCGTGGAGACGCTAATCTGTACGTACGCACGAGCGATAATATCATTCTTTTGATATTAACATAATATATAATTGGATGGTATATCATTTATAAAGATTAATTATCATGTTATATTTATTACATACATCAATTACAAAACATTATTATACCCATCCAAATAATAATGTATTGAATAACAATTACACTACAACATGGAGATGGTAAGCCGTATGTACGCATGTATAGTTACATGTCATTAAAAGGATGGATAGAGTTATTAATATGGTTTTACCATATTTATAATAACACCAGTGTATATATAATATACTATAGTTATTCTTTTATAATGGAAACAAAAAAGAAAGTGGAAGTGGAAGAATAAAGGAACTTGAAAGATGTGATGAAATATTTACCTCTTCTTTAGGTTCTTCCTTTTGATTTGATCAAAATGGCTCCATAAGTTGGCTTTCTGGGTAAAGGATGGCCTCTAGGATGAAGTGAGGACAGTTGTGAGGATATTTGTGTCGGGGTTGTCTGAGCCAAATGTCTTTGAAGGTGTAAATTAGAGAGAAGGGGGAGCTCCCTTTTATAAGAGTGGTGAGGGGCACCTTAGGAAAAGCTATAAATATTATTTTAGAATAAAATAATTTTTAGTTTCTAATGGATCCAAAATAAATTATTTAAAGGATAAGGTGGAGATGGGTCTAAAACCACTAGACCAGGTTTGGGTCACTATATTAACATTATCTTTTAGATTTAACTCTTAGTTAATTAGTTTGACAATTACCATGTCTCTTTGTATTTTTATATTATATGGTTAATAAAAAAACTATTAACATTCAATAAAACCTCATTTGGTTCATTAATGACATATATAATATTATTTAAGACCTTTGGCTAAGCCTTAGATTTTTAGGAATAGAATATCTATTAATAATATAATATTTGTTTTAAAAACTCTTTTATGTCAATCTTGAAACTATTGGCTATTTTGTTTTTTCAAAATTCCTAACATAAGTATTACATCAGAAAATAATTTAATCAATACTAACATGTCACATTAACCTAGAAAATTAATGTATGTCATCAAAACTTTCAAATTATTTTTATTTTAACATCTATAATACCATTTAATTAATTTGTTAATTAATATGGAAAATACTGAATAATCATTGTGTCATAAATAAATTAAATTATACAATGTATAAAAATTATAAATAAAATACCATCATGTAGGAAAGATTTATATATTTTTAATGAATGTTTATAGTCGAATATATAACATATATAACTCTATGTAAAAATTTTTGTACTAAAATATATATTCTTATGTCATTTTTGTATTTAATTTAACTTAATTAATATAAAGTGTCATTATCAAATATAAGTGGCTCCATGGGGCCCAAAATTGACCAAAGGATTCCCATGGTCGGACATGTATCATCCAATAGGTTTAGGACATGTGTTAGGGTAATTTAATATTATTATAACATTGTTTGTTAACCCTTATTTACCGGATTTACCCTTTAACCATGGTAAATAAAATATTTACGGATATAATTATTCAAAATGTCTAAAAATAAAAGTTACCTATTTAAACAATTTGAACCACCTGATTATAAATATGGAATTCATTTTTCTAAATTTAAAACACATAAGTGGCAGAAATTAATTTAAAATTAATTCTCGTTGTCAAAAAAAAGTGTGTTTTTAAGAAATAATAACTACCAAATGATTGACACTTGCTTATTTATAGTTTATATGTGAAATTACATCCAATAAACAAAATTGGATTAAATGGAAAAAATATTATCTATTTATACTTAAAACCCACTCAATAGTATAATTTAAAACTAAAAATTATTTTGATTAAAAAAGTTATTTTTAATTAAAATTTAGTAATTTTCACTATTTATCAAAAACTGAATGTTTTCAGAAAAATACTAAAAATTTACCCTAATTTAATTTTGATATTCTCAACCTAAAAATGATGTCCATTTTTAAAGAGAAACGTAACGCAGAAGCTCGGGGTGTTACATTCTCCCCTCCTTCAAATAATTTTGTCCTCAAATTTTATATAATATTACTGTATAAAAATACTTGGGTGGTTCTTCATCATAGGTTCCTAGGCTTCACACATTGGCTCTTCAATCTTATGGTTTCTCCATAGAACATTTACCAAATGATTCGTCCGGTTTATCCACACTTGTTCTCTTGTATCAAGAACCATGACAGGCTCTTCGCAATAAGAATGATCAGTTTCCTGCTCTAATTCCTCATAGGCGAGTAGTTGCGTTGGGTCAGGCATGTATTTTCTCAACAGTGATACGTGGAATACATCGTTAGCTTTGGAGATACTTGGTGGCTCTGCTAACTGGTAAGCTACAACCCCAATTCATTCTAGAATTTCAAAAGGTCATATGTACCTGAGAATTAATTTTCCCTTCTTACCAAAATCTATAACACCCTTATATAAAGATACCTTCATGAAAACATGGTCTCATACCTGAAATTCCAAATCCTTCCTTCTATTATCATCATATCTCTTCTGCCTACTTTGATATTTTTAGATGTGGTTTTGGATTACCTTAACCTTTTCTATTGTTTCCTCCACATGTTCTTGGGCCTACAGGATTTCTTTCACCAACAACATCCCAACAGGTTGGTGTGCGACATCTCTTTTGGTATAACACTTCATATGGTGCCATGTGAATACCTGAATGGAAGTTATTGTTATAGGAAAATTCTACTAGAGGTAAATATTGATCCCACATATCTTGAAAGTCATGTGAGAAAGATCTCAACATGTCTTATATGGTTTGAATTTTGAGTTCTGATTGTCTATCTATTTAAGGGTGGTAGGCAGTGCTCAAATGAAGTTTAGTATCCAGGGATTTCTGAAGAATTTTCCAAAATCTTGATGTAAAACATGGATCCCAATCAGAAACAATCAATATGGGTAATCCATGATGTCTTACAACTTTTTTAATATACAGTCTTGCTAAAATTTCAAGTGGTAAATCTTATCATTTAGCAAGAAGATGTACTGAATTGGTAAGACAATTAACAATGAACCATATTACATCATTCCTTCTAAGAGTCATTGTTAGTCCCATGTCAAATTCCATCGTAATATTATCCCATTTCTACTTAGGTATGGTATGGGGTTTCATGACTCCTCTAGGTTGTTGCCTTCTAGATTTCACGTGTTGACAAACCATACATCATGAAAAAAAATCAGCATTCTCCCACTTCATGTTGTCCCACCAAAAATGTTCCTTCAAATCACTATACATATTGGTTCACCCAGGGTGTATAGAGAAATTGGAGCTATGAGCATCATCTAACAATTCCATTTTCAGATCAGGTATATCAAGAACACAAATTCTTTTCCCAAATTTCACAATCCTATCTTTATATAAGAACTCAATCAATCTCCCATTGTTCACAGATTCAATTTTCTTTTAAAAGTCCACATCATCAGCCTGAGAACTTTTTATCCTTTCTAGTAAATATGGATTGGAAACCATTTGAAAAATAATTTTCGTTTCACCTTCCATGGTTATTTCCATATTCATATTTACTATATCAATAAAAACTGGATCCCTTTCAACTCTCATCTTATTCAAAACTCCATGATCATTTCTTCTCAAAGCATATTCCACCATATTTTCCTGCCCTTAAAGGTAGTGTATCATGAAATCATAATCCTTGAGTAGTTCAAGCCATCTCCTTTTTCTCCTGTTGAGTTCCTTCTGAGAGAAAATATACTTCAAACTCTTGTGATCAGTATACATCTCACATTTTTCACCATAGAGATAGTTTCTCCAAATCATCAAAGAAATTATATTACAGCTGCTAACTCAAGATCATGAGTATGATAGTTTTTCTCATGAAATTTCATATGTCGTGATACATAGGCAAAAAATCTATCATTCTACATAAGGACACACCCAAGTCCTTTCTTTGAGGCATCACTATAAATAACAAACCCATCATTCCATGCTGGTAGAGTCAAGATAGAAGAATTGACGAATATTCTTTTCAGTTCATTGAAAAATTATTTACAAATTTTTTTCAAACAATATTTACCCCTTTACATGTGATCTTCATTAATGGGTTACCCAATCAGGCAAAATTCTGGATGAAACGTTGATAATAACCTATTAAACCAATAAAACTGAGTACCTCGGTTATACTTGTCTGTGATGGACATTCTTGGATTGCCCTTGTCTTATAAGGTTCAACAAATATTCAATCATTAGAGATAATATGGAGAAGAAAATAAATCTCTTAAAGACAAAATTCACTCTTGCTAAACTTCGCATATAATTTACTTCTTCTGAGGGTTTTTAGAATGGTGCGCAAGATATTTTCATGATCTTCATAGATTTTGGTGAATACCAGAATATCATCAATAAATACTACTAAAAATCATCATGATATTTCTTGAAATATCTGTTCGTTAGATCCATGAAAACATAGGGTGCATTAGTCATCCCAAAAGGCATTACTATAAACTCGTAATGCCTGTACCTGTTTTGAAATGCTGTTTTTGGAATGTCTTCCTACATCACACACAACATAAGATATCTAGATCAAAGGTCAATCATTGAAAAATATTGATCTCCATGAAGTCAGATGAATAAATCATCAATGTGAGGTAGGGGATACTTGTTCTTTATTGTTATAACATTGATTTCATGTAGTCAATGCACAACCTCATAGTTCCATCATTCTTCTTAACAAAAAAAAACAGTGGCTCCCCATGGGGAAACACTAGGGTGAATAAATTTGTTATTACTCAATTCCTATAGTTGTTTATATAGTTCCACTATCTTCACATTGGTCATTCTATAAGGGGTATTCGATATGGGCCTTGAACCAGGACTTAAATCAATGGAAAAATCAATTTCTCATTCTAGAGGATGTCCAGGTAAATCTTATGGAAACATATCAACATATTCTTTCACAATAGGTACATCTTCAATTTGAACATTATTTTCCTCACCCACAGTTATTTCATTATCTTCCTCTCAATAATTGAATTTAGTTGAGCTATTGGGGGTGGATCTAGATAAAAATAAGGTGGTGATGATTCTGTTCTAATGATAAGGTGTTCTTTATCATCGTCATCAAAAATCATAACCTCCTTCTTCCTACAATAAATTTTTTCATCATGGTCTGAAAGGACATCCATGCCAATAATTATATCAAATTAAATCATGTTTGTGTTGATGATATCGGAAGATAAAGAATATTTATATGCCCTAATTGAGACTAATTCACAAATCATTAGTGCAAGGATACTTCTCTTATGATTTTTGAATAACAAGTCCCTTTTTAAATCAAATTGTAAATATCTAATTTTCATCGAAAACTCGGAAGATATGAAACAATGCGATGATCCAAAATCAAATAAAAAAGTTTCTAAACATGTGGAAACCATTAAATTACCTCCCACCATGTCTTTCAGAGCTTCAACCTTAGCCGTAGTGATAGAATATTTTTTTCCTTCATCCCTTGGCCTTTTCTGAGATAAGTTTCCCTAATGCTTAGGACATTTATTTGCATAATGTCCCATCTCCATGAAATTGTAGCATTGAACATTGGTAGTGACTTTCTTTCCCTTGAAATCACCAGCAAGATGACCTTTCTATCCACATTTATAGCATACACTTATTCCTTTTAGATATGCACCAGGGTGCTTCCTTCCACAATTATCACATGGTGGAAATTCAATTCTTCCCTTCTTCCATGTTTCCTTATTTCCTTTCCTAAAGTGTTCAACAGATCTCTTCTTCTCTTGCTTTTCTTTAAGGTCACAAGACCTAGATAATTTATTTTCTTTATTGATAGCACATGAGACAATATATTTGTATGATGAGAAGGATTTTGATACTAATGGTCGATGGGGAAATAATTTTAACACTTAAAATAAATGTTCAGTATTACTTCTTGGTTTACGTATATAATCTGTTGCATTCCCCACTATTCTTGTAATGTTAGATTAATAATTTGTGACATTCGCATTCTTCTTTTACCTCATACTCGGAAATTGTCTTTCCATATCCACTCGTTGGTCATGAGAAAAGTTTTTTTCTAATAAAATATCATTAAACTTTATATATTCCATAATTGATACTTCATCATCATCCTTTGTGTTTTGAATCAATGACCACCATTGATCAGCATATCTGGTGAGGCAGTAAACTTCCATGAAATTTTTGTCCCTTTTGCTACTCCCCAAGGCGTGGAATATTTTCTCTAAGGAATTTATCCATTTCTCATATTCTAATAGATTTTTAACCCCATTTAATTTTTTTGGTTGTTACATCATGAATTGATCTTACATTTATCCCCCACGATGTGGATCAGGGTGCTCCATACGGGTATGTTTATTATTCATAACCAGAGTGAGTTGTCTTAGTGTGGTGATAAGCTAATCCGCACCAGTTGTATCACCCTATGCACTATAATTATCATAACCAGGAGGGAAATCCCTACATGTATTAGGTGCATTCATACGGTTTCCATTCCTTCCACTAGGATCCATTTCTAAACAATTGCATAAACTAGAAAAGTTTATTAATTTAAATACAAAATTCCATACTTGTAAAAAACGTAACATAAATTGAATAGGTTATGGATATAATCCATAATAAAAAAATGTTTTCTTTGAGAAATTATATACTCATAAACCTTTCATATTGGTTTGTAAAGAAAATGAGAATTATCCTAAGCATATCCCCCGATATTGTCAGACCCAAGAGTGCAGCAAGGCCCGTTTGGTACACTAGTTCCCATTCAAGTCTAGCTCAAAGCAGTGTTTTTGGGTTTTACCCCTAGGTACATCTATGCAAGAGCCTCCTCTACCTTTTCATATCCAGATATGGATGTATTGCTTAAAAAACTCACAAAATCTCTACAACAAAAAAATTCTAGGAAGTTCTTCTTTACTAATCCTTAAAGTCTATCTTAGGGCTATGTGCTCTAATTTGAGTTTATCTAAATCTAGTTTCCAATGTCTTTACTAAACTTACTCTGATACCAACTGTAAAACCCCAACCCTAGTAACCCAGAGTCGGCACATTATTACATAACATTGGAAGGATCACAAGGAAATCATGTCCCGAAAGACCGATCAGTATAGGGTTATTAGAAACAAGATTCATACATATGTCCATCATTACAATTTGAAAAGAAATACAATAAGAATATATTCCATTAGAAACATTAAAGCCTCCTAGATTTTGAATGCAAGTCACTCATAACTGACATCTCCATATCCTGGGAAAATGAAACATAAGAATGGGGTGACATCAAATGCTCAGTAAGGGTACAAAATAGAGCGAAAAATTACATAAATATTAAGCATGGTGAATAATTTAAACCACATTCATTTACCAATAATAAACGTGAATACTTTTATGGCAGGAATATGAGTTGAGTAACTAATTCAATAATAAATCATAATCATGGGTAATCTACTTGTTGAATTACCACATCAACCATCAATATTATTTTCATAATGATGGAATGTATAATTCCGGACATTCTAAAACATTTTATCAAGACCTCGGACAAGACGTCTAAAAATGATTAATGCCTCAGCCAAGACATATAAAAATGATTAAGGCCTCGGCCAAAACCATATATCAAATTGGGAAAATACTCAGTCAATTCCACATCTAGTTGTCTGTTAAGACCTACCGATGCATCGAGGAGCTATAGTGGGCACCACCCGTCACTTACTAAGTCTAATACATTCCTCATGTGATATGATTGAAATATAACATAAATATCCATATTAAAACTACCATATGAAATGTCAATACATTAACCATAAACCATGAATGGTATAAAAATAACACATCCACAGTCAAACATATCATAGAACCTTCAATACAATATGGATAATTTTTATCCTAATGAATTGACTTGAAACAAGTATAAAATGAATCAATGGATATTTATATAGATGAAATCAAAAATATTTTAGAGAAATATCCCTTTATTTTTTGAGATCATTTAAATTACATAATTATAAAAGAAAATATTTATTTTGAATATATTTTTATAATCTTTATAAGGGAAGATTTGAAAATGTTATAAAAATGGAAAATAGTTACACCCACAATATAAGTTAAAGAAACATTCGTACATTAATTTTATCAAAAAGGTCATAAGGTAACTTGTTTGGAAAACGACAGAAAGACTCCTTTCAACCCATTTTATAAAAGTCAAACAAGTGTAAGAATGACTTTAACCATTATTATAGTAAATAGTAAAAATATATTGGAATACATTTTTAAGAAACATGGAAGTGGATGATAAAGAGGTACCAGTAGATACTTATGTAAAAACAACTTTAGATAATAAAGAGATTGTGAAATAAACCCTTACCTTTTACTTTTCCTTTGTCAAGGGTAGGTTAACCTCATGTATAATGGTTAAATAATTGTTATTAATTTATACTAGAATAATATACATTAATATGATATCATATATGATCTTTTAATATTTCTTTGTTAAAAATATATTAGTATTATCATCGTTTTGGGTGTTAACTGATTCGCTTTCCTTTATATGATTTATTACATAAGTAATGTTGGTTGTGGATAGGATGTATCTTATTCATATTAATAATGATATTAAGTCTTTAAACATTATTTTTAATCATCAAATAAAAATTAGTTTTGAATGGATATGATGGGGAATGAATCTCATCGCATTCGTGGAGACGGTAATCCGTACGTATGCACGGGTGACAATATCATTATTTTGATATTAAGATAATATATAATTGTATGGTATATCATATATATATATAATAATTATCATTTTATATATATTATTTACATCAATTACACTTCATTATTATACCCATCCAAATAATAATGTATTGAATAACAGTTGCACCACGACGTGGGGACAGTAAGTCGTACGTACACACGTATGGTGACATGTCATTCAATGGATGGATAGAGTAATGAATATGGTTGTACCATATTTATAATAACATCATAGTATTTATAAGATACTGGAGTTATGATTATATAATGGAAATAAAAAAGAAAGAGTATATGGATGAATAAAGGAACTTGAAAGTGGTGATGAAATATTTACTTTTTCTTGAGGTTCTTCCTTTTTATTTGTTCAAAAGGGATTTTTATGTTGTCTTTTTGACTAAAGTAAGGCCAATAGGATGAAAGGAATACAGTTGGTAGGATAACGTGGTAGGTTTTTTCCGAGCCAAATGGATTTGATGTTGTGAATTAGAGGGATGGGGGGGGTTCCCTTTAATAAGATGGGTGAGGGGCACCATAAGAAAATCTAGAAATATTATTTTATTATAAACTCATTTTTGGTTTGTAAGATCTCAAAAATGATTTATTTGAAGGCTAAGTTGGGGATGGGTCTAAAAATACTCAACCAATAGGTTTTATATAGGTTTTTGTACCTATATTAACTTTATCCTTCGGATTTAACTATTAGTTAATCAGTTTGACATTTACCATGTCTCTTTATATTATTATATTATATGGTTCATAAACTTACTATAAACTTCCAAGAAAACCTAAAGTGGTTCATTAATAATATATAACATATTATTTATAACCATTGGTTGATCCTTAGATTTTTAGAAATAAAATATCAATTATATAATATTTGTTTTAAAAACTCTTTTTTGTCAATTTGGACAGTATTTGCTATTTTGTTTTTTTTAAATTCCAAATAGAATTATTACTTTAAAAAAATAATTTAATAAATCATAACATGTCACATTATCCTAATATTTTTCTATCAAATCAAAACTTTCAAATTATATTTATTTTAACATCTATAAAACCTTTTATTTGATTCTTTAATTAATATGGAAAATATTGAATCATTATTGGGTTATAAATAAATTATATTATACAATGTATAAAAATTATATATAATATACCATTATGTATGAAATCCTTTTAGATTTTTAATGAATATTTATAGTCGACGTGATAACATATATAAACCTATGTAAAAACTGTTGTACTAAAAGTTATATGCTTATGTCATTTTTGTATTTACTTTAACATAATTAATATAAAGTGTCATTATCACTTACAAGTGACTCCATGGGGTTCTAAAATATATCATAAGATGCCCATGGTTGGACATGTATCAGACAATAGGGTTAGGACATGTGATTGGGTAATTTAATATTATTATAACATTATTTATTACCCTTATTTATAAGATTTACCCTTTAACAATGGTAAATAAAATATTTACCGAAGTAATTATTGAAAATGTCTAAAAATAAAAGTTACCTCCTAATTATAAATATGGAATCCATTTTTCTAAATTCAATACACAGAAGTGGAAGAAATTAATTTTAAATTAATTCCAATTGTCAAAACAAAAATCGTGTTTTTAAGAAATAATAACTATTAAAAGATTGACATGTGCTTATGTTTAGTTTAAATGTGAAATTATGTCCAATGACCAAAATTGGATTAAATGGTAAAAATATAATCTACTTATACTTAAAACCTCTCAATAGTATAATTTAGAACTATAAATTATTGTGATCAAAAAAGTTATTTTTAATTTAAATTTAGTTTTCTTCACAATTCATCAAAAACTATATGTTTTCAGAAAAATACAAACAATTCACCCTAAGATAATTTCGATATTCTGAACCCAAATATGAAGTCCATTTTGAAATAAAAAATTGAAAATTTTTCAAAAAGTCGGTATTACTATACATACCGGCTAGTTTGATTGGTCACGATCTGTTAGAATCTTGAAGTTGTGTACAACACATGCTATTTCATTATTTAAAGGGAAACATACCGTGGAAGATTGAGGTGTTATAGATATGACAAAAATCAATGAAAATTTTCCAAAAAAACTTCTCATACTAATATTGGAAGAAATGGATGGCCTAGGTTGAGAGGAAGATCTCAATATGAATTATATTTCTAAAAACCCTATATGTCCCTCCTTATTCCCTTCAATTTTATGTGTTTTGAGACAACATAAATGAAATTGATGATAGAGTTTGAGTTTATCACTTCTGGATAGCATGAACATATTTCCCCACATGGAGTCTACTAACTACCATTAAACATAAGAAGACTGAATTTCTTAAGAAAGATAAATTTGAGAGAAATATTTTTTTACTAAATTCTTGTGAATCCAGAATTTCTAGATAGATTTTAGAATAAGAGCATTTAGGTGTTCTTATAAAACTCATAATCCTCTCTCTCTCTCTCTTGATTATTTGAATCATATTCTTAGGAGAGTGTTGAGTGAAGAAAATGATGTGAAAATGGGTAATTACCTATATTTCTCTTCAACATTATAATATGTTTATTAAAGTGTATATGATTACATGGTTCGTGATAAATATATTTTATAAATCCCCCATTTTAGAATTAAGTATGATCAAATCTAGATATAACATGCACAGTAGTTTATGGACCCCATATACAACCACAGTTGTATCTAACATTTTTTATACACTGGGTTAGCCCATGTATACTTGCAGTAGACAAACTAAATGCACTTTTCTAACACAATCATGTGGTATTTTTCTTGTTTCATAAAAATGGAAATATAATCTTGGGTGCATTGAAAGGGAGATGAGGAGATTATAAGTCTCATGAATTAATAATTTCATTTGATTTAAAATAAGGGAGAGAAATATTTAAGCATACATATAAAATTTAATGTCGAGAAGAGATATTGATAAAAATGAAATGGGGATATTTTTGATCCTAAGTGTTCAATTTTTTTTTCAATGATCCAATATGTGTTTGGTGAATAGAGTTATGGTGATAATTCTTGGAGTATTTTTATAGATATAGAAAATTGCATTGGATTTCATGCTTGAGAAATTTTCCATATTTATTTAATGATTTTTTAAATGGTATAAATGATCAATACATATAAAACTTTTTCTTGTATTTTTTACAATGTTTAAAATAGGTGAATAATTAACAATGAAGAATCCATCCCTTATCTAGGTGAAGAATTTTTTTCAATAAATCAATGAAATATTATATTATTAAATGAATAGATTTATTTTAACGCTTATGTGATAAATATTTATATTTTTTCATGAAAAATATTTAAATAATAATTTTGAGATGGTATGGAGTATATTAAGATGGATTATTGTTTTTTAAAAAACTTAATTAAAAAATTGATCATCCATAGCCAAGAAAGGACCCACCTTAACCACACATGCGAGACCTAGGTCTACCACATGTGTGGTAGGTTAGACTATCTGACTGTGGATGAAGGAGGAATGTGGGGAAAGATAGGTATATTGTATAGAAAGTGTGTACATGATCATGTTGAACCACCATATTTGGAGGTATGACATCAGAGGGGTGAAATGGGTCAGTGCCAGTGGAGTCTTGGAGTGGACACCAATAATTAATACTGTAGGAACATGGAAATGGGTTTGATTATAAAGTGGAATACAATTATGGAGAATTTTTATGCTGTATAATATAATCACTTATGTTGTAACGTTGTTTTAAAAATGTTCATATAACTCTAGCTCTCTGATCATTTCTTCTCCACCGTCAAACTATGCCAAGGAGAATCTTTTTCTCCCTTATGATCCTAATATATTAAATACATTTGAAGTGATTTCATGAAGGATATAGATCAAATAAACCTTATTTATATCTACTATTCCTATGAGTATCAACTAAACTTCTTACCACCAATCTATCATGCCTTATTTAGATCAACCATGCCTAAGAGTATTGAAAACACGAACTACTACTGATTGACTACACAATCAAGATAAGGATTTTTTGTAAGTATTATTTAGATCAACCATTTTCAGTTTTATTGATTACATGGGTTTTGAGAAACCTACCAAATTATTTTGAAATGATTCTATTGTATATTGGTTGAGCTTATGTAATAAAGAGTTACTATATTATAAGTTCTTCCATGAAGAGTAAGTTCTATAAAATAAAGAACAACATGGAAAAAAGGGCATAAATATATTTATAATGAAATTAAATAGAGACTCTATTTAAAATATTGAAATGATATGGACAAATAGAATATTGAGATGAGGAATCACATTATTGAAGAATGCCTTTTTTTCCACCACACATATAGGGATTATTCATGCTTATAGGAACTTGAGTTGTTTTTTCCACCGTTAATCATGGAGTTTATATAGATGATAATAAATCTATACAAGTACAAAAGTAAGATAAAAATGGGGGAACAAGTATGTTGGTTCACTTTACATACAAATAAATCGAAATATAAGAAGGAATGTGGTTTCCATGTGTTTATAATTCATTTCGAGGGAAAATCAATGTAGGTTTCAGAAATAAAATACCATGAAAGGTGTGTGATATTCATGAAATTCATAAATATGAGATATATACATGAATTATATATGTACCATAAGTATTCATTATATAAATTTGATGCATTATTTAAATAAATAATGAGAATGTGGTTATTAAATAACCACATGAAGAATAAATTTTAATTACTAAACTCCTTAGATATTGAAAATGAGGAATTATGGAAGTATTTGGAGAATATTTATCAGGTAATTAATGGATAATTATTATGGATTATTCATCATGAAATAATAACCATGCTAATTATGATATTGTAACGAGTCATGATATTGGATGAATGTATTACAAATAAAGAAAGAGAACAATATTTGTGCATGTGGGTTATTTGAATGTGAAGTTATATGAAGAATTATTATGGTATATTTAACATGAAATTATATCCATAACAAATGAGGAGATTATTTGGGATTTAATTACCAAATTGAAAAGAATAAAAATACATGTTGTCATTTCTCTTGGGTTTTACATGAATTATAGAGACAATTACTGCCATAAACAATTTGAATTATATACATGATATTAGTTAGGTATATATTAATGTGTTCACAAAAAAATCATGCTTAATTGTTGTGATTAATATTTTATCGATTTCCATGAGATGATAAAATATTTGCATCAAGGATAAAAATTATGATGAGATTCTAGATCACACCATATCTAGGGAAGAGTCTCAACATCCAGAGTGTAGAAGATCTTGAGAAAGTGCATGTGTAGACCTCCAAATCTATCTTCTCATTGAGGAAGATTATATTCCCAAGTGGTGAAGAAGAAACTAAGGAGAAGAATAATATCTTTCTATTATGGATACTAAATATTGAAGAAAATTTTATCATTCAGTGGACTACGAATATAGTGAAAATGGTGAGACTTTGTGTCAATCAGAAGAATATTTTCTATGGTGGTAAGCACTTGTTTGATATTGAAGTGTCAATGTTGGGGGGTCTAAACAACATGGTAAAGAGTAAGATTTAATGTTAAACCTTTTGAAGAATACGTTATTACTATATTTTATTATAAATTTACACCAAGTGATACTGATAGAAAATATTGAGTGGATCGAGAGCCTTAACTAGTTTTAGTGGTCGAATTGGAAGGAAATATTATTCATAAAAGGATACCACAGATTCACCTCCCCCCACCGAAACTCTAAGTGGTTCATCTAGCCTGGGGCACTTTAAAATGATCCATCCTTTTCCCCGAAAAGGATTCCTGAGTAAAAATTACTAAAGAATAAAAAATAAAAATAAAAGATAGATGTTTTGTTTAGAGAAAATAGTGAGTTTATCCTATGTTAAATAGATTATCATATAGTGTATAAATAACTATATCAATGCCTTTAACATTCATGTTCCCTTCAACCCGATCATCTAAAACCTAATACAGAACAAAATATTTGATAGAATTATACCAATATACCTTACCATGTGGCCTCTCACTAACCTATGGATCTTACTATAAAAAATTCTACTACCACACCCCCTCAGATCCCAAGAAACCATTATATCTTAATCAAATAGAAAAATACCTAATGTATAAATGGTTCATACCAAATGACTATTATTGATAATATTATAAATTTCTTAAGCCTCACCATAAACCCTATTGTAGTATATAATAAAAATAACACTAAAATAGTTACATCCTTTTGGATATATTACAGTCCCTTAATAGATTAGAAAAAATGTCAAAAAAAACATAGCCAGACATACTGTTAACATACCACTACAACAAAACCTAAATTATTAGGTAAATAACATAAACTATACCCTAACTAACTTTTGTTGTATAAGATTATCACATCAACTATTCAATTTTGGACAATGGAATCTCTAATATCTTCTACACTTTAAGGGAATACACTTTAACTATAAATGAGAATAAATGTAGTTGTTATACCACCTTCAATAAGGATTTTCCTATGAATTAATCCCTTTAAAACTAAATTTTATTAAATTATAAAAATAAATATCCACAAATACTTACTCAAATATAGATGAAGGATGAGCTCAAATCAATAGGCCTTTTATTCCTTATTTTTGGATAGTAAAAGATTAAACCAAATTAGCTCAAAGAATCTGGTAACATATTACATTACAGATAATTTTCTATGGTGTAGTTCTATAACCTAATTTTCTCGTCTATCATCAATGTCTCTAAGAATAATACATCAAAAATTGAGACTTTTTAGGCCTTTCGTGATAATATATCATCTCTCCTTAGATTTTCATCCACACACCAAACATATCATTGATGGTCCTTAGAGTATGAGAATCACTAACATCAATCAGAAATTATAAGTTCACTCAATAATATAGAATATACTATAGATCACATCAATCTACACCTTGTACTCCTGAGGGATCCATTACCTTGTAAGGAAGGACATAGATTAATTTGATAGACTTAAGTGAAATCCATGATAGTGAGATCACCTATATATGTTACTTTTCTTCTAATAATCACAAGGATAAAAATTAACACCTTAACAAGATAATTGTATTAAACTAAAGAAATGGCCCTGGGATCATTCATTGTTCTTAACTCTTAGTCATGTTGAAGTATAACATAAGAATCCTCAAGACGAGGGACTTCTTCAACCCATTCCTTCTATTGCTCCATGAGACATCACTAAGGTTTCATTCACTATAATAAAAAATTATAGATTTTAGGCCATTTCATGTTTCATAACATTTAATAAAAATATAAAAGATAATTCATTTAATTATATAATGAACTTACCCATCCTCTATCAAAAAATCACATTTCAACTTACTCACACTAAGAAGTATGCATAATCTCAAAATATAAGGGGAACTAGATTATTATAATTTATATAATCCCATGGTTCATGTTAAAAGAATTGGTACCTACACATATATTAAATTAATATAATAATCGTAATCAAGAAAATATCTATATTATAATTAATTAAATGAAATTGTGAAATTATTTATTAAAACATAAAAAAATTACAATTTCTATTTAAATATTAAAATAGACACATATGAATATAAAATCATGTGAACCTACATTAGAAATATAATTCTGGAACTCAAACACTCTTACCATACCCAGATATTTTAAAATTGACGACACATAACTCAAAATATGACTTAAGAAAATATCGATTGAATAATAACCATTAATATCAAGGGAATAAACCCCATAACCACGGTATCTTGGGTGTCTATTATATAGGCGCTAAGAAGAGAAAATCATTGTTTCCATCCCATTTCCTGATAATTTTCTATACATTCTATGAATCCCCAGAAATCATTGGACAATAAAACAATATACTTAATACCATTTCATAATTCCCTATCCAATATCACCTAGCTAAAGCTGGAGTGGTACGTGGCTTCATGAATTCCCCTCCATATGAAAGTGTATTTTGATTAGTAATAAGCAACAATACTATACATTGGGGATACTATAACCCAAATATAAATCCCTAAAATAATTATATACAAGTCAGATCTAGTGGGAGGAACTTCTCATCAATGACCATTCTTTTTGAAGGAATGGTGGGAAATGATCCCTTATTTTATTTGGTGGCTAGTGAAGCACATAGATTCTAATTTATAAGTTCTTCTTTCATTGGTTTTTTACTATCTATAGAATGTAATTTCATACCAAGGATTTTGGTGTTGGAGTGATTAAATAATTATTCATTTAATTATGTTTGAGACTATGTGATAGAGACATTGGGCATGGGTGTCTGGGTAGTGGTCTATTGGTTTGCAGTGTTTTTCAGATATTGGGGAAGCTAATGTATATTGTCGTTTGAATTTACTGGTATTTTTTATCATGGTTTTGGGATGGAGGTGTGAAATGTAATTTGATGAGGGTTTTGATTTAGCGGTTCCTTGGTTGATGACTCTTATTATATCTCAAGATGCATATAGATCGAGGCCCATGGAGGTCATGGACTACTACATTGATCCACATTCCATGATCTATAAATAGGCCTTTATTTGTCTTTAATATTTTTTTATTTGATAGGGTTATTCATTAAGAAATTAGTTTTTTTTGTTGGACTATTATTAGTTATATCAATTCTTGTACGATATTTCCCATCTCCCCAATTTTTTACCACGAACTCATAAAAGTGGATATTTATAAAAAATTCCAAAAAATATATCATTCCAACCAATAAATTTAAAATATAAGTATGTATAAGTAAACAAGGAGAATTATATGAAATCACCACTATGCGGCCACTAAATAAATATTATCACATAAAATATCAAAATGAACCCATGATAACATTCAATATCCATCAAAAGGGTAATATCCATAGGTGATGGATAAATTAATGTGAATTACAAAAAAAATATAATAAACGAGGCTCTGATATAGAATGGGTCTCAGGGTATTACTTGGTATTTCCTATAACTCTTTACCATGCTTGTTATTCTCAAATACCTAAAATTTTTGTATTTCCCTTACCAAGATCAATGGAATTAATGCTTACACAAGAATAAAGGTTCACACGATTTGGGGGAGTGTCAAAACTAGTTGGATGAAACCAATATTCTATTAACATTATATAAAAATTTACATATGACATCGTAAACTAATGAATAAATAAAATATTTCAGATATAAATATCTATCAAGTCATCGTGCACTAACAAATCCTCAATGAATCATGAACTCGCATTATTTAACCAATTCATGTAAAGGGAACCATCTCATAAATGAAGTAAATTAGCATACCCCATAATATGTTGTGGACATAGAGGAAAGAGTGACACATCCAAACTCCTATAAAAGAAATAGTTTTTAAGGAAAGTATTACATATCCAACCACCATTTATGAAATTTATTATAATAATATAGAAAACATATCCAATGACTCCGGCATAACATTTATAATGAGTAAGGTGTCTCAAATTCAACAAATTTTGTGGGAAATTAATAACATGGAAGATATAACATGTACAACCTCTAGTCGGGTACATGAATAATGTAGATGGTGTGATATAACTAACCTCTATTTTATAATTCTTATAGGGAACTATATCATTTATTCAGATTAAAAATCATAAGAAAAATCCCCCATGGCATAAATTCATTCATTATTTATGAATATAACACCAAATGCACATTAAATATAATCAATCCTACCATAACGACATATGTTCTAGTCACTCATGTTAAAACCCTTTACCTCATCCCAACACATATAAGTGAATTAATCTCATTGGTATACTCCAACATAAAAATACATCTTAATAAATGTTATACTAGCTATCTGCATGCCTCTACATCTTCTAAAGTGATTATGGTCACAACCCAATTGAAAATTCCATAACAATTACCCTTATAAATCAATCATAGTCGGAGAAAATTAAAACAATCTACTAAATGATTGTGGATATTCATAAAATAATCTTTATTATTCCCTTTAGGATAATCCCATCTAACAAAGAAACATTAACCATATATCTTACTGGTGAACTCTATCAGAGAGAATTTACCCAAGCATAGTAATGATTTAGTCAATTGAATCAGACATACACACACACAAGTATGCATGATAACCCATAAAATATAATATAAGTGATAAAACAGGTTATAGGATACCACCCACTAGAATATAGGAGTTAAGTTAAGGAAGGACATGGGATGATTCAATCCCAATCCACTTAAGTCAAGAAAATTGATAAAAACCCACCTAATTTAGAAGTAGATATGTTTTTATATGAGAAATATAATGATACTTATAAATAAGGATACAATGAAATTAAAATTACCTATAGATTATTAATATACACAAAATCTATTGATTTAGACACCGAATAGGTTGGCAGATCAAAATAAAGACATAGATTCAAGGGGATAGAGGTGGAACATAGCTATAGTGGGAGATGTGGAAATGAAATGATTATGATAGGGTAGGTGGATCAACCTATTAAAATATGATCGATATATAGTGGGGGTTGGGTATCACAACATATTCTAATGATGATTCCCCCAAAACATTGGCCGTCCAGTGATAATAGGGTAATCCATAACATCTCATTACCTTATTTCAGGTACATTGGACTCTTTTTTTATTTCCATTTTTGTCTGTTGTCCTTTTAATATTTTTTGGATAGGGATATTTTGTCAAAAAAAAGACCTAAAGTTTAAAGATATATTTTTTCCTGAATTAATATTATTTGAGAATAAATATTTCAAGGGTTTCCAAAAAGAACCCTATTTGGGTTTGGGTCAGTTGGAAGTTGTTGGCTGTGTTTATAGGCTCTTATTTTTAGGTTTTAGCTATGAAAATAATTTATGTTAAAAATACATGATTTGTGAAGAACATTTTTTTTGCTACAATTCATGAGAATGGATTGTAGACCAAACTAATTTACACAATAAAATATTAACTTATGTCATAAATTCAATGCTTTGTGTGTTTTAAACCGAGGAGATTCGTTTTTACTATATGTGAAACTTGTTTCATTTATACTATAAACCCTTGATTTTGGATGTAAATTACTAATGGCTAGTAGTTTTACTTTCACTACATGCCTGATTTGATTAGGAATTATAAAATGATCTCCTCACAAGAACCATATTCCTCCTCTCATGCGTAGGGATTGTTTTCTTCCCTTTCAGATGTCTCAATTTTAAATTTCATCCCCGTTGGGTTCCCTTGCTATGGGTTTCTCCTCCTATATGCTAAAAATATTTTTAAGTTGTATGATATCATGTTTTCTGATTGAATTAGAGTTTTATAATGATGTTTTTTATCTATTATATCCTTATTGGTCTCATTTTCCTTTATTCCTCATTGGCATTTTCCTGTAGGGGGTGTTGATATGATCGTTGATTAAAGGGTCGATGTATCTATATGATTTATCCACATAATTAAAACCTTTTATTTATTATACGACATGGATTAATATATGATGATATAACATACATTATTTTATGATTAAATGTTATTTATTTATAGAATTTTTATATTCTCGAAAACATATTTATATAAATTTTTTATATAAAATGTTCAATTAAGCCAGTTTTCATATATTTACTATCTCCTGATTATGAAAGCATGTTTTTTTGAAAATATATAAATGTTATTCCATGTATTTTTTACATAAGTTGAATTAATATATGGTTTACTTATTATGGAATTGATTATGGAACACTTATTGATACGCTAATAGGCTTTATATCTTACACACTACCATTTCCTTTTGGCATTTATAGGTTATCTAATTTTGGGTCCATGTAAAGGAAAAGATCCACTTAGAGGTGGTGGATGTTCTTGATCCTTGGGACCCAGTGTAATAGATGTGAATAATGTTGTTGTGATTCACTTTTTTACTTTCGTTTATCTTTAATCCTTGTCTTGGAAGATCTGTATTTTGATGATTTATTTTTGGAGTACAACTTTACCTATTTGATTCAGGTATTTTTTTTCCTTTAGAGTGTTGACTAAACTATCATGTATATTTTATATTCCACATTATTGTGGAATTTTTTTTTTCTTGTGATCCTTTTATGATGGGAAGTTATTTTCACTAAACTGTGGGGATTGATAATGTCCTTTGTTCTATGTAATATCCAGCTTGGATATCAGGGTACTAGGGTATCTGAGATAGTTTGCAACATGATTGCCCACATGGAGTTTAGTGGCCCCCCTCTAAAAGGATGGTGGTTCCATATGAGCTACTAACTACTTGTATACTCTTACCAAAATTTTTATGGATTCTCATTGGACTACTAGTTAGATTTTTCTATCTATTATTAATAGTTTATGGTTTTAAACCCTATTTTGTTTCAATTCAAAATCCCTTCAAACTCTATACTAAACAAAGAAAAAATTAAAAATTTACATAAATAACTATAGTGTAACATCCCAAGTAATTAATGAATAATATATATTTTTATCTATGTCTATTAATGATTAAGATAGTGTTTTAAAGGCTTAAAATGAAAATAAATACAATCTTACGCATGGAATACACTAATATTCTTAAAAGATTGTTTTACTGCCTTTTAATGAAAACCCTTTTTAAATATTTATTTTGACAATTTTATAAGCTATGTTTGTCAAAATAAAATTATTATTTATGATTGGGACATCAAAATTTACTTTGTGTGAATTTTTGGTATTTTTCCGATAAAGTTCATTTTTTATGAACAAGTGAAAAATGTTGTATTTTAATTCAAAACCTCTTTTAATCTTATTTATTTATATGATTAGATTATCTTTTGAATTGGTTTTAAAGTGAAACCATAAAATATTTTTACCATTTGATCCAATGGTAGTCATTGGAATCAATTTCACTTTGAAATTGGACTTAAACTGGTGTCAATCTTTTGATACTTATTGTTTCATAAAAACACGCTATTTGTCATGACAACGGGAATTAATTATTAAATTAATTAATGTAACTTATATGTTTTGAATTTTGTAAAATATACATCATTTTTGAATTCGGAATATCAAATATAGCTTAGGGTGAAATTTTGGTAATTTTCTGAAAAACTTCAATTTTTGATGAATAGTGAAACCACTAAGTGGTACTAATAAAAACTGATTTTTCCATTACAATGAAATTTTGCCATCATTATGTTTTGAATTTAAAAAATCCGACATACATGGTTGTCATTAAGAAGTAAAATGTGGTTCAATGGGATTAAAATAATTTTTTGGTGAATAGTAACTTATTAAGTTCTTAATCGTGATTAGAGGTAATTAATGTAATTTAAGGTACAATGATATTATAAAAATATGAAAACACCATGGAACATGTCCTACCCTCATTGGTTGTGTCATGGCCGACCAAGAAAAGCCATGGGTCAACTTGGGGACCCCATGGATCCACTTTGTTTGGGAAATGACATAAATAACGTTTTATTTAATGTTAAAGTGAAAATGACACTAACATAAATTGTTTTACTAAAAAAAAATTAGAATGGGTTATTCTAATCATATTTTTGTCTATAAATACTATTTGGAAAGATAATAGGATTTCCTACATAAGGATATTTTTTTTATAATTTTTATACATTAAATAAATTAATTTAATTATGACATCATGATGATGCAACAATGACCTCATTAATGAACAGTTTAAATAAAATGAAACGATAATATAAAATATAAGACCTACACTTGTCCAAAAACTATTAGATGGGAATATTTAGAAGCCTTGTCAACTTATCTTCTAAATATATCAAGGTGGGACCTTATAAATTCGAAACACTTTTGAAAATAAAATAATAGTTTCGTGATTTCCAAAAGTGCCCCTCCTCTCCTCTTATAAAAGGCCCCCAACTCTACCTCTTTTCACACACTCCTCAAGCCTTTGTCTCGGCCATCCTATGCCCATTTACTCTCTCCACATCCCTCTCCTAATTATAGAGGATTCCCCTTTGGCATAATCCTTTCAAAGGAAGCCTTTAGGCTCAAATCAAAAGGAGTTACACTTTTAAATGTAATTCATTCTCTCATGTTCATTTGTTTTATTTTGCTTCTCAAACCCCCTAAAATCTTTTTATTTACTTCTTTTGTAACAACACCAGTATCTTAAACATACTAGGATGTGGTTATAAGATTTATTCGAGCTACACTCTCACACAACTACATCAAATTGTTAAAGAACATACGGTTTCCGTGGATAGCGAAATTCTGCCTCCCGAAACGATGATTGTTCAATACTCATTTAACACCTTCAAAGGTGGCCATTACGATGTCCCTATTTTTATATATGATATATAATATGTTTATTATTTCCTTAAGCTTCTGTATTTTTCATTTATGGCATACCATTATTGTTTCCATTATGGGTAAACACGATATCTTCATTTTAGGAAGTGCGGACTACCGCCCCGTGAAAGTGATTTGATTCGTTAATACCATATGTGGGATGTGTAAAGGATAAAGTTAATGATATTATATATGTTATTATACTGGAATTATAATATACTCTTATATCATAGTGATTCCATTTCAGAAAATACGAAATAGAAATGGAAGTAGCATTCATGCGTACGTACGGCTTACCGTCTCCATGAACGGTGCATTTCATTTCTTACCTCTAAATGTGATGTAATATTATAAATACATGTATATTATGAATATATATGATATATATGTTATCCAAATCATTAATATCATTCTGGATATAACAAACCTTTGACAAAATTAACAACATGTAAGTGCAAGAAGTCTATTTTTGACTTAAGAACCAAATACCGAAAAAATGAAGATTATTAACTTAAATGATTACATGATGTTCATATCATGGTATAAAAGGAATAATGAACATGAAAAAGGTTTTTATGCAAGTAGAGATTAACTCAAGTTTATTATTTAGGAGATTAAATAACGGTCCGGTCAAGTCGGATACGAGGTATGGGACTTCGTCTCAATCTCCTTTCATTGAGGCATATTTTGTTTTATACACAACCTTCTTTTATACGGTGTATAAACCCCTTTGACTTTTATTTTTATTCAAAAGGAATATTTTTTAAACGAATTGTTTACTAAACAAAAAAAGGGAATGTTTTTGTCGTACGTATGCGGCGACAACGACTTCTCCGCCGTCGTGACCATTATTTGAGTTTTGAATTCCTCTACAAGACATACCTTTTTTTAAAAGAAAAATAAATACTATGTTTTACTTTTATTTTATTTTGGTATTGAAAATGGTTTTCAGAATGTTTTTATATCAATGTGTGTATTGATATCTTGTGATTGAAAGGTAGAAATGTTATGTTTCCTTTATGCATGTTTTATATGTTATGATTATGTTGAGGTTCTTGGGCATTATTATGAAAACGGGTGGTTCTGTGATAAACTAAGGGTGGGTGAGCCCGATATAGCTCTCCAATGCATTGGATAACGCGAAATAGTGAAACGTTAAGGTTTCTCCGAAGAGATTTAGGGAATATACTGTGATGGGTATTCCAAACGTAACCAAGAGGGTTACTCCCTACGTAAGAATGTTATGAATGCCTCAAGTTACCTTTATGTCTTATGATTTCTATGATTTGTTCATCTTTTTATGAGGTATGTTAAAGTGCCTATGTTTTATGGGTAATGTATGATTTCATTCTTATGTATATATGAACTCATGTTTCCATCCCTTGTTTTTATATATAACCCATACTGAGCTATTTATGCTCATCCCATGTTTTTGAAATGTTTTTCATAGGTCACGGGAAAGGTACATGATAAGATGATAGTGTCAAGGAAGTGTCAGGAAGGAATCCATGTTTTATTTTCTATATGTTTCCGTTGATGGGAAAAAAGAATACTATCTTTTATTGTAACCACTTTGTTAAAATGTGGGTTGTAATGCATGTTTTAAGATCTAATTCTCTAAAACTCTAAACCTGAAAAGATCCTCAACGTGTAATCTTGTGATAACTCAAGATTATGTAAGGTTTAAGTCTGGGGCCTTATAGTTGGTATCAAAGGTCGGTTTAGATAACTTTATGAGTTAGAATTATATTAAATGATTATCCAAAAATATTTTTGAAATGATATAGCATTTGAATATTACCATGTTGCTTCATCTAAGACATGTTTGTTCAGAATGGTTTTCTGCAGAGGAAATAGGGAAGCAGTGCTAGGAAGGAATACAGAAGGAAATAACCTTCCGAATCAGCATCCAGAGATGTTCGGAATTGGAACTAAACTATTTGTTGTAGTAATGGCGCAGTTGACTCAGGCTATAAATGGTGGTTGTATCCATGCACGAGATCAGCCAGACCAACCGCAGAGGAACATGTCAGTGGTGGAACATTTCATGAGGAAACATCCCCCATCATTTAGAGGATCATCTGACCCTGTGCTAGCTGAATGGTGGATTAAATCCCTAGAGAAGATTTTCGATGTAATTGGGTGTTCAGACAATCAAAAGGTTATTCTTGCTATTTACCGTTTGGAGGGTGAAGCAGATCAGTGGTGGTCGATGGTTAAAAACATCAGGGACGCTGATGAGATTGATGCTCTCGACTGGGATGAATTCAAAGGTAATTTTCTTGAGAAGTATTTTCCTAAGGCTGTTCGACTTAGGATGGAAAAATAATTCCTGGAATTTAGGCAAGAGGAAGACTCAGTGGCTGCCAATGAAGAAAGGTTCACTCGATTGGCAAGGTGTGCTCCAAATTTTATCCGAGACCTTGATAGTAAAATCAATCGTTTTTACTCAGGATTAAATCCAAAATAACAAAGGGCATTAGGTTCTCATGAGTTTAAAAGTTATGAAAAGCTTGTTCTATGTGCTGAGAAGGTTGAAATGGAGTTTCCTGATGATCAAGTGTTCTAAAACAACCAGCAAAAGAAGAGACCGTGGTGGCAGGAGAAAGGAAGGAATTCTTCAAAAAAGTCTGATGGTAAGAAAACTAAGTTTCCAATTTGTGATAATTGTGGTAAAAGGCATGCTGGGTAATGTCTTCTGAATTCTGTAAAGTGCTACTGATGTGGTAAGATGGGAAATAAGGCTCGTGATTGCACTGGAAATGATCAGGGTGATGGTAAGACCAAATTTTATTTACAGTTAGTGAAATGTTTTAAGTGCAATGAGATGGGTCACTATGAAAATGAGTGTCCAACAAAGAGCTTGAGTGATGGGAAGCTGTTAGACTACAAGCAGAAAGGGGTGGTGAAATCCTTTTCAACTACTTCAGCAGATGTCGGGCCATCAAATGAAGTTGTATCAGGTACTTTGTTCGTTTTTTCAGATTATGCCAGTGTGTTATTTGATTCAGGGTCTACACATTCTTTCACCTCTGAAAACATTTCTAGTAAAATGTGAATACCGTCTCAAGAAATGACATCTGAACTTGTGGTAAAAACACTTGGGGGAAATGTTGAGGCAAAAAGTATTTATAAGAATCTTCCTATCCTTATCTGTGGAAAGAACCTACTTGCAAACCTTATTGTTTTACCTCTACTAGAGTTTGATGTTATCCTTGGTATGGATTGAATCTCAATTTACCATGCTACGATTGATTGTAGAGCTAAAGAAGTTTCTTTTCAGAAAGACTTTCAGTTTGTGTACAAGAATGAACCCTTAATGTTGATAACATATCAAGAGGCCGAGAAACTTGTAAAAGATGGAAATGAATGTTACCTTTCACACATTGTTGAAAACAAGGGAACTGTTCAGATTAATGATGTGCCAATGGTAAATGAGTATCCTGATGTTTTTCCTAATGAGTTGCCTGGAATAATACCGGATCAGGAAGTTGAATTTACTATTGACTTAGTTCCTGATGCTAAGCCAATTTCAAAACCTCCTTATCGAATGGCTCCAATTGAACTTTTAGAGTTGAAGGAGAAATTGAAAGATTAATTAGAGAAAGGTTTCATCTGACCTAGCACATCACCATGGGGTGCTTCTGTTTTATTTGTTAAAAAGAAAGATGGTTCTATGAGACTTTTCATTGATTATAGAGCCTTGAATAATATTACTGTTAAGAAAAAATATCCTTTTCCTAATATCGATGATTTGTTTGATTAGCTCCAGGGAGCTCAGTATTTTTCGATGATTGACTTGAGGTCAGGGTACCATCAGTTGAAAGTAAAAGAAGGAGACGTTCCGAAGACTGCTTTTCATACTAGATATGGCCATTATGAATTTGTAGTTATGCCTTTTGGGCTAACCAATGCACCTGCTGTATTCATGGACTTAATGAATATAATTTTCTATGAATTCTTGGATAAGTTTGTGGTGGTTTTCATTGATGATATTTTGGTGTTTTCTAAAAGTAAAGAGGAGCATGATAGTCATTTAAGGGTTGTTTTGCAAACCTTAAAAGAAAAGAAACTATATGGAAAATTCAGAAAGTGTGAGTTTTGGTTGTAACAAATTTCTTTCCTTGGTCACATTGTTTCTAAAGATGGGATAACCGTTGATCCTACAAAAACAAAGGTTGTTGAAGATTGGACAAGACCCACAAATTTAACCAAGATTAGTAGTTTTCTTGGTTTGGAAGGCTATTACCGAAGGTTGGTTAGAAATTTTTCACGGTTATCTGGTCCAATGACTAAGCTAACTCGGAATGGTGTTAAGTATATCTGGACAAAAGAATGTGATGATTGTTTTCAGGAACTGAAAAGAAGATTGGTGAATGCTCATGTTTTGGCACTACCTTCCAGAAAGGGTGAGTTTGTCATCTACAACGATGCTTCATTGAAAGGACTTGGTTTCGTCCTAATGCAGCATGATCAGGTAATTGCGTAAACATCACGACAATTGAAAACACATGAGGTAAATTACCCAACACATGATTTGGAATTAGCTGCTGTTGTTTTCACTTAAGAAATTTGGAGGCATCATTTGTATGGAGTAAAGTGTGAAATATATACTGATCACAAAAGTTTAAAGTATATATTCACTCAGAAATAATTGAACATGAGACAAAAGAGATGGCTAGAATTAATCAAGGATTATGATTGTACGATTCACTACCATCCGGGAAAAGCAAATAAAGTGGCTGATTCTTTGAGTAGAAAATGTAGTGCTTCATTAGAAATGTTGCATTTGGAACGTGATTCTTTGGTTAAGGATTTGATGAACTTTGGCATAGAAGTTGTTGGTGCAAGAAGTTCTTCTGTTTTGTTTCAGGTATCAGTGAAATATTCTCTATCAGACAGAATCAAGCAAGCACAGAAGCAAGACAGTGAGTTGCAGAAAAAGGTATAGCTGGTTCAGAAAGGTATGTTGCCTGAATTCAACATTGATAGTGGTTGTGTTTTGAGATTTGGGAAGAGATTGTGTGTGCCTTGTGATTCACAGTTGAAGAGAGAGTTGTTATGTGAAGCTCATAGTTCTCTGTTTTCAGTTCATCCAGGTAGTACTAAGATGTATAGAGATCTACGAGAGTATTACTGGGGGGATGGAATGAAAAGAGATATTGCCGATTTTACTGTGATGTGTTTGACTTGTCAACAGGTTAAAGCAGAGCGGTAGTTACCAAAAGGGATGCTTCAACCTTTACTAGTGCCAGAGTGGAAATGGGAGAATATATCCATGGACTTTTTTGTGGGATTACCAAATACATCTCGAGGTAATAATGAAATCTGGGTTATTGTTGATCGCTTGACAAAATCTGCTCATTTCCCTGCTATACGAGATACTTTTTCCCTAGATCAACTTTCCCATTTGTATCTTAAAGAGATAGTCAGGTTACATGGAGTTCCTCTCTCCATTGTATCTGATCGTGATCCCAGGTTCACTTCTAACATTTGGAAAGGTCCTCAGAAGTCGTTGGGTACTGAATTAAATTTTAGTACAGCTTTTCATCATCAATCAGATGGGCAGTCGGAACGAACAATTCAGACCTTGGGGGATATGCTATGAGCTTGTTCTATGGATTATCAGGGAAGTTGGGACCAACGTCATTCTTTGGTTGAATTTTCATATAATAACAGTTTTCATTCCAGTATACAGATGGAACCATTTCATCCATTATATGGGAAGCGGTTTCGAACTCCAGCTTTCTGGGATGAAGTGGGTAAAAGGAAGTTGATGGGACCAGAATTGGTAGAAGATATGGAAGAAAAAGTTCAGCTGATTCAGAAGCACATGAGAATAGCTCAGAGGAGGTAGAAGAGTTATGCGAACAATAGGAGGAAGGATCTATCTTTCGAGGAAGGTGATCATGTCTTTCTCAAGGTTTATCCTTGGAAAAGTGTGATGAGATTTGGTAAGAAAGGAAAGCTGAGTCCATGGTTTATTGGACCATATGAAATTCTGGAGAGAGTTGGATCAGTTCCATACCGAGTGGCTTTACCTCCGAGTTTATCTCATGTACACAATGTTTTTCATGTTTCGATGTTGAGAAAGTATATGCTAGATCCATCTCATGTTTTGAGTCCAGAGGTAGTTCAGCTGGAAGAGAATCTATCTTACGAGGAACAACCGATCCAGATTCTTGACCACAGGGATCAGGTATTGCGGAATAAGGTGATTCATCAGGTAATAGTTTTATGGAAAAAACCATATGGTTGAAGAGGCAACATGAAAATCTGAAAATGCAATGAGGGATATGTACCCCCATTTATTCGATAAGTGAATAAATTGCGGGGATGCAATTTTCTAATGGGGGAAGGATGTAACATCCCAAGTAAGTAATGAAGAAAATATATTTTTATCTATGTCTATTAATATTTAAGATAATGTTTTAGAGGCTTAAAATGAAAATAAATACAATCTTATGCATGGAATACACTAATATTCTTAAAAGATTGTTTTACTGCCTTTTGATGGCAAACCCTTTTTAAATCTATCTTTTGACAATTTTATAAGCTATGTTTGTCAAAATAAAATTATTATTTATGATTGGGACATCAAAATTTACTTTTTGTGTATTTTTTGTATTTTTCCGATAAAGTTCATTTTTTTATGAATAAGTGAAAAATGTTGTATTTTAATTCAAAACCTCTTTTAATCTAATTTATTTATATGATTATATTATCATTTGAATTGGTTTTATTGTGAAACCATAAAATATTTTTACCATTTGATCCAATGGTGGTCATTGGATTCAATTTCACTTTGAAATTGGACTTAAACTGGTGTCAATCTTTTGATATTTATTGTTTCATAAAAACACTCTATTTGTCATGACAACGGGAATTATTTATTAAATTAATTAATGTGACTTATATGTTTTGAATTTTGTAAAATATACTTCATTTTAGAATTCGGAATATCAAATATAGCTTAGGGTGAATTTTTGGTAATTTTCAGAAAAACGTCAATTTTTGATGAATAGTGAAATCACTAAGTGGTACTTATGAAAACAGATTTTTCCATTTAAATGAAATTTTTCCATCATTGTGTTTTGAATTTAAAAAATCCAACATATATGGTTTTCATTAAGAAGAAAAATGTGGTTCAATGGGATTAAAATAATTTTTTGGTGAATAGTAACTTATTAAGTTCTTAATCGCGATTAGAGGTAATTAATGTAATTTAAGGTAAAAATGATATTATAAAAATATGAAAACACCATGAAACATGTCCTACCCTCATTGGTTGTGTCATTTCCGACCAAGACAAGCAATGGGTCAACTTGGGGACCCCTTGGATCCACATTGGTTGGAAAATGACATAAATAACTTTTTATTTAATGTTAAAGTGAAAATGACACTAACATAAATTGTTTTACGAAAAAAAATTTTAGAAGGGGTTATACTAATCATATTTTTTTCTATAAATACTATTTGGAAAGATAAAAAGATTTCCTACATCAGGAAATTTTTGTTATAATTTTTAGACATTAAATAAATTAATTTAATTATGACATCATGATGATGCAACAATGACCACATTAATGAATAGTTTTGATTAAATGAAACGGTAATATAAAATCTAAGACCTACACATGTCCAAAAACTATTGGATGTGAATATTTCGAATCCTTATCATCTTAGCTTTGAAATATATCAATGTGGGGCCTTATAAATTCGAAACACTTTTGAAAATAAAATAATAGTTTCATGATTTCCAAAAGTGCCCCTCCTCTCCTCTTATAAAAGGCACCCATCTCTACCTCATTTCACACACTCCTCAAGACTTTGGCTCGGCCATCCCCTGCCCATTTACTCTCTCCACATCCCTCTCCTAATCCTAGAGGATTCCCTTTGGGAAGAATCATTTCAACGGAATCCTTTAGGCTCAAATCAAAAGGAGTTACACTTTTAACAGTAATTCATTCTCTCATGTTCATTTGTTTTATTTTGATTCTCCAACCCCCTAAACTCTTTTTATTTACTTATTTTGTAACAAAACCAGTATCTTAAATATACTAGGATGTTTTTCTAAGATTTATTCGATCTACAATCTCACACAACTACATCAAATGGTTAAAGAACATACGGTTTCTGTGGATGGAGAAATTCTGGCTCCCGAAACGATGATTGTTCAATACTCATTAAACACCTTCAAAGGTGGCCATTATGATGTCACTATTTTTATATATGATATGTAATATGTTTATTATTTCCTTAAGCTTCTGTATTTTTCATTTATGGCATACCATTATTGTTTCCATTATGGGTAAACACGGTATCTTTATTTTAGGAAGTGTGGACTACTTCCCCCTAAAAGTGATTTGATTCGTTAATACCATATGTGGGATGTGTAAAGGATAAAGTTAATGATATTATATATGTTATTATACTGGAATTATAATATACTCTTATATCATTATGATTCCATTTCATAAAATACGAAATAGAAATGTAAGTAGCGTTCATGCGTACGTACGGCTTACCGTCTCCATGAACGGTGAATTCCATTTCTTACCTCTAAATGTGATGTAATATTATAAATACATGTATATGATGAATATATTTGATATATATGTTATCCAAATCATTAATATCATTCTGGATATAACGAACCTTTTTCCAAATTAACAACATGTAAGTGTAAGAAGTCTATGTTTGACTTAAGAACCAAATACCGAAAAAATGAACATTATTAACATAAATGATTACATGATGTTCATAAAATGGTATAAAAGGAATAATGAACTTGAAAAAGGTTCTTAAGCAAGTATAGATTAACTCAAGTTTATTATTCAGGAGATTAAGGAACTGTCTGGTCAAGTCGGATACGAGGTATGGGACTTCGTCTCAATCTCCTCTCATTGAGGCATATTTTGTTTTATACACAACCTTCTTTTATACGGTGTATAAACCCCTTTGACATTTATGATTATTCAAAAGGAATATTTTTTATATGAAGCGTTTACTAAACGACAAAAGGGAATGTTTTTGTCGTACGTATGCGGCGACCAGGACTTCTCCGCCGTCGTGACCATTATTTGAGTTTCGGCTTCCTCTACAAGCCATACCTTTTTTTAAAAGAAAAATAAATACCATGTTTTACTTTTCATTTATTTTGGTATTGAAAATGGTTTTCATAAAATTTTTATATCAATGTGTGTATTTATATCTTGTGATTGAATGGTTGAAATGTTATGTTTCCTTTATGCATGTTTTATGTGATATGATTATGTTGAGGTTCTTTGGCATTATTATGAAAACGGGTGGTTCCGTGATAAACTAAGGGCGAGTGAGCCCAATATAGCTCTCCAATGCATTGGGTAATAAGAAGGACTGAAATGTTAAGGTTTCTCCGAAGAGATTTATGGAATATACTATGATGGGTATTCCAAATGTAACCAAGAGGGTTACTCCCTACGTAAGAATGTTATGAATGCCTCATGTTACCATTATGTCTTATGATTTCTATGTTTTGTTCATGATTTTATGAGGTATGTTAAAGTGCCTATGTTTTATGGGTCAAGTATGATTTCATTATTATGTATATATGAACTCATGTCTACTTCCCTTGTTTTTTTATATAACCCATACTAAGCTATTTATGCTCATCTGATGTTTTTTAAATGTTTTTCAGAGGTCACAGGAAAGGTATATGATAAGATGATAGTGTCAAGGAAGTGTCAAGAAGGAATCCATGGTTTATTTTCAATATGTTTCCATTGATGGGAAAAGGAATACTATCTTTTATTGTAACCACTTTGTTTAAATGTGGGCTGTAATGCATGTTTTAAGATCTAATTCTCTAAAACTATAAACCTGAAAAGATCCTCAACGTGTAATCTTGTGATAACTCAAGATTATGTAAGGTTTAAGGCTGGGGCCTTATAGTTGGTTTCAAAGGTCGGTTTAGATAACTTTAGGAGTTAGAATTAAAATAAATGATTATCCAAAAATATTTTTGAAATGATATAGCATTTGATGATTACCATGTTGCTTCATCTAAGACATGTTTGTTCAGAATGGTTTTCCGTAGAGGAAACAGGGAAGCAGTGCTAGGAAGGCATACAGAAGGAAATAAGCTTCCGAATCAGCATCCTGAGATGGTCAGAATTGGAACTGAACAGTTTGTTGCAGTAATGGCGCAGTTGACTCAGGCTATAAATGGTTGTGGTATCCATGCACGAGATCAGCCAGACCAACCGCAGAGGAACATGTCAGTGGTGGAACATTTCATGAGGCAACATCCCCCATCATTCAGAGGATCATCTGACCCTGTGCTAGCTGAAGGGTGGATTAAATCACTAGAGAAGATTTTTTATGTCATGGGGTGTTCAGACAATCAAAAGGTTAGTCTTGCTATTTACCGTTTGGAGGGTGAAGCAGATCAGTGGTGGTCGATGGGTAAAAACATCAGGGATGCTGATGAGATTGATGCTCTCGACTAGGATGAATTCAAAGGTATTTTTCTTGAGAAGTATTTTCCTAAGACTGTTCGACATAGGATGGAAAAACAATTCCTAGAATTGAGGCAAAATGAAGACTCATTGGCTGCCTATGAAGAAAGGGTCACTCGATTGGCAAGCTATGCTCCAAATTTTATCTGAGACCTTGATAGTAAAATCAATCGTTTTTACTCAGGATTAAAGCCAAAATATCGAAAGACATTAGCTTCTCGTGAGCTTAAAAGTTATGAAAAGCTTGTTCGATGTACTGATATGGTAGAAATGGAGTTTTCCGATCATCAAGTGTTCTACAACAACCAGCAAAAGAAGAGACCATCGTGGTAGGAGAAAGGAAATAATTCTTCAAAAAAAGTCTGATGGTAAGAAAACTAAGTTTCCAGTTTGTGATAATTGTGGTAAAATGCATACTGGGGAATGTCTTCTGAATTCTGGAAAGTGCTACCGATGTGGTAAGATGGGACATAAGGCTCGTGATTTCACTGGAAAAGATCAGGGTGATGGTAACACCAAATTTGATTTACAGTTAGTGAAATGTTTTAAGTTCAATGAGATGGGTCACTATGCAAATGAGTGTCCAAAAAAGAGCTTGAGTTATGGGAAGCAGTTAGACTACAAGCTGAAAGGGGTGGTGAAATCATTTGCAACTACTTCAGAAGATGTCGGGCCATCAAATTTAGTTGTATCAGGTACTTTGTTCGTTTTTTCAGATTATGCCAGTGTGTTATTTGATTCGGGGTCTACACATTATTTCATCTCTGAAAACTTTTCTAGTAAAATGGGAATACCATCTCAAGAAATGACTCCTTAACTTGTGGTAAAAACACCCGGGGTAAATGTTGAGGCAAAAAGGATTTATAAGAATCTTCTATCCTTATTTGTGGAAAGAACCTACTTGCAAACCTTATTGTTTTACCTCTAGTAGAGTTTGATGTTATCCTGGGTATGGATTGGCTCTCAATTTACCATGCTAAGATTGATTGTAGATCTAAAGAAGTTTCTTTTCAGAAAAACTTTCAGTTTGTGTACAAGAATGAACCCTTACTGTTGATAACATATCAAGAGGCCGAGAAACTTGTAAAAGATGGAAATGAATGTTAACTTTCACACATTGTTGAAAACAAGGGAACTTTCCAGATTAATGATGTGCCAGTGGTAAATGAGTATCCTGATGTTTTTCCTAATGAGTTGCCTGGAATAATACCGGATCGAGAAGTTGAATTTAATGTTGACTTAGTTCCTGATGCTAAGCCAATTTCAAAACCCCCTTATCGAATGTCTCAAATTGAACTTTTAGAGTTGAAGGAGGAATTTCAAGATTTATTAGAGAAAGGTATCATCCGACCTAGCACATCACCATGGGGTGCTCCTGTTTTATTTGTTAAAAAGAAAGATGGTTCTATGAGACTTTGCATTGATTATAGAGCCTTGAATAATATTACTGTACGAACAAATATCCTTTGCCTCATATCGATGATTTGTTTGATCAGCTCCAGGGAGCTCAGTATTTTTCGAATATTGACTTGAGGTCGGGGTACAATCAGTTGAAAGTAAAAGAAGGAGACGTTCCGAAGACTGCTTTTCGTACTAGATATGGCCATTATGAATTTGTAGTTATGCCTTTTGGGCTAAGAAATGCACCTGCTGTATTCATGGACATAATGAATAGAATTTTCCATGAATTCATGGATAATTTTGTGGTGGTTTTCATTGATGATATTTTGGTGTTTTCTAAAAGTAAAGAGGAGCATGAAAGTCATTTAAGGGTTGTTTTGAAAACCTTAAAAGAAAAGAAACTATATGGAAAATTCAGAAAGTGTGAGTTTTGGTAGCAACAAATTTCTTTCCTTGGTCACATTGTTTCTAAAGATGGGATAACCGTTGATCCTGCAAAAACAAAGGTTTTTGAAGATTGGCCAAGACCCACAAATGTAACCGATATTCTTAGTTTTCTTGGTTTGGCAGGCTATTACCGAAGGTTTGTTAGAAATTTTTCACGGTTATCTGGTCCAATGACTAAGCTTACTCGGAAGGGTGTTTAGTTTATCTGGACAAAAGAATGTGATGATTGTTTTCAGGAACTGAAAAGAAGATTGGTGAATGCTCCAGTTTTGGCACTACCTTCCCGAAAGGGTGAGTTTGTCATCTACAGCGATGCTTCATTGAAAGGACTTGGTTGCGTCCTAATGCAGTATGATCAGGTAATTGCATATGCTTCATGACAGTTGAAAACACATGAGGTAAATTACCCAACACATGATTTGGAATTAGCTGCTGTTGTTTTTGCTTTAAAAATTTGGATGCATCATTTGTATGGAGTAAAGTGTAAAATATATACTGATCAAAAAAGTATAAAGTATATATTCACTCAGAAAAAATTGAACATGAGACAAATGAGATGGCTAGAATTAATCAAGGATTATGATTTCACGATTCACTACCATCCGGGAAAAGCAAATAAAGTGGCTGATGCTTTTTAGTAGAAAAAGTAATTCTTTATTAGCAATGTTGTGTTTGGAACATGATCTTTTGGTTAAGGATTTGATGAACTTTGGCATAGAAGATGTTGGTGCAGGAAGTTCTTCTGTTTTGTTTCAGTTATCAGTGAAATCTTCTCTATCAGACAGAATCAAGCAAGCACAGAAGCAAGACAGTGAGTTACAGAAAAAGGTAGAGCTGGTTCAGAAAGGTATGTTTCCTGAATTCAACATTGATAGTGGTTGTGTTTTGAGATTTGGGAAGAGATTGTGTGTGCCTTTTGATTCACAGTTGAAGAGAGAGTTGTTATGTGAAGCTCATAGTTCTCCGTTTTCAGTTCATCCTGGCAGTACTAAGATGTATAGAGATCTCCGAGAGTATTACTGGTGGGATGGAATGAAAAGAGATATTGCTGATTTTACTGTGAAGTGTTTGACTTTTCAACCGGTTAAAGCAGAGCGGTAGTAACCGAAAGGGATGCTTCAGCCTTTACTAGTGCCAGAGTGGAAATGGGAGAATATATCCATGGACTTTGTTGTGGGATTACCAAAGACATCTCGAGGTAATAATGCAATCTGGGTTATTGTTGATCGCTTTACAAAATCTGCTCATTTCCCTGCTATACGACATACTTTTTCCCTAGATCATCTTTCCCGTTTGTATCTTAAAGAGATAGTCAGGTTACATGGAGTTCCTCTCTCCATTGTATCTGATCGTGATCCCAGGTTCACTTCTAACTTTTGGAAAGGCCCTCAGAAGTTGTTGGGTACTGAATTAAATTTTAGTACAGCTTTTCATCCTCAATCAGATGGGCAGTCGGAACGAACAATTCAGACCTTGGAGGATATGCTATGAGCTTGTTCTATGGATTATCAGGGAAGCTGGGACCAATTTCATTCATTGCTTTAATTTTCATATAATAACAGTTTTCATTCCAGTATACAGATGGAACCATTTCAGGAATTATAAGGGAAGCGGTGTCGAACTCCAGCTTTTTGGGATGAAGTGGGTAAAAGGATGTTAATGGGACCAGAATTGGTAGAAGTGATGGAAGAAAAAGTTCAGCTGATTCAGAAGAACATGAGAACAGCTCAGAGTAGGTAGAAGAGTTATGCGGACAATAGGAGGAAGGATCTATCTTTAGAGGTAGGTGATCATGTTTTTCTCAAGGTTTCTCCTTGGAAAAGTGTGATGATGTTTGGTAATAAAGGAAAGCTGAGTCCAAGGTTTATTGGACCATATGAAATTCTGGAGAGAGTTGGATCAGTTGCATACCGAGTGGCTTTACCTCCAAGTTTATCTCAGGTACACAATGTTTTTCATGTTTCGATGTTGAGAAAGTATATGCCAGATCCATCTCATGTTTTGAGTCCAGAGGTAGTTCAACTGGAAGAGAATCTATCTTACGAGGAACAACCGGTCCAGATTCTTGACCACAGGGAGCAGGTATTGCGGAATAAGGTGATTCATCAGGTAATGGTTTTATGGAAAAACCCATATGGTGGAAGAGGCAACATGTAAATCTGAAAATGCAATGAGGGATAAGTACCCCCATTTATTCGATAAGTAAATAAATTGCGGGGACACAATTTTCTAAAGGAGGAAGGATGTAACATCCCAAGTAAGTAATGAATAATAGATATTTTTATCTATGTCTATTAATTATTAAGATAGTGTTTTATAGGCTTAAAATGAAAATAAATACAATCTTATGCATGGAATACACTAACATTCTTAAAAGATTGTTTTACTGCCTTTTGATGGCAAACCCTTTTTAAATCTATCTTTTGACAATTTTATAAGATATGTTTGTCAAAATAAAATTATTATTTATGATTGGGACATCAAAATTTACTTTGTGTGAATTTTTTGTATTTTTCCGATAAAGTTCATTTTTTATGAATAAGTGAAAAATGTTGTATTTTAATTCAAAACCTCTTTTAATCTAATTTATTTATATGATTATATTATCTTTTGAATTGGTTTTATAGTGAAACCATAAAATATTTTTACCATTTGATCCAATGGTGGTCATTGGATTCAATTTCACTTTGATATTGGACTTAAACTGGTGTCAATCTTTTGATACTTATTGTTTCATAAAAGCACGCTATTTGTCATGACAACGGGAATTATTTATTAAATTAATTAACGTGACTTATATGTTTTTAATTTTGTAAAATAGACTTCATTTTAGAATTCGGAATATCAAATATAGATTAGGGTGAATTTTGGGTAATTTTCTGAAAAACTTCAATTTTTGATGAATAGTGAAACCACTAAGTGGTACTTATGAAAACTGATTTTTCCATTTAAATGAAAATTTTCCATCATTGTGTTTTGAATTTCAAAAATCCGACATATATGGTTGTCATTAAGAAGAAAAATGTGGTTCAATGGGTTAAAATAATTTTTTGGTGAATAGTAACTTATTAAGTTCTTAATCGCGATTAGAGGTAATTAATCTAATTTAATGTAAAAATGTTATTATAAAAATATGAAAACACCATGAAACATGTCCTACCCTCATTGGTTGCGTCATGTCCGACCAAGACAAGCAATGGGTCAACTTGGGGACTCCATGGATCCACTTTGGTTGGGAAATGACATAAATAACTTTTTATTTAATGTTAAAGTGAAAATGACACTAACATAAATTGTTTTACGAAACAAATTTTTAGAAGGGGTTATAATAATCATATTTTTGTCTATAAATACTCTTTGGAAAGAGAAAAATCTTTACTACATCAGGAAATTTTCTTTATAATTTTTAGACATTAAATAAATTAATTTAATTATGACATCATGATGATGCAACGATGACCTCATTAATGAATAGTTTAGATGAAATGAAACGATAATATAAAATCTAAGACCTACACATGTCCAAAAACTATTGGATGGGAATATTTCGAAGACTTATCATCTTATCTTTGAAATATTTCAATGTGGGACCTTAGAAATTCGAAACACTGTTGAAAATAAAATACTAGTTTCATGATTTCCAAAAGTGCCCCTCCTCTCCTCTTATAAAAGGCCCCCAACTCTACCTCATTTAACACACTCCTCAAGCCTTTGGCTCGGCCATCCTCTGCCCATTTACTCTCTCCACATCCCTATCCTAATCCTAGAGGATTCCCTTTGGGCAGAATCCTTTCAAAGGAAGCCTTTAGGCTCAAATAATAAGGAGTTACACTTTTAAAGGTAATTCATTCTCTCATGTTCATTTGTTTTATTTTGCTTCTCCAACCCCCTAAACTCTTTTTATTTACTTCTTTTGTAACAACACCAGTATATTCAATATACTAGGATTTTGTTATAAGATTTATTCGATCTAAACTCCCACACAACTACATCAAATGGTTAAAGAACATACAGTTTCCGTGGATGGCGAAATTCTGCCTCCCGAAACGATGATTGTTCAATACTCATTAAACACCTTCAAAGGTGGCCATTATGATGTCACTATTTTTATATATGATATTTAATATGTTTATTCTTTCCTTAATCTTCTGTATTTTTCATTTATGGCATAACATTATTGTTTCCATTATGGGTAAACACAATATCTTTATTTTAGGAAGTGCGGACTACCGCCCCCTAAAAGTGATTTGATTCGTTAATACCATATGTGGGATGTGTAAAGGATAAAGTTAATGATATTATATATTTTATTATACTGGAATTATAATATACTCTTATATCATTATGATTCCATTCCAGAAAATACGAAATAGAAATGGAAGTAGCGTTCATGCGTACGTACGGCTTACCGTCTCCATGAATGGTGAATTTCATTTCTTGCCTATAAATGTGATGTAATATTATAAATACATGTATATGATGAATATATTTGATATATATTTTATCCAAATCATTAATATCATTCTGGATATAACGAACCTTTGACCAAATTAACACCATGTAAGTGTAAGAAGTCTATTTTTGACTTAAGAACCAAATACCGACAAAATGAACATTATTAACTTAAATTATTACATGATGTTCATAACATGGTATAAAAGGAATAATGAACTTGAAAAAGGTTCTTAAGCAAGTATAGATTAACTCAAGTTTATTATTCAGGAGATTAAGGAACGGTCGGGTCAAGTCGAATACGAGGTATGGGACTTCGTCTCAATCTCCTTTCATTGAGGCATATTTTGTTTTATACCCAACCTTCTTTTATATGGTGTATAAACCCCTTTGACGTTTATGTTTATTCAAAAGGAATATTTTTTATATGAAGCGTTTACTAAACAAAAAAAGGGAATGTTTTTGTCGTACGTATGCGGCGACAACGACTTCTCCGCCGTCATGACCATTATTTGTGTTTCGGCTTCCTCTACAAGCCATACCTTTTTTTAAAAGAAAAATAAATACCATGTTTTACTTTTCATTTATTTTGGTATTGAAAATGGTTTTCATAATGTTTTTATATCAATGTGTGTATTGATATCTTGTGATTGAAAGGTGGAAATTTTATGTTTACTTTATGCATGTTTTATGTGATATGATTATGTTGAGGTTCTTGGGAATTATTATGAAAATGGGTGGTTCCGTGATAAACTAAGGGCGAGTGAGCCCGATATAGCTCTCCAATGCATTGGGTAATGCGAATGACTGAAATGTTAAGGTTTCTCCGAAGAGATTTAGGGAATATACTATGATGGGTATTCCAAACTTAACCAAGAGGGTTACTCCCTACGTAAGAATGTTATGAATGCCTCATGTTACCTTTATGTATTATGATTTCTATGTTTTGTTCATGATTTTATGAGGTATGTTAATGTGCCTATGTTTTATGGGTCAAGTATGATTTCATTCTTATGTATATATGAACTCATGTTTCCTTCCCTTGTTTTTTTATATAACCCATACTGAGCTATTTATGCTCATCCCAAGTTTTTGAAATGTTCTTCACAGGTCACGGGAAAGGTAAATGATAAGATGATAGTGTCAAGGAAGTGTCAAGAAGAAATCCATGTTTTATTTTCAATATGTTTCCATTGATGGGAAAAATAATACTATCTTTTATTGTAACCACTTTGTTTAAATATGGGTTGTAATGCATGTTTTAAGATCTAATTCTCTAAAACTCTAAACCTGAAAAGATCCCCAACGTGTAATCTTATGATAACTAAAGATTATGTAAGGTTTAAGGCTGGGGCCTTATAGTTGGTATCAAAGGTCGGTTTAGACAAATTTAGGAGTTAGAATTATATTAAATGATTATCCAAAAATAATTTTGAAATGATATAGCATTTGATGATTACCATGTTGCTTCCTCTAAGACATGTTTGTGCAGAATTGTTTTCCGCAGAGGAAACAGGGAAGCAGTGCTAGGAAGGCATACAAAAGGAAATAACCTTCTGAATCAGCATCCTGAGATGGTCGGAATTGGAACTGAATAGTTTGTTGCAGTAATGGCACAATTGACTCTGGCTATAAATGGTGGTGGTATCCATGCACGAGATCAGCCAGACCAACCGCAGAGGAACATTTCAGTGGTGGAACATTTCATGAGGCAACATCCCCCATCATTCAGAGGATCATCTGACCCTGTGCTAGCTGAAGGGTGGATTAAATCACTAGAGAAGATTTTCAATGTCATGGGGTGTTCAGACAATCAAAAGGTTAGTCTTGCTATTTACCGTTTGGAGGGTGAAGCAGATTAGTGGTGGTCGATGGTTAAAAACATCAGGGACGCTGATGAGATTGATGATCTCGACTGGGATGAATTCAAAGGTATTTTTCTTGAGAAGTATTTTTCTAAGGCTGTTCGACATAGGATGGAAAAACAATTCCTAGAATTGAGGAAAGAGGAAGACTCAGTGGCTGCCTATGAAGAAAGGTTCACTCGATTGGCAAGGTATGCTCCAAATTTTATCCGAGACCTTCCTAGTAAAATCAATCGTTTTTACTCTGGATTAATGCCAAAATATCGAAGGGCATTAGCTTCTCGTGAGTTTAAAAGTTATGAAAAGCTTGTTCGATGTGCTGAGAAGGTAGAAATGGAGTTTTCCGATGATCAAGTGTTCTAGTACAACCAGCAAAAGAAGAGACCGTGGTGGTAGGAGAAAGGAAAGAATTCTTCAAAAAAAGTCTGATGGTAAGAAAACTAAGTTTCCAGTTTGTGATAATTGTGGTAAAACACATGCTGGGGAATGTCTTCTGAATTCTGGAAAGTGCTACTGATGTTGTAAGATGGGACATAAGGCTCGTGATTTCACTGGAAAAGATCAGGGTGATGGTAAGAACAAATTTGATTTATAGTTAGTGAAATTTTTTAAGTGCAATGAGATGGGTCACTATGCAAATGACTGTCCAACAAAGAGCTTGAGTGTTGGGAAGCAGTTAGACTACAAGCAGAAAGGGGTGGTGAAATCCATTGCACCTACTTCAGCAGATGTCGGGCCATCAAATGAAGTTGTATCAGGTACATTGTTCATTTTTTCAGATTATGCCAGTGTGTTATTTGATTCGGGGTCTACACATTATTTCATCTCTGAAAACTTTTCTTGTAAAATGGGAATACCATCTCAAGAAATGACTCCTTAACTTGTGGTAAAAACACCTGGGGGAAATGTTGAGGCAAAAAGGATTTATAAGAATCTTCTATCCTTATCTGTGGAAAGAACCTACTTGCAAACCTTATTGTTTTACCTCTAGTAGAGTTTGATGTTATCCTGGGTATGGATTGGCTCTCAATTTACCATGCTAAGATTGATTGTAGAGCTAAAGAAGTTTCTTTTCAGAAATACTTTCAGTTTGTGTACAATAATGAACCCTTACTATTGATAACATATCAAGAGGCCGAGAAACTTGTAAAAGATGGAAATGAATGTTACCTTTCACACATTGTTGAAAACAAGGGAACTGTTCAGATTAATTATGTGCCAGTGGTAAATGAGTATCCTGATGTTTTTCCTAATGAGTTGCCTGGAATAATACCGTATTGGTAAGTTGAATTTACTGTTGACTTAGTTCCTGATGCTAAGACAATTTCAAAACCCCCATATCGAATGGCTCAAATTTAACTTTTAGAGTTGAAGGAGCAATTGCAAGATTTATTAGAGAAAGGTTTCATCCGACCTAGCACATCACCATGGGGTGCTCCTGTTTTATTTGTTAAAAAGAAAGATGGTTCTATGAGACTTTGCAATTATTATAGAGCCTTGAATAATATTACTGTTACGAACAAATATCCTTTGCCTCATATCGATGATTTGTTTGATCAGATCCAGGGAGCTCAGTATTTTTTGAAGATTGACTTGAGGTCGGGGTACCATCAGTTGAAAGTAAAAGAGGGAGAAGTTCCGAAGACTACTTTTTGTACTAGATATGGCCATTATGAATTTGTAGTTATGCCTTTTGGGCTAAGAAATTCACCTTCTGTATTCATGGACTTAATGAATAGAATTTTCCATGAATTCTTGGATAATTTTTTGGTGGTTTTCATTGATGATATTTTGGTGTTTTCTAAAAGTAAAGAGGAGCATGAAAGTAATTTAAGGGTTGTTTTGCAAACCTTAAAAGAAAAGAAACTATATGGAAAATTCAGCAGGTGTGAGTTTTGGTTGCAACAAATTTCTTTCCTTGGTCACATTGTTTCTAAAGATGGGATAACCATTGATCCTGCAAAAACAAAGGTTGTTGAAGATTGGCCAAGACCCACAAATGTAACCGAGATTCGTAGTTTTCTTGGTTTGGTAGGCTATTACCGAATGTTTGTTAGAAAATTTTCACGGTTATCTGGTCCAATGACTAAGCTAACTCGGAAGAGTGTTAAGTTTATCTGGACAAAAGAATGTGATGATTGTTTTCAGGAACTGAAAATAAGATTGGTGAATCCTCCAGTTTTGGCACTACCTTCCCGAAAGGGTGAGTTTTTCATCTAAAACGATGCTTCATTGAAAGGACTTGGTTGTGTCCTAATGCAAAATGATCAGGTAATTGCGTATGCTTCATGACAGTTGAAAACACATGAGGTAAATTACCCAACACATGATTTGGAATTAGCTTCTGTTGTTTTCGCTTTAAAAATTTGGATGCATCATTTGTATGGAGTAAAGTGTGAAATATATACTGATCACAAAAGTTTAAAGTATATATTCACTCAGAAAGAATTGATCATGAGACAAAGGATATGGCTAGAATTAATCAAGGATTATGATTGTACGATTCACTACCATCCGGGAAAAGCAAATATAGTGGCTGATGCTTTTTAGTTGAAAAAGTAATTCTTTATTAGCAATGTTGCGTTTGGAACATGATCCTTTGGTTAAGGATTTGATGAACTATGGCATAGAAGTTGTTGGTGTAGGAAGTTCTTCTGTTTTGTTTCAGGTATCAGTGAAATCTTCTCTATCAGACAGAATCAAGCAAGCACAGAAGCAAGATAGTGAGTTGCAGAAAAAGGTAGAGCTGGTTCAGAAATGTATGTTGCATGAATTCAACATTGATAGTGGTTGTGTTTTGAGATTTGGGAAGAGATTTTGTGTGCCTTGTGATTCACAGTTGAAGAGAGAGTTGTTATGTGAAGCTCATAGTTCTCCGTTTTCAGTTCATCCAGGCAGTACTAAGATGTATAGAGATCTCCGAGAGTATTACTGGTGGGATGGAATAAAAAGAGATATTGCTGATTTTACTGTGAAGTGTTTGACTTGTCAACAGGTTAAAGCAGAGCGGTAGTTACCGAAAGGGATGATTCAGCCTTTACTAGTGCCAGAGTGGAAATGGGAGAATATATCCATGGACTTTGTTGTGGGATTACCAAAGACATCTCGAGGTAATAATGCAATCTGGGTTATTGTTGATCGCTTGACCAAATCTGCTCATTTCCCTGCTAAACGAGATACTTTTCCCTAGATCAACTTTCCTGTTTTTATCTTAAAGAGATAGTCAGGTTACATGGAGTTTCTCTCTCCATTGTATCTGATCGTGATCCCAAGTTCACTTCTAACTTTTGGAAAGGCCCTCAGAAGTCGTTGGGTACTGAATTAAATTTTAGTACAGCTTTTCATCCTCAATCAGATGGGCAGTCGGAACGAACAATTCAGACCTTGGAGGATATTCTATGAGCTTGTTCTATGGATTATCAGGGAAGTTGGGACCAATGTAATTCTTTGGTTGAATTTTCATATAATATCAGGTTTCATTCCAGTATACAGATGGAACCATTTTAGGCATTATATGGGAAGCAGTGTCGAACTCCACTTTCTGGGATGAAGTGGGTAAAAGGAAGTTGATGGGACCAGAATTGGTAGAAGAGATGGTAGAAAAAGTTCAGCTTATTCAGAAGCACATGAGAATAGCTCAGAGCAGGTAGAAGAGTTATGCGGACAATAGGAGGAAATATCTATCTTTCGAGGTTGGTGATCGTGTTTTTCTCAAGGTTTCTCCTTGGAAAAGTGTGATGAGATTTGGTAAGAAAGGAAAGCTGAGTCCAAGGTTTATTGGACCATATGAAATACTGGAGAGAGATGGATCAGTTGCATACCTAGTGGCTTTACCTCCGAGTTTATCTCAGGTACACAATGTTTTTCATGTTTCGATTTTGAGAAACTATATGCCAGATCCATCTCATGTTTTGAGTCCAGAGGTAGTTCAGCTGGAAGAGAATCTATCTTATGAAGAACAACCGGTCCAGATTCTTGACCACATGGAGCAGGTATTGCGGAATAAGGTGATTCATCAGGTAATGGTTTTATGGAAAAAACCATATGGTTGAAGAGGCAACATGGAAATCTGAAAATGCAATGAGGGATAAGTACCCCCATTTATTCGATAAGTAAATAAATTGCGGGGGCGCAATTTTCTAAAGGGGGAAGGATGTAACATCCCAAGTAAGTAATGAATAATATATATTTTTATCTATGTCTATTAATGATTAAGATATTGTTTTAGAGGCTTAAAATGAAAATAAATACAATCTTATGCATGGAATACTCTAATATTCTTAAAAGATTGTTTTACTGCCTTTTGATGGCAAACCCTTTTTAAATCTATCTTTTGAAAATTTTATAAGCTATTCTTGTCAAAATAAAATTATTATTTATGATTGGGACATCAAAATTTACTTTGTGTGAATTTTTTGTATTTTTCCGATAAAGTTCATTTTTTTATGAATAAGTGAAAAATGTTGTATTTTAATTCAAAACCTCTTTTAATCTAATTTTTTTATTTGATTATATTATATTTTGAATTGGTTTTATAGTGAATCCATAAAATATTTTTACCATTTGATCCAATGGTGGTCATTGAATTCAATTTCACTTTGAAATTGGACTTAAACTAGTGTCAATCTTTTGATACTTATTATTTCATAAAAACACGCTATTTGTCATGACAACAGGAATTATTTATTAAATTAATTAATGTGACTTATATGTTTTGAATTTTCTAAAATATAATTAATTTTTGAATTCGGAATATCAAATATAGCTTAGGGTGAATTTTTGGTAATTTTCTGAAAAACATGAATTTTTGATGAATAGTGAAACCACTAAGTGGTACTTATGAAAACTGATTTTTCCATTTAAATGAAATTTTTCCATCATTGTGTTTTGAATTTCAAAAATCCGACATATATGGTTGTCATTAAGAAGAAAAAAGTGGTTCAATGGGATTAAAATAATTTTTTGGTGAATAGTAACTTATTAAGTTCTTAATCGTGATTACAGGTAATTAATGTAATTTAAGGTAAAAATGTTATTATAAAAATAAGAAAACACAATGAAACATGTCCTACCCTCATTGGTTGTGTCATTTCCGACCAAGACAAGCAATGGGTCAACTTGGGGACCCCATGGATCCACATTGGTTGGGAAATGACATAAATAACTTTTTATTTAATGTTAAAGTGAAAATGACACTGACATAAATTGTTTTACGAAACCAATTTTTAGAAGGGGTTATACTAATTATATTTTTGTCTATAAATACTCTTTGGAAAGCTAAAAAGATTTCCTACATCAGAAAATTTTTGTTATAATTTTTAGACATTAAATAAATTAATTTAATTATGACATCATGATGATGCAACGATGACCTCATTAATGAATAGTTTAGATAAAATGAAACGATAATATAAAATCTAAGACCTACACATGTCCAAAAACTATTGGATGGGAATATTTCGAAGCCTTATCATCTTATATTAGAAATATAGCAATGTGGGACCTTAGAAATTCGAAACACTTTTGAAAATAAAATAATAGTATCATGATTTCCAAAAGTGCCCCTCCTCTCCTCTTATAAAAGGCCCCCACCTCTACCTCATTTCACACACTCCTCAAGACTTTGTCTCGGCCTTCCCCTGCCCATTTACTCTCTCCACATCCCTCTCCTAATCCTAGAGGATTCCCTTTGGGAATAATCCTTTCAAAGAAAGCCTTTAGGCTCAAATCAAAAGGATTTACACTTTTAAAGGCAATTCATTCTCTCATGTTCATTTGTTTTATTTTGCTTCTCCAACCCCCTAAACTCTTTTTATTTAATTCTTTTGTAACAACACCAGTATCTTCAATATAATAGAATGTTTTTATAAGATATATTCGATCTACACTCTCACACAACTACATCAAATGGTTAAAGAACATACGGTTTCCGTGGATGGCGAAATTATGCCTCCCGAAACGATGATTGTTCAATACTCATTAAACACCTTCAAAGGTGGCCATTGTGATGTAACTATTTTTATATATGATATATAATATGTTTATTCATTCCTTAAGCTTCTTTATTTTTCATTTATGGCATACCATTATTGTTTCCATTATGGGTAAACACGATATCTTTATTTTAGGAAGTGCGGACTACCGCCCCCTAAAAGTGATTTGATTCGTTAATACCATATGTGGGATGAGTAAAGGATAAAGTTAATGATATTATATATGTTATTATACTGGAATTATAATATACTCTTATATCATTATGATTCCATTCCAGAAAATACGAAATAGAAATGGAAGTAGTGTTCATGCGTACGTACGGCTTACCGTCTCCATGAACGGTGAATTTCATTTCTTACCTCTAAATGTGATGTAATATTATAAATACATGTATATTATGAATATATTTGATATATATGTTATCCAAATCATTAATATCATTCTGGATATAACGAACCTTTGACCAAATTAACAACATGTAAGTCTAAGAAGTCTATTTTTGACTTAAGAACCAAATACCGACAAAATGAACATTATTAACTTAAATGATTACATGATGTTCATAACATGGTATAAAAGGAATAATGAACTTGAAAAAGGTTCTTAAGCAAGTAGAGATTAACACAAGTTTGTTATTCAGGAGATTAAGGAACGGTCGGGTCAAGTCGGATACGAGGTATGGGACTTCGTCTCAATCTCTTTTCATTGAGGAATATTTTGTTTTATACACAACCTTCTTTTATATGGTGTATAAACCCCTTTGAAGTTTATGTTTATTCAAAAGGAATATTTTTTATATGAAGCGTTTACTAAACGACAAAAGAGAATGTTTTTGTCGTACGTATGCAGCGACAACGACTTCTCCGCCGTCATGACCATTATTTGAGTTTCGGCTTCCTCTACAAGCCATACCTTTTTTTAATAGAAAAATAAATACCATGTTTTACTTTTCATTTATTTTGGTATTGAAAATGGTTTTCATAATGTTTTTATACCAATGTGTGTATTGAAATCTTGAGATTGAAAGGTGGAAATGTTATGTTTCCTTTATGCATGTTTTATGTGATATGATTATGTTGAGGTTCTTGGGCATTTTTATGAAAACGGGTGGTTCCGTGATAAACTAAGGGCGAGGGAGCCCGATATAGCTATCCAATGCATTGGGTAATGCGAAGGACTGAAATGTTAAGGTTTCTCTGAAGAGATTTAGGGAATATACTATGATCGGTATTCCAAACGTAACCAATAGGGGTACTCCCTACGTAAGAATGTTATGAATGCCTCATGTTACCTTTATGTCTTATGATTTCTATGTTTTGTTCATGATTTTATGAGGTATGTTAAAGTGCCTATGTTTTATGGGTCAAGTATGATTTCATTCTTATGTATATATGAACTCATGTTTCCTTCCCTTGTTTTTTTATATAACCCATACTGAGCTATTTATGCTCATCCCATGTTTTTGAAATGTTTTTCACAGGTCACGGGAAAGGTACATGATAAGATGATAGTGTCAAGGAAGTGTCAAGAAGGAATCCATGTTTTATTTTCAATATGTTTCCGTTGATGGAAAAAAGAATTCTATCTTTTATTGTAACCACTTTGTTTAAATGTGGGTTGTAATGCATGTTTTAAGATATAATTCTCTAAAACTCTAAACCTGAAAATATCCTCAACGTGTAATCTTGTGATAACTCAAGATTATGTAAGGTTTAAGGCTAGGGCCTTATAGTTGGTATCAAAGGTCGGTTTAGATAACTTTAGGAGTTATAATTATATTAAATGATTATCCAAAAATATTTTTTAAATGATATAGCATTTGATGATTACCATGTTGCTTCATCTAAGACATGTTTGTTCCGAATGGTTTTCCGCAGAGGAAACAGGGAAGCAGTGCTAGGAAGGCATACAGAAGGAAATAACCTTCCGAATCAGCATCCTGAGATGATCGGAATTGGAACTGAATAGTTTGTTGTAGTAATGGCGCAGTTGACTCAGGCTATAAATGGTGGTGGTATCCATGCACGAGATCAGCCAGACCAACCGCAGAGGAACATGTCAGTGGTGGAACATTTCATGAGGCAACATCCCCCATCATTCAGAGGATCATCTGACCCTGTGCTAGCTTAAGGGTGGATTAAATCACTAGAGAAGATTTTCGATGTCATGGGGTGTTCAGACAATCAAAATGTTAGTCTTTCTATTTACCGTTTGGAGGGTGAAGCAGATCAGTGGTGGTCGATGGTTAAAAACATCAGGGACGCTGATGAGATTGATGCTCTCGACTGGGATGAATTCAAAGGTATTGTTTTTGAGAAGTATTTTCCTAAGGCTGTTCGATATAGGATGGAAAAAAAATTCCTGGAATTGAGGCAAGAGGAAGACTCAGTGGCTGCCTATGAAGAAAGGTTCACTTGATTGGCAAGGTATGCTCCAAATTCTATCCGAGACCTTGATAGTAAAATCAATCGTTTTTTACTCAGGATTAAAGCCAAAATATCAAAGGTCATTAGCTTCTCGTGAGTTTAAAAGTTATGAAAAGCTTGTTCGATGTGCTGAGAAGGTAGAAATGGAGTTTTCCAATGATCAAGTGTTCTACAACAACCTGCAAAAGAAGAGACCGTGGTGGTGGGAGAAAGGAAAGAATTCTTCAAAAAACGTATGATGGTAAGAAAACTAAGTTTCCAGTTTGTGATAATTGTGGTAAAACACATGCTGGGGAATGTCTTCTGAATTCTGGAAAGTGCTACCGATGTAGTAAGATGGTACATAAGGCTCGTGATTTCACTGGAAAAGATCAGGGTGATGGTAAGAGCAAATTTGATTTACAGTTAGTGAAATGTTTTAAGTGCAATTAGATGGGTCACTATGCAAATGAGTGTCCAACAAAGAGCTTGAGTGATGGGAAGCAGTTATACTACAAGCAGAAAGGGGTGGTGAAATCCTTTGTAACTACTTCAGCAGATGTCGGGCCATCAAATGAAGTTGTATCAGGTACTTTGTTCGTTTTTTCAGATTATGCCAGTGTGTTATTTGATTCGGGGTCTACACATTATTTCATCTCTGAATACTTTTCTAGTAAAATGGGAATACCATCTCAAGAAATGACTCCTTAACATGTGGTAAAAACACCTGGGGGAAATGTTGAGGCAAAAAGGATTTAAAAGAATATTCTATCCTTATCTGTGGAAAGAACCTACTTTCAAACCTTATTTTTTTTACCTCTAGTAGAGTTTGATGTTATCCTAGGTATGGATTGGCTCTAAATTTACCATGCTAAGATTGATTGTAGAGCTAAAGAAGTTTATTTTCAGAAAGACTTTCAGTTTGTGTACAAGAATGAACCCTTACTGTTGATAACATATCAAGAGGCCGAGAAACATGTAAAAGATGGAAATGAATGTTACCTTTCACACATTGTTGAAAACAAGGGAACTGTTCAGATTAATGATGTGCTAGTGGTAAATGAGTATCCTGATGTTTTTCCTAATGTGTTCCCTGGAATAATACCGGATCGGGAAGTTGAATTTAATGTTGACTTATTCCCTGATGCTAAGCCAATTTCAAAACCCCCTTATCGAATAGCTCAAATTGAACTTTTAGAGTTGAAGGAGCAATTGCAAGATTTATTAGAGAAAGGTTTCATCCGACCTAGCACATCACCATGGGGTGCTCCTGTTTTATTTGTTAAAAAGAAAGATGGTTCTATGAGACATTGCATTGATTATAGAGCCTTGAATAATATTACTGTTATTAACAAATATCCTTTGCCTCATATCGATGATTTGTTTGATCAGCTCCAGGGAGATCAGTATTTTTCGAATATTGACTTGAGGTCGGGGTACCATCAGTTGAAAGTAAAAGAAGGATACGTTCCAAAGACTGCTTTTCGTACTAGATATGGCCATTATGAATTTGTAGTTATGCCTTTTGGGCTAAGCAATGCACCTACTGTATTCATGGACTTAATGAATGGAATTTTCCATGAATTCATGGATAATTTTGTGGTGGTTTTCATTGATGATATTTTGGTGTTTTCTAAAAGTAAAGAGGAGCATGAAAGTCATTTAAGGGTTGTTTTGCAAACCTTAAAAGAAAAGAAACTATATGGAAAATTCAGCAAGTGTGAGTTTTGGTTGCAACAAATTTCTTTCCTTGGTCACATTGTTTCTAAAGATGGGATAACTGTTGATCCTGCAAAAACAAAGGTTGTTGAATATTGGCCAAGACCCACAAATGTAACCGAGATTCGTAGTTTTCTTGGTTTGGCAGGCTATTACCGAAGGTTTGTTATAAATTTTTCACGGTTATCTGGTCCAATGACTAAGCTAACTCGGAAGGGTGTTAAGTTTATCTGGACAAAAGAATGTGATGATTATTTTCAGGAACTGAAAAGAAGATTGGTGAATGCTCTAATTTTGGCACTAACTTCCCGAAAGGGTGAGTTTGTCCTATACAGCGATGCTTCATTGAAAAGACTTGGTTGCATCCTAATGTAGAATGATCAGGTAATTTCGTATGCTTCATGACAGTTGAAAACACATGAGGTAAATTACCCAACACATGATTTGGAATTAGCTGCTATTGTTTTCGCTTTAAAAATTTGGATGCATCATTTGTATGGAGTAAAGTGTGAAATATATACTGATCACAAAAGTTTAAAGTATATATTCACTCAGAAAGAATTGAACATGAGAAAAAAGATATGGCTATAATTAATCAAGGATTATGATTGTACGATTCACTACCATCCGGAAAAAGAAAATAAAGTGGCTGATGCTTTTTAGTAGAAAAAGTAATTCTTTATTAGCAATGTTGCATTTGGAACATGATACTTTGGTTAAGGATTTGATGAACATTGGCATATAAGTTGTTGGTGCAGGAAGTTCTTCTGTTTTGTTTCAGGTATCAGTGAAATCTTTTCTATCAGACAGAATCAAGCAAGCACAGAAGCAAGACAGTAAGTTGCAGAAAAAGGTAGAGCTGGTTCAGAAAGGTATGTTGCCTGAATTCAACATTGATAGTGGTTGTGTTTTGTGATTTGGTAAGAGATTGTGTGTGCCTTGTGATTCACAGTTGAAGAGAGATTTATTATGTGAAGCTCATAGTTATCCGTTTTCAGTTCATCCAGGCAGTACTAAGATGTAGAGAGATCTGCGGGAGTATTACTGGTGGGATGGAATGAAAAGAGATATTGCTGATTTTACTGTGAAGTGTTTGACTTGTCAACAGGTTAAAGCAGAGCGGCAGTTACCGAATGTGATGCTTCAGCCTTTACCAGTGCCAGAGTGGAAATGGGAGAATATATCCATGGACTTTGTTGTGGGATTATCAAAGACATCTCAAGGTAATAATGCAATCTGGGTTATTATTAATCGCTTGACAAAATCTGCTCATTTTCTTGCTATACGAGATACATATTCCCTAGATCAACTTTCCCATTTGTATCTTAAAGAGATAGTCAGGTTACATGGAGTTCCTCTCTCCATTGTATATGATCGTGATCCCAGGTTCACTTCTAACTTTTGGAAAGGCCTTTAGAAGTCGTTGGGTACTGAATTAAATTTTAGTACAGCTTTTCATCCTCAATCAGATGGGTAGTCGGAACAAACAATTCAGACCTTGGAGGATATGCTACGAGCTTGTTCTATGGATTATCAGGGAAGTTGGGGCCAACATCTTTCTTTGGTTGAATTTTCATATAATAACAGTTTTCATTTCCGAATACAGATGGCACCATTTCAGGCATTATATGGGAAGCGGTGTCGAACTCTAGATTTCTCGGATGAAGTGGGTGGAAGGAAGTTGATGGAACAAGAATTGGTAGAAGAGATGGAAGAAAAAGTTCAGCTGATTCAGAAGCACATGAGAACAGCTCAGAGCAGGCAGAAGAGTTATGTGGACAACAGGAGGAAGGATCTATCTTTCGAGGTAGGTGATCATATTTTTCTCAAGGTTTCTCCTTGGAAAAGTGTGATGCGATTTGGTAAGAAAGGAAAGGTGAGTCCAAGGTTTATTAGACCATATGAAATTCTGGAGAGATTTGGATCAGTTGCATACCGAGTGGATTTACCTCCGAGTTTGTCTTAGGTACACAATGTTTTTCATGTTTCGATGTAGAGAAAGTATATGCCAGATCCATATAATGTTTTGAGTCCAGAGGTAGATCAGTTAAAAGATAATCTATCTTACGAGGAATAACCGGTCCAGATTCTTGACCACAGGGAGCAGGTATTTCGGAATAAGGTGATTCATTAGGTAATGGTTTTATGGAAAAACCATATGGTTGAAGAGGCAACATGGAAATCTGAAAATGCAAGGAGGGATAAGTACCCCCATTTATTCGATAAGTAAATAAATTGTGGGGACACAATTTACTAAAGGGGGGAAGGATGTAACATCCCAAGTAAGTAATGAATAATAGATATTTTTATCTATGTCTATTAATGATTAAGATAGTGTTTTAGAGGCTTAAAATGAAAATAAATACAATCATCTGCATGGAATACACTAATATTCTTAAAAGATTGTTTTACTGCCTTTTGATGGAAAACCCTTTTTAAATCTATCTTTTTACAATTTTATAAGCTATGTTTTCAAAATAAAATTATTATTTATGATTGGGACATCAAAATTTACTTTGTGTGAATTTTTGGTATTTTTCCGATAAAGTTCATTTTTTTATGAATAAGTGAAAAATGTTGTATTTTATTTCAAAACCTCTTTTAATATAATTTATTTATATGATTATATTATCTTTTGAATTGTTTTTAAAGTTAAACCATAAATTTTTTTACCATTTGATCCAATGGTGGTCAATGGATTCAATTTCACTTTGAAATTGGACTTAAACTGGTGTCAATCTTTTGATACTTATTGTTTCATAAAAACACGCAATTTGTCATGACAACGGGAATTAATTATTAAATTAATTAATGTGACTTATATGTTTTGAATTTTGTAAAATAGACTTCATTTTTGAATTTGGAATATCAAATATAGCTTAGGGTGAATTTTTGGTAATTTTCTGAAAAACTTCAATTTTTGATGAATAGTGAAACCACTAAGTGGTACTTATAAAAACTGATTTTTCCATTTAAATGAAATTTTGCCATCATTGTGTTCTGAATTTCAAAAATCCGACATACATGGTTGTCATTAAGATGTAAAATGTGGTTCAATGGGATTAAAATAATTTTTTTGGTGAATAGTAACTTATTAAGTTCTTAATCGCGATTAGAGGTAATTAATGTAATTTAAGGTAAAAATGATATTATAAAAATATGAAAACACCATGAAAAATGTCCTACCCTCATTGGTTGTGTCATTGACGACCCATACAAGCAATGGGTCAACTTGGGGACCCCATGGATCCACTTTGGTTGGGAAATGACATAAATAACTTTTTATTTAATGTTAATGTGAAAATGAAACTAACATAAATTGTTTTACTAAAACAATTTTTATAAGGGGTTATAATAATCATATTTTTGCCTATAAATACTCTTTGGAAAGATAAGACGATTTACTACATCAGGATAGTTTTGTTATAATTCTTATACATTAAATAAATTAATTTAATTATGACATCATGATGATGCAACGATGACCTCATTAATGAACAGTTTAAATAAAATGAAACGATAATATAAAATATAAGACCTACACTTGTCCAAAAACTATTGGATGGGAATATTTCGAAGCATTATCATCTTATCTTAGAAATATATCAATGTGGGACCTTATAAATTCGAAACACTTTTGAAAATAACATAATAGTTTCATGATTTCCAAAAGTGCCCCTCCTCTCCTCTTATAAAAGGCCCCCATCTATACCTCATTTCACACACTCCTCAAGCCTTTGGCTCGGCCATCCCCTGCCCATTTACTCTCTCCACATCCCTCTCCTAATCCTAGAGGATTCCATGTGGGCATAAGCCTATCAGAGGAAGCCTTTAGGCTCAAATCAAAAGGAGTTACACTTTTAAAGGTAATTCATTCTCTCATGTTCATTTGTTTTATTTTGCTTCTCCAACCCCCTAAACTATTTTTATTTACTTCTTTTGTAAAAACACCAGTATCTTAAATATACAATGATGTTGTTATAATATTTATTCGAGATACACTCTCACACAACTACATCAAATGGATAAAGAACATACGGTTTCCGTGGATGACAAAATTCTGTCTCTCGAAACGATGATTGTTCAATACTCATTTAACACATTCAAAGGTGGACATTATGATGTCACTATTTTTATATATGATATATAATATGTTTATTCTTTCCTTAAGCTTCTGTATTTTTCATTTATGGCATACCATTATTGTTTCCATTATGGGTAAACACGATATCTTCATTTTAGGAAGTGCGGACTACCGCCCCCCTGAAAGTGATTTGATTCGTTAATACCATATGTGGGATGTGTAAAGGATAAAGTTAATGATATTATATATGTTATTATACTGGAATTATAATATACTCTTATATCATTATGATTCCATTCCAGAAAATACGAAATAGAAATGGAAGTAGCGTTCATGCGTACGTATGGCTTACCGTCTCCATGAACGGTGCATTTCATTTCTTACCTCTAAATGTGATGTAATATAATAAATACATGTATATGATGAATATATATGATATATATGTTATCCAAATCATTAATATCATTCTGGATATAACGAACCTTTGACCAAATTAACAACATGTAAGTGTAAGAAGTCTATTTTTGACTTAAGAACCAAATACCAACAAAATGAACATTATTAACTTAAATGATTACATGATGTTCATAACATGGTATAAAAGTAATAATGAATTTGAAAAAGGATCTTAAGCAAGTAGAGATTAACTCAATTTTATTATTCAGGAGATTAAAGAACGTTCGCGTCAAGTCGGATAAGAGGTATGGGACTTCATCTCAATCTCCTTTCATTGAGGCATATTTTGTTTTATACACAACGTTCTTCTATACGGTGTATAAACCCCTTTGACTTTTATGTTTATTAAAAAGGAATATTTTTTATAAGAAGCGTTTACTAAAGGAAAAAAGGGAATGTTTTTGTTATACGTATGTGGAAACAACGACTTCTCCGCCGTCGTGACCATTATTTGAGTTTCGGCTTCCTCTACAAGCCATACCTTTTTTTAAAGAAAAATAAATACCATGTTTTACTTTTATTTTATTTTAGTATTGAAAATGGTTTTCATAATGTTTTTATATCAATGTCTGTATTGATATCTTTTGATTGAAAGGTGGAAATATTATGTTTCCTTTATGCATGTTTTATGTGATATGATTATGTTGAGGTTCTTGGGCATTATTATGAAAACGGGTGGTTCCGTGATAAACTATGGGCGGGTGAGCCCGATATAGCTCTCCAATGCATTGGGTAACGTGAAGGAGTGAAATGTTAAGGTTTCTACGAAGAGATTTAGGGAATATACTGTGATGGGTATTCCAAACGTAACCAAGAGGGTTACTCCCTACGTAAGAATGTTATGAATGCCTCATGTTACCTTTATGTCTTATGATTTCTATGATTTGTTCATGATTTTATGAGGTATGTTAAAGTGCCTATGTTTTATGGGTAAAGTATGATTTCATTCTTATGTATATATGAACTCATGTTTCCTTCCCTTGTTTTTTTATATAACCCATACTAAGCTATTTATACTCATCCCAAGTTTTTGAAATGTTTTTCACAGGTCACAGGAAAGGTACATGATAAGATGATAGTGTCAAGGAAGTGTCAAGAAGGAATCCATGTTTTATTTTCAATATGTTTCTGTTGATGGGAAAAAGAATACTATCTTTTATTATAACCACTTTGTTTAAATGTGGGTTGTAATGCATGTTTTAAGATCTAATTCTCTAAAACTCTAAACCTGAAAAGATCCTCAACGTGTAATCTTGTGATAACTCAAGATTATGTAAGGTTTAAGGCTGGGGCCTTATATATAGGGATATATTTTGTGAAAATAAATATGTTTTAAAATGTTCTGTGGAAACAAATAAAACTTGAAAACCATAAAATAATATAAAAGATACATTCCTATAAAAATAAAAAAGTAGATCCAAGCAGAAATAAAAAGAAAAGGCTTACAAGGAAGGTCATGAAAGTCAGACCGGATATCATCAAACACTATAATCCTAATCTAAGAATCATCTTGATATTCTACATTATATAATAAAGAAAAAGAGTAGTAGTTAAATAAAGTTTATATACCACACCCTATCACAATTTGAATCCACACCTTCTAGTGTCTTTTTCTAAACTAAGCTCTCCACCAATACTTATAGTCTAACTATAGTCTCTATCTCCTAAAAAGAAACAACAAATAGAATCACGACTAGTTAATAAAGAAGAAGTGTACAAATTAAAATTTATCCTTCTGATTAACATCTAGAATTATTTATTATCACGATAGATAATAGAAATCCCCACTAGAAAATAAAATTATTCAATACCTCGTTTGAGCATGTGATACCGTTAACACAAATTATCATTCATTGATAAACCCAAAACATACTCATTTTAAGAAACACACCCTTTTGGAATATCAATAATTCCCATATCTGCATAAGAATGAAGCTATAACATGTACCTAGACATTAGTGATTAAGTATATGATTATCTATAAACAAGTGTTTCACTGCATTATGATATAAATGCCAGTGGACGAAGTTGAGGTATATTCATCAAACGAATATGACACAATAAATAAAGAAATAAAATTTTTAAATAATGCAACAAGAAAAGAACATTTGAAAAAAAAGATATAATGAATTATCCAAAACTAACCCTAGGGAAGATACTATATAGTTATCAATAATAATAAAACAAAACAAAAATGTTTCATTAAAAAACTCACCCCCACCCCATAAAAAACAATGACCGAGCACCACTATCCAAAAAAGAGTAATCTTCCTCCATTAAATAATCTTACCGTTTATTAATAACCATTTCAATCAAAGGGAACACATGTAACACCTAACCCCTTCATCCTTGGAAAGAATAAGAAAATCCACCACTATCAATGGTATAAACAAATACATCAACAAGATACCTTGACAGTTAGAACATAATAATGAATATAATACACTACTAGTGAGAAACCCTCAAAGAGAAGTGAAACAATAGATATATAATATTATTATAAAAGATGTTATGGTATACAGGACCATTATAAAAAATAAAGATGAATAAAAATCACCATTACATAATTAATCATAATTTTATTACAGAAACTATAAGACATATCAAATTAAATAATAAAAGTTATAAAAAAATAAAATTCTAAAATCCTAGGATTTGAAATGGATAAATATAACCAAATAAGGATGAATTTACCCCAATGTCTAAAGATAGGGTGAGAAAAATAAGAATAATTAGGTACTAGAGAAATTAAACAAGGATGAAGTGGTCATCACAACTAGAAGAATGAGACGATGAATCCACAGGTTCATGTTATAAGATGTTGAATAAATGAGGAGACACTCACATATCTAGATGTATCACGTATATTACCAAGTTACATAATAATTTAATAAATTAAAATAAAATTTAAATAAAAATAATTATAACATTACAAGATCGATACATTCCATAATATTTACATGCATTATAAATAATAGATTTACTTTTATAGTAACAAATAGAAAAGGGAATGAAAAAAATTTCTATAAATATTCTTTGACTAATAATGTTGAAGACCATATTTTAATTTGTATATTTTAATGGTATAAGAGATATAATAATTTAATTTAATGTATCTATATATACAATAAATTTTCTTAGGTCCTTCCACTATTTTCTTTACAATATTTAGATTCAGATTCACTTTTTCAATATAAATTATACAAGAATTTTCTATTATGAGAACAACCTTATCATTCTTGATAAAATCTTGAGTCATAATTATAATGATAAAATTATCATTTAATATATTAATATATTTATTATGAATGTAATAATATTCCTCTAACTCATCGTTATTGATAACACAGTCATCATTCATTTCAGAGAAATGTGTAGTAGGGCTGGAATGTATGTCTCTCATAAGACTTAATGTAATTTCATTACTTCTCATTTTTCTCATAACTAAAACTATGATATTAATCATTGGATATATCCTATATTGTAAAACATTTTTTATAATTTATAAATTTAATATTAAAATTTAATTTCATATATTTCATTTTATGTTTAAAATTGGTATATTTAACATTGATATAACAATATATATTAAAATAAAATAATATAATTTCACTAGAAAACCTTATTAAATTAATTAAAGATTATTATCACACATTTAATTTTTATTGGATGAACTCTCGAAATTGATCTTCATTTTTTAAGTATCTTCAATATCATGGAAAAGAGAGTCGTATCTGTATCAATGTTATCTTCATATCCTTATCTACTAAACTCTTTATTAAGAAAATTGGTTCGATTTATTGTTTATTTGAATGAAAATATCGTCCTATAATATTTTGAAACACCTTTATTCTTAGAACATATTTCATCCCCACACATCATTCTATTTTTAAGGATCTATTTCACTATAAATTAGCTAATATCAATAGACTCACCAATGGAAATTGAAGCATAGTTCCATTTATTAGATGGATACTTCATTATCCTCAAAACAATTATCCTATTTCTAGTTTTATTAGAAAAATTATAGAATTTGTAATAAAATTATATTTAAAATAAATTTCACTAATTTATTAATCATATTTAATAAATAAAGTATCACAATAAGAAATATATTTACTTAAATAAATCACCTTAACATTATTTATTCCCTTATAAGCGACAACAAGAGTATATTTTATCTAATAAAATTTGTGCATGTAGTTACACTAGTAAACTCATATTAACCTAAATAATACGTTATAAAATTAAACCCCTTGCATTTATCTACTAAACTATTTTTCCCAGTCACTTGATTATTCATATATATTTTGTTGATTTACTACAATATAGATTGGGTATAATTTTAAATTCAAAATTCTTACAGTGTATCACAGACACTTCCATTTATGATCATTTCTTTTCGATGTATTATTGGTTCTATAAACATGTCTAAAATTATTTCATTGTTATATTAATACATAGCCTTTAACAGTAACTTCATTATTTTATGAAATTAATATGTTGTTAAAATCACTTCATTCTACAAGATAGTAACCTTATTATAGTGATAGAAACATCTGAAATTTTATAAATTTTTTAAAGCCTTCATGGTTACTTTAGACCTGAACAGGAACTCATTGTCACTATAACAATACGTATAAATATATCCATCACATAAACACACCTATATTAACTAAAAATAATTAAGATATTTTCATTAAAATAATGAATTTTGGAACCTAATCCATTAATCATTTTTTTTCTTTATTGGTATAATTCTAATTTATTTAAAATTATACAGTATGTGAATACAAATTACATCTTAGTATCAATTATATTTCTATAAAATAGTATATAAGAGAGTATATATAATCTCATTTCACTATCTGAGAATATAGTATTTCAATAGTAATATAATTTTAATAGTTTTGTAATATAAAAAATGATATATATAATGGAAAGTATTCCATGAAAATTATGAAATATCATATCACCTATAGATAACATAAAACAGTCAACAAAATATTTATACTGTATATTTAATTTTTAACATATATATTTTAATTTTAAAATTTTTATTAACTATTCCAAGAATGATACAATTATTTAATAATTATTTAAAAATCATATTCAAAATATCAAATATATTTATTATGTGTATGATAACAAAATAGTTCAATACTTATGAAACATGTGTTTTTGTCACTTCATTAATTTTTTTTAAAAATAAAATGTTATATTTCATACAGGAAGAATAAATTCCAAAGAATTTCAAAAATTAATTACCAAAATAAGTAATGTATAATTAATATTTTATAGTATTGGTTTTCAAATAGAGTCATCAAAACAGTTATTTAAAATTGAATCCCCACTTTTTAAGGAAATATATTGGAAACTGAACATAGAATTTCCATTTTGAAACTTGATTTTGTGTTTGTATTTTCATTAACAGTTCTTGTGTCACGACCCGTCCTCGGGGCCCGTGCCGTGACTACCCCAAGCCCGCCTTCCATAGGCCAGGGGCTGGCGACTAGCACCAAGGCGTAAAATCCCAGTAAACAGGGAAGGCATTGCCTTTATAAGTAACAACCACACAGAGTCAGCAAGCGGAAAGTAAAGTGCAGAAAAGTAAAGGGGCCGGAAATACAAGCCCAACTGTAAAGTACAACTGAAAAGTAAAGTACAGCAACTGAAGAAAAGACGGCGGCCTCGTGTCGTCCACTGGAAATCCCACCTGAAGGGTGGGTACAGATAGCCTCCAGGCTCCTCGGGTCCCACGTCCGCTCCGAGCACGTCCCGCCCAGTGGTCCACCTCCAGGTACCGTCCTGCTCCACGCCCCAACCGTGATCAGCGTTGTCCGTCGTCTGCAACCAACACATCAAGGTGCGGGCATAGCCCGTGCAGGGGTGAGTACAAGCTACTCAGTAAGGACCCCGAGACCCCCGAAGGTCTCCCGAAATCCACAAAGGATATATCACAAAAGAAAGATGCAATCACGAAGTAACATCTGACTCGACTTAGGTATATGCCCATACATATACCTAAGTCCCCATTTCTAGCTCTGCTCACGAGCTCGAGAACAACTCAATCCACAAAGGAAAGCAAGACTCAAATCCACAAGGAGAGTAAACAGTAAATCCACAAAGGATAGTTCAACACAATCCACAAAGGAGAGTAACATAAGATTCAGCTCAACCAGGTATACTTTTTCAGATGACGTCAAGACGATCACTGATCCGTCTAAGTCGTCGGACCCACGAAGGATCGATAGGTACTAACCCCCGCAGAAGACCCACACAGGATCGGGCTCACACAGAACCTGTAGGCAGTGGCTCACACAGAACCGGTAGTAAGGACCCACGTAGGATCGGGCTCACACAGAACCTGTAGGCACTGATCCACATGGGATCGCTGAGTGCAGTAGTCGACGCAGTCCACTGAGGATCTCTGCACAGTCGTCGCCGCAGTCCACGAAGGATCTCTGCTCTGCCGTCGTCGCAGTCCACAGAGGATCTCTGCTCTGCCGTCGAAGTCACAGCCAGCGCTAGGGTTCCCGCACAAAGCGAGCTCGTTTAGGAGGGTCCGCTCCACGAGCCGAGAGGCTGATACATCAACTGACACGTAGTCCGAAGTTGATGTATCCAAAAGTTCTGTATCGACAACAGGATCTCAACGCAACAGACAGCGCGTCAATCGGACGCCCGGTCTGAGAGTTATTGGCATTTTCGTCCCAGGGGCCCGGTTGGTTTTCAGGGCAAAACCAACCCGATCGTACTCCGCCTGTATCCGATCCTCGGGCGGAGTATGCCGAAAGTTCCGCCTCACTTAGAGGAAACTACCACAGCTGACGGTACGTCGTTCGGACGTCCGTAGCTCAAGTTATGAGCGTTTCCGCTCCGAGGGCCCGGTTGGTTTCGTGTACGAACCAACCCGGCCGAACCCAAAGTCTTCCGAAACCTTGAGTATAATATACCGAAACGACCGTCTCGATCCAAGAATCGCGTAGCCGCTGACGGTTCGTCAATCGGAGGTTCCAGGCCCAAGATATGGGCGAAAGACCGAAGAGGGCCCGAACGGGGGTTCTGGGCCCGGGGCGACCCGGCCCGAACCCCCCCTGGGGTCGGCCGACCCGGGGCGGCCCGACCCGGCCCGGCCCAGCTAGGCCGGGTCCGGTCCGGCCTGGGCGCGGCCCGGCCGACCGGACCGGCCGGCTCGGCCGGCGCGGCTCGGCCAGCCGCGCGGGTGGAAGGCCGTGGGCGCAGCCCGCGGTCGAGGGAGCCGCGGCCCGCATGCGGGCCGCGCGGGTGGTCAGCGGACGCGGCGCATTGCCGCGTCCCGACCGGGTGGACCGGACCCGCGGACCGCGGGTCCGCTGGTTCGCCGCCGCCGCGGCCGAGCCGCGGCGGATTCCTCCGGCGGCGCGCCGGGCGCCGCCGCCCCCGGTCGCCGGCGCCGCTGCGCCGGCGACCCGCGCCGCCGCCTCTTTCCGCGGGCCGCCGGAGATGCTCCGGTGGCCCGATTTGCCTCCCGTCTGCGCCGATGCCCCTCCCGGATGCCGACCTTCACTGCGGAAACAACGGATCGCCCCTGCCGCGCGGTTTGTCGTCGTCCGCCAAATCCGCACAACAAAAGAGATCGGCGGAGGGTTGCCGGGTCTTGTTCGTTAGACCCGCACCCTCCGTGTTAGCCATAATCAACGGGAGAAAAGAAAAAGATGATAAACACATGATCCAACAATTTTATTTAAAGATAAAATTGTTCGTTTAAAACCGGCTTTTTAAATTTTCAAGAACGTTCACGAGAAAATTTAAAAGGGGTAACTTTTCCAAAATAAATCCCTACCTCGCAGCTGTTGTTGCCGAACGGGGGATCGTCGCGGGATTGCTCGTCGCGGAAGAAGGAGATCGTCGCGTCGTCGCGGTATCCGGCGTCGCGTCGCCAATCTCCGGATCAAGAACAAACGGATTTAATTAATTAAATCCGTTGTTATTGAAATTAAGAAGGGAGAATTTAGGAGTTTCGATTCTCACCTTTAACCGCCGATCGCAGGTTCGTCGCGGAAGATGAGGCACCTAAGAAGAAGAAGAAGAAGGTCGCAGAAAAGCTGTTGACGTCGCGGATCGTGCGTCGTCGGATTCCGGTTCCGGAGTTCTTCGCGTTCTTCGCGTTCTTCGCGTTCTTCGCGTTCTTCGCGTTCTTCGCGGAGAGGGTGGAGGCTTAGAGAAATTGCACAACGATAGCAATCCTCCAAAATAGACAAGTTTGTCTATTTTATTATTTTGCCAACAAACGTAAAACGCATAAGTAACGACCCAATTAATTCACAAAGAAACAGTCCATTTAATTCACGAAATAAACCGCCCAATTAAATGGTCTGTTAAGAATTAAAGAAAACGCGTCGGTTGACTTTTCAGTTACTTTGACGGGTTTTCGCGGGTGCGTTACTTAGCGAAAGAAACGGCGGGGCTCGTGCGGACCCCACCGCACAAATATCATACCAAGGGGGGTAGGATATTTCCGGATAGCATCCTATCCAGTTCAACTCAGTTCAAGCCGCCCTTAAGTGGCTTCAAGTGGCTTCCAAGCAGCTTAAGTGAAATAAAATAAAGTTGTCGCACAAACTTTATTTTATTTCTGACTTAAAGCCGCAAAATTTAAAAACCACGTCTGAGCAAACGCAACTCCGGAAGAGGCGTTTCTAAGCAAATACCGGCGCTGCGATTTCATCGGTGCCCTCAGAATTTGATTCCGGGCACCGGTTCAAAAGATAGAAAAACCCGCTCGTCCGTTCACTGAACGTACCCGAACCAAACTTCGGAAATTGATTCCGGGCACACCGGGCCTCGGAATCAGGTGCCGTCTGAAGCTGCGCTCTTGTAAAATTCCAAAGAAAATTAAGAAAAAAATTTCCTTGAAATTTGCGGGTCTTTACATTACTCCCACCTCAGGGCTTTACGTCCCCGTAAAGATACATCAAAACTAGGGGAACAAATGGGGGTACTGAGCACGCATCTGAGCCTCCCGCTCCCAAGTGCTCTCCTGGAGGTTCCCGTGCTGCCATCTGACGCGCACAAGAGGAATCGACCGCCCACGTAGGACCCGCTCCTGTCGATCCTCGATCTCCACTGGGACCTCCACAAAAGTCGCCCCATCGTCCACGTCCAGCTCCCCAAAGTCGATGATGTGCGTCGGGTCGTGCACGTATCTCCTCAGCTGAGACACGTGAAAGACGTCGTGCACCCGGTGCAACTGAGGTGGTAGAGCCAGGCGATAAGCCACCTCTCCTATCCTGCTGAGGACCTGGAAAGGCCCGATGAAGCGTGGAGACAACTTGCCGCCTCGGCCAAATCTCCGTAAACCACGTCGAGGTGAGACATGCAAAAAGACGTGGTCGCCATCCTCGAACTCCAGTGGCCTCCGCCTCCTGTCAGCATATGACTTCTGCCGGCTCTGAGCTGTCCTCATCCTCTCCTGGATGATCTGGACCTTCTCTGTCGTGGCTCGGACCATCTCTGGTCCCACGAGTGCTGACTCCCCAGGGTCTGTCCAGCACAACGGTGATCTGCAGGGTCTGCCGTACAACGCCTCGTATGGTGCCATCCCGATGGTGGAGTGGTAGCTGTTGTTGTACGCGAACTCCACCAAGGGTAGGTGGTCCTCCCAGCTGCGACCAAAGTCGAGAACACATGCACGGAGCATGTCCTCGAGTGTCTGTATGGTCCTCTCCGTCTGACCATCCGTCTGAGGGTGGAAGGCTGTGCTCAGATGGAGCCGCGTCCCGAACGCCTCCTGCAACCCCTTCCAGAGCCGGGAAGTGAAACGAGCATCTCGATCGGAGACGATAGATGATGGCACACCGTGAAGCCGTACGATCTCCTGGACGTAAAGACATCCCAAGCTCTCCACTGAGCCCTGCTCTCTGATGGGTAAGAAGTGTGCCGACTTGGTGAGTCGGTCGACAATCACCCAAATGGAGTCGCGACCTCTGGAAGTACGTGGAAGTCCAGTCACGAAGTCCATAGATATGCTATCCCACTTCCACTCCGGGACCTCCAAGGGCTGTACCAAACCTGCTGGTACCTGATGCTCTGCCTTCACCTGCTGGCAGGTGAGGCATCGTGAAACGAACTCTGCCACAGCTTTCTTCATGCCCGGCCACCAGTGCTGTCGTCTGAGATCCTGGTACATCTTCGCCACTCCGGGATGTACCGCCAAGGGAGAAGTGTGAAACTCTCTCAGCACCTCCTCTCGTAAAGCAACTGGTACGAAGGTACGCCCTCTGAAAAGGATGTCGTGCTCTGCTCCAAGGGAGAAACCATCAGGCGCCTGACCTGAGGATATCAGTGCATGCCGGGTCTCACAGTCAGCGTCCCCACGCTGAGCCTCTCTGACCCGCTGTAGAAGTGGAGGAGAGACTGTGAGAGACTGAAGGAAGGCTGCTCCATCTCTATCCACGAAGGATATCTGTAAGGAGGCTAGCTGCTCCGTCGCCTCCTCAAGTAGCTGAATGCCCGTCCTCCTGCTGAGGGCATCGGCTACCACGTTCCCCTTCCCAGGAGTATTGACTATCTCAAAGTCATAGTCCTGGAGGAACTCAAGCCATCTCCGTTGTCTCAGGTTCAGGTCCTTCTGAGAGAAGATATACCTGAGACTCTGGTGATCAGAAAAGACTGTGAAGCGCTCGCCCATCAGATAGTGCCGCCAAGTCTTCAGAGCGAAGACCACTGCTGCTAACTCCAGGTCATGAGTGGCGTAGTTCTGCTCATGCGGCCTCAACTGACGTGATCCGTAGGCGATCACGGCCCGCTCCTGCATCAGGACGCACCCGAGTCCAGTCCCTGATGCGTCGCAGTAAACTACGTATCCAACTCCCTCCTCAGGCAACCTCAAGATAGGTGCGCTGGTCAATCTCTGTCTCAGCTCCTGGAAGCTCTGCTGACATCTGTCTGACCACACAAAGGGTTTCCCCTTCTTCGTCAAGGCTGAGAGTGGTGCCGCAACTCTGGAGAAGTCTGGTACGAATCTCCGATAGTATCCCGCTAGGCCCAAGAAGCTCCGCACCTCTGTCACGCTCCTGGGTGGCTCCCAAGCTAGCACTGCCTCGATCTTCACGGGATCCACTGCAACTCCCGCCTCAGAAATGACGTGCCCCAAGAAATGGACCTCACGTAACCAGAACTGGCATTTTGAGAGCTTTCCATAAAGCAGGTGCTCTCGGAGTGTGTCTAGCACAACTCGCAGGTGGTAGGCATGCTCCTCCTCAGTCGTCCAGTATACCAAAATGTCGTCAATGAAGACAACGACAAATCGGTCGAGGTATGGCTGGAAGATCCTGTTCATGAGGCTCATGAACACTGCTGGAGCATTGGTTACGCCGAATGGCATAACCAAGAACTCATAATGGCCATACCGACACCTGAAGGCCGTCTTCTGTACGTCCTCGTCTCGAACTCTGAGCTGATGATAGCCTGACCGGAGGTCTATCTTCGAGAACCACCGCGGTCCCTTGAGCTGATCGAAGAGGTCATCAATCCGTGGCAGCGGATACTTGTTCCTCACTGTCACCTGGTTCAGGCGACGATAGTCGACACACAGTCGCAAGCTCCCGTCCGCCTTCTTGGCGAACAAAATCGGGGAAGCCCAGGGTGAAACACTGGGTCGGATAAACCCCTTGCTCTGCAAGTCCTCCAACTGTACCCGCAGCTCTCGAAGCTCAGCGGGGGCCATCCGGTATGCTGGAGTAGATATCGGGGCTGTCCCGGGGTACAAGTCGATGTAAAAGTCTACCTCTCTACGAGGAGGTAGCCCTGGAACGTCATCGGGAAAGACGTCCACGTACTGGTCCACCACTGCAGGAAAAACCGGACTCCGCATGTCCACTGCTCCTAGGATGAGGCTAGCCAACTGATGAGAGATAGGCTGCACTCTCCTCCGCGGAAGTCCATCCTGTGCTGCAAAGGTTCCCTTCTCGCCGGTGAAGGTAAACCTGCTCCCGTCGGTACGAACACATCGCACCTTGCGCCTAAAACAGTCGATCTGGGCATGAACCGTGGATAGCCAATCCATGCCCAAGATGACGTCGTAAGGCCTCGACGCCGCTACAAGGAGATCCCAGCCGAAGCTCTCGCCTCCTAGAGTAAGCTCACATTGCCGGCACCAGTGCGTAATCGTCGAGTCTGCTCCTGTAGGAGTCTCTAGCCGTAAGGATCGAGCCAACGGCTCAGTCGGAATCTCCGAGCTCCGAACAAGGGCAGAGGCTATGAAAGAGTGACTCGCTCCTGTGTCTATAAGTACTGCAGCAAGGGTGGAATAGACACAGATCGTACCTCGAATCATCTCTGGCATGTCGGGGACGTAGGCCTCCACTGCCTGGAGCTGGGCCTGTCCCTGCCCGCCAGCTCCCTGTGGTCGAGGTGGCCCTCCTGGTGGTGGTGGGGGTAGAGCCTGGAAGCGTCGCCCACCACCCGCTTCTCGGCCAGCTCCTCTGCCTCGTCCGCCTCCTCCCTGCGGACCGCCACGGTCGACCCTCTGCCTCTGCCTGGGTGGCCCCTCCACCGTCTGCTGCTCCTCTGATCGGCGAGTCGGGCAGTCACGAGCCATGTGGCCCTGCCCGCCGCAAGAGTAGCACAGCCTGCCTCTCGAAAGGCTGGCACTCCGCTGTGTGCCTCGTACTGCTGAGCCGGTGTCCTGAGGCCGTCTGCGTGGGGGTCTCGTCTGCCTCGACCCGTGAGTCATCTGTCGGCTACCTGCTGCCGAAGACTCAGCTACCTGCCGCCCTGCGCTAGGTCTCGCCGCTGAAGAAGGCTCTGCCAGGAAGCTCTCGATCAGGGGGGCTCGCTCCAGCACTCCCGCCTGGGTCGGAATGCTGAGGGAGATCAGCGACGCCCGAATCTCCTGTCGCAAGCCCTGCTCGAAGGTCCGGGCCCGGAAGAAGGGGTCCCGTACCATGTCGGTCGAGTAGCGAGATAGGTCCGTGAACCTCGCCGCGTACTGAGCGACCGTCATGCTGCCCTGGCGCAGCTGGAGAAGCTCCTGGATGCGCACTGCTCGGAGGGTGGCCGGGACGAACTCAGAGCGGAAGAGGCTCTCGAAGTCCGTCCAGAGCAGGGATGCCTCATCGTGAACCTGGAGCATCAGGCTCCACCATCGTCCTGCCGCCGCCTGCAGGAGGCTCGCTGCGAGAATCACCATGAGATCCGCTGGTGTCCTCACTAGCCGAAAGATCCGTACCACCGCCTCTAGCCAGTCCTCGGCGGCCTGGAAGTCCGCCTCACCGCGAAACCTGGGCGGTCGCTGGCTCTGAAACTCATGCAGTGCCCTGAGGCGACGTGCATCGTCAGCGTCTGGTACTGGAAGCATCGGTGGCTCGGCGGGTAAGGCTACCGCCGGTGCCACTACTGGCAAAGGGCCCTGCACCGAGGCCTCGTCGCTCGGTGGGCTGCCGTCGCGCCCTACACTCGGAACCCTAGCTGGCTGTCGTCGCGGGGCCATCCTGAAAAGGAGAACAAGAGCACCACAGTCAGAACAGTATACCTGGTGAGCTGGCACAAGTAATCACAAGGAAAACTTGAGACTTTCATAAAGCAGATCAGTATACCCGGTGAGCTGACAAAAGTAATCACAAAGAAAAACTTGAAACACACACGCAATCAATGTTTTCATGCATTAAGTCGGAAATCAGGAGTCAGGGTCCTGGTGTACGGATACGTCGGCCGCCGCACCAACACTGGGCTCCCTGAACTGATAACCACACTCAATACACTAAACACTATTGCTTCACATAGAAAGAAAAGACGATCAGAGTATGCGGTAGAACCGACCACCTCTGATACCAATTTGTCACGACCCGTCCTCGGGGCCCGTTCCGTGACTACCCCAAGCCCGCCTTCCATAGGCCAGGGGCTGGCGACTAGCACCAAGGCGTAAAATCCCAGTAAACAGGGAAGGCATTGCCTTTATAAGTAACAACCACACAGAGTCAGCAAGCGGAAAGTAAAGTGCAGAAATGTAAAGGGGCCGGAAATACAAGCCCAACTGTAAAGTACAACTGAAAAGTAAAGTACAGCAACTGAAGAAAAGACGGCGGCCTCGTGTCGTCCACTGGCAATCCCACCTGAAGGGTGGGTACAGATAGCCTCCAGGCTCCTCGGGTCCCACGTCCGCTCCGAGCACGTCCCGCCCAGTGGTCCACCTCCAGGTACCGTCCTGCTCCACGCCCCAACCGTGATCAGCGCTGTCCGTCGTCTGCAACCAACACATCAAGGTGCGGGCATAGCCCGTGCAGGGGTGAGTACAAGCTACTCAGTAAGGACCCCGAGACCCCCGAAGGTCTCCCGAAATCCACAAAGGATATAGCACAAAAGAAAGATGCAATCACGAAGTAACATCTGACTCGACTTAGGTATATGCCCATACATATACCTAAGTCCCCATTTCTAGCTCTGCTCACGAGCTCGAGAACAACTCAATCCACAAAGGAAAGCAAGACTCAAATCCACAAGGAGAGTAAACAGTAAATCCACAAAGGATAGTTCAACACAATCCACAAAGGAGAGTAACATAAGATTCAGCTCAACCAGGTATACTTTTTCAGATGACGTCAAGACGATCACTGATCCGTCTAAGTCGTCGGACCCACGAAGGATCGATAGGTACTAACCCCCGCAGAAGACCCACACAGGATCGGGCTCACACAGAACCTGTAGGCAGTGGCTCACACAGAACCGGTAGTAAGGACCCACGTAGGATCGGGATCACACAGAACCTGTAGGCACTGATCCACATGGGATCGCTGAGTGCAGTAGTCGACGCAGTCCACTGAGGATCTCTGCACAGTCGTCGCCGCAGTCCACGAAGGATCTCTGCTCTGCCGTCGTCGCAGTCCACGGAGGATCTCTGCTCTGCCGTCGAAGTCACAGCCAGCGCTAGGGTTCCCGCACAAAGCGAGCTCGTTTAGGAGGGTCCGCTCCACGAGCCGAGAGGCTGATACATCAACTGACACGTAGTCCGAAGTTGATGTATCCAAAAGTTCCGTATCGACAACAGGATCTCAACGCAACAGACGGCGCGTCAATCGGACGCCCGGTCTGAGAGTTATTGGCATTTTCGTCCCAGGGGCCCGGTTGGTTTTCAGGGCAAAACCAACCCGATCGTACTCCGCCTGTATCCGATCCTCGGGCGGAGTATGCCGAAAGTTCCGTCTCACTTAGAGGAAACTACCACAGCTGACGGTACGTCGTTCGGACGTCCGTAGCTCAAGTTATGAGCGTTTCCGCTCCGAGGGCCCGGTTGGTTTCGTGTACGAACCAACCCGGCCGAACCCAAAGTCTTCCGAAACCTTGAGTATAATATACCGAAACGACCGTCTCGATCCAAGGATCGCGTAGCCGCTGACGGTTCGTCAATCGGAGGTCCCAGGCCCAAGATATGGGCGAAAGACCGAAGAGGGCCCGAACGGGGGTTCTGGGCCAGGGGCGACCCGGCCCGAACCCCCCCTGGGGTCGGCCGAACCGGGTCGGCCCGACCTGGCCCGACCCAGCTAGGCCGGGTCCGGTCCGGCCTGGGCGCGGCCCGGCCGACCGGACAGGCCGGCTCGGCCGGCGCGGCTTGGCCAGCCGCGCGGGTGGAAGGCCGCGGGCGCAGCCCGCGGTCGAGGGAGCCGCGGCCCGCATGCGGGCCGCGCGGGTGGTCAGCGGACGCGGCGCATTGCCGCGTCCCGACCGGGTGGATCGGACCCGCGGACCGCGGGTCCGCTGGTTCGCCGCCGCCGCGGCCGAGCCGCGGCGGATTCCTCCGGCGGCGCGCCGGGCGCCGCCGCCCCCGGTCGCCGGCGCCGCCGCCTCTTTCCGCGGGCCGCCGGAGATGCTCCGGTGGCCCGATTTGCCTCCCGTCTGCGCCGATGCCCCTCCCGGATGCCGACCTTCACTGCGGAAACAACGGATCGCCCCTGCCGCACGGTTTGTCGTCGTCCGCCAAATCCGCACAACAAAAGAGATCGGCGGAGGGTTGTCGGGTCTTGTTCGTTAGACCCGCACCCTCCGTGTTAGCCATAATCAACGGGAGAAAAGAAAAAGATGATCAACACATGATCCAACAATTTTATTTAAAGATAAAATTGTTCGTTTGAAACCGGCTTTTTAAATTTTCAAGAACGTTCATGAGAAAATTTAAAAGGGGTAACTTTTCCAAAATAAATCCCTACCTCGCAGCTGTTGTTGCCGAACGGGGGATCGTCGCGGGATTGCTCGTCGCAGAAGAAGGAGATCGTCGCATCGTCGCGGTATCCGGCGTCGCGTCGCCAATCTCCGGATCAAGAACAAACGGATTTAATTAATTAAATCCGTTGTTATTGACATTAAGAAGGGAGAATTTACGAGTTTCGATTCTCACCTTTAACCGCCGATCGCAGGTTCGTCGCGGAAGATGAGGCACCGAAGAAGAAGAAGAAGAAGGTCGCGGAAAAGCTGTTGACGTCGCGGATCGTGCGTCGTCGGATTCCGGTTCCGGCGTTCTTCGCGTTCTTCGCGTTCTTCGCGTTCTTCGCGTTCTTCGCGGAGAGGGTGGAGGCTCAGAGGAATTGCACAACGATAGCAATCCTCCAAAATAGACAAGTTTGTCTATTTTATTATTTTGCCAACAAACGTAAAACGCATAAGTAATGACCCAATTAATTCACGAAGAAACAGTCCATTTAATTCACGAAATAAACGGCCCAATTAAATGGTCTGTTATGAATTAAAGAAAACGCGTCGGTTGACTTTTCAGTTACTTTGACGGGTTTTCGCGGGTGCGTTACTTAGCGAAAGAAACGGCGGGGCTCGTGCGGACCCCACCGCACAAATATCATACCAAGGGGGGTAGGATATTTCCGGATAGCATCCTATCCAGTTCAACTCAGTTCAAGCCGCCCTTAAGTGGCTTCAAGTGGCTTCCAAGCAGCTTAAGTGAAATAAAATAAAGTTGTCGCACAAACTTTATTTTATTTTTGACTTAAAGCCGCAAAATTTAAAAACCACGTCTGAGCAAACGCAACTCCGGAAGAGGCGTTTCTAAGCAAATACCGGCGCTGCGATTTCATCGGTGCCCTCAGAATTTGATTCCGGGCACCGGTTCAAAAGATAGAAAAACCTGCTCGTCCGTTCACTGAACGTACCCGAGCCAAACTTCGGAAATTGATTCCGGGCACACCGGGCCTCGGAATCAGGTGCCGTCTGAAGCTGCGCTCTAGTAAAATTCCAAAGAAAATTAAGAAAAAAATTTCCTTGAAATTTGCGGGTCTTTACATCTTGTTATACCATTTTTATTCTATTATAAATTTAATTAGTTTTCCTCAAAAAAAATCCTAAAAATTTTCATTTTGATTTAGTTAATATACCAGATACTATAAACTATACACAGAATATCCAATTTATTATATGTAATTTTCTATCTATATCTGATTTAAATATATAAAAAATTATGTCGTAGAAATATATGTTTTCCCTCTAGAATATAAATTTAACTGTTTTATTTTTTAAAAACATATTTTTATAAGATATTTAATTTTATTCTACATAAATTAAACAAATAAACTCATTTGTTCGAATGATTTTTATTTTTGTTAAGGTAAGTGTTGTTTATATGATATAAAAAAAATATAATGTATTATTTTTTAATTGTTTCTTAACATAATATAAATGAATTTAATTGAAAAATAACATATTTTTTATTTTTGTGGGTAATTTTTTTTGTTTTATAAAAATTCAAAACGTGGAAGATTATTTTAAATTAAAGTAATTTGTCATGTTTTTTTATTAATACTCTTTCCCTCCATATTGTTTTTTATATCATTGTGATATTTCATATTTAACATTGAAAATACAAAATAAATTTATTTTTAATTATTAAATACCTTGTACATCATTAACTAATTATTTATTTATTTTGTTGTTGTTAAGAAGTGAATCACATTTTGTTGTTTGAATCTATTGTCATTTAAGGATCATGTTTTAATGATTATGTCCACTTTTGTGAATTTATTTGTTTCATATTATTTTATAGGGTACTTTATATTCTCCAAAAATTGTAGAGAAAATTATTTTCCCTCATTAGATTTAAAAATAAATTATAAACATTTAGCAGTGAGATGATATAGTGTATAATATTCACCTTTATTGGTATTATATTAACACTTACTGTGGTCCCTTTCACTTTCCAGTGTGAAGAAATTCGTATCTTATTAAGATCATGAAAATTCCCTATAAAATCTTGGTAAAATGTCATTTTTTGTAGTAATATAATAGTGATTTATGAAGAACAAATGTAATTATTTTGTTGTGATGTATTTCAGTTTTAACTATGTTCAATATATAATGAATTTTCAATCATTTTTAGAATGAATTTTATAAAAAAATAATGGAGGATCCCCGATTTAATATTGATGTGGCTACTATGAATTTAAAATTGGAATTTTTTGATAAAGTATAATTGAATAAATTATTAAATTAATGATCTTTTTAAATCATATTAAGAAATCATAAAAAATAAATAATGAAAAAATGTAAATGGAATAAACTAATTTACTAATATACGTTACTATAAAGAAGTATAAATTGGTCAAGAATGAATTGAATCTGAGTCCATGAAAATTAATAAATTTAAAAAAATGATGTGAAAAATGTTGGATCAAGTCCAATCCATATAGAATAATAAATTTTATACCTATCACATGCCAATTTCAATTTTACTTTTACGTGATTTAATTATTTATTCACGTGGATTTGAAGAAATTAGAGGTAGAATTTTTAATGATATGGAATTTTTTCGTATCGCACTATTTTTTCACTATTAGATAACAATTCATATAAAACATGTGATTAATCTTATGTGTGAGATTTATAGTTCTGTAATGCAGAACCATTCTCCCATTGGTTTGATTAATTGTGAAATAAAATAATTCATACGGTGAATCCTATTAAGGAAGCCATAAGGATTGTACATTGTTAAGATTAATAGTGTGGTCCATCCATGTATGGTGAATTTATAAAATTAAATAGTTGTCACATTGTTAGTATATAGTTCCCTAAACCATGTCGATCAACCATTTTAGTTTTCTAGTACTTGAATTTAGTGAATTTTAAAAGGATAAATTCTTTTTTATGTGTTTTTTGGCCTTGTTTTCCCATTCGAACCCTAGGGCTCTATGAACCACACTCTCACTACCCCCTTCTTCTTTTTATTTCCCCAGTGAATTTTCCTCCTTTTTTGATGAGTATTCAAGGTAAACACCGCTAAACATCTCCCCCTACAATTATGTCCTTTTATTTCTTTACATTCATTTCCCATAGCTAGGAAATCTAGTCAGAGAACCCAACAAATTAGTATGTCTTTTACTTTAAATTAGTATTATGTTTTTCATAGCTTATAAAACTCACAACACTAAACTAATGTAAAAATGATTTACTTTGTTATGATAGAATATTAAAATAAATAATGTAATATAGTATAATATAAATTAATGAAACATAATAAGTAAAATTTATGTTGGAATGAAACAATAAGTAAATAAAACTACTAAAATGTGGGAATTCTCGTCATCATGGTCTTCCATAAATATCATACTTGCAATTATAACTATATAAAGAATAAGCACATTAGAAATATATTAATCATTTTTTAAAAAGTAATTAAATAATAGTTTGAAATATTTTAGAGTTATATATAAGGATATATATATATATTGGAATGAAATATCACCATTATATATATAGTTGATTGAAATATTACCATTGAACATATGTTCATTCAATATATGGACATCATGTAGGATCTAAGATCATTATCTCCTTGACTCAATGTTATTGAATGTTGGATATATAGGAGTTGAATATATATTTATTGGATATACTTTTATCCATTTGATAAATTATTTTTCTTTTTTTTTGTATAAAATTAAAAATAATGTGACTCAAATATAATAAATAATACTCAAAGGAAACAAACTGTAGTATTTTATTGAAAATATTTATTATAAAAATATGTATTTTAATTTATTGCATATAATAATAATTATTATTATTCATTCTATATAAAAAATTTATGATTTAAAAAAATAAAACAAATATTAGAACACCAATGGTTTGATAAAATTGAATGGTTAAAAGACAAATAATTGATTTTAATGATATTTGAGTAAATTCACTTAATGTTATTGAGGCTAATTATTAAAAATATCTGTTTCTAAAAGTGTCATGTATTTTTATATTAATATATTAAATTAATCACAATGAGAGGATAATTATAAAAAAAAATTTCTATTTATAAATAAAATATTCATCACTCATTTAAAAAGTAATTGATATGAAAAAAGATTATGAATACCTAATATTTAAAATAGTCATATTTATATAAAACTAGTTTTTTTATATTTAATGTGTTTATATAAAATATTAATTTATAATTTATGTAATTCGAATTATATTAATGAAGTAAAAAAATTTAATCAACCCAAAAAAATTTGTTATTAGGGGTTATCTTATATTCATAGTTAAAAAATAATTATTATGGATAATAATTAAACATAATAAAAAGTGGTAAAAATCGCATGGCTCAAATATATGATAATTTAAATGATTTAAAACATTTATATAATATTATGATAGGTTTATGTTCTAGTAATACAATTATCACCAACATTTATTTACCTAACTCTCCTAACAACAATTTAATTCAATCTTTCCCCATCACTAAACTCATGTTTCCATAGAAGTATACCTCTTTTACACCAAAAAGTGGGGATATATTCCACCAACTCCAAAAAAAATTATCCTTATATATTATATTGAATCATAGAAAAAACTCCTCTATAAAATTATTCTTTCATGTTTTGTTTCTTCTACTCTTCTAAAGGAGGATTAGGTCCTTCATGTTGAAGGAACATGTTTTGAGAAGGGGTGATTCCATCAATATTAGTATATAGTTCTTCCCTAAATTTTAAAATTACCATATCATCTTAGATATTATAAATCCTATTTTCCACTATGATTTTGTCCAATTAACATAATTATGTTATTTTGAAATTTATAATAATATTAAATAACTCTAAACTCTTACTCATTCCCTAGTATAGTATTTTCTGGTTTGGGTAAGTTTAACAATATTCAAAAACAATTCTATAAAAACACCACCATTTTCATTGTTACTGTTTATTAATACTTTAATACTTGTGATATGTTATATTTAAGAAAAATATTTTTTATGAATATGTTTCATTATGTGTGAAAAAAATAAATGGACATTATAAGATAACAAGTTGTTATCACTAATCACTTGAAACATTCTCATCAAAAATTATATTCTCATGAATCATACTCATTACATACCTAAACTGAACATGGGACTGAATACGTCATCAAAAAAATATTCCACTACCATGACTAATCTATGAAAGTTGAAGAAGTTATCAAAAATGGAGTATCTCCATTGCTATTATGAAACTTATAGGAATAAATAAATATTACTAACATTATATGACCCAAATAAACAATAATAAATAATATATGTGTAATAAAAAAATTTAATTTATGAGTGTATAGGGTAATATATATATATATATATATATGTTTTTAATATAAGTGCTTAAGATGGTTATTCATATTATATTATAATTTAAATTACTTTTTTTTTGGAATTTGAGAGTAAAGTTAAGAGTTTCTAACCTCAATTTCCCTTAATTTCGATTTTCTCATCATTCCTCACTTTTTTATTTTGTGTGGTGTATATAATATCACTTTTAGGAATTTAATAATATTTTTTATGTCATTCAATAAATTTAAAACCAATCTTTATTTCTTCCTTTCAATAAATTTTGATTCAAAAGTCCAAAAAATTTAAAGGGTTTTTTGTAATATCACGTTAAAATAGAGATTATTTATGGCTAAATTTCCATCATGGTAAATTAAATATTGCTTCTCTTTAAAACACCATATATTTTTTTCTCCTTTAGTAATTTATGTTTTTTACATGTCTTTTAATGATTTCACCTATTTTTTCATAATTCAATCTAAATAATTCATGTAAGTGGAGATAACCTTATCCCATGATCCAGTTAAGAATATTTCCCATCTATGTATATGATTTTTTAAATTCTTTTATGTGTTTATTTTTTCGAAATTCTATTGTTTAAAAAGATTATTTTATTTTGAATATTAATTTCTTTAAAATTATGAAAAAATGTTTTTTCAACGCCTTCCAAACAGTTACTTTCATCTATGTCAATGAAATATTATATTTTCTCTCCTTCACTAGGGATATTATCTAATGATACCATCCAAATTATTTATTTAGGTGTCTCATGATCATTTATTGTGTAAATTTTCATGAAACCAATTTATTTTTCATTGTTTAATTAATACATGAAGGAACTATAAATATTTTTATGTTCATTTGGAGCACATAGGTATGTTTTTCCATTATATAAAAAGTGGGAGCATAATTATATAGACCTCAAAAATATTAGATAAGATTTATATCTCATTATATTATATGTATTTGACTGTAGAGTGAGTCCAATATACTATGAGACTCTATCCACTATTTTTATGGGACTTAGTAATGAACCTAATCTACTATGGGACTATATCCATTATGTTTAAGGGAACATGGAGTGATCCAAATACCCTATATTATAATTCTTTATCTATTGTGTGATTATTATCTTCACAATGAGCCTTGACATAAAGTAACATCCGATTTCAATTTTTAGGTATTTTTAAACCCCTCTTTTGATCATTTTTGGTTCAGTTTCTTATAAGGGTAATGCAGGTGATCATTTTGGGAAATTTTTAGAGTTTATGGGCTGAGAATTTTGGGTTCATTTTTTCCCAAACCATGCACCCTCATAGTGGAAATCATGGAAAAAATGACAGTCGGGGTTTGTATGGCCATTGCATAGTTTAAAAAAAATTCACCCAAAAATGTGAAATAAGGAAACCCCATTAATAAGGGAACATGTTTAGGGTGCATAGTTTATCAAACTGTTGGTTCCTGCCTAGGAAACAATGCACATTAGATTTTTTAATCTGGAAATTATTTTCTAGAATCCCAAAATACTCTATTTAGGTTTTGGATTGGCCTACGTGATGACATGGAATTTGGTTCTTCCTTGGAGGCTCATAAGAGCTGATTTTTACCACACTACACCACTCTAGAATTAAATAAAAGCTAGTCATACAATGTTCAATCCCTACCATGTAGGTTTCTTCATAATGATCTATTACTATCATTCTCTCCTCGTTCCTCCCTAGGGATTCATAGATCTAAATGTAGTTGAAGATTCTAATATCTGCTATATTAAATGTTGGATCGAGGTTTAGTCTTTGGATCTACATTATCATCATTCTTTGTTGTAGTTTCACAATTAGAGATTTTTGTTTTGAGATATCGTGGTCCCAATGTAGGTGGTTCTATTTTGATTATCCAATTCGATTAAACCTAAATTTATTGATTTAAATAAATGTGAAGATTTAAAAACAATTTCTTGAAAATTAGTTCAATTTTTTATTAAAAACACATTTTCATTATATTTTTGGATTTGTATTTGATTTGGAATGAAATTGGGGGAAACATAATTTCATTGATTTGGGGTGAGTTTGTAAAATTAATGCAAATTTAGGAATTTAAATTGTTAAATTTAAATTTTGAAATTTATTTTTTGTAATTGATTTCAATTTTGAATTCGAGAGAAATGTCCTGAAATGATTTTGATAGAAACATGTTGGTTTTATCTTGAAAAAACGCTTGATTTTATTAGAAACATGTTTTGATTTTTTAAATATAATATTATAAAACATGTAATGGAATAATGGGATGAATTGTATTCTAAACAGTTTTGAAATAAATTTCACATCATTGATTGTTTTTAGAGAACACAAAATCCTATGTATATAGTGAGTTATTCAGGACAACCCTCTATGATTTTCTACACTAATAATACATATGTAGTAGGTTACATCCATGATGGGATAGTGATGGGTTGCTCCTTGATCGTTAGTGGACAGGTTGTGGGTACACAAATTATTGTGACAACTATTTGAGTGAGAGATAGTTTAATATACTATAACTCTCACACCATTTTTCATATATCCTTGTTTATAACTTATTTATATTTGAAATATATATTCCACTTTTTTTAAACAACTTACCATTGAGTTTGAATATATATAAGATTTTTTATAAAAAAAATAATTAAGACATTTGTTTAGTAATTTTTCCATATTGGAAATATAAATAATGATTTGTTTAAATATGATTGTGAAATTACTTAATAGTTTATTTTACATTTAAATAATTATATGTCTAATTGAACATTGAAATCTTAATAGGGAAATCATTATGAGACCCACTAGGATTTTAGCTCACACCATACTCATGCCTTCAGGTGTTTTTAGATAATATTCTATCAGGTTTGAGAAAGGGTAAGACGCCACATGGAGGTGGTAGTAGCTATTTATGCTTGGACTGGTGTAGTTTTGTCTGTTGGGACTCGGGTTATATATCCAATTTTTCTAGTAATTTATAGTCCACTTTGTGTTGTTTACCTATTTAAATTTGGGTAGAGTTATCCCATTGGAGTTTTTCTTGTATGCATTATGAATTTTTTATCTTGAATATTTTATCTTTGTGTAACATTCTTTCCCACATACATTTTATATAATTCCAGGTGCTAGTCACCAACCAATGGGGATTAGGAACACCCTTCTGGCTCTGTTAGGACCAGATCAGTTATCGGGTTACTGAGGTATCCAAGCCAGTTCATTAGAAAGTGGCATCAATGCTTTAGGATGAGCTTCTTTTTGTGATGTCAGTATGATGTTGTGTAACCTTTTTAGGATATAGGAGGTAGTTTCAATTGAGTTCCTATCCATCTCTGACCATAATTTTCTTTAAGTCACTAGGTGTGGTTTGGAAAATTTCTCTTGAGTATTAGTTGTAGTATTTTACCTACTTTTTATTTAGATATAATGAAATCCAAATATTGTTTAACTATCTATTGGGATTAATTTTCCCTTGTTTCTATTTTTTAGTGTTAATAATATTTCTTCTATATTGTATGATAATATGGGGTATCATCATCCCTCTAATAATATATATGAATCAGATCTAAGAGTAAGATTTTTGTGAACCACCATAAGAAAATCCTCCCATGGACCTAATTCTTTTTGAGGTTATTGTACATACTATCCATGATTTAAGAAATTAACCTGCACCTGTCCCCATTCTGGCCCATGTTGTGGAACCATATAGGGATGTTTTCTAAAAATTTTCTACGGAATTACATTAGTAGAATCCACAAAAATTCAAAGGCTCCAATGATCCACAATATACTAAATAATGTTTGAAAAAGATCAAGAATTTTTTTTTGGAGTTCTTAGAGACACTTGATGAAATAAAGGTGAAGTGTTCCACCTTAGTGCATGAAGGATACAATAGAAGAAGGTGGGACATGATGGTTATGGAGAAAAATCATGAGGGGTCACAGTTGAAAGAATTTAAGGATCTTTTTACCAACTAGTTCTATCCAGAGATGATGGTGTTGTCTAAGGCTATTTAGTTCTTTATACTCGAGCAAGATGATAAGACTGTAAATGAGTATGAAAACCCTTTTTTCTAAGCTATATAATTTTTCACCATAGATAGTATCAAATGAAAAGATAAAGTCTCAATGGTTTGATTTGGTAATTTGATCCAATTTTTGTTATTATGTTTTATTACTACGTCTGCCTTCTTTTGTTGTTGTGATAGATAGGGTATTGATAGTCTAAATGGACCTGGCTAGCAAATCAAGGATGATGGGAATTTCATTTCCTCACAGTGGTGATACAAGTTCCTTTTAAAAAATAGTAATAGTGATTATTATCTCTGTGGATCTTGATAATAGTTTTCTTCTAGACCGTCTTTTGTTCTTGAAAGAGGACCTTTTATTTTCTACCAATGTGGAAGGATTGTACATTCAAAGAGTGATTACACTAAGGATCAAAAGGTTTTTGGATCTTGTGTATTCTTAGGTCACATTCGAAAATACTTCCATATCTTTTATGCTCCGTATAGTGGCATGATATCATCAGTGCATGTTAAAACTTTGGCGCAATCAGATGCTTAAAAAACAAAGGGGTTTTACCCACAAGAATTCAGAAAAAATATTATTCACGCAATGTAAAATTCTCCAGAGGAAGTGGATGTGGGTCCAATGACCATGATAGGTACCATCACTATAGCTTCATCATTAGTGACTACATTATTTGATACATGTGCATCTCACACATTTATTTCAGACCATACTATTACTATAATTTATATTCCTATATGGATTTGATATTATGTGATATTAATTACTACTCAAATTAAAATAAATTGAGTGTAGAGTCTTTTTAGTCCCAGTTCTATTTTCACATTTTTAGACATCAGACATTGTTGTAGTTTTATGGTTTTCAACATGAAACTTATTGAATCCATATTTTGGATTCATTGGGTCATCAACAATAAATCCTAGATTTATTTTTACCTTTGAAGGGTCTCCTTCACTACACCGAATGGGTATTTTTTTAATCATTCAAGGAGAATGAGACCCATGGTCAAGTAGATTTGGGCTCTCTTATCCAGAGTTGTGGATAGTAAAATCTATGTTTTCTATTAATTTGTAGTAGGAATCCATGACTAGTGAGCTCCCTCAACTTTTCATTGATTTTCCAAAAGAATTTATTTATGACTTCTCTAGTTTTCCACTGGTAAGGGAGGCATATTTTTTTATCGATTTAGTGCCAATTACCCAACCATTTTCTATTAATTCATACCACATGTATTCAAATAAATTTAAACATTTGATGACTCAGTGGGATGATCTTCTTGATAAAGACATTATACGCTTGAGTGTGTTTCCTTTGGTAGAGGCTGTTCTATCCCCTAAGAAGTTTGATGGTCCACTTCCCCTTTGTTTGGATTATTATAAACTAAATAGAGTGACAGTAAATAATAATATCGATTTCTATATATTGATGATTTATTTGACCAGTTGAAAGGGGAGATGTGGTCCTTAAAGATTGATCTTTGATATGGTTACAATTAGTTAAGGATAAAAGAGTCTGACATTCATAAACCCACCATTAGATGTAGGCAATACCATTATCATTACATTTTCATGCTTTTTGGTCAAACAAATGTTCCTAAAGTATTTATGGATTTAATAAATAGTATTTTACATGAGTATATTTATTATTTATTAGTGGTCTTCGTAGATGACATTCTTTTTTACTCTATGTCTGAAGAGGATCACGTGATTATAGGAGAGTAGTTATGGAATTATTGAGAAACCACCATCTTTATTCCAAGATTTTGAAGTGTTATTTATGGATCCAAGAAGTGATGTTCTTGTGATAATTGGTATGAAAACATTGTATATTGGGTGATACTAAATATTTGACAGTTGTTATGACTCGGGAACAACCATGAAATGTTTTCATGATTTGAATCTTCTTAGGTTTGGATGGGTATTATCTTCGGTTTATTAAGGACTTCTCAAAGTTTCATTCTCCAATGACTACTCTAAATCAGATGGGATTAGAGTTTTCTTGTGATGAAAAACAAATTAATTTTTTTGTTTAGATGAAACAACTTTTGGCTACTTCACCAGTGTTGAATCTTCTTGAATCTGGGAAAGGCTTTGTGGTCTATTGTAATTCATCAGGTTTATGATTGGTTTTCATTCATAGATATGGTGATAATCTCATTTTTTATGAATATAGTCATCATAGGCCACACAATAAGAATTATTCAACCCATGACTTTGAACTGACAACTATGATTCACATATTTAAGAGTTTTTATAATTATCTTTTCATAGGAATATTTACAATGTTTTCTAACCACAAAAACAAGAGTTATATATAGTCTCAGAAATATTTAAATCTCTGATAGAGGCGTTGGGTTGAATACCTTCAATATTTCTACTTTGAAATCCCCTACACCTCAGGTAAAGGGAATATAATCACAGATTCCTTGAGAAGGAAACTTATGATCCAGACTGTGAAAGAATCATCGGAAGAGTGTAAATTGATGGATCTCTTTTCACAGTTGCTGATTGGGGTCCAGGAATATTTGGGATGAGGTCGGATTTCCCAGTGTTCCATTAACCCTCACTCTTCTCTAGTTGATTCTAAAGTAATAGAATCTTAATGATGAGTTCCATAACATTAGATACTCTATTTATGGTGGGAAGACCATTCCTCACCTGTCATTATCCACCAATGGAATTCTATGCTATTGGAATCATTTATTTTTTCTGTTATCGGTAAGGGAAGCTGTTATGGGGAATTCCATAACGTACAATGATTTAAGCACCCAAGAACCATGAAGATGTTCTACTACATGTTGTTAAAATTATGTTAGCTAGGTATGAGATAGGTCATTTCTGGTTTTGTTTATCATTGTTATACATTCCAAAAAATCAAGTCCAAGACCCCAAAACCTTCAGGTTTTCTTCATCCACTTATAGTGCCTACTTGTATGTGGAATGGGATCTCTATGGACATTGTGGTTGGGTTTCTACATAACCTAAAAAATAAGAATGTGATATGGGTTGTGATTGATAGGCTGATAAGATATTCCCATTTTATACCCATTTGAAATAGAAACAAAGTTGAAGAGTTGGGAAATCTCTATGTGAAAGAAATTGTTCATTTTCATGGATTTCTATCTGCTATAGTCTCTGGTAAGGATCCTTGGTTTATATCTCAATTTTTGAGAGGCCTTTATGAGGAATTAGGATATATATTCTATTTTAGTATTGAATATTATATTCGGTCATATGGAAAGATAGAAATAGTTATAGAGATTATTGAGGATGTGATTTTCCCCTATATTCTCAACTTCGGTGCTACTTGGAATGACTATTTATGAATGTTTGATTTTTCGTATAAAAATAATATTTAGTCCCCAATCAGAGTGGATCATTTTTAAGACTTGTATAGCCAAAACAGCATATCTCCATTATGTTATTCAATGATTGGTGATTGTTCCTTGGTTGGATAGAGCATGGTTCAAGAGGGAAAGGAAAATATTTAGGTGATTCATCATAGAATGTTGTTGGGGAAAAGATGATATAATATTTATGTAGATCGTCGTTATAAACCATTGTATTTTTTACTTTGTGATCAGGTGTTATTGAATGTTTCTCCTCAGTTAGGTCATCAATGTATTGGGAGGAATGATAAACTTGCTCCTAACATTGTGTGACCTTTTGATTTTGTGGAGAAGGTAGTGAAATAACATTACCATTTAGTAGTTCCACTATAGTTTACATCGATACATAATGTTTTCTATTTATCTCAGCTATGAAACTATCTATCTGATCCATCTCATGTTCTGAGTTGCAGTGATCATCAATGACTCGACGTCTAGTCCGGACAGTTGATTCTAAAACCCAGGTTCATCAGGGGATGAAAATACTAATGGTTCGAGTTCTATGGAAGCATGATTCTGATTCACATGAGACATGTGAGAGGTTTTAATTTATAAGAGAGTATTGGCCTCATATTTTTTTCATAAAAGTTTATTAGTTGGATTTCTAGGGATATAATTTTTCTATGGTGGGGAGATTGTAACATCATGTCACTATTTTTAGGTATTCCTAAACCACTATTTTGATAATTATTTGGTTGGGTTTTTTAAGGGTGAATTTGGTGAGAATTTTGGGAAATTTTTAACATATATGGGATGAGCACGGTTGGTGCACGATTTTCCAAATCGTGCACCCTCATAGTAAAAATCATCCAAAACTAGACAGTGGTGTTTTTCATGGCTATAAAATTGTTTTGAAACCATGTTCCGCCCAATGAGAAACTAGGATACCCAATTATTAGGGGCTCATATTTAGGACTCACGATTTATTTAACCATGTTTCCATATCCAGGAAACCATATGTATAGGATTTTTTAATCTGAAAATTATTTTCTAAAACCCCAAACCCTCTTTTTTAGGTTCCATATTGTATTTTATGACCCCATACCATTTTATTTTTTCTTTGGAGGCTCCCAAGAGAATATTTTGGCCCCTCTATACCCTAATGGAAGTGAATCGAAGCTAGGAAAATTACATTTGATCTCTACCCAGTAGGTTTTCTCTTCCAACTCTCTTTCTCCCATTTTCCATTCTTTCCATCCTAGGGTTTCATAGATATTTTTGTTGTTGGAGAATATAATATCCTCTATTTTAGATCTTATATCTAGATTTAATACTCACATCAACATTTTATATGTTATTCATTGGTGTTTTATGTTTATGTATTTGTGTTTTGAGATCCCGTGATCCTGAGGTAGGTCGTTCTATTTTGATTGGCCAATTCGATTAAATCTAAATTGATTAATTTAAATTCAATTTTTTAGTTTAAATTAAATTAAATATAATTGATTTCAATTGATTTATTAAAATCAAAATTCCATTTAATTGTTTGATTTTGATTTTATTTTTCAAAAAATTGGGGGAAACCCCCAATTCCATTGAATTGGGGTGTTTTTGTAAAATTGATGGAAAATTATAGAATTTAAATTGTTAAATGAAAATTATGAAATTTATTTGAACAAATTTATTTAAATTTGGTATTTTATGAACATTTCATGAAATGTTTTTTTTTTCAAAAATCCCTTTTTTAATCTTGAAAATGGCATGATTTGATTATAAACACATTTTGGGCTTTAAAATGGAAAATTGTCATATAAGAAATAGAGGAATGGGATTTATTTTATATTAAAAAGTTTTAAATTAAATTTAACATCATTAATTATTATTAGAGAATATGAAATTCTATGTATTTAGTGAGTTATTTGAGATAGAACTCTATTTTCTACAGTAGTAACAATACATATGCAGCAGGTCAAATCCCCGAAGGGATGGTAACATGTTTCTTTTTATTCAATATTGAGGAGGATGTGTATACACATATAATCATGACAACTATTTAAGTTTTAGGGAGTCACATAGCCTATAAATATCATAACTTTTGGCATATGACCATTTTCTCTCTTTTTTATATGAAACATATATTAAAATGTTTGTAAACAATATACCAAGCTTTTTGAATTTATATAAATTGTTTTTTATAAAATTTTCATTACACCATTTTTTTATAAATGTTTCCATCTTTGAAATGTAAAAAATTATTTTTTTCAATAATATTTTGAAATAACAAACCTATTTTTCAAAAAAAATAGGGTTTAGTTATTTAATTAAATGTTTAAATCATAGTATGGAATCCTTGGTGAGGTCCTACTAAGATATTAGATGACACCCTATCTTTTCCTTTAGGTGTTTGTTGATTTTCATATTATAGGTTTAAGGAAGGGTATGGTTTCACTTAGAGGTGGTATTATCTATTTATCCTTGGTATTGGAGATTTGTGTTCATTGAGACTCAGATTATATTTCCTATTCTTCTAGTTATTTTTGGTGCATTTTGTGTTATTTTCCTATTAGACTTCTTATACAGTTATCATTGTAGACTTTTTATTGTATGCATACTGAATTTTTTATCTTTCATTCATTATGTTTGTGAAAAATTTGTTCCAAATTTCATTTTGTATGATACCAGATGCTAGTCACCAACCCATGGGGATCGGGAATGCCCTTTGGTCTATAATAGGAATGTCTCGGTTACCATGTTATCATGATAATAATGTTGGTTGGTGACACCCAAAAACTTCAAATAGATTTTAACAGTTATTTAATTATAATGAAAGGTTTTTTATAAAAGCTGTAAGCACTTGTAGTGGTTGTTTTAAAAGGAAAAAATCATGTGGTGTCATATAAGGTAATGTTGTGAGAATCCGTTGTCTAAATATTTAGTTACAGAGATTGGTATCACTACTAGGAGGAAGAAAATTTCTTAAAGATACTATTAAATGGTTCTTAAGGAGAAATACATAAGATTTACCTATGTCAAAATCATGATATGTAGGGGTATTTCCCATTTCCATATCAATGTGAGAAAGTGGTTATGTCATGGGAAAACTGGACACTCTGTAAATAGGGTAAGGCATATTTTGGTGGATATTCCTATTTAAAGGTTTGTATATCATGATTATGAGTTGATCCATTATGCACTAGTTAAATATAAATCCCCAATATTTAATAACTACATGTTTTTTGGAGTGTGATATTTGAAATATAGAGGTTATAGGTTTCATGTTTGAAAGGATAGTATCACTATCTAGAGATTCCAGTGAAGATAGAAGTTTATAATAGCTATCTCAGAAGGAAAATATAATCAAATCATATTATTAGTAGTCATTCCAAATAGTTGGGGAGCTAGTTGGTTTCTATATTTTTAATACCCTGTCTTTCCAGATGGAAAATATGGAGTTTAGTGGATGACATTAACATGGATCCAAAAGAGATAATTTAATGAATTTTATTATATTTATTTGGTTGAACTAAATATAAATTTATAGTAAAATATATATATTCTGACATGATGAGATATATATATATTTCTTCAAAAGAGGAAGGATAATCATGCCTTAAAAAAGCATAACGGAGGAATTCGATACCTACGCTGAAAAATTAGGTTGAAAATAAAGGATTGATCTAAAAGGATATCTAACTAGATATTTATAGATTTAATCAAGTTGAAGATATTGAAGTCAATTGATACACCTTGTTTTTTAAAAACCCAATATTGGTTCATAGATTTTGAGGAAATACCAGTTGGAGGAGTTATGAACTAGCTGAGTGATTAAGAGTGGCGAGTTCTCTGTTTTGTGAATGTTTTGAACATTGAGTTTTAGTTAATTCACTATTAATTATAAATATACATAGTTTTATTGGTGTTTTAGGATCATAAACACATCATTGTTTCTTGATCATTTGACTAGGATTGTTTGGGTGAATCATATAAAATTTCTTTTATCCGTCTTTTTGTACTTTACTGCTTAAAATATATTGTGGGAGATTGGGATGTTCATACTAATATTTGAACAATATTTTTGGTGAGGTATTATTAGATAATATTTATATTCCTTGATTTACACCCCCCTTAGAGATCCTACCATTCTTAGGAAAAAACATGTTATATCATAGATAGTGGATTTCAATGGATTTTTATCTCTCTAAATAAATGGTAGAGATTGTAAACCAAATTTAAATTTTGATCATCAAAAATATTAATTTCTTATTATGGTAGGATAATATGAAATATTATTTCTAATAATTTTGAATGGATTTCTGTATGGATAACATACATCAGATCTTGGTCAGCAAGGATAGCATAGAATTATTAAAGGAATACACAAGGGAGTATGATGATAACGTTTAAGGAGTAAACAAATTGGGAGGATATTTATCCAAAAATTCAATATTAAAGGGATATTTGGTAAATCATAACACACATTATGGGTATAACTTCTCAAAAACTAAAAAGGTATTTTTATAGTACATGCAGCCCAACCACAAGTTCTATTAAACAATTATGAGGGAATAAAGATCCACTTGAATACGTAAAATGATTCAATATTTGATCGGGTGAATATTATTATGGAGTAAATGAATGAACTTGTAGTAACCCTTGATGATATATAAATTGAAAATTGTATCAAAATAATTTTATTATCACATTTCAACATGAAGGTCTTAGTTCTTAAATAAAAACACCCAATGGAGGTATTATTGGGTAGTCCTCACAATACACTTAGGTCATACAAGATAAGGAACACTAGAAACAACTCCACGGAAAATTATAATTATAAAAAATTCATGCACATGGAGATGAGGAAACTCATGTAGTAAATAATCCCAATGATATGGATGTTTCTAAGTTGATGTATTTCCTTTACTCTAACATCGATAGAGAAAAAGGAAAAATCAAAGAAGGCTTATACCTTATCACTTTCGATGTTGAATAGATGGGTATATTTTTATAACGTGTCTCATAAAATGACAGCATAATGAGGAAGATAAATAACCCATAAGTAATTCATATATGTGGTTTAAATTAAAGGTATCATAATATAAATTCATAAAAAATTTGAACTTGATTTTTTAAGATAATTCCAGCTGGGAAGAAACATATGCGGAAAAATTATGTATTATAATGACCTCAATGAGGAATTTATTATGGTTTTAATAAAAAGTCTAAAATTGTAGAATATCAGTGGTGATGAAAATGATGTTTTAGGAAGAGTATTCCTCATGTATGAACTAAATTCTTTTTTGGATGAAATTTTTTTAGTGGTCTATAACAATGATATCTAATGGAGTGGTTTGTGATTCCAAAACATTACATAGACAAGAATGAAGAAGAAAAGTTCAAGTTGATGGATGATATTGAATGACTCAAATTGGTAAATCTATGAAAATCATAGAAGTAAATTGATCTAAAGCTAAAAATAAAATATCTAAACAAAATTATATATGGCTTCACTAATTCAGTGAAAGATCATAACAAAATGATTGAGGAGACTAAATCTAAAGTTAAGAAGATGGTAGAAAATATCTGTGAACAATAAATACGTTAATCTTCAAGAATGGTATTGAAAAGTTTTAATATATGAGATAATAAAGAAACTATAGAACAACATAGGGATCCCACAAGAAATCCATAAAAATTATTCATGGTTAAATGATTGAAAATTAAACTACAATTAGTTGGGGTATAGATTGTATGAAAAAAATAATTGGAGTAATATTTGAAACTACAACACCCACACCCAAAAATAATTTTATTTTCATGAATCAAAATAGACCTAAAATTCTACAGATAGAGTATAAAATATACACAATAATATTCTATGAATTTAGTGTAATTCTGTTGTAAAGATTTGTCTCACGAGAAATGTGTGCTCCATAAAAAATAGCATTTCAAGGCACACGAGTAATAAAAATAGATGAGAAAAAAATCCTACACATAATATGTTTTTAGTGTGAATTTTATAGACACAAAGGTATAAATTTCTCATCAGGGGTATAAATAGATTTTTTTATAGAGGATATAAGTAGTTGGATGCATTATCAAAATGGATGAAAACTCATAATAAATTTTCAACCTTATAATATGTGAATAATTCAATGATCCTAGAATTGTAAAAAAATTATTCACTACTAAATGAAGACAAGTAGTGAACATATATAAACAATGGAAAATCTAAAAGGCTGAATATCTTAAAAATCAACTTATTGGTGAATGATCATGATGGAGTGTGGATAATTGATATTGGATGCACATCACATAGAATATAAAATAAAAAAATTATAAAATTGATCATTTATTTACATGATGGTGTTTCTGAATTTAAAAAATTATTATTAATTGAATATAATTTTTTCATGAAAATTCAAAATTTGAGGTAATGACTTAAGGAACATGAATGTATTTATTATTAAATTTTATTGTCATAATTTACTAAGTGAAAGTCAATTATTTAAGTTGGATTATTTATTAAATTGAAATAAGAATTCATTCATAATCAAGTAACAATATGGTTCAATTATATGGAAATGAAATCACACCATGTGGAATCTAACCCTCATTAGTAGTGAATAATTCACATTTTTATTCCAATGACAAAGATAGATATGTTTTTGGCACTAATAGATTGGCCACCAGATCTAATGTTCAATGATATAATTTGTTAACAAATAATGAAACCTTGATATTTATATACATTTACATGATCACAATCACAAGTGTGATACTTTTCAGAAAGGTAAAATATTCATAAGACTTACAAGTCAAAGGATAGTAAATAAATTATATTGATTGAGTTGGTTCATAATAATTTTTATTACACTATATCACCCACATACACGTATGAAAAGAGGTATTATGTTCTATTAATGGACGATTAATGTATAATGGAATTAATGATTCTGATATCTCAAAAATATGATACTATAAGATATTGTAAATGATATCATTAGTTGGAATAGAAAATTTGAAGGATAATGTTTTTGAAAATTTGGAATGATAATAGTACAAATTTCAACAAAAATTTTGTGGAAGAATTATTGTGATCTTATAGGGATTTGTCTAATACTATGAAGGGGGTGAATCTGTATTGGTATTATTTTCATCCAATTATCCTTTTTATCCTTTTATCACCTATAAAATTGTTTGGTGAGTGATTCTCTCTTCATCTCTACCCCTCCTTTGTTTGGTATTTCTAGAGATATATAATTCAAAAGTATCATAATCGTAGACTAATATTTGTTGGTGAGGTTTTCCTCCCTAGGAATGATTAGATCCCATATTTGATGTGGTTATAATCCCTTGGACATATCTTCCATATAATTATTAAAAGAATAAAGGGAAAGGGTATGACCTTAGACCCATAATCCTAGAATTGACCAGGTTCGATGCAGACAATGGATTTCTATTTGGTAAAACAAATAGAAATTATGTTTTGGCCTTCTCATTATTATGTAGATAAATTTGTAACATTGGTGTCCCACCTAGACAACATTGATGATATTCTACCTCACTCATAATAAATAAGTGAGATAAATTAAAATTCCTTGGAATTCTATCAGTGATGAATTTTTGAGGCTGACGCCCTAAACTTGTTAACATATATATGATTAGTAGAAGAACATTTTGATGTATCCTCTATTATTTATCTTATTCTTCTACAAAAAAGTAATTTCATAAATCAATACAAGAACACTATCTTATTCATATGAATTCATAGAATAATATGGGTCATCTAGATTTTGGTCTCTCTCTTCTTCTTTAATGAGAAAGAATAACATTGTATCTCTATTTATTTTTATTGTATACTCTACATCATTAATTGGAAGAATGTATCATTTATCCTAATTTTTTATTCCTTCATTTTAATTGTAGAATATTTTCAGTTCACACACAGTCGAGCACATCTTATTTTTCATTAACTTCAAAAATATACACTATATTCAAGTTTAGATCACCCATTTAATATTCATCTTTTTTTAATGTATATTTAAAATTCAATGTTCTTATTATTTCCATATCATTTTTACATGTAAATATACTCAAATATAATACTTAATTTCTTTTTCTTCTTTGGTATTCTTATATTTATCGAATAATTTACACACCTATGATTTTTGGAAAATGTCATGATCTTTTACAAACTCAATATTTTGGATCTTCCTTTACATTTTTATTATCCTTAAATACATAAATCTATTTCCAAATTAATTTATCAATAAGACCTGTATTTATAAATACCATGTGATATTTTGATATTATGATCTCAAAATATCAAAAAATCACTGAATTTTTAAGGAATTTTAAATATTCATATATATTTGCATGGATTCATACACTATGACTCTAAAACCATTTCTATCTAATGGCACTCTCCTAAGGATCAACTTTAAACATAATCTAATATCAAATCATGAATCATAATCAATCATTCTGGTTTTTATTTTATCAAATAATAGATAATTTTCATCATCTAGATTCATTATTTTCGTTACAAAACTAATTCTAGAAAACTTCTCAAAGTATTATAATGTTTTGACCCGTACATTTCTCTGATGACCTTAATGATAATTGGATTTACCCTTACGATAACCCTTATAATGATGACCTTTACACATGGATCTACTGTATTTTACACTTTTATTTTTTATGAAGTGATGAACCCCATGAAAATAGAGATTACCTTTATGTGGTCATTATATTACCTTTATGTAGGTCAATTCCTAATGAGATAACATTTACATAGTCTACTATTTACATTTATATGACACAATATTACCATTGTGAAAACTAAAATCATGCATTTTGGAATTCATACTTATTGTAGCATCCTGACTTGGGATGCTACTTTATCAGTGCTCTGGTCTAATGGGCCACTCTACCTTAGGTATGCCTCCCTATAGGCCAATGGATACTGACTAGTTGTGAGGGTATCATTATGAGATAGTGGGTATACTATACCCTTTGGTGATGACAATAATAAAGGTCCATATATATACAACATATCGAAAGGACCATAAAAGGGGATGAAACCGAATAAACACTACTAAAGGATATACAGACAATAGTAGTGATACAAGTCTGAAGGGATCGTAAAATTTTCATATAAATAAAAATGTCAAGAAATTTGATACCAAATATATGATCAATATCACCCATGGCCAACCACATAATTACAAATATAAAAACCCAAAAGAAGACCAATATCGAGGCAGTGGAATCACTTGGTCCACTGAAATCAATATCATACAAACTATCCATCCTTGATCACTAATTTTCACCACTGAACATGTTCCCTTACCTAGTCTCAAATACATAAACCCTACACACATCCTAAGGGGCCCATGTAGGGTGTGATTATGAACATCGTAGGCTACAACCAACGTGTTCCTACCATAAATCAATTATTATGTTGCATATGTGAATTAAATAAATATCTACAGGTCAGGCATAATAACAATAAACTTTCTTCTCTTGTTCTCAACAGCCACAAGTGATCATTTTACCTACTTTATCCAATATTGAATTGGGAAAATATATCCATGGTTGGTCATACTGTAATTACCTTAGTATCACAACCTCACACATTTCACTCGGAACCTCATGCCATCTGAGACCTCATGTGCCATTAATAGAGTAACCAACATATCATTAGCATGCCAATCAATACAACACTAGTCCCTTGGATATCCATTCAAAAGAAACTTTTAGCTCAATATCTCGACTTCTTGGGGCATAGAGATATATATCGTATAATATTTAATGTATATCTATTGGCTTAGTAGCCCTACATCCCGAGGCATAATGATATCAGTCCCCCAATAATATTGGCCCATTGTCCTCAATGAAATGGTGATCCTCATCCTCCAACTGATGGTCTCAAACACCATCTCCCATGGTTTTCTACATTGATAACCTATTCAATTATTTATGGTCAAAACCATACCCTTATCTTTTATAACTACGGAGTCCTCCACCTTGGATGAGTGGTCAAAAATAGCTCAAATGAGTCCTATCTGTGTGCAAGCAACACCAATATAATATTTTGTTCTACAACAATGAGAAAAAATCACCAACATTCCCTAAGACAACCCATCCAGAACCTCGTTTCCACATGTGAACCATGTCACCTAGGCCCTGATGGTCAATACCATCCCATGATTTTCGGGCCAAGCCTTCATCCTAATGAACTTTTCCCCTAAATCCCGACGATCTATGTCACTAAAAACTAGTGATCAACATCACCCAATGTACCCTGGTTTATACCCAACATGTTCTTATGGAACTTATTTAATCATTTCATAATATAAATATTTAAATTTAACAATTTTACTAACCTTCCAAATTGGTCATAATCCCTATACCCGACTTAATAAAATTTTCAGTAAGCAACGACATGCCCATTGATATCTCAAAACATTGATTATAACTTAAAAATCATTAATTAATTAAATTTTTCTCTTGTATGACCCACGTCTACATATTTAAACACACACCTCATAAAACCTACATATCTGAGGAGAAATATAGGAACCACCAACATTATACTTTCAGGTGCTTTCTCTTTGAATAACAACCTCTAATTTGAGCCATATCAGAAGAAAATGGAGTTCTGTAAAAATTACCTAAAATGGTGAAAATGATCCCACATGGAAATATCATTCTATATGAAATAATAAAATAAGAAAATAATGAAATGTATTGAATAAATTATTGGGGTAAATTCATATCCATTGAGAGATATTGAATTAGAGCTCGTATGAAGATGGAGGCTCAAATACTTTAGGAGGGGAAGTAGATAATTCCATGACCTAAGGAGAGAAATGAGCATGAACATTGTTAAAAGATGGGAATAAAATATAAATTAGGGAGGGGTGGTTTAGTAATTTATCCCATTTTAACTACTTCACTATTTAAAAAATCATGCTCCAACTGTGTAGTGATCATTGTCCGAAGGATAGACACCTCATACGGTCTAGCCGCACGGTTTGAAAAAATAGGCACCAACCTTGTTGTTAAATCTACACAACTTCACTTTAGTTAATGGTTTCCTCGAAGGTTTTTTCTATTTAAAAGATAAAAAATTTCTGTTGAAAAAAATCCACATGGTTTAGGCAGCGTGGTTGGAGAAATTGTTCACTAACTTTCTACCTCTTTCAATGTTTCCTGAAATTGGGTTTTGAATTCTTGATGCTTCTAAAACCCATTAAAACTCTTGATGAACTCATTAAGGATTAAAAATATATTAAATCATCATAAAAATTAATTCAAACTCTTCACATTAGTTCCTAAATAAGAAAATTAAAGTTGGCTTGTCCACTAATCATAATAGTCAAATTTACCGGTGAAAACGACCCATTAAAAACCTAGGATGTTAAAATCTCCCCAAATTAAGATATCACATCCCCAAGTAATGTGTATTTACCTAAACATGGTATAAAAAAAACCATATCATTTAGATTAACCTAAATACCCAAGTTGTTATTCTTGGTTAATTCCTCTTATGGAGCTCCCCACCATATGAATTACCTACCCAGTCGATTCCCAGCCCAAAATCAAATGTTTGGATGGTTCCAAGAACCATCCTTGGACATACAATTCCTCCCATGTCATAATTTAATTTATGAACCACATTAGGTACTCAATTACACCCACGTCGCACCTAGCACCGGTGAAATTCTATATCTCACAAAATTCTTATTAGTACATGGGTCATACATGACACCCAAGGGTCCTGCATCTCATCATATGAAAAAATGTATGTCATCACATATGATACTCAAAAGTAATCCCACATAATATATATATATATATATATATTTGTGGGTGTGTGTGCAGGTTCATCATATTCTTAATGCCTATGCACCTCATACAAGTTATGCCTCATAACTGATGTTTGTACTTTAACTAGCGCCTAGTTATTTTAGTTACCACAAGTGCACCCCATGCACTAAAAAAGGTTATAATAATAAAAATAGCTCCATTCTACCATTCATGGAGATCCCTCATCCAATTCTGATTCTTTTAGAACACCAACATTCCCCTTGTATAAATCATTACTTACCAAGGACTGACCTCCCAATAGATTACACTAGCTACCGACCACTGACTGCACTATTGGTTTTCTCTGTCCCTTACATGACCTACATGCATAGAAGAATCATGGATTCTATCTACGAGTACTACTTCGAGTCATATAATAGATCCTTAGGTTTGAGTTGGTCCCTGGCTCCTAGCTACTCAAGAATTCATATTGTAGAACCTCTCTAAGTTCCCCATCAAGTCTCATGATCATCACTCCCTCAGAGGTCTCTCATGATAGGTATGAACATACCATGTCTTCCCAAACTGGAATAAAAATATTGATGACCCACTCACTGGTTTCATTCCCAAATATATTTCCTGAAAACTCTATTGAGACTCCCCATAGTCATTCTTCGATACACATGTTGCATCACCGCAAAGCTCACCTCACATTGTCACCCATCTCAAATACTCTTGGTCCATCATGTGTCCCTCATATATTAGGACCTAATTAATCACATTTGAGAATGGGGATATTCAGAAGACATTGACCTAAACCATGAATTTGTGCCGTAATCCATCCTTGAATCGCCTCAGCCTAACAACCTCGTCACCGACCATGGAAGTCAAAAGTAAGGAAGTGTCTCTAAAATTTTCCACATAATCCATAATGGATGTATCATTATACTATAGTCCCATTAACACACGGTCTCTATCTACCCTCCACATATCCAAGAAGAAATTATTGAAAACCCTATCCTTTAAATCCTTACATGTCAGTCCCTCATGTCTACAATCTTTCACCTATACATACCACCATTTCTTTGTTGGTATTCTAAGCATATACATAGCCAACTTCACCCTAAGACATGGGTTGTCTCAATCTGATCATATAAATTCATTAAACTCTAGATCTAGTTATCAACTACTTATGATCAACCATCACTATGAGATATTAGTGGGTGCTGAGACTGAAACTCAAGAGGCAAATAAGCCATGGAGGTTCATCTCCCTGAACTCCCCTCTCTATACCATGTATGACTCACACCAAAATGACCCTCAGCAACTTGTATAGAGAAATTCCAATATCTTCCATCTACTATAGCTTCCCTTCCTATACCATATCCTATGCCTATAGCTCGAGATCATCCCTAAACTTAGGGGGATCATCTCGACCCACAGGGGCCTCATTCTATGTCCAATCTAGTGGCACCACATCTCTACCCTCATGAAGCTCCATCAAAAACTGTCTAGGAGGAATTAAGAAGAATACTAGAAATCATGGTCAAAACAGCCTATTGAAACCCACCAAATGAGCAATGGTAAATCCACAAGGGAATAAATACCTGAATATGGGTATTATTTTTCCCTCAATTCAAAGGAATAAGAAGGTGGCGAAGATCCAGAGGATCAAATGAACCTCCAAATTATGAATGGTTTCATGCACTTTTCATGGTCATGTGAATGGACATTCATAGTTCATAACATGTGTGAGATGTCACAAATCCCCTTTAATGAGTCCTTATTCTCTCTTGAAGGCATATAAGACACTCTCTTACTGTATAGAAGCTTTCATATATTATTCCCTTAGTCATGATACTTTTCTGGCAATGCATGCCTAAAAAACCATCCAAACAACTTTGTAAAAACAGTAGGGGAATATCGAAAAGGTAGGAGACTCTTATAGTCATAAATTTCATATAACTCAACTAGTGAGTTCTGAAGACACCATAGAATCCCTAGTGACATTCCTTCCTTGTCCCGCAAGATCTCACATATGTATCTCCCACATCAAACGAAGGGCTTCAAACACTCTCATATACTAATGTGCTGCCCCTATGGATCAAAATACTTGTAGAATTGTTTGTCAAAGATAATTATTTTTCATCACCATTGGCCCATTTATTGGTCACAAACACATCAACAATGGGGAAAATTATTGTCTTCGAAAACAATATAGAAATATCATGAGAACTCATACACTTATAAAATAAACAATTAAATAAAAAGAGAAAATATGGGAGCCTCCTGCAGTCATAAATATAATTTCATATTCTACATGTGGTTCCAAGACACCACATATGTCCTGGATAAATTTCCATAATATCTCTCAAGAACCCACTGGAATGTCACCATAGTCACGTCAAGGACTTTGGACATGTCCGACAAATCCTACACTCCCCCTCCTGACCCGTAGGCAAATAGAAGTAATTATCGATAAAAATTCTCTTACTTCATCACATGACCTTTTTTGGTCAAATGATGCATCACTAATGAGGATATTGATTGTCCTAGACAAAACTCTTACAAACAAAAAAATTCCAAACCTTACGAAATAAAAAATGTAATTTAAGGGTAAACGATGGGGTCTATTTGAATGTGGAATATATATATATATATATATATATTATGAGAATGTGGTTATATACCACTGGAGACCACCATTAATCATGTAAATTACCCTCAATAAGACATCATGATCCTATAATTCGCCTTGGAATGTTTGGTTGGTCTCAAAAAATACCCTATATAGGACATCTTGATCTCTTGAAATCCCCCTAGAAAGCTATACTTGTCTCATGGAAAATCCCGAATAGTAATCTCTGATAACACAAAATCCTTTCAATAGGAATCATATTCTCACAAAGACCCTAGGACATGTCTCCATGAATTTATAAACCCCCCTGGAATGTTCGTAAGATTAGTAAAGTCCCCTTTGATTGAACAAAATCCAATTATGTGGGGTGCTGATGATATTGTCTTGTGGTTGTTGAAAATCGTGTGACAACCTCAGCTGACTCATTGTATAATCTCGCAAAGTGAATAGCATTAAATCCCTCCTTTGAATCTATCATATATTTTCAAATTACTTATTTTTCAAAGCATTGAATAATGCGGGTAGTGAGTCCTATAAATCCCCCACCCCAAAATAAACAAATAGATATTTTTATCATATCAACAACACACACAAGCATCAGAGTGGATTTCTCATAGCAGTTAATATGGCGACCAAAATGTTTTTTTGTTAGGTAAATATGGAGAAAACCAAAGAAGATCGTGTAGCACGCCTAAGCACTTCACATAATTACTCATCAATCATGCAAAGGACTTGTGGTGGGTTATGCAAAGGATATACCACAGAATTGTGGAATCATGTGATACTTAAACAAGATAACACTGAAAAAATATAAGGAATATGAAATAAAAGGTTGAAACAATGACTACAAAGAGGAGGGATTATGAAAAAAAACATATATTCTCATTCTACTATGATTTTAATGATCCAATCGGATCATTATATAGTAGTAGGACCTAGCACCTACATCACACAATTCTCCTTTGGTATAATATTAAATTATGTGAAATCTTGTGGACGTGTCAGAGTAATGAACAAGGCACCCATCAAACATTTCACCCAAGTCTTGTGAAACCCACTACACTCTCTATCCAGACCATGTGATTTTCTATAGACATGCCTTCTAAATCATACAAAATCACCAATGCATGTTTGCTTTTTCTGGTGATGGAATTAGCACATGTAAACTAGCTATTGTGATGACCACCATAAAAGTCAAATAGATCATGCGATATCCTAAAGAAATATCAGTCAACATTTATAATAAATACAAGACACATCATCCAGGACATAAAACACACTAAAAAATGTCACACTAACTCTCGTGACATCTTCCTTGCATGTCACACTGGCTCTCAGGACACCCTCCAAGCATTTCATCCAAAATTTTCAGGGACACCAGGGAAAGTATTCTTGATCATGCGACACCCTACAATAATATCATCTAAGATCATGTAATGGCCACCATGATCATCTATCTAGGTATTGTGATGTCCTCCGAACAAGTCTTCCTTGGTCACGTGACATCATTCATACATGTCATTCACTTTATGTGACTTCCCATGTACAAGTCAATTAGGTCATTTTATTTCATCGGATATGTCAGGCATATATCCTCTAATATTTCAAGTAGACAATAAATCCATTTTATGATGAAAATATATGAATGTTGTGAAAATAAGAAGAATAGGTTAGGAAGGTATCCTATGACCTGATAACCTTTTCAAGCCAGCACATAGGGAAATGTCATTATGTAATCCCCGATCAATTGGACTATGATGTCTCTGATTCTTGTTATAACTAGGATGCATAGGATTCCTTTCAAAGTACCATTCCCAATATTAAACCACCAATGTTAAGTACTAGCACGTTATTCTCACATCCATAATAAGTTAGAAAATTATATTCCAACCCTTGCTTCCCAACCTAAGCCTAGCGCACATGGGTTAAGAGAGTTATAATAATCACATAATTCAAAAAGGGAAAACAAAGATCTTGAAACCCAATCAGTAGCATAATATGATATTCCACACATATAAGGGAAACCTCAATGTGTAATCCAAAATCAACTAAACTATTCCGAATCTAACTTCTACAATAATTGAAATACATAGGGAACCTTCCTAGTGTCCTATCTCAAATGGGAATCTAATTTGTTTAATGTCCCCTTATTTCTCTAAAATACCAACCATCAGGACCCAATCATTCTCATGGGATAATCATCATAAATCATCCATTATTTTGATGAAAATTAACATAACTATGATAACATGGATTCCTATTATATCCTCCATATTTTGGATGACTTCTTAAGGATCATGCTCAAAAACTCAATGCCTAGGTTCCCAAATATATGTCCTTTTTGTGTGACTTTAATTTTTATGAGGTTAAAAAACTATATGGATTTTAATTCCCAAAAATAAATAGCAAATGTAGGATGCCTCATAACAGCTCAACCCCATCCTTAACAAATTAAGGGAAATCGATGAAGAACATTGGATATATATATATATATATTTGTGTGTGTGTGTTGATTCTCTAAAAATATTCCCTTTCACAAATGAGTGATATTAACCCATTGTGATTTTCTTAAGGAAACTGGTTCCATATTTGAATTAGGAATATATTCACAAACATATATTAAATCTATAATAGAGTCATGGAGTAGGAAAAAATTCCCCCTAATAGGGTGTGATGAACTCAGCCTCCCAACCTCTGAACAATGTGAGTTCCTATGTTCTATTGTGTTTGAAACCCCAATTGACCACCTACATTTGGGAATAATTACCTTACCCTATTATAGATGTGGGAATCATTAAGTGTGTCTGTGAATGGAAAACATGAGAAACCCCCTAAAAATAATTGTGAATCACATTTAATCCCCTATCACAATCAATCATCAGGCATTCAAAAACATGCTTAAGATGGTTTCCTTTTCAGATGAATCAAAAATGGTGAACCCGACGTGAAACTCCCAAATGAAAAAATAATTGGTTGACCTTGTATCGGTCCATGTTGTTTTCATATCTTAAGAAAACATGGATACCTGACATGAATTTTATATATGATCCCCTATTTTTGGGGATCTTATGAAATATGTCAATCCTTACTCTGAAAATTCCACTTAAGAAGAATGGTTGGAATAGTAGTTAAAGGAAAAATGTATTACCAATGTATATCTTATTGATCACATATCACGCATCTAATAATGCACTGATCAGTGCCCCTATTCCTCGTTGTCTTCAGGACTGTAGATATTTCCCTCACAAATAAAACCCAGATTTGACATGTCTTCATCCAGTGATCATTCTAGAAAATCATCTGCAACTGAAACCTCTAAGGGCCTCAGAATTACCCCACTCACCAAACAACATCAACGTAATCAAGTTCTAGAGGTAAGTGAAATAATATGGGAATAATGTCTACATGGTATGATCCTTACCCTTTAAAGCTACCCTTTATGGTATTTAGATCTTGAAATTGATGAGTTTACACCATCAAAATAAATTTGTGGTAATGCTAATGGAACTCATTGCCACAGTTGACCGCTTTGGGTGCTGAACCCTACAGTGTGAAAATTACAACCTTTAGTGTCTAATGAAGGTGGTCCAAGTAATAAAGTTTAACTCCATTCTAGTTCAAGGGTTTTCAAGGAGGGATTTTGTAATCTTTAGTCACCAACACTATCCCACAGGTATAGTTTAGTCACCTACTGACGGTACCACCTGACACACTACCACCTCAGATACCCATTCACTAGAAACAAGTAATACACGTCAAGTGTGAAATGTTTTGTATAATTATTAGTGGGTGTATCTTCCCATTTATGTTGTTGATGCTTGCTCAAATATCTTGACAATAACCAGTGAGTGGGCTCATATCCCTTCTCACTTATAACATGTTTTCAAGCATATTTCTAGAACATACATGGGGGGAATATTCTTACTGTCATGAAAAAATTCCATCGACATATTCTAGTCACATAAGGAGGATAGATGTGGGATTATATTCACTCTTCAATTGAAGAAATCTGCAAGTATATAGTAGAGATGGAAAATGTTAAGTCCTTCTTTCCATCACACATTTTGATAAAGTGTCCTTTAATCTTAGAAACAGTTTAAGAACTCTGTTGGTATATTCCTTCACTAGTACATATACAGGGATAGGCACATGTTTTTATCCCTACAATCAGGGAAGCACAATACTCTAATCATTTTAAATAAGTGGTTTCTCTGGATTATGCTCACATTCAGTCTCCCATCGAGGAGGATTTTTGATATATTCTGGTAAAGTACAAGGCATCTGACCAGGCTCATATTCTCATTCCAACTGTGGCTCACCATGTGATAGTGGCACATGCCTCTGGATAGGGTCACATATTTATCGAAACAATCATCATCATATTCCAAATACCTAGGATTAGGCTCATATCCATTATATATTCTATGATCACCAAGTGATAGTATCACGTTCCTTGGGATTGGTTCATACACATATAAAATAAGACCAAAAACATACTTCAAACGCTTTTTATTGGGCTCATATACTTATTATAGAGAAGGCTCACTAAAAGAGAATGAATCATGATTTTGGGTAGGCTCATATTCTGGTCAATGAATTTGTTTGGAATATCCTAGTAGATCACAGAAGCTGGGATTATATCCTTGCTTCCACTAATGGATGACTACTTCAGGATCCTTCCATATACATTTAAAATGAGGCACATATACCTACTACCATTCTGTATGTTCATAGGTATATTCCAATAGGGAATTCATATTCATATTGGGCTTATATTCCCACTCCAACAAGTTCTCACCATGTGAGGGAGACACATACCTCATGACAAGATCATGTTCGTATCAAAAAAATACCAATGAAATATCCAAAGTCTTAGGATCATGCTAATATCTCATTTATGATAGAGGCTCTCAAAGGGATAGTATAACATTACTCAGGTCATGATCATATTCCAACCCATAATTAAGAAGCTCATTCGAATATTTGAACATCTTCTTAGTAGTGGTATCATATTCTTGAAGCACAATATGGTTATCAATGAGGTCTAGAAGCTGATATACATCAAGATCATATCCCTGTATAATTTGAAAAGAATGGTTGAAATATTCTATTCATTATGTAGCATGGGGAACATATCATAAAACTATACCATTCCAGTGTCTTTGATGTTTTTAAGACACATTCTCATCATGATAAGGGGTTTTCAACTCTTAAACCGATGTTGAATGTGATAATTACCATGATAGTCCTCCTCATGGTAGTGTGGAAATGAATCGTAGGGAATCTAATCTTGAAATATTCTGTGGTCAACCTCCCTAGATTGATATCTCCCCTAGATTAGGAAATCGTTCCCTTTCCTAGATTTCTATGTATATAGAGCTGATAAAAAATCTAACTCATTCATATAGATAGGTTCTTGAAACATTGTGGTCAACTACATATAGTTCCCCATCAACATACAAAAACTCCCCACTTTAGTCTGTATGTTACGCAAAGAATAACCTTCTATGGTATGATTTGATTGAGGAATGTAATTCTAGGAAACAGTAGTTTTATGATGACATTTAGAGGGAGTCAGTCTGAAACAACCTCCCCACCATGTTATGGATCCTTGTGACTTCTTACTATGAGATCCCAGACGAACTAGAAAATTAGTGTATGCCTTATCTATGAAAAAATATATTTCCAACTCATTGGTGATTGAAGGTTAGACACCTTTCTTATCCAGGATGTGAGGGTCACCATCAGACCATCATGATACCATGATGTCAGCTATAACTTGTTGTTATCTCCATGACTCAGGACCCAAAATTAGAAAATCACAGGGAAAATCTACAGCATTATTTACATCATTACATTAAAATATTTAATGTTTGGTATAAAAGGCCACATAATGTATTCATTTTTGAGTATGGAAAAATTATGGAGGGTTACATTTCAATGCACCACTAGAATAATAGAACCACTCTGATACGATACCCTCTAATGTCATAGCCTCTGAAAATATTAGATGACGTGGTAATATGTGAGTCAGTTGGTAACTAAAATGAGATTCCCTCACTTCAATGGTAATAAGAAATCATGACTGGAGAGAGTGGATAGCCAGCGGTCTTTGAACTGGGCCCCTCAAAAAAATGGGAATGCATTTCAGACATGGAATCCAATGTTGTGATCAATCTAACAACATCTCATGGAAACTGACTCCCTTAATAAGATTCCATTGCAACCATCTCTTATACTTTCACAACTACCCCACATAAAATAGGTAACAGTAACATTTTCCGTATAGTCCCTCTGGGAGAAAACCCAGCCCACCGAAATAAAGGAATATATACCACCACTCCACCCCTCAGATCGTCAATTCCTGATTAAATTAAATAAATATCAATATAAATTGCAAGAAAACCCCAACCCACTAGGATCGTGGAATTTATATCTTAATCATTACCACTAGGTTCATCATCCCCCAAGAGGGTCCCAGGGATATCAAACATGATTCTAGATCTAACCTTAACCACTAGTATGGGGGCATTTATATCTCATTGTCCATTCCAAGAATCATCAAATCCTCAACTATAATCAATGAATCCTTAACAAAATAATCGATCAATGCTAATAATGGCCCTAAACAGTCCTCAACACATAGGTCTTGAGGAATTATCATCATCATAACCACATATAAAATTAGTCTTCCCTATGTTGGGAGGTAAATATCAATGATTGGCATCCCATCTGTTCCTCCCACCACATAACAAACCTCTACTATTCAAGGCCCATTTGGTAACCATGATCAGGAACTCCATCAAGGTCAATACTCACAGGCTAGTAATATAGGTGCATATAGATAAGGAAATAATACCCCATTTGGGACGCAAAAAAAAATGGCCCAATATTTCCATGGGTCTGAGAAATGAACCTAATATTGATAGTGAATAATAATCTTGTTGTGTCAGAAATTAACGGGACAACTTCCATCACCCAATATACCTCTTTGAATGCAATCTATATCATCACAACAAATATTTTGGATCAATATTTAAATACAGAGGTCCACAACACAAAAAATACCCTAATATGAGGGTGATTTGGATACAACAACTGAGGCTACATGCTTCCAGAACTAGAGAAGGATGCAAAACATAGCACTTCCGAATATTGATTTTCCACCACTACAGTGGAACACTACCAAGATAAAGATAAATTTGGGGCCACATACAAATATACAACCAGAAGAACTGAAATTACTTCAGCAGAGGAACTGTTGGCACAATATGATAATGAGATACAAACTCTCTGATAACTCAACAAGGAGCTACTCAGGGGAGACATTCCAACTAGGTATCATTTTTAGGAAGAGACAAATATTATTCCTCATAATGATGATCCTACCATGGGAGTAGAATATGAGAATCAAACTGGCTCTGGATCTAGGCATTCTACATAAATAAGGAAGTTGAAAATGATCATGACTTCCCTCTATTACGGTGACTACATCTCACCCACAAGTGAAATCATTCAGCCTTAGGATGGATCAAAAATTAGTTGGGGAAAAAATAGGGCCACATCATCAAACCCCACCCACTCCATGTATATGATATATAGATCAATCAAATGTGCCATAGAAAATTCTCAATGGAATCACATCTCTAGATACTCGAACAGAAGCTATGGAATGTAGACACACACCTTTTCATCATAAGAGGAATCCATATCCCACATGGGTGGATGAAACTTTTCCCCAACCCAATTTTGAAAATCCTACCTTATCCACCATTGATTTCATGTGGGACACTAAAAATAATCTCACACATTTAATATATAGATGAGGTTCGATGATGGACCTTTGATATCAACATGAGGTAACCAAGATGAGGTGTTTTATACAGACTCTAGTAGGGATGGAATTTTTTTTGTACAAAAACCTCCCAAGACGACATTTTGTAGGTTGTGAAGACCTTCATCATGAATTATTATACCAATTCATCTCCATGCTAAGGAAAAAAAATTTGACATGAAAATTTATAAGCAACATGAAAATGAGAGGGTGTATAATTTCATATCAAGATGGAATGTTTTAACCTATTCACTAAACATTCCTCTCTCATGGGAAAAAGTTCTAGAACTCTGTACTAAATATATATAGGATTATATTTTGAGTATGATCCAGATAAAGTATCTAGGTGGGTTTCTCGAGTTTAAAGAAATGAATAATTGTTGAGATGATTCTATTCAATGGACCGGAACTAAGTCTCAACTCATTCCCTGAGTATAAGTTAAAAGGACTGGCAAGGTATAAATTGACATTATTTCACTAAAACTAGTAGCATTACCCATTAAAATACCTAGGTTTGTCCCAAAAATCCTAGTGACTCCTATTGATTTGAAGTAACCACCAAATTTCCCTCATCCATATGCTATAAGAGATTAGGTTCACCCAGGACATGAGGATCAAAATAATAAAACACACTCCCTACAAAATTAAAAAGTCCCTTTTTATTTCTTGGTAGTCATGGGATATAATCCTCTTGATATTTCAAAGCCCAAGAATCCTAATGCGTTCATCCTCACCGAACATCCTGACTATTTACCTTTTCATAGGAGGATGGTTCATAACATCCATGATTTCATCATCATTCAAGAAGTCCACCAAAGAATGGATGATTCTATAAATGTTAAATTAGATAACTGCTCACATCAGGTGACCTACATAACCATCACCTATAAAAAATAGGAATGTTATTGGTAGAAATTTTCAACCAGGCATGGGAATAAGTTCAATACCTAGTTGTCTTGAAAGATAGTTGATCATTCTCATGTCAACCGGAGAGAATATCTTTATAGACCTATAATGGTCCCATCACATAGAGAGGACACAAAAAATATTCCCTCTAAATGTGGAAGAAACCATCAAACTACACGAAGAGAGAGAATAAAAATAGTCATTTACAGATCCACTGTAAGCTATGAATCTTGTATATTTCTTCCTTAAAATATCTAAATCACATGAATAACCCCACCAAAAAGATCCATTATTAGACGTAAATATCATCATTGGCTCTATTATCATTACACCCTTGGAAACCCTCTTTTCTTATGATTAATATGCCCTTTAGTATGAGTTCCCTGTACTGAATTAGAGAATTAGAGGGTACGTGAATATGAACTGAGGATATAGGGGAAAACACAAATGTGGTCAGACCTGATGTTTTAGTCACATCCCACTGGGGATATATGTGCAGCTGAGACTAGTGAGAAAGCACTCCAAGAAGAATAGAAGAGATATGGAGGTTTCTTAAAACCCTCTATTGTTTTCCTATGCCCAGTTGTCTTATATGACCTCCTAATGATGGTGTGATTATCTGATCAACAAAGACAATATGGATGGCCGGTATTACATGAACCACCAAAATAAAATTCTCCTACAACCTCCATATAATAACCAGCACCTTATACCTCTAATAACTCAACTCTGAAACCACATAATGAATAGACACCCACTTCATGAAGAACCATCTTTTTGAACAAAAAGTATGAAACTATTTTTCATCTAGAAGTTGTCCCACCCAATAAATTAATCCTAGATATGATCCATCTATTAGAAGAACTCAAATAAGTACTCGTTGAAGACCTCCAGAGCCCATTGGAGTTCAAGGTAAAAGACATTGCAACCAAGGTTTATCAAGTGGAGACTATTCCATGATAATGTAATTTCAAGATCTCATTTACATAGAACGATTAGAAGGAGGTCATCGAAGGAAACATTATGATCCTATATGTTTCAAGCAGACTTGAGAATGTCAATGTTTGAAGGGATCTTATCGAAAATGGTTTTGGGATTAACCTTGTCTCTATGAGAACGCTTAATTTTTTGGGATATGGTCATGGAGACCTATCTCTCATAAGGGTTACCATTTAAGGGTATTATAAGCATGAGAAATGGCCTCCTAGGAATATAATGCACAAAAATCCATTTTGGGGGATCATGTTTAACTATGAGTTGATGGTTATCTAGTAAGACACTACATGTAAAATCTATCTTGGATGAACTTGGATCAATAACAACCTGAAGGTACTTTTAAAATTTCATTAATGTTTGAAGTACCCCATTGATGGAAATTTCATCATACTACATGATGTCTATTCCACCTTGGAGTCATGAAAATACACAAATTCCAACACACATATTTCAGCCCACAGTGTCTGAGAAAGCACCCCTATAAATCATTGAAGTATTATATATATAAATTATGTGCTACCAAAAAATCTAGTTTAGGAAGAAGACCTGATTCCATATATACAATCCCCTTATATCCCCAGTGATAGTGTAAAATAAGATCAACCCCAGAATGTCTCTGTAATGACTCTGCAGTTAGAGGATGAAAATGTCTTTTCTTATGGACTCTCTCACCTCGATAGTGATAAATACTCCCCCATATTTAAAACTTTTTGGAAAATGAATCCATAGGCTCAAAGGTGGAAGAACAAAAGGATGATTATAGGAAAGCCCCTCCTCCATTAGAAGAAGGAATATCCACCACCATTGATGAGATGAAGAAAGTAAATTTTGGAATATAAGAAGGCCCAAGTAATATACTGATTAGTGTATCCATTATTCTATAATATAAAGATATGTACATAATATTTCTTAAGAAATAATGATATTTTTTTTCTTGGATTTATACAGAAATGATCGAACTGAATATGGATGTGGCTATGCACCATATTTCCTTACCCAATGACCATACAAGCTTCAAAAATACATCCAAAAGGATGAAACCCTCCCATGATACAAATATAGATATGGAAATTAATAAATTAATTCAATCCAAATTTGTCTCGAAAGTAAAATACCCAATATGGCTCACCAAAATTGTTACTTTCATGAAAATGAATGGTAAGATTAGAGTCTCCATCAATTTTAGAGACCTTAATCGACACTTCCCAAAAGAGGACTTCCCATTAGTGATCATAGAACTCTTTGTTGATAAAACTACTAGCTTCCAAGACCATTCTTCATGGACAGGTATTCAGGGAATAATTAGATAAAGATGGTCCTTGAAGATGAGGAGGTCACTGCCTTCGTAGCACCTCTGAGATATTTTTCTATCTTGTCATGCCCTTTGGATTAAAGAATGATGGAACCATGTATCAAAACACCATGAATCAAATATATTATCCCTTCTTGGTTCATATATTTTAATTTTAGGTCAACGACATGGTAGTAAAATCCTGATTGTGATATGATCACTTCATGGATCTTCAAATAGTTTTTGACAACCTACGACAATGTAGTCTAAATTTGAATCCATTGAAATTATATTTCACGATAACATCAATGAAGTTCCTTGGAATTATGTTATTTGACTATGGAATTGATATTGATCCAAAAATACCAACATAACTTTATACATGTCAACCCTTAAGATCTGAAAGAACTAAGGAAGCTCTATGGGAACCTCACTTACATTGGACACTTTTTAGCCAAATTGGTCATAAAAACACCACCATAACCAATCTAATGAAATAGGGAATATTTTATTAGGGAGACATGGACGACTAATAATTCTTTGAATGTATCAAATAGTACCAGACATACCCACCATTCTTAATGCGGACAGTGGAAGGAAAGTCACTCTTCTTATATGTTTCCTCCCTGGAAATATCACTAAATTCCATCCTCAAAAAAAATGATGTCAGTAATGAGAAGAGTCTCTAATACCATAGACTAATGATACTATAAACTAAGACTTGATATTATAATGTTGAGAAGAAATTCCTCTTACTTATATTTACTATGAAAAAGCTGATGCATTACTTAAAACACCTCGAAGTCCACATAGTATGTATTATTAATCTAATTAAGTACATTTTTTCTCATCCCATGATGACTGGGAATTTTTCATAATGCGCGGTCATTTTGTGACAATACGACATCCAGTTCAAGTCATAGATATTAGTGAATGATAAGATCTTATTGATTTACTTATAGAACACCCTTCTCTATATATCACAATAGTGGATACCAAACTTCTATATGAGGATATTTTCTATGCCCATAACATTCCTAGAACATGGGATATATATTATGATGGTTCCTCCTAGGCCCTTATCAAAAAGATATTGGAAAAGATAAAAATTAATTGGGTTGTCTTAAGTATTTTATTTGTTTCTCCAGAGAAAGAAAACATTCCTTAGAATTTCTCACTATATGAAGGCTACATAAATAATGAGGTTGACGACCTAGAACTCTTCACTATCTTGTAATTACCTCTAAATATTTTGATAACCTTCATAACCATAAAATGAGATTCATAGTTTGTGAGAAAAAAGATCAATGGAGAATATTCCATAACAAGGATGAACTGACACCTCCAACTAGTTATGTTAGGGGAATAATGGTAGAGATTCCTTTTGATCCCACATTGCATCATTTTATCTGATCACAGAATTATCATGCCAATTCATTGGATAATAAAACCTTAATCCTAGATCACCCTAATCAAGAGGAAGAAACCATTCATATCACACTCTAAAGTTGGGTTTCATCGATAATCATCTATTATATGGAATAAATCAATCAACTCAAGACCGCCCCATAGTGTGCAGATCTATTGTCTAGCCATTGATATATGGAGTTTATAATTGGTTTTCTCTCAAATTGGATCCTAATAGAAGACTAATATGTATGGGAATATATCTTGTGATGTGTAGTTAAATTTACTCTATAGGAAAGTCCAAATGAGTAGAAATCCCTCTCTAGGTATGGATTTGAGGGAATCCTCTTAGGATATATAGAAGAAAGAGGCATTCCCACTCTCATTGAGGAAGTCCATGCAGTCTTCTATGGTGATCATCAATCTAGGACCAGGATCCCCCACCAAATCAGGATGTTGTGTTCCTAATAGAAAACCATGGTACATGATTGTGTTGAAATCACTAGGAAATTTCATGCATTTCAAGTTCATGAAAACATTATCAATCAACCCCTATAATTTATACATACAGTTAAATATTCCTAGTTATTTTTAATGTGGGGAATGGATGTTGTGGGTCTATATCCCCAAGGAACACCTAAGTATTTCAATTATATCCTTATTACTACTAAATTATTCCCCAAATGGGGTGAAGAAATACCCCTCAAGGAAGTTGGGATGAAGAAAATCACCAAATTCATGAAGTCATATATAATTACCATGTTTAGAGTACCTCACACAATATTGGTAGAAAATGACACCAAATTCTATTTTACAGAGTTTAAAAAATTATACCATGAGTATCACATCGATTCCAGTCACTCATCTCGCCCTCATAAAATACAAAAATGGGCATATAGAGGCATTTAATAAGACTCAATTAAATATTATCCAGAAGATGGTGAATAATGACAAGATGTCTAGGCTGGATAATCTCTTATGTGCTTTATCATCCTACCTTACCACCACACATATTGATACACAGAAAACTCTATATTAATTGGTGTACAAAATTGAGAATGTGTTAACCATATAAGTACAATTTCCCTCTCTTTGAATATCTTTTTTTGGAAAACAATTGGATGATGAGAAATCAAAAAATAGAGTTGATAAATTGGAGTGGTTCTATGAGAACAGAATCTGTACACTACAAAACCTCAATGTTCATCATAATAGGATTACACAAGCCTTTAATAAAAAGGTTTTCCTGCATTCATTCTTCCATTTAGAATTCGTGTTTTCTCTCTAAACCATAATGACATTAGGAAAAAACCACAAAAGCTGGAACCCAAATGGGAATGACCTTCTATCATATATATAGTCTATCATAAGGTACCTTACTCAATGGCCACAATGGATGAGCATCTTATCAAACCCCCCCCCCCACAATTGTGAGGATTCATAAGAAATACTTTTCATAGATGTCATTATGCAATATCTGCCTGGAAGAAATAATTTTAACTGAAAAGTTTATATCATGTGCATCATATAACATTAAATTGTATGAATGAAGTCCATATCGTAAGACCTTAAACTGAATAACATCACTCATCCTAACCAAAAAGGTTAAACAATATAGAGCTCATACTAGAAACAATATGTTAAACAAAAAAACATAACATGTCCTAACCATATGACAAAAACGTGTACAGAATATGTCCTAACTTCATGATCTTAAACTATACAGAAATCATAGTCTCACTAAGGATTCATTACACATGAGCTATATCTGTGAATATGAAAGATGAAATGATCATATCACTATGTTGGATTCTGATCCAAAAAGGGAATATCATCATCCAAAAACATTATGTGGCTTGATTACTTACCTCACAGTATATATAGTGATGCCAAAAACTCCATTCATAGTCCTAGAAATGATATTCCATTTATTCAATGTAGATTAACCCTCGTCATTACTTCATGACGCTAAACTGCATGGATGATTTCATTACCACATGGTGTCAAAATGTATGAAAACATTCCTTACCAAATGAAGTTAAACTGCATGAATCCATAACATTTCTCCACTTTCATGTTGAGTCACCCATTTCCTTACCTCATGATGCTAAAATTCTTGGCTGATGTCCTTGTCATACGACACTAAAATGCATGGGTTTTGAGAACAACATATTGATTGATTCTCATTCCAAAGAGATATGTTGGGAAAACAGGATCCCATATCTTATACTATCCACCACATAATACAAAAACACCATGTCCATTATAACTACTCCCATGTTGTGATAAGAAGCCTTTCCATTCTATGTTTCTCACACCAAGCATAGATCACATAAGACAATAAATTTTGGTTAAGGCTCCCTTTGCATGATTGAAGTGAATTAGTTCATGATAGGTTTATCACGGGTCCTTACCACATGAAATTAAACTACATTGTCAATTTACCCCAGCATAACAAAAAACTATACAATTCTATGGCCCTTTTCTAAGAGTAATATCATACTTGGTGTTGTTCCCCAAACACATCAGCATTCCAAGAACTAAGTGTATCTTAATTCCCATCACCATAGGTTATGTAGTGGAAAAAAATTTATAATCCTAGGTTTAGATATGACAATAATACATAATAATTATTTAAAACATATAGATCATACTGGCATATAGCACTTTCAAAAAAAATCTATGTTTGTCTTGATTCCTATCATTATAGGATACACAGTGGTGCAAAGATATTAAAAATCAGTTCCTTCCATAATATTCCTTTTTTTCACATTGGGGAGCCTATATCCTTTCTGCATGACATTAAACTGCATGTTTTTTCATGACTAATATTTGTCTTGATTCCTATCATCGTAGGATACACAATGATGCCCCGATAACCAATATAGAACCTAGCTAAAACAATCAACGGGAATAATGTTCCCTCTACATATAGGTCAAGAACATTATAGAAATTTCCCATTAAATAATGTTGGAATCACCTATTTTGATAATCCCAAATCATGCTTAACCATTGATTATGATGTATTAAAAACTTGCTTTAATCTTATTATTCTATGATTAAACGTATTTTATTCTAAACAGTTCATATTCTTACAGTAGTACTTACAGTAGTATTTACATAAGTTTAGTATTGTTAGATAACAGTCAGAGTTTTCTTTTCAAAGTCACAGTTACAGCTAACTGTCACCTTAAGTTACTGTTGCAATAAGTTCACAGTTACAAGGTTACAGTCGAAGACTAATACAAGCTTACAGTCACGAGTCTACTGCTATCTATTGTCAAAGCTCACAGACGAAGGTCACAGTTACAAGACTTCTGTTCAAAGTTTTCTCTGCACAAGTTCGCAGTCGAACAAGTCTACAGTCATAAGCCTACAGTCAAGGTTACAGTAAGACAGCGTCTGTCGACTAAGTCTACTGATGATCGAGGTCTACAGTTGATAAAGGTTAAAGTTCTACAAATTTTGATATTACAAGTCTACAGTTAGAGAGGCTACAGTCACATGAAGTAAAAGCTACCATTGCAAGCCTACAGACAGCAAGCCTTTGTTGAAGACATCAGTCAGAAGGAAGTCCACAGTTGGAAGACCACAGTTGAAGTCCACAGTGACATACATTCTCGACCAGTTTATTATTATTATATTTCTACTTTTTCTTTACCAATTTGATTAATACTAATCTAACGGTCATGTCTAGACAAATTAATACCCCTAACATTATTTATTGATATTTGCATACATATCAAGAAATAATACAATGTAGGAGGATTATCGCACGTGTAACTCAAGACTATTTATCTTGTCGGCCTCGGGTGAACGAAAAGGGCATATATGGAGGAGTATAAAAAGAAGAGAGAAGCATTCAAGAATAACAATGAATGGAAGAGTCTAACATCGACAACTGAGAAGGAGATACGCATATACACAAAAAGAAGAACTCTCGAGAATTCATTCTGAAGAACAAAAGAGTCTCAAGTGAATCGACTGAAAGAACCGTCTCCTAAAAGCCATGCTGTGAAGCAATCAAACTCAAAGAAGCTGATCACTTGAACATCTGGAAGTCTGGAAATCACGACACTCTGTTTTAGTGTCAACTTACAGAAAAGGGACCAAAGCTTCAAGTCACTCATTCCTACGAGTCCAGAACTGATCTGCCAACACTATAGAGCACTCTAAACCTTCTTCTTTCTATCTCTTGCTCTACTGTGTTTAAGTGTTTTACATTTGTGAGCAGTGTGTTAGTATTACACACACTGTCTCCTGTGCTTAAACTGAGGGATACTGAAAATCCCTATCCCAAACCTTTTTACAATTGTTACCCACGTATAACTGTGGAAGAAGCCTGGTGTGGCTTGGTCATTTGTTTTCCCACGTATAACTGTGGCAGAGGTTGTCAAACCTGGACAGTTTGTGAAAACTGTTGTAAAGCCCGATACAGGCTGTGTATCAATCCTTTTTATAAAATTGCTTGGTGGCAGGTGATCACCAAGTGGAAGAGGACTAAGTCTCGGCTTGAGACTGAACCTCTTGGTTAATTCTCTGTGTTTGTAGTTATACTCTATTTCCATACTATACATATTTATTTCATATTCCGCTGCTATTACTTTGAAATATAATCTATCTTCAAAGCTACTTTGATAATTAAATTCGCAAGTGTTTATATTTGTTATAAATCAGTAAGTTAGTTTCAAAAGTTAATTTAATCATAAGATTAAGTTAACTGAGAATTAATCAATCTTTGAGAAACTAATTGAACCTTTATAATCTATATAAATTCACTATAGTTTAATTTGTTTTTGAAATTGGGGGATTTTAATAGAAATTGTTTTTAACAGAAATTTTAATTGGAACTCAATTCACCCCCCCTCTTGAGTGTCCACTCCGACCAACATTTGGTATCAGAGGGTGTGTTTATCTCTGTTATACTTGCTCAAAGTTTTATTTTAACTCTCTGTTTTTAAACTGTGATTGTAGTTTTATCTAAAAAATCTTAAATTTCTGTTAGTTCTAAATTTTATCTCTTTAAAACATTTTCTAAAATTTCCTTATGGATAATAGACTAGAAGGTGCAGCTACTAACAGGCCACCCTTCTTTAATGGTGTGAATTATGCCCAATGGAAGCTCAAAATGAAAATTCATTTGGAAAGTATGGGTTTTGATATTTGGACTGCTATAGAGTCTCAATACAAGATTCCTGAAACTGAAAGAATAACTTGGGATGAACCTACTAAGGTAGCTTACAATAATAATTGTAAGGCTGTGAATGCTCTCTACTGTGCTCTAGGAGATGAGGAGTTCAATAGAATTTCTGCATGTAAAACTGCTTTTGAAATCTGGGACACCTTAGCTGTTTCTCATGAAGGAACAACTAATGTCAAGGAAATGCGGTTAAATACTTATACTATCAAATATGATATCTTTAAGATGAAAGCTAATGAACCTATTTCTGATATGTATCTCAGGTTTAATGAGATAGTCAACACAATGAGCTCACTGGGAAAGATTGTTCCAGCAAAGGAGCAAATCATGAGATTATTGAGATGTCTGCCTGACAGATGGAGAGGCACATCCGTTTCAATTAGAGAATCCTGTGATATTGGAACTTTGCCTGTCAAGGAGTTAATTGGTAAGCTGATGATGTACGAAGAAGAGCTCAAGGTAAATAAAGAGGAAGATGAGGAACCAAAACGAAAATCTGTAGCTTTTAAGTCTACTGCATCAAAGAGCAAAGACAAGGGGAAAGTGCATATACCAACTGAAAGCTCATCTAGTGAAGACTTAGATTCTGACAGTAATGCCGAGATGGCACAAATAGCAATGAGATTCAAGAAGTTCTATAGGAAGAAGAAGTTCTTCAGAAAACCAAACTACAAGGGTAAGTATGATAGACAAGGTAAGTGGAAGAAAGATTGGAAGAAAACTGATAAAGAAGAAGACATAGTTTGTTATGAATGTAAAAGGAAAGGACACATCAAAGCTGACTGTCCTAAGTTAAAATTCAAGAAGAAATATGAGTACAAGGACAAGAACTATAAGAAAGCTATGAAGGCCACCTGGAGTGCTTCAGAAGACAGCACAAGTGAATCAGAGTCCAGTGATTCTGAAAGAAATCGTGCTAATATGTGTTTCATGACAAACACATCTGAGGTAACCTTAGACACTCCCACTTTAAACTCTTATTATTATGAAGGTGAAGCAGAATCTGGTTCTGATTATGAAAATATGTCTAAAGATGAATTGTTTGAATACTGTAATATGCTGGAAGAAACGTGTAATGAACTAAAGGATAAATATAAGTCTTTAAAGAAACAGCATGCTCTTACTGCAAGTGTCAAGTCTGCACTTGATGTAGAAAAAGAGAAAAATGTTCAATTATTAAAGGAGAATACATAACTGAAACTATCTAATGAACAACTTAGAAAGGGCTTAGAAACATTCACAAATGGAAAAGATACTCTAACCCAACTGCTGGGAAAGCAAGTTGCACCTAAGTATGCTACTGGCTTGGGATACCAACCTGGACAAAGACAGCTTACTAAAACCCAATTTATCAAGTCTGGAAAAAATCCTGCTAGTTCCAGTTTTGGAAATTCGTATGCCTCAACTGGTTATTTAAATAGTTGAAGATCAAATACAGTATATCTCTCTAAATCTGTTGCATCTGTTAATTGTATGGGACCCATAAAACAAATCTGGGTACCTAAATCCTTGATTGCTAACATATCTGGACCCAAGAAAATCTGGGTACCAAAGTCATTTCCTGTCTAATCTGTTTTGTAGGAAATCTGTTTGAAAAGCAATTACAAGAAGGTATGGTACTTAGACAGTGGATGTTCAAGACACATGTCTGGAGACTATTCGTGCTTCAAAAGCTTAATAAAGGTTGATGGAGGATATGTCACTTTTGGTGATAACTCAAAAGGAAAAATCATCGGCTTAGGCCAGATTGGTAACAGTGACTCAGTATTAATTTCCAAAGTTTTATTTGTTGATGGACTTAAGTACAACCTACTTAGCATTTCTCAATTGTGTGATGTTGGTTTTAATGTCAAGTTTGAAAAAAATTCTTGTGATGTTTATAATTCCATAAATGCTTTAATATTTTCTGCCTTAAGAAATGAAAATGTTTATGCTGTTGACTTAAACACTTTAGTTAAACATAATGTTACTTGCTTAAATGCTTTTCATAAAGAGTCTTGGCTGTGGCATAGGAGATTAGGACACTGCAACATTCACTCACTTAGATAACTCTCTAAGAAACACCTAGTTAGAGACCTACCTAAGCTTGAATTCCCAAATGACAAAGTGTGTAATCCCTGTCAAAAGGGAAAACAACACAAAGTTTCTTTTAAACCAAAGAAAGAAGTTTCAACTTCTCAACCACTTGAACTGGTTCACATGGATTTGTTTGGACCATCAAGAATTTCAAGTATGAATGGGAAGCACTATGTTTATGTTCTTGTAGATGACTTTTCTAGATATACTTGGGTATACTTTCTAGCTCACAAAAGTGAAGCCTGCTCTTCCTTTGTTAAATACTCTAAGTCTGTAGAAAATCTTAGTGGACATAAGATTAAGACCTTGAGGAGTGATCATGGCCGTGAGTTTGAGAATCCAGAATTTGAATCTTACTGCTCACACAATGGCTATACTCACAATTTTTCTGCTCCTAGGACACCTCAACAGAATGGTGTAGTGGAAAGAAGAAACTGAACCCTGCAAGAAATTGCAAGAACTATGCTTAATGAATATGACCTGCCTGTTTACTTTTGGGTTGAAGCTGTAAATACAGCCTACTATGTTATTAATAGAGTCTTGATTAGACCGGTTCTTAAGAAAACCCCTTATGAGTTGTGGAATAATAGGAAGCCTAAGGTTAATTACTTTAGAGTTTTTGGTTGCAAAGTCTTTATTCTGAATACTAAAGATAATCTTGATAAATTTGCTCCAAAAAGTGATGAAGGAATTTTTTTGGGTTACTCTATGTCTAGTAAAGCCTATAGAGTGTTCAATAAGAAAACCAAATGTGTGGAAGAATCTGTTCACATCAAGTTTGATGAGACTGATCCACATGAGCCTAAAACATCTCTTGAAGATGTTGAAGAAGACTTATCTGTTCTGGACCTAAATGACAAATCTAAAGAACCTGTAATCAAAACATCCAGTTCTGGACTTTTTCCAGAATCTTCCTATGTGGAACCCGAACCTATAAATGAACCTGAAATCTCTAGTCCAACCTTTACCAAACCAACTAGGATCCTAAAGAATCATCCTCTAGATGCTGTTGTTGGTAATCTTGATAGAGGAACACAAACTAGAGCTTCTCTAAGAAATCAGGTTGAACATCAAGCTTTTCTTTCACAGCTTGAACCCAAAAAATGTCAATGATGCTATCACTGATGAATTCTGGGTAATGGCTATGCAAGAAGAACTAAATCAGTTTGAAAGAAACAAAGTTTGGGAATTAGTGGAAAGACCTAAAGACACTCTTACCATAGGCACTAAATGGGTGTTTAGAAACAAAGTTGATGAGTTTGGTAATATAATCAGAAACAAAGCTAGGCTAGTTGCACAAGGGTATAGTCAGGAAGAAGGAATAGACTATGAGGAAACCTTTGCACCCGTGGCTAGACTAGAGGCCATTAGGATATTACTTGCTTATGCTGCTCATCTGAATTTCAAACTATATCAAATGGATGTTAAAAGTTCTTTTCTAAATGGATATATAATTGAGGATGTATTTGTGGAACAACATCCTGGTTTTACAAATCCCCATTTTTCTAATCATGTTTTTAAACTATCTAAAGCTTTATATGGTTTAAAGCAAGCTCCAAGAGCTTGGTATGATAGGCTCAGCTCTTTTCTTATTTCGAAAGGATTTACTAAAGGGATAGCTGATCCTACTCTTTTTATTAAATGGATTTCTAAATATGTCTTAATAGTACAAATTTATGTGGATGATATTATTTTTGGATCTTCTAAAAATTATTTATGTGTTGATTTTTCAAAAATAATGCAAAATGAGTTTGAAATGAGTTTAATGGGAGAACTCAAATTTTTCCTTGGATTTCAGATCTTTCAAAATAAAAATGGTAATATTTTGAACCAAAGTAAATATATTAAAGATCTTATAAAACGTTTTTCTTTGGATGGCACCAAAGGCAGTGACACACCTATGAGCACCACTTGCAAGTTGGACAGTGATGAAACTGCTGAACCAGTGGATCAAACCAATTACAGAGGTATGATAGGTAGTCTACTGTACCTTACTGCCAGTAGACCTGACATCATGTTCAGTGTATGCATGTGTGCTCGGTTTCAAGCCAATCCAAAAGAGTCTCATTTGACTGCTGTTAAAAGGATTTTCAAATATATAAAACATACTCCCAATTTGGGATTATTTTATCCAAAAGGACAATCATTTGATTTATTAAGTTATTCTGATGCTGATTTTGCTGGCTGCAAGTTAGATAGAAAGAGCACCTCTGGAACATGTCACTTTTTAGGCAAGTCACTAGTATCTTGGTGTAGTAAGAAGCTGAATTCTGTTGCATTGTCTACTGCCGAAGCTGAGTATATAGCTGCTGGTAACTGTTGTGCACAAATCCTGTGGATGAAACATACTTTACTAGAATATGTATATCAATTCAAACATGTCTCTATAAAGTGTGACAATACAAGTGCTATTAACATTTCTAAAAATCTAGTATCTCATGCTAGGACAAAACATATTGATGTGAGACATCACTTTCTGAGGGATCGTTATCAAAAGGGTGATATCACTCTTGAGTTCATTGGCACTGAACATCAGTTAGCTGATATTTTTACAAAGCCTTTGAATTCTGAGAGATTAAGTTACATCAAACATGAGTTAGGTATGATTAATTATAGCACAGTGGAAACCTCACAGTTGAAACCTCACAGTTGAAACCTCACAGTTGAAACCTCACAATTGAAACCTCACAGTTGAAACCTCACAGTGGAAACCTCACAGTTGAAACCTCACAGTTGAAACCTCACAGTTGAAACCTCACAGTTGAAACCTCACAGTTGAAACCTCACAGTTAGACCTCACCGGTGTACCTCACTGTTACATCTCTCTGTAGGCTGTTTTGCTGTTTAACCTTATTTTATTTTGCGGGAATTCGAACCGTTTCTTTTCTTTATACTTTTATTTCTAAATACCTAAATGATAAAATTTAGAACATCGAACATATCTCAATCCACTCATCTCGACCCTTGCTCTCTCAAGTCCTAAACCCTAAACCTTCAACCGAACCTCGAAACCTTATTCAGTTCCAATGTCCAGAACAAAGCGACCCCCGACTGTCAATGAAGATGCGCCAATGCCAAAGAGGACTCAAGTCGAATCCAGTGGCACCGGGAACGCCTCGATAAGACCTGTTAATCCACATCTGACTAAGAGAGAAATAGTTGCTGAGAAGGAGCTAAGTGAAGAGTGGATTTTATCGAGCAGATCATTAGTACTGGCAGTGCTTAATGAGAAAGGATGGACCGAATGTTTCGCAAACAATAATGGACCGTACTACCCGAAGCTGGTGAAGGAATTCTATGAATATCTACAGTTCGAGGAAGAGGATGATCTGCATAGACTGGTATCCAGAGTAAACGGAAATGAGGTCAGTTTTTCATCCGCTGAATGGGCTTCATGTTTAAGAGTTCCTCATGAGGGTATTTACAACTACTATTCTGGAGCGGCTCCTCCAAATAGTAGAATCTTTGATCATGAGACGGCTCTGGAAGAACTGACAGGCAATGGCACAGTAAGAAAGATTATTGCTGCTGAAATGAGTGGAGAGGACAGGCTTCTGTTTAAGTTTATTCAGCATGTGCTGAGTCCTAGAAGAGGAGATTTTGCAACTCTGAAGCACCAGGATATTTATTTGATGTACTTATTAAAACATGGAAGGAAGGTCAACCTTTGTAGGTTGCTGATGGATCAGATGGAGGACATGATAAAGGCAAGCTCAAAATCAAGTGCCTTGTTCCATGCTAAACTCATTTCGGTTATGTTGAAAGTGAAAGGTGCAGCTGGAAGTCAGGAAGAGTTGATAGTGGCAAAGAACAGTGTTTTTATCTCGAAAGTAATCTGAAAATTCATGAAGATCAGTTGGAATCCCTGGAAGAAATCATGGGTGAATGATGAGGAGAGAATCTATGAGAAATTTAGCCCTTCTACTCATCCCTCTATACCGAGAGATAGGAGAGATCCAGGCTTAAAGCCTGATGAGCCTGAACCTGTATACTCAGATGATGAACAGACTGCAGTAGTTGGTGACTCTGCAAGAGAGAACACCCCAATTGATGAAGGGAGTGATCCTGATACTACTCACAGTCCGGTCAGGACAGTGACGTTTGGAGCAGCAAGCCCTCCAAAAGAACTACCTAGTAGAGAACCTGTTCTAAGAGACAGTGAGACTGAGTCTACAGAAGAAGAAGAAGAAAAATCTCAATATTTTGTCAAGGACACCTCTGACGAGGATGATACAGTCGAAGCAGAAGAGGCTGGAACTTCAAATGAAAATCAAGAAACTGTTGCAGAAGAACTTAGTATGAGCCCTCTGATAGGGTATACATACAAGTCAGTGTCTGACCAGGAAGCAGTAGTGGTATCTACTACTGTTGTCATGGAAGTGGTTGATGACCCAACAGAGAGGGAGGCTAACCCCACTGCTGAACCTACAGAGGAAGCAAATATGGAACCTGCTAGAGCTACAGAAGAGAACTTAGAGTTACCCAGAGTCGAGCAGATAGTAGAAAATGTTCAGGAAGGAGCTCCAAGTGAGGGGGAGCGTTTTGGTTCGGTCTCTGTACTGTATGATATAGAAGGATGGACCACAGATCCAGGATACATGGTGTTAGGACTCAATTATGAGGATTCAGAAGAGGAAAACCAACCACCAAGAAATCCAGTTATCCTAACTAACAGCTCTCCAGTGTTAGAAACTGAAAAATTGGCCACCAAGGAAGACCTTGAATCCTTAAAGAATGAAATGAAGGAGACCATCAGACAGTCTGTTGCTGAATTGAAAACCAGTCTTTTTGATGAGCTGAAAAATGTAGAACAATCCTTAGAATTATCTCTAGGATGTGTTGTGGGAAGTCCAATCAAAGAAGTGATGGATGAAATGAAAGTGTGCCACACTCAAATTGAAAGCTGGACTGGAGCAGTAGTGGACCTCAGACAATCAGTTGCTTCTTTAATTGCCCTGAGCAGTTCTCAGACACAAGTGGCCAGTGAGATTCGATACATCAAAGAAGTGGTCAAGCAGTTTGTGGAAGTATTTGAGGCTTTCAAGAAATCAGTAAAAGAACACTTTAGCAATCAGGATGCTGTCATTCAGAAAGTGATTGGAAATCTGACTCAGTCTTTCAAGGAGACAGTGGCATTCTCAGTCAAGTCCCTTCCTTCATCTAGATCTCCTGTGGACCTTGAGCAGTTTAGAAGCTTGCTCAGAGAAGAGCTTACTCGGGCCCGTGCAAATGAGACATCAGACCTACAGATCCTTGCTACTACAAGAGAAGTCAGTGGCTTTGTTCGTGAGCACCTGCAGGCTGCTACTACTTCTCAGGAGGCCATCAAAAGTAAAGTGGATCATTACTTTGATCGGATTTTCACCAAGCATCAGTTGAACCATCACTTCAAGCTCATGCTAGAAACTATGAAGCTGCCTCCTGTAACTCAAGATTTCAAAGAACAAGTTAGCAAGCTACGAGAGTTGACCCCGGCTTTGGATAAATTCTTGGAAATCAAAAATGACTTCTTATCTGCCATGGACAGAGGAGGAAACATCATCATGGATTTCAGAAATCTGCTCCTACCTTTTCTTCATGTGGACTGCACACCTGTTATAGTTCCTCCTGCCCTACCTGTCTCCAACCCCAGTGGTTCTTCAGTAATGTCTCCTGCTGATGCCCTCAGAAGCCTTAGACCACTGATACCTCGGCAAGCTACTCACTATAGACCTTCAGGAGCATCTGTTGCTGCCCCTCCAGACATTCCTGTTACAATTCCTAAGCCTGTTGATCTTTCTCCTGCTGATCAATCTTCATCCTCCAAAGGAAAAGATCCCTTACCTACAGATGAAGAGGATTGAGTCTGTTTATGTTTTTTTCTTGATAGGGATCATGTATTCACGTTTTGGGTCATGTACTGTACTCATTCTTAATACAATGTTTATTTTCTCTCTCTCTGTCTTTATTTTTGTTAATCACAAAGGGGGAGAAATAGGGAGAAATAGATAGGGGGAGAAATAGGGAGAAATAGAGAGAAATAGGGAAAACTCGGGGAGATATGAACCTATACAAAGAAGGAGAAATCCTTGAGGATTATACCTAATTTTTTTGTGCTCATATTGCTAATACTGTGTTTTGCACACTTCTCTCTGATACATCTATATTTCATTCCATACTGACATAATTTGTGATTATCAAAAAGGGGGAGATTGTTGGAATCACCTGTTTTGATAATCCCAAATCATGCTTAACCATTGATTATGATGTATTAAAACCTTGCATTAATCTTATTATTCTATGCTTGAACGTATTTTATTCTAAACAGTTCATATTCTTACAGTAGTACTTACAGTAGTATTTACATAAGTTTAGTATTGCTAGCTAACAGTCAGAGTTTTCTTTTCAAAGTCACAGTTACAGCTAACTGTCACCTTAAGTTACTGTTGCAATAAGTTCATAGTTACAAGGTTACAGTCGAAGACTAATACAAGCTTACAGTCACGAGTCTACCGCTATCTATTGTCAAAGCTCACAGACGAAGGTCACAGTTACAAGACTTCTGTTCAATGTTTTCTCTGCACAAGTTCGTATTCGAACAAGTCTACAGTCATAAGCCTACAGTCAAGGTTACAGTAAGACAGTGTCTGTCGACTAAGTCTACTGATGATCGAGGTCTATAGTTGATAAAGGTTACAGTTCTACAAATTTTGATATTACAAGTCTACAGTTAGAGAGGCTACAGTCACATGAAGTAAAAGCTACCATTGCAAGCCTACAGACAGCAAGCCTTTGTTGAAGACAGCAGTCAGAAGGAAGTCCACAGTTGGAAGACCACAGTTGAAGTCCACAGTGACATACATTCTCGACCAGTTTATTATTATTATATTTCTACTTTTTCTTTACCAATTTGATTAATACTAATCTAATGGTCATGTCTAGACAAATTAATACACCTAACATTATTTATTGATATTTGCAGACATATCAAGAAATAATACAATGTACGAGGAAGATCGCACGTGTAACTCAAGACTATTTATCTTGTCGGCCTCGGGTGAACGAAAAGGGCATATATGGAGGAGTATAAAAAGAAGAGTGAAGCATTCAAGAATAACAATGAATGGAAGAGTCTAACATCGACAACTGAGAAGGAGATACGCATATACACAAAAAGAAGAACTCTCGAGCATTCATTCTGAAGAACAAAAGAGTCTCAAGTGAATCGACTGAAAGAACCGTCTCCTAAAAGCCATGCTGTGAAGCACTCAAACTCAAAGAAGCTGATCACTTGAACATCTGGAAGTCTGGAAATCACAACACTATGTTTTAGTGTCAACTTACAGAAAAGGGACCAAAGCTTCAAGTCACTCATTCCTACGAGTCCAGAACTGATCTGCCAACACTATAGAGCACTCTAAACCTTCTTCTTTCTATCTCTTGCTCTACTGTGTTTAAGTGTTTTACATTTGTGAGCAGTGTGTTAGTATTACACACACTGTCTCCTGTGCTTAAACTGGGGGATACTGAAAATCCCTATACCAAACCTTTTTACAATTGTTACCCACGTATAACTGTGGAAGAAGCCTGGTGTGGCTTGGTCATTTGTTTTCCCACGTATAACTGTGGCAGAGGTTGTCAAACCTGGACAGTTTGTGAAAACTGTTGTAAAGCCCGATACAGGCTGTGTATCAATCCTTTTTATAAAATTGCTTGGCGGCAGGTGATCACCAAGTGGAAGAGGACTAAGTCTCGGCTTGAGACTGAACCTCTTGGTTAATTCTCTGTGTTTGTAGTTATACTCTATTTCCATACTATACATATTTATTTCATATTCCGCAGCTATTACTTTGAAATATAATCTATCTTCAAAGCTACTTTGATAATTAAATTCTCAAGTGTTTATATTTGTTATAAATCAGTAAGTTAGTTTCAAAAGTTAATTTAATCATAAGATTAAGTTAACTGAGAATTAATCAATCTTTGAGAAACTAATTGAACCTTTATAATCTATATAAATTCACTACAGTTTAATTTGTTTTTGAAATTGGGGGATTTTAATCGAAATTGTTTTTAACAGAAATTTTAATTGGAACTCAATTCACCCCCCCTCTTGAGTGTCCACTCCGACCAACAAATAACTTCATGTATCTTGATTTTTGTACATATAGAATATGAAGTGACACCCATATCTCTAATTCTTGGATCTATCCATGAAAAAACAAAAACAATTCCCCCATCCTTTTGTATGGGTCAAACCTACATAGAGTACTTCTATAAAAGAACTATGTGTGGCTTAATTGATGATATCATATGATATATAGAGATGAAAAGATCCCCAATATTTGGTTCATCCAAAAAATAAAAAAAATTAAAAATCCCTCTTACTGTATATGTTCTAGACCTATATCGGGAACATCCTGACCACATTATGTTAAACTCTATGGAAACAACTATGTCATTACCACATGATATTAAAATTCATGGTAGGTGTCCTTATCATATGAAATTAAAACAACATGACATGTATGTCCCCACTACATAATGTAAAAATGTTCATACCATCACCCATTTTCACCAATTAACAATGGAAAACAAGAGCTTAACCCAGGTCAAATAGAGTTTAGGCACTTCTTTCATCATTTAACTCCCTCATCCCATATATCACACATCATGTGTTGAGTACGTTAGGTTTAGATGAACCAATAATGTCCCTTGGAAAAAGATACATAGATTAAAGGGACCTTTTTTTACTATGAATTTATACCTATTCCTAAGTCATATACACCAATGGTCAAATACCAAATGTTTTACTCTTCAAAAAGGGATTTCTGATCATTGTGAGCTCTAACGTTGCCATGGCAGAACATAGCATCTCATATTTTTATCGGCCATTCCCAATTCAAAAGTACCATATCATTGTTCATGACCAAGGAACCTTGAACCATGATTTATAACACTTTAATCTCCTGCTCAGAAAAATGTTGCAGAAATATTGACCCTTGGTATTTTTATTTGGATCTTGGGAAATGTTTCCCTCATATGAAGTCCATATGCATTATGGTGCTAAACATACTTTACTTTGGTCAATGATGTTTGACCTTAATCTATATCATTTCATTTTATAAATCACAAGAATCTAAACTATTGTTGAAATAATCACATAAATTTTTTGGTTGAAAACCAAAAAAGGGAAGCCTAAGAAATGGTTATGGCTTAGCTCACTTAACTCTTCATCTTCATATATAAGCAAATAGTTATGGAATAAATAAATAAGAAATAAAGATCATAGGATCTATTTTATGGCCATATTAAAAGAAAATATATGTTCACAGGATCCCTTGGTCTAGGAAAATTTAGAGTAATGGTTTATCACATCACCTCGCTGGGATAACATGTTCACTAGGAAAAGACATAAATTTTTGGGTGTTCTAACCCTTATTGAATATTACATTCTCCTTGAATTACACTTTATGATTCGAGTGACTCAGATCATTATCACCTTTAATGGACCTTGGAAAAGAATACCCAACTTCAAGGGACCTTTTAATATGCATGTATGCCTATGGATCTTGTATATGAACCTATGGTTGTCAACCAAATAGGAAACTATATAAAAGGGGATTTCTTATCCTTGTGGGCCTTGATGTCCCCATAGCAAAACTAAACACCTCAATGTGTTCTGGTTCATTCCTAACATGACTATCCCACACCATCCTCATGACCCCAAACACTCTGAACTATGATTTACAACCTTTATAACTAGACTATTCAATAAAATTCAACACATTAAACATTATGTCACCTTGTATTATACCCTTTATTTGAGTAGGGATGAGACACTCAGTTATTGAAATATTAGATGGTCCACACCTCATGATTCAATACCATAGGTCGTAGGGCACAAGCTTCACATTTAAAGAGATAAACTACCCTAGGGTTCCAGAACGCTTCCTGGATAGCCTTTATTTCCATACCAAACCTCTTCATATTGATGTTTGAGTCTTTAAAAAACCTCCATCCCTTAGAAAGAAGTGGAGATCAACTTTTCTTGACCTTTCTATCAATGCATAAGGGTTTTGATCTACAAACTAAAGGCTTCTCCTATTTATAGGAAAGGATCTCCAATCATTATGAGCCTTGTCAACATCATGGGGGAACCTAGAACCTCAGGGTGTTATGGTTCATCTCTAACATGTCATCTCCATCTCATATTCATCGACTTGAAATTTTGGGTTATGACTTATATCACCCACATTATAACTATCAAGGTACACCTAGAATCCCCAGTATTTCTCCCTCAATAAATATTAGATTCATTAATCTTCCATGACCATTAGAAAAGAGGGGATACACCACTTTTTGAAAATGATACTGATGCATATGGTCTTTTACCTACCAACCAGTGGAATATCCTCCTTACAGGGAAGGAGCTCCATTCCTAGTGAACCTCATCAACACCATGACAGAACACATCATCCTAGGGTGTTTTGGGACATTCCTGACATGCCTGAAACATATTCTATGATCATCAATAAGGTACCAGCAGGAAGAGTTTAAATTGCATGTCATCCTAGGGTCTGAGCTAAATGAACCTAAACTATATAGAGAAAAGGTCTGATCTAAAAGACTATAAACTATTGTGATGGAAGGTCTAAGCTAAAACACCATAAATTATAACAGCATATGGCTTGAGCTAAAAGACCCTAAACTATAGTGATAAATGGTTGAAACTAAGACCCAAAACATTAGTTATGGAATGTTATAGCTAAGAAACCCAAACTATAGTAATAATAGTACCGAGATAAAATATCCAAGGCTATAGTGATAGATGGTCCGATATAAAAGACCCTAAACTACCATAGTATAAAGTCCAAGATAAAAGACCCTAAAACTAAAATGATATAAGGTCCAAGCTAAAAGACCCTAAACCTGCAGTGATAGAATATCCAAACTAAAAGAACCTAATCTAAATATTTAAAGGCCCATGATATGGTATTATAAAAAATAAAACTATACATAGTAAGTCTATCGACTTCCGAAAAAATTTGTGAAATATCCCTCTGGGATGATTATTCTACCAAGACTACCCTTTTTCAAATAATGAAATATCAAGATCACTATATTAGACACAAAAATAATTAATCTCATATTGGTGGGAATTCATGATCATTTCCCCCAAGGGAAATCTATTATGATTTCAATATTCAAATCCATACAGTCTGGTTTACTTGATATTTTCCAAATAAAGGGTATCTTAGATGATTCATGAGACATTATATCAATGAAATGTCATGCACATCCTCAATATAAGAAAACCGGACAACATGATATAAATTTTTGCAGATATATTTATGGATAACAAATAAGAGGAGGAATATACACATATAATAGTCTATCCAATGAATATACATTCCAAAGGGATGATTGAAAATTTAAAATCCATTACAAAAATTGATTATAAGAGTCCTTGAGACCTGAAAACCTCTTCTCTAGAGAGGTGATGGATTGGTGCAATTGTTAAGGGAATTTTGTTTTTTCCATTGCAGTCTACAACAACTACTCCACCCTGGAAAAAATATCTTGTCTGGCCTTCTCTTCCATGTTATCAAGTCCCAGTTTCTATAGTATAGTTTTCATAGATATCTCAAGTGAGTGTTTTAGTTGGGATAACTCTTCTATATGTTGGATAATTAAAAAATGGAGATTTCCAATCTCAACCTTCCTAGCACCAACTACATCCTGGTGATCTTCCACCACCACCGTACACTTCGAAGATCCGTTTAAATCACTTTTTTAGTTTTTCACCCTTGAAGAGAAACCCAGAACTTATACCACCATCAATTCATGGGTCCTATTTTTATTTATCATTTAAATCACCTCCTTCACCCAGGCATGATGGGGGGTATAGCCGAAACCCTAATATCCAAGGGTGGCAAAAATAAACTGGAAGTGACCCAACCAGTCATTAATGTATTCAAATGGGGTTTCTAAAATCAAGTTCCATATATCCATATATATTTTCACTATATCAATTGGTAGAATTATGAAATCCTTAGTCCTTGATCTAATTCCATCATGGGAATAGGAAAATATTCTGGACCCAAGATTCCAAGAGAACGAGATGTTCTCAAATTCTTCTGCGAAGAAGGAAGGGAGATGACCTCTACATTGGTCTACCCAGTCAGAGGAATCCCCATGATATAAGGGATTAGAACATCCAAGATTTTGGGTAAAGAAACTACAAAAAGAGGCACATGGTTTTATCATTCAAAAGAAAAATGATATAATATCCTCAAATAACCATAGATATGACCAAAGTTAGAAATATACATTTCTTGGTTGCATCATTGGAAACATATGTTTCCCTAACCCCATCATCGGGTGAAGAGGTGACCCCCTCATCTGACAAATAATTTTTGGGAACCTACTGTGTATTCCCTAAATAAGTGCTTTGATAATAACCCTTGAGAGTCAGAGGAACAAAAGATAATGTCAGAAAACACTACACAATGTGAATAAGGAGTCCAATTTTTTAAGATGTATTAGAAATATTCAAAACTCAACTCCATCACAGAAAAATAAATATAATAATAGATTCTTATATTAATAACATAATAAAAAGTGATGTCCCATTCTAGAGCAAGTGGCACAGTCAATGGAATGTCTGAAGTAGTTAACATGCATGAATGAGTCGAAACCTCGACCATCTCCGAGTCCTGTTGGTCTAGGCCCAACTGGGTAAGGTATTTTAAAGCAACCAAACGTTATCTCGAATCCTAATGAATATATTCATGATCCTCTTAGCTAGCCTAGTGGCGGCCTGCACATTTTTTACAGATCAGGATTTGGAATCAGATTAATCCAAAACAAGAAAAGAGTGAAATGTCACAATTACATGAGGACATTGGTAGAACAAATCATAAAATTTAGAGCACTTTATTTTCCACTTCGCCTCTAGGAAATTCCCTCTAAAATTGGATAAAACCATGATCATTACCCCAAAAATGTAAATCACTACTTTCATCTGGGCCAGTTAACCCAAGGATCCCTCATTAGTCCACTGCTCACTGCATAATTCATCCCCAATAGTCGTACTCTGGGGAGAATATACAGCGGAGGGGAGGGCTAGCTGATCTTTTTTATCCTCCCACTTTGTCAAAAAAAAAACAGAAGACTTCAGTATGGTTGTAATGGAAATACATACCTTCATCATGTAGTTGAGTTCATCCTTATCACTTCCTCGGTGATGGGATATCCTAGTCCATCCATGGAAAGTTTCATAATGCCCTGAATAACCATTTTGTGAACCAATGGGGAATAAAAAATATGACTCTTGATGCTTTCAAATGTTACAGCAAGGTATTAAAGAATATATTTTACCTCTTCTTGTCAATATTAGAATGTGATGCCCGTAGTGAAGGTGAAATGAAGAAAACCATCAAAAGGTTGATCTGATTGGCACAATAAACCGTAGATCTTATCCCCTGAATTATGTTTTCTCCAAGCCATCCACTGTTGAGATGTTTCATAAAATGATAATGTTGACGTAACTTCACCCTCTAGTACTACACTCACAGAAGTTGCATCTGTTGGTACTTCTACCGGAAATGAGGGTAATGGTAAATTCCTTACTTTATTATGGGGTGCTTCTAGGGCTGTCATTCCTCATGAAGCCAGCCATTTTCATGCCCTGGATTTTCCTCAGCAACAAGTCGTAATTGGGAAACATCACATAACTATTTAGATAATTTTTCATTAGGGTATGAGTGAATCCAAATATCATTATAACCCCATAAAAACAAATATTCACACTATGAGGAGGTAGGTTCACCCTGGCTTGAGTCTCCTCCCTATTAAAAATCAGACAAAATTGTAAAGGCACCATCACATGCTCCTCAGATCAATCATGAATTGGGGGAGGACACCGCGATTGGATACACAAGAACCAATGTGTAAAAATGAAGGGTGTATTCCATTCACATATAGAGTCCCCATCAATGTGAGTGGAAATTATTCCCTCACAAAGTGATAAAATATAAGACAATTCCACTGGTTTGACCTCACCATTTTCAAAGATGGTTCCAATTAGAGATAAACCATAGGGTATGAAGGAGAAGCAGTCATGATGACTCATGAAGGTCTTGACCTCCCATTCATTCAGTTTAATGTGATTTAACATTCTACTATACTATAAAATGGTTTTAACCATACATTATGGATTTTATGAATGTTTAGGAACTCATATTCTTCAAAGTGATCTATTTTTCAACACCATAACACTTGGAAGGGGCCTGAGACCTTATGAAGGGCCATTCCCCTAAAAATAAGTAGAATAAGGTAGTATAGTTTGGCCAAAAAATGGATGGATAACCCAACATGCTTCCAATATTCCATTCAAGTATCCATCATAAATATGGAGATCCTAACTCTACCCTTATACTATATTGAAATTAAGTAACCTCATAGGTACGTGGAAAAAAACAACCATATAAATTTTCTTGTTAACACCATGGACTTCCATGTATCCCCAATTACTGAATTTCCCTTCTTCAACCATCTTCTAGTAAACAACCTTCTTTTAGCGGGATTCCTTCATAGGATGGGAATTTGGCTTATTGACCTCCATCACATAAAGGGCTTCATAGATGAATTAGCTCACCCACGTATTGAATGAGATATCTTTCCTAAGAAGTTTCCCATTTGGGAGATATTTTTTGTCTAGGATAATCAACCCTAATGAGATATGGGGCCTTATCTGTTTTATCACATGTATAATGTGAAGGAAAAAACTCATCATTCATATACCACAATATGGGTACACCACATATCTACTTAACATCCGAGAAGATGATACCCACCTTTCCATGCATGGGGTGAAAAGTTTTTTTTATTATGGATCCAATTATTGAAAAGGTCTGACATCATGCCCTTGGTGAAATAGGAAAAATATTGTGAAATCAAAATAGCCTCATACATCACGATCTATTTCAACTCTTTTTAAAACATGGAAGTAACATATTGCTCCTAGAAGGGCCATCCCCAATCCTTTAAATAGCTTCCCTCAGATTGAAAGTCCTTGTTGGTCTCCCATATTAACTTATGGTTGGTATAATAATTTCATATTATTGAGTGGAACATATGAACATTCGAATCTGGTTTATAATTTCTCATGGAAAGGTTTTTGGGCATGAATGTAAGGATATTCTCATTTTTTCATTCACCAATAGCAAGGAAGTTTCCTATATGGGATCTGTTTTACTGAGATGTGTTTTGAATATTCATAATCTATATATGTGGAACAACAGATGATTTAGGTGAAGAAATGGGGGTTTCATTGGTTAGAATAGACATGTAGAGGGAGTAAAACCTGAAAGGCGATATTCCCCAAGTCTCTCTCCCATTAGTTCTACCAGACATGATAGAAAGGACCCAACAAAAAAAATGTAAAGTAGGGTTCACACTTGATACAATAGCATGCGAACAAGCCATCACTACTCTACCTTATTTATTTGAAGGCTTTGAAGAAATAGAATGAGATCTAAAATTAATATTCCCAAAATCAAGAAGCATACATCAGACAAGTGGAAAGCCACTCAAAATAAATGTATAACTCCCACAACCTCATATGAATTGCATAACCCACTAGGGGATTCACGATCACATATAAGACTCACGAATAATCCGGATCAGAGATGTTGTGGACAATATAATCCCACAAAATATCATGTGACCGCTCAATCAATCCTGAGACTCTAATATGATCATGCAATCCTCATAATAGTAAGGTGTTAATGTGATTGATCTAGATGATCCATTGAAACATTTAATGATAACTGTGATGGAATAATCTAAAATTTTCAAACAATTACTAAAGATAAGATCATAGTTGATTTGAATATTAACTTGGGCAATGGAAGTCTTGAGAATTTTCACTTATAAAACTTTATCTTATATGGGAATCATGATCATTTTTTTTGTGGGAAGGTCTTATAAAGTGGTCAAACTATAGTGATAGAGAAGAAGAGATATTAAATTTGGGTAGATAGTGCATGAGCCTTCCTTTGTTTCTCTATTTATAGGGAATTTCTGGAAATACCAAACACCCCGCCCCCAGAGAGGCCAAGTGTTTCCCAAGAAATTTATTAAATACAATTCCAATGACTCAATAAGGCATTTAATTTATTCCTAAATAAGCCATTGTACCTATAGATGTTTCTCTTAATGGGGGGTGGGTACTTGTTAATTCCCACCAAATTATAATTATGCGATAGCTGGCAGATGTTCTCACCCGATACATGCCACTTGTGAGGTGATGCACACATGAAAAACCATCAAAAATCCTTCTAAAATGAAGAGGAAAAATCCAAAAGGTAGGATTCTTTTATAGTCATAAATTTTAGGAGACATGCTAAGGTGATTCGCATGACACCACAGAAGTCCTGAAGACATGTTCACCATATTTCACAGGAGCTCACGGACACTCACCCTCATCACGCAAAGGTCTTTGGACATTCCCCACCATTACTGCAATCCCCCTTTGGATCTAAAGATAAGAAAAATGAGTTTTCCATGATAATGATCAACTATTACCATCATACCCTTTATTAGTCATGCGATAAATCACCAATTGGGAGAGTGATTATCTTCAAAAAACCAGAAAAACTTATGCAACCCCAAGACCTTGTAAAATAAACAAGGAAATAAAAAAGATAAAATTAATGAGACTATTATAGTAATAAATATCATGTGACGTTCCCCTATTGACATGCCTGATTTTTTTTAACAAAAACCCGTTGGTTTTTTACCATCATCACGTGAAGCACTTTAAATAGGTCTAGGTTGTCCAACTCTCCCCCTCTAGCTACAAGGTTATATAAAATTATTTGTTTATAACAATTTATGTGCTTCATCACAGTAACCTCTATTGGTCATGATATGCATCACCTATTGGGAGAGTGATTGTCTTTGAAAACACTCAAAAAAATCATTAAATTGGCAACCCTTACAGAATAAAAAAGGAAATAAAAGGGGAAATAATGAGATCTTATTGTGTGGGGAAGTCACATTGATCTTATGTAAATGGGTTTATACACCCTGGGTGAAAAAATTTGATAATATGAATCCCTTGTGACAAGATAGAATGATCTAAAAAGACACATTGGCATGTCATCTTGGTCTTGTAAAATCCCCTTGACATTCCAGTTTGATCTCATGAAAGCCCCATGGAAATCCATCCTTATCTCAAGGAAGTTCATGTAGAGTCATCACAAATTATGAGAAATCCTTTCAACAGACATCCTGATCTCATGAAGGTCCTTAAACATGTCGGCATGGCCTTGTAGAATCCCCTTTTCATGTATTCATTACATGGTAATACGTCTTTGATTATCCAAAATCTGACTATATTGTGGTGTTGATGGTATGGTCTTGTAATCATTGAAAATCAAGTGATACCCCAGGATGACTCATGGTAGAATCTCACAAAGTGTGTAGCATTAAATACCCCCACCAACTCCATCCTTGCTTTTTAAAATACTCACCGTGAAAACTGGTATATTATAAGGGTGGGGAGGCTAACAAATATCCAACCCCATCATGATAAAATGAATCTTTACATCCTCATACTAGAACACCTAGGAGTTATAGAGGATTTATTGATGTGGATAATATCATGACCGGGAAGTATTTCTATTAGGAAAATATGAGGAACAACCTCAGGCATCATGAAACATGCATAGACACTTTTCATGATCATTCTTTGATAAGGTGAAGGCATTTTGGAAGGTTATGTGATGATAATACCATATATCTATTAAATTAGGTGAGACATGAACAAGCTATAACTAAACAAATCTACGGAATATGAAATAAAGAGATAAAAAAAATACTAACAAGATGGAAAACATATTTAAAAAATAAAATAATCCTCATCTACTTCACATGAACCACCTAAGTCAAGCGACACCACTAGGACATGTCACGTAGATCACGCGACACATCTTTGGTATATCATTTTGATCATGTGAAGTCCCCTAGACATGTCAAAGTAGGTCACATGGTTCCCCCTAGTCATTCCACCTAATTATCTCAAAACCCTCTAGGCTCACCATCCAGACCACACAATGAACTCTAGACATGTCACCCAAATCATACGACAGTACTACTGCATGTTGTCTATGTGGCATGATGACATAATGACATGCCAACTAGCTCTCAAAATGTCCTCCACGCAAGTCATCCTGAACATGTGATTTACTCCAAAAATGTCATCCATATTTCTTGTTGACAGCTGTAAAATCATCTAAGATATGTAGAACCCTCCAAACATGTCACAATGAGTCTCACGATGCCCTCGAGACATTTCAAACAAACTCTCATGATATCCTCCAAGTGTGTCAGCCAATTTTCCAAGGGACACCTGGGTAAGTCATCAAGATCATGTGACGCCCTCCAAGCATGTCAATTGATATCATGTGATAGCCTCTAGGATTAGCTGGCCATGTCATTAAATGACCATCGTACATTTCATCCTTGGTCATTAGACAAACTTTAAATATTTTTTTGGCCTTCTCTGGTTTTAATAATAAAAAATCATGTTAAATCATATTCAATAATTTACATATATGATAGATCATGTTTAGTTATGTTTAAAGATAATTATTAATGATTATATATGTTTGATTATAAATTTAATATATTGTGTACATGTTTATATTATAAGATAGACATATAGAAAATTTGGATAAGTATGAGTAACTGATAGTTATAAGTATGTGTAAAAAATAAACCAACTCACTAATAGTATGACTCCCCAAAAAAACCAATGAGTCACCGACAGAACAATTTATTTATCGATCGACTGACTCATCGATAGAATGACTCTCTGATATCCTAACTCACTGATAGAATAAAGGACTCATCGATAGAACAAATGAATCAATGACAAAAAAAATGTGTCACTGACAGGAAAAATGAGTCACCTATAGACCGACAAATCATATGAGGCATAGATAAACCAACTGACTCACCAAAATCCCAACAAACCTACCAATGCATGCACCTATTGACATCATGACTCACTGACAGATGGGGTCACCAACAATGTGGCATACCTACAGAAGGAGTCATCGTGAGGCTATTCAATAATTCTTTAATCTATAAGTTCAAACCTTTTATCCAATATTAATATTTGGTTATTTAATGCTACAAATTTACTTTTATAACTTTTTACAAACATCATTAACTTGGATGCCCTAAGTACAAGGTATAACACATGTACCAGTAATGCCTAATATTGGATCTGTAAAATATAAAAACAAAATCACTCGATCGAAAAGTGTAACACATACACATGAGAAACCATATCAAGAAAACTCATGAATAAAATATATAAGAATACACCTCATAGCTGTCTATAAAAATAAGAAATTTTTGTGTATTAATGTTCCAATCACCATTAGAATAACAAAACTCTAGGTAGGAAACCTTTTAAGAATATCACATTTACCAGAAACCAGAACACAGAGCTTCCAAAACACTATGTTTTGTGGTCTATTTCCGGAAGAGTACTTGATATTCATTTTTTCATATTCAACGAGTTAAAATGATTCAAGAACAACATTCGAGGAATTCTAAATATTATCTCATTATTTCGTATCTATTGTGTTCAATTTTATTACTTTTCGAGTAGATTGTGTATCTATAGTATAAAAAAAACCTTATCTTCTATTCTAAGATGGATGATACAAGATATCCTCACACTACCATTCTCTTAAAACATATTTCTCTTACAAAATACTATGAAAGAGTTATCTGTATGACCTGGTTGTATTCTGTTTCCCGTGAATAACTATGGTAGAGGTCTAACTAGACCTGGATAGAACTGTATGATTTTTTAAACCTAGATCTATGTTATGGTTCAAAGTGTATTAATTTAAAATGCTTTGTGGTAGGTGATAACCAAGTGGAGAGGAATAGGTATCGGCCCCAGACTGAACATCTTGTTTTATTCGGCTGTGCTATTTCTAATTTTGTTTACACTGCTTTCTCTCATATTTCAGAAATCTATGTTTTAATTTTATATATGATCATTGATATTATTTATAAATGATTTGGTTTGGTAAATAAATTTCAAAATTTATATCAATCCTTCAAATTTCTATAAATGAGAATTAATAATTCTTAATATGAATTAATTGAACAATCAAACAATTTTAAATTTACTAATTTTATCAAATATCATATTTTTGATTTTGAAGTGGAGGATTTTTAAATATGTTTTTAACCAAAAAAATTATAGGAAGTAAAATCACCCCTCTTGAGTTTTCTACACTAGCCAACATTTGGTATTAGAGGATTGCCTTCAATCTTTAATTTTTTTCAAAGTTTTTATTCAATATTTTCAACTATGATCTTAGTAGTGTTTTCAATATCTATAAATTTATATTAGTTCTATATTTTTATCTATTTAAAAAATAAATTATTTATTATTCAATAAGAATAATAGATAGGAAGGTTCCACTACCAAATGACCTCCCTACATTAATGGAACAAATTAGGAATACTGTAAAATAAAAATAAAAATGCACTTAAAAAGTATGGGGTTTGATGTTTGGACTCTAATAGAAGAAAAGTATGAAATAAAAAAGACTGAAAGAAATAAATATAGTGATGATACAAAATATTCTTACAAAAATTATTATAATTATATAAATGCCCTATTTTTTCCTATAGGTAATAAATAATTCATTAGAATATCTACTTGCAAATCTGCCAAAATAATTTGGGAAACCTTAGCTATTTAACAAGAGGGAGCCACTAAGGTTAATGAAAAGGGACTTAATAATTATAATATTATGTATGATAATTTCAAGATGAATCCTAATGAAACCATTTATGATATATATCTCAGTTTTAATTAGATATTCAATATAATTAGGACTCTTGGAAAGCCAGTGGATGCCAATGAATAAATCCTCCAACTACATAGATTTATACCTGAAAGATGGAGAGGAACCTCAGTATAAATTAGAGAATTCTATGATATCCACAAAAATCTAGATAATGATCTAACTGAAAGTATGATGATGTACGAGGAATAATTTATGGCCAATAAAAAAGAAGAAGAGGAACAAAAGACAAATTCATTGGCTTTTAAAACCACTACTTCCAAAAATAAAGAATCTTAAAGGATATAAACTCATTTTAACTATATAAGTAATGATGATTCCCCATCAGATGGTAATGAAGAAATGGATCAATTAGAAAGAAGGATTAAAAATATTAATTTAAAGAAGATGTTTCTTAGAAAGCCTAGTTATAAAGTTAAATATTATAATATGGGAAATTAGAAAAATGATTGGAAAAAACAGTGATAACTCAAATGAAATAGTTTGTTATGAATGTAAGAGAAGATAACATTTAAGGGATGACTGTCTTAAGTTAAAATATAAGAAGAAATATGATGACAAATATAAAAGATACAAGAAGGAAATTAAGGCCACATGGAGTGCTTTGGAGGATACCACCAGCGAGAATGAATCATCACATGATGAGAAAGGTGATAATGTAAACATGTGTTTCCTAAAAAACACATCTTAGGTAACCCTTGAGTCTCCTGTAGAAAATTATTTTTATTCAAGAGATGAATCTGATTCTAAAAATATTGATAATTAATAAATGTTTGAATACTACCAAATGATTGGAGATACATGCAATGAATTAAAAGATAAATATAAAATACCGAAGAAATAACATGCTCTCGCATATACTATCAAATATGACCTGAATAGAGAGAAAGAAAAAAAATTCACAATTTCTTAATGAAAATAATGAGATTACATTATCAAATTAATAATTGAAATAATACTTAGAAAAGTGTACCGATAGAAGAAAATACACTTACACAATTTTTTGGGTAAACAAGTAGGTTCTATGTATATTACTAGTATAGGATACCAACCTATATAAAGAAATGTAGGTAAAAATCATTTTGTAACCAAATAGGGAAAATGTGTTTTATGTCTAGAACTGATAATTTTTTCTGTTAGTTCTAAATAGGAAAACCTTCTACTACTTGTGGTTTTTATACCAAATATAGTTTATTTTTTAAAAACATTAAAAAAATTATATGAGACCCATGGAGAAATTATGGGTTCTCAAATCACTTATTACTAATATTGTTGTACCCAAGAAAAAATGGGTAAGAAAATCTTATAATGTCTGATATTTTTTGTAGGAAAGTTGATTGAGGAGATACTGTAGAAGACTATGGTACTTGGATAGTCGATGTTCAAGACACAAGAAATTATATTCCTTAGTGTCTCAAAATGTTTCATGCATAAGCACCTTTAATAAAGTGAATTGGATCTGGAATAAAAGATTAGGACATCATAATATTCCTTATCTTATAAAGGATTCAAGTAAAGGACTGGTGAAGGATCAACCCAAACTAGAGTTTCCAAATGATACCGTTTGTAATACTTCTCAAAAGGTTTAAAAACATAAAATGTATTTCAAACCAAATAAACAAGTTTCAATATCGCAACCTCCTTAGTTTGTTCACATTGATTTGTTTGGACCATCTAGATTTTCTTGTCTTAATGGGAATCTCAATGTCTATGTTCTAGTAGATGAATTTTTTATATACTTGTAATTTCATTCTTGATCAAAAAATTGAATCTTTCTCTTACTTAATCAAGTATTATAAAAGAGTAGATCACCTAAGTTGTCTAACAATTAAAACGATAAGAAGTGACCATGGTCGTGTGTTTGAAAACCATGAGTTTGAATCTTTCTACTCATACAGTGGAAATAGTCACAACATCTCTACTCCCAAGATACCCCAATAGAATAGTGTTATAGATAGAAGAAATAGAACCTTACAAGATATATCATGAAGTATGCTTAATGAATATGACTTACATGTCTACTTTTGGGAAGAAGTTGTCAATAAAACTTTTTATATAATTAATTGAGTCTTAATCAGTCCAATTCATAAGAGACCCCCCTATGAGCTATGGAACAGTAGGAAATCTAATGTTAGTTGCTTCAAGGTTTTTGGTTGCATAGTTTATAACCATAACACAAACGATAATCATTAAAAAATTTACATCCAAAAGTGATGAATGAATCATTATAGGTTATTCAATATCTATTGAATCATGTTGTGTTTTTAATAAAATTACTAAGTGTGTGGAAGAATATGTACATGTAAAATTTGATGAAACAAACCCACATGAACCCAATACCTCTCAAGAAAATATTCATGGTGAGCTGTCCAATCTATACATAAGTGATAAATCATCTGAACCTACTATTAAGATACCTGTTAAATCATCTAGTTCTAGAAATTCTCTAGAATCTAGTCACAATGTACTTGATCATGTTTATGAAGATGAAAATAATATCCCTTATTTTTCTATACCTATATAAATCCTTAAAAACCATACTTTAGATGTTATAGTTAGATACCTAGATAATGGGATAGAGACTAGAGAATCTCTGATAAACCAAGGTTAACATCAAGATTTTTTTATTATGTGAACCTAAAAACATAAATGACACAATCGATGATGAATTTTGGTTAATGGATATTCAAGAAGAATTGAATCAGTTTGAATGAAATAAATTCCGGAAACTTGTAGATAGACCCAAAGACTCCTTTTCTATAGGCACTAATTGGGTGTTTAGAAAATAAAGGAGATGAATCTAGTAATATTGTAATAAATTATACTAAATTGGATATATAGGGATATATTCAGGAATAAGGGATTGAAAATAAAGAAACCTTTTCACAAGTTTCTTGACTTGAGTCCATTTGAATCTTTTTTTCATGTGCAGCTCAACTCAATTTCAAACTATATCAAAGTTATGTTAAGATTAAATTCATAAATGGGTATATATTTGAGGATGTTTTTGTTGAACAACCCATACTTTTATAGACCCCCATATTCCGAATCATGTTTTTAAATTAACAAAGGATTTATATGGTTTAAAACAAGCTCCAAGCGCTTGGTATGATAGGCTTAGTATTTTTCTTATTTCAAATGCTTTTACAAAAGGTGTTGCTGATCCTAATCTATTTATAAAAAGAATTTATAAATAGGTTTTAGTAGTTCAAATATATTTTAATGATATTATTTTTGGATCCTCAATAATTTTTGTATATATTGATTTTTCAATAATGATGCAATGTGGATTTTATATAAGGTTAATGGGGGGACTCAAATTCTTTATTGGATTTCATTTTTTTTTCAAAATAAATAAGGTATTATTTTAAATCAACGTAAATATGCTAAATATATTTTAAAAAGGTTTGGATATGATGGTATAAAAAATTAGTGATAATCCAATGAGTAATACAAGTATGATGTATTTTTAAGAAAATCGTAAATATGTTGATCAAACCACATAAAGAAGAATAATTGAGAGTTTACTCTACTTAACCACTAGTCGGCCTAACATTATGTTCATTTTCTCTATGTTCTCTAATTTTAAGCTAATCCTAAATAATCCCATTTAAATGTTGTTAATATAATTTGCAAGTACCTCAAGTATTCTTCCAACTTATGATTATTCTATCATAGAGTATAATAAAGTAATCTGTTTAGTTATTATGATGCTGATTTCGGTGTTTATCAGTTAGATAAAAACTAGATACTCTAGAACATGTCACTTTTTGGTAAGGTCTCTAGTTACATGGTGTAGTATGAACCTAAACTCTGTTGCATTGTCTTTTGCTGAAGAAAAATACATAGCTACTCGTAGTTGTTGTGTACAAATTTTGTTGATGGAACCCACATTACTAGATTTTGGATATCATTTTAGACATGTCCCTATAAATTATGACAATGAAAGTGATATTATAATTTTAAAGAATCCTATTTCTCATTCAAGAAATAAAATATCGATGTGATACATTACTTTCTGGGAGATCAATATAAAAAAAATTGATATAAATATTGAATTTATGGGAACAGAGCATTAATTTGCTGATATATTCACTAAGCCATTGAATGCTGAGAGGATGTGTTACATCAGGCAAGAATTCATAATGATTAGTTTGTAAGGACATATTGTTAATAACACATTGTTAAAATGTAGTTTGGATGTATCACCAATTGGATGTTGGAAATGTCATTCTGACACTAACAGTGTCATGTAATGTTTTTCCTACATTGATAGTGTCTCATTTATAGTTGTCTCACTGACACTAACACTAATGCCTCACTGATACCATTTTATGGTTGTCACATACACTAGTGTATCATCATTGTCCACTTACCGATAAAGTCCAATTCTATGAATCTATTTTAACCAAAATGATGCAGTTTTACTTTTTATGTTTCGTAATTAAACTTAGTTTACTCGATTTATGACCTACAAATACCAAAATGATAAAATTGAGACAATCCATCAAATTTTTTACTATTGGACTTCAATTATTGCACTCCTAATTTTGTTATATTCACCCTTATACCTTTCACATTCCTACAGTCAACCAAAACATTTGAATGGCTAGAGTAAAGAATGTATTCTAAGGATTTTAAAATGAGTCGCATCTAGCTAAGAGGCGGAAAGTAGAGTTGAGAAAATCACAACCTCTTCATCTACAACATTCAATTCATGTGGTCACACCTAAGAAAGAAGTATATTCTTAATGGTAATTATATATTAAGTCTCTTCTATTAAGATTGTTTGATACTCAAGGGTGGCTATATTGGTTTTCAAATAATGAAAGGACTTATTACCCTATGCTTGTGCATGAGTTTTTTTTTATCTTGCGATGTTTATTATTGAAGGTAGTGAGATGTATTGGAGGAAATATGTGGTAAATGGAAAAATAATTTCTTTTTATTTAAGGAATTAGGAAGAATTAATGAATGTTTCACATGAGGGAGTCTTTGATGACTACCAAGGAAGTACTGAACTTATTGCTATCATATTTTTCTATGAGACAAAATTAGAGTGGCAGACAAGAAAAATGGAGCACATAAGCCCTATATCCATAGATTTGGAAGGGGAAAGCATACTTCTATTTAAATGTTTTCAATATAAACAATTTCCCATAAAGGGTACTTTTCCTCTTGGAAGATCCAGGATATGTACTTGATATATATATTGAAGAAATCACATAAGGTGAAGCAATTCAAGTATTTAATTTTTCACATCAGTTAAATGATTTATCCATATTATATGACTATATCTTTATTCTATCCAAGAATTATATATTTTATGCTAAAGGAAAAAAGGTTTCATCGGCGAAAATGAAGAATCTATTTTTGATTCCAGTATAGTTTCCATTAAAAAATACTTTTTCAATAGAATGAAGATAAACATGAATTCCTGGAAAATGGAGTTTGATAGATATAGAGAGAAGTTATAAGAATATTTAATCCTTTCGAGCATCCTGTTATGCCAAGAGATGTGGTTGATCTTGGTCTAGGACCAGATTAAGTGTATGAATATTCTTATGAGGAGGATATAGAATAGGAATATGGTTCTTCTAGATAGGAAAGATCTTCTATAGTTGGTATTAGTGACCCAGCCAGTGTTGAAATCCCAATGATAATGACCTTTAGACCACCTAATCCACCTCTCACTTTGTCTTCAAAAGAACCAATTTTAGGTGACGATGAAGAAACTGAATAATATAGAATTGTTGAGTGTGTCAGACGATGAAATGGTTCAGATTAGGATTCTACTGTAGAAGAAGAAAAAGGTAGAGAAGGAGTAGATAATGAAAGTGGCTATGGAAGTGGAGAAGAGGATGAATGATAATATGAAGAGGATGAAAATAATTTAGATGATAAGAATGGAGAAGCAAGTGGAAGTGATAGTGGCTCTAATATTCCTCATGATGATAAAGGTGATAATAGGGATATCGCTAACAATGTGGATCAAGAGAGGAATGTAGAGCCTCTTAATCAAGTAAAAGCTATTATTTTAGAACAATAAGAAAGAGTTTATGTTCAGGATGCAATGGGAGATTATATAGTCCCTATACCATAATAATTTTATATTAGAAAAACATATTAAGAATATGGGGACCATTAAGTAAGAGAAGATCCAGTTGAGGGGAGATTCAAGATAAGAGATCTCAAGTTCAGGGGAAGCCTCAAGCTGGGAGAGTGGAATTTAACACAGTCACTCTTTTGGAAGTCTATATGTTGTCTGATTAGAAAAGGCATCCTGGATATGTTGTCTTTATCTTGGAATATTCTATTTCTGATGCATAAAATGATAGAGTAATTACATAAGGACTAGTGGGGGAGGATTCTGTACAGTCTGAGACACTTCATGTAGGTGCATCTACTTCATCTCCTACACCTTCATTAGTTCAAATTATATGTGGTCATGTCACTAGAGTTGATTTTGATAGTTCTAAGTAAGAACATTTCACCACTATTAGGAAATTTTCATTTCCTATTCAAATTTTTTGATTGGGTAAAAGTGATGAAAATATACTCTGCAACTGTTACTAATCAAGTGGAACCTAGAATAACTGAAATCATTGAACCTACTATGAATGATAATCTAAATATGAGAAGTGAGTTTACTGAATTGTTTTCCAAATTTAATAGTTTGTCTTTTGAGTATATGAAAACCATGGACCAAATTATGAAAGGACTTGAGGATCTTATTTCCCACTTTTATGTTCCTAGTTTTACCTAGTCTAGATAGGATGCTAAAGACATTATTCAATGTTCTTAAACCTCATATATTCATGTAATTCATTCCCCAAACATTTAGTGTTCCATAAATGTCAGTAGAGTGGAACTGGGCACTCTGATGGGATGAACAGATCAATAGATTCTTTTAGAACTCAGGCAGAATAGTGATCTTTTCCTTGAAATTGTCATGTTCTACTCTAATAAGTCTATTACTACTCATAAGGATATAACTCAAAAAGTATATTATTATTTCTAGAGAATTTAATTGAATAATTATTTGGATAATTAGTTTATTTATTTGGTTATGAAAATCATAATACCTCGTGTGACCCAAGAATTCAGTGATCAATTAAAGAAGCTCAAAGATTTTACTCTAACAATTATAAATTTTATTGAGAATAACGAAGATTTCAAAAAGTCTATGATGTACAGTGGGGAGATAATTAGGGGTATCCTCAATTTTCTAAATCCATATTTTCATGTTCATAGTAATTTAATTGTTTCCCCATATTCATCACCTATCAGACCATCTATGGAACTTTCTACCTCTGCCTCTTTGAAATTTTCTCTGGCTCAGGTCCTCATATATATTTGTCCTGTCATTTTGGAACAACTTCCTCCACTTTTCCAATCCTGGATCCTTTAGTTTTTATTGGAATTCATATTCCCCCTCTCACAATTCATTCTTAACCTTCACCATCCACTACTTCTACCACTCCTACTCCAACAGATGAACATTCTTCCAAAGTCAATGAAGTGAAGGATCCTTCATTAAAGAATAAGAAGTAAGGTGGGTCCCTCTTTGTGAGGTTTAATTTGATGTAAATTTTTTGTACTACAATATAATTTTGTTATCCTCTATATTTTGAATTGATTATAGAATTATATGTTATTTAATTTATATCTTAGTGTTCTGTTTATTTTATTAATATCATTAGTCTTTTTTACAATTATAAAAGGGGTATAATGAAGGAATTATTTATTTTCTCTGTGATTAACTCTAATTAATTATAGGAAAAGATAAGGCCTTATTTATATGGAAATATACAAAGGGGGAATTTATTTTATGAAAATATGTAAAATGGGGATAGTAAGTATAATGGAATGATTTATCATAAACATATGGTACATTATAATGAAATTATTTTTGATCAAAAAAATGGGGATATCATTATCCCCTCTAGTTTTAATAATCAAAAATCATGTTCAATCATATTCAATCATGTTCATCTATGTCAGTTCTTGTTTTGTTATGTTTGAAGATAATTAATTTTAATTTTCTATGTTAAATTATATGTTTATCATATATTGTACATATTTATATTATAAGATAGATAGACAGAAAAATGGGATATGTATGAGTCAACGACTGTTATAAGTGTGATTCACTAATAGACTGACTCATTGATAGTATGAATCATCGACAAAAAAACCACCCAACTACAGAACAATTGAGTCACTAATAGACTGACCCACTGATAGACTAATTCACCAGTATCATGTCATACCAAAAGAACATATGACTCACCGATATAGGAAATGAGTCACTGAAAGATCAAATATGTCACTGATAGAACAATTGACTCATCAACATCCCAACTCATCTATTGATACATGGACCTACCGACAACATGACTCACCAACATATGGATTCACCAACAGTGTGACCTACCGACAAAAGTAATCACCGACAGACTGTTTAAATTTCATTACTCTATAAATTAAAAAATTGTATTCAATGGTCATATTGGGATATTTAATTATACTAATTTAATTGTAAAACACTTTTCATACATAATTAACTTGGATGGAAGACTTATACGGAACAATACATGTCCCAATCATGCCTAATATTTTACTTGTTGAATATAAAAAAGGATATTACTTGAGAAAAATATGTAACACACACATGAAAAACCATATCATGAGAACCCACAAAGAAAAGTAAGAAGAACACACGTACTAGAAGACTAAAAATAAATAATAAATTATTATCCATCATACTTCCAATTACCCTTGTGGAAAAAAAACTTTAGAGAGGAAAAACTTCTAATAATATATCATTTTCCTAAAAACATCAAATCACAGAAATTTCACGACACTCTGTTTTGGTGTATGTTTCCAAAAGTGGACTCGAGTTTAAATTTTTCTATATTCATGGAGTATATATTCTTTAAACAAAACACATTGATAATTATAAACCTTATTTCATTATTTCTAATCTATTTTGTTCAATTTTATTTCTTTTTGAGTAGAGTGTGTATCTATAGTATAAACACAGCAGTCTCTTGTTCAAAGCTAGAGGATACAAGATATTATCACACTACTATTATATTACACAATATTTATCCCATGCAGAACTGAGAAAGAGGTCTTTGTGTGTCCTTATTGAAATTTGATCCCCATGAATAACTATGGTAGAGATCTAGCTAGACCAAGACAAAACTGTATGATATTGTAACCCTATATCCATCGTGTGGATCAAAGTTTATTAATTTAAAATATTTGGTGGATGGTGATCACCATGTGGAGAGGATTAGGTCTCAGCTTGAGACTGAACCCCATGTTTTATTCTTCTATGCCATTTCAAATTTAGTTTACTCCCTTATCACTAACATTTTAGAAAACTATGTTTTACTTTGAAATTTTAACTTAGACATTATTTATAACTACTTTCATTTGATAAATTAGTTTCAAAGGATATTTCAATCTTTCAAATTCCTATTACTGATAATTAATCAATATTTTGAGTAATTAATTGAATAAAGAAAATATTATAAATTTACTTCATTGATTAACTGTACTATTATTGATTTTAATGTTGGGGATTTTTTAATGAGGTTTTTAATGGAAATTTTTATAGGAACAGAATTCACCCCACACTTGAGTGTCCAACTCTGACCAACACCAGCCATCCAGTTTATACAATGTCCCTTGGATAAGTCAATAGGGTCATGTGATGGACATTGGACATGTCTTGGACACATACTTTAATTTTTTAAGAATAAAATTGTGTCATGTAATTTAGAAAATCAATTCATGTTAGAAAGATGAGAAAGCTAGGTCAAGAAGACATCCCAGGACGTGAAAACCTTGTCCATCCTATAGATAAAATAATTTAGTTTTCAAGACCAGATCAATTGAACTATGATGAATCTGATTCCTTCTACAACCAATATATATAGGACACCATCCTAATGTATTATCTCAATATTATACATCTAAAAGGAAGTCCCAATATATAAGTCTCACATCCACAATATGATATAGTAATTATTTTTATCCCTTGTTTCCCACATCAAAAATAGATCATATGGTCTAAGGGAGATTCAATAATCACATCATTCAAATTTTTCAACCTCAATGTGTAATACACAATCAAAGGAATAACATGATATTCCCCACATATAAGAAAAACCTCAATGTGTAATCCTTGATCAACGGAATAATGATGACTCTGATTTCTATGATAATTAGGATGCATGGGACACTTTCTTAAGGACCGATCTCAAATGGTAATACAATTTGGTGTAAGTCCCCTTCTGTCTCCATAATCCCTACCAATAAGACCCAATAATTCACATCATATGATCTTCCTTCCTAATAAATCAGTGAACTAATGAATTACAGGAACTATGAAAAATTTTATTCCTGATATAACTAGGATACATAGGACGCCTCTCTAAGGATTGATTTCAAATAAATAGTGCCTTTGTTCCCACATATATTTCATTAACAAATGATGTTAAAATTCACGAGTTTAATGAAATATATGGGTTTTGATTACCTAAAATAAATAGGATACATATGAAACCTGTTAAAAATTCCATCCCACCCTCGACATATTAATCACTTCCCTGCTTGGAAGAAAATTCTGAAGTGATTGGATATACAGCTTGAACGTATAAACAACTACCCATTAAAGGAAATAAATGAAGAACCTCAGAAATGTACAGATGGAATCTCTAAAAAATATTCCCTTTCATACATGAGAAAATTTAAACCATGGTAATTTTTTTAGGTAAATGGTTCCATATTGAAATTAGAAAGAGATTCAAAAATATATCTTAAATCTATAAGAGTGTCCTGGAGTGGGCAATAATTCCCCCCAAAATGGTGTAATGAGCATGACCACTCATCCTCTCAACCAATGTGAGTTCCTATGTGGAATTTCTTTTCAATCCCAACTGACCACAAGCCTCTATAAAGTAGGTTTGTACCCAGTTATGGATGTGGGAACCGTTGGGAGTGTTTGTAGAAGGCAAAAAATGGTGAACCCAATGCGAAGAATTGGGATGTTCCGTTAACACCCCCATATCACAATCAATCATTGGTAATTAAAAAATATTATCAAGATGTTATACTTTTATGATGGAACATGACCGTAACAATATATCTATATATCACATATAAGAAAATTTATAATAGGAAACACATCTTACCACCCTTACACTCTAATACCGCACCAATGTCACATATTTTCCAGCCTCATGGACCCTTACCTACCCATAATTAATTGAGGAATGACATCTCATCCAACCTCATGGGCCCTAGCCTACCCATTTCATAGTTATGCATCTTCTATATCAGTTATTATCATTCCGGGGTGGTTGAGTAGAATGACACCCTAAGGCTATATAAGAAAAAATTTATTTAGATTTTTTTGGAATTTTAAATGGATCACCCCTTATCATTGTCCTTGTCTATCCATAATAGATTTAGTCCAATATATATTACATACACTAGAAACCACACACCTGAGCTGGCTGAGTAGAATTCATCCAAAAAGGTTATATAGGAAAACACTATTTATCGTTTTGTTGTCTTTTTAAATGGCGCATCCCCACTTACCATATTTTAGGAACCCAATGACAATCACCATAATATACACACATTACATGAGGCTAAATGTCTTCCATGATACATAAATACTTCCCCCTATCCATACTATTTTAAGGGTCAAAATCTCATAATCCAATAACACCACACCCAAGTGTGTCTCTCAAGGTGGAAATCATTAAATTGTAGAAGAAAAAAGAATAAAATCAATTTACCCACAATAGAAACTTTGTTTATCACCCATACATGGGGCTACAAGCACCGTAACATGAGAATTTACCATGTTCTATATACAACCTAGTCTCTGATCTACAATAGACCAAATTGTAAGACCAATAAAATGAACCTCATATGATAAGATTTTTATCATCCTGACTCGGGTTCCCAATTTATGTTTGCTCTGGGATGGTGGTCTACTAGGCCTTAAGTGCACCTACATATACACCAAATGCTGCTGACTAGTACTATGAGTCTAATTAAGTGATATTTGGGAGACTTTGAACTCTTGTGATGATAATAATAATGGTTTTTATGTATACAACAGAGTAAAAGAAGGGAGTTAATAATGGAAGAATAAAAATAAATATAAAAAATTCATATATAAATTAATGAATTAATAAAAAGTCCCAATTCACAATACCATTTGAAGAAAAATACACATTTGAAGACAGCTCATAAAAACAAATGAGAAAGGTCACTTGTGGACGAACACATAAGTACATATATAAAAACCCAAAAGAAGGTTCATATCGATGCATAGGAATAACCAAAATCATTTAAATCCATCCCATTCAAATAGTACATCATTGACTAATAAGGTCCAACTCCCGATCTTGATCCCTTGCCTAATATCAAATCTACAAAGTCTATATGCATCCTGAGAGGCCCATGTAGGGTGTGATGTTAAACTGAGTAGGCCACCACAAATGTGTGTATTTCTTATATCCATAATTATATAGTGAATGTATAAATAAATAAATAGAATAAACTCACACATAATAAAAATCAAATCACTCCACTTATGATCAATAGCAACAAGTGAGTGTTTTTTTACTTCATTTAATACCTGAGTGGAACTACATATCCATAGTCTATTGTACCAAAAGTACATCAGTATATCAACCTCATACACGTCATTGAACACCTCATGCCATCCGACATCAAATGTGCCACAAATCAAGTAACCAGAATCACATTGTCATTCTGATAAATACATTCCATGTCCCTCAGAACTTCATTCAAAATCCATTCTTGGATCAACATACCGACATCCCGATGCATGACGATATCCATACTCTAATATATAATAAATCATTTTCGTCTTAATATATTTATGTCCCGAAGAATTATTATATTAATCCTACAAAAATACCACCCCATATACCTCTATGTAAAGGTGGGCCACCTCCCCAAACTGATTGCATCAAACACCATCTCATGTGAATTTTGACAATGAGAACCTCTTCTATAACTGATGGTCAACACCATACCTTAAGAATATATAACTACAAAGGCCTCCACCTATTCTGAGAAGTCATAATCACCTAAATTTATCCCTATCTATGTGACCATTAATCCAAAAGAAATTTAGGCCAACAATGGTGAGCAGAAATCACCAACATTCTCTAAGACACACCATCCAGAAACCTCGTTTCCACATGCAACCCATGTCACAGAAGTCCCGATGGTGAATACCATCACATGTTCCACTATATAGGCCCTAATCCTAATGAACTTTTCACCTCAATACTGATGAACCAGGTCACCACTACCAGGTGATCAACATCACACTAAGTACCCCAATCCATGCCCCACACATTCCCCAGATTTTTTTTTATATTTTCACAATATTATTAATTAAATTAAACAACAGACCTAACCATCTCAATCGGTCAAAATCCACATATCGGGTTTAATATATTTTTAGAAAATAAATATCATTCCCATCGGTATCTCATAACATTTATTACAAATTAAAAACAAAAATTAATTAATTAAGGGTTTCTATTAGACAACCCAAATGTGTTTATTTAATAGCGCACCCCATAACAACCATATATTTAGAGAGAAATCAAGGAACCACCAACATTATAATATTATGTTCTTAGTAATTTAATATTTACCAATAATTTGATCCATATCATAATAAAATTATGTTTTAGAATAACACCCTAAAAATAGTGAAAATGGGCCCTCATGGAAATATTATTCCATATTGTGAATGAAAATAAGAAATGAACGATATGGATTAAAGGACTTAAAAATTGGAATCCATAGTCATTGAAATATCTTTAATCAGAACCCATAAGAATATGGAATCTTAAATCCTAGTGGTGGGGAAGAGGAGAGATCCATGGCCCTATGAGAGCATTGGGCATGAATGGGGAGACGAATAGAGGAAGAAAATATAATGAAGGGTGGGGTAGTTTGGTAATTTGAATAATTTTAAATATCATCATGGTTTGGTCACACGATTTGGCAAACCATTCAGAACCATGCAGTTCCCATTGTTCAAAGGATAGAAACCATGCACGGTCTAACATGCATAGTTTGAAAAATAATGGGCCAACTATGTGGGTGAGTCTGAACACCTTCACTCTAGTGCCAATTTTGATTAATGTTCCACATGGTTAAAACAAACCATGACCCTTTGAAAAAAATACATCACGATTTAGGCTACATGATTAGACAAACCGCACACCTCTATCTGTCTTTCCTAAAATTGGGTATCCAAATCCCATTGCTTCTGAAACCCATTCAAAGTCTCAAGGAAATCACCAATCTATAAAACAAATATAAAAAGAATAAAAAATTTATTTAAACTCTCTGTGTTAGTTCTTTAATCCCAATGTGAATGTTGGCCTGCCCACAAATCATAAAATTTATATTTACCCTAGAAAATGACTTGTTCAAAAATCTGGGATGTTACACTTATACAAAACATGAATCTGCCATTTTTCCTCAACTCAGCACTATAATTCTAAACATCCTCAGAACTACAATTCCTATATTTTATCCCAGAAATATAAAAACCTATTTAACTCGAACCAAAAGAATATTTACCGCACATTATCCTCTATATAATTAACACATATATAATCATAATATCCTTGAACCTTATCAACATTTCAGTGGTTTCTCTATTCATAATTTCTTCAACCTCATCCATGTGAGTAGAAACCTAATAACACAAGGACAGAACATCTCAAAATTACTTGAATCAAATGTGACTGTGGAACACTCAACTAGCATCATATTTAAACCATCATTTACAAGTGAATTAACCTTCAAACAAATCCAATTTCAATACCTTATTACACTATTCACCTCCTAGAAGCTTTATATTTACTCCCTATATGAATATTGGTTGTAACTCACACCTTCATCCATTTTTTCCATAAAGTTACTATATCTTCCAAAATCTCATAGAATCATTCCATTTCATTTCTCTCATTTCCACAAAATTAGTGGTGGATGCAACTTATATCAAATCGCTAAGATTTGTCACTAATTGTTTGAAATTACTCAATATAAACTATCATTCATGGGAACTATTATTCATCATAATGAGTGATGGTATCTACATTTCATGGGATCTTTGTGAAATTTGTTTAGCAATATTAAGAACATCCAACTTCAATAAGGAACATCACACACATATTGATATCATGGTATGTCCATTAATGTCTTTGATCTATATTGAAAAAAAAATACAACATGAACAAAAATTGGATTAAATAGTCTCCCAAATTATATTTTATTTCAATACAAATTGTGATTTTCTTTTTATCCCACTTATTAACAATAGAAAAAAGAACATAATATGTGATGGTTTCACATAAAATATAAGAAATGTTCCATCCATCATCCAACATAAAGATTACATGAGACATGATCAGGGTAGAAAATATAAAGATTTTATTCAGAAATCATGTTTCCCTGTAATTCAAAAAATATGATATCGACTTGTACTTTTTGTCAAAAAAAAATTCCCAGGGGATTCATAATCATTTCCAGGATAAACCCAATAACACCAATTTATAGATATTTCCTTCTGAGAATTTCAACTAGAAATTATTTTTTAATGAATGATTTTATGATATTTATTGGAATTTATGATTTATATATAATACCCTGTTTTGAAAACATAAAACCATGTCAGGGGATAATCTTCATATTCACATAATCATGTTATATATTTTAATCATATGTTCTTTGGATTTATATTTGATGAATTATACCAGGATAGTGACTTCTACATGTCTTGAATAGTTTTTTCTCTTACTCCCCTTTATTGTTTCTCTTCTTTTTAACCAGATTCATCTTCAATTCCCTATATGATTATAACACACAAAAAACACAAATGATAGAGAATATAGAAGAACATCATTTTATCCCTAATGAGAGTAAGAATACTAATAATTTCGTATCAAAGATGAAACTATTTCCACTTCAGATCCATGATCAAATGAACATATTTGGTATGCATTTCAAGGAATCCAACCAATCTTTAGAAATTTTAATACATTTTTATCTTAACATCACTTTGTATAGGTAATTAATCATTTTATTATACATAATATAATATATATTACCTAGTTCAATCATCATGTTTTTTAGAATTTTCTTTTGAGATAGTTTTATTGTTTTAAATCACCTTAAGTTTTTCCCATATTTCTTGAACCTCACATATAGCACCTATAACTTGTTTTGTTCATGATTTGTTGAAAGGCACTCTTTACATTCATATTCCTCTTCATATGGAATTTTTTTCCTTCACATTATCTCTTTCCTTATATTTTGATTCTATTTATATGTAATTTTAAAAATTATCTTGAAAAATATTCCAGAATCACTTGGGTGCGTGTTCAGTCTTCTTAGTTATTCTAAATTGATTCGTAGGAGAGTTATTTACCATTTCAATCCTTTCAAATTTATTATGGAATAATTTTTCATTTTACTTGGGCATTCTTCATTTAACACATTCATTCATTGCATGTTTCTATGTGTCCATTGCATGTCCACATGTTTCACAAATGAGTCACATATTTATTTTAGGTGTTTCCCCTCTTTTGAATTATTGGGATTTTCATTAACAATATTATTACTTTGTATATTCCTCATGTATAACTCACAGTTATTTTGAATCCTCTGGGGAGTATGTAAGTATGAAAATTCATTCTTATTCATTTCCTAGGTATTATATCCTTCCATAGTCATCTTATGTGATCTTATATGTTTATTTATTTTTGAAACATGGTGATATAAATTAATTATACATGTATCACTATAAAGGCCAACCTCATTAAAAATTCTACATAGATCACTACGTGTTTCTAGTATATTTGAGATAGATAGGTTTCTCCATTAAATTTGTTTATATAATATTATCTCTGGTTCCCCCTTATGTCTGCTCTTCTTTTAATCTACTAGTTGAAAAATTATGCCAACTTTCAGAAACATTTTTTGAAAAACTATTAAAACCTATGAAATCACTAATAAACATTTTTTATTCTATATTCGGTATGTTTTTCAAGATTTATAAAACATATAGATTCTAATATTTGGAAATTTTCCTATATTTTAGGCTTTCTTTGGAGAGTATATCCTTATAAAAATTCTTCCAACAACATAGGATGTATGGTGGACTCCTCAACATTTTTACACATCCAGATTTGTTCAAATTTTGGATTCATACATGGACTAAATAAAGAAATAGACTAAACAATTAATTTATTCTCATAGGTGGATGATACATTTTTTAGATAATATATATTGATTACTAGATGATATCACAATGATTTTTCCACTAAATAATGGATTTTTTTAACAAGAATCCTCCTATGTATTTTTTGTGGTAAATTATCTCCTTTGAACATATTGTGAAAATTTACCTTGCGATGTTTTTAAATTTATCCATTCAATTCAAAACTTTAAGATCATCATTTTGAGATTTTTTTTCATATCCTTTATTTTAATTTATTTTTAACCCCTCTTTATCATGCCTTCAATGTAGTCTTCATAATTTTTTTTCTTTTATTGTAGTAGTCTTTTAAGATCATTAAGCCTCATTTACCGGGCCATTTGTTTTTCATTTTTAACTGCAATAATCTCTTCAAATAAATAGTTCATTTTATATATACTTTTCTTAGATACTTACCTTTCAATAATGGTAGTGATTCATTCATTCTCAAAACTAGGTGATCATTACTCAATCTCCTCATTAATTTTAGTAAAGGATCATACCAATTTGGAGATATTAATACACATCATCAGCCTTTTTTCTAGCATTTTTCTATGATTTAATAATATATATAAAGTTAAATGATCTCCTCTTATATGTTTTTGACAATGCCACAAATAAAAGTGACTACATGTCTATATAATTTATTCAGGGTCTTTATAAAAAAATAACTTTAATCATCATATACCTAATCAAATGATTTTTTAATGATATGATATTTACCAGAAGTACCTATCTCATCTATAGGAAAATTTTAAAAATATCGTTTATTTTCTATTTTTTCATTTAGAGATGGTAAATTACATAAGTTATAATTAATTTACATTTCATTGGTGGAATATTAAACAAAAATATAATTTATTTCTATGAGTTATTTCTCATTATTAGGATGGTTTAATGGGGAAATAATTTTTTTACCTCTTTACTTAAGAGGGATGGATTCCCATCACATGTTCCTTTAAGATACAGATTATCAATAAAGATATTATAATGAACTATACTTTTATTACCTTCAATTAGTAGAGTGTCATCGTTATCTTTTATTACATGAGGAAATTATTAATTTTTTTCCACCTCTACTCTTCATATTCTATAGTGTCTTGGATTAATTCTAATCTATAGCTACTTTTGTAGTTAATTCGTAGTCTTTTTCAATTTTTATCTTAATTAAACCTTCGAAAAGAGTGACTCAATTATAAAAGAACCTATATAATCTAGTAGAGATGTGTCCTGGTGCTCTAATATTAACTGTTAACATCACATATGAATATTACCAACACTAAGAGGGGGTTAATTGGTGTTGTTATTCTTTTCATAAAATTTTAATTTTCATCCCTTAGACACCTTAACACTTTTTTAGTGAGAAATTTTCTCTTTCTATCTATCTATACATTGTTCAGTATATATGAAAATATAAAATAGAAATGAAGCACAAGAGTAAAAATATATTAATTGATGATGATATCCTCCCTTGGATGACTGTAACTCCGGTGTGTTTTGGTTATCCAACCATTAAAATAGATTACTTATTGTTATCAAAATAAAATTAGGAAGTTGAATAACCTTGGACCAATAATCCTGAAACCTGACAAGGTATAATGAAAATATTGAATTGATGTTCTATAATCTCAACTGAATATAGTTTTTGGAAATCTCCATGTAAATGAGAAATATTTATAACTCTATCATCCATCCTATATATAATTAATGATATTCTTCTTTATTATTAGTAATCAATTTAGTTATCTCAAGATTCCTTATACTTATACAGCTAATGAAGGATGTAGGCTGACACCCTCAATTCCTTGACTTGGATATAATATATTGAAGACTCGGTCATATTTTCCTCTCTTATTTCTCATATTCTTAAATGACTAGAATAATCTCTTTATTCATCACTGGAACACTTTCATATCCTTTTGACTTCATTGAATAATCAGGATCATGTAGAGTTGATTCACTCTCTTCATATTCAGTGAACAAAAATTAAATTGGGCCTCTCTTTCTTTTTCTTCAATATATCAAATCTATAATAGGCACACTATATCAATTCATTCATTTTTTCATCCTTATTTTAAACTATAGAATATTTTCTGTGCTTTCATTTTCGAACACATAATTTTTTTCTTCGACATAAAAATTATGAAATATTATAAAATTCAAATCATTCCCTTCTTCTTCTTTACCAAATATGTATTTCCAAATATATGTACCTGTTATTTCAAAAGTATTTGGTTCAATAGAATATCCTCAAATATCATACATAAATTATTCTTCTTCATTGGTCTTCCTAAATAAACAACCTCATTTACCCAATGATATTTAAGAAATATTATAATCTTTGAAAAACATAGGATTCTTGGTCATAGATTCCACATATATTCTCCTTTAATTGCTGAGTCGAGAAATTCATTAAATCTTAATAAGGAGATGAAAATTTAAATCCCATGTGATATTTGAATATCATGATATTAAAATATTCATAAATTAAAAAAAATAATATATATTAAATATTCATTCAGGGGTGAATGGTTTCATGATGTAAGATGTGGTAACCCCTTATGTTTCATTACACTCTCCGCAAGATCATATTTTGGATTAATCCAATATCTTTTCCCAAATCCCTTTTGTTTATAATTGTTTTTATAATCTTTTTTACTTTTCAAATTGAAACATTATTATTATTTTTTTATTTAAAGACAAATACTTATATAAAATGTTCCCTGATGTAATAGAATATTCTTATTTGGCTTCTCTCAGCTCTCGACCCACATGGTATCAATGAGGATTTAGGGTTCCATCATGGATAGTTTATCTTCTACATTGACTATGATTTCTTATAAATATTCCATCAGTGATGGAGTTCTCAATCCTTTCTTCCTTGGATATTATTATAATCCTAGTGTAATACCTTTTTTAAGGAATTTATCAAAAAAAATTCTTCTTGGTAGCTTGAGAAGATAATCCCACATTCAACTAATAGTAAGATTGGTTTCATTACTGGTGATGCTCCAATTCTTGAATCAACATCTTATTTTTTTCTCTATTTTGAATCATTCCTGTACTATGCTAATCTGTTAGACGATACATGTTATGTTCAATGAAATCATAGAAGGAGTTATTTATCTCAGCACAACTCAATCAATCTAAACTGTGATTTTTGAAAGGTTTGAGCTGGAAAATAGAACACAAATTTCAAGATCCGGAAAAAGATATACTTAATTTCTCAAGGTACTAATTATACATCAACAAATTATAATTGGATTATGATTCTGTGGGATGAATTGAGTAAATATCATTCTATTACCATAAGATCTTGTGGTTAGTTATTGAGTTTTAAATGAATATTGAATATCCACAACTTCTTCAAATTTTAATGGGATTTAATTATTCTATTGCTTCTATTTGATGTTATATTCTCATGATTTTCTAAATTGTTTCACTAAACCAATATTATTTAATAATAGTTCAAGAGGAGATCCAGAATAAAATTTATTCGTTTATTACTCCTTTTTATAGTGATGCTATTGCTCTCACTGTTTATTTTCCCAATCATGTTATTTCATTGAAACTAGAGAGTATAAAAACTAATAATATATTTAATTATTTGGAGATTCCTGGTCATATAAATAATAAATTTTTTTATCTTTATGGTTTTCCTACCGATTTTAAATTTTCCAGGTCTAAGAAAATTTGGTTTGTAGTTCTAAATGATACTTCTAATGTCACAACTTAAAGTTATATTTCTCTAATATCGCTTAATCATTATTCTAAACTCTTGAATTTACAATCATATATAAATACGATTGATCATACTTTTTTTCTACAATCCATGAATACATTGTAGGTATTTTTTTACTAAATATGATCAAGTACCTAATGTCATATCGATTTTTATTACTGGAGATTCTAATCATATGTGTATTGAAAATCATGATTTTATTTACCTGACTATTATTACTATTTTATACTATCTTTCACATATTAATGTTTTTCCAATTAGTGTTACACATATGGGTTATTTGAGATTTTTATATTCTATAATATTGTCCAATGTTTTATATATCATGTTGTTTACATTCAACTTTTTTCCATTTCCAAATTGGTTTCTCAATTTCATGGGAAAATTATTTCACTCATTCTATTTGTTTCTTTCATCCCTATTTATTAAGGACACCATTGATCCATAATAATAGACAAGGGAATTATTTATCTTGTTTCGTTATATAAATTTTCATACTTTTTCTTCATTTAGTAATTATTTTTCATATAATACTATTTTTCTTTCTTCTTCTCATTCTGATAATATAAATTTGTTTAATTTTTGAATAGTTTATATGCCTTATAGCAAGATGATCCATTTACCTATAAATGCTACACATATCAATGAAGGTGTTGATTCTTTTCCTTGCATAATTTTTTCACAATCAAGACAATATAGTCATCATTTCCCAATAAATACTTGTCATACTATTAAATCATTTGACATTATCTATGTTGATGTATGGGGACCATAAAAAACACATTCTTTTTCAAGTCATTGTTACTTATTAACTATGGTTGATTAAATTAGCATAACTATATGGTGAATATATATATTCCAATAAATCATCCGCCTTTCATGCACTGAAATCTTTTATTTTCTTGATTCATACTCATTTTTACACTACCATAAAAATAATTATATATGAAAATGCATGTAAATTAGTTTAATCTAATGATGAAAAAAATTCTATTCTTTGGAAATCATTCATCAAACTTCTACTCATTATACTCTACAACAAAATGGTGTTATTGAACTTAATCATAAAAATATTATAGAAGTTTCTCAGGCCCTTCCTTTCCAATATGGACTTCCAATAATATTTTTAATTGTATCTATTTTATATTCCATTTATCCCATTAATCGAATTTCATACATGTTTTTGGGTTGTAAAACACCCTTTGAACTTCTCTTTAAGAGACCACCTTCTCTTCACCACTTGAGGTCATTTTTATGTTTTGTACCTTTAATAATTACCTTCCTACCACATATAAATTCAATTATCATGTTCATCTTGGTTTATTCGGTGGTTTCCATTTTGGGAAAAAGGTTAGGATAATTCTAAATATTATCTCTAATAAAATAATAACTTCTTGAAATTTTATTTTTTATGTGACAATATTAACTTTTCTGACCAATAATTTTATTTCATATCACGTCTATCTCCCTTTACCAATTTTTGATAATATTAATATTCCTTTATCTTCTTCTTCGGATCTTCTCACATAATCCTTGTATCCTTCAACTTCATCATCACCACCCACATTACCCACTATTGTGAACTATTTTAAACCACTTAGGAAGTCTGATAGGATATCCAAACCTCTTTAAGATCTACAATATTGTGTTTACAACATCATGGCTAATGAATGTGGTGAATTATTTCAATTATTATGCCATAATACCATTACCAATCTATTATTCCTTTAGGTTTGTTTTTATTATTTATCTCTCTGAAAGTGATCAAAATTTGTTTCAATACATGAGTTTTGATATTGATACTCAGTCATATTCAGAATACTCTATTGATCCTATATGGAAAGAGGCCACATATGTAGAATTTTCTCGTATTGAATTATATCTGTCTTGGGAGATTTCTAAATTACCGATGATAAAGATACCTATAAGTTGTAAATAAGTTTTTGATGTTAAGAAAAAATACAAGAAGAATATTGAATAGTTGAATGATTTTTTAGTTGTATAATGCTAAACTCAAAAAATAGGATTTGATTTTGAGGAAACTTTTCCACCTATAGTTAAATTCACAAAAAATAAATCTTATTTCTGTTACAATTAAGAAAATTTGACCATTTTTTAGTTGTATTTTAATAATTCATTTTTATATTTTGATCTTTATGAATAAGTATATATATTTGAACCATCCTCATGGACTATAAATTTCTAAGAAGTCCCTCATATTTTTCCTTTGGAAATCCAATTATGGTCTTAAACCAGCTTCACGTCAGTGGTATGATATTATTTTTGAACTGTTATATTGTGAAGGTTATATTTATTCCCCACATGATCATTCTATTTTCATTAAAATATATGATATTTTCATTGTTGTTATTGTTTTCAATGATGATTATTTACTGATTACTGGGGTGGTCTCAATGAAATTACTTCATCAAAGTTATTCTATCATGATGTATTTGAGATAAAGGATTTATTCCACCTTTATCTTTTCCTAGGGCGTGTGTTTCACCATTTCAACCTAGATATTATAATTTTTCGGTGGAAGTAAACCTTGGATTTATGTGAAGAATATTTTGTTTCTACACTACCTTAAGATGGTTCTCCTTTTGCTTAAAATCACTAGACTATGTGTACTGAGGAAGAACCTCCATTAAATTAAACTAACCACATAAGTATTATTGGAAACCTTTGTTTTTTTCTACATACAGGGCATAATACATCCTACAATGTTCAATATCATGGAACTTTTTATCAACATACTTATTCAACTAACATGGTTGTTGTTATACATTTTTTTTAATATCATCTTTGTAATCCTATTCAATGTATGTTGACAAATGATTATTTATTCTTCACCCTCATGGCCTAATATTACTCTGATTGGGAAAGTTGTTCTATTTCCAGATATTCTGTGAGTAGAATATTTATATTATTTGGTGGAGGTCCTTTATCTTGTAAGTCAATGTTTATTTATCATTTTCTGAATCACAATATGGATCCATGCGTAGGGTCACAACTAAACTTTCCAATATTTATTTCATTTTACAAGAGCTTTTTGTTGAAAAGATTTCTTTTATTTCTCTCAAATGTTATAATCAAGAAGCCATTTATATTTACAATAACTTGTTTTTCCATGAGGGTACTAACACATAGAAATTGATTTTCATTTTGTATTATAACAACATTAATGGGGCTCATATCACTCTCCCATACATATACTTCATCATAGTCAGTAGAAAACTTCCAAAATCCTCTTTTCACTTCTCAACACCTTCATTTTCTTCCTAATCATGTCCTATTTCAATATCCATATTGAGGAGTGATTTTTCTGATATTATGTTAAATTATTGTTTACTTGTGAAACACACATTATATATCGTGTTTATTTTATTATAGAAAAAATATTTTTTATAGTTTTCTCCGAAAGACTAAAATATGATTTTCTAGTTTCTCTCAGATCTCAACAAACAATCAGAGTCTTTCATGGCCTGAATTCATTATTTTCATTATAATTTTAATTTTTGAAAACATTCCAAAATCATGTAAGGACCTAAACATTGGCGGTGATGTGGTGCCGATGCAGTTCTGATTTTTCAAAAACAAATTAATGGGTTTTTAATTTTTTTTATTTAAAACTGGAAAGGGTATAAAGTTTAATAAAATGGTTTCCCAAGAAGTGTGAAACACCTTCACGATTCTTGTTTTGAGAGTGAATTGTGAATGAGGTTCACATATCTCCCTCTATGCCAAAGAAGCATGAACCCCATTCACTAATATATATATATATATATATCTCTTCTGTCTAAAATAATATTTATTATTAATATTAATTTATATGAAAATTACTTATTATTATTTATTATTATTTTTGTTGATATAAAATACTATTGATTTGTCACCAAATATTATATTTATCCATAATCAATTATATTAATTATTATTCATTAATATTATATTATTGTGTAATTAATTGATTAATAGTAAAAATTAAATTTATTAGATTTTAATTATAAATGACTCTTAAATTTTGTGTTTATATAATTATTAGTAAACATTTAGTATGTAATTTTTTTATTAATTATCAATTGTATTATAAATTAGTAATTAATAATATACTGTTATTTTATTAATATAATTAATATAATTATAGTTTTTATTTATTGTATAATAATGTAAATAATATTATTTGTATTTAGAAAAATATTTACTAGTTAATAAATATATTATTATTTTTGAATTTCAATAATATTTTTTTTTGGATTTTTGTTGATATAATAATTAGAAATTTCTTAATATGTAAAATATTTATTAATTATAAGTTGTATTATTTATTAATAATTAATAATTTATTAATATTTTTTTCATATAGTTAATAACATTATAGGTAATATTTATTATATAATTATGTAAATAAAATAATTTGTATTTAGAAAAATATTTTCTAATTAATATTTATATTATTCATATAATAATATGTTTTATTATTTATAAATTACTTATATATGAAATAAGATAATATTTATTTTTATTATTAATAATATTTACTGAATTGAATATAATAATATCATTAATATTTAATAATTAATTGAAGATGATTATTTATTATATTAATATATAGTAATATAATCCATATTATATATAATAAATAATCATATTTAATTAATTTTTAATTATTAATAATACTTATTAATTTAAAAATAATTATTTTATTAATATTGAATAAATAATTTTAGAATATTATTTATTACACATAATATGGATAATAATACTAAGAAGTATTAATATAAATTAAAAATTGTAATTATTATTGTTACTAGTGTAGTTATTAATATTAATATTTCTTATTAGATCAAAAATATTTGTATGTATTTCTAATTATATCAATTAATTGATTTTATGCTTCATTATGTAATATATTAAAATGTTTTTAAATATAGTATAAATAATATTTTAAAACACATATAATAGGTAGCAATCTAATCTACATTTGTGTCATGGATGCTTATATATGCTACAACTAGGTGTATATATAATGCGTCCATGCCATGTTTTTCTATATCTCTGCTCTATCGTATGTTGCTCCAGTATATCGTATTAAGTACCCACCAACATATTATCTTACATGGTAGGCGGTGGATGTCCAATCTCAAATCCTATATTTTACCCCACCTTTAAGGATATTAGTTATTGGCTGGAAATCCCACCAAAATATGAACAATATGATAATGTGTTGGGGATATCTATAAATTAGAGAGTAATAAAAAATATTTCATTGACCAATATGTATCTATCAATATAAAAAAATCTTACAATCTAATATATCTTGATTGTGCATGTGCCTCTAGCTATGAGTGCGGATCATATGCAATATGGGACAGGGGAGCATATGGCTAATCATGATGAACAACCACCTCCTGTACCACATCTGCATCCATAATAGGGTCATCACCTTTGGAACATCTATATCAGGCTCAACATCCTCAGCATCTCTTAAGAGATCAAAGAAAATCATATGATAAATCTCATCCATGGGAGGAAGCAACTATATCACAACTCTATTAAAATATGCCAAGTCAAATGCACCTCCCTTTACCGGATTAGACATCTAATGTATATGGGTGATACGATTATCCCATGCAAACAAAATTTTTTGTTACTTAATGTTAAAAAAATGGTTCAACTGTGGAGGGAAGATTTATTACCAAGTCATGATAGCCCTGTATGTCTCACATATGAAATTTCATTTGGGTCATGTGGTAAAAGGGTGCATAATCCTACTAATCAATGATATGCATATGTAAAGTGTCAAACCCTCATAATTGGGAATCATGTCATCTATATCACAACTCAATATATCCTACATGATACCTCTTGAAGTCAATGTCTTTAATCACTGACATCTTATAGGGAATAAAGTGAAGCTAACTGAATGGGAAGTGTATGAAAGGGTTGATAGAATCCTAATTGCCTCAAAACCCTATCAGTCTGATGCTACTCAGCAATATGAATATGAATCAGAGGAATGAATCCTGATCGAACAACAAGCATCATCATAAAATGTGGTAGAAGAATTTTGATGATATCCTTAGTATATGGAATCCATGATCTTTGAAAAATAATAATCAATTAATAAATGAGGACATGTACAATACAGAATACTGATTTAACTATACAATTAATAACCACTTATGTAGTCTATTTGATGACTATCTTGCCTAAGTTTGTATGCATGGACATCATTTCTTGCAATATCAAAATGTTGATGTGCCGGACTCCACCTATAGATATCACTTTTATAATTATATTTCATAATAAATAGTTACACATTTTATTTTGAAATTTTAAGGAACTAATAACATGTGATCATCCACGCAGAGACTTTGCTACAATATCTGTATGAAATCGTGAGTGTGCATGTGGAGCTATGTGAGGGACATTCACTCATATCCATATCTTTATAAGAATAACACTTCATCTGATCCACATCTTATTGATGCGACATGCACTGCATCGATCCTTGTATGTATATGCGATACATGCTAACCCCTAGATATATCTCCCTAGCTGGTCCAAGTACTCTAATAAAGGTAAATACATCAAATGTGTATATATTTTAATGATAAATGAAAATAATTCCACCAATCAGACTGAAAATGTATACATTTTCAAATAGTATCACGATAATCTCGTCGGAATCATCATCTAGTTGAGGGAAGTGTTGGTGTTTCTATCGAATGTGTAATCGACTACATGTAAAGTAACTGCCATTGTCAAGGTCCTCAATGCCTAGTAATATATGAACCACCTCAAAACAATCTACACTGACTCATCCCATCACAACTAGTACCTCGATAGGGAAGTCCAACATTATGGCCACATCCTTGATGATAGTTGTCATATCCCCCTTTGTAAAATGGAATGAATGTGCCATCTAATTATGATCATAGAAAATAGATGATGTTTGAAAAATGTGAAGTCACTCATATCTATGTTGTAGAAAACATAATGATAGTGATGAGTGATGATAGTCGGAGGTCGTGCAACATGATAGAAATGATGAGATCTCCGTACACTCAAAACAGAAACTAGAAGTCCCTCTAAAACACGTCACCAAACATGCATATCCTTTAATGTGATCAATATATGTCCCAACATATGTACATTTTATATCATTGTTACATTTTTATAGTGAACTCAATAAAATTTATAATTTTTTTTAAAAAAAATATATAGTAGGAAAAATAAAGTAGATAATTACAGTGTATAATTCTACAGTATGAGGTAAAATAAAAAATATATATGCGACTAATGTTGTTGTCTTAGTCTATCAATTTCTTATTTTAATGATCAAAAATCATGTATATTTTATTTCTAAATATTTTTAGGTGAATCATCAGTGATGAAAACACAACATGGAACATTTGGCTTCATGATATATTCATTCGATCACGTGATTTGAATGATAGATTTGATGACAATTCAGTTATATGTAAAACATATTTTTATTCATTTTTGTTTCCTTTTTATCTTTTTAACTGTAAAATTAGTGAAAAAATTATTTCTGATTGAATCCTGATATGAATAAAACCAGAGTTAAAATGGGTCAGAAATAGAGAACAACATAAATAAATGTATTCATTAAAAAATGTCCACTTGTGAGAAAAGTGTACACTTTCATGTAAAGTAATTTGATTCAATCATGGATGTTGAGAAGTGGAGCTCTATCCTGCCACTTGGGGAAATCTCTTATTAGTATGACCTTCTATGTGACAAATGTTGCATCATATCCCCCCTCTTTGTTATCAAGTCTAGTCCATATCATTTTTGATATGAGTATAATTTGATCATTTAAGGGGGTGAAACCTGGTGATATCAAACCAATAATTGAAAAAAAGACTAAATTTAACGAATCATAAATTAAAAATCTAAAATATGAAACATGGAAATATCAAGGAAATAGTCAGCTGATTAATAGGAATGAATATAGAATAAAAGTCACTAATAGACATTCTAGTTGCACTGCAATAGTTAACTAGAGTTCTCAAATGATACATTGGGCTAACATAGGGTTCCCATGATATTTTCATTGATGCACAAGATGAAACAACATGCACATAGGGATATATTTATTACTATAAGTTACTATATTCACAATACCTATTATCCAACATGACCACCATCACTCGACCTCTATTTTCTAAAAAAAGGTAGTGGAACTATCTTACCTAAATGAATCAATGTTCCTAATCAAAGGTTAGAACATGCAATGACAATCCATAATGTAGAATCTAATAAATGGAACTTTGGAAATGCTGAGCAAAATGCATTCCATTTTTCATCCTTTGATATGCCCTGTGGGACCATTTAACAAAGAATTTCATACATCTATAAAATTTATCATGTAATAACCCAATGATTAAATGTTTTCACACACCCATGAAGACCCCATTAATTCACTCTACTATATTAGTGGTCATATGTCCATATCTCATGTCACCATCATATGATAATGATCATATTTCCATTTAAATCTACATCATATAATAATACATAACTTTATTATCCCTTTGAATTCCTTCAAGATTTTTATCAAACCATTATTCTATTGATCATATGTCGAAACCATAAGAGAACAATGTATTTAAAATGATGTTAAATTATCTTTCAAAACAATAAGTTCACAAAAACATACACAACCTGATGATCACATTATTTATTGCCTCATCACTAAAATTCTTACAAAAATTACTTATAATATGCATAATTAAATAATGACAATAAGCATACAATTTCCTCCATTAAACCCTGTCACTTTTAACGGCCTCTAGAATTTCAAAATAGAAATTAGATATCAGACACACTCTCTGGTTTTGTGTGACATGAATGCACATACATTCCAAAAACCAACACCATGATTCAAAATAATCCTTTTCAACAATGGAAAATGCAATTGGGAGAGGAGAAAAATTATCATCTTATGTGGATATTATATGCAGAAAAATTGTACACATTCCATAAAGAAAGGTAACATCAACTTGATTGATTTATATACAAAAGTGGAAAGCAGTGATACACGGCCCGAATGCCAAAAACATCCTATCGAAGTTCACCTTTGATTGATCAACTCAGTGATCAGGGGACACATACTAAATAGTTTCCAAATGATAAATAATATTTTTTTGGAGAGATAAATCTCATACTCTTTGACTACATTTCATATGATTCATCCTGATCACCATACACTTTCACAATTTCGTTTTGATTTTAATTCAAATATTTTTCATAGGATATCATATTGTTAAACAATTGTTGTATTTTTTTTCTTGAAAAAGGGACATATGAATGTCTTAAAACATTCCTATCATCTATACAATAACAAATGATAAACATCTGCATTAAGTGAAGAGTGATCTTGTGAAAATTATGGATGTACACAAGTGTGTGGGACTTCAAATTAGGTAAGTTTCCAATATGAAAAAAATTATCATATATTTCCATCATTCATAAGTTAAAATCTATCATGTATTTGTTATATCAAATGTGATATTTTTCCTTCTTCGTCTCATCAATCACAAATGAAAAATATCTCTCAATTTGGTATCATTTTATATCATTTTTGAAGGCATATTAACTTTCAAACTACTTCTTAACATGGATGATTTTATCAATTGATGAAAATATATTCCTTATAATTTTATGTAATTTAGTAGTCAATGTAATGATATCTCAAAACAAATATTTTTCACATGACATTCTATTAACTAAGGATTTCAATAGTGTGTGATCATTACCACATACTTGTGGATGCCAATCTATCAGAGGAATCTTACAAGGATCGTTCCCCACATCACCCTCACACACAATATCTCTTGATGCCTCACCAGATACATACTCATCTGTTAAACTTTCATTTAGTAATCCTGGAGTTCACATAGGGATATCTCCAACATTTTCTTCTAAATTATTATTTTCTTTTTCATAACTTTTTTCTATCACTGCAGTCATATGAGAAAGTAAAGAATTAGAGTGTAGTGAAACACTGACTTCTATAGATCTCTCAAAACATGGTTATGTATTAGTAGGTTGCACCTCATAAATATCAAAAAATAACCCCATATAATAACATTATACCATTAATACATTATTTCTTGAATATAAATGATGTATCCATCTAATCCACATCATTGGCCTAAGGATGATCAATGTGCCAAAACGTTCAGGTTATTGAAGATGTTGATATATAATTGAGGTAATTTGTTGATCAAACCCTCATTTTTAATCATCTATATATCTTCTTATGAACTTAATCCAATGTCACAGAATCAGGAAGATTTTTCACTCTTGTAGGTGGGAAACATTAGATAAAACACTTCTTAGTATAAATTACCAAACTGTGGGAATATATTTTCATAGACATTATTACATAGAAAAGAAACTACTAAAATACTATATATTATATTATAAATGTTTTTGAAATATTTAAAAAAATTAATTGGTTATGATTAAATAATTTAATTGATCTTAAAATTTTTTCTATGGATCGATTTTTCATTATCTGATAAACCAACTGAATCTAATGGTGTCTCCTAGCACAGTTATTATCTCATATTTTAGGAACCATTAGTCTCTTGTTAGAATTGGTGAAAAAATCTAATTTCAAACAACAACACTTACTATCGAATACAATTTTATTATAATGAAACTCACATGCAAGTAAGGGGGTCTAGGGGTTTCTGATACATATCATTTTTTAAGCGGTCACAGAGGACCATATATATTTAGATAGAGGGGTAAAATTTCGTTCATCAAGGAGGAAAACAATATTCAATTACTACAAATTATATAACTGAAAAAAATATGAAATGAAATTTCAGTCATACATTGGTCAGTAATCTCAAGATCATCAAATAATTACAAAATTAAAAAACAAATATAAAAAATATAACTTTATATTTAAATCATTCATTAAAAAATATTCCTATGATAAGTCAACCTTCAAAATTTTTTACTTTATAGGTGAGTACTTAACCCAAGGGAAATCCTCTTTTATTAAAGAACGAAATAAAGTTACAAAATTTTAAATGATTAAATTTTACAAAAATACCTTTAAAACTGGGGAATGAGCTAATTAGAGAGATAATTTGAAAAAAACCATCAATATCAACTTATTTATTTTCATACAATCCAAAAGATAATTATCTTCATGAAAGACATGCATGATAAAGAAAGAAACCTTTGAGAGGGATTCAATGTTGTTAATCCGGTGGATAGTGAGTTACCATGATATATGATGATTCACATTTTTTACTACTTGAACTAGGAGGATAGAGAAACATTAAATACATATCTTATTCCAACCATGCTGCTTAGCCGTGTTCACTAAATTTATTAAATCCAATATCTCTACTATTAAGGATGTTGTAATTCCACCAAACCCATAATGAAATCCCTGATTTCTGCATTGAAATCCTTAAAGGCATCCCCAAACCCCACAAATATTGGATTACTTTTTGATGCCTCATCGATATCATATTAATCATTCTATATTTCTAACATCGTTTTTATGAGATATTTATTATGTTCTAAATCTTGTAACTTTACTTATAATAATATTTTAAAAATAATATATATATATATAAACATCTATGTATATTCAGACTTTCATGAAGATTTGTTACTCTTACATGTGACAAACTATAACTACAACCTTGATCATTATAAATAACCACACTATTGAATTTTATTGACAGTGATATGATTACACAAGATAATTTTAAAAAATGGTATATACTTTTATACTACATCATCAAATTTTCCACATGATTTAACTACTTATAAATAAATAACTATGACATTATCTTGAGACTTCTTTATGGATTAGTTTATCATCATTTGATAAACGAAGCAAAACCAAGGGGTGAACTCCTATCATCTCCATTATCTCAAATTTCAGAAATCATCAGTATCATTTTAAAAATCAATTCCTCTTGTCGAACACCACTTAACGAACAAAGTTTTATTACTAAATTACTCCCATGAATGTGAGGAGGACTAGGGGTTTGAAAAACCATACATTTTTAGGCAGACACACAGGTCCTTAAAATCATAGAGAGGGATGACTCATAGGCCATCAATGAGGAAAATAAAATGCAATTATTACAAATTATATAACCACAAACATATGTATATATATATAATTTTTTTTATACTTCTACTATACAAGATTTAAGTAATTATATTTTATACGGTATTACATGGAAGAATAATGATTTATACTTAATAGAATTTATATTTTTTATTTAAAATTATTACTTATTTTAAATAAAGGTAATATAACATACACTTTCATAATAACAATTAAAATGCTATAAACTTATGTTATTTTCAATTTTATAATACTATATATGTATATATAATTTTTTTACATACTTCTACTTTTCAAAATTTTAGTAATTATATTTTATACTTTATTACTTGGAAAAATAATTATTTATAATTAATATAATTTAAATTTATTATTTAAAATTATTATTTATAGTAAACCTTTTTATACAATTATAAAAAAAAAAATTTTTTGTATTTAAATAAATTTAAATACAATACATAATATAACTAGTATATTTTAAAGAAAATATTTTTATAAAATATTTTTTTAAAATATTTTTCTAATTACCTATGTGTATTGAATACTATTATTTAAATTTATTTTTCTTTTAATATAATATATATTATATACATATAAATCTATTGAAATCTAGTTATCAACAATTTAAATAAAAACAATATACATTTTTTAAACAATATTATTTCTCTAAATAAAAATTATATTTTATACATAACATCTCAATTATATAAAAACCATATGTAAATTTCTTAAATCAATCAATTTAAATTATATCATATGAAAAAGAAACTCATTCTAAAATTAAATCATACAAAAGATAATAATTTATACATTTATATATCCATACATGTTAAAGAAATAAATACAAAAGAAATAAATAAAAAAATAGATAATTAAAATTTTATATATAAATTTTATATTCATAAAAACAAGAAAAATATTTTTGGAAATAAATCAGCATAATTTTTCACAAAAATAAAGAGTTAAAGAATTGAAAATTAAGGTGGGACACCACTTTTTATAGATTTGGGAGGCCAGAAGACTTGAACCACATTCATATATCTTTTGAAAACCCAAGAAAAAAGAGTGAATGAGGTTCATGGTTACACTAGAACATCGGAGAATCATGAATGAGGTTCATAGTTCACAGTTGATTGAGGAAGCATGAACCCCATTCACAGTTCTATCTCGTTATAGAGATTTGTGAATGGAGTTCACACTTATCTAAACCCATTTTTCAAATAGTCGAAACCTGATCCCATTTATTTTTGAAAAATTTAAATAACCATTATTGAAAAAACTATAATTTTTCTCATAGTCTTGAAAAGGATATTTTAATAGGTTTTTGAAAAAAAAGGGGATAAGGTCCTCGAATTTTTTTAAAATGTGTTCTAAAATGTGTAAACCTCGTTCATACATCCTTCGCAAACTGGATGAATGATGTGTGGATGGGGTTCACACATATCTCTGACTGAAATCTACAAATGGATCCCCCCAATCTCATTCCACTCCTCTGAATTTTGTTGTGAAGCCCTGTATAATTTCTTTATTAGAATAGATTTTATTCTTTTATGAAGGTAAAATATCTATTTAAAATTTTCATTGTTTATTTTTGTTTATTTTTTTTATATTTATGGTTTATTTATTTAATATGTGATGTGTTTAAATTATAGTTAATTTTATTGTATATTTATTTGATATGTATTGTATAATGCATGAATATATAAATTAATATATTTTGTATGATTTAATTTTAGAATGAGTTATTGTTTGTTGTATGAATTCCTATTGAATGTTTAGAATATTTAAATATAGTGTATCTAAAATATAATTTATATTTAGGGAGTATATATTTTTCTAAAATGTATATATTTTAAATTTAAATAGATGTTTGAGTATATATATAATATGTTATTTTTTATGTAATTTTAATTTAAATAATTATATTCTATAAATTAGGGTAACGAAATTGATTTAAAAAATATATATATGTTTTATTTAAGGTCGAGTTGAATATATTTATTTGTATATAAAATATGTTATTTATAAATTAATATAAATATAAATTATAATATTACATAAAACAATTATATAATTTATTAAATATATATTAGATAAATTAACTATCATATTTAAATATATTAAAAATATATAATTTTTTAATTGTAGAGAAATATTTTTCTATAAAAAATAATTTCAAATTATATTAATTCTTATTAATTATTATTTCTTGTAAAAACCTATTAAATATAATTAATTAAATATTAGAAAGTATAAAATTGACAAAATTTTTATATATATGTAATTTTATTAAATTCAAAATAACATATGTTTTTATTATTTTATTGGTTTTTATGTAACTGTAAATTATATTAATTTTATTTACTAATTATAATAATTTTAATCAATAAATTTAAATAATATTAAGTATAAATAATTATTCTTTGCGGTAATATTGTATAAAGTATATTTACTTTTATTTTGGAAAGTTGTAGAATGAATAAAATATTATATATATAAGAAATTTTATTAAATTGAAAATAACGTTAATGTTTAGTATTGTAATGTTTTTTTTTGTAGGTGTAAATTATAATAGTTTAAATTAAATTTATTAAATTTTATTGTTAAATAAATATATATACAATCTAACTGAAATGTTAATTTTTAGAAAATAGGTGTACATATTAAATATATATTTCATCTAATAGTAGGTAAAATTATATAATATGTAGAATATAATAATTATATCATAAAATATGTTAATAGTATCGTGTGATGACTGATCTTGAGATGATCGACCAGTGCGTAATTGAAATTTCATGACATTTTTTGTGTATGTGGTTATATAATTTTAAATAATTTTATTTCTGTTTCTACATTGATGTCATGTGAGTCATCTCTCACAATATATGAAAGGACCCGTGTGTCCACATAAAAATAGTTATTAATTTAATGCCCTTATACCCCCTTAAATTCATATGAGTAAACTTGTAATTAAAAGATGATCGACAAGAGGCATCCCTGAAGAGGTGTCCCAAAAGAGGCGTTCGAGAACAGGCGTTCGACAAGAGCCATTCGACAAAAGGAATTTCTATTTGAAAGGAGACTGGTGGTTGTTGAAATATTTGATAAAAGAGACTCGAGGAGTCCACCCACAGGTTTTCTTTAGTTTATCAGATAATGATAAACTAATCCATAGTAAGTCTCAAGATCAAGTCATAGTTATTTATTCATAAGTAATTAAAATTTATCAAGCATTTGATAAGTGGTATAAAAATGTATAATATTATATTAAATTCTATTTGGTAATAATATCACAATCACTGTAACTCAATAGTGATAAAAAACACCTATAAAAGTCTCAAGATCAAGTCAATTGATCAATCATAACTAATTTAAATAATTTATAATTTTGTGTAGTTTATAAAATTCTATTAATTATTTTTTCTAGATAATCATGTCAACACAAATATATTTCAATGGTGAGTTAATTTATACTGATTAGGGTTTTAACTATATTATTTAACCTAAAAGAGTGGCAATTCATCATGGTTTTTCTAACATTCGATGTTGTTCTCTATAAGATTACACATGCCTTATGTGGCCGATGCAGACTCGATCTGCCTCCAAGAGGAATAGTGAGGTGGTTGTGGGCTTCGAAATGGTCAGCAGGGTCGAGAGGACATCTCCAGATCATATAGTCCTGGAGGAGCTCAGGAATCGGGTGCAAAGTGATATCTACTGGAGGCCATCATGATGGGAAATGACTACGGCCACCGGTGATGACGAGTCCGGCATGGGATGCAGAAATGAGTATGTTTTTGATGGTATGTAATTCTGAATTGGAGTGTTGTTTGAACATGTTTTGTTTTTTTCTTGTTTTTTTGCATACCGGATCCCATCAACCGGCTTTTGAAAATCCAAAAAAATGATTTGCAGCATATCAATAAAATATGAACATCTTCGACATCCTGAATATTTATGTCACACCATTTTTTCTATCATGGATGATGAGTATTGGATGGATTCATCTTTTTTATTTAGTAAATTGTGTTTTAATGGTATTATGGAATTGTATGAGGTGATTTGTGATGTTGATGTGGTACAAATTATTACTACAGAACCATGATTTATAAGATCTGTAGAAGTTGGTTCTCCACAATAATCTTACTCATTGCCTCCTCCTCATACGAATCATGTGATATAATCAAATTAAGAAGAAGATGATCAGAATTTGGAAGGAAATGTAGATAACATCCCTTTTTAACTTCTTATATAGTGAATGAAAGTTTATCTAAGGTAGAAGAATCCATTGAGGCATTAGGAAATAATATTGTTGAGGGTGATGTGGGGAATTCACCCTTTGAAGTTCCTTTGAGAGACTGGAATCCATGATAGGGTGATGTAGAGAATGAACCATCTAAGGATCCTATGAGATAATTACATCCATAACATCCCCCGGTTAGTGGTAATCATCCTTCGGTATTGAGTTCAATATTTGGAGTCATGTCACGTGAATGAAAGTTTGATTGGGATGTAATTACACTAGCTTCTGAATCTATAGAATTATAGCTAATAGATTTGTATCAAATGATAACACCATCTTTTTTGGGCATGAGTTTGAAAGAAAACCTTCCAAGAAAACTGTGATAATGCAATACCACATAGATCATCATTCCACATTTGTGGTTGATGAGTCGAATTAGAAAAAATATATCATTTGATGTGAAAAATATTGGCCCGAATGTACATTTTATTTAAGGGAAATATATGATAAACTTTTTTAATGTTGGACGATAACCAAATTTTATAACCCACACACTTGTGTGCATTAAATCTTGTTGCATGATTACTCGTCATATGATGCAGGGTTAACATCAACTGTTATTGTTGAGAATATATGAACTTGTAAATATGTTCCCATTTCCATTTTTTTTGGAAAGAAGTAAACATTTAAATAACAATAATATATCCTAAAACAAAGCATGGAAGGAAAAACAGAATAAAATTGTAAAACTATATGGTTATTGGGAAGAATCTTATGAAATATTTCAATAACTTATGGAATTTTTGTCACTCAAAAATATTAATATTTATCATTTAGACACGATTTAGTATGTATCACCCAATCAATGAGTTGATCAAGGTCTTGAAGATATTTTATGGGATAATAAAGATGTGTATGAATATATGATGCATATTTCGAAGTAAAAATGGATATTAGCATATGATGGTGGTAGGAGATATGGTCGTGTGACCACAAATATATCTGAGTTCATAACTGGGGTCCTCAAGGGTGTGTGGAAACTCTCGATCATAGGGTTTGTGCAAGAGAAATTTTATAGATGTGTACACTACTTTTTGAACGGTCTCAAAACTATTACCAAAGGATGGAAAATGGAATACATTTTACTCATCATTTCCAAATTGGCATTGATCAGATACTGAATGATGATTCAAGCTGGAGTGTTGTAACCTTTTATAGGGAAAATATGTGCTTTCAAGTAAAAGGGTTATATGACCGGGTTGCATGCAGTAGTGGTCAAGTTCTTGTGGTGATGTTGGATATCCGTTATTGTGATTGTAGAATCATTCAGGAATTGATAAATCCATTTAAACATGTTAGTATATATTTTTCTTTGGTAAATCTATTATAGGAACCTTATATTTACTAGGTGTATCACCTGAGAACTTTGGTTAACTATTATAGTTCATCTTTGATGTTTGTTGGTGAATTTCATTCTATACCATTTTCATCTAATAACCCAACTATCTTCCCACATATATACAGGATTCATAAGTTGGTTTTGTTTATATTTTTTTTAGTTTCATTATTTTTTATATTATCGGCATTGTACTACTAGTTTTCGCCCCCAAGGATGGCCAAATTAAACTCAAATCAGAAATGATATGGATTGTCCTTGACAAGGAGGAGGGAGACTACGATGCAGTATTTGTCATACTGAAGGACATACTAATAAAAGATATCCCCAAATTTCTGGACAGAGCTCCACATCCCATCATCCAAGATCGAGTATGTTTATTTTAACATCAATGTGTATATTTTTTCATATGTTGACGTTTCATTAATTAATCCCTTTATTTATAACATTCTCCGCTTATGAAATGTTTCAATTTTTGTTTACATCATTTCTGGAATCCATCATAATAAATATTGTGATACCATAACTATTAAAAAAATTAACTTGCAACACAAATGAATATATCATGATTCCACATGTAAAATGTGGTTTTCTCATCACTACTTCATTATGTAAAAAAATTAGAATAATTTAAACTTCATTGGAGATCAAAAAAATTAGAAATTAAAAACCTAAACCAAAAACACCTCCCACATATATTTTCTTCCTTATTTTTCTTATTTTTTTCCATTTCAAACAATTTTAGAATTTTTATTAAATCAACTATAAAAAAGTAACAATGATATCATTTGTGAATATGTAAGTTTCTTCATTGCTCACATCACAAGATACTCATGTATCACAACATGTTTTAGAGGGACTTCATGTTCTTCTTTTGAGTATACATATATATAATCTTTTTTATCATGTCGAACAACCTCATATTAATATCTCTCATCTTCATCGCACTGTATCCTATGGAGTAGTGATGTAAAACTTCATATTTGTTTAACACCAACTCATTGTTGCACTTGTAGAGAGATAGAGTCCAGATTATCATACATTACATTTTAGAGATGGGGGGATGGTTGTAACCATACATGATGTGTCCATTATGTTGGGTCTCCCCATCGACGGTACAACTGTGATAGGCTGATTTCGAGAAGATTGGTTAGATCTTGTTCTTATATTACTGAAAATAGAGTTCCATGATGATGGAAGGTCCATTGTTGGTGGTATATTATGAATTCCTTGGATAAAAAATCACTTCGCACATATATCAGACGATGATGATGATATCATAATGTTGTGATCTTCACATGCATATATTTTGAGGCTGATATGTGGAATGATTTTCATTGATCACTCCACTGCTTTTGTACATCTGATGTATTTACCTTATCCATAGGATTTGGACCTGGTAGGCTGGTATATCTAGGGGTTCTCTTCTCTAGTATATACATTTAGGGTTTTATGTAGTGCATGTTGAATCAATAAGTTATAGATAACAAGATGCATTGTTCTTCTACAGATGTCGGTATGGGAGCACATCCCTCATTTTTCTCAACATGCTCATGTGTCATTTCCTACATATATTGTAGTAGATGCTACACATGGAAAATGGTATGCTATTCCCTCCTTCAAATGTCTATCGAAGTTGTATAACTTGTTATTATGAAATATAACTATAACCATGTCATATATAGGTGTAGTTGGATACATCGATATTCAGTTTCCACCAGACATGACTTCCACACCTACAGAATTATACTAGACAACTTTCAACCAGATGATGTCAGTGATTATTATTTATATTATTAAATATTTATTTGTAACTATACATCTCTTCATTTATATATTCCATATTCATTTTTTTCATTCATATTACATTAATTCTACATATAGATGTATATCATAAAGAGTCTTCAACGATATTTCAAGAAGATGATTTCTACCAACTCCTACATGGTTCCATTGATTCATTTTCATATTATTGAATAGAATGAGACAGATAGAGTTACAAGGAAGTTCATATTCCATCAGACTGTTCCTAACTTTCTCAGGCAGTTTTCATCATTTCATTCCATGAACATGTCAATGAAGAAATACTTTTATTATAGGAGATACCATGAAACATATATTTATCAATGGGACAAATGACAGGAGTCATGATTATGAGTGGTGGGGATAATATGTTTTCATTTATTGGATCAGCTGGATTAGGCATCCTCGTACTACAGGTCCTGAGTCAAATTTCTGACATGACATGAATGGTGCTTTCATCATCTTGTATACATTCTTATTTACACTTTTCAATAGTTTTTTTATTAACATTACTTAACAATATTATTTTTTTCACATGACGCATGATTCTGTTATCTGTTTCACATGTCTAGTCTAGCATAAGGATGTGCAATTGAGCAGACATATTTTCACAACACTATGGAGAGAAGATTCCTTCAATGAAATAGATTTATCATGGAATTCATTTTGATATACCACATGATGATGAGGTTATGGAGCCTACTAAGCATGATATAGATATACCCTGGGGTGATGACCCTGTTATGGATGCAGCTGTTCAATAGGAGGAGGGTTTTCATCATGACCAGTCAGATGCTCCTATAGCTTCTTAGTACCAACTATAGAAAGATATAGACATTGACTAGACTGAGAGGGTTGATTTATTACTCCCTTATATGCAGACATCCACATCACAACAACCATCTTATTCACATGTTGGAAAGAGTTCTATCCAACATCCACTATCCGTAGAGGTAGGACCGGGTACATGAGTGGAGAGTGTACATCAACTGCATGTCTCACCAGAGGATGTGAAGGTGGCTCTGGATGATGATATAATGAAGAAGTGTATGCCCGAGTGGAGACATAGAAAGTAACATCATGAATACATCTAGTATATCTCTGGATATGAGACAGAGGAGTATTCACACCATAGGTGTAGATTAGGTTGATATCAGATGTATGATATATTGTGTAGGTTCCTTACTGTTATGATTTATATAGTTATCTACTTTTTTATGTGCCTTAATTATATAATATTCTTTACCAAAATCAATAATTACTATTTGATATTCATAATAATACATAGTATTATTATCTATATATGTAAAATAAATAATATTATTAATTTTTTTGATAATCATTAATAATATTAGTTATCTTAAATTCAAATAGACATTGTAGGAAAAGATTCATGAACTTGAATAAATATGAAAAAATATTATCGATCTTAATGATTTGAAATTGGATGTAAAATCATAGAAGATCATGGAATGTGAATAAATGTTAAAAAATGTTCCATGAAGAAGATATTGAATGAATAATGGATAGTTTTGAAGAGTAGTTTATTATTATTGATCATAAGAAAAACAGAATATGAGATGTATGAAATTAAATGTTCATTTGGCCAATTTTGAGAAGATAAATATTGAGACTTTATAAAAGAAGTACACGATTTCTACTGATTCAGAAACATCACCGGAGGATTTTAAGGTCAAAATACCTCCATTATCTGATCAAATTATTTACATTATGAAAAATATTGATTTCATATTACTCGAGAAAAAGAAAAATTCCTTATATAATCTTATTATATAAGGAATTGATGGAGAACCATGTTCTTAGGGGGGAACATGAGAAGTGGTGAGTGCTATCAATTCTTCATCAGAAATATGAAGAAGTTATCATCCTTGAATGATTCATCAATTGATTTTCATATAAAAATTACAAAAGTGTTCCATTATTTTTGTATTTTAAGAATTTGTTAGAATATCCAAGACAAAAAAATTTAAAGAATATATCACCATTGTTTGATCATATTTTTTCCCCTGAAGAATAATTATTAAAAAATAATAATTCTAGGTGAAGTTATATATGTTTTTAAATTTGTATAGTCATATGTGGAAGATGAATTATAGAGTATTATATATATTGGATCATCTTGACAGACATTATTTAAGAGATCCACAATTATATATATGTTTAGGATTTTTTTCCTTAAGGGGGAGGTAAATGAATAAATTTGAAATTACCGTGATAATTACAATATCAATTAGAGTCAAATCTAATTAATATATAATGTTAAAAATGTTCATGTTATTGAAAGTGGTGTATTTTTATAAATCATTCACTCTTTAATATAAACAATAAACTCAGTAAAAAGTGGTTATAATTGAATTAATCTATAAAATAAGAAAAATTTGATGTATAAATGCGCTCAAAAGTTTCTTATCCATCTTATTTCACTTAAATGTTTTGATGTATTTGTTAAAGTGATTTCATGAGTTTTAGGTTGATTTTTCTAGAAAATGTTTCAAATCTCATTTAATATCTTCATCTTGAAAAATAATTAGATTACAGTTGATGATAAGTACATGAGTTATCATTTCCTGTGGTATCATGATCAGTTAGTAGAGGACAACATTGTTTCCCAAACAAAATCCTATCGTTTTCTAGACCACGTTTGGCTCACATAGATTTAGAGTGAAATAATCGATGCCACATTTCTCATGTATACACTGATACCATATTCCCATGAACTTTTTTTACTTCCAGTAAATATACAAGAGATAAAGTGTAATGAATGTTTGGTAATGTAATGTAAATATATTAACATGTTGACATATTTAGCTAGAAAGAAATTTGAATGTATGAATTTTCTAAAAAGATTAATGAATATACCATAATAGTGATTAAGAAGTTCCCTAAGAATCAGATAAGATGTTTAAAATGGTCATTAACACTATTATAAATATTTTTTATTTATTAATTATTTTTTTATTATTTATTTATATTTAATGATATCTTATACAAATTGATGATTTTTTAATTAATCTTTATTAATATTTATTTAAATCTATTGATATTTTATAAATATAGATCAGTTTTTAATTAATATTTATTTATATTTATTTATATTTATTTATATTTATTAATATTGATATATTTTTTTAAATTACATATTTTGGAGGAAGCATGAACCCTGTTAAAGCTTCTTATTGATAGAAGATGTGTGAATGTGATTCATGCATTTTGAGTCCCATTTTTAAAAATATCAGAAACCCTATCCTTTTTATAAATAAAAAAATTAAAAACCCTTAAAAAGATCTCCCTAGACACAATTTGGATGTAGGCCACTCCAACGTTGTCGGCCCCTTCCGTGAGGTCGACTCTTATGGAGGTGTGTGAAAATGTTTCCCCGTTGATATCCCTATCATCCTTCATGTGGGGTTTGCCTAGGGTTCTAGCTTCTCTTCTCACCCTACTATCAAAGCTCTTGATTATCCCTCTAATCCATCCCACCCCTATCCATCGATCACATTCATGGTCTCCCTAGAATTATCAGTGTCTTCATCAAAATTTATAAACATAGAATCATTTTACATAAGGACCCTTGTGGGAATGTTTGGTGAGGATAATTTATCTATAGAGACCTTTATTATATTCATCCACTTAGTTTGGGTGTTTTATTTTATAGATCTAATTTTGATTCTCAGTTATTGGCACTTCAACATTCACTTGTCTTTGGATGATGAATTTTCCATTTCCTGGAAAACCCAGTCTCATCTCTATGATAGTCGATGTTTTCTTATTTTTTGTTTGACGGAGGGCTTCATGAAAGGTAAAATCTATAAAATAATAGTTTTTTTGGGTTATCATCATCTATTTTTAATTTCATAAAGCCATTGGAAATCATCATGATTGTTTTATAAAGATTAATGACCCCACTCTGCATCTAGAGAACCCTTACTATGTGAAAATCTATGTCAAAATGAACATATTCATGCCCCTCCACAAGAATGTTTTGGCTATAAATGATAGGAAAAAGGAGAGGAAGAAATTTCTCACCATAACACAAATTATTTTTCAAGATTGTATTGCACACATTTTTATAGTACAATTTCCAAAATTTTATAGGCATTTATGAAGGAATGAAATAGCCAAATTAAATAAGAACATTAATGAAAAAACAGCCCCATTAAATAGACACATTAATGAAATAAAATATCCACATTATATAGACACATGAGGATAAAAAATGTGGGGAAAATTCATGTAGTTAGTACATGTTGCATGGAAAAAAGACCCATGGAAAATAAATGTGGGTTGTTAATGTGTGGGTTTTTGTTTTAATTTCTGACACTCCCCTTCAAACAAAAGCTGGATTCATCCTGAGCGTCATTTAGATTTTTTCAAAATCATCTATCCATAATTCCTTTGTGAAAATATCAACCACATATTTTTTAGTATGAAAATATTATAACTATATCGTTTTCTGGTTTAAATGATTTCTCAGAAAACGGAATCAGGTATCAATATTTTTCCTTCATCTATGTGGAACTAGATTTTTGGACAGTTCAATTGTTAAAATATTATTGACATATATCACTGTGGATCCATCATGGAGATTCTTCATCTCCTCTGACAGATTTCTCGACCAAAAACCTTCTTAAATAGTGGATGATGCTTCCACATACTCTAATTCCCATGTAGATAAAGTTAACATACTCTACTTCCTTTAATTCCACGTGAAAGCAGTCGATCCATGAAAAATTACATACCCAATGGGGCTTTTTCATTCATCTTGGTTTTTGGGAAAAAATATTTCAAGGTATCATTGAAGAATTTTTGAGGTGATTGTGCTTGTGGACAATGTGGGTCATCGTGTTGTGTTGGTTGACAAAAGACAACCATGATGTACAAATTATTTGACAAATGGGATTTCATGGTGGCATGTAAAGTTAAAGGGATGTTGTTAACGATCCCTGATTGATTCAAGAATGTCGACAAAGGAATGGTCAATCTGGAGGTGGCTCAAAAAGAGAAGATACAAGGTGATGCTGTTTTCCAGTGTTTGCCAAATTTTTGGGCCTAAATATCGATAACTAAAGAAAAGTGTATTTGGAAAAGGGACATGTGCGCCGATGTCTTGGAGGATTTTAACCTTGTGCGCCATATTTTTTTCAAGATCAGAACATCAAAATATGGAAAAGGAAAAAGGGGCGCCCATGTTTTATGTTTGGTCGTGCAGGTGACTTGCGCGGCAGAGACTAGGGCGGCGAGACTTGCGTGCCAAGAGGAGACTTGCGTGTCGTTGTGCAGGGTGCCCAAATTCATATAAATAGGGGTTGACCCCACCTCATTTGGTGTGATTTCAACACTTAGAAAAAATTAGATATCCTGTCACGCAGGTTTGGGGGTCACACAAGTGGTGTGTGGTCGCGCAAGTACAAGTTACGTGTTATTTGAATGTTGCGCGTTCAGAGTGGTTTGGGCAAGAAAGGAAGGGAGTCGCTCATGTTTTGAGTTGAAGAAGAGGGTTTCACGAAAGTGGTTTGGTGAAACTTATGCGCCAGGTTTTTAAGAAGCGCAACAGTTTTTTGTTGCATGCCAATATTGGATTGGGCATAAAAAGGTGTGAGTCACCTAAGTTTGGAGTTACAGAAGCTAGTGTCATGCAAGTGGTTGAGATGAACTTGCATGCAAGTTAAAACTGGTGTGTTGAGACTTACATGTCGGCTTGGAGAAGGGTTCCAGGTATGGTTAAAGCACGGTAGTTATTTAGGACTGCGTGAAAGCTGCTAGATTGCCCGATACTTTCGGTGAAAAGTGAGATTCATCTATGGGTGAAAGCTTGACTTCAAGAGTGAATCTACATACAACTAATGATGCATTCATTAGTGATAATGAAGAGACCTACAGGTCTATAAAATGTTATTGGATCCTTTCCAGAGTAGTGACCAAAGGAAGATGAAGAAGGTGAACCTCTCCACCGGTAGTGAGCCCGAGAGAGAGAAATAGAGAGTGTCCCTTGGGAAAGCAGTGAGTTGACCCTAAACATTATAATGCCAGTGAGCCTAGGAATATAAGTGATCTATCCCGAACATTATAAATATCTGTGTGCATTTAGTGGATTTGGTACATCGGCACATCACTGGTGAATGCTCCTTGGACGTATCCTAGTGAGGGTGAACCAAGTAAAAATCTTTGTGTCTTGTGTATACTTTATTTTTTATTTATACTTTGCTGCAGGAAAGCGAGAGAAGAGAGACTTTCTTAACAGTGATACAAAATCAATAGGGGTAGTTGTTTTAATCTGTCATAACCTGATTGAGCCCCCCCTCTCAGTGTATCTAACCTAGTGGACCTAACATTGGTCACCTCCCGAATCACTGCCTGAGTAACCATATATATTTTATTATTTATTATATTGATAAAATAGACCAAAATCCACCATTTCATTGATGTACGTGTGGATTAGTTTTGCTGCTAGCCAGTGTGATTATTTTGATGCTTCCGTGTACCTTATTTGAAGACCAACATTGTATAATATACATGGCCTTGTTATTGTGAGAATCCTCAAGATTATAATTAGAATTTTGAATAAATTTGAGTAAATTCTCATTCCTTCTCCCTCTTTTTTCAGTTTTATTCTTGTTATCACAAGTGTTTTTAAAATTTTTCATTTATTTATCTTGAACTTTTCAACCAACTCTTTGGCATACCTCTTATGAGATCTGTTGAGGCTTCTATGTTGTGTCATAGCATATATGTCCAAGAAAAAGGAAATGAGACCTTCATATATCATCTCACACTCCTTTAACATGGCCCCATTTTATTAATAAATCATCGATTTATTGTTCCTTTTAAACAAAAAATCATCAACAAACAAGCATGCAATAACTATATCACCTCGATTAGTCTTCTTGATGAAAACTGCCTACTCATATTGAAATTGGGCCAAGAAATTCTCTTGAAGACAGTTGTCGACATGTTCATTCCAAGAACGTGGAGGTTTCTTCAACCTATATAGAGCATTCCTCAAATGATACACCTTTTATTCCTATCCATTCATAATAAAGCCTCCAGGGTGGTCAATATATACCTCTTCCTCTTGATTTCCATTAAGGAATGCATATTTCCCATCTAGTTAGTAGATCATCCAATACTGATGGTCATCAAGGGAGATAATCATCCTCACAATTTCAAGGTAAGAAATAAGAGGATATACTTATTTGTATTACACCTTGTACTTTTGTTTGTACTACTTTTTTATGAGACATTCCATTTATCAATTGATCTCATCATCAAAAAATTTCTGGATCTTGTACACCCATTTGGCTCTGATGCTCTTCTGACATTAATAAACTGTAGTCATCTCCAATGTGTCATTTTTCTATATGGAATGAATTTTTTCTTCTATAGAGAATTTCTATCATTCTTCTCCAATGTCTTTCTGAAACATATGAGGCTCAATATCTTCATACTCAAAAAAAAATTTTACCTCTTCTGTTTTCTCATAGATGTCACATAAGATTTTCAATTTTTGGCTTCCATGGGTGAGGATGACCTCGAAAAATGTCTAATTGATGGATTCCTCTAACGATTAATGGAATTACCTCTTATAATCGTGTGTATTGATGATGTACTTGGGGAAGGTGTTGTGGGTTTTTTCTCTTAGTGATCATGTCTTCCCTCCAAATCTTCATTTTAAACTAGAATATCTTTGTTTTATTCTTCATCATTCCACTTCAAGATTCTTCTTCACTAAATACCATATCTCTACTCACCATTAATTTATTGATTAGTGTATTTTAGATCTTATAGGATTTAAACTCTTCACTATAGCCGATGAAGATGAACTTTTCACCATGATCATCAAGCTTCCATCTTCTCGCTTACGGAACATGAGAGTAGGAAACACACCTAATGATTCTTAGGTTCACTACCCTCGGTTTGTAGCCACTTCATGCCTTGTTTGGTGTCATGTTTCTCATATACTTGGTTGGACTCATATTGAGTAGGCAAGTAGTACATGCCACTAATTCGCCCCAGAATATCTTTGGTATGCCTTTCTCCTTCTAAATGGACCTTGTTATGTCGAGGATGGTGTGGTTCTTCCTTTTTGAAATTCCATTCTATTGTGTCATGTAGACTGTAGTCTACTTATACCTAATTCCATATTCCCTGAAAAAAATCTTGAAGTGAATTTAAGGTGTGTTTTCCACCTCTGTCAGATCCGAGAACTTTGATTTTATAATCACTTTAACCTTCAACATGATATTTGAACATTTTAAGAATGAAAATGTAGATAATTTTTCTTTGATGCAATACACCCAGAGTTTTCTACTAAAATCATCAATCATAGAAATAAAATACCAATTACCTATATGTGAGGGACTTTCATATGGTCAATAAATATATGACTGAAGCAATTGAAGTGGTTCATTATCTCTTCTAGATACTCCACTGAGGAAGGACTTCCTTTGTTTCTTGGTGAGTATAAATTCCTCAAACACATGATTTGGGACTTCAATCATTGGAATGAAACAATCCATTCTTGATGAGTATAAAATTATAAGGCAACATAAATGTAGATGCCCAATGTGTAGATACTATCACTATGACTCATTATTCATGAGTCCCAAGATACACTCCACATCCTTTATATTAATATGCAGTGGAAAAATGTGATTTTTCGCTATTTGGAATTGAGAAACAATCCTCTTGTGAGAATCTCTTATAGACAATGAAAAGTTTTCCATGTGTATGACATATCCCTTCCCAAGGAGTTGTTCGAGACTGATGATAATATTTTTCATGATTAGTACATAATACAATTTAGAAATTTAATTTGAATCAGCAGTATTTAGATAGATTTTGATTTTACCTTTTCTAAATCACGTGTACCTTTGATGAGTCACCAGAGCTCACGTCACCCCAAAATTCTTCTGTGAGTTCCTCGAAAAATTAGTTATTACCACTCATGTGGTTTATTACACTCGTGTGGTGATTCCACACATCGGTCCACTCAGATGCATTTTCTGGTGTGAGGAGGAGTGTGGTACCTTATTCTTCACAATGAGATGATTTAGCATAGTTGAAACATTCATCATGATCTATTTTTCTTCAAAAGTCTGTACCATAATGGCCAATTTTTTTGCGATTATGTCATTAGAAGTTCTTTATGTTTCAATGAAAACATATGGATTGGCCTCCACCATTTCCTCTTCCATGGAAACTAGTAAAATTTTGTTTCTTTTTTTGATGGCGTAGATGATAGCCACACCCTCTCCCTATTTCACGATGACCGCCTCATTGCGTATGGAAATTTTTTTGTTCTCATCAAGTCAACTTGGACTCTAATACATGCTATGAAATTGAACCCGCATTCATTTTCATTCATTTCTCATGTAGGTGCAATGACTCCATCAATTATTTAATAGAATGTTTCTCCAAATATTTTGATTCTTCAATTGCCACAACCACATGCTCAAACTTGATTGTGAGATATCTATGTGATTTTTTAAAAACATGAATGTCCTTCACTATTTCATCATTCCATTTAAAATTGTCAACAATAACAATAAAGCATGAGATGTAGTCAGATAACTCTCATATTCATTCATTTTTTCCAATTCGAACCCCAATTTTAATGATTGAAGATGCACCCTCTTGAATTGATCAAAAATCTTGAAGGTGATATAAAGGGAATCCCAATCTAACTTTGATGAAGTTACATTGGAAATATTTTCAAATTTTGATTCATTCAACCCTTGATAGAGGAGGAACAACTCCTTCGTGTCTTTTATCCTTTTATTTTTCATACCCATCTTTGTTTGATTCATGAAGGCGACTTATTAGTCCATAGAGGGTAAAATATACCCATCGGTGGTGATCTTCCATAATTCTTGTCACCCAAATAACACCTTCATTTGGATTCACCACCTTTCATTGTTTTCCTTAGAGAGCTTCAAAACTAGAAGATGGATTGATGTCATCATCCATAAAATTGGAGGTTCTTGGTAACATGGCCTCTGATACTAGTTTATTGGCTATAAAATCTAATAAAAAATGAGATAATGAAATGTCAAACAATAACACAATGTATTTTTGAAACATTTATTTCACACTTTTTCAGAACAAATTTTCCAAAAAATTATAGGCATTTTAAACGAAACAAAACATCCAAATTAAATAGGCACATTAATGAAATAAAACAGCCGCATTAAATAATCATTTGGGGAGAAAAAACATGGGGAAAATGTGTTTAGTTAATACAAAGTGACTAGATAAAATATGCAGGGAAAATAAACACTAGATGTTTGATGCATGGGTTTTTGTTTGCGTTTCCAACAACATTTTCACCTTTGGGTTGATAATGAGGAAGCATAGTGGAAAAAAATCCAATTTGAGACACCATCTTGTCATAATAAAGGAAATTATAATTTATTTTGCAGGTGTCCCTAGAAGGATGGATTCCACCAGCATGATGGAACAGAGGCCGATACGCATGATCTTATAGCTTTGATGGAGGACAATGATGAATGGCAGTGGTGACTTTTTAATCAAGTTCACCTATTTTGGAGGTTTATTAAGTCAAAATTCATTCAACATCATCAATGTGAGTAAAATAATGATAACATAAGTGGGGATCCTAGAAAATCTACTTGAATCAGATATGTACATGGAGCACTCATTGAGAAGCATATTAAAACCATCATATCCAAGTGAATGGATTTTCAACCAAATTCAATGGAAACACCATAATCGGCTCATCAGATCCATGTTTCTTCCTCGTTTCTTATCATTTGACTATTGGCATAAACTCACACCTTCAACCATATTTCCATCCATTGATTAGATATTTTTAAACCCAATTGATACACTCAATTTCATTTACTTTCATTACCACACAATCAGTGATGGAATCATCTTACATCTAATCTCCAAGATGCAACACCAATCTATTTAGTAACTCAACATAATCCATCTTGCATGATAACTCGTTTTGTTCTCAAAAAGTTCTAGAGGCAACCTTTCTTGGGAGACCTATCATTCTTCTCAACAATCTTGGTAACTTAGAACTTATAAGAAACACTTCATTCACATACTGATATCATGTGACTTATACTAATGCCTTTGGATGTCATTGAAAAGAAATAAAAAATAAACATAAAGTGGATCAAAAAAACATCATGAAATTCCTAGGATAGGACACCATGTTTAAATGTTGAATCCTCCAAAACCAAGCATATCATTATTAACATGGATTTTATTATTCTCATTGAGAAATATCTAATAGAGGTGTATTGTATTAATGAATTTCTTACATCACTCTATCATAAATAGGTATTTGTTATGTATGAATGAGTTGAATAACTATACGTTTGAAGCTTATAGGGAATATTTTATTTTTATTTTCTATTCATCCTCTAAAATTAATGAAAATTATATAACAAATTTTTTAAAAGATCATTAAATGTTAAGATAAAACTAATGTGGAAAAAGGGATTAATTGTAATGACCCAAACATTCATTAATAAAAATTTCTCTTAATCTAATTAAATGTCATATTATTGTTATATAAAATTCAAACATCATTGGTTTTATGTTTCTGGATTTTATAATACTGTTATGAATTGTGACTGTTTCTAATATAGTCGTTGAAGAGTGATCACATGATTAATATAAATTTAAGGCTTTAACAAATCCAATTTACATAGAAAAAGGAAGTGATAGCCTCATCAGGTAGACTTTCCCCGTATGAAGCCCATTTTTTGGGGCTTGGAAAGGAGGTGGAGTCATTGGGATTCTCTCTTGACCAAGCCCATGCTTAGATTTAACACACTAAGATTGAGAGGAACCGACTATGGGAGAAGAGGAAGTTAATAGAGATTACCACCGGATCGATGTAATCCAAGCCACCCCAAGAGTCTATCACCATCACACACCATACCCTTGGTCTTATGCGGGTGTTATAAGGGGTTATGTAACAATACCCTAGCACTATGAAAATGTACATTATTTTTTATAAACAATGTGCATTCATTTTATTATCCTTACTTTGTAAATAGATTATTTAAAATCATAAATAGTATTTTTAGTTAATATTCAACTAAGAAATCTATTTTGATAAATTAATGGATTTTTGAATTAAATAATATTTTGAAAAAATATTATTATTAAATTAATTTCTATTAAATATAAATTATCACATAATTTTATGAATGCAATTGTAATTTTTATTAAGGTTTGAAAACTATTTTTTTCAAAACCAATGAATTTTCGTTAAATGTACTTTTTTATTTTAAAATTAAAAATAAAATTATTTATAAAATTATTTAGATAAAATGAATATTATTTTTGTTATCAGGAAGAAGAAATTATCCAATAGTGAATTTCTCAAAAGTTTTTGGGACTGTCGAATTTTTGGGAAAAAATTAAATACCGTTTAAATATATAATGTGTTTTATGACATCATAATGAGCCAATAGTGAGGTAATAAAATACTATAAACATTATGTTCGGCCAATATATGTTTTTTCATTAAAATAATGTGATTTTATATTTGTTTTATTTATTTTACAGAGCTTTTGTGGACCCTCCAAGATTTATAGAACATTTTTCCTTTTTAAATTGTTTTCCTTGAGAGTGTGACTCACCTCCACAAAAGAAACCATATTCTTTTAAAACATTAAGACATTGGTCTTATGAAATACTTTTTTACACTCCCCTTGGTCAAAAACCATGGGAAAAATCTATTGTATGGTTTGTGGTATTGATTAGTTTAATGTGAGGTGTCCCAAACTTAAATAATAAACAATTCCCTCTCCTTTCTTATATAAACAAACCCAATATCCCACTTCCTCTTCACTAAAAGAATTTTAAGTTCAACCAACCCCATCCCTCCTCTCTCTAGAATCCTCCCAAGCTTCCCCAAGATCCTAAGAAGCCTCTCTCAATCCATTCCCAAGCCTTTGGGATCACACTTCCAAGTAAGGGATTTCTTTTTTTGCTCATTTTGTCTAATTTTCTTTATGTTGTTATTCCATTTTTTCATCGCAAATGTTCGGGTATGATTTATAACCACCCCATACTATCCTATTTATGTTTTTATGATGGTAGAACCCTTTATCTCTCAATAAAGACTCCCATGTACACCTGTTACCATGCCGAAATTCTGTATAGGATTTCTCTCTCCTCTTTTACATCCAATTAATTCTTTTGTATTATGCATCTAAATTCCATTAGTTTTGTTGGGACATGTATCCATATGACCCCCTTACTTTCCATTTCATTTAAATTTTATGAGACTCCCTTTTATATCTCATCAACTATCTTCACGAATCCTTATGTCATGTCGTTATGTTGTCGAAATTGCACCGTGTTTTTTCAAGCCTTGATCATTGTGTAGTGAATACCATACCCACGTCTCTATAAACGGTATTCAACTTTATACACATATACCTATTGAATGGTACTTTAATTAATTTATTTAAAATTACTTAATCGGGGAATAACTTATGATGTTGATTGATTCCATGTTATATGATCCATGTGGCACACTTATGCATGAGATTAAATGTTTAAGAATGGTGCGCCCTGATAGCACTCCAATGCATTGGGTAAAGTATATTATCCTGATAAGTCATAAGAATGAGTGATGACTCATGATTATTCATGTACAACGAGGGTTGCTTCATGCTAATTAATGTGCAATGATGTTTTACTCATTCTTCATGTGCAATGAGGGTTTACTCTTGCTCGATGTGAAATGGGCCTTGGCTCATGCTAATTCCATGTTAAGTGTTGTTGCCACATTTCCATGTTATAATTATCATGATTTATCATTCCTTTATGTTCATGTTTCTCTTGTTCTCCATTTATCTTCCAATTGTCTAACATTTATTGTATTCCTCATGTTATTCCATCTTTATTCCCTTACTGGGCTTTATATCTCACCCTTTTCTTATGGATGTCCTCAAGTTATCCCATGAAATGCTAAGTACGGGGTAATGCAGTGGTCATGTAAATGAAGTTTTCAATAATGGTGTTGTGTGTTTTATGTTCTAAGGTGTTATGTAATTTTCATAAGCCCCAAAGACACTAGACCTCTTTAACTTCTATGTTATGTCATGTGAAGATTTAATGTAATAAATCAGGATTAAGTGTGTAATAAAAAGCATGGTTGTTATAGTTGGAATCAAATGATGTGTTTAGTTATTTTTGGGATTAGGATTAGAAAACCCTAGTGAAGAGTTAGAGAAAGTATTAATTATAATAAAAACAACCCTAATTATCGTTGAGTATTGAGTAAGTGGTTTATCCGGGAAATATATCCTTGTCTGGATACAAGAAGGTACAGGCGGCTCTTGCACAGATGTATCCTAGGGGTAAAAACTGAAAACACCGCTTTGAGCTAGAATCGAACAAGAAATAGTTCATGACAACGAGCCTTGCTTCACTATTGGTTATGAAACTATTGGGGCAAATGCTTTGGTCAATTCAAAAGCTTAGTATAAACCCTTATTAAGGGAATTAAAAAAATACCCCTATGGAAATATATTAGCACGTAGATCATGAATAGCATAGATTGAATCCTATGGATTCATAAGTTAAATAAATATAATTTATTTATAATTCATTATTTTTGTCCTTGGAATACCCTTTTTGTGTTACCCCAAACTTTCCTTTTATTCCAGCCAATGGTCGGTAATAGGAGGACTCAGGAAAACAACCGATGTGAAGATTAATGTGATGACTCTGAAAATGAGATGCCAAATCCGATGGGAGAAGGAATCAAAAACTTTGTCACGCTTCTCTCTCAGTTTAATCATGATTTTAATAGTAAAATGGGTCAAGAAGAACGTTCAATCCCCCCCCCCCTAAGAATGAAAAAGTTTCTATCATGAGCATCATGAGGTAAAGCCCCTACTTTTAATCGACCATTTGATACCTCAATCACCGAACAATGGATCAACTCCATTGAGAAGATATTATCCATCCTTCAATGTTCTGAACAAAAGATGGTTCTTGAGGATGATTATCGTATGCAAGGTGAAGTCGATCAATGGTATATGTTGATCAAAAATACAAAGCCTTCGGATGATATCGATTCGTTGGAAGGGAAGGATTTCCAGAAGATGTTTTTCGATAAATATTTTCCGCACACCCTTGGACTTAAGATGGAAAGGGACTTCATATCCTTCAAGAAAAAAGACGATGAATATGTTAGATCATATGAGGCATACTACACAAGGCTTTCACAATATGCCTCTGGCTTTGTCGTTACCCATGAATGCAAGGTTGACCGCTTCTTTGGTGGGATGAAACCTAGCCTAAAGAAAGTGCTGGTGATCCATGACGTTGAAAACTATGAGGAAATTGTCTAATTTGTTCTCAAGGATGAAATGGAGATCGAAGAATATCAGGGGTATCATGGGGATAAGAAGCATAAGGTGGACTTCAATTATGGCGGTCCGATGGATAAATCCAATTGTACTAAGAAGACCCACCACCCCACTTTCTAATGGTGCGGAAAAAGCACCCTAGAAATTGTCTGAAGGGGGAGAGGAGAAGATTTAGGCGTGGAAGATAAGAGAACCTAGATATTAACTACCAACAAGAAAAACCCACACCTGCAATAGAGGAAATAAATTCTCCGTTCAAACCTTAACGTGTTGTTCATTTCAACAATTTCAAAGAACCAGTGTATCTTTCAAATTAGCGCCCTAAGACAAGGGTTTTCGGAGCCAACCAACAACCTCCAAGGTAGGAAGGGAGAGCATTTTTCATTAATACTGACAAAGTGAACCCTGAAAATGAAGCGGTGAATTGTACGCTAGTTATTCATTGAATAATAGTGAACTTACCTTTTTATTCAGGTTCTATGCATTATTTTATATCCCAAAAGATTAGTAGAACAATCCCAAAACCACCACAAATCATGGATGTAAAGATGTCGGTGAGTTTGAATAATGGGGAAATCATTGAATCCCATGAATATAAATCCTCCCATATCATAATCCATTGATTTAATTTACTGGAGAACCTCTTCATACTACCTCTGGTTTAAGTTGATGAAATTCTTGGCATGGATTGGATTTTCTTGTTTAGAGCCAACATAAATTTCCATGAGAGTGAAATCACTCTCCATGTGGAGAATTGACCCCTAATTCTGTACATGATCAAGGAGGAAGATTAATCTTATTTAGCTCCATCATCTCTAGCATGGATATTACTACCCTATGAGAACGTGTATCCGGATCAAATTATTGAGTCAATGGAGGCAACCATCCTTGAAGACATTTCTATTTTGAGGTAATTCACTGAATTGTTTCCCGAGGAATTTCATGGTCTTCCTCCTATATAAGATTTTGAATTCTGAATTGATATTATACCTAGGGCATTTCCAAAATCCAAGAGTCCATATAGAATGACTATTGTGGAGTTAGAGGAGTTGAAGAAACAACTATATGAGAATTCGAATAAAGGGTTTATATGACCAAGTGCATCACCATGGGGTGAACTATTCATTTTTGTCAAGAAGAAGGATGGGTCAATGCGCCTTTGCATTGATTATTGTGGGATTAAAAAAATCATGATAAAGAACAAGTATCCTCTCCCATGAATTGATGACTTGTTCGATCAACTATGTGGAGAACAATACATATCCAACGGGCATTTCTTGTCAGGATATTATCAAGTAAGGGTGAATATGGAATATATCCTCAAGATTGCTTTTAGTACAAGATACGAGCACAATGAATTCTTAGTAATGCCTTTAGGACTCACTAATGCTCTAGAAATCTTCATAGACCTGATGAATAGTGTCTTTAGGGATAACCTCAAAAAATTCATGGTAGTCTTTATAGATGATATTCTGATATACACCAAAACCAATGAGGATCATGAGAAGCATCTAAGAACAGTACTATAGACCTTGCGAATGGAGAATCTCTATGAAAAGTACATAACATGTGAGTTCTTGTTGAACGAGGTCTCATTTTTGGGCCATCTCATAAAAAGCAATGGGATATCTATAGATCCCTCCAAAATAGATTAAATTAAGGGATGGGTGAGGCCAACATTAGTAATGGATATCAGTAACTTATTGGGGTTAACTGTATATTATCGAATATTTGATAGAAATTTTTCACGATTTTCGAACCCTGTTACCAAGATAACTCTAAAGGGAGTAAAGTTTTCATGGTGTGATGAATGGGAAAAAGGATCAAGGAGTTGAAAAGGAAGCATGTCACTGCACCTATTCTCACTTTACCCACAAGTGGAGAACCTTTTTTTGGTATTTAGTGATGCTTTAAAGAAGGTCATGTGTTGTGTGTTTAGGAAAAATTACAAAGTCATTGCCTATACTACAAGGCAATTGAAAGTTAATGAGAAGATTTATTCGTCAAATGATTTGGAGTTAGCTGTGGTGATCTTCACTTTAAAAATTTTGCATCAATATCTATTTTTGGAGAAGTTTGAAATATATATGGACCAAAAAAGCCTCATGTATATAGTCACACATAAAGAGTTCAACATGTTCCAATGAAGATGGTTAGATCTGATCAATGACTACGACAGCTCAATCTATTACCACCTCAGGAAAGCAGACAAAGAGTAATATTCTCTATATAGAAAAGACCCCACAATTCTATCATTGATGAGAATTGAGAAGGATCCAATCTTCTTAGATTTGATAAAGATAGACAAGGGAATAAAATATAACGGAAAAACATCAGTCCTTTCACAAATGATTGCTCAACAGTCTCTTTTAGAAAGGTTAAAGGATGATCAAAAGAATGATGTGAGAATTCAGAAAAGAGTGGAAACTATCAAAAAAGAGAAATCATTGGAGTTCAATGTTAATGAATAAGAAAATGTGAGATTTGGGATGACTATGTGTTCCATCTAGTGTGGAGCTGGAGAAGGTATATTTGGATGATGCTCACAGTTCAAATTTCTCTATTCACCCAAGAAACAAAATGATGTATCATGATCTATGAGAGCATTATTGGTGGGATAATATGAAATAGGAGATCACTAAGTATACATCAAAGTGTCGGGCGTGTCATTAAGTGAAGGAATAGAGGTAGAATTCTAAGGAGATGATGTAACCATTGCCCATACTAGCATAGAAATGGGAGAACATCACCAGGGACATTGTCACTGGACATCCGAAGACATCCATATGTAATAATGAAATTTGGGTTATTGTGGATCGTCATAAAAATTATGCACACTTCATTGAAATTAGGGAGGATTTCTCATTGGATCAGTTGGCATGTATATATATCATGGAAGTGGTAAGGCTGCATAGAGTACCAGTATCTATTATATCCAATATAGATCAAAGATTCACCTCTATGTTTTGGAAGAGTCTTCAACATGCTCTAGATACTCAACTAAACTTCAGTACGTCTTATCATCCCCAAACTGATGGCCAAACTGAGCAGACTATCCAAACACTTGAGCACATGTTGAGAACGTGTTCTATGGACTTCAAAGGTGGGTGTGACCAACATCTTCCAGTAGTTGAATTCTCCTACAATAATAGTTTCCACTCCATCACCCGAATGGATACTTATGAAGCCCTGTATGGGAAGAGGTGCAAAACACCAGCATATTGGGTTGAAGTCAGTGAGCGTAAGATGCTAGGACCAGAAATGGTTGAAGAAATGGGGGATAAGGTTAAAACCATTCAGTAGCATGTCAATGTTGCCTAGAGTTGACAGAAGAGTTATACAGTTAACGGTCTATGAGAACTTTAGTTTAATGTTGGAGACATGTTATTTCTACGCATATCTCCATGGAAGAAGGTCATGAGGTTTGTAAAGAGTGGGAATTTTTGTCCTCTGTACATTGTCACCTTCGAGATTCTTGATCGTGTTGGGGTTGTAGAGTATCGACTAGGACTTCCACCTACCATGTCCAAAGTACATGATGTCTTTCCTATATCCCTATTATAGAAGTATATACCATACCCTTCACATATACTCTCTTTAGAGACAATACAACTAGATTACGATCATTCATATGAGGAGCAACCAGTGAAGATCATAGATCGTAGATAAAAAGTACTACAAAATAAGACAATGCCCCTCATCAAGGTGTTGGTGAGAAACCAAAAGTTTGAAGAAGCGACATGGGAATTAGAGGACGTGATTAAGTAAAGTCACACACATCTATTTTAGTGTGGGAAATGAAAATTTCGAGGTCGAAATTTATTAAGAGGGGAAGATTGTAACGTCCCAAAATTTCATTAATGAAAATTCCTCTTTGATCTAATTAAATGTCTTATTATGGTTATATAAATTGTAAAATTCCTTGGTTTTACATTATTGGATTTTAAAATACCATTACGAATTGTGATCATTGCTAATATAGCCGATGAATAGTGATCAAATGAGAAGTATAAATATAGGGCTTTAACAAATCCTATTTAGTCAGACAGTGGAAGCGATGGCCTCAACCAGTAGACATGCCCCATACGAATCCCATTTTTTAGAGCTCAAAAATGGGGTGCCGTCATTGGGCTTTACTCTCGACCAATCCCAAGACAAGTTGAACATGTTATGCTTGAGCGGAACTGACTACAGGAGAAGTAGAAGTTAATAGAGATTACCACCCGAGTGATGTTATCCGATCCACCCTAAGAGTATGTCACAAATGCACTCCTTATGCTTCGGACTAATGTAGGTGTTATAAGGGGTTATGTAACAAGAACCTAGAACTATTCTAGTGTACATTGTTTTTTTTATAAAAAATGTGCATTCATTTTATTATTGTTACTTTGTAAATGGTCTTTTAAAGTGAAAATACTATTTTTAGTTAATATTCAATTAAAGAAATATATTTTGAAGAATTAATGGATTTTTTAATTAAATTGTATTTTAATAAAATATTATTATTAAATTACATTTTATTAAATATAAATGATTATATAATTTTATGACTGCAATTGTAATTTTTATTAAGGTTTGAAAACAATTTTTGTCAAAACCCATGAATTTTCAGTAAATGTCAGTTTTTATTTTAAAAGTAAAAATTCACATATTTATCAAATTTTTTAGATATAATTAATATTATTTTTGGAATCATGATGTCTAAATTATCCAATGGTGTTTTTTTCATAATTTTCTGAGAGAGTCGAATGATTGGGTAAAAATTGAATACTGTTTAAATATATAATGTGTTTTATGACATCATAATGACGCAATAATGAGATAATAAAATAATATAGACATAATTTTTGACCAATATATCTTTTATCATTAAAATAATGTGATTTTATATTTTTTTTTCAAAGCCTTTGTGGACCCTAGAAGACTTATAAAACAAATTGTCTTTTTAAATTGTTTTCCTTGAGAGTGTGACTCACCTCCACGAAAGAAATCCTATTATTTTAAGAAGTTCGTCCGTTGGCCTTAAAAATTAATGTTTTACAATCCACTTTGGAAAAAACGATGGTATAAAACCTTGTTATGGTTTGTGGTATTTATTAATTTAATTTGAGTTGTCCCAAACCTAAATAATAAAGAATCCCTCCCCTTTCCTATATAACACCACCCTAGCTCCCACTTCCTCTCCACTCAAAGCCATTGGAGTTCGACCAAATCTTTCCATCCTCTCTCTATAATCCTCCCATGTTGACCCAAGCTACCCATAATCCTTTCTCAAGCCTCTCCCAAGCCTTTGGATCACACTTCCAAATAAGGGATTTATTCCTTTCTCATTTTTGCCTAATTTTCTTTAAGTTATTGTTCCCTTTTGTTTTCAATAACAAATTTTGGGGTATGATTTCCCACCTCCCCCATACTTTATTATTTATGTTTGGATGATGGGATACCCCATTAAATCTCATTAAAACCTTCCATGTATGCCCATTACCATGTAGAAATTCCATCAGGGATTTCTCTCTCCTCTTTTACATCCAAGAAATTATTTTGTATTATGAATCAAAATTCCATTATGTTTGTTGGGACATGTATCCATATGACCACTTTACTATCTATTTCATGAACATATTATGACACACCATTTTCTTTCACATCAACTATTTTCATGAATCCTTATGTCACACCGTTAAGCTGCTGAAATTGCACCGCGTTTTTCCATGCCAATATCATTGTGTAGTGAATACCATACCCATGTATCTATCAAGGGTCTTCACCTTTATGCACATATACCAATTAAATGGTACATTCATGTATTTATTCCACATTACTTAATCTTGTACTAACTTTTTGTGTTGATCGGTTCCTTTTTATATGATCCATGTGGCAAACTTATGCATTAAATGAAATGTTTAAGAAGGGTGTGCCCTAATAGCGCTCCAATGACTTAGGTCAAGTATAATATCATGATAAATGATGTGAAATGAGTATTGAATCATGCTAATACAAGTGAAACTAGGTTTGAATCATGATAATTCAAGTGGAATGATGTTTTACTCGTGCTTCATGTGCAACGAGGGTTTACTCATGCTCTATGGGCAATGGGCCTTGGCTCATGAAAATTCCATGTTAAGTTTTGTTGCCACATTTCCATGTTATGATTATCATGATTTATCATTCATTTATGTTAATATTTATCTTTTTCTACATTGATATGCCTATTTTCTAACATGTATTTTATTCCTCATTTTATTCCATGTTTATTCCCTTGTTGGGCTTTATAGCTCACCCTTTTCTTATGCATGTCCTCAGGTTATCCCATGCAATGATAAATACAAGGGAATGTATTGGTCATGTAAAAGAAGTTTTAAATAAATATTTTGTGTGTTTTATGTTCTAAGATTCTATGTAATGTTCATATTCCCAAAAGACACTAAACCTTTCGATCTTCTATGATGTATCATGTGAAGATTTTATGTAATAAATCAGGTTTAAGTGAGTAATAAAAAGTAGGGTTGTTATATTAATTCTCCATCTAGTGGGAACATTGAACAGTAGAACAATGATGAAATGTCATATTAATGTGATGTTGAATTTAGTACCTTTGGGGTAGAAAATGGGGCTTTATAATATATATAAGAACATAATAATGGTGATGTAATCATATAAGGTTCAATAACTATAAAGAATGTAAGAAGTGGGGTAGAAGTTAGTGAAGGAAATATCATTGGTGATCAGATAGCTCCAGTGCTAACATTGAGGAAAAATAATCTATAATAATCATTTATTTTATCTGTAGTACAACCTAACTATTTTTATTAGTCTTTAAAACCTTATAATTGGGTATAATAAAAAAATGAGAAAAATCTAACATGACAAATTATCTGAGGCAGGATGATAAAAAGGACATCGAAATTAAGTGGGAAATACATACAGACACAATGAAGCTGGAAAGGTGACGTGAAAAAAATCTTGGCTAGGGTGGAATGGATTTTCCTTAATATAATGGACTTATATTTTCTTAACATGTATCTTCATTTCCTAGTTGTAAAATATTCTACTATTCATGGAGAAGTTGGTGTAATAAAAATTCAAAGTGTGTCAAATGGATATCATATTAGCTTTCCATAAAGGAGTTCATGTTTATTATGTGTACATATCAAACTATATATATTTAACAAAGATGAATGTGAAAGGAAATTGTTCCTATTGAAGAAGTTTTAGAATGTGCTGAAGAAAACTCTAAGAGCGTGACATCCTAGGCATGATCAATAATTTATAATTTGGGGCTTCTAGCACGGTAGAGTTGATCAAAATCTCTTAATTACGAAAGATAATTATCCAAGGATGTTTGTTCTAATGTATATGGATGACATAATTTTTTGAGGATCAAAAAAGGTACAGAAAATGTTTTCTACAAAATATATATTGTGTGAGTTTGAGATGTCCAAGATTGGAAAGTTATCATTTTTCTTTAGCTTATTGGTGAATCAAGGAATTATTGAAACATTTATTTATCAATAAAATTATTCCAAAGAGATACTCAAGTGGTTTGGAATAGGGTATTTCAAGAATATTACAACACCAGTAGATACCAAGATGATTTTTTAAGAGATAATGATGAAAATAAGATCAATGTAATAGAAAAATGGAAAATAATTGTTTATATATAGTACCTAACATAAACCTGAGACAATAATGTGTTTTACACATGCCAATCCATATGATAAAGAATCCACCTCTGGGAAAGCCATTTATAAAAGTGAAGAGGGATATTTGTTATATTAACAAAACTATATATTTCACACTATTTTATCAAAGAAACCCACTGTACGAGTTGTTGGTATTTTTAAATTAATATTGTAATGATTAAACATATTAACAAAAGTTAACATCTGATTGTGCATTATATCATTATGTTTTGTGCATTTCTTTGTTGAATACAAAGTATGATTGTATCTCACTAATCACTGTGAAATTTGGGTATATTTGGACTACTCAAACATGTACACAGTTGATATAGATGAAGAAAAAACTTGAGGATATTAGAGTTGTTGTAAAATATCCAAATGTAATCTTGTTTGGTAACTCAATTTTTATAAATCATAGAAAAAATAACGTCTAATACCCAAGTAAAAAAATAAAATTTATATAAATTATTATTTCCTCGTGGAAATGATTGATCAAGGACTGGTGAAGTTATAGTATGAGTCAACAAAAAATTAGGTTTCAAACATCATAAAAAAGTAACCACCTAAGGGTAGTTTTGATAGGGATCAATTGGATCATTGAGTCCAACCATGTCAATCCAAATAGATGGTTTTGAGAAGGGACTCCCACACCCACAAAACATTTTCTATTTAGAAAAAGGTATGGTTAAAATCATTAATTAATATTTTAATGTTCTAACCTTCTCTTATGAACATTTGAGGAGTTTTATTTTGTTTCATTGAGAAGGGGACAAGTTATCCATGATATATTTGGGAGAGGATGATGATTATTGGAGATGAATAGATACTAGAGTGTTATTTTCTATTAAAAAAAGGGGAGTTATCCAATGTTGTTGTTTAAGAAAGGGAAGAGTACTCAAATATCCATTTAGCGCGTGAATATAGGTTTAAAGGTGATGAATATCATGAATGTAAAAATAGGAATTTCATGAGGAATTTTTCTTTTAATTAATGTTTCTCAAAATTATCTGGACTCATGTGGGATTAGAGTTGATGGTTTTTTATCATTGATGTACTATCATAAGGTTAGAGGTTTCAGAGTATTTTTTGGTTATTTATGATGTTTTTATTAAAGGTGTAGTGTAGGATATTGTTATGAAATATCCCATTTGATGACTTTTGGATTTTGTTTATTAAAAATGTATTAAGAATCATTAAAAGTATTACAAAATGTTTTCAAAATTTTGAATGATTTTTGGATGAATATGATAGTAGATATAGTATTTATATCCATGAGACAGAAACACCTAGTGCATCCTAGTTAACATTGTGAGAATTATATGTTTGAATAACCTGTTATGGAGATCATAATAATGGAACAAGTAGGATGGACACACCATGGAGAGAATATGTAAGCATTCTCATGGGAGGTATCTAAATAATTCATTGTCCAAAATCTTATTAAATGTGTTTATTTCCATTTACAATTTTATTTATCCATAGTGGTCAAATCATGCGAATAATGTGCACATTATGGAGAGGATGTGGTGTATTTTAAAGATTCAATAAATTTTTATGTGACTATTTCCTGATTGGGAGTAACATAACTGTGAACTTGTTGAAGAGAAATAATGATACTTTATTAATTATGTTTTTTTGGACTAAGAGTAGTGAAATATGCACACTATTCGATACTAACCATAGAGGATATTATATTGTTGTGGAGGGGCTTATGGAGGTGGGGGTTTTGGTTCATGGTTTTAGAAGGGGCTGATAATTGTGTCATGGCAATCACACCATGAAGATGATGAGACAGTTGGTTTCAATATTTTTAATATCTTACATTTTAGGATGAAAGTTTTGGAGTTTAATAGGTGGAATATACATGTTTGTAAAGGATTTTATTGGATGAATATGACTATATTTAATCATGTGAATTTAGAATAATTAGTATTGAAATTGATATATTTACACATTATATAAAAGATATATTTCGTAAAAAGGGGTAAGCAGAGTGTATCTCTAAAGTAGCAAAGAGGTGGAAATCCATAGCTACACAGGAAAGTTAATATGAAATTAAATGGGAGATCCAAGCGGCTATCTCACTAGTGGTTAATGGAGTTTATAATGTGGATGATGGGGAAGATATTTAATACACAATTATTCTGATAAACTCACTACCGTCTGACGAGAATAATTAAACAAAACATAGCGAAGAAGTGAACATGTTGAGTAGTTTAATTGAATGAGATTTTTGTTTTATGATGGTTGTAAACATATAGGACCCTTATGGACACTCTAAATTATAAGAAACATTTAGCGCACCTAGTGTTTTATGTGGATCAACACATCTACCTTTCATGATCCTTAGACTATCCTAATTTGAGCAAGAAAGTAGAATTTCCCACGACCCTCATTTTTTGATTTATCCCTTCGTGTCTGTTATCTGAGGGAGATATGGGTGTTCCTAGAAGTAGTGGAATGATATTATCATTGAGGGTCATTTGAAAAGATAGAAATAACATGATTCAGCCCCTCAGGGTATCTACTATATTTATCAACCACAAGTAATATTTCTTAATGATACATCCATGTACCTTGATTATGTTCTCATACACACGTTCATCTTATCATTACTTTTGATAGTTTATTTCAATGTATTTTATATCCTTACTATGAATAAAGCCCCAATGTATTGTCATGTTTATATTCCCCAGGCAATGGAGAAGAATATTTTGTAGTATATGTATATAAAGATATCATGTGTGATGATTATTTATTATATATTTAAATGAATGATTGAAATATATGTTGGTTATGTATCTAATCTCAAAAGAAACTAAACCTAAAGGTTATATTGTCACACACAAACCATAGATGACAATTTATTTTATTATTTTCTTGGTCTCGCATCATTTGGATGAGGTTTAGTTGGGTCACGGTTTGAGTTTTTTTGAATTTTGAGGTTTTTGGTGAGTATCAGGCCGGTGCGCGGTCACCGCACCCCTAGCAGTGACCGTGCATTCAATCCTAGTGAATGCATGGTTGTATGATCGTTTAAATAATTAATAACAATGAGGAAAATAAATAAAATTGAGTGAAAAATAAAGGTAAATAAAATTTTGTAATGATAACACACAGTTAACTTTTAAACCATATTGTGGAGTTCATAATATTATTAAATTATTTAAAATAAAATGAAAAGGGAATTATTATTTTTGTTGAAATATTTTTTTAGGTTTTATTTTTTATCTCTTTTTTGGAGAAAACCTTAAGGGGATCGATTCACCCCCACCCCCCTCTGGTCTGCTGCATGACAGAGCCCTCCATCCATTTCTGGTTTTCCATGTACGCAGCGGCCGCACGCCGCCAGCCGCCCATTGTGTCGTTGTCGTCTTCCCCGGTCGAAGCTAGCATTCTACCGTCTTGTCTCTACCTCACTGTTGCAATCCAATCATCAGATGCCTCTCATTCTCCTGGTTTTCCATCATCATCTACTCATGTCACAACCGGCTTTCCCCCACAACATTTTCGCCTCACCGCCACTATCTAGTTGGCGCGTGCTGCTTCCCCAGTGATCCCTCCTGCATCCATACACGAGTTTTCTTGAATGCATAGGGTTTCATCAAACCCTATATCTTGGATTTAGTTATGGGGGTATGGTCATAACCTATTTAGTTTGATCCTGATGTTTTAGTTCAATTATTATCCTCTATTGGTGCGGTGATGGTGCGAACGAGGTCTCACTCTGGGTTTTCGGATTTTTCCCCACCTTTGAGGTTGGAATGTCACAGCCCGTCCTCGGGGCCCGTGTCGTGACTACCCCAAGCCCGCCTTCCATAGGCCAGGGGCTGGCGATTAGCACCAAAGGTGTAAATACAGATAAAAACGGAAGGCATTGCAATTATAAAAATAAAAAATACAACAGAGTACGCAACAGAAGAAAGAACTTAGTAATACTGAATACAAAAGTAAATCCTGAAAGAAAAAGGGATGGAAATACAAGCCCAACAGTAAGTACAGTACAACTGAAAAGCTAGTACAACCGTAGTAATGTAAAACAGAAACCACCGAGTCGTCCTCCAGGAATTCCTCCTAATGTTAGGGTACAGATGGCCTCCTCAGAACCTCGGGTCAGGTCGACCGCGCCGTGTACGTCTTGCCAAGTGTTCCACCTCTGGGTTCCATCTAGCTCCACAAGCCTCCACCTCGATCAGTGTTGTCTGTCGTCTGTATCCAACATAACATAGTGTGTGCATAGCCCGTGTAGGGGTGAAAATAGGATACTCAGTAGGGACCCCGAGACCCTCGAAGGTCTCCCAGAATCCAAGAAGGATAAATCATAGAAGTAAGATACAATCACAATGTATCAACAAACTCTACTTAGGTATATGACCATACATATACCTAACATATCAATCATAGTTCAACTCTAATTCTCGAGCCCAAGCACAACCCAGTCCACATAGGAAAGCAAGTCAATCATATCGATGATAATGATTGAATGTCAAGACACAGCTCACACAGGTATACATCTATCATATAGAGATAGAGATGATCAAATGTTGTAACTGATTCTTATAAGCTTTCAGAACAATGTAGGATACTAGACCAGCTAATCTGTCAGACCCACGTAAGATACTATACTAGCTACTCTGTCAGACCCACCCAGGATACTAGTACATAAGTCAAACTATCGGACCCACTTAGGATACAAGTACAATAGTCATCGCTGTCGATCCCATGAAGGATTCCAGTACAGTTGTCATCGTCATCGAACCCTTGATGGATTCTAGTACGGTATTCATCATCGTCAAACCCACAGAGGATTCCAGTACGGTAGTCGTCACAATCGCATCAAGCACTAGGGTTCCCGCACACATCACACTTGATTCCAGGAGGGTCTGCTCCTCAAGCCAAGGGGTCGATAAATCAACTATCACAAAGTCCATATTTTATGTATCCAAGAATTTTCGTCTCGTCAAAAGGACCCCAAAGCGACAAACGGTGAATCAATCAGACGCCTGATTTGAGAGTTATTGGGTTTTCCGTTTTACAGGCCCGGTTGAAATTATGCTCATTCCCAACCAGTCCTTTTTCCAAATTCATCCAAAACTCACACATAATATCGCAAAAGTATCGTCTCATCACGAGGATTCCAGTTCCGCATACGGTGCGTCGATCGAACATGTGGTCTTAAAGTTATTCGCATTAAAGAAAAACGAGCACGGCCCGTCAATCCCGGTGAGCTGGCGCATCGGCCCGTTTTGAATATGTAGGTCTGACCCGGCTAAGGGGTCGAATCAGACGAATAATGCATTGCCCGACAAGGTGGGGAACGGCTCGGCCCGTCGGGGCACGACTCGGCCAGCTGGCCAAGCCGGTGTGGGGTGGGGGGGCGACTTCCCGAACCAGCGACACCAAGGGGCGCCACCCTCCTATCCTTCCAGCCGGTCTTCCCAGCGCGAGCGTCCTGCATGGGCGGGCTGATGTCCTCCCATGTGGTACCTGCATGTGCCCCGGTCTCTTCAACCTGGCCGATTGACGAGCCGGCTGGTTCTCCGCTAAAGCGGCCCACGGAGAGGATGTTGCAGTCGTCCACAGCGCGGTGCCATGGGGCAACGCGGTTCCACCAGCCCACCCGGCTACGACCTTTCGTTTCTTCATCGGCTAAGTGGCCCGCAGTTGCGGGCCGTAGTTCCTCTCCACACGACTGGCATACGGCCGCCAATTCCACCGGTCACCACCACCTCTACTATCACTACCACCGTTGAAATAAAACAAGGATCAACAGAGGGTCGTCAAGCCGTGTTCGTTCGGTCGTGCCCTCCATGTTAGGCTGTATTATATGGACCAAGATAAAACATGACTTATGCTCTTGTTTAATTGTGCAGAAAGTGTTTAATGAAATGTAATATGAACTTTAAAAGGTAATTTGGAATGGTGAGTGGTGTTTTCCCTTTTGAAATATTTTTTTAAGTTAGTATGGAACTTGCTTTGGGATTTATATGTAAAATAAGGTGTTTTCCTTTTACGTGTTTTGGAACATGAATTTGAAAGAGCTTCTTGATTTGGAGAGATGGGTTGTATTTTATAAATGTGTGAATTACATTGTTTTGTGTGAAAATTAAATGGTGGATTTAAGAAATTGGATATGAAATGTTTTTATTGGTTTTAGAGTGTCCTATTAAATGAAGTCACAACCATGGATTCATTAGATGTACACATGGTTGTGCAGTCAAGTGAAAATGGAAATCTATAGCTAGTCTCCTTCATGAGTACCTATTTTCACCTTCATTTAATTTTCCCTAAAATTCTTCCTTGTTTTCCAAAAAATGGGGAAGTAGTAATATTGTTGTTCTAGAAATAAATTCAATTGGGTTCCGGTGGTTTGGCCCGATTGGCCTTGAAACATGGTTTGGTATGTGTGTGTGTTTGAAAGCTATGGCCCATTTGGTATCTTGTTAACGTTTTGTGTGTTTTAATTTGGTGTTAAAAAGAACATGATCAATTTTAGGGAATACTTCATTTAAGGGCCCATTTTTTCACTTTTGTATAAATATGGCATTTGGGGGAATTTTGAAATGGTTAATAATGTTTTAAAAAAAGGTCAATTGTTGTGATGATAAATTCCCAGTTGAAATTTTAAATTTCTTGTTTATGAAATGTTTTAGGTGTGATATTTCTAGGAGTCCCATTTGGCAATTTGAAATGTTATGTCTGGGAAACCCATCTTTGGTTAGGTCTCTTTCCTTGGTTGTTGATCATGTGACAGGAGGGTCATCAGTATAGGTCCTTCTTTTTGTAATTATTATTTCATACATGGGACTAACCATGAGGTGGTGGGGTGGTGCCAGATTTTTGTAGTGCGCTCAATTAGACACAAGGCATGTTGTATGACTGTGTGGCCTGCCCTTTTCTGAACAGAGCATGGAATCCTAGCATAACCAAGAGGTTTATTGGGAACGATTGCTATAATTGAAGTTCATGTACAATCCAATGGACCATAGTAAGTAAATGTTTGGGATTATTGCTATGGGATTGGACCCCTCGGTCTGACCTATGAAAGTGTGGTCGGGCATTAGGGTGTTAGATTTTATCATGTGTTGCATGATTCAGGGGATGGATTTGTAGGTATTTGTATGTTCGGGTCTTCCTATGAGTTAATTGGTTGTCTAAAATCCTTTGATACGAACACTATAAGTACCATTTTCTTTATTTTGTATTGAATCACAATCATGATCTTGGTTTTGTTCTTTTCTTGTAAAACTTTATAGGTTTGGTTGGTTTTAAGAACGATATTAATGTAGCTGTTTTAGAAAATATTGTGAGCATCCCTTTTAATTTTTTTTCTTTTTTTTGAATCATATGGGTAATGGAACTGTGATTTTTAGTTTTTAAATTGATTTTTATATATAAAAACCTTATTTTTATAAATATTATTCAAACTAGTATTATTGGACTATTTTGGAAGTTGGAAATTCATTGATTATATGGTTCACTTTTGGCATTCCTACTGATCATTTTAATGCTCACGCCTATCCTATATTTTCAACTACAGGTTTAGTTACTTGTTTCATGTTCTTGTTATGTCTGCCCGTTTGAGGTAGGTTATTAGTTCATGGAGGTGACCAAAAGGTCACACGGAGGTATGTACAATCCATTTTTCGTGTTGTGGAATGTTTTCTTTTTTTAGTTTTATAGTTTTTATTAATTTATTTGTCTTTAAATTATGGGAAAAATCATTCCAACAAATTTATTTTTGATTCCCGACGCAAGTTTCTTTTCAAGGGGGATCAGGAACACCCCTCGGGACATGTCGTGGACCAGCTCGGGTGACTGTTAGATGTTTGACCAGGGACTGGTTCATGAACAAATTGTATTAGAGGAGGCCCTTGACATTTTGTATGTTTGGTATATGGAGATTGGGATTTTTGGGGCTCATGAGGTAGGTTATGGGTCGGTGCCTTTTTACCACCACTTGTTACATTACCTGAGTTACCAGGGGTCGTTCTAGTTTTGAGTCTTTTGTTATGGTTTGATTTGGATTTCGGGATAAAAATAGAGGTGAATCTGTTTACATTGAGGCCTCACATGATGTGGTGACCCATGTGAATACCCAGTGCACTACTCAAGGTCCCCTTAGTGTTTTGCCTTACCTGGGTCACGACTCACCACCATGTCATCGGGTCAAGAATATGCACTAGTTATTTATTCTAGTGGGTTGTTATTGGATGTGTTTTATTTTAATCTCGGTTTTTTGTGTGTGTTTCAAAAGTGAAATTTATTTGGAAATGTAAAAGTGTTTCTTTAAAATGTTTTAAAATTTGTGCAGTGGGTTTTTAAAGGGAAAGCGTTTCAATTTGGGAAACTTTGGTGTGTGTTTGGATTTGATAAGGGAATGAAGTGTTTGAACCATGGTTTCCTTTATGTAAGGGTCAAATATATGTATGTATGTATGTAGAATACGTGGGGGGGGACTTTTTTCATAGATGATGTAAGCGAGATTGAATGAATTCACATGTGATGGTTCTTAAGGTTCCATAGGCGTGTTTTCAAAATTTAAAAAAATGGATGTTTTTGGAAAAGAAAATATTACTTTTGTTTGTTTATGTTTGGATTATGTTCCTATTTCTCTTGTCTTGGTCTATTGCTTTGATTGAGCTTTGGACTAATACCGATAGTAGTTGTGTTTATCGTGTTGTTTTGAGTATGCCTCTTAGAAAGGTCACTAAGGTTTCCATTAAGCAATTCCCAATTTTGGATCTTTTAATTTTTTTCCAACTTATCAAGGTAATCAAAATCTGTTAGAGGCAGGCAGTTTAGTGTTTAGAAAGGTTACGGTGGTTCTTTGGGTTTTTGGGAACTCTTGAGGGTGTTAAATTTGATACCATCCCATAGTTACTTGACGGTTCAATTTTGGAATAGTAAAGAAGGGGATGTATCATCATTGTTAGAGTTTTCGGTCCTGTTTAGGGTGTTCTTATTTTATGAATGTTATTCATCTGGCTAGGAGTGCATTCCATAGGATCCTATCTCCAAGAAACCATCATCATCGGATCAGGCACCCAGTTTGTTTAAACATTCTCTTGTGTGCCACCAGTATGGCCAGTTATGTCTTACTAATCCAACATGTTACTTCTATTTTAAAACACACCACCATTATATTCCTTTAAATCATTGAGATTATGAATAATTTTGTGACTGTAGGATGTGGATACCTAACTGTGAGGCATGAGATGCATTAGCCATCAGGGCCCCAACCACAGGTCTCAGGGTAAAGCTCGCACATAGCCAAGAGTTTTTGAGGGTGTGGGTAACCTCGTACGGTTTATGTTTTTAGTTTTGGGATGGAAATTTCTAATTTTTACTTGTTATATTCATGTAAACTTCGTAAGATCATCATTAATTTGGTGGTTTTATGAACTCGTTCAACCACAATCCAAGTGGACTTATTTTATCTTAGCAGGGTTTCTAGATCATTTAGATTCCATGAAAGGTGTTGGGCCCCATGATAAACAGACGTATTTTAATCATTATTTTAGTCTTAGTGGTGTTCTTTATAAAGATGTTAGGGGAAATTAATGGGTGATATTTCACATCTCTTTCTTATTCTAGGAGTCTCCTTGGGTTTTCCACTAGTGTGTTTTGGTTTTGCAGGGGATTCCTTTAATCTAGTGTCCCGGTGTATCGGCTGGCTCGACAATTGTTTTAGATCATATTTATAATGGCGAAACTTCTTCGCTTGTTCTATATATGTTTTATTGGATCATTTGGAAGTTATCATGTGCTTCACCCCCCCCCTTGCTGGGGTAGTATGTTTCGATTTTTCTTTTCACGTTAGTGGAATCCTTATGGTGGGGAGAACCCTATCACATTCCCCACCTTGTATTGAGTTCTGGTTTCATGTAGGTTGGTTGGATGTGACTTGGGGAATAAATATTCACCCTGAATCTATTTTTTTCTTCTCGTTTCATTTGGGTATGAACTCAATTCTTGGCTATCTTTGGGCTTGAAGAATTTTTTTGGGCAGAAAGTTTCTTTGGTGGGGAGAATTTTCACACCCTGACGTCAGACCCCCAATTATTTTATTCTTTACCCATTCAATTATCATTTGGACATGGTTTATTTGAGTCTGAGTTTGTTTTTTTATATGTTTAATTTTTTTATTGGGTCTCGGTCTAGTGCGCAGTCATTGCACATCTATTAGTGACAGTGTGTTCGGTATGCACAGTTTCTCGATCGTTTCAATAGATAATTAAAATTAGATGAATAAATTAAAATGAATGAAAAATAAAGCTAATTTTTTTTTATAATGATAAAACACGGTTAATGTTTAAATCATATTGTGTAGTTGATATTATTATTATTATTATTATTATTTTCAAAAAATAAATAAGCATTATTAGTTTTGTAGTAATATTTATTTTGGTTTTAGTTTTTATTATTTTATTAATCACTTTTTTTTGGGAGTTACCCCTAATTGGGATGATCAACCCCACCCACTCTTGGTATTTCATGCGATAGCTCCCCCCCCCTCGTATCTCCACCTCGTTGTTGTCGTCCACCCATCGGCCACCTCCCAATCTCTCGTCACACTACCGTCATTCGATTCTGTCCCAACTGGAATGCCCCCACTACTTCTCCACCTCACCACTGTTGTGCAGTCGACGCATGGTGCTTCCCCAGTGATCCCTCTTGAAACCTTACCATTGTTTACTGGAACACTGAGGGTTTGATCAAACCCTATTTCTAGTGTTTAGTTTTGGCAGTCCGGTCATGACCCGTTTAGTTCGATCTTGGTGTTTTTGGTCGATTATTGTCTTCTTTAGTGCATTGATGGTGTGAAGGAGGATTCGCTCTAGGTTTTTGGATGTTTCTCCAACTTTGAGGTAAGATCCCCCTTACATGTTCATTTAAATTAATGTTCCCTTGTTTTCTTATTTTTCATACCATTCTTAGTTATTAATTAGACAAATAATTTTTGTAAATTAATTGTATTTTATGAAATTGTTTGGTTTCCCCTTGATTATATGATTTGCTGGAATCGTTGGATCGGTTTAGCTTGCTTGGTGTTTTGTAAAATATCTTAGTTTTCCCATTAAGGTGACAAGTGATTTATAATGGCATGTTCTGGGTTTTTAAACATGTTTTGATGTTAAAATGGTGAATTGGTTTTTCAAATGGAGTTTATTCCTGAATATCATGATGATTAAGGACCTTTGGATTTGTAAAAGTTTTTTTTTTCAAATTTTGTCTTGTAAATGTGTTCTTGATTTGAATCATGGGATGGATCATTGAAATGGGTTAAAATTTGTGTGAAAAAAGTTGTTTATTTATGGTATTATATGGAATGAATATTTTGTGAGAATGATGGAAAGCCTATTTGGACCCTTCATACGTTCTATATTTTTTGGATATAAATCCTTTTTTATGTTTGGTTATGTTTAATTACTTGTGGATTTAGTTTATATGATTCCCTGGTACATTGGTCATGTGTTGGTATTTTTTGCCTTAATTATGGGTATGGTTTGTTGTTATAGGTAATTTTTAGTCAATGACCGAGGGTGCGTACACATATACATAAGGTATACATAATATATATATATATATGTCCTCCAAGTACGTATTACCTCATGGAATGGTGAATATGTTCATTGTATTGTGGATATGTATATATATATATATAGGTACATGCTTGTGATTGTGGGCCGATTATGAGTGGTCACCGCCTTTTTCCACAAGTTCAAAAGTTTTTGGCATGACCTGATTCCTCTTTGAGGTAAGTGAACCCATGAAATTTCCTTTACATTCCTTGTCCTTTGGTTCTTAGTGTTTTAAATTAATTTATTAACATTTTTTTCACCTCTATAGTACCTCTAGTTAGTTTCTTATGACATTATCAAGTTAAATGATTTTATTAGAAATTTTAGTTTACATAAAATATGACTTATGATTTTGTGTGTTTGTGTGAAAAGTGTTTAATGAATTGTATAATGTAATTTCAATGGTAATTTTGAGGGGTGAGTAGTGTTTTCCGTATTTAAATATTTGTTCATGTTGGTTTGAAACATTATTTGGGTTTTATTTGTGAAATAAGGTGTTTTCCTTTGATGGCATTTGGAACTTGATTTTGAAAGAGATTATGGATTTGGAGACATGTATTTTATTTTTTAAATGATTGAAATGGGTTGTTTTGGGTGGAAATTAAATAGTGTATTTATGAAATTTAATTTTGAATGCTTTAATTTGTTTTAGACTGTCCCATTGGATGAAGGAACAACTATGGATATATTATTTGCACACATGGTTATGAAATCAAGTGAAAATATAACTCTTGAGATAGTCTCCCTCATGAGTAAATCTTATCCACTTCTTTTTATTTTCCCTAAAATGCTTCCATGTTTTCCAAAAACTAAAGAACTAGTAATCTTTATGTTCAAGAAATAACTTCAGATGGGTTCCTTAGGATTTCCCTGCTTGGCCTTAAAACATTATTGGGTGTGTGTGTGTCTGAATGTTATGGCCTGTTTGGTATCTTGGAAATGTTTTGGTGTTTTTTAATTTGTTTTTAAAAATCCCTTGTGCTATTTTGGGGAATTCTTTATTTAAGGGCTCATTTGGCCACTTTTGTTTAGAGATGGTATTTGGGGTAGTTTTGAAATAGTTAATTAGGTTTTTATAAAAGGTTCAGAATTGTAAATCTCAAGGACTGGTTGGTATTTTAAATTGGTTGTTTATGGAAGGGTTGATGTGTGAGATTTTGATGAAGCCTGAATGGAAATATTTTAACATTATGTTTGGAAAACCCCTTTTTGGTTAGGTCTCTCACCTTGGTTGTTGATCATGAGATATAAGTGTCTTCGGTATAGGTATTTCGTTTTTAAAAATATTATTTCAGTGAGGGGAATAACCATGAGATGTTTGGTGGTCCTTGATTTGTGTAGTGTTCTTGGTTAGATACGAGGGTTGTTGTTTGAATGTGTGTCACACCTCTTTGTGAACATAGGAATAAAAACTGGCATAGCAAGGTGGTTTTCGAAGAAATATTCTTATACTAGAAGTTCATGTACTATCCAGTGGCCCATAATAGGAGGAAATTTTGGATTATTGCTAAGGTATTTGGCCCCTCATACTGACCAAATAAAGGGTGGATGGGTGTTTGATTCTATCGTGTGTGGCTTGCTACTTGGGATGGATTCATATGTATTAGTATGTTCGGGTATTCCTTTGAGTTCTAAGGTATTTCATGATCCTTTAATATGATCACTATTAGTACCATTACCCTTTTTGTGTGTATAATCTTAATCTTTATCTTGGTGTTGGTCTTTTCATGGAAAACAATTTATGTATGGTTTGTTTTAAAAAGGACTTCAATGTTTTTGTTTTAGAAAAGTTTGCGTGCACCCCTCTTTTTTTCTTTTTGTTGATTCTAAATCATAAGGTCATTGGAATTGTGAATATTAGTTTTCATAATTCATTGTATATATAATAACCTAATTTTTAAAACAATAGTTCAAACAAGTATTATTTCACTTCTTTGGATGTTTTAAATGCATGGATTATGTGGCTCACTTTTGTAATTCCTACGGAGCATTTTAATGCTCACGCCTATCCTATATTTTTAGATGCAAGTTCAGTTAGTTGGTTCAGGTTCATATTTATCCTTCCCATTTGAGGTATGTTGTTAGTTTTTTGTGGTGCCCAAGAGGTCACATGGAGGAATGTACAGTCTTATTTTCTTTTCGTAGAAAGAATTTTCTTAGTTGTTTAGTTTTTATTAATTTATTTGTATTTCATTTATGGTAAAAATTGTTCCCACCTATTTATTTTTCATGCCCGACACTAGTTTCCATCCTTGGGGGATCTAGAACGCCCCTTGGGACATGTTGTGGACCGGCTCGGGTGACTATTTGATGGTCGGCCCAGGACTAGTTCGTGACATATGGGGTGTGATTAATTATGCAATGAAATGAATATTCATGTAAAATGATGATATATGTCGTTGGAAAAGAGGATGCTTAGAAAGAAGTATGCTAAGATACTAAAGATACATCAAACATCTTTAGAATGGGAAGCAGCTAATGTAGAGGAAGCGCTATACTATGGATATGGAGATGGGTATGATTATTATGACATGTAGTTTTTCTATTTTTGTTGGAAATGGTTGGTTGTGGGATGTTCTCCTGCAGTCTTCTATTCTGCTTCATGTACGTTTTCTTTTCTTTTAATAAATGGTTAGGGGACACTCCTCTGACTGAGCTTGCTGGGTAAAATTATGATATATGTATGTATGTTATGGTTGGGTTGTCTCAGTTTCTATGAGAGTAGGGTTTTATTATTATTTGGGATTATGTTATGAAGAATAAGATGATAAAACATAAAATAAATTATTTTGAACCAAAAGTGATGTTTAATGAACCTAATATTTCTTAGATATTTATGAAGGTGTCAATATTTGGGACATCTTAGGATTTATTTTATATATCTTATGATAATTTACTCTGGTCTTTATTTCTTGATACATAAACTATCCTTTTGGGTTTTTGTCAATGGCAGGGGCTTGGAGGAACCAAATAATAAACTAGGGCAATGGAAAATTAAATTATTTCCCTAATGAGAAACCAAATGTGATAGGTGTTGGAGTAAAAAATAAAATGGCTATTCTAACTCACATTTCTCAACATAGGAATAATGAAAAAACTTTTCAAACTCCAAAACATTCTAGGGGTGGAATAAACCTCTATTTATTTTTTCATGAAGTAACATAAAACCTCAATAATTTAGAATTCCAATCCAATAATTTCGATGAAATAAATCAATATAATAGATTTCTTTCATTCTGTAGTTCTTAGAGAATGAAAAAGTTGATTTAGATGTTTATCATTTGGAAGGTGATTCTTATCAGTTGTATAATTTCATTAATAATGCATGACATGTTGATAAAATTGACTCCATGTAATAAGACGAGTTTATGAAGTTTTTTTAGTAAATATATTCCTGGATCTATTTTCACTAAAATGAAGACAAAATTCTCATAGATAATGTAAAAATAGAATGAATTTGTTGGTACCAATAAATAAAACATCACCAAAATTACAAGATATGCTCTTTGTTTTAGTATTTACCACAAATTAAAACAGAAAATTTCATTAATGACTTAAAAAATGTCTCTAAAAGGTGATAAATATATATGTGATACGTAAAAAAAGAAAATAAATGATTAATAGGTATAAAGATTCCAACCAACGATATAGATAGAAAGAAATATATTCATGGTGAATCGCTCATATTATAATGCTGTTATTTCACGGAGTGTGGGAATCACACAAACCACAACACTAATCTAAGCTATAATATGGAAATTCAATGTAAACATCCACTAAAGCAATGAGAAAAAGTAAATACTTATGAAATCATAACTACTAAGGTGGGTCATGAAAGTGAAGTGGTAAAAGGTACATTGATTATCCACTCAAGAACTAAACATGTCTTATTTGATTCCAGTTCCACTAAATCATTCATATCATAAGATTTTTATGGGTATCAGATTACTTACTCATAAATTAGATATTAAATTATCAGTAAAAAAATTTAATGTTGTGATGATTGTATCCAAATCTTATAAATATTTTATAATATAATTTTTTGGGAATCTACTTACTATGAATCTCTTTAGTCCCATTTTATAATATTTTGGGCATGAATTTGATATCTCTACATAAATACCATATTTATTTCGGGGATTGGGGAATTATATTCCATATCCCAAATAAACCTATGTTCATGTATTAGTGAAGGCCCACTATGAACTTTCTATAGAAATTTCATCTGTTATTTTGTTTGTAATACCCAACCATGAAGGGTATATAAATAAAATGGTTGGGGAGAAACTCATTAGTGAGGATATATCGATTTTGACTGAATATATTGATATTGTTCCTAAAAGGTTTTCTTATATTTCACTTGATAATTATAATTATTTTTATATAGAACTCATACCCAGTTTTATACCTATATGAAATAATGCTTATATAATTACTTCGATTGAATTAGATAAATTCAAGAAACAAGTTAAAGAGAATCTCAATATAGTGTTTATATGCATAAATGCTTCACCATGGGTTGTATCACTCCACTATGTTATGAATAGAGATGGAATAATGTGTTTCCATATTTATTATCATGAACATAAAAATATCATGATCAAGAATAAGTATCATTTACCCTGAATTAATTACCGGTTCGATCAACAATGAGGGGATAAATACATATAAATGTGAATCCTTTAGTCTATATTTCATCAATTAATGGTAAAAATAGGTAATAAACCCATTAAAACCTTCATAAAATATATGGACATAATGAATTCATAGTGATTCCTTTTGGACATACAAATACTCCCTCTAAAAAGATGGATATTATGAATCTAGTCTTTAGAGATTACCTCAATAAATTTATTGTTGTTATTATTTATGATATACTCAAATATCATATGAGGAATAATAAACGTAAATCTCATTTTAGTTTTTTGTTAAAAACCTTTAGAAAGGAGAAATTGGATACGAAGTTTACCAATTCCAAATTTTGTGTAATGATCGTATAATTATTTGGTTATTTAATCACAAGAGAGGGTATTGTTTTAGATCCATCAAACGTAGATGTGACTATGGAATTTCCCACACCCACTATAATAACAATGAGTTGTATTTTTCATGGATTGTATGGAACCTATTTATGTTTTGGGAGAAACTTCTCATGACTATAAAATCCACTAACTAAGTTAACAATGTAGAGATTCATGTTCTTATAGACTAATGAATGTGATCCTAATTTCAAGGATCATAAGAGAAATTTGGTCACTACACCTATGTTCAATATAACATGTACTAAAAATGGTTTATAATATTAAATGATGCATTAATGAAGGGATAAAGATGTGTACTCATGAAAAATGACATAGTTGTAGATTATGCCACATGAAAATTTAATTTTCTTGAGGTAAATTACTAAAAACATGGTTTGGAGCTGGAATTAGTTATATTTTTATTAAATTCATTTAGGCATTATTAATTTGATAAACATTATAAAATATATATATATCAGAAGAGAATAAACTGTATATTCACATAAAAGGAGTTGAAAATATCCCTAAATAGATGATTAAATTTTTTCAAATACTATGACTATATAGTATATTACCACACATGGAAGAAAACACTTGGTGGATGATGCTCCAAGTAAGAAAGATCATGCTACCTTTTCCATGACGAGGATTAAATTTTTTAAAACACTCATAGATATATAAATGATAGACCGAGGAATCATATGGGATGGGATAAAATCATATCTTTCCCAAATAACAGCTCAACCATTCATCCATATAAAGATCAGGAGGCACATAAGTTTGACCTATATCTATAGAATAATGAAAAAAATATTCAATACTTTAACCATGATACTGATAGAAATACAATATTTAGAAAATAATTATGTATCCCATAAATACTATAATTCAATAAGGCCCATTTTAATGGTCCATATTTCGCATTACTATATATCCATCTCAAGTATTCTAATATGTATAGAGATCTCATGGAGCACTTCTAGAGGGAATATCGGAAGAGAAATATTATGAAGTATATATCTCAGTGCATGGTTTCCCAGTAAGCTAGTATAAAATGAAATAATTCTACATGTATGATGAAAACATTACATATCCATGAATGGAAATGTGATAAAATCACCAAATATTTTATTGTAGGAAAACTTAATACCTATAAACGACATAATAAAAATTTTCTTATAGTAGATAACCTTGAAAAATTCTATATTTAATTATTTAGATCACATATTAGTTAGGGGACTACCGATAGGGGTGAATTAGTATTACCTATTTTTATTTTTATAAATAATTTATTTTGAATCAAACACATGTGAATAATTAAATTTTATATTTTCTAATTATAATCAATCCCCCACCCTTATGCAATCATATTAATGATAAGAAACACACAAGATATTTTTACATGTTTTGGTCTCAGTGTGAGTGAATAATATTGGTCAAAATTAACCTTAGGTTTAGTCACACATTTTATTATCTTTTTATAATTATTGTGACTAAATTTTTTGACCAATTAGAATATAAGGTTTGAGTAGTTATCATACACTTCCCTTTATAGGTAGGTATTATACACTTCCCACTATTAATTTCATAACATTTTATAGAAATGAACCATATGTTCTAAAAATAATATTCCATCTATATAGAATGAACCTAAAATTAAAAAAATCACTAAATTCATGAATATCAAGAAGAGATCATCATCTAAAATAAATTCGACTACATGGATTAAAAATGCAGCTACATGGAAAACATTCCTCACACTTTATCAAGATGATCTATCCAGGCTTGAGTGCTTGTAAAAATGAAAATGATTCCCTTTATCATCAGTATCAAGTGCCTGGATATAAAATAATTAGATAATATTACATTAAACTCCTCATGAATGGGAATGTAGATCATTCCAATCTTCTACAACTTTGTTCTCTTCAATACAACAATGTACAGAGGATCTCTCTGAATAAACAAACTAAATCATTTTATTCATTTATATTTTTTATATTCCTTGGATAATACATGAATGATATTTTAATAATTATTATGAAAATTCACTAGGAAGATTGAATATAGTGATGTCCCTGATAAATAGTATCGATTTAACTTCCTATAGAATCACCAAATAATGATTTCAAACAGTTGATTTAAAATGTCTAAGAATATATAGAGATCCTTATCATATTGATTCCTATAAAAATATAATATTAAAATAAATAAGAATATCATAATAAATACCCCCTTAAAAAATCCAAGAAATTAACTGGAATTAAAATACCATTCACACTAACATCGAATTAGAACATGGAACATTCTTTTAGGGCATTGATTAATCATCTCCTCACAGAGTATCACCTTTGGTTTGATGTTACAACCTCAACATGAGTCACAATTCATTAAAATTATTATTATTGATCAAAAAATGATATTATATGATAATTTACTTATTTATTTCATATTTATTAGGACATTTTTTATGAATATTCCTTATATTTTTCTTCGAAATTTATCCATAAAATGTTTTCTTCAGTCTACTATTTTCTAAGAAATAGATAAGTACATGCTTATTATTTAGCTCAAGATTATGGATGTACTGTTTACATAAAATAAAAAATCATCTTTTTCATGGGCTAAAAATTATATGAAAATGTGATGAATGACCCAGACAAAGTTGTGAAAATATGCTTGCATAGTCATATAATGTTTTCATAGTGGTAGATCGATGTTTAAAATTCATGTGTATGTAGTACAGTCTTCATGCATACACAAAACTCGATTAATATTATATAAATATAGAATGATGTTTACGAATCTAGAATATAATACTTACACTAATAAAATTATTCGCCAAATTTTTTCATCTCAATAATGAAATCCTAGAGTAGATTTAGCAGATCATAAAAAACATCAAAATACATAACAACAATTATAAAAAACTCAAAGAAACTTATAAAAACATAAAATCACATCATAAATTTGATTTTGAAAAAAGAATACTTCTCTGAAAAACTGAGGGAAACTCAACCTCCCTCTTTTTATTTATTATAATCCCATGAAATGTGTCCATAACTCATTTTGAAAATTAATTTTTCATACAGGAGACACCAAATCATAGCCCTTTTCATAACAAAAACATTATAACACCACACCAAAGCATAGACTAGTGTTTTTGAGAGAACACAATTTCTTAGTGACAAGTAACATTTTGACCAAACAAAAATATTCTCCCCCAAATAAAATAACTAACCAATGAAATATTATCCCATTTAAAAAATAACCAAAATCATTGAAAAAATATATGATTAAATATCTACCTCTACTCCTTTTCATTTAAAAAGGGGAAAAAGTACTCCACCATGTAATGAGTTGTGAATTAATTCTTCCCCATTGAAAACATAATAGAAGGAATAGTTAGGGACCTCTCATAGCTTCTTAAATGACAGTGTGGAGATGAACACCCATGTTTAGATTAAATGATACAAAATTTTCATTAGGGATAGATAGAGTGAAGATATATCCAATTTGATTTTATTTTAGAAATTAAATATATATTTATGTATCTATTTTCCACCTTCTCCTAGAGAAAAAATAATAATATTAATACGATTAGATTGTTAGTACTGCATAGGTATTTCAGAATGTTCTATATAACATTTTTCATCATAATGGATTCTAAGATGTTATTTAAATTTCAACCTCAAATCATTCTGCTACACCAACATCCAAATCATTTGATCATTGGAGCCTGTTATAGCTATATACACTACCTATGTAATACTTAGTGTAAAAGAGTTATATTTATTCAAATTACATATCACATTGTCACATCTTAATAGAAACATTTCACATGATTTACACCTACTATCATTGAAATCACCTTCCTAATCAGTATATGAAAAACGAAAATGAATTAATTCTTTTCCCCTCTTATACAACTACCCATATTTTATACATCCTTAAATGTATTTGAAAATATATTTTAGGAATTGGATGAGGATATTTCATATTACATTGATATATCTCACATAGTCCCAATGCATATACAATATTAGGTCTATAATCTATGAGATAAAGTAGGATCCCAATGATTTTGTTGAAATCTATTTGAGTTACTGTCTTACCTTTAATATATTTAGACAACTAAATCCCTACTTGAATAAGGTTAGACACTAGATTTGAGTTCACTATTATAAATTTATTCAATAAAAATTAGAATACTATTTTTGGGATAAGGAAATAAAATTTTTATGTTTCAAAACATATAAAATGAAGAAGTATTTCAACTCACCCAACATAGAAATTTCAATATGTTACATCATTTGTGTATAAACTACTTGAAATGAATTATAAATATCACTTGAAAAAAATAATATCATCGACATTCACTAATAAGATATGTATACATAATTCCACTTATATGATTTAATGGTTGATGAACTCTTTACCACTGATGAATTTTAAATACCTCTAGAAACTATCAATCTCTAAAAATCTGGCCCTCGGTACCTGATTTAATCCATATCAAGCCTTTAAAAATTTAAAACTCTTTTGAATTTATAATCAAGAACAAAACCATTAAGATTTTCAATATATAATTCTTCTCCCATGTCATAATATAACAAATAATATATTATATACATCTAATAGATTTTATCTTTGGTAAAACATTCCCCTAGAAGGGACATCCTTATTGCTTCCAACCTTACCAAAAGTGAAAAATCATCTTCAAAATAAACTCCCCTAAATATGGAATAACCCTTTAATAGAAGTCTATCCATGTTACATATTATATATCCATTATCCTTTATCTTGTTTATAAACCCACACTTTCTCCCATGATATTTTTACAAACATGTCTTGGAATAAGGTCATAAGTGGAACTCTTCTCAATTTGATCAAGAAAACAATTCATTACATCAATACATTCCTAATGTTAAAAATATTATTCCACTCATTTTGGTTCAACCAGAGAGATAAGTGAAGAATGATTTCAAAACCATGATATTATATTAGTTATTCTAACCAACAGTTCCTCATGTCTTAGTTTTTTTTTATTTTTTGATAGGATCAGTTTGATCCTCGATTATAAGACCCCATATTTTCTAGGTTCACCCCTCTTGGTGTTTTTGGTGAACCACTTTTTGTTGGTCTTTTATTATTTAACCCTTGGTGTTCGAGAATTTTCTATGGGGATGGAGAAATGTTTCTGGGGAAAATGACCTACAGTTCAAGGGTGCATGTTTGTTTGAATTAGTGGAACAAGGGTATAAATGTTTCTAAGGTTGCAAATGGATTATCATTAGGCTCAGGTGGACTTGAAGGATTTTTTTAGGAATCTATATGGACTATATCCTAGAGGACATATTCACACAGTGTAACTAATACACGATGTGAATCCATTATTCAAAATAATCGAAGAAACTTCTTCATTATGTGAATGTTATATAAGACGTGAATTTGTTTCTTGCCATGAAATGGTCAATCAGTGTATTTTTAACTTGAGGTGACATGTTTTTGGAATATGTGGAATTCACATCATGAAAGGTGTTCATGACATGAATTCATTGGGACCAATGGATTTTATTCATAAAACAAGCTTGAATCTTACCTCATTCATTATGTAGCCTCTTCCCTGGATATATTGGGAAACTCTATGATATTTTTTTGGGAAATTACTTCCCTTACTGAAATCTCATTATAGCATCTGATATTTAGTGATTTCCTTAACGTTGGTTTTCTCAAATATTTTTTTATCTCCTTTTATAACTATGTTATCTCCTGAAGTACATTAAATTAATATTTTATCTAAATTATAATATGATCTAGATTATACATATTGATCTCCTTAACCTTTGTAATTCCTTGTTAAATATTTGGTTTGGGAAACCCGATAAACATAGGTGGTTTATAAAAAAACATTATCATAAAAATATATTTATTTATGTGTATGAAATACTAATTTGTCACATTAAAAAACATGCACATTAGTTTCAAAATAACGGGGGAGATGATCTTGTGTTTTAACCACTCTGTGGTTCCGTTTGGATACAATAGTGTTGTGAACAAGCTGTGGAAAACCTACATCGTGATCCTACACTTGAATGATAATGAACTGGATTTTGGCTTGGAACATGAATTATCATGACCTGATATATTGGGTGATTTATGGTTATATAATCATTTTGGAATATTATTTACTTGTTTTTTGAAATGACTGGTGATATTTTGATATGATATAGTTGTGTATATAGGCATGATAATGGATTAAGACACATCATAAAGAATGAAAGGGTGATTAAAATATTAAAGGCTAATTTTTTGAATTAAACATTATGTATTATGTTGATAATTGAATTGTTCATTGTATTATGACCTCTATTGTATGTTATTATAGAATGATTATATAGAGGTATTTGACCAGTTATCCTGACATGATTATATAATGGGTTGGGCCCTGTTTTTATAAAATGTTTTTATAGAGGGATGGGAACGTTTATGCTAAAATGATTATATAGATGGTTTGGATCGGTTAGGAAAAAAATATTATATAGAGGGATTTTCCTAGCTATGATGAAATTATATAATAGAGGGATGTTATTGGGTATGTGTTTATGCCATCGACTTGTGGTTACGATTGTCATGGTGATACTAATTATTTATAGATATTCTGACATGTTTCTGAAATAGGTTAATTGTTATATCATATTAATTGATTATTTAATACCCTTTTTTATCACCTTATTCCATGAACTTACTATTAGACTGTGTTTGCTTAGATACAGTTGTGTCGACCTATGAAGTTTTACTCGCACCCTATTTAGGCCAACATTTAGTACCTAAGTATATTACACGAATGAATGATTGGACAATGTAAATATACCTTTTTTTGATTGTTTCTAACTAGATGGGTTGGATATTGGATATTGGAATGGTGTGGGATCAGGATATGGTTATTTGGTGTTTTTTATAATTTTTTTCAGTCATTTATCTATATTACACCCACCTTGACCCTTATATATATTCCACTCTATCATTACATTATTTTTCAAATTTTGTTTTTGATCAATCACCTTCACTATTTGATTTATCTACTATTTTTGTATTAATTAAACTATTTATGATACTCAAATATTATTTATGCTGTTATTAAAATATTATACTAGGTAATATAGACTCACCACTAAGTTATTTACACCCTTGATGCTAGTCGGCAGTATCTTGTGTATGGGGAGGCACATTTGAGGTCTTGTGACCAACCTGGTTTGGCCACGTGAGAGAGTTCCGGATCGGGGGATGTTATAAAGTTGTATTAGAGGATTTGGATTTTTATTCTCTATTTCTTTAGTATTTTGAAAATATAGAGAGGATACTTGGATGTGTTAGGAATTAGCGATGATCTAATGTGTAGGATTATATAAGATTTGTATGTTAGAAAGTCGAGTACCTAGGGATGAGATTTCTCTTCTTGTCGTTTACTTGTTATAGTTGATATTATTTATCCTTGGGTGATTCAGATATAGTGTGTTGTCATTGCTTCTTGAGATTTATAAAAGTGACTTAGTATGTAATGATACGAGTAGGAATTTATTATGATAGGCACATAGGGATATGTATTGACAAGACTTGATCATGATATGGACATATTTTTTTCATGTGATATATTTTCCTGTATGAAATAAAAAGATAGATCCCATTTATATGTGATGAAAAATGGAATGAATAAACATTTATGTCAAGACAATTCACTTATTTAAATAATTTTATAGAGACCACGATCCAGTGGTTCTCTATTTTTTCACATTTTGAGGCAGACATTTATAGTTATCTAGTGTTCTATGGAGTGTGTTTTTCTTGTAGAAAAAATTCTTGTACATCATCATTGAATTGAGTGTCAGAAGCGTGGAAATAAGAATTCCCTTAACATAGTTGAATTAGATCATCCTGTAGCTCCTGAAAATAAAATCATTATTCAAAATCATGAAAAATTCTTTAGGGTCATGTGATCCATGTGATGGGATATTGTTTAAACTATACATTTCTTTTTGGTATTCTGAGAGTGTTTTACTTGCAGTATCCACCTACATGCATTGGAGAGGGAGGCCCCTAGTAATCCACGTTCTAAATCAAGTTAGTTTAGATGATCATCAAGAACCTAGATAAAAACACATATATGAGGGTGAATATTTCTTCTTATATGCTTCATGGACCTTCCAAGAATTTGTGGTAAATTCTAGATCCAGTTAGAAAATAATACGAGTTATACTGGAAGGAATTCATAGAAACATTTTTTAACTATTTATATCTTGAAATGTTGATGGATATGAAGCATGGTGATTTCATGGAACTATAATATAAGGGTATTATAGTGATGTAAAATGTTGTATGTTTCACTAACTTGATGTAATTTATTACATATTTACAAGTTGATGAGATTTCCCTGATGAGCATTTTCTATAATTGTATTCTCTATGAGATCAGGTCATGGCTGAACGTTCTTCACTTCATTATCATATCCAATATGGTGAATTTGGATCTCCATGTGGAAGGTAATATAAGAGAGGCCTTGAGTATTGACCAACTTTTTTAACAGGGTGAAATGAGGGATCTTATTCTAATGCAAAGAATCGCCTCTAAGATATTTATTGCCAGGGAATCAATATGAATAGATGTTGGGGAAGTGGTCAATCATCTCCGGTATTTGTTTTGTTTCTGTTTTATTAGTGTTGAAATTTTGGACAAAAATAGACTCAATTTACATACCCTGCATTGAAGTTTCATGCTTGGGGAAGGATGGACAACCTAAAATGGTTTTTAGGGGCATGAAACAACATAACAGTGGAAGAGGATTTTTAAAAGTACCAGATCTTTGGAAATACTAAGCCACAGCTCAACATTTTTTAAGCTTGTGTTCCATTGGAAATTTAGGTCATTTCAAGGGGATATGGTACCCTAGTGCATGAGTAATATTAACATATATAGGTAGAATCACATGACAGTGAGACTAACTCATAGGAAAGATGGCCAAGTCAACTACACTCTATGCAGTCTTCTTAGGCTAGTTTGGATGCAAGAAATTTTACTGTCAGAGGTATAATTCTTCTATCATCTTCCCTTGATTGTATTTTATTGATATAAGGTAATCCCATTCATTTATATCCTATATTTGTAAAAATGGGTTTTCTTGGTTATAGATATATTGGAGTGTGTCTCGACCATTAAAACATTGTTCGTAGCACAGTTAGAGATTATTAAGAATTGCAAGGAATATTCACCTAAAATTCTAGGTTACCATTTCTTTTTGGAATAGTTTAGTCTAGAAATGATAGTTTTCTATTTGGTTCTAGGTATGGATTCTTATGTTATGTAAAAAACTCACATAAATTGTATCTTATGTAGAGTTTGGATGTTTTTACTAAATAGTTATACATCTTACCACCCATGTAGGTGATAGAGTTTACAATTGACTAGTTTCTATCCTGAAATAATGGATGGAACCCTTAGTGCTTTAAGAATTTAAAGTTCAATAAAAATATCTGGAATCTAACGATTATATACATCCTTGTATGCCAATATAAGTTTCTCATGTTCTTTTCTCCAAGAAGGTTGACGGGAATTTTCACGCATGTGTGGACTATTAAAGATTAGACAAGACAACCTTAAAGAACAAATATCCCGTTACTAGAATTGATGATATCTTTAATTAGACTAGTGTTTCATACATTTTCACTAAGATTTAATTGAGATCATGGGACCACCATTTGATATTGAGACCGTTAGTAATAAATAAAATTGTTTTTTGGAGCTTCTATGAATTGTATGAGTTCCTGATTACACTGTTCGTTCTAAAAAACCAATCAAAAGTATTCTGGGACTTGATTTAATGGATTTCCCTTGTTTGTTTGTATTAGTTCATAGTAATTTTTATTCATTACATTTTAGTGCACTACCATACTGTAAAAAATAATTCCCAACATATTGACATCGTCTTGAGTACATTGATAGAGTATCAAATTTACGATAAGATAACATGAATTTATATCTAGATTGATAAAGGGAAATTCTTGGTTCATGTTATATTAGTGGTAGGAGTGGAAGTAGACCTTAAAAAGATTTCAACTATACTTTATTGGGAGTGGACCAATATTTCCTTCTAGATTTGGATTTTTCTTGGTATAATAGGGTATTATGAACATTTTATCCAAGTTTTATCCCATATAGAAACATAAATTTCTAGGCTAACTAAGAAAGGGATTATTTGTTTTTAATAAGATGTTTCTTTGAGTGTTTTTTAGGAGTTTAAGAGTGGGATGACCTCAACATCGATTCTCACTTTTTCTATGTTGGTAAGGTATTTTACCATGCACTGTTACACATCCTGAGTTGTATTATGATCAATTATGATGCATTATTATCAAGGTGTTTCTTTTGGCTATAGATAGATGATACAACATCACAGGAATTACCCTAATCATCTTCTATATTTGGACATATTAATAAATTCCTAGATATTTTGTAGAAACTTTATTTTGGAGGTGAGGTTTGAGTTGTACATAGACCAAAAAAGCCAAAGGTACATATTTTATTAGTGGGACCTAAACCATTGATAGAGGAGGTGGAAAAAGAATCAGTAGTCTTTAAAATATGATCTAGATTATACACCAAGTAAAGGAAACTTTTTTCTGAGGCCTTGAGCTAGAAGATGCAGACAGTGGTAGTGAAAGTGTCTTACGATTAGTGGAAGATGATAGAACTTCTAGAAAATTTTCATCAAGATGTTTAGGAGTCTTAGATATGAGTATCTCTAAACTCAAAATATATGTTACCCATAATTTTGGACCAAATTAAATCTAAGTATATATTTGATCCATAGGTCTTAGCTCTGAGGAACAAATTATATTGTGGGGATTCACCACCATGATGGTCTCTTGGAAGCGGTAATTCTCTTCTTTTCTGTGGTTGAGTATGGGTTCCTACGGACATGCATAATGATATTATGAGAGATTTTCATGCGTTAGGATGGCTGATTCTCATTTTTTGGAAAAATATGTATCATGATTTCTATATATTGTGTTGGTGTCTAGGAATGAAGTAAAAAATAGCAAGCTTCATGGACATATGATTCACCTATCAGTAGGTGAGGGACGAGCATGAAATACCTCTTGGCTAATTGTAGCCTCTTCCCATTTCAGAATGGACATTATATAATACCTCTATGGAACATGTAATGTTATTACCCATGATAAACTATAATAATGATGTTATATGGGTGATCGTAGATCGAATGAAGAAGGTAGACCACATATTTACCATTAAGGATACCTTTACTATTGGCAATATGTATAGTATCTATATGCAGGATATAGTTTGATTGCAAGATGTTCTATAGAATATCATATCTAATAGAGATCCTCATTTTACATCTCAGTTTTGTTAGGGTCATTAGAAGGGTATGGGATACAAATTTCTTTTGATTATATCATATAGTCCTTAAACTAACTACCATTATGAATGGACAATTCAGATTCTAAATGATATGTTTTTATCTTTTGTAATAGATTTTGGTGGTTCGTGACAGAATAATATAAAACTCATAGAGTTTTAATATACTAATTTCTTCTAATCATCGATCTATTTGACACCCTTTGAGGATTTTTACAGTAGGCCATGACATTTTCCACTGTATTTGTTACAGATAAGTGAGTCAATGTATTTTGGACGTAGTCTCTTGAATGATATGTCTGAGATAGTTTAGTTGATAAGGTAGAGGTTTGGGGCCACACATAGCATAAATAAATTTTAGAATGACCAGTAGAGATGACGTTTGGAGTTTGAGGTGTGTCACCATGTTTTCCTTTGGGTATTTACTAGGTTAGTTCAATACTGTATTAAACAATATGGAAATATAGATCCGAAGTTTTCCAATCCATTTGAGATATTATGGATTTTCAGTTCAGTGGAATACTAATTGGCCATTCCACAGTGTGATAGTTCCCTTGAAAACATGTCATATATCATAGATTCAGATATATCATCTTGACCCTTCTAAACTGATAGACTTTGATGATGTTGATGTTTTTGTTGATTCATCCTTTGAATAGAATTTGATATTGATTGTAAACCATTGTGCGAAGTATCTTAGTGGAAAGATCATTCCCCAATTCCAAGTGCAATGGTAGCTTGGGAATGTTCAAGAGGATACCCTAGAGAGGGAGATTGATTTATGAGTATAGTTTCCAGACATGTTCACTAATAGACCACAGTTATGCATAGAGTAGCTCAGGGATGAGATGTTATATGTTGGGGAAGTTGTAAGATCCTTTATTTTCTAGGTACGTACCTCTTTGAGTTTTGCTTGATCATTTTTTAGTTGGTTTTTTAACTCTTTAAACCATGGTGGATGAGCCTTTTAATTGGGAATGGAAATATTTTTCTAGGGAAAATGACCCCATGGTCATGAATGTATGTTAACTTAAATTAGTAGAGTCCTAAAAAAATGTGTCTAAGGTTTTAAACGGATTACCATCCGGATCGAGTAGATTATAAGGCTTCTTGGGATTTTCTATATGAATTTGCAGTAACTACTTCTAGAAGGACATATTCACATCATGTATGTAAGACATGACGTGAATCAATCATATAGAAGAATCCATGAAATAAATTCAGGTTGTGAATTTTATACAATTCATGAATTAATTTCACATCGTGAAATGGATGAGCGGTGTATTTTTAATCTTAGGTGACATATTTTCTAGTGTATGTGGAACTAACACCATGATAGGTCTTCATGACATGAATTCATTGGGACCAACACTTTATATTAATGGTGCATGCCTGAATCTTACTTTATTTGTTCTTAATCTATCTCTTTCAAACACTACATCCATTCCAAGTAATTTTTGTGAAATTCCTTCAATTTTAGATGTCTCAGTTTAGCATTTGATCTCTTTTGGGACCTCAGCATTGTATTTTTATTTTCTTCAAATCTCCTATACTAGAGAGGTGTGATCTCTTGACCACTATTGACTCTAGATTTGATCTTGTTGCTTGTGTGATAGGAGTTTTCCTTGTTGATATCTTTCACCTTTGTTCTTCATTGGTATTCCTTATTGAGGGTGTTTGTTTGATTACTGGATAAAGGTGCGTCTTAAAGAACAAATCACTATGAAATTTTTCTATGAATTTGAGTGTGTGAAATAATAAGTGATCATACTAACACAATATGTGTATTAACTAAAATAATAATGGCTGATGATGATCATTTTTTTTGGACCAATCCTTGAGTCACTATGGATCTAACAGTATTGATACTGGGTTAAGACCACCTGTAGGGTGAGCCTACCATTGAACGATAATGAACTGTCTTTTTTCCTGAATCCTGAATTTGCATAACATGATATATTAGGCGATATATTGTGATAATATACTCTTGGAAGATGGATTTCATATTTATTTAAATGCCTGATGATATAGTGATATGACATGTTTGTGTAAAATTTCATGAGAGTGGATTAAGATATAACTTGATGAATGAAAGGGTAATTGAATGATAAAAGGGTAATTGGAGAAATTGAACATTATTGATTATGATGTTATTTTGTGTTATTATTTCTTTTTTAACATGTGTTTTACATTATGATGAAATTATTATATAGAGGCCATGGCCTGATTATATTGAAAGACTTATATATATGGATCGTCTTGGTTATGCTGTAATGCTTATATAGAGGGTTCGTCCTTATTTTGCTAAAATTATTATGTATAAGAGTTAGATCAGTAATGATAAAATGATTATATAGAGATATTTTCCTAGTTATGTGTTTATTCCATGGATTTGTTGTTATGATTGGCATGGTGATGCTGCATGACTAGAGATATACTTTCATGGAGCTAAAGTAGGTTAATGTTTATATTGAATTAATTGATTAATAAATATCCTTGTCTATCACTGTATTTCATGAACATAAGATCACTCTAGTTTTGTTTAGACATGGTTGTTTCAAACTACTGATCTTTACTCACACACATTTTAGGCCACCATTTGGTTCTCGAGTGTTTTACATGGGTGTAGATTTGGACAAGGGTAAAAGACCATGTTTTTTATTTTTTTCATATTGGATGGGTTAGAGATTAGAGATGGGACTGACTTGGGGATCAAGATTGAGATATTAGTGTATTATTTGATCTTATTTTTCCATTCACCGATATTATTTCCAACTTAACAGTTATATATATTCTATCATATCATTATATTATTTTCTTGTATTATTGGTTTGATCAATTAGCTTCACTATTTCATTTATCTGTTGTTGTTGTGATATCTATGATATTTATATTCCTATGATATTATTTATAATATTATTACAACTCTATACCAGGGGGTACAATCTCCCTACTTTTTTATTTACACCCCAATGAAATTCAAAAACTCTTGGCATACAAGGAGGTTCACTTGAGGTCTACTGGCTGACGTGGTTTAATCACATGAGAGAGTGACAGATTATGGGAGGTTACACCTATAATGTATTCATTTTCCATATGCCTCTTCAATATCTCATTGTGCTATTTTTTTACTCTTAGTCATATTTTCCTCACCATTGGTTTGTTTTGATTCATATATTATAATATTAGGTTAGTCTCAAGGTGTTTTTTACAGTTTTTTCTGAAAATCTTCTTATTGTATTCGTAAATTTTTTCAAAAATTAATACATATATCACATCATCATATAATTTTTTACAAAAATTTTGGAATAATAATGATAAACCAAATAGTGAAGTAATTTATTATAGTATTTATATCCTTTATCATTAGATAGGTATTCAATAAAGACTACCTTCTCAACCATTTCATCAAATCTTCTATGGTATGATTCTTTGATTTTGATAATTATGAGGCTTCCAAAGACCCAGAAATAACTCACTATTAGATTATTTTTACCCCCAATTTCTTATAATGTCTTATTGTTTTTTGGAGTAAAAAATAAATAATGTTAAATGTGAAATTCATTGAAAATTAATTCTCTCCAAAATAATTTAAATCATTTATATTTATCAATCCTTGTTCTCGCCATTTAAAATAAACTTCTATTCAGTATTCAAGAAACCCCATTCTAATGGGGTGTGTAAGGTATTTTATGTTGATGACTAATACTATAATTTTAAAGATATGATTAAAATTATATCCAATTGTATTCTTCCCCAATATTTATTCTTAAATTCAAAATATGAAAAGAAATTTATCTTTCAACATTTTTTATATTCATTTTGAAAGTATACACTCCATATGAATTTCGCATAAAAAATAACACTCATTTCATTGTTATATAATAATAAATAATTATATGAAATAGGAATCACCTTTCATGGATTTCTGTCTGATAGGTCTACACAAATCATAGTGGATTGATTCAATATCCCATGTTCATTATGTCTGTTTAATTTTGTGCTCCCTAATAATGTTTTCAATTATGATATATAGTGAAAGCCGAATAAACTTCTTATCTTTGTTGGACTACATCCCTCACCACATATTTAATTTATATATTACACAAATTCTTTTGACCAATGTGTCAGTATCTTCTATGCCATATATTTTTATCTTCACCAGTACAGTGATCAATAGAATTACTAGGATTTCCAATATAAACTAAATTCTGACTTATCCTTTATACTCTCCAAGAAATCATTCCATATATAATTATTTTAATTATACAAGTGTTCTTATTTAATATATCATCATTAAATTTATCAGATAATTAAATGACACTCAATTGGTTTTTTTAAATCCATCAACCAATAAAACATCATGTGATTTTATTTTGAATCAATATATTTTAGGAATCCCAATTCTCTTGATTTTCATAGAGATATAACTCCCAAAGATAAAATATTCCATACTATATTCAATAATATTTCTTCAAGACCAAGGTATATTTATCTATTTGTGAAGAGAAGACACTATCAAGAATCCATGGAATATATTTCATTCTAGATATTAGAGAAACATCCATAATTAATAGTTTTTCTTCTTTATTTTTATCAAAAAACATCTTTTGCACTAAAATATGTTATTTCTAAATGGGATCAAAGAAGTAATATCATATATATAGTGACCATATTGGTAACATATTATAAATACCACATCAACAAAATCTATCCTTTTATTCATAAGTACACAAGTTGTACAACTATATCAAATGTGTTTGTTTCTGTAATTGTTGTTTTTGTTTTATAAGTAAGCTCCATTAATTTGTGAATCCTCTAGTTCCATGTATTTTACAGATTTTACTATAAAAAACATTAAATATTCCCATAAACACATCATTTCCAACTATAGACCTTAAATAAGGTTCATTTATCAAATGGTTGCACCGTACATAAAAATTATTCTTTTATTTTTTATATATATAAAACTTTCATCTACTTATGATTTGAAAAATATCCATTATTATGAAATTTATAAACATTATTTGAAGTAAGTGTATTATTTTTAGTCGTATTATATAACTAGGATTTCTTATTTTTACCTTATGAACCAGTATTGTTAGCTTAAAAATATTTGATTAATCACCAATTATAGGATCATATTTTAACCAAAAAGGATTTCTAGAATCACAATTTTTTTATGATGTATCAATCTTTAATTAATATGTTTTCTAAAAGTAATTAAATATTTTTACAGGGGTATTTTTACCCTTGACACACATTGATTCTTCTTAGATGATATTTTCTTAGCTAACTTGTTCTTTTATTCTTGTATCACTCTTTCCAACATAACGTCTTTTAATTTCAGAAGATATAAGTTCTCAATATATTCACCCTCCTTGATATGATACAAATTTTAGAAATTCATTGTCTATAAATATCCTTCTTAAGGGATGTAGACAACTTTTTGGGTTTTTGAATTTATATCAATATATACTTTATGTTTTGTCCTCAACATGTGAACAATATATTCTTCACATTCTTCCTCTTTTTCATCACTATTTGAGATTTCTTCTTTACATTAAAAATGTTCCATAATGTTAATGCCTTTTTTATAACACTATTTATCTAATTATATTCATCAGGAAACACTCTATTATATCTGTTTACTTACCTTATCCCATTTATTATTCTATGAAAACTTCCTTATACATTCATCATATCTCTTGTTGGTTTTCAGTTAATATATTTTTGTACATTCTATGAAAGTTTCATTCATAGAATTCATCCTCAGATTCCATGTCTGTATTATTTAGTGTAAAATTTATAACACAATTTCTAATACCTCCACATTTAAAACACATCATGGAATCATTCCTTAATAATTTTATTTTAACTTCTTGATATTTTAGATATGATAGTAACATGTTTACTGTGTTTTTTATCACCCTCATCATCTCTATATGAGTTACTTAAAGACTCATACACCTCCTTTGTGGTATTGAATTTATACATGGATTGAAAATCCATATCCACCTTGACGGTTTTCATAGAAATTTGTGATTTTATCAACTCATAATTTAGGATAATATTATGTATCTCATCCCTATATATATCATAAATTTCTTCAATAGCTAAGATCGTTCGGTCAAATATCTTTGGAAAGCTAATAATTATTTTTGTACCAATATTTAATCATACATATTGTCTCTAAAGCCTTAGATATGACTAACTATATTATTAACCATTTGGAAATGGCAAGAAACATTATATTCTTTAGAACTTATTATATATTCAAAATTTTCCCTCTATATTTGTAATTTTTTTATCTATATTTCACCAATATAAACACTCCCAAGATTATCCCACATTTCATTAGTTGTTTTGTCCTCATCACATGGTTGTTCTCTTTGTCAGACAAATATGACAGTGTAACATTTATTTTTTCTCATCTATATCAGCATTTTTTTATGACTATAGATGGAAAATCACATCCCTTAAATATGGTAGATATCCCATAGTTACAACATCACTCACATATATTCCGTATGATATAAAGAATGATTGCATTAAATTTTACGACCCATGAATATTATTTCTATAAAAGGTAACCCCCATCAAATTCATATAATTTTCACTATCCATAACATTTTTCAACAAATACTATAATCTTAGGGGAACTTGGTATTCTCTCATACCACTTGAAGTGCCACTATAAATCATGGCACTACTGAGAGGGATATTAATCACTAGTGCTTGTTTATATTTTTATGAATTATTTATTTTTAAATAAACACTTTCATGGTATTAAATTATAGATTTAGTACATAGAAACATTTCTTCACTCATATTCTAGAATATGAATAATAAGAATTAAAAAAGATATTTTTTGAAGGTTCAACCTATATGTTAGATCCATCTCTATGTCATGCAAATTTTTTATTGATTAATGGATCATATTATCACTATATAATTATATTTACTAATGATTCATGTAAAATAGAACAGAAGGTTTGATTAGGTATCATAAACTTTTCTATGTATGTTGGTATCATTTACATTCCAATATTAATTGCTTTGTGTTGTTTAGATATAAGCCAAATATTTTTCAATGTTTCTTCCATTACTCTAGAATTAACAAAATATTCAATATAATCACTTAATTCATGAAAATTGAGTAGAAATATTCTTTTTAGTGAACATTTATAGGCAAGAAAAATAAAATAATAACACATCATCCTTTTCTAATACTTATTTAGGATAATATATCTAGAAATTAGAGAATGGAAACATGAGTATGAACAATTTTATTGTCATTATAATATGATTACATCAAAATAAATCAGATATTATTTCCTCAATCTCTTATAGTACAAGAATGCAACACAAGCCAACATTATATAGTTTCTGTCTATTTTATACAGTATAGTACTTAAGGATATCTCAAAATTATCCAACACATTCACTTTCTTAATTTTCTATTTTTATATTCTGTATGTAATAATAAAAATATATTTTCATAATTATTATAGAAATTCACTATGAGGATTAGGTGTAGTGAGGTCCTTGGTCATAAATCTTGATTTCACCTTATATAGAATTATTAAAGGATGATTTCAAATATTTAATTCAAAATCCCCAAGAATATCATAAGATCCTTTGTATATTTATTCTATACAAAATATCAAATTAAAATCTCCATGAATATAGAAAAAAATATCACCTTTAAAACATCCATAAAACTCATAGGAATTTAAATACCCATCATGATGCAATAGAACAATGATGTGAAGAAGCATTCTTCTATGGAATGGAGAGATCATATCATCACACACCATAAACATTGATTTTATAGTACAAAATTTTCTTGAGTAATTGTTAATTCAATTAATTTTGATGATGGATCGATAAGCAACATCATATGATCATCACATGGTTTTATTATTAATGTATTATAAATATTAATTCTAAATATTCCTTATATTTTTATAGAAATTCATCCCTACATTTATTTATTTATTATGTCATTTAATTACAAATAGATAAATACATAATTATTATTCATCTCATATGTATAAATTTGATGTTTATGAAGCCTCAAGAATCATGTTTACACAAACTCACAAGTGGTCCCTAAATTGGATAAATGATCCTTACACGTCAGTAAATAAAATCTTACACAATATGATGTTGCTTACACATATAGTATTCATATTTAAAATATGAACACTTCATATTTATGTTGAAATGGATGAATCATATTCAAATATATAATTATTTTTACAAAGCTAGAAAATGTTTATTTTGTAGATCAATTTGTTTTCCAATAATCATCACCAAAATATTGAAATCCTATACTAGATCCAGTAGCCCTCAGAACGCTATATATGATTTGAAAACACATTAAGAAAACTTATGTAACCTCTAAAAACCATCAATGAAATTCAAAAACATGGTTGGTAAAAAAAGAAAATCCCATAAAAATTTTAAGGTCACTTCACATTATAATTGACGAATATTTCTAACTTAATCAACATTCCATGATATATATATAAAGGAATATTTAATATTATATGGAGAACCACAATAAATTATATTTCATCATGATGATAGGTTTACCATGAATTAATATATAATAATTTAACAATCATTGTATATAGAGATATGATTTGGCACTACCTATCATCATTAGATTGATGGTCAATCTGAAAGGTACATTTGCACTCTAGGTGATATGTTGTGATCTTATACAATATAATCTAGAGGAAATTTTTATCAAAAACTTTTCATAGTATAGATCTTTTATAGTAGTTGTTTCTATACAAAAATTTAAGGGGAATAATTTGAGTCTCTATATATAAACTAGAACAAAACACCAACATGTTTCGATGATGTTGGGGAGTGTATTATTCTTGGACTAAATCATTCCCAATAAATTATCGAGACGATTAAAACCACTAATTTGTACATTTATAATTAAAAAATTCAATATAAAACCTACATTTATAATCATAAAATAAAGGGAATGTCGATACTTGAAAACATAATCCCATAAAAATCATTGATCATGTGGGGATATAATCTTATCAACAGATAATCTACATAACTGATCCGAAGTGCACAATGATTTCAATGTATCGCATTCAACGAAATATATACTTTTCCCTTCACATGAACTCAAATCAGAGGTAGTAAAAGTAGAACATGATCTCTCTTACTATAAAAAATGAAAGAAATAATGTATAATAGATATAATATAATATGAAACAAAAATACTCACGAGGTCAATGATCTATGTATGATTCATAATTTTAAAGAAACCATATGGGAACTTGATGATATAATGAGAAAAAAGTACCCTAATTTGTTTTAATTAAAGTATTGAAATTTATAGGGTGAAATTATTTTAAGTGGTATAATGTAAATATAGTACCCCAAAATGTTAGTTTAAAATAACACAATGTTAGATTACTTTCATAACATGGAACATTGAGCATAAGTTGAACCATGATATAATATACAAATATTATTATTTAAATAAGATTTTTATAACATAGCTATCATATTAGTGGTCATGAATAGGAATAACTGTATTATGAAATATATATAGGAGTTTTTTTCATTTAATAAAACAAATAATCAGTCATATATTGATTATCAATTGGTTGTAAATAAAGATAACATATTTTCATGGTAAAAGAGTTGATAATTCATATTTTTTGTGTGAAATGTATTTTTATGTTAATATATTAAATTTTTAATATTGATAAATGATTATAATTAATTAATTATATTATATATCCAATTTTATTAATTAATATTCATTGAATTACGGTTATTATGTGTGTAATGAGAATGAAGTCATTTTATACTTCAAAAATTCAATCTATTGGAAAATAGTTTTTATTAAAAATTGTGTGTGGATATTATAATTAATTAATTAAAATTTTATAATAAGTATTTGAAAAATAGATATAGTTTTTAATAATCATGTAATAATAGGTTTAGGATATATTTTGGGTCTTTTTGAAAATATTTATTTTTGAATGAATAATAAAAAATGCAGATTTTTGAATAACTGATATTTATTTTAAAAAATTAATTAAAAAGGCCCATTATGTTTTGGATATGGAAATAAATAGATATATTATTTATTTAATTATAAATAATCTAATTAATTACAAAAAATAACCATTATATTTTATTTTGATATAAGTAAAATTTTAGGGTTAAAAACATTTTCCTAAAAAACAATCTTTTATTGCATTTTTAACATTTATATTAAAAGTAATTTATTACACCTATATAATTTGAAAATTAAAAAATATTTATTTCATATTTTTAATTAAGATGTGAAAATTTATAAAACAATTCTATATAATTTTTGGTTATAATGAATCATAGCAATTGTAATTATTATCACCTATATAGAGGGTAAATCAGTTTATTTAATGTTAAAAATAATGTAATAAGGATTAAAAAATCTATCTAAATAGTAATTTATTATATTTTATGATTTTATTTCATATATCTTCAGCCAATATTATATTATATTACCAATTTTCCTCATTTGTCTTAATATTTACCTATATATTATATTATGTAAATAATAAATACAAAATATCACAATATTTCTTTTAATTTCTCTAACATATTGTCATGGGTGTCAAAGAAAGTTAAAAGAAATTATAAATGGTCATTTAGAAGATGAATATACTGTTTTTATTGTAATTTTTTTTTTCAATTTTTAGTGATGTTATAATTACCTTAAATGAAAACACAACGACGATACAATGTTTGTGAAAGTAGAGGAAAAATAAATTAAATTTATTTTAAAAACAATAAAAGTTATATTTTTTTTCAATGGATTGTGGTATTCAAAGAATTTGCTACGCAATTTCAATGTATAATTAATAGAATTTTTTTGTACATTAATTTCATTTTCGTCTTGATGGATTCAACGTGAAATTAAATTAATAGTTCAAAAAACAACTTTAATGGTATTTAATGACAAACAATAATTTATTAAATTATTTATAAATAAAAAATATCAAAATAAGAAAAGTTGATCATAAATAGTGTAAGATTTCTTCTAGATACCATTTTTTACAAACATTACAGAATAAATGTATGTTTATAACCCCTAAATAGTGAAAAATGTTTTACCATGGTTAAGGATAAAAAAGTTTAACGAGGGTATTAAAAAAAATATTTGGATTAGAATTAAAATTAAACATGTATAAATTATAATTGGTGGAAGTTATTTAGTCCTTATCATATCTTAATAGAAAAAAATGTTCCCATTAAGTGCCACTTTAAAAGATTATGATATTTATAATATTTTAAATTTATTAAAATTTACTATTATTCCACTCCCTTCACTTATAATAGAGAACCACATCTATTATCTTACTCACACATCTTATGTAATATATATTTTAAAATTCCTACCCGAATATATATCCAAAATCCCTACATATTTTAGAGAGCATCTTTTATCACCAAAATAGTAACCTAATAAGGATTAAGTTATAATCTAAGAGAGGGTTTCTAAAGAAGATTAATAATTATTTACACAATGTTTCATGTTTATTTCTTTATATACTTACATTAAGTATATTATAAACACTATAAAATAATGGAATAATTATATTATATATAATTAAATGTTATTATTCTGATGGAACATACCTTTTACATACCAATTTTCATCATATTGGAAATGAAAACATTACCCCTGTGTATGTGTGGACTACCACCTCCCTGTAGATTTTCCTTTTTTACCATCACCACATGAAAATGATGGTTATTAGGATGTAATTAATGTTTATATATGATAATAATGAAAAACTTAATATTTTTTTAAGATAATATATTTCTCACCATCTTACCATACGATACATTGAAAAATTATAATATCATTCTTTCGTACATGTGGGCTACCACCTCTATAAGGTAATTACATTGGTTTTTCATATTTTCCTCTGATGGATGTTTCTATTTTTTTAATTTAAAAAAATTATAACTATGTCATGGTTCTTTTTTTGTATATTTTAGAATAATTATCACTTTAACTTTGGTCAATCTACCAATGTTACGTTGTTATTTTGAACAAAAAATCCTCAAAACATCTGACACGAATATAACGGATTGAATAATTATGTAAGGAATTGTAAAAAATGAAATTAAACATATAATAATATTATAATAAACCTAAAAGTTTTTTAGGAAATTATAAAATTAACAAATGACTATTATATAGTATCTAAAGTAAATATATGTAGAGTCATACTCAGGGTAGGGGAGATTGTTTAGAAATTTTTTTTAAAGTCCTACTTCCAACTATTCTTCTTCCATGTCATGATTATTTTAAATATTTCATTATTTATATTATTTATTATTAAATGGTGAATTTTAAATTTTTTTACATTATTTAAAAAATATTAAAAACTTACTGTTTTAAAAAAATATAAGGGTTATTTTATAATTTTATAAAATTTAAAAAAAATTACCATATAAGACTTTAATTCTATTTACCACAATAATAGTTGTTATAATTTATCAATATTACGTTATAGGTTTCCAAATTTATTTTCAAATAAACAATTTCTATCTATATTATATTATTTTTTAAATGTTTTTCTATGGAAACAGAAACATTTTCTCGTATTTATGAGATAACTAAAACATTTTTTGCTTAGCATTATGATTAATGTTCTAGATATATTTTTTTTTATTTTATGGTTCCAATAAATTATAAATTAATAATGGGATATCTTGATATAGATATGATGATAGGTGATCTAGATATAGCTCTGCAATACATTGGGTAAAGTGACCAAGTATACCAGAGATAGGATACTCCTAAAAGATATGTGAATTTTTTGATTAGGTGATTCCATTGTATGGTTTTTGTTAAGGAATAATTTAAGTATAATTTCACATGATACCTACAAGATATTATTTCAATGGTTTTTGAATAAATATTTTCATTTCACAAGTCAATATGTTAGGATTCTGTTTAATGGAATGTTCTAACCCCTTTTAATTATCGAAAGTATATTTTTCAAGTTAACGTTTTCATAAGTGATCATGTTTTATAATAAACCATCATGATCATGAATTTAAAATTATAATTTTTTATGACATGTGTGAACAATTAAGTTTATTTATTGGGTAATGAAATTATAATTTGAATTCAATGTTTATTATCAGAATGGAAAAATTTCTAATGGTTTTTTATAAATTTTCAAATTTAATAATTTTTTCACATTATGTTTATATCCCTCACTAAGATTTTTGTGTTAATACTATTTTTTTAGTTGTTTTTTATTTTCTAAGAATGATGATTAAATATATATAGGTTTATCTTTTTTCCATATCGATTTATATATATAAATAAGCCAACGAGTTTTTAAGGAAATAAGTCTTTAATTTTTTGAATCCATATTTTATAAAAGAAATGAGTATAAAAAAGAAGAGACTACTTGTATTTTTAGGGTTTGATATGAACCAATTTTTTATATTTTATAAAACTATAAATAGAAAATAACATGTAAAATAAGAATGTGTATACCATGTTATAAATCATGTAATATTTGGTTGTTAAAGGAATGTGGCATTATAATTTGTATTGGATAAAAGTATTGAAAAACATTAGAGGTAAAAATGATTTAGATATTGATATTTTTTTAAATTTAGATACCATTATAGGCCAATAAGACTAATTTTTATCATAAGATTAAATTCATGGATACCATTGGAAAATTTTAGTTGATGAGATTACTTTTGGAGAAATTTATTGAGTTTTCATAAATGACTATGGTATATTTTAACCTTATGTTTAACTTTTATTGTAGTGAAAATGTTATTTTAGGTAGAATGATTTTATATTTTTTGGAAAAAAATTTACAGGTATTGAAAAAATTTAGGTTTAAGATGATATTTTATGTTGAGTTAATTATTGTTAATTAGTATAAACGGTTATTAAATTTTCGGGACATATGGTTTATCATATACATAACCATGGGATTGAAAAATGGTTTGTTAACTATGTGATTAATATAATTTTTTAAGAATTTATCTATTTTGGAAACTTTAAGGGATTAATGTTAACAAAAATAGTTTTGGCGTAGACATGATTTTATTTGACTAATAAATCTTGAATTATATTTTTTAAGTATAGATGATTTTATTGTGTATTTATGGTGATTCAGGTGATTTATAGAAAATATTATCATATTTTAGAAAATATGTGATTATGGAATTTACATTTTTTATGTTACTTTATGAGTAAATATTATTATTCTGATATAAATGATATGTTGATCCCAGAAGAAGATATGATAAAATATTTTAGATTTTTGTATTATCAACAAGGCCAGGAATATTTTGATGAGTTTTAAGGTTAGTTACTAATGGATTTATTTAATTTGAACATTGGGTGATATTTTTAAGACTTATAGACTAATGTATAATTTCATTATATTGGATATTATCTTATATTTTTCTAACCATTTTGGTTTTGTTTATTGTCTAATGATTGGAAGAATAACATTTTATCTTTTTTAGATGTTGTGATTTGTTAAAAGTAAATTTTTGTGATATATACGTTGAATACTCATATTGAATATACATTTCTTAAAGTAAAAGTGTACATTGAATTGTAAATTGATCAATGTTCATCCAAAGATGAAATTTTTACTATAAAATAGAAGTAAATCAAGTCAATATTTTTTATTTTCTTCTCCAACTTGATAATAAAATAATCCCTCTTCTCTTGGAAGATGGTATTGAATCTTGTTTTTTATTTATTTCTTCAAAACAAATGAATTTATGGACTTATTTATTCCTTACTAATTTTTTTTTTGGTCATTAACTTTCTCATGATTATGTTCTCTATCTGTCTCTATTACTTCCTGGATCTTATTTTTCTCTTATAAGTCCATATTTTTAATTCCCAATAACATTATCTTTATTTTTGAACTAGATTATGTGCTATTCTAAATAACCTTAATATTTCTCTTTTCTTATATTCAAACAAATGTTTTGTTATCCATTTTAATGATGTTCGTTTTGAACAAATATATATTTAAATATTAATCCCATGATTACTGATATTGATAAAAAATTGTGAGGATAAAATTTATTTTTGGGTGTTTCGAGACGTAATACCATAATAAATTAGTTAAAATGAAGACTATTTTCAATAGCTTTATTAACATGCAATACTGATCGTAAGGTGCACCATCATATACTATATAAATATTAATTTTTAAATATGTCTTTTATGACATAGTCCTTGGGTTTGAAGGCCTAAATAGGAAAAACAAATTATGAAATATATATAGAATGATTTAATTTAATAAATTAAATAATAAATCATATATTTATTGTCAATTTTTTTAAATGATGATAAAATACTTTGATGGTAAACAAAGTGTTTTTTATAAAATATTATTTATGTTCCCATTATATTTTTATATTAATAAATTATATTTATTTCTATTTATAACATATTATAATGAAAAAATTAGATAATATATCTAATTTAATTAATCAGAATTAATTTTAGTATAACCATTTTCAAATAAATGAGAATAAATTCATTTTATGCTTTAAAAATACAATTTCTTCAAAAATGAGGTTTATTTCATTTTATGTGGCGATATTATAATTGATATATTACACATTAAAAAATCTTTGAAAAATAGATATCATCTTGGAAATAATCATGTAAAATTCTTATTAGGATTATTTTTTAATATTTTTGCTGAAAAGATTGATTTTTGATTCAATAGTAAAAAATAACAATTTTTTAAAAACTTTTAGTTATTTTAATTAAAATAAGTAATTTAAAAGTTACATTGTATATATTTTATTTAGTTTTAAATTATAATAAGGCCTGTTTGTTACACATAATTTAATTAATCACATTATAATCATCATTATATTTGATTTTGGTATAAATTCATTTTAAGGCTTAAAAATGAACTCATCTAAAAACACAACTTTCATCACATTTTCTGAATTTATATTAATGTTTATTTATACAGAAAAAATAAATATAATATTAAAAAATGGATTCAAAATTTGAAATAATTATTAAAAAAATTAGTAAATAGGCCACACTTATTTTTTCATAATGAACAGTAACCATGGTAAATTATTACCACATAGATAATGGTTAAATCGGGTTAATTGAGGTCAAAAATAATGTAATAAGGATTAGCTAATATATATTACACTTTTATTTATTCAATTTTATATGTTTATTTTCACCATAATTATTTAATATTATAATATATTTCGACATGGTTCCATATTTCTTTGATAATGACTTAAATATTACTTAGAATGAATACAACATTCCACTACCATTCGTTTAATTTTTCTAACATGTTTTCATATGGATATAATTTATTTAATACTGGTAATAATTGTTTATTTAGAATTTGAATACCAAAATTTTATTATATTAAAAAAATTTAAATTATTAGTGATAATATAATTACTTTAAACTCTTATGAAACATCGATACAATATTAGTACAAGCAGAAGAGAAATCAATGTAATGATTTTAAAAACAACAAAATTAATATGTTTTGGATGAACTATGGTATATCACGAATTTTATTAGTAATTATAAAGTATAATTAAAATTGAATTTATTTAGATACATTGATTTGTCTCAGATATATGTTTCGTTTATAGTATTACATACCCTATTATAGTGTATTGTGATAATATTATAGTGGAGGTCTGACCATGGAGCCCATGTCACACCAGATGAAAAAACATATACTAAACAAATTCATCTTCTGATGTTTTTTTCTACAATATTTAAATTAAAAGTTTACATAGTATCCATAGAGGATAATATGGTACACCCCTCTGACTAAATCCATATATTAATAGAGTCATGATTTTCAAGTTAGAGATAGTGGGTTAAGATTCATTAGTAGTTGAATCTATTTAAGGGGGAGTGTTGTGTGTAGGATTAATAGACCATAATTTTGTATGTACTTTGATTATCATTAAAATTATAGAGTTATATATATACAAGTGATTTATTTTACTATAATAGTAACGCAACTTCTTCATGTAATATATAAATCATGATGTCCATAAATTTTTTATTGTATGAAAATTTTATGTAGTTCATTGCTATTATTTTAATCTCAAGATACTAGGACATTTATATTAAATATTTATCCCAAGATCTAGAAAAAACATTCTAAAAAGAAATAGATGACACATTTCTATCAAGTCCTTGGGGATCAAACTCATTAACCCTTATTCTCTTAAATTTCACACATAGTGATATCATGTAGTAGATATCATGAAGACTGAACCTCCATTTGGAAGACAACATGTTACATGTTTCATTGGTTATTTCTATCTTCGGACATGTGTATTGGTATATTGAATTGATATCATTATCTATGTGTACCATTTGATCACATTTTTTGATGTATTATAAAAGAATTATAAATTATGTTGTGGTTTGGTATCTTGAGTTGGGAGTGTCATTAGTGGCATGATATTTATTAAATGATCAAGATATGTGTTGTCTCCTCCAAGTGGAGGATGATATATCTTGGGTCCATCTACCCAGGATGATAGTACCTTTACAAAATCAGGACCACGGTATGAGTGGTAATGTTTATCGATTAAGGTTTCAAAAAGAATAAATAAAGTAGGTATGGATAGTTCCACAAGTTATGAATCATTCCTTATGAGAAACCATATGAAAAATATATTATATTACATGGTGTGTGTTTGTAGGAGTTGATTTTATTATTATGGCAATACCTTATCTCCATAAGTGCCTTGATGGGTTGATAAACTCCACTCAGTTCATGTGATTAGTACTCACTCTTGTCAAGATAAGGTCCTGGAGGGTCACACACTTATTTTATTTTAGAGTCCATCCTATTTTAATAAATATCAATTTAGGATATGATGGGACCCACCATGGTGTTTGGTTGATGCCCATGTTTGAACGATCATAGGGAAATAAATAAATTTATATGATTCATGTTTATAATATTATGTGTTTTATTTATTTACTCGCAATACTCACAAGTTTTAATGTAAATAAAAATAAATATTTTTCGAAGGAATATTATTATTCAAGGTTCATAAATCATTTAATCGGTAATGTGAGTCAAGATAAGTATTTAAGTTTAATCAAGTAACATATATTTTTTTGTTAATAGTATGTTATAACCTATAAATTACATTTGTGACACATTAATTAATTTATTTACTGTTATTTAGGGTTTATTTGGGAGATTTAAGTTATATGGTGGCCTAAGTGAAATTTCTGACAGTCGAAATCTACCAATATAATCCATGAGAGTAAAAAATTCCAGGGACTATTAATTTTATAGAATTTTATAGAATGTATTTCTTCTCTCCAAAATATAGAGTGACAAATAGGATATCAGAGAACCCCGATCCAAGATCTTCATTACAGATCAAAAAAATGGTGTTATAACGATCACAGGGATGACAAAATTGATTTCGATTCTCCACACTATAACCCAAAGACTAAAGTTCAGAATACTATTAGGATCTTGAAGTGTATATGGATGATCTAGAGGGATATAGACTTAGTTAATGCAATAAATGATCATTTTTTATGACATGAAAATGAATACCCCTTCAAATCTAAATAGATAATAGTTCATTTCTTTCTTTCTTAATTCCATAAATGTAAGATCCTAGAGTAGTAATATGGTTTTTATATGAAGGAGAATTAATACTTATTTTCATTCAGTGAAAAAAATTAAGATTTTATGTGGGTAATTCTATCCTAGATAATCCACCATTACATCAATTTGGTGATAAAATTTAAAAATATTGAATCTTTACGCATCTAATACACACCCTGTGACAACAAAACTATCACAATGATTAGTATGAAAAACAATCGCAATAATACTCTAATGGGAAATCCATATAAAGTCGTGGTAGTTATTATTTTATGAAAAATTTAACAAGTACATACTTTTATCTAAAGTTCTTCTAAAATGAAGTATGAATTCCCAGATCACATCCTACAATATACAAATCAACCAGTCATCTTGTCTGTCCATTTACAGGTGATATTCCATACTCATTTTTAATGAATAACTGAAAGAAATATTTAAAACATATATGAATATTAATATGAATAACATTTACTAATATGATAATATTCTCATAGTCACATTCTGAAACTGAACTGTTTCATTCACATATAACCGTCCTTTCTAATTCATGGACAGAGTCACCTGAATATGAAATAATTGTGAAACCTTCATAAACCTATCAACTACAACCCACACCTCCTAAAAAACTCTTTGTGTTTGGGTTAGTTTAGAAATGAAGATAATTTTCACCTCTTTCTAATTACATACTATCAATGAAATGTTATGAATGAAACCACTTGATGACTGATGTTTCACAATTATCCTTGATAGGTAATTCACTATGAAGCAAACCCACCTATTAGAAACAATTCTTCACATCTCAAAAAATCTTTGTTACCAACAATAATATTGGAAAAATCATAGAAACTGTAGATCTCAAACACATTCTAGGGTTGAGCCCATGAAATCACTTCATCAACATTCCCCTGGTTGACTGGGATCCATCCTCCTAAAACCTTGTTCCTTAGAAAGTGTCCCTATTGAATATAAAAGTTAAATTTTAATGAAAATTCACAATGAACGTGTGATTTAATAATCCCCAATTAAATATTAGGGTTCTAAATGTTTTAGTATTCAGTTCATGAATATAGAAAGTTGTCATAAAAAACCACAATTAAAGAGTCTACATAAGGTTGGAAAATCATGTACATGAGATACATGAACACCAGTGATACATTTTTCAGTTAAAAAAGAATCATAATATACTCATACAACACATAAATTCTCTTGAATTTCTCCTTTTTCATATCCTCAACCCTAACCCCTATCAAATGGTTACGATATCGCTTGTTGATTTTAGAGAACAAACGGGCTTCCCCCAGCTAGTCAAATAGGTCAACAATTCCAAGCAATGGATATCTTTTTTTCACCATGACATGGATTATAATATTGTAATCCAATAATATCCTAAGTACACAATCCTTCATCTTGGTGAATAATACTTGATCACCAAAATGATAGATACTCAGGTAGAAAAAAACCTTATCCCGATGATCATAGAGTTTTAAATTTAACTCCCTTAGCTTAGTCAGTTCCAATTAATGAAGGGGAATCAATATTGTATCTTCACCTAGTATGATATAAATTCTAAAATTGATCTACCATTACGGAGTTAATTATTAAAAATACTCCTAAAATAGATTCTGGAATTTATCTACCATTGGAGGGAAAATAGATTGAACCATCACCTAATCTTTTGTAAGAAACAAAGTATCCAACTATTTTATTATAACTCATACCTGATTGAAGTTAGGTCTCGATATACCCTCCTCAACACCCAATTTTCCCAATAAAACAAAATATTCTATAGTAATGGAGGTGAAATATTCCCTCATTTGGTAATAGTAAATGTGATCATGAAATACCTTCATCAAATCTATACCAATGATGATTTCAAAGCTCATAATATAAAAAATTATGAAATCCAAGAAATGAGAATATACCCCATCCACAATGGAATATACGACACACATATGCACATGATCTAACCTCTACCCCATAGGTATCATAAGTGATAAAAACCCAAGGTAAACTATATTTTCAACCATATCATAGATTCAACTAGAGTATAGAAGAGGTATTGAGAATCCCTGAAATTCAAAAAAGAAACTAAATGTGTTTATGTTATCAGAACTGTATCACTAAAAATAAAATGTTTTTTAGATATATTAGTTGTAACCTAGTTAAAAGTAAAAACAAAACCTACCATAGATATATGGACCATCCCCCGTGATCCCTAACTTATAGGTGGGACTATACAATGAGGCATATACTACTATGATTGTTTGGACCCTCAATCAGCTCACTGGCCCAACCACCCATACATAGCCTTGATATCCATATGAATTATAAATTACCATGACTAGGAGGATATTTTATTCCCCAATACCATACCCATAACTATATAGGATATACTTGATTATAATCACTATAATATTCCCATCCTTCCATAGAAATATCATTCCCACAGTTACACATCCTTTGGTTATACCCAGCATATTCTCAAAAAAATTAAATGGAGTTAGTCTCTTCTAGTGTTGGAATAGATTGTATCATGCCCTATCTAGACTTCTTATCCCTTCTGTAGTGAATCACCTTAATCCTTTTATTCATATCACTATTATATGAATCAAAAACTCTAAACATAAGGACACCACTTAGTCCATTGATTGAAGGAATCAACTAAGGTGACCCAATAATATCAGAAAAAATATTACATCTTGTTATATTATTATTAATTACATTTTATTATACTTCTTGAAAGAACTATAATATTTTAATATCAATGTATATTTAGATACATAAACAACTGGTACATAAATTATCCAAATCATCTCTCACAATGGTTTTTACAACTAGAACCCTTCATGGAAATCTCATACCTAAAAGAGTTTTTTTATCCTGGGGAAATAAAAACATAATAATGGGTGAGATAAAATGATCATTAAGGTTAAAAAACGTAGAAATAAATAATAATTTAAGAATAACATGAGAATAAGTGTATGAGAAATGATATCAACATTTGATAACCATATCCAATAATTCATAGTTCAAAATCATGAGTCATGGCATAAAGCATGGATGTTTATAGGACATAAGTCATAAAATAATAAAAGAACATTAGTTATAATAGTATAAAATTAGAATAAGAACATTTAAAAAAAGAGATTAATAAATTTTCACCTAATGATAATCATATAAATTTTATTTCAAGATTTACCAATAAGACATTAATAAAATGTTGGGATTGGTATAACCAACCATGGACCTGCTTTGTTCTTAGTATAACCTCTCATATACCCTCTTTTGGGACTGTGATAATCTCCCATGTACCTAATTTTTGGCTTGGGATAAGCTCCCTTATAACCTATGTGATCATTAAGCATTGATATTTACCCAATTAATTGGAGTTCAATAATGGACCCACCGACCGCGTAATCATAATATATTCATATGTATGCCACAAGATCATAAATTTTCATATCATTCCATCATATGTTAACCTATGAAAAAACCATGTTTCATCAATACTTAATCATAATATCAATAAAACATATGGATAAAGAATATGGATTGATTCATAGAATAATATAACTACTGAATCATATGTAACATCAAATGATGTTATCACAGATGAAAATGCTTTACAAGTTCACCAAAATATTTCTTGAGAAAAATAAAACTTCTATTTTGAAATCATTAATTTAAAAAATTGAAATTCAATATTTTTAAGGAAATATTTTTTTAAAAATAACCATGGAAACATTAAAAGTAATCTTCATATCAAATACAATCCTTAGTGGTCAGATAATCTATTTATGTGATATACATTAAGATTGATTTTTTGTTCACACCTTTGGTAAAAAGTACCAGGATCATAATATGAAATAATAATCCTTTTATACATATTTATATAAAGTAAAAGATTGGTAAAAATGTATTTAATAAATAAATTTATAATATTAAAAATATTCTTGAAAACTTTTTTAATAAAAATACCGACATAGATGAAAAATATTCCCGATGAGAGAGAAAAACAAGGTCAGTTTTCCATAAAACATTCTTTGGTTCTCTTGAGTATATAAAGAGATAAAGTTAAAAGTAAAAAATAAAATATCTAGAAATAACAAAATTAGAATAAATTATATAAAATATGGGGTGATATATTATTGAATTTTTTCACAGCAAATTTAATCATAAATTGTCCCAGTAATAAGTGAGATTTTAATGTAAAATTCGTACATTAAGTATGACTATCTTTGTAAGTTCTATGATCTACTATATGATAAATTTAAATTTATTATAATTATATAACAAATAATGTTAACAAATATAATACCAAACATGATTTATCTATAACATCTTATCATCCATTCATTAATTGTTCTTTATTAAAAATCATTATTCTACGTGGTAATAGTTTCATTTTTCCTAGAAGCTTCTGTTTGATAGTTTCAGTCCTTGTAAATTGACAATGGTTCAATAATCTATATGATTTTATTCATTATATAAATATAATATATATTAATAATATATATAATTATAACCATCCATAAAATATTGAGATAGAAATATGGATTACACTGTTTATGGAGACGCCAATTCATACATGCGCATGAACATAAATTTTAGTTTCTAAAAATAATAAACAAAAAATAAAAATAATATTATATCATTACAGAATAACAATTATATCATAAATATCATATATATTCATAAAATCAGACCATATAAATATCCATGTGAGGAAGTGATGAATAATAAATCTTATTTCTGTGCGGAGGTAGTATTCCACAAGTACGCATAAATAATATTCTCATTTCTCATTTAATTGAAATGATAAATAAATTTTTTTTAATTCATCATAATAATATATTAATATATTTATAGTCCTATATTAATCATTTTATTATGTATATAATATTTTTATTGGTGGTGAGAGAATAAAAAATTGAAATAAATTTGGTGTGATTTAAACCTCCTTTTTGAGAGACACTCGTTGTCTCACACCCTGATACTTGAAATATTAATCGAAGGAAAAGATAAAGAGATCTAGGTTAGAGGTAACGAATACACGAAGGTATTATTATAGGTCTTGGATGAGCTTGGTGGATCAAAATTCATGAATATGGTTATATAGGGGGTTCCAATTTCAAAGTGACAGAGATAACATAGAGGATTTATAAATAAGTAATGTCTTAATCAGGTATATTTCATCCAAAAATAAAAAAATGTAATAACCCAAAATTTTAACATTGAAATTAATTTATGAATGAATATTTCACTTAAATATTAATTATAAACAAGTCGTGCACTATATATTATTTTTTATTTTGGACCATAAAAAACTATAACAAAAATTTGTCAATTATGCTTAAAATCCTGATAGGCATCATAACTGTAGATAAAATAGTTACTATATAGTGAAATTAAGAATATTATATATTAATGGATATTATAAAGGATAATTTACACAAATTGAAGAATCGCTGACCACCACCATTAAGATTGTACCCTATGAAACCCATTTATCAGAGCTTTTGAGGTAGATGACGTCAATAAGATTTTCCATTGACCCATCCCATGCTGAGATTCAACAATCAAAACATGATAAAAACCATCTATGAGAGATGTTCAAGATTATTGATATCAAATCCCATTACTTATAACCCTATATGATTTTAAAATAACAAAATTCTTGGTAGTATATTCAACATGCAATATCGATTTTAAACAAACCATAATATAATATGAAAACATTGTAATTTAAACGCGAGCAATATAACCTGTCCATTAAATTTTTATGTATAAATAGTATTAAATTGTTTATAAAATATATATAAAGTTCTTACTAAATATAAATTTATTTACAAATTCTTATTAAATAAGTACTCAACTTTTATAAAGATATTTTATTTTATAACAAATATGTTTCCTTTAACGATGATTTTATTTCTCTTTTTAAGAAAATATTATAATTATTTTTTGAATAATTCAGAAAATCTATTTTATAAAATTTAAATAATTTTTTAAATCTGAATATTTATATTAACTCAGAGAGAAATTTTTTGATTTTTTTAAAAAATATTTATTTTTCTGTGAATAGTGAAAAATACTCATTTTTGGTAAAACTGTCATTTATTTTTAATAAATTAAGACATATAAAAGTAAATTTATTATTTTAATATGATTTAAAAGTCAAAAAATATTTATTCATTTATATTTTTTCCAATTAATTACATTTATATCATTTTTAGATTGAACTTTCATATAATTTCATTTTTTTGCGTTAAAACACATTTACCTAAAAATTGTTTTAAAGTGCACAATGGTTCTATATTTCAACTAACTAAAATTGTAAATTATCCAGAACTAATTATAAGAGTTTTATATAATATATATATATATATATATATTAATTTTAATTAATATAATTATTATTATTATCATATAATTATTATATAATCATCTAATGCTTGAAAATGCATTTATTATAAACCTATATTTTCAACATGTTTATGGGTTTTAATTTTAAATTTAATTATAAAAATTTTATGAATTTAATTTTATAAAATGTATTAAATATTTTTATTCATCATAATTAATATTATATAATAGTGTTAAATTAATTTTTGGTCATAATGAATAGTAAAAACTATAAATATATATTATATTGGTTAATGTTGAAACCGATTTACTGGGGGAGGTTAACTAAAGTGGTAATTGTAAAAACATATTTTCAAAATGTTTCCGTTGAATTATATATGTTTTTATCATAAATATATCTCCTCCAATACATTATTTTTTAATTTTTGAGGCACTTGGATTGAGAGTGACTTCCCCTTATTGAATAGTTTTGGGTATTTATAAAAATGTCACTACTCCTCAATTATAAAATGGAACCCATACCCCCACATAATTGTAAACAATCTACTTAAATAACTCTCAAAAATCCTTATACACATTATAAATATTTTTTCTACCCAAAAGATGAACCTTAAGGTCCTTAATAAGAGATCTAAATAAGGTTTTTTTGATTGAAGATAATCATCTTCACTGAGCTCCTACTTTTTTACTTCTTAATTTTAAAACATCAAAAATGTATTCACAATTTCTATATAATAACAACATTATATACTATATAATATTATTTTATTAGGTTTTGTTCATAATTTTTATCCATCTTCTGTTACATCATACGGGAAATGAAACCACCGTTCATGTATATGACAGGCTACTGAATCACGAACGAATGTAATTCATTTTCTATCATCACATATAAAGGATATTAATAATAATGGATTTAATGTCAATATATTATATTAATTATATATTAATAAATATTTAAGAGTAACATATCATATACCATCATATCTTATCATCCATTGAAAAATGATAACATTTTTTATCTGTGGGGAGGACTACCACCTCATAGAGAGATGTGACTCATTTTTTATTACGGCTTCACATGGATGGTATATTTCAGTGTTATTAAATAAAAAATATGATATTTATGATATAATTAACATTATATAAATATTAAATAACACATATTTTCTTTTTCATCATGATCATTGAAAAATGGAAATGTTACTCATGCGTTCGTACAAACAACCATCTTCATGATTATAATACAGTTCATTTTTCATAACCATATTTCATGGTTAGTTTTAAATATATTATTTATATATAATAATTATAAATTATTAAAAATTATTATTATGTATACTTTGGAAAAATTTCACACTTGGTCACAATCAACAAACCGAAGCTGTATTGAAATTATGTACTGAGCATCCTCAAAACACCCGATGTTGACATGACTGAATATGTAATTAAATATGAAATTAAAAAAAGAAGTTAATTATTTTAGTATAAGGTATTAAAATTTAAATATTTCTCAATAAAAAATAATAAGTTATACATGTTTATTCTATAAGAGATAAAGTACATACACAACAAGTTTAGACTCAAGGTAAGGGATTTCTCATCCCAATTGAAATTCTACTAGACATATACCATATTCACTAATTATTACTGTTGTGTGGAATATATAATTAACATTTTAACTTTTTATACTTAATATATTTATATTCATTAAATTTAATAGTTCATTTTAATATAAATATTTCATGGGTGTTATGATTCAAAATTTACCAAAGTGGTAAGGGTTTATTTCACAAACTCGTCATTATTCGAGACTGTTTATCTTTAAGACTCCTTTGGAATAAATATTTTATATTTATCTATTAAAAATAATATATATTTTCTTCCCCTATTGTTATTCATTATCTTTTCACGTAATATTACTTAATTTTCAATCCTTGGTACTTAAATTTTAATGAAAATATTTTTAAGATAAGTTGATTTCATTTCTCTCTTCATTCAAAATTCATATATATTCAATATCCATTTTTCAAAAAATATTTTCAAAAATGTTACTAAAATTTTATAAATGATTCATTAAATATATGTTTACACGTGTTTTACTTTTTAAAAATTTGTTTTAAAGTAATATTTTTTTCATTTTTCAAACAAGGTATAGTTTTACCATTTTACATTAGTGTAAAATGAATTCTTTTTTAATTTATAACGATTGTATAAAATCGACCACCAACATGAACAATAAATTCCTTAATGGTTCCATTATATTTTTTTTGGTTATTTTTATGGATAACTTTTCATATAATATACAAAAATATTTTTAGATTTTGAATAAGTGATTTAAAATTTATAAAGGTATTTTCTGCAAGAAATATTTGATGTTATATTTTAATAAAATTTTTATCAACGCATGAATCCTTTGGTATTACGGCTTTCATGTAAATTATGTATACATGTATCTCACATATATAACTATATTATTTTACCTTAATTTAAACTAGCAATACATTCCTTCTGTTCATCTTTCAAATTCCTTTATTATGAAATTTTATTCGGTTATAATATGAGACATGATTCTTCAACCCATTTATTTCCATATATAATTCTAATCTTTATGACTTATGATAGATTCCATTTTTGTGTCACACAAAAATCATGAACATGTTGTTATGTTTGTTCCTATATAGAACCCTATTTCATTTGTTAAATACTTTTTATCATGAGGAGTCATGTATGAGATTATGGAGTAAACATAATCCATTATGGGACTTTGTCCACTTTGTGATATTATTTATGCAGTTTGCCTTGAATCATGTTTATCTCATGTTATATGTTAGTTCAACATTTCCTACGATTCCATAATCTTATGATACCATGTTATTTATATTATTATTATATGTGATTACTTATAGGATTTATTTTTAATTGTGTCATGTTATATCTTTGACTCTCATGTTATATTTCCTCATCATGTTTATGCACTTATAGTGATGTTTATATCAACCCTTTTTTCTATGTATTCCCCAGGTTATCCAATGGAGTTTTAGTATCTTGAAATTATTTAAGAGATTATTATATATATTAGCATAAATTAGTTTTATTTTAGTCCCACTTTGATGTATTATGAACCTGGTCTTCTAAGGAAACTCAGCCACATGATCCTTGGGTTGTAATTTTTGGATGTTTATATTTAAAAATCACGTTATAATATCTATAAATAGAATGGTCTACTATAATGGTATTATAGAAATGTTTTTTTAACATTTCTAAACTAGGATAATAAAACGTTAGTTAGAACTCTAAGGATTATTTTAAGGATTATTTTATGTATATCAAAATATCATGGAATATTAGTGTAAGAGAGGGTGTGTGGTTTCTAAAAAATTACATCCATGTATAGATACTACAAGTGGATGCAGCTCTAAAACTATTGTACTAGGTAGTAATAACTCCATAAAGGGTGTAGTAAGCTAGAATTGATATTCATATGGTGCATGACAACGATCCTTGTTGTAAACCTAGTTTTATTTTCTCATGGGATATGGATAAGAAACTAAAAAACACTTTATGAAACATTGTTAAGGGATTGACAACATTATAAAAACTAATTGGAAACATTACAATGGTAAACCTATATTGAAACTCATAGAGTAAAAATTTAGGATCTATATATCATTTATAAGTTATTCATTATATGTTTATTTGTTTTCATTTTGTATGTCAATGTATTCTCAACTATTTTTTTAATTTTTTAATGGATAGAAATAGGAACACCTATTAAAAAACCAACATAATAATCGATGTGTTGATTGACCCAATGATATGCCTAACCCGATTGGATTCTATGTGAGGCATCTTTTGATTATTCCAAAATATTCATCATGAATTATGATTAATAACTATAAAATATTTGAGTTTCAATAAACATCAAAGAAGTTAAGGATGATGTATAATAAGAGTTCATGTGATTAATATTATAATAAAAAGAGGATTTGGCTTCCTACATGTCACAAATAGAAAAATAAGCACGTTTATGTATCTCAAATTAAGTGTAAGATGTTTTCTATGTGAAAATAAAGGGATTAGATCAACCAATTAACATTTAATTATATGTCTTATTAATTTGAACTTTAAAGAATTTTATTTTACACATATTTTATTTAATTTTTTATTGATGCTATTAATTAATTGGTCTCTTTCCACTTTATCATTTTTTTTGTTAAATTTATTCATTAATATTATTTATTTTTTAGTTTCGTATATTTTATATAGCTTTATTTTCTTTAAATTTAATTTTTTATCCTTCATTTAGAATTTTAAAATTAAGTCAATAATTATTAATTCTGGTATTTAGTAATTTTATTAATACATAATTACAAAAAAAAATAGTTTAATTTAAATTCACTTATTTATGTATTTGAGTTTGTTAACATTAAGTTACAGTTATAATAAATTATATGGCTTTAATTATAAATTTAACTCTTTTGATTTTAATTTTTTATTTCAACTGATAATTTGAGAATCCAAATAATTAATTTATTGTCATTTTAATTTTAATTTTTTAATTAATTTTTTGTTTTTAAATATTTATAAAAAGTTGATTTCATTTATTTCAGTGATTTTAATTTTTTATTAATAATATTTTTTCTTTTTTTCTTATTTAAATAATTAATTGATTAAATTTTAATCTTCAAAAATTAATATTTTAACATATAAATTATTTTGAATAATATTAATTTTTCATACTTTATTTGTTTAAGTGTAGTTCAACCGGTGTGTAGTGTTACTGGTGGACAGAGAATCCACACCAATCGCAAATTACACACTTCCATATGACCCACTGCCAACTTTTATCTAAATGACCCTACCCCAAATGACCCATCACCACAACCAACCCAAATGACCCACTATGACAGCCAACCCAAACTAACCAACCACCAAATGACTGACTACCACAACCATCCCAAATGAACCACCTCTAAATAACCCACCATCATCTTTTACACAAAGGACCCACCATTAGGCAAAATGACCCACCATCATAGTATCAATCGCTTTCTTCTTTATTTTCCACTCTAAAATCAAACCACCTCTATGGATCCACCGACATCCCCTCTAACAACATAAGTACTTATAATTTTTTTCATTCTATAATAAAATTGTTGATTTCATTATAAATATATAATGAAATATGTGGTATATATATTAATTAACATATTTATACTAATAGAATAGTAACATGACCATAGAAATAGTAACATGACCATTGGGAATAGAAATTTGGAAAATATAATAGTAACATCACCAATGAGAGTATAAATAATTTTTTATCTTATAAGTGTAATCATGATGTTTTTATATCATAGAATAAGTAAATAATTGTTTTATAAATGATAAATTAAATGTTGGTATTTTTTTATGTCATAAATATTTAACTACAATTTTATAATTAATTTATAGGTTTAAAAGAACATTTATTTTCATAAAATAGATACATAATTATTCATTATTTTTATTATAATATAATTATATGGGACATTAATTATTTTTTCAAAGTGTTTGGATTTTTTTTAATTTTAAAATTGGTACTTGATTTATTAAATTATGATTTTAATTAAAAAATATATTTATCATATTTTGAAAATTAATTTAAAAAATGGAGTTCATTTTTGAAATATACACATCTTCAAATGGTTTGGGTGACGTTTTTCGGATTTTTCCAAAATACTTGAATTTTTTGTGAATAATAAAATACTTTAATTTATGGTATGTATATATTATATGGTAAAAACAAAATTCCTTGAGTCATGAAAGATGTAAGAAGAAAAACCTAGAACATCATTTATTTATATTAATATATTTTATGATAATTCTCAAACTATTAAAATTCATGAAAAAAATTCAATAAACTACTGAATATAATAAAGAGAAAACACTTATCTGCTCCACTATAAACACGACCACCACCTAATCTTGTCCTCCAACATAAATTCCTTTAATCTTGCTTATTTTTTGTCCAATTACCTTCCTAAACCACTTCCCCACATCTAAGACCTATTTGTCAGACCAAAAGGCCAATACCAAGGGACATGATGAGGTTCTCAAAACGAATAATTCAAGAGGTAAAAATCCTCTTTCATTTTCATTTAGTTTGTTTTCAATTTTTTTATTTTCGTATACACTCATCACATCTCCCTCTCATTCTGAAAATAAAAACATCATCTTTGATGTGTCGATTTGCTGACAACATGGACAATGTATTTTCAATTTCCAATACCACCTTCAATGCTAGTCATAAAACCATTAATATGGTTAAATAATATTTAATTATAGATATTATTTGTTATATTATGTTATTGAACTAGATTTTATAAATAATATTAATTAAAAAAAATTAGTTTGTGGTGATCGAAATTCTCTAAAATAAACTGAGGTCAATCACTAATATTTTATCTAATGCTCCATACTCATAAAATATAACTAAAATGATATATAAGAACATTTCATATTCTGAAATTTTATTAATAACATGTAATTACAATTATGGAATTTTTCTCCCTTTCGATAAGAAAATCAATAATAAACCAACTATGGAAACCATGAAATAAATGCACATGAAACAATGAGAATATCAAAATATTATTAATAAATGGTCTGAATTATGTTATGATAATATAATATAAGTAATTATAAATATGAATATGGTTATTTAATATATTAATAACACTCTTTAAATTATTATAATATATTTTTTAATACTTTTGAAGTAACACAAACATGAGGTAATGGAATTCATTACCTAATTTTGGTTCCTTGTTTTAACCTTATACTTCCTTGATTATGTGGTACTAAGAATTATTTGTGAAATTAATTTCGATTATATTATTTTTATAATGTAGATTTATGGTTTATATGCATATTCAATTCTTTTTATCAATAATTACTTCAAATATTTGATATGTTTAAGGCTATTTACTTTAAAAATCATCTTTTAAATTTTTTTTTTACCAACTTTAAAAAGAAATGTTTTATGTAACTATTCATGTTTTATGATTATATTCTTATAGCAACCCTTCTCTTTATTATGCATTAAAACAAGATTTATTACATAAAAATTCACTTAATACAACCAAGGATATGGAGTGGTCTAGTGTCTTTCAGGATTAAAAACATTTCATAACAACTTAAGACATAATATACAACAACTTTTTTGAAAACACCATTTATATGACCACAACATTTTTACATATTTAGCATTTTATGAGATAACCTGAGGACATACATAAGAAAAGGGTGAGCTATAAATCCCTTTAATGGAGTAAAAAACTCATTACACGAAGAATACAGTACAATTTAGGCAATAAACATATCAATTGATGATAAGAAAAACATGAACATAAAGTCATGATTTAACATTATTATCATAATATGAAAATGTGGAAACAACATACAAAATGATATTAGCATGATCCAATGATCATTGAAAATGTATTAGCATGATTAAACCCTCATTCACATGAATTTTAATGATTAAATGATCATTTAACAAGGATTACCATGATTAAACCTTCATTTAGTACCCAAGGCATTGGAGAGCTATCAAGATGCACCCTTTACAAACATTTCATTTCATGCATAAGTGTACCACGTGGATCATAAAACATAGAACCATTAAACATCATAAGTTATTACATGGTTAAATATTGTGGAATATATACATGTAAGTACCATTTAATTTGTATATTTTAATTAAGGTGAATTCCCTTGATAGAGAAATGGGTATTGTATTCACTACACGATGATTTTGGCTTGGAAAATCACAATGAAAATCTGGCAGCATAACATCATCATATGGGAATTCATAAGTTTATTTTTTGAGAGATAAATGGGTACCTCATAATTTATACATGAAATATATAGTAAGGGTATTATAGAACATACTATCCCAACATCTGAAATGGAATTTATATGCATAATATGAGATGAATAATTGAATGGAAATAAGAAGAATGAAATCCCTTACAGAATTTCGGCATAGTAATGGTTGTACATGGATGGAATTATAGAAAGAGAAAGTGGTATGCCATAATTAAAATTATAATAAGGGATGTATAGGTGAGGTGTGGAATCATACACCAACATTTTTAATTTTAAGCAGAATGGTATTACAACTTATAGAAACATGAATTCTAATGAAAATGGAAGAAATCCCTTACATGAGTGTTGAATTCTAGAGCTTGGTTAGGGGATTATTGAATGATTGGGGTGACATTGGAGGATTCTAGAGAGTGGATGTCAGACTTGGAACATGATCCGATGTTTTTTAGGGAAGAAAATTGGGAGCTTGTGTGGGTTTATATAAGAAATGAGAGGAGAATTCTTTAATATTTCAGAAACATAGGTTTTAGAATCTATATAATAAAATATTAAAAACCACAAACCTTCACATGGTTTTATTAAAATTGAAGTGGGGGAAATTATTTTATAAGGCCAATGTCTAAACATATTACAATATTATCCTTTCTTATGTGGAGGTGAGTAACATTATTATAGAAATGAATTTAAAATCTTAAAGTATATTATACATTTTGAAGGATTCAGTAAGGTAATATAATATAAGTAAAAAAAATAAAATCAAATTATTATAATTGTATAACATATTTTGTAATTATAATATCCATTATAGTATTTATTACATCATTTTGGGGTCATTATGATGTCATAAAACACATATTTTATTTATTCGATGTTTAATTTTTACCCAAAAAGTCCACTATCTCAAAATATTATAAAAAATTTACCATCGGACAATTTCAACATCCTAATTCCAATTAAAATATTAATTTTGTCTAACAATTTTAAATAACATGTGAATTTTCACTTTTAAAATGGAGATTGACAGTTATTGAAAATTCACAGCTTTTGAAAAAAAAAAACAGTTCTCAAACCTTAATAAGAATCACATTTGACATCATAAAAATTATGTAGTCATTTTTTATTCATTAAAATAATTTGATAATAATATTTTATTAAGATATTAATTATTTAAAAAATTCATAAATTCCTTTGAATATTTTTTTTAAAATTCTCTCTCGGTTTTATAGTATAAAAAAATTTATTTCTTATCAAACTGATTAACTAATAATTTACAGAAAAGGAACTAGTATAATCCTCATTTATAAGAATTTTTTTAATATTAGTAATAAAATCCTCATTTTTATATCATAATGTATATATTTCTCAAAAGTAACATTTTTACCTAAAAATCAATTTATAAAACACATCATTTTTTAGGAATGACTATTATTATAAAATAATTAATGGAATAAAACTTTTATTTATAAAAAGGAATTATATAATATATCTAATGAATTATTATATAACCCCTTATAACCCTCGCATAAGACCAAAGGTTAAGATGTGCCATGGTGAAATACTCTTAGGGTGGCTGAAATAACATCTTCGGGTGGTAATCGTTAATAACATGAAATTCTCTTTTAATTTATTATGTTTAAGATAAACATGTTGAAGCTAGGTTTGGGTGGTCAAGAGCGATGCCGAGTGACTCTACCTCCTTTCTATGCTCTGAAAAATGAGCTTCATACAACCCAAGTCTACATGATGAGGCTATCCTCTCCTTTTTCTGTGTCGAAAGGATTCTTTGTTAAAACCTTATACTTATATCATTCATTTGATCAATGTTCAATGGATATATTATCAATAATAATCATACTTAATGTTCATTTAAACCCAATAATAATAACATGAATAAAAATTGTTCGTGTGTTTTCTAAAAGACATTAAGAGAAAAGAAATTTTATTAATAAAAGATCATGTTGTTACAATATTCCCCCCTTAAAAAAATTCCTTGAAAATTTTATTTTCCAACACTAAAATAGATAGGGGTAACTCTGCCTCATCCATTCATTTAGTTCCTAGCTTTCTTATTCAAAATTGTGGTTTCTCCACAACACCATGATGAGGGACATTGTCTTATTTCGTAGAACATTTTCTCTACGATCTAAGATATTTTCTAGATTCTATTCATAGGAGAGTTCATTCTCCAATGGTACCACCTCAGTATTTAGTACATGAAATGGGTTAGGTACGTACTTACTCAAGAGTGATACATAGAAAACATAATGTACTTGAGATATGTCTGGTGGGTGTTCTAGGGAATATTCCACTACTCCAATGGGATAAAGGATCTAAAAAGGACCGATGTACCATAGACTATGCTTTACCTTCTACCCAAATATCATAACTCTCTCCCATTGTGATATGCGGAGGAATAGCATGTCTGCAACATCCAACTCCATTTCTCGTCAACGATTGTCTGTAGAGAAATTTTGTTGACTCTGAGAAGCTTTAATGTGCTTCTGTATGGTCTTAAAATTCTCCACTATTTATTTGACCATTTCTGTACCGATAATTTTTCTCTCTCCAACTTCATCCCATAATGATTGTGTTCGACACCTATTTACATAATGGTATTCATAAGGAACCATTTGGATGATTTAGTGGAAACTATTGTGGTAAGAGAACTCAACCATTGGAAGATATTGATCCCATCCTCCTTTTATTTCCACATAGTAGGCTCTCAACATGTCCTCAAGTGTTTGTATAGTACCCTCGGATTTTCCATTAGTTTGTGGATGATAAGTAGTACTGGTGTTTAGCTCAGTATTCAGAGTATGTTAGAGACTCTTCCAAAACATAGAGGTGAATCTTTGATCTCTATCAAAGACAATCGAGTGTGGTACTCCATGTATCCTTACCACTTCTCTAATGTATATCCATTCTAGTTGATCTAATGAGAAATCCTCTCAAATTGCAATTAATTTTTCATTATTTGTAAGAAGATAAACAAAAACATATATAACACTATTTTCTATGGATGTATTTGGAAGTCCGGTAACAAATTCCATGGTGATGTTCTCTTATTTTCATGTTTCTATGGTTAATGGATGCATCATCCCCTTAGAATTATACCTCTTAGTCTTCACTTTCTGACATACCACGCACTTTGATTTATGCCCAGTGATCTCCTTCTTCATGTTATCCCAAAAATAATGCTCTCGGAGATATCGATACATCTTTGCATTTCTTGGGTGAATTGAGAAATTTGAGCTATGTGTATCATCTAAATGTTCTTTATTTAACTCCCAATTTATTAGAACACATAGTCTTGACCCAAATCTCACAATTCCTTCTTCATTAACATTGAACTCTAAGGATTTCCCTTTTCTAATAGTTTCCACTTTCTTCAGAATTCCCACATCATCCTTTTGAGAGTCCTTTAAGATTTCCAAAAGAGATGGTTGATCAATCATTTTTGAATGTATTGATGATGTTCCCTTTTTTATGATTACCATGTCCATCTTCATCAAATCTTATAAGATTAGATCCTTTTCAATTCTTATCAGTGATAGAATCATTGTGTCCTTTCTACATAGAGAATCCACTAACTTGTTCGCTTTCCCAGGGTGGTAATGGATTGAGTAGTCATAGTCTTTGATTTGATCTAACTATCATCGTTGTCCCATATTAAACTCTTTCTGTGTGAATATATACTTGAGGCTTTAATGATCTATATATATTTCACACTTCTCCCCAAAAAGGTAATGCCAACAAAATTTCCAAGTGAATATTATTGCATCCAACTCTAGACCATTTGTGGGATATTTCTTCTCATGAAAATTCAATTTCCTTGAACCATAGTGAATGAATTTGTCATTTTTCAACAAAACATATCATAGGACCTTCTTTAAAGCATCACTTAATACCGTGAAAAGTTCTCACCTTTTGGGTACTGTGAGAATGGGCATAGTGGTAAGCCTCCTTTTTAACTCTTTGAATAACTCTTCACATTCACCACTCTAACAAATTTGACTCCCTTATGAGTTATCTTGGTAAGAGGGTTTCAAAATCATGATAAATTTCTCACAAATTGGTGATAATATCAACAAAACCCAATTATTCTACGGATATCCTTCATAGATGTTAACTTTATCCATCCCTCAATTTAATTTTCCATGGGGGGATCCATATATATCTTATTTATTATGATGATATTCCCCAATAATGAGTCTTCCTTCAAACAGAACTCACAATTGATGTACTTTTAATAGAGCTTCTCCTTTCGCAAGGTCTCTAGTATGGTGTTTAGATGCCCCTAATGCTCCTCTGTGGTTTGGGAGTGTATTATAATATTGTCTATGAAGAATACCACTAATTTATCTAGGTAATCTCAAATGATTCTATTCATCAAGTTCGTAATGATTTCTAAATCATTAGTGGGTTTGAAAAGAAGTAATTGGAATTCAAAGTTCACGAACCTTGTATGATAAGAAGTCTTTGGGATATCCTATTTCATCACACTTACATGGTAATATACTAACTATAGATCCACCTTGGATAAGTGTTGTGCTCCACATAGATGATCAAATAAGTCATTAATTCATAGAAAATGATACTTGTTCTTTATCATGATTTCGTTGAGCACCTGATAATCAACAAAAATTTGAATTATCCCATCCTTATTCTTGATGAAGAGGACTAGGGAAACCCATAGTGAAGCACTTGGGTGTATAAACCCTTTGTCTAGATTCTCCTGTAGTTTTTTAGCTCTTCAAGCTCCACAATAGTTATCCTATATAGAGTCTTGGATATTAGAAAATCCCCAGATATGAGAAAAATTAAGAATTCAACATCTCTTCTAGGATAAATTCTGTACAATTCATCTTGAAACACATTTTTAAATTCCCCCACAATAAGAATGTCATAGAGGATGGTTCCTTCCTTATACTAAATCATCGGAACAAGATACGCATGCTCATATGGTAGTAATATACAAGCTTGAGATGATGGTGCTAAAGAAGATTCATCCTCCTCCTTGAACTTGAACAAAATTGGTGGTCAATTCACCATATATAGATTGATTTACCTATCACAGAAATTTATCTTAACTCTATATCTAGAAATCCAATCCATGCCAAGAATTTCATCAAATTCTACGAGAGGGAATATGAAGATGTTCTTCGAGAAGTTTAATCCACAAATTGTGACAAGGGAGGACTTATAGTTTTTGGATGAAATAATTCCCCCATTTTTCATTCTCACCGACATATCCACTTCCATTATTTTTGGAGGTGTTTGGATTGTTCTAAGAAACATATGGGATATAAAAGAATGTTTAGAAACAAAATCAAAAATTAATTTTTCAATCCTCAAATGAATAACTAGCCTAACTTTGACCACTTCATTGTCGGGATTCACTTCAGTAGTAGTGTTGGAAAAAAGATTTCCCTTGCTTCCTTTGAGGTTGTTGGTTGCCTTCAAAAACCCTTGGCTTAAGGAACTAGTTTTCAAAGTGCCCTGGTTCTTTATTAATGTAGCAGGGAACAATGCACTGTTGATTGAATGGAGAAATCCATTCCTCTATCGTAGTAGCAGGTTTTTCTTATCGATAGTTAATGGCTAGGTTCCATTTTCTTCTACACCAAAATAATTTATTCCTCCCCTTTAGGAAGTTTCAAGGGTGCTTTTTCCAAACCATTGGAAACTGGGGTGCTGAAATTTCTTAGAACCATTGGATTTATCCATCAGACCTCCAGAATTAAAGTCCACATTCTTCTTCTTATCACCATGATACCCCGCAGATTCTCTGATATGTATTTTGACTTTGAGGGAACATCATACCATTTCTATATAGCTATCAAATTCAGAGATCTCTAGGGCTTTCTATCCAGTTGGTTTTATCCCACCAAAGAAGTTGTCCACCTTGCCTTCCGGGGTAACGACAAAATTAGAGGCCTATCATTCAATCCATTTGAAGATTTCCTTGTACGCTCTGATTGGTTCATTGACTTGTTTCTTGAGGGAATGGAAGTCCCTTTAAAACTTACATTGGAGGGTGTAAGGAAAATATTTATCCAATTTTTTCCATAAATCCTTTCTCTCCAAGGCCTCTATCTCTTCCCCAGGCTTATTATTTTTGTTCAATGACCACTATTGATCAGTTTTACCATCTATATGACAATAATCTAGAAGAACATTCTATGGTTTGTAACATGGAAGTATGAATATTATCTTCTCAATGGATTTGATCCATTGTTCGGAGATTAGAGGATCAGATGATCCATTGAAAGTAGGAGGCATTTGTCTCATGAAGCTCTCAATTATGGATTTTTCTTTCTTATGTGGGGTTGGAAATTCCTATTGACCCAGGATTCTATTAAGATCAGGAGTTATCTAATAGATTATTGTTACAAAGTATGTGATCCCTACTCCCATTGGATTGAGAATCTCATTAGAACAAGAATTACATTGATCTTTTCATCGGTTGTTAGCCTGCATCCTCTTATTACCGACCATGATCTCGAATAAAAGGAAATGTAGGGGTATGTTTATAAAAAAATGAAGGAAAATCTAATGACAAAAGGGATAACTTATAAATTGTATTGATTTCCTTAACATATGAATTTATTTGCTTCAATCTATGTTATCCAAGATTTACTTCCGAACATATATTCTTAGGGAAATTTTTTCCCTTATTAAGGGTTCATACTAATATTATGAATTTACCAAAGAATATACCCTATCAGTGTCAAACAAAGAGTGAAGTGAGGCCCGTTTTCGTGCACAAGTTCTCATTTGATTCTAGCTTAAAGCAGTGTTTTTAGGTTTTATACCTTGCTACATCTATGCCAGACAACATCAACTTATTTGTATCTATATAAGGATGTATTTTCTTGATAAAAAACTTACTCTATAATCAAGAAAATTTATGGATTATTTTTTTGTACTCAGCGTTATCCCAATGGATTTCACTAGAGTTTTATAACCCTAGTCCCAAAAATAACTAAACCTATCATCTGATACCAACTATAACTACCATACACTTTATTAGAAAAATAAACATGATTTATTACATAAATTTGAACTTAATAAAACCCTGAAGATCAATAGGTCTAGTGTATTTGGGGATTTGTAACAATAAAAGACAACTTAAGATATAAAGTAAAACATCTTTATTGAAAAATACTTTTACATGACCACAACATTCCTTCATATTTAGCACTACAGGGGATAACCTGAGGACCTAGATAAGAAAAGGGTGAGCTATAAAGACCAATAAGGTAGTATAAAATGAATAACATGAAGAATAAAATACATTTTAGGCAATATGAATATCAACGGAGAATAATATAAACATGAACATAAAGTCATGATATAGCATGATTATTATAACAAGGAAATGTGGCGACAATATACAACATGATATTAGAATGGGCCAAGGTTTGTTGGACATGGATTCGTAAGAGTGAACCCATATTAAACATGAATTAGCATGATTAAACCCTAATTTCACTTTGATTATCAGGATTAATCCTTTCATTTCACATGGATTATCATTATACTAAACATTACCCAATGCATTGGAGTGCTATCTGGGCGAACCCTTTACAAACATTTCATTTCATGCATATGTGTGTCACAGGGATCATACAACATAGAATCATTTAACATAAAAAGTTATTATATTATTAATAAATTTTGACTAAATAAATTTAAGTTTCATTAAATATGTATATGTTAATAATAGGAATACCCTTGATATAGAAACAGTTATGTATTCACTACATGATGATTTGGGTTTGGAAAATCACGGGGCAATTTCGACAGCATAACGTTGTCATATGGAAAATAATATATTGGTTTGATGAGAGATAAAGGGGTACCTCAACTTTTATACATGAAATAGAAATTACGTGTATAATGGATGATAATATCCCAACATATGAAATGGCATTTAGATGCATTATAAGAGAGAAATACTTGAATTGAAATAAGAAGAGAGAAATTCCTTAGGGAATTTTGGCATGGTAACTGGTGTACACAGAAGGCATTAATGACAGATAAAGTGGTATCTCATCATTCAAAAATAAGGAGGGGAGTATATCAGAGGTGTAAAATTATACCCCACCACATGTAATTTGATGTAAAAGGGTATTATAACCTAATGAAAGTTGGATAAAAATGTGAATGTCATTAATCTCTTACTTGAGTGTGTGGCTTCAAGAGCTTGATGTGGGGCTTTATGAGAGCTTATGGCAGCATGGGATGATTCTTGGGCGAGGAGGCTAGATTAGAGACGTGCTCCAAGGATTTTGAGTGAATTAAAATGGGAGCATGGGTGGGTTTATATAGTAAATGAGGGGGGAATTCTTTAATATTTCACAAACATAGGTTTTGGAATCTACATAATTAAATGATCAAAACCAAAAACCATGCCATGTTTTTTTCCCATGGTTTCTTATAAAGTGGAATGGGAAACATTATTTTATAATAACAATGGTCGAAAATATTAAAAAATTATCCTCACTTATATGGAGTGAGTCACAATATTAAAGAATTGAATTTAAAATCATAATGTATATTATACGTTTTTAAGGATTCACTAAGGCTTTATAAAATAATTAAAACAATTCCAAAATCTAGTTATTTTAATTTAAAAACATATATTTGTCTGACAATACCCATTATAGATTATATTACATTATTTTGGGGTCATTATGATGTTATGAAACAAATATTGTATTTATATGGTATTTAATTTTTAACCAAAACGTTGATTGTCTTAGAAAATTATGAAAAATTCCCCATTGTATAATTTAGGCTTCTTGATTCCAAAAAAATATCCATTTTATCTAAATAATTTCCTAACTATTTTAATTTTTACTTTTAAAATAGAAGCCGTCATTTATTGAAAATTCACGGGTTTTGACAAAAACTGTTCTCAAACCATAATATGAATTACATATGACTTCATAAAAATCATATACTTATTTATTATTAGTTAAATTAATTTGAAAATAATATTATATCAGAATAGTAGTTATTTATGAAATAATTAAATCTGTAAAATAAATTCTTTAAAAAATACAGTTTTAGTTTTATCATATGAAAAATATAAATCCTTTGAAACTGATTACCTATTCATTTACAAATAAGGAACTGATTTAATCATAGTTTTTAAGAATTTTTTTATAATATTATTAATAAAAACATAGTTTTATAAGATAATGTATATATTCATAAAAAGTACCATTTTACCCAAAAAATCAATTTTTCAAATTCATCATTTATTTAGAAAGACTATTCTCATAAATTAGTAGATGGAATAATAATTCAATTTATAAAAATGGATTACACAAATTATCTAATTACTTATTACAAAACCCCGTGTAACACTAGAATAAAGCCTAAGGGTAATGTGTACAATGGTGATAGACTCTTGGGGTGGTTCGGATAACATCTCCATGGTAGTAATCTCTATTAACATGAACTTCTCCAATAACCAATTATGTCAAATATTAACATGTTGAATCTCAACTTATTCTTGGTCAAAACAAAATCGCACTAATGCTACCTCCTTTTTGAGCTTTGAAAAATGATCTTTGTACGGCTTGTGTCTACTGAAGGAGGTCATCCTCTCCTATTTCTGTGTCGAAATGAATATTTTTAAAAACATTAATTTATATCTATCATGTTATCACTTTTCAATAGTTATATTATCAACATTATTGATACCGAACGGTCATTTAAAAAAATAATAGTAAAAATAATAAAAAAGATTGTATGTGTTTTCCATAATAAATTTAGAGAAAATAAATTTTATTCATAAAAGATTAGGTCGTTACAGTTTTGGTTCTTGGTAATTGTTTAGGATGAAAGTGAAGACATATATCTCTCTCCAATTAATTGGTTATGTTTATATTGGACCTCAGTAGATTGGTTACTCACTGTGTAACTTTTATGGTAACCGCATAAGGTAGCTATGATGGTTACATCATAAGGTAGCCGTGGGAGTAACATTTTAAGGTAGCTATGAGGGATATAAATATTATGGTAGACCTAAGGGTTACAATAATAGGTAATTAACTCACCAAGTTACCTTTATGGTATTATTTTTTCCCTATGTTTTATGGAAATATCATGTCATCAAAATGTAACTATATGATACTTATTGGGTGAGAAGTATGTCTTTGTGATAATGATTTCATATGTAAATAAGTATTCTGGTACTAATGGTTTCTATACATCTTTTCAATTTTCCTTATTAATTTGTTTGTGTTCATCAAAAATTTTAAATTTTTTTCTCATAGTGTTTAAGAGTGGGTAAAAGAAAATGAGAGGGTAAGATACATGTTGTGATGAATTTTAATGAATATATTTCATATTTTTACCCAAAAAAATGTTATACAAAATGGATATTGTTTTAGTTTTAAATATGTTTTATAATTTTGGGTTGTTATTTAGGAATTATGTCATAATTCTCTAGAAATATAAACGAAAAAAATATTTTGGAATGTAAAGTAGTGAATTTGAAAATAATTTACATGATTATGTAATTTCTAGCATGGTTCCTTATAGTTGGTATTAAAGAAACATTTAAAATTCAATAGGGGTGTATGATGTTAATAGAATTACATAAATAATTTTTAATGACTATGTTTAAATGATATGTCATTTTAATATTACTATGTTGCTTCATATAAAATGTCTATGTTCAGAAGGATTTTCCATAGAAGATACATGGATGCTGACATAGAATGTCACTGAGAGGATGACATATTTCAAAATCTATTACTAGGAATGGTGGTAATTAGAACCAAGAAGTTTTGGATTGTAACATCTCAATTTAAATAATCCATAAATGGTGGTGGAATCCATGAAAGATAATAACAAGAGCTACCGCAAATGAACATGATGATAGTGGAACATGTTATGAGGTAACACCCTCTTCTTTGAGTGTATCCTATGATCCACTAGCAGATATCAGATGGATTAAATCCGTTGAAATGATATTTGATGTTATGATTTGTTTAGAAAATTATAAGGTCATACTTTATACATATTTGTTTTAAGGTGAAGCTAGCCAGTGGTCGTTAAAGGCCAAGAATGACAGAGATAGTAATGAAATTGATGCCTTAGAATGGGATGAATTTTCCTAAGGTTGTTATACATAGGATGGAAAATAAATTACTTGAATTGAAAAAAAGTATAAGGATTTTTTGGTTGTGTATAAAGAAAACATTACCCGATTAGCATGGAACGATATACATATTATTCGAAATCTTGATAGAAATATCAATCATTTTTTACTTAGTATTGAATCTAAGATATCAAAGGGAATCAGATTCCAATGATTTATAAAGTAATCGAAAACATTTTTGATGTCATGAGAGAGTAGAAATTGAGTTTTCTAATCATCATTTGTACATTTAGAACAAGAAAAATAAGATGTTTAGATTATAAGATATGGGTAACAATCCATTAATGAAATTTGATTGTTAGAAAGTCAGGTGTCCAGTTTGTGGAATGTGTTGTTATAAACACTATGTGGAATGACTTAACAAAACAAGGAAGTGTTTTTGATGTGGTAACTTTGGACATATGTCCTGAGATTGTAATGAAAAAAATATAAGATTAATTCTGATAAGAAAACATTAAATTGTTTTAAATGTGGTGTGATTTGTCATCATTTGAATACTTTCCCAATGAAATTTACGAACGATGGAATGTTTCTAGATTATAAGTATAATGTTTTATTGAGATCCTTCCCATTTATTTCATTAGATGTTATTCCATCCATTGAATTGGTATCAGGTACTGTCTTTGTTTACTCATATTTTTATAATGTCTTTTTTGATACAGTTTCTACACATTCCATTATTTCTGAGAAATTTTGTAGTTATTTCGAAATTTCACCTCAATAAATGAGATTGAAACTTTCCGTTAAAACACCATGGGAAATATTACAAAACAAATAATTTTATGAAATTTCCTATTGTTTTTATAGAAATACAATACATGTAAACAGTATAGTTTTAGGTCATTCTGAGTATGGATTTAATTTTAGTTTATAATGAAAAGATTGATTTTAGAGATAATGAATTTTTTTATTAAAAGAGTCTTAGTCTATATATAAGAATGAAACTATACAATTGATTACATATCATGAAGCTGAGAAACTGTTAATAAATTGAAGTAAATGTTATCTTCCTTATATTGTTGAAAATAAGGGAACTGTTCATATTATTGATATTCTAGTGGTAAATTAATACATGGGTATTTATCCTGATGAGTTGATCAGTGTTATACATGATTAGGAAGTTGAATTTACAATTTTCTTATTTATTGATGCTAAGAGAATTTGAAAACCCCATTATCAAATTGATCAAGTGGAACTTATTGAATTGATACATTAGTAGCAGGAGTTACATGATAAAATATTCATTCTTCCTAGTACATTACTATGTGGTTTTCCTGTTATATTCATTAAAAAATATGGTTCCATGTGATTTGGTATTGATTATCGAGATTTTAATAACAATAATATTAATAATAATTATCATTTTCCTCATATAGATGAATTTTTTATTAGATCTCAGAGCTTGGTATTTTTGTAAGATTAAATTGAGACATGGGTACTATTAGTTGAATGTGATGGAGGATGACATCATAAAGACATATTACCATACTATATATGGGCATTAAGAGTGCATTGTTATGCACTTTGGTTTGATCAATTCCACTGTTATATTCTTCGATCATATGAATAGAATATTCCATGAATTTAAGGATACATTGTTTTGTCTATATTTATGATATTTTTGTCTTTTCAAATATTTATGAGGATCATGAAGAAAATTTCAGGATTTTAATGAAAAATAAAAAAGAAAAAAAAGTTATATGGAAAATTTAGCCAATGTGAATTTTTTTATTTAGATTTAATTTATTGGGAACATTATAAATAAGGAAAAAATAATAGTTGATCCTGCAAAAACAAAAGTGGTTGGTTATTGGTAAAAACATAAAAATTTTACAAATATTTGTAGTTTTCTAAGATTAGTAGGTTATTACTGACAGTTTGTTATAAAATTTGAATTATTATCTATCCCGATAAATAAGTTAACATGAATGGGGTTTAAATTTATTTTCATAGAATAATGGGATGTTTATTTTTAAGTGAAACAATGGATATTGGTGAATGCTCTAGATTTTAATCTTCCCCTCAATAATGGGGAATTTTTCCATCTATAGCGATGCTTCATTAACGATACTTGGTTTTGTTCTAATTTATAATGAGTAGGCAACAGATTATGCTTCAATACTATTGAAAACTCATTAGTTAAATTATCCCACACATGATTTGGAATTAGAAGATGAGGTCTTTTTTTTTGAAAATTTGGAGGCATCAATTATATAGAGTCAAATGTGATATATATATTGACCATAAAACTATGAAGTATATATTCACTCAAATGGAATTAAACACCAGACAGATAAGAGGGATTGAACTTATAGATGATTATGATTTAAAGATCAATTACCATCATGGAAAATCAAAAATAGTTTCTATTTCATTGAGTCCAAAACATCATGCATCATTAACCATTTTATATTGGGAACAATACCCGTTGACTAAAAATTGAAGACAATTTTTATTAAAACAAATATAAATTATTTTCAGTACTAGATAGTGAAGAAATTGTACTATTACTTAAAAAAATATCAAATAAATAGATAATAATAAAATTAAATGGGCTTTTTATTTAATGATAAAATAATTTCCTTTAATATAAATACAATAATAAATATTCCTATTTGAAAAGAAATTATGAAATACACCTTTACAAAGATCGTAACTGCAAAGTGATAATTAATAAATGTATATATTATGTATGTAATATGAAAATAAAAATAATTTTTTTTAAATAAAACATAATATAGTAAAATTTATTTACACACATAATAATAAAATCTCAAATGAAATGAAGAAATAATATAACCCAATGAAATGAAATTGAGTTTTGAAATTTTTTACTGCTTGGTAATTTTCAATAAAAAACCCCTTGGTTAAAGTAATTCAATTTAAAAAGTAAATAATATTATATTATATTTGCTCATGATAATAAATGTAAAATGTGTGGTATATATGTTATATAAAAAAATTTGGTGCATAACATTAAAATATGCTTCAATGAAGGGAAATTTAGGCTAAATATGTTACCTTATGCTTTCTTTTTCATTGAAAATGCTTTAAAATAATATATATTTGTTTTAAGAAAATTACTAATTTACACCAAAAAAATTCATATTTATAATATCATATATAATCCCATTATAACATTTTACCACTTTTTTATAAATAATATTTCATTATTTTAATTGTGTAGGTGTTAATTGCCTTGTTTTCTCAGGCAAGTTTTGTTATGAAATATATGGTTCTTGCCCATATTATATAGTGACATCCTCTCCAAAATTATATTAGTGTTATAAATATCTTGTTTCTTATTATATAAATTTTTATAATCATTATTGATATTTGAACATAGAGAATAGATCACTTCTTCTTATGGGGATGGTAGGTTGTATGTACACATGAGGGACATTATCGTTTACTTAATGTGTAAACAGATAAGAATTTTTGGTCATATATTAATTTTAAAGAATAAACATAATTATATATATATATATATATTTATCATAGTTTCAATTAATACATCCTTATTACCTTCCATATAATTTGTAAGTGAAAAATGAATCGCTCCGCGAGGCAGTAGTCCACCATACACAGGAGAGATGATATAATATTTTAAATAAAATATAGTGTTAGATGGTATATGTGATAAAATAAATAAATAAATAAAATAGTATCATAAATTTCATATATATATATATATATATATTTCAAATCTATAATGATATATATCATTGAATGGTGGTCATGGAAAACAAGTTATAACGGTTCACGATGTGGTAGTCCATCATTCACACAATCGAAAGTTTCATTTTCCATTTGATGGAAGAGGATATGGATATCGTCACTAAAAAAATATAATTGTATTTTTATATAATCAAGGTTTAATAATATTTACTGGATTTGGAAGATCAAAAAATATATAAATGACCATCTAAGAAAATTATCTCTTCTTCAGAAAACATTGGGTTTGCACCAAAAGCATTCATTTGGAATTTTGATCAATAAAATGGATTTAAGATTTTTTTAGGGGACTTATGAAGTTATTTGGGATGGTTATAGTAATAATTTTTTTTAGTTTTTATGTGTGGAGGATAGGGGTGGCCTTTTATAAGTGTCGGGGGAGACACAGATGAAATTTTTGAAAACAGTCAGTTACACCAACATCTGTATCAAAAAAAAGGACTAAGAATGTGTAATTATAAATCCTTATTGATTATAATGTCTAAATGTGTCACAAAATGGGTGTTGGAAAAGTACAAGGTCATTGTTTACACTTTTCTTTTTAGTTTAAAGCCTTCTAAACCCGTTTTTACATTAACCCGGATAATTGATTTTTACTACTTTTATAATTATTAATGGTCAAAAGATAAGTTAAAATTATTTGATAATATAAATTTTTATGATTCAAAATATAAAAAAAATTATAAATTAAATTTATAGATGTTTCAGAATCCAATTTGAAATTATACTCAGAGAAATATGAAAAAGATTATTTCCAAAGAGAAAATTCTCAAAAGTATAGAAGGTTTAAAAATGAAAAATAAATATTAAATTGATTCCAATGAACTGTATTAGTTAAATCGTAATATATTTGAACTAAATTTAATTTAAAACCAATTTCAATTATAATTTAGCCTTTAAATTAGTTAAATGTAATGAATATTTTCACGAAAAATCTGTATTTTTCATAATTCATCGACAATTAAAACATTCTTGAAAAATAATTAAAATTAAACCTATGATAATTTGGATAAGATGACCTAAAAAATATATTTTATAGATTTTTTAAAATTTAATTTTAATATAAGTGATCAAAAAGAGATGAAACTATTTTATTTAAGAAATACAGGTTTTTTGGAAAATAATTATTATTATTTAAAATGATTTTTTTTTAATTTATAATAATGATATATCCATTTAATTTATTTTATACATGTATAAACCAGAATAATTTCATAATTTAGTTATTATTATTCAAACATTCCAATTTAACAACTAGGTTATAATGGTATATGATATTACGGTTCATTTTGAGTCATGATATTGTGCTCTCCAAGCTATCAAATAGATCAAAATTATTTAAAAAGGAATATATCATAAAGTATTGAGGGTAGGGGTTAAATTGTTTTTTATACTCAATATTCCATGTCATATATGATATCAATCCTAATTTTTCATCTTTTATAATCTTGGGGTGTTATTTTCTCCCAACCGTTAATACATTCCTTCCTTTCAATTTAGAATTGATCTTGATAATCATGGTTTTGACATTCTAAAATACTATTTTTGAAAACAAACACATCATAAAAGAGTTAATTAACTTCCTCTTGATAAGATGGAAAGGGAAATATGAAGGTCACTAGAAATAAGGCACAACTAAGTTTCAAAGTACCAAAATGTAATTGGGAAGTGAAGATATGGACATGGAAGAAAAGTATAAATAAATATACAGAGTGATAGAAATAATTAATCACAATAACGTGAAAGATTAATGTAAAGTTAATAACCTCAAAATAAAAAATATGTAATGATTTAAAAAACCATTTCACTCATCAGATATGTAGGGAGTAAGATAACATTTTTGTTTCAAGATCATTTTCCTAATTTTGAGGAAATTGAGTACACTCTATGAATATAAGTAAATATACATTATAGATATCTTTATATGTCATAAGCACACTTTCATCCATTTTTATGCTTATATTAGTTCACACATCATCTTATACTCCATGAAATGAATATCCAAAAATAAAAAATTTATTCGTGGAACACTAAAATTTATTGTTAACATATCACAGTATCCATAAGACTGACAAGGATTTCCCTCTATCTCTAAATATTTTACAAAACCAATAATTTTAGAACAAATTATCCTATATTATAAATTAATAGGCAAACCACAACAACAACACCACAAGTTCTATATTAATATTTATCCATTAGATCATATAAGTAAAAATAATGATATATTAACCAAAATATCACATAGGATTGTGGGAGGTGATAAACCCTTATCACCCTTAAAATATGAGTTCATTCCCTGATGGAATTTTCTAGATGCAATGGGTTGTCTACATTCATATGGGTTTCCCTTTTTAAAAAATATATTAAAATAATTCCTATAAAACTCCCAAATTCTAATAACTATAAATTACTATGATAACAAATATAAGATAATCATTAAAGGATACCAATACCTTTAATATTAATTCAATCAAAATGAAAAAGAAATTTTTCCGCAAATAACTTTATCATATAATAAACTAATTGGTTGTATTCCCATAATTATTTTTTAAAAATAAACTTAAGGATATTACATTCTTACCACACAAATTTTCAAAATGGGTGTTTAAAACATTAATATTGTGATAAACTATAAACATATAAACACATGATAGTATCTATAACTCTTATGTTAAAAAATACATATATTCTAATAATAGTTTTCACAATAATTATAGGTTTTATGATTTTTATAAGTAAAATAACATAGGTAAAAAATAATTCAACAATTAAATACTTGAATCTCAATAAAAAAATACATCAATTGTTTTATTAAAATATATCTTCTTCCTTTTTATATGGGTAATTATTAAAATAATAAATAACTCATATAATTCCTCGGTTCTACAAATTTAATAAAATAAACTATCAATGGATCCTATGATGAAATTTATTTCCTTTATTCAAACTCTTCATTTTTTTCTCTGTAATTCACTACATTATGACTTTATTTTCCACAAGTAAAATATTTTCCTGTTCCTTTGAGACACTATATAGTTTCTTTATTTTCATATTTCTAACATGAAGAAAATTGACCCTTTTTCCCTCCATAGTCTCCACCAATGGAGCTCTTAGAGAACTCAATCCTTCACTTCATTGGTGAGTATGATTGTTGGTTAAGGTGTACATTGTAAATCATATTTTGAGATAATTGATTAGGAATAATGAAAATATCTTTTAATCTAGTCATCTTTCTATTTGGTTTCTCATAGTCACGAAATTTTCCTTCATATTCATTATCAAATTTATTCCTTTGGGTTTCATCTATTGACTGAACAAAAAATCAAAGCATGAGCAACAATAATAATAGTGGTAAAACTATATAAAAATTTGTCGTGTTTCTAAATCATGACACACAATTTTCAATCTTCGATTATTCGTTTTCCCCATCTATTAAAAAACTTCATAATAAGCTGTAAATAAAATGTGAATTATCCTGAGAATAATCCCCTGGAGTATCAAATGAGATGTACAGTAAGGCATGTTTTCATTTATCGTGTAACACTCGAGTCAAGAATAATGTTCCATTTACAGAGTTATTACCCCTCAATTAATCTAGTAAATAACCACATACTCTTATAGTATCAATAAATTTATTTATTACTAGGAAAAAATATAGACTCTCTACCATACGAAACATTAGGATGTTCTTTTATACTTATCCTCAAAGTAATCACAGGGTTATGTTCCCTAATATATTGTATCCTAAATCGTTTTCCCTAGGATTCTACTAAAAATCATCAGATACCAACTGTAATTACCCCGACATCAGTCCCCTAGAGTCGGTTCTTACTTTATTACTTTGTCAAAAGATATAAGGAATTGAGTGAACCGAATAATTTAGTAGTCTTGGTAATCTAGATATATAAATGATTCTTATATCACATTTGAAAATAGAAATAACAACATAATGTTTTTCATAATAACATTATTCTCTCTATCATATACTTTTATATCAATCAAAGTACTCTTTATGAATTCTAGGGAAAGGAAAAAAATATTGTTGAACTCAAATGATCCGTAAGGGTTAAGTAAAATGTAATCTATCCTTAATCAATAAATATAATCAATATGAAAAGGTAAATAATTGAACACAAATTAATCTTAAATAACTTTATTATTAGGATAAGATGTGAAATAATCAATATGGAATGTTAAATAACTGAAACCACATGATATTTAATCATTAAAATGACAATGAAATGTATCGAGAGATAATATTGTTGGGAAAATATCATGTATAATAATAAATGAATTCTTAATGAAGGAAATACATAATTATTGGACATCATGATATCAAGAATGAGGATACCTATACTATCAGGACCTTTCATAATATAGTTTAAAATTGATTGGTAGGTATACACTAGAAACCCATTTAACTAAGCCTAGCCAACTGATTCATCTCATGAGACTACTGATGGTTCAAGGGGATATCTATAATTGGGACCCACCCATATCTTCTTGTCCAAATCATTACTCATTTATCTAATAATTTATTTAATTCAGGAATAATATAGCTTATAAAAAAATTCTCATATCAATTAAGGAATACAAATAACTAATAATATCCCCATTAAATCATATAACTTTAAATGTAAAATACCATGTGTATAATTGATATATGGTTTATGTAATATTAATATCAATGATAAATAATTTTTATATTTAGGATAAATTTATTTTCCAATGATCACATGGAATTGAATAATTCAATGAAATGTTAACGACTACAAAAATGAATAAAAAATGTGAATATCAATACTATCATTGGTTAAAATAATCATAAACCATCCAAAGGAAAGTAAAATTTTCACATAGAAAATAATTTTTTTAAATAAAATTTGAAAAACATTTTGAAAATAAATTATTTAAAAATAACCTTTTATTATTATAAAAAAATTAAAAAATTCATTGACCATGATGGCTGAAAATTTCATACATTTTGTACATGTTAAAACATGGATAATTTTCAAATTATTTGTAAAATCCAAATGAGTCTTATTAGAAAACATACATGAAGATTACTTTAAATATTTTTAAAGGTCAAAATTTTTTAAAAAGGTATTTATTAAATCATTTGGATAATGTTAGAACATTTCTTAATTTTTTTAAATAATATATTTAGAGGAAAAATTATTTTCAACAGAAAAAATAAAAAATGTCGGATTTTATTAAAAAAATTATCAATCAGATGAAGTAACAAAGAGTCAAAAATAGAAATATTACAGTAAAAATTTATAAAAAACTATAGGAGAAGATAATTAGATTGGTCTATCATCTAGTAAACAAATAATTTTCTTTTAATGGAAATTCAAGCATAAACAATTCCGATTAAAATTAGATTACGAAATAAACCCTTAAAAAGATCATAACATTGAAGTGAGAACTAATAAGTGAATAAAATATATGTGTCAAATAAAAAATACACATAAAATTATTTAAATAAACTATAATATATTCAAACGTATTTAAAAATATAATCTTATAATTTCAATGACAACAAAGATGTAATACACCCCAATGAAAATAATATTATTTATAAAATTCTTTAAAACATGGTAATTTTAAAGTGAAATCACCTTAGATTAAATAATTCAAATTTAAACTAAAAATAACATTAAATATTAAGGATTTATGTAATTACATTTAAAAGGTGAATTACATACACCATATAAAATAAATTATGTGCATAACATTATAATCTACCTTAATGAATGGAAATTTAGATAAAGTTCCTGACCTCATAATTCTTTTTGGTTAAAAATGATTTGAAATACCATATAGTATTTTAAACATTTTATTAATTTATACTATAAAAAAAATTATAATTATAATATCATATATTATACCCTTATAACATTTTACCACCCGCTTTTTAATAATATTACATTATTTCCATTGTTTTTTGTGTTAATTGCATAATTTTCGCATGCATGTTTTTCCATGAAAGGTATGGTTCTTGCACATATTATATAGTTCCATCATATCCATAATGATATTAATTTTATAAATATAATATATTTTATTATATAAATGTTTATGATCATTATTGAAATTTAAACATGGAGAATGGATCTCATCGCTTTGTGGAAATGGTAGGCCGTATGTACGCATGAGCGACATTATCATTTACTTAATGGGTGAAAGGGTAAAGAAATTGATGATATATTAATTTTTTATAATAAAAATAATTATATATATATATATGAAAAATATATTCACTAAATTCATCCTTATCAACTTCTATGTAAATTTTAAGTTTCAAAATGAATCACATCACTTTTTCAAGTGGTAGTTTGTCGTACACATGAGAAACATTGTCATATTTTAAATAGAATGGAATGTAAGAAGGTATATATGATTTTATAATTATATTATAACAATAATATCATGAACTTAACATAAAAATATCAATATATTTAAGATACTAAAGGTGTTATATAATCCTGTTTTAATAATATTCTAAGGTATCTTAAGAAGAAACCACATAAAAACACTTGTTTATGAACATTACCTCTTCTATAGACAACTTCATTAGGTTTGCAGAAAAAATGCATTCATGTATTTTTTTATATCAAGAAAAGGGGTATAAGATGTTGGGATGGTAGTATATAAATGATATGGTAGTTCTAGATGAACAAAATGGATTTGGAAGTGTGAATAGGGGAGGAGCGGGGGATGGCCTTTTATAATTGGGGTAGAGGACACACATGGATGTTTTTAAAAGAATCAACTAAAAACATGATTTTTTCATGCCAATATCCTAAAAAATGGGTCATTATTGATCTTTATAGGATAATAGGTTTAACTTTATCCATAAAATTGGGGTTGGATAAATTTTAATTCAAATATATCCTTTAACTTCTTATTTTAGCCCTCAGTAAACCGGTTTTTACCTTAACCATCATTATTAATTTTTGATAAATTTACTATTCATAATGGTAAAAAATTTAAATTAAAATTATTATATAACATGAATTATTATTATTCCTAATATTTAATCAATTTTTTGAAATTAAATTCGTACAATTTGAAGAATTAAACATAAAATTATACCAGCATACATGACAAAAAAGTGGTATTCCAAAGAGAATGTTTTCATAAGTATAGATGAAATTAAAATAAAACAAAAATATGAAATTGATGTAAATAATCTAATTTAGTTATATTTTTTTATAAATGAACAAATTGTACTATAATCAAATTTATATATTTTTACCCAATATTTTTTTAAAATAAAATGAATTTTTAAATAAAAATATGTATTTTACATTATTCATTGAAAAAGGAAACACATTAGAAAAAAAAACTCTAAAGAAAAATATTATATTATGATTCCAAAAATTAAGTTCATTTTTTAAAATATATACCCTAAATGTTGTACCATTAATTTTAAAAAAATGTTCCAAAAAATATATGAAACTGTTTTCTTTCTAAAATATCATTTTTCAGGAAATATTTCTTTTTCATTCAAATGATTTTTATTTTTTTCATAATCAATAAATATCCATATAATTAATTTTATACAATTTAAAAGCATAAAAAATTATTTATTACTATTAATAATTTACAATTTTACACCTAATATAAAACAATAGACTATATTACGATTCATTTGGACTCTAGGTAGCATGTTTCTCAAGCTATCAAAGAGATAAATTTTTTTTAAAAAAATATATCATAAAGTATAAGGGTGTTAAATTATCATATAATATATAAGTTTCATGTAATATACACTATAAAACCTCATTTTCGAATTTTAAAATTCTTGGGTGTTACATTATGCTGAAAAAATCCATCTTGAATACTCATTATTTTAAAGAAACTGATGAGATTGTGGTGAAAAATGATTAAATAATGAAATTACACTTGTAATTTCATTATATTTACGTATTAACATATTATAGATGGTAAAATGATCACTTAAATAAGTGAAAATTTTCTTGAAACAAAAATATTATCATATTATCATCATATATTATTAACCCATGGTATTTTATTTCATCATAGAATTATGGTTATTTGGTCGTTAACTTTCTCTTGATTATTCCCTTTCATTTGACCAATGACCTATATCAGTCTCTATAATTATTTATGATTTTCTTCTAAGATCATATTTTTAATTACTACCAATTTTCACCTACTTCGAAACCTTTTTATTTTTCATTCCAAATGTCTTTAATATTTCATTTCCCTCTTTTTAAGAGGTTGTTTTTTAACCCATTTTGAAATGTCGGTTTTATGTAAATGAATTTCCAAATGTAAGACCATTGAATAGGTAAAAAAGTTCAAATTATTAGGAAACAATTTATTTATTGGGGTAAAATTTGAGACCCATAAATTTTAAAATAACACTATGCTCTATAACTTATTCACCACAAAACAATGAGTTTAAATGAAAAGTGATATTATATTAAAATATTATTATTTAAGCATTAAACACTACTGGAAATATCCCATATACCCTCAGTTTTAAACCATGGGTATAACCCAAAAACCGTGGGTATAGGCTATACCCACTGTTTTATGAACCTTGGGCTGTAGTGGCGTCAGCATAGCCCTATACCCATAGTTTTGTAAAAACAATGGGGATATCCAATCGAAATTTCATAATACCCAGGGTTTGTTTAAACCGTGGGTATATATCTATTCCCACGGTTTTTAGAACTGTGGGAATAGATTTTCACAACCCGACAACATACCCACGGTTCAATGAACCGTGGGTACAGATGATAGCTGGAAATCTAAAATACCCACGGTTCAATGAACTGTGGGTATAAAGGATTCCTGGAAAACTAATATACCCACGGTTCAATAAACTGTGGGCATATATCCTTCTCCCATACCAGTTTCTACTACCCGCAGCCTCCCCCCTGCTTCCAGTGCACACCCAGCTGCAACATCCTCATGCTTGCTTTCAGTGCACCCAGCTACTGCGGCCTTCCTCCTGCTTCCAGTGGACCCAGCAGCTGCAGCCTCCCTCCTGCTTCCAGAGCACCCAGTTTCCCACAGCCTTCCTGCTTCCTGCTTCCAGTGCACCCGTTAAAACAAATCATAATATAATATCAGTTTGAATTGATACCATGAGGCATATTAGCATGAAGGAATAATTATTTAACAGCATTAACCACCTAATTATGAATAATTTCCAAACAAAACATAATGAATTAATTTTAGAACCCATCAGGACATTAAATACTATCAATTTCATGTTAAAAAAGTACTACATGAACCTCCAATTTAAATTTACATTTAAATAGATTCATCACGATACAATAAAAACTAATATCCTAGGCTTTCAGAACAATTTCTGTACACCCAAGGATCAAAATCAATCCATTATTGAACATTAAGTGAAGGGGTAAAACCCTTATGAGTAGGTGAATCCATGGAAGTGGAGAACTCAGGGTATATAAATTTTTGAAGATTTAGTCAATATCATGTTCAGTTAAGGCCTCCACTCAATGCTAGTAGTGGCCTATAAAAAACATGAAATAGAAAATAACTGGAATGTTTAAGAACACCATCCATTTTATAAGTTAACTAAACATAAATTTCATCATTTCATGTAGTATAATGAAATATAATAATAGACTTACATTTCCAATGTAAAAAACTGCCTATTATTATGAAGTATATTAGAAGTTATCATGAAAAAATACATAATTTTGGAATTCTACAAATCTTGAACAGTTGAACAAAAATCAGTGGAACATTAGACCACTTTAACAAGGATTTCAAACATCATCATAGTTTAATGAAATATAAAAAAAATCTATTATCGACCTAACCAAAAACATTTAATGATGATTTGATCCATATAAGTATATTTATAATTGAATAAATGATTAAAACTACCAAACACTATAAACAAAAGATTATTGTTGGAACCAAAATCGTAGAAACAGGAAACACATACAGTGATTAAAATAGACTAACAGTGAAGATGATATACAAAAAATGAATGAAAGTAGATATTGGTTAAATAAGATGGATGGTAGTGAATATATTATGAAAATGATATTTCATACTACTTATTAGGTAAATAATCAGCCATGGGTACTCAGTATTATCTATGAAACCTGAACAATTGAATAGAAATCATAGGAACTTTAAACCACTTAAACAGAGATTTCAACCATAAACATAGTTAAGAAGCCCCTACCCTCTACCCTTCCCTCCCCTCCCCCCTGCCCAGCCCCTCCCCTCCACCCTACCCACCTTCTCCTCCCCCTTTCCCTATACCTCCCCCACCTCCTCCCCCTACCCAGCTCTTCCCCTGCCCTCCCCCCTGCCCAGCTTGTCCTCCCACCCTTTCCAAGCACCTCCCCCTCCCACCAGCCCCTCCCCCCGGCCCATACCCATCCTCCCTTCCCATCCCCATCCCCCACCAGCCCCCTCCGCCCTGCCCAGTTCTTCCCCTCTCATCCCCTACCCTCTGCCCAGCCCCTCCCCTCCCCTCCCCTAACCATCTTCAACCATAATTGATTCCACCAGGCTATAGAGTACCCTGTAACCAAACATAAACATTTAAATCTTTATGTCATAATTTTTTGTTACAAGTATTGGAAATATATGATCATCCAACTATAGAATTCAAATTTAAACATTATATGGATTTCTATAACTGTAGACTTCAATAAACTAAAACTGGTTCAAAAAATGTACAGATTACATGATACGCATGATTGTTTAAAATCACAATAATCAGCAGATTTCATGACAAACATTTTAAACATGATTGCAAAAAAAATTACATATTTTTTGAGAAAATGTTAAATAAATTTGTCAGAAAATGATAAAAATGTTAAGAATGTACATCTTATAGATTGTAGAGATATTAAACATGTTTGTTAGTAAAATGTTTAGATTTTAGATAGCAGAACGCCATGGGTAATTGATTTGTAATCAATAAAAATTACCTACCTACTTGAGAATGTTAATAGTGTATGTCAAAAAACACACTAATCAGCAGAAATGTTAACCATTTTTTAATGATATTAATGATAAACATATTTTTTTAAAAAATGTATAGATTATAGATAGCCAAAATCACACTAATCATAATATTACATGAAAAACTTGTTTTTTATCAAAACAAATTTATGTACTGTAGGTTCTTAAGTAGATAGAACAAATACTAAAAATGTACATATGACATGATAAAGAGGTTTTTCAAAAATTGATATCAGAGAAAGTGTTAGTTCCATCTTTGTGTTTTATTTTCATGATAAAACAGATTGAAAAAATTGACATATTTATGACAATGCTAATATTTAAATGTACACACTCGTGTAACTGTAGACAATTATGAGATGGAAAGAACAGTTTGTTTGAAAGACATAGAATAAAATTTCTATATTGAATTAATACACATGTTTTTATGTTAATGGAATTAAATAACTAGTCATTAAATATAACTATTGAATACATGAGCAGTGGACATATTGAAGGTTGTAGTATCAAATCGTGTGCCAATGCTTGAAGTCCCTTGAGATGACATAATATTTTGATGCTCCAATCACGAATTGATAAAATTAACATAACAGTAATAATAATTTCAATTGTTAATAAGAAAAATTAAAGACCAAAGAAATTTTAAATGGATATATTCGATGCCACTACTTATAAAGATTCATTGCTTTGATCTCCCTATTCAATATTGAGGAAAATTTCAGTATTTTGTTTATTTTGTTTTCTAATATAAATAGAAATTTTTATACAATCCTACCCGAATGTATTCTAAGAATTTAGTAAATATGCTGATGTAGTTGTCATTATTGTTGATGAAAATTACTTTGTAGCTCTTTTTCTCGAAATAAGAATTCAGATTCACATCACAGAAGATGAGTTCAAGTTCATATAGTAAACCACATGCTGATGTGTTGATGCTCTACAACAATAGTAAAATGATACACACTAAATTAAATATCCATTAAACATCGATGTAGCCTACTCCTGCATTGAAAAATAATTAAACAAAAGTACTATAAATATAAATAGATGATATTACGGGCATATTAAAAAATAATAATTTTTAAATCTAGTAGAATCTTAATGAGATCCCAAAAAAGGAAACAGTACAACTAATTAAAAAGTAAGAAGAAACATAAAATAATAAAAATTTCAAAGATACATGGACCCCTAAATTGAATAGTATGCATTGTGACCAAAAAAACAGAAATCTATAACATTTGTTTCAATGATGTTCATACTTCAGTAACATGAAATTTTGATTTCTTGGCTTCAAAAAATCTGTCAATTTCTCAATGGATGTGATTTTCTTTCAGAATGTTGTTCAATCAAAATGATACTTATAATAGATATGCGCATTCATAGAACTTATTTCTAGTTATGAATGTGATCATACAATAAAGTAAATCCTATATTGGGGAGGCGAAGGAAACCCTAGATTGGGGTTTCTGAAGGAGGTGAAGTCGGATTTTTCAGTTATTATAGGCGACGGTGGTAGAGTATGTTATCATCTATAATCTAGATGCAGAGATAGAGGATAGAGGTGAAGGAGGTGAATGCAGTCAACGGCGAAGGAGTAGTGCATGGATAGCACGAAGGAGTTGGAACCTAGATTTGGGAGACCTAATGGGGAAGCTAGTTTGGGGATACCGAATGGAGAAGCATAGAAAACCGTAGATTGGGGAGAATGAAATAGGTGAAGTTGGAGAATCAAGATGCAACACAAACCCTAAATCATCTATATTTGAAACATTGCCTCCACGAATAGGTTCCACTACAATATCATAAAGTATCCCACCTAAATGAATATCACTAGATGCAAGAGAAACCATCGTAATCATGTAATCTAGGTTAACTACCCCCTTATTATCATTAACCACTGTCATTGTTTAAGATTTTGGAGGCCTTCACGGCATCTAAATAGGATCTAGATTGTAGTCCTTAAAAAGTGGGTTAATAACCTCTTTACCAGAGGGGGAATTATCCAAGTAGGATTTACCCAATATCTGAGAAGATAACCACCCCCATTATGATTCTTTATTAGATGGAGAAAAGCTAGGGAATCCACTAGTACCTCTATATCCCAATTAAAATATACAATATGAAAAGGAAGGGTCAAAACTATATTGATATGTATATGTGAGAATATACAGAATACACATATCATTCATGAAACTATCTCAAGCAGTACCTGATAATGTCCTTGTTCATGTTCTGTTAGATTAATTCTATATTACAACTATTCTTGTACAGGGAGGCCTGCAAGTAAATTATCACACATCAAATTTTACCCAAGAAAACAAACGAACTCGAACTGGGTTGAAATTCCAAAAAAATCTTATTTGTGATCGTTCAGGATCACTTCCATACAAGGGAGAGAGTTGGGGAGACTTACCATCTTTGAATTGGAGTTCCACATCCTTTGTTGCATTTGAATGGACTAAATTTGCCTCGATAATTGCATTCAAGGACATATTCATCATTAATGGAGCTATTCCTAGTCTAGTACCTCCCAATTTCTTCTCCATTCAACAAGGACATGCCTTTCCCCATGGAAACCATATCCAATCTAATGGTCATTGCACCGATGTAGAAGAAAACAACGGACTTACTCAATGAGGGTTCCAATGCCCACATAAAAATTTCGATGACTAAAAATGAAATGCGATGCATGTGAAATTATGCACAAATAAAACAACAGCATAAAAAAAACCATTTTAATAATTATTAAAAGGTAATAGACACTTCGTACATTAATTTCACCCTCTTCAATGGACACGTCAATGTTTTCGGTAGAAGAACCCAACCCTTGTAAGGAACATTGCAGTGTCGTTGTCAATTCAATATGTGATGATGCTTGACCAGAAAGCATAAATAAAAATAATTAAATGATAACAATATCATGTGTTCATTAATTAAAAGTATAGAAATATTAATTTTAATCTTCAAAATAAGATGATATCATAATTTTACCCTTTTCAATGCCATTGATATTGGAAGATGAATCATCATCTCCTAAACTGGAGATTTCACCCATACATTGAAAACATTAAACAACCAAACATGAAACTGCATCATATTATGAAAATATGAGTTTGGGGTTAAATTTCATATTTGAGGATGCAGTTGAGTAAAATGAAAACTTGTCATGATGTAAAAAATGGTGTGGTAAAAACATACCTTTAGCGACGGTGGATAAGTCAACACCATCCGTCTCCTCCCCTAGCCCCTCCCCCTCCCCACCTTCCCACCTCCCCCTCCCCCTCCTTCCCCACTTCCCATCCCCTCCCCCTCCATCCGCATAGCCAAGCTCCCCCCCCCTACCCCTCCCCCTCCCCCTCCCTCCCCACTGCCAAGCCCCACCCCATCCACCTATCCATCCCCTCCCCCTCCCTCCCCATTGCCCAGCCCCCCATGCGCAACCCCTCTCCCTACCTCCACAGTGCCCAGCCCCCCTGCCCAGCCCCTCCCCCTCCCTCCCCACTGGCCATCCCCCCTGCCCAGCCCATCCCCCTTCCTCCCCACTGCCCAGCCCCCCTGCCCAGCCCCTCCCCCTCCCTCCCCACTGCCCAGCCCCCCCTGCCCAGCCCCTCCCCCTCCCTCCCCACTGCCCAGCCCCCCTGCCCAGCCACTCCCCCTCCCTCCCCACTGCCCATCCCCCCTTCCCAAACCTCCTACCCAGCCCCTCCCCCTCCCTCCACACTACCTATCCACTCCCCCTCCCAACCTGTCCAACCCCTCCCCCTCCCCACCTGCCCAACCCCTCTCCCTCCCTCCCCACTTAATAGGCTTTTTCTTTTCTGTTTGGAGTCTTCCTAAAATGCACAAAACCACATTAAAAAATTAAAGATAGGATAGCTGAAAACCAAAAGCAGCATATGAAACATCTAAATCAGTTAGTCAACTCTAAATATTCATATAACTATCAGATCACAAACCAATCAGTCCCTTTACATTTAAAGAAAAAGACCAGAAGCAACTAAACTTTCTCAATGCCTTCAATAGATGAGCTCTTCTACTTCAATGTGGAGGACATAGTCATACTCGCCTGATGAACATCATGTGCATGTCAAGTATATGAAAAAGTGATTAAGTGAATTCATCCCCCACCCCTCCCACCCTCCACTACACCCACTCCCAACCTTCTCCTGCCATCCCCCCTCCCAACCCTCCACTAGAGGCCCCCTCCCAACCCTCAACTACATCCCCCCCATCCCAAGCCTCCGCTCCACTACTAAGGAAAATATTAGATGGAGAGTTAATAATAAACACAAAAAAAACATAAATAAATATATGGCATGTGAATATTACCTAAATAATAGTCAAATAACACCCCTGATGAATGCATAATCCAAAATGCATTTCATTGCATAATGAAATTCATATACAAGCAGTCCACCAATACAAAAAAAAATTAAAACTCCAACACAAGTCTCTCTGTTACGTCAAAAATGGAGGGGATTAATATCCCCCCCATCACCATCATCATCATACCCCTATCCAGCATCATCATCATCAGCTGCAACATCATCAGCAACATCATCACCAACTGCACCCTCATCATCATCATAAGTAATCTCATCACCAACAACAACATTAGCTACATCCTTTCCAGCTCTATCGCCACCATTGTCATCTCCACTAGGACCATCATGGGAATCACATGAGGCATTATGTAAAGAGTGCATTAATGCCATACATGAATGAAAAGTGGCAGCAACCTCTGGTGGTATTGAATCACTCAAAACTGACATAGGTTTCATGAAATGTTCATTCATTAGCTTACATTTTTCACGCTCCTCTAATAATATTTTCTTTTTCGCAGCTAATTCAGCACGCGTAATTTCCAAATCATAGGCCTCATAGGCTTTTGAGGAGTTCTATGATGACCAATACCTAGAGGGGACAATGTTTTTTCCTGGTCTACGATGGACTCTTCCTGGAGGCTCCACACCTAACACCTGACTCAAATGATCATTTTGTCCTATGTTTTCAGCTTCATTCTCATCCATGGCCTCCAAGGAAGATTGTTGAAATTATAATCATATTAAATTAAGAATTTCGTATCAATTTTTGAAATACAAATAAAAAACACACAATTTTATCTTGTGTTTGTGAATTAACTGCATTTCCATCTTTTCTTTTCCTGCTGAAGTAGATTAATTTGGCACGAGGTACAAGACCTTCAATGCCCAATCCAGCCTGCTGCATATGAGAAATGCACAAATTTGGATTACAACCATATATGATAAATGCAAAAAAATTTGATTGAAAGTACCAGCCGCTTCTCATGATCAGGCATTGTAGTGCACCCCAACTTGTGTAGATATCTCGTTTCATCTTTTTTTTTGCTAACACTTCCTAAGAAACAATAAAAATACATTTAATAAGAATTAAATTGTATATAAAAACCATTAAAAATGGGTAGTAAGTTATACTCTTCATTTTTCCAATGTGTGATCATTTTTTTATATTGACTTTTTTGGACATTAATGGTTTGTGGGTACACCCTCTAACTCCGTACCCACTCTGCACCTCCAACTAATACATAAATCATACTTCTATGATCGCCAATACACTCTAAGATCACTCAACCTAGAAGCTTTGGAAGCTTCACCATTTGGAATGATAAATTTACTTCGTAAAGAAAATGTTAAGTCATATTAATACATTTCTAATCTAAATATAAATTTATAAAATTTCTGTACCCATATCTGCGCCCATGCCCTATCCTTGATTTCAGCATTGATATGTCTACAAGAGACCGGTTCCACTGGAACGATATAATGATATTTGGCTAAAGTATCCATGAATCATCTATAATCCTTATAATTTTTATCTACCATTTGATTTTGAGGATTATAATCCACCATAATCTTAGTTTCAAGATTCCAGGAATCCCACATTCGAGTGCGCCCACATCGCCTACTAGAAGATCGCACTAAATAAGATAAGAGGTGAAAAGAGAAGAGTTATGTGACAATACAATAGGCCAAAAGTGAAATGATATAATTTGGTACATTTATAATAAAAAATCTGATGCAGGATCCTGAATAGGCTGCGAGGAATCTGTGGACTGTGCTGGATCAGCATCCTCCAAAGGAAGTATCTGTTCCATAGCATGCTCAGGCTGATCTTCATGAAGAAGAGTGAAAACTGAAGGAACAAACTCAATATTTGTAGGATGGATGGTAGGAAAAGGAGGTGGTGTAGACATGTCATAATATGTATAGTAGGTCTGGGAATACATGAATGGATATGGAAATTGTGTAGGTGAGAACATCTGTCAAGTCGGTGTCGACATGGAATGTGAAAAAGAGGGTAAATGGGATGATGACGGTAGCATGTATGGGAACATCCCAGGGGTCTCAATTAGAGGGCGAACATGTGTGGTAGATGGGATGTCCACTGATGGGTCAGTGTGGGGAGTGGTAAGACGGGAGCTCCACCTAGGTCTAGGAGGATCCGTTCTCGGTCCCATACTAGGAAGAGGAATCTCTGGTGTTATATATCCCTAAAATAAATTTAATCAAAAATATGAACTTCATATAATATGTAATGCAGAAAATAAATATTTGAATTATTACACTCACTGAAGACAACTCACGCTCATGTCTAAAAGGATCAACATCAAATAATATTTTCTTGCAAGCTTCTTTAGTTTTCTTCATAATCTGCAAAATAATGAAAAAAAATATTTTTTAGAAACAATTTTTACAAATAATACATACAACATAGAAGCCGAATAAGACAAAAAATGTCATAACATCTTTCAGTAATGACAATTTACAACCAAGTTATACAATTTTTAAACCCACATTTTAAACCCAGTTTTCTGAATTGAAATAAATATAATTAAATGAAATGAAACCAAACAATACTAAAACAGACATATCATTACAAACTAAAACTAAATTAAAGAAATTATATTCATACCAACCTATGAAACTCACATCAAGGTGAACTGAATGAACTCTGAATATATATGGTTGCTTTTATATATTACCCTCCACTACCTCAGGTTCAACATCATCTCTCACAATGGGACAATTTGTGTCATCAAATAAAATATTTTGGAAAACACCGATGGGGGCTTGAATGGTGACAGTTTCATCCCCAACATCATGAAAAATATGTCTTGGGGTTACTTTATTAATGACACCGTAATCAGGTTTCAGATGATCTTTCACATAAAACACTTCTTTTTTCCATTGATACAAAAATGTATGGTTCATTGGAACGAAGGAATCGACTCATGTCAATAACTCTAAATCCGCAATCATCAATAAATGTACCATGTTGCGTCATTGAATAAAACCATTTACATTTCATCATAGTGACTCGACCTTGAGATTTGTTATCCGATAACAATATTTTCTCAACCATTCCATAATAATACACATCTTCATATCGAGGTTGACTAACTGATGCACTGGCATAAAAATCTGTTATAGCAGTTAACATAACGCCATCATGTTGTGTTCTCATTTTCACCGCTTTATGAGTTGTAACAAATTTATATCCATTGATTATTAAAGATTTGCAGTCACAAATCAAAGAATTGGGACCAAAAGGCAACGCTCTAAATTCTTGAGAAATGAAGTCATCGGGTAAACTCAATACCTAGAAAACATATGTGTAATATAATTAAATATATACCTATATTTTAAGGTATACAATGTAATGTTAATAACTTAGATTTCAACCAAGTTGGGAACTCTTGGCTACGTATCGCCTCTCTCCTTCTCAACGACAAGGACCGCTGAACTCTACTTATAATTTGTTTATGTTCTCTACATAAAATGACAATAAAAGTATAAGGTATATGCGATATGATATCATATGAGATAACATATATATATTCAAATTACTTACTTGATATAGGAATCTAACAAACCACAATTAAACAAGACTGTACGATGTGCCATATATGTAACTAATGTATATGACCCGACAATTCCACCTGTTTGGGGAAGATATGGAAACGAGGGCTGAATTTCCTCATACTTCTCATCATCATATCTCATTGGTCTATTATGTCTTATTCTCGCATTAGAAAAATACATTAAACAAAAATCCAAACATTCTTGGGCCATATAACTCCTCACAATGGAACCTTTAGGATAATTCTTATTTTGGACATATGATTTCAAAGTGCACATATTTATTTCAGTGGGATACATCCACCGAAAATCAACTGGTCCCCCAAGAAGTGTCTCAGTTGGATGATGAACTGTTAAGTGAATCATGCAAGTGAAAAAGGATGGAGGAAATTTTTTTCCAACTCACACAGAATTAATGGATCCTCTTGCTGCATTTTTATCAACAATGATTTGGATAACCTTTTAGCACAAAGGTCGCAAAAAATGACACAACCAAATCAATTCCACCCTTACATTATTGGATAAGAAATGCAGAATTTCTATTGGAATCAATTCATGAAGAAGGATGTGATAATCATGAGTTTTGAGGGATTTCAATTTCCAATGTCTTTTGTTGACTCGTTTAGATATGTCACTGGAATATCCATCTGGAACGTTGATATTCTATAATATTTCTAGAAATTGATCTTTCTCTGCGGGTGTCATCACATAAAAAGCACATGGTACATTCCATTTGTTTTTACTAATACAAACAGGATGTAGTTCTGGTCGAATACCCCAATCTAATAAATCCTGACGAGATCATAAGTCATCTTTGGTCTTCCCCTTAATATTCAAAATAATTACAAGAAACATTTCATATATATTTTTCTCAATATGCATTATGTCTAAACAATGACGTAACATATTAGTAGACCAATATGGAAACACAAAAAAAATTCCCTTTTTCCAACTGTATGTGACTTTAGTATCAGCATTCTTCCTCTTTTGAGATTTCAACTGACCATTCCCTAATGAAAAGATGAAATCTTTCAAATTATCAAGAAAATCACTTCCTAACATACGTTGAGGTGGTTATTCAGTGTCAAAATTAATATCAAACCTCTGACGATTCTTCCTGTATTGACGATCCATTTCCAACAATCAGCGATGCCCCTTGAAACTAAAACTACAACGATATTTAAGCCTTCTCGATCATGTATTTTTCATACAAACGGGACATGATAGTTTTCCCTTTTTGCTCCACCCAAACATCATCACATAGGAAGGGAAATCATTTATGGTCCATAGAAGGGAATCACACATCTAAAACGTATTCTTTGAAGAAGCATCTGATGTCTGCACACCTAAATCCCAATGTTGTTTCAACTCTTTTATTAAAGGCTGCAAGTAGACATCTATATCATTATCAGGATCCGAAGGTCCAGATATCAGAATATTCATGAAATTGAATGGTTTTTTCATACACATCCATAGATGAACAATATAAACATGAATAAAAACTGGCCACATGCTATGAGAAGTAAGAATCTGACCAAATGGATTAAAACCATCACATGATAGGCCTAATCTGACATTACACACGTCACTTGCAAAATCAGGATGTTGTGTATCAAATGTCTTCCATGGTAATCCATCTGTAGGATGTACCATCTCATAATTACCTTTAATTCACTCAACATCGTTCCATCTCATATTGACTGAGATTTCTAGAGACATGAATAGATTTTGATGTCTTGGAATCAATGGAAAGTGCCACATGACTTTCTGTGGCACATGAGATGGTCCTCCATCTGCATTTGTCTTCCATCGAGATGTACCACATTCATTAAAGTAATTACGGTTAGCTGTTTCCTATAAATATAAACTACTATCTGTCGGATAATCATGGAATTTATTAGTAGAAACTCCATGCTGGTTAATTAACTTCCATGCCATGTCATGATTTGAGGGAATATCTACACCATCAGGAAGCAAGTCCTTCAAAATTGTAAGAATATAATCAATAGAGGTATTAGAAATACCACACATGGTTTTTCCATGATATAACCGCATTATAAATTATAACTTGGTCATTTTTGTACATTCTTGATATACTGAATTTCTGGAATCATCCAATAAAATTTTCACTCTATCAACATCTTCGTCTTCAACATTTTCCTCATGTGTACTGATATCATTTTCTTCTATCACCGGCATGCTATCTCTCTCGGAATGATGCACATATGGAAACTGATCAAATATCAAATTCTCTATGTCACTTCGTTCATTTCATTTATGAAAATTCGATGATTGACTCATCTCTCCATGGTGAAAACAAACATTATAGTTTTCTTGAAATCCAAATTTCGTTAAATGGTAACTAACTTCTTCTCATCTTAACCATGGTCTTCCAACACAATTATAGCAGGTACACTATATGCAACCTCCATCTGACGCATTGATAAATGAAAAATCTAAAAAATTATCCATATTACATTGAAACGTGGTTTAAATCCGATTGGTACGATACATCCATCTTCTCTCCATTCTATAATAAGAAAAAAATTATCATTCAATCAACAATGTAAATCATATATAAAAAATTCATTATAATAAATTTTATTATTAAATTAATCAAATCATATTAGTAGCTAGCAAAACATATTTAATGACTAGAGGAGTCCATGATTGAATAAGTAGGAAAAAAGAAAAAAGGTCTACCTTGAGATGTAAACTAAAGAAAAAAGATAAAAAAGACACTCCCAAGTGGTCATTGATGGGGAATAAAAAAGAAAATTTCAAGGTAAATTAATCCTTTATAGATATAAAGGCATTATACACATGGGGAGAAAATTTTGTTTTAATAAAATAAATTTATAATTTTATAGATTATTTTGTAGGGGTTATTTGATGGGGAATAAATCATTAAATGAAAATAGAGTAGTTATGGCATTAATGTTTTTGAATTAATATTGAAAAAATGTTTCAAGGTATCCTACAAAATTTTTACAACATGATGCTTACAAGATATACGTTTTATGGATTATATTGGATATTTGGAATATTTATTCAAATGGAAAGGAAATTTTTTAAAAAATAGACATCATGATATACTTGGGAGTATTGAGAATCAATGTTTGGGGGTTTCAAACCCTTTAAAGGAATAAAATCTAGAAACGTATTGTAAATTCAATATAGAAATCACATAACATGTTTGATATTCTTGAATAAGTCGATGGAAGGTGTGACCATCCGATTCATGATGAAAATGAATGAATCATCAATATACTATCCTAAAAATATTTGAGTTTTAATACTCAAAATCATCAAAATAAGAATAAAAAAGTTATGGAGAAAGATTTAGTTGTTGAAGTTTCACCCAAAATATCCAAAGGGGAAAGTCCAGGGATCCTATAAAGTGGATGTTCTGCTCACATGATCTTTTTTGGTTTTGAAAATTCTCAAAACAAACCACAAGACCAATTTATGTATCTCAATGGGTGTATAGGCCATTATGCATTGGGTTAGTCCATAAGGCTATCATCCCCTATCAACTATCTCCGTTCATACTACAATGTCATCATTCCCCACTTTCAGACTCCATTAATGCCTCAAGGCCTTCATTCCCTTCCATTATTCATTTAAGACCCCACCATATTCATCATGAATCAAATCTCAAATTCTCCCTCTATATAAGATTAATGAATTCATGAAGGATCCACTTTTAACTTTGATACAAGATAGTATAAGTCTACTATCCATACACATATATATATACCAAAGTCACAGTAAGGAAACTTTTTATCTATATAGAGGAATAAGCATATATTTTAAAAAGAATTATCATGGTCTATACACACACGGATGAGTATTTAATATCACACGCTTTTATATAATTGTCATAACATGGTAAGAACTTAGTTCATTCAAGATATTGAAGCCCAACATTAATGTTCACCACTTGAATCAATCTCACAAACCAAAGATACATAGAGGCATCTCCAAATAACTACATGAGTATTCAAGGGTTATCATATATGATGAATAACACGTTATGGGTTGGGATCATTTTAGACATATCCATCAATACACTACAAAATTAACAGATCTAGATGGATATGAGAATGATCAAGAAAAACCATCTCTCCATATTTATTTTCAATGTAAATCTAGAAAGGCTCACATTGGATATCATTGTAAATACTAATCCTTGATAAGAAATCTTTGATCTAGTTCCTTTATAAGGATAATAAATAATATCTAGCAATAATAAGAATAACAACAAACAAATGATAAATTATATTTAAATCTCAAGGACTGATATATCTATATCAAATATAATTCCTCTCTGAAAAGAATTAATTCACCATGAAGTCTCATTAGAGTCCCTTGGTTTGATTACCCTGAGTTTAGGAGGAATAATGACTGTCTTTAGGGTGTTTTGTGTCAAAATAATAATTTTCAAATGATTATATTCTATGTAAATGGTTTGGTTGCTTGGCTTACAAAATCATGCTCTAACCATGGGAAGTTCACTACATATTCAAGTCACCTATATGGTTTGGAGACATGGTTTTATAAACCCTATGACAACCATGATGTTGATTCTCTTTATAGTTACATTGTTACCCTGGAATTGTTTCCATGTTAGCTCTAAAAGTACCCCTACCATTTATCTCCCACTACTCCGCTCCAATAAGCTTCATAGTTACGTTGGGGGACTAAACTATTACCTCTTACCATTATGACCATTAAATTATTCTAACCCACCCCCCCAAATTCCCCAAAATCTACCCAATATATCACCAAATAATTGTAATATGTCAAATAAACTCTTAATAAAGGTTTTAAATATGGCATAATGCACCTAGAATGTGAGTGGTTATTCTAATATCCCCCTCTAATGACTTTTTGACCTTAATATGTGTCTCTAGCGGTATAAATCTAACAATTAGGTCTAGTAATACTAAACATACGATTCCTTATCCCATTTATCTTCTTTAATATGTATGTTCTTCCATAAAACCTTAACAAGAGGCTTCATCTTCATTCATAGTTCTTTTATTCATCGATCAACAATCTGTATTGGACCTTTCTCAATCGAATCATTTACCCCCAACACAACATTCTCAATATCAATTAAATTTGAAGGATAATTATTGAAATTTATAAGTAGGAACGCATGGGAAACATCATATATAATAGAAAACTAATAAATTTGATGATACCAGGAAGAGATGGTGTCGAGAGGGGGGAGTAGGGACATTGCCCGAGAAGGGGGCTGCGTGGCAAAGGCCGGGATGTTGAGGCAGAGGCAATGTTTGGGAGGTCCAGGTCGAGATTGGAGGTAGAGGCCAGGTGGTGGAGCCAGGACGTGGAGCCGGGAGGTGGAGCCGGGAGGTAGGGTTGTAGTGGGGGGAGCACGGTTGAGCCTGGACACGGAGCCGGGAGGCGGAGCCAGGAGGTAGGGTTGATGTGGGGGGATCAAGGTGGAGCCAGGATGCAGAGCTGGGACACAAAGTTGGGAGGTGGAGCTGGGAGGTAGGTTTGAAGTGGGGGAGTGCGGCGGAGCCGGGACGCGGAGCCCGGAGGCGGTGCTGGGAGGTAGGGTTGAAGTGGGGGGAGCATGACAGAGGGTTGAAGTTAGGGGAACACGATGGAGCCAGATAGTTAGAGGCGGAATAACCACGGTTTTAATAAAATCGTGGGTATAGATAGTTAAAAATAACAAAACTATTAAAAATATGGATTTTTGATCGATGAACAAATATCATTTGCCTCATATAGATGAATTTTTTGTTAGATCAAAGAGCTTAGTATTTTTATAAGATTAAATTAAAATATGGGTATCATCTGTAAGAACCTGGATCTTCATTTCAGGTATGCCTTTCCTTTTTCTGAAGTTTTTATGAAAAATGATGTTTCTGTAAAATTTTGAAGTACACATCGTGTACTCTTTTCCCGCTCAAAGCCATGTGTTGGCCATGTCCAGGCCACACACATGGTGTGTAGGGGTAACCTGGAGGCTGATTTTGGTGGAGTATGGAAAAAACCTAGTACATGCCATGTACTCTAAAATTACACACCGTGTACTTTTCCTTTTTTCACTAAATGCACTAAGGTCGTGCCTGACGGACATAACTTTCTTCTTCTTCAGGATCTTCATCCGAGAGCAACCCGTATGGCTGAAAATCTTCCCCGAGCCCCCGTGCCTCCATCCGATCTCCATTCCAACGGCCATTGATTGCGTTGGTATTGCCTCGGTAATCTCTCTCTTCTACTTTAGCCGTGTTCCATGATTCCTCCTCGTTTTCATGCTATCGTGGGTTGAACGTTTTGGGTGTTTTCTAAGATATACGACGTTTGGGGGAGAATCTGTTGTCGTTGTTCATGTTTATCGATCTCCTAGGATCAATGTAAGTGGATTGTGCCTTTCTATAGGAGTATTTGAATATTTTGTGTAATTTCTCAAGTTCCCTTGAACGAGAATTTTGTGTTTTCCTGTTTTTCCATTGATTACTTTCCTGCTTTCTTGATTGCTATAGTAGAGGTTTACCATTGTGAATAGGGTAGTTTGTGTTGTACTCTGGATGTTTTCCATACTTTTTTTGCTTGTTAGGCATTATGACAGTTGCCTATCCTAGTTGTAGGATAGTGGAACTGTTGTGTTGTTTTGCTGATGAGCCTTATAATGATATCCAAGTAGTTCTTGAGGTTTACTTGGGTGATACATGCGCGATGAGCCTGTTATTTTCAAACAGGACTATGAGAACATAGTGTAGTAGACCATAGGGAGAATGGATGTAAGGGCTTCTCCATATTGTCTTTTAATACGATGAGAGACCACAGGGGGAATTGACGATGAGTGCTTCCTCAGAGAGTCTTTAGTTCCTCCACGTGGGCCATAGGGTGAATGAGACGTTGAGTGCTTCCCCAGAGAGCCTTTATCACGATACGAGACTATAGGGGGAATTGATGGTGAGTGCTTCCTCAGAGAGTCTACTCTTAGCTGAACCAGAGGGGTGAGACTGTGTGTACCTCATAGAGGGTTTCTAGTACTTATAGGTTAAACCATAGGGTTTGGGATGTGAGAGCTACCTAGAGGGTTACCTATTTTCTACTTGTTGTTGGTTTTTTACATGGGTACATTATATGCTAGAATTGTGGATTGTAGCTGCTGTGTGATTTTCTGCTTGCTGCATCCCGCACTTTTACTTTCCTTGTATTCATTGACTATTAGGTACAAATATTTGGGTGATTTCCTACTGGGATTGTATCTCACACACTATTTGGGCCATTCTTTTGGGCCCAAGCAGAATTTTTTTTTGCAGTAATAGATATGGGCAAGCGCCCTTCGACTTCCGGTACTTGATTGTTTGGAGCTAGAGAGAAAGGGACCAAGCTTAGGCTTGTGATGCTGCTAGATTTTTTGTTTCTTTAATACTTGTGTTCATTTTTATTTCAGCACATTGTTGTGTTTGTTTCTTTCCTTAGATACTTGTACTTGCTGCATCATTATCATCATTGCTATATATATTTTTTCCCTTGTATGGTTCCAGTTATGTATGTTGTTACTGCTTCCTATATTGACTGTTGTTTTCCTTACCTTGTATACCTTACCGAATGAGGGCATAGTTTCCCCAGTAATTTACCAAGGCTCTCGCTGCTAGTCAACAACCTCTGGCGTTTGGGGAAATGCATTATAGGTCATGTGGTGAACCGAGTACGGGGCAGAAGTGGAGGGGTGCCGGGTTGGGTCATTAAAAAGTTGTATCAGAGGGGTTATTTTCTTTTGCTTTACTATTTGGAGACTTTATCCAGGGATAGGACGGATTCGGTACATGGTATTAGGTTGTGCTCGGGAGTAGCTAACCCGTGTACAGGGAAAAGCCATATTACATCGTTAATTGCAGTTTGCTGGTTTTGAGATTTTACAGTTGATATGAATTCACCTAGAGTGATTCACTTGCTTTGTGTTGTTATTTCCTTCATGAATGTGGTTCTATTTCTGTCGCAACCCGATGAGATGAGGGTATTCCATCTCATGCATCATATAGGCACTTTCTAGAAATCACATTCCATGCATTCTTTCCATTCCATCTAGGGTGCATTAGCGATTTCATGCTATTGTGGTTGACTTTGTGTAGATTATGCTTGTTATTTTGATAGATGCTTGATAGAGTCCTTACTGCCTTATTATAGGATTTTTTGTTTCCTACCTTGCTTAAATAAATGCCAAATTTTGATTCGTGCGGTGTTATGGGCCCTCGCGAATCGGAAATTGGTACCTCCTTGCCTTGTTTTATGTGTTTTCTGGGCTTCTGTGTAGTTTCTGAGCTACTACCTAGAAAAACCCAGAATAAACAGCGTGTACTTTTTTACTACACATCATTTAGTTTTTAGACCATGTCACTGACCATGTGAGTAGGGACATGCTATTGTAGAAATAACTTCAGGAACACGTCGTGTAGGGTTGGTACACGACGTGTAGTTCGGAGCCCTGTACCCAGCCGTTTCACTAATATCATGGGTCGGGGAAGCTCGAGTAGAACACGTCGTGTTATAAAGGAACATTCCATGTAGTCATGTCTAGGTACCCGGCCATGTCACGAACAACATGGGTCAGTGTTACCTTCTCTTAGACACGCCGTGTGTTTTCATCAAACACCGTGTAGTGTTTTTCAGTTACACGGCAATGTGACGAACAACACGGGATGGTGTCACCATCACCTATACACATCGTGTTTGTTCGGAACATGCTGTATAAGTTTCATCCATGTAGACGGCCGTGTGTTTAACAACACTGGCCTCTGATGCCTTGTCTAGTACACGCTGTGTTTGTTCAGAACACGCCAAGTAGACACAGGTTATGTCAGACTGTGTGGGTTATCCGTGTAAGTAGACTCAGGAAGAGGAATAGTTTTAAAGTACATGTCATGTGTTGGATCAACACATCGTGTAGTTTGATATGATACATGACCTGTAGGGCAGGGGTACATGCCCATGTCAGTGGATTAAGAAGACACGCCGTGTAGTTTTCATACACACCGTGTAGTCGTGTTTTGTAAACTAGTGTGTTTTTCTTCCCCTATTCATGTTTTGTACTCTTGTGTTCTCTCTCCTTGTTATTATGATGTAAGGTGTGCTTTTGATCTTTTAGAGCTATGCCTCTGAGACAACCTCTACTAGTACGTTTGCCGTCATGTAGAGATTAGACGCCAGATATTGCTGATCAGGGACTTCCGGCCGATCCTCCAGTTGGGCCAGCCTTAGAACCGACTGTCATACCAGTTTCAGGCATTAATGCATAGTTCAAGGATGGTTTTAGGAGGATGCAGACCATTAAGGGAGCATTTCGTCCTACTACGTCTATGGAAGACTTGATGTAGGTTTTCCAATAGAAACATCCTCCCACTTTCTCAGGGGAAGAAGGACCTCTTGCTACAGAGTCATGGATGGAAGCCATGCTGACTATCATCAAGCATCTGAAGATGCCTCCAGAGAGGCGGGTCAAGATCACTACTTACATGCTCTGAGACTCCTCCAATAGGTGGTTGGACATGATCTCATAGGTGGTTCATTAGCAGGTTATGGCTTGGGTGGAGTTACAGCGCGTATTCTATGACTACTTATACCCGGAGACACTGAGGGCCAATCGAGCCTGAGAGATCATGAGTCTAGAGCAGGGTACTCTTTTTGTCATGGAGTATTCATCTCATTTCACCGAGCTGTAGAGTTTCACACCCCACCGGGATGACAGTGGGGTGTTCTTATCAAGGACGATCGAGGATGGTCTCAGGTGGGAGATCTGCTCGAAGGTGAATATCTTCTAGTTGACTTCCATCACTTCCTTCCTCATTCAGGCACTAATTGCGAAGTGAAATCTGAGGGACTCCAGACCTACGAGCCAGGGAAGTTCTGCTTCCAGAGCTAGTTTTCATCAAGATGACACCATGAAGCGCCATAGGGAGTCTACATGCGGTGATCTGAGGAAGCATGATGCATCTTCAGGAAGACAAGTGATATGATACCAGTTTGTTCGGTCAGGGAAGACGAGGCCACAGTGCCAAAGAGACCCCATGTAGTGCCGATCTTGCAGCAAGATGGGTCACCTTCAGTGTTTCTGCATGTTTTTCTCACCAGCAGCTAGTGATCGGGGTTCTTCCATGACTACTTGTTCAGGAGCAGCACCACCAGTTTCTCACCAGTCAGTGAATTGGAGTCCTTCCGGCCGTTCATGCTGAGGTGGAAGTCGAGGTCATGGCAGTCAGCCACCAGTCCCTCAGCACCAACAAGGTGGATCAGTTCAGAGTGGTCGTCTAGGGGCGTATGGCCGTGGTGGAGGCCAATCTTTCGTTGTGGAGCAGACCTGTCAGGAGCAGGATCTCATCCCTTCTACAGTTCGAGGTACGATTTTAGTAGCCTCAGTTTTATCTTCTACTCAATTCGATACCGGTTCTATGCATAGCTTTATCTCTATTGTTGTCTTGGAGAGCCTTGGGCTCTACATCATTTAATCTGCCGACTCGTTGACACTAGACACACCATTGGTGACAAGGACATCTAGTGTAGAGAGTTACCTCTCGAGGGTGCAGGGTATCATTTCTTATGGGATCTTTATGTCCTAGAGATGACAGGCTATGATGTCATCCTTGGGATGGACTGGTTGGTTCCCTTCCAGGAAGTCGTCGACTATTATCTCCGCAGATTGAGTTTCGTTTCACTAGAGGGTGAATGTTTTCTTCATAGAGGCGAATGGGATGTTCAGGAGAGTCGAGCAGGACTCGAGCATCATGGACTATGAAGGGTGACAGCCCAGATTGCTGGCCTTTATCTGGATGATCAGGGGACTTCAATGTTGGACTTTCCTCCAGTGGTGGATCATTTCCGGGACGTCTTTCCACTGGACTTTTAGGGTTTTCCGCCGGAGTGTGAGATAGACTTTTCTATTGAGCTTGTCCCAGGAGCAGCACCAGTGTCCATTCCTCCTTATAGGATGGCCACACCTGAGATACAGGAGCTCAAGAAGTAGTTGGAGGAGTTACATGCAAAGGGTTTAATCCAACCCAATACTTCTCCTTGGGGTCCGCCTATCCTGTTTACGAAGTAGGAAGACGGTACCCTTCAGCCTTGCGTGGATTATCAGAAACTGAACCAATTGAAGGTCAATAAATGATATCCCTTGTCGAGGATCGATGACCTCTTTGATTAGCTTCGAGGAGCCCAGGTGTTCCTGAATATTTACTTGAGATCCGGTTATCATTAGTTGCGCGTTAGACCATAGGGTATACCTCTGATAGCCTTCAAGACCATGTATGGTTTATACAAGTATACAGTCATGCCATTCGGTCTCACGAACGTGCCTACAGTTTTCACGGCACTGATGAACCGAGTGTTCCATCCTTACTTGGACTCCTTGGTCGTAGTCTTTGTGGACGATATCTTGGTGTACTCTCACACTCGACACAACCATGCCACACATCTTGAGATCGTTCTGAGTTCACTGATAGAGCATTAATTTATGCTAACCTCTCGAAGTGCCACTTCTAGATGGATTAGATTCACTTTTTGGGTCACGTCATCTCAGAGGCAGGAGTATCCGTGGACCTAGAGAAAGTGATATTTGTAGTCACCTGGGAGCAGTCGAAGAAAATTTTTAAGGTATAGAGTTTTTTAGGGCTGGATGTATACTACAGACGCTTCATTCGAAACTTTTCACGCCTAGAAGCACCTTTTTTAGGTCTGACCATGAATAGGGTGAAGTTCTTATGGTCAGATTCATGCGAGTCATCCTTTCAGGAGCTGAAGGGAAGGCTGACGTCAGCACCGATACTAGACTTTCCATAGACATACAAGAGATACGCTGTTTATTATGATTCTTCAGGTATCATACTTGGCACTGTGCTTATGCAAGGAGACGGAGTCATTTCGTACGGGTCTCGGCAGTTGAGACCACATGATAAGAACTACCGTACGCACGTTCTGGAGTTTCTAGTTATTGTTCATGCCTTACACTGTTGGAGACATTATCTTCTGGGAGAGCACATGGTGGTCTTCACTGACCACAAGAGTCTCAAGTATATCGTCACTCAGCATGATCTGAATCTGAGGCAGTGTAGGTGGGTCGAGTATCTTCAGTCATTCGATTTCGAGCTTTCCTATACGCCGGGAAAGGGAAACACGGTGGCTGATACGTTGTGTAGGAGAAGACAGATTCAGGGAGTTTAGGAGGCCAGCAGTGACTGGCAGTTGATGGCTCTGTTCTCTGAGATTCCTCTGGAGCTGCACAATAGATAGGGATAGAACTTCCTTTCTTCTGTAGCTGTTACCTCTACAATACTTGATCAGGTACGGATAAGGCAGCTATCAGACTCATAAGGCTAAGTCCTAGAGGAAACTGTGTCAGGAGAGGACCCTCTTCCTAGATGGACAGTGGGTGAGGATGAGACCTTGCGTTTCCAGGGATGCGTATGGGTTCCAGCATACATATGTGAGGACATGATGCAGGATTTTCATTCCTCGGTTTGGGAAGTTCATCCTGGTGTCACCAAGATATATCAGGATCTTCATCTCTAGTACTGGTGGCCAGGTATGAAGAATGATATTGCTGGTTTTTTCATGAGATGCTCTACTTTTCAGCAAGTGAAGGCGGAGAATCAGTGACCAGAAGGCCTTTTACAACAGTTACCCATTCCAGAGTAGAAGTGAAACAATGTTGTGATGGACTTTGTGACCGGGTTGTCGAGGTCACCTCGGGAAAATGATGTTTTTTGGGATGTTGTCGATAGGCTCACGAAGGTTGATCACATCTTTCCAATCAAAGAGACCTTCAGGGTCGATGATCTGGGATGATTGTACATCAGAGATATCATTCGTCTACATTGAGTTCCACACTCCATTGTTTCAAACAGGGATGTGTGCTTTACTTATCGGTCCTGGCAGAGACTTTAGAAGGCTTTGGGTACACATGTACTTTTGAGTACCGCATACCATCCTCAAACTGATGGCCAATCCGAGCGTACAATCCAGGTGCTAGAGGTTATGCTCAAAGCTTGAATTATAGACTTTGGCGGTTCTTGGGAGAAGCATATCCCTCTTGTGACGTTCTCCTACAACAATATTTTTCAAGAGACTATTCATATGGAACTTTATGAGGCTTTGTATGGTAGGCCATGTCGATCACCCTTATGCTGGCTGGAGGTAGGAAAGGCAGATTTGTTGGGACCTCGTCTTTTTTAGGAGACTTCAGATTAGATAGAGCTGATTCGGAAGAGGATGGATATATAACAGTCTTAGCAGAATCCTTATGTTGATCAGCGGAGACGACCTTTGGAGTTCTAGGTCGGGGATCAGGTTTTTCTGAGTGTCGCACCTTGTTTGAGACACAAGTGGATTCGGAGACAGGGTAAGCTTTCACCATGGTACGTCCGACCGTTTGAGGTTTTGGAGAGTGTTGGGCAGGTTTCCTATCAGTTGCAGCTACCTCAGAGGTACCAAGCCATGCACGACGTCTTCCACATCTCTCAGCTCCGACAATACTTTTCAGAACTGTCTCATGACTTTCAACCCGAGGAGGTTGAGCTCGAAGCGGATGCATCGTTTGAGGAGCATCCCATCCGGATTTTCGATCGCAGTACGAAGGTTCTCCGTGGGAGTTTTGTCCCTCTTATACAGGTGTTATGGAAGCATGGGTGAGTATAGGATGAGACTTGGGAGAGGAAGGCCGATGTACGATCACAGTGGCCAAAGCTGTTTGAGGTTTCTTCTTCTATGCCTCGCTAGGGAAATTCGGGGACGAATTTTTGTAAGGGGGAAAGTTTGTAAGAACCCAGATCTTCATTTCAAGTACGCCTTTCCATTTTCTGATGTTTTTTAGAAAATTAAGGTTTCTAGAAAATTTGGAAGTACACGCCGTGTACTCTTTTCTCGCTCGAAGCCGTGTGCTCAATGTGTCCGGGCCACACACATGGTGTGTAGGGGTGACGTGGAGGCCGATTTTGGCGGAGTAAGGAAAAACCTAGTACACGCCTTGTACATTTCTTTTTTTCACTAAACACACCGGGGTCACTCATGATAGACATAACTTGCTTCTTCTCAAGGATCTTCGTCTGATAGTGACCCGTATGGCCGAAAATCTTCCCCGAGCCCCCAAGCCTCCATTAGATCTCTGTTCCAACCGCTGTCGATTGCGTTCGGATCACCTCGATAAGGTATCTCTTCTGCTTTATCCTTATTCCATGGTTCCTACTCATTGTTATGTTATCATGGGTTGAACATTTTGGGTGTTTTCTCAGATCAATGATGTTCGTGGGAGATTCTGTCGTCGTTGTTCACGTATATCGATCTCCTAGGATCAAGGTAGGTGGTTTGTGCCTTTCTATAGAAATTCTTTGAATATTTCTTGCAATTTCTCAAATTCCCTTGAACGGTAATTGTGCGTTTTTATATTTTTCCCTCGATTGCTTGCCTGCTTTCTTGATTGATATAGTAGAGGTTTACCATTGTGAATAGAGTAGTTTGTGTTGTACTCTGGATGTTTTCCGTACTTGTTTTTCCTGTTATGCATTATGCCATTTTCCATGCCTAGTTGTAGGATAGTAAAACTATTGTTCTATTTCTCTGTTGATCCTTAGAATGATAGACAAGTAGTTCTTGAGGTTTACTTGGGCGATACATGCACGCTGAGCATGTTATTTTCACATAGGACTGTGAGAACCTAGTGTAGTAGACCATAAGGAGAATGGATGTTAGGGCTTATCTAGAGTTTATTTTAATATGATGGGAGACCATAGGGGTAATTGACGATGAGAGATTCCTCAGACAGTATGTAGTTCCTTGACGTGAGCCACATGGAAAATGAGAGGTCGAGTGCTTCCCCAGAGAGCCTTTAGCACGATATGAGACTATAGGTGGAATTGACGGTGATTGATTTCTCAGAGAGTCTACTCTTAGCTAAAACACAGGGGTGAGACTTTGTGTGCCTCCTAGAGGGTTGCTAGTACTTGTTGGTTGAACCATAGGGGTTGGGATATGAGAGCTACCTAGAGGGTTACCATTTTTCTACTTGTTGTTGGTTATTTACTTGGGTACTTTATATGCTAGAATTTTGGATTGTAGTTGTTGTGTGCTTTTCTGTTTACTACTTCCCGCACTTTTACTTTCCTTGTATTCATTGACTGTTAGGCACAGATCATTGGGTGATTGCTATTGGGATTGTATCTCACACCTTGTTTGGGCCATGCTATGGGGCCCAACAAGACAGTACTGTTTCATGAATAGATAAGGGAAAGCACAGATCGACTTCTGGTACTTGATTGTTTGGAGTTGGAGAGAAAGGGACCAAGTGTAGGCTTGCGATGGTGCTGGAGTTGATGTTTCTTTAGTGCTTCTGTTCAGTAGTATTTTAGCACGTTGTTGTGTTTTCTGCTTTCCTTAGATACTTGTACTTGCGAAATCATTATCATCATTTCTATATATTTATTTTTCTGCTGTATGGTTCCAGTTATGTATGTTTTTACTGCTTCCACTGTTGACTGTTTCTTTCCTACCCTTGTATAACTTATCGAATGAGGGCATAGTTTCCCCAATAATTTACCAAGTCCCTCGCTGCTAGTCGGAAGCCTCTAGAATTTTGGGAAATGGGCTTGAGGTCATGTGGCGAATCGGGTACGGGGCACCAGTGGATGGGCTCTGGGTTCAGGTCGTTACACCACCAGTTGAATGTGATGGAGGATGAAATCTGGAAGACAGATGATCATACTATATATGGGCAATAATAGTTTGTTGTTTTTCACTTTGGATTGACAAATTCCACTTCTATATTCTTGGATCATATGAATAGAATATTCCATGAATTTAAGGATAAGTTTTTTTGTCTTTATTTATGATATTTTGGTCTTTTCAAAAATTTATAAGGATCATGAAATACATTTAAGAATTTTAATGAAAATAATAAAATAAAAGAAGTTATATGGAAGATTTAGAAAAATTTATTTTTTTGAAATATATTTATTTTATTAGAAACATTATAAATAAGGATCGAATAATAGTTGATACTGCAAAAACAAAAGTGGTTGATTAATGGCCAAAAGATAAAAATATTACATATATTTGTATTTTTCTAAGATTAGTAGGTTATTACAAACAGTTTGTTATAAACATTGAATAATTATTTATCCCGTTAAATTAGTAAACATGAAAGGGGTTTAAATTTATTTTCATAGAATAATGGGATGTTTATTTTTAGGAGCAACAATGGATATTGGTGAATGCTCCAGATTTGAACATTCCCCTAAAAAATGGTTACTTTTTCATGTATAGTGATGCTTCATTGAAGGTACTTCGTTTTGTTCTGATGTATAATGATTAGGTAGTAGATTATGCTTCAATACTCATGAAAACTCATTAGTTAAATTATCCCACACATGATTTGGAATTAGAAGATGTGGTTTATGTTTTTAAAGTTTTGAGGCATCATTTTTATGGAGTCAAATATGAAATATATATTGACCATAAAACAATGAAGTATATATTCACTGAAAAGGAATTAAACACGAGGCAGATATGAGGAATTGAACTAATAGAGGATTATGATTTCATGATCAATTACCATCACGAAAAATCAAAAAAGTGGCTGATTCATTAAGTCAAAAACACCATGCATCATTAACCATTTTACATTGGGAAGAAGACCCCTTGACAAACAATTGAAGAAAAAATTGATTAAAAAAATTCTAAATCATTTTAAGTACTAGAGAGTGAAGAAATTGTACTATTACATAGAAAACTATCAAATAAATAGACAATAATAAAATTAAATGGGATTATTATTTAATGATCAAATAATTTCTTTTAATATAAATTCAAAAAAAATATTCCTATTTGAAATGAAATTATGAAAAAACCTTTACAAAGATTGTAACTGCAAAGTGATAATTAATAAATGAATATATTATGGTTGTAATATGAAAATCCAAATAAAAAAAGTTTAAATAAAACATAATATAGTCAGATTTATTTACACACATAATAATAAAATGTCAAATGCAATGAAGAAACAATATAACCCAATGAGAAAAAATTGAGATTCAAAATTTTTTACCGCTTGTTAATTTTAAATTAAAAACCCCTTGGGTAAAGTAATTAAAATTAAAACATAAATAGCATTAAATATGATTTGTTCATGAAAATACATGTAAAATGCACAGTATATATGTTATATAAAAAAATTTGGTGCATAAAATTAAAATATGCGACAATAAAGGGAAATTGAGACTAAATATGTCACCTTATGATTTCTTATTAGTTGAAAATTCTTTAAAATAATACATATTGGATTTAAACATTTTATTAATTTACAAAAACATTCATATTTATAATTTCATATATAATCCCATTATGACATTTTATCACTTATTTATAAATAATATATCATTATTTTAATTATTTAGGTGTTAATTGCCTTATTTTCTCAGGAATGTTTTGGTATGAAAGATATGGTTCTTCCCCATATTTTATAGTCACATCCTCTCCAAAATTATATTATTTTTATAAATATCTGGTTTCTTATTATATAAATTTTTATAATCATTATTTATATTTAAACATAGAGAATGTATTACTTTGTCTTATGGCGATGGTAGGTTGTATATACACAGAAGGGACATTATCGTTTATTTAATGTGTAAACGGATAAGAAATTTTGTCATATATTAATTTTAAAGAATCAACATAATTATATATATGTATATTTAAAATAGTTTCAATTAATACATCCTTATTACCTTCCATATAATGTGTAAGTGAAAAATGAATCGCTTCGCTTTGCGAGGCAGTAGTCCACCATACACATGAGAGATAATATCATAATTTTAATAAAATATAGTGTTAGAAGGTATATGAGATAATATAAATAAATAAATATAATAGTATCATAAATATCATATATATATATATGTTAAATCTATAATGGTATCTAGCATTGGATGGTGGTCATGGAAAATAAGTTACAATGGTTCACGATGTGGTAATCCATCATTCACACAATCGATAGTTTCATTTTCCATTTGATGGAAGATGATATGGATATCATCTGTAAAAATAAAATAAATAAATATTATTATATTAAATATAATTATATTATTATATAATCATGTTTTAATAATACTTTATGGATTTTAAAGATAAAAAAATATATAAATTATCGTCTAAGAAAATTATCTCTTCTTCGGACAACATTGGGTTTGCACAAAAAAATTTCATTTGGATTTATGATCAATAAAATGGATCTAGGATGTTTTTAGGGGATTGAGGATTTTATTTCGGTTGGTATTAGTAAAAAATTGATTTTTTGTTTTTATGTGTGGAGGATAGGGGTTGGCCTTTTATAAGTGTTGGAGGAGACAGAGATGAAATTTTTTAAAACAATCAGTTACACCAACATCTGTATAAAAAAAGACTAATAACATGTCCTTATAAATCCTTATTGATTATAATGTATAAATGTGTCACCAAATGGGTGTTGGAAAATTACTAGGTCATTTATAACACTCATATTTTTAGATTAAATCCTTCTAAACCCGTTTTTACATTAACCGTAATAATTGGTTTTTACAGATTTTATAATTCCTAATGGTCAAAAGATAAGTTATAATTATTTGATAATATAAATTTCAATGATTACAAATATACAAAAAATTTATATATTAAATTTATATATGTTTCAGAATCCAATTTGAAATTATACTCATAGAAATATGAAAAAGATTATTTCCAAAGAGAAAATTCTCAAAGGTATAAAAGGTTTTAAAATAAACATTCAATATTAAATTGAATAAAATGAACTATATTAGTTAATTTGTAATATATTTTTACTAAATTTACTTTAAAACCAATTCCAAATATAATTTAACCTTTAAATTATTTAAATGTAAAGAATATTTTCATGAAAAAACTTGTATTTTTCATAATTCATCGAAAATTGAAACATTCTAAAAACATAATTAAAATTAAACTTATGATTAATTGGATAAGATGATTTAAAAAATTAAATTAATTTTTCAAAAATATATTTTATATAATTTTTTAAAATTAATTTTAATATATTTGATAAAAAAGAGATGAAACTAATTTATTTAAGAAATACAGTTTTTTAGGAAAACAAATTATTATTATTTAAAATGATTTTTATTTCATTTATAATAAAGATATATCCATTTAATTTATTTTATACATGTATAAACCATAAAAATTTCTTAATTTAGTTATTATTATTGAAACATTAAAATTTAAGAATTAGGTTATAATGGTATATAATATTACGGTTCATTTTGACTCATGATTTTGTGCTCTACAAGCTATCAAATTGATCAAAATTATTTAAAAAGGAATATATCATAAATTATTGGGGGGGGGGAGGAGTTAAATTGTTTTTTATATTTAATATACCATTTCATATATGATATCAAACCTAATTTTTCATCTTTTATAATCTTGGGGTGTTATTTTCTCCCAACCATTAATACATTGCTTCCTTTCAATTTAGAATTGATCTTGATAATCAAGGTTTTGAAATTTTGAAATACTATTTTTGAAAACAAAAACATAATAAAAGGGTTAGTTAACTTCCTATTGATAAGATCAAAAGGGAAATATGAAGGTTGCTAGAAATAAGGCACAACTAGGTTTCAAAGTACCAAAATGTAATTGGGAAGTGAAGATATGGACATGGAAGAAAAGTATAAATAAATATGAATAGTGATATAAATAATTAATCACAATAACGTGAATGATTAATGAAAAGTTAAGAACCTCAAAACAAAAAATATGTGATGATGTAGAAAACCGTTTGACTCATCAGATATGCAGGGAGTAAGATAACATTTTTGTTTCAAGATCATTTTCCTAATGTTGAGGAAATTATTTACTCTCTAATAATATAAGTAAATATACTTCCTTGATATCTGTATATGTCATAAGAAAATATTCATCCTTTGTTTATGATTATATTAGTTCACAGATCATCATATACTCCATGAAATGAATATCCAAAAATAAAAAATTTATTTGTGAAGCACTAAAATTTATTGTTAACAGATCACAAGATCCATAAGAGTAACAAGGTTTTCCATCTATCTCTAAATATTTTACAAAACCAATATTTTCAGCACAAGTTATCCAATGTTATAAATTAATATCCAAACCACAACAGTAACACCACAAGTTCCACATTAATATTTATCCATTAAATTTTATAAGTAAAAATAATGATATCTTAACCAAAATATCACCTAAGATTTTGGTAGGTGATAAACACTTATCACCCTTAAATTATGAGTTCATTCCCTGATGGAATTTTCTAGATGCAATGGGTTGTCTCCTTTCATATGTGTTTTCCTTTTTCAAAAAATATATTAAAATAATTAATATAAAACTCCCAAAGTGTAATAACTAACAATTACTATGATATAAAATATAAGAAAAATGATAAAGGATATAAATACCTTTAATCTTAATTCAAAAGAAATGAAAAAGAAATTTTTCCTCAAATAACCTTATCATATAATAAACTAATTGGTTGTATTCCCAAAATTATTTTATAAAAATAACCATAAAGATAATACATTCTTACCACAGGAATTTTCCAAATGGGTATTTAAAACATTAATATTATGATAAACCATAAACTCATAAACACATGATGGTATATATAACACTTATGTTAACAAAGACTTATATTCTAATAATATTTTTCAAAATAATTACAGGTTTTATGATTATTATAAATAAAATAACACTGATAAAAAATAATTCTACAATTTAATTCTTAAATCTCAATACCTAAATACATCAACTGTTTTATTAAAACCTATCATCTTCCTTTTTCTATAGGTAAATATTAAAAGAGGAAATTTACTCATATAATTCCTTGGTTCTACAAATTTAATAAAATAAACTATCAATGGATCCCTAGGATGAAATTTATTTCCTTCAAACAAACTCGTCATTTTTTTCACGGAAATTAACTACATTTTGACCTTATTTTCCACAAGTAAAATATTTTCATGTTCCTTTAAGACAGTATCTAGTTTGATTATTTCATATTTCTCAAATGAAGAAAATTGATCCTTCTTTCCTACACAGTCTCCACCACTCAAGCTCTTAGAGAACTCAATCCTTCAGTTCACTGGTGAGTATGAGTGTTGGTTAAGGTGTACATTGTAAATCATATTTTGAGATAATTGATTTGGAATAATGACAACATATTTTACTCTATCCATCATCCTATTTTTTTTCTCATAGTCACCAAATTTTCCTTCATATTCATTATCAAATTGATTCCTTTGGGTTCCATCTATTGACTGAACAAAAAATCATATCATGAGAAACAATAATAATAGTGGAAAACTATATAAACATCTTTCATATTTCTAAATCATGACACCCTTTTTTCAAACATTAATTATTCATTATCTCCATATATTAAAATACTTCATAATAAGCTGTAAATAAAATGCGAATTATCCTGAGAATAAGCCCCTTGAGTATCAAATTAGATGCATAGTAAGGTATGTTTTCATTTATCATGCAACACTCAAGTCAAGACCAATGTTACATTTCTAGAGTTATTACCCTCAATTAATCTAGTAAATAACCACATACTCTTATAGTATCCATAAATTTATTTATTACTAGCAAAAAATATAGACTCTCTACCATACTAAAACATTAGGATGTTCTTATATACTTATCCTCAAAGTAATCATAGGGTTATATTCCCTAATATATTTTATCCTAAATCTATTTCCCTAGGTTTCTACTAAACTTCATCATATAACAAATTTAATGACCCCGACCTCAGTACCCTAGAGTCGGTGCTGACTTTTTTACTTTGTCAAAATATATAAGGAATTGAAAGGACTAAATAGTTTGGTAGTCTTGGTAATCTAGATATATAAATGATTCCTATATCACATTTGAAAACAGAAATTACAATATAATTTTTTTAAATAAAATTATTCTCTCTATCATATCATTTTATATCAATCGAAGTAATCTTTATGAATTCTAGGGAAAGGAAAACAAATATGTTTGAAATCAAATGCTCAGTAAGGGTTAAGTACAATGTAAGCTATCTTTAATCAATAATCATAATCAATATGAAAAGGTAAATAATTAAACACAAATTAAATTTAAATAACTTGAATATCAGAATAAGATTGGAAAGAATCAATATTGAATGGTTTATAACTGAAACCAGATGATATTTAATCATTAAAATGATAATGAAATGTATCTCGAGATAATATAGTTGTGAAAATATCATGTATAATAATAAATTAATTCTTAATGAAGGAAATACACAATTATTGGACATCATGATATCAAGAATTATGATACCTATACTGTCAAGACGTTTCATAAGATAGTTTAAAATTTATTGGTAAGTATAAACTAGAATCCCATTTAACTAAGCCTAGCCAACAGATTCATCTCATGAGACTACTGTTGCGTCAAAGGGATATATATAATTGGGACCCACCCATATCTTCTTGTCCAAATCATTACTCATTTATCTACTAATTTATCTAATTCATGAATAATATTCCTTATAAGAAAATTATCATATCAATTAAGGAATTCAAATAACTAATAATATCCCCAATAAATCATATAACTTTATAAGTAAAATACCATGTGTATATCTGATATATGGTTTATGTAATAACAATATCAATGAAAAATAATACTTATATTTAGGTGAAATTTAATTTCCAATGATCACATGAAATTGAATAATTCAATGGAATGTTAACTAATACAAAAATGAATAAAAAATGTGAATATCAACACAATCATTGGTTAAAATAATCTTAAACCATCTAGAGGAAAATAAAATATGTACATAGAAAATAATTTTTATAAATAAAGTTTGAAAAATATTTTCAAAATAAATAATTTGAAAATAACATTTTTTTATTATAATTAGAATTAAAAAATTCAGTGGCCATGATGGTAGAAAATTTCATACATTTTGTACATGTTAAAACACGGATTATTTTCAAATTATTTGTAAAATCCAAATGATTCCAATTAGAATATAGACATGAAAATTATATTAAATATATTTAAAGGTAAAAAATTGTTAATAAGGTTTTTATTAAATCATTTGTATAATGTTAAAAAAAATTGTATTTTTTTTAAATTTATATATTTGAAAGAAAATTGATTTTCAACTCAAAAAATAAACAATATCGGATTTTATTAAAAAAATATTACCAATCATATGAAGTAATAAAGAGTCATAAAATGGAAATATTACAGTAAAAATTTATAAATAACTATTGGAGAAGATAATTATATTGGTCTATTATCTAGTAAACAAATAATTTCCTTTAATGGAAATTCAAGCATAAACAATTCGGATTAAAATGAGATTACGAAATAAACCCTTAAAAAGATCATAACATTGAAGTGATAACTAATAAGTGAATAAACTATATGTGTGAAATGAAAAATCCACATAAGAAACTGTAAATAAACTATAATACATTCAAATGTATTTAAAACCATAATCTTATAATTTCAATAGCAACAAAGAAGTAATATAACCCAATGAAAATAAAATTATTTATAAAATTCCTTAAATCTTGGTGATTTTAAGGTGAAATAACCTTGAATTAAATAATTCAAATTGAAACTAAAAATAACATTAAATATTAAGGATTTATGTAATTACATTTAAAAAGAGAATTACATAGACCATATAAAATAAATTATGTGCATAACATTATAATCTACCTTAATGAATTGAAATTTAGATGAAGTACCTTACCTCATAATTCCTTCTGGTTAAAAATGCTTTGAAATACCATATAGTTTTTTAAACATGTTATTAATTTATAATATAACAAAATTTATAATTATAATATCATATATTATCCTGTTATACCATTTTACCACCTTCTTGTTAATAATATTACATTATTTTCATTGTTTTTTGTGTTAATTGCCTTATTTTCTCATGCATGTTTTTCCATGAAAGTTATGTATCTTGCAAATATTATATAGTTCCATCATATACATAATGATATTAAGTTTTTAAATATAATATCTTTTATTATATAATTTTTTTTGATAATTATTGAAATTTGAACATGGAGAATGGATCTCATCGCATTGTGGAAATGGTAGGCCGTATGTACGCATAAGAGACATTATCATTTACTTCATGGGTGAAAGGGTAAATAAGTTGGTGAAATATTAATTTTTTATAATAAAAATAATTATATATATATATAAAATATAGTCACTATATTTATCCTTATCAACTTTCATATAAATTGTAAGTTGAAAACAAATCACATTGCTTTGTGAGGTGGTGGTTTGCCGTACAGAAAGGAAATATTATCATATTTTAAATATAATGGAATGTAAGAAGGTATATATGATTTTATAATTATATTATAAAAATAATATCATGAACTTAACATAAAAATATCAATATATTTAAGATACTTAGGGTGTTATATAATCATGTTTTAATAATATTCTAAGGTATCTTGAGAAAAAACAACATAAAAACACTCATTAAAGAAAATTGCCTCTTCTATAGACAACTTCGTTAGGGTTGCAGAAAAATCCCTCCATGTATTTTTCTTATATCGAGAAAAGGGGTATAGGATGTTGGGATGGTAGTATATAAATGATATGGGTAGTTCTGGATGAACAAAATGGTTTAGGAAGTGTGAATAGGGGATGAGTGGGGAATGACCTTTTATAATTGGGGAAGAAGAAACACATGGATGTTTTTAAAAGAATCAACTAAAAACACGTTTTTTTCATGCCAAAATCCTAAAAATAGGTCATTATTGATCCTTATGGGTTAATAGGTTAAACTTTATCCATAAAACTGGGGTTGGATAAATTTTATATCAAATCTATCCTTTAACTTCTAATTTTAGCCTTAGTAAACCCGTTTTTACCATAACCATCATAATTATGTTTTGATGAATTTTCTATTCATAATGGTAAAAAATGTAAATGTAAATTATTATATAATATAAATTATTATTATTCCTAATATTTAATCAATTTTGTGGAATTAAATTCATATAATTTGATGAATTCAACTTAAAATTATACCAACATACACGACGAAAAAGAGGGATTCCAAATAGAATGTTTTCATAAGTATAGAAGGTTTTAAAATAAAACAAAAATATGAAATTGATGTAAATAAACTAAATTAGTTATATTTTAATATAAAATGAACAAATTGTACTATAAATAAATTTATATATTTTTACCCTGTAATTTTTTTAAATAAAATGCATTTTTAAATAAAAATATGTATTTTACATTATTCATTGAAAAAGGAAACAATTTAGAAAATAAATAACTCCAACAAAAAATATTATATTATAAATCCAAAAATTAAGTTCATTTTTTAAAATATATTCCCTAAAAGTTGTAACATTAATTTAAAAAAATTCTAACAAATATATGAATCTTCTTTCTTTTTAAAATATCATTTTTCAAGAAATATTAGTTTTTTATTCAAATGATTTTTATTTTATTTATAGTCAATATATATCCATTTAATTAATTTTATATAATTTAAAACCATAAAAAATTATTTATTACTATTAATACTTTACAATTTTACACCTAATATAAAACAATATACTATATTAAGATTCATTTAGACTTAAGGTAGCATGTTTCTCAAGATATCAAAGAGATAAAATTTATTTAAAAAAATATATCATAAAGTATCAGGGTGTTAAATTATCAAATAATATCTAATTTTCATGTAATATACACTATAAACCCCCATTTTCTAATTTTAAAAATCTTGGGTGTCACATTATGCAGAAAAAATCCATCTTAAATACTCATTATTTTAAAGAAACTGATGTGATTGTTGTGAGAAATGATTAAATGATGAAATTATACTTGTAATTTAATTATATTTACTTATGAACATATTGTATATGGTAAAAGGATCGCTTAAATATATGAAAATTATCTTCAAACAAAAATATTAACATATTATTAGCATATATGATTAACCAATGGTCTTTTATTTCATCATGGATTTATTATTAGTTGGTCGTTAACTTTCTCTTGATTATTCACTTTCATTTGACTAAGGATCTATATCAGTCTCTATAATTATTTTTTATTTTCATACATGATCATATTATTATTTACTACAAATTTTCACCTACTTCGAAACCTATTTATTTTTCATTCTAAATGTCCTTCATATTTAATTTTCCCTCTTTTTAAGACGGTGTTTTTTAACCCATGTTGTGATGTCAGTTTTATATAAATGAATATTCAAATGTAAGAGCATTGAATAGGGAAAAAATTTCAAATTCTTAAGAAACAATTTATTTATTGGGGTAAAATTTTACACCCATAAATTTTAAAATAACACTATGCTCTATAACATATTCAACGCACAACCGTGAGTTTAAAAGAAAAGTGATATTATATTCAAATATTATTATTTAAACATGAAAGATATAACACAAATATTAAATTATAGAGTATTAATAGTATTAAGTACATTATAAAATATATAAAATGTTCCTAAAAAATATAATTTTATTACATTCTTAATAAATAATAATTAAAATATAATAAAGATATTTAATTCTATAAAAATATGTTTTCTTCAAAGTTGATTTTTATTACATTTTTTTAGCAAATATTATAATTAATTTTAAGAAAATTTTGAAATATTATTTTATAAAATGAAAATAATATTTTAAATCAAAATATAGAAATTAACTTAGTCTGAATTTTTGGTATTTTTCAGAAAGTAATAATTTTTTATTCAATTGTGAGAAATACAGATTTTCTGTCAAACTGTCATTTCTTTTTAATAAATTATATTATTGTAAAGTACTATTATAACTTAAATTTAATTTAAAATTCAAATAATAATAATTTAGTTATATTTAATATAATTAATCATATTTAAATCATGTTTATAATAGATATTCATATAATTTTATTTTTAGGATTTAAAACACATTTTTTTAAAAGTGTTTTAAAGTGCATAATATTTCTCCAATTTAACTAATTAAAATAACGTCTAATGATTAATTATTTGAAAATATATAATAGATAACATATCTTTAAATATTAATTTAAATTAATTTAATTATTATTACTTATTATATAGTTATTATAATATAATATTATTCCTAAAAATGAATTTCATGAAAAATAATTGACATGTATGTGAGTTAAATTTTTATAAAAATTCGGCCACTTATTTGATTTGAATTTTAAAAAATTGATTATTTATATTGATTAATAATAATTTATACTTTATAAAAATTTCATAATTTAGTTATTATTATTCAATCATTCCAATTTAATAGCTAGGTTATAACAGTGTATTATATTACGGTTCATTTTGACTCATGATTTTGTGCTCTACAAGATATCGAATAGATAAAAATTATTTAAAAAGGAATATATCATAATGTATTTTGGGGAGGGGTTAAATTGTTTTTTATACTCACTATTCCATGTCTTATATGATATCAACCCTAATTTTTCATCTTTTAGAATCTTGGGGTGTTATTTTCTCTGAACCATTAATACATTGCTTCCTTTCAATTTAGAATTGATCTTGATAATCAAGGTTTTGACATTTTGAAATACTATTTTTGAAAACAAACACATCATAAAAGGGTTAATTAACTTCCTCTTGATAAGATGGAATGGGGAATATGAAGGTCACCAGAAATAAGGCATAACAAGGTTTCAAAGTACCAAAATGTAATTGGGAAGTTAATATATAGACATGGAAGAAAAGTATAAATAAATATGCCGAGTGATAGAAATAATTAATCACAATAACTTGAATGATTAATGTAAAGTTAAGAACCTCAAAAAAATATGTGATGATTTAAAAAACCATTTGACTCATCATATATACAGGGAGTAAGATAACATTTTTATTTCAAGATCATTTTCCTAAACATGAGGAATTTGATTACTCTCTAAAAATATAAGTAAATGTACTTTCTTGATATCTTTATATGTAATAAGAACAATTTCAGCCTTTGTTTATGCTTATATAATTTCACGCATTATCTTCTACTCCATGAAATTAATATCAAAAAATAATAATTTTATTCACGAAGCACTTAAATATATAGTTTACATATCACAGAATCCATAAGAGTAACAAGGTTTTCCATCTATCTCTAAATATTTTACAAAACCAATATTTTCCACACAACTTATCAAATATTATACATTAATATCCAAACCACAGTAGTAACACCACAATTTCCATATTAATATTTATCCATTAAATCGTATAAGTAAAAATAATTATATATTAACAAAAATATCACATAGGGTTGTGGTAGGTGATAAACCCTTATCACCCTTCAATTAGGAGTTCATTCCCTAATGGAATTTTCAAGATGCAATGGGTTCTCTCCTTTCATATGGGTTGTCCTTTTTCAAAAAATATATTAAAATAATTATTATAAAATTCCCAAAGTGTAATAACTAGTAATTACTATGATATAAAATAGAGGATAAACATTAAAGGATACCAATACCTTTAATTTTAATTCAAAAAAATTGAAAAAAAACATCCCCCAAATAACATTATCATATAATAAACGAATTGGTTGTATTCCCATAATTATTTTCTAAAAATAACCACAAAGATATTACATTCTTACAGCACAAATTTTCAAAAAGGGTGTTTAAAACATTAATATTATGATAAACCATAAACTCATATACACATGATGGTATCTATAACTCTTATGTTAACAATGACATATATTTTAATAATATTTTTCAAAATAATTAGAGGTTTTATGATTATTATAATTAAAATACCACTGGTAAAAAATAATTCTACAATTTAATTCTTGAATCTCAATACATAAATACATCAAATCATTTATTATAACATATATTTCTCTTTTTAATTTGGGTAAATGTTAAAAGAGGAAATTTACTCATATAATTCCTCGGTTCTTGAAATTTAATAAAATAAACTATGAATGGATCCCTATGATGAAATTTATTTCCTTCCATCAAACTCTTTATTTTTTTCTCGGTAATTCACTACATTATGAACTTATTTTCCACATGAAAAATATTTTCTTGTTCTTTTGAGACACTATATAGTTTGTTTATTTTCATATTTCTGACATGAAGAAAATTGATCCTTCTTTTATCCATAGTCTCCACCACTCTATCTCTTAGATAAGTCAATTCTTCACTTCATTGGTGAGTATGAGTGTTGGTTATGGTGTACATTGTAAATCATATTTTGAGATAATTGATTAGGGATAATCACAATATCTAATAATCCAGTCATCATCCTATTTGGTTTCTCAAAGTCACCAAATTTTCCTTCAAATTCATTATCAAATTGATTCCTTTGGGTTTCATCTATTGACAAAACAAAAAATCATAGCATAAGAAACAATAATAATAGTGTTAAAACTATATATACTTTTATCAGATTTCTAAATCATGACACCCTCTATTAAATAATCAATTATTCATTGTCCCATCTATTAAAATACTTCATAATAAGATGTAAATAAAATGTGTATTATCCTGATAATATTCCCCTTGAGTATCAAATGAGATTCACAGTATGGTATGTTTTCATTTATCGTGGAACACTTGAGTCAAGACCAATGTTCCATTTTCAGAGTTATTACCCCTCAGTTAATCTAGTAAATAACCACATACTCTTATATTATCCATAAATTTATGCATTACTAGAAAAACTATAGACTCTCTACCATACTGAAACATTAGGATGTTATTCTATACTAATCCTCAAAGTAATCATATGGTTATGATCCATAATATATTGTATCCTAAATCTATTTCCATATCTTTCTACTAAACATCCTCAGATACCAACTGTAATGACCCCGACATCAGTACCCTATAGTCGGTGCTTACTTTATTACTTTGTCAAAATATATAAGGAATTGAACGGACTGAATAGTTTAGTAGTCTTGGTAAACTAGATATATAAATGATTCCTATATCACATTTGAAAACAGAAATTATGGCATAATTTATTTCTGATAATATCATTATTCCCTCTATCATATCCTTTTATATCAATCAAATTAATCTTTATGAATTCTAGGGAAAGGAAACCAAATATGGTTGAACTCAAATGCTCAGTAAGGGTTAATTACAATATAAGCTATCTTTAATCAATAAGGAAAATCAATATGAAAACCTAAATAATTGAACACAAATTAAATTTAAATAACTTTACTATCAGGATAAGATATGAAAGAATCAATATGGAATGGTAAATAACTGAAACCACATGATATTTAATAATTAAAATGATAATAAAATGTATCTAGAGATAATACCATTGTGAAAATATCGTGTATAATAATAAATGAATTCTTAATGAAGAAAATATATAATTATTGGACATCATGATATCAATAATGATGATACCTATACTGTCAAGATCGTTCATAAGATAGTTTAAAATTTATTGGTAGGTATACACTTGAAACCCATTTAACTAAGCCTAGCCAACTGATTCATCTCATGAGAGTACTAATGCGTCAAGGGGATATCTATAATTGGGACCCACCCATATCTTCTTATCCAAATAATTACTCAATTATCTAATATTTTATTTAATTCATGAACAATATTCCTTATAAAAAAAATTCTCATATTGATTAAGGAATACAAATAACTAAATATATCAACAATAATTCAAATAACATTAAAAGTAAAATAACATATGTATAACTGATATATGGTATATGTAATAACAATATCAATGATAAATAATATATATATTTAGGAGAAATTTAATTTCAAATGATAAGATTAAATTGAATGATTCAATGGAATGTTAATGACTACAAAAATGAATAAAAATGTGAATATCAATACTATCATTGGTTAAAATAATCATAAACCATACAGAGGAAAATAAAAATTTCACTTGGAAAATATTTTTTATAAATAAAGTTTGAAAAATATTTTGAAAATAAATTATTTAAAAATAACCTTTTATTATTATAAAAAAATTAAAAAACATTAGCGGCCATGATTGCTGAAAATTTCATACATTTTGTACATGTTAAAACACAGATTATTTTCAAATTATTTGTAAAACCCAAATGAGTCCTATTAGAAAACAGACATGAAGATTACTTTAAATATTTTTCAAGGTCAAAATTTTTTATTACTATATTTATTAAATCATTTGGGTAATGTTAAAACATTTTTGAATTTTTTTTAAAAATCATATAATTTGAAGGAAAAGGATTTTCAACTGAAAAAATATACAATTTCGGATTTTATTAAAAAAATTACCAATCATATGAAGTAAAAAAGAGTCAAAAATGGAAATATTATAGTAAAAATTCATGAATAACTATAGTAGAATATAATTAGATGGGTCTATTATCAAGTAAAAAAATAATTTCCATTAATCTAAATTAAAGAATAAACAATTCCGATTAAAATGAGATTACGAAATAAACCCTTAAAAGATCATAACGTTAATGTGAGAACTAATAACTGAATAAACTATATGATTCAAATGAAAAATCCACATAAAAAACTATAAATAAACTATAATATATTCAAAAGTATTTAAAAACATAATATTATAATTTCAAAGACAATAAAAAATAATATAACCCAATGAAAATAAAATTATTTATAAAATGTAATAAAACTTGGTAATTTTAAAGTGAAATAAGCTTGGATTAATTAATTCAAATTGAAATTAAAATAACATTAAATGTTAAATATTTATGTAAATATATGTGAAAGGAGAATTACATACAACTTATAAAATAAATTATGTGCATAACATTATAATCTACCTTAATGAATGGAAATTTAGATGATGTAACTTACCTCATACTTCATTTGGTTAAAAATGATTTGAAATGCCATATAATTTTTTAGACATGTAAATAATTTATACAATAACAAAATTTATAATTATAATATCATATATTATCCCCTTATTACATCTTACCACCCGATTTTTAATAATATTATATTATTATCATTGTTTTTTGGGTTAATTGCCTTATTTTGCTCATGCATGTTTATCCATGAAAGTTATGGTTCTTGAACATATTATATAGTTACATAAAATCCATAATGATATTTATTTTATAAATATAATATCTTTTATTATATAAGTTTTTATGATCATTATTGAAATTTGAACATGGAGAATGGATCTCATCGCTTTGTGGAAATGGTAGGTCATATGTACGCATAAGCGACATTATCATTTACTTAATGGGTGAAAGGGTAAAGAAGTTGGTTATAAATTAAATTTTTATAATAAAAATAATTATATATATTTATATATATAATATATTCACTAAATTTATCTTTATCAGTATCCATGTAAATTGAAAGTGAAAAACGAATCGCAATGCTTTATGATTTGGTAGTTTGTCGTACACACGAGAAACATTGTCATATTTTAAATAGAATGGAATGCAAGAAGGTATATATAATTTTATATTTTGATTATTCTAATAATATCATGAACTTAACATAAATATATCATTATATTTAAGATACTAAGGGTGTTATATAATCCTTTTTTAATAATATTCTAAGGTATCTTAAGAAGAAACAACATAAAAACACTCGTTTATGATCATTACCTCTTCTATAGACAACTTCGTTAGGTTTGTAGAAAAATCCCTTCATGTATTGTTTTATTTTGAGAAAAGGGGTATATGATGTTGGGATTTTAGTATATAAATGATATGGGTAGTTCTGGATGAAGAAAAAGGCTTTGGAAGTGTGAATAGGGGAGGTGGGGGGATCTCCTTTTATAATTGGGGTAGAGGACACACATGTATGTTTTGAAAAGAATAAACTACAATTACGTTTTTATCATGCCAAACTTCTAAAAAATTGTCATTATTGATCTTTATAGGTTAATAGGTTTAAATTTATCCATAGAATTGGGGTTGGATAAATTTTATTTCAAATATATCCTTTAACTTCTTATTTTAGCCCTCAGTAAAAACGTTTTTACCTTAACCATGATAATTAATTTTTGATGAATTTACTATTAATAATGGTAAACAATTTATATTTAAATTATTATATAATATGAATTATTTTTATTCCTAATATATAATCAATTTTTTGAAATAAAATTCATATAATTTGAAGAATTCAACTTAAAATTATACCAGCATACGCGACGAAGAAGTGTGATTCCAAAGAGAATGTTTTCATAAGTTTAGATGTTTTTAAAATAAAACAAAAATATGAAATTGATGTAAGTAAAATAAATTAGTAATATTTTAATATAAATGAACAAATTGTACTATAAAAGTATTATATATTTTTACCCTATAATTTTTTTAAAATAAAATGCATTTTTAAATAAAAATATGTATTTTACATTATTCATTGAAAAGGGAAACACTTTAAAAAACAAATAACTCTAAAGAAATATATTATTTTATGATTCCAAAAATTATGTTCATTTTTTAAAATATATTCCCTAAAATTTGTAACATTAATTGTAAAAAAATGTTCAAAAATTATATGAATATGTTTTCTTTAAAAAATATCATTTTTCAAGAAACATTTCATTTTCATTCAAATGATTTTTATTTTATTTATAATCAATAAATATCAATTTGATTAATTTTATACAATTTTAAACCATAAAAAAATTATTTATTAATATTAATATATTAAAATTTTACACCTAATATAAAACAATAAACTATATTACGATTCATTTAGACTCAAGGTAGCATGTTTCGCAAGTTATCAAAGAGATAAAATCTATTTAAAAACATATATAATAAAGTATTAGGGTATTACATTTTCATATAATCTCTATGTTTCATGTAATATACACTATAAATCCCCATTTTCTAATTTTAAAATTATTTGGTGTTACATTATGAAGAAAATATCCATCTTGAATACTCATTATTTTGATGAAACGGATGTGATTATTGTGAAAAATGATTAAATGGTGAAATTATACTTTTAATTTAATTATATTTACTTATGAACTTAATATAGATGGTAAAAGGATCGCTTAAATATATGAAAATCGTTTTGAAACTAAAAAATTATCATATTATCAACATATATTATTAACCAATGGTCTTTTATTTCATCGTAGATTTATGGTTTTTTGGTCGTTAAATTTCTCTTGATTATCCACTTTCATTTCACCAATGATCTATATCAGTCTCTATAATTATTTATGATTTTCTTCTAAGATCATTTTTTTAGTTACTACCAATTTTCACCTAATTCAAAACCTATTTATTTTTCATTCCAAATGTCCTTCAGATTTCATTTTCCCTCTTTTTAAGAGGGTGTTTTTAAACCCATTTTGTGATGTTGGTTTTATATAAAGGAATTTTCAAATGTAAGACCATTGAAAAGGGAAAAATGTTCAAATTATTAGGAAACAATTTATTTATTGGGGTTGAATTTGACACCCATAAATTTTAAAATAACACGATGCTCTTTAACATATTGAACACACAACAATGAGTTTAAACGAATAGTGATATTATATTAAAATATTATTATTTAAACATGAAAGATATAACAAAAATATTAAATTAGAGGGTATTAATAGTATTAAGTAATTTATAAAATATATAATATGATCCTAAAAAATATAATTTTTTTATATTTTTAATAAATAATAATTTAAATATAATAAAGATATTTAATTCTATAAAAAATTTGTTTTCTAAAAAGATAATTTTTATTACATTTTTTTAGAAAATGTTATAATTAATTTTATGAAATTTTTGAAATAATATTTTATAAAATGAAAATAATATTTTAAATCAGAATATAGATATTAGCTTAGTAAGAATATTTTGTATTTTTAAGAAAATTTTTATTTCTCAGTCAATAGTGGGAAATACAGATTTTCAGTCAAACTGTCATTTCTTTTTAATAAATTATGTTATTGTAAAGTAATATTATTACTTTAATTTAATATAAAATTAAAATAATTATTATTTAGTTTTATTTAATCTAAATAATCATGTTTGAATCATGATTATAATATATATTCATATAATTTTATTTTTAGGATTTAAAACACATTTTCATGAAAAGTGTTTTAAAATGCATAATATATCTCCAATTTAACTAATTAAAATAACATCTAAATATTAATTATTTAATAATAAATATTTGATAATATATCTTTAAATATTAATTTTAATTCATTTAATTATTATTACTTATTATATAGTTATTATAATATCATCTTATTCCTGAAAAATGAATTTCCTGAAAAAGAATTTACATGTATGTGAGTTAAATTTTTATATAAATTCTGTCACTTATTTTACTTGAATTTTATAAAATTGATTATTTATATTGATTAATAATAATTAATACTATATAAAAATTTCATAATTTAGTTATGATTATTCAAACATTCCAATTTAACAACTAGGTTATAACGGTATATTATATTACAATTCATTTTGACACATGATTTTGTGCTTATAAGCTATCAAATAGATCAAAATTATTTAAAAAGGAATATATCATAATTTATTGAGGGGAGGGGTTAAATTTTTTTATATACTCAATATTCTAGGTCATATATGATATGAAACCTAATTTTTCATCTTTTAGAATATTTGGGTGTTATTTTCTCCCAACCATTAATACATTGCTTCCTTTCAATTTAGAACTGATCTTGATAATCAAGGTTTTGACATTTTGAAATATTATTTATGAAAACAAAAACACATCATAAAAAAGTTAATTAACATCCTCTTGATAATTAGGAAAGTGAAATATGAAGGTCACTAGAAATAAGGCATAACAAGGTTTCAAAGTACGAAAATGTAATTGGGAAGTGAAGATATGGACATGGAAGAAATGTATAAATAAATATGTAGAGTGATAGAAATAATTAATCACAATAATGCGAATGATTAATGTAATGTTTAGAACCTCAAAACAAAAAATATGTGACGATTTAAAAAACCATTTGGCTCATCAAATATGTAGGGAGTAAGATAACATTTTTGTTTCAAGATCATTTTCCTAAAGTTGGGGAATTTTTTTACTCTCTAAGAATACAAGTAAATATACTTTCCTGATATCTTTATATGTCATAAGAAAAATTTAATCCTTTTTTTATTCTTATATCAGTTCACACATCATCTTATACTCCATGAGATTAAAATCCAAAAATAAAAAATTTATTCGTGAAGCACTAAAATTTATTGTTAACAGATCACAAGATCCACAAGAGGAACAAGGCTTTCCATCTATCTCTACATATTTTAAAAAACCAATATTTTCAGCACAAGTTATCCAATATTATACATTAATATCCAAACCACAATAGTAACACAACTAGTTACACATTCATATTTATCTATTAAATCGTATAAGTAAAAATAATGATATATTAACCAAATTATTACATAGGATTGTTGTAGGTGATAAACCCTTATCACCCTTCATTTATGAGTTAATTCTTTGATTGAATTTTCTAGATGCAATGGGTTGTCTCCTTTCATATGGGTTGTCCTTTTTCAAAAAATATATTAAAATAATTCCAATAAAACTCCCATAGTAACTAGAAATTACTAAGATATCAAATATAAGACAAACATTAAAGGATAAAAATACCTTCAATATTAAATAAAAAAATGAAAAAGAAATTTTTCCTCAAAAAACATTATTGTATAATATACTAATTGGTTGTAGTACCATTATTAGTTTTTAAAAATAACCATATTGAAATTAAATTCTTACCACAACATTTTCAAAATGGGTGTTTAAAACAATAATAATTTGATAAACCATAAACTCATAAACACATGATGATATCTGTAACTCTTATGTTAACAAATACACATATTCTAATAATATTTTTCAAAATAATTAGAGGTTTTATGAGTATTATAAGTAAAATAACATTGATAAAAAATAATTCTACAATTTAATTCTTGAATCTCAATACATAAATACATCAACTGTTTTATTAAAACATATCTTCTTTCTTTTTTTTTATGGGTAAATATTAAAAGAGGAAATTGACTCATATAATTCCTTGGTTCAAAAAATTTAATAAAATAAACTATCAATGGATCCATAAGATGAAATTTACTTCCTTCAATCAAAATCTTCATTTTTTTCTCGGTAATTCACTACATTATGACCATATTTTCCACAAGTAAAATGTTTTCCTGTTCCATTGAGACACTATCGAGTTTGTTTGTTTTTTCATATTTCTGACATGAATAAAATTGATCCTTATTTCCTCCATAGTCTCCACCACTCGAGCTCTTAGGAACTCAATCCTTCACTTCATTGGTGAGTATGAGTATTGGTTAAGGTGTACATTATAAATCGTATTTTGAGATAATTGATTAGGAATAATCACAACATATTTTACTCCAGTCATCATCCTATTTGGTTTCTCATAGTCACCAAATATTCCTTCATATTCCTTATCAAATTGATTCTTTTAGGTTTCATCTATTGACTGAAAAAAATCATAGCCTGAGAAACAATAATAATAGTCGTAAAACTATATAAACATAAAAAGATTTCTAAATCATGACACCATATATTAAATATTTAATTATTCATCTTCCCCATCTATTAAAATAATTCATAATAAGCTGTAAATAAAATGTTAATTATCTTGAGAATATTCCCCATGAGTTTCAAATGAGATACAAAGTAAGGTATGTTTTCATTTATCATGGAACACTCGACTCATGACCAATGTTCCATTTTTAGAGTGATTACCCCTCAATTAATCTTTTAAATAACCACATACTCTTATAATATCCATAAATATATGTATTACTAGGTAAAACTATAGAATTTATACCATAACGAAACATTAGAATGTTCTTCTATACTTATCCTCAAAGTAATCATATGGTTATGTTCCCTAGGGTTCTACTAAACTTCATCAGATACCAACTGTAATGACCCCGACCTCAGTACCCTAGAGTCGGTGCTTACTTTATTACTTTGTCAAAATAAATAAGGAATTGAAAGGACCGAATAGTTTAGTATTTTTGGTAAACTAAATATATAAATTATTCCTATATCATATTTGAAAGCAGAACTTTCAACGTACTTTTTTTGATAATAACATTATTCTCCTATAATTTCCTTTAATATCAATCAAATTACTTTTTATGAATTCTAGGGAAAGGAAAAAAAATATGGTTGAACTCAAATGCTCAGTAAGGGTTAAGTACAATGTAAGCTATCTTTAATCACAAATCATAATCCATAAGAAAAGGAAAATAATTGAACACAAATTAAATTTAAATAACTTTACTACCAGGATAAGATATGAAAGAATAAATATGGAAAGGTAAATAACTGAAACCGCATGATATTTAATCATTAAAATGATAATGAAATATATCTAGAGATAATATCATTGTTAAAATATCATGTATAATAATAAATTAATTCTTAATGAAGGAAATACATAATTATTGGACATCATGATATCAAGAATGATGATACCTATGCTGTCAAGACCTTTCAAGATATAGTTTAAAATTGATTGGTAGGTATACACTAGAATCCCATTTAACTAAGCCTAGCCAACTAATTCATCTCATAAGACTACAGATGCGTTAAGGGGATATCTATAATTGGGTCTCACCCATATCTTATTGTCCAAATCATTACTCATATATCTAATAATTTATTTAATTCATGAACAATATGCCTTAAAAAATTATCATATCAATTAAGGAATAAAAATAACTAAAAATATCCCCAATAAATCATATAACTTTATAAGTAAAATACCATGTGTATAACTTATATATGGTTTATGTAATAATAATGTCAATGATAAATAATATGTATATTTTAAAGAAATTTAATTTCTAATGATCACATGAAATTGTATAATTCAATAGAATGTTAATGACTACAAAAATAAATTAAAAATATGAATATCAAAACTACCATTGGTTCAAATTATTATAAACCATCGAGAGGAAAATAAAAATTTCACTTAGAAAATAATTTTTATAAATAATGTTAAAAAAATATTTTTAAAATAATTTATTTAAAAATAACCTTTTATTATTATTAAAAAAATTAAAAAATTCAGTGGCCATGATGGCAGAAAAGTTCATACAATTTTTACCTATTAAAACGTAAATTATTTTCATATAATTTGTAAATTCCTAATGAGTCTTATTAGAAAATAGACATGAGGATTAATTTAAATATTTTTAAAGGTCAAAAATTGTTAATAATGTATTCATTAAATCATTTGGAAAATGTTAAAACATTTTTCAATTTTTTTAAAATCATATATTTAGAAGAAAAATAATTTTCAACGGAAAAAATAGACATTATCAGATTTTATTAAAAAAAATTACCAATCATATAAAGTAAAAATGAGTCGAAAAATGGAAATATTAAAGTAAAAATTTATGAATAACTATAGTAGAAGATAATTAGATGGGTCAATTATCAAGTAAAAAAATAATTTCCATTAATGAAAATTCAAGAATAAACAATTCCGATTAAAATGAGATTACGAAATAAACAATTAAAAAGATCATAACGTTGACGTGAGAACTAATAAGTGAATAAACTATATGTGTCAAATGAGAAATCCGCATAAAAACTATAAATAAACTATAATATATTCAAACATATTTAAAAACATAATCTTATAATTTCAAAGACAACAGAGATGTAATATAACCCAATTAAAATAAAATTCATTAAAACATGGTAATTTTAAAGTGAAATCACCTTTGATTAAATAATTCAAATTGAAACTAAAAATAACATTAAATATTAAGGATTTATGTAATTACATGTAATAGGAGAATTACATACAACATATGAAATAAATTATGTGCATAACATTATAATCTTTCTTAATGAATGGAAATTTAGATGAAGTACCTTACCTTATACTTCCTTTTGGTTAAACATGCTTTGAAATACCATATAGTTTTTTTAAACATGTTATTAATTTATTAAATAACAAAATTTATAATTATAATATCATATATTATTCCCTTATAACATTTTACCACCCGTATTTTAATAATATTACATTATTTTCATTGTTTTTTATGTTAATTGCCTTATTTTCTCATGCATGTTTTTTCATGAATGTTATGGTTCTTGCACATATTATATAGTTCCATCATATCCATAATGATATTATTTTTATAAATATAATATTTTTATTATGTAATTTTTTATGATCATTATTGAAATTCGAACATGGAGAATTGATCTCATCGCTTTGTGGAAATGGTAGGCCATATGTACGCATGAGCGATATTATCATTTACTTAATGGGTGAAAGGGTAAAAAAGTTGGTGACATATTAATTTTCTATAATAAAAATAATTATATATATATATATAATAAATATATTAACTAAATTTATCCTTAACAGCTTCCATGTAAATTATAAGTGAAAAATGAGTCACGTCACTTTGTGAGGTGGTAGTTTGTCGTACACAGGAGAAACATTGTGATATTTTAAATAGAATGGATTGTAAGAAGCTTTATATGATTTTATATTTAGATTATAACAATATAATCAAGAACGTAACATAAAAATATCAATATATTTAAGATACTGAGTGTGTTATATAATACTATTTTAATAGTATTCTTTGGTATATTAAGAAGAAAAAACATAAAAACACTAATTTAAGAACATTACCTCTTCTATAGCCACCTTTGTTAGGTTTGCAGAAAAATACCTTAATGTATTGTTTAATATCGAGAAAAGGGGTCTAAGATGTTGGGATGGTAGTATATAAATGATATGGGTAGTTTTGGATGAACAAAATGGCTTTGGAATTGTGAATAGGGGAGGAGCAGGGGAAGGCCTTTTATAATTGGGGTAGAGGACACACATGGATGTTTTTAAAAGAATCAACTAAAAACGCATTTTTATCATTCCAAAATCATAAAAAATGGTTCATTATTTATCCTTATAGGTTAATAGGTTTATATTTAGCCATAAATTTAGGGATGGATAAATTTTATTTCAAATCTATCCTTTAACTTCTTGTTTTATCCCTCAGTAAACCCGTTTTTACCTTAACCATCGTAATTATTTTTTGATGAATTTACTATTAATAATGGTAAAAAATTCAAATTGAAATTAGAATATAATATGAATTATTATTGTTCCTAATATTTAATCAATTTTTTGTAAAAAAATCATATAATTTGAAGAATTCATCTTAAAATTATACCCGCATACGCGACGAAAAAGTGGGATTCCAAAGAGAATGTATTAAAAAGTATATATGGTTTTAAAATAAAACAAAAATATGAAATTGATGTAAATAAACTAAATTATTTATATTTTAATATAAATGAACAAATTGTACTATAAATAGATTTATATAATTTTACCCTTTAATTTTTTTAAAATAAAATGAATTTATAAATAAAATCTGTATTTTACATTAATATTTGAAAAAGGAAACACTTTAGAAAACAAATAACTCTAAATATAAATATTATATTATGATTTGAAAAATAACTTCATTTTTTAAAAAATATACCCAAAAAGTTGTAACATTAATTTTAAAAAAATGATCGATAAAATATATGAAACTGTTTTCTTCCAAAAATACTATTTTTCAAGAATCATTTCTTTTTCATTCAAATGATTATTTTTTATTTATAATCAATAAATATCCATTTAATTAATTTTATACAATTTAAAACCATAAAAAATTATTTATTACTATTTATAAAGTAAAATTTAACACATAATATAAAACAATAGACTATATTACGATTCATTTAGACTCAAGGTAGCATGTTTTGAAAGATATCAAAGGGATAAAATTTATTTAAAAAAATATATCATAAAGTATCCGGGTGTTAAATTATCATATAATCTCTATCATTCATGTAATATACACTATAAAACCCCTTTTTCAAATTATAAAATTCTTGGGTGTTACATTATGCAGAACAAATCCATCTTGACTACTCATTATTTTGAAGAAACTGATGTGATTGTTGTGAAAAGTGATTAACTGATGAAATTATACTTGTAATTTAATTAAATTTACATATTAAATTAATATAGATGGTAAACTGATCACTTAAATATATGAAAGTTATCTTGAAATAAAAATATTATCATATTATCAACATATATGATTAACCAATGGTCTTTTACTTCATCATAGATTTATTGTTTTTTGGTCGTTAACTTTCTTTTGATTATTCACTTTCATTTGACCAATGATCTATATCAATATCTATAATTATTTATGATTTTCTTCTAAGATCATATTTTAAATTACTACCAATTTTCACCTACTTTGAAACCTATTTATTTTTCATTCCAAATGTCCTTCATATTTCATTTTCCCTCTTTTTAAGAGGGTGTTTTTTAGCCCATTTTGTGATGTATGTTTTATATAAAAGAATTTTCAAATGTAAGACCATCGAATAGAGAAAAAAACTTCAAATTGTTTGGAAAGAATTTATTTATTGGGGTAGAATTTGACACCCATAAATATTAAAATAACACTATGCTCTATAACATATTCAACACACAACAATGAGTTTAAACAAACAGAGATATTATATTAAAATATTATTATTTAAACATGAAACATATAACAAAAATATTAAATTAGAGGGTATTAATAGTATTAATTACATTATAAAATATATAAAATGTTCCTAAAATATATAATTTTTTTATATTAATAAAAAATAAAAATTTAAATATAATATATATATTTAATTCTATAAAAAATATATTTTCTTCATAGATGATATTTATTACATTTTTGAGAAAATATTATAATTAATTTAAGGACATTATTGAAATATTATTTTTTAAAATGAAAATAAAATTTTAAATCAGAATATAGATAATAGCTTAGTCTGAATTTTTATAATTTTTTAGAAAATATTTATTTTTTAGTCAATAGTGAGAAATACAGATTTTCGGTCAAACTGTCATTTCTTTTTAATAAATTATGTTATTGTAAAGTACTATTATTACTTTAATTTAATTTAAAATTAAATTAATTATTATTTAGTTATATTTAATCTAATTAATCATATTTAAATCAGGTTTATAATAGATATTCATATAATTTAATTTTAAGGATTTAAAACACATTTTTTTGAAAAGGGTTTTAAAGTGCATAATATTTCTCCAATTTAACATATTAAAACCACATCTAATGATTAATTATTTAAAAATACATAATAGATAATATATCTTTAAATATTAATTAAAATTCATTTAATTATTATTACTTATTACATAGTTATTATAACATCATCTTATTCCTGAAAAATGAATTTCATGAAAAAGAATTGACATGTATACGGGTTAAATTTTTATATAAATTCTGTCACTTATTTGATTTGAATTTTATAAAATTGATTATTTATATTGATTAATAATAATTACTACTATATAAAAATTTCAATTAATTTTTTGTCATAATAAATAGTAAAAAATTTAAAAATTTGTTACCTAAGTTAATGTTAAAACATGTCTACCATGGGGGGTTAAACTTAAGAGGTAAATAGAATAAGAAGATTAAAAAACATTTATTTTAAATTTTTTATGTGTGTCATGGATTTATATCTCCCAAATTATATTATTTTTCAATTTTGAGACACTTTTCTACAGAATGACTTATCATTATTGAATAGTTCGGGGTATTTACAAAAATGTCACTCTCCCTAAACTATAAAATAGAACTGTATCCCCTCACTTATTTATAACTCGAAATATTGTTTCCTTGAACATATAATGTAATACAATCTCCCCAACATCATTATCCACATTCTAATGGTTCTTTTATTCTAAAAATACCAATTGTAGGGTCATTAATAAGAGATCTGTAGTAGGATCTTCTAAGATAAGGTTATCGTATTCACTGAGCTCCTTCTTTTTTACTTTTTCTTTTTTACAACATAAATTATTTCTTAACAATTCCTAAAAAATAAAAAAAAATATATACTATATACTTATATATTATTATTTTAATGTAATAATAATTATCTATATTTGGTTCCATGAAATGGGAAAGAAAACCATTGTTCGTGTGTATAATAGACTACCACCTCACGAACCGATATAATTTGTTTTCCATCATATCCACTCACATCTATTATTAATTGTAGATTTAATGTTTATATATTATATTCATTACATATTAATTAATTTTCGAAAATAACATATCATATGTCTTCTAACTTTATCATCGATTAAGAAATGGTAACATCGTTCATGTGTACGATGAACTTATGTTCCGTGAAGTGGTGTGATTCATTTTTTATTAATTCACAACATTTACGGTATATGTAATTTTATATAAAGAAATAATATTATATTTATGATATAGTGATAATTTATTAATGTTAAAACAACACATTATATATCCCCACGATGATTGTTGTAAAATCAAAATATCACTCATACATATGTCTGACATACCGTCTCTATGATTGTAACGTAGTTCATTTTTCAAAACAGTATTTAATGGTTAGTTTTAAAATTATAAATTATGTTTTTTGTTGAAAACATTTCATGATTATTATTATTTATATTATAGAACACTGAACCCTTTGAATGTAGTCAATAAACGAGTTTCATATAAAAATTATAAACCAAGCATACTCAAATGAACTTAACTGAATAAGTAATTAAATATGTACACAAAATATATGAATGTAATGTTTTTAGTAAAAGGTATTAAACATGGAAATTTTTATTAATAAAAAATTTAATTGATTCAAGATTATTATATATAATATAAATTACGTATTTGACAAGTCTATACTCGAGGTAAGGGATTTTTTATCTCACTTTTACATCCATGAGACATATTCCATATTCATAACTTATTAAAATTTTGTTTTTTAAATAATCCCCCTATAATTTAATATCAGTAATATATTTATCTACATGTTATATAAATTCTCATTTTAAGTTACTTATTTCTAGTGTGTTATGATTTAACAATTTCCAATGTGGTAAGGTTTTATTATCCAGTCTTATCATTATGAGGGATTGTTTATGTTTAATCCACCCTTGGAGGAATTGTTTGAAATTTATATCTTAAACACATTATATTTTATTATAATCTAGTTATCCATTATCATTTAAAGTAATATTTCCATATTCCATATATTTGGTACTTAAAATTAATGAGACAATGTTTTTATGAAAATATGAATTTATTTCTCTCTTGGGAAAAAATGCTTTATATTCTTGCATGAATGGAATGATGGCATTTTATTTATTTATTTTTCATAACCCCCCCCCCCTTTAAAGGGGTGTGGGAGAACCTTTACAATTCTTGTAGGCATAGATATTACATTTCCCATAGGATTCGAAACATTACAGGACCTGTAGGTCTTAAGGAAATCATATAGACTATGACTACATGAAACCACCCCTCCCATCATATTCATCGTGATTAACTCTCCGCCATTGCATGAATCTTTGGATATTTGTTCTATGTAGATAGGAATAAGCCAGATACCAATGTAAAATTGCATACCATTTCATTATTATAAATCTATTAGCCCTGCTCTGGTGGATGTTTATACACTTGAATACTTTTATAGAGTTTGTTCCTTGTAGACTGTATTTGGGCATCTACATATTATGTGTCCTGAAGGCCTTGAGTTAGCCTGAAGGCATTAATGGTTTCCGGAAAACCTTACTGACCTGAAGGCCTAGCTGTCCCGAATGACTTAAGGACTACAAGCCCACACTGGTGGCCCAAGGTGAATAATTCATGCTGCTATAGTACCGAACAGTACCTACTACAGAAACTGCTATTGTACCTGCTACGGTACCCACACAGTACTACTATAGTTCTTCCTACAGTATTTCTATAGTACTACTGCAGTGTTCAGAATTATTCTATTACCTATTTTTGAACCTGAGACTCGTGGATGTACTTAGATAGACATCACCCACTAGGCTAAGGCTCACGTGTAATCCTTTTTATTCAATTTCAAAAAAATTTAAAAATATTTCCAAGAATGTTTTTAACATATTAAAAATTATATATGAAATAAATTTTTTCCCATGTATGAATTTTTACATTTTTTCAATGGAATATTCTTTTCATTTTCTACATGAGGTACTTTTATCATATTTACAATAGTGTGAAAGGAATATTTTTTAACTTGTATGGAATGTAAAGAATTACCCACCAATATGACCACTAAATTCATTAAAGATTCCTTTAAAATTTTTCTTGGTCCTTTTCAAAGAAATTTTTTTCTATATTATCTTGAAATTTTTTTAGAATGTGAATAAGTGATTTCAATGTGAAAAAATTTATTTTTATATGAAATATTCAAAGTAATATTTTAAAGACAATTTCACCAATTAACAAAACCATTGTTATAATTTTTTTATTATAAATTATGTATATATTTTTATTGAATATATACCTAGATTATTATCTGTTACATTTATTGGGTAATAAATTGATTATGTTAATCTATCAAATACCTACATTGTGAATTTTATTTTGGTTATAACATGAGGAAAGATTATAAAACCCATCTCATTCCATGGGTAATTATTATGTTTATACATTATGATTGTTTTCCATTTTTCAGAACACATAAATCATGAACATGTTATGGTTGGTGTACCCAAATAGAGCTCCAATGCATTGGCTAAAGCTTTATTCTCATCAGGCATCATGTGTAGGATTTGGGAGTAAACCAAATCCATTATGGAATATTATCCACCTTTTGATATTTTCTAAGAAGTTATACATGAATCATGTTTAAATAATGTCATATATTTATACGCCATTTCCTATGATTCCATGATCTTATGATATCATTATCTTTATATTATTACTCTCTATGATTACTTATGATCCTTATCTTATATGATATCATGTGATACATTAGACTCAAACCTTCAATTTCGTTATCATTTTTATTCCCTTGCTATGCTATTTTGATCACCAATTTCTTTTTGTGTATTCCCCAAGTTATCCCATGGAGTTTTAGGATATTAAATGGATTTGATATCTCTTTATAGAGAATAAAAAGAGATTTTTTTTAACCTCACATAGATTTATTATGAATCTATTATTCCAAATACACCAGGCCTCATTATAATTTAATTATTAAATGTTTATGTCACAAAATAATGTAAAAATATATACAAAAGACATGGGTAACTATGGTTGGTATTAGATAAAGGGTTTAGTTAACCATTGGAAATGAGTATTAGAAAACATTAATGATAACCCTATGGATAATTCTATGTATAATTATAATAAAGAAAGAATATCCTAGAATATTGGTGAAAGAAAGAGTGTGTAGTTTCTGATAAATTATAACCCCGTCAATATACTAAAACTATATGTGGATATATAAATTGTTTTCCTAGGGATAATAACATAAAAAGGGAAAATTTATATGAATTATATCATCCCCTTGAAAAAAAAATAGGGCTTGTTTCACACTAGATTTCACACTCCTAGGGGATATTCATTATAAATTCAAAAATTATTTAAAAACCATTAAGTAGGTCTTGAATGAACTTTTAGGTTAGAAAAACTAATAGGAAATGTTACCATGAATATCTCATATTTAAACCTAGATACTCATAAGTCGGGATATACACATCATTTATAAGTTATTCCTTCTCAGTTCATATGTTTCAATTTTGTATGTTAATGTATTATCATATTGTTTTTCTTTTTAGTTTATGGTAATAAATGGGAAAACATGATAAAAACTAGCATGACGGGATGTGTGGTGATTTTTAGAATGATATTCCAACCCTAATGGTAAACTAAGTATGAAATCTAGAGATTTTTCCAAAACTATTACTATGAATTAAGATTCATAACTGGACCATGGTTGAGTGTCCAAACAAGTCAAAGAAGTGAAGGATGGTGTCTCATACGATTTTAAGTGATAATGATAAAAAAATAAAATAAGATTCAACTTCTTACATGACAATAATATCAAAATAAGAAACATTAATAACCAATTTCCATGGAATTAGATGTCTTATATGTGGGGAACCTGGAAACTAACCATGTTAGTAACCTAAACATAGGGATAGAACCTAGAATAAAGAAAGAATTGTGTAATAAAAATAATTTAGGTTAACGAATTTACAATTGGGGATCTGATAATTAGGTTATAGAAGTATTTTTATCAACGATGTTTGGGTTATAAGAATCATGAAATATATAAGGTTTTTTCTACAAAATTTACTTAAGGATTTTTATGAATATGATGAATAGTAATAATTATATATAAAATTGAATTAATGGTAAAGAGATATTTTATGGAAAAACATTATTAATGAAAAAATATTCTTTGGGATTTTCATGATGATGATGATATTATAGTCAGTTAAAATTATTTGATCTTTTAGAAAAGGATGTATTAGATAGAAAAACATAGAGGTTAATAAAGAGTGTGAATTTATGAGTGATGTAATTTTTTAATATGATTTATTTGATATGTAGGTATACACTAGAAACCCATGATGAGTGAAAACCTTCAGCATCTGTCAAGGCTGAGGGGCTTGAACGCACAACCAAATGGAGATAACGGTGAAATGTCTACCAATGGAATATGTGATATAAGGGTTAATATGATTTTTTTACTTAAATTATTTTATATATAAATATTAAAATAATTATTAGAAATAGATTTTAGGTTCAAAACTTTTATAATTTTTACTATTTTATGTGATTAATAACATTTTGGGAAATGGTTAATTTGGTTGAGGTATATATAACTCTTAAGTCGAACATTTTATTTATCATGAATTATTATTTTTGAATAATAAATTTAATCCCTTGAATGTTGAGGTTATTTTTGATGTAGGGTTATTTAGTTAAGTAATTATTTATGTTGAAATTTTATATTTTGATATTAATATAACGTTGTATTCATTTTGGGAATTATCTTACCTTGTTCTAAACATTTATGGTTTTGGTTAATATATAAAGAAAAGAGGAATTTGTTGATATCATTTTTTGGAATCACAAGATCTATTAGAAGTAAATTTTAGTTCTTCAAGAAAAAACATTCATATTTAGTACTCATCATCGGGTGAACCATATGAGGTTGCGGTGAAAAATGATTAAATGATGAAATTATAATTTTCAGGTAAGTATATTTACTTATGTACATAGTATTAACTGTAAAAGGATGCCTAAAATAAACTAATTTTATCTTGATAAAAATATTTTATCCTTTTACCATCATATTTTATCAATTAATGTTTTTTAACTCATCACATATTTATGGTTTTGAAGCCATTAATATTCTATTGATCATTTAGTTTTTTTTTCAATGTTTATATCACTATCTATAATTATTTATGATTTTATTCCATGAAGAAATTTTAAATTCCAACAAATTTATCATACTTTTAAAACTATTTATGTTTCGTTCCTGATGACATTCATATTTAGCTTTTTATCTTTTTATGACTAATTTTGTTAACTCATTTTTATAATGCGGGTTTGCCACAAAGGAATTTTTGGATGTCAAACCCATGATTAATGATAACAAAGTATTAGGAGATTAGAAAAAAATTATTTAATCTGGTATGATGTAATAACCCTATATTTTTATAAAATCGTATGCTTGATAGCGTATTGAACATGTAACAGTGAGTTTATACAAACCACGATATAATGTTAAAGTATTATTATTTAAACGTGACTGATATAACATAGTTTTTAAATTGGATGGTATGATTATTATTAAATAATATATGAAATATATAAAAAGGTTCTAAAAAATATTAATTTATTTCAAATTTTTTTGAAAATAGTTACTCAATATTAATAAAGATGTCATATTCGACAAATATTTTTTTCCTAAAAAGATGGGTTTTTTCATTTTTTTAAAAAATATTATAAATATTTTTTCAAAATTTTAGAAATATTATTTTGAAAAAGTAACATAATTTTAAATAAAAAAATATATATATTAACTTATGGTGAAATTTAATGATTTTTCATAAAATATTGATATTTTGTAAATAGTAAAAAATACAGATTTATTGTAAAATTGTGATTTATTTCTAATAAAATAAATAAATTACAATAATATTTTTATTTAAATTTTTTTTTGAATTAACCTAAGAATTATTATGTTAAATTTAATCCAATTAATTACTTTTAAATTATCTCCATAATTTATTTTAATATTATTTAATTTTAAGGCTTTAAAACAATTTTTGATGAAAATTATTTTTATGATTATAATGTTTTTGATTTTTGAATAACTAAATTAACAATTAATGAGGAATTATTTAAAATAAAAACGTAGCTTATAAATATATAAATAATAATTGAAATTAATTTAATAATTATTACTTCTTATAAAGTTATTATTAGATCATCTTATGTTTGAAAAAAAAAATTCTTGAAAACCTATTTTTTCGACATGTATGTGGGTTTAAATTTAAATTAAATTCTTATACTTATATGAATTTAAATATATAAAATTTATTAAATATTAATTATAAAAATAATTAATTTTATATAATTTGTTAAAATTAATTTCTTCCATAATTAATAGTAAAAACATTAAAAATATATTAGCATGGTTAATACAAAAACCAGTTTATCATGGGGTGTATACTAAAAAGTTCAAAGTAATAACATGTTTAAAACATGATTATTTTGAAATTTATAGATTTTTATAGGCCATATATATCCTAAAATAATTTATCAGACAATTTTATATACACGTGAATTGAGAGTGACTTCCAATTATTGAATGGTTTTTTGTTTTTACTAAAATAAACTCTGCCTCAGTTATTAATGGAACCCCCTCCCCTCACATATTAACACTTATAAATCCATTTATATTAAGAAAAAAATTATTACATATCTCCCAATAATAATTATAGACATTCTAGAGCTTCTGGTATCCCCAAAATACCAACCTTAGGGTCCTTAGTAAGATATCCAAAAGAGGTTCTTCTAAGTGAAGGTAATTGACTTCATAGAGATTCTTCTTTTTATTATTATTTTTGAACTTTAAATTATGTATTAAAAATTTAATATAATAACATAATTATATACTATATTATTATTTGTTATTATTTTTATGCAAAAATATTTATCCATCCCCTCTTCCTTTAATTGGGAAACGAATCCATCGTTTGTGTGTATGACAGGCTATGGTTCAACGTACTGATGTAATTCATTGTCTATCCTTGCCTGTCACAAATATTCTTGATGAATGGTTTAATGTTTATATATTATATTCATGACATATTATTAATTCTTAAAAATTAACATATCATATAACTTTTTTTACCATCCATTGAAAAATGATGAACTCATTCCTGGGTACGGCGGATTACCGCTTCAGAAAGTAGTGTGATTCAATTTTTATTATCGCATCACATGGATGGTTTATGTTAGTGTATTTGATGAAATAATAATATATTTATAAAATAATTTTAATTATTTAATGTTAAAAGAACACAAAATTTTGTTCTATCATGATCATTCAAGAATGGATGTGTTACCTAGGCGTACGTATGACCAAAAGTCTCTTTAGTTGTAACTTAGTTCATTTCCCACAACTATATATCATGGTTGTTATTAAAATTATAATTTATTTATAAAAATAACAAATATTTCATTATTTTTATTCTTATGAGGATGGAATAAAGTCCCATTTGACCATGGTCAACACAGCAATTCCATTTTGAAATTATGAACTAACCATCCTCAATACAACTGATGTGGAAATAAAAAAATAAGTAATTAAATACAAAATTAAAATAAATGAATTTAATGGATTAATTATAATGTTTAAAATATGGAATTTTTTTAAGAAAAAATTAATAATATAAATATGTACATTATACATGATATAATTGAAATGCATGACATGTATAAACTTAAGGTAAGAGATTTCTCGTCACACTTTTACATTAATGGGACATATGCTTCAATCACCCCTTATTTATTTTTGTGCTATATATAATTTCCATTTAAATGTTATATAATTTATATATTTATCTTCATGGTATTTAATTTTTTTTTTCAGTTACTTATATCACTGGTGTTATGATTCAAATGTTACCAATGTAGAAAAGGGCTTACTTCACAACCTTGTCATTATTCACCTCCTATAGTTATTCATTAAATTTTAATGTAACAATACCATTTCCCCCTCTTAAGTATGTAAAATCAATGAGAAACTAATTTATAGAAAAGATGAATTTATTTCTCCCTTTGGTTGAAAATCATTTTTCTTCCATAACCTTGTTTTTTAAAAATATTTCCAATAATCTATTTAAAATTTTCAAAATGATTTATGAATAAAAAATTAACCATGTTTATTTTTTTAATTTTTTTAAGGAATCATATTCTTGTTTTCTGAATGATTCAATTTTTAACATTTTTACAATGGTGTCAGGGGAATTTTTTTTCAACTTATGTGGAATGTATGAAATTACCAACAATCATTAATTCTATATTCGTTAAATATTACATGATAAATTTCAATGTTTCTTTTTAAAAAATTGTTTTCAATAATATCTTGGAAATGTTTTTGCTTTTAAAGAAATTATTTCTAGTTAAAAAATTTATTTTATAAAGAAATATTATATATGATTTTTTAAAGACAATTAAAAAATTAACATAACCTTATATATTATGGATTCATTGTAAATTATGAATATATGTATATCTACCTTAATTTTATGGGGTACTACATGAATTATTTACATCTATAAAATGCCTTCATTACAAAATTTATTTTTCCTATAATATTAGACAAGATTGTGAATCCCATTTATCTCTCAAAGAAATTCGTATTTTTTTGTCTTATGATTAATTTACATTTTGTGGGACACATAAATCTTGAATTGTTATGATAGGTGTTCTTGGAAAGAACTCAAAAGCATTGGGTAAAGATTTTGTATCATGATGCCTCGTGAAAACGATTATAGAGTAAACCAAATCCATATGGGAATTTTTCCATCATGTGATACTTTCTAGGAAGATAGACTAAACTCAATTTTATGTTTTTTATATGTTTCTACCATATTTCCTATTATTTCTAGATCATATGATACAATGTTATTTATATTATACATCTATGTGATTATCATAGGCCTTCACTTTTATGATATAATGGTATACCTTGGACTAACATGTTATGTTTCCTCATTATGTTTATTCTCTTATAGGGATGTTTATCTCTACCATTTTTTCTATGTATTCCCTAGGTTATGACATGTAGTTTAAAGAGTTTTAAAGGTTTTAAGATCGGATTATTGATAAAAAAATAAATAAGTCTTATTTTATTCTCACATTAATGTATAATGAACCCAGTATCCCAAAGACACCGTAACAGACTAATGTTTTATAAATGAAAATTCCCTTATTATAATTATTTAATATAGTATAAATAAAATAAAATCACATAAATAAAACAATATAAACGTTATAAATGAATAATTAATGAAATAAAGAGTATTTATAGAAGTTAAGGGAACTATACTGATAAAATTGAAAAATATCAGTCATTAAAATTCCATAAATTAACGTAATAAAATTATAATAAATAAATTACGTATATAAATGGTTCTGTAATTATTAATTAATTAATATAATTTGATTATTCGGGATATTAATATCAAGTGTAGAACAACTTCAGACATAAGGAATGGAATTCTAACTAAACCACTATTTTTCCTTCTGGTTACACTTTATACCTCTTTAATATAATGTAACACTTCTTTATTTTTATATAGTTAATCTAAATTCTATGTATATGTTCAGAAATAATGTATCTAGATGATTTTATCCTTCTTTTTTAGGGATAATCATATTTTAATAAGGTTTGTTTTTCATTTCTTCTTGAAAAGCGAGCCCAATTAAAGGTATCTTCTTGAATTTTTAACCATTTTCATTTGTATGCCATAATAATTTTTATTTAATAATTATATATATGAAATCTCCTATTTTATTATGAAGACCTTATTGGTTCATTTTTAGTTTTATTTTAATGATTGTTCCCTTTTCCACTTTTAATTTCGTTTAATATTTTCAATAAACCACACCCAAAATGTTTTATTTCTAAAGTTTCTTAGTCACTCGTTTTATATGTTTTCACATAGGATATAAATTCCATGTCATTATATATAAATATTTTCCCTTATAAATTTTCATTTATTATTTAAATCCTTTCTTTCATGAACACCATTATGATATTACTTTTTGACAAAACCTTTGACATTAGTAGGAAAACCAATTCTTTACATGGGTAATGCTTATATTTGATTCCTTATATATAATTCTTTTTGAGGAATAAATATTCATGAACATGTTATTATGGGTTCACCCATATAGTGGCCCAATTTATTAGATCATTTTTAGCCTCATGAGATTCCGTGTGTAAGGTTCATGGTGGTTATCCTTGACTCGTGCTCCATGTGCAACGGTCTTGGTTGTTAGCCTTGACTCATTGTCATCCATGTGTAGTTATCCTGGACTCATGTAAAAGTCATGTTTTATATTTCTTCCATATTACTATGATTCTATGAATAAATTTTTCCATGTTTTATTTGTTATCATTCCATATGTTCAATCATGTTCCATGCAATTTTATATCATTATGTAATGCCTTCTATCCCATGTGTTAAGATTTATATTAATGCTTATTCCCTTATTGGGATTTTTAGACCATCCATTTGTTCATGTTATCCCTGGGTTATCTTATGAATATGTAAGGGATCAAAGTAAGTTAGGATCTCATAATGGATGATAAATAATGAAATTTTATATTTGGTCCCATGTTTTTAGTTTTATATACATAGTCATCCAAAGACAATAGACTTTACAGTCTGTGTCTGGTAATTTGACAGTTAATTATTTTTAAAATCATGTAATAATATATGAAAAAGGTGTTGGTGACTATATACACGTTGTCTCTTGATGTTAGAGTTGTAATTATTGTATTTGTATTTTTAAAAATCATGTAAAAATATTTTTAAAACTCATGTGTCTGTGAAAGGCGTGTTCACCAAACCACCCAAGAATGTACCACCACTGCACATCATTCCCTTGGGATCTATGCTAGTGTAATAGTGCGTTACGTATCCAAAAAACATTATTATGATTTTTTATATTTTATTTTTAATAAAATAATTACTATATTTATATATTTTCATTATTACATTATTACCAGGATTATATAAATTGTATAATTTAAAGAATATTTTGATATGAAGAAACAAAAATTATATTTTTGGTAAATGTATTGTTTCAATTACAAAAATATTTTTGATAAATTAAATAATTTTTAAATTTATTACATTTTCAATATATATACTTATTAAATAAAAAATTAATTTTAAAATGTAATATAATTTAATGAAGTCCAATGTAATTTTTATAAGGGTCGGAAAGATATTAGCGTCATAAAATAGGTATTTTCTATTAAATGAGGTTTTTTATTATAAATTTTAAATTATCATACATAGAAAATTATTATGGTAAAATAATAATTATATTTTTGATTATCATATATAAATTATCCAATGGTATATTTTTCATATTTTAATGAGTGAGTTGAGTTTTTTCGTAAAAACTAAATAGAATTAAAATATATTGTATGTATTATGAGATCATAATAACACAAAAATAAAATAATAAATATTATAAAGGGAATAAAATTAAAAATATAGATATATCCTTTAAGTTATTCTATTTTTGAAGTTATTTTATTAATTCTAAAACCCTATAATGAATAATCCAAAACCTATTTTATATTTTTTGGATTCAAAAAAAATTATTTGTTAACATGACTCACTTACACATCATCTATGGTATTAATATAAAGAATTAGGTTCTTAGAATAATAAAATATTTAAAAACACTCCTATTTTTTAGAAACAATGATAAAAAGACATGAGATGTTTTTTGGTTTTGATTATTTTATTACACAGGTTCCACAACCTATATTTTGAAATTGATAAAGAATTTATCTTTTTTTTGTTAGAAATAAAAACAAAAACTCTCATTCCACATAAATCAAAAACATGTAATGATAATTTTTTTCTCTATCTGTCCCTACCTAAATCTCTCCCAATGTTATCCCAGGTTATTAATACTATCCTCTAAATATTTTAGAATCACCCTCACATGGTAATATATTTTCTTCACCCTCCTAATTATTCAAGGAATTTATTTGTAGAATTTACTTTATTATGATTGTAAAGTAATTTTATACCTCTATTAAATCTCATTAAACCCATCCAATAACCTTTATGTACACTTGTTATGCTGCCGAAATTTCCTCATAATTTTCCACACCAAAATTTAGTAATATGAATACCTATCCTTATTTACAGTCAAGGAAATTCAACTATATGTACATATCCTTCATTAATTGTGGTCTTATATATTAAACCCACATTCCATATTTTGGGATTAAATGTGATGAAAATTTTTCTTATGTTATATGATATATGTGGAACAGAAATGTATATACATGATACGAATGTGATGGAATGAACAAGGATTATATATCCCTATAATTCATTGGTTATTGTATTTATATTGTGATATACCATGTATAATATTTGGGATATTAGCCTAAGTATATTATATTATTACATCTAAATTTTTATATTTGACATATTCTTATAATTTCATGTGTTATTCTATTTCCACATTCATATGATGCCTTGATGTTGTCACCTTATATCATAATTAGATGTTCATGATTATGATTATACCACTTTTATGACACCTTGATATAACTATTGATTCACATGTATTACTTTCAACATGTTATGATTTGATTATTCCCTTACTAGGATTTATAGATCACTCTTATGTTATATACATCCCAATGTTATTCTATAGACTATTTGAATATTAGTGGAATATAAGGGCATGATATTGTGTTTTAAATAATTCCATTGTATCCCTATTTCATGTTATTGTGATAAGTTTATAATTACACAAGGACATCATTCCTCTCAATCTTTTTCGATTTTATTATGTGTATCATTTTTAAATAAGTCATGAAATTATGTTACTAAACAATATGGGTTTTCATAGTTGGAATCAGAGTAAGGTATATTCATTTTTCTGGATTAGGATTTGAAAAAATTAGTGAAAACAAAATAGATAAGAATAAATATAGAAAAAAAACCCTAAATGTTTGTAAAGTATAGAATTATTGGGTTTCCAAGAAAATACATCCCTTTCTAGATATATGAAAGTGGATGTGGCTATGAAATAGTTCCACCTAGAGGTAATAATCCCAAAAAGGATGAATTATATATTAGCTTGATCTTCACCTAGTGAATGAGAAATGGTCTAAATATTGAAAACCTATCAAACACTCCTATGGGATATGATTTTGTTAATAAATTCCTTTCTACAGACTATTTTGGAGGGAAAATTTTACCATGAAATTTAACGTTTAAAAATTGATCGTAGATAACTTATATTGAGACCTATAAATTCATAGGTTAAGGAATACATGTTTTTCAATATTTATCCCTTAAATGTTCACATTTTCCCTTTAATATGTTTAAAATTTAGATAATTATCATATTGAATTCTATTTGAGATTAAGTAAATGATTTTACCTATAATTAATTAGTGGAAGGTACTATTATTGTCTATTAATGAACTTTAAATGTCCTATATTATTATGTTTCAATGCATTATTTTATATCACAATAGTTTAGTATAACTATTCAAACACCACCTAAAACATGGAATTCGAGATATTGAAGAAAAAATGGGGCATTTATAGCATACTAAGTATATGTATTAACCCCTATCAATATATATGGACAAAACATCATATAAAACCTTACCATAATATATTTACTGAAATTATATTCTATTTTGGGTATGGATTGACTCTTTTTATATAAATAAAACATAAATATCTAAGAGAGGGAAATCAGTCCACCATATCTTGAATCACCCACTAATTTTATACAAATGTAAGGACAAGGATTGATGTACTTTGGATTCATCGTAAATATTTCATATTATATCCTTATGAGTTATCATAACTAGATCAAATGACTTCTACTAAGTAAAATATCATCCTTGATGAAAGTCCCATTATAAATGAATATGCATATGTGTTTCATAAGGAGTTGTATGGTCTTCCTCCTATAAGAGAGGCTGAATTCCCATTCAATCATATACCCATAGAATTATCAAAATCCAAGACTCCATATATAATGGTCACTATTAAACATAAATAATTAAAGAGATGATTATAAGGGAACCTATATTAAGGGTTTATACTCCAAATTGTTTCACTATAGGGTGTGATGATCCTTTTCATCAAGAAGAAGGATGGTTCAATACACCTAATCATTAACTATCAAGATCTCAACAAAATCATGATAAAAAAATAACCTCTGTATATATTGATGTCTTTTTTGATAGTCTATGTAGATCCTAGTTCTTCTATAAAGTGGATATTCATTTTAGATATTATCAAGTAAATTTGATGAATGAGGATATCCCCATGTCTAATTTTCATAAAATGTATGGTAACTACAAGTTAATTTTGATTCAATTTAGACTCACTAATGATCCAAATACCTTCCCACACATAATGAATAGAGCCTTATGAAGAACCTCAACAAACTTTTGGTTGCCATTATAATTTATATTCATACATACTCCAAAACAATATGAGGAACCAAAGGGGAATTTTAATATTTTACTAAAGACCTTGAATAAGAATAAGTTATATGAAATTTATAGTAAATAAAAGGTTAGGATGGAAAAAATAATATTCGTGGGGTATTTTATCACCAGAAAAGGAATATCTATAGAACCTTAATAGAAAAATTCAATTTAATGATGGATCAGTGCAACAAGTGCGATAAATATCAATAGATTTATTATATTATTTGCCTAATATCGTTGATTTTTGAGAAACGTACAATTCTTTTCAAGCCCACTGACCAAGATAAATTAGAAGGTAGTGAAGTTTATCTAAACTGATTAATGAGATTAGAGATTTAAAGGGTTAAATATGAGGCTAATAATTCCACCTATGATCATATTAACCACCAATAGAGAAGGAATCATGATATAAAGTGATGTGTCTAAAAAAGGGATTTGGTTTTGTATTCAGGAAAATTGAGAAGGTTATATCCTATACCTATGGTAAACCAAAATTTTATTAAATATTTTATTTATAATAATTTATTAAATTTCACACTTTATTTTATATTTTAGTATTTAATAGTAAATTATAATTTGAGTATAAAGTTGAAATTTTAATGGAAGTTCCATTTTCACCCATTTAAGATAACTCTAGTAATTTTATCATAAAATATTTTCTATGATGAATATTTCCATTAATTATTTGGGTGTATTTTTCATTATTTTTATAAATAATTAATTTTTATAAATAATTTTGGATCCAATATTTTAGGGGAGATAAATGACCAGGAATTCAATTCTAATGTGTAAATAACTGGATGGGTCCAACCAAAATAAATCATCCATATCATTTTTTCTATCAATGGAGTTACCTAAATTTTTGACATAATCTATAATAAATTATGTCGATAAATTCATGAAACTAGATAAACATTTTCTTCACAATTTATCATAGAAATATGTGTGTGAGGTCGATACATCTAGAACCAATGAATTTGTAGGATAGAAAAAAAAAATTTAAGGATTCAACCATACCTCCTTTAATATGTGGCCAAATGAGATGTAATTTTGATGTTGAACAAATAAATACATACTAAAACAAGGTAAAATGATTCCACGCTATAGTATTAGTCAGTTATAATATATATAAATACTCATGTAAATTAGATACATTGAATATGTAGTATCAATATGGACAGAGTTACTATCTCTTACGATCTGGGCATAACTCCCTCAATAAAAAGAAAATTAGCTTAACTTTTATAGAAGAAAATAGGAGACTTGTGAGAACAACTTTAAAGAATAAATAATGTCCATATTAGGCCATTTAATGGCCACAAAACATGTAAACTATTAGAATAAATAATTAAAGAAAACTTTTTCCACCTTTTTCCTATAAATATATAATTTTTACCTCCCTAAAGAATATATATTTTATAGTGATCCATTTTTTCTAGATGTTTGTGTCTTTTTTGGGAATTAATATTAAATTTTATATATATATATATATATATATATATATGTTTTTCTCTTCTTCTCTTCATTTTATCTTTTCATTTTCTCTTTTGTGCTTCCTTCACCATGCTTCATCTTTACTCCATGAAAATATAGAACTAATTTTGTCCCTCCGGTTTCAATTATACTACATTACTAGGTAAATAATAATTTAACAAAGAGGGATTCATGGAAAATATCACACATAAATTTTTCATCATTTATAGATAGGCCAATCACTTTCACACATTGTTTTAAAAAAACATAAACTTCAAAGTCTAAGAAAATATAACGTCATTACATATCTTTTATTTGTTAGTTAAAGATGAATTTTTATAGTGATTATTATTATTCATGGAATATTTATAATCCAATAAATTATATTTTCATATATGATTCAATAAATATTCATATTAAAAAAAATGTGATTGATGAAAATTCAATGATTCATGGAGAAATGATAAACAGAATAAAGAACATATCTACTCTTAATGAAGAAAAAAAATATTTGATTTTATAGAATTAACAAAATAAAATTTTATAAGATGTAGAACTTATTATACCGACTTCTATAGTTATAGAAGTTTAAGATGATTCACTTATTTAGAAGTATTTACTGGTGTACCTACTTGAAGAAATCACATTCCAATCTATCCGACTAGAATGAGAAGGTTTATTTTTTTTTAATCATATTCATATTGAATTATTTTATGAATTCCCCATTAATAACATCTTAGATGTAAAACAAAATGGGAAATTCTTGGATGTTGATTTTGAAGATGTGGGTGAGGTAGTGGCCGTAGTGAAAGAGGAGGACCCACTAATTCTCTAACCTCACCTCACAAGAAGATATACATTTCACAGTGGAAGTAAATTGAACAATATATTCATGGGTTCATTTAAAAACAACATAAAAGATTGTATATTGGAAGTAAGTTGATGTTTTGGTAAAAATCACACAAACAAAATCCACCATATAACTTTGGGTGACCACTGTAACTGCCAACTAGAGGCACTCAAAAATAAGTACCCACCTATGGGTCAAAAACAAGTTTTGTCCAGCTAATTTTTCAATTATATTTCATTTTCAATATTTTTATTTATTTTTTCTTAATGTTTATTTTATAGTGTTATCATCTATGATATTAACTGAAGTATATCAATAGAAAAATATAAATGGGTCATGAATCTCATTCTCTTTGTTTCCTTTTTATCTTATTTATTTTTGTTATATATATTTTAATTATCCAATGATAGATTTACATGAAGGTTATGTATCCTATTTAAAATAAAAGTAAATTTTAAAAAGATTGAAACGATATTTTTTACAATAGTCATGATGCTAAAAGCTAAAGAGATCATTAATAACATCAAAGAGTAATGATAAATATGTGGCCATGATCCCCTTGATTGAAAGTCCTTTTTATAAGTATTGAGATTCACAAAATTTATGATTAATAATGTTGTTTATGGACAAAATTTATTCCATGTAGTTGATCCACCTAGAAGCTAGATTTTATGTTAAGTGAATATATCCATTTATGATTTCTGGTACCACTATTTTAGAGTCACATTCCAACCAGAAATTGATCCATCCTATATGATTCACTACCTATATCACATTCATAATGATAATAATCTCAACATCAAGTGAAGTGGTAAATCCACAAGGACCATTGATTTGAAAATTTTGTTTCCAAAATGACCACTAAAAATATCTCCATACATGTAGGGGGTGTGGTTTTTTCTTGATGCACCATATGTGTTATAATTTATCCGCCTAGAAAGATGAGAGATCCATATGACTTAAAAAGTTTTAGGAGGAGGATAATTCCTTGAAATATCAAATTTATTAGGAACAGTAAAATCATATATATAGTTTTTAAAACACCCAAATTGATGATCCTTTACATATTTCATGGCATAAATGATACGTAAAACCACATATTGTAGAAATAAATTCATCTTTTCATGAATTTGATTGTTTAGGATATATCAAATCAAATATAAAGGTTTTGTGTAGGATACCATGAACATATTGTGAAGATGTGGAGAATAAGGAAGATTCATACATGAAGTAAGATTATCTTTAATGTTATTCATATAAGGTAATATGACCTCAAATAATGATCCCACAACTGTCCATAGACTAGCCACTGTAACAAAACTAAGAAATAAATGGTCAATTTTATCCCTATGTTGGTCACATAGGGAACATATTGAGAAAATATTAATACCCATAAGATATAAAAAAAATTAGTAGTAATATTTTAATGCACAACTCTATGAGAAAGGGTCATTCGAGATATCAGGATCCATGATTTTTTCAAGTCTTTCACCCAAGTATATAATTATCCATGAGTAATTTAACTATAAAAATAATTGGAAGATAAATTAACTTTAGTATAAGGCTCCAAAACAACAACATAATCACCTTTAATGAAATCATAAATAATAATTATATATTTTATCTCCACATGGATAATATCATGATAGTTATCCATTTTATGTTTAATCGATGCATTTGTATAAAAAGTTTTCTCATTGGATGTAAGATATATAAAGAGAGGAGTACTTATCCAGTTGTCTCTCTAGAAATTGATTGAAGACATTTTTATGAACAAATGATGACTTTTATTTAAGATACTAGAGAATGAATCATTAAAATAATTCCATATGAATGATTTTTTGTAATTTTATATTTCATTTTTTATTTTTTCTATGAATATTTCCTTAAAAAAGTAGTATATTTTTCAAAACCATTGTGTCTTTTTATCATTATTTTTATTTTTTAGGAAATTTTATTTTCAATGAATATTTATTTTCATTTTTTTCAAATGAATTGATTTTGATATATATAACTTGTTTTTTTCAATAAAATTGATTTTAAATGATTGTTTATGTGAAAATTTGTTCTTGGATTTAATAATTTTTAAAAATCATGTCGATGAAACACTAAATAAAAATATTTTTCCATTTAAATTAGGTATTATGAACCTTTTTTGTATATTATTTCTAATACCAACACATTCTTGATAGAAATTTATATTTTTCTGAAAACTATAACTTGTGATTATTTCATCTCAAAGATTTGGAGTTCATAAAATTTTTTTGATATGATTATGGAATTTCATTAGATAGTAGTATTTTTACATTGATAAATAACTTTTACATTTAACCTTATATAGACAATATCATATATGAATTTTCTTATTGGTTGAATCCACATTACAAGATAATTTCTCCTTACATACCTTAACTCTTAATATTTGTCCATGGATATTTCATGTTTCATTGTTGGGGAAGAACCTTTTGTGTGTGTTATTTATGATACAATTTTTTTTGTTTCTTGAGGAATATTTCATTAATTATTGAAGTGGATAGATAGATATGATCATGATTTAGTATTTATCATTTTTTATTTATACCATCCCATTTTTCAAAAAAAAATAAGGAAAAATATTAAAATTAAAAACATGGGTTATTTCTTTGATAGGTCAAAAATCACCATTATCTGATTGATGTCTTAAGATCGTATGGGGTTAGGTTAAAGATGCGATATATATTATAAGTGATAATTTTGAAACAAAATAGAAAAAATGGAAATAATATTTAATTATTCATTGAGATTACATGATTTTGCATTCACAATATTTCCTTGTCATCGCATCTTATATGAAAAAAATGAAAAAATGAAAAAAGAATAATGGGCATAAAATAGTTCATTATATTCACTTTGTGACTAATGTAACAAAAATAAGGGTGAGTTCTGTTTCAAACATAATGTTAATTGGGAGATGTATATTTACAATGTTTTCACTTGAATATTCTTGCATATGTATTTAAGAGATATAAATCCTTTTTTTAGCCTCATTTTATTTGTTTCCCATACACCTAAAGCCTCAGAGATATTTGAACCCTAATTAAAAGTCCTCATGCTAAAAATGGATTTTTATTGAAGGTACCACTAGGTCAGGGGGGGACGAAAGTGGTACAAGCATAAAGCATCATTACTAACATGGAGGATGCAGGTGTTGGGAAGAGATCTGAGGCTGTCATAAATAATACATCTGTTGTCAGGGTTCCCCTTGCTGGAAAGGCACTCAGCGGCCGAGTTTCCCTCCCTCAATGCGTGTGTAATATCAGTGTCCATGCCCAGCAAGAGCCTGCATTTCCTGATAATGTAACATACGTACCACGGGGGGTCTGGATTTATTGAGTAAGAAGTTGACAAGGAGGCACGAATCTAATTCATCAACGGATACTGGTATGTGGTGGTCATGGCAGATGGAAACACCTCTAAGCATGGCTCTAGCTTCGACTTCAATGGGGGTTCCTCGTCCATAAAAGGTGCTAAATACAATGACCACATATCCTCTTCTATCTCAGATCTTCCCCCCTCCTCTCATAATTCCTTGTGCGCAGGATCTATCCACGTCAAGTTTGATACTAGAGCTAGGAGGGTTCCACTTAACCCACCTCCCTTGTCCAATGCTCAGACCATTTAGGGGCAGAGACGTTGTCGTCGTCCCTCCATAAAGAAGAGAACTGAGCTCCTCTATTAAGTCAAGAAATCGAACCTTGAGGAAAGTAAATGACCTACAACTACCTTCGCGTTCTTTGTTCCTCATATCCCAGATTACACATCAGATCGAAACACAAGCCATGCCGTGAAGATTGTGCTCCCTGGGTTGATTCTCTGTTCCTTGAAACCACCAAGGGAAGAATTCTGGTTCGCTGTCGTGGTGCCCATGTACTCCCATCTGTTGTCCAGTCAGGTCCCATGCAAATTTAGCCCATTTCCCCTCAAAGGACAGGTGACATGATGACTCGGTGGCTAGGTTGTTGTAGAACATGCATCGGGAGGTGATATGAATGCCTTTCTTCTGAATGTTATCATCTGCCGAAATGGATCTATTGTGGATTCTCCAGACCAGAATGTTCATCTTTGTTGGGATCTCTTTGCACCAAAGGTGTTTTTCCCAGGAATCTGCTCCCTATCTGATGTGGATGGATTCGATGTAGGATCAGATGTGGAAATATCCAGATGAAGAATCCAAAAATACGCACTTGTATTGGTCATATGAAAGGATAATATTATCGAATAGGTTCTTTTTATCGGCATCCATAGTTGTAGACGTTAAGGTCGGGTGCATCCTGGCCTGGTTGAAAGTGATCTCCGGTACAAGACACCCTGTGAAATACAGCTTATCCCCTGCCCAGTTGTCCTTCCAGTACTGGATGTCACCTCTACCAATAAACTATATGGCCATGTTCTTGAGCACAATGAGAACCTCTCTCATGCATTTGGAAAGAGCTGAGAGGTTTCTGGATCAATTCCCCCAATTACTCCAATCATCGCCATATCGATCGCGTATGAATCTTCCCCACAGTGACTTCCCTTCAATGATGTCCCAGGCATGTTTGGCGTGCATGCCCTGCATGCTCTCCGTAACGTTCCGGAGGTTCACACCATCTTGATCAAGATTTTTGGCCATCCGAGGCCATGAAGCCCATTGACATTTTCCATCTTGTCTGTTATCCCAAATGAAAGAGTTCATGATTTTTCCAAGCTGAATAACGGTCCCTTTGGGAGGGATAATAACAGCAAAAGTTTTCATGGGAATGGACATCAAAACGTTGTTAGCTAGTGTGATTCTTCCCCCAAATGAAAGAAACTTGTTCTTCCAATTATAGACATGAGTTGTGATTCTGCTTATAAGTTTATAAAACTCCACCTTCATTATTTTCCCATTCGAAATATGGACACCGAGATATTCCATCATGAGTGGTTTCCTTGAAATTCCTAGCCTATCTTGAATTATTTGAGCACGCTGGCTAGAGCAGGCTTTTGGATGATAAACGTTGATTTTAGTGTGGTTCACACATTGCCCACTCCAGCTTCTGAAAATATCCATGATAATATTGAAACCTTTGATCGATCGAGACCTTCCATTGATAACGAAAAGGATATCATCTGCATACATTAGATGTGATGTGTTTCCCGACCCAGATTTGTTCCTATAAGGGATGATATTACCGCTGGCTATAGCAGAGTTGATGTTCCTTGAGAGCACGTGTTGAGAAAGAATGAAAAGGCTGGGAGATATTGGGTCCCCCTACCGTAGTCCGCGAACCGATTTAAGGAAGCTGAAGCATCTACTGATGATCCCCACTGTTAGCCAAGGGGAAGAAAAGCATCTAAAGATCAGATCTCTGGACCACATTCTGAAACCGAAGTGTTGCATTTCTTTGAGGATGAATCGCCAAATCATTTTATCGTACGCCTTGTCCATATCATGTTTTATCATGATGTTAGACCCAGTTCACTTCCCGTTAAGATCGTTGACCATATCCTTTGAAATCCCAATGGCCCCTTGGAAGTTTCGGCCCATCATGAAGCCATGTTGCTCGTCGAAAATAATCTGAGGAAGCAGGTGGCTGATTATTTTGTTGATCAAACCCACAAAAAACTTATACGAGAGGTTTCACAAGCATATATGTCTGTACTGCCCCAGAGAAGTAGGCTCTTTAACCTTGGGAACCAACACCAGCATAGAGGCACATATATCTCTCGGGAGGTGTCCACCTGTAAAATAATCCTCCATCGCCTCAATAATATTATCTTTGATAACCTCCCATGCAAAGACATAGAATGTACCCGGGAACCCATCTGGGCCTGGTGCGCTTTCTGGTTTCAGATCAAGGATGGCTTCTTTGATCTCCCTCCCATCAGGGATGGCCTCCAGCTGCCAGTTGTCCTGGTCGCTGATCAAGTTGGGGATGCTACTTAGGAAGTTTTCAGCGCTGTCAGTAATTAAAAGACCTCCTGATTAATAAAATTTTTTATCCATCATAACGTGGAGAGATGAAATTTCACAGTTCTATGGTGATACATTCACTTTTCAATTATGAGCAAAACACCCGATTTAATTTCTCTTGAGTGTAGAGAGACATGAATTTCAATGTGAGGTAGGTGTGACTGTGTCATGGATAGATCATTTGGCTAAAGAAAATATAAATATAATATAATTAAATTAAAGGATCATTTTTCCAATAAATTATATGTGATGAATTTTATTCTAGGAAAAAACATTTTAAAATTTTTCATTATTTTTTTTGTGAATTTGATATAGATATTAATTAATTTTTTCCAAGAGAGAAAAAAGGGTAAGTGTGGGGGATTTAATAAAAAATAATTTTATTCAATATTTTATTTATAATAATTTATTAAATTTTCCCATATTTTGATTAATTTTAATATTTAACCAAAAATTATAATTTGTGAGTAAGTTGAAATTTTCATGGAAATTATGTATTTACCCTTTAAAGAGCTCTCTAGTAATTTTACCATAAATAATTTTTTATGATGATTTTTTGGTAAAATTATATAGAAGGATTATTTGTTAAAGATTTTACATATATAATTTAGATAATTAAATCTATAACCATAATTTTGGGGGTGAGAAATGGTCGTTAAGTCAACATTTATATGGGCCCAATTGAATGGGTCCAACCAAAATAATCTGATCATAACATTTTTCTCCATTTTTTGTTTTGCATAATATTTTTAAAAGAAATTTGAATAAATTATGTATATAATTTCATCCAACATTATAAACTTATGATTTTCAAGTTATCATGGTAAAAAATGGGTATAAAGTCGATGCATCCATATTCAATGAATCTGTCAGGCAAGAAATATTTTTTTTATGATTCATCCATAACTCCTTAAATTTACGGCCAAATGAGATATAATATTAAGAGTGATCGAGAATGACCTTTAAAAATAAGTACACAGATGGCCACACTCCAATATTCATCCATTATAATATTAAAAATGTGTGTTAATTAGAGATATTGAATCTATATAGTTTGTATGGACAGAATTATTATTGATAATGATCTAAACATAACTCATAAAATATAGGACCAGAATATATGAAATTATTAGGAATAAAATAACATATTCCTAATAAAAACTTTCAATAATAATTATTGTCTAGATTAATAAATTTAAAAATCCAAAAACATGTAAACATTTAGTAGGTAGAATTGATGTAAAATTTTTCCACCTCCCGTGATAATAAATATGTAATTACTCTCCCCTTCAAATAATATGGATTTCTTAGGTATCCATATTTAAATAATTTTATGTTTTTTATATTTTAATAAAATTTATTATTATTTTCATATATTAGATTATATCATTATCTTCCTTTAATATTTTAATTTTATATTTTGTATTTTCCCTACTATGCTTCATAACTCCAAGAAAATAGAGTGCTAATTTCAGTGCTTGTTCAAGGGGTGGGGGAGCAGTGATGATTGAGATTGTTTTGAATTAATGTTTATCTTTTTTTTATTTTATTTTAATATTCATAGTATATAAACAATTTTTGATGAAGGGTTCACAAAAATTTATCCACTATTGTGCCCTTCTTCCTATTCCCAATTATTTCTCTCGATCATTATCATAATGTTGCATGCAAACGATTAGTGTAGAATTTTTTGATGATGTGAAAGACATTATCTAACATGTAGAGGTTTTTTTTATGGATAATAACACTTAAAATGTAAGGGTGAATAGGTATTGGTTTTATCTCTACACTAAATGGGATAAAGAGATTAAATTTATAAATAAAAATGATAGCATCATAGTTATCTCCTATGAATTGAAAAATATTCTCTCTATCATATATTTTATTGATATTTTAATATCAGCTATATATATCATCCATTTCAAAAACACCAATAAATTAATTATAAAAATTATTTTTTTTATTAGTTGGTTTTTAAATAGCTAGAATAGGAAATTGGTGTGTATAAGAGTCCTACTTAAGAGATCAACCCTAGGGTGACCACTATGATAAATTATACGGTAAAAAAATTATTTATGTTGTGTTAATGAAAAATAAAATGAAAAAAACTCCCACTAATTACATATCTATGACTATAACTAGCAGACACATGATCTGGAATTGGTTATAATGACCTTGACATTGAGGATTTAGAGAAACTATATCTATGGGTAAAGGTGTGACATATAAACAGATCATAAAATCATTAAGTTTATAGTCACAAAAAATGAGATCACAATTTTCCAATGAAGTTAGTTTCATTTGATCAAGGATTATGGTGGTTCAATCTATTACCATCCAAGGAAGGTGTAAAATTTTGGAGATTCATTGAGTATAATTGATTACACAATACTAACGATTATGAGGATTGAAAGGGATGAAATATTTTCGAACATAAAATGTATGGAAATGGGATTCATAATAGGAACATCATATTACCTTTCAAAAAAAACTAATCAATCATATATTATTGATAGGTTCAATGAGGCCTAAATATATGATAAGTGACTGAAAAAAATGTATCAAATATTCCGGTATTCAAAATTTCTAAAGATGAAGTTAGAAGGCTTAGATCCCAAATATTTTTCATCTAAAATCTATACCTAGTGATGGAAATTATGGATGATTTATATAGATAATCCTGCAATATTAATTCAGGATGTACTATGGTGTATATAGATCTTAAGTAAAACTTCTAGTGGGATAACCTGAAGAGAGAGATTGCATAATTTGTATCATGATTCGTGGTATGAAAACATGTCAAGTATTAAAGACATAAGTCTAAGTGTATGATGAAACCATTACTAATATCCAAATGTAAATGGGAAAACATAATTATGGATTTCTTTATAGGACTCCAAATTAAATATTAAGGCATTAAAAACATTTGGGTGGTAGTCGATCTCTATATAAATTGATCACATTTGACTAATATCAATGAAGATTTACCACTTACACAACTAACTAAGATATACATAAGATAAAAGGTATGAATTCATAGATTACCACTCTCCATTTAATCTAATTGAGATCAAATTTTTACCTAGAGGTTATAGAGATCCTTCAATATGAATTGCATATAAATTTTAGTTTCATTATTTCATATCACCATAAAAAACAGTCAATATGAGAGAACCATTAAAACTCTAGTGGATATGATAAGACATTATTCAATATATTTATAATGATTTTTGAATCATCACCTTCCACTAGTATAGGTCTCATATAATAGTAGTTTCCACTTTATGATTCAAATGAATCCTTATGAGACTCTGTATGATAAGAAGTGTGATACTTCTTCATGTTGGGATAATGTTAGAGAGAAGAAGAAGATTAGATGTGATCTTATCCAGTGAATGTTAGAGAAGGGTCAAACCATTAACTGTCATATTAAATCCATGAAAAATCAACATAAAGCTACATAGATAATTGTATATGAGACCTAGAGATTGCGATCGGTGATAAAGTGCTCCATTGTATATCAATATGGAATAATTTCCTAAGGTTTGGGATGAATGGAGATCTTAGTACTAGATACATCAGTGCTTTTGAGATCCTTGATTTAAATGGATCTATGACATATCAATTAACATTCCCACTGAAGCAATCTCAAGTACCTGATATGTTCCATTTATCCCTATTAAGAAATTACTTACCATAGCCCTCACATGTAATGAATTCATAGGTGGTACCTTTATAGCTTTATAATTTAATATGAGGAGAACCTATTGAAAAAGTTATATTATATATACAATGTTCCATGATATAAGATTACACACCAACTAAAATTACTGTGGTGGATCCACAAGTTTGAGGTGGTGAAATGGGAACTAGATTAAGAAATGAAATAAAAGTACCCTTAGCTTTTTTAGCATAAAATTTAAAATTTCAAAGGTGAGATTTATGAAGAGGGACTAATTTCCTGAACTAAAATTTTATAAATGAAATTACCTTATGAATTAATAAATTACTTATTAATTAATTATATAAGAAACATACACTCTTTTTCATTTGTTATTTTGTACCATTATAAACTATAGCCATAATTTATCTATCAAGATTAAAAGGATGGCAATCCTCCTAACAATTGATAATACAGTCATTATATAGTAACCATTAGTATTAGTGTATATGAATATTTATTCTAAATTATAATTGACATAGAAAAAATAATTGATCACCTCAACTAGTAGGATTATACAATATAATGGCCATTTGTTAAAGCTAATAAGGGAGATTACATTACTAGGATTCTCCCGTGATCAACCTCATATAGAGATTAAAAAATTGAATCTTGAGAAAACTAATTTAAAGGATAAGTTCGTGTTTATTGATATCATGTCCCCAACCATGTTCCCTAAACCACCCCAAGAAATTACCATGATTTCTAACCTTACCCTTAGGGCATAGGTTGGTGTAATATGGGGTAATGTATCATGAATCATGTAGTATGAATTTTAATATTTTCTTATCCACCAGTCTTATTGGGTCACCTGGGCCGAGAATGGGTGGGTGTGAGGCATGGCCCACCTATGCTGACGGATTGTTGTGTTGATCCTTCGTCGCTCAAGCCGTAAACCTCGAGGATGCCCTGTCATCTCGAATGGCATCAGACTCTTCCCCAGCTAGGGCCTCTTCATAGAGATCCCTTCGTGGTGGAGGGGGGTTTCCTGGTGTGGAGGGATTGAAAAGGCCACACGAGAAAATTCACTTTTAGAAAAAAATATTGTTTATATTTAAATAATAATATAGTTTTATGATGTCCAATGTATTTTTTATAAGCTTCACAATGTTATTAGACTCATAAGAATATGTATTTTCATAAAATATTTATTTCTATTTAAAATAATAAATTATCAAATTTAGAAAATTATTCTATAAAAATGAATATTTTTTTGAAATATGCACATAATAATTATATTGTCTTTAATTTTCCATAATTTTCTATGATATTTGAATTTTGAGGTACAAATTAAAAATTTTATGAATATATGGTATTCATTTAACATCATAATAGGCCAAAATTGATGTAATAAACCCTATAAAGGGAATAAATGACCAAAAATAGATATACATTTTAAAATTATATGTTTATTAAGTTATTTGATTAATTTTCTAAACCTATAATGAATCCTCCAAAACCAATATTATATTTTAAGGCTTTAAAAAAATTCTTTATGAACATTACTCACTTAAACATCATCAATGGTATTAATTTGATGAGTTTTGTTTTTTATACTAATTAAATATACTAAAACACTTCTCTTTGGAGTAAACCATTAGAAAATCCATTGGAAATTATATGGTTTGATTAAGTTCTTACGTAGAGTCCTAAACCAATGTATTGAAATTAATAAATAATTATCATCTATTTTTCTATTAATTCCAACACAATATCCCATCTATCTTCACTAAAAAACATTTTTAACGAATTTACACTCCTTATATTTCTCTAAATCCACCCCATTGTGTTATTGAGTTCTTAAGAATATCCTCTAAAACTTTTATAAGCACCCTATCAAGGTAAAGGATTCTCTTCCTCCTCCTATTTATTTAAGTAAATTATTTGTGCATACCATTTTTTTTCTAATTACTCTTGTTGTGATATTTTTTTACACATACCTTAATATTCCTTATGTTTCCAATGTAATTAGGGCCCACATATTACTCTCAGTAAACCAATCCAAGAACCTTTATATTAACTTGATATGTTTCCAGAATTATACCATGATATTCCATGAAGAACACATATATTGTGAATAAAATTACCATTTCAACTCATGTTTATTCACCAAGATGTAACTATACATAATTTAATGGGAAATACAATGTATGTAACCCACACTCCTTAATCATGGGATTAAATGTAATGAAAAATATTCTTATGTTGTTTGATCATTGTGACATAGAAATGTATATATATGATAAGAATGTCATGTGTGGTACCAAAATTATATATCCCTCAAATAAATTAGGTAATGATTTTATATCATGATATTCTAGGTATGATTTATTTTATTATAGCATAATAAAATTTTTAGGACGTCTAAGTGGTTATCCTTGACTTATGAAAATAATGACAACTTTTATGTTGTTGTCACATTCCCATAGTGCCTTGTTTCTGTCACCTTATATTATGATTAGATGTTAATTTGTATGATTAGAATCCATTTATGGAACCTTTATATTCCTATATATTTAGTTGTATTACATTCATCATTTTATTCTTAAATTTTTCCCCTACATATCTCACCCATTTCTTATGTTCATCCCAAGGTTATGCCATGAAATATTTAATAATTGGTGGAATATAAGGGTATGTTATAAAGTATTAAATAAGTTCATTGAATACCAATTTAATGTTATTGTGTTATATATCTAATTTCCAAAACATATTAGGCCTCTTGATATTTTGTGATATTATTATGTGTTTCATTATATAATAAGTTATGAAATAAAGTGTATAAATGAAATAGGTTTTCATAACATGTTTTGAAATGTATGATGAGAATGTTTAAAAAATTATTTATCCAATAAAAATTAGTAATTATTATGTGTAAACCCTTCCCCTATCTCTTAGTTTAACCCTTTCCCCTAGTAAACTCATTTTGACCTTACCCGTCTTAAAAAAATTCACAGTTTTTACTATTCATTATGTCAAAAATGAAATTTAAATAATTACCAAATTTTAACATTATGATTAAAAATATAGATACCATTTTATAAAATTCAATTCTTATAAGTGTAAAAAATTAATTTTAAAGTAATTGTGAAAAATGAGATGAAAGTCGTATTTAGGATTACTAATTTTTATGAAAATAACCTAATTTTTATTCATTCCTCAAATAGTAAAAAAATATTAAATAATGTTAAATGTTTTAATGAATATATAATATATTAATTTAATTAAAACAATTAATCAATAATGATTTATTTTATTTATTATTAAGAAACACATTTCACATAGAAAAAAAAATAAAAAATAAATTAACTCCTTGTCCCTTCAAATTATTTAATCATCATTCATAAACTATATATAAATAATGTATGATTGTTTATTCATACATTACCAATAAATTTCATTAAAATAGTTTTTTATTATTATCAACTTAGTTTTTTAGATAATAATTAATAATGTTTAAAAAATTAATTTCTACAAAAAGGTCTTTTAATCATTTAACAGATTTATTAAAAATTTAATCAATATTTATTTGGAATTAATTAATATATTTGAATTTAGGAAAAAAATTTATTTATAAATTCATTAATTTGGTTAATATTATTTATACCCACTAATATAAAATGCTAGTTTATAGAGTTTTATTATCTCATAGGTTCATTTAGACTCAAGGTTGTGTATAAAGCTAGCTATCAAATACATAATGTTTTTTTCAAAAGAAGTGTATATAAAATATTAGGGTGTTCCATTATACCCATATTAAATGAAGATTTCAATAAAAATTCTACAACAATGATACAAAAAAATAAAGATATATTTTCTTTATCACATAATCATGTTCGCATTTAGCTTAGTTAAATTTCTAATTCCTCTGAATAACATTATCCAAGTTAGTAGTCTTCTTCCATAAACCATTATTTCAATAGTAAAAGATTTTTACCAGTTTTTTTATTAAAAAAGATAATTATCTATTTTTACAAACTATGAGATTAATATATGTTATGGATTGGGTATTTAGTTCCTCATAAGAAATGCATGGAACACATTGTGAACATCAGAGAGGTTTGGTGGGAGCACCAACAGATATGATAAAGTTCATAAATGATCATTAATATTGAATGTTACAGTATAAATTGGGCTCAAATTTACTTTATTTATGAATATAATAACCTTTTTCAATAGATAAATTCATTGAAATACTTTCTCATAAAAATTAAATTATAGATGTAGCCGAGGATTTTCAGCATAACTCTTTTATCAACTTTTAGATACCTTGACATGCTACTGAATGGATCTAAAATTACCTACCATTTTCTCAGATATATTTGGTCCTGGTTGATTTCTTTCTCTAAATTAATCCTTATATGTTTTTTTTATGTACTTTCTTCCATAGAGTGACTCATAAGGGTCCATTTGGAAGCTCAGATGAAAGTTATTATTATAAGTGAATTTGGAAAGATGAAGGTGTTTATCCAAACTACCATTGTAATCGTGGGAACATGAAATTAGAAAATCCTATAAGGTTTGAAAGGATATCTTTCAATGTATATCTATCTGAGGATAATATGTAGTAAAAAACACAACTCTGTATTCAGAGATTGCTGAAGTCTTCTACAGAACATCAAGGTAAACCTTATATATCAATTTGAAATAACATAATGTGGTACTCCTTGCATACTTAATACTTATTTAATATATCTTGTTGAAATTTGATCAAGAGAGAAATCATTTATGGTTACAACTAATTTTTTTGAATTTTTAAGGTGGTCGACTACAATCTATATAACATTATGGCCTTTAGACATTTTGAAGACTCTGATGATGAAATCCATGGTGATGTTTTCCCATGTCCATTATAGTATGGGTAGTGGTTATAACATAACCTTAGACTTATATCTATCAACCTTAGATTTCTAACATACCATGAATCAAGATACAAACACTACAATATATCTCTTTAGGTTTCCCCACCTGAAATACTTTTTCAGATCACTATACATCATCATAATTCTATGACGAATAAAGAAATAAGATATATGAGCTTCTTCTAATATATATTTATTTATGTTTTTTATTGATACCAAACATACTGATTTATTGAACCTTATCATTCAATCACATTCAAGGTTGAAATTGACATCATTTCTTACCAACTTTTGTAGATCTTGAAATTTCTTCTTTATCTCTAGAATATTCACTTGGATAGATGGATGAACACTCATTAAAGAATGATAAAATTTCTCTCATTCCTTACATATTTCAAGGTCCATCCTTTAAAGATATATTAATGTTGGATCATTAGGGATCCTCATCATATAAATTCATAGAAGATCGTTTCAAATCAAAGAATCTCCCACCATGTATGATTTCAAAGGGTGGTAATATATTAACCATTAATAATATTTATTCATATCCAACAATATTCTCTAGAGCGTATTTAACTCATTATAAGTGAATATATACTATAAAATTGTATGATCAGTATATATGTCACACCTTAATAAATTATGATAATACCTCCATATCATTATGGAAAATATTAATGTGACTAACTCTGGTTCATGGGTGGGAAAACTATTCTCATGAAACATCTATTGGTGTGACTAATAATCCATCACTATATAATTCGGTATAATAACACATCCTAAAAAATTTAATGAATCAATGTAAGTAATAGACCCTTCTCAACTACATGGTAGTGTGATAAAAGGTGCAATGACCAACCTTATCATCAGTTCCCTGAATTTTTCTTTAAAATCATTAGTCCAATGGAACATGACACCCTTATAAGATAAATTTATAAGTGTAATAGATATTCATAAGAAACTATTAACAAATAATAAATAATATTGATTCAATACAAGAAAAATATGAATCTATGTAGTAGTGTTTGGTCTAGGATAATGTTAAATAACAATAATTTTTTGTGTATCCATTGATATACCATTGCATGAGATTATATAACCAAAAAATGAAACATTATTTACCTAAAATTTACACATGGAAATTTATTTCATACAACTTATCCTTCCTTAGAGTCTTTAAAAAAATCATCACGTAATATTTATTATTTTAGTTTCTCTTAGAATATATTAAAATATCATATTTAAATAATACCATAGACTGATCAAGGTAATATTAAAATAATACATTAATTAAATAAACAATGATAATGGTGGAATTAGTTAGACAAAATGGAATCACTATAAATTCAACTCTTCCATACCTCAAACAAAATGTTTTCTTGGGTATTCCTTCAATTTTTACCCTTATTTGATAATATAGAAATCAAATATCAATATTGTATAAATATTAGGGTTGTTGTAATTTATCAAAAAATTCATCAATATTGGGTATAGGATACTTATTCTAGATTTGAATCTTGGAAATTTATCTATAATTAATTTAGAGTCTTATTGATTCATCTTTCTTCTTATACAAATTAATTGGTGCATCACGTGGTGATGAAAATTTACAACTGAATCCCTTATTAGTCTTATCCTTGATTAACTTATACAGTACCGATAAATCAATTGATACCATTTTATATTGATTATTTGAAATCGTTTTAGCTCTTTGTATGAGTTTTACTGAAAACTAAACTTCATTATTTAGAGGAAAGCTAGGTAAATATTTCAGAAATACATATAAAATGTCAAAAAAAGTAATTTATTTGATTTTGAGTTTCTCCGCATCCATCTAAGTTAAATTTTCCCTTTGAATAGGAACAAAAACCCATAAAATGGATTTAATTTTCTTTAGAGGTTCATATTTATGCTAGTATAGATAGAAAAACAAGAGTTGTTTTGTAATATCAAATGTGACTACACATAATCAACAATAGATATGATAAAAAAATAAAATAAATCCCATAGATTCCCAAAATAAAGAATAAAACCTATAGAGAGGTGATGAGATTTATTGGAAGCACATTCCAAAAAACAACAATTGGAGAATAATCATAGGCTTAAGATGATATCATTGTATGGTTAGAAGTTTTTAATACTAATATAAAATCAAATTATTGATATGGTAACGTTATAAACATATTAAATACATCATATATACGTGAGTGGTTAAATATTGAATCAAATATGACATTATCAGTTCTAGAGTGGATGGTAGGTATACCTTTCACTGCGTCATTATTATACCCCACATTAGAAATAGTGATCACATGAGATTTCTAGTTGTCTCTAAGATTAAAAGGTTTCTTATGTAGATCATCATCATTAATCATTATATCCATGAAATGGTTAACATTATTTCAATTATCCTTTCATTTGAAACACTAGAGTGTGGGTGGTGTATTTAGTGGATATTTATCTCCATTCACACCATTAGCCAACTTCTTCCTGTCACGTTTATATTCAATTTTCCAATGACCTTTATTTTTATATATAAATATATCACTTATCCCATTAATGTAATTTCCACCATCCTTCTTTTCTACACATTTGACCTAAATAAAGACTCATATTCTTCCATCCATGGTTTTTATTATTATAATTTCCATTAAATTCCATGTTTGTTTTCTTATTAAAACAATGATATTGATCAGTGGATCCAATTACCATGTCCTCCTTGATATCAAATTGAATGATTTATTCATATATTATAAATTATATTATGGATAATTTCCTTTTAAAACTTGATTTTATGTCCCTAATGAATTAATTAATTTTACATTTCAGTTCAATGATTATACCTTAAGCATAACACACATGTCTTTTAAATTTTTCTTAAAATGTGACAATGGATTCTTCATTCATATACTTTATCTCAAGGAATTAATTCTCAATTATAATAGGTAGAATAAATGGAAAATAAATACTAAAAAATTACCTTCAAAACTCATCCCACTTCATGGAGTTAATTTATTCCCATTTCCTCATATTCTTGATAAGATTCCTCCAACAATTCACTTTTTCTTCTAAATGATAAACAACTAAAATAAATTTTTCATGTTATGAGCACTAGAGAAAAAAAACTTTAGTGGTAATGATTCATTTCTCACCAATTAATAAATGAACATATGAATTAAAAAAAGTGGATATTCAATCACGATGAATTAAATATAATATTTTTCCCTCTTGGGCTTGTTTGTAATATTGAAATGATTTCTTCCATGATAATTTTTCATAAGCATAATAATGAAATTTTTATTTGGAATCCAACAAAATTTGAATTATAAAGATTATAATTATTTCATTGCCTTCAACATTCATCAATAACATGGTACATTTGGGTTCCAGTAGTTTTCTACAAATAAAAAGCATAGTATGATATAAAATTATCATAGTGAGAAATCATATAATCATGAAAAACAATTTATAGGATTTTTAAATCATGAAACCTACTTCTCAATATGTGACACCATAGGTTTAACATATTTAATTAATAGAGAAATATATATTCAAATACTTTACAATGGTTTATAATGAATATTTGAATTAACTCAATTATATCCCACATGAGAGTCTAGCTAGGTGTGCAGTGTTAGACCCACTCATCATACACTAGTGATGATAAAGTTAATGCCCAATATTCCCTATTCAATGTTGTTTCCCCTAGGGAAATTTGTGACATAGCAGCATCAACTTTCTATAATCCAGATATAGATTTATTTTCTAATAAGAACAAACTCATTTCTTTACCATAGCTTAGGATGTTATCCCAAACATAGTCTTATCATATGGGCTCTCACTAAATTTTCCTCATCTTAATTTCCAAAAAAAACTAAGCATTACTATAATTACATTATAGAAGACCCAATCATTTCAAACATAAATATTAGATCTTATTATATGAATACTCCATACATATCAATAAGACACATTTTGGTTCTATAAATTATTAGTGTCATTGGAAACATGGATACATAAACAATAGGCATATAAAATATCAAAAATAAATTCCAATTAATCTTTTAAAAACTATTACCCTTAGAAAAATAATACTTGAACCCTTTTTCCTATATTAAGGAAAAAAGGAAACAATATAATTGGTGATCTATTATGTACAATAATGTTAAAAAGGTTGATATCAATGATCATTTAAAAATACTTGATCACAAGAGTATAAAAACGTGATCTTAACATTTGATAACCATAAACAAAAATTTATATATCATAATCATGAGTCATGGAATAATGATTGGTAGTTCATATGACATGAATCATAAAGTAATCAAAGAACATGAGCTATTAAATAATAACATTAGGATAATATCATGTAATAAAAGAATAGAATAATTTTTCACATAATCATAATCATAAAAAATTATATCAAGGTTAACAACCAAGACATTAATCACATGTTAGGATTGAACTAACCACCCATGTACCTTAATTGTTCATGCAATAACCTCTTATGTACCCAATTTTGGGATTAGGATAACCTATTATGTACCCTATTTTAGTATTTGGATAACCTATCATGTAACCTTTGAGCTCAATAAACATTACTATTTACCCAATTAATTGGGGTTTTATAATTGAACAACCTTTTTAATAATCATAATCCATTCATTTTTATTCCACAATATCATGAAAACGTTTATCATTCCATCATAAATTGACCTGTGTAAAAAAATATGAGTTTTATTAATATTTCATCTTCATAACAATAAACCATATCGAGAAAGAAAAGGTATGGTAATTTATAATCATACACCCATTGAATCATACGTAATATAAAAATATTCTATAAAAAAATCATATAAAATATCTCTTAAACTTTCTTGAGGAAAATACCATTTTCATTTGGAAATAACTTAATTAAAGTCTAATAATTTCACAAATATAAAGGAAAATATTTTCATTGAAAATAACCACGGGAACATGAAAATGAATCTTGAAATAAAATACTATTTATCATAATGTAAAAAATTTTATTCCTGCGGTATATGTTAAAACATATATTTTTCAGACAATATTGGTAAAAAGTAACTCGTTCAGAAAATAATAAGAAGATTATTTTTAAAACTGTTAATATTATGTAAACTTTGGGTAAAATTTTATTTATTAAGTAAAAGAATAATATTAAAAAAATTTAAGCATTTTATGTAAAATATAAAAATGAAAGGAAAAATTTCTAAAAATAGGGAAAAATAACGTCAATCTTCATTAAAAACAAGATTTTATCCTCTTGGGTACATAAATAGTGGATTATGAAATGAAAATATATAATATCTAGAAATAAATATAGGGGAAAATATGACAACCAAGCATTTTATTAGACTATTAAAGATAATTTATTACATAAAAATCACTTGATACGACATAAAATATCGAGAGGTCTAGTGTCATTGGGGTATAAGAACATTACATAAAAACATTAAACAATAAATACAATATCTTTATTGAAAACATCCTTTACATTTCTACTACATTCTCTTGAACTTAGCATTGCATGGCATAACCTGGGAACATGCATAAGAAAAGTGTGAGCTATAAACCACTGTAAGGGAATAATCATGAAATAACATGAATACTACAATACATGTTTGATAAAATTCATATCAATAGAGAACAAGAGAATCATAATCCTAAATGCATGATAAAACATGATAATCATAACCTGGAAATGTGGCAACAACATTTAACATGGAATGCGCATAAGCCAAGTCTCATTGCACATGGAGAATGATTAAACCCTCATTTAACATTAAGCACAAGTAAACCGTCTTTTCACATGATTTATCATGAGTAAAAAACCATTTCACATGATGTATCATGATACTATACTTTACTCAATGCATTGAATCGCTATCAGGACGCACCCTTCTTAATCATTTCACTTCATGCATAAGTGTGCCAGATGGTTCATAAAACATTGAATAATTCTACATAATCATTTATTACCAGATAAACTAATATGGAATACATTATTAAAACTATTTAAACAATAATTAAATATGAATAAAGGTGAATACCCTTGATAGAGAAATGGGCATTGTATTCACTACACAATGACTTTGGCTTGGAAAAACATGGTGCAATTTCGGTAGCATAACGACGTGACATAAGGACTCATAAAAATGATTGATGAAAGAGAAATGGGTGTCTCATAATATTTACATGACATGGAAATTAATGGGGTCATTAAGATACATTTCCCAACAAATGTATTGGAATGTAGATTCATGATACAAAAGAATTGCATGAATGTAAATGAGGAGAGAGAAATTCTATTCGGAATTTTGGCATAGTAACGAGTTTACATGGAAGGCATTTAATGATAGATAAAGGATTATCCCATCATTAAATCATAAATATGGAAGTATAAGGGAGGTGAGAAACTATGCCCCAGCATTTATAATTGAAATTAGAATGGCATAACAACTTCAAAATATTCGACAAAAATGAGAAAGGAAGAAAGACCCTAACATGGATGTGTGCTCGGAAAGGATTTAGAAAGGCTTGAGAGAGGCTTCATGGGAGATTGGGGAACCTTGGGAGGATTCTAGAGAGATTAGCGGAGTGGTTGGACGAACTACAAAGGCTTTGAGTTAGGAGAAAGTGGGAGATTGGGAGGGTTTATATAGGAAAGGTGAGAGGAATATTTATTATTTAGGTTTGGGACACCTCACATTAAACTAATCCAAACCACAAACCAGCCCATGGTTTTTTTACATGGATTTTGGAAAAGGGAAGTGATAATATATATTTTATAAATCCAATGTCCAAAATTATTAAAATAATGGGGTTGCTTATGTGGAGGTGAGTCACACCTCCATGGGAATCAATTTAAAAAGGTAAAATGTTTAATAAGTCTTGAAGGGTCCACGAAAGCTTTGAGAAATAAATCAAACAAACCCGAAATCATATGATTTTAATGATAAAACATATATTTTCCGAACAAAATGTTTAATTATTTTTTTTCATCATTATTGGGTCAGTATGATGTCTCAAAACAAATTATATATTTAAATAGCTTTTAATTTTTACCCAAAAATTTGATTGTCTCAAAAAATTATGAAAAATTCACCATTAGATATTTTCAAAATCCTGATTCTAGAAATAAAATTCATTTTATCTAAATAATTCTCTAAATATGTTAATTTTCACTTTTAAAATAAAAACCGACGTTTATCGAAAATTCATTGGTTTTAAAATAATGGATTTCAAACCTTAATAAAAATTACAACTGCATTCATAAAATTATAAAATCATTTATATTAAAAAAATATATAATTTAATAATAATAATAATATTTTATTAAAATATTATTTAATTCAAAAAATCATTAATCCATCGAAATATATTTCTTAGTGGAATATTAACTAAAAATATTATTTTTGATTTAAAAACTATTTACAAGGTAACAATAAAATTAATGTATATTCGTTACTATATAAAAAAAATGTACATAACCATATTACTAGGGTATTGTTACATAACCCCTTATAACACCCACATAAGGAAAAAGAGTAAGGTGTGCGATGGTGACAGACTCTTAGGGTGGCTCGGATAACATTGCTTGGGTGGTAATATCTATCAACATCCACTTCTCTCATAGGCAGTCCTGCTCAAGATTAACATATTCAAGCTCAGCTTGGGACTGGTCAAGAGCGAAGCCCAAAGACACAACCTCATTTCTGAGCTCTGACAAATGGGCTTCGTATGGGTCACGTCTATGGGATGTGGCCATCGCTTTCTTTGTCTGAGTAAATTGGATTTGTTAAAGACCTATATTTATACTAGTCGGGTGATCACTGTTCAACGTCTATATTAGCAATGGTCACAATTCATAACAGTATTTTAAAATACAAAAACATAAAACCAAAAAAGTTGACATTTTATATAAACATTTTACATGAAGATACATTTAATTAGATAAAGAGGGATTTATATTAATGAATTTTTGGGTCATTACAATCTCTCCCCCATAAGAAATTTCTCCCACGAAATTTTCTTTTCTAACACTAAAATTGTTGTGGGTAACTTTGCATCATCATCTCCTATGATTACCACGCCGCTTCTTCAAACTTTTGGTTTCGCGACAACACCATGACGAGGGGAATTGTCTTATTTCATTGAAAGTTTTCTCTATGATCTAATATTTTCATTGGTTTCTCCTTATAAGAAAGGTCATCCTATAATGGTACCACCTTTAAAGAGAGTACATGTGAAGGGTCTCATATGTACTTCCTTAAGAGGGATACATGAAAGACATCATGTACTTTGTTCATGGTAGGTGGAAGTGTTAGTCGATAGGCCAAAGCCATGACATGATCAAGAATATCTACGTGGCCGTTGTTCCTTGGACTTAACCTCCCTTTCTTTACAAACCTCATGAACTTGTTCCGCTAAGATATGCATAGAAAAACTATGTCTCCAACTTTAGACTCAAGTTCTCATCAATGTTTATCTGTATAACTCTTTGGTCGACTATAAGTTTCCTTGATATACTGTTGAATTGTTTTCACCTTTTCCACCATTTCTTTAACCATTTCTGGTCCAAGAAACTTATGCTCACTGACCTCATCCCAACAATCCGGCGTTCTCCACCTTTTCCTATAAAGGGCTTCATATGGTTCCATTTGGATGGTCGAGTAGATAATTTTATTATAAGATAACTCAACCAGGTGAAGATGTTGATCCCATCACCCTTTAGAGTGCATTGAACATGCTCTCAACATGTCCACAAGTGTTTGGATATTCCACTCGGATTGGCCATCAGTTTGAGGATGATAGGTCGTACTAAAGTTCAGTTCAGTATTTAGAGCATGTTGAAGACTCTTCCAAATCATAGAGGTGAATCTTAGATCACTATCAGAAAAAATAAATAGTGGTACTCCATGAAGTCGTACCACTTACCTGATATATATCTGTACACGTTGATCCAATGAGAAATCTTCTTGAATAGAAATGAAGTGTGTAGCCTTTTTAAGACGATCTACAACAACCCTGAATGAATTGTTGCCTTTGGATGTCTTTGGAAGACCGGTGAAAAATTCCATGGTGATGTTATCCCATTTCCATTCTAGTATGGGCAATGTTTGAAACATCCCCTTAGACTTCTGCCTCTCTACCTTCACTTGCAGACACACCAGGCACTTTGATGAATATTCAGCAATCTCCTTCTTCATATTATCCCACCAATAATGATCTTGTAGATCTCGATACATCATTGTGCTTCCTGGGTGAATATAGAAATTTGAACTATGTGCATCATCCAAAAGTTCCTTCTTTAGCTCTGGACTTGATGGAACACATACTCATTTCCAAAATCTCACAATTCCTTCTTCATTAACATTAAACTCCAAGGATTTCCATTTTCCAATAGCTTCCACTTTTTCCTGAATTCACACATCATTCATTTGAGAATCCTTTAACCATTCCAAAAGTTATGGTTCAGCAATAATTTGTGAAAGTATTGATGATGTTTCCTTCCTTATAATTCCCATGTCCATCTTCATCAAATCAAAGAAGATTGGATTCTTTTCCATTCTCATCAATGATAGAATCGTTGGATCCTTTCCACTTAAGGCATCTGCCACCTTGTTTGCTTTCACAGGTTGGTAATGGATTGAGTTATCATAGTCTTTGATCAGATCTAACCATCTTTGTTGGTGCATGTTCAACTCTTTCTATTTTAACATATACTTTAGGATTTTATGGTTCATATATATTTCACACTTCTCCCCAAAGAGATAATTCTGTAAATTTCTTAAATTGAAGATCAATGCAGCCAACTCGAAGTTAGGTGTTGGATAGTTCTGTTCATGAACATTAAATTTCCTTGAAGCATTGGCAATTACTTTTTCATTTTTTATCAACAAATATCCCTGGCCATTCTTCAAAGGATCACTGAATACCACAAAAATTTCTCCACTTGTGGGAAAAGTGATCATGATCACAGTGATTTCCCTCTTTTACAACTCCTTGAATCTTTCTTCACATTCCTCACTCCAAGAAAACTTTACACCCTTCCAAATTAGCTTGTTAAGAGGGCTGGAAAATTGTGTGAAATTTATCAAAAAATGTCGATAATATCCAGATAACCCCAAGAAGATACTGATATCTATTACCGATGTTGGCCTCGACCATCCCTCAATTTCATCTATTTTGGAGAGATCAACAGATATCATATTTATTATGATGATATGGCCCAAGAATGAGACCTCCTTTAACCAGAACTCACACTTTTTGTACTTTCATAGATCTTCTCCTTCCGCATGGTCTCTAGTATAGTCTTAGATTATCTTCATGATCCTCCTTGGATTCGGAGTAAATCAAGAATATTGTCTATAAATACTAACACAAATTTGTCGAGGTAATATCCAAATACTCTATTCATCAGGTCCATGAAGATTTCTGAAGCATTAGTGAGTTTTAAAGGAATTACTATGAATTCATAGTTTCTGTATCTTATACGAAAAGCAGTCTAGGGGATGTTTTCCTTCTTCAAAATTACTTGATAATATCCCGACCGCAAGTACACCTTGGAAAAGTATTTTGCTCTACGCAGCTGATCGAACAAGTCATCAATTTGTGGGAGATGATACATGTTCTTTATCCTGATTTTGTTAAGCTCACGATAATTGATGCAAAGGCCCATTGACCCATCCTTATTCTGGACAAAGAAGACTGGTGCACCCCATGGTGAAGCACTTGGGTGTATAAACCCTTTATCCAGATTCTCCTGTAGTTGTTTCTTCATCTCCTCAATATCCACAAAAACCATTATATATAGATTCTTGCATATTGGCAATAGCCCAGGTATAAGATCAATCGTGAATTCAACATCTCTTCTAGGAGGACAACAAATAAATTCCTCAGGAAACACATTAGCGAATTCCATCATAATAGTCATGTCTTATAGGTTTGATGCCTCCTTAGACTCAAACATCTGAGACTGATGTGCATGCTCATAGGGCATTACTATCCACACTTGAGATGATGGAGCTAAATAAGTTTCATCTTCCTCCTTTCACTTATAAAGAAATGGGGGTTGATTCTCCACATGGAGAGTTATTTCCCTATCACGACAATTTAGGTTGGATCTCTATAAGGAAAGAAAATCTATGCCAAGAGTTTAATATAATTTCACCAGAGGGAGTATGAAAAGGTTTTTTGGGAATTTTAATCCACATATTATGACATGAGAGGAGTTTTATTCATGGGATGCAATGATTTCTCCATTTTCCGTACTCACCAACATCTTCACTTCCATGATTTTGTAGTTGTTCTAGGATTATTCTACTAAACTTTCGTGATATAAAATAATTCATATAACCAGAATAAAAAATTATGTTCTCTATTCATGAATGAATAACTAGTGTACCTATCACCACATTATGGTTGGGGTTCACTTCGGTAGTAGTGATGGAAAAATCTCTCCCTTGCTGCCTTGGAAGTTGTTGGTTGCCTCCGAAAACCCTTGGTTTAGGGCACTGATTTTCAAGATGACCTGGTTCATTGAAGTTCTAGCAATGTACCAAGCGTTGAGGTTCAAATGGAGAATTCCTCTCTTCAATCATAGTCGCAGGTCATTCTTTCCAATAGTTAATAGCTAGGTTCCCTTCTCTTCCACAACTAAAGCATTTTCTCATCTCCTTCAGGCAGTTTTGGGGGGTGCTTCTTTCCGCACCTTTGGAAAGTGGGGTGTTGGGTCTTCTTAGCACCATTCGATTTATCCATCAGAACACCAAAATTTAATTCCTTCTTATGATTCTTATCCACATGATACCTCTGAGATTCTCCAATCTCGATTTCAACCTTGAGGGCACATCAGACAATTTCTTCATAGTTGTTGAAGTCACGAATCACCAGCACTTTCCACAGGCTAGGTTTCAGCCCACCAGAGAAGCGATCAACCTTGAATTTGGGGCTAACAACTAAGCCGGAGGTGTATCATTCAAGCCTTGTAATGTTTTCCTTGTATACTCTAATAGATTCATCATCTTTTTTATTTAGGGAAATGAATCCCCTTTCCATCTTAAGCCGGAGGGTGCACAAAAAATATTTATCGAAAAACATATTTCAGAAATCCTTTCATTCCAATGCCTCGATATCCTCCTCATGATTCGTATTTTTGACCAATGTCCACCATGGATCAGCTTTACCATCCATATGATAAGCATCCAGGAGGACCTTATCTTGTTCAAAACATTAAGGATGGAGAAGACCTTTTCAATGGAGTTGATCCATTGTTCAGCGACTGAGGGATCAGATGATCCATTAAAAGTATGAGGCCTTTGTCCCACAAAGATCTTGGTTGCAACTTGATCTTTCTTCAGGGGGGGGGGGTTGAATGTTTCTCTTGACCCATGATTTTATTCAAATCATGAGTTAGATGAGATTTAAGCATGACAATGTTTATGATTCCCGCTCCCATTGTATTCAACATCTCATTAGTACAGTCTTTGCATTGATCTTCACATCGGTTGTTAGACCGATTCCTCCTATTATTGGCCATTGGTTGGAATAAAAGTAATTTTAAGGGAAACACATGAAGGGTAATCCATGGAAAAAATTGATGACTTATAAATAACATTTATTTCCTTAACATATGAATTTATTGGCATTAGTATATGTTATCCGTGATCTAATTTCTAACATTTATTCATAGGGAATTTTTTTTCCTCTAATAATGGTTCATACTAATATTTTAAATTTACTAAAGAATATCTCATAGGAGTGTAGTTACCAAGAGTGCAGTAAAGACAGTTTCCATCCACTGGTTCCTGTTCGAGTCTAGCTCAAAGTGGTGTTTTTGGGTTTTTACCCTACGATACATCTATGACGGAGCTTCCTCTACCTGATCGTATCCAGACAAGAATGTATTTGATTGATAAACCACTTAATCAATACTCACCAAAACATAGGGATGTTTTTATTATACATATTCTTTTCTATAAGGTTTTATTAGGGTTTTCTAATCCAAACCCCAAAAATAACTAAACTTGTCCTCTAATACCAACTATGACAACTCTACTTTTTATTACACAATTCAACATAATTTATTACGTACATATCTCTTGATACAACGAAGAAGATCGAGAGGTCTAGTGTATTTGGGGCTTAAGATCATTACATAACAACTTAAAACAGGAAATACTATATATTTTTTTAAAACATCTTTTACATGACCACTACATTCCCTCGTACTTTGCATTGCATGGGATAACTTGAGGACATGCATAAGAAAAGGGTGAGATATAAAGCCCATAAAGGGAATAATCATAGAAAAACATGAGGAGTACAAATAATTTTAGACAATAGGAATATCAAAAGGGCACAAGAAAATCATAAACATGAAGCCATGATAAATCATGATAATCATGACATTGAAATGTGGCAACAACACTTAACATGGAATTAACAGGAGCCAAGGCTCATTGCACATGTATCATGAGTAAACACTCATTGCACATGAAGCACTAGTAAACCCCCGTTGAACTTGAATTAGCATGAGTAAAAAACCATTTCACATGATGTATCATGATACTATACTTTAACAATTTCTTTTGAGCACTATCAGTGTGCACCCTTCTTAAACATTTCATTTCATGTATAAGTGTTCCACATGGATCATAAAACATTGAATCATTCAACATAATAATTTATTCCATGATAAACTAATGTGGAATACATACTTGATACACATTAAACAATATGTAAATGTGCATAATGTTTTATTCCCTTGATAGAGAAATGCGCATGGTATTCACTACACAATGACTTTGGATTGGAAAAACGCGGTGCACTTTCAGCAGCATAACGACGTGACATAAGAACTCATATTAATGGTTAATGAGAGAGAAATGGGTGTCTCATAATATTTAAATGAAATGGACAGTAAGATGGTAATTTAGATACATATCCCAGAAAATTTAATTGAATTTATATTAATGATACAAAAGGATTGCTTGAATGTAAATGAGGAGAGAGAAATTCCTTTTGGAATTTCATCATAGTAACGGGTGTACCTAGAAGGCATTTAATGTTAGAGAAAGGGGTCTCCCATCATTCAAACATAAATAGGGAAGTATGGGGGAGGTTTTAAACTATACCAAAACATTTATTATTGAAATTAAAATGGCATAACAATTTAATGAATTTTGGGGGGAAAAGGAAGAAAAACCCTTACTTGGATGTGTGCTTCCAAAGACTTGAGAGAGGCTTGAGAGAGGATTATTTTGAGCTTGGAGAACCTTGGGAGGACTATAGAAAGGGGAGGGCAGAGTTTGGATGGAATAAAAAGGATTTTGGAGAGGAGGAAGTGGGATCCTGGGTGAGTTTATATGTGAAAGGTTAGGGATTCTTTATTATTTAGGTTTGGGAATCCTCACATTAAACTAATCCAAACCACAAACCATCCCATGGTTTTTCCCCTGGTTTTTATAAAAGGGATCTAGAAAAGAATATTTTTTAAGGCCAATGTCAGAACTTATTAAATTAATGGGGTTGTTTATGTGGGGGCAAGTCACACTTTCAAGGAAAATAATTTAAAAAGAAAAAATGTTTAATAAGTCTTGAAAGGTCCACTAATGCTTTGTAAAATAAATAAAACAAAACCAAAATCACATTAATTCAATGGTAAAACATATATTAGCAGAATATAAAGTTTATAGTATCTTATTACATCACTATTGGGTCATTATGATGTCCTAAAACACATTATATATTTAAATGGTATTTAATTTTTTCCCAAAAATTTGACTGTATCAAAAAATTATGAAAAATTCTCCGTTGGATAATTTTGACATCCTGATTCTAGAAATTATATTCATTTTATCAAAATAATTTTATAAATATGTTAATTTTCAATTTTAAAATAAAAACAAACATTTATAAAAAAATCATGGGTTTTGACACAAATGGATTTCAAACCTTAATAAAAAATACAATTCCATTCATAAAATTATACGATCGTTTATATTTAATTATAATTAATTTAATAATAATAATAATAATATTTTATTTTAATATTATATAACTCAAAAATACATTAATTCATTAAAATAGATTTCATAGTTGAACATTAACTAAAAATACTATTCGTTCTTAAAAAAACAATTTACAAGGTAACAATAAAATTAATGTATAATCATTATTATATACAAAAATAATGTATATGACCATAGTTCTAGGATCTTGTAACATAACCCATTATAACACCCTCATAAGACTGAATAGTAAGTTGTGCGACAGTGATAGACTCTTGGGGTGGCTCGGAAAACATTTCTCAGGTGGTAATCTCTATGAACATCAACTTCTCTAATAGGCGGTCAAGCTCAAGCTTGACATATTCACGCTCGGCTTGGGCTTAGTCAAGAGCGAAGACTAAAGACGCAACCTCCTTTTCGATCTCTGACAAATGGGCTTCGTATGGGGAACATCTACAGGATGAGGCCATCGCTTCCTTTATTTGAGTGAATTGGATTTGTTAAAGCCCTATATTTATACTATTCATGTTATCACTGTTCAACGACTATATTAGAAATGGTCACAATTTTTAACAGTATTTTAAAATACAAAAAACATAAAACCAATGAAGTTGACATTTTATATAAACATTTTACATATATATATATATATTTAATTATATCAAGAGGGAGTTCCATTAATGAAATTTCAGGTCATTACAAATAAAAAATCAATATTTGGGAATGATAGATCATATAAATTCATCATCATAAATTAGTGGATAAACAATCCTGGTAAAAAGTGAGAATTTGACATAAATCTCTTAGCTCAAGTCTGAATTTCATTGTAAGAACTCCAACCACCTATATAATATGTTTAAAATTTATTATAATTATATAAAATTATCATATTTATACTTATAATACCATATATGGTTTACTTATAACATCTTATAACCTATTTATTAACAATTTTTTAATAAAAACATTTATACTAGATAATAACTATTTTATTTTTCAGGAAAGATTGGTTCAGCAGATTTGGTCCTACAACTTCTATCTTCAATCCATACTCTAAAAATTTTTAATATTGATATTAATATCATATATATTAATTATATATTGATATATTTATAACCTTCCAAAATATATATATGTAGAAAATTTAATTTTACCATTCATGGAGACGGTAGTCCATACATAGGCATGAACACTGTTTTCATTTTCTAAAAAAATTAATATATGATAAATAAATATTATTTTATAATTAAATAGTCATAATTATATAAAAAAATATTATATTTATTCATTAAATCTATCATTATAAACATCCATGTGAGGTGGTGATAGAAAATGAATCATATCGTTATGTGAAGGCTATGGTCTACACTTAGACACAAGCGATACTTTCAATTTCCCATTTGATAGAATATAGGAGAAAAAAAATTTCAAAATAATTATAATAAAATATTGGTATATTGATGATACTATATTAATGATTTTATTATAGACACACTGGTTTTATATAAGGTTAAAAAGAAATAAAATTGAAATACCATGGTTAAAACTTATACATCTTCTTTTTGAGACCACCTTTGGAATACACCTTAAGCTTTGAAAGATTAGTATTAGTATATGAACTTTAGATCCATGAAATGTTTTAGGAATATATTAATGTAGTAGTGGAGGTATTAGAATGTCTATAAGGATAAAAATTTGTGAATAAGGGCGGAGAGGACGTTCTCTTTTATAAGCGAGGGAGATGGAACGCATTGAATTACATGAATGATTTAAATATAATTAATGTTTTTCTCAATTATAATGCTTTAAAATAGTCAAAAACGCAATTTTAAGATAATATATTCTATAAATATCGTTAAATAATAATATTTATAAAATTTTATGCAGAAATGAAACCCTTATCTCCTAGTTTAACCCCCTAGTAAACCCAATTTATCCTTAACCATGATTATATGTTTTTACTATTAACTATGTACAAAAATGAATGTCTCCTAATTAAAAAAAATTGGAACTTTTTATTAAAAATATATATAACATTTAATAAAATTCAATTCCTATAATTTGAAAAAAAAAATCAATTTATAATAATTGTTAAAAACATGACAAAATTGTTTTAGAAAAAAATACAATTTTAAGAATATAAATGAATTTAATTTCCTTCCAATTCTAATAAAAACTATAAAATAAATGTTAAAATATGAAATGTAATTTTTAATCTATAAATTTTATTAAAAACATTAATCAATAATGATTTTTTTAATTTATTATTATAAAAACACATTTCTCATATAAAAATAGTTTTATGAAAACATAACTCTTTTACCTTTTTCTGATTATATGTCTATTTATAAACATTAGATGAAAAACATATGGATGTTTATTCATAAATTTACAATAAATTTAATTAAAATAATTTTTTTAGTGATCAATATACTTTCTAGAATAATAATACATATCATATAGAAAAATATCTTTCTTCGAAAAGTAGGTTTTTTAATCATTAAATTATTATTTATTATGAATTTAGTCAGTACCTTTGAATATATATATATATATTATATAATAAAATAGGGTTAATCTTGTTAGTATCCAATAATCCAATTACTATGTTATAAATGTATACTTTGTCATGGGTTCATTTAGACATGGGGTTTCATGTAAGGAAAGGTATGTAATACTTCATGTTTATTTCAAAGGGAATTAATATAAAATATTTGGGAACTATAGAAACCATATTGAAATGTATTATGATATAACCTTTTAAATAGTGAGAAACTTACAAACCACTTCAATGGGTATGTTAAACTCAATGATTTTGTCCTAGTGACTCACAGCAGGATGAAGTCCAATCTCAAACCTACCAGCCTTTTGAGATTAATTATCTATTAACGATGAAAAAATGGATCAATTATCTAAAATAATAATATTCATCTATATACATAATCCACTACCAGAGATCCATAATCTTATGATATCTATACATTCTCAATGTCACTATAAATAAATCCTAAAAAAAGAGTTCCCTAGAACATACCAACTATAATTTCTCATGTCTGTATGTATAAATAATCATACCCCACCACCTCTGAGAAGGTACATATACCATATAAAATTTCTTCTTCACTCATTAGTCCTATTGTGTTTTTATATGCTCGAATATCCCCTCAGTAACATTCATCCAGTCCTTGGTATCTGATGGACTACCCAAGCTCTAAAATATTGGAGGGTCTTTTATATAGAAAAACCATCTGGATCCCACTATCATAAGACCTATTCAATGGGAACCCTCATAACTATATGAAAAAATCTAGGCTAATGAGGCTCCACTATGTGAACCACATGGGAATTATCAATAGAATTATTACCCTAAACCTCCCTAAAATATGGATGTATAACAATATTATTCCCCACTTCATGAACATCCTCTCCCTGGTCCCCGGGCGGCACTGTGGGACATCGATGAAATGGAATTATCTAAAATATAAAAATAGATACTCAAAAACTCCTTTAATATAATAAATATTAAAATTACTTAAGTAACTAATAGAGTAACCCACAATTGAATCCCATGAAAACACACCCCTAAAGGATACCCAAAACTTATAGGAATAATCCCCTAGGACATACCTAAAGCATAATCCCATGTACTTAGTACCCGTATATTATTCACATTCATAAAAATCATTATATGTATACTTTGGTTAAATTACATGAATATCAACAATGATTTATTCTAGCAAACAATTAATACATTATTACCAAAACATGATTAATTTAATACAACCCCAGTCATAGGAAATAAAGTATATGAAATGCAGAACTATGTTTCTATATATGATGCATAGACTCACTCACTCTTAAAAAATGGATAAAGAGAAAATAATTCCTCATAAACTGTAACAATACATCGATACTCTAGGAGAAAACTGATACCATAACACAAAACCCAACATAATTATTCACACCACCCTAGTAACTCAGTTTTCCATTATACAGTCACTGTCCAAACACAAGAATAACATCATACTAAAGTTTTGAACATCTTGTCACTATTCTAATGAGATCAAAATAGTAAATCAAAAGAAAAGGGGATCCAATACCATTTTTAACTCTCTAGTATATATCAATAGGTCTAAAGTGGTTTCCCATAAGACCACATGTGAACCTCCTCATATAAAATTGGGTGCCAACTAGGGGTGAGGGAATGAATGACACCATAGGAAGAGTATTCCCTTAATAAAAAATTACAATTATAGTAAATTGATATAAAATAAGTAATAAATAATCCATAATAATAAAAGTCACATTAGAAATAAATGATTATAATCAGTAGAAATAATTTGAAAAAATTAATAATTACATCATCCAATCTAATCTCAAGATGGAATATAATAACCTGCACATCAAGTCTAAAGTGATCCCAACAAGCCATGGATCATTTAATATAGAATAAATAAAAGAAACAAATAACTGAGGTATTACTAACAAATATCTCAATGTACAGTTAGGTATCACCTCATTCCCCTCCCCCACCACCATCACTGATGCCTAACAAAAACATATTACCCTTTGGTGGGCACAAGACCATAATGTATGCATAGGAAACTAGATTCCCATGCACGATGTCAGTATAATCCTTGTTGGGAATGACCAATGATCCATTAACATAAGTTTATTATTTATATAAATATGGATGTATTTATAAAAATTATTAAATAAATAATGATGAAATAACGTCTAGGTAACCCTATACTAATAAGACACTATAGATACCATGATAGGCCTAATTTGGCTCGAGAGTGAAATTTAATGTTTTTTGGAACTACAAATGCATGTAAAAACATAGATCATGATTTATTACTCATGTCATGAACCATTTTACACATATTATTGAGCCATTTTCACTTAATGAAGGTCATACAATGTGTCAATTTGAACCATGTCACTCATGGTAGACCTAAACACTAGTAATCCCAACCATGCATTCTCACTCATGTTAGGCCAAAAATCATATATCTTGTCACACCTTATCACACAAAGTGGAAATAGGTACTAGTCCTCAAGAATCGATAAATAAGAAACAATACAAATAAAATAGCACTGCAACAAGGGGACTCATAATTAGAAACCATTCACCAGTATACCATACCATTCTATCCTTAACTAGTCTCAAATATCTCCCTAAAGGTCCAACTTCTCGTGAAGATAAACCTATAATTACTGATGAATCAAGGCGGGATCACCACCTTAAGAAAGATAAAATACATCAACCTCTCTAATGGGTCAACCACACTTATAAAGACCATCATGGTCACTTTTATACTAAACTATGATTTTATATAGGGACACAAATGAACCCACATGCATGTAGACACAAACAAAAATCTTACAAAAGATTAAATATTGTAAAAGATTATAAACACACGCTAAACTAATCATAATCTCTAATTCAAACTTCCAGATTCAATCATAGACGTCCAAAACATAGAATCATCAAAAAAACTAAATTTATTGTTTAAATAAGGTATCCTAGGGGATATATGGGTATAAAGGTAACTAGTGGTTAGAAGAACTCAGTTTGACAAAGAGAGAACCTCTGTAACAAATGGTGGTTCAAATGGTGAGTATATGGAGCAGATAAAAGAAAAACCTTCTAAGGAGATATCCGAATATTTTCTAGGTTTAGTTAGTTTTGTGGGAATAATTAGTGTTTTGGTGGGATCTGGGGATAAGTTACATTGTTAACCCTTTTTAAAGTAATCTACCCAACAACATTGTTTACATTGTGGCCTTGGGGTCATGACCTGATCGACCCATATAAAGAAAGAATATCCCTCTATTAATAGCATCATGGATTGTCCCATGGGGGTTGAAACCTAACCAATTATAGACATGGCCCTCCTCCTCTATTAAAACCATCATGGATCAATGGCTAGTTATCAAACCATGGCCGACAATCCACAAGAGAATTTTTGATATGGGCTAGTTACAATTATCCACCCCTCTATTTTTTCAATACCCAGCCCCTAAAATAGCTAGAGACCATTAATATTAATTATAATAAAATTACATTAAAACCTAAAAACCCATGAAATTGAAAAATAATTATATATTATTATTTATTAATCCAGTAAAAAAATCCATGATTATTTTCTTGATTTTAATTCATGTTAAATATCCCTTTAAAGTTACATCATATACATATCCCCATTTCATTTAAATGGTATTTAGTTATCCTCTTTATTTTCATTTATCATAAATAATTATCAATTATTTTAAAAGATTAAAACTAGAATTATTTCATACATTGTAGTAAAGGTGTTCAATTAATTATTGGCATTAATTTTTCAAGAAATATACAAAAGGGTTTGCATGGAATTACTTCTTAGAAATTTTGAGAAATTACCATGATGTTTTCATAGGGGTTCCCAATTATTAAAGGTGTGTTTTTACCTTAAAATTTACTTTATCCATAATATTGTACTATGTGATCACTACCTATTTTTTATAATTTATAGGGTATTTAATTGTTTTAGAAAGAGATTAATTTCATATTATTAAATATGTTTCTAGAAATTATGATTCATTTGAAATTTGTTTACAATTTCATGAAATTTGGTTTGTTTTAAGACCATAAATAAAAGATGTCTCAAATGATTGATGTGTAGTGAAATTATAATGTGAAAATTATAAATAAATAATGAATAGTGTTTTTTATTTTGATATAACAGTTATTATGAAAAGATATATTTAATTTATAGGTTTTCATAGGGGTGGGTGAGAATGTGGTTAATGTGTTATTATGTAATAATATCATAATGTTATATATAGTTATGTATTTTTAACCTATATTTGTTTTTAATGGGAACCATTGGGTAGTTTGGTAGTAAATGGAGGGTTGATTACTACACTAGTTAATGATTCCACTCCATATAGAATACCAAAGTTAATATGATATTCTTTTTACGACATTTTCCCCATGGTTTAGCCATGTAGAGACAAACCAATTGTTTTCATAGAATAATATCATACTGTTCCAATTAGATTCCTTACATTTTTGTGTTATTCTAGGTTATCTCTAGATCACATAAGCATTCTCATGGTGATTATTATTATATAATTATTATGATGGTTGTTTTATGGTTATTTTTATGATATTTTCTTATCATTATTATTATGATTACTATGTTAGTGTTTTTTATAATTAGTGTTGCCCTTATTTTTTATTATAATTACTTATATTTTATTTTCATTAAAACTTCTATGAGTACTTACAGTCCTTTACAGAAAATGATTTTTTTAAAAGTAAATGGTTGTTTTAGTCTTAAAATTATTCATTCCATTTATAACACATATTCAGGAAATTTTTTTCATTTGATATCATACATACATATCATTTCTTCTTCCAATATTAAATTTTAATTTTTTATTAAATCGTGGTTTATTTACATATTTTATGGAATATCGTTATTTTATAATTAAGGTTTTAGACTATTTTTCTCACATATAATGCCTTATTTTCCAAAAAAATTTATAAATTATGTTTCTTATGTCAAAATGTGTGACCCTTTTACATTAAAAAGAATAAATTCATATTATGGTCTCATGTTACTTTCTTTATACTAAACATAATACCTACTTTAATATTTTTATTATAATAAAACATGAAATTGATTTGTTTATAATGTTAATTCATGTGGTATGTGGAAGATTCCATCTAGCAATTATTTTCTCAAATCCTATATTAATATTAGTTTTTTAAATGTACAATGTGGATTTATAAGGTTATCATATCATGGTTTGGGTGTTATGGAGGTGGAAGGTAACGTTGTTTACTTTTCATGTGGTGCTTGAATTTGGGGTATCCTTAGTATTCTTTTTTATTTTTGTATTCTATGTTCTTATTATGTATCAGGCCCCTTTTACTATATTAATTTAGTTTCTCTTATATATTATATTAGTTATTATAACAATGGTCAACCTTAGTGATATTTGGAAGTTTTTCGAGGAATATTGGTTTTATTTTTGGTTGATGAGTTATTTTTATATTCATATATATTATTTCATTATAACTCAATTTGGAACTATTTATCATTATTTATCGGTCTCTTTATATGTGGAGAGATTATATCGAACATAAAAGTCAAGTTGGTTTCTTATTATTGATGTTTTGGGAGAAATTAATACCACACCCTATGGGTTATCATCGGCTAATTCATATAACATGGAAGGTTGACCTGAGATGGTTAATAAGAAAATTTTATCATATCCAAATTTTTATTTAGGTATTCATGGAGGTTAAGATATTGTATCGGCCATGATTTTTATATTGGTATGAGTAATTGTAAGACCAACACTATTTGTTCTAAATCAATATTTACTAGGGGTATTTTGGTATGTGTTTCTTGATTTTAATCTTTTCTATCAATTATTTTCGATATATTTAGTCATTATTAATGTTTTTATGTTTTTTATTTGAGTTTTTCATGTTATTTCAAGAAAAATCAATATTTGAATTGAAAAATTAGAATAATACAAAGGTCTAATTATTATTGTGCATGGTCTGGTAAGATGTCTATATACCTTTCAAACTAATATAGGAAACATCTGGTAGAATTTTTATGGTTTTTAGATGGTTTTCCATAGCATGTGTTCAAAATGTGTTCAAATATATATATTTCAAAGTTTTAAATTTATATTTTCTATTGTTTTAAATTTTTCTTCTTTATTTATATTATTGGTTTTTTGATTAATTTGGAATAATTACATATGTTATTTATGTTATTTATGTTATTTATATTTAATTGATTTCGAATATTATGATGAAAACCTTGGTGTGTATCTTTTGAAAATGTAAATTTCATAATTTATATGACGTTGTTAATTGTTATGAATATAAAGTGATTAATGGTTATAAAAAAGGTTATGTTTTGTTGTGTAAAAAAGTAAGTTGTCTAAAATGTGATAGGAATTTTAGTATGGGGTTTTAGAGAATATATTTAATATTATTTATTGTTTTTTCAATGTGATTTTTATTATTTTGAAGTATTACGTTGTATTTTTATGAATTTCTTCTAAAATATTCAATGGAATTATTTTCAAACCTCTTATATTAGGTATATATCATATCTAAAAAATAATCTTCCTATATGGTATAAATATGATAAGGTTATTTTAGATTATTTCATGAGACGTTTTTCATGGGTTTCATATATTTCAAAATCTGATAAGTATATGTTGGGTGATATTCTGGTGTAGGTTTAATTTTCATGGAATTCTGATATTATTAATTTTTTCTAATATCTATTCAGTGAAAATTATGATGTTTGAGGTAAATTTCGATTTTTTATTGATGAAAATTTAGATTATAGACCCAATAATTTTTTTATAAAACACCAAGAGGCAGATATTAGTGAATCTCTACAAATGAAACCTTTCTTTGGTTAATTTTATATAAAGTGGTTATCCAATATGAATCTATTGTGGATCATAGTTTCTTTACCAACTTATGTCAACTCATATATTTTGTTTAAGAGTTTTATGAATGAATTTCTCCTCTTTTAAATGGTCAAAGGATAATTTAATTTTACTTCTTAGAGTATAGGGAGTAGTCAGTTCTGAAGTATTCTTGTCACTTTTTTTGAGTTAGTACTATATATACCAGATATATCATTTGATCAATCTCTAAAATATAAATTTTTAAGAAGATTAAATCATCTTGATAATTATTTTAAAGTGCCCTTATATTTCATAACCTCTTACCTATAGATGTTAAAGTAGGTTCTCAGAGTTTAGTCGATCATGATTGGAAAGACTGAGGTGAGTTATATTTCCTCTAATCCATAGAGTGGTGAAAGGAATTTCAACTCTGTGAAGTTCATTAAAGATAAATATGGTAAAGTGGATGGTGGTATCTATAGTATATACTATTTATTCTAATAAATATTTTATGGTAATATGTTCTTCATATATCATCAATGGAGTATGCAAGGTTATGAGAATTCTTCATATCGATAAGCTTGAAAACACAACCATTGTTATGGGTTTTTGGGTCATTTGTGAATGTTATATAATTTAAAATCATGTAATAGTGGTATAGGTGGATCAACTCATTCCAATTATACACACGTTCATCCATTTGAACTATATGCTAATGTGATGACTACATGAGGTATCCCTTATTATGTTATGTATTCATTTTTTTATATTCATATCTAAATTTTTTTTGTTTTTAAAAAAATCATTAAAGGTAATTGAATTTATAGAAATCTAAATTTTGTTATAACATTTTATTATTATTATTAGTAGTTCTCTTTTTCAATTTCATTGAATTATCAAAAAAATTATGGAATTATCTATGATTAGATAATGTCATCAATGTTTTTTGGATAGTTCCCTATCGGGGTGATAAATGAACCTGATTCATTAGATATCATATGAATCTACCCTATTCTATTTAATATTATCAAAAATAAAATTATTTTTGAAAATAAAATTATTATATTAAAATATCATATGATCGAGAGACTACCATAGGTAATCCCCTTTTGTGGGAAATAAATATCATTTTACAAGTTTTATTTTTCATAAGAAGCAATAGGTACTGGATCGATAAGAGAAGGTGTTTACTATACAAACCAAACCAACCCAAAAAACCTATGGTTAATTAGATTTGATTTTTTTTGGTAATATAATAAAAAGTCTATTAATTTTATTAGTATACAAGAGAGTCAACTCTCTCTCCCATTGTGCAAATTCTAATGTACTTGATTTGTGTCTACAACACAAAGTTATCTTAAAAAAAATTTAATGCCGGCATTTTATGTATTTCTAAATTTAGTGTAAATTTATCCCTTAGTTTTAAAATGCATGTTTTTAATGAGGTAATCTATTATCATTCACTCTTTGATTAAAAGTTTCTATTAATACTTTCTGGTTCAATATTGGCACAAATTCGGTACACTTTTAAGAGTAGTTATGTGGTTTATTATAATGAAAGGTGAATTATCAAGAGGTTACCACGTGGTTTTTAAATGGTTAAGAGTAAATGTGAGGTCCAAATATGTGGGGAATTTTACTGAAATCCATTAGTAGTTTTATGTTTATTACGTGGTTTACCAAAAAAATAAAAATGTGTTGGCTATTTGGTATTTAAAATTGGTGAATTTATAAAATTTTACTACTTAATTTATACGCTTTTTTGGACCCCATAATCCCTATATTACCCTTAAGGATACAGGCATCGCCTCAATTATTCCTATATTATCCTCTTTATTTCCCTATTGATTTCTTCAATCTTTTTAGTGACTCATTATGGTAATCACATCTAACCCTCGTCAAATCTTCCTTTATTCTAAAATTATTTATTTATATTCCATACCAATAACCATAAAGTATAGGTTTTCTATTTCATGAAATTTATTATGGTGTTTTCTTGATTTAGGATTTTGGGTTTATCTAAAGGTGTCTCTTGCATTTTTATAGTGAAATAACATTATTGCTCGTATATTCAAAAACAAAAGGTCACTGACACAATGTAGTTTCTTTTAAACACAAATCTAGGAGTTAGTAGTTATTTTTAATCAGTTTTTTATTATTTAAATGTTTTATCTTGTAAACAAACATATATCACGTTTAAAGTAATTAGTTTCCCTTTTTATTTTCATCTGACATACAATATTTTCACTTGTTAATTTTTTTTAAAACTTGGTTTTATGGAAATAATGAACTCAAGGAGTTTGATTAATTTTTTCCATGTTTTATCAAGAAATAATTAAAGGAGTATATATGGAATAAATATTAATTAATTAAGATGAATTAAAATAAATTTTTAAAATGGGTTATTAAAAATTAAAGGTGTGTTTAGTCACCTTTAAGTTTACTTTCATCATAAGGCTAATTTGTGTAGGCACTACCTCTTTCAATGATTTATAAAGGATTTAATTGAGTTTTAAGAAGATTAAATTAATGATTTTTAATATATTTATAAAAATAATAAATCATTTTATATGTTTTAATATTTATATCAATGTTGGTTTCTTTTAAGACATATAAAGAAGCCCCTTTAAATCGTTGATGTTCAATATTATTATAATGATAAATTTATGAATTACACCTAAATAATTGATTATATTTTATATTTATATGATTATGAAATTTTTTGTTTATTTATATAGTGTTTATAGATGATAGTGATCTTGAGTTTGATGTTTTATTATGTTCTATAATTATAATTTTATATATTGTTATGTATTTTTCACCTCTATTTATATGTAATGGAAACCCTTAGGTAGGCTTGTGGGAAATCTAGGTATGTTTTCTGCACTAGTTGATGACTCTACTCGGGCTAGTGGCCCATGTTTATAATACTCTCTATATAGTGTATTTTTCTTCTCAACTGAGACAGTTTGGATAAAATCAAGTTTTTGGTAGTTCAATTGAATTAGGCACCAATTAGAACAGCTCATGTTTTATATCATCCATGATTCTCTCCAGATATCCCTTGTGTTATTAATAAATATTATGATTATATTACTCTTATGTTATTTTAATTATGTTTATTTTTATGAGAGTTTATTTTAATCACAATTTTTATTATTGTGATACTTTTTATTATCATTGAGGTTCCCCTTCTTTTTATTCTAATTATATTGGTTTTATTTTTATAAAACATTATGTGAGTACCAAATTTGAATAAAAAAAATTAATTTCCTCTTAAAAACAAATATTTAAACAATTATTATATATTTATTAGATTTTAATGGTTAATTAAATCTTTTTTTATTTACTTTTTTATTTAATTTATATATTTCTCATGTTAGGTTTTCAACTATTTTCCTAGCATTGAATTTCTTCTTCTCTAAAAAGTAATTAAATTTAATTTTTTTATCAGAATATAAAACCCTTAAAACCTGAAAATAATTATATTATGTAATGTACTCATGTTAATTACTTTCATTACACTAAATAAAAACATTCATAGTTTTTTTTAAAGAAGCATGAAATAGAATTGATTTTAATGGTTATATAGGGGGAATGGGGAGGATATCTATTTGTCACTATTTGATCACATCATTCATATATTTTATTTTATTTTATGTTATCACATGTATTTAGTGAGTGAAAAAAACATTTATTAGGTGTTATAAAGGTAGGAGGTGAAGTTGTTTGCTTCTCATATTGTGTTATACATTGTAATTTCTATGATTTTCTTTTATTATTTTGGTATTCCTGGCTCTTCTTGAGTATCATGACCCAAAATATTTATTAATCTAGTGTATCTTATATTTTATATTGTTTACTTTAATATATGTTTGAGCTTAATAATGTTTGGGTGTTTGGATATGTTTATGGATTTTATTTATAACTAATGAGTTATTTTTATATTCTTATGTATTGGTTGAATTTGGAAATTTTATGAAACTTATTTTCTTATTTTCCATATCTCCCCATATTTGTTAAATATCATGAAGAAAATATAGGTGGGAGTTCATTTATTATTATGTATGAATCAAGAAAAATATTCCCAAATGATAAAATACTGTATTCTATTGAACTACTTTACATCTTATCATAATCGATAACATGCCTCCAGCCTTCTCCTAATACATCTCAGGTAATATGGAAGGTTAACTCAAATTGGTTTTTGATAATATCAAAGGAAATCAAATCATCACAGATAATATGTGTTGAATATATCTAATGCAAAATTATGAAATGTTTTTCATATATGGATACATGAAATAAACAATGTAAAGTTTCTCAATGTGATGGATTCTATGGTATATAGATAATGGAGTTAATCAAATCATTGCATTTAAAAATAGATAATTGCAATGTTACTCAATAAAAAATGATAAAAAATACTCAATATGTAAGAGTTATATGGATTATAAATGTATAATTATTTAATGTATCCATGATTCATGGGGTAGAATAAAATATATAAATCAGTAAATTTGATTTTTTTTATATTGACTTGTGAAGCTACTCAATGCATGTAAAGATGAGTGTGCCAATAGAGAGATGTTTTCTTAATGAATATATATTTTTAAAACATAATTAAAATCCAAAAATAATCAATACATATTATAAGTTTAAAGAGAACACATTATATTGGACAATGTTATTTTATTCTCTTAGTGACAGATTTAATTAATTTATTTTTGTTTCCCACTCGTGAAAAAGAAAAAATAAATGAAAATTAATAGAATCCAAATCCATATTCAATTAAAATAATTATGTTTAATTTTCTATTTATATGTTAAGATTTTTATAGTATAATAAATTTATAAGTAAATTATATATTTTTTAAGAGATAAAATAAGCTTTAATGATAAATTTTTAATTCATTAATATATTAAGATACATAACCTCTAATATTATTTATTTCTGAATACGTTTTGAATTTGGTATAAAATAAAATTGGTAAATAATATATTTAATCTAATATCAATATATTCAAAAAATCACTATTTTATAAGAAATATTGAATAATATAAAAATTATGATGAAGAAGATGAATTGAAGCGATTAAATAGATATAAATTTTTAAACCCAATATAATATCTAGAAACTGATAGAACAGATATTAATAGGAATATGACAACTAGAATTTAAATAAACCTTATATATTCAAACTGGAGTTGTGTTTTTAATATTCTTTTAGAACTGTATCAAATGCAAAATTGAAAAGAGAATTTTTACTATAATTTATTGTATCATACCTTCAAAGTATGTACATCGATTTACAAATAAATATTACCAGTATATTTGAGTAATATATTATTCAACAATAATTATACCCTTTTACAATAAACAAAACTAGATTCATTCGTGTAATTATGTTGCAGTATTGTAATGTTGAGGAATTTTAATCAAATATATAATGTAAAATAAATTAAAAAAACTGTAATAACATTTTTTTATGATTATAATATATAAATACATAACTCTAATGATTCTAATATCAAAATAGAAGTAGATACACCCATTTTGGGTGAAACTTGTGAAAACCGTATATGCATACTATATTCATTTAATAAAATTTTTATATTAGAGAGATTATAAAATAAATAATAAATATATTAATAACTTATTATAGATTAACATAAAATAAATCATGAAATAGATCAATTTTGATTCATCCCCCTTCAATATTAAATCTATGACCATTTTGGGGGAACCTAAGTGGTATCAAAGCTTTCAGGATTCCTTTATTGATATTTTAAGGGAATATAACATGTTTCTTTTAGATATTATTTTTTGTTTATATTTTTATTTATTATTGATAGATATATTAAATTCTTTAAATAATATGGGTTTAAACACATTTGATGGAAAAAATTAATCATATATTTAAAAATAAAAGGATTTCATATTTTCTATTTCATATATTGGTTGTTCATAATTTTTTCTCTATTTCATCCTAAGTCATGTCATATCCGGGATGAAATGGTCCAACATAGACTGGGAATTATATCATTTTTATCTTACGAAGGAGGTTCTATAGTTAAGTGTCTTACAGTAGGATTACCATCTTTTGTTTTCACCTAAATCGCATCGTGATCCAAATGGGTGATTCCTGGGGGTTTAGTTTTTGTAAAATCAATCTAATTCAATTACAATGTCCTCAGATTGTTCACAATGTGTTTATTTACAAATCCATAAAACATTAATAACCCTGTTATCCATGATTCATGGACTATCATTCCAAAGGCAAGCACTCTTTGGATGATTATTTTTCCAACGACTGTTAAGGACTCACAATTGGTTGAGAGGATGAGGACACATGCTCATCACAACCTTTTGGGGGGATTATTTCTTATTCCATTACTCTCTTATATATTTATGATATGTTCATATGTTCGTGAAGCCTTGGTTATTTCCCAAAAATGGTTCAATAGATTACTCTTATTTTGCAAGATCAATCATGGATACACATGGGACTGGAATCATTTGTATGTATTAGGGGCTCTCCATCAATGATGAAATAAATATTTATATGACATTCTTCATCATTTTCACCCTTTTTTGGATAGATCATGAATCCAATTTGAATTTATCGAGACAATGCATGTTTAATCTATGTTATGAGGTTCTACAGAGTTTATCGTCATCTAGGGGGCGATAGCTGTTTCGATGTATTGATCAAAAGCATAATAAGGTTTTTCTACATATCCTCGTGAAAGTAATTAGAACCCATGTAATTTTGTGCCACTTAACTAGACACAACACCTTTAAGGTTGTGGGACAGTGACCCATCCATGCATTTTAGTATCACATAGAAAGGATATATAAGATATTTTTTCCTAGCCAAGTGTTAGCTTGGGATTTACACTGAAGAATTCTAAGATACCTAGCAGAGATATGGTCCTTAGGGTAAGGGTGACCCTGTCGGATATATTAACTATAAATATTAGGGTGGATTCCAATGTTAGGTTTGGATATCAGAGAGGTTTCCAGTGCATCCCAATAATTTGGCAATCAAAGCCCTTGTAGTTTGGTAAGACGTGGCTTATGCATTGAATATTTATTGTCTGGTCGTATAATTATCGGATAACATCTAGGGAGAAGGCCCTTTTGATCTTGAGCCTTAGACAAACATTCTACATGTCCTAGTTAGGGAAGTAATCGGTCTTCTAGGAGTTATATTGGTTGGGTGAGTAATGTGGATACCATAATCACCACTAATCTCTAAGCCCATGTGTTTCATGCTCAGTGCGAGAAACAAGAGGAAGCAATAGATCTAGAAATTTAGCACCTTCCCCTTTTGATCGTATAAAATTAAAAGGTTGATAGTGAGAGAGGCTAGGGATAAAACACCCTTCTGAAAAAAGGGATAGGGTCTTACCTCATGTGGAGTTCCCTAAGATTGGTTCTGGGAAAGATGAGATGAATTACTCATCAAAGGGGAAAGCGAGCATGATTTTCCTTTATTTATAAATATCCTTCATTGAAGGGAAATGTCATTGATTTCCCTTAGTCCCTATAATGGGGATGTAAATGTGAGCATCCTGAGGTTAGAACTCGTGTTTGCACAGGAATGTAAACTTGGGGACATTCCTGGGGTCCACCTAATTATAGGGATTACCAACATGACTCTACTAACTAAGGCTATGTAAATTTGTAATTTAATGTTGATTCGACCAATGGTTTTATCATACGGGTTTGGTGGCGTTGGAAGGGGATTTGGCCATGTGTTTTTGGAATGTTTCATGGAGGGACTATGTAAAATGCGATGGAAATGGAATGAATTGATTGGAGTTAGAGACCAGAATGCTTGAATGTACCCTATTTCATATACCATTTCATCATGTAGGGTGGTAAATCTTTGCATTGCTTGTTTATTTGTGGTTGAAGGGTCTATCCACATACCGTGAGGGTATACAGACCTGGATGTGGTCTGTGTGTCATTTTTCTATGTGAGACCATATTTTTTCATCTTAGAACTTTGCTACATAGTTTTATGTTTTTCCTCATACCTTGGGGGTATGAAATGATGGGTTTCATCATGGTTTTTATATTCTATGCAATGCATAGTTCCATGAATATAGCATATGGCTATGCAGGGCACCGATTTGAAGAAGGGGCATTGTTTCTGCACTTCGCATGAAACTCATCCGCTAAAGGAACTAGGTTCACGGTCAACCGTTTAGTAATATATATTCTTCTTTAATGATATGTGGAAAGTTATAACTATAGGGAATCATAGAAAGAATCTGTTCTTTGTGGTTCCCTCTTCTTTCATTCCTTCAATTGCTCAAGTTCTCCAAAAAGCCTATTTTTTCCAATCCGTTCTTTTGTCCCCTTGGATTAATTTTATAGAAGAGTAGAGGGGCTTGATAAATGGGTCGTGTAGAATATTTTTGGGAGGCCCAATGGAGTAACCTAGTCTATGGGTCACTCATTCAATGGGAGGCATAGGGTCATCATCTTCAGTAGTGAAAATCACCATCTTGGTCCTATGAATAACTTTGTTTCATTCGTTAGAGGCTATCGGTTGTGCCTTTCCTACAAACTGTTTAGTTTTCAGGGGTCATCATATGTGGGATAAATTTCTCCACCCCCTTCCCATTAAATACATCATTTTTTGGGGTCAACTATTTCTCCCACATCCCACAAACCGTTCAGTTTGTGGGAGCATTTATGAGACCGCGGAAGCCACGAAGAGAGGCGGTCTGATAAAGAGCTCTACATTGCAGAACCTCTTCATTCCTTTTCTAGATATTTGTCTTCCTAGAACATTACATTTCAAATCCTCACCTGATTAATTTTCCTTCCTTTTTTAAATCTTCAAGAGCATTTTCCTTTCCCATTGAAATGTTTTCAAGACCCAACAAATGACCCCCATTAGAATGGGCTTCGATCAGAACTAAGAGGAGGATATTTTAAAGTATAAATTGGTCTTGAATTGAATTGGTTTGTGGTATAAGGGTGGACCCATAGTGTTTACCATGTCTATATATAGGGTTGCCAAGTCATTTTTCTTTTACCGTATTTCTCAGTGAACCATCTATTTCATGGATTCCATTCACCGGTGAATTGATCCTTGTATTCCATGAACTAAAAATATATGTCTATAGATGGTGAGTTCGGGATTCTACAAAATTGGGGTTTGTATGTGGTATATTGTTCTATAAACCATGGACTGTTTGGCCAACACATTGTAGGCTAGCACCTCGCGAGCTTCTGTGAACTGTTAGTTTGTAGAAGATTCCTTCCATGAACCATTCACAGTACTTCATTACATGGAATATGTTTATCCCTTTGTGAAATTTTGTTAGACTAACTCATTTTCTGGAATGAATTTTTGTCACCATAATTATATGAATTTGGTTCACGCATCAATGAATGTGGTTGGAATAAGGGAATCTATGGATGAGAATGTTTTAAATGATCGATGGTTTGGTATTATCCCTAAGAAGTGCATTATGAAATAACTTATTTCACCAAAGGTCACTGTATACAAATTTTCCATTTACATTCCACATTTTATCTTATGTATTCAAGAGGACTCCCATATGTTTCTGGTTAATTGGTACATCCCTATTGTTCACATGGAGATGTCATGGGGACATAGTCGAACACACATCCCCTCTATGGGTGAAATTACATCGGACTCAGGTCAAAATGAAATATTTATCCTAAATACTTCCATGTGCACGTAGAGTAACTATCATAGCCACCAAAAATCATTGGAATCGGTTTACTGTGACTACCCATCCTTTATCAAATTTTCATGGAATGATCCATGTGGAGGGCAGATCTCTAAATGGGATCTACAACTTGGGGTGCTTTTCCAATTAGTGGGCTTGAGCATTCTGGGTTTATAAAATATTCTTGGAATCCCCTATTCCACTGGAAGCTTCCAACCTATACCATGTGTTTTTAGTCTCTGAAAAGCACATTCAAGGGTGCCCTCAAATCATTAATGGTTTTTTGGGGTACATGGGTGCAGTAGAGTGGCTGAACAGGGTCGTCCCTCAATTGAGGAAGTAAATTAAAACAACTTCATAAAGGTATTATAAAAAAAGTGAATAAAAGACCTAATTGAAAAGATTGGGGTTGTTTATCATATATAAAATTAGAAGATGTTTTTTGGAATAGGATTGCATTATTTTGTTTTTAATTTTGAAATGAAATTCGATTAAAAAGATGCAACAAGAAGATGTTTTTTTAGATAATATTTTAAAAGGTGTAATAGATATAACTCTACATATTCTCTCAATTATTTTTATTTATTATTTAAATTAGAATTCACTTAATTATGATCCCCTAATTTTTTAAATCCTGAATCCTATGAGAATTAACTTTAACACAAAAATGAAGTGAATTTAACACTATGAAAACATCAGAACATGCAATCGCAGAACCCTACATTGATTGATGTTATAAGGTTATCTTATGGTGAGTGTTAAATTAAGGAACATTTCCTCTCTAGAAATTAGAATTAATTGTCTTTAGGAATAATATTTTAACACTACAAATTGATCTCATATGGTTTTCTATTATGGATTATGTTCGCGCTTTCGTAATTTACACAAAATCTCATCCTTGCATGTTTTTTTGTTAATTGTTCAATTCATTTATTAGTTTTGATTAAATTAAAAACATAATTAATTGATAATATTATGTGAATTATAGTATATCATTGATTCAAAACAAATTAATTAATAAGGATATAGTTTGATCAACTATGAAAAAAACTACTCTTTCATGGGTGGTGTAGTCATCATAGAAATGTTATGCAAGTGAAAAGGATTAGAAAGAGTATAACCAAATCTTGTTTCTAATCTTGAATTTCATCCCAAATAAAAATATTAAGAGAAGAAGAAAATTGGAAATAACATGATAGGTGGAAGAGAAACAAAGATTTAATTGAAATCTTAATAACATTACAACAAAGAAGTGGAAAATAAGATCATTTTCGAGAAGATCCAAGCATGGTAGCTTCCATCATCCAATAGTGAATTGAAATTGTGTAAAACAACTTCTCCTCTCCTAAAAATATTTTAATGCACTTTCCAAATCCTCCAAATGATAAAAAACTAATTTATAAATTGGACGGGTGGAAATTCTTAAAGTTGTTTCATGTGTGAATGGGGAATCTCATCCAAATGTTTTAATCCAAATTGCACCACCCATTTGACCTCCAAAACACATGAACCAGGTATTCTTCCATAATAATTATTTTATTACTAATATATTTGGATAGTTCCTCTCAAAATTTGGGCCCATTCCACTCTCGGATGAAGAAGTTATGGCCTAAATAGATGACAAATATTCAATCAGGTGGATCGAACCCACATTTGACTTCATGGTCAATTTAGTCTAAAACAATTTACATTATAGCTCTAATGTAATGAAAAAAGTTGATCCCATAAAGTGAGGAACATAGTTACAAAATTTTATGTTTAAATAATAAATATTAAAATATTTATCTTTGAAATACTACAGTGCACTATAAAGTGTAAAACTGGAAATTCCATCAAATTTTCAAATGAATGATCCAATCCCTATTATTTTTTAAATAAACATATTTAACACAATGTGAGGAAATTTTATAATTTATTATCAATTAAATATTAAATAAAAATGTGTTTTATTAATCTATCAATTCACCATTTATTCATTGGGCGATATACTACATTAGTTACTCAATCACTACTCTTCAAGCACCAATACATTTCATTTATCCCAGGGTGAGGTGGGGATTAGTTTGAGGGATATTTACAAGATATGGGGGACTTCCCAACCATAGAAATCTCTATGATGAATTATTACCCATGTCTAACATTTGGTGTAATGTTGAACAAGTTTCCCCTTTACTGAGGGATTTATTGAACATGGTAAAGAGACTACTTGTTAGGCCTCTTCACGATCACTCACTTAAGTTGTTTATGGATTAGAGATGACTATTTTAGTAGGTGAATAGGCCAAGGAAAGAAGTTAACCATATTCAAACCCATCCAACCCAGCATTCATGTTTTATTTATGGATCTTACTGTTCAACCCTCAAGGCAGGATAGTGCACCACCTGGGTTATGAGGTCTGGACAGGTGTATCTCCTTAACCAAGATTGGAAGGTTTCATTTCAATGTTCCTAAGTGAATTGTTCTTCCCTTCCCACTATGTTTACCTTGGTTTCAGAGCATGTACATTAATGATGAAATCCAATTTGGTAGAGGGACAACCCTTCCACCTTTTCATCCCTACCGTTGCCCATATCTACGAATTGATGGGGTAGATACATAAGGGATGACCCCTGCATTGTCTTAGCATGACATTTCAATTTTTATATGTCTGAATAGTAGATCATTTTTTCTGTTACGAGTATCAACATATCACTATGGTTTCTTATTCTGACTTCCACCCATCTCTAATTAGTACTTATACTATTCGTTAACAATATTTAAACATTGATGACGTGATTTGATTATTTGGTGATTTTTCGTGATTCTTTTTTGCGCATTTTAGTATGCCCCTTGAAACAATAATGGATATCAATATAGGATCTTCAGAGTAATGTTCATATATAATCACACATCATGACAGAATTTTGACTGTGTGAATAGACAGAATAACCATTTTCAAGCCCTATCTCTTTTATTAGTTATCTAGGATGTTTGGGTGCCTGTAAAAGATCACTTCCCTTCCCAATACTCAGTTAAAGTGGGAATCTCATATGGTAATCCTTATTCAACCATGGATGATGATGATGCATAAATATGATAATATAAAATTCCATATTCCTCCTACAATGGCCTTAACATAATTATCATTGGAGTATTCTAAACTGGAGGTGTCTTTTCTTCCTTATGGGGTATTAGCGAGGCCAGTCCACTGAGTTTATAGGCCATTTACTACTTCCCATCCTTTACCAGTTGTAACATCCTATCCTATTCCTCCTATTATGAATTTATCCATCTTAATTCGTGTGTGTTCTTATGGAACATCATTTGTGTGCCCCATATCTTTAGAGAGAGATTCAAATCCCTAATCTTTAGCCGGCATGGTTGGTGACCCTGTTAGGGCTACCCACATTGAAATATAACTAGAAATTCTTGAAGTCGTGTCCATTGCCCCCAAACATGGATTTAGGTGATGAACCATCTATGAGGGTGGTTAATATCCCTTATTGGGATTTATAACTTTGAGTAATGCCATTGTTTGTGTGGGTGGTCCTCGATTATGTACCTGTGATAGTAGTTGAACATGACAAGAGTCCAGATGCTATCAGGGGTCACCATCCTATGAAAGAATGGACTTGGCTACAAGTATTAACTATTTTCATTGAATCTCTTTAGGAAATAAATTACTAAGCATGTGGACATGATCTGACAATTTCTTATTGATTTGGTTTTAGGTTTTTTTGATTATGAACACTTGCACATTATCTTATACCAGATTGTTATACCCCTTGAGGATCTAAATTCTCTTAAAGGTATTGTTGTTCAGTTCAATGACTCATATCATCAAACAAAGACCTCTTGGGATGTTATTGAGTAATTTCACCATTTAACGGTTGAGGAATCAAATGCTCATGACCATGTTGTTTTCCAAACCAAAGAGTTGTGGGAGTGCAAGGCTCGTGTTCCCAAGTTGAAAGAGAAACTAGCATCTACAAGTGCCAATTTTGAGGCTATTAAACAAAAGGGGTGAGATATCAGGTTCATTATAATGTGAGTTTATCAAATGGATGAATCAGAAGCTGAACAGAGGACCACATTAGAATAATCCCTCGATGGCCCATGTCAGGCGTTTATCAATATTCTAGAAAGTGCTAGTCGAGCTTTATTGTAATCATCTAAGTTATCATATTCCTTCATTTATTTTAAATTTGGAAGAGAATATAGATTATGGATGTTCCCCAATTCCCATTTCGTAGAATGGATACATTCATTCCCAACAGTGTTCTTGCCTCAATCTTATCCTGGAATGTCCATCAATCATAGATGACTGTATTTTGAAAGGAAATCTCCACCAGATATCAATCTGAATCATGGTATAAGATAATAAACTAAAAAAAATCAAATCAAGTTCATATTTTCTTCCTAATCCCGGAGACTCAGTGATCATAGTTTGACTATATATAGGGTAATTTGGAAATCCCTTTGAACTATTCGTCTTTTTCATTATTACCCTAATTTCTTCTTCAACCCAATTTTATATCGGTTTAGCAGACATGACTTGACAATTTCCAAGCCCTTCCTTTTTAGTTTTTAGACCTGATATTATTTGTGTCTCTTTCGATTTTTTATTACATGATATTTTTCCTAAACCAAGAAAAGAATAGGTTTAGTGAGTTGTTACTCAAATTTTGTTCAAGGTTCCCTTTGCTTGTTTTTATACAAATGAGTTTCTTGTTTATTTTTTGGGGGTAATTAAGAGTTTTGTAAAATAAACTATCATCACTGATGCTTTTAGGTCGAACGGATCTAACCATAACAACATTTTTATGACAAACTTCTTTAACCATAACTGATATTTTACTTTGAACAACTTTGACATTAATTGGTAGGGTGAGGACCCTAATCAGGACTCATTAGCTGAGGATATACCAATTGATTTCATACATAGATAATGGATTTTTCATGTCCCTGAATTCATGGTTTCTAGATATAAAACATGATATGGGGTGTAGAATCCATGGGGTTTATAGAATTAGGAAAATACTATCTTGAAGAGAAGTTTTTCTTTGGATAGAAGAAAGTTTTGTTGAAAAATTATGTAGAGCCATCAAGGAATTATGTTCATTTACAAACAAAGGTATCCCCAAGACATTAGCCTTCATTTTAGATGTCCTTGACATTTTATAAAAATTTAGATTTGGTGGTTTTTTTGTAAGAACACAGTAGGTGGCCTTTCGAGGGAACAATGTTTGAAAGTGATAAGGTCATTTGTATTTTTTTTAATGAGTGTATTTGAATTCGAAATCATGACCATGCAAATTTGGATTGAATAATGAAGGGATAAATCTTGGTGTAGTTTAACATCATACAACCAAAAAAATTTGAGACTTATGATATAAAGTCACCTTACCCTAACTGAGAAGGGGGTAATGAAATTCCATTTCCATGGTAATTTGACAAGAAATTTTCTATCATCTATATGATGGAGGGGGATAAATGATTTAAACTATAAAATGATGGATTCCTAATACTAGGGAGTGAGGTGATACATAAATGTCATGGGGGAATACGAAGGTAGGAAAAGCCTCTTCTAAGGATGAATTTTCCTTTGGTTGATAGGCCTTTTTATAGGAAACTTATGCAGATTCATCAGGGCATTATGTGAATAGTCAAAAAATGGTGTCCCGGAACACTAACCCACCATTTACGATGGCCAGGGATGATTATGTGGATTCATACATTTTTGAAAAAGTGTATTGTTTGTGAAAAGGGGGTGCCTATACATGAAAGGGGGAATTTCAAACCAATATTTTTTTAGGATAGGTAAATACACCCCCTACAAAAGTATGAGGAGGTTCCTCATGCATGTGTAACCCATTCACAAAGTAGAGAGGAGAAAAATTTATTCTGGATGGACTCAAGATATAAGATTCATAAGTTAATATGTATCCTATATGAACATGTATAAATCTTGGTGTAGTTCATTTTAGGTTTCCCCATATGAGGATCTAATTTTTTTCATAGGGATGGGGCATTTTCATCTTGTATACGAGCTCCCCAATTAGGAAAGACTCATATCAGATTGTCCAGTGTGAATCTATTTCCTGGATATAAACATGGGGGAAAAATATTCTTTGAAGTTTTTAGGCCCATGGATTCATATTGGGTATCAATAATCAGGAAATTTTAATGTCATATGATTGAGACATTGAAATAGATTCCATAACTGGAGGATAATTGGGTCAGGGTGTCCCAACATGTCCGAGACATAGGAATGAAGGCAAGTGTAAACCAGGGATTCAAGGGATATCAGATCTGGAGAAGTGATATGGGGCTTGGAAGACGTTGAGTGTAAAGAGGTGGGGAAAATCCTCTATTGGTTTTGAATTTTCCTTTGGTTTCTAGGCATGTTTGTGGGAACTTATTAAGAGCTTTTAGGGAATTGTGTTCATAGTCCGACAATGGTGTCCCAAGGACACTGACCTTCCATTTATGATGGTCATGTAGGTTTGTGAAGATCTGAATTCAATCAAATCATTGAGCTTGTTGTATAAAAAGGATTAGTCTGAACATATTAAAAGCACTTGGTCTATGATTAATCAATGAATTGGGAATTTCCATACACATATCTGACTCATAAGTGGGGTGGGTCATTAGATTCTTTTTCTTGAACAAATCCCATTTTTGAGGATCCTTATGTCCTAAAACCAGGCTCCCCGCATAGTTCTTGTCCACACATAGGGAGTGAGGAATTTTGTTTCTATACTTATTTCCTTTAGAGGTGGGTGATCATATGATCTATCATCCAAGCGTCACTACGTATTCTATACGTAAAATTATCAAGCCAAACATAGTTTGTGGGGTACATGTAAATTGAAATCATGTTATAAGGACTTTGGTTTTACTAATATGAATGGGAGAACCCTAATGTTTCTTTTTAAGGTCACATCACTAGGACCTGCTATTATATATTGATTTTCCAGGGCTCTGTGGCTAATTTTCTACAGAAGTATTTAAGCTCACGTGAGCTATTCTCAGTGAGACTAACAAGGGTAAAAACGGTGTCATCCAAAACATAGGGATATTGAAATCAATGAAAGGGTAATTTTATATTTAGTAACCTTATCCTCTGACTTTTTCTTCATGTAGAGGGGACATTTTTATATGTTCTATATCCAGGTCAAGGACATGGGATCCAGAAATCACTATGTATCCCATGGGATGATAAGAATCAAATCACACATAGTTTCTCATGGAAAGTACCCTACATAGTTCTAACCTATACATAGGGATAAAAGGTGTTTTGTGGGGTGTTTGGGCTAGGATTAATGTCGGGGCATCTCTAAATATCATATTCAAGTAGGAATCAATCCGTGCATAGTTTTGTGACATGTCATGGTAGGATTTTAATTTTAGGGGGGATGTTTCCTCATGTGATAACACACGTAATCCATGAGTTTTATTATCATACGATGAGGAAATAATGGAATCAATGTTTAATGTCATGTTGTAGGGAAAAATTTTCATAGAGACCATGAGTATGTATCGGATAATCGGGCTGATATATTATGGAATGCTTGATATGCTAGGGGGGACCGAAACTATAAACTATGATCTTGGGGACCATCATATTAGCAGGAGTGATACGGGGATTGAAATCCAATGGGTATATAGTGGTAGGAAAATCCCCTCATGGGGGAGAATTTTCCTTTGGTTGATAGGCCTTTTTTGGGAAACTTATACAGATCCTCTTGATAATTGTGTGTATAGTCAAACAAAATTGTCCCCAAGACACAAGACTTTCATCTCTACCGGCCAAAGGTGATTATGGGGATCTTAAAATTTTCAAGGCATGGAGTTTTCTAAATGAAAAGGGTATATCTATGTAGATGAAAAATATTTGGACTATGATTAGTTTTGAATTATGAAATCCCCTAGATAAATCTCACTCATATATAGGGTAGGGGAGGCATTATCCCTTGAAAAATCATATTTGTGGGAATAAAGGTTTAGAATTGCCTACATTGATTTTCAATTATGTGTTGGACATTGGGGGATTTTTTTACGTGGCTGGAACCGGGCCCAAGGTTTGGGTGTCACTACGTATCTTATTATAATAAGAATCAATCCAAGCATAGTTATCAAGGTACCATGCAATTAAAACATTGGATTGTTTGGGATTGATATGCCAGAAACGAATACCAAATCAAAACTCCTATGTCCACATGAGGTACACTCAGTGTGAGAAACAAGGGACATCAAAGGGTTACTCTGCCACATAGGGGGAACATGATGAAGGATGAGGGGATTTTTCGATAAAATTTTTGTCATTTCTAGGATCAGTTTTATAGACTTGGGTGTTTCTTAAGAACCCTCTTTGGATGGTAATCGATTTGGGAATGGTTCTATAAATTTCCCCTCGAAATTCTAACACATGCATGGGAAGGGGGGATTTTTTTTAAATGGAGGTTGGGCCTAAGGATGTGGATTCTAGGAATTACTATTAATCGTTCAAGGGTAAGAATCAAGAAATGTGTAGTTCTAAAAGGAAGTTCCATGCATAGGACTTCTCCGTACATTGGTAAAGGGACATTTTTTCTTTTTTTGATCTGTTTATGGTGGCTGGACAAAGATGTAAAAATCTGGGTGTCACTACATATCCTGCAAGAGAATGAATCAAGTCGTATGTTGTTCTAAATTTTCTCATATCAGTCTGACCCATGAATAGAGAAGGGGAATTTGTAACTATTTTTTGATGGTCATATAGTGTACCTTTACTCCTTATTTGTGTGGGGTAAGCCTTAATCAGTATTCCTAAGATCATATAAGGTATGATAGATGTGAAAAACAAGGAATAATAATGGTTTCCTCAAGAAAAAAAGGCAACTGAGTGTACAATAGAGGCATTTTGTATCATGTGATGGCTAGACCAATATCTTGGATTGAGGAATCTCTATGTATCCCTTGAGAATATAAGAATAAATCCATACATAGTTCTATGAAGAGACCTCCATGCATAGATTTGGTGTATACAAAAGGAGGGGGATCATTTTTTTGATGGTGGTGGCTCATCCCAAGGATGTGGAATCTAGGTGCCACTATGTATCTTGCAAGTGTATGAATCAAGCCACACATAGTTCTGGAGAAAGAGGGTTACCATGTGGATCTATTACTAACATAGAAAAAAGAAATTTTACCTTTCTCCAGCATAGATATAACTCATGTACGGAGAATCATAGATTGGAACACAGTGGTCCCCATAAAATTTGACATCTTGTAGTTAGGAAGACAGATGTCATGCAGTTTAATGTCATGCAGTTAGGATGAAGTTTACCAAAATTCATGCGAAGGGAATGTTCTATCATGTAGTTTAATGTCTTTTGATTAGGGACTTTTGGAAATGTAGTTTAATGTCGTGTAGTGAGGATGTATTGGCAGCACACTTTAACATCACGTTGTAGGGCTGAATTTTTTTAGACTGCACGAAATAATTCTTCAAGATTCTTGCATTGGTAAGAGACAGAATCATCTTTTTATACTTTGAAATTAGGTAATATTCTCCATTTGAGTAAATTTTATGCATAAAATAGGATCCCTCCCATTTTGGATCCAATTTTGAAGGTTTATTCTAGAGTATCGCAAGGATTATGAATAATAAAACCTTTCCTACTTTGAGAAAAGATCAGAGGTGAACCTATCTTTGAAGTCTCGTGTAATCGATTTTTGGTATATTTACAAATGGTGTAATGTGTGAAATCTCTTCTCATACAGTCACTCCAACTCATCGATTTGTTTTTATGATTTCATTTATTGGGAAATTTAACCACAAATGATGATGCATAATGATATAAGTTGAACTTAAATGGGTAGAACCACCTCTATTCTGTGTAATAATGATTATGAGGTTTCTTGAGTGGCAGGGCATTATCTGGTCTAGTAAGACCATAGAGCCTGGAGGATCTTTTCTTGTCATGATTTCTTTTCCTTATTAACCATATTCAAGAGTATATTTGATATGTCCTTGTTGAAGGCCTCTATTTTTCCATTAGTTGCTTCATGGTAGCTGGACAAGTAGTTGTATATTTCTTGTAATCTTGATATAGCTTGTCCATTTCATTAGAGAATAAATTGATGCCATTGTCTGTCATTATTGTATGAGGGATACCAAATCTGGTGATGATGTTGGATTTTACAAAGCATACAATGCTTCTTGACCCGACCACCTTAAGGGGTTCATCTTATTCCCATTTAGAAAACAATTCAATTATATTTAGGATATACTTGAATTTTTTTGATGTGGTTCAAGGATATGGTCCCTCATTTTCCATTCCCCATATAGAAAATTGACCAGAATACTTAGCAATGTGAAGTAAATCCAGGTGTTGGTGGGATAAATGGCATGAACTTCACAGGAGTGGAACTTCTTGGTGAACTGAGTGCAATCCTACACCATATTGGACCAATGGTACCCAAGACTTTGAATATGATGAGATATATTGGGTGATTATTAATGAACTACACAAGCTATGGCATACACTTATTTATGACAATGATGGTCTCTTCTCCATCAATGCACTTGAGAAGGACTCCATAAAGGCTCTGATTATATAGGACATATTGTTGGTTTGGGCCGTCATACAGAACAAAGTTAATTTCCCGTCTTCTGATTTTATACCTTAAATCTCTATCTCGTGTGAATTATTTGTTTTGGAGGTAATTCATTATGGGAGTCATCCAGTTGCTGGTATGACCATGTGGCATATATATGGGACCGATCTCATATATTTCTTCTTCTTTGGATTGGAAAAGTTGTATTATTATCTGATGGTGGGAAATGTTGACGATTTTTTCATTCGAGTCTGGGTTGTTAGGGATGTGGCTACATTTTATAATGCATCAGCCTGTGTATTTTGTGAATGGGGAACATAGGTCAATGTTTTATCTGATGGAAAATCTTCCATTAGTTCTCATATATGATTCATCAAAGGGATAATCTCAACCTTCTTGATAGAATAGTGAGCATTGACTTTCTTGATGATAAGCTCAGAGTCACATTTTATCTTCATGTGATTTTATTATACTTTAAGTGTCATGTCTAGTCCTCTAATGAGAGCTTGGTACTCTACTTCATTATTTTTACAACCCTCTGATAGTAATAAGGAATAAGAAAAGATGGTCTTCTCTGAAGATATGAGTATGAATCCCAGTCCCACTTTTTTGAGCTTGTGGTCTTCCATATTTTCTCTTATCAGGCTTCTGGATGCGCATTCAAAAAGTATCTCCCATGTTTGGGATTCCTTTTGATTTGAGAATTCATATTCATCGAGTAGTTTAACAACTAATGCATTCATCTCTAAAAAATTATGATCTTCAAGAAAAGTTTACAACACCTAGCCTTTGATGGATTTTTGAGGCATAAACTGTATATTGAATAGTTTTAGGATTACCTCCCCATGTGATTGAAGTTCAGTCAGAATTGGATAGTTTAGAATATACTTGATTGGGTTTCTATGAAAGACCACGTGGACAAAATGGTGCTACAAGAAGTGCCTTAGATTTTGTAACATAATGATTATGGAGAAGAATCTATTATTGATATTTAAATAATGAGTCTCAACATTGATTATGGTTCATATGAGATAATAGATACTATTCTCACTACTCGCTGCATTCTTTTTCATGAGGAAGGCACATAAAAAACTCTATAAGGAAGTCACATATTGAATTATTGGTATTACTTCGATGGGTTGAATTATAACTGGAAAGATTAAGATATATTTCTCAAGGACATAAAATGTTTCTTTAAAATCATCATTCTATTGATATTATACCCCCTTCTTCATCATCCAAGTGAAGGGAAAACATTTTCCTACAACGAAAGATATGAAACTAGGAATGTAGGCCAAATTTCCGTGAATTCCTCTAAATTTTTTGAGGTTGCAAGGATGATAAATACCAAGGATATAATTCTTCATCTCAAGATCTTCTATAATTCCACGGTGGCATCTTAAAAATCCTACGAATTTTCCAAAAGTAATGCTAAAAGCACATTTCATGGGGTTCATTTTCAGGTTTTTCTATCATATATTGATGAAAATGGTTTCATGATCTGACATGTGGTCTAATAACTGTCAATACATAACCACCAAATTATCAACATAGCATTCAAAAAATTTCCCAATAAGGGTTTCAAAATGCGATGCATGGCGCATTGATATGTGACGCCGGTATTTTTCAAACCGAAGGGCTTACCTTGTAGAAAAACACTCCCTGGGGGTGATGAAGGTTGTTTCCCCTTAATATTATGGGGAAATTATGATCTATTTATGCCTTAAATATACATTCACAAAGGATATAGCCTTTTATCTGGTAGTTGGATCGATCATAAATTCTGTGATCAGTACCAGGAAGTCATCTTTCTGGTAGTACCGATTGAGTTCCAAGAAAGCAATGAATACTCTAATCCTACCATTTTTCATTTTTATGGGTATTATATTTTCCATATATATGGGATATTTGACCTCCTGAATAATGTTTTATCTGATTATATTTTAAACATTAGCGTTTATTTTTGAATCATGTGTCGGGTGCATCATTCTAGAAACTTTCTTTTAACAACAATGGTCTTTTGGAAGGAACAGATGGTGAGTGGCCACCTCGAGATCAATGTATGAAATTTATTTATAATTACATGATAAAATATACCAATTAATCTTTATTAACTATTTTTATACCTCTTTCTCTTTGGAATACATGACCACGCTAATTAGAGTGGGCTACAGGTTATCTTCAATCCCAAGGTTTATTTCTATGACTTCATCAATGGTCATAGAGGCACATTCCTCGAATTCCAGAGGGGAATCCTTGATATCATTTTCCTCTTACTCCTCCTCATCTTTCTCATAATATTCTTATTTTTCTTCTGATGTAGAAACAATTCTTGATATGAGTGCTCCATAGTTGAGAGAAGAGTCTCAAATTTGGAATTTAGAGGATGAGGTGACTTCTTCTAATTCAACTAACAGCAGGGAATCTTATAGAGATAATGGAGTGTGGGGTAGAGGAGTGTATTTGCATTATTTGGGGGACAAGACATCCCATTCTACCTTAATGATTGAGGAAAGGGATGTCGGTAGCTCTAGTGATGTATCGAGCACCCATCCATTCGAGCACTCACCATTGTCTTGGGGGTTCATGGGAATTTCAACACGGTTGCGCTTGATGACCATAACAGAAATCATGAGCACTATTGAATATGCATTCAAATTTATACTCATTCACTCAACTAGATTGATAGGTATTATGTATTCCCCGTCAAGAAGCCTAATAGGGTCGGTGGGGACCACTTCCAGACCATTTAGAGCGGTGACCCAATCAAACCCACTGACTGAGAGTTGATTCCATTCCGGTTCATAGAATATGTCATCAATAAAGTGTGACTCACAAGATTAAAATGGGTCCATATTGGCATTAAATGTACCATTATATCCTTTAATGAAACACATGACACACTTATTGTGGGGTTAGGGGATCACTGCATAATGATACAACCATGGCCTTCCAAGCAGGACGTCGAAGGCTATGTTTTTTCAAACAACCAGAAATTCTAAGTCGGTTATGACGTCTCCAAACTAGGATTTGATATTGATTTGTCCCAATAGATTATTCTCAATTTTATAATATCCCAACAGTATTGTTATAGTAATCCTATCCTTTTACATATAAAATTACATGATTTTAACCTTAATTATACATCAGAGTACAATCCAAGGATCGTAATGTCTCGTGTCTTGAAAGATTAGTTACATAATCAAACATTATAAAAACAACTTTTTATATAACCTCCATAATGAGCTCTTATATTCCATTATTCACAAATGTATTCATATGATAACTTGGGTATAACATGAAAAAAGGGATGAGCTAAAATAACAGTAATGTAATAACCATAAGAGCAAATCATTAACACATGGTATAGAAGGCATGACATGATGATATAAAAAAAGGCATGTAACATATGGAATCTGAACATATAATCAAGGTATAATATAAACATGGAATCATAAAAATGTGTAAGAAATATAAAAAATTAATTTAGTATGATTCAAGGATAACCACCAAGACCATTTCCCATAGTATCACAAGCCAAGGCTAACCACCAAGACTGCTTCAATAGTAGCACAAACCAAGGTAACTGGTAATACCATCGTACATAATGCCTCATGGGACTCAAAATTACCCAATACATTAGAGAGCTATCTAGGCACATCTATATTAACATTCCATAGATATGTTTTCAATATAATGAATCATATATAATTATTCATATATAAACATAAGGGTTACCATGGAATGGATTAGGTACCATAATCATGAAATAAAGCATAACAAATGGGTGTATCATAAAAGTATCCATGAAAGAAAGGAATTGGAACATAAATGGATTTTCATAATGTAAAACAGGAATATATCATGGTAATTTATGTCAAAAAGAAGTGACAAAATGTAAGAAATGTATTCTAGAAATTTTAGCATCAAAACATTTTTGTGCGGTTTTAAGAAAAAAACTATGGAACATTTAAAATAGAAAAGGGAAATATAATTTATATAAAACTATAAGTGAACCAAGATGGATTTCATAATAAAAATACGGACTTTATAAAGATAATGGTGTATTAAAATATGGTATATATTTCACTTGAAATCAGGTAAGAATCTTGGATGTTCCCTTAAAACAGGTTTGCTTCTCGTGATGTGTTGAGAGGGGAATCACTAAAAAATATATATCCCCGAAAGAGAATTTTAAAAGGGTATTGATAAATGAATTTTTTAAATGTAAAAATAATTTCTAATATTAATATAAAAATATAAGATAACATCTTTTTTTTAACAAGAAATATGATGCAACCTGAAGGAGTAATGGTGGCTCGGGTAGATTTCCTTAAGAAATTATCAGCATGGTATCGGGTGTACCTAAGATAGATCATTGAGAGATAAAAAGAATTTTTTCATAAATTATGCATAATTAAGGAATAATGTGGAATTTCCGAAATCATACCTCATCATTAGGGATTACACATAAAAGGGAATAACGTAGAAAAAATTCCTGAATAAAAGTAAAATATAGAGGATCTCTTACCTAATATCTGATGGTGAACTTTCTTGATCTTAATGACATAAAAAATAAAATTATGTTAATTAATTAATAATTCATGAACCTGTTATATATTTAAAATATTTTTTATAACATTTTTATGTTCATTTATAACCATTCTTATGTGTTGTGAGGTTTATTTTCATTGCTAGGGTTTTTTTGTTTACTTGGTTTTAATGATCGGTTCATGTTCAGATAAACAAGTATGATGAAGGTGGATGTCCAAAGTTGAAGTTATATTTTATTATTGAAAATACCTGAGTTCAAATGATTTAAAATTCAATTTTGTTACTTGTAGTTAATTTTAATCATTATTTACAACTATAGTGTCAACCTTGTGGGTTAACTGGTTGTGTTTGACCACAAAGAAAATGTTTTCTTTTATAAACAAAAAACATGTATAAAAAAGGATTATAGAACAATAGATGAGGAATAATACATATATAATGGTCTAGTTCTACCATGAAAATGGTTTGATTACCATAATTGAAGATGGTAATGGAAATGTAATACCCATCGTCCTTGAATGTGGAAAATTAACACATCTCAGATGGTGTCTTTACTACAAAAATAAAATAAGAGTAAAGGAGATGTGATAATAAATTATTATATTATCATAAAAACATTATTTTACATGTATGTTAATAGAGTTTTCATAACATTTTTACGAGGATAGGTAAGAATATAATATAATAAAAAATTAACATGAAAAAAAAAGAGAGAAATGAAGAGGAATTTACCCCTTGAATAAACCTTTTTTGAGATCCTCTTAAGGGTGAAGGGTTTGGTATTTTGAAGATACATAGGGATTTTGGACGTGGGGGAGGATATTGAAGAGATACATGGGCAGAATCGTGGCAAGGCACAAGGCTTGAGAGGAGATAAGATAAGAGATAATGAGGGATGGTATTTATAGTGGAGGAGAGAAGGGTTTTCATAATATTTTAATCATTAGTTTATTATTTTTCCCTAAGACAATAAATAGTGATTATTCTGTGACCAAGAATAGTAATAAGTGCACTTGATTTCATGATATGGGTTCTTACATCACTTATGATGTCAGAAAGGTGGATTTAAATTATAATGTATTTGTTCGGTAAATTAATGTATTTTACTATTTGCCAAAAATTCAAGTATTTCTGATAAATCCCAAAAATTCACTCTAACAATTTATCAACATGTTGAATCCAAAAACAAACTCCATTTTTCAAAAATTATTTTATAAATATGATTAATTAAATATTTAATCATAATAAAATATTACTCGAAAAACAACAATTTTAAAACATTTGTTTCCTTATTCCCAAATATATGTATACAATACTTCCATTTCAATCTTATATATATACTATCATAGGTAAGGTAACTATTCGTTATGGTATGTTACTATTCAAAATGGTAACATTACTATTCATAAGGGTATGTTACTATTCACTAAAAACTTAGTTGGTCATATTAGACTCCAAATAACTTAATGATCTCAATAGTGTAGGTTATAATTTCAAAATTCAATTCACAAAATTAAAAAACACATGTTTAAAAGTCCCATAGTACTTATTAGTTCATTTTTTGTGATTTCATGTGATTATATGACATAATTATAAGAAGGGAGTTTCTATAGAAAACATTGGGTCTTTACATTATCCCCCCTTATCAAATTTCTCCATTGAAATTTTGTTTTCCATTATAATCCATAAACTGTTGTGGGTACTATTCCTTCATTTCCTCCTCCATTTCCTATGTTGCCTCTTCGTACTTATGGTTCTGCCATAGTAATTTGACCAGGTGAGTAGTCTTGTTACATATAACATTATCTATATGATATAATATCTTCACTGTATACTCCTTGTAAGAAACATCATTCTATAACTATTCCACCTCTGAAGAGAGTACATGTGAAGCATCTTCTATATAATTCCTTAAGAAGGATACATTGAAGACATCATGTACATTGGAAATGGTAGGTGGAGTTCGAGTCAAAAGGCCCCAACTCCAACACGATCAAGGATCTCGAAAGGGAAGATGTTCCTATAACATATCTTTCCTTTCATCCCAAACCTTATGACCTTATTTCATCGAGATATATATAGAAATACCATGTCTCCCACTTTTAACTCAAGGTCTCATCGAAAATTTTATGCAAAACTCTTATTTCCAATTTGGCCTACCTTGATGTGTTGCTGAATGTTTTTCACCTTATACACCATTTAATTGACCATTTTAGGTCCTAGTGTCTTACTCTCAACAAATTATTCCAACATGTCGGTGTTCATATCATTTTCCCATAAAATTCTTCATACGGTGCCATTCAGATGCTTGAGTGGAAACTGTTGTGGTAGGAGAATTCAACCAATATAAGATGATGGTCCCATCCTCCTATGAATTCCATAGAACATGCTCTCAACATTTCATCTAGTGTATGAATAGTCTACTCAAATTGGCCATTTTTTGAGAATGATAGGTCGTACTGACGTTTAGTTCAATTCTTAGAGCATGTTGGAGACTTCTCCAGATCATTGAGGTGAATCTTGGATCTCGATCAGATACAATAGATAATTGTACTCCATGTAGCCTTAGCACCTCTTTATTGTATATCTGTGCAAGTTGATATAATGTGAAGTCATATAGAATCACGATAAGGCGATCTATCTTTGTATGAAGATCCACAATGACCGACATAGCATTCTTTCCATTGGATGTCCTTGGGAGTCTGGTGAGAATGTCCATGGTGATATTATCCCACTTCCATGTTGGTATGGGTAGTGGTCGCATCATCCCATTAGAATTATAACTTTTTTCTTTCACTTGTTGACATAATAGGAACTTTGATGTATATTCTCTAATATTCTTCTTCATATTTCCCCACCAAAAGTTTTCTTAGAGATCTTGATACATCTTTGTGCTCCCTAGGTGGAGAGAGAATGTTGAGTTATGTGTGTCATTCAAAATCTCTTTCTTTATCTCTCAATCGAAAGGTACACATAATCATGACCCAAATCTTTAATATCCTTCCTCATTAATCATGAAATCATTGGATTTCTCATTTTTAATGGCTTCCACTCTTTTGTAAATTTCCATATCTTTTCTTTTTCATCCATTATTTTCTCCTAGGGGGATGTTTGAGAAATAATTTTGGAAACGAGTGATAATTTTCCTCCCTTAATGATTCCCATGTATATCCTCTACAAATATAAGAAGATTGTATCCTTTCTAGTTATCATCATGGATAAAGATGTAGGATCTTTTCTACTTAATGAATCTACCACCTTGTTCTCCTTACTGGGGTGGTAGTGAGTTGATCAGTCATAATATTTGATGAGTTCTATCCAACTTCATTTGTTTATATTAATCACTTTTTGTGTGAATATATATTCGAGACTCTGGTGACCAGTATATATCTCACACTTCTCCCCATATAGATAATGCCTCCATATTTTTAATTTAATCCGCCTACTATAGATCAAGCATAGGATAGGCTTTCTCAAGGATTTTCAACTTCCTTAAGGCATATGCTATCACCTTATAATTTTGAATCAACATATAGCCCATTCCTTTTTTAAATAATCATTAAAAACCACAAATAGTTCTCCACTTGTTAGGAGTGTGAGTATCAGCATAGTAATTAGCCACATTTTCAGTTACATAAAATAATCTTCACATTCTTGAGTCCAGAAAAATTTTACTCTAATCAATGTCATCTTGGTCATTGGGTTTGACAATCATTGAATTTTCTTCACAAATCGTCAATAATACTTGATTAGACATAGAAAGATGCAGATACCCATTACAGATGTTGGAACAGGCCACCCTTCAATCGACATTGTATTGGAAGGGTCCACAAATATCCTTTTATTGGTGATAACATTCCCCAAGAATGATACATCCTCCATCTAGAACTCACATTTACTATACTTTTCATACATCTTCTCCCCCCCAAAAGTCTTTATCATAGTATTCAAATTCTCCACATGTTCATCCTTTCTCTTAGAGTATAGTAGAATATTATTAATAAAGCCAACCGAAAAATTGTCAAGGTAATATCTAAATACACTATTAGTTAAATCAATTAAAATTTATAGAGAATTAGTGAGTCCTAAGGGCATCACTATGAACTCACAGTGTCCGTACCTCATTCGAAAGGCAGTCTTAAGAATATCCTCCAACCTCACATTTAATTGATTACATCCCAACTAAAGGTCTATCTTAGAGAAATAATTGGCCCCACGTAGCTGATTGAACAAGCCATTTATCTGAGGCATGGGATAATTTTTCTTTATCATTATTTTATTTAGCTCAAGATAATTGATCCATAGGCACATTAAACAATCCTTATTTATGATGAATAGGACTGGAACACCCCATGGTGATGCACTAGGTCATATAAAGCCATTTTACAAATTCTTCGGTAGATTCTTCTTTATCACTTCCAGCTTAATAGTGGCCATTCTATAAGGTTTCTTTGATATCGATAGAGATATAGGAATAAGTTCATTTGAGAACTCAACCTCTTGGTTAGGACAAAGACTAGGAAACTATTTAGAGAATACATTAGTGTAATCCCTCATGATGGGCATGTCTTCGAGCATGACCTTCTCCTTTGTCTCAATCATTTAAGATAGATATGCATGCTTATAAGGAATTATTATCCACACTTGAGACAATGATTGTAAAGGAGATTCATATTTTTCCTTATGGTTGTAATGAATTTCAAGATGCTCTGGGATGTGAATAGTTTTCTCCCTTTATCGACAGTTGATGTTTTATTTATATAAAGATATCCAATCCATGCCCATGATAGCATCACATTCCACTAAGTGAAGTATGAAAAGATTTATTGGTAGGTTCGTTCCATAAACATTAACTTGGGATAATTTATAAACCTTGGATGAATATAATTTCCCCATTCACTATAATCACAAATATGATTTCCTACAAATTTTGAGGTGGTTCTGGAATAGTTCTACTAAACATGCAAGATATTAATGAATCCATAGAACCACAACCAAATAGTATTTTCACTATTTTGGAATGAATTACTAGAGTACTTGTCACTACATCGTTGTTCGGATCCACCTCACCAATAGTGATACCATAATCCCATATTTTCTACCTTGGATATAGTTGTTGATTTCCTTTGACAAACCCTAGATTATGGAAATTTTTCTCATAATTACCATGCTCCTTGAAGTTGTAACACTACACTACAGGCTGAGTGTTGATCTAAAACATCGTTTCATCTTCCACATTAGTGGGATTATTCAAATCTCTTGGGTAGTTCTCGGCCAGATGTCACATTGTTCTACATTTTAATAAATTCTTGGTTCCCTTTAGATAGTTCCCAAGATGGTTCTTCCCACCACTTTTACAGGTTGTATATTAGAGCATCTTTCCATTATGGTATTTTTTTGAACCGCCCATGTTGTTCTCCATTTTCCACCTATTGTCGCCAGGCCCATTAGACCACTGAGAGTTTACAATCTTTAGTTCTTCCTTGAAAGCAAAACATACAATCTACATATAACATTTTATTTCTTGAATCATGAACACCTTCTGTAGAATCAGCTTTATCCTGATAAAGAAGTGATCTGCCTTTCTTTTGGTGTTCATGACAATGCCAGAGGAGTACCTTGCAATCCTTGTAAGTGTTTCATCATACGCCCTAATGGACTCATCTTCCTTCTTCTGGAGACTGAGGAACACTCTTTTAACCTTGAGATGGAGGGTTTGAGGAAAATATTTATTGAAAAATATCTTCATAAATTACTCCCAATCCATGGAATCAATTTCTTCTTAGGACTTAGTATTCTTGATCAGTGTACACCACTGATCAGCTTCCCCATCAAAACAATATACTAACAATACTACTTTCTCCTCTTCTAATCATAGGAGGACAAAGAATAACTTTTCAATGGAGTTAATCCATTATTCCATGAGGATGGGATCCTAAGATCTGCTAATCATGGGAGGCCTTTTCTGTAGGAAAGAATCTATAGAAAATTTCTCTCTCCTTAGAGGAGGAGGGCGTTCCACATGATTCAGGTTATTATACATAACATGATCTAGCTGAGAAACTTCTATCATGATGTTTTTATCACCTGTTCAAATCATATTCGTAATATTATTAGATAAATATTCACATTTCCTATCACATTGGTTATTGAATATGTTCTTCTATTTCATTCCATTAACTAAGAAAAATAATGTAAAATTTGAGGTCTTTAATACACAGCTATTGAGCAGAAAAATGAAAACATTGAGCATAAGAGGATAAACATGTAAAGGAGATGTATATCCTAACTTGTGATTCCATAGGTTTAAATCTAGGTTATCCTCGATATATTTCTAAACATATATTCTTATTGTATTTTTTTATTTCCTTCATAATGGTTTTTACTAAGATCATGAATTTACCAAAGCATATCCCCCAGGAGTGTCAAACCAAGAGTGCAGAAAGGCTCATTGTCGTGTACCAGGATACCGCGGGTGAGGCCCAAAACTCATTTTCAGAGTTTTCACTCCTAGGTACAAATGTTCCAGAGCCACCTCAACATATTTGAATCCTTACAGGGATTTATATTCTTGGTAAACCACATACTCTATACTTTCAAAATTTTAGGGATGTTTTCTTATACTAAGTCTCATCCTCATGGTTCTCACTGAGGTGCTCTCTTCCCAATCTTAAAAAAAACAAGACCATAATCTAATACAAACTATAGTGACACTAGCCTTTTATATATAACATTACATGATTTTATGGATAAGTATACATCATAGTACAAGCCATGTATAGTAATGTCTAGTGTCCTCGAATACTTGGTAAATAATCAAACATTTTAAAACCAATATTTTATTTAAACTCTATAATGAACTTTTATCTTCCATTGTGCTCAAAAATCTACATGAGATAACCTAGGGATAACATGAAAAATGGTATGAGATAATATCCTAGAAATAGAATAACCATATAATAAAGAATTATCAAATTGGATAAAAGGAATGACATGACGATATATGAAAAAGGCATGTAACATATAGAATCTAAACATACAAACATGGGATTGTATAAACATGGAATCATAGAAATTTGGTAGAAACTTCCCTGTCTTTTTTCCATAGTATTAAAATCCAAGGCCAACCACTGAGACCATTGTACATAGTAGAAAAAACCAAGGCTAACCGCCACGATCATCACACAAAACGCCTCATGAGACTCAATATACCCAATTAATTAGAGTTCTATATTGGAACACCCATCTTAACATTCAATGAATATGTTTTCCAAATAATTAATCATAACTTATCAATCATATATAAACATAAGGGTTACCAATGGAAATGATTAGGTACCGTAATCATGACATAAAGCATACCAAATGGGTGTATCATAAAATAGTTTATGAAAGAAAGGAATTAGAACATACAAGTATGTTCATAAGGTAAAATAGGCATATATTATGTTAAGTGATGTCAAACCAAAGTGACAACATATAAGAAATGTATTTGATAAATTTTAGCATTAAAAAATTTTTGTACAGTTTTATGGAAAATACTATATAGCTTTTAAAATAGAAAAGGGAAAAATATTTTATATAAAATCAGATTTTAACTAAGAATGTTTTCATAATAAAAACTAATGATTTTTATAGAAAATGGTGGCATAAAATAGTGCATATATTTCACTTGAAATTGGGTAAGAATTCAAGAAGTCCCCTTAAAACAAGTTTGCTTATCGAGATGTATTGAGGAGGGAATCACTTAAAAATATGTATATACATGAAAGAGAATGATGAAAGGGTCATGATAAAAGAATTTGTTTCATGTAGACAACATTTATAAGATTCAAATAATAAGATAATATTACCTCATTTTGGTAAAAAGAAAATGAGGCAACCTGAAGGAGTAAAGGAGGTTTGGGTATAATTATTTAAGGATTATCGGTATGGTATCATGTGTACCTAAGAAGGCTTTTTGAGATAGAAAATGGGTTTCTCATCACTTATTAATCATGAGAAATATATGTGGGAGGTGATAAATCATACCAAATAATTATGGATTACACATAAAGGGTCATAACATAGAGGACATTCTTGAATAAAATTGAAATAGAGAGGATCCCTTACTTTAAATTCGATTGTGATCTTTGATTGAACTTAATGACCTGAAAAATAAAGTTAGGTTAACTAATTAATAATTAAAGAACCTATTTTATATGTAAAATATTCATTATAACCTTTTTAATTTCATTTATAACCATTTTTATTGGTTATGATGTTCAATTTCTTTGCTCGGGTATGTTTGTTTCTTGGTTTTAATGATCTATTCATGTTCGGATAAACATGTTTGATGAAGGTGGTTTTATAAAATTGAAGTTATATTTTATTATTGTCCATATATAATGTTACATGGTTGAAAATTTAATTTGGTTACTTGTATTGAAGTTGAATCATTATATATAAGATTAGTGACATCATTTTGGGTTAATTGGTTGTTTTTTACCACAAAGAACACATTCTGTTTTATAAACCAAAATAATGTGTACAAAAGGATAATAGAATAATATATTAGTAGAAATACATATATTATGGTTTGTTTAAACTATTAAAAAATTTTCATGACCAGAATTGAAGATCGTAATGGAAATTGAGCACCCATGATCCTTGAATGTGGTAAATCAACACATCTCATATGATGTCTTTACTGCTAAAATAAAATAAGAGTAAAGGATAGATGATAATAACTCATTCCATTAACATAACAAAAATATAGTATATTTAAGGTACTGGAGTTTTCATTATATTTAGATGGGGATAGGTATGGATTGAAAAGAAAACAAATGTACTTGAAAAGAAAAAAAGAAAAAAAGAGGAATTTACGTCTTGAATCAACCTTCTTTGAGAGCCTCTTAAAGGGAAATTATTTTGGAATTTTTAAGAGACTAAGGGCTTTTGGATGTGGGGGAGGATCTTTAAGAGATATTTGAGTAGAATATTTGCAAGGCACAAAGCTTGAGAGGAGTGAATATAAAAGGTAAGTAAGGGTAATGTTTATAGTGTAGGTGAGGTGGATTTTCATAATATTATAAGAATTAGTTTATTATTCTTTCATAAGATAAGAAATAGTTATGATTACATGAACAAGAATAGTAATAAGTGGATGTTAGTTAAATATTTGTATGCATAAATCACTTATGATGTCAGGAATTTGATATTTATATTATGATGTATTTATATAGTTAATTAATGTATTTTACTATTCACAAATAATTCATGTATTTTAGAAAAGTCCCAAAAATTCACCATAACCATTTATGAATAGGTAGATCCAAAAATTTACTCTATTTTTAAAAAATATTTTTCTAAATATGATTAATTTAATTTTTAATCAAAATCACAATTTACTCAAAAAAACAACAATTTTAAATCATTTATTTTTTTTACCAGATATAGGTATATCGTACTTCCACTTGAATATTATTTCCATAGTATCATAGGTCAGGTTACTATTCATCAGGGTATGTCACTATTCATAAATATAACATTACTATTAATGAGGGTATGTTACTATTCACCAAAAATTAAGTGGGTCGTATTAGACTTCAAATAACTTACTGATCGAAATAGTGTATGTTAGATTTTCAAAATTCAAATCACATAAGTTACAAACTTTTGTTTAAAGGTCACATAGTACTTAGTATTTCATTGTGTTTTTATTTCATGTGATTATATGATATAATTATAAGAATGAAATTTCTATTGAAAACTTTGGGTCATGAGATTTGTGGTGTTGGGCGTCATATTATTCTCATTTCAGCCCATCTGATAAAGTGTCCAGAGTAGGATGAGAATAAGTCAGAAGAAATTTTTTTTGGAGATTTTTCTATTATCGGCACCATTTATCCTACCAGACACATATATGAGTTTTATGTGTCCCTACATGATGGCACCTTAATCTTAGTCTATAAATGAGATGATAGTATGGAATTCCACATGATTGGTTTCCATTTGATACACATCAAGAGTGGATCCTCTGGCTTAAAATTCCTAGGGGCTCAATAAATCTCTGATGAGTGATTCCCTGAGGTTTTCTGGTAGATTTAAGGCATCCAAGATTGATAGTTCTTCTGATACTGAGGCTAACTATTTCATAATATCATATTTTTGATCTAAAGATCATTGATTCTTGACTTAGGGGTTCTCCTTCACATGAACTTTGGATGCTTGATCAATGGATGTAGACAGACCAGTCCCTAAAATAAGAGTGGATGATGTTTTTATGCCCTGTTGATTTGTTCAGGTAGTTCTTCTTATACACTTGGGGATATTATACATTTTTGCCTTTTTAGATGGATATTCGAGGTTGATTGGTCCAAAATTTCTTCTTGATGGGGAAAAAATGTCCTGGTTCTTGTTGGGTCTGATGTAGGGATCTTCTGTGAGTTTTTAAAAAATTTATGGTTTGAGAGAGAGAACAGTCAGAAATTTGATTTTATACACACTGTATATTCCCAGGTATCCCCAACTTTTGTAACTTCTTATTCTGATTCCCCGATTGGGTGCAGGGAACTTGGTTTCATTAGTATACTCTTCATCAGATAATGGATCCACTATGTGAATGACATTAGTGTATCCAAAGACCAATTCCTCATATGTTAATGAGACTATTTTATGGACTTCTTTCGGTGGTGTCATTTGCTGGGACAACTCCCTTTGTGTTGTTTTTTGGGATGGAGCCTATTTCTGCAGATTTGATGGCATGAAATCTGAGAGGTTCAAATCCGACTATGGACTTGGTGAAGGTTCAGCTTCTTTCACTTGATCTTCACCTTTCTTGTTAGATTTATTTTCATACGGTCAACCCTTGGAGGACTATGGGGCTGAGGATGTTGGCGACATTGCATTAAGAGATACTGGGGGTGTAGTTAGTTGATAGAATTGCACTTGGAGTATGCTATTGTCTTGGTTGATTTATTTCCATGTCATCCATCTATCGATCTTCTGTTCCTTTCTACTATCGTCTTTTTTACACTCTCCTCCTTCATTTAGACTAGTGGTGGAAACATATAACACTTGTTCTGGCGGTTGTCACGTCTTTACCTATTCAGAAGCTATCATACATTATAGGGGTATTTTAAGATCAAATATTCTAAGATGGTATATCCTAGAACCAAGTGGAAGGTATAATAATATGGTTATCCATCGAGACCTACTTCATCAACCATCTTCATCTTGGGTAGTTGTAACATGTTGCAATTCATGGTAGCTACAAAGTTGACACATTCATGATCATCATTGAACAAGTAAACTTCATTCCATCTATCCTAAAATTGTTTTTTACTATCCATTTTCTCATCATTTCAAGGCGAGGTTGATGTTGATGTCCAGAGGGCCCTTATTGGTTTGGTACATTCCTTAGAGCCGAAGTAGTTTCATGGGGTGGCTTGAGCATAACAGAAGATGCTTCAACTCTTCCCACTCTTTTATCTGGGGATGAAGAGGCTTCTCCAAACATGAGATTAGTAATATGTAAGAAATCATCTATTCTATAGTCAATGGAATAGAAATATTGAATCCCACTTGAGTATTTTATCAAGATGAGTGGAATTCATTGCTCGTTATAGAGGTTGTCGATGCACATATAAATCATCTAATATTAGGGAAGTTGTCAGTTCAATGAGTGGGTTAGGCATTTCCATCTAGAAATGGAGTCTGAAAATCTTTCATTCTCCCACTATTTGCAGTTTATAAGGTTTTTGACTATTGTCTTTGGTAATTTTGATCTGAACTGGAATAAAAAATACTACTGGAGAATCTCCCAGCTTGTTATGTAAGTTGTTGAAAATTGGTATACAATACAGCAGCTCAACCTTTCAGGGTACGCATAAAGAATCAGAGTTTAACTGCTTATTGTTGCTCTAAGGTTCCCATCATGGGGTCAGAATAAGATGCATAGTGCATAAAGTGTTGTTCTGGGTAACTTGACTCATTTAATATTGGGAATACGAGGTTCTTGAAATTTGGTAGTGGGGGACGTAGCTTACCCAGTTAGGTTAAGGTTTTTGTTTTGACTGTATCCAAGTGAATTTTAACTCCATCGCTTCCAATTAGTATTCTAATTAATCGATTCTATTTATGATCCCTTGATGTGTGTCTTCTTGAACCTGAGCATAAACGGTCAAAGCATGGGAAAACATTGGTGGGGCCGGTGCTGCTGGAACTTGAGGTGGATACTTGGATAGAGGAATCCTTTGTGGATTTTCCTGAATTTGTTCAAGTCATTTCCTCATTGGAGGGGAATATTGATATACTCCTAGGATTGTATTTAGGTATGATGATGGTCCTGGTGCTACCTTGAGTAAGCTTTCCAGCCTTGATTCTTTTTCCGTGATGATCCCTCATGGTAGAGGCACCTCTGTTTGATTTTTGATGTTGACACTCTACCTAGGAAACAAATTTGGGAAGAAGAAATCCTTGGGGTATCTCAGTGTTGATTCACCTTAACTATTTCATTTCTTCCTCATACTAAGTGAATTTTTCATCAAGTATAAGGAATGGGTATTCATGGTGAGGAGTAGGTGGGTCATTTATGACCTTACTCTTATTCTTCTGGTATTTAGAAATTAAAAATGTAGGTAATGATGGATTGGATAATGGATAGACCAAATTTAGGGTGGCTTGTTGGTTTCGGATATGCACAACTTTAGGTTCGGTGTGGACCACCTCCAGGAGGGAACTATCTTATCTTACATCATAATAAATTGTATAATTTTCAGTGAGGTCTGTGGGATTGAAATCCATGACACTAACTAATGCATATCGCATTACGGGAGGCATACTGGCTGATGAATGGTATGGGATCCTATTGTATCCTTTGTTGGATCTTCTCCTTCCATTCTGGGGTCCTCTTCGGGTTGCTTGGTGAAGGGTAACTCGAAGAGAACCTTGATGTGACCTCTTTATATTCTATTATTTTGGGGGAAGGGAATCATGAGATGGGATGGAGAAGGTGATCTCTCTATTCATTATTCTCCCCCTAGTGAGAAAATAATAACTTATACTGGGTATGTGTTCGATGAAAAAATACCTCTCAGTCAGTAGGTTGGGTTTTCTATCGATCCTTTATTATTGTACCCCATCTGAATTTACTAGTCTTTTGAGGGTATTTTGTGTTAACAATTTCCATATTCCTATAGGCTAGTGTTGATCTTGTACTACAATAGTTTCTAATGATATGATCTCTTACTTGATCTCACGCATTTCCATTTGTCTTTGAAACTGATATAGTTTCGGGTCTATGTGTGAGGTATTTGTTTTCGAGGACATGACCAACACTCGTTGAACAACTTCTCTTAGCTAGGAAACTTGCTAAATTTTATCATTCACCTGGTTCATGAGTTTTTCAATGGCTTGTTCTAGTCAGGTTAGATTCTTTCAAGACTTAATGATGGCCAGTTCTTGTTGAGAATGTTCCCATTCCTGAATAGTGACATTATTTGATTTTTATATGGAGATAATGATATTAAAGTATGTCATTTATAACAGGTTCTTCTTGATGGGATGTGGAGTGGTGGTCAATGCTCCATGCTCTCCCAAACCCTAATTATGAAAATTATTTGGTAAGTCACTAATTTGTGAACACAACTTATGCAGTGAGTGGAGGTAGGGAAATTCAAGGTATTTCTTCCACATCTCTGATTATGTCCATTGTGAAGACGTAACATATTCAAGATCAATTTGATGACGAATCTCCCCCAACATATTAACATGGTATAAATACCCATCATACGGTATCTACTTTAATTTCATATGGATAATATTTTCCAAATGTTGAGACGAATGTTATGTATTAATTCCTCAAACTACCCTCTTGGTATGCCAAATTGGGATGTAGATGTAGGCCCTAACATTACTGATATGTTTTACCAGGATAATTTTCTTATCATGAGAAACATATTATTTTCATAATTGGATAGAGAATCCTTGTTAAGACCCATCCCCCGAGACCCGTGCCATGACTAATCCAAGCCCGCCTTCCATAGTCCATGGGCTGGAAACTAGCACCAGAATGGAATATCCCTAAAACCTACAAGGAATTGCCTTTTGACCTACAACTCACACAATCCATGCACACATAAAGATACAAGAACAGGTAAACTATATAGTAAATATAGTTAGTACAGTAAGTAAAGGGGGTCGAAATACAATCCCAACTGAAAAGTACAAGTAAAACTGAAAACAACCCATGTGAACACCCGCCAAGGATCCTACCTGATTGGTAGGTAAAGCTCTCAAATGGTCATCTCTATGATACATCTCATCTAACGTTCTTCCTCTCAGCATACTCTAGTCCTAGCACCCTCATCCTCGATCAATGATGTTTGTCATCTGTACAGGACATAGTAAGGTTTGGGCGTATCCAGTTTAGGGGTGAGTATAACAATTCTTAGTAGGGACTCGGATACCCCCTGAAGGTCTCTTAGAATCCACAAAGGATGAACCACACAGTAAGGCCTCAATCTCAAAGAATGAAACAATAGTCATCAACACTACTTAGGTATATGCCCATACTTATACCAAATGTTTCAATATATACTCATCTGACACGTGAGGGGAAAATACCACAAAGGTAACACCATGAAGGTAGAAGCACCACACAGGTTACACCTTGAAGATAGAAGTACCACATAGGTAACACCACGAAGGTAGAAGTACCACACATCTATTACCACAAAGATAGAAGTACCACATAGGTAACACCATGAAGATTAGTACAACAAAGTTAACGCCACACATAAGAACACCACGAAGGTATCACCACACAGTTGTATACCACAAAGATTAAGAATCATCTCACATGTGAGGGAAAAATACCACAAATGTAACACCATGACGGTAGAAGTACCACACAGGTAACACCACAAAGATAGAAGTACCACATGGGTAACACCACGAAGTTATAAGTACCACAGATGTATAACCACGAAGATAGAAGTACCACACAGGTAACATCATGAAGGTTAGTACCAAAAATGTAATGCTACACAGAAGATTACCATGAAGGTATCACCACAGAGTAGTCTACCACAAATGTAAAGACTCATCTCACACTAGGTATAACTTAAGTACAAAAGTATAGATAATTAGATGAATTTCTAGATCTTCATACATCATCGAGAAGCTCTATTATTGACCCACACGGGATTGAATAAGACCCACACAGGATCTGAAGATGACCCACAAAAGATCTGGAGATGACTCACACAAGATCGATATGCACTAACCTTCATAGGATCGCTGAACGCTGACCCACACAGGATCCGAAGATGACCCACACAAAATTTGAAGGTTCCTCGAGTACAGTCATCCACAGGGTTCCCACACTAAGCATGCTTGATTTTGGGAGGTTATTCTATTAAATACATTGGTTAATACTTATACTACCATGAAGTCCCACTAAGAAGTTACACAAAGGTATGTCACATTATAAGGGACCCAACAAGACAGATGGCCCATCAATCGGATGCCCGGTCTGTAAGTTATTAGTGTTTCCTTTATTAGGGACCAGTTGGATTTGGGTTCGATCCAACCCATCCATACACCAACATTATCCAATACTCAATTGTTTTATACCAAAAGTACATTCCTTATCCACATATTCAGTAACTGTTGATGGTTCAACAAACAGACACCTAGTTCTCAAGATATGGCCAAAAGGTGAAACTAGGTCCAGATGGGCCCAGGTCCGGTCCGAAGCGGTCGGACCGACCCCGCCCAACCCCATCCTTGGCCTACTAGACCCAATTCAGGTCAACCCATCCCATCATGGGTCCTTCTCGGATGGGATGGGCCACGATGCGCCCGGCCCACCGTGCTGTAGTCCGGTCCGGCCCACAAAGGGGGCGGCCCAACCTGCTCGGTGTGGCCCGCTCGGCGCGGCCCATGGGGTTCGGCCTCCCCGGATGGGTGTGTTTCGTCATGGTGGGTCCCGCTGTAGAGACCCGAAGCTTGAAGTACATGGAAATTACATAACTTTTGCAGAATACATAATACATAACAAAAAGAGACACACAAGGACCGTAATAGTTTATTGTTTTTGGAAACTCAGAATATAAACAACTAATCATGTTGAAAGAACTTAAACATCTCCCATAACGATCTTCCCCTTTTTGTTTCCTTACCTAAAACATTTCTTTATATCCTGGGGAAAATAAAACATAAAAAGGGTGAGCTCAAATGCTCAGTAAGGTCAAACATAGAGAACAAAAAACAATCCATAAACATTTGAATGAAAAAACTTGAACATGAAATTTAAACATCAAAATCGTGAGCAAAGACATAAATAGTGGAAGTACGTAAGGCATATATCATAATGGAATGTCAAGCATGATGAAATATAATGTGAATAAAACCTGTAATTGTGGCAACCATTCAGCACATGTTATGATTTCCATAGTAGCCAAGGCATTGCTGCCAAGACCATCTTAGTGGACAATGTCCCTTTCTGAATCCAGTTCACTCCTCATTTCAATACTGTAACACTGAACCGGATTAACTTAACATTCCAGCCATGTCTATCTCATGAGATATAAATCATTACCCAATTCATTGGAGGGAGATATAGGTCCCACCCATCTCATAATGAAATCATTCTAACTTGTGCCACAACATAAACATAAATCATTCATAATAACCCAAAGAATAAAATGGGTTCCATAAAAATCATTCCATCATAACATAATCCATATAAAACAAATGGATATCATTTAATCATTACAAAAGTGAAACCATGTAAATAATAGAGACATTATACTTGAAACATACACATATGAAATAATTTCATCTTAGATGAAAAATGGGTTTGATAAAACACTTGAAATGAATTCTTGAGGAAAATATCCATTCCTCTTCATAATCATTTTCTTTTCACAAAATGACAAGCAGTTTTAAAAGAAAAGGGTTTTGTTTAAAACAATCATGAAATCTTGTCGAGTAGGCTTCATGAAAATGAGGCCTTATGAAACCGTAAAAATCTGTTCACGCCGTATAAGTTAAAAATAACATTTTTCTCGTACTTTTGTTAGAAAAGTCAAAAAGTACCTTGTATGGTAAAAAAAAGAAAGATTCCTTCCATACCATGTAGTAAAAGTCAAAAATGGGTAAAAAGGACTTTAAAGATACATGAAAACACTTTTATAAAACATGGACATGGATGATATAAATAACCCCAGTAAATAATTATGAATAAGCAATCTCGGATAAAAATGTGATTTGAAAAATTATCCCTTACCTTATGTCCGATATGATTTGTATATATCTAAACCTCCTGTATAATGATTTAAATAATGTAATTGACTTATTACAGAATCATATTCATTGTTATGATATCATATATGGTTCACTTATGACTTTATATTACTCATTCTTTTGTAAATTCCATGTTAAAGAGTGTTTTGGGTATAATCGTTTCATTTGTCGTCCATGTTTTCACTTGTAATTATTCATATGACTACTTAGATCATGATTGATTAATTAAAAAATATAAAACATGATTTATATATAATATATATTCATAATATACATATATATAATAGATCAATAAATGGAAATAAATACATCGTTCATGGAGACGGTAGGCCGTACGTACGCATGAACGCTGTTTTCGTTTCCTTATTGAGTTGAATGGAATTAAGTAGATTACATACATATATATATACATAAATAAAGTAGCTTTATAATTTCATATATTTCATTATTATTTCTTATATATACATTATAATCATTCTTAAATGGTTAACATGGAGAATGAATCTCATCGCATCGTAGAGACGGTAGTCCGTACGTACGCACGAGCGATGATATCATTTCCATAATTATTGAATTGAATTAGAGTGGATGATACAATATATCAGAATCAGTATGATGTTATAATAACAATGTATAGTTATTTTTTACACCATTATACCCATCCATGTATGGTGTTGGTGGAAGAACAGATTACACCACGACGTAGAGACGGTATTCCGTACATACGCACGCGTGGTGATTTTGTTATCCGTAGGATGGATAGAAGGTGAAATGGGGTTCTTACATATTTATAATAACATATCAGTATAACATTGATACTGATGTTATTACTTTATATTGAAACAACTAAAGAAGAAGAAGTTGAAGAAGAAAGAAGCTTGGAAGGATCGGTAGAAGAAATTACCTCTTCTTCGATACGCCTCTTTGAAACCTCCTCTTAGGGCACTATGATTGGTCTTTCAAGTGGAAAAGGACCTCTAGGATGATTCTAGGGAAGTGGAGAAGATAATTGTTTAGGGGTTGTCCGAGCTTGAATGATCAAAGTGGTGTGAGGAAGAGAGGGAGGAGGTGCCCTTTTATAAGGGAGGAGAGGGGTACCTTTGGAAATCTTAAAAATATTAATTTATAATAGATCTAACCCCACATAAAAACCTCCGAAAATGACTAATATTCGAATATTAGATGATATAGGGTTCTAAACTCATCAACCAATAAAATTTAGACATGTTAGGAATTTATTTTAAACATTATCAACTTGATTTATCCTTATTTAATCAATTTGATTTTATTTGTGGTAATAACATTCTAAATTTAAAATTATAACAAATAATTACTTATTTGTTGTGAATTGTCCATAATTGGATAATTTATAACATTTTAGACCATATAAATTTAAATTTATAATTTTTAAATTTTTTTGTGATTTTTAAACAATTTTATAATATGTTATTTTTATAAAATAATAATAGTGTCAATTTTGACACTATTCATTTATTTGAATTTAAATAAAATATATACAGAAGAAATGTTCAAAATAAAAGCATTAATATATTCTTAAAAGGTCATACGTATCTAGAAAATTATTGGTGCACATTAAATAGTTCATATAACATTTATTTAAATATTTTTAAAACCATTTGTTAGATATTTCTCTTAATAAAATAATTTCAACATCACTATTATGTCACCTTTAATGATAATTATTTAATCTCTAAAAATAATAAATAAATTAATATGATGTAGATAATTGTATTAGCTTTCTGGAACTACTTATATCTGAAGATTCATAAAGTTTATCGCCAGTAAAAAATTATTATACTTATAAGATTTAAGAAAGTGACATGTTGTCACTTTCTTTGTTTTTAATAATAATTAAATTATTTCCATGGAACAAAGTCCATTAAATGAATCTAATCCAACCCTTAGGTGATATGGGTCTACTTTTAGTCATCCAATTGGATTTTGACAGGTGTTAGTGTAATTTTATAATCTTATATTTACCCTTAATTACCAGATTGACCTTTAACTGTGGTAAATAAATTTTACCGTAGTTATTATTCATAATGCCCAAAAATAAATAGTATCCTATTAACATAATTTGGACCCACATATTCCAAATATGGAATCTATTTTTCAGAATTTAAAGCACATAAGTTGCAGTAATTAATTTAAAATTAATCTCGTTGTCAAAATAAAACGGGTTTTTGTTTAAAACATTGCAAAAGATTGAATTGATTTAACCTACGAATTCAAGGTAAAATCAATTCTAATGAAATAAATTGTATGAAATGGTAAAAATATATTCTATTTATACTTTAAAAGCATTCAATATTATAATTTAACCATATAAATTATTACGATGAAGAAAGATGATTTTAATTAAAATATAGCGTGTTTTTACTATTGATTAAAATATGAAAGTTATCAGAAAAATATAAAAAATTTATCCAACGTAAATTTTTATATCCTTATTCAAAATAAGAAGTTTAATTTGTAACATTTAACTTATAAACATGTCAAAAACTAGATTTAATTTAGGTGAGCCATTAAAAGGCGGCAATACTGCATTTTTTGAAAAAACGTTTCTTACCCGACAAATTTATTTTGTTCGCATAAAATGTTTTAGAAAATTTATAAGATGAATAATAAAGTTATAAAATTCAAAATGTAGTTAATACTATTCATAACGGCTAGTACATAATAATATTATAACAATATATCTTTGTTTAGTGAAACCTGGTATTGCGTACAACACACGCTATCGAGGAAGGTCGTGATTGCATGTAATGCAAGCCAAGTCAGGGTTGTGTGATGTGCAAGACTCCTTTTTTGTTTCCTTATAACAGAATCAAACCATTTTTCAATTATACATTTAATATATATATATATATATATATAATCAATGTTGCGTAGAATGACTATTATCAAACAAACTTGAAATTGTGTGTAACACAATCTAAGAATAGTGTTGCGTATACTGAAAGCTAATACAGTGTTCCGTATAGCACAAGATAATCATTTTGTATCATAAAAAACATGACATGAAATAAATTAAAAAGAATACATATCATAAAATATCGGGTTGTTACATTTTAAACCGCTTAAAATGAATTTCACCCTCAAAATTCGTCGGGGTTATACATGGTTTTCTACTTGAAAGTTTCTTTAATTGAAACCCACATCGTAAAATGAAATATAAAAACTTAACATTAAAAACTAAAGTACGAAACGTAATGGTTACCGAAATTAACTAATCAGTGGGTTTCCACATAGGAGAACATAGGTGAAAATATGGATATGGAAGAGAAATCTAACCATCATGTTCTGATGAAGAGTGGTAGAGAACATGGGTATGAAACATCCATTAATCACAAAGCCATAAATTTGTGATGATTTAACGTGCCATATGATTCATTAGATATATGGGCACTATGACAAAATTTTTGGTTTTCAAGTTGATTTCCCTATAGTTAAAGAAATTGGAATAAAAAAAATAATTTCTTGATTTTGGTATAGTCTCACCGTTGGTCATTCCTTGAACAATTTCCACTATATCTCATAAAAAAATGAAGGTTAATTTGTCATTCGTGAAGTGTTATCATATCATGTGATAGAATGATGGGTCATTTCAACTGTCTCAAACAAAAGGTTAGAAAAAGTTATAAAAAATACATAAGTCCATCTATAGTGAGATTAATCATATATGGTTCCTAAAAAAGACTTATTTTTCATATATCATACTTCTTAATATAATAAAACTGGTTTCTACTAAACAGGGACTTCCTGTAGGCCAGTGGTAGATGATAAAGGCCAGTCGCACATCGGTTGTGGGTTTGATTCCCAGAGCCTTGTCTGACGCGATGGGATGTCGCCCGTCTTGCAGGTTGTCCTTTTTCTAAAACTACATTACTATAACATCCCATCAATAATATCGAAAAAAGTTCTATCCTTTAACTATACTAACTTATGTCCAACATAATCCATTCCAATCTTTAGGCTTATATAAAATACTTCGGTCCAAGATCATAGTGTAAAGAAAACAATTACTAGAAAGGTTATCTACCAAGAATATGAATACAAGCATTTATCTCACATATATCATAAGATATATCTAGTTGGTTTCATTCCAAACACATGAATACCGTAGTCATATATTCTCTTGAAACATAAATTACCATAGAACCTTAGTGAAAACATGAATACGGTCAAAAGGTAACTTTTCCTCATACCAAAATCCCAAAAATTCTATATACTCAAACCATGATATAACTATATCCTTATATCAGTCATGAGCTCATGAATACTATTAAACATTTCATTTTATCCTTATCCCTTCATTATGTGCATATCATCTTCTTTCCAAAAATATCTCAATCAGTTTCCATGGTTACCGGTACCATAAAATTATTGAAAACCACAATAGACCAATACATAAATATTTTAATATTCCATGATACTATATAAAACATTATTTTGGAATCCCATTACATAAACACTTAATCATTACACGACATCATTTTCATACTCAATCATCACAAATAGTGATTGGATGAGACATCCCGTTATCCTTTTCCTTAAAAGGTTGCTCACGTTGATTATCATTAACCCATGGATTAGGGAATTTATTAGCATAATGCCCCATTTCCTTGCACTTGAAGCATTGAAGTGTTGTTGGTGCGCTCTCTGCAGTATTTTCTTTATTCACATCATTAGCAACACTTTTTCCATTACTTCGACACTCAGCTACTCGATGACCTTCTTTTCCACACTTAAAACATTTTCTAGTACCTTTTAGGAAATCTCCACCATGCTTCTTTCCACACTTTGAGCATAAGGAAACATTCATCTTCTTTTCACCATTATTATGAGATTTATCCTTGAACTCCATCTTTCATTTCTTGTCAAAACCATGAGTTGGATAAGTAACACCAACTTCCATTTCTACCTTGATAGCACAGCGCACAATTTCTTTATGTCTACTAAAGTCTCTTATAGCTAATGCCCTTTGAAGACTTGGTTTTAAGCCACTGAAAAATCGATCAACTTTACATTCAGGTTGTATGATAAAGCCAGATGCATACCTTGCATGTATTGTAAAATTCACTTTGTATATACCAATAGATTAATCATCCTTTTGCTTTAGTTGAAGAAACTACTTCTCCATATTTGTTCGAAGAATACGAGGGAAATACTTATTGAAAAATAAGTTCTTGAACTCGTCCCATTCCATGGACTCAATTTCATCCCTTTTCCTCGTATTCTTAATAATATTACACCATTGATCAGCATCACCTTCCAAAAAATACACTACTATGATGAATTTATCAAGCTCAGAACATTGATGAACTGAAAATATCTTTTCAGTGGTGCTGATCCATTGTTCTAAAACTAATGGATCATAAGACCCGCTGAATTAAGGTGGACGCCACATCATGAAGGATTCAACAGAATTTTTCTCCTTCCTTTGGCCATTTGGATGTCTAGAATGATTCATAGCTTGTGTAAGTATATAAATAAGATTTTTCACTCCATCTCCCATAACATTGGTTTGTTCAGGAGGACAATCATTGCATTGTCCATTACATTGATCAAAACAGTTCCTTCGGGTTCCAGCCATCGTCTAAAACCCAAAAAGAATAGTGTGAGAGGAAAAAATCATGCTTGGGAAAACAACATAATAAAGGGTGAGTACCCTCAATATCTAACATCTAAGGTTAAATTCTAAGATCGTTACCGTAGTTCTAGGACTATATCCTACACGTATACTAATCCTTAGGGACATCCCTAGACATACCTTAGAAATATCTCTAGGGATCTCACTAACGTTTTCATATCACAGTTTGCAAAGGTTGACTGCACCTTTCCCCTGATTCCAACTGTAGAGACCCGAAGATTGACGTACATGGACATTACATTACTTTTGTAGAATACTTAATACATAACAAAAAAAGACACACATGGACCGTAATAGTTTAGTGTCTTTGGAAACTCTGAATTTAAACAACTAATCATGTTGAAAGATCTTCAACATCTCCCATAACGATCTTCCCCTTTTTGTTTCCATACCTAAAACCTTTATTTATTTCCTGGGGAAAATAAAACATAAAAAGGGAGAGCTCAAATGCTTAGTAAGGGAAAACATAGAAGACATAAAACAGTCCATAAACATTTGAAAGAAAAAACTTGAACATGAAATTTAAACATCAAAATATTAAGCAAAGACATAAATCGTGGAAGTACGTAAGGCATATATCATAATGGAACATTAGCCATGATAAAATATAATGGGAATAAAACATGTAATTGTGGAAACCATTCAACACATGTTATGATTTCCATTGTATCCAAGGCATTGCCGCCAAGACCATCTTCGTGGACAAAGTCCCTCTCTGAATCGAGTTCACTCTTCGTTTCAGTCATGTAACACTAAACTGAATGAACATACCGTTCCATTCATTTCTATATCATGAGATATAAATCATTACCCAATGCATTGTAGGGAGATATAGGTCCCACCCATCTCATAATGAAATCATTCTTACTTTTTCCACAACATAAACATAAATCATTCATAATAACCCAAAGAATAAAATGTGTTCCATAAACATCATTCCATCATAACATAATCCATATAAAACAAATGGATATCATTTAATAAAAAGAAAAGTTAAACCATGTAAATAATAGAGACATTATACTTGAAACATAAACATATGAAATAATTTCATCTTAGATGAAAAATGGTTTTGATGAAACACTTGAAATGAATTATTGAGGAAAATATCCTTTCTTCTTCAAATTCATTTTATTTTCACAAAATGTCAGGGAATTTTAAAAGAAAATGATTTTGTTGAAAATATTCATGAAATCTTGTCGAGTAAGTTTAATGAAAATGAGGCGTTATGAAACTGTAAAAATCCGTTCATTCCGTATAAGTTAAAAATAAAATTTTTCTCGTACTTTTGTCGGAAAAGTCAAAAAGTTCCTTGTATGGTAAAAAAGAAATATTTCTTCCATACCATGTAGTAAAAATAAAAAATGGTTTAAAAGGACATTAAAAATACATGAAACCACTTTTATAAAACATGTACATGGATGATATAAATAAACCTAGTAAATACTTAGGAAGAAGCAATCTCGGATAAAAATGAGATTTGTAAAATTATCCCTTACCATATGTCCGATATGCTTCGTATGTATCTGAACCTTCTGTATAATAATGTAAATAATGTCATTGACTTATTACAGAATCATTTTCATTGTTATGATATCATATATGGTTCACTTATGACTTCATATTACCCGTTCTTTTGTAATTTCCATGTTAAAGAGTGTTTTGGGTAAAATCGTTTCATTTGTAGTCTGTGTTTTGACTTGTAATTATTCATATGATTACTTAGATCATGATTACTTATTTCCAGATTATAAAAATTATTTATATATAATATATATTCAGAATATATATATATATATATATATATATAATAGATTTATAAATGGAAAGATATACACCGTTCAAGGAGACGGTAGGCCGTACGTACGCATGAACGCTGTTTTCGTTTCCTTATTGAGTTGAATGGAATTAAGTAGATGACATATATATATATATAAATACAGTAGCTTTATAATGTCATATATTTCATTATTATTTCTTATATATACTTTATAATCATTCTCAAATGGTTAACATGGAGAATGAATCTCATTGCGTCGTGGAGACGGTAGTCCGTACGTACGCACGAGCGATGATATCGTTTCCATATTTATTGAATTGGAGTGGAGTTCATGATACAATATATCAGAATCAGTATGATGTTATAATAACAATATATAGTTATTTTTTACACCGTAATACCCATCCATGTAAGGTGTTGGTGGAAAAACAGATTACACCAGGGCGTGGAGACGGTATTCCGTACGTACACACGCGCAGTGATTTTGTTTTCCGTAGGATGGATAGACGGTGAAATGGAGTTTTTTCATACTTATAATAACATATCAGTATATTAGTGAGATTTATGTTATTACTTTATAATGAAACAACTAAATAATAAGAAGTTGAAGAAGAAAGAAGCTTGAAAGAATCGGTAGAAGAAATTACCTCTTCTTCGATACACCTCTTTGAAACCTCCTCTTAGGGCACTATGATTGGTCTTTGAAGTAGACCAAAACCTCTATTATGTTTCTAGGGAAGTGGAGAAGATAATTTGGCAGGGGATGGCTGATCTTGAAGGCTCAAATTCGTGTGAGGAAGAGAAGGAGGAGGTGCCCTTTTATAAGGGAGGAGAGGTCACCTTTGGAAATCTTAAACATATTAATTTATAATAAATCTAAACCCACATAAAAACCTCAAAAATGACTCATATTATAATATTATATGATATAGGGTTTTAATCTCATCAACAAATAAAATTTAGAAATCTTAGGAATTTATTTGAAACATTATCAACTTGATTTATCCTTATTTAATAAATTTAATTTTATTTGTGGTAATAACATTTAAATTTTAAATTATAACAAATAACTACTAATTGGTTGTGAATTGTCCATAATTGGATACTTTATAACATTTTAGACCATTTAAATTTATATTTATAATTTGTAAATATTTTTGTGAATTTTAAACAATTTTATAATATGGTATTTTTATAAAATAACAATAGTGTCAATTTTGAAACTATTCATGTATTTTAATTTAAATAAAATATATATAGAAGATATGTTCGAAATAAAAGCTTTAATATATTCATAAAAGGTCATATTTATCTAGAAAATTAGTGGATAACATTAAATTGTTCATATAATATTTATTTTAATATTTTTAAAACCATTTATTTGATATTTCTCTTAATAAAATAATTTCAACATCACTATTATGACACCATTAATGATAATTATATAATCCCTAAAAATTCTAAAACAATTCATATGATGTAGATAATTGTATTATATTTCTACATACACCTTATATCTGAAGTTTCATGAAGTTTATCACTAAACTAAAATTATTATACTTATAAGATTTAAAAAAGTGACATGTTGTCACTTTCTTTGGTTTTAATAATAATTAAATTATTTCCATAGAAAAAAGTCCATTAAATGAATCTAATTGGACCCCTAGGTGATATGGGTCGACTTTTAGTCAACCAATAGGATTTTGTCAGGTGTTAGGGTAATTTTATAATCTTATATTTACTCTTAATTACACGATTTATCTTTAACTATGGTAAATAAATTTTACCGTAGTTACTATTCATAATGCCCAAAAATAAAAAGTAGCCTATTAACATAATTTGGACCCACTGATTCCAAATATGGAATCCATTTTTCAAAATTAAAAACACATAATTTGTAGTAATTAATTTAAAATTAATCCCGTTGTCGAAAGAAAACTGGTTTTTGTTTAAAACATTGCAAAAGATTTAATTGATTTAACCTACGAATTCAAGGTAAAATCAATGCTAATGACATAAATTTTATTAAATGGTAAAAATCTATTCTATTTATACTTTAAAACCATTAAATATTATAATTTATCCATATAAATTATTATGATGAAAAAAGTTGTTTTTAGTTAAAATATAGCGTGTTTTTACTATTGATTAAAATATGAAAGTTATCAGAAAAATATCAAAACTTTATCCAATGTAAATTTTTCTATCCTGATTTAAAATAAGAAGTTTATTTTGTAAAATTGAACTTATGAACTTGTCAAAAACTAGATTTAATGTGGTTGTTCCATCAAAAGGCGGCAAAATTGCATTTTTTAAAAAATACTTTTCCTACACGAAAAAATTATTTTGTTCGCATAAAATGTTTTAGAAAATTTATAAGATGAATAATAAAGTTATGAAATTCAAAATGTAGTTAATACTATTCATAACAGATAGTCCATTAAAATATTATAACAATATATCTTCGTTTAATGAAACCTGGTATTACGTACAACACACGCTATCAAGGAAGGTCTCGATTGCGTGTAATGCAAGCCAAGTCAGGGTTGCGTGTTGTGCAAGACTCCTTTGTTGTTTCATTATAACAGAATCCAACAATTTTTCATTTATACATTGAATATATATATATATAATCAATGTTTCTTAGAATGACTATTATAAAAAAACTTGAAATTGTGTGTAACACTATCTAAGAATAGTGTTGCGTATACTGTAAGCTAATACAGTGTTGCGTATAGCACAAGATAATCATGTTGTAGCATAAAACACATGACATCAAATAAATTAAAAAGAATAGTTATAATAAAATATCGGGTTGTTACACCCACCCTATCCGCTACTCAGGGGAGGCGACCTCTCATAATTTGAACGGTCCAACGGACCATTCGGCTTGGCCAACACGGTGGCTCCATGTGGTGCCGGCTGCTGGCATGGGGGACTCGCCGGAACAAGTCGTGATTGGTGTGACGTGGTCAGATGGAAAATCGTTCGGCTCTGCCCAGTGGCCCGACGATGTTGTTATCCTCCCATGGCCGGTTGGGTGTTGGCCGCCCTCCGGGTGCACCGCCGCAGCTAAGCAGTTGCGACCTCGTCCTCTACCGGCAGCACAGACGTGTGCCACCTTGCCTCCACGTGTTCGGCCGGTATGCCAGCTGCCACCTCCCAATGTTGTGGCCGACATGCTGCAGTTTCTCTACCGACATCATCATGGATGACTGGTGTTCCGTCCGCCACCTGAACCCTACTGGTGTCGGTCTCCGGAAATGTGGTTGGGTGCCGCTCAACCCATCAATCCACCCATGAAGAACATGTCAATCAATGAAGAATTGCAAAGGGATCGGGCCATGTTTTTTTGGCCCACACCCTCCGCGTTAGACTGATAGCACGCAGGTGTAGAAGAATGACTCAACGTAAAACCACGAAGAACAATCATAAACACACCCCTACCTCATTCCTTCATTGGATATGGAATGAGGAAGAAGACGAAGATGCTGTAGATGACGACGTTCTTCACTCCCGCAACATGCTCTCGATCCAAGTTCGAGCATCATCCTCATCAGAGGTTCATTCTTCTTTGGAGGTGGTTCTTCGTTAGAGGATATTTCACCAATGTCTCTCCAGGTTCTCTCCTTTGCCAACAATTTCCCCCATGAGAGGTGAGGAGATAACATAATTATGTGATGTAATTTAAATCAATTAATGATGGCTTATTTAAATGGGAGAAAAACCAAGAGTTTCCTGACATTAAAAGAGGAGTTCGGGTGGTCCCCACCACCAAGATTCAAATGATAGGTTTTAAATAAATAAAATAAAAGTTATTGTTTGGTTTTATTATTATTTTTTTAACTCCCCCACAAAAATCCAAAAAACATACCTCCACACTCGACATACTGCGGTCGAGGTGAAGGTTTTCTGAAGTGAATATCAGTGTTGCGAGTTCATCGGTGTCCTCAGATTTCAATTCTGAGTACTTGTTCAAAAGTTAGAAAATGCCGCTTGTGCGTTTACTAAACGTGCCTAGAAATTTATATAAATTCATTCCAGGCCCACCGGGATTCGGAATCACATGCTATCAATTCTCGTTGACTCGTAATAATTCATAATAAAATAAAAAAATTACTTGGAAAATTCTGGGTCTTTAAATTCTACCCACCTCTGGGATTTGCGTCCCCAAAACCCATAACACAAACTAGGGAGACAAGTGGGGGTACTGAGCAGAAATTTGAGCCTCCCTCTCCCATGTGCTCTCCTGAAGGTTCCCGTGCTAACAACGATCTCACACCAGAGGTATCAACCACCCACGAAGGAATATCTCTTGTCGATCCTCAATATCTACTAGATCCTCTGAAAAAGTCCCCCCATAGTCGATGTCTATCTCTCCCCAGTAAATGATGCGCAAAAGATCAAGAACATATCTCCTCAGCTGGGATATGGGGAAAATATAATGCACCTAGTGAAACTGAGGGGTAAGAGATAATAATTATGCCACATCTCCAACTCTACTGAGAACATGAAAGGGGATGATAAAACTCGGAGATAACTTGTCGCCCTAGCCAAATCCCCACAAATCTCATTGAGGTGAGACCCGTAGAAATACATGGTCACCATCCTTTAACTCCAAAGGTATATGTCTCTTGTTATCATAAGACTTCTGCCTACTCTATGCAGTCTTCATCCACTCCTGGATGATCTGTACCTTCTTCGTGGTAGCCCGTACCATCTCTGTTACCATGAGTATCGACTATCGTCGGTCAGTCTAGAACATAGGTTATCTACATGGTTGACCATACAATGCCTTGAATGGTGTCATACCAATAGTGGATTGATAACTGTTGTTGTGTGAAAACTCCACCAAGGGAAAGTGATCCTCCCAGTACTGCCAAAATCAAGGATGCAAGCACGCAACATGTCCTCAAGGGTCTGAATGGTCTGCTATGTCGAACCGTCTATCAAAGGATAAAAGGTGGTGCTTAATCGAAGCTGAGTCTCAAATGCCTCTTTCAACCCCTTCTATAGATGAGAAGTAAAACATTAATCATGATCGAAGACAATCTTTGTAGTCACTCCATGAATTCGTACAATCTCTTAGACGTAGAGGCGTCATAAGCCCTCTAATGAACACAACTATCTGATAAGTAGGATGTAGGACGACTTGGTGAGTCACTCAACGATCACCCAGATGGAATCATGTCTCTTGGACATTCATGTATGTTCTATAACAGAGTCCATGAAAATTCTATCCCGCTTCAACTCTGGAACCTCAAGTGTGTGAACTAATCCTTCTAGAACCGGATGCTCTACCTTCACTTGTTGACAAGTGAGGCACTAAGAGACAAACTCTAACACTCCTTTCTTTATTCCCAGCCACCATTATTGATGTCGAATGTCCTGGAACATCTTCACCTCCCTTGGAAGTACCACTAGAGGGGACGTATGGAACTCCCTAAACACTTCTTCCCATAGCGCCACTAGTACCATAGTACGCCCTCTAAAGAGGATGATGTTCTCCCCACCTTCAAAAAATCCCTCAGGTTCCTATTCTGCAGATATCTGAGCACGTCATGCCTCGCAGTCAGTTTCCCCATGCTTTACCTTCCTATCTCACTAAAGGAGTGGGGGAGTGACTGTCCGAGACTAAAGATAAACTACTCAATCTCGATTCATGTAGGATATCTCCAAAGCAGCTAGCTGCTCTGTCCCCTCACTCTGCAACTATATACTAGATATCTAGCTGAGAGAATCTACTACTACGTTCCCCTTCCGAGGAGTATAGACTATCTCAAATTCATAGTCTTGGAGGAACTCAAGCCAACACCGATGTCTCAGGTTCAGAACCTTTTGATAGAATATATACCTGAGACTCTGGAGATCAGAGTAGACAGTAAAACGTTCTCCCATCAAGTAATTTCTCCACATATTCAAGGAAAAGACCACTGCTACTAACTCCACGTCAATGGTAGCATAGTTTTTCTCATGTTGTCTCAGCTATCGAGAACCACAAGTAATCACTACTTTCTCCTGCATCCGGACACATCCAAGACCAGTCCCTAATGCGTCGTAATACAATATGTACCCAACTCCCTCCTCTAGTAGCCTCAAGATGGGGGAATTCTTCAGTCTCTGCCTCAGCTCCTAGAAACTCTATTGGAATCTCTCCGACCATACCAAGGGTTTCCTCTTATTTATCAACGCTGATAAGGGTGCCGCAACTCTGGAGAAGTCATTCACAAACCTCTCGTAGTAACCAGCCAAACCCAGGAAACTCAGCACCTCCGTCACACTCATGGGTGGCTCCCAAGCAAGAACAACCTCAATATTCCCTAGATCCACTGCAACTCTATCCTTCGAGATGATGTGTCCCTGTAAGTGAGCCTCTCGGATCCAGAAATTGCACTTCTAGAGCTTACTATAATGATGTTTGTCTTGGAGTGTGTCCAGAACTATCTACAGATGATAGGCATGCTCTTCCTCTGTAGTTGAGTATATTAGGATGTCGTTGATGAAGACTACCACAAAGAGATCGATGTATGGCTGGATGATCCTATTCAAGTGTCCAATGAACACTATGGGGGAGTTGTTCACACTGAATAACATACCCAAGAACTGATAATGGCCATACCAACTTCTAAGGGTTGTCTTCTACAAATGCTTGTCTTTTACCATGAGATGGTGATATCCTAATCTATGGTCTATCTTCAAAAACCATTGTGATCACTTTAGTTGATCAAAGATATCATCAATCCTCGGTAGTGGGTACTTGTTCTTCATGGTCACCAGGTTCAAGCGTTAATAGGCCACACAAAGTCTCAAACTCCCATCTACCTTCTTGGAGAACAAAAACAAGGCTGCCCAAGGAGAAACATTGGGACTAATATGTCCCTTGCTTTGCAAGTCCTCCAGCTGTACTCTCATCTCTCAAAGCTCCGTGGGAGCTATCTGATATGCTGGTGTAGATATCAGTGTCATCCCGGGGTACAGGTTGATATAAAAGTCCATCTCTCTGTATAGAGGTAGACCTGGAACATCATCATGGAAAACTTTAGCGTTCTAGTCCACCACTATAGGATAGCTTGGACTCTCAACATCAACCACCTCGAGGGTAAGTCTTGAAAACTGATGTGTGATCTATTGCACCCTCTTTCGGGTAAGTCCATCATATGATGCAAAGGTTACCTTATCACTGGTGATGGAAAATGTGGTCCCATCTGTGTGGACACACTGCACTTTGCACCTAATACAGTCAATCTGAGCATGGACTGTAGATAACTAGTCCATACCCAAGATGACGTTGTAAGGCCTTTATGCCGCTACTAGGAGATCCCAGCTAAGGATATCACCTCCAAGAGTAACCTCACACTACCAGTACCAGTGGGTAATCTTCGAACCCTCTCCCATAGAATTATATAGTCGTAAGGATCGAGGCAACGACTCCACTGGATTCTTCGAGATCCGAACGAGTGTCATGGTAATAAAAGAGTGACTAGAACCTATGTCTGTAAGTACTGAAGCTAAGGTTGAGTGGACACAAATCGTACATCATATCATCTTTGAATCACCATGGATGTAGGCCTCAGCTGCCTAGATCTGAGCTCGTCCCTGTCCACCTTCTCCATATGGTTAGGGTGGACCACCTAGAGGTGGTGGTGGAAGAACATCAAATTGCATCCCAATGCATACTGAATGGCTAGATCATCTACCACGTCCTCCTACTTCCTGAGGACCTTTTGATTGAATATTTTTATCTTACGAAGCAGTCCATTGAACGTCTGTTGGTCATCCTTACAATGGGATGGGCTGTCATGATCCATATGACCCAACCCGCTGTATGAGTAACATTGCATGATCTTCACAATTCCTACTCTGTCCTGAGAGCCCCACAAAACCGACCTTGTATCCTGTGGTCATCCATCTATAGGTATGGTTCTCTTGGACCTATGTGTCATATGTTTACTACCAGCTTCAAATGACTCAGCAATGTGACGTCCAGCGGTGGGTCTCGCTACTGGTTACTACTCAGTAAGGAATCTCTCCACTAAGAGTGCTTATTCTAACACCCTCACCTACGTTGGGATGCTGAGAGAAATCATCGAATCTCTAATATCCAATATAAGCACCTATTAGAAGGTCCGGTCCATGAAGAAATATTCATGCACCATATAATTGGAGTAGCATGAGGGGTTAGTGAACCTCGCTAAATACTAAGCCATAGTCATTCATCCCTATTGCAAGTGGTGAAGCTCTTATATACACATTGAGCGTAAGGTCGTTGGGACAAACTCTGCCATGAAAAGGCTCTCGAATTCCTCCTAGATGAGGGTGACATTGTTTTGAACCTTGAGCACTAAACTCCACCATCTACCCACTACTTCTTGAAGAAGACTGGCTGCAATGATCACCATGAGATCAACTGGTGTCTCTACGAGTCAAAAAACTCTAACCATGGCCTCCATCTTGTCCTCAGTTGCATGTGGACCGATCTCTCCCCAGAACCTTGGTGGCCTCTAGCGCTGGAACTCGCGCAACGTGCTCAATCAAAGTTCACCCTATGCTGTCGGGGCTGGTGGCATCCTCTTCCCAACGGGTAGTGGTGATTCTAGTACACCACCCAATGGTAAAACTACCGTAAGGGGGCCCTACACCCAAGCCTCATCACTCGATGGGCTGTCATCGCATACTCTACCCATAACCCTAGATGGCTGTTTACATGGATGAATCCTAAAAAGAAATATGTGTTTCAGGATCTTTAAGTTATACCTGGAGAGCTGACTCAAAGAGATCACAAACAAAATTTTTGAAAAACACACATGTTATTAGTGTTTTTGTTCACTGAGTCAGAAATCAGAAGTCAGGTTACTGGTGTATGCATTACTGGAAATGTAGTATTCTACACCTTCAAGCATTAGCGACCACTTTTGGTGGTCGCAAAAGGGGGTATTAACGACCGCCAATAGCGGCCGCTAATTCCGTCATAAAATCAGGCGAGATTTTTCCCGCATCCAGTCATCTTCTTCATGGGTTTCCTGTAACAGCATGCCGTCACCACCCCCTACCACCTCTTTCGTCACCCACATCACCAGTGGTGACCTCCAAACAACCCTCGATGTCCATTTTTGTACCTAATGGCTCCTTGCATCATTGTGGCAACATTACCCGACCTCCCCACAATATCCACCAAGGTACCTTCTTCTTTCTGACCACCATGCATCCACTATGGATGGTGACCGAAGGTTTTTGGGTCCCTCCCCTTCCCCCCCCCCCCCTTTCTCCTTGTTTAATAAAAGACAACCCACACACAAAGTGGCAATTTTCATGTGGGAGTTAGAGTGGCCACCATTGGCGGTCGTTGCTGAGCTTCACCGACGAAGCAACTATGACCGCCAAAAGCGGTCGCAGAGCGGCCCCTGAATGCATTTAGCGGCTGATTTTGGTGGTCTCTAAAGGTTTTTAATCTAGTAGTGATGGATGCGTTGGTCGCCGCACCAACACTAGATTCCCCAAACTGAAAACCACACTCATCACACATTACACCATTGTCGAATCAAAAGACCAGAGTCCATGTTCTCTGGTAGTACCGACTACTCTGATACCAATTTGTCACAACCCATCCCTCAGGGTCCATGTCTTGACTACCCCAAGCATGCATTCTATAGGCCATGGACTTTCAACTAGCATGAGAAAGGAATATCCCAAAAACCAGGAAGGCATTGCCTTTTAACCAACAAATCACACAATCCAGGAACACATCATGATACAAGAATAGGTAAAATACATAGTAAATAGGGTGATTATAGTAAGTAAATGGGGATATAATACAAGACCAATTGGAATGTACAAGTAAAACTGAAAACAAATCAAGTGAACACCCACCAATGGTCCTACCTGATTGGTAGGTACAGCTCTCGAACAGTCATCTCTACGGTACATCTCGTCTAATGGTCCACCTCAGAGCAGCCTCCAGTCCAAGCACCCTCAACCTCGATCAATATTATTTTTCATCTGCACAAGACATAACAAGGTGTAGGCATAGCCCGTTCAAGGTTGATTATAACAATTCTTACTAGGTACCCCATGACCCCTGAAGGTCTCTCAGAAATTACAAAGGACAAATGACCAAGAAAGACCTAAATCTCAAAGCATGAATCAATAGTCATCAATGGTACTTAGGTATATTCCCATACTTATACCTAAGTTATCAATATATAATCATCTCACATATGAGGGGAAAATACCAAAAAAGTAACACCACGAAGGTAGAAGTACCGCACAGGTAACACGATGAAGGTAGAAGTACCACATAGGTAGCATTACAAAGACAGAAGTACTACATAGGTTACACAATGAATGTTAGTACCACAAAGATAATTCCATAGAGAACAATTCCATGAAGGTATCACCATACATTAGTGTACCACAAAGGTAAAGAGTCCGCTCACACGTGAGGGAAAAAGACCATAAAGGTGACACCACGAAGGTAGAATTACCACACAGGTAACACCTAGAAGATAGAAGTACCACACATGTAACACCACGAAAGTATAATTACCAAATAGGTATCACCACAAAGATAGAAGTACCACATAGGTAACATCATGAAGGTAAGTACCAAAAAAGTAATGCCACACCGATGAATACCACGAAGGTATCACCACACAGTAGTGTACCACAATGGTAAAGACTCAGCTCACACCAGGTATAACTTAATTACAGAAGTATTGATGATTAAAAATATTTCTAGATCATCTTACTTCATTGAGAAGCTCTGCTGTTTCCCCACACATGATAGAAGATGACCCAAATAGGATCTAGGGATGACCCACACATGATCTGGAGATGACCCACACATGATCAGTATGCACTGACCCACCGAGGATCGCTGTGCACCGACCCACACAGGATCTGCAGATGGCCCACACAGGATCTGACGACTCCTCAAGTACATCCAACCACAGGGTTCCCACACTAAGCATTCTTTATTCTGGGAGGTTCCACTCATCAAGCCATCATTTTGTACTTCAACTGCCATGAAGTCCCATGAAGAAGTAACCCAAATGTCCTTCATTTTGTAAGGTTCCCAACATGATAGGTGACATTTTAATTGGACGCTCAGTCTCTAAGTTATTAGCATTTATGTTTTGAGGGCCCAGTAGGATTCGTGTTTGATCCAACCCGACCATACTCCAAATTTATCCAAAATCCAAGTGAAGTATAACAAAAGTATCATCTCGATCCATGTATTCTGGCACTATAGACTATTCATCAAACAGATGCCCGGTTCACTGGATATGGCCAAAAAGGCGAAACTGGGTCAAGATGGGCCCGAGTCTGGTCCATCCCGGTCATACCGAACTGACCTGGTCTGGGTCCGGGCTGAATGGACTGGGCTGCGATGTACCCGGCCTGCTAGGTTCCACCCGCTTGGACCAGCCTACTCGGTGCAGCCCGTGGGGCTCGGCCCGCTCCGCTGGGTGCGTTCTGCCGTGGTGGGGGCCTCCCTTATTGCTACCTAGGGGAGGAACCCCCTGGAATTCTGAATGGTCCAACATACCCTTAATCTTGGCCAACCCTATGGCCCCATGTGGTGCCACCTGCTGGAAGGCGGGACCCACTAGAGTGAGTCCTGCTCGGTGTGACACGGCCAACTGGAAAACCAGTTGACCAGGTGTTGGCCGCCCACCAGGTGCACTACCGTGGCTAAGCAGTCGCGGCCTCCTCCCCTACCAGGTGATTCTCAACCCCTCAATCTTCCCATGAAGAACACGTCAATCAATGAAAATTTTTGGAGGGATCATGCCATATTTGTCACTCCCGCAACACGCTCTTGATCCGAGCTCAAGTTTCGTCCTCGTCAGAGGTTTGTTCTTCATTGGAGGAGATTATTAATTAGAGGATGCTTCTCAAATGGCTCTCCATGTTCTCTCTTTTTACAACAATTTCCACTAGGAGAGGTGAGGAGACAACTTAATTAAGTTATGTAAATTAAATTAATTAACGTTGGCTTATTAAATTAGGGGAAAACCAATAGTTTCCTCACATTAGAAAAGGATTTCTGGTGGTTCCCACCACCAAAATTCAAATGAGAGTTTTCAAATAAATAAAATAAAAGTTATTGTTTTATTTTATTATTTTCCGTTTAACTCTCCCATGAAAATATGAAAAACTAACTTCTACCCTCAACCTATTGCGGTCTAGGTGAAGGTCTCCTTAAGAGAATGTATGCACTGCAAGTTTAACGATTTCCTAGGATTTCAATTTCAATCACCGGTTCAATAGCTGAAAAATTCCTCTTACATGTTTCCTGAATGTACATAAAAAAAGTTAAAAAATTCATTTTGAGCACACTGGGCTTCGAAATCACGCACCGTCAATTTTACCAGACTCTTAATAATTCCATATAATTATAAATATTACATTGAAAATTCTATGTCATTACACTCCTCTACTTGTTATTAAAAAATTGAATGATTATTGATGTTTTTGTTCCAAGAAGTGGTGTAGGAAAGAGTCTCTTCGATAAATTAATGTTACGGGGGTGGCTCAGAAAATGATCATGTCCCCAGACCATCTTCTAATAGATAACGGATGTCACATCTCATAGACAGAGTATCTAACATATCTACCTCAAACCTTCCAAGCGCCTCAGAATATGAGTGATTTATCAAATATGGCTCAGTGAGGGGGGTGGCCTTCTTACTGGTGTGAATGCTGACTATAGGGAGGACCTTCAAAGCCAATGGCATGGTGGTGAGGAATGCCATCATAGATTAGTGTCCGACCGTAGGGAGAATGTTTATGGAATATACCTTAGGGGGGAACTTCAGGGTAGACCTCATTAAGGGGAGGAACTTCTTGCTACATGATGTCACTATGGGGAGGGACATCACAGTGACAACCATCATAGCGAGGACTACCATCATAGTTAGATTTCCAAATATAGGGAGAATATCTATAGTGTGCATCTTGGGGATAATCTCCATGATGGGTTGAAATAAGAGGATGACCTTCTGCTTGATTGATGTCACTGTAGAGCTGGAATTTAGAATGACGTCCATCATGGTAAGGAATACTATCATCACTTGACATCTGACTACAAAGAGAATTCGTGTAGCATATACCCTGGGGAGGACCATCAGGGTAGATGACAACAAGGGAGACCTTCTTGTTGTACGATATTCTGGTCAAGGGGAGGGTTAACATGACCCTCCTCATGAGATAGGCTCTTTTGGTTGATCATTTCGTACACACAGAGTAAGCCCTTGTGGGTGCTATAGTGGGGTATTGGAGAGATGTTGGTAGCGACATTGTAGGTAGGACCTTCGCAGTAGCTACTAAAACTTTCACAATTTAGTAATGGATTGAAAATATCTTGAGCCTCTATTATAGATGCATGATGGAATCAAGAAATCCATCTTTTAGTACAGTAGGATTTTACATGTGCTCTTAATTTTCTAGATACCTTTGAAAAATTTCAATTTTTGGGTTCTCTCTAGGGGGTAACTGAGGCCACATTATATTTGTAATGCCCTTCACATACAGTTACATGTTTGGTTGGTTCCCACGATGTCGTCGAGATATGTCAACAAGAATCTTGTGTTCTGTTAGTGGTATTTGCATGTCCTAGAGTGGACACCATGTTGAACAAATGCCCCTAATTACAAGAGGTATTTTTCCCCGATATGGTTTTCCTTGTATCTTGTAACACAACCATCAAAACTCCTAGACTAGAGCAATGATGAAGTTATTCTTAGGAGTGACTATCTTATTTTGTCAATTGATCCCCCTTTTGGGAGTTGGGTTGGTGGGCTCGACTCATATCTTTTTCCATAGATGAAATTACATCTTGCCTGGTCTAAAGAATATAATCTGGAAATAATGTATGAATCTATATCATTTCCAGGATATTTTGAGATATGTCTTTGTCTGGAATGGGGGTAAATTTCTATTTTGATGTTGCAGAAGGTGTTTGTTCCTACTCAATTCTTCCATGGTTTTTTAGTGGGTATATGATGTTCTATTATGTTGGGGTAGATAAATGAGTGTAGCCCAGTTTTATGGGTGAGATGAACTCATTGGTGTCTTTGGTTGTGTTTCTATTTGGATGACAATCTTTATATTTGGGATCAAGAACTTGCATATTCTTGTTTTCTGCAGTATTTTTCTCAAGTTCTTGATATGAATCCGCAGTAATTTGACTCTACTTATATTTTATTGCCAGCATATTTCACTGGTGGGATTCATATGAATTGGTAGTGTTTTATTATTGACTATAGTTTACCAACCTATTTATATGGTGGGTTTGGTGTGAGTTAGTAAGAAGTATTTCCTTTTTGTGGAATGTTTTTGTGCTATTTGATGGTTGTTTCCCTATTTGAATGACGAGATTCATGAGCATCAGTAGGGACTTTCATTTGCCTATAAATTTCGTCCCTATTTGCAAGGAGGTACAAAAAATCATCGGTGGGAACTTTATCTAACTCATAATTTACCACCAGGTTTCTATGGTGAGCTTCATAAGAGTGAGCGAGGACATGCATCCACTCATAAGACATAGACATATTTCTGTGGTGATCTTTAGAATAGGGGGAATAATTGTATGTATGCCCATAATATGGCACTGTATTTGTATGAAATGTCTCCTCCTCAAGAACTAGGCTGATTAACATCTTTTTATTATATGTTTTTCACCCTTAGATAACATCTTCAGGGACCCTTGTTTATTGAACATCAGCAGGAGCCCTTGGTGTGGTATCATTTTCAGATGGGGGATATTGGACCACGCTACGTTGGTGATGATTTCTTCCGATATGGGCCCTTGAGTGGGACCTCTCTGTAGTATGGGTTATGTTTTTGGTGTCAACATCATTGACCTCCCTAAGATATGGGATGTACTCCTTGTCATGTTTCAGGGATAGACACGTGAAATGATTGGAGGCAGCTAGCAGGGCCACCCTATGATAGAATAATGACAGTGGATGAGGAGGTGACTGGCTCAGCTTCATAGACTAGGAGGATTTCCTTACTGCCTCCATTGTGGGGATAGTACAGTTTTGATGGTACTCCCTAATTAGTGCTTTTAAAACCTTGTAGTGATGATTTTGGGTGGGAGATGGGGTTGTGTTCCTCATTGAGGGCTTGACTACCTTTGTAGTTGTAAATGTGCATGTCTTAGTGAAATATCAGAATGTAATTGGATTAAAGGAAGCTCTATAAACCTGAAATATATTTGACATGTATATAAAACAAAACCTCATCAAAGTAGAATCTCATGAACACATGCGTTATTGATGATATTTCTTGCTAGTATTACTTTAGAGTTAGAAAAGGGATTGAGGTGGGGTAACACCCCCACCTTGGTTAAAGATTCCCGTCAGTTTCACCATTTTTCTTTCTTCCTAAGGCACATTGTCCTCAAGATGAGATTGTACAACGGGGACTAGGTAGTATATCATTTTTATCTTGGGAAGGTGGGGCAACATTAGAGAGTCTCGTGCCAGTCTTACCATCTTTTGTTTTGACCTAAGTCGTGTGGTGATCTCTATGGGTGATTGTAGGGGGTTGTGTATTTGTTCAATCAATTCACATCATGTATGATTTCATCAAATGATCCCTAATGGGTTTATTTGTGGATCCAGTAACAACCAATTACCCAATTATCCATGATTCAAGGTCCTGCTTTCCAAAGGAAGTCACTTGTTGGATGATGATTTGTCAAATGACACTAAAGGACTCACATTGGTCGAGAGGATGGGAACTCGGGCTCATCACACCCTTTTTTGGGGGAATTATTGCCTATTCTGGGAGCCAATTATATATTTAAGCTATGTTCATATGTTCATTAATCCTATGTTATTTTCCAAGCTTGTGTTAAAAGATTACTCCTAGGTTTCAAGATCACTCAGGGATAAACATGGTTTTGGAATCATCTAGAATCATCTATATGCTTTTGAGGATATCCATCTATATGTATATGTGTTTCTTCATCAATCTTACCCTTTTATGGTAGATCATGAATCCCTTTTCCATTTATCAATACGACACCATTTTATGACATGTGATGAGGTGCTCCAGATTTTATCATCATCCCTAGGGGATGGTAACTGTTTTGATGTCGGGATGAAACACATAAGATGGATTCATTATGTAACCTCATGAATGTAATTAGAACCCAAATATTTTGGTGCCACTTAACTAGACATATCATCTTTTAAGGTCTTGTGACAAGGCCCAATCCAGGGAGTTTAAAAAAATGTGGCAAGGATGTCTAGGAGAAGGGTTCATATCCAAGTGTTAGTGTGGGGATTACATAGAAGCATCCTAAGATAATCAGAAGAAATATTGTCTTTAGGATAAGGGTGACCCTAACAAGGATATGTGCCAGAAAACATCATGGTGGATTTATATGTTGGTTTTTTACCTCAGGGAGGTTTTCTATGTATCCTATTATGTTGGGAATCAAAGACCACGTAGTTTGGTAATATGGGGCTTATGAATGGAAGTTTTCTAGTCAGGTGGAATGATTTAGGGCTTACCTCTAGGGATAAGGCCCTTTTGAGATTGGTCCATAGACAAGCATCCTACATATCCAGGTTAGGGTAGGAATCAGAGTTCTCATATTTCTATTGGTTGGGATATTCATGTAGAGACCATGATCACCACTAATATCAAAGCCCACGTGAGTCATGTACAGTGTGAGAAAAAAGGGGAAGTATTAGATCTGAGGAGTCATGCACTTCACCATCTCTATTGGTGGAAAAGGAAGAGGAAAATGACAGGAGAGGCTGGGGATACATAACTTCCTTGAAATGGGGGCTATGGTATTGCCTCAGATGTGGTTCCCTAAAATTTGTTTTGGGAAAGGTGAAAATCATTTCTCGTCAAAGGGGATTGAAAGCGTGATTTTCCCTTATTTATCACTAGCACTCATTGAGGGGAAATTCCATAAATTAACTTTATTCTCAATAATGTGGAGGTACATGTGAGCATCTTGAGGTTAGAACCCGCATTAAAATAGGAATGTAATCTTAGGGACATTCTAGATCTATGACTTACTATAGGGATTACCCACATGACTCCACTTACCAAGGATATGTAAACATTGAATGGAAAACAGATGCGCATTATGGTTTTATCATAAGGGTTTAGTGGATTTGGAATGGGATTTTTCCTAGTGACATTGGATTGATTCACAGAGGGTCTATGTATGATACGATGGAAACAAAAGGAAATGATTGGATTTAGATAGCAGAATTCCTGAAGGTACCCCATTATGTGCACCATTTCATCAAATGTGGTGGGGCATCTCCCACATATCTTGTTTCCATGTTAGTGAAGGGATCATCCATGCACTGTTATGGTACGCAGGCCTAGATGTTGTCCTTGTAGCATTTTCTATATGGAACCAGGTTCCATTCACGTCGTGTTTTTCTACGCGATTTTGAGTTTCATATGCTCATTGTGGTGGAACACGGCATTTGGATCCATCCACATAGCTATTTTATACGTGGTGCATGGTTCAAACAATATAGCATATGGCAACATGGAACATCGGTTTGAAGAAGGGCATTGTTTCTACACATCGTAGAAAATTCATCTACAACGGGAACTCAGTTTTTTGTTTAAAATTTATTATTATATATTATTCATTACTGCTATGTGGTGTGTTATACCTATATGGAATTTTTGAAACTTTCTGTTCATTGGGTTTTTCTCTTCTTCTGTTCCTTTGATCACTGAAGTCATCCAATAATCCTATTTTCCCCATCCTTTCTTCAATCCCTCTAAGGGTCCTTTTATAGCAGAGAAGATGGGATAGATCAATGGGTTTTGTAGTGTCTTTTGTGAAGCCTAGGGGAGTAACCCAGTCCATGCATGACTCAGTCAGCATGGGAAGTGGGTTCATCATCTGTGGAAGTGAAAATCACCACCTCACTACCACGAATGACTTTGTTTCATTCGTGGGAGGCCATCAGTTATGCCTCACCTATGAACTATTTAGTTCGCAAGGGTTTTCGTACGTGGAATGAATTTCTATGCCCCTTCCCAAAACAACCTCATTTTCCATGGGCTAACACCATCTCCACTATCTCATGAACCATTTAGTTTTTGGGAGCCTTTGTGAGGCCACAAACTTCCAGGAGGAGCAGTGTTAGGTGAAGGAGCTATACTTCATGGCGCTTCTTCTTTCATTTGCTAGATATTTGTATTCATTCAATAGCCATCTTCAAATCATCACCCTATTATTTTCTCTTACTCTTTCAAATCTTTAGGAGTGGTTTCCTTTCCCATTTTTATGATTTAAAGACCAAATAGTTACTAATAGATTTAAACCCCATGGAAAATGTGAAATATTAACTCTAATAGATGAGAAGAATTTGGGGAAATATTTGAAAGTAAAGAAATCCAAATTTACAAACCAATCCAAAAAAATTGATGGGTAGAATAATTTTAACAATTTTTGGGATAAATCAAATAATATCTATGAAGGAAACCGAAATGTAAATGATAATAAGATAATTATCTACAAAGCATGATTTGAAGATGCAACAATTAGATAATATGATATATTTTCTCAAATATTCTCTGTAATAAATGTTGTTATTAAAAAATTACTGAATTTGGTAGAAATATTGAAGACACAACAATAGAGAAAAAATAACTAAGATTACATCCAAATAAATTTTACTCTAGTGTTTCATTACTTGATGAAAATGGTTTTGATAAGTTCAACCATATTGATTATTCTAATATTCCTAGTGGGTTAGAATAACATGCATATGTGTCCAACATTTGGGGGATAAATCTTTTTTTGAAGTCCTTTTAAACCATTTTAACATTTATCCCCAAATCTCCTCTTCACTTTTTCAGTGGGACGATTCCTCCCCCCCCCTCATTCTCTTTCTATCATTTGGTCTATATTCCTTCAATTATAGAAATAAAAGGAGGATAAGTGAGTGCCTGAATAAATGATGAGGTTTGTCTCCCTAAGGATAACTATATCCCCAGTGTATAATGTTTTTTATCCCAGGCACACACATATTCCAATTTATTATCATAATAATCATGAGAAATGTTATTTCCTTGAACCTTTTTATATTGGAATAGAATAGGTACAAATAATGTAACGTTCGACTGAACATTTGTAAAAGATAATGGAAAAGAAATTCCCTGAATCATGATCACCTGTGTTGGCTCAAGTCCATCCTATACCATATGAATTTACCTTATTCCTCTCTTGTAGTAATCAAATCGGATGTTTTTAGCTTCCATAGACTTCTATAGAAGATGATTTTAGGAGTCATCTCTCAAATTATTTCCTTAGATTGCAATATGTTGTTACACAATAGAACTAAATATTCTTTAGATATGAATAATATATAAACATTTGAGATTGTCTATCTCAAATTCTCAGCATGAATGTTATCAACAATATATACATAAATCTATGCTGAAATATATTCTTCTTTTTCTTATTCTTCTTTTACTTTTTTTAGTGTGAAATAGATACAGAGAAACTGGATCTCCTTTTCCTTTCATCAATATACATATATTATTTGTTTGGTACTAGTATCATCTAATCTCCACCTTCTTATTGCTTGTAGAATATAAACAGTATACACAAAGTCAATATAACCCCTTTATCTTTAATTTTTTACCATATTTAATATTCACTTTACCTCATGAATTTCCCATATTAAATTTCTATAATCTCTATCATTCACGTTTCTAAAATATCATCCATTCAAAAAACCTGAATCTTTTGTCTTCTCTTCATTAAAATTCTTCTAATAAATCCTAGTTGTATACTTGGATCTATCCTTCCTCACAATATTTTAATTATCATAAAATTCATGCTTATTTAAATTCTCCGCAAAAAGTATAATTCAGTTCACTCAATAATTGCGTGTAAGCATAGTGACATAGAATCTCCTTGCATAATGAAGCTCCTCAAACTCTAGAAAAACCCTTGGTTTGTTATCCCAATTAGATATTATCTTGTATCATTATCCATATTTTTTCATGATATTTTATTCTTGAATAACATTAAAAATTCATCATTTGAATCAATCTTATTTTTATTCAGAATATTAATTCTAAATTTCATAGAGTATTTTAATACAATAAAACTCATTTTTAACTAAATTAATCTTTAGTAGGTTCTTTTATATTCACTATAGGAAGCAGGACATTTTGCGACGGGTTTTTTGCGACGGGACTAAACCTCGTCCCAAAAACTTCGTCCAAGAGGTTATTTGTGACGGGTTGTTACCCCTGTCGCAAATAAACGATTATTTGCGATCGGATTTTGTGTCCCATCGCAAAATGTTTGGCGCGGGTAGTGTGCCAAACCACGCGAAGGTTATTTGCGACAGGGGGATCCCCCCGTCACAAATAACCGGCAGCGGTGACTAACTTTTTGCGATGGGATGTCCTCCCTTCACAAAAGGTGTGTTGGCAGAGACAATTTGCGACGGGACCCGTCGCAAATAACTTTTTAACAGCCAATAGGAATTAATGTGGGCATAGGTATTTGCAACGGGTGCCATCGCAAAAGATACTATTTGCGACCGGTAACCTGTCACAATTACTCTAACATATATATACCCTCATCCGTTTTTCTTCTCATTCCTATCAATTTCTAGATCTTCTTTCTCTCTGAACTCTGATTTCAGAGGGAATATTTTTCTAATTTAATTTTTTTGGTCATGAACAATTTGTGAATCCGTCTACATCAATATCAAATCACGTTTAAAGGTATTTATGTTTTATTTAATTTATTATTTATTTCAGTTTTTTATGTTAATTTTTAATGTTGTTGAATAGTTGTAATTAAATTATATTTAATTTTTTTGGCATGATTATTTATTTGTACTAATAAATTGAAATTTTTAGTATTAATTTTTAATAATTAATAGTAATTAGTAATTATTCACAATAATTAGTAATGTATAAAATAAATATGTAGTAATTAATAATAATTGGTAATATATACTAATAAATATTAATAATTAGTAATAAATATTAATAATGAGTAATAAAAAGTAATAAACCATAATAATTAGTAATAATGTGTAATAATTAGTAATAAATTGTAGTAATTAGTAATAAATTGTAATAATTAGTAATAAATTGTAATAATTAGTAATAACTTTTAATAATTAGTAGTAAATTGTAATAATTAGTAATAAATTGTAATAATTAGTAATAAATTTTAATAATTAGTAATAAATTGTAATAATTAGTAATAAATTGTAATAACTAGTAATACATTGTAATAATTAGTAATAAATTGAAATAATTAGTAATAAATTGTAATAATTATTTATAAATTGTAATAATTAGTAATAAATTGTAATAAATTGTAATAAATTCTATTAATTAGTAATAAATTGTATTGATTAGTAGTAAATTGTAATAATTATTAATAAATTGTAATAATTAGTAATAAATTGTAAAAATTAGTAAAAATTAGTAATAATTTGTAATAATTTGTAAAAATTTGTAATAATTAGTAATAAATTGTAATAAATTGTAATAATTAGTAATAAATTGTAATAAATTCTATTAATTAGTAATAAATTGCATTGATTAGTAGTAAATTTTAATAATTATTAATAAATTGTAATAATTAGTAATAAATTGTAATAATTAGTAATAAACTGTAATTATTAGTAATACATTGTAATAATTAGTAAGAAATTGTAATAATTAGTAATAATTAGTAATAAATTGTAATAATTAGTAATAAATTGTAATAATTAGTAATAAAATGTAATAATTAGTAATAAATTGTAATATTTAGTAATAAATTGTAATAATTAGTAATAAATTGTAATAATTAGTAATAAATTGTAATAATCAGTAATAACTTCTAATAATTAGTAATAAATTGTAGTAATTAAAAATAAATTGTACTAATTAAAAATAAATTTTACCAATTAGTAATAAATTTTAGTAATTAGTAAAAAATTGTAGTAATTAGTAATAAATTGTAGTAATTATTAATAAATTGTTGTAATTAGTAATAAATTGTAAGAAATTTTAATAATTAGTAATAATTTGTAATAATTAGTAAAAAAATTGTAATAATTAGTAATAAATTGTAATAATTAGTAATAAAGTGTAATAATTAGTAATAATGTGTAATAATTAGTAATAAAGTGCAATAATTAGTAATAAAGTGTAAAAATTAGTAATAAAGTGTAATAATTTGTAATAAATTGTAATAATTTGTAATAAATTGTAACAATTATTAATAAATTGAAATAATTAGTAATAAATTGTAATAATTAGTAATAAATTGTAATAATTTGATATAAATTGTAGTAATTATTAATAAATTGTAGTAATTTTTAATAATTGTAATAAATTGTAATAATTAGTATTAAATTGTAATAATTAGTAATAAATTGTAATAAATAGTAATAAATTATAGTAATAAGAAATAATTTGTAATAATTTGTAATAATTTGTAATTAATTGTAATAATTTGTAATAAATTTTTTTAATTAGTAATAAATTGTAATAATTAGTAATAACTTGTAATAATTAGTAATAAACATTTATAATTAGTAATAAACTATAATATTTACTAATAAACATTAATAATTACTAATTAACATTAATAATTGTTAATAAACATTAGTAATTAGTAATAATTAGTAATAATTAGTAATAATTAGTAATAATTAATAATAATTAGTAATAATTAGTAATAATTAGTAATAATTAGTAATAATTAGTAATAATTAGTAATAATTAGTAATAATTATTAGTAATTATTAAAAATTATTAAAAAATTGTAATAATTAGTAATAAATACTAATTATTAGTAATAATTAGTAATAATTAGTAATAATTAATAATAATTAGTAATAATTAGTATGTGTCAGCCATGTCCAATGTAAACTATATAATTGTCCTTGCTTAGTTGATCGCCATGTAAGTAGCATTACAATAGGGTAACCAAATTCATCCCCTTCTCATCTATAAGAATTATCTCACATGACCCTTTACAATGACCATTCTTCCATGAAAATTTAATGAAATGATACTGAATTCCCCTTAAATTATTAAGGAAGAATGATCTATATAAAGAGAGCGAGATGATTATTTGAGATGAGAATGACATTGTTTTGGTCGTCATATTGCAACACTACTTGCGAGGTGATCAAACATGCAAGGACAATTATAGTGTTTACATTGGGCATGGCTGATGCAAACTTTTTATTGCGTATAACATGAAAATTGGTGACCCTTTGAAATTTAAACATGTTTAGAATAAATAAAATCCTGTTGCGAATATTGATAATTTTGATATTTTATAAATTTTTTATTATTTTAATAATATCCATATTATTTTTTCATAAATATAAATAATATAACTTTTAATTAGTAATAATTAGATATAATTAGTATTATTTTTATTATTAATATTAGAATAATATAATTTTTCTATATTAGTAATAATTAGATATAATTAATAATAATTAGATATAATTAGTAATAATTAAATATAATTAGATATAATTCCTAATAATTAGATATAATTCGTAATAATTTGTAATAATTAAATATAATTCGTAATAATTAGATATGATTCGATATGATTCGATATGATTCGATATTATTAGATATGATTAAATATGATTAGATATGATTAGATATGGTTAGATATGACTAGATATGATTAGATGTGAATAGGAATTATTATCAATAATTAGCAATAATTAGCAATAATAAGCAATAAAGAGAAATAATTAGTAATAAAGAGAAATAATTAGTAATAAATTGTATTAATTAGTAATAATTAGTAATAGTTAGTAAGAATTAGTAATATATAGTAATAATTAGTAATAATTAGTAATAGTTAGTAATAAATATTAATAGTTAGTAATAAATAATAATAGTTGGTAATAAATAGCAATAGTTTGTATAAATAGTAATAGTTAGTAATAAATAGTAATAGTTAGTAATAAATAGTAATAGTATGTAATAAATAGTAATAGTTAGTAATAAAAAGGAATAGTTAGTACTAAATATGAATATATAGTTAATAAAAGTTATGAATAATTAGAATGAAATTTTAATAAATTTTAATAAATTTTATGAACTTGGCATAATTTCCAGTGGATTGACAGCACTCCTTTAACACGATGACTTTTCTCCTTTCAACTCTCACTGACTCAAAACAGTGTGAAAAATGTGCTGCTACATAGGAATATTCAATCTTGTATGCACAATATTGGATATGAATTCGTAGGATCACATATTTCATAATGTTTTCAGGAGGTGATAGTTGGAAGATAACGATTCATCAAAAAAAGGGGGTTCTTTTCTCCGACGGCTCATTTACATGCATGTTTCTCACACTGAAATCACAATGAAGAATCTGGTGGGAGATACATATATTCATTCTCATGCATACGAGAATGAATATGCGTACCTATGACCAGATTATTCTTTGTGGTTTCTGTGTGAAAAATTTTCAAGTAAATGAGCCATCAGACAAAAGTGTAGCCATCAATCCACTGGAAATTGTGTCACCCATAATTAACGGAAAATGATAAGAATTAGAAGTAATTAGTTATATTTTTTTTCAGATATTGTTTTTATAATGTCAAATTATTCAAAAACAGTGATTATTTTATATTTTGTAGAAAGATATGCAATATGGAAGTCAACTTTAGTCAATATTAGATGATCGCACTTGGATAAATTAGCACAGAAATCCAAAAGGTCTTGGTTTAAATCCTTTATATATTGAGGGTGTTGAAGAATTCAATGAATTTGCATCATCAAAACCAGAATATGTTTCAGAAGTCACAATTAAGTTTCATTGTAAAAAATGTGTACTGAGAATGTTTGACACATTTGACAAGGTTGGGGGACATCTCTTGTAGTTTGGTTTTCAACCATATTATGTTTTTTGGAATCAACATGGTGAACACAGTTCTGGAGAAGATACTTATAACTTGATTCAAGATCCATCATGGTTCCAACATTTAGTACATGATGTTGCAGGTCCATCTCTTCAAAAAACTAAAACTCACGATGATATATATTTAACTCTTGAGTTGGCACCATCCGAATTCTATGAGTCATTGAGGTCTGCTGAGGATGCATTATATCCTGGTTGCATGATAAGAAAATTAGAAGTGGTTGCAAAATTTATGGCTATTAAATCAGATAATGTAATGTCAAAAAACAATTTTGAATAGATATTTTATTTAGTTAAAACACTGTTACCTGAAGGAAATGTGTTGCCTACAAATTACTATGAGAGCAAGAGGTTGGTTCGTAATCTGGGCCTTAGTTATCAGAAGATTCATGCATGCAAAATTTTTTGCATCGTATATTCTTGTGAAAATGAGTTGTTTCATAGTTTTCCCACATGTGGAAAATCGCGGTATAAAGAAGCTTAACTAGGTAAGTCTAGATCGATTCCTGTAAAAAAGTTGAGATATTTCCCCCTTACACCAGGATGAAATGTTTATTTATGTTTCATAACACAACGTCAATGATGTCATGGCACAAAACTAATATTTCAATCGGTAAAAGCATGAATCATCAATCTGATGGTGATTCATGGAAAAATTTTGATCGTCTGCATCTGTCTTTTTTTTAGATGCCTGAAACGTGTGATTGGGTCTTTCTGCTAATGGTTTCTGTCCGTTTGGTTCTTATGGTAGTCATTATTCATGTTGGCATGCCTTTATAACTCTGTAAAAACTACCTCCATGGATTTTGATAAAGGATCACTTTATCTTTTTGACCTTATTAATCCTAGGACTTCTGAAAAAGAATATTGATGTTTATTTGAAACTGTTGATTGATGAGTTAAATGCATTGTGGAGTAATGGTGTTAGTACATATGATGTTGCTGTGAAATAAAATTTCACATTTAAAGATACATTGATGTGGACGATTACTGAATTTCCGGAAAATGGCATGTTATATGGCTAGAGTAAAGATGGTCCAAAATAATTTTAATAATATTTGAAAGAAAAACAAGCCTTTATTCTCATCAATGAAAAAAACATTTCTCTTTTGACTGTCATCGCAGATTTCTTCCAACCGATCATCCTTTTTGAAGGAACAAATTTTATTTCAAAAAAGGTACAATTAAAATGGATGAACCTCCAAAAATGATCCCAGGTACAGAGTTAAAATCTATTGTATTTTCATTACCTCCCATCACATTTGGTCCAACAGTAAACCAATAGAAAATTCATGGCATTGGGAAAGAACATAATTGGATAAAATGAAGCATTTTTTGGGATCTCCCATATTGGTCTGATTTATTGGTCCACCACTTGTTGGATTTCATGCATATTGAGAAGAACTATTTCGATAATTTATTTCATACAGTTTTGGATAATCAAGGTAAGACCAAAGATACTATAAAATAATGATTAGATCTTGCCCAAATTTTCAAGAGACCATAACTTGAACTATTTGAAAATGTCAGATCATAGAGGATAATGAAGCCAAAAGAACCTTATTCACTGTCCAAAGATAGTTGCATATTATTTTGTCAGTGTATTGCAGATTTGAGACTTCCATATGGCTATGCTTCCAATTTGGGAATATATGTAAAGAATGGACATATTAGCGGATTAAAAAGTCATGATTGTCATGTTATAATGGAAAGACTTATGCCGATTGGATTTAGAGGTTTGATGAATTCTATAATTTGGGATTCGATAACAGACATATCATATTTTTTCGAGACATTTGTGCAGCGACAACAGACTATGGTGCGCTAAGAAAACTAGAAGAATATGATGATGTAATTATATGTAAACTGGAAAAAATATTTCCTCCTGCTTTCTTTGAGTCAATGGAACATCTGATATTACATTTTCCACATGATGCTAAATGTGTAGGTCCAGTATAGTTTCTATGGATGCACCCACTCAATAGATGCATGCAGATACTAATGAAAAAAGTATGTAACAAAGCCTCAATTGAAGGCCAATTTGCTGAAGCTTATTTCAAAATGGAAATTGCTTTCTTATACTCTCACTATTTTGAATCTGAATATCCCTCAAAACAAAACTGCATGGGATGGAATGAGGGAAATGTTAATGATGAAATGGAAAATCAATTATCAGTTTTTAATCAGCCAAATCATGGCTTTGGTGGAGTTCAACAATGATGGATTTCAGATGATGAACATCACAGAGCTCATACATATGTTCTTCTCAACTTATGAAGAAATGACAACATTTGTACTGTGAGTGCTTCTATCACTTATTTTATGATTTTCATTAAAGTATGTAAACTTATTTTATTTTTAGGTTATATGATAATCATATCAAAAAAAACTTCCACAAATTACAGTAGCTACTCTTAAAGAGTGCAGAAAAAATATTCTCAATGGTTTTAAAAACTGGTAATATAAATTATTGATGGTTTAATATCAATTCAGTTTACTATTTATTATATTGATAATTGTTTTAAAAATTTTCATGTGTCTCAACATACTAATAAAATTGATAATAAACTGTGTATATTGAGTTACCCACCATCCAAAATGGTTAAATCTTATAATGCGTATGTGGTTAATGATTTTCGATTTCATACATGTGCATATGGGGAATCTAAAAAACAATGAATAGTGGATTTTGTTTGAGAGGATCACATTATAGAGAAACTAAAGTTCACTTTTACAGCATTTTAGATGAAATTATTGATCTATATTATCTTGGACAGAATTACATAACGATATTTTAATTCTGAGGGTTGGATACTGAGAGAGGCTTGAGTGTTCATCCGACTCATGGAATCGTCGATATTAAATATAGAAGTCCTCTTGCAGTAAATGAACCATTTTTACTAGCTCAATAGGCACATCAAATTTATTACGTAAGGAACTGTTCTACTTCATGAGACATGTGTGATTAGTGGAGCATAATAAAAAATAAATATCGGGAAAATCAATTTACTCAGACTGAATGTGGTTCTGCTAAAGTAGAAGGAATTGAAAATTTTCAAGATACTACCCAAATTCCATCTTTTTCACAAAGAGACATGAATACCGATGATGACACCCCACAATTAAGGTTTGATGGTGATGAATATGTTAATGATGTTACAATTGAATTTGAAATGACAAGGGATAGTGAAAGTGAAACTCATATGGACATTGATGATGCTGAGGAGGAATATGAAGACATTTACATCATCAGATATGAAGATGATGATGAAGTTGAACATTGACATAGTTAAATGCTGGTTATGATCACAACTAATATATATCTATATATGATAGTTATTTTCAACTATCTACTAACAATAATCATTTTGTATTTCAGATGGATCTTGATCTATTTTGTGAGTTGCAAGAGGCTGATTTGCCTTTGGATGAGGGGGATGTGGGACCATCTGACCCTCAGCCTACTGGTGGTTTAGGAGGTACGCGGAGGGGGCACGGTCTTACGTGGATGATGATTCCTGAACCTACCCCTGAGTGACATCCACGTCATGGCTTCAATCCATGCACACAGAGGAATGATAACCTATATATTTTAGTTAGATTTTTCATTAATTTATTTATATATATAATAATTGTTTGATTATTTATTATTTATTATTTTTCACAGTTTTGTGCATGTAGCTGTTGGACAGGGTAGCGATATCTTGAACAATTATTTTTCTCATCCATGGATCATATAGGAACATCTTTCCATTGATGTGCAGCTCTCCATGAACAATCATTGGCTGGTACATAAATAAATAATATTTATTTAGAAATTTATTTTATTAATAACTTGATATTATATGTTATTTGTAGGGTTTATGGAATCCCATAAAGGATAGCATGCGTGATTCTATCCATGCAGCACGGGAGGTGACTATGCATGAGCATTTATAACATCCCGTCTTTTTATAACATAACTTTCATTCCATTACACGGAACTGAGGATCGTTAAGGTTTAGTGTCTTGGAAACAAGGATCATAATACATAAAAAAACATAAAACATTCTTCTTAAACACTTGAAAGGCTTCTCCTTTAGTTCATCCTATGTTCATTATGCATCTCATAACCTGGGGACATACATCAAAAGAAAGGTTGAGTAGAAGGCCCAGTAAGCGAAACAAGAGAAACATTTTACATGTGAACTTGAGATACTTCAATAAAGACATGAAAAGAACTTTAAGGCATGAGAAAGAAATCATGAGATACATCATAATAAAAATAACATTTTTCATAACTTGAAGATGTGGCTACAACATTTAATATTTACAATCGTTTCGTTTCACCAAGGTCCATCCCCAAGGTGTCGTTAAAAATTACCAATGTTATTCACCACGGCGTCGTTAAAATGGTCATCTCTAGAGATTAAGTCTTTACCCAATGCATTGCAGCGCTATCAGGGTGCACCCTTAAATTTGCCTTTATTATCATGTGAGCCACATATATCATCATCAAAAATTTCATAAATAACCCATATAGAATAAAATAAATGGGTTTCATTTCATAATCATAACGTTTTAAAAACTGCTTTAAAGACATGATCTTTACGTCACTTTAAACACATGGAAAGGGAAAGCGGGTATCATGTATGTAAATACCAGAATTTAAAATAGAATGTTTTTATATATATGTGAATACCCCTATAGAAATAGGATCTTTGAGTATTCACTTTATAACATAAAATAATTTTGAGAAAAGAGAGGCATTTTGAGACAAAAATTCTGCAGCATAACGGCTATGTTACACGGTTTTAGAAAACTTTGAAAAGAGAGGGGACATGGGTCGAACAATCATAATTGACCCATAAAACAGTAGAGGGACAGAATAAGAAGTGTATATGGACATGTTGATGCAATTTCAAGGACATACCATTTTAAATGAAAAACATGGAAGGAAGACAAAAATTTGATTTCTCTTATGAAAATTCGGCAGCCTAACGGCGTCACTTAAACTTCAACAAAAATGAATTGAACAAATCAAATAGGGTCTCTCATCATATGATCATAAGAGATCATTATGATAGATATAGAGATCATACCCCAACATAATAAAAAGTAACTTGAAAGATTTGACATGAAAATCGAACATGAAAAATGAGAAGGGTGAAAGAATCACTTAAACATTCGGCAGCCTAACGGCGTCACTTAAACTGTCATAAAACGAAATGATGAGAGTAAGAGGGGATCTCTCATCATATAAACATGAAAGGGGCAGTAAGAGGAATAAAAAAGAACATCCTCTCACATAATAACATGGAACATAAAACGAATGACATAACAGAGATTACATGAAAAGAAAGAGAGGGGTCAGATCCCTTACCTTAAAACGTAACTCTTTAAAACTCTAAGGTTTGGACCATGAGGGCTTGGGGGAACCTTGGGAGGACTCCGTGGGAGGTAAGGGGACCAGAACGTTGTTTGGGGAGAGTTGGGAGTGAAAACTAAAGGAGGAAAGGGTGGGTATTTATAGGGAAAGTGAGGGGACAAGGCATTAATGGCCAAGGGACACCTCACTAGTGGTTTTGGCAAAACCATGGGCTTGCCCATGGTATTTTCCCATGGTATTGGCCACTTGGGACACCTCACACCTTATATTACTATTCATAATTCGACGATATTGAATATATTCTTAATACATCATTTAATGATGTCATTAAACACCCGTAACTTAAAAACTATATTTTCACTATTCATCGAAAATTCAACTTTCTCAGAATAATCCCAAAATTTCACCTTAACAAAATATCATTTATCTGATTTCAAAAATGAAATCCATTTTATAAAAATAATTTTCTAAATATTTTTAATTTAATTTTTAAATAAAAACACTATTCCTCGAGAATTCATTTTTTTCAGAAAAATCCCCAAAATTACCATAACATAATATCGAAGTTCTGAGTTCAAAAATAAAGTCATTTTTATAAAAATAATTTTCTAATTATTTTTAATTAAATTTTTAATTAAAAAAACACTATTCAACTGAAAAAACTAATACTTGACTAATAATTTATGAAACCGTTATTTACCCATTTTATTGAATCACATTACTTAATCGAGGTGTCTGAATTATATTAAAACTTTCTTTGAGTGAAATTACTAATCCATTTGGTCACATTACTAATCCTAAGCGTAAAATCACTATTCATAATTTACTATTCATCAAAAATTATGTTGATCTTATTAGACTCCAAATTCCTTACTGAACACTTTTGTAGAAGACCATTTTTTGAAAATCATTACACATCATTAGTTATTTAGGGTTTACATAAATATTTTAAAATATCCCTTTTTCAAAATTCATCAATAAAATACATTCTAAAATTATCTAGACATTTGAAATTTCACAAACATCACTAAAGGAAGAAATCTCAATTTATTCACCCGAAAGGATTACACAAGGAAGCTAGGGTCTCGTCACATAGCCCCTTTTAACACCGGCATAAGACCTAAGTGTAAGGTGTGCTATGGTGAGAGAATCTGAGGGAGGCTCAGATAACATTGCCCTAGTAGTAATCTCTACTAACTTGAACTTCTCCCGTAGGCGTTTCCGTTCAAGCTTGACACGCTGGAGTTCAGCTTGGGCTTGGTCCAAAGCGAAGCCCACAGATGCTACCTCTTTCCCAAGCTCTGATAAGTGGGATTCATAAGGGTCGAGTCTGCTGGATGAAGCCATCGACTCCTCTTTCTGCATTAACCATTAACATCTTATTAAATAATTAAGAGTAAGTTAATATACTACTCAAAAAGATTGGGTCGTTACATTCTTCCCCCCTTATGAAATTTCGTCCCCGAAATTTATACTTGAGGCCTAGTCGAAAAGGTGAGGGTACTTTTATTTCATTGTTTCCTCCGGCTCCCAAGTCGCTTCTTCATATTTATGATTCCTCCACAACACTTTCACAAGGTGGGTAGTCTTGTTTCGTAGGACCTTGTCTCTACGGTCCAAGATCTCCACTGGCTGCTCCTCGTAAGAGAGGTCATGTTCCAGTTGTACCACCTCTGGGTTCAGTACATGCGAAGGGTCGGGTATGTACTTCCTCAAGAGAGATACATGGAAGACATCATGAACTTGAGCTAGGTTCGGTGGAAGTGCTAGATGATAGGCCACTGCTCCTATGCGATCAAGGATTTCATAGGGGCCAATGTACCTAGGGCTGAGATTCCCTTTCTTCTCAAGCCGCATGACTCTCTTCCATGGAGAAATTAGAAGGAAGACTTTGTCACCAACACCAAACTCCAAGTCCCTTTGACGATTGTCAGCATAGCTCTTCTGCCGACTCTGAGCAGCCTTTATGTGTTGTTGGATGGAATGAACATGTTCCGTCATCTCTTGCACGAGATCAGGCCCAAGAAGCTTCCTCTCACCAGTTTCATCCCAACAAGTAGGAGTTCTACACCGCTTTCCATATAGAGCTTCATAGGGTGCCATCTGAATACTCGAATGGAAGCTGTTGTTATAGGAGAAATCAACTAATGGGAGGTGTTGATCCCATCCACCTTTAAATTCCATTGAGCATAATCTCAACATGTCTTTGAGTGTCTGAATAGTCCTTTCAGATTGGCCATCAGTTTGAGGATGATAGGCCGTACTAAAATTCAATTCAGTATTCAGAGCATGTTGAAGACTTCTCCAGAATTTTGATGTGAATCTTGGGTCACGATCATATACGATGGATAGTGGTACCCCATGCAGCCTTACCACTTCCTTCACGTATATCTTGGCAATCTGATCCAGAGAGAAATCTTCCTGAATAGAGATAAAATGGGTTGTCTTGGTGAGACGGTCCACAATAACCCATATTGCATTGTTTCCTTTGGATGCTTTCGGGAGACCAGTTACAAAGTCCATAGTGATATTATCCCACTTCCATACTGGTATGGGTAGTGGCTGTAATACCCCCTTAGGAATTTGTCTTTCTGCCTTTACTTGCTGACACACCAGGCACCTTATAGTGTAATCAGCAATCTCCCTCTTCATGTTATCCCACCAATAATGATCACGAAGGTCTCTATACATCTTAGTGCTTCCCGGGTGTATAGAGAATGTTGAACTATGAGCTTCATCCATCTGTTCTTTTTTTATCTCCGTAATAGATGGAACACATAGTCTTGTACGAAATTTCAATACACCTTCTTGATCAATATTGAAATCAGGTAACTTCCCATCCTTTACAGCATCAAACTTCTCCTACAGAAAAGGATCTTCTTTTTGAGCCTTCTTGATCCTCTCTAGTAATGAAGGTTGAGAAATCATTTGGAATAGGGTTGATGATGTCCCTTTCTTTATAATTCCCATGTCCAGTTTTACTAGATCTTTAATCAAGGGATCTCCTACGAACCTCATTGGTGCCAGAACAACATGATCTTTCCTGCTTAACGCATCAGCGACTTTGTTTGCTCTTCCAGGGTTATAATGAATTGAACAATCATAGTCTTTAATAAGCTCCAACCATCTCCTTTGTCTCATGCTCAATTCTTTCTGTGTGAAAATATACTTTAGACTTTGGTGGTCAGTGTATATATCACATTTCTCCCCATAAAGATAGTGCCTCCATATCTTTAGAGAAAAAACAACTGCCGCCAGCTCTAGATCATGCGTAGGATAATTCTGCTCATGAATCTTCAACTGTCGAGATGCATAAGCAATTACTTTGTCATTTTGCATGAGGACGCACCCAAGCCCTTTCAGAGATGCATCGCTAAAAATAACGAATCCTTCTCCGATAGAGGGTAGTGTTAACACAGGTGCAGTAACCAATCTCTTCTTCAGCTCTTGGAAACATTCCTCGGATTCCATTGTCCAGATGAACTTAACCCCTTTTCGAGTCAACTTGGTTAGTGGATTAGAAAGCCGTGAAAAGTTTTTCACAAACCTCCTATAATATCCTGCTAAACCAAGGAAACTACGAATCTCAGTTACTTTTGAGGGTTGAGGCCACTCCTCCACAACCATTGTCTTTGTAGGATCAACCGAGATTCCTTCATTGGTTACGATGTGCCCCAAGAAAGCCACCTGTTGTAACCAAAACTCACACTTACTGAACTTCCCAAAGAGCCTCTCCTTCCGCAGAGTTTTCAATATAACCCTTAGATGATCTTCATGCTCCTCACGACTTTTTGAATATATCAAAATATCATCAATAAAAACTACCACAAAGTTAACAAGGTAGTCCTTAAAGATTCTATTCATCAAATCCATGAAAATATCAGGAGCATTAGTCAAGCCGAAGGGCATAACAGTAAACTCATAATGCCCATATCTTGATCGGAAGGCAGTCTTTGGAATATCTTCCTTCTTCACCCTCAGTTGATGATAACCAGATCGAAGGTCAATCTTAGAGAAGAATTGAGCCCCGCGAAGTTCGTCAAATAAATCATCAATTCTTGGAAGAGGATATCTGTTCTTCACCGTGATCCCATTCAGTTATCTATAATCGATGCATAGCCGCATTGATCCATCCTTCTTCTTCACAAAGAGAACTGGTGCTCCCCAAGGAGACACACTCGGTCGGATAAACCCCTTCTCCAAAAAGTCTTGGAGTTGTTTCTTTAACTCTTCTAGCTCCACATTTGCCATTCTATACGGATTATTTGATATCGGTTGAGACCCAGGTACGAGTTTATTGGAGAACTCTACCTCTCTTTCTAGGGGTGGTCCAGGTACCTCCTCAGGAAATACATCCATGTATTCCTGAACAATCGGAACATCTTCTATTTGTATGCTCCCTTTTCCTTCTTCATCATCACCGATTAACTCCATAAAGAATGCTATAGGAGGTGCTTCTTGATAGGGATCAGTTCGGGATATCTCTCCTTGGAAGATAACTGTAGGTCGTTCATTCAAGACTACTGAGATTTCCTTACTTCTGCATTTGATCTTAGCATTATACTTTGAGAGCCAGTCCATCCCTAGTATAATGTCGAATTCCATCATGGGAATGACTACTAGATTTGTGATAAGATTGTGCTCACCAAAGTAAACACTAGAGTCTCTAAATACTGTTGGTGCAAGGATAATCCCACTTGGAGTCTTGAAAGACAACTCTACCTCTAGCAGTTCGGGGATTGATTCTATATTTCTTGCAAACTTGGAGGAAATAAAGGAATGCGTAGAACCAGAATCAACTAATGTACTTGCTAGTTTTGAGAGTACAACAAGAGTACCTGTTACCACATCGTTCGGGACTTCAACTTCAGCTGTTGTGATAGCGAATGCACGACCTTGCTCTCTTGGCCTCTGCTGAGGTTGATGGTGATTCCCCTCCACCGCCCTTGGATTTGGACATTGATTAGCAAAGTGCCCAAGCTGTCCACACTTGAAGTATGTGACTTCGGGTAGGGCCAGAACCATCTTTCCTCTGTCATTAGTGTTGGGAAGCTGAGGCTTCACCTCACTATGACAATTCCAAGCAATATGGCCTCCTCTTCCACACTTGTAGCACATTCCACTTCCATTCAAGCAGTTCCCCAGATGATTCTTCCCACATTTATTGCATGTGGTATGTTGCATTTGCTTTCCACCTCTTCCCTGATCAAAAGACTTCCCTAAACTGGGCTCCAACGATCTCTTCTTTTCATTTGGTTTATGAGACCACTGTGTCTCACCAAACTCCAGCTCGACTTTCATAGCACTTCGAACTATTTCTTCATAGCTATCGTAGTCCCTGTTGGCTAGATTCTTCAGCAGATGAGGTCGTAGTCCACCAAAGAATCTATCAACCTTCCCATTAGGGTCCATGACAAAGCTTGAGGTATAACGGGAAAGCCTTGTGAAGTTCATCTCGTAGCTTCCGACAGATTTGTTCTCCTTCTGCTTCAGCTCGAGAAACTCTTTCTCCATTCTCGTTCTCATGGAACGAGGGAAATACTTGTTAAGGAAAATTCCCCTAAATTCTTCCCACTCCATAGCTTCTATCTCTCCTCGTGGCTTCGTTTTTTTGATCAGTGACCACCACTGATCAGCTTCTCCCTCTAGGCGGTAAACAGCAAGGGTGACTTTTTCTTGTTCCGAACAATGAAGTACAGAAAAGATCTTTTCAATGGATCTTATCCATTGTTCTGCAACCAATGGGTCAGTAGATCCACTGAATTTTGGCGGTCGTTGACGCATGAAGGACTCAACAGAGTGTTGTTCCCTTCGTGGTGAGGTTGGCCTCTCAGCTTGATTCAAGTTATTACTCATAACTTGAGTCAGTTGGTTCATCATTCGCATGAATGTTTCCATTCCGGCTTCCATCGGAGGGTCGTCAGCACATGGCACGGTTCCTCCTATTGCCCGCCATTTTCTAAAAGAATAAAAACTCAGTGAGAAACCTATTTCATTTATGAATCTTTTAACTAAGAGTTCATGCTTAGACAATTACACTTTTCTAAAATTCCATCATAATGATTCATAAAAATCTTGTGATTAACCAAACATATCCCCCGGGAGTGTCGTAACCAAGAGTGCAGCAAGGCCTGTTATCATGCACCAGTTCCTGTTCGAGTCTAGCTCAAAGTGGTGTTTTCGGGTTTTACCCCAATGTACATCTGTGCTAGAGCCGCCTCTACCTGCTCGTATCCAGACAGGGATGTATTTGTTTGATAAACCACTTACTCAATACTTACCAAAATACCAGGAAGTTTTCCTATATTTAAACTTTTCTATAGGGTTATTCCTAAATTTTTTATATCCTAATTTCCACAAATAACTAAACCATCCTTTGATACAAACTATAACATCCCGTCTTTTTATAACATAACTTTCATTCCATTACACGGAACTGAGGATCATTAAGGTTTAGTGTCTTGGAAACAAGGATCATAATACATAAAAAAACATATAACATTCTTATTAAACACATGAAAGGCTTATCCTTTAGTTAATCCTATGTTCATTATGCATCTCATAACCTGGGGACATACATCAAAAGAAAGGGTGAGCAGAAGGCCCAGTAAGGGAAACAAGAGAAACATTTTACATGTGAACTTGAGATACTACAATAAGGACATGAAAAGAACTTTAAGGCATGAGAAAGAAATCATGAGATACATCATAATAAAAATAACATTTTTCATAACTTGAATATGTGTCTAAAACATTTAATATTGACAATCGTTTTATTTCACCAAGGTCCATCCCCAAGGTGTCGTTAAAAATTACCAAGGTTATTCACCAAGGCGTCGTTAAAATGGTCATATCTAGAGATTAAATCTTTACCCAATGCATTGGAGAGCTATCAGGGTGCACCCTTAAATTTGCCTTTATTATCATGTGAGCCACATATATGATCATCAAACATTTCATAAATAACCCATATATCATAAAATAAATGGGTTTCATTTCATAATCATAACGTTTTAAAAACTGCTTTAAAGACATGATCTTTACGTCACTTTAAACCCACGAAAAGGGAAAGCGGGTATCATGTATGTAAATCCCAGAATTTAAAATAGAACATTTTTATATATATGTGAATACCCCTGTAGAAATAGGATCTTTGAGTAATCACTTTATAACATAAAATAATTTTGATAAAAGAGAGGCATTTTGAGACAAAAATTCTGCAGCATAACGGCTATGTTACACGGTTTTAGAAAACTTTGAAAAGAGAGGGGACATGGGTCGAACAATCATAATTGACCCATAAAACAGTAGAGGGACAGAATAAGAAGTTTATATGTACATGGTGATGCAATTTCAAGGAAATACCATTTGAAATGAAAAACCTGGAAGGAAGACAGAAATTTGATTTCTCTTATGAAAATTCGGCAGCCTAACGGCGTCACTTAAACTTCAACAAAAATGAATTGAACAAATCAAATAGGGTCTCTCATCATATGATCATAATAGATCAGTACGATAGATATAGAGATCATACCCCAACATAATAAAAAGGAACTTGAAAGATTTGACATGAAAATTGAACTTGAAAAATGAGAAGGGTGAAAGAATCACTTAAACATTCGGCAGCCTAACGGCGTCACTTAAACATTCATAAAACGAAATGATGAGAGTAAGAGGGGATCCCTCATCATATAACCTGAAAGGGGAAGTAAGAGGAATATAAAATAACATCCTCTCACATAATAACATGGAGCATAAAAGGAATGACATAAAAGAGATTACATGAAAAGAAAGAGAGGGGTCAGATCCCTTACCTTAAAACGTAACTCTTTAAAACTCTAAGGTTTGGACCTTGAGGGCTTGGGGGTACCTTGGGAGGACTCCTTGGGAGGTAAGGGGACCATAACTTCGTTGGGGGAGAGTTGGGAGTGAAAACTAAATGAGGAAAGGGTGGGTATTTATAGGGAAAGTGAGGGGACAAGGCATTAATGGCCAAGGGACACCTCACTAGTTGTTTTGGAAAAACCATGGGCTTGCCCATGGTGTTTGCCCATGGTATTGGCCACTTGGGATACCTCACACCTTATCTTATTATTCATAATTCGACCATATTGAATATATACTTAATACATCATTTAATGATGTCATTAAACACCCGTAACTTAAAAACTATATTTTCACTATTCATCGAAAATTCAACTTTCTCAGAATAATCCCAAATTTCCACCTTAACCAAATATCAATGCTCTGATTTCTAAAATGAAATCCATTTTATAAAAATAATTTTCTAAATATTTTTAATTTAATTTTTAAATAAAAACACTATTCATCGAAAATTCATTTTTTTCAGAAAAATCCCCAAAAATTACCATAACATAATATCGATGCTCTGAGTTCAAAAATAAAGTCATTTTTATAAAAATAATTTTCTAATTATTTTTAATTAAATTTTTAATTAAAAAAACACTATTCATCTGAAAAAACTAATACTTGACTAATAATTTATGAAACTGTTATTTACCCATTTTATTGAATCACATTACTTAATCTAGGTGTCTGAATTATATTAAAACTTTCTTTGAGTGAAATTACTAATCCATTTGGTCACATTACTAATCCTAAGCGTAAAATCACTATTCATAATGTACAATTCATCAAAAATTATGTTGATCTTATTAGACTCCAAATTCCTTACTGAACACTTTTGTAGAAGACCATTTTTTGAAAATCATTACACATCATTAGTTATTTAGGGTTTACATAAATATTTTAAAATATCCCTTTTTCAAAATTCATCAATAAAATACATTATAAAATTATCTAGACATTTGAAATTTCACAAACATCACTAAAGGAAGAAATCTCAATTTATTCACCCGAAAGGATTACACAAGGAAGCTAGGGTCTCGTCACATAACCCCTTATAACACCGGCATAAGACCTAAGTGTAAGGTGTGCTATGCTGAGAGAATCTGAGGGAGGCTCAGATAACATTTCCCTAGTAGTAATCTCTACTAACTTGAACTTCTCCCGTAGGCGTTTCCGTTCAAGCTAGACACGTTGGAGTTCGGATTTGGCTTGGTCCAAAGCGAAGCCCACAGATGCTACCTCCTTCCCAAGCTCTGATAAGTGGGCTTCATAAGGGTCGAGTCTACTGGATAAAGCCATCGAATCCTCTTTCTGCATTAACCATTAACATATTATTAAATCATTAAGAGTAAGTTAATATACTACTAAAAAAGATTGGGTCGTTACAGCGTTTGTGTCATTTTTTCAAAATTTGCGAATGACGACCATTAAGAAAGGAGGAGAGACAGTATTTGATGACTCATGTAGATCCCACCCACCAGATAAATTTCAACTCTTGTTTGGGATAGATTATGTGCACACTAGTTGGGTGGTGGATTCAAGAGGAGGTCTTCATTGGGTCAATAGAACCGTTGGGGACAGAAGGTGATGCATCGAGTTGGTAGTCGTACATTAAATACGCATAGAGAGCATCTGGTAAATGTATTTTTTTTAAAAAAATTATATTATATTAAATTTAAACATTTTATTTTATATTTCTATAAGAAGTCGAGCATCCCGATATTACGGAGTTCGACATTTATCGAAGGATGTATAGTGATCCAGCCACTGGAGAGATTAGAGGTGATCGCCATCGTCGGATTAGGGTTAGTATTATTTTTTCATCTTAAAAATTAACTACATATATTATTTTCACAATTGTAATTTCAAATTGAAATTGAAGGATTCATATGAGGCTACGTCCTCTCAGACACAGGCTGAGGGTCAGGATGAGGCGACTGATCAGACCAGTGCACACCATTTCTATGAGGTGACATGGATGCAGGCGACTCAGTATGGCTTTGAGAAGGGCTGTGTAGTTGGTATCGGCTCTCATGTGACTCCTGGTACTTATTATGGTACTGCTGCGATGTCGGCGTCCAGCTCAAGAGGAGATCGTGGAGAGGCATCATCTTCTGCCTCGCAGCATCAGGAGCAGTTATGAGCTCAGAATGACATTATAGAGAGTTTCCAGAAGCAGCAAGAAGAGATGTATCAGCAGCAGCAGCAGCAGAAGTAGCAGCACGAGGGGGAGATGTGTCGATGGCAGTAGCAGCATCAGGAATAGATGGAGTACATGCGTCATCTAACTCATAGTTTGCAGACGGAGTTTCCTCCACCATGTCCTTCAGCTCCACCTCCTCCAGAAGACTACCCCAGTGATTTTTTATGTTACAAACATTTGAATTTAACATTTTTTGTAATATGAACTATTTAAAATTTCTGTCTTTTATATTTGTGTGAATATTAAATAATTTAATTTTTAATATTTTATGATTTTTTTGGAATATTGAGAATTTAAATATTTTAAATATTTTTTTATTTTTTTATTTTTTTAATAATATTAATATTATAATTTCTTTAATCAGAATTTTATTAAACATATTTTTTCAGTATTATATTTTTTAACATTTTTTTAAAAATAATAATAATAATAATAATTTTTTAATTTTTTAATATTATTTTGCAAATACTTATAATTTTTATATATTTTTATTTTAATTATTTTAATAATATTAAAATTAATTTTTAAATATTCAGAAATTTATTAAATTTATTTTTTAAAAAATTTATTTTTTATTTGCGACGAGATCTGTTGCGTCGGGTTCCCGTCACAAATAGTCTAAATAATTTTTTTCAAAAATGTTTTTTCAACGGGATTAGGGACCGGTCGCAAAAATATATTTGCGACGGGTCCGTCGCAAAAAAGTATTTGTGATGGGCCTCTCACAAATAGTCTGAATAAAAACAAATTAAGAAAGTATTTGTGATGGGATTACAGGCCTGTCACAAATACTTTTCTTGCGATGGGCCCATCACAAAAAATTATATATATATATATATATATATATATAACTCATATAATCAGAGAATTATTTGTGACGGGGAAGTAGCCCGTTGCAAAAAATATTATTTGTAATTGGACCCCGTTGCAAAAACTTATTTATAACGGGATCCCGTCGCAAATAGCCTATCGCAAATATCTGTAATTCTAGTAGTGATTTCTTACACAGCTCAAAGAATCCATATATACATAGAAAAGATGATGTGTACACATACTAAATGATGTGTACGTAGCCTAGGTCATTTTCATATAGGAATAGATTATGGATGCACGGACATTAAAATTATGTGTATATAGAACTAAATTATTTTTAAAAATAGTGAAGTTTATCCATACATAGACTGAAATAATGCACATAGAAATGCATATTATGGTTACATTGATGAAAATTATGGTTATGTATAGCTCAAATAATGGTTACATAGAGTTCATGACTTATCTAGTTTCCCTCCTCAAATCTACAATGTACATACTTAATCCAAACTCAATTTATTACTTAATTAAATATTCTAATTGACTACATATAATGTTAAAATTTAATTCAAATAACATCTCTCCCCTGTGTGGTTTCTTTTATTTAACTAATATTAATTTTATCATGGTTTCCATCCACTATCAACCACTATACATGTTAAATGTTTCTACCTTTTATTCAAATATTGTATATAGAACTTCTATAAGAGGAACACCTGTACTTAATCATTGATAATTCCATAAAAAAAATCAAATTTAATCATTGATAATTCCATAAACATCATCCAAGTGTGTCATCATTTAACGTAGAAACATATACACACATGGATATAATTTCCAAAATATTTATTCATTGCTTCCTCCCAAAGATATGGAATTAAACATTCACCTCACAAAATGGAACATTGGTCTTCTAATTACTCAAATTTATTTGAACAAATTTTCATATCAATCCACTAACAAGAATCCTAAACCCATGTTTTTCAACATATAAAAATAAATTCATAATCCAAGAGGAAGAAACTATATAAGCCCATTTTTCTCATTCCTTTTCTATATGTCTAATGAAAAAACATAGAAAATTTATTTTTTGTTGTATAATAAATGGTATTAACTGCATTTTGAAATGAATTTATGAAAATATATTATTCATTTAATTTCCTTTATTGATAAATAGTAGCATCCCCAACTTCTATGAAATAGTTGTGTATCATTAAACTACTTGATATACTCACAACTAATCACACAATCATGCTATTTCCTAGGAACTAATACTTCTTATCATTTCAACATGATTTGGAACTCTAATATACATGAAATCAATTCTTCATCAACATATTAAAATTGTGGTAACAATCAATTTTAATTGACAATAAATACAGCAAAATTCACTAGGATGGATCATCAATACCCCCTTGTGTATTTCTTGTAAATACCAATGAAATAAAATGGTATATCAATATGTAATGTTTCTCACAAATCTCCTCTATTTATCATTTTCTTCACTCATTTTCTTCTCTCCCCCGTATTTATAAATAATAAATTGTCCATGGAATAGGATAAAATCATATAAAACTTTTAAAATGCACCATAATTCATTCCATTAAAAGTTTAAATGATCCATGATTAGTGTAAAAAATATGGTCATTTCAATTAGAAAAAGAATTTATCCATTGATCAAACATAAAATTATATAACCTCATATTTATTATCATTCTTCACTCAATGGTTGTTCAAAAAAATCGAGGCTTTGACCGGAATATACAAACTAATAAATATTTCTTTATTTTAATCCTAACTTGTATTCGTACAAACACATGAAAATATAGCTTAAAATATTTTTAATGAAAATTTACGGATTTAATTTAAAGAATAACTCTTGAAATATTTTAAAATTACTCAATTTGATTTCATTCATAAAATCAGTTTATCCCCCTTAAAATCAAAATTGTTTCTTGAGAATCCAAATATCATAGACCAACAAGACATGCCTTTTCAATTAAACCTTTACAATAACCATCAAGAATTCCGAATTGTCTGGGTTATCAAGTTTATAAGCTTTTCATGATGATATCATTCAAGGTACGTCCTCTTATCTCACATTATCATGGTGTATCTTTTGTCCAGTTGTACTTTATAATTCCAGTTGATAAATCATACTAAGATTGAACCTTATTTATGTATGGATTAGTTTTTCTATTTTTTTAACTCTATTAGTTCTCAATTATAAAACTAGAAACACCTTTAATTTCAAATATTTTTAAAACATAAACATATCAAAAATTATTTACAAAATAATATAGAATCTTCTTATCTCTTTTATAGTGATAAAATAGGTTAAGTGTCTATTCCGTACCATGAGAATATTTTTTTTCTTTCCTATCATTAGAATCCTTCTTTATACATGCTCATTTAGATTTCATATCAAAATTATTTTAGTAACTATAGGTTCTTTTTCCATTATTCTAGTGTGGGAGCTTATTTTTATATGTGATCCACCATGGACCATGCATCACTTGTGGTAGTTTTAAAATCCATCAAGATTTCATCTTGGGATAGTGTGATTGTTAAACAATCCTTTTTGTAGTGTTTAACTTGTTTCCACCACCTAAATAGTTCCTTATAAAATTCAATTTCTTCTTCATGTGGAATATTTTGATTCCCTTTGGATCTCCACTTATCTTATGATTTTATTTCTCATTCATTATCCAAATACTGTTACTATATTTCCAATCAATCTTTTTGAATGTATTCATCCTTTTTGGGTCTTCCACATGTCTTATTAATATATTTCTTCACCAATTCATTATTTTAATTTATACAAAGTTCTCCCTCTTTAGAGGAATAATTTTTTAACACATTATTCCATGGATTATTTGAATGTACCTATGGAATTTTTTCATTTTCCATAATATAAAAATAATATTCTACTTGGTATGTCATTCATCATAGACTTCACGGTCTTGGGTTGACCATAATTCCCAATTTTCTTAAATTATAAGGGTATCTCAGTTTTATTCATTACTATCTTCTTAGGAAAAAAATTGAATATTTTCACACCCTTGCCTTGTGCTTTTAATTATTTTTAATTGTACTTATTTATTTTTAATTACTATATTATATTTAGAATCATTTTTGAGTTTTGGGTTAGATTGGGTTTTAAATTTTAAAATTTGGGAATTTCAACATGGGTTTATGGTTAGTAAAAATATTTCGTGTGCCTAGTGAGGGTATTTGAAACTTTTAATTGAGTTGACTGCATGGTTGTTGTAAGGTTTCCATAAATATATTCCATGCTCGAGAATATTTTAATGGATTTAAAAAATAAAATGAAAAAAAATAAAGAAGATAAAAAAATTGAATTAAGAAAAATAATAATAAAAAACTAGTTTAAACTACCCCACCTTATTAATTGTCTTTCATTTTCCCATTCCTTATGTGTCATGAACCATAGAAAAAGAAGGCTCATCCTTTTCCTTCCCCCCTTTGAGTATTGGTGCAGCCTCCTCTAGTGAGTTTCTCCTCATCCCCTCCTCCCTATCCTTCCTCAATTTCATTGTGTTTCTTGTCCTCCCTTGAATCGAGTGTGGCCTAGCTGAACCCTAACCTGATTTGGGTTATGTCGTTAATTTATTCATGATGTTCAGTGTTCTTGATCCCTGATTAGGGACAGTTCTTACTGTAACCATTGAAGGTAGTACGTTATCTACCAAATTGAGGTATGGTTTGATACTATTTTATTTAAAATTATATTTTTATTTGCGGATTCTATACTTTATGGATTTCATGTATTTTGATAGTGTTTCTTATACCTCCTTGAGTAGGATTTGATCCATTGTTCTTGAATAAAACTTCCATGTGTTTATATTGGTAGGTACATATATATATATAAGTACCAAAATTGTACATATTAACTTGAGGTAGTTTCAATATGTAAAATGATATGATATGTGATTAAATATATGTAAGGGAGAATATGTTTGTAAGTGTAAAGGGGAATTTTACTTCTCTATGGTTTTTCCAAGTCTTTCTTGCTTCCATGGACCTATTTGAGGTGGTTACCAGTGACCATTGTCAAAGTTGACTTGTTTTCAGGTAGGATCCCATTTTCTAAGACTTTTAATTTGAAGTCTATGATTTCTTGGTAAGTATTTTTTCCATTTTTTAATAATATATATATATTATTTAATTGGTTGTGGTTCTTGGAAAATATTTCTGACTTGTTTTATAAGTTTCCTAATAGGTTTTTAATATAGGATGCCTTGGGTTAAGAATTTTTTCAAGTTTGTTGTAATTTTGTATCACCCTAAATATTCAACTGTATTTTTTAAAGGGTTTCTATAATAAAATATATAACATCCCATAGGTGTTTACAAAAATTTAAGTGCTTATTTTTATGTGGTGATGCTCAATTGGCTCTTCGAAATATCTTATGGAATCTAAAAACCCTCTTAATGCATTACCTTATATTTGTAAATGTAATGTATGTGCGAAATTCATGAACTATGATATGATACTGGTGTAAAAACTTATTCCTTTGTTGTGTGACTTGTCAATAGGATACCCTTGAGGTGGGACATCAGAAGTGGGAATTTGTGTGGGTTTTATTAATGAATGTGTTATAAGTTTATATGATATCTTGATAAAAACTCACATCCATTTGAGCATAGAATACAATAAAATTGTGTATCTAGGTGAGTAGACTAAGGACTAGTACACTGGTCGAGTCATCGAGGCTTGGTCCCAAGTTCCTTGGCTTGATTATGCTACAACACAAACTAAACGTAAGATATTTCTTTGGTTACCAATATAAAATTGGATTCTTCCTCTTTAGTTCCTTGTGCATGGGAAAAATTATTTTGGATGCTTTAATGAGGGTATGAGGATCCTAGAACTGTAACTAACCTAACATTTTAGGTATTTACATGGTTCTTCCTCCAATTAATCCTATTTTTGATGTCATTATATTTAAATTATTATATGTTTAGTTTCCTTTTCATGTCTAAAATAACATAAATCATCTTTCACTTATCCATGTTTTCCTTCACTTGATGTTAATATTTCATAGTGAAATGTTTCCTTGATTTCATTCTCTTTAAATTTATTTATAAATATATTATTTGGGAGAAATAATTCCCAATTTATTATGAATGATTCCCAGCACCAGTTTCTATCACAGGAGGATCAGGAGCACCTCTCAGACTATATTGTGGACAAGTTCGGGTGCCTAGTTAGGTTCGATCGGGGTTGGTTCTTGGAACATGGTATTAGAATATATATCCCTTGTTATTTAGGGATTTTTGGTTGTATGGAGCTAGGATTTTTGAAATTCATGTGGTTAATCATCAGTATGTTCTTTCTCTCTACCTTTTCAAAAGTATAGTTGAATATCCAATGTGGTCTGAGATGGTTGTTCCTCAAAATTAGAGCTTGTATTGGATGATTTGGAGGTATTTTTTAAATGGAGTTCTTTGGGTTAGTTTTTAAAGTTATGTGGTTATTTTAAAAAAAATTAAAGGGTGCATAGTTTCTATGAATGGTCTAGAAAACCATGTGTAGACCATGAAACTACCTCTGATGACCTCTAATGTGCTCACCCAGTAGGTGCACAGTCTTCCAAACCATACAACCAAGCCATGTGTAGTAATGGTTTCTTTTTTGAGGCTTTGGAATTTTGATCTGTAGAGTAATTACTTTTCCCTTGTTTTTTATTGGTACTGGTTTGAGTTAATTTTTCTGGTTTTTCATTGAATTTTAAAATGGTGTTTGGTTTATTAAAATCATATTTCCACAACAAAAATCCTGGGTTTTGGAAAATTAAATGGGTTTTTTTTGAAAATTGAAAGAGTTTTGGAAACTGTTTTGGGATTTTCAAAGGGTTTCTAAAAAGAGAATCAAAAATTATTTTAGAAAATGTATTTGGGTATTTGGAAATGTCTTTTGAAATTTTTAATAGAGGTTTATTGAGATTTTAATTTTTTTTGTTTACTATCTTGTTTTGTGGAAATGGAAATTTTTTTATATAATTGGTATTACTATGAATTCTCACATATATAGATATATGGGTCCGGTAAATAGATGTTTTTTGTATGAACAGATGTGCGATTGGGATAACATGTGAGTGTATACATTTGAGGCTTCATAGAATTCCAAAATTGGTTGTTTAAACTATAAATAATGTTTTAATTTAGTAAATTGTTTTAAAAAGGGGGATTTCGGTTTTTTGAAAAATGGTTTTTGTTTTATGTTCACTCTTGTGATTTGGGGAATTATTTTTTGGGAAGTTTTTGTTTGGATATTTTTGATGTTTTTTTGAGGTTATGTTTGGGTTTTAGTTATTAATTTGTGATTGAGATATAATATTTTGGATTATAAAGAATTTTGATTTGGTTTCATGTTTCCTATATTTGATTTATACCCCCAAAAAATATTGATCAATATTGGGTGATTAGTCTCTCAGATTTCTTATGGTTCCATTAATTGTGGTTTCTTTGGTCACATGAATGGTTCTATAAGTTGTGTTTTTGAATTAAGATGTTTCAGTCAAGTATTTACAACTCTTAACTATAGGGTAGTATATGGTTTAAGATATTAGGGAAACATCTACAGGACTTAGTTTGATGCTTTTCACATAGTGGAGGAGCTACCAGATGTGGTGGATGTTAACCAACTGTGTTTTTTCCAATGTCAGGATATAAAATATTTGAGTTTTCCATATTATGGGTTTGTAATTCCATATTTTCTTTATTACAATATTGATTCATCCCTTTTTTGGTTCCATTTTTTGGGTATTATATTTAGAAAATGAATTGAGATGATACCTGTAATGGTGAATTCAGGGATTTTTAGGTATTTTCTCCTTAAACCTAAAATTTTTGCTGCATGTTGAGAACTGGCACACTATGTAATTTGATTAAACATAATATAATGGTTTTCTGAAATGAATTTTGAACTAGATATACATATTGAGGGTTTTTCATGCCATGATACATTTTAACTCCATGTATTGGAAAAAATGTAGTTTTGAATACAAAGGAAACATGTTTTTTGATATATATGGGAGTCAAGTATTAGATGATTTATAATGGGATTAAATTACATGTAAATTTCTAAAGGGGTGGTTTTAAAAATGTTTTTGGATGAATTATTATTTCATTCGTCCTTCACTCAGTCTCTCTCTCTCTCTCTCTCTCTCTCTCTATCCAGAGCTTTCCCTTGGAGGTTTTGGGTTAATCCTTTCTCTCTGGATCACTTTGTTATGTGATTGATCACCATAAGGGTTGGATTTAATCTCTCTATCTATGTAATCCTTTTAGTTTTACTTCGGTTTTGGTTATGAATTTTGTTTTAGCTACAGTTGTGTTCAAATTTGTGATCGTATAGTGTTTTATATCGATCCTTTTCAGTTTCTTAGCATACCATGTCATTCGAAGGACCTTCTCTTAGATTCCAGTCACCATTTTTGAATGAATCTATTTTTTTACCATGGCGAGGTATGTTTTTATATTAAATTTTTTAATTTTATTAATTACATATTATTCTTTATAAATTCCAATTTTTCATTGATTTGAACTAATAAGATTTTTCCAATGATTTTTAGAAAAGATAATGTTATCAAAATGGGGTTTTTACATTTCAAATGGATTTTATTGATTTGGAAATGGGGTTTAAAAATATAAATATTATTTACTTGGGTTTGAAATCTTTTTTAAAATTGTGAGAATTTTTTTGAAAATCTATTCAAATAATTTCACAATGGAAACCTTGGGTGCATTGGGAAAGAGACATGGGTGGCCTTGGTGTTCGTCGCACCACTAGGTGATAACCTTGTGTGATATTGACTTATAGGACTCAATATATATTGGATCCAACATGTATAAATTTATTTATGTGATTATCTTTGAAAAATATTCCCATATACTGTATCCCAATATGAGGTGATTTGTCATTTTTCATTTATGGTAATTTATTGTATGATTGTTTTATCCTAGATTTGTTGGTCACAAATTTTTATATGAGGTCGTGTCATATCACTTTAGATGATAGGTTATTTCACGAATAATACTACATCATTATGAATATATGTGATATTTTATTTTATTAGTTCTAAATGTCATATTTATGGTTTTTGAATATGAAAGTATTTTATGAAAACCAAAGGTAAAATTATTTATAAATGGTTTGTATTTATTAAAATGATTTGTAATTTTTTTTAAAGATATAATTATACCATTCTTGATATTAGACCTTTTATAAAAACTCTGGTAGTATATTAATATATATTGGCTCACAGCCTAATTATGTCTTTGGGAATTTTTAGATCTTGTATTTCCGGATTTTGGTAAAGGGAAGGGAATCTTGTAGTATTATGGTTTCCCTTATTTCTATTACTTTCGGTTCAGTTGGTATGGAGGTGATTGTTGGTCATGTGGGGATTGATATACTTTATAGTTTTAGCCGGCTATTCTTGGATTGTATTTTATTTTGGTATTAATATTTTCTTATTCTCTCTACACTTGTTTTATATATATTTTCATATATTCAAGACCTGTTTTTTATGTTTATCCTATATCTTTTGATGGTCTAGTTCAGGTGGCTAGTCTATTTGACCTTGGTTGGTTCATTACAATATGGTATAAAATGGATTCTCTACCTAGTGGGTGAACACTAATTCAATTAGATTCTATTTTTTTGATAGATATGATTTTGGACTATCAGAATTTGGATAGTAGTTTGCAAAAAAGGGACATGGCCAGCTCACATCCTTGACTAAAACAGAGTTTCCAAGAGTGGTTTAGGACTTTTTACCAGGTTTGATACTTTGAGTTTTAGGTAATTTGAATGAAATGTATTTTCAGTTTATTTAAATTTATATATTTATTTTTAATTAAGGGTTTTTATGGTTGAATTAAATTTTTAATCTTTTTAATCTTTTTCATCAATACTTAAAGTTGGGACTTTGATTTTGGAATTTAATTTTGAATTATTGGTCTTTTTATTTTGTTAGAAAATGACTCCAAGATGTGATATTCCAAATTCAAGAGAGGAATATGTGTGACATGTCCTATATGAGAATACCTTGGTATAAGCTAAATTGGTAGAAGTTGTTGTCCACATTATTCAGACTCTGAGTCAAGTGTGTGTAAGGAACCGTGAATGTGTAGTAGATCATGGCTCTGAATTTTCTAAGTAGAACCCACCTATATTTCATGGTGATAATGGCACTAAGAATATGAGGAGTGGGTTGATTGGATAGGGTATATCCTTAACTTATGGAATACTTCTTAAGACTCTAAGGTTGGTTTTTTCACATATATGCTCGAGTAACCACGAGGGATATAGTGGGACTATATTGTGAAAGCAATGTTGCATGAGGATATTACTTAGGATTCATTCGAAAAAATATTTAACTAGTAGTTTTACTATGATACATTGAACGTGGATAATACCCAAGAGTTTTTAACATTAGAGTATAGGGAGTGTACTATTTTAGAGTATTCTACCCATTTTTATGAGTTAGTGCATCTGAAACCAGATATTGTCACTAATGAGTACTAGACGGCTTGGAGGTGCGAGTTGGAACTTAGGACTAATATTCAGTTGATATTGACACTCATGTTCATTCCAACCTTTTTAGAGGAAGTTTACATGGCAGTGATAGCTGGGAGTACATGTGTGGGTGGAGATTTAGTGGGTTCAATGGTTATCTATTCTATATCTTTTGGAAATAAAATGATGTGAAGAGTGGTCAGTTTCCCATAAGACTAGTTTTAGGTGCTTTGATAGGGAAATGACAGGATTTCTTATTCAAGTTTTGGAGTCATGTTCATGTCGAGACTATCTGTTTGGAGGCTCCTAGGAATATTTATCTTTGTATAAGGTCTATCAATCAGAATCATTTCTATGAAATAATATCATATTGCATTATAGATATATCCACATTAACTCAGGGTTCAATGTTTTATAAGGATACTTCGAATGGTGTTGGGTCTAATCCTCGGGCCAAAGGAGAAGTTCTTGTGGCTAAGACCAAATGAATTTATGTGGGGGGTGTATATGATAAATGAATTTGAATCAAGGTAAAAAATTATTAAAGGTATGATGTTTATATCATGTTTTATGTTTCTATATTTTTTTGATATAGGTGCAACTCATTCTTTCATATCATAATTTTTTTACGTGTTGGTATTGTGTTTAGAAATTATGTCATTCTTGTGGGATCATTCAACATCTTTCGGAAAGATGTCCAAACAAGTTTTTAGATGTCCTGCGTTTTGGGTGATGATAGTCGACTATGAGGTGGTGTGGGACTTCTTTTTTCTTTATCTAGACATATTCGACTTTTTTATCATAATGTATTTGATGATAATAATTAAGTCTCGTATAGACTTTTATCACCATCGAGTTCAGTTTTTATTTTCCAATGGGGTCCCTAATGTTTTACAAGGTGAGTGGGACTCTATATCAGGAAGGTAATGACTTTCTATTCCTTTACTTGGGGTAATCTCATACCATTTTTTAGAGATGTTTCATGATATAGTTTACCATTTTTTTCATGTTAAACAACTTATTGTGGTGTGTGTGTATCCTAAGGTCTTCTAAGAATATTTTTCTAGTTTACCAACAACTAATAGGTTGAGTGTACAATAGGTATTCTCCCTAGTATAGTGTCAATTTCAATGTATTCTTACCATATAGAACCCACTGATTTGGTGGAACTTAAGGTCCAACTTGAGGACCTGGAGGCTAAAGGATGTATACAACCGAGCATTCCACTTTGGGATTTGATTTTCCTCTTTTATAAGAAAGAATATTACAGATACTTTTTATTGATTATCAAATGTTAAATCTAGTGACTATTAAGAATAAATAATCTTTTAAGGACCGATGGTATCTTTGATCAGCATAGTAGAAATTTTTGGCTTTCTAATATTGTATTATGATCAGGGTACCACCAATTGAGTTTCTATGAATGGTATATAACTAAGATAAAATTTAGGATTTTATATGGTCATTTGGAGTTTCTAGTTTTTCGATTTTGTGTGCCTAATTCTCCTATGATGTTTATGGAATTGACGAACCGGATCTATTATCGTTATTAGACTCTTGTTTTTGTTTTCATGGATGATATTTTGGTGAAATATATGTAATATGGAGATCACATGGACCATTTAGATATTATTCTTTTAACCTTGACTGAAAATTTTCTATACAACATGCTTTCCAAAAGTGACTTTTCAATCTGGTATGTGATTTCTTTGGGGAATGTGATATCTTTGAGCAGTGTATTAGTAGATCCTAAAAATTCACATGCAGTCATGTCCAGGGAGAATCCCAAAAATGTGTTCGATATCTAGAGCTTCTTGGGTTTGGTTGGTTACTATAGATGATTTTTTCATGATTTCTCCATGATAACATCTAAGACGAAAACATTAATCCATGAGGTTGTAATGTTTGAATGGAAGTGATAGAGATCATTTGGGGAGCTGAATATGAGATTGACTTCAACACTAGTTTTGATTCTTCCAGAGTCGGGATTGGGTTATAATGTTTTATATGATACATTTGGTATGAGTTTCGGATGTGTCTTGAATTAGGGGAAACACGTTGTGGCTTATGTCTCCCACATGTTATTCCCTCATGATAATAATTACCCTACCCATGATCCTTAGTTGGTAGTGTTTATGAATGCACTCAAAACATAGAATTGCTATCTATTTTGGGGTCTATTTATAGTATGGGATCCACTTATGTGTATATAGAATTTACATACTTTAAATCATATTTAAATGGATGTTTGGAACAATTTTTTAGGTATTTAAAACCATAATATGTACTTATAGGTGATATTTAGTCATCCAAGGGAGAGATAAGAAAATTTGGAATGGAGTGGGAATTTTATAAGGAAATCACATTCATTTGGGATCTTTTTTTAGGTTCACAGTTAATACTATGTTACCAAAATTGTGCACCCTATAACATCAAACCGTGCGAGCTTAGGAGCCTCATGACAGAACTAGTTGCACAACCTCCATGCGGTTAAAATATCAAGAACATCCTCTAGGAAACTATGTGCGGTGAGATTGTGAGTAGGTAATAGTCATTTTTATGGTCTCTGTATGGTTAGAAAAATAGTATGGATCATCCAAAACACTACTCAGATAAAATATATAAGAACAGGACCATAAGCATGGTTTCTACACAGTTAAACTGATAGTGCATTTGTTATCAAGAAACCAACCACTTTCTATCTACCTCTTTAACTACCATTTGACTTGGTATTATGACCCCTAACCACTCCTAGAAACTAGGGGTCAACCAATTAAAGATACCTTTACCATTTTGGAGAAAAAGAATCATCTAGAAGGGATATATATGGGGAGAAAGTGATCTCTAAAATCATTCTAGGCATTTTTTAGAGATTACACTCTCATTGTCGAATGGGAATTTTTCATTTCCATCTCATATTTAATGAACATCAAAGGTAATAATATCTTATTTGTTTTCATTTTTTAATAATTATCTAATTCCTTCACTATGTTAGTGCTGTGGGAAATGAATACTCTTTGGTGATTGATTCCACTTATTGTATTTGTGTAATATGATTTGTTTCTCATAATTATCCTGAGTCTCCTTTCTTTATCTCACTAGGATCTTTATGTCATATTTAGAATGGAGTTTCCAGGGATCTCTAGGGGAATTATAATGAGCATTCCCATGAACATTGGTCACACTAATCATCTTCAAGGGGTTTTTTCTAAGAAAAGCATTAAAAACCCAATTATTAGAAAAAGAAATTGATTTCTATTAGCTTAAATGAAACAAGGGAGTTCCATCACATTTGAATCCAAAATATGAGATTTTTTATGAACAAAACAACACAATAATACAATTTTGTCTTTTACGTTCTTCATAGTGATCTAAAGCCTTCATGCATTTTTTTACTTATTGTAAAAAATAGTTTCCATTTTTTTGTTTCATGTAAACATATAAATAATTTAGGTAGTGGGATAATCTTCAGAAACTATTACAACATTCAATCATTGAGTCTAAAATCAGAAAATATTTATTTAATTAACCACAACTCATGTTAAAAACACTCTAAGGAACCCTTTGTATTGACCCCGTACTTATTATATACTAGTTGTAGGGATGAGAAATACCATCTAGGCCACCAAAATAAATACGTATACTAGAACGATACTACATTATATTGTTGTTGCTGGGGGATTTTAAACAGTGTTATAACAACTTCTGTTTGGATGAATTAAGTGGAAAAAATAATAAATTCCTAAAAATATTCTCTTAACCCCATTTATATGTTCAGCTGTTTTTGTTTTTCTCATTTATTCTTGGTGTGTTGTTTGGTGTTGTTCAATGCTTTTATTTCAGTTGCCATTAGATCACTCATTACAAGAGCAGTGATTTAGTGGAAATTCTCTCATTTGACCTTGAAATCAAACAAATGATATCAAGGTGAGGTTGAGAAATTATGGGATAGAACATCTATAATGACCCCATGAAAAATATTGAAGAGGAAGAACATATTATATTCAATGGAGTTTGAAAATAGTATTCACTTGATGGGAATCAAAACCAACATCTTTCCTCTAGTGGTGAACTGAACCATGATCCACTTACCAATTGTATGGATTACATGCCATAGAACCATCAATGACCATAAAATCAATTTATCATAGGTTATATCCAACCAAAACCACAGAAATGTTTTCCACAATATTAATAATCATATATGCATCAAAATAAATGACTTCACTTTGCACAAGATTAGAAATATATTCCTTAACCTCATCAAGAACAGATACCTCCACACCGTACCATGATGAGGTATGTATTTCCATAAATTCATGTTGTAGATACGAGCATTGTTCGGCCACCAATTCAAAAAAATTTCTAAATCATGGTGGATATCATGTAGCTCATCTAGAGAACAGTTCAGATTATAGGTTTTCTAAGAAAATATCCCAATGATCACCTCTCAAATTTTATAGAGATATGTTCACATTTTGTTACCATGGAGTGTCAAAGGATTGTATTAGGCTCTGTATTTTCTTCATAGAGGGGTAAAGAACAATATTAGATCAAAAGAAATTCCCACTTTTCCATCCTCACATTATTGGTATTATCTCATGATTTTCTATACAAGTACTTTCCACCGTCCAAATAGGAGGAATTAAGGAATGAAATTCATAACATTCAAAAAAACGAGTTAAAATCCTTGAATTAATCATGTGAATGTTTCAAGGAGTTGTTTAGAAGATTTCATCATAATGGGCTCCCACTATGGATGAAGGATAAAAAAAATTATGGGGGTATTACAACGAATAATAAACCTATGGTAGATGTGGCTGTTGGATGAACTATTATAAAGGAATTTACTGATGAATTGTTGTATCTTTTGGATGATATGTGAGAGAAGAGTATCCAATGATATTCTAAGTGAGAAAATCTAAAGATTAGATTGTATAATATTGGCACTACCATGATTTTGGCTTCCCAACTTGATTCCAAGTTGAAGAATATTGATGCATTGAATTTAGAAAAAAATTCAGAAGGTTAAGAAGTTTACCATCCATATTACAATGAGTGTGGTGATATCCACATAATGGGGGAATGTCTGAGGATAATTTGCAACCCCACTACATGTGAAGTTAGCCATGTTTATCAGAAACACAAACTCAATATGATCCCTTAATATTATAAACCTTCCTAAAAAGACAATGAAAATAATGGTTTGGGGAAGCAGCAAAAAAATCATCAGCCATGACCTCAAGATCCACCTTAGTATGGCCATAAATAATACCAAAATACATATATGATACAACAAAAAGGAAAAAAATAACAAAAAGTCTCATATGCATGATAAGGGTATGAATAAACTCCTCTGATAAAATATCCTTTCCAACAAAAAAAACTTGTTCAGCAACATCCTCATTAAAAAACCATCAAAATTTGAAGAGATGGTGTCCAAATTCATCACCACAACTAAAACTATATTCTTGAATAAAGAAGTGTCTATTTTAAGCCTAGAAAACTAGATTAGATAGTTATCCAATAAACTCTATTTGAAGAAACTTGACACAGAAATGATTAACACTGAAAAAACCTACGATAGGAAGCTAATGTAGTAACCTTGAGATGTGGAAAGGATCACCCTCAACAAGTGATTGCCAAAAAAACAGAATATGAAGCAAATATAATGAATGATCTACTCAATATTTGGAAAAAAGAAGCTAATGTAGAGATTTTTCCCTCGCCAAAAGAGTCATAAAAAGGGAAGGATGTTATTCCTGATAAAGAAAAGGGGTTTTTCAAACCCTATGAACCGACCATGATATTTCTGGGGCGAATGATGCTAAGGAACCTGGATCCATACTTTTGGAAATTCAAGTAAGTATTCTTGATACTCCACATCAACATTATCTTAGTAGAGTCATTAACTCAAATTCCCACTTATAAAATGTTTATGAAGGAAATTTTGTCGAACATAAGAAATATGGACGGATTTTGGTACCATTATTCTCAACAAAGAGTGAACTATATTTTTTTAACATTCAATTTCTTCCAAGATTCATGATCCAGAAAGATATTATATTCCTTCTAAAATATGATCATGTGATTTTGAGATGGCCCTTTGTGACTTGTGGGATAGTGTAAATTTGATGGATTTTTTCGTTTTTAATAAGTTGTGACTCAATGAGATAAATCCTACTCGTGTGGTACTACAATTTGTCTATATTTTAATTAAATATCCAAATGGACTCCTTGAAGATGTGCTGGTGAAGGTTGGAAAATTATTTCCTCTATATAATTTCATTATACTTGACATGGGGGAAGATTCATAAGTACGATGGATTTCAGGGAGACCATTTTTGGATATGGGTAAAGTATTGATTGATGTTCATCAAGGTGAGTTGATATTTCAAGAGGGATATTAAATAGTCTCTTATAATGGCCTAAAAGATGTCAAATGATAATAATTTTTGTTCAGTGAATACTTTTGTTCCTTATCTATAGTCTTATATTATATTTGTTGTATAGATATTAATATATACTATTTCTATTATATCGAGGAGATGGATTTAGTTAGAATTCATCCTGAACATGAACAACAAAAAATGTAGTTTATTTTAGGATTGGGATTTCATTATTGGTGGGGAGAGTTATTCCTAGATAATTTGGAAATAGAATATGTCGAACCTATTTTTCTTTGGGTTCTTAAATCCCCACAACTTCAAATCAATACCTGCTCATCATCGTTAAAATACAGGTATTTGGAAAAAAAGGCACACTACCAATTGTTCTTAATGCATCTGTCATACATGAGAAATAATATGCACTTCTATAGTTTCCCAAAAAATGAAATAATGGTATTGGTTGGATATTGGATGATCTTAAATGGATTAGTCCAACCATTTGTACCAACAAGGTATATCAGGAAGAAGGATCAAAACCATCTAGAAAAATACAATAATGACTAAACCCTTCAACAAAAGAGGCTGTAAAAAAGGGATGTAATCAAGAAACTAGATGATGGAATCATTTACCCAATTGTAGATAGTCCATGGGTTATCCACTTACAAGTGGCACCCAAAAACATGGTTATTACTATTATTTTCAATGATAAGAATGAGATGATCCTGAATAAAACAATTACGGGATTAAGGGTATCTGTCGAATATCAAAAGCTAAACAATGAAACATGGAAGGACCACATACAACTCTCATTTATGGACCAAATGTTGGAACATTTTTATGTATGAAACATTGATGATAAGTACACCTTCATGTGTCTGTATGAAATATATTGTTACAGTCACATGTCCATAAGTATGTGTAATTCTCCATCCACCTTACATATTAGAATTTTAGGTATTTTACATTACATGGTAGAGAAAATTATATTGTAATTCATTGATAAATTCTATGTATATGGGAATTTATTTAATAATTGCTTGAAAACATGGAAAGGGTATTAAGAAGGGTTTGAGCAAACAAATTTGGTCTTGAATTGAAAAAAATGATTTTAGGGTGAAAAATAGTATCATATCAGGCCAATAGATATATGATAATGAATTGAAGTTCATCCCCCAAAAATTGAAGTGACATACAACCTTCCCATTCCTACTTCAATTTGTACAATATGATGTTTTCATAGTAATGTAGGATTTAATCGATGTTTTGTGTCAGAATTTTTAAAAATTTCTCAATCATTAACTAATATCCTCTTAAAGGATTACATCATCTAATTCAATGAATCTAGCATTCGGGCATTTCAACTCTTGAAACATAGGTTTGTTGAAGCACCAACCATGATTGCTCCAATTTTCGATGTGCAATTAGAGATCATATGTGATGCTAGTGATTACAAGTTGTGGGAGGTCCTTGGGTAGAAACATGATCATATCTTCCAGCTTATTTATTATGAAAATAGTTCCATAAAATAAGCTCAAGTAAATTATAAAATACTTTATAAAGAAAAGTTTGTAGTGTTTTTTTTCATTTTACATATTTTGAGCATATTTGGTGTTGTTGAAAGTTATTGTTTATACTGATCATTCAACACTCATGTACCTATTAAATAATAAAAATGTAAATCCATGGTTGATTCACAGGGTACTTCTTCTCCTAAAATTTTATTTGAATATTGATGATAAGAATGGGAGTGATAAATTTATTTGTTAATAATCTCCCACACTTGAATTTTCCCCACTTGAAAAAATAAGACAATAGTGAAATAAATGTATAATTTTTAGATGAGAATATATATTTAGTTAATGCTTCAACTCATCCATGTTTCACTCATATTACGAATTATTTTTTCATGGGAGTGCTCTACCATGATATCTCTTATCAGGAAAGGAAACTCTATCAATCATAGGAAAAGAATTTTTTTTGGGAAGATCCACTACTCTTCCTATCGTAGGGAGATGGCATAATTCACCATTATGTAACCAAGGTTGAAGTCAATGGAATTTTGTAATTTTTTTCACTCATCTCGTATTGGAGGGAATCATGGGCTATGCCACACAATTTAAAAAAATATTACAATATGTTTTTTTCTAGTTGAAAATTAATAAGGATGCTTGAATCTTTGTGGAACAGTGTAAAAATATCCAATATATAGGTAATATCATGTGTGGATATGAGATTCCACAACAACCCATCCTTGAATTGTATTTCTTTAATGCATGGGGTATTGATTTTATAGGGTTGTTTCCACCATAATATGGTAGCACATACACTATGGTATGTGATGATTATGTTTCTAAATGGGTATAAGTCACCTCCACAACCCCAAATATGGAGAAAATTATCATCGCTTTTCAAAAGAAGAATATATTTATACAGTTTGCTTTACCTCGGTTACTCATTAGTGAATGTGCAACACATTTTTATAATACAATGATGATAAATTTTATCATGAAATTTGGGGTGACGTACAATATGCGAACACCATACCATCCTCAATATTGAGGTCAAGTGAAAGTGTCAAACCGAGAACTCAAAAAAAATCTTGGAGAAAATAGTTTGAGCATCATGGAATGATTGGTATAAAAATATCAGTGATTATTTATGATATTACATGAAAAAATTAAAAAGATCGTTGTAAGTGTCTTCATTCCATCTAGTCTATATAAATCCATTCCAATTACTCACAGAACATGAACATATGGAGTGTTGGGTTGTTAAATCACTAAACTATGATCTAAAATCCACTAAGGATAATAAAAAAATCCAATTAGTTGATTTCAATGAGATCTAGTATAAAGAATATGAAAATTACAAGATTTACAAGGAGATAACAATGTTATTTCAGGACTTCTTAATTTATCAGAAATATTTCTAGCTCGGTGATCATGTTTTGTTATTCAACTCATTCTTGAGGTTGTTTTTAGGTAAACTAAATTCCCGATTGTCAGGACCATTTTACGTGATCATGGATTTCCACCATTTTCGGTGGATTTTTCATGGTGAAAAAGTACAGATAATCAAAGTGAAAGGAAAGAGTCTCAAAATATTTTCTCAAATGGAGGATATTATGGGAATGGACCACACTATGAAATTTGGGTAAAAAAGACGACCATATATGTTGAACTCAATATGTTAAATGAAGTACTTACCAGGAGGAAACATCAAATTTCAAAACATCATCACAATAGTTGTTATATTGTGTGTTTTTTAGGGAATCATGTTTGTGCATTTTTTATTTTGTGTGTTTTAGTTATGGGATTCATAAAAAGTGACATAATTATGATTGAATTTTTATTATGATTTCTTTAAAAGTCTTATAGAAACCTAAAATGATATTTTAATATTATTGGGGAACAAATGTTTTAATTTTAATGGGGTAAATTTTTGTAACCATGTTTGTTCTTTGCTGAAAGCGAAGTTTGGTTTGTGTTTATTATCAATCAACACTGGGTTGATCAGAGAGTTTTCAAGGAAAGTGATATTATAGTGCGAGATAACTATAGTGCTGAAGGTAGTTCTCTAGGATTGAATCTTCATAATTATGGTAAAGGAATGGCTTTCATAAAGACTGGGCTTCACAAAGGATGAGATTTGAGAAGATGTGGAGTATCATGAAAAAACATCGCAAATGCCATGATGGGTTAACAGTAATCTCCATGACTATGAGAAGTGGAGCATCAGGTTAACGGTAATCTCTGAAACTATAAGGAGATTCACAAGTAGGTTATATTTCACTTGAGATTCACAAGTTAGGGATATTAAAAAATTGAATTTAGAGGTTCAAAAAAAATTCTTGGATGAGTGGGATCATCATGAAAGGCTGAGCCTATAAATATGAGGCTTCCCCTACATCATTTGACACAAAATGATTTAGAGAAAATACAGAATTGATCTGAATTTTTGAATTACAAGAGCTTCACAAATTAAGTATTCATTTTTATCTTGAGGATCACAAAAAGACTATCTTAGTATTGACCAATTCTTAGGTATCTAGGAAAGAAGAGTTTCATGATGATTGGTTATTCTGTGATGAGTTGGTGAGATTTGTGAAGATCGTTTGATTCGCGAAGGTCATGGTATTCTCAAAGGATATTCACGAAAAATAGTATTGAACATTAGGTTTAAGTGAATAGTGCTTTAAACTGCATCATCTCAATTTTACAGTGCAAGAAGAGTCCCATTCAAGTTAGTAACAAAGGTATAAATTCGAATCTAATAACGTGATCTTCAAGTAGTAAACTGAGTTATACATTACCAAAAGTTGTGAGCTAGGGGGCTCCAATAGAAGTGTTATGAGAGTGGTAGTGTTATATCCCTAAAATCTGATAAAGACAGTGTTCCTAGAATTGTGTGACTATATTTGAACATCTCTATTCTACAACTAGTGAAGATTAGAGGATTTAGGTATGATTGACACACTGTCGACATATGATCCTTGGACTATCCCTTAATGGTGAACTGAATAAAAGTTTTGTGTTGTATCTTTGCATGTGAATGTATTATTACTATCTGATTCCATAATATAGGTTTAAAAATTTCATACCAATATGGGAAAAAGATCCTCCACATTAAATTTAAAAAATTAACACCCTGATTTACCCCTCCCCTCTTAGGGTGTTCTGAGGTACTAAATGTGGTATCAAGCCTATAGGTTATTGGAGTTAAATTTTTATTCTATTTTTTTATATATTATTTGTCAAATATTAGAGCATTCCCCCTATTTGTTGGAAGAAACGTCTATATTTTGAAAAATAATATTAGATCTCATCTATGGTTTCTTGGATTGGAATTTCTTTTTGGAACTACATAGGGGATTCAGGTCATTGATATAATAAGATTGACTATGACTAAGACAGACATTAAAATGCTTGAGGTAGATTCCAATGCACATAATGACCTTACTAAATCTCTATCTGATCAAATTTATCTAATGGTTTCGTGGTTCATAGAATCCAAGTCAATGTGGGAAAAACTGGAAGATATATATGACAGTAACAACAAAGTGATGGAGACAAAACTCCATGTTTTTTCAATAGGTTTGATGATTTAAAAATACATCATGATGAAAATGTAGATACCTTTTTTAATAAAATTACTGAAGTTTTTATAGAAATTCATGGACATAGTGAATAAATTAACGATATTGTCATTGTGAAGAAAATATAGAGAAGGCATTCAACACTGTAAAAATCAAAAGTTTCAGCCCTTGAGGAGAGGAATCTCTTTAGACTATCTCTTGATAATCTACATAGAATTATAGTGGATTATGAAATTTGATTAAAACTAGAAGATTAAATGAATCATGTAATATAGGAAAAGGATTCTTAATCCATGGGAGAAATTGTGGTGTCCAATGTTAGTATTGATAATGATAATGAGGAATATAGAATTATTTCCTTTTTTACAAAGAATTAAAAAGAGGAAAAGAGATATTTAAAGGAAATATTTCACTAGCCTGTTTTTAATGTGGTATAGTTGGGAACATTTTCTCTCAGTTCTCAAGGAAGTTTGATGATGAATAAAGTGAAGTAGAAAGTAAGCAGAATTCTAATAAAAGATTCCTTAAAAATGTAGACTTCAAATCAAAAAATAAATTACAGAAAAAGAGGTTCATTTTTAATTAAGAATAATATGATAATGATTTATTGATGATTAAGAACTATAGTTTTAGTTTGAAACCCAAGAATCCATGATGTATACAGTTAAAAAGGAAGAACCTTAAAAGGTTAAAGATAATAATTTTATAGGTGTTGTTGATCTCAAGGTGGAACTTGTGGGTCTGATTGATAATCTTGATGATCAAATAAAAAATAAATAGAACATTGAGATATTTTTTAAAAAATTTATTACAGTATTTTGATTGGATTAAATTGGAAATTTATTGAATGGAATCGGGGGAAGAAAACAGTTAACGACACTTAAAATCTCAGAAGAAGTTGTAGAATTTAATCTCAAGATTTATGAATTTGTAAAAATCATCAACGAACATACATCTAGACTAGAGGAGAAGAAAATGACTATGGAGGTACATAATGAATAAGTTGTTACTCTAAGAAGTAAACTAGAAATTGAATACAATTAAAAGTAAATAAATAAGAAATTATAGTTTGAATGATTCTGAGATTCAAAGTTATTTGAAAGAGATAAACATAGTTCTGATATAATAGAGAAATATTTGAATGATCGGATATCCTCATTTTTTGAAAAAGTGTAATAGACTACGACGATGAAACATTAAAGGGTGGAAACAAGATGAGCCAAAATAAATGGATGAAGAGAGTTTCACAGATCAAAAAGGCACCTGATGTCTACACAATGAAATCATCAAATCAAATAGAAAAGAGAGCCGAAAATTATTATCAAATATCTAGAGATAATATCTAATAAAATAATACTTCAAAATAATGGTACGTGAGGATTAATGGAATTGAGAAGACATTTCTCTTAAGAAATTTCAATAATGGGGATATCTGGGCCATACCACGTAACACTATGAAAAGGCAAGGAGCTATAAGAATGGGGAAGTGATAGAAATTTAGAAACTAAGATTGATACCATGTCATTAATCATATAGAATAAATAGATTCTATGGATATTATTTTAATATTTCTCACTATGGTCATAATGCTATACTTTTTAAGAAGAGTAAAGATGAGAAAAATACCTACAGAACTCAGAGACAATTCAATACCCACCAATTTAGCGGAGTTACTTTTGCAAATAGGTATTCTCCTTTGGAAGAAAAATATGAGTATGATGAACCCATGAATATCGAAAAGAGATAGGAAAGTCTATATTTATCCTCCACCCAATCAGGTATCTCATGGATGGAAAAGAAGAAAATCGAGAAATCCATCCTTATAGAAATAGCACACAATGATACAAAGAAAAAAACACATGGATTACTAATAGAGGATGCTTATCCAACATGATGGGAAATATGTATTTATTGAATACTGTTTTTTTGACATAATAATGAGTTTCATAAAACTATAGTGCATTAATGATCAAAGGTGGTGGAATTATAGAACTAGGAAATAAAGAGCTTCACAAATCTAAAGTTCATTATGTCAACAGTTTAAATAACAATCTACTGAGTGTCTTTCAACACTGTGACTTGGGACTGATAGTGAAATTTATTAATAATGGGTTCCCTATTAAAGGAAATACAAGGAATTATCTCATTAAAGGATATAGAATAGAAGAAAATTTATACCTGGTTGACAATAAATAGAAAATTTATTACTTGCTAGTTGAAGAAGAAAAAAAATTGTGGCACTAAAGGATGGGTCAAACTAACCAAAAATGCATGGGAAATATATTTAAATAGAATATATTCATAAATATAATGAATATGAAGAGTGAATGAGAAAATACATGTGATTCTTGAACATAAGAAAAAATGTTATGTAGTTTATATCAGATGAAGAATAGAAGGGAATCAAATCTTCTTGATATTTCCCACACATACATATGTTATCTAATAAATGTTTCTTGGACATATGGATATTGATACGTAATTATTTTTATTGATTATTATAGTATAATTTCTTGTGTAATGATTATGCACAAGAAGCAATATGTTCTTGATTTCATTAAAAGTTATCATTGAGTAGATGAGAATGATATTGGTGACACAATTAAAGATATATGGTAAAAAAATAAAGGACAATACAAATCCATTGAATTTAAAAATTACATATAAGAAGATGTAATAAGTCAAGAGGTGGTATTGGTGATAACCTATAAAAAATTGAGTTATTGAATGTAGAAGTTTATAGGTAAACAATATGGCTAGAACTATGATGACTGAGAGTTGTATCTCTCATCATTACTAGAAATATGTTATTCAACGTGCATTATATACTCCGAATCAAATAAAGATTTATTGGTTAGAATTCCAGAAATAATATGAGTTATGGTATGAAAATCCCTCTATGAATTATTTTCATGTTTTTTGAAGAAAATTTTTCATCCCAAACAATGAAGGAAATCATGCAAAGTATGGTGATGGTAGAGATGATGGAATCTTCCATGGATATTGAATGAAGATAAAAGACTAAAAATGTTACAATAATCATGTTCGAAGGATATTGGAAATCCATGATTTTGGGATCATTAAATATAAAACCAAAAATACATATAAGAGCTTATATATTTGTGTGATAGAAGATAAAGAACAAAGAAGACATGGTATAAATGAAAATGCATAAATAGAAAAAATGTTTCAGAAAAATTATGCCTCATAAAATTATTATGATTCCGAAGAAGAATTATAAGATTAATACAATGCTGAATAAAAATAATCCAAACCTTTGAGAAAAAACATATGATCATAAATTGATCCATCGAATAAAATTTTGGATTAAACTGAACCCACAGAGAAAAAGATAATGGGGAATGATGAAAAATATATCTTTCTATCAATTATGGAACCAACCACATTTTAAGAAGAAATAAATGATGAATCATGGGTTAAGACCATGAATCAAGACCATGATCAGATTTAAAAGAACTAGATATGGGATCTTATTTAGAGGACTGAAAATCACAATGTCATTGGAACAATGTGTATCCCTAAAAAAATTCTATGATCACAGAAATGTGATCAGAAACAAGGAACACTTAATTTCAAAATTCTATTCCCATATTTATGGAATTAATATTGAATAAACCTTTTCTCTGATAGATATAATTGAATTGATCATGATTTTCCTTTCAATAGAAATTCAAAACGGATTTAAATTTTATTAGATGGATGTAAAAACAAAATTAATAAAAGTATTTATTGAATAAGAAGTCCACATTGAACAACTAGTGGAATTTCTAATTTGAAATGATGTCACAATGGTGTTTAGACTAAGGAATGATCTTTATAATCTAAATAAAGAACCACATGCATGGTATTATTAAATCGATGATTATCTAAATAATATTTAATTAAAAATAATATGTTTCGATTATAATAACCTTTAAATGAATTTATATGAAGATCAATATATGGTGCTTATGTATGTGGGTGATATTATATTTGGAGGAAGTATGAAGAGATCAGTGGAAGAATTTATAATCACATGAAATTAGAATTAGAAATTTCTATGATTGGTGAACTCACATGCTTATTGGGGATCAAGATAATTCATAAGAAGTATTACAGCTTTATTTATTATAAAAAATATGCAAGAGATCTACTGAATAAATTTAATATGCAAGACTCCCAAACAATGTAGACATTGATTGCGATTGGGAAAAACATGGAAAGAATGAGAATTGGAATTATATGGATACCACCCTATATAATTGGATCATTAGAATCTTATTATACATAACTGAATCATGAAAAAAATCATCTTTGAAACATGCTTAGTGACCGTCTTTCAAATTAATATAAAGAATGAGAATTTTGAAGCAGTTCAAAGAATCATGAGATATATTCAATGTACTCACAATTTTGTATGATACTTTTCTTTATGAAGGGATAATGAATTATCTTCATTTTCTAATGATTAAAAGGCTAGAGATATGGTGGATAAAAATTCCACTAATAGTGGTGATTTTTTCATTGGAAATAAATTTGAGGTCTGGTTGAGAAAGAAAAAAAAATTACTTATCTTAGTATAGATGATAATGAGTATATATCTCTCACAAGGGCTTGCACTTAACTATTGTGATTGAAGCAACAACTGATTGATATTGATGATGGGGTGAAGTATCCCATGGTGATTCATTGTGACAAAAATAACATGATAGATCTTATGAAAAATATATTTCAAAACTCTCATAGAAAAAATATTGAAATCATAAATAACTTCATCAAGTAAAAAGTTGAACAAGGTGAGATTAAAATGGAGCATGTTAGAATTGATGACCATGTGGAAGAAATTATGGGTAATTCATTGGTAGCACTTGTGTTTGAGAAATATTGGTTGAACCTCGATGTAGCAACCTCCGAATGTATTAGGAGGTTACAGTTGTTCTCCTCTCCCCATTTGTGTTAATTTTGTTAATCTGTCTATGGAAGTGATGCATGTTTATGGAAGAGATACGATCTGGAGGTGTTTGTTTTGATCTCTCAAAGTACAAATATATGTTTGTTGGTTTTATTTTCAAAGGGGGAGAATGTAGAAATTCAATGTTCAATGTTTCAATGAATTGAAGGTTGCATGTTTTTGAAAAACCATTAAATCCTTCTATGAAATGATGAGAATTAGGTGCTATAAGGAAACAATTCATATTCCTCAGATAATATCATGGAATGAATATATTCAATGTTCACTATTTTAAATTATTATCAGTTACAAGTTTTTGAAAAACATTTCAATTATTCTTTGACGTAAAAAAATATATTTTATACGCATCAGATCTTATCCTGAACATATTTAAGCATTAATAAACATGGGAACTCAATTCTTACTTCCGCTATCATTTTATACTCGATATTTTCTCACATAGACATTGAGTGTGGTATTATTTGTTTCTCACATATCAGGGTTTTATAGTTAATAGTGCATTATTTAAATTTTTAATAGATTTCAATCAAACCCAGAGGGGGGGATTTTTTCAACCAATGGTTTTATTAGATAGAAATAGAGTATAGTTTTTATTCCTTGTCAATCCACAATATCGTGATCAAGGATTTATCTAGGAAAGTGATCCTATAGTACAATATGACTACAATATTGAAGTTGGCATCAATTCCTAGTGTTTTTCTAATTTTTGGAGTCAAAATCTTGAGGAAGAGGCAATCATCATGAAAGTTGGTTCTCTAAGATTGACCCTTCCTAAATTTGGTAAAGGTATGGGTTTTAAATGGATAATATTTGTAAAGATGTTGTACATTTTGTACATGAATCATGAACAACGTGATAGGTTGATGGTAATCCACACAACTATGAGAAGTCGAGCTTCACAAATGTAAAAAGGGTTGATGGTAATCTCCATGAATATGAGGAGCTTTGCAAGCATGTTAAATTTCACTGGAGCTTCATGAGTGAAGTATCTTGATGAACATAAATTTTGAATTTCAAAAAAAATATGCTGGAAGTGTGGGATAATTGTGAAATGTTTAGCCTATAAATTTTATGCTACCTCTACCTAATTTGACACAAAGAAAATTTTGATAAAAGGAAAAATCACTCTGAATTTTCAAAGGACAATAGCTTCACAAATCAAGTATTCATTGTGAGCTTAAACATTGATAAAATATTATCTTTGTCTTGAAAAATGCTTAATTATCAAAGAGAAAGTGGGTTTTCAATGAATGAGTATTCTCTGAGCACTTAGTGAGATTCAGAAAGGCAGTTTGTTCTGTGAGGATAGTTTTCTTCCCGAAGGTTTTGTATTATGTAGCTATTTTTCAATGCACTTTTCTACATTAATTTATATATTTTATTGTATTTATAATATAAAAAAATTGTTTTGTAAAATAATTACCAGCTATTTTCAATTTTGTGCATAATAATAAAAAACATATTTTTTAATATGTATTCTATTGATTATTTTTTTCATTTAAAATGAATTTAAAATTAATCAATTCATTATTATTAAACATTATTTGTTATTTTGTTTGTGGTAAATAGTAATTTTTCAATTTTATTCATTTTTTCGATTACTTTATTTATATATGTTATTTTTTATATTTTAGATTAATTATTTAATTTAATTAAATCAACTAAAAATAAATAAATTATATTTTTTTAATATTGAAATAATTAATTAGTTTTAACAATTTAATTATATTTTAGAAATATTTTATGATTTTGTTTTACTAAATTTTATTTTTTTTCATTTTATTTAATTAAATCATTAACTAATTTGTTAATTAACATAAGAAAACTACCTTTTAATTATTTTTTTGTTTTAAATTAATTTAATTTTTTTTTCAAATTTTATTCTACATAAAATTATTTGTTGAATAATTTTTCACCAACATCATTTTTTTTAGTAATTTTAAATGTGAATTTCAATTTATTAATTTCATTTACAACTTAGTTATTTAATTTATTTTTTTAGTTTAATGTATTGATTTGATTTGTAACTTATTATTGGTTTTCATTGGTTCTTTTAGGTGTTTTCCCCCTTCATCCACTTGTGAGTCAATGAATCAGTTCTAGAATAACCAATAGTGACTCAATGAATCTCGTTCCACTCCAATACTATTCTAAATTGCCCACGACTATTGGAAATGACAATGATGACTCCCCATTTTCAATTTTTTCAACCTTCTTCCTACACTTTTCTCACCGCCTGCTTCTCTAGTGGTGATTATCGAGTCACATTCATCCCACCTTTGGTACCAACACACACCACCAGGAGTTTAGTCTCACTATCACTCTCGTCTCACTATACCCCCTTCCAGTAGCTCTTCATGCGGTGACTCATTGACTCACTAACATCATCCCTATAGCACCATTTTGTCTCACCCAGTAACCTTCTTCTCCACCTGCACCCACCGCCACACCCAAATCAATCCACCGCCATCTCCACCTTCCACTAATAATCACTCACCACTAGAAACTCCAACGGTGACTAAGCGAGTCACCATCAGACTCCAACTCACCACTCTTCAACACTCACCACTAGAAACCACAACAACATAATAGAAAAAAAATATAATACAATAGTAGAATAAAAAAATCTAACAACAAAATATCAACATACCAACACATAAAAAATAAATTCAAAAAAACCAAAAAAAATCATCCCACATAAGAATAACGATTCAAAAAATAAATTTAATTACCAAACCCACAATAGAAGAAAAAACCCCACTCAACTATGAAAATGAGTTGTCGCATGAACATCCTGAATAAGCCACCAGAATCCAAATTTTAATATCTCACTCTATAAGATATTTTCTCTTTCAAGATATATTTCTCACTAAATTTTTCATTTATTCCTTTGTGGTTGTGTCATGTTCAGATACTAAGGTAATGTTTCGAGGAAAATGACCTAAATATTGGGGATGTATTCTTGTTTGAATTAATGGAGTCTGAGTACAAATTGGATAAGTATTTTATGGGTTCTTGGAATGTTCAAAATCATTCAAGTACTTTAGGAGAGTTAAAGGGATAATGGTCTAAAAACCCTACTTCATAACATTTACACATTGCGTAAAGGGATTACACATCACATAATTTTTTATGGATTTTAATTCAATAAATCATAGGTGGGGGTTTTTTATGGATACAATTAAAAAAGGTTACATGACATGTATCTACATTACACATCATGTAAATGCCTGAATTGCTATTTTAAACATGTTGTGTAGAAAAAATTGTTCTATTTCACTGCAACTCTTATCCTATCAAAACTAGGTCATTCTCCAGGTGATTTTGGGGTGCCAAATTAAATTTTAGGTATCCTATTTGTATCATATAACCCAAGTAAGTGGATTTGGTTCAGTTTCTTCTACCTTTTCATTCTTTTCAAACCTGTTTTAGTGGAATCACATGGCCAATTGAATTGTTGATATTTATTTTGATCAATTTTGATCTTATAACCTCCTTGAAATCATCCCCATATTCTTCCTCATGTGTGTTTTCTATAGGAAGCATTTTTTGGATCATTGTTTTAAATTAGGTGGTCTAAATATTAACCATGTGGTCTGATTGTTTTAAATTTTGTGTAATATCATCATTGCACCCTCATTCTGTGCACTTAAATTTATTTATTAATTGATTGATGTGATCTCATGAATTTCTTTGGTTTCAAATGGAATTGTATTTGGAAAATCAATTAAATTGTGTTTATTATGACTTATGACCTATGGTGATTTTTTATCACAAAATCATTAAATTGTGTATTACTTATAATAGAAATAATTTTTAATCAATTGTGTATAGAATTGCATTTGGAGTACGAAATAATAATGTAAATTCTCATAATTAACCATTGAGATATTTAATGTGATTTAGGGATATCCATGTTGTATGAAAGGAATTATGTTCCATATTGAGATGGTTATATAAAAGTATAAGACTATATATTTGCAAATGAATATGATTTAATTCTTATAGTGAGAAGTATCAACCTTTAACCATGTTGTAATGCTTATAGATTTTTGACCTGAAAGTGTTGTAATTATTATAGGGCTTTCAAAACTACGTGATTTACAGTTATAGGAATTTGACTCGGATTAATTTTTGTGATTATACCATGGTCATATGGTTGTGTTCATGGTCATAATACATGCTCTAATACATTACTGCATGGCACCAAATCAATTCTTCTACCTTCAATACGTGGTTGTGGATGACATGGTCATAAGGTATTTTCATATATATTTTGGTATGGAGCTATAGAATATTGGTGAGTTTATTTAATTATTTGTTTAATTAATAATCTAGTTTATCTATTTATTGCATACATTTATTATTAGAATGGTTTTTTAGACATAGTGTTGTTGACATATTGAGTTATACTCAAAAACTATTTGGGCTACCATTTGGAACCCGAGAAGTTTTCATGGATGCAGGTTTGGACAAGGGAAAAGGACATTGTTGTTGCTTTTTTTTGAGTTTGTAGATGGGACAGACATGGGGTTTGGGACCCGATACTTTTAGTATTTTATTTTAAGATACTAAATTTTTTCTTGTGTTTTTGTAGCATGAAATGTAGCTACATTCCAACACATCATTACATTATTCATTTATTAGTATTGGATTATTCAGTTGACCTTTATTTATATCTTCTGCAATGTCTTTACTTTGATTAATATTTCCATTTGCCTATGATGTTTTATACTTATATGACACTTTATATGAGAAGTTATAGTATCCCCCTATACACTTTACACACCCATTACTAGTTGGAAACCTCTTGCGTATAAGGAGGCACTATTGAGGTCTCGTAACCAACCCTTTCAATCTACATGAAAGAGTGTTGTATTGGGGGATCTTCCAAAGTGGTATCAAAAGAGAATATTTTTTTCTTAGGCCTTACTATTTGAGGAATAGTAGAAAAGATACTAGAATATTTCGGGACTTGGAAATTAACTTGTGCATGGGCATAGCTAACCCGTGTATTGCGGAAAATCTGAGTACCCAAGGATGGAATTATTTTATGTGTTGTTTTATTTTTAATAATGATGTTATTTCACCTTGGGTGAATTATATGTTGTGTGAGGTTACCATTTTATGATTATAACATTATTTGAGTTTTATACTCATCACTCAGTATGGTGCGATATAAGAATGCATACATCATAAAATGAACATAGGGATATCTTGACATGAATTGTTCATAATAGGGGCATATCTATTTTTTCATGTGATATATATTTTCATTTTGAACTGTGATATGAGATATCAATTTCAAAAGATAAATAAAATGATTTTTGATGTGATGAAAAAAAAATTGAAAGTCGTGTCTATTGAGACCAAGAGTTAGTGGTTCTATATTGGGGTCACATGTGGGGGTTGAACTTTTTTCTAGCTAGTTCACCAACATGTTTTTTTGTATTGTAATGAAAATTCATCCTCGTTGTATTCGACATGATATTCAAGAGAGTGGAAATAAAAATAATCCTAATGTAGATAAACCAAAACTTCCTATAGTTTTTGAGGAGGAGATTGATGTTCATCATCATAACATCATCTTGAGGGTCATGTTATCCATGGAAAGTGAGAATGTTTGTACAAACCATTTGATTTCTAAGCTGGAAAGAGTGTTTAAACTTCATTATTCCACTGTGTTTTCTTGGAAAGGGGGATCCCAAGTAACTATGTTCTAGATTGATTTATTCTAGATAGTCATCATGCATCTCGAGACACCGGTGGATAGGAGGTTGAAGCTTGTTGTGTATATTCTTTACAGACATTCCGCGAGTTGGTGGGATATACTAGAGAAATTTAGGTAGTTGGATGGGCTATCATGGAAGGTATTCAAGATGGATTACTTGAGACACTTCTACCCCAAAACATTGAGGGATGAAAATGAACATGAGTTTATGCATTTAATGCATGAGGGTTTGTCAGTGCAGGAATATGCTCAATATTTTACTAACCTATAGTGAATTGTATCATCTTTGAGAGCTAATAAGTTCTCTAGGGAGAGACATATCTATGAAGTTTTTCATTATGAGATAATGTCTCTAGTGGAAGTTTTCCATTTAAATATATTTGAAGATGTGATGAATCATTCACTCATCATAGAATGGATTGTAAGAGAGGCATCGAGAAAAAACTAGGCTATTTCAGCTGGGTGATCTGAAAGTTATTCTTTGAGTGGTAAGAAGAACTTTTATAATAGTTTCCACTAAGGAAATAATGGGGAGCGAAGTTAGTTATGTCAACTACCATCTCAAGATCATGTTCTATTCTAGTGTTTTCAATGTGTAATGTTTTCTCACAAGCGCTCGTAGTGTCTTTACCCTATAGTCGAGTGTAAAATCTTTGGAATATTGGGCCATCTTCAGAGTTTCTATGAAATTTTTTTTAGGAAATCAATGGAATATGATCAAGATAATAACCAGAGTCTGGAAGAGGCTTAACTACCCCACATCAGATTTGTAGATGGAGTTCCACAGGTTGTTTAGGCCGAGGTAGGGGATGTGGCACCCCAGTTCTTGAGCAAATGTACCAAGCAAGGGATGTACCATAGGGTAATCAGTATGAAGCCCAAGGTATAAGGACAAGGTAGTGTCACATTATTCAGACTAATCTGGCTAACATAGATGCATGACCATCTACCATTAGAGGTACAACTCTTGTATCATATACCTTATCATGTGTTTTACTTGATATAATATCATCTCATTATATTTTATCCACTCATTTTAGAAACAGTTTGGAATTGGATGTGGAAATCATAAATGTTTTTTAACCATTAACACACCATTGCGTGTGCGGTCGTAGAACAATAAATGTTTCAATGAGTGTTATGTAGATATTGGTGGTTACCATTTCTTTTGGGAACTGTTTGTGACATAAATCAAAGTCTTCAACTTTATTTTTGGTATAGATTAGTTAGTTCTATAATAGTCTCATATCAAATATTTTAGGAGGAGAGTTACATTATTATCACCAAAAGGAAGTATAAATTCTCACTAGGGTGAGTGGGATCTTCAGGCTGGTTCTGCGGGACCAATTCAATGAAGATTGGATTGTCTCATGGCTCAAATTTATTTTTTTACCCTATATAAATGTGAATTTTAGTAGGATTATTTTCATCCATTGGTTGACCATTTTTATGATTTTTTCCTTCATGATTCATATGAATTAATTCATGAGTGAGAGGTTGAGTTCATGATCGAGTTAGATCTAGGAGCAGAGAAAATTGCTTTCTCACCTTACCAAATAGCACCAGCTGAGCTTTTAGAGTCGAAGGGTCATTTGGAAGATCTAAAATCTAAAGGAATTATATGGCTGTGTATATCTCCTTGGGGTTCTTTAGTTCTCTTCACCATAAAGAATGATGGATCCTTGCATTTGTTTGTGTATTATCATAAGTTGAACCAGATGATGGTCAAGAACCAGTATCCTCTTCTATGCATTGATGATCTTTTCAATCAACTGAGTGATTATAAGATCATCTCTAATATTGACTTGAGATTCAGATAACATCAGTTAAGAGTGAGACTATAGGACATAAATTAGACATCTTTTAGGAGGAGGGTGGTTTGTCTGATTTTTTAGTGACGCAGATTGGAATGACTAATGCGCCTATGATATTAACGACCTTAATGAATAAAATATTTCATCTTCTTCTAGATTATTTTTTGGAGGTTTTCGTCGTTGATATATTTGTGTACTCCCATTAAATTTAAGATCGTGGAAAACAACTTGAAATTTTCCTAATTATATTGAACGAGAATTGGATTTATTCTAAGATAACTAAATTAAGTTTCTATTTAAAAGAAGTGCACTTCATGGGACATGTCATCTCAGAGGTAGGAGTGTCAATGGGTCTAGAAAAATTCACATCCGTGGTATCTTGGGAAAAAACATTGAACATCTTAAAATTTTGAAGCTTTTTGGGTTTAGCATGTTATTACCGGTGTTTTATCAAAAATTTATCATGATTGGAAGCACCATTGTCATGGATGACAAAGAAAGGGGTGAAGTTTCCTTGGCCTGGTACTTAAAAAATCGATTTTAAAGAGTTGAATGCTAGGATGAACCCATCATCTATCCTCACTTAACCTATATTGGAAAAAGCATATACTGTGTATTATTATGCATCCGGAGTTGGAATTAGAGTAGTTATCATGCAGGAGGATCGAGTGGTTTATTTTGGATCTAGGTCACTAGTACTGCATGAGAGGAATTAACCTACAAATAATCTAGATTTATTAGCAGTGGTACATTCCCTGATATGTTGGAGAAAATATCTCATCGGTGAGAGTTTTGTGGTATATACGAATCACAATAGCCTCAGGTACATCTTTTCTTAGTGAGACATTATCCTTTGGAAGATGAGTTGGGTTGAGTATATGAAGTATTTTTGATTTTAATTATCTTGTACACCAGGAAAGGTAAATGTCGTTGTCAAAACTTTGAGAAGAAAATAATAGACAAATGTTGTATGAGAGTCTTTTGATGAGTAGAAGATAATGTATCTATTTTGATATGTTCATCTAGATGTTCTCTAATATTAGAGGTGAGTGGCCTTGACTTCCACCTCTATTATACCTGTGATTTTGGACTAAATTAAGACTGAGATGTTATCTAATACATAAGTCTTATTTTTAAGAGAGAAATTATATTATTAAGAGACACCATCAAGATGGTCACTCAGTATTGTAAATTCTATTCTATTTTGTGGTAGTGTATGGGTTCCAAATATCTTGCATGAGGTGATGCTGGGGATGTTTCACGACTCTAGATGAAATGTGCATCCTAGTTTAACTAAGTTGTATCATGATCTTCATAGATAGTATTGATGGTCATGAATGAAGAAGCTGGTGGAAACATTCTGGTCTAGATGATTCACTTATCAGTAGGTGAAATCCAATCATCATAGGACAGTTTGTATTTTTCAGTCTTTACCCATCCCAAAGTTGAAATGGTATGATTTCACAATGGATTTTGTGATAATATCACCTAGGATGACTCATAAGAATGATGTTGTATGGGTTTTTAGGATTGACTAACTAATGTATCCCACTTCTTACCCATTATGTAAACCTTTACAACTAAATGCCTAGGAAATATTTACATGCACGAGGTGGTTCAATTGCATGGTGTTATCAGGAGTATCATTTCACATAGAGATCATCATTTCACATCGCATTTCTGGAAGGGTCATTAGAAAGAACCAAGATTACAAGTTCTTTTAGGAACATCCTGTCATCCATAAGATGAAGGTAAATCAGAATGGACTATCTGAGGTTTTTAGGATATTTTATGAGCCAGTGATTTGGATTTTTTTGGCCTATGGGATCAAAATACGAATCTCATGGATTTTTCATCTAATAATAGTTTCCTGGAATATATTTAAATGAAATAAATTAGTGTTTTTATGGAAAACCATGTTGTTCATATCTTGGTTTAATGGTGGTATGTGAGTCAAAACTTTTTTGTCATAGTCTTGGGAATGATACATATGAATAGGTTCATTTGATTAGACATCGGTTGGAGACTGCGAAAAGAGGGAATAAATCATATGATGAAAATCAGAGATAACCTTAAGAAATATAGTTTGTTCCTTATGTTTTTCATTGGGTGTATCCATGATTGGGGAAGCATCATCTCAATAAATAGGGAAATATACCACCCAGGATTGTGTGGTCATTTGAAATAGTGGTAAGGGTTGGTCTAGTGGTGTACCATTTATCCATTCCATCATGCTACAGTGAAATGCGTAACATGTTCCACATGATGCAACTATGAAGATGTCATACATACCCTTCCCATGTGATAAACATATGATAATTGGAGATTTTTTCCAATTTATCCTTTGAGGAAAATCTGATTAGTGATGTGGATCATTGTGAGAAATATCTTCAGGTTAAGAATATAGTGATGGTTCGAGTGCAGTTGAAGAATGGGTGATTTTAGGAAGATACATGGTATAGGGAGTCTGATATGAAATCATAGTGGCCATAATTTATCACTGAGACCTCACAGTTAATCATGGAGCAGCTTAGGGATGGGCTGTTATAATGTGGAGAGGTTGTAAGATCCTGTATTTCGTCTGGTATACTTCTCTTTGAGATTTTCATTTGATCCTTATTTTTCTGTCTTGTTTGGAGATAGAGATCGTTTTTGGGGGAAATGAACTAATGTTAAGGGATGTATACTTTTTTGATTTAATTATGTTTAGGTATAAATGGGTTAACTCTTTTATGGGTTCTTGGTATGTTGAGAATCTATAAACAAGGATTAGAGAGTTAAAGAGAAAATGGGCTGAAAACCCCAATTATAGAGAATTTACATGTTATTTAAAGGGACTAAACATCTTATAATGTTTTTTTTTATTTTAATTAAATAAATACATGGTTAAGAGTATTCATTGGATACAAATAAAAACATTTACATGATGTGTGACAACATTACACATCATGAAAATTCTTGTCCTACTATTTTAAATATTATATGTTGCTGAATTTTTTTTAATTTTACTATATCTCCTCTTCTACTAGCCCTAGGTCATTCCCCCTGAGATTTTAGGTTTTTAACATCCCTTCTATATGTCTCATTTTTATGATAAATCACTGGTAAGTGCTTTTAGTTAGGTTTCATCCCCATTTTATTTCTTCTCTAACCCATAGTGGTGGAATCCCATGTACAATTGTGTTTTTTGGTTTGATCATGAATAGTTTTTATCTAGGAACCTCCTTAAAATCATCTTCACCTTATTCCTAGTGGTCTCTAGCAGTATGAATCAGTTTTGGATTGTCATTTTATGGTAGGGGTATATTTCTTAACCCTATGGTTTGATTATTTTCAAATCTGTGAAATTCCATGATTGTGCCCTCATTGACTATGGCTAAGTTTATTAATTAATTAAATGATATTTTACATTTAATTCAGTTGGTTATAAATTGAATTGTATGTTAAATTATATTTAGTATGACATATGACCAAGGGTGATTTCTTCTTATAGTATCCCTAAATTGTTCATTGTTGCTTATGGATATAATTGTTAATCATATGTGAATTGAATTTCATCTGGAATATGAAAGAATAATGGTAATTTTTATAATTAACCATTGAGAAATAAGATTTAATATTATGATATCCATGTTGTATGATAGGAATTTTATTCCATGATAAAATGATTATATAACAAGCTAGTCCTAGGAAGTTGAACACTAATATGATGTTATTATTATAATGAGTAGGCTGGGCCCAGTCCCATGCTATAATGATTATAGGGATTTGACCCCGAAATTAAATAATGATTCTAGGGATTTTACTCAAAAATTCTCTATTTCTTATTGGGATTTGACTCAGATTTATTTTTGTGATTATACCATGGTTATATGGTGTTTTTCATGCTCATAACACACACTTCGAGTTATTCTGGCATGGTGCCAAAGTAGGTTGTTTTCCTTGGATATATGGTTGTGGTTGGCATGGTCATCAAACATGATCAGTGATATTATAGCACTAAGCCGATGTAGGTTGTTGTGTTTATTTAATTGTAGAATTAATTAATACACATGTTTATTTTTTATTGAATTAACAACTTATTATACTGGTTTTGTTTAAACATAGTGGTGCTGACCTACTCAGTTATATTAAAACCGTATTCGGGATGCCATTTGGGACCCGAGTAGATTATTTGGATGCATGTTTTTACAAGGGAGAAGGACCATCCTGTTGACTACCTTTTTGTTTTTGGGCAGGATTTTAGATATGGGACCGACATGGGGTTCAGGACCTAGGACATTAATTATTTTATTTGAGTCTTTTATTATTTTTATTGTATTGTTCTAGCATGTCATTTAGATACATTTCAGTAAGTCAATACATTATTATTTTATTATTATTAGATTATTCAATTGGCCATTATTTTTATCTTCTACTATATATTTAAATTGATTAATATATCTATTTTATTATGATTTTTTCTATTGATATGACACCTCATACCAGAGGATACAGTCTCCCCACTATACACATTACACCCTTGATGCTAGTTGGAAGCCTCTTCTATATGAGGAGGCACACTTGAGGTCTCATGACCAGCCCATTCTGGGCACATGAGATAGTACGAGATTGAAGGACATTACACATTCCCCCGAGCTATCAAAGAACAAAGAAACACCCACCGACTACAATCATAGCCTCCGGTGAACCGCGATAGTTACTAGAGAAGTCAACATGTGCTGAGACCTGATCTTCTACGCCACTACTATCTGCAAAACCATCTCCATCCACTGATCTGGTTCACCGCCAGCCAATTGACCCTCTCTGCCAATCCCTCCCTATGCCCCTTTCCTCTAACAACCCCCAGGCCCTCCGACCTTCCTCTTCTCATGACTCTCACTATTTTATCTCCTTTACTTATTTATGTATTTGTTCTAATTATATATAATAATATAATATTTATAATAATAATAATAAATCTAAATATAAAAAATAATAAAAATAAAAATATAACACTATAATAATTTTTATTTTTTCTTAATTTAATTTATTCAATTCTAATTTTAATATTTATATAATTAGAAATTAGAATTTATTTATTTATTTTGTAAAATATTTTACACTATTAATTAAAATATGTATTACTTTATATAATTTAACATAAATAGATTAATTATAATAGTATTTATATTTATAAACACATTGTTTGTTGTATATATTTAATAATAATTAAAATTATTATTTTTTATTTTGTACATACTTATAATATTTATCTATAAAATAATGATAAGTACATAAGTATTAAAAAATTTATAAATTATTTATTTAGGTACAAATTTTATTCTACTAATAATTTATCTAAATTAAGTGATTTAATTTTATTTTATTTTCTATTGCTTTTTGGGTGATTGTGTCGGGGGTTATGTGGGAGGGATTTCCAGGCTTTCACATTCTATTGGGAGGCCTTTCACTTCTGTGACCAGGGATGAGGAAGCAACACACTCAAGGTGCCACATGGATACCAAATAAATGATCCAGGAAGTAGTGATAATGATTGGAAATGAAGGTGAGAAGTGTCCAGAAGCAACAGGTGATGTCGATACTTCCCCCACATTCGATAGAGTTAAATCATGTAATAGGGGAAAGAATATCAAGAAATTCAACTCCCGTACATTCAAAAATGATTGGGCAGAAGGATTAGTCTTAACTTCTACTTCCAGCAATAGTGTGAGGCTTCATTCGAGATCCACCACCCTCCCACCTCACTATTTTAGATTCCCAGTGATGATGATCACATACCATACCATAGAGATTTACCATTAATGGAGTATTAGGATAATGATTAGAACATTATAAATTTTTTGAGATCTATTAGTGATCGAGAGGACCCTCTTTTCTCCTTACTCTATTTTTCTTCATATTTTTTCAACATGAAATCATTTTTTTAATCTTTAAATATATTGAAATCAACTATGATCGGCTAATATCATTTTGGGAGAAGAATATGAGCAAATAATTAATCTAATATTCCCATTGTTCGTTCATTTTCTTCTATTTAATGTCTCTCTCTAATCCTAGAGAAAATAATTTTTTTACAAAAAAAATAAAGAATCAATGAAAATTGATCTTAATCAGAAATAAAATCAAATAGTCTTTAATCTAAGGATTTTAATGAAAGGTGGCTGAAGAACCAAATTGAGAGGATCACTAAGTTGAGCTGACATTCTTAACTCAGTGAATTATGATTTTTCCATACTTGGTGATGGAAATATTTCTACAGTGGATAAACAATAGGAGTTATTTAATTAGGGGTTGACCAGATAATAAATTTTTCCAACCAAATTCAATAAAATCTAGATACATTAATTCTAAGGAATGACCAAGGAAAATTCCATTTAGAAATAGGCCTGTTGATTTCCCTATTTCCTACATATTGGTAGTTTTGAATTTTTTTTATTGTTTGTCTTTTCTCCTCCCTATTTTCAATTGTTTTCATTTCCACACTCAAAATTTCATTCACTTCACAATAACACAATCCTCATTTTCATCCTCTTTTTCTATTTTTTTGTTTTACATTTTTTTATTTTTTTATTTATCATGAAATGTTCTTCCCTGTGGTTTGACTCACTCACCATAGTACTGGTGTAGGTTGTAAGTTGGATTATAAATTTAAATTTGCACGTTCTCAATGATCACATCGTCAAATTTTGGAACAATTTTTATGGAGGGTGTGTTCAACCAATTATAGAATAAAAAAAAGTCATATAGAAAACAAGAAATTTTGAAAAAATAATAAAACACAAAAAAATATAAAAAAATTAAAAAAATAAAATACAAAAATGTTTTTAAGAAATAGGGAAAAATTGTCAAGAAAATTAAAAAATATATTTAACTTTATATAAAATGAGTACATGTTATAAATTTGAGATCATATAACCTTTCATTCTTGATATTGAGAAACACATCAAAGACTAGAAAAATAAAAAAAAACAGGAATAAAAATAGAAATTAATAGAGAGGCTAAGAATGAGGACATGAACAACATACATCTTGGAAATGTGTACCTACATAGAAATTTCAACCCAACTATCAAAGATATTGTTGGGACACATAGTCCGAGGGAGTTTCTATTACCTTCTGTCTCTAGAAACCCATCCAGAATTAATCTCACACCTAGATCAAGAAATTATGAAAACAATAGTCATTTTTTTCTCAGCTATAGACCTTCAATGGAATTACTATTGAATACACCTGTTACATTAATAGATATTTCTATTATAGTGTTTATAAGATACCACTTAGAGGCCTTAGTCAGAAAGAAATTAGAATGAGAGTGTTAAATTTCTACCTTAAGGGAAATGCTATGTCCTAGTTCCAATAGTTAGAGGATGAAATTTTTGTTACATGGGATCAAGTATATAATGGCTTCACCATGAAATTCTATCCTATGATAATGACCTCTAATATATGCACAAAATTGTAGGATTTTTGTTAAATGAGGGGGATATTTTTTCTGAATCCTGGAATAGAATTTTTGGATTTCTAAGACAATGTCCAACCAACCAGTCCACTACCCAGTTTCTAATGGACACATTTTATAACATCCTCCCACATTACCCCTAAATCATGGTGGATTAATCTTATAAAGGGGAATTCAGTGATAAGAATATAAAAAAGATGAAATAAATCTTTAACTTCTTGGAACAGAACTCACAACACAAATTCTCTAGGATAATAACTATAATGAGAAAGGAAACCACCCCTGTCCCAGATGATAAACCCCAATATTTTGGGATTTTCAATGAAAAAAGTCACACTACTCTTAGAGATTCATGACACCATTGTTTCAGGTTTTATAACTCACAGACCTTCTATCCAAATTTTTCTATGCTTATCCAAGCTCTTGAAAAATCCATCTTTGCTAGTTATAGTCCCAGGATGTAGCATTGGGAAGATATTTTTTCCAAAACCTACAACCTAGAGTATAAGAGCCACCAAAACCACTTTTGGAGGGACTACGGAGTCCTTCATCCTACTACCCCTCTTAGTTTCTAGCAACCACCTAGGTTGCAATTCCAATCCCAACCCAAGGTCGAGTTATCCAATTCTCATGATGAAGTGAGATGATTTTTTAAACAATTTATTGTAAAATATGATTAAAAAAAGACAAACAATTATATTAATAAAGGTAAAATGGATTCTAGAATGAAAAATATGGAGATTCCAATGGGAAAATTGGCTAAGAATCTTGGCAGTATAGACATGGGAATGCTTTCAAGTACTACTGAATCCAACCCAAGATAAAATTACATTGTTGTGACCACCATATGTGCTCTCCAGTCTCACCCAGATCCTTGGGAAGAGTCCCAAACTATAGAAAATGAAAAACTAGATGAATCTAAAAATTTGAATAATGAAAATGATGTAACTGGAAAATTGGATAGTAGTATTAGAATCCCTATGTCCCCTATTGTTAAAAATTAAAAACATAAAAAATTTATTAAAAAATATATTAAATCGAAGAAAAATATGGAAGTTGAAGTTTTAGGCATGCCTAATATTTTTAGAAACTTTTCTGCTAAAATATTATTTTCACAAAGAATAAAAAAATTAAAATCATGATTCTGAGCTACTGAAATTAATCATAACGGTAATAAAGTGGAAAAATGATATACCATTCCTTGAAACCTTGATTCTAATCCCATCCAACTTCAAATCTATATAAACAAGTTTTTTAATAAAAATGAAACTAGAAGAATTTAACATCTAAAATTTGATAGAGAAGTGTTTTTTTGTGTTGAAGAATAAAATAACTCATAATCTTGAGGACCCATAGAGCATTGTTATCCCTTAACCTTTGAGTATATAGGTCGTAAGTTCAATTTTCACTATGATTTGAGAGATAGTATCAACTTGATACCTCTATCACTTTTACAACACTTGATATTAGGAGTTCCTCAGTCAACAAATATTGTGTTACAACTTATGGATTGACTGATCACTCATCCAGTGGGTAGGGTTGTTACACCCCAAGATTTAATAGTATGTCCTTTCTTCAAGGTAATGAAATAACTTGCACTATATGCAATACTGAGTTCAAGCGCATCACGAATTACCAAACTAGTCGTTCATAAGCGGTTATGAATAGCATTAACTAAATTTTGAACATTATATAATCCATATAATTTTAAAATACATATTATGAGTTTCTTAGACAAATGTAAGAACAAATTCATTTTTTTCAGATAAAAGAATTATTTTTCAAAAAATGCAATTTTTCCGCCTTTAAATAGAAAACCCTTTCTAAATAAAATAATTGAAACTTTTATATATTAATTTTGACAAAATAAATTTCTTCTTTAGAATTGGGACATAAGAATTTAGTTTCATTAAATTTTTTGTGTTTTTCTAATTACTTTCATATTTGAGAGAATAGTGAAAAATTCTATTTTATTTAAAGGTAATGCTTTGGTCAATGACCAAAGAAAAATATATTAATAAGAAAAAGGATTACAAAATTCGGAAGGATGTGATTTTTTTACAATCTCTATCAAACAGATATAATAAGTCAGCTGGCAGAGTGTCTAGCAATGTCATGCTCTGATGTACTCCATTGTTAGCAAGAGAATCTGCATCAGCATTCTCTTCGTGGTAGGCATGAGTAGCTATGTAATCAATCCCATGGAGCAAGTTCAGACAATTCATCCAATGTGTGGTAAGTGTCCATGTAAGATGAATGATGCCATTCTATATGGAATGAATGATAGTGGTTGATTCACTTTCAAACCAACGTTTTCTCCAACCTCTTTGAAGTGCAAAATCTACTGCATGGATGATCCCCAACATTTCAATCTCTAGATATGAAGAATGTCCCCATACAACATAGAAGCAACCCTGACACTAGCCAGCTAAGTCTCTGAATATGGAACCACAACTGGCAGGGCCTGGATTGCCTTTAGAAGCACCATCAATGTTCACTTTGATCCATCCTGGCATCAGTGATTGCCAGAATACTTCAAAGGAATGTTTGGGATTTGGGTATATGCCAAGCACACAAAGATGAAGAAGGATCTCAAAGTCACCAACCGAGTTGTTGTAACTGTCGTTTTGAATTGTAGAAGCTTCATGAATCGCAATAAGAATTTGTGATTTTCCTGTATTGAGACTAAATGTGTGTTTATTATGAATAAGGTCATTTCTAACGTACTAGATCTCCTGCAGGAGTTCCGCCACTTCCGCAAGAAAAATATTTTTAACTTATAGATAAGATTCATATCTAATGTATTTTTTTAAAAACAAACAAATAGAGTTAGATAGGGTCCATCTGTAATTAAATAATTCAAGAACATAATTCCATAAAGTAGAGGCCGTCGCACAAGACAAAAAAATATGATCAGCATCCTCCCTGTGCTGATACACAAGTGACATTTATGGAAGACTTTTATTCTAAAAGTTTGCAAACAGGTTTTAGTAGGCAATCTTTTATGAGAAAAGCGCTAAATAAGGGTGAAGGAGATGTTTCGATCCAAGGCTTGTTAAATTGACTCACCCATTGATAATTAGATTCATTTCCAGAAATGTTGTGCTTATAGTAGTTTTGAGAGTATAGAATGCTATTTGGTGCAGGTTCCCAAACATGGTAGTCACCATTAGAAGAAAAATGGTGATTATCAATGATCTACACAATATTGTCAGGGAGGACATGTCTATAAAATTGTAATACATCCTTTATAGAATTACATTTATCTTCAGGAATAATATTAAAAGATAACAAAGATATCAAGGGGTTACCACACCATTTGTCACACCAATAATTTATGGAAGAGTTAGCGCTAACCATCCATCTAGAATTTTCCATGATCTTGTGGTATGAGTCCCTAATACAAGGCCAGATCGAAGAGTTTATGTAATTAAAATTCCCATTTAAGAGTTTAGAGAGGAATATATGGTTCAAGAATTAAGATGCATTAGAAGTACAATTAGTACTACCCCAAGTAAGACGGTCTTGAAGAGAATTACTAAACAAATTAAATTTTTTATACCAATTCCACCTTTATCAAGGGGTTTACAACAGGATTTCCAAGGGATAGTGAAAATTTTCTTTTAAAAAATACTTCTCGTCCAAAGTGAAAATGCTATATTTTAATTGAAAACAACTTTTTTAATCAAAATAATTCATAGTGTTGAATAATACATTTTAATGGTTGGGAAGTATAATTGGACTATATTTTTACCCTTTAATCCAATGTTGGTCCTTGGAATTAGTTTCACTTTGAAATTATACATAAACAAGTGTCAATATTTTGATAGTTATTGTTTCTTAAAAACATGCTATTTGTTTTGACAATGAGAATTGATTTTAAATTAATTAATGAAAATTATATGTTTTGAATTTGGTAAAATAGACTTAAATTTTGGATTCGTAATATCGAAATTATCCTAGGGTGAAGCTTTTGTATTTTTCTGAAAACATTCAAATTTTGATGAATAGTTAAAAACATACTGAGTTATCGTTTAAAACAAAATTTTTATTTAAATAATTATTTATTTTATTTAAATTTATTTTAGGTCAAAATAGATACATAATATCTATATAAGTTCAATGTAATTCATTGGAGTCAATTTATAATAATTTTTTATATATAAAACTTTTTCGAGAACTTTTCATAGTATTTTAACCACCTCCTAGGAGAATTTGCGAATTCACATAAAACATATTTTTAACACTTCGGTGAGGGGAATTAAAAAAATCATAGTGACATGGTTGATATTAGTAAGTAAAATTTTGTTCAATAAGATAAAAATAGTTTTTGGTTAATAGTAACTTTTTGCTTTTATTTACCACGGTTAATAGTAAATAGCGCAATAAAGGGTAAAAATGATATTATTATTAACCTAAAACATGTCCTAATTCTCTTGGATAAGTTTAATTAGACCAAAAAAACCTTAGGGATAAAATATGACCCTTTAGGTCCACTTTTATTAGATTAATACATTTATATTTATTTTATTTAAAGAAGTGTTAAAAGAGTTAAAATCAACGTTTAATAACTAAACCATTTTAATATAGGGTTAGAAATAAGATAAATTCGATTATAAATATTTATCATAAAGATAAATTTTTTTCCAAAATAATGGTATTTTATTTATAATTTTTAGATATAAATTAATTAAATTTATTAATGACACAATAATGATTCAGCAATGACCTTATTAATGAAAGAATCAAATAAATGGTATTATAAATATTACAATAATGATAATTAAAAGTTTTTATGACATCCACAAATTTTATAGGTGAATATGACATGTTAGGATTTATTCAATGTATTTTTTTGAAGTAATCATGCTGTTATTATTTTAAAAAAATTACCAAATATTGTCAAATTTGACATAAAATAGTTTGTAAAACAACTATTATATTATTAATTGATATAATGGTCCTAAAAATCTATGGTTCTGCGAAAAGACTTATATAATAATATATAAGACATTACTAAACCAATTGGGGTTATATTGGCAATATATAGTATGTTTATTAACTATATAATGTAAGAATACCAGAAGACACAGTAAAAGTTAAATTATTTAACGTAGAAGTAAATCTAAATGATAAGGTGAAAATGGAAACCTAAAATTGTCTAAAACCTATTGGGTTGACAGGATTTTGACCCATACCCACCCTAGACTCAAAATAAGTCACTTTGGATCCATTATAAATAGAATATTATTTGTATTATAAGATAATAGTTTATATTTTTCCAATGGTGCCCCTCGCCCCTCTTATAAAATGGCACGTCCGCTTCTCTCAAATTCACAACTCCAAAGCCATTTGGCTCGACCAAAACCTGACCAAATAACGTCCCAACTATCTTAAATTAATCCTAGAGGAATTCCATTGGTGAGAAAGCCAACCTAAGGTGCCCTTTTGATCAAATTAAAAGGAAGAACCCAAAGAAAAGGTACTAATTTCACCACCCTCATTCAAGTTCTCTTAATATCCCACTTCTTCTTTATTTGTTTTTTCCATTATAAAATAATAACTCTAGAATCTTTTATATAATGTCATGTTATTATAAATATGGAATAACTATAATCATTATTCTATCCATCTTATGAATGATAATGTCACCATGCGTCCGTACGTATGACTTATCGTCTCCACACCGTGGTGAAAAATTTTATTCAACACTATGTTATTTGAATGGATATAATGATGAGTAATATGTATATAAATAATGAAAATAACATCATAATATTTATGTAAAATTAATATTCCATCCAATTCCACACTTTTAAGGAAATTATATTGTCGCTCGTGCGTACGTACGGATTACCGTCTCCACGACAAGATGAGATTCATTTCCATAATCTCTATTCATCGACGATTATATAAATATATATTACTAATAAGTAAATAATATATGAAATAATAATTCTACTGGAGATATATATATATATGTATTTACATATATCATATTCACTTAGTTCCGTTCAATACGACATGAAAACGGAAACAACGTTTATGCGTACGTACGGACTACCGTCTCCATAAACGGTGTTTTTCATTTCATATATATGTCTATTATAAATATTTATATTCTTAATATATATGATATATAAATAATATTTTATATTCTGGAAGTATTTAAATCTTGGTCTAAGTGATTCAATCAAGAGTAACAAGTTAAAACACATACGATAAAGAAAGCGATTATTACCCGAAATGTTAATTTAACATGGAAATTAAAATTAAATGGGTATTATAAAGTCATTAATGAATCATGTATGATATCATAAATACTAATATGGTTCTTATATAATTTAATAACATACTACTATCTTCATACAAGAAGTTAAATGTACCCTCGACTAAAGGAAAGTGCAAGGTAAGGGGTTTTCATCTCACTCCTTATTCCAATGAAATTCATGCCATATTGCCATTATTAACTTTTGTGGGGTGCATGTACTACCCCTAATTTTATTCTTTGTGTAATACACGTTAATTTCTGTGTATTTACATATTCATTGTATGATACTTCTTTCATAGGGTATATGTTTTGTATGTTACCAAATTGGTAAGGGTTAATTTCACAATCTCTTTATTATCCGAGGTTGTTTTTACATAAGTATCTACTGGGACATATTTATTATCCATGTCCATATTTCATTAAATAGTTTTAAAAGGGATTATTTTAAGGTAATGTTTACAAAAACCTCATTGTAAATGTTTTAATGATTTATTCTTCTAAAACCATTCTCATTAATGTTCATGTTTTCCAAATGGTTTTAAAAATTTATTTAAATGGACATGAATGTTTTAAAATTTTAATTACGTTTAAAATTTTCAAAGTGGTATGGGAAACTTTTATTAAAAGATGTATTTAAATGTCTTCCTTTATAAATTGTGTGACTTTTAAATGTTTTCATGAAAAATGGATATTTCTCTCAAAGAGTTTTTACAAATCATTTTCATCTATGTCAAAATCTTTTAATAGATCATAAACTTGTTTGAAGTTGATTTATTATGATACAAATCTTACATATTTTATTGAAGGTTTGGTGATATGTTTAACTGTGTATTTGTTATTTTTACACCATTAATGGTTTATGGGTAAAGTATTGACATTTTGTATGACAGTTTTAATATGAATGTTTGTCTTATGTTTAATCCTTTTCATATGAAGATTGCATTGGAATTAGTAAGTGATGGGTGGAGCCCACTATAACTTCTCAATTCATCGGTAGGTCTCATGAAACAAACTAGTGTCTTGGCACAAGGCCTGTAAAAAATCTTATTTGTAGTCTTGGCACAAGGCCTTGACTATGTGGTTATGCTAGTCTAGCATTATGCATTCCATAATTATGAAAGTGGCTATTGATATTGCATGTGATTATTCGACTAGTAGAATATCTATGTGAATAATTAAATAGAATTATTTTATTGTATCATTGAAATATTATGTGGAAGTTTACATTTAAAAAAGGCTTTTATTTTAGTCTTATAAATTTCATAAAATTTTTATGATTATTTATTAATGTTTGTGCTATATTGTTATCCTTACGGAGCATCTGAGATCACCCCGTTCTATGTTTTAATATTCATAGGATTCCAAAAAGTGTATTATGATTGATAAGAAGGGTTAAGCCGGGGGATTAATGGAATTCTCAAAGGATCATTTATGTTGTGTTTTATTTTCTAAAGTGTAAAATAACATCCATGTATGTAATAAATTTTCCAATACTACTAAACTGATCGGTCTTTTGGGACTTGATCAATTGTAATCATGCCAATGTATTAAAATAATGCATTCACTCTGGGTAACTGGGGTTGGGGCGTTACAATGGTGGATGAATATATAGTATTAGTTGGTATAATCTTTCTTCTTTCTTACTTTATCATAATGGATATGGTGTGTGACATAATGTACCTATCATCCTCGGTAGGCCCTTAATGGCAACAAGGTGATCTGAGATTGATTTCTCTAACGAAAAATTGATTTCCAAATTGGGTGAAAAAATGAAGAATTCAATGTGTTCAATAAAATTAATGAACCCACCAACCTAGTCCATCCCAAAGTTGATTTGTTAGTAGTTTGGGGTTATATTGATGAGGATAAAGAGGAGTTCTTGAGGATTATAAAGTAGATTAATAGTGACCATGAGATCCTTGCTGCAACTTTAATGGGGATCAACTCAATTAAAGAGAGGGAATATATTGATGAGTTTTAAGGGAAGTTTTGGGAAACTTTTGACGAGTTTTCATTGGAACACATTCTCAACCCAATAGAAGAGTCTATGTGTGAGGAAAATGTTTATGTAAATAGCAATGATTATGAGTAATCCTTCTACATTTCATTATTCAAGATACAACATGGTGAACGTTGTCCACCAACACCCATGTTTCCTCCCTTAAGTCAAGAACCACCCCATCATGAGATCAAAACCCTACATACATGTTTTAAATGTTCTTTTTTAGGAGATATTTTCACACTTCTTGTGATCATATCATCCAATATATAGGTAAGTTAAGATGATAACCTACTGATATTTTTTTAGAAAATTCTAATCTGGTATGGGCTAGTCAATTTTTGAAAAAAAGAGGATAATTCCACCATTTCATATGCATTTTGTTCTAATGGAACCTGAGTGTAAACCAAGAGTTTAATCCCAAAGGAGAATAAATACCAACATGAAGGAAGTGATTCAAGAAGAATTTATTAGACTACTTGATGATGGGATCATTTTTCCCATTTCTCACAGTCCCTGGGTATGTCCGGTCTCGGTGGCCCCCCCATAGAGTGGAGTGATAGTGGTCACCAATGATAAGAATGAGAAAATAAAAACAAGTGTTGTTAATTAATGGTTATTCTATATGCATTATAGAAAGCTGTATACATCCATAATGAAGGACCATTTTACCAAGCCATTTTTAGACCAAATTTTAGAGAGGATTGTTGGAAATTAGTTTTTGGGTTTTCATGATGGATATTCATGATAAATAAAGATTTCCATTTTACTAAAATATCAATAGAAAACCAAATTCACATGTCCATTTGGGATATTCGGGAAATAGTAGATTTCCTTTAGCTTATTTGGTGCTCCCTCCACATTTCATTGATGTAAGGTGTCCATTTTATCAGATAATTTTTAATGTATAATTGATGTTTTCATGGATAATTTTTCAGTTGTAGGATAAAAATTCAAAAATTGTCTTGAAAATTGGAATGTTATGCTATAAATATTCTAAGAAACAAATCATGTTCTCAACTTGGATAAGTGTCATTTGAAGGCTATTAAGGTAATTTTTTAGGTCACAAAGTGTCTAAATGGGGTTGGATGTTTATAACACAAAGATAGAGGTGATCCAAAAGATTCCCTGAACAGAGAATGTCAAGAGAATAATATGTTTCTTGGGACATGTGGGGTTTCACAGGAGGTACATTAAAGATTTTTTCGAGATTACTAGGCCCCTGTTCTCACTTATAAATAAGGAAAATCCGTTTGTTTTTTATGAGAAATGAAGAGTCCTTTAACATTATTAAAGATAAGATGACTACCTCACAAGTGATCACTACCCCTAAATGGATGATCACATTTGAGGTAATATTTATTTCAAGTGACCTAATAGTAGGTTAGGTTTTGGGGAAGGGGAAGGATAGGTAGTTTCATGTCATTTACTATTCCAGTAAGTTGTTGGATGATTCATAGAAGAATAATTCCACCATGGAGAAGAAGTTGGATTCTATGGTTCTTTCCCTAGAAAAATTCATAAAATACTTTATTGGGTCCAAGGTGATCATTTTTACTCACCATATAGCCCTTAAGTACTTACTGGATAGGAAAGACTCAAAATATAAGCTCATTAGGTGGAAATTCTATTATAGGAGTTTCATATGGTTATTAAGGATAATAAGGGGGCTTAAAATATTGTGGGAGAAAACTTTTCGAGGTTTCCAAAAACTCAAATTGGGGAACCAAGAGAGTTAAACACCTCATTTCATGTTGAGAAGTTGTTTGCTACTTTTTTGCAGCAGTCTACATGGTTTGGAGACTGTGCCAATTTTTTGGTAGTTGGTTTCATTCCTAAGGACCTCTCACAAAACCATAGGGAAAGGTTTATATCTAAATTGAAATATTAAAACTTGTATGGCACTCTTATTTTTAAGATATTTGTTGACTGTTTTCGGAGGAGATGTGTTACTGAGGAAGAAATTTTCATATACTTGATAGTTTCCATTCATCACCTTGGGGTGGCCACCATGGAGAAGACAAGGCTTCTTAGAAGGTACTACATGATTTTTTTTACTGGCCTACATTATTCAAAGATTCTATAAGATCGGTTAAATGCTATGATAAGTCTTAGATTCTTGTAAATGTTTGGAGAAAGAAATAGATTCCAAAAAATGGAATTATAGAGGTTATCATTTATGATGTATGGGTTTGGATTTAATGGGTTATTCTCATACTCTTATAGGTTTGATTACATTTTGGTCGATGTGGACAATATGTCCATGTGGGTTGAGGCAGGGGCTCTGCCCAAAACATCTTCTCCCAGTGTGGTGCAGTTTATCAAAAGAAATATTTATCCAGGTTTTTGGAGTTCTAGGATAATTCATCACAGAATATATAAATGACTTCAATAATTTTATGGAGAAGTATGGATTCTTTATAGAACATGTACCACCTACCACCCACAGTCTAGTGGGAAAGTTGAAGTGTCAAACAATGAGTTCGGGAAGATTTTTTAGAACACAATGTCCACCTTTACAAAATATTGTTCAGTGAAGTTAGATGAGACACTCTGGGCCAATAGAACATCTTACAAGACTCCCACAGGGATTTAACAATATAGAATTTTCTTTTAGAAAACTTATCTTCTCATATGAAATTTTTAAAATAATAATAATTAGGTAGTGAATTATTTTACATTTATTTTAAATATGCGGGCGAGAGAAAGCTATTATAGATGATTGAGATGGATGGAACTGGGAGGGAATAATATGAAAATGATGAAATTTACAAATAGACAGAATACACTTTTCATGATACAATAATTCAGAATAAAAATTTCAAGGTTGGTCAAAGGGTACTATTGTTCAAATCTATACTAAAACGTTTTTTAGGTAAGCTTAAGACCAAATGGTTAGGACCCTTAACCATTTTGATGGTTCTTGTAAATGGATTTTTGGATCTAACTGGGGGAGAAAATAGATCATTATGGGTCAATGAAAAAAGTATAAATCATTTATTTAAAGGGAATACAAAGAGATTTGATTCTATATCTCTATTTTAAGGATGAAGTTATCCCAAGTCTAACTATGGTATATAAACTCAGTGTTTTATAGGAAGTAACACATGGTCTTTGTGCTATTTTTCTTTTTTATTTATGTTTTTTAAAAATGAAAACATTTTCTACATGATTCCCTAATCTACTGTCATGTATGTCTATTGGTGCTACATGAATTGCTACTACTAAAGATTTGATAATACCAGATACTCGATAAAGGAAAACTAATGGCAGGTCAAACTGCATCATAGGGATAAAACCACTTCTACTCAATATTTTATTGATTTTTTTATTTAATATTATATTTTATATTCTTATGATTATTTTCTAAATTTATAGAAAATCTAGAGGAAAAACCTGATAAATTCACTTTGTGATGAATAATATGATATTTTTAATGGAAATAAATGGAAAATCCCTCACATTCAGAAAAGTGTTGTTTTTTTGTTTTTAATCTTATTTTCTTCTCATATTTTTTTATCTGTTTCATGATACAATGTCTGGGGGAGTCCCCCTATTTCGTTTTCAAATTATGAATATCTTTTTCATAATTGGATGATATCTTACGAGATTTTAGTGAGTTGAAAATTTAGATATGAAACATTTTTAAACTTACTTGTTCCCTTTTTTCACTATTATACTATTCTTGTTGTACTATATTGTTCATCATGCTTAAGTTTAAATGAAATTGAAAAAAATTGTCTATTTTTTTAAAGCACAGAAATTTAAAAAAAAAATTCCATTTTTCCAGTTGTTTTGTGATGTATTCATATAGATTTGATTTTTTTATAAGTTTCCCTATCCTTTTCTTTCCTTTAATTTATTTTTAGTTTGGAAAATAACTGTTTGAACTTCCATGTCACCCATCAAATAGCATTTTATTATACTGCACTAAAAACTCTATTTTAAACCTATTAATTCTATATACCACCTTAAAAATCAATAATTGAGACTTTGATCATTTTTAAGTGCGGGGGAGAGGGAATTATTTTCCACTATGCTGAAATTATGATCACATGATTCCTTCTTTTATTTTTTGTCAAAAAACATTCACAATATTCCAAAGAAAAATAAATCCATTTAAATTTACTGAATTTTATTTAATTTTTTGAGGGTCCTTGGGATTTATTCTACACATCAATTAAATCCTTCCTAGTGGATAACAACTTACGGTTTTTGAGGGTTTCCCAGAGTATGAAAATGGTGGGGATGTATGATTGCTGAGTGAAGTAGCACAACATTTTGATGGATGTTTTATTTAAGATCATAGTAAGGGAGTGATATAGGATGGATATTTTTGGAATTGGGATAATGAATTTAGGAAAGTGGAAATCTTAATTGGAACCTACATGTTTCAAATTTTAATAAAAAATTAGTCACTTTAGGGAGCCAACTCAGATAGTTATCTAAGAAGTCCTTTTAAAACTAGAGTAAAATAAGAAAATGATATCTCATAGTGATCATATAAGACTTTAGGCACTGGGTGTGTGTGTTATCCTTCTATACATATCAATAAGTGAATGTTCACAATGCTCTTTTCAAATACAAGGCTCGGTAAAATAATAAAATAATAATTAAATTCATAGTGGTCAAAAATGAGCCCATTAATGTGCGTGGAATTTAGTACCTTAATGAATAGGGTAAAAATTCAATTATTTGAAGATCATTTGAGTTGTATCAATCAAATGATTTTAGAAAATGTTGAACATTTATTTTTTGAACCTAAAAGAATGTGATATTTGAAGGATTATTTTGTTAAGGATTTAATTAAAGTTAATTTAACTTTCCATCACTCCTTGAATTTGAACATGAACTGGAATTGAAGTAGGGTTTCAGGTGACATCATATTGGATGCATGAAATACTTTATAATGAAATAATTTTTCTTCCCTTGATTGTTAGTGGGTGGTTTTAGATATGCCGGACATTATTTTGAGCACTTTTTAAAATCTTGACTTCTTCTGCCCTTATGTTATTAAAAGTCTAGACATAATCTTTTTGAACTGAATTTGAAAAATCACCCCTTCTATTTTATAAATTCTATAGTATTCGTTTTTTAGGACAAACAAACATTTAAGTGTGAGGGATTTTGAGGTGGTTGTTTTTAATGCATCTGGCCACATCATTTTTGTATTTTATTATATTATTCATATCCAAAATCCGTTTTTTGTAAAATAACTTCCAACTATTGTTAATTTTGTACATAACTACTAAAATCATTTTTTTGCAAAAATATTTATTTTATTGGTTATTTTTGTCATTTTTAATGAATTAACAATTAATTAATTCATTCTACTTTAACATTCATTCTTTGTTCTTCTGTTTTTTTTAAATAATAATTTTCCATTTCTTATACTTTTTTTCTGTAATTAATTTTTTTCATTACATCTATTTTCAATATGTTTAGATTAGTTCGTCAATTTCATTTATTCATCTATAAATAATTAAATTTTCAATTTTGTTTTTTGATTCATAAAATAATTAAATTATTTTTAAAAAATAAATTCCATTATATAAATATTTTAAAACATAATTTTATTTAATTTTAATTTAATTACTTGATTTAATTAATTCTCTAATTAATTTGTTAATTAACATAAGGAAACCGAATTTTTATTATTTTTTTGTTTTTAATTAATTTTATTTAATAAATGTTATTCGGTATTGAATTATTTGTTGAATAATTTTTCACCCACATAATTATATTTTTAAAACTTTTAAATGTGATTTTTAATTTATTAATTTTATTTTTAACTTAGATAATTAATTCATTTTTCAGTTTAATTTATTGATTTAATTTGTATCTTATTCTTTTTTTCAGGGTTTGCATTCCCCATTCACCCACAGGCAAGTCAATGACTCACTGCTAGACCAGCCAATAGTGACTTATTGAGCCACCATTCCACTCCCATCCTTTTGAAAATTTCTCACCCATAATTGGAAACGCCAATGGTAAATCCACCATTTCGTTTTTTCAACCTTCCGTCAAACCCTATCTCACCGCCAGCTTCTCTGGTGATGATTCCTATACTAACTCCATCGCACCACTGGAACCAGCATCCATTGGCTGAAGCCGAGTATCACTGTCACTCATTTCTTAATGTTTCTCCCTCAACTTCCATCACCTCTTCCAGGGGTAAATTATTGAGTCACTGCCATAACCCCTTTCTCACTGTTCTTCCTCACCCAATAACCTTCTGCTCCACCTTCACTCACCACCATAGCCACATTAATCTACCATCATCTCCACCTTCTGCAAATAAGAACTCACAGACAAAAAATCCTACGAAGCCTCATGGAGTCATCGTCGGCCTCCAACACACTTCTCCTCAACACTCACCACTAGAAATTAGTACCAATCCACAGAAATAATAAAAATTTGAACTAAATATGAACAAGGAAAATATATAATAATATATCAACATTCTAGAACACAAAAAATCTATGTAGCATACTAGTAAAAATCAACCCATAATAGATGAAAAATTCAAAATATATATAGATTAGATTTCCAAACTCACAATAGAAGAAGAAAAACCACTCACTATTGAAAATGAGTTTCTATGGGACCTCTTGAAAAAGTCAATGTAATCTATATTTCAAGATATCACTCCCATCAGCCGCTAAAGAACACCGAAACAACCCCCACCAGATTTTGAAGCCGCCAGTAAACCATTATAGCCACCAAAGAAACCAAACCGCACAAAGACCTAATCAACCGTACTGCTGCTTTCTGTACCACCATCATCATCAACTGGTTGTCTCTCCATTGGTTGCATGACCCTCACCACCAAACCTGCCCCTGCCTCATTCTTATATCGAAGCCCTATATCCCCTCCTTTCTTCCTCTTCTCATGACCCCCACTCTCTTATCTTCTTTCATTTATTTATTCTGATTATATATAATATTATAAAATATATATAATAATAATAATAAATATTAATATAAAAATAATAATATATAATAACAAGAAAAATATAGAATTTTAATAATTTTAATTCTTTCATAATTTAATTTATTCAATTATAATTTTAATAATTTTATAATTATAAATACTAATTTCATTATTTTTTTTTAATATATTTAGCACTGTCGATTAAAATATGTATTACATTACACAATTTAATATAAATAGATTAATTTTAATAGTATTTATATTTATAAACAAATTGATTTTTCTATATATTTAATTATTATTATAATTAATTGTTTTTATTTATATTATGTACAGAATAATAATATTTATCTAAAAAATAATTATAAGTAAATAATTATTAATATATATATATATTGATTTTCTTATGTAAAAAATTACATATAGTATTTTTTAATTAATGTAAGTGATTTATTTTTTTTGTTGCTTCTCGTGTCACTATGCAAGGGGTAATCATGTTGCATGGCTTCACAGGATTGCAGATTCTATTGGGAGGGCTTGCACTTCGGTGACCAAAGATAATTATCATGTGATATGGGAACTCCCCCCACATCTAAGAGCGTTTCATCAGGAAACAAGGGGAAAACCACCTAGCCATTGAACTCCCGCACATTATAGAACCATCGAGAAACATGAGCAATATTGAATTACTACTTATAACATAAGTGTGACAATTCATTCTAGATCTATCACTCACAAACCTCACCATTCAATATTCCCATGCGAATATATCATAGACCTTACCATTGAATTTTTTCATTCAGTAAGGAGTAGGATAGAGATCAAGACATCATAGATGTCTAGTGATCAAGCAAGAAGCGAGAGAACGTGTTTTTATTTTTGATATGTTTTTATTTAGTTTTGTTCTTCAATAAATACTTTGTTTTTACATATTTAGATATGTTGGGATCAACTATTCTTTGCTAATCTTCATTGAGGGGAATAATCTGAGATAGTTTCTAATCTGATTTTCCCTCAATTCTTGCATTTTATTCATTCGGATGTCTCTTTATAATTCTTCAAACAATAATTTTTTTACAAAACATCAAGAATAAAAAAATACTGATCTTGATATAAATTAAAATAAAATTGTATTTAATGTGATGATTTTACTGAAAAGTTAATCATTCTTTAAATAGAGAGGTGCATTGATTTCAACCAACATTTTGAACTCAATGACTTTATTTTTTTCTTACTTGGTGATTGAGTGATTTCAACAGTTGATAAATAACTGTAGTTATTTTATCAGATTTTGTCCAAATGAAAAATCTTTTCAACCACTTTAAATCAGATCCAAATGCATAAATTCCAATTCATGACCAATGAGAATTCAGTTTATAAATTGGCCACAAAATTTTCTCATCGCCATTATATTAGTAGTTTTCAACTATCCTTGCTGCTTATCTATTCTCCTGAATACATTCACTTGTTTGGGATTTCACACACTCACAATTTCATTCAATTTAAAATCACGTAATCATCACTATCATCCTCAGTTACAGTTTTTTTGTGTTAATTTTTTTGCTTCAGTTTTTTTGTCTTTAGCACAAAAAGTTATTCCCCATGGATCAACCAAATTACCATAGTACTAGTGTTGGTTTTAAGTAGAATTATAAATTTAAATTTACACATGATCAGAGAAGGCATCGTTACTGAGATTCACTAAGTATATTCATGATTAATAGTATTGAACATAAGGCTTAAATGAATACTGCTTTAGTGTGCATCAACTTAGGTATATGGTGCATGAAACTTCACATTCTTATCAGTGACAGGCACTAAAATTCCAATCTACTAAGGTGACCTTCAAGTCATAAAAGAGTGTGAAAATTTACCTAAATAAGTTATCATGGGGGAGTTGATGGAATTTATCCAAGAGAGGCAGTGTGATATCCCTAAAATCTTGTAAAGGTGGTGTGTCTGGCATAGAATGATTGTATCTAAACATATGTATTCCATAAATAGTAAGGATTAATGGATTTACGTATGACCAATATACAAATAAATTATTGTCGTTGGGCTAGACCATAGTGGTGAACCCATAAAATTTTTTTTTGTCTCTCTACGTGTGAATGTTTAATTACTATATGATTTTGTAACACATTATTATTATGTTCCTACCAATATGGGAACAATATCTATTGCTTCAAATTTAAAGGGTTGAAACCTAGACCCCACCCCCTCCCCTTTAAGGGTTTCACTCGGTACTACATATATTTCATTCAAATATGGAAAATCTAAAAAATTCAAAAAAAGTGTCACACATACAGTTTGAACCCTGTTAAAAAAAATGGGGAATAACCACAAATATTTGAAACTACATTCTTGAAGTAGGAGTAAGAAACTTTCATGACTAACTATCCAATAATTTTTAGTTTTTCATGAGGGGTTACCATTCTAGTAGCTTCAATACGATTACCGAAATAATATTTAAACCATGAACTGTAACCATGTGACAATTATATTTTGTGAATTTTAAAAATCCTTCGATAAATATTACCCCAAATTGTATCCTTCAAACCATGTAATGCCTCCCACTCCCAACTGTGCATAGCCCTTGTAACCTTCATCTCCTTTAACCTCTATGCTCTTGGATCCTTCTTCTTCTACCATTTTACACTCCAATGTAATCCCCATTCTACTCTCTCTCTCTTCCCCTATTCTTATTCATCATATATTTCTCACATTAGCTTTGCTATATACTATATTTCTTTGGTTATAATATCCATGTGTTTCTCCCCATCTGTTTTTCGATTCTTTTAATCTTAGGTTTTATTCATCTTTTTCAAAACAATTCTTGAGGAAACATCCACACACACTTGAAAAACCAAAATTTTCCAAAAACCATAGTTTTTGTAATATTTTTGTTCAAATTTTGGGGATTAATGGGTTATTTAGAAATTATATAATGAGAATTAAATTTTATATCTATCATTTCCTCAATTGTTCAGTCTCTATGATTTTTTTACAACTATTAAAAAATCCCACCCAACTCTACTTGGCCTTTTCAAAACATACATATGCATTAGGATCTGATACACTCCCATGTCCTCACCTAAAATTCACCAAGATAGAAGAGATTAAGAGATACTGAGTGCTCGTCAAAGGGGAGTTCAACTTGCATCATTATTTTTTATCATACCACCTTGAGGAATTATCCATATTTGACGAGCTACAAAGGATAATTGATCCGTACCACCTCACTAGGGCACTTGTCACACACTTCATAACATATATGGAACTAATTATTGAGATTATAGACACCTTTTGATGCCACCACAGGTATAATATTGATGATAAGGGAGATTTAGAATAGGTTACTTGCGATATCACATTCCACCATTTGAAACACTAATATTGTTTATATCTCATAGAGTTCTCCGCATTTTCAGCCTATGTGATCAAGAATTTGTTCACAACATTGATTACATCGAGGATTATCGAGATTGGGACTGTGGTGCTGCAAGAGGATTTTGGACCACTATTTCCCAACCTCAACCTCCCTACGCACCTTAAATTTTGAAGTCCTCTATGCTCTTAAACCTCACCCATCATTTTCTTCATCGAATCATCACCACTTCCTTCACTTCACAGTTAGATGATGAAAGAAATGTCAGCCTTCACAATTTTTTTATTATACACTCCATGATTACTAGGATACCCATCAACACTACCTTTTTCTTCATGTATTACATCCAACACATGTTCACAAAACCCAAGGGATATATTTTTGGAGGACCTTATATCACTCTCTTAGCTGAGCACCTTCGAATTCAATTTGATGAATATGCCTTCACTAGGATTCAACCGCCTATACCATTTGACATCATTATGTTATTTCACATATAAATATTGGAATTTGATGGAAACTGCTATGGCTTCAGGGTACACCTAGAAGAATCCAAGCATGAGCTCCTTCAAACCTCAACCACCCGCATTGTATGCCAACATTCCTCCCCATAAGATGAGGTGTGCCAACCCACAAGTCCAACCACATCAATGCATCCTCCACCTTACATAGAATACTCCACTTACCCCAACCTTGATGGAACCATATTTGGTGTCCCAGATCTCCAATGGAATCAAGACTATAATTTTTCTGCCATGTTCAACTAGAAAGTTGAGGCAATTGGATGACGGATAGAAGGAATTATCATACAGGATATCCCACCCCCAGACATTACTAACCACTTCCCAGTTATCTCTCTTCCTAATGCATGTACAAGGAAGCATCCTCCCACTTGGATCCTTCCTGGGAAAACTATCCACCAGTAGACCCACCAACAGTACCTCTATCAGAGGGAATGGATACTGAGAAGGACATAACAGATCAATCATTGGATGAGTGTGACCACACTTAGTCTTACGAACCATTTGGAATTGGTCATCCCACAGTCCCGAAATTATTCTATTTCAAATAATGATGTTATTTTCACTGGAACTTCTTTGTGACTGTAATTTTAAACTTTCTTACTCCTGTGGATGTTTTCTATATTTTTCATCTGTGGTGTGATTGTTTACTTCTCAATAATTCTACTTGTAACTACTATGCTACTATTGCTTCACTTTTATTATTTCCTTGTCAAGATAACAGGTGGATGAATATTTTTTCAAGAAGACACTTTTTTTTCTTAGAGGGTTGTCACATAATAACTAAATACCATTATATGATATTTTTATGGGAGTTTTTCTATTAAGGTATATATTTTCACTTTCTTTCAGTGTTTCTCCCTCCAACTAGCTTGCATTTTTTCTACCCACCCTTCTCCACCTAACCACATTCATGGGGCATTTTTCATGGATTTAAGTGTGGGGGAGGGAACTTACTTCTGGAACCCCATTTTGTTCATTACCTTGGCATTACCTATGATGACATGTTTTCCCTTGAGTAATTATTAAGGGTTTTTATAGATCTCCTACATTTATATCAACTAGAAAAATGGATTTTAGACACCTATTTTTGAAATTACTCGTATTTCCAAAATGATAGGATTATTTTTTAGGTGAATAAAAATTAGAAAACTTGAAGTGAAATATTTAGATATCCATTAATAGAATCATATTTTTAATAAATGGACATTGTGATGGAATATTTTAAAATAATTTACCCTTTAAAATGGAAACCAATTTATGCATTAAGGAAAGTGAAGCAATGGCACTAGTGGTTATTACGTGATCTTAATTTTATGATATCGTAACTTTCTTTATCAATTAATTGTGACACTTAAAGGTAAAATTGGGTACCTGGCTTTCATTTCAAGAATCTCACCGCAATGAAATCAATTCAAGATATGAAAAATATTTCACAAAATATTGATGACCTTTCATCATGCAGATCCTCTAAGAAACCATATGGGGTGGGATTGTGAGGAGATAGTAGATATTTTCATGGTCTCTGTATAATTAAAAAACCATACAAACCCAAAAAAACCATATTCCTCAAATATAGAATGATAGAACCCTAAAAATAATTGGTGCGCGGTTAAACTAACCATGCACCAAAACCATGCTCTAGTCAGCAGGCAACCAACCACTTTCTATTAACCTCTTTAACTACAATTTAACTTGGGATTATGACCCCTAACCACTCCAATACACTAGGGGTTGGAAAATTAATGATCCCTACAACATTATAAAAAAATCATCATATGTAGGGGATACATCTAAGGAGAAAAGGACCTTGAAACTCATTATAGGAATTTTTTTAGAGATTACTCTCCTGTTTTTCTTGGGAATTTGTCATTTATTTCTCAGATGTAATGAACATAAGAGGTGAGAATTGTTTTTTCATATTTTTTTCAATGAGTATCTAATTCCATCAATGTGTTAGGGATATAGGAAATGAAGACTCATTTTTGATTTATTACACTTATTTTGTTTGTATTAGTTCATTTATTTCTCATAATTCTTCTGATTATCCATTCTTTCTCTTACTGGGAACTCCATATCATATTAGTAATGGAGCTTCCATAGATCTACAAGGGAATTAAAATGAGTAATCCCAATACCATTGGGTTCACTCATCATATCCAAGGGCTTTGTTCTTAGAAATGTTTCTAAAAACCAATTGTCTGACCAAAAAAATGATTTCTGTTAACTTAAATGGAAACTTTTTAGGCCAAGGGAGTTTGGTCGCATTTGAATCCCAAATATGGGCATTATTATGAACAAAAAAACACAATAACACAATTTATAATCTACGATCATCATAATGATCAACAATACTGATTTATTTCATCTTCTGGTTGTAAAAATAGTTTAGGTGAGTTTTTTCGAGTAAAATTTTAAATAATATAGGATGTTAACCACTTAAACATCTTGAGTAACTCTTAAAACATTCAAAACATAACTCTAAATCTAGAAAATATTCATTTTATAAAGTACCAATAAAGTTACCAAACACTCTATGTCTCCATGTGGATCGAACCCATACTTACGTTATAGTAGTCATGAGGGTGGGAAATTCAATTCATGACACCAAAAGTAATACATCAACTAGAAAGATACTAGTATATTCTGAATATAATAGTATGAAATATATTATTACTCAGAGAGATCTGAATTTATGACAGAGACACTCGGTAGAGTCTCTTTATAATATTTATTTTGATATTTCTTATACCCCTATGAATAGAAATGTGGTTTTTGATGCATTGAGTAAAAATTAAAAACACAACCCATGAAGGAATCAGTTTAGTAGTAGTCTCTAATGATTAAGTTTGATGAGTTGATATGGGAAGTGGAAGAGGTTGGTGGATATGTGTTTTTGTCTTTGATAAAATATTACTCCTCTTTGGATGAGCTAGTTTGTCTCAAGCATCTGATCTACATTGAGTGACAACACTTTAGTGAAAGCATTTTTGGTGCGGTGACCTAGGTTGGGTGTTCTAGGTCACCTAGTGGAGCATTATGCATCTGTATCATTTTGGTTGTTTTTTACTTGATGTAAGAGTTGTTTGACAGTGGACACAATTCTTTTCGGTCAATTCACCCTAGGTCTACAAATATGTATCACAACTTGAGGCATCGGTATGGGTGGTAGGGAATGAGATCGTTGATTGGGGATTTTGTATCATGGTACATTATTTTCAGTGATTTAATATGGAAAACTGGAGACTTATAGGGTTGGTGCATCCCTTACCCATTATGGTTTGGAATTGGGATCACATTTCAATGGTTTTTTTAATTGTTTTTCCAGATGATCTGAGAGGTAAAAATATTATTTGGTTGATCATTTACTGAATCACTAAATAAGAATGTTTCCTAACTTTCATGGAGATGATGAAAGTGGAATGAATTGGAGATTTTAATTGATCAGGGATTATGAGACTTCTTGGGTTTCCTTTTGCATTTGTATTTGACAGGGATATGGGGTTCACTTCCTAGTTTGGGAACGGTTAACAGGAGGTGATGGGTTCCCCGATTAAATTGGGAACATATTATCATACACAATAAGATATATATATATATAGACAAGGTTACCTAGGTTCTAGACGATATTATCCTATCTTTTGTTATAGATTTTCAAGGGTCTTGGGAAAATCATTTTCATTTGGTTGAATTTTCCTTTAAAAATATTTATAAGGATTTGATAAAGATGATACCCTAGAGTATTTGTGTGGGTGAACATGTAGATCTACCTTGTTCTGGGTAGAGATGGGAGTGAAATCCTTTGTTGGACTACATGTTTTTTAAGAGATGACAAAGATGGTTCAGTTGATCCATATGAGATTGAGCAAGAAATAGATTCAGCAAAAATCCTCTGCGGACTATAGGCATCTACCGATGGAGGTTGAGGTTGGTGATCATATTTTTCTTATATTTTTACCTGACATGGTATTTCTTCATGTGGGTATGTCGGGTAAGTTAGGATCAAGGTTTGTGGGACCCTTTTAGATCATTGGATGACTCAGGTTGGTGGAATATTGATTGGACATACCATCTAGATTGAATTTTATCCATGAAATGATTCATGTTTTCTAGTTGAGGATGTTTATACCATATCATGACCATGTGATTAGATGGGAGGATGTTAATATTCAGTACAATATAACTTTAGTTGAGCTGCCAGTTCAGGTTATGTATCACCAAGATAAGGTGTTTCACAAAAAAATGATCCCCTTGTTCAAATTTATATATATGTGAATATAAGAAAGCAATTATACCTTTGTGAGGGATTAATTTATGAGGAAATAGTGGACTTATATTTTTTTGGATCCAAGATCTTGAGGATTTCTGGGGGAAGAAATAATTTATGGTGGGGAGATTGTAATTCCCAATTATATTTCTGTCATGTATGTTTTAACCTTTGTTTTTGGTTTCCTTTTTCATTGGTTATATAAATAGGAGAATAAATTGGGGGGGGACTATAATGGTGAAGTTAAGGATTTGTAGTAATTTCCCACTTAGACCTACATTTTTTGTTTCACACTGGCACTTTCACACTGTGTAATTGGATTACACATCGTGTAATTGATTCCCAAAAAAACTGTGAACTGTATACACAACTTGAGGGGTTCAAATTCAATGTAACTTCTTCTTTCCATGTAATGGGAAACATATGGTTATTAATATAAAGGAAGAATTTTTTTGGAAAATATAGTAGTCAAGGATTAAATGGTTTGTAATGGAATTACAATCAATTTAAATATTATGAGGGTAGTTTTAAGTAGGCGGCTTGGTAGATGTAACACCCCAAGATTTCATAGAGTGTTATCTCTTCAAAGTAATTAAATAAATGCACTACACACAACACCGAGTTAGAGCGCAGCATGACTTACCAAACCAAACGTTCAAAAAGAGGTTTTGAATAGTATTAACAAATTTTTAAATTTTATATACTCTATATAATTTTAGAATCCATATTATTTTTTTCTTAGACATAATATAATAACAAATTCATTTTTTAGATAAAATAAGTATTTTACAAAAAATGCAATTTTACTATCTTTTAATGGAGAACCCTTTTTAAAACCAATGTTTGAATATTTTATATATTTAATTAAATTAAATTAAATTCTTCTTTAGAATCAGGACATACAAATTTAGTCTAGATATATTTTTTGTACTTTTTATGATAACTTTCATATTTTTATGAATAGTAAAAATAATAAATTTTAATTAAAAACAAATTTTTTAATAGATATAATTTATATTGTTAAATTATAAATTTGAGTTGTTTTAAGGTATCATTATATTTTTTTTATATTTTAATTTAATTTAGGTTATTGGAAGTAATTTGACATTTAAATAGTTCACAAACATATGTCAATATTTTGATAGTTTTTACTTCTTAAAAACCCTCTTTTTGGTTTTGACAACGAGAATTAATTTTCAGTTTATTTATGAATATTATATGTTTGAAATTTGGAGAAATGTATTTTATATTTTGAATTAGGAGGTACCAATTATGTAAATAGGTAAATTTTATTTTTAGACATTATGAATAATTACTTCGGTAAATATTTTATTTACCAGGGTTAAAGGGTAAATCTGTTATGTAAGGGTAAACACATAAGATTATAATAATATTAAATTAACCTAACACATGTCCTAAAACTTTTTGTTGATACTTGTTTGACCTCGGGCATCCTTGGGTCGATTTTTGCACAACATGCAGCCACTTGGGAGTGATGATGATATTTTATATTAAATAATCTAAATTAAAGATAAAAATAACCAAAGCCTGTATGTTTTAGTAAAAAAACATTTATATGAGGTTATATAATTGATATTTTAATTAAAATCTAAAAAACATTAGAACATCATGATAATTGTTTATAATTCTTATTCATTAATTAAATATATTTATATATGACACAATAATGATGCAGTATTTTCTTTATTAATGAAAAAATCAAATAAATGATATTATAATTTTTAAAATAAATATAATTTGAACTTTTTTATGACATAAATGAATTTTATAAGTGAATATGACATCTTAGGATTAATTAAATCTATTTTTTTTAATTAATCAATTTTTATGACTTTCACAAAAACCAAATAATAAATAATGTCAAAATTGACATAAATGAATTTTTAAAACAAATATATATTATTAAATGATATAAAAGTACTAAAAATATAAGTTCCATCGAAAATACATATATAAAAATAGATATGTAATTAATGAATAACTTGGGGTTCTATTGGGTTTTTATAGTAAGTATATTAACCATTTAGTGTAATAATACAACATGATTGGTAATAGTTAAACTATTTAACATGGTACAACCGTATTAGAAATTCTATCCATCCTAGGAATGATAATGTCACCATGTGTGCATACGTACAGCTTACCGACTCTACGCCGTGGTGTAATTTGTTATTCAATATTGTGTTATTTGGATGAATATAATGATGAGTAATATGTATATAAATAATGAAAATAACTTGATACTTTCTCTGTAAAATAAATATAACATTCAATTCCAAACATTTTAATCAATAAATAAGTGATATTTTCGCTCGTGTGTACGTACGACCTCCCATCTCCACGATGCGGTGAGATTCATTTCCACGTTCACCATTCAACGATGATTATAGAAATCTATATTATTACAAAGTATGTAATATATGACATAATAATGATATTGGAGATATAAATATAAATATATGTATGTATGTATGTATGTATGTATGTATGTATGTATGTATGTTTGTATGTATGTATGTATGTATGTATGTATGTATGTATATGTATGTATGTTTGTACTTACATATATCTTATTCACTTACTTCTATTCAATACAATATGAAAATGGAAATAGCATTTATCTGTACATACAACATATCGTCTCCATAAATGGTGTTTTAAATTTCACATATCTATCAATCATAAATATTTATATTCTTAATATATATTATATAGAAATCTTGTTTTATATTCTGGAAGTATTTACAATGTGATATAAATGATACAATTAAGAATAAAAAGTTAAAACTCGTACGATAAAGAAATTGATTATTACCCAAAAAGTAATTTAACATGGAAATAATTATTAAACAGGTAGTATAAAGTCATAAATAAATCATTTATGATATTATAAATATTAATATGGTTCTTTTATAAATTAATAACATACTATGGTCATTATACATGAGGTTAAACATGCCATCGACCAAAGGAGAGTGCAAGGTAAGGGATAATTTCTCAATCTCATTATTACCTGAGATTGTTTATGTGTAATTATTTTTTAGGAAATATTTATTATCCATGTCCATGTTTTATAAAATACATTTCAAAATTATTATTTTAAGGTACTCTTTAACTGAAACATCCTTTTAAATGTTTTAAATATTTGTTCTTCTAAATCTTTCTCATTAATGTCCATGTTTTCAAAATGGGTTTATGGATTTATTTATATGGACATGATTATTTTAAAATGTCGATTATTTTAAAAAGTTTCAAAGTGGTATGGGGCACTCCGATTCAAAAATATCTTTTAAATGAATTATTTTATAAATTTGCGACTTTTAAATTATTTCACAAAAAGGGATATTTCTCTCAAAAAATTTTACTGGTCATTTTCAACTATGTCCACATCATTTACTGGATATTATTTTTGATTAAGTTTTATTTATTTTAATAAAAACTCCCATATTGTATTGAATGAGCTCTGATATTTTTTACTGTTGTTGTTCTATTTTTATACCCTTCATTGTTTGTGGTTGATGTATTGACATTTATTATACTAATTTTCATACGAATGTTTGTGTTATGTTTCAATATTTCCATATAAGGAATGTAGTGGACTTATTAAGTGATGAGTGGGACCCGCTATAGCCCCTCAATGCATCGGTAGGTCTCTTGAGACAAACAAGTGTCTTGGCACAAGGCCATGAAAAAAAATTATTTGTATTCTTACCACAAGCCCTTGACTCTATGGTAATGATGTCGAGTGTTAGGAATTCCCTCATTATGAATTTAATTATTACTTGTGATTATTAGACTAATATAATATTCATGTCCATTTATATATTTTAATGTATGATTTATTTTCTCAATATTATGTTAAAGTTTATGTTTATAAGGTATTTCTTTTTATTACACATCTTGCCTTAAAAGTTTATAGATTCCGCTAAATTATTTACCCTTACTGAGCATCTGATCTAACCCATTTCTTATGTTTTGTTTTCCTATGATTCCAAGAAGTGTATAATGATTGATATAAAGCGTTAAGAAAGGGGAATAATGTATTTCTCAAAGTATTTTTTATATCATTTTTTATGTTTGAATTAGAAATGTAATGTTCATGTATGTAATCTATTTTCCAAGACTACTAAACTGATTGGTCCTTCAGTACTTGATTACTTTTAATCAAGATAATGTTTTAAAATAATGCATTGGCTCTGGGCTTCTGTGGTCAGGGAATTATAGTTGGTATCAGAGAAAGTTTAGTACATACATTGGAAACTAGATTTATAAATACTCTGATTAGAGAACATTACCCTAAGATATACTTTTAGGATTAGTATAGAAGAACCTCCTAGAATTTTGGTAATTTATGGATTTTGTGTATTTTTCAAGAAATATATCTAAGTCCAGATATGAGTAGGTATAGGTGGATCTGTAATAGATATACTGAGGAGTGAAAACTTCGAAAAGGAGTTTTGAGCTTGACCTGGGGTATCCTAATACATGACAATGGCCCTTGCTTCACTCTTCGTAACGACACACTCGTGGTATATGCTTTGGATAATTAACATTTTCTTTATAATCCATCATGAAATATTTATAAGTAAATACTTCCTCAATTAATTTTTTTATGCTTATATATTATATTCATAATCTTTTCAATTTTCGTTATGTATTTTACAAGTTTGGAATTATACATTGCGATTCATAAACTAACCAAGTTTATGAAATGGTTTAGAAATGGTACCCAAAAGAATGAATGAGATCTCCAATAATACGCATGATCCAAATAGTAAGAAGGATCATATCTTTCATGGTATTTATTCAACATTTATAAGGAAAATATTCTCCCATGTATTCTCATCATATGAAGAAATAGTTTCATGTGTTAATAAGATATGTAAAGAATTCTCTGAGTCCTATGGCTTTGAAGGTATGTAAGAGAAGAAAAGGATGGTGGATAGAAATAAGGATAATGGAAAGAGGGGAAAGAAGTACTTAACCATATGTGATAATTGTGGATAGAATCACCTTCGTAAATATTTGAAGGGAATGAGATTTTTTATAAGTGTGGAGAAAAATGAAACCAAGTACGTGATTTCAAGTGTAAGAAAAAGGTTTCAAATGTACAATGATTCATCTTCAAGGAGTTGGGACACTATGTGAATCAATGTACAAATCATTAGAGTATGCCCAAATGATGATATTGGATAACAATCAAGTTATGATACTACCACAATTGAAGAGTAATGACAAGTTTTGTAATGTTGATATTAAAGAATTATTTCTTTTGAGTGTTGTAGCAATGATGTATAGGTTATATGAATTATGGAAATAAATAAGGATTGTACTGCAGTACTATTTCATTAAGGATTTTAGATTATATGTTTCTTAGATAAGTGACTCAATATCAAGTTAATTTTTTTGTAAAATACATGGCTGAAGGAAAGATAAACCTTAATATGGTTCTGATACAGAGGTAGTGATTTTATAATAAGATATGATTTATTTGGAAAAATTATATTCGATATTCTTTAATAATTTGAAACTAATTAATTGTTTGTTTATTCCATTAATGTTGGATTTTACTAGTTTTTAGATATAATAAGTATATCCTGAATTCTATAAAGAATAAGGGAGAATGAATGAAATTAATAAGGTTTTATGGTCATTCAGGGTGTTACTGTGTTTTAAAAGAATACATGATGAAGGTATTCACATGTTATTATGTGGAAAAAAATATTTTCATTCTGTTTAACATCTTCTAAATTTTGGACAGTGAGTTTCAATAGAAGTATTTTGGATAATTATAAAGTTTTTAAGGGATAAATATTGACATTAGATACTATTATTACAGTTAAATCATTTCTTAAGATTAGTATTGGATTGGTAGAAAAAGGACAACACTGAGGTTGGGTGACAACCCGTCACATCTAGAAAGGCCGCGAGACTTGAACCTGCAACCGAAGGGCAACAAGGGTGCATCACCTAACACTGGCCTTCGTGATGTCTATGTTTATATATTGTAGTTTTTTTGAATACTCTGACAAATGAATTATAAATTCATTATTTTTGAAACCCTTTATGATTAGGATTAATAGAATATTTTTGAATTCGATTATCTTTTGGAGTGAAAGATGAGTTTGTGGTAAGAATTAGTTGAAGGGTGAAACTTAACATGTCAAGTATATTTTTTTACTCTTACATTATGAAAAGATTAATTCTTAATCTTTAGGGAAGAGATATTAAATCATTAAATGTGTTATCCTAAAAAATTTTGTTTTGTTGAACTGATGATATTTAAATCATCATATATTGATGGATTTGAGGCCCACAATTTTAAACTTATTTGTTACTGATGACCTCAATCTATCCCTATAAATATTTACATTTTTCTTCCAATTATATGTCCCTAATTTCAACCAATGTTTTCTTAATAGAGATCAAAATTTGGGGGTGACTTTTTCATTTACCTTTCTCTTTTATTAAGACTAACTTTTATTAACATAAGAATCTGTTTATCAAACACATTCTTGGGATGTTCCTAGGAAACCCCAACACTCGACTTCTCTAGATCAATGGATACATCCTCTTCAAGTATGATATTACCCATGAAGTGAACATCAGTAGTCCAAAAGTGGTATTTACTAAGCTTCACATATTCATGGTGATCTCTCATTCTATATGTTAGGATATCAAGATGATTTACATGATTTTGTCTAGTGCGTGAATAAAATAAGATGTCGTCTTTGAATATTACCACAAAGGAATAAATATACAGGTGGAAAACTTGATTTATAAGTTCCATAATGACTTTCAGCATGTTCGTCAAACCAAATGGCATAACCAAGTACTCATACAAGCCATACCTTCCTTGGAACACCATACATGGTATATATTATGGTCTCACATACACTTGATGGAAGCACAACCACAAATTGGTCTTAGAAAAAAATGTCTCTCCTCAAATCTGGTCGAAGAGATCATATATCTGAGGAATTGGATACATTTTCTTTCTCGTAAGCTGGTTTACTCAGGCGTAATACACATAAAATATGAGGGTACCATCCACCTACATAGAGAAAAGGACTAGTGAACCCCATGGTGATGTTCTTGGTTGGATAAAACCCTTATCCTCTAATTCATCAAGATGCCTCTCGAGTTCTAGGTCTCTGTAGGTGTCATCCTATAAAGAGGAATGGACATTTGTGTCACACCTAGAATGAGATCAATAGTGAAATCAACGTCTTTATTAGTAGGTGAGAAGGAGAAATCATCAGTTACGAAGTCACTATAACTATCCATGACAACATGTAATTCCATGAGTTTCATTCCCTAATTGATCATAATGATACTGTCCATCTCAGATGTAATCATATCCCGTTCAGTATGCTTATGTCCAGATCGACTGCATAGAGATCTCATTTTTCCTTATTCATGTACATATATCCTTTGGGTGATGTGAATGTCACCCCATGGTGATAGAAATCAACATTATCTCAATACAACATGAGACAATTCATACAAAGAATGATGTCGAATCTAGTCATCTCAAGGATGAAGAAACTCGACAGAAAATGGTACCCACCTATATCAAGGAGGAACTCTTTATATTAACATATACTGTCATCTTGAACTCCAAATAGCATGACACGGGTCCTAAAAATAATGGAGTTCTCTATCACTAAGGAAATACTTCCCATATTTTTAGTAAATATAAAAAAGTGAGATGCACATGTATCGAATAAACCATATACTAATGTAGAGGATATCAGAATAATACCTCAAACTGTTGATGGTCCCAGTCTATGCTCCTCTGTAATAGGCTAAACAACATAGATATGACTTGAACCAAAACCCTAAGATACTGCCTAAGGAGCCTGATCAGACCCACTCTGCTAACGATGGAACACTAAAGCCTGACTACCTTGACCATGAACACATGCTCGGCCAAAATGACCTATAGATGACCAACTTCCATTTTGATGATTTTTCACTAATCTTACACCATAAGCTGTTATTCGATTAGATTCCCATTCTCTTGGCACTGAAGAAAATGATCATCCAAATTGATGGAGGTGACCCATCTTATAGCATGCCTGACACTCATTCGGATTCCTAGTACACTAGGGCATTGGCGACACACTACAATGTTTTTAGTGTGTGCCACCTAGATGATATTTCCCCAGTGTGTACCCTCGAAGAATCACTTCTTACCATTGGGGAAACCACTACTATATTTGGAAGATAAACTATTGTAATTCACATATATAGATTCCCCCATGTTCCGCTCAATGATGAGGGTTTGGTTTTCTATCTCTGAAATAGTGGTCAGCTAAAAGACATTCATCTGCAAGTGAATGACATAGGCAAGACCATCCTCTAAGTTCATCACAATATTCAACTCATCACCCATCATGGTTGATGAAAAACACTTTAATTTAGTAAATTTATCTGATTATTCCATAATTAATGTGTCATCTTTCTCAAGGTGAATTAATTACCTTACACAAACAGTTCTCAAGGTCTGAGGGATGAAGTGGTTGAATAAGGGTGCCTGAAATTCCACACAAACCATAACTTGATGTCGACCATCCAATTTTAGGATGTCCCACCAATGTTTAGTGGTGTCATGTAACATATAGGTTGCATGATTGTCCCTCCACTCAGAAGTTATCTCGATATTCTTGATGATTGAAACCATAGCCTCCAACCAAGACTCACCATCCTGAGGCTCACCAGCCCCGGGAAGGTGGGAGTATGATTCTCTTAAAAATCACTTGTCATATCTTCCATAAAAGTTGTAGGTCAAGTAATTTCTTGAAAAAATTTCATAAACCTAATAAGGGTATCACAAAATTGGGAATCATTATCCAGTGGAAAATATACAGTTGGTTCCTCAAGTGGCACTACTAGAGGTATCACAGGGGGCTTAGATCCCACCACCTCATGAGTATGCTCATCGCCACTCTCCACTACTACAAATATGGCTTATAATAGCGCTAAAAACGGCCTTTAACAGTGCTAAAAAATCACAGTTAATTTCGGCGAATATAAAGGGGTGTCCCCTTTATCAGCGCTAAAAATAGAGCTGATAAAGGTAATATTTATCAGTGCTATTTTCAGCGCTGATAAATGTATAATATATCAGTGCTATTGTGAGCGCTAATAAAAACTACCTTTATCAGCGCTCAAAATAGAACTGATATATTATCCATTTATCCATGCTTAACTAGCGCTAATAAAGTCTAAAGATCCTATAAAAAACCAGAACCTGCACAGAACCTGTCCAGCACCTGAACACATTACAAAACCTGCACATAGTCCAAACAAAACCTGCACACAGCACACACAACACCCACACACAAAGCACAGAAGAACAAAAAATGATACATACATTTACTTGAAATGATGAATAAAAAACAAAACACTTCTATATACATTTCAAACAATGTTTAATTTGGTTACAATTACATTTATCCAACAAACAGTTAAAAAACAATGATTTTCCATCCTTTCTGCATCCATCCGCTCTAAACAATTGTCATCCATAGCGGCGGTTTCCGAACAAAGCATTCAAACTGAGGAAAAAGATTTCACCTACATAATAAAACCTATATTATGTTAGTAATACAATAATGAAATAAAGAATGGGGTTGCTAAATGGAATTATACTAGTGAGGCACAAAACATAAAATAACCAATTATACTAGTGAGGCACAAAACATAAAACAAATACTATGTCCCCCCATTGCATAAAAAAGAAGCACCCCTTCCCCCTTCCCCAGCACACCCCTTACACACTGCCCACCCCCGAGCACACCCCCTACCCCTACACACTCCCTGCCCCCTAAACACCCCCTGCCCCCTTCCCCAGCACACCCCTACCCACTGCACTTCCCCTGCCCATTTTGCACACCCCTCTGCCCACCCCCTACATATTTCAAAAGAACCCAGCACACCCCCTACACCTTCCCCCTACAACTTGTCCCCCTTCCCCCTCCCCCAGAAAACCACCCCTGCCCTCTAACCCTGTCCCCTGCACATCATAAAGAAAATACCTTGTATGGAAATTGTGCTCAATTTACATTATACACATCATATATATCAATACACTCTCATGTACTTTCATTCAATGTAAATACACATATATATAATCTCTACATCTCATAAGAAAACCCTCTTTAAAATTCACAAACACAGTAAATCCATTTGAAAACACCCATCACACAACTTTCTCATTTCTTCAAACACATTTAAAGGACTTAAGCATGAAAATCCACAAGAAATACAACTGCATTCATTTTAAAAATAACTTTCAAGTCTATAGATAAAATAAGTGGTAGGAATTTACCTTCATCCTTTTTGTGTACAATCTTCCATCAGGTATGTTTCCCATTCGTTTCTAAACACATGTATATCATATTCTGAATATGAGATTTTGCGACAGTTATGGTAGTACTGAAAAAATATAAATACGCAAAGGATTAATAAATATTTTAAATGAAATCTTCATTATTTTTGAAAATACCTCATCAGGGATGCTAGTTTGTTGATAAAATATGATCTCATTCATAAATTTACAAACATAATATCCACAGTCCTTTCCGTTTGTTTGTTTTGGACACTACAGAAACATCGACAACAATATATAATTTGTTTTGATATGTGTTTGGATAGTGAAATGTTATTATATATACCCGGATACTTTTCCAGTTGTAGATATTATAAGCGTGCTCATCCTTATGCCCTGGATTCATTCCATGCATTAGACGATATTGATGCACCGCCCTATCATAACAGAATCCTCATTGAAGGATAACAAAAATTATATGACTAGATGTTTAGTTTTAAAATGTTGGATCTAGTGTATTACAAATTAACAAACACCATCATGCGTGGTCGGTTTGTTGGATATCCATGCATTGAATCCAGAAAATAAATCTTTGGAGTATCCAAGTTGACTGCAATCAGCATCCAATGATCCCTAAAAATACAAAAAGGAATAAGTAAAGAAAGAAATAAAAATATAGTTGATATTATTAAATTGTAGAGTTTTACCCTGCATCATTGGTATTAAAAAGAGTCTGTCATCCGTAATTTTGTTTTCAAATGATTCGAGCAGGGATGACATTATTTCAGCCTCTTTAACAAAATCTATTTCATCTTTTGAAGATTTGGTTTGAGGACTAACGAGTCCAAATTTTTGTTCATGGGGAAATCCCATCAATTGTTTTTCATATATACATTTGCGATAAATATAAAATGTATTTAGTCAAAATTATCAGAGTATATCAGCTTTTGTAAAATCAAATAATGAAAACATACGTCATGTATACATTTACAATTGAGGAGCCTAGCCATTTATACATGAGGAGTTCATTTACATTTTCAACACTAATGAAATCTGATATCTCCTCTCCATACATATCTTTTTCGAAAGAAACAATGTGAGTACTTCTGTCTCTCAACATTGTATCCACATGAGCCTGTAATGATATTAACTGTGGATATAGAACTGGCGGGGTGAAGGTGCTCTCAGTAGACCGTTTCAATCGGTTGGTTGATCCTTGAGATAGTTTTGAGCTGATATTTCATTTCAACCCACAGTATTTGTCATTCTGTAATAACAGTCATCGGTTCAGACCTTTTTTCATTAAATGTTAATGGTCCAGCTTGAAAAATAAATAAGAAATGAATACCTTTTTTTCGACATGTTTTTTTACAAGAACTGTCGGCCATCCGATGAATGTTCCAACAGCTTGTTCAACTGTATGAATGTCCTCATCGTAATTTGGAATAGGTATCTTGGCACTTGACTCATTATCTACGTTAATTGACACTCTAAGATGATCTTTTGGAAGCTTTCTGTTGTGTATCATGTCGTTTTTTATATTGAACACCGTAGCCCTCGCTACAAGGCGATAGGTGGGAGTTGATAAATATAAATCACAGTCATTTTCACCCTATGGAATATTAGTACAGGAAATGTATCAGGGTCTATGTAAATCACATTTCACAGAAACAATTATTAAAACAATTATTATTTCATCTAAGTAAGGTTTTTTAGGGGAATGGCTCGCCTCAGAGCTGGTGGGGGTGGGGCAAGATCGTCATGCACGGGTTGTTGTTGAGTTGTTTCTTCTCTTTGCCTCTCCACCATCAATTTTTCTATCATCTCTCTCTATTATTGTAATTCTTCTTGAAAAATAGATAATTGTTCTTGCAGCTTTTCCATTTTTTCATATTTATCCTCCGCTTGTTTTTTTTTTGAAAATATTTTTGGGGTGTCACCATAAAACCCGCACCTCTGACGCAGCCATACTTTTCTGGCTTCTTCAAGGCTGCTGAAAGTATGTCTGCATCTGGTGTGGTTGTTTTTGATTCTTATGACTATTTCAGATAGAAAATAGAGAAAATAGGTAGTTATTGTAATGTAATAGCGATTTAAAGAATCTCCAATTTATATTATTTCATACTTACACATGTTTCCCACACTTTTTGTGTGTTTTAATCTATCAATGTCCCCTCTTTATTTACACGAGCCTCCTTCCATATCACATGGCGTGGGATGGATATGGCTTTCGATTTTGATTCATCAATCTTCATACAAACAAAGAAACATGGTTATGGTGTTGTTTTATGTCACATATTATTAGTAGGGTATATTTAAAAGATGTACCAATTTTTTCTCATGTTCAGCGTACCCCATCCTTGCTTTACGGTAAGGGTACGCTGGTCTATTGCAGGTTTTTTATTTTCAGCTCTCAATAGGTGTTTCATAAATAAAAAACTGTCAATCAGAGTGATAAATACAAGAAAATGTCAAACAATGTATTACCCCACACAATGTACCTGAAAAGTATGATCCCCATGACGGTTTCTAAATGCATCCCACGCTACTTGGGATATCAAGTGTGCGTAAAGAGGAGGTTGTTGCGGCTTGATCTTCCCATCTATATCTTTAGGATGATATTTCGTTAAAATTGTGCGGAAACCTCTATGAATCCTTCCTGCAACTCTTAATGCATATTCCTTGTGTGAGACATCTACTATAAATGCACTCTGTAATGGTTGATGAGGAGTAACTCAATGTTTTGGTATTTTATTTTATTTTAATAAATTAAAAAAATAATATCATAATGTTACCGTAATCTCTTCCCACATTAGTGTCTTCAGCCCGGTGACAACATGGAGCCACGACTGTACATCAATCGGCACGCGTTGCCGAGTGACGATTCCAATGTAGCTACTAAAGATGTCTTTGTTGGGGTTAACATTTTGGCCTCGCTTATTCCATCCCACTTCAAATTTGATGCCTTTTGCTTTTGCGTTAAGGATTTTGGCCAACACTATGAAACTACGATGCTATTTTTTTTTGCGCTTTCAGGGTTTCATTTCCTACCATTTCCTCAGAAGTAGCATCAATATCTTCCCCTGGAGCGCTAGCATCGGCAATGGGAGCATCTGAAATAGGTTGAGAAACTTATTGTACCTCAGCACTGGGACCAATAACAACAGGTTGAGAAACCTATTGTTGCTTTGCACTGGGACCACCAACATTTGGCTGATAAACCTGTTTTTTCTTTGCATTGGGACCACCAGCTGCTGGTTGAGAGAACTTTTGTGCCTTCGGATTGGGTGCATCAGCAGGTGCAAAAGTCATTATCTGCTGAAGTTGTTTAATATTTAATTTAGATTATATAAAAATAGCAGCAAATAGATAATAACATAACGTAACACAATGTATGTTACAATAAAAAAATAACATGATTATTGTACTCTCTTTTTTTTCTTTAAAGGCTGAAGTGATTTGACTCCTTTATCGACTATGTAAATTCCTTCATTGTGTTCTCCTCTAACATAAAAAACGCCGTCTACATTTGGACCGCTAAGAAATGATTGTGAATTCCCTATAAAAGGGTCAACCTCTGTTGAACTTTCATCTGACCCTTCGGTTGTTTTGGTCGATAACAAAACAATTTACCAATTTCGGTTTGTGGGGTCTGGAACATAAAATAATTGTACTGCCTGTGATGCCATTATAAATGGTTCTTCTTTCTCCCCTACCTTACTGAAATCAACTTTCACGAATACTAATTCATTTATTTTAACAGTAGTCCTGTTATCAACCGACTTGCATTGAAAAACTGGCACTTTGAATTTCGTATAATCCAACTCCCATATTCGTTTGATGATGCCAAAGTATGAAATATTCACATAAATTGGATTTTTGTCTTTATCACTGGAAACATGCATCGCCTCAGCCACAAGCGTAACCCCACTATTCTGCATGGTACTGTATTCATCATGTTCATTAGTATAGAATGTATAACCGTTAACTATATAAGCATTGTAAGATAATACGTACACACTTGCTCCTCCGGCCAGCCATCGAAGTCGTTCTGAAATTGAGTCTGGATTTTCATCTAACTGCTTAAAACTATGGTCTCGAAACCATCCAATAAACTGTCGATTATGTGTATCTGATATCCATTTTCAGCCCTAGAAGGATTCAAACGCCAAATAATTTCTTTGTGGGTATGAACATATTGGTCAACGTCGAAACTGTTATGAAAAACATAAAGGTGGGCCTGCTCCCGATCTGTAATATTGATTGTGACAACCACTCATCCAGAAATTCCTTCACCCTCAAGACACTCATTGTGACGAGATTTCGGTAGGCCAAGGATTTCCACACCAAACAGGTATTCGGTAAAAAATTCAACAACTTCCTCAACAATATATTTCTCCCCAATACAACCCTCTGGCCGACATCAATTTTTGACATACCCTTTCAAAATCATCATATACCGTTCAATGTGGTGCATCCATCTATAATGTACAGGACCAGATAGTCGAATCTCTCTCACCAAATGAACCATCAAATGAACCATCATATCGAAAAATGTCGTTGGGAAGAACATTTCCAATTCACATAATATGACGGCAATTTCTCTTTCCATAGTTGGCAATTTTGCTGGGTCTATAACTTTGCTGCATATAGATTTGAAGAATAAACAGAGCTTCGTTAATGTATGGCGGACATTCATGGGCAAAATTTAACGTAAATCTATAGGAATTAGATCTTGCATCAAAACATGGCAGTCATGTGATTTCAGACCCTTTAATTCTAAATCTCCCATTGACACGATGTTCTTGATATTTGATGAATACCCCTCGGAAAACTTTACGTCATTCAAAAAGTTGAAAAACTGATATCTCTCCTGCCTGGAAAGAGTGTAAACAGCAGGAGGAAGAAATGTTCGTTTTTCACCCTTCACTAGTGCCAACTCTTCTCATATTCCCATATCAACCATGTCCAATATAGACTTAATTCTATATTTTGTTTTTTCGGGTGTATTTAGCAATGTGCCGATGACACTATCACTTACATTTTTTTCAACATGCATAACATCAAGAAAATTTCTGACATACAGAAAATTCTAGTATGGTAATTCAAAAAAAACTGATCTATTTTTCCAACCAGTTTTTGTAAGGTTTTTCGAAAACAGTTTACCAAAAGTAGTGTCCAAATCGTTCACTTTCTCAAACAATTGATCAACTATTAGTGGAGACGGTGTTGTACGTTCCTCTAAACTCCCGTCGAATGATGTCGTCCAAGATCGGCACTTATGTCGTCGGGGTAGAAATCTGTGATGTCCTAGAAACACAGTTATCGATGTATGTTTCAACCTAATTGACTGTGTACCTTGTTCGCAAACGGGACACCCTTGAGTTCCTTTAATGCTATATCCTGAAAATTTTCCATAAGAAGGAAAGTCATTTATCGTCCCGTACAACATGGCTTTCAAAGTGAACTGTTCATTTTTTTAAGCATCATACATCGTAACACCTGAATCCCACAATATTTTCAAATCCTCGATCAATGGGGCCAAATATAAATCAATATCATTACCCGGTTGTTTTGGTCCTGATATAAGCATAGGTAACATGATGTATATTCGTTTCATGCATAACCACGTTGGTAAATTATAATTTACCAAATAACCAGCCATGTAATGTGACTGCTGCTTTGAAAACCAAAAGGATTCACCCCATCTGTACATAACGCCAGACGAAGGTTTCTCGGCTCGTTCCCAAATTCACGATACTCGTGATCAATTCTCTTCTACTGAGGAGAGTCTGCAGGGTGACGTAGTTTCCCATCTTTAATTCTTGTATCTACATTTCATGTCAATTGTCTTGCAGTATCCTCACTTCCATATAAGCGTCTAAACATAGGAATGATTGGAAAGTACCATACAACTTTCGTAGGACTAGAATCCTCTTTCATGTATCAGGAATCACCACACATTGGGCATTCTCTAAGTGATTTGTGGTCCTTGATAAACAATATACAGTCATTCGGGCAAACATGTATTCTTTTATAGATCATACCCATCGATCGTAGCATTCATTTGACATCCCATGTTCGGCTTGGGAGTTCATTAAATTCTGGGAGCATGTCATTCAGGAGAGCAAGTAGTTCCGTAAAACTGGCATCACTCCACCCATTGTCTGCTTTCATATTTTACAGCTTCAATACGGCTGACAATGTTGTATATTTAGTGGAACCAACATACAATGACGTTTTTTTACAACTTTTTAACGTCTCAAACAATTTTGGGAAATCACGAAGTTCATCTTCAACTGTCCTTGTCATTTCCTCAATACGATCTTCATCATCGTTCACATCTGTAATCACACCCTCCATACAATCGTCTTCACTGTTCACGCTCCTAATCATATCAGATGATCTATAAAATGTCGTGTTCTCTGAGTCACTACCTACATTGGTTTTTCCCCGTGTTTATTCCAACATGTATAACTTCGATCTATTCCATGACAGATCGGGTGTTCTTCCAACTCCTCTGGACTAATTTGTCTTGAATAACAACAGCGTAAATATGGAAAAAGGATTTGGGAAGGGTCACATGCATGATCTTCTGCAAACTTGATAAAATCTTTCATGCCATCTTCATACTCTTTTGTCAACCGATTGGCAATCATCCATTCTTTATTCATATTCATCGTCATTATGGTTTTGATCTCAAGAACTTTCCTAATATTATGTTTTAATTAATCAGGTAGCATTGTTTGGGTTTCATAAAAACAAATCATGGTACAAATTCTTTTAAACACATGTGAAATCCATATACATGGTGTGTCCAGTAGGGTGAACATCGTGTATATATAAGATACCTGATTTAATCTAACATATATCAAATTTATTCCAAGTTAGTCTTACAAATACTGAATGATGCCTTAGAAAATACATGACATGCGAACAAGAGGAAACCAATGAGTAACAAGAGAAAAAAGCAATAAATATGATGTTATCTCAATGTACTCAAGGTTATGATAAGATGTTGGTCAAGATCAACTATGGGTTGGGAGTACACTAATATTTAATTGAAAAAAACTACTAAAAACTGATCTAGAAAAGGATGAAATGTATTATTCATCAAGTCCCTTAATACAACCAATTCATTAGTTAAACCAAAAATCATCACTAAAATATCATACAGGCCATAACTACTCCTAAAAGCAGTCCATGGTAGGTCCATCGATGTCCAACTCATCTAAGTCAAGTCTATCTTGGAGAAGATCATAGAACCTCATAGATGATCAATGTGACTATCAATGCGTGGATGAGGATACATATTAATGACTCTCATCAGGTTCAATATCCAATAGTCCAAAAAAATAATAAATACCAATCAACCATCTATTTTTGAGAACTATAAAACCCCATGGTAAAGTACTATGCCATATGAAACCATTATATTCTATATCATCAAATTGTAATTCAAACAACTGATGCACTTTTGGTGTTATTTTTGAAATTGTGATAGAAACTGAATTTTCTCCCAAAACTAACTTGATTATAAAGTTTATGTCTTTATTAAGAAGTAAATTTTATACCTCATCAGTGAAAACATCCTAAAAATGTACTACCATTGGGGAAAAAGAGTCCTACAGCATTCTAGCAACATCTACAATATGCCTGACTATTTGTGCCATTAGGGTACAGTAAATATATAATTATAACATGCTATTTAAAATGAAATGTGGAAACAGGAAATCATACAGACTCCTGATAAACCCTTAATACAAAACATATCACCTATTATGTCTGTCACATATACAAATAAATAAATTAGGAAAAAAACATGCTATAAAGCATAAAGGTACCATTAAATACTTACATAGGTCAACTTGTTTTAGAAATTGTTTATCTTCATTCGTGCCTTGTACATGCACCCATGAATTTGAAGGTGAGTATGCGTAAAAGATAGTTGACCTTCATAGAGAAGAGTTTCTAAAAGAGTATAAGAGACATGAAGCAATCAAGATCTTGCTATTCATTGGGGAAATCGGCTTGTGCAACGGGGCCTAAGTTACAATACCTGCAAGTTGTAACTTAGGCCGCATTGCACAAGCTGATTTCCACATTGATTGTAGCAACCACATTTGCTCCAACACTCTAATGATCATTATTGCTTCATGTCTTTTATACTCTTCCAGAAACTCTTCTCTAAGAAGGTCAACTATTGTGTACGCATACTTACCTTCAAATTCATGGGTGAAAGTACAAGGCACGAATGAAGATAAACAATTTCTAAAACAAGTTAACCAATGTAAGAATTTAATGGTACCTTTATGATTTGTAGCATGTTTTTTTCTAATTTATTTATTCGTCTATGTGACATACATACTAGGTGATATGTTTTGTATTATGGGTTCATCTTTGTCTAATCATATAACTATGAGATTATGCTATGTGATGAAAATTAATATGGATCCATCATCATTTCCATTGGGATAATCTTTGGGAATCCATATAACCATAATATTAAAAACTATTTCCTTTGTATCTCATACATAAATATTCAACTTGAAGGGGTAGAACTTACCGCCCATGGTAACTCAAAATAAAAAAATGAAAACAAGTGTTTGTTATCCACAGAAGTCATCACACATAACCTTGGTAGACCTCTCACACATGTGACCATCATAACTAACCAATTACCATATACTTCATCTTAGAGTCAAGATATCTCTATGGAACCTATAGGGTATCCAATTCTACGTCTCACAAACAACCCACTTTTGTTGCTAAATATCAATAACATCTCTTATTTCGACACTCATCACTAATTTTGAATCACATCCCTAGACATAATCATAATCACATTAAGACCACACTATCTATTATGGATATCCTTACTGGAATTAGGCTCAAGATATGGTATCATTCCTATCTCACATCTATATTCACTATTTGGTCCTCACACACATAATATATAAATAATATACTAAGGGAATACCATCCATGGAACTCACCTCCCACCTTGAGAGCACGAGGAGGAGGAGGACGAGGTGGCGGCAGTCATGGCAGCGAGGGTGGAGGCGGCGGCGGCGGCAGAGGTGGAGGTGGCGGTGGCGGCAGAGGTGGCGGCGGTCGCGACAGCGAGGGTGGTGGCGGCAAAGGCAGAGGCGGTCGCGGTAGCGGGAGCGGGGGAGGAGGCGGTGGCGGCGGAGGAGAAGGAGGAGGATGAGGAGGATGAGGAGGACGAGGTCACGTGGTGAGGGGCCTGGTTCAGATCCCGCGAGAGCTTGACCGCGTGCAAGCGAGGATAGACTGTTAGGGTTATTAAATAAAAACCGACAGAACCTTTATCAGCGCTCGTTAAAAGCACTGATAAAGGTTTGTTTTATCAGCGCTAAAATAAAAGTGCTGATAAAACATTCATTTATCAGCTCTTTTTTAGCACTGATAAAGAGCTACCTTTATCAGCGCTAAAAAACCTACTGATAAATGTTCCCTTTTATCAGCACTTTTATATAGCACTGATAAAGGCATACCCCGTTATCAGTGATTTCTGTTTATCACTGATAAAGGGCAGCGCTTCCCTTGCCCTGTTTTGTGGTAGTGCTCCTAGCATACAACATGAGTTCTTCTTAGTGGCATTGCTCTATAAATTCAAAGAACATGCCTCATACATGATTTATATCATATATTGAATGTTACATGAAAGGATAGTCACAAAGATATCCTACTAAATAATTCCATCCCTCTTCCTACTCCAAGAGCCATGTTTGGGTGGTAAGAACATGTAGCAAAGGGATCAAAAGATACACTTCCTACAACCTGCCACTAATGTCATGTGTAACGACCTGAATCCGGAGCCCCTCCACTGGTGCCTCGTACCCGGTTCTCCACATGACCTCAAGCACGTTTCCCCAAACTCCATAGGCTTCCAATTACCAGCGAGGGCCTTGGTAAGTCGGTGGGGAAACAATGCCCTCATTCGGTAAAGTATACAGTGGAAGGACAACTAGACCCAATAATGGAAATAATAAATAGCATACAACAACTAAATTGAACAGGGAAAGTAATGTATAAAACAATAATGATGCAACATGGTACGTATGTCTATGGAAAGAATTAAACAAACCAACGTGTTGAAGTACAACTGAAAAAAAGTGCAGATGAAAAACAAAGTAAACTCCCCAGCATCGCATGCCACGGCTTGGTCACATGCTCTCCAACTCCAGTGAAATCAAGAACCTGAATTAGAAGGGCGCTTTCCCTTATCTATACCTGCAACAGCATATTCTATTTGGGCCCAAAAGCATGGCCCAAAGAGGGTGTGAGATACAATCCCAGTAGGTAATCACCCAAAGATATGTGCCTAACAGTCAATGAATACAATGCAAGTAAAAGTGCGGAAAGCAGTAAACAGAAAAGCACACAACAGCTACAATACACAATTCTTTGCATATAAAGTACACAAGTAAACAACCAGAAACAAGAAGAAAATAGGTAATCCTCTGGGTAGCTCTCTCAGGCTGACCCCTATGGTTCAACCTAAAAGTACTAGAAACCCTCTAGGAGGAACACACAGTCTAAACCCTCTGGTTCATCTAAGAGTAGACTCTCTGAGGAAGCACTCACCATCAATTCCCCCTATAGTCTCGTATCATACTAAATCCTCTCTAGGGAAGCACTCAACATCTCATTCCCCCTCTGGCCCACGTCGAGGAACTACAGACTCTCTGAGGAATCACTCATTGCCAATTCTCCTTGTGGTCTCGCATCGTATTAAAAGACACTCTGGAGAAGCCCTTACTTCCATTCTCTCTATGTTCTACTACACTAGGTTCTCACAGTCCTGTGTGAAATAATCATGCTCAACGTGTGTGCAATGTCCAAGTAAACCTCAAGAACATTTTGTCTCTCAATCTAAGGATCAACAGCATAACATAACAACAATTGCACTCTCCTACAACTAGGCATGGAAACTGAAAAAACACCAAACAAGAAAAAAGAGCATGGAAAACATCCAGAGTACAATAAAAACTACCATATACATAGGCAAATACATCTACTAAAGAAATCAAGCAAAGCAGGAAATACAACAAGTGAAAAACCGGAAAACCCACAATTCCCGTTCAATGGAATTGGCACAATCGCACAAAATATTCAAGGACTTTCTATAGAAAGGCCCAAACTGCCTACCTCGATCCTAGGAGATCGATATATGTGAAAAGTGATGACGGATTCTCCTTATAATGTCATAGATCTGAGAAAACGTCTGAAACACATAAACCACGATATCTTGAGAAGGATTAAGAATAGGAAAACAGGGCTCATGAACAAGGAAGAACTGACCGTTGTGCTTCCAACGCAATAGATAGAGCTCGAATCGGAGAACGGACGGAGTGGCAGAAGCTCAGATAAGATCCGCGAACATATGGTCTCTCTCGGATGAACGTGACCTAGAAGAAGACGCTTATGTGCGTCCGGTGTGACCCCGGTCTATTTAATGAAAAAAATAAAGTACATGGCATGTACTTTTAGAGTATACAGAGTGTACTTTTAGAGTACATGGCGTGTACCAGGTCTTTCCGTACTCCACCAAAAACGGCCTCCACGTTACCCCTACACACTGTGTGTGTGGCCCGGGCACGGCCAGCAAACGGCTTCGAACCGAAGAAGTGTACACGGTGTGTACTCAGAAAGTACACGATGTGTACTTCAAAATTTTCTAGAAACATCATTTTTCTTAAAAACATCAGAAAAAGGAAAGGCATACCTGAAACGAATATCCGGGTTCTTACAAACATCCCCCCTTAAACAAATTCATCCCCAAATTTTCATAGCGACGCGTAGAAGAAGAAACCCCGAATAGCTCTGGCCAATGTGATCGTACATCAGCCTCCCTCTCCCAGGTCTCGTCCTGTACTCACCCATACTACCATAGCACCCGTACAAAAGGGACAGACCACCCACGAAGAACCTTCATACTGCGATCGACAATTCAGATAGGATGCTCCTCAAACGATGCATCTGCTTCGAGCTCAACCTCCTCGGGCTAAAAGACATGATATGGGTCTGAAAAGTAACGTCAGAGTTGAGAGACATGGAAGACGTCGTGCATGGCCCGGTACCTCTGGGGTAGCTGCAACTGATAGGCAATCGGCCCAACTCTCTCCAAAACCTCAAACGGCCCGTCATACCGTGGTGAAAGCATACCCTATCTCTGAATCCATTTGTTTCACAACCTCAGTGCGACACGTAGGCAAAACTGATCCCCGACCTCGAACTCTAAAGGTCATCTCCACTGATCAACATAAGACTTCTGCCGAGACTATGTCGTAGCCATCCTCTTCCAAATCAACTCTATCTGTTCTAAAGTCTCTTGAACAAGACAAGGTCCTAGAAAAGCTGCCTCTCCTGCCTCCAGCCAGAATACGGGTGATCAGAATGGCCTACCGTATAGAGCCTCATATGGTGCCATCTAAATAGTCTCCGGAAAATTGTTGTTGTAAGCGAACTCCACTAGAAGGATATGCTTCTCCCAAGAACTGCCAAAGTCCGGGATGCAAGCTCTGAGCATATCCTCTAGCACCGGGATTGTGCCCTCGGACTGGACATCAGTCTGGGGATGGTATGTCGTACTCAAAAGTACCTGTGTACCCAAATTCTTCTAAAGTCCTTGCCAAAACCGAGAAGAAAAGTTTGCATCCCTGTTTGCAACAATATACTGTGGATCACCATGCAGTCGTACAATCTCTTTGTTGTAAAGTCGACCCAGATCATCGAAACGGTAGGTCTACTTGATCGGCAAGAAGTGAGAATCCTTCGTGAGCCTGTCGACGACAACCCAAACAGCATTGTTCCCTCAATGTGACCTCAGAAACCCGATCATGAAGTCCATCGCAACATCGTTCCACTTTAACTCCGGAATGGTTAACTGCTACAAAAGGCCTGCTGGTCGCTGATGGTCCGCCTTCACCTGCTGACAAGTAGAGCTTCTCATGACAAAACCAGAGAAATATTTCTTCATACCTGGCCACCAGTACTGGAAATGAAGATCTCGATACAACTTGGTGAAACTAGGATGAACTGACCAAACTGAGGAATGAAAATCCCACATTAGCTCCTCGCTTATGTCTACTGGCACCCATATGTGTACCTGGAAACGCAAGGTCTAATCCTCGCCCACTGTCCATCCAAGAAGAGGGTCCTCTCCTAACACACTTTTTCCACAGGACAAAACCTTATGAATCTGATAGCTGCCTCATTCGTACCCGATCATGTAGCATAGAGGTAACAGCTACAGAAGATAGGTAAGTCTTTCCTTGTCTATCGTGCACCTCCAGATGCATCTCAGAGAACAGAGCCATCAGCTTCCACTCATTTATGGCCTCCTGAACTGCCTGAATATGAGTTATTCTACTCAATGCATCTGCTACTACGGTGCCCTTTCCCGGAATATAGGTAAGCTCTAAATCAAAAGACTGAAGATGCTCAACCCACCTACGCTTCCTTAGATTCAGATCACTCTGAGTGAAGATATACTTGAGACTCTTGTGTTCTATGAAGGCCACAAAGTTCTCTTCTAGAAGATATTGTTTCCAACAACATAAGGCATGATCAACAGCTGCCAACTCTAGGTCATGCATAGGGCAATTCCTCTCATGTGGCCTCAACTGCCGAGACCCGTACGCAATGACTCCATCTCCCTGCATAAGCACGGTGCCTAGTACGATACCTGAAGCATCACAATAGACAGTATAGCTATTTCATGGTTCTAGGAAGACTAGTATTGGTGTCGACATCAACCTTCCCTTAAACTCCTCAAAAGGCTGACTCAAAAGAATCTGACCATAAGAACATCACCTCCTTCTTGTTCAAACCTGTCAAAGGAGCTGCTAGGCATGAGAAGTCTTGAAGGAAGTGTTCATAGTATCCAGACAGCCCTAGGAAACTCCTTATCTAAAAATAATTCTTCAGATGCTCCCAGGAATCTACAACTCTCACTTTCTCTCGGTCCACAGATACTCCTGCCTCTGAGATGACGTGACCCAAAAAGTGAATCTGGTCTATCCATATGTGTCACTTTGAGAGTTTAGCGTAAAGATGATGCTCTCTCAGTGTACTCAAATTGATCTCAAGATGGGTAGCATGGTCGTATAGAGTGTGAGAGTACACCAAGATATCGTCCACAAAGACCTAGATGAAGGAGTCCATGTAAGGATGGAACACTCGGTCCATCAGTGCCATGAAAACTACAGGCACGTTCGTGAGGCCGAAATGCGTGACTGTATACTTGTATAGACCATACCTGCTCCGGAAGGCTGTCAGAGGTATATCTGATGGTCTAACAAGAAACTGATGATAACCGGACCTCAAGTCTATCTTCGAGAACACTCGGGATCCTCGAAGTTGATCAAAGAGGTTATCGATCCTCAGCAAGGGATATCGGTTCTTGACTGTCAACTGGTTCATCTTCCGATAATCCACACAAAGACGAAGGGTACCGTCTACCTTTTTCACGAACATGACAGGAAAACCCCAAGGAGAAGTACTGGGTTGGATAAAACTATTTGCCTGCAACTCCTCCAACTGCTTCTTGAGCTCTTGCAACTCAGGTGTAGCCATCGTATAAGGAGGAATGGACACCAGTGCTGCTCCTGGAACGAGCTCAACATAAAAGTCTACCTCACGATCCAGAGGAAACCCCAAAAGTCCTATGGAAAGACGTCCCTGAAATGATCCAACCCTGGAGGAATGTCTAAATGCGAATTCCCCTGATCATCCAGATAAAGACTAGCAATCGGGGATGTCACCCTTCCTAGCCCATGATGCTCGAGTCCTGCTCGACTCTCCTGAATGTCCCATTCGCCACTATGATGAAAAGATTCACCCTCAGGTGAAATGAAACTCACTATGCGGCGATAACAGTCGACGACTGCCTGGAAGGGAACCAACCAGTCCATCCCGAGGATGACATCATAGCCTGTCATCTATAGGACATAGAGATCCCATAAGAAATGATACCCTGCAACCTCGAGTGGGCACTCACTACACTGGCATACACTAGATGTCCTCGTCCCCAAAGGTGTGTCTAGTGTCAAGGAATCGGAAGAAGAAAAGACACAAAGCCCAACGCTCTCCACAGAAGTAATAGAGATAAAACAATGTGTAGCACTAGTATCAAAAAGTGATGAAGATAAAACTGAGGCTACTAAAAGTGTACCTTGAATTGTAGAAGGTCCGGGATCCTTCTCCTGATAGTTCTTCTCTACGGCGAAAGACTGGCCTGCACTGCCGCCCTGCACCCATGGCTGACCACTCTGAGCTGATCCACCTTACTGGTGCTGAAAAACTAGTGGCTGACCGCCATGACCTCCACCTCCACCTCGGCCCGAACGACCAGAAGAACTCCAGTTCCCCGACTGGTGAGAAACCGGTGGTGCTGCTCCTGAACGAGGAGTCATGGAAGAACCCTTGTCACCAAATTCTGGTGAGAAAACCTGGCAGAAATGCTGATGGTGACCCAACATGCCGCATGATCGGCACTCCATGGGGACTCTCTGGCACTGCGGCCTCGTGTTCCTTAACCGGATACACTGGTAGCATACCACCAGGCTACCTGACAATGCATCTCCCTTCATTGGATCACCATGCATAGACTCCCTATGGCGCTTATTGCTATCATCTGGAGGAAAACTAGATCTGGAAGTAGAACCCCCATGGCTCGCAGCTCCGGAGTCTCTCAGATTGCACTCCGCAATCAACGCATGGTTGACGATGGAAGTGATGGAAGTTAACTGGAATATATTCACCTTTGAGCAGATCTCCCGCCTGAGAGAATCCTCGAACATCCTTGACAAGACCACCTCACTCCCATCCTGAAGGGGTGTGAAACACTGCAGCTCGGGGAAACAAGAGGAATACACAATTACATGAAAAGTACCTTGCTCTAAGATCATGAACTCCTAGGCTCGATCAGCCCTCAGGGTCTCCAGGTAGAATTAGTCATAAAATACGCACTGAAACTCCTCCCAATCCATAACCTACTGGTGACCCGCCTATGAGATCACGTCACACCACCTCTTGGAGGAGTCTCAGAGCATGTAGGTAGCGATATTATCCCGCCTCTCTCAAGGTGTCTCCAAATGCTCGAAGATAGCCAGCATGGCTTCCAGCCATGACTCTGCAGACTGAGGTCCTCCTTCACCCGAGAACATTGGAGGATTATGCTGCTGAAAAACCCATGTCAAGTCTTCCATAGTCATGGAAGGAGGCCGTACTCTCTGGAAGGTCTGCATGATCCTCAGAAAACCTTCCCTAAACTACGCATCAGCGCTTGCAACTGGTATGACAGCCGGTGCCAAGGCTGTCCTGACTGGAGGATCGGCCGGGAGTCCCCGATCAGCCATATCTGGCATCTGATCACTGCCTGAAAACAGACGTACAACCGGAGGACATCTTGGGGGCATATCTCTCAAAGGTCAAAAGCACACCATAGATCAAAATTAACAAAGACAGAGAACACAACAGTACAAAATGAGAACAGGGGAAGGGAAACATATAAGTCTACAAAACACGACTACACAGTGTGTATAAAAACTACATGGTGTGTCTTCTTAAGCCATTGAAATGGGTGTGTACCCCTGCCCTACAGGTCGTGCAATGCCTCAAACTACACGGTGTGTTGACCCATCACATGGCGTGTACTTGAAAACTATTCTCCTACCTGAGTCTCCTTACATGGATAACCCACATGGTCTGACTTAACCCAAGACTACACGGTGCGTTCTGAACAAACACGTCGTGTACTAGAAAAGGATTCGGCGGCCCGTGTTGTTAAATACACGGACAACTACATGTCTGAACCTTACATGGTGTGTTCCGAACAAACACGGCGTGTATAGGTGAAGGTGACATCCCCCCATGTTGTTCATGACACAGCCGAGTACATAATCAAGATTACACGGTGTGTTCCGAAAACAACACGGCGGGTCTAAGAGAAGGTGATGCCGACCCGTGTTGTTCGTGACACGGCCGGGTACCTGGATGGGACAACACGGCGTGTTCCTTTATAACATGGTGTGTTCTACTAGAGCTTCCCCGACCAGTGTTATTAGTGACACGACTGGGTACACGGCTCTGAACTACACGGCATTTACCTACCGTACATGGCGTGTTCATGAAGTTATTCACATGAAACCATGTTTCTTCCCACACAGTCAGTGACACGGCCTGACAACTACACAGCGTGTAGTCAAAAGTACACACCGTGTATTCTGGGTTTTTCTGGGCAGTAGCTTAGAAACTGCACAGAAGCCAAGATAACCTAGAAAACAAGTCAAAGAAGTTCCAAATTCCGATTCATGAGGTCCCATACTCCCCATGAATCAAAACATGGCATTAATTTAAGAAAGGTTGGAAAAAAACAATCCTCTAACAAGGAATCAGAGATTCTATCTAGCATCTATCACAACAGCATGCATAATCTACACAAAGTCCATCAGAACAACATGCAATCGGTAATACAATCTAGATTGAATGGCAAGAATGCATGGCATGTGATTTCTACAAGTGCATATATGACTCATGAGATGGAATACCCTCATATCAATGGATTGCGATAGAAATAGAACCACAATCGTCAAGGAATTCACAACACAAAGCATGTGAATCACTCTAGGAAAAATCATATAAACCGTAAAATTTCAATACCATCATACTGCAATTAATGAGGTAGTATGGATTTTCCATGTACATGGGTTATCTACTCCCGAGCATAGCATAATACCAAGTACCGAATCTGTCCTATCCCTGGATAAAGTCTCCAAAAAGTAAAGCAAGAGAAAGGAACCCCTCTGATTCCACTTTGTAATGACTCAAATCAGGAGCCCCTCCAATGGTGCCCTGTACCTGGTTCGCCACATGACTTCAAGCGCATTTCCCCAAATTCCAGAGGCTACTGACTAGCAGGGAGGGGCTTGGTATGTCAGTTGGGAAAATATGCCATCATTCTGTAAAGTATACAGAGGAAGGACAACCAGACACAATAATTGAAATAATAAACAGCATACAACAGTTGAACTGAACATCGGAAGCAATGTATAATGCAATAATGATGCAACATGGTACATATGTTTATGGAAAATAGTAAACAAACCAATGTTTTGAAGTACAACTGAAAAAAAGTTCAGAAGAAAAGCCATGTAAACTCCTCAGCATCGCAAGCCACGGCTTTGTCCCATGCTCTCCAACTCTAGTGCAATCAAGAACCTGAAGTAGAAGGGTGCTTGCCCTTATCTATTCCTACAACAACATATCCTGCTTGGGCCCAAAATCATGGCCCAAACAGAGTGTGAGATACAATCCCAGTAAGAAATCACCTAAAGATCTGTGACTAACAGTCAATGAATACAAGGCAAGTAAAATTGCGGAAAGCAGTAACCAGAAAAGAACATAGCAGCTACAATCCAGAATTTTTAGCATATAAAGTACATAAGTAAACAACCAGCATCAAGAAGAAAACAGGCAACCCTCTAGGTATCTATCTCATCCTAACCCCTATGTTTCAACCTACAAGTACTAGAAACCCTCTAAGAGGCACACACAGTCTCACCCCTCTGGTTTAGCTAAGAGTAGACTCTCTGCGGAAGAACTCACCATCAATTCCACCTATAGTATCGTATCGTGCTAAAGGCTCTCTAGGGAAGCACTCAATGTCTCATTCCCCCTGTGGCCTATGTTGTGGAACTACAGACTCTATGAGGAAGCACTCATCATCAATTCCCCCTGTGGTCTCGCATCATATTAAAAGACAGTCTAGAGAAGCCCTTACGTCCATTCTTCCTATGGTCTACTACACTAGGTTATCACGGTCCTGTGTGAAATAATCATGCTCAGCGCATGTGCAATGTCCAAGTAAACCTCAAAAACTACTTGGATATCAATCTAAGGCTCAACATCATAACATAGAAACAGGTCCACTATCCTACAACTAGGCATGGAAACCGGAAAAATTCGAAACCAGCAAAACGAGAATGGAAAACATCCAAAGTACAGTAAAAACTACCATATACACATGAAAATACATCTGCTCAAGAAATCAAGCAAAGCAGGAAATCCAACAAGGGAAAAACCGGAAAACGCACAATTCTTGTTCAAGGGAATTGGTGCAATTGCACAAACTACTCAAAGAATTTCTACATAAAGGCACAAACCACCTACCTCGATCCTAGGAAATCGATAAACGTGAAAAGAGATGATAGATTCTACTTAGAACATCATAGATCTGAGAAAATATCTGAAACACATAAACCACGATATCTTGAAAAGGAGGAGGAATTGTAAAACAAGTCTCAAGCAGAAGGAAGAACTCACCCTGCACATCCAATGCAATCGATAGAGCTCGAATCAGAGAACGAATGGAGAGGCAGAAGCTCGAAGAAGATCTGCAGTTGTACAGTCACTCTCGGATGAACGAGATCTAGTAGAAGATGCTTCTGTGCGTCAGGCATGACCCCGGTCCGTTTAATGAAAAAAAAGAAAGTACACAGCCTACACTTTTAGAGTACACGACGTGTACTAGGTCTTTTCGAACTCTTCCAAAAATGGCCTCCACGCCACCCCTATACACCATGTGTGTGGCCCGGGCACGGCCATCACACGGCTTTGAGCAGGAGAAGAGTATACGGCGTGTACTCAAAAAGTACACGGCGTGTACTCAAAAAGTACACGGCATGTACTTCAATATTTTCCAAAAACTTCATTTTTTTAAATACTTCAGAAAAAGGAATGGCATACCTGAAACGAAGATCCGGGATCTTACATCAGGTCAGGCTAAGGTCTCATTTTTCTCATTTAAGAGTTAACCATTTCATTTTAAAGATCAGATTGAATTTGATTTACTTAATTATTAGAATAATGATACAATTATTTGGGTCACCAATTCCAGTTCATAAGGTCCCATATACCATATAAATTGAAATTGGCACATAAAATAATTTTATGTTGACCTTTACACCAGACAGTGGGTTTAACGGGCCATGGTTGTGGTTTGTTCAGACAATTTGTTATTGGAACCCTCAAATAAAATAATCCAATGAGATATTATTAGTCAATTAAACCAATTATTCCATTATTGATAAGAGTATCACCTTTTATATCATAACAATCAAGAAACATAAAACAATCATAAGAAAAATAGGAATGCATGCTTAAAAGTAGATTTGGAATAGGAAAATACATGGAATTTTAGACCCTATGGTTCCTAGTATGATACCAGATCATAATATTCCCTCATATAATTGGGATGAAATAAAAAAATACTCTATCAAGATACAAAAAATTCACAAACATTGTGTCACCATATGGTGAAATAAATAAAACTATAACTGCAGAATCAACAATAGGACTTACCCATCATAGGTAATTTGGGTTTCTCTTGTATGTAAGGTAGAAACATTAAGGCATAGGCTCATGAAAAAGTTCTTATATCCTAGTATCCTATATAACCCAACTAATAAGAAAAAAAGGAAAATAAATCCTCTATACCACTTTGTATCATCCATCCCTATATTCCACATAATAGTTCCCTAAACTGGTGGGCCATAATACCTCAAGCTCACCTCCCCATATGCCAAATATTATCGACTAGAAGTGAGGTCCTAGGATGTGTCTATGAGGATACTATTCCCTCACTAATAAAAGTGTAAATAGTTGTAGATAATTATAATAAATATTAGAATAAATAAATAACAGAAGATGAAAGTAGAACATGAATAATAAAACATGCAATATATGTAACATAATTGTAGAATATGAATAAATAAATAGAAAAATTTGATGATGATAATATGTCATATGTCTATACAGAAATGGCTATGTGAGGAGTTTGAGATACAAGCATATACAACATGTTATAAAAAAACAAAAGTCCAAAAATTTATAAGACTAACATCTTGAGCATATTCTTAGTCCCCCACTCCCAACTCCATCCTATAAATTAAAGAGAATAAAGCCTTTAAAGTTGGATACTTATCATTTTATATAATTAGAAACATAAAATATACTTCTGGGCAAAAGGTTATCAAGTAGGGTGTGAGATAAAATATCAATAGTCTGACACCCACGGTGTCTAGGTGATTCCATTTCCTGTAATATAAAATAATAAGTGTGCCATATTTTATTTAAATATAATATTGAATAAATAAATTAAATTTTTTGCAATGGGTTCCACTTGGAGACCCAATTAATTACTTGTTTTAACCTATGTTGGTGGATCTGAGCCAAAGGAACCACCCAGTGTAATGAGATGAGTATAAATGAAGGAGTATGGAATGTCCCCAAGATTTTGACTATGCTTGGATGACACATCCTTTCATTTATTTCAAAACCAAAGACCATTTATCATATAAAATCATTCATTTTTCCTTTTTAATAAAATGGAAAAAATCCTTATAAAATATAATGAGATTACCTTAGCCCATCCATGGAAACTTGTAGAGACTTTCCATGTATCATTCGAGGGGCTCAGTTCATTACCAATTCCAAGGTGTCCATCCAAGGTTACCCAATAATAATATACCTTGTTTAACTCTAAATATTTTATGATAAATAAAATTACTAATAAATCTCTGATTTTGTACCAAGTATTTCCTGTAGGGGCATGAGTATCTCGTGAGGCATGGTTAAAACAATCATACCGTCAAGACCATCCATAGATTCTACCCTAAGGAACCAATGTCACACATATGGTGGAAAAAATAAATAATTATTGGTGAGTCTCTCTCCAGATTTGCTGATATCACCCTTGATGTGTTTAAAAGCATTAAAATTTAAAACATAAGGGAATAAGAGTCTGTACAAGGGGTCCTTAATTCATAACCCCTTGTTTCACCCCTATGACCAAGGTGAAAGCAAAAAAAATCAACAAATTTATAGAAAGTCTATCAAGAGGGCCTATTTCATGTAATTATTGTTATTAAATTATGCTAGGCATATTGGTTAAGGCATGCCATTGGGTAGTTTTGTTAAAATAATACGGCATAAGGAATAGAAACTTGTCCAATACAATTTAAATTCTACCACCTATAAGTGGATGGGGGCTACTATAGTCACTTAGTTCATCACCCATTGTAACTAAATGCATGGATTAAGGTATTTATTGTAAATCAAGACCCATTTCGGATGCTCATCGATCCAATGAAAAATATACACATAAGTAACCTTGGTATAGCACACATAATTGGATGAAAAAACATAAGGAGATTGACCATAGAGGTTATTCACCACTAGGTAGCATGAAAATACACATGTGAAACCACTTGGGGTAATTTAATTGACATTTTTGAGGTATCGCCGAAATTTCCTGATGAATGGACAAGTGACACAAAATTATAGATTGCAATGAAATGAAGGAAAATAGACTAGACCAAGTACGTTAGACTCATAGAGCTTCCCTCATACATCTCGACCTTTTATTTGAGATAGTTTGGATGAAATAAATGAAACCCTCAAATTCCCTAAAAATGGGGAAAATGAGAATTCACCCAAATAGCACAATAGACGCGATGAAGAACATGAAATAGATTATATAACAATCAAGAACATACCTATAGATTTTAACTGGATCTAATGAAAAAATAATCGGTGTTTTTGTAGAGGATGGACCTCAAACCATATTAAGGAGGGAGGAAAGTTTTCATTCGCATGGGATGAGAGAGATTACTAGAGAAAATTAAGGGAGAATATGGAAAGGTATTGAATCATTAAAGATGGAAAATATCAAAATTTCACCCCAAAAACCCATTGCACATAGTTGGATGCATAGTTTCCAAAATGTGCACCAACTCTAAAGCCTTATCTTCTTTAAAGGGTATCATCACATTGTTTGGAACACATTTTGACTGACCATGCACAAACCATGCAAAAACCACTGTCCAAAAATAGAAGATGGGTCATATGGACATGTGCCTTGGGTCACACAGTTAAAAAGAAATCATGAAGTCCCTACTGATCCACTCTCTAAAACTGTATAGTTTAGAAAAACCATGTAGGATGGACTTCATAGTTTCAAATAACTATGTAGTTGAGTCTTTTCTTCACATTTCAGGGTTTTGGGCTCTAAACGAGCCCAAAAAACACCCGAGATATCCTTGACTTTATTAAGAATTGATTTTCGTCTCGTTTAAAGGAATTTGAACAAAAAATTAAATGGAATAAACCTTATAAAAAATTGATGATGTTATATCGATAAATATAATATATCATACACCTTCTTATGCTTCCATCCATTGTAAAATGTTAACGTTGCTCATGCGTGTGTGTGGAAAACCACCTACATGAAGTGATATAATTATTTTTTCTATTACCACCATGAATGGATAATTATAAAAGATCATATAATGAATAAAAATTATACTAAAGAAATTATTAACATTATATAGATGACATAACAATTTAATAAAATCTTTATCCATGGTCGATATATCTAAGTAATTAACAGAAAAACATTGAGTGTTTGACGTAATAGATAACTATTCATTGGATGGATTTAAAATGAACATAAAAGGAACTTAAAAATGTAATATATTTGAAAATGTTGTTATTAAGGTATTTAAATAATTTAAATTCATTATATATGAGGTTTAAACATGTAAAACTAATTAAAGACCCAAGATAATTGATATCTGTTACAATCTCTTTATTTTTAGGATTGTTTATGTTAATATTTCGTTTGGAAAATTTTAATATCATAATATATTATACCCTTTATATTTTATTCCATTATGGTAATGTTTTTTTATTTAAATGTTTATTTTTCATTTGTACTCTTTTTGGATCTTGAATCAACAAGTAAGTTACATGAAAGGGATACAAAACTTATTTCATATTTTTGTTCGTCAATCATTATCTTCCAAATATGCTTTCATAAAATTAAATTATATGAGTTTAAGAATATAATTAAATATTTTAAAATTTTCATTTCCACTGTAAATTTATTTAGAATGGTTAAATAGAATTTTTTAATAATTTTCTAAACATTTCAATTTTTTATATTTTACAAAACTATGAAAATAATGTTCTATTTTAACATATATTACATGGACAACTTTTAATTCCATCATAATAATTATTTTAATCAAATCATTATTTATAAGTTTAGATTTTTATTTTTAAATAAAATTTTTCTCAAAATATTCAAGTAATTTTACTTTTTAAATATATTGAAAGAATATGGTATTATTTTCTTCAAAGAATGAACATAATTTTTAAAGTGATTCATAATGTTGTTCTTGTATATAATTTCAAGGTTTTTTTAATATTATTGTTTTATTTTATTTTTCCATTTTAAAATTGATGGTTTTTACTAAAAAACATTTATTTTTGAGGAATTGGTGGTCTTCTTTAATACATTACTGATTCGATGTTTTCTATTCATTAATCTTCTCATGATCGGATTCCCTATTACTCTCCATCATTTCATTTGAAATTACTTACTCCTCCATGTCGACATTTTATATATAAATATTTTTTTCAGAATGATTTCCACTTTTTCGATATTGTATTGATCATATATCATTTCAATAATTAGTTTTATTTAATTAAATTTTATTAACAATTTTATTTCATTGATAGAGGAAATATTATTTTTCTTGTTTCAATACAGTTAATTATTGATTTATAGTTCATTTTGAGAATTAAATATATTGATAACTAAATATATGGGGAATGCGTAAGATGTAATGGTGATGGATGGTGCACAGTTTTCGATATCACCTTGATGTATAAAAATGTCACAATATATTAAACAACAAGAATGCCATATTAGATAGGTATCTAGATTGCAGCTAAATATTTACTAAGAATGTCATGGTCAAGGAATTGATTGTGTGATTCATGATATCTTGTTCAAGGACATGATGGTATTATCATGAATGGATAGAATTATGCATTTAATTTATTAATAATTCAGTCTCCATTATCCATATGATTTATATATTGATATTATCCATAGATTTATAGTTACCTCATGTTTTTGATTGATAGGAATGTGTTACGATTATCCACTCTCCCATATTGATTGATCATTATTTACTCCTGAAAGATTCTATTGTATATAACCCGTAATGAGGATGTAATATCACCCTTTATTATTTTTTCATTCCATGGGATATTAAGAATGATTTTTTGAGTGATTATAAGGATGTAATAATGTTTCTTAGGTTATTTTTTATATTTATAATCTATTATGGGAATCAAGTATATAACTAGTATTCAAATAATTTTAAACTAATCTATCATGAATAGTGATATAAATTATAACTTGTGCCTATTTAATAAAATTAATACCAACTATTTGTTACTAGAGTCGGTGTCATTATAGTTTCTATGAGAGTAAGTTTAGTGGGAACCTTGGGAACCAGATTTTAAATGAACATTAATAACACGATAATTATGATAACCCCTTAGGGTTTTTGGGAACATTAACCATAATAAGGTTTTTTATCATATTCCTAAATACTCAAGATTATTATGATATAAATCAGTTTGTTCCGTTGTTTGGATATTTCACCCAATGGAAAGAAGGGAATCAGGAACCTACTAAATAAAATAACACAACTGGTGTTGAAGCAAAAAAGATCATGTCCATATTAGGTAATCTAACTCAGGTTATGATGAATAATATTTCTCTTATAGATTAAAATATATTTCCATATTATTATTAAACTATATTAGATCACTTCATGAACCCAAAGCATTTATATTTTAATGTAACTGCGAATCCATTGATAATTGAATAATGGATTATATTCCTTAAAAGATATTTCTTAACATGGAAAGTAATGAAATGGAAATGGCTATCCTACTAGTGTATTATTTGAATGGAGATATCGATAAATAGTCTTAATTGATCAAGATTACTATATAAGAAGAGGAAAATGTATGTATGTAATTGTAGGGTCCGGAAAATCCGCATAGGATTGGGAAAATGTGGAGAATACTCATGGATGGTGAAGGAAGAACCGGCCCGCAGACCGGTATAATGATACAACGCACGACCAGTTCCGCGAAGTGTCCCTCCTCCGTGGACTGTCTTTGTTCGCGGAACCGAGGCAGAGATCCTCCGCGGTCACGAGGCAGGATAGACGCTAACCCAGTTGACCATTCCGGACTGACCCAACCGTGAACCACATCAGCCGGCCCGAACCACCTTCGCTGTTGTTCGCGAAATGGAGGCGGAACCCTCCACGGCCGCGCAGTACTCTCTGAGTTTGGTTCGCGGAGGAGGAGTGTTTAATGCCCCACGAGTTATGGATTGCCCAAGTCATCCGTAAGCCGGGATTTCAGTAATGGGCTTCTGCAAAAGGTGTTGCATGACCCCTATAGGTCCCTTTTACTCCCCTCTATAAAAGGAGATCGAGGTAGGAGGATAAGGAAGAGGATTCAGAGGAGATTCATTTGATTCATGTGGAAGGATTTCGATGGAAGGAGCATAGGATTTCGAAAAGAGCGATGTTCCAATTCGCGAACTAGAGTTGGTATGAAGCTAGAAATTAATTAGTAAGGAACTGAAAATGCATAACTTGGTGAAAAGCGAACCAAAAATAACATAAAAATAGATGATCGTGAACCATGGCCAATCCGTGGATACACTTCCTGCGGACTAGTGAATGTATGTCTCTTTTCCGATCTGCCGCACTGCGTAGCACCCACCTACGCGGGAGAAGCCCCGACAAACGAGACTCTGGCCAGCACCACCCTTGGCCACCACTTCATGCATGTAACCCTCCACGAACCACCCTAGTTCGCATATCAAACCCAAATCCACAAACCACCTTAGTTCATGGGATTCCCATCAGTCTGCGGACCCTCTTGGTTCGCGGACGATATCTCAGTCCGCAGACCCTCCTGGTTTGCGGATGGCCTCTCAGTCCGTGGATCACCCTGGCTTTCGGATGGCATCTCCAGCCACGTAGCACCTCCCTACGCGAAGGGCGCCACCCCTCATACACCTGTGTGGCCTTCCAAAACCTTCGGAGTTCCCATTCCCCAAGCCAGATAAAATCCTTCCAATTCCAATCCAGCCTGATCCTTTGCAACCTCCTCATTGGCCCATTCATCATCCCTGAGTCGAGGCATCCACCAAATCCACCAAACCGATATGGTGTAACCTTTGGGAATGTCAGCGCATCCTTTTGAGTTCACATACCCAAGATAAGTGAAGGTGAAGGGGTTTCCCTGGCCCTTGAGCGGATTCCCGAAGCATGCCTAGGTTCACATTCCCACGGTAATGCGGGGTATGAGCCCGAGAGCCCCCTATCTGCCTCTACTTGTCAGGATGGGGCACTGCACGCTTCAGTGTTCTGGAACTTCTCCCCTCCCCAGAGAGGGGGCGACATACCCATCCGAAGGAAGCCGTCCCCATGCACCTCCGTACTTCACCACCAATACAACCAAGGAGGGACGTAGTGGGGAAGGGTGATGTTCCATCCTTCTTTGGGGACAAGTCCCTCTCCTGGTGCACTCAGTCACCATTGGGCATCCCTTCTAGAGTAAGCCCCACACCATCCTCTCCAGAAGCCAATGACACCACTCCTTTCAATCTGGATGGTTCATTGCTCCACTGCGCAACTTCTACCTTCCATGTACATCAGGGGGAATAAGATTCCAGCGGTACCGGCCTTTTCATCCACTCGTCTTTTGTATTCCCTTCCCTTGGTCAGGAGAAAAGTGTGAGGATAGATGAGTCTATTGCATTCTCTTGTTTCTCACACCGAGCATGACTCACGTGGGCTTAGAGATTTGTGATGGTTGCGGTACCCGTACAACGACGTTGGACTTGTTAAGAACTACATGGACTTTGATCCCTGTCTTCTAGGTAGGGTACGTAGGATGCCTCCCTGAGGTTCAAGCCCATCATACACACCTTGGGCTGCCCCAAAGTGTAATACCCATACCCATATGAACTACATGGACTTTGATCCTTGTATTTTAGATAGGGTACGTAGGAAGCCTCTCTAAGGTTCAAGCCCAATCACCAGCGGACCCCTGGGTCCACCTTCATGTCGGTTCTCCGATGCTCCCGTTTGAACTATGTGGACCTTGACCCCTATCCCCCAGTCAGGGTACATAAGAAGCCTCCTTGAGGTTCAAGCCCAAAAACCGGTCTATCCGACTATCTTCACATCGGTTCGTCGCGCCACTCTTAGTACCACCTCTATGAGTCCCGACTTCTCGGGGTCATTAATCCAATGATGGATGGTAAACCTCAGGCATAAATGATTCTGAACCCCCGTATTAAGTTGACCATTTCCCACCAGGAAAAATCCGTGGATACTATGCTTGGGTATAAAAAAAATATTCATGAACATATGAATACGTCTTACATCTATAAGAGAGTCCCGGAATAGGCAATAATTCCCCCAAAAAGGGTGTGATGAGACCGACTTCCCATCCTCTCCACCAATGTGACTTCTTAAGCATCGCTGGCCAAACCATCCAGTGAACGCCTACATTTGGAAAGCAGGTCCACGCGTCATCGAATACGGAACCGATGGGAATTATGAGAACGACCTGAAACAAAAATGGTGAACCCGAAGTGAATATTTAACCAAGCATGACGGATTTAACCTAATCCCACCATGTGCCCCTATTTACTCACAAAGAGGAAAAGCAAGGTCATTAATCACACATGAGATCATGAGATGCCGCTTTGACAGGTTTTCTATTTGTATTTGTTAAAATGTTTTACATGTACTATACAGAACTCCCTTCGATCCAATGGCATCACAAAGGAACTAGCAATTGCGCACTTCAGGCTACGCAACGACTGGGCATCCACACCAACGGAGGACCCCGTCACCCACCCAGCATCTCCAATGCTGGGTTTAGGACACATTGATATGAGAGTACCACATGAACGGTACTCTCCCAATGGTGGAGGTGGCCATGCATGCCCCCCAATCTTCCAGAACTCACTGGTTGCCTTCCTAGCAGCAGCCACAAAGGTAGATCCAGACAGCCCCTATTGCTGTCTCCAACCGTTTCGGGAGTCTATCCCTAGAACAGGACAATGTGTACCTCCCTTATCTTATGGAGGCGGATGAGGTCGACATTGAGGAATTCATACCCACTGAACGAGGGATCCACTCCAAGGCCCCCGCTGGAAGATGTCTTCGCGGTCACGCCATGACTCAACATCCTCACGCTCAGGAAGATGTGGCCCCGAGGATTTAGGCCCATGCTCCTTGAGCTCCGGCCCCTCAGACTGCCCGATGAGGGCAGAAAAAGTACAATCAGGGACCGGTCATCACCTTGGTCCCTAAGGAGGAGCTCCACTGCCCAGTCACAGAGAAGTACCACAAACAGGCACCTACAACTGTTCGCTCTTCCTGAGCCCGCCATCCAGACATGGCAGTATCATACGAGCCAGCGCGTACCCCCGCCAATCTCCATCAGCCTCGTCGGTCACACAGGACGACACTTACCCGACATGCACCTCTCCCTGCCAAGGGTTGTGAAGCCCACTAGCTTGAAGTGGTGACAACCCGGTGCCTGAAGGACCATCTCCTAGCAGATGCTTCTGACGTCTTCCATCCTGACATGGTGGCGATCATCAAATCCCTCCACCGAGATGCGGCGGAAATTAATAGGAGGGGATGTCTCCCCACCAACAAAGGTCACCAACTCGATACGGTGGGAAACCAACAAATGCAGGGCCATCTCCCATCATTTGAAAGTAAAGTCCACCACCCCGATGTGGTGGCCAACGGAGAGATAAACCTGTGTATCCCGGTACTGGGGAAAATTCGTTCACCTACCTCGACACATGAGAATATTCAAAACCCACTGAAAACTGGAGGACCGGAGTATGATATTCCTACTCCAATACTGGAATGGGCCTTTATACCCATTCCAGCCAAATATTCCTCTCTACATATCCTGGAAATGATGGAGGAGCAGGTATCAACCCCAGATCATATCTTGTAGACTTGCCATAATGTAATTGCATCAGCGGAAACCGCATGGATTCGGGCCCGTGAGCTCGTCTCCCCAATTGAGGTGACTCAACTAAGAGACAAGATAGCCACCATGGAAGAGATCTGTAACCCTACTCCCACCCAGGAGGGTTGTCAGAAATATTCTGCGATGCAAGGGCAGCCGGATCGAGCAGCTTCACTTGTTCCAATTGGGGGACACCCGTCCATCAAGGTGGATTCTCTAGAGCAAGAATATATCTCTGCTAAAAGTCAAGATGTTTGTTGGTGTATCCCGACAACATCAGAGGACCCAATTAGACAGGGACCCAAAGGTGAAGGTCGTTATCAACAACAGACAGCCCGACTACCCACTAAAAAGCACCCTACACGCACCGAAGGCAGTCGGAAAATAAAGTGTGGGTTCATGAATCTGCTCTCCTTGAAGATGGGGTTCCCAAGGCCGCTAAGAACACATCCCAGGATTAGAACCCTGCCCACCCATTACCATATTATGGGAGTGGCAGTAGCAGTTGCAGTTGTGAAGGACCTCCACGCAATGTTGCTACTAGAAGCTCTGAAGGTCCTCCTAAGAGCACCCGCGGCGGCTTCCCCACGGGCATATAATGATCGATCATGAGAACTCCGCTTATGATCTGAGTCACAGAAACCCTCCATGTGGCCAGAAGATCGAGCAGCAAGAAGGTCCTCCACTTGCTGTGGTCGAACCTGAATGTCCTCATTGGGGTATACACTGCAAACACTTTCTATGAATTGGGACCACAGATTATGATCATAGTCCACGATATCATAGTCGCAACTGCGGAGGCCCTCCCCACAGTGATGTATCATCATTATAATAAGTACCTCCCCTTGTCGTGTCCTACCATGAAGGTCCTCAAAAGGGGTTACGTTGCAATGAAACTCCGTGAAACCAGGCATCACATCATGGTGGTAGTCGACGCCACCCTGATAATGGAGGTCCTCCCCATAGAGACGTCAAGCAACGAGAAGGCCCTCCCCTCATTACAGTGCATTCTGGAGGCCCTCCTCAGGATGTATCCCATAGATATTCTCCCTACGGCAGCGGTAATTGTAGTCCTCACCATTTCCACAGTTGTGATGGTAGTCCTCGCCACCAGGAATGCCATTGCGAAGGTCCTCCCTGCATTGGCCCCAAGCAACTAGAAGGTCCTCCCCTTTTAGTAGTGTGTCCTGAAGGTCCTCCATAGGATGAACATCGAATGTCAATCCATGAGGGTCATCCTCACCATGATGGCAGTTGTTGCGAAGGTCCTCCCCGTAACGACGCTACGTAGCCAGAAGGTCCTCCCTTTGTTGCGACACACCATGGAGGTCCTCCCTAGGGTGTGAACTACAAAAGTCCTTTATGTGGTGACGCATCAAGCAGTAATGTTAGTCCTCTCCATTAAGACCGCCATTGCGGAGTTTCTCCCCATGATGGAAATCATATCGAAAGGAAGGTCCTCCCCCTGCCAAATCAAGCACAAAAAATCCCTCGTATGCCGAGGCACTCAGAAGGACAGGATCAAGCATGTCATATTCCCAGTTAGTTGCCGAAAACATCCTTCTACAATTAGGAGACGTTCTAGGACCACGTTCATCCTCTGAACCGCCTCGGAATCACCCTCATAATGATTCAATACCTACCGGTCCTACTGCCTCCGACCACACTATCAGTGAGTGCCTTAGTTGGGCTGACCAGGTAGAGCAGTCACTAGTAGAGGAATATACCGATATGCTGCACCTAACGAAACGACTGGCCAGGGATGATATAATAGTTATTTTTTGGCCCATGACCACCTTTTAGTTCGACATACCCAGAGAGTTGTCAGAAGAATGCGTGCAGGGCATCCGCCATAATATATGGACAACCCTCCACCAGCTGAAATCAAGATTCCTACCCTATGACGGGTATATAGACCATGTCAAGAAAATAGGAGACCTCCTGCGTCACATCGACCTGGAAGCTCTTCCGTCGGCATGGCAATGGTGACCCGAGAAGCGTAAAGGAAACATGGAGATGGCTTGCCTCCGTGCGCTGCACCAGTTGAGTCGCCTCATCGGTGACTTCCCAACAAGAGTCCATATAAGGGGATGGATAGAACATTGAGCTCTGCATTTCACTCTGCTCCCCGCCCCGATCAACCAGTTTGGCGTGGTGTCTTGCAACGTCATCACGTCAAGACGGAAATCGAGTGGTCTCTATGTTCAGGAAAATCAACACACCCAACAGAGGTGGGCCTTGAGTAAGTCCCAGAAGTGTCAGGCACAAAGGGAACGAGCTCTTCAAGAACTCCTGAATCAGGCCACCAAAATCATACAACATGCCTCTTGCCTAAGAGAGGTCAATCATCGATCTTTTCTTGCCTCTCCATAAGGGATTGGACCCCCTAAAAACTCGGCATCAAACCAAGCTCACCCCCGAATGGGGGCATGCAAGATCAAGCAGGTAGTGATAGCCACGGCCACTGCCGCAATCTAGGGTCATCCCCATCCTATATGGCAGGGGAATTTTTAACAAAAACTTCCCTCGTAAGACCAATAAAAATGGGAAGAGACTCAATGTCCAAGGAACGAAGCCAACCCCAGCCCTCAGGGCTGGGGGCATTATTACCCCCTCAACAAAAACCTCCCCCATGAGAGTCAGTATTCTCTAGTCTAGGGAGGAATGTTAGAAAAGGAGGTTCCCATCCTATCCCATCATTTGAATCATCATCCCCTCCGAGAGGAAGTTGCACCGTAAGGTCGTATCAAAGAACTCTCAGCGTCACCCTTTGTTAAGAAGTCTGAAAGAAATCCCAGGTCACGAAAGGGAAGGCCATTAGAAGACACGAGAGATCCTCTTCTCATTTGGAAGATGACATCTTCTCTACCCCGAAATATGCATCTATCAACGTCATAGAGTTTGACCCCACGATTGACACCAGAGATGTTGCAAACTAGGATGGACCGGGAGACGATGGTTCCGGTCAGGCTGTGACTCACAACGAACCCCCATGTGTGCACACCCAAAACCAGAGGGCCGCCCTAAATATGGTATTCCTTCCAGCCAATCATCCTCCACCTACCCAGCGAATATCCAATAAGGATAATTATAAAGGACTGGTTACCGTTAACCCACCTCCTTCTCTCGACAAAGCTGATCCACTCACGCTCGAAGAGAGATTCGCTCGACCGGAAGAGGCGATGAAAGAATTGAGGCGGCTTAACGCCGAGATACTCCAGAGGAACCAACTCATGGAAAGTACATCCCAGGAGGAGCCAAATCATTCCCTCCCAGTAAGTGAACCTCAAAGACCATGTTTTTCCATGACAAACAAAATACGGCCAGGGCTCCCATCCAATGAGACGCCTAGTACATCCAACTACCTAAATGTGGATTCAGATGAATACCAAGACTTCCCTCCACTCAAGAAGAAAGCAGAGCGAGTACACCTGAACCCTCCGAAGGTGACACAAAGGGCACACGTACCCCTAGTGCCAGCCAATCAGGATCCTTAGAAAATGCCTCAGGCGACGCCTTCCCCGGACCTGGCCCAGCAGGATGTAAACCAGGGTCTCACCAATACCATCGAGGCACTAACAGCTCGATTGGAAGCGATGGAAGGTCGACGCGCTCCGATACAGCCGGATCAAAAACCCTACCCAGATTGGGTGACCAACACACCACCTCCACCAAATTTTGGGAGCCATGTATTCCATATTTTCAACAGTTCAGGCGATCTGGAACAACATTTGATGCACTAAGCGTATTATTGCAACCCTATGATGGGCACTCCGGGACAACAAGAAGTAGTAAAACTCAGATTATATGTACAGAACATGCAAGGATCTGCATTCATCTGGTATACGAGTCTACCATCCCAGTCAATAGAGAGTTGGGAAGACATTCGGCAGCAGTTCATGTTCCACTTCAACTCAATGATTCCCAAAACAATGGTCAGCGATCTCATGAACTGCAAGCAGAGGGAGAATGAGAGGGTCACAGATTTCATTGCCAGATGAAAGGGTCTAACCTATTCCCTGAACAGGAAAATGGGTCAAGATAAGATGCTAGCCATATGAATCAATAATCTTCGAGATGAGCTGCGAACACTACTCATACCAATGGAGTGCACCACTGGCTTCTGCCATCTCTCGGCCATTTCCCATAGAATTGAGGACTCCCTGCAACGGACTAATTCGAAGTCCCGAATATCTTCACAGGCTCCTGCAAAAAGAGCCCCTAGAGCTGAAGCGTCCACTGTCACAATCATCCCGGCCCATGTGCCCGCTCCACCTCTCAGGCCTCCACTAAATCGTCTAGGGCCACCAGCATATCAGCGGCCACCTCCGCCTAAATGGGACGATCAGAGAGGACTGAAGCGGAATTAGTTTGAGGAACGAAGACATAAAGAATACTCATTTCGAGACGATCAAGTCCATGACTACTTCATTGCCGCCCTGAATTGAAAATTTCTCCGCCCACCAGAGCCAAAAAAACCTGAAGAAGTCGAATGCGATGACAGGACAGATTACTGGCCCTACCATTGAATGTTGGGACACAAAATCTGAGAATACTTCGTCTTCAAAGACCTCATTCATAGGATGGTAGTCTCCAGACAGGTCGAGCTGGGACCACCCCCAGCACATGTGGCATGTATCTCTACCATCGACTCCGACAAGGATGAGGGGTGGAAGAAAGTCACCAGCAAGCAGCGGCAGAAATTAGATGACTAGATGACTTGGAACACTATCAACCAAGCCCAGGGCATACTCCAGGCTTAGCTACGGTAGCCCGTGCTTCCGCCAACATCCCCTGACGCCGCACAACCGACAGCATCGGCCCCACAATCTTCCACGAGTCGGTCATCCAGGCTCTATCAAAGAAGTATGAAAGAATAGCAAGAGGATCAGTCTTCAACGGGGCCAAAGTTAGTCCCCACCCAGGAAGATTATATGCCCTTGAATTTGGCACCGCGAGCACCAACCCACCAAACGACACAATCAGGGACAACCGACCAGATTGAGCTGTTAGAGGATGAAGAGCCAATCTTTGGTTTTATTAACGCCATCCATCTTATGGAATAATTCCCTGTCAAAGGGTATGGTAACAAACCTGAGTTCCCTGCATGAAGAGTCAGGTGGATGAATCGCAGAGGTTGGGGATACCGGGGGTGGGGGGGGTGCAGTCGCGGTTGAAACGAACCCTAAGGTTGGACCCTGGACCAAATAGTTAATATCACGGAAACCCTTGGGAGAGCCCTTAAACGGACTCAGTAGGAGAAAGAAGATCCCTCCACCTCCACAAGCATACACTCTGGCCCTATTGTTCATTATACCCACTAGAGGAGGAGTAAGTTTCTGGCAGCCAAGTGTGAACAAATAGATAGGCCGGACAAAGTCCTCAAAATGTGGGAACACCATAGATATCTGACCCGCAACTGGTCCCTCCTCGTCAAATGCTCCAGCACCCAATGCACCCGCTAAGACTCTCCCGCCAATAGTGAAGCGTCGGCCGCTGGAGCAGAAGTACGATATCCTTAAGTAGCTGCCATCGGTATCAGCCAAGCTGCCAATCCTTGATACCCTAAGTCTACCAGCAGACCTCAGGGAGGGGCTTATAGAAACGTTGATAATCCCCCAGGAGTTTCAAGATGAGGTAGCTACCGCTGAGATTTAAAGGACGAAGACTGACCCGGCTGAATTCAATGTGGTGACTTCCTTCACTGACCAGGATGAAGATTCCATCATGTCAGTACACATCAGACCAATATATGTGTCTGGCACATTGAATGGTATTGAGATCCGGAAAGCCATTATAGGCAATGGATCTGGAGTTAACCTCTTTCTTCTACGGACACTCCGTAGGTTGGGCTACAGTGAGGATGATGTAATACCCTCGGCCACAACTCTATTGGGTTACGACAAGATTGAGAAGAAGCCAATGGGACAAATTAAGCTGAAGACCCATTTTGGTGACCTGGTAGCTGACACGTAATTCCTGGTGGTCCAGCAGAGCACAACATTCAATGCCCTGCTAGGAAGGCCGTGTATCCATAAGCACATGGTTGTTCCTTCATCCTACCACCAGTGTATCAAGTATTGCATCAATGGAAAATTTGGAACGTTACACGCTGACAAGGCCCCTTTTGAGCTCTCCGAGTCACATTACATTGATGTCAGGTTCTATGAGAAAAAGAAGAAGCCTTTGGTCGATGGTGTTGAATGGATCCCCGCTCCAAATGGCTTGGAAATGGTTCCTAATGACCACCTCAGGCAGCTTGGCAGAGATTATGTTCGGCCCATCAACCATGTTTAGAGTAGGAGTTCAAGTCTAGACACGCACTCAGATGTCCTCATGACTTCAGCCATAACGACCGAGCGTGACAATGTTGGAACGACCACTGACCCTCAATATGGGGACTCAAACTCGAGTAAGGATGCCCACACCACCTCACCTCTGAACCCCTAAAGGCTCAGACTTGAAACTCTATCCTCGTCGGATCAAGAAGATGATGATTTGGGGGAAGAATAGGGGGAAGATCTCCGGGATACACATCCCGCATTTGAGGAGGGTATCTCCACCACAGTGGACGACCTCAGGGAAATTAACCTGGGTACCGAGGATGATCTGAGGCCCACTCTCATTAGTGAAGTCATGTATCACGAAGAGCACGAGGTATATACCACCTTCTTAAGGAAAAATCGAGATGTGTTTGCTTGGAATTACATAGAAATGTTGGTCCTCGATCCCAAAATGGTGACGCATCACCTGGGTCTTCTAGAAGACCACCAGGTCTATAAACAGGCTGCCAGAAGGACGCACCCCTCACATGCGTCCAAAATAGAGGCTGAAGTTGATAAGATCATTAAAGAAGTCTTCATTTGAGAGGTCCAATACCCCATCTGGTTGGAAAATATCATCCTTGTCAAGAAAAATAACAGACAAATTAGTGTCTGCATTGATTTCAGAGATCTCAATTGGCATTGTCCGAAAGATGATTTCCCGTTCCCGGTCACTGAGTTATTAATCGATGAAACGGCCAGGTATGTGGCTCTATCCTTCATGGATGGATATTCTAGGTATAACCAAATCAGGATGTCCCAAAAATATGAAGAATACACTACCTTCAAGGCCCCTCAGATGGGTTTTTGTTACAGGGTCATGCCCTTTGGTCTCAAGTACACCGGCGCCACATATCAGTGTGCCATGCATCAGATATTTAAACCGTTCCTGGGGAAACTCGTTGAATGTTACTTGGATGACATGGGGGTCAAGTCCAGACAACGCTCGGATCACCTGTCAGACCTTGGGACCATCTTCAACAAACTCCGACAGCATATCTTGATGATGAACCCCTTGAAAGGCGCATTCGGGGTCACCTCAAGAAAATTCCTTGGCTTCGTCGTACGCCATTGTGGCATCGAAGTCGACCCTGAGAAGAAAAAGGATATCCTTGGCCTGCCACCTCCCTGCAACCTCACTGAGTTGATAGAATACCATGGGTACTTGGCTTATATTAGGCAATTCATAGCCAACCTGGCAGGAAAATGTTTGCCCTTCACCAGGTTATTGAGGAAGGGGGTCACGTATCAATAGACGGATGAATGCCAAGAGGCGTTTGAAAACATGAAGAAGTACCTCTTAAGCTCACTGGTGCTCATGCCCCCAATTGAAGGAAGACCTCTCATTTTGTACGTGATGACCCTAGAATGGTAACTGGGAGCCTTCCTCGCACAAAAGAATGATGCCGACAGTGAAAACAATCTCTATTACCTCAGTCGAACCATGATTGATGCTGAGACTCGATACTCAAATATCGAGAAGAGAAGTTTGGCCTTGGTCTTCACAGTTCAAAACCTACGACATTATCTGTAGCATCATGAAGTCCATTTGATCTTGTGGGGTAACTCGGTCAAGCACATTCTCAGCTTCCCAATGCTATTCGGGCGCCAATTCCGATGGGTAGTCATCCTGTAACAGTTTGACAATGGGTTTGTGCCTCAGAAATCCATCAAGGGCCGTGAATTAGCAGACTTTCCGGCAGTGCACCCTTCGACAGGGACCACTGCACTGGGCGCCAAGCTACCTAATGAATACATCTTCTAGATTTGAGAGGATTTCCCAGCATAGGAAATGTACTTCTACGGCACATCCCGAAGCCCAACAGAGAAGAGGATGGAAGATCCCAAATTTAACAAGGTGGGATTGGGAATAATACTCGTTTCCCTAGAAAAGGCAACCTTTCCATATGCCTTCCTCTAGTCAGAGGTATGTACAAACAATGAGATGAAATATCAAGATCTCGTTGTAGGCATGGAGCTCACACTCCAGGCACAAGTACAACACCTCAAGGTAAAAGGTGACTCAGAGCTGGTCATCAAGCAAGTCAATGGTGACTATGCTATTAAAAAAAGAGGAGATGATCCCCCTGTTTGACCATGTCCTATGGTTAATGGTGGAATTCTCCATAGAGTAAACATTGACCTATATTCCCCAGTCTCAGAATGCTTAGGCTGATGCATTGGACAACGCGTCCACAACCCTGGCTGACCCAGACCGGGATAGAACAGTCATCAGTATTGCTCACCGCCGAATGGTCTTCCCATATGTTCAGACCAAGATAGAGGAAATCCATGAAGTCAGTCATGTTGTTGAGTCGTATGCCCCCACCACCGGTTGGATGACCCCCATTTCAAACTACCTTCAACGGGGAGAACTTAAATCAGAAATGGATGAACGAGATCAAATACGGATAAGGTAAATCAACTTTGTCCTATATGGAGGTGTGGGTCAGCAAGAGGTTCTCTACAAACGAGGCCTCGACGGAGTTCTCCTCAGATGCATTGACGGAGGAGAAATAACCACCATCATGACTGAAGTGCTTGTTGGAGTATGTGGAGCACATCATCCAGGCACCAAGCTTTCCCATCATGTTCGGAGGCTCAGGTACTATTGGCCCATAGTGGAACGAGATAAAGAGTGATTTACCACGAAATTCCACTCGTGCCAAATTCATGCGATCTTCATACAACAAACCCCAGAGTTACTTCATCAAGATAAGTACTCATGGCCATTTTCCGTCTGGGGGATAGATGTCGTGGGACCATATCCCCCTTCAAAAACCAAACAACTGAATTATATCCTCACAGCAACCGACTTCTTTTTCAAATGGGCAGAAGCCATACCCCACAAGGAAGTCGGGGAAAGAAATATTGTTATCTTTGTGAAGACCAATATCATCACCAGATTTAGTGTCTCTCATACCATACTGACATACAACGACACCGACTTTTGCTCAATGGAATTAGAGAAACTATACCACAAGTATGGTATCAAGGCTAACCACTCATACCGCTACCATATGGTGGCCAACAGACAGATAGAGGCTTTCAGTAAGACTGTTTCCAACATTCACCAGAAAATGGTGGACAAAGACAAGAAGCCATGGCCGGATAAACTCCTCCATGCATTGTAGGCTTATCGAACCACAATCCACACTGCTACTCGGGCTTCCCCATACTCATTGGTGTACGACACAGAGGCGGTCCTGCCCATTGAACTCCAACTTCCCTCACTATGGGATTCCATTTTTGATAAATTATCCAACGATGAGCAATAAGAAAAGCGGCTAGGGGAATTGGAATAGCTTGACGAGAAGCTGATGTACACTTTGCACCATATGGAAGTCTACCATAATCGGATCGCATGACCTTTCAACAAAAAGGTTTGTCTTCGGTCTTTCTTGGAAGGAGAATTGGTATTGGTCCTCCGGATCCCAATGATAGCTGGATGGAAACCTCCAAATATGGAGCCCAAATGGGAGGGACCATAAGTTGTACACAAGGTCTACTCCAACGGAGCATATACCCTGATCTCCATGAACGGGCAAGTCACCACGGCTCCTAGCAATGCGATATTTCAAAAGAAGTATTTCTCATAGAAACCAAAAGTAACCCGTCCTCATAGCATGACATTAAACTGCATGGAGTCCGTCCTCACTACATGACGTTAAACTGCATGGAGTTCGTCCTTACTGCAGGACGTTAAACTACATGGAATCTAATAATACCACCCGTCCTCACTGCATGACATTAAACTGCATGGAGTTCGTCCGAACCACATGACGTTAAACTGTATGGATCCCCATCTTCACTGCATAATGTTAAACTGCACTGAGTTTATCCTTACCACATGATGTTAAACTTCACAGAATATAATAATGGCTCCCCGTCCTCACGTCATGACATTAAACTACATGGAGTTCGTCCTTACCGCATGACGTTAAACTACACAGAATCTGTATGTCTCCCTGTTCTCACTGCATGACGTTAAACTACATGGAGTTCATCCTTACAGCACGATGTTAAACTACACAGAATCTGTATGGATCCCCATCCTCACCACATGACATTAAACTACATGTATTTCGTCCTTACCTCATGATGTTAAACAGAACGGAATCTAATAATTCTCCTTACCCTAACCACATGACTTTAAACTGTGTGGATTTCGTCCTTACTAAATGATGTTAAACTGTGCGGACAATAACAGATAACGAGAGTTAAGAATGATCCCTACCATTGTGTATGGACCAGACCTACACGAGGTGTACTCCTCATCCTCACCACATGACGTTAAACTCCACGAATTTCAGAGAACTACGTATGGCTTGATTCGTACCCTCGCATGATACTTAGCGATGCCAGGGTTCCCCATCCTAGCCCAGCCACCCCCAAATAATAGATAAAAATGCCTTCTACCCCCCGTGTACAGACCAGACCTGCACGAGGTGTATACCTCGTCCTCACCGCACGACGTTAAACTGCATAGAAAAGATGTTTTTAAAATTCCATCTTCCCCCTGTGTATGGATCAGACCTGCACGAGGTGTATTCATCGTCCGTACCGCACGACGTTAAACTGCAGGGGCAAGAGGTTATAAATGTCCCCTCCCCCCGTGTATGGATCATACCTACATGAGGTGTATTTCCTTTCAGAGAACTACATATGGCTTGATTCCTGCCCTCGCAGGATACGTAGTGACGTCAAGGTTCCCCGTCCTGGCCCAGCCCCCTGAATAAAAGATAAAAATGCCCTTTCCCCCATGTACAGACCAGACCGGCACGAGGTGTACTCTTCGTCCTTGCTGCACGATGTAAAAATACATGGATAGAAAGATTTAAAAATGCCCCCTTTCCCCTGTTTATGGGTTAGACCTGCACGGAGTGTATTTGTACGTCCTCTCAGCACGAAGTTAAACTGCATGGATAATTAAAGATAAAAGTGCCCTTTCCCCCGTGTATGGACCAGATCTGCAAGTGGTGTATTTATCATCCTCATCGCATGAAATTAAACTACACGGACTGCCTCCTCACTGCATGACATTAAACTGCACAGAGTTCGTCGTGAACCACCTAAGATATATGGCTAAACGAGGTGGAAATAATCCTTGGGCATATTGGATGCATCCTCCCCATACATCAGACTCCAGGACCCGGACAATTATGGATATTAATAATCATTCATATCCATCAGAAGTGTAAAGTCATCGACCCGTGGACACCTTTGCATGACTATGCATACCATGACCTCAGCTGCTCTGTATAATGATAGCCCCTGGCTCATCTACCAAAGGAAATATTTCCACAGGCGACACTCTTCCTAGCTCCGTACGCTTACCGGTCTCAGATCCCTCATACCATACCTAATGATCCAGAAGTTTATGGTGTAGTGGTTTACAAGTTCGTCTCCTTTTCACATCCAAAATCGATAGGGTACCCCTACCCGGTTAGCCTATGTTTCCGCCCGTGGTTCACATGACAACCTGCATCTATGAAAATCAAGCCAAGACTTGGCTACTGTGACTCAACAGACAATTATAGTGAATATGTTTCTTGTATGGTCGGACACCATTATCCCCACATGTCTAACTCTGTACTATGAGAAATCATGGATTCTCGTAATCATTCATGGAAATCATAATTGGAAAGTCATCTACTTGTGGACACCTTTGTATGACTATGCATACTATGCCCTCAGCGGATCTACATAATGATAGCCCATGGATCGTCCACCAAAGGCAATATTTCCTATGGCGGTACTCTTCCAAGATCCGTACGCTTACTGACCTCAGATCCCCCAAACCACACCTCCTGATTCGGGAAAACTCAAAGTTTCATTTTATGACCTTCATCCCCCACCTTGTTCCATGTATATCAAAGCATGTTGACTCAGTTATCCTTCATGTGACTATTGCAATAGTCACCCAATGGTCCGAGCTCTATGACCGCTAAACTAGGAGTACCTTGTCCTTACCGCATGGCGTTAAACTACATGGAGTGAAGGTACACCCCTCCACGCAAAATAAATCCGCGCAGGGAGCTCTCTAAGCTTTCATAGCATCCTGGGACGAATATCCCTAACATGCATAGATATTTCCTTACCTGATGAAAGACTTCGTGGCCTGGATAATTGCGGATCTTTATAACCATTAATGTCCATCAGAAGTGGAAAGTCATCGACTTGGAGACACCTTTTCTTGACTATGCATATCATACCCTCAACGACTCTGCATATTGATAGCCCCTGGCCCGTCTACCGAAGACAAGATTTCCCCAGGCCATACTCTTCCTAGCTCCGTATTCTTATTGGCCTCAGAGCCTCTGTGTCATCTCTTTTGATCCAAGAATCCCCAGAACAATGATTTACACCATCAACCCCCCTCCACATCTTGGACTTGCCATGATACTCGGGCCCAGTTACATTCTAATCAATAGCGGCCTTTTCAACTATGTCCTTACCGCATGATGTCAAACGGCACAGAGCACTTCTTGGCCGCCTGACGTAAGGCTGCAAAGACCAAGAATAAATCATCCATTGGAATTCCTCCAACAACAAGCATTTTCACTAGTTTAATAATGCACCTCGTCCTTACCGCATGTCGTTAAATTTCATGGTTAATCTTCTTTGCTGCACGACATTAAACTGCACATCATTGGAAAAGGAAATAAAAATGCCCCCGTTTTCACTGCATGATGTTAAAATGTATAGAATCCTTTAATAATTCTCTTCATATTTACCGCATGATGCTAAACTACACGGTCAAACATGTCACAGTTCAGTAAAGAACAGAGGCTTTTCTCTATCCTTCAGTGCACGGGTAAGACCTCCACAAGCCATCGTCTCACACCCGTGTGAGAAGGGATTACTTAACCCATTCTCAGGAAGTTTAGTCTAGATGTTTCCCCTGTATCCAGGAACCCTCTCATCAAAAACCATAATCTGTACTCAGAAAATGCCAAAATATCATAAGCCACCCCTAGTGGTCCCAATTCTCAACTTCCCTGAAGTTTTTTGTCCATCGGGGGAATACAATCATTGACCTAAGGACACATTTGCATGACTATGCAAACATGACCTCCGCGGATCTACATATTGATCGCCCATGGCCCGTCTACCAAGTGCAGGACTTCCTTAGGCAACACCTCTTGGCCTCTAGCCCCCATTTCTATCCTACGATTCGGAAACCCTCTGAGCTACAGTTTACCAACCCCTTTCACAAACCTGCCTGAATATGGTGGAACGTCTCTGAGAAGATTACAGAGGACCAGGAGAATTCGTTCCATTCTAGATGATGTCCTAGCTGCATGACTTTATATTGCGCCAAGCCCCAACCGTCCCTTACGCTAGATAAATGCATAGGACAGGACCCTTGATTCCATACTCCTGATTGATACAGATGTTCTCAAAACCTTTCAGACGTCACAAACCCTTTCCAAGCCACCCCTGGTGGTTTTCATATCTCTCCAAGACACTCATGGTTGTTTCTATAAGCTTGACTTTCATGAAGTCCTATGGCCACCAGAAATGGAGATTCATTGACTTAAGTACACCTTTGCATGACTATTCATACCATGCCCTCATCGTCTTTGCATATTTATTGCCCCTGGCCTATCTACCAAAGGCAATATTTCCTTAGGCAACACTCCTCCTACCTCTATACGCCGATGCTGCTCCCTTTCCTTGAGACATGCCCTGCATGTCGTTCAAATTTAAACATGTTCCCCCACATGCATCTGAAAAGTATTGAGACATCCTTTAATCAGCTAAACCTCATTGGTGCCCTTTCCCCATTGTATCTGGTCAAAGATGTTCGTCCTAAAACATCAGTAATGATAGTGTTGATGGCGAGACTTTAAACCGATCGCGAAAGAGGCACAAATCCTATTAGGCCGAAAACCCCAAAAGGGTGACCTAAGAAAAAGTCGGGCCATGCCCACTAGGTTCACACTAAATGAGCCCAATAAAAGGATCCGCGAAGCACTCCACGAGTATGGTTCTTGGAGGAGGAGTGTTTAATGCCCCGTGAGTTATGGAATGACCAAGTCATCCGTAAGCTGGGCTTTTGGTCACGGGCCTCTGCAAAAGGTGTCGCATGACCCCGATAGATCCCTTTTCTTCACCTCTATAACAGGAGACCAATGGAGGATGAGAAAGAAGAGGATTCAGAGGAGATTTATCAGATTCTAGTGGAAGGATTTCGAAGGAAGGAGCTTAAAATTTCATAAAGAGCAAAGTTCCAATTCACAAACTAGAGTAGGTAAGAAGCTGGAAACGAATTAATAAGGAACTGAAAACGCATAACATGGTGAACCACGAACCAAAAATAACATAAAAATAGAAGACCGAGAACCACGGCCCCTCTGGGGATGCACTCCCTGCGGACCAAAGAATTTATTCCCTTTTTCTGATCTGCTTCACCACGTAGCACCCTCCTACGCGGGTGAAGCCCCGACCGACGAGCCTCCGGCCGGCACCAACATTGGCCACCGCTAGCTGCATGAAACCCTCCATGCACCACCCTGGTTCACAGATCAAACCCGAAGCCATGAACCACCTTGGTTCATGGGATGCCCTTCAGTCTGTGGACCCTCTTAGTTCACGGATAGCCTCTTAGTCCACGGACCCTCCTGGTTCGCGGACGACCTCTCAGTCCACAGACCACCATGGTTCGCGGACGCTCTGGGTTCGCGGATAGCCTCTCAGTCCGCAGACCCTCCTAGTTCATGGACAGCCTCTCAGTCTGCGGACCCTCCTGGTTCACGGACGGTCTCTCAGTCGACGGACCACCTTGGTTCGCGGACGGCTTCTCCAGCCACGTAGTGACTCCCTATGCAAAGGGCACCACCCCTCAACCACCCGTGTGGCCTACCAAAACCTTCAGAGTTCCCATTCCCCGAGCCAGATAAAATCCTTCAAATTCTAATCCGGCCTGATCCTTCACCACCTCCTCATTGGCCTATTCATCATCCCTAAGTCGAGGCATCCACCATAGCCATCAGACCGATATGTTGTAAATTTGGGCGTATCAGCACGCCGTTTTGAGTTCACATACCCACGGTATGTGAAGGAGAAGATGTTTCCCTGACCCTTGAGTGGATTCCCGAAGAATTCATGGGTTCACATTCCCACGATAATGTAGGGTCTGAGCCTGAGAGCCCCCTTTCTACCTCTACTTGCCAGGATGGGGGACTGCACGCTTCAGCGGTCGGGCACTTCTCCCCTCCCCAGAGAGGGGGCCACATACCAATATGAAGGAAGCCGTCCCCATGCACCTCCGTACATCCCCACCAATACGACCAAGGAGGGACGTAGTGTGGACGTGTGCTGCTCTATCCTTATTTAGGGCCAAGTCCATCTCCTGGTGTGCTTTGTCACCATTGGGCATCCCTTCTAGAGTAAGCCCCACACCGTCCACGCTGGAAGCCAATGACCCTGCTCTTTTTAATTTGGAGGGTTCATTGCTCCGCCGCGTGAATTCTACCTTCCTTGAACATTAGGGGGAAGGAGAGTCCAGCGGTACCAGCCTTTTCATCCACTCGTCATTTGTCTCCCCTTGCTTTGGTCGGGAGAAAAGTGAGAGGATATCCAAGTCTGTTGCATTCTCTTGTTTCTCACACCGAGAATGACTCACGTGGGCTTAGAGATTTGGGATGGTCGTGGTACCCGCACAACGATGATGGACTTGTTATGAACTACATGGACTTTGATCCATGTCTTCTAGGCAGGGTACGTAGGAAGCCTCCTGGAGGTTCAATCCCATCATCCACACCTTGGGCCACCGCAGAGCATAAGCCTCATACCCATACGAACTACGTGGACTTTGATCCTTGTCTCTTAGTCAGGGCACGTAGGAAGCCTCCTTGAGGTTCAAGGCCAATCACCGGTGGACCCCTGGGTCCACCTTCACGTCAGTTCTCCGACGCTTTCTTTCGAAATACGTGGACTTTGATCCCTATCCCCTAGGCAGGGTACGTTAGAAGCCTCCATGAGGTTCAAGCCCAATAATTGGTCGATCTGACTATCTTCAAATCAGTTAACTGCGCCACTCCTTGTACCGCCTCAATGAGTCCGGACTTATCGGGGTCATTAATCCAACGAGGGATAGTAAACCTCGGGCACAAATGATTCCGAACCCCTGTGTTCAGGTGAACATTTCCATCTAGGAGCAATTAGTGGATACTATGCTTGGGTATAAACCAAATATTTGAGAACATATGAATACGTCTTAAATCTATAAGATAGTCCCGGAATAGGCAATAATTCCCCCCAAAAGGGTGTGATGAGCACGACTTCCCATCCTCTCGACCAATGTGAGTTCTTAAGCATCGCTGGCCAAACCATCTAGTGAACGCCTGCCTTTGGAATGTAGGTCCACTTTTCATATGATATAGAACCATTGGGCATTTCAAGACCGACCCGAAACATTAATATAGAAATTTTAAACTGATATTCATTGAAAAATTGTTTCCTTGAGAGAAGCTAGATAAAATTGAGATAAATTTCCTCACATAAAATAATAAAGAAGAATAATTTTTTGTAGAGTATGGAGACTACTTTACAATATTATCCAAGAATGTGGTAAAAAATATAAATAATTAAGGAATAAAAATTATCTATTTCATTGATGATCTTAAGCTAAGTCTCTGAAGGGAACCAGTTTCTTATACATAGTTATTACATGGTGATATAGTATCACGTTCCATCAAGATTGAAAAATAAATATCTAGATATTATATATTCAAAGGATGTTAAGAAAAAGAATAGGTTGGTTGATCACCATGAAAAAAGAAAATAAAATAGGAAGAAATGGATGATGGGATTTCCAACATGTCATTTTTTTCAGAATGAAACACAGCATTACTTTCTTAATGAGATTATGAGTTTGTTTTAAGTGTATTGAAAATGTTAATAATGGTTGGGAATGAAAGGGAAATAAATAAATCACTTTTATATAGTGCGTTATCTATAATGATATGGGGTATTATTAAAAAAAGACCTAAGCATTAAGGGATCCTACTACAGAAGAGGATAAGAGGTGGAGGCTATCCATCCAAATCAATTTATTATTCAAAAACAAGAAAACATTACAACCAAGGGGACCATGGGGCTTAGGGAGGTCTAAAATAGTGAACGCTAAGGGAATCCACTCTATGTAAGTTAACACACTATGGTAAAAAACTATTGATTGGGAGAAGGTAGGTAGAGATAGAGCTCTGGACCGCCAAGAAATCCAAGTGATCGACTACCTTATTACCCTTGTTCTAAGTGTGAGACACATCGATATTGGATCTAAGAAGAGATCTACCTTTTCTAAAAATGTATGAAATAGACCAAGGGGTATCCTTTACCAAGCATGCCATTGTGTAGAATACTAGAATCAATCTTTGCATTGGTCATCTCCAGCTTCACCTGCCTATAGAGGGAAATCCCCATGAGCATGGCCATCACCTCACCCAAAAGAAATGTACCCTTCCAAAGAAGGACATGAACACCATGGCTACATCCCCCTAGGTCCACTGACCATGACCCATCCTTTCATCAACCTATAGTGCAGGACCTGTCTGTATTTATCTTCAATCTAGATCCAGGGGGTTTTTGACGTACCCAGTTCCCCTACTGAATGACCTAAGAAGGAGAAGCCATAGGGATACTAACCTAGAGCCAGCTGGGAGTGGGGGCCTCTAGCCAGTCCTTGATGTGTGGAGGTAATTAAATTTGAAGGAAATGATTACGTGCTATGATGGACCAAACCGAAGGAATGGATCCTTAAAACCTTGATTGGTTCAGGGCTTGCCACAAGCTATAGCATCCTACACTGAAAATCACCAAATGAACCATCCTTCCCTTCACATAACCTTCAATTCCATGGAACCAAATCTCCTCAAAAGTAGTGTAGTTCTGATCATGAGATGAGAGCACCAAGGAACCACTGAAGCAAGACCACACCACATGAGCCCAATCCCCCTAGAAAAACAGGTGTTTTTTACTCTCTACCCACCTATTGTTGCAGCAAGAACACCAAGAGTCCAAGAAGATTCTCGTATTTGTAACATTCTTGTACGTTTCCAAAGAAGAGTTCCTAATGTGACAAGTTAGAAAGTAAAAAATTCACTGGATTTTTATGGCACCATACATCACCATTCTACACCTTCTGGAGACCCTACTCAGAAAACTACCTGCGGAAATTTCTGTAGGAGAACTCCCCTGAAGCAGTAGGGGTAAACACACGTTTGTCCAGATCGTAATTAAACTCAATGGTCTCAAGAAGGGAATGTTGATCCTCATCCATAATTTTTTAGGTAAATCTGGGGTACAAACATGATTCTATAACTGTAATCATCGGGTTTGGGCACCCAGGGAAAGCTAAAATAGAGCCTGCTGAATTTTTGTGCCAAAAAAGGATATCCCATGTTCCAAAAATCCACAGCGAGTTAAGTTGAAGCATCTGGTACAGGGGGTAGACTTTCTCCCATAGAGGAGAATTATAACCACTGACAGTTAGTCACCATTATTATTAATATAAATAACTTATTTTACCACATGGTTATTATACTTATGGTTAACTTTGATATAATCCTTTGTTTGTATTAGATTTCAAAGTATAAGGATAAAATTTACTTCCAAGTGGAGGATATTAAAATTCATGATGAATATGCCGAACCCTTATCTTTATAGGGGAGTCTACATCATCAAAATCATGCATAAATCCACCAACAGTTGATATCATTAATGGAATTCATATTTAAAAATAGTTTAATAAACTTATGAATGGGAAAATTTTCCATAAAATATATGATGTACCTATTGTGTACGAATGTATTTATTTGTTTCCAAAAGAACATCCTAGACATCCACGAGAGAATGAAGTTGATTTTTCCATTTATCCCATCCCGGATTGTAACACCCCAAGATTTCATATTAAGATATATTTTTTAAAGCAATTCAATAGCTTGCGCTATAAGAAACACTGAGTTCGAGCACACCACGACTAGCCAAAATAGCCGTTCAAAAACCAGTTATGAATAGTATTAACTGAATTTTGAATTTCATATACTCCATATAATTTTAGAATCCAAATTATGTGTTTATTAGACATAATATAAGAATAAATTCATTTTTTAGATAAAAGAAGTATTTTTCTAAAAATACAATTTTTCCACCTTGTAATGGAAACCCCTTTTTAAAACCAATATCTGACACTTTTATATATTAAATTTAATGGAATTATGTTTTTCTTTATAATCAGGACATAAAAAATTATTTTGGATAAATGTTTGGTACTTTTCTGATAACATTCATATTTTGATGAATAGTGAAAAATACTAAATTTTAATTGAAAGAAACTTTTTTAATCGAAATAATTAATAGTATTAAATTATGAATTTTAATGTTTTGGAAATATAATCATATTATATTTTTATCATTTAATAAAATTTAGGTCATTATATGTAATTTAACATTTAAATTTGAAATAAACACATGTCAATCTTTTGATAGTTTTTACTTCTTAAAAAATCCGTTTTTGGTATTAACAATGGTAATTTATTTTAAATTAATTAATTCTAATTTTATGTTTTTAATTTTGTAAAATAGAATTCATTTTTGAATTTGTAATATCAAAACTAGCTTAGGTTTAATTTTTGGTATTTTTCTAAAAACCTTCAATTTTTTATGAATAGTGAACAACGCATTGTTATTGTTTAAAACCGACATTTTAATTAAGTAATTAGGCATTTTATTTTAATATATTTTAGGTAAATATATATATATATATAATTAATATATATGTTCAATGTAATTCATTGATGTCATTTTATAATATGTATAGACATATAAAATTTTATTGAACTTTTTACCATCTTTTACCCACCTTTTAAGAGCATTTGCAAATTTGCGTAAAACATAATTTTACTGCTTCTATGAGTCCGTTTTAAAAATTCAAGACACACAGTTGATATCAAAAAGTAAAATCTGGTTCAATAAGATGAAAATAATTTTTTGGTGAATAGTAACTTTTGACTTTTATTTACCATGGTTAAAAGTAAATACGATAATTAAGGGTAAAAATGTTATTATAATTACCCTAACACATGTTATAATTCTATTGGATAAGTGTAATTTGACAAAAAACAACCTTAGAAATAAAATATGATCTTCTTTGGTCCACATGGATTAGATTAGAACATTTATTATTATTTTATTTAAAGAAGAGTTAAAAGAGTTAAATTTAAAGATTAATAACTTAACCATTTTTAATATAGGGTTTCACACAATATAAATTCAACTATAAATATTCATTAGAAATCAAAAAATATTTCATACATAATGGTATTTTATTTTTAATTTTTATAAATTAAATAATTTATTTTATTTATAACATAATGATGATGCAGTAATTACCTTAATAATGAAATATTAAAATAATTGTTATTATAAGTATCCAAATACATGTAAATTAAGACTTATGATGATTTTAATTAATTTTTTAGAATAATACTAAATTTTTTGTTTGATTAAATAAATTTTATTTGAAGTGATAATGTTTTTATGGCTTTGAAAAAAATACTAAATAGTGTCAAAATTGACGTAATTGAGTTTTTAAAAACAATACTATATTATTAATTGATATAATATTATTAAAAATATATGGTTCAGATAAAGAACCTAGATAAGGTTATATATATTAATACTGAACTACTTGGGGTTCTCTTTTTTTGTTATAGTAATTTTATAAACCATATAATATAAAAATACAAAGAGACATGGTAAATGCCACACTATTTAACTAAGAGTTAAATCTAAATGAAAATGTTAATATGGTAAAATAAACCTATATGAAACCTATTGGTTGAGAGGTTTTCAACCTATACCAACATTATCTTCAAAATAAAACAATTTGGATCCATTATAAGCTAAAAATTATTTTATAATAAAAAAATATTTCAAGATTTTCCTATTGTGCCCCTCACCCATCTTATATAAAAGGGAACATCCCATTTTCTCAAAATCACTCCTCCAAAGCCATTTGGATTGGTCATACCATTCCCAAATATCCTCCCAACTTCCCTCACATCAACCTAGAGTCCTTACATTGATCATAAAGACCTCCTAAAGATCCCTTTTGATCAACTCAAAATGAAACACCTGAAGAAGAGGTAATAATTTCACCACCCACTTTCAAGTTCTTTTCTTCTTACACTTCCTCTTTCTTGGTTGTTTCCATACAAAAATAATAAATTCAGTACCTCCTACATACTTTGATGTTATCATAAATACGGTACAACCATATTCATTATTCTATCCATCCTATAAATGACAAAGTCACAATATGTGTGTACGTACGACGTACCGTCTCCACGTCGTGGTGTAGTTATTTTTATAAAGAGTGTGGTACTATGACCTCTTTAATGAAACAAAAAACATCCAATGAAAGGTACAAAATAGAACCAAGTTGTACATCTGAAAGACAATACAATAATGGTTACCATGTTCAAGAGCGGGTGCTCATGCAGTGGTATGGAAGGATCCCACCTTTGCCAGGGGTATGTTGACCACTTCTTCCAGTCAGTGTTTGCATCCACGCACCACCTTCATCAACCGCTGGTAATTTCACATCAATTGGAATCATAATAGTTTCAGAAGGATCATCATTTGATCCAATTTCTTTATTATTGTTAGTGAGAATATCAATCTGGTTAGAAATGCTAACATTACAGCGTACCTTCTCAGTAGGAGATGGGAATTTCTGCAAGGGTATCAGTCCTTTCTTTGGCGGGGAGGCTTCTAGCTTGTCAAACTTCTTTTTTTCCTCCTCTTCTATCAAACCGAATTCATCTGGTAATCCCGCAGGGGGACTAGACAACAAGGATTCAATTTTCAGTGATGGGGGGCTTTCCCAAGCTCAGGATTAGCGTTGAAATAGGTTTCCTCGGTAATAGGGACCTTAGAAGCATCTAATTCTTGTGCTTTGGAATGGTTGTAATCTTTTATCTTAACCATCTATAAGGTCATAGCATCAAGAACTATCTTACCCTTTCCCCATTTTAGATCTTGCATCTCTTGGCTAACTCTATCATCAGCCACTGCTTGCGCTGAGATACCCATCTCCATTTGGCTGTCTTCCGAGTCTGATTCTATTCATTCACTTTCCATGCCATGGACCAGAGCATCTTTGAATGAATGACCACATTCATATTGATTCTTCCCTTCAGTAATATCATCCCATATAACCTTGATTTATCCATCCAATTGATGGGCGAAAGGAAGAACTTCATCTTGTATCAAATTTTTAGTTTTCATATGTCCAGGAGTGTGCAACTCAGACTGAATCATCCGAGCCTGAGAATTTTATGAAAGATAATTTCAGCCAGTAGGAACCTGATGTTCACCTGGTTAATTTTTCAAATATGAATAAATCCCTTGGGAGGGTTTGAGGCTCTCTTTTCTTCTACATTGAGACTCGTTGTTCCCTTTTAGCATGCAATTGGAACATTTCATGCTGGAGTGATAGTTGTACCTAGAGTGTCATATCATGTATCACACTTCACAATAAGGAAGTAGTTTTTCATAGACAATTCTCATGTTGATTTCGTCTTGAGATGTGGAGAGAATCACCTTATCAACCAAAGTGGATCCTTACTCAATTTAAACTAATATTCTAGAAAAATGGCCAGAGCTATCATTTAAACACTTCAATATTTGGATGGGTATTATAATGAGTATAACAAATGTAAATAATAAATATACCATTTTAATGATTTTGTATATATAATATACCATCCAATTATATAAGATTTCACCATTAAAAGAATGATATTGTTGCTCGTGCGTACGTACGGCTTACCGTCTCCACGACATGATGAGATGTCATTCCCCATCGTTACCATTCAAGACTAATTTTCATTTAATGATTAAAAATAATGTTTAAAGACTTGATATCATTATGGATATGAATAAGATACATCCTATCCATAACAAATATGGCTTTTATAACAATTCTTGTAATGGAAAACGATTCAATTAACATCTAAATTGATGATACTACTAGAATATCATAACAAAAGCAATATTAGATGATCATATATGATATCATATTAATGTATATGGCTCTTGTAATATTTAATAACAATTATTTCATCATTATACAAGAGGTTAACCTACCCTAAACCAAAGAAAATTTTAAGGTAAGGGTTAATTATACATTCTCTTTACTTATCTGAGGTTGTTAATAAGTTAGTATCTATTGGGACCTCTTTATCATCCACGTCTGTGTTTTCTTAAAAATGTAATTCAAAACATTATTACTATTTACAATAGTATGGGTCAAAGTCATTTATACACTTACTTTACAATATATGTTTTGAAGGGAACTTTTCCATCATTTTCCAAATAAGGTACTTTATGACCTTTTCGACAAAATTAAGGTAAGAATGTCATTTTTTAACTTATACAGTGAGTGCGGCTATTCTTCATAGTTATAACATCGTCGAAGATTCCCATAAAAGAATATAAGAATATTTTCAAAATAAATGTTTTCTTTTATAATTATATGACTTTAAAATGATTTCAAAATAAAAAAGGATGTTTCTCTAAAAAAGTTTTTATTTCATCTATGTCAACATCCTTTGATGGATCATAATCTTGTTGGAAGTTGATTTATTATGATAAAAAACTTCCATATTTTATTAAAGGTTTTGCGATATGTTTGACTATGGATGTGTTATTTTTACACCATTTATGGTTTATGGAAAAATTATTGACATTTCCTATGCTAGTTTTAATATGAATTTTAGGTTATGTTTAATATTTTTCATATGTGGAATGCGTTGGACTTATTATGTGATAGGTGGAGCCCACTATATCTCTTTGATGCATCAATAGGTATCATGAGACAAACTATTGTATTGGCACAAGGCCTTGAAAAAATATTATTTGTAGTTTTGGCACAAGGCCTTGACTATGTGGTTATGAAGTCTGGAATTATGCATTCCATCATTATGAAATTGGATATTGATATTACATGTGATTATTCGACTAGTAGAATATCCATGTGAATAAGTAAATGGAATTATTTGATTTATATTGGCCATATTATGCAGAATTTTATGTTTAAAATTATTATGTTTTATTCTTATACATTTCCTTAAATGTTTATGCTTATTTATGAAATTTTCTGCTATATTATTATCCTTATTGAGCATCTAAGCTCACCCATTTATATGTTTAATTTTTTCTAGGATGTGAAGAAGTATATTATGACTTGCCTATAGGGATAGTGTAAAGGATAGTGTAGAGGATATGGATGTGGTAAATGGAGACAATGTTTTTGTTATTTTTTATTTTATAATGTAATGTATAACTTATGAATGTATCTAGTAATTCCAAGGCTACTAAACTGATCGTTCTTTCCGGATTCGATCTCATGTGATCATGCCAATGTTATGTAAAAATGCACCGACTCTGGGTAACTGGGGTTGGGTTGTTACACTGATGAAAAACATATATATCTTACTCTCTACAGGTTGATTATATTTGATTTAGTGTAATATAATAAAAAACAATATGAGTTATATGATAATGGATTTATAATCCCTAGTGTTTCACTATAGGGAGACCCTGTTCTTTTGGTTAAGAAAAATATTGGTTTATGACTCTATTTATTGATTATAGAGAAATATGTTTTATTTCTATAAATAAAAAATTTCCTTTGTCAATTTTTGATGATTTGTTTAATAAACTTTAAGGATATCAATATTTTTCAATGATTGATATTCATTTTCGGTATCATGAACTCTGACTAAATAGAGATTATATTTCAAAGATAACATTTTTTATGATTTATGGACATTATAAATTTTTTTTAATTTTATTTATGCAGAAAAATATACCCTCTATTTTTATGGATATTATGAACTAAGTATTCGAGGAATATCTTAATAATTTAATTATGGTATTTTCTAATGATATCTTTTTATAGTTTAAAATATATGATGAACATAATAGTCATTTATGAATCAATCTTAAGAGTCAATGAAAAATAGAGTTATATGTATTATTTAGAAAATGTGATTTCTAGCTTTAGGAATTTTCATTTCTTTTCCATATTTTCTCTAATGATGGAATATTGATTGATCCTTCAAATAAAGAGGTTGTGATGGAATAACCAATACTAGAAAATATAATCGAGGTGCATATTTTCCATCAATTAACAGGTTATTATAGATGATTTTTTAAAAATTCTTATTGATTAGATAACCTATTACTAAAGATAACACATAAAGGGATTAAATTCATATGGTTAGAATAATTTAATGAATATTTTGAAGAGTAAAATTCGATAGTGTTCAATTCACCAATATTAACATTATCATTTGGAATCAATGGGTTTGTGATATATATGGATTCATCAAATATGGTACTTTGATATATCCTTATATAGGATGATATAGTAGTTTAATATGCATTAAAGTAGTTAAAGATCTATTAAAATAATTATCCAACCCATGATCTTGAGTTGGATTATGTAATCATTACACTGAAGATAAGGAGGAATTACCTTTATGGTGAATGATGTGAAATATATACAAATAAAATAAAGTTTTAAGTACAAATTCTCATAGAAAAAAGATCAATAAGAGGGAAAAAGATGGATAAAATTACTCAAGGGTTATAATTTCTCCATATAAATCCACTCTAGGAAGGAAAATATGATGGTCAATGAATTAAAAATGAAGTATTATGGAGTTTTGATTAAAATGTGGAATGAAAAGGATCAAATATTCATGGATTCAGTAAAGTTGGATATGAGAATCATTAAAGAATGGGGAATATTACATTTTTTCCAAACTGCTCTAAAATTGTACTTATTGAAGAAATTAAAATATATCTAGGATGATGGTAAAAATATTCAAAAGAAAATCAAATTAGTGAGTGATGGGATGTTAGTATAATTCATTTATCGAGTTGATGTGATAAAATATGTAAATATCCAATGTTTTCTATCCATTAACAAGATACAAATAATTATTAGATGAATATCATTGAAAAAAGTTCACTATATAACATATTAAAACTAAAATTCATCGGGATTTTGGGGAACATTTTTTTAGAGATAATAAGAAATAGAAAATTATAGACTGTGTATCTATATATTTCATTTGTCAACAGGTAAAGTATAAGAGACATCATCTTACATGATGCATGTAACCTTTACCTATTCATTTGTTGAAATGAGATGATATAACCTAGAATTGTTCATTAGATTTACAAAGACTCCTCGAAATAATGATCCTATATGGGTTATTATTGATCACCTTACCAACTCAACACATTTACTCACTATAATAAAAGGTCTAACTTTTGATTTCAACACACGACTCTATATTAAATTAATTGTCTGACTCATGGAACCAATTTCAATTGTATCCAGTCATTATATAGGGATTATAATGATATTTTGGAAGATTATTAAGAAGGATCTTGAAATACACATACATTTGTGCACCACTTACAATCCTCAAATTGAACGGAAGTTAGAAAGGAATATATAAAAATTTTAATAGTTGAAGAGGTAATGATCACATGATATTCAAGGTATATGGGATGATTATTTATATTTGATTGAATTCTTATATAATTATAGCTTGCATCTATCCATTCAAATATAACCATATGAATTATTGTATGAGAAATGATATCATTAACCAACTTGTTGGGATAAAGTTTTTGAAAGGCCTAGTGTCATTGGAGGACTAGGTATAGATAAAACAAATTTTAAACTAAAATAAATTGAATTTATTAATATTTCCATTATTATATCATAACCTCCTTGAGCTTCTGAATCTACCTATGATAACATTTGGAATACATAAGTAGAAGGGGAGATCAAAAACCCCATAAGGTAATAAACACAGTAATGAAGCATATCATATGAGTCAAAAGGAATAAAATGATATCATAAAATACAAGTATCATGAATAATGATATGGGTGTGTAAAATAAAGAACATTTAAGCATAATATAGAAGTAATATATGAATGTTGAAATAACATAAACTATGACAGAAACATAAGTTAAGGCTAATTGCTAAGAAAACATTACATAGTGCAAAGTGTCTGATGATGGATTAGGTTTACTCCCTAATACCATAAATAATGTATCATAAGATAAAAAAATTACCCAAAGAATTAGATAACTATCTGGGAACACCCATCATAACATCTACATGCTTATGTGTATAAGAAAATAAAATCAAAAAAATATCAATAACATAATAAAAACCAATGTAATTAAATGTGATACAAATTTAATAATGATTTCCATGGAAGAATGAAATAAAAAGTTTTCGTAAATTAATAGATAAATTAATAAGTAGATTATTTGAAAATGAATCTGTTATATCTGAATAAAAAAATTGGGTGGATAAATAATTTTGAAAATATTTCTTTTTTATGTGGGGTTTTAGGAAAAAGAGTAAAGAATCATTAAAGAGAGTAAGGGAATAATTATTTACATAAAAAATAGAAATAAAGTAAAATAGAGTTCGAAAAATTAAAATGGACAATTTTAGAAACCAAGGGAGGTTTAAAAGATTTTATGAACTGGTACATGAATAGGGGTAAGGAATAGAGATATTACCTTTAACCATGTCTTCCTAACAAAAGAAATTTATAAGGAAACCTTTAAAAATTGTATATACCCATCAAGGAAATATTAACTAACTTATTTTTTTATGTGTGGGACATATATAACTAATATAAACGAATTATATAGTAATATTTGAGTGAGAAATTGAGGCAGGATATATATATCATAACCCCTCAGAAAGCATGGTGGTTTAGAGAGATCTCTTACGATAGGTTTTAGAATCCTTATTTACATGAAAATAATGCATTTAATAAACTGATTATATTTTTTAACTAATTAATTAATAAATTTATCCATCAATATTTTTTTACTTTAATTTTGCAATTTTCACTTAAAACAATTTCAGTGAGATATAAAGATCAGTTTCACTTTTCCAGGGGAATTTGTTTTATATTTCCAAGGTCGAATCACTTGTTTATAGTTATTGATGTTCCAATAAAATTGGACAATAAATTTATAAGTGAAATTAAATAATAATAATGTACTTCCATAAATTTAAATTCTCCCAAATACCCATATCTTTTATGAAATATGGAATATTTATTTACTAAAAATTATATAGTTAAATTGGTTATTTAGTTTAGATAGTTTTGCTGACCATCATGAACAATATTAATTTTATTTAATTATATTATTATTAAAAAATTACCTTAAATAAGTTATATTATAGTTATTATAATCATATTTAACCATAATATTGTTTCTATATTTATCCTAGAAAGTGGTGGAGAAAAACGAAGAATGTTGTTCATGGAGGTGGAGAACCAAACATATTGTGAACAAAATTTTCATTTTAGAATCGATAATTGGAGGTTATAAGATGGATATTCCACCATAATAATAAATTATTATTATATTTACGATATCATAGTTCCTATGTTTATGTGTATTTAGAAGGGGATGAGAGGGGTGTTCTCAAATATCATATTCATTGGATTATTAATTTGGATAATGACATCCAATATTATTGATTCCTATGACTATATATAGTAAATGATCCATGTTATTTCGAAATAGTAGTCCTTTACATCATCCATGATTCAAAAAAACAAAATATTTAGCTTATAATGTTAAAAACCATATTTTACTATGTTTTACTATTCACTAAAAATTATTCTATTTTATAAAAACACCAAAAAAATATTACAATATATTTTTTCAAGTTCATATTAAAAATTGAAAATAATTTTATGAAAATAATTTTTAAAATATTTTAATTTTAATATTTAAATAAATACATCATTTATTTGAAAAATACCAATTATAATATTTTGATCAATTTTATGACCCTTTGAAAATTAATTAAGGTATCATAAAATTTTATTTTAATTATAATAAAATATAATATTAATTTATAAACCCATTTTCTTAAAATCAAATTTCTTTTAAATTGTTATAATTTTTTATTAAAATGAAAATACTACATATTATCTTTTCAAAAATATGAACACTTATTATTTTCATTTATAAAACATTTATTTACATGTATTAGGATTAAAATATTTTATATTTCCATTTTATAGGACTAATAAATATTATTTTACACTTCCATAAGTGAGGATAATATTCTATCGGTCATGTTACTATTCCTAACAGTGAGATTACTATTCCAACAATCATATTACTATTCCAATGGTTAGATTTGTATTGGTTGTATAGGTTCCATAGATTTTACAAAGACCTCACATTTAATTAATTCTTCACTAAATTCTATTTTCTTTTTTGGGTGTATATATTTTCATTTCCATGATTAATATTTCATTACTAATATTCAACTTCATTTCTACAGATTTTTTCTTGAGTGCGGTTATTTTGATTGATCAAGCATATCGAAATTATAATATTTTAGTTGTCTTGTTTTATATTTTTTATTTCATTTCCAGATTTATAATTATTATGGCCATTGTTTTCTCTAAATTTAATATTTAATTTAATATAATATTTTTTTGTGGTTTTCATCATGTGGTATGTGTTATATATACTACATTACTTAATATGCTTCAATTGTAACAAGGGAAATTACATTCAAAAAATTCTCTATCATTACACTCTTCCCCACTTATGAAAATATTCCCTCGATATTTCAATTTACATAATTAGTTGATAACATACGATGTTACTAGTACTTAATTGATTTCTCCAATTCCCATGTTGCATCCTCTTACTTATGTTTTTTCCATAGTACTTTGATTATGAGAGTTATCATATTGTGTAGAACTTTATTTATATGATACAAGATATTTATGATATCCCCTCATAAGAGAGATAATTTTATATCTATACCACATTTTAATTTAGTCCATGAAATGGATTTGGTATAAACATCCTCAATAGGGATACATGGAATAATTAATGTACTTGAAATAGGGTTTTAGTAATTTTATTCAATTAGTTATAGATCAGATGAAATTAAAAATCTTACAGGGTTCAATATACTTAAAAATTATTTTAATCTTCTTCACAAATCTCATAACTCTATTCCATAGAAATATATAGAGGAAAATTTATCTTTAACCTCAAACTCTTGGTCTCATAATTGATTATTAGAATGACACTTCTTTCAACTCTAACCATCTCCAATATATTTTTGAATAGTCTCAATATTTTCTCCCATTTCCTTAACCATTTCAATTCCTAGTATCTTGAGTTAACAAACTTCATCACAACATTCATGTATTCTCCATATCCTCCAATAAATGGATTAATATGGAGCCATTTGGATTCTGGAATTAAAGCTATTAATGTAAAATAAATTTACTAAAGGAAGTTGATGATACAATCCTCCTTTTATTTCTATAAATCAATATCTCAAATTATATTACAGGTTCTAGATATTACACTTAGATTGGCCATCATTTTGGGGGTAATAAGCCAAAATAAATGTCAAATAATTGTTTAGATCATATTGGAGACTCTTCTATAATGTGGAGGTAAATATCATATCTCAGTCAGATATAAATGATGGTCTTATTACATGTAACATTGCCACTTCTTTGATGTATAACTTTGAAAATTGATCAAGTAGAAAGTTATCTTAAATATAAAAGAAGTGATCTATATTTGTAAGATGATACTTTATAACCCATATAAATTGATTTCCTATAGAAATCTTCATAATATAGGTAAAAAAGTCCATGGTGATGTTTTCACATTTCTAAGTAGTTATAGGTAATGGTTTCATCATTCTCTTGGATATTTTTCTCTCCACATTCACTTACTGACATACTAGGAACTATGATGCAATTTCCGAAATATTCTTTTTCATATTTTCCCAAAACATGTCCTCTCTAAATCTCAACACATATTTATTCTCCCTAACTGTATTGAGATGGTTGATCTTTGTATATCATTAAAAAACACTTTCTTTAATTCAGGATTTTATGGTACACATAGTCATTACCAAAATCATAAAATAAATTCTTAATTTATTTTGAACTCCAAGGATTTTAATTTTCTTATAGCTTCCCCCTTCATCTAAATTTACCCTACATCTCTTTGAGAATATTTTATCTTATCCAAAATTGATGCTTTAACAATCATTTAAGAAATTAATGATTATGTTTTTTCATTTATAATTCCCATATCTATCCTTAAAAATTCAAATAATATTAGATCGTTCTCAATTATCATCATTTATATGGTAAAATTATCCTTTCAACGTTGATCATATACATCTTTTTTTACTTTCATAGGATGGTATTGGATTGATCAGTCATAATACTTGATCATATTAAACCATCTTTTATAGTGCATATTAATATCCTTCTGCATGAATATATAGTTAATCCTATTATGATCTGTATATATCACACACTTCTCCCCATAGAGATAATTTCGCATTATTTTCAATATGAATATTACTATTTCTAACTCTAGATCATGTGTTGGGTATTTTTTCACATGAAATTTCAACTACCTCAATGTATAAGCTATCACTTTTACATTTTTCATTAATCAATAACCTAAACCCTTCATTGAAGTATCCTGGTATTCCGTAAAAAGTTCTCCACTTGAGGGAAGCATGGTGTAAGGTGTAGCAATAAGCCTCTTTTTCAATGACTCAAATATATCTTCACATTCACTAGTTTATAAAAACATTACCCCCCTTTATGTCATCTTGGTTAAAATATTTCAAAATCATGATATGTTTATCAAAAATAATTATTTATACCTAGCTAGTCCAATAAAGCTTTGTATCTACATTACAGATGTTGGTCTAGGCCACCACAAGATTCCATTTGTCTTAGAAGGTCCCATATATATCTCTCTATTGGTGATATCATACCCCAATAATTACACTTCCTCAATCTATTACCCATATTTATTTTAATTTTCATATAGATTCCCCTTTCATAAAGTCTGTAGCACACTATTAAAATAATCCTCATGCTTCTCCATTATCTTGGAGTATATCAAAATATAATATATAATGACTACCATAAATTTATCAAGGAAACCTCTAAAGACTCTATTCATTAACTCCATGGATATATTTTGGACCATTTATGAGTCTATAGTGCATCACTGTGAACATATAGTGTCTATAGATTTTTTGAAAGGTATTATTTAAAATATCTTCCTTGATCATCTTTAATTGGTGATATCCTGACCAAAGGTCCACCTTAGAGAAGTATTGGGCTACACATAGTAAATGGAATGGGTTATCTATCTATTCCAGGTGATAATTTTTCTTTATTTTTATTTTATTAAAATCATGATAATCAATGAAGATAGCCATTGACCCATCCTTCTTCTTTAAAGAGTATAGACGCACCCTGCAGTGAATCCCTCAGGTGTATAAAAACCCTTACAAGATTCTCTTGTAACATATTATTTAGTTCCTCTAACTCAATGGTGTATATTGTTTAAGGATTATTGGATATATTCAGTGATCCAAGTTTAAGATCAACTGCTAACTTAACCTATGAGTTTGAATGAAGAACATAAGACTCTTTAGGTAATACATTAATGTTGTCCCTTACAATGGTTATGTCTTCAAGCATGATTCTATACTTTGTATCAATCATTTTAGCTAGGTATTATTCCTCATAAAGAAATAATAACCATTCTTGGGTAGAATATTCTAAGGGAGATTTATCCCACTCCTTACACTTATAAAAAATTGGAGGATGACTTGGGATGTGAAGCATGATATCTCTCTTTCAAAAGTTTATGTTTGATTTATATAATGATGGTCAATCCATGATTAATATATCATCAAATTCCACTAATGGAATTAAGATATTATTTTTTGGGAGGTCTAGTCCAAAAAAACAATGACCAGGGGGTGTTATATACTTGGGATATAATAATTACTCTGTTTTTTATTGTCACATGTAGCTCAACCCCCTTGATTGGAAGTTGGTTTTAGATAGTTCTAGTAAACTTGTGAAATATGGAAGAATATATAGAAATATAATTATAAAGTAAATTTATAGCTCATGATTTATTAATAGCACACCATTCACTATTTGATTATGGTTCTAGTCATTTACTATATCCAAAATAAAATTAGTGTAAATTTTACTTAAACTGATAAGCATATAAAACTATAAACTATGAACATCGAAGAAATAACCTATAAATGACATATAAATCCTAACCTATGAGTATCTAGGATTAAATATTTGTTATCTATAGTAATTTTCCTATTACATTTTCGAACCTAAAAATCTATTCAATTAATTTGTAATGGTCCATAAAGAGTTTTTTAATATTAAAAACAAAATACCTCTAGAGTGTTAAACCAGGTAATCAGCAAGGCATATTTATCATGTACTAGGTGACGATCAAGTTAACACCCAATACATAATTTTTGTGGTTATTACCTATTATAATAACTATGACAGCTACACATCCACTTGTACGATCCCCGTAGGGATTTAATTACTCATAAAACCTTTTCACTATACATCACAAATATTTCAGGATTCTTTCCAATATATAGAATTCTACCTAGTGTTATCAATGAATTATTCTAGTCCTAGTGAAAAAAATAATTATACCTTCCTCTAATACCAACTATAATGAAAAAATCCTTTTCTAACAATTTGTTAAAATATTTTTAACATAAATATCTAATAAATAAAAACCAAGGAATGAAAGGATGACTGTATTTGGATGACTAGGTACATAAAATATCAAAGTGAAACAAACAAATTTTAATATATTCATAATTATCTCCTAACTCACTTTGAGCTCCAAAAACTACATTTTATAACCATGTGAATATATAAACATAAGTAGTGAGCTAAATAACCTAATAAGGGAATAAAAATGATAACAAATCATAACATATGAGTCAAAACGTAGAACATGTTATCATAAAATAGAAGGCTGGTGAATAATAATATGGTATCATAATATAAAGAACATGGAATCATATATTAATGACAACATAAGAATGTAAAAATATCATAAACCATGACATAAGCATATGATAAGGACAAATACCAAGACAACATCCCATGGTGGACATAGTCCCACGATTCATTATGTTTACTCAATAATCACATAAATAATGTCTCATGAGATGTAAACATTAAAAAATTCATCGGAGCACTATATAGACACGATAGGTACATGCTTATTTGGGTCGTACAAGGATATAAAACATAGATCATTAACATAAAAAAATACCCTTGGATATAAATAGGCTATATAATATTGTCCTATAAAATAGTCAAATAGAAATTCATAATGAATTCCATAAAGGTAATAAATATTTCTTGGAAATTAATATATAAATAATGAAATATAATATTTGAAAATGACTCCCTTAATATTTTAATACATAAAGGTATTAGATAAATTTTTTTGGAAATATTATTTTTTATGTGGAGTTTTGGAAAAAATTAAATAATCATTAAATATTGTAAGGGGATAATAGATATCATGAAACCATAAATAAACTAAAATTTATTTTAGATAATAAAATGGGAAATTTTAGAAACCATGAGTGGTTCAAAAAACATTAATAAGTGTCACTTGAATATTTATAATAAGTAGAGATGTTCGAATTAATTAAGATTTCTCAACAAATGACCATAAGAAGAAAACCTTTAAAAAAAATTATATCCTCATCAATGAATGTTTAATTAAGCTACGTATATAAGTGTGGTAAATATATAAATATTATAAAATCACTAAATAATAATATTATAGTGACAAATTATGGTCTTGGAATGAGTTCTTTGGCTATGATTCCAGCTTATATCTATTCGTAGGTGTTTTTTGTTGGTTCTCACTTATATTTAAAGTGATTTTATTTTATAAAATAAAAAAAATGTTATGTTGAATCAAATATGGTGGTTTGAAGAGATACCTTAACTTGATGTCTAGAATCATTATATACTTTCTTTTAATATCCAAAATAATTAAATAAAATTCATTAAATAATTAATTAATAACCTTTTAAATATTTATTTTATTTACTATAATTATATTATATTCATTTACGACCAGTTTATTGATATATAAAACTTAATTTCATAGTTTTTTGGGTGTTTGTTTCATTGTTGAAATGATTGATGACATGTGTATAATTTTTGATGTTATTCTCAAATGGGAATATAAATCCCGAAGTGGAATGAAATAATACTCATTTAAATTTATAAATTTAAATGGTTCTAAATACTAATATGTGTTTTTAAATAGGGATGATTCATTTAGTAAAAACATTAATATTTTATGTTAAGTTTATTTAGGTTGTTTGGTTGACCATCACAAGATGGATTCATTATATTTAATTAAATGATTATTGAGACACTAAAGTATATAAATTTAATTATAATACACTTATTATAATCACATTTTAACATAATATTATTTTTATATCAATTTTTAATGGCAGTGGGGGAAAATAATGTATGTTATTTGTGGAGGCGGTAAACCAACCATAAACGAAAAAATGACTTAATTTTATAGATGAAAGAGGGAGGGTATAATATTGATATTCTAACATAATAATAACATATATGTGTATTTATGAGTCTGATGTTACTATTTTTATTTGTATGGAGTGTATATGGTGGTGGTGGAAGGAGAATAAAATCAAAATAAATTTAATTTCAAGTTTACCTCTCCCTTTGGTTTTCTTCTTTTAGGCTACCCATTATGGATCATTAGAATGGTATTTGGATAAGACTATTAGAACTAATCCATGGAGATAGTATTGTTAGTATAATCGGGAAAAAAATTATCATCTTCAAGGCTTAAAATTTCTCAGGCGAATGGGTGGTGAGGGGTGGTATTTATAAGGTAATGAGTGGGGTGTTTTTTTATATTATATTCATCGGTTTATTATTTTATCTCAATAAAAACCTTAGTATTGATTCTTGTAACTATACACATTAAATGTTGCATATTATTTCATACTATTGGGAACTTATATTATCCATGACTCAAAAAAATAATGTATTTATCATATAATGATAAAAACTATATTTTACATTATTTTACTTTTCACAAAAAAATCAACTATTTTAGAAAATTACCAACGATTTACCAAAAAAATTATTCAATTTGTAGATTATAAAAGATAAAAACATTTTATAAAAATTATTTTATAAATATTTTACTTTTAATATCTAAATAAAATAATCATTTATTTGAAAAATACAAATTTTAATATTATAATCAATTTTATGACCCTCTAATTTTTTTTGTAATATCTCAAAAAATTATATTATCATTATAATAAAACATAATATTAATTTATAAACAGATTTCATGAAAATAAAATTTCTTTTAAATCATTTTATTTCTTATAAATATGAAAATAAAGCATATATAACTTATAAAAATACGAACACTTATTTATTCATTTTTAAAACATTCATTTACTTGTATAAAGATATAAATCTAACATATTTTCATAATATAGGAATAATAAATATTATTTTTAACATCCATAAATGAGGATGTTATTCTATGGGTCAGACTACCATTCCAATGGTCATATTACTATTCCAACAATCAAATTTGTAATGATCATATGGGTTCTCTACTTTATATAAACACCTCATATTTCATTCATTCTTAATTAATTTTTATATTAGCTCAAGGTTATATATATTTTAATTTCCAATATTAATATTTCATTACTAATATTTTTATTAATTTTTATAGTGTTTTTCATGAGTGCAATTATTCTTCTGGATTCATCGTGTCCAAATTTTTATAAATCTGTTATTTTATTATATATTTTTATGTAATTTTAATATTTTAAATTATTAGGGCCATTTTTATAAGCGATGTGTAATGATAAAATTAATATAATATTTTTTGGTTTTAAAATTTTGGGAATATTATTTATACAACATTACTAAATATTCCACAGTTATAATAATGGAAAATAACTTTATAAAATTATAGGTCCTACATTTTAAGCCCAAATCTTGTTAGGGAGACAATAAAAGAAATAAATAATCCCAAAAATCATGTCAATGAATCTCAATGAATTGAAAATTTTTATTCCCATGATTTGAAGAAGAATTTATAGTTCAAGTTGGAGATTATTTTTTATAAGTTATCTCCATATAATAGAGTTATAAGGTTGAGATATAAAGGGAAACTAAGTCCTAGAGACATTAGGCCTTTTGAAATTCTCTAAATAATTAGAGTTGTGGATTTCCATTAGGAAATGCCACCAAGCCACTATAAAGTTCACGATGTGTCCAATATATCTTTATTGAGAAAGTATATATCATTCCCAATTTTTGTACCACCTTTTAGGAAATATAATTTTAACTTGATTAATCTTACTATGAAGTGCCTATCCGGATTCTTGATAGTAAAGAATAAGTGTTATGGAATCAGAAGACTCTATTAGTGAAGTTACCTAATAGAAATAATGAAATATAAGAGGAAATATGGAAACCTAAAGAAGTTATGATGAATATATACCTATATATATTGATGTTTTTATGGTCTAGTTATTTTATGGATGTCATTTTTGAAGGAGGGAAGAGTGTAACACATTAGGTTCAATTATACATGGTTTTCTTTTCCTTCTAAAAAATATATAATTTTATTCAATAATTTGTTTAAAAAATTAACAAAACTTTTATGATTTTAATTTTATGAAATTAATTTTATTTTTTAAATAATCATGCCAAAAGTATATTAGCCTGAATTTTTATGATTTTTTAGAAATAGTTTCTTTTTTGGGGTGAATTCTAAAAATTTCTTAACTTACAAACACTATCACTTTTATGAAATTATATTGGTATATGAATGAATTGAATGTTTATGAAAACATTTTCATCTAAAAAATATCTATTTAATAATTAATTTAAATCATATAAAAATATAATTTTGAACATATAAATATATTATTCACATTCTGGAATTAAAATTAAATTTTTTTCAAAGAAAATTGATTTTAGTTCTGCTCTCTTAATCATGAATTTAAATGGTCACCATTGGTTTCAGATTTGTTGGAAATAAAAATAATTCTCCATTGATTAAAGATAATCCAATTAATTCCATTGAAATCAATATTATACTTTATTTCGTTACAAAATCATTTTTATACTTAAAATAAGCAATTATCTAAAATTTGTTTATATTGCATTTTATGGGAATTTATTGAAAGTAAATTTTTCCACTTTTGTAAAATTAATCATGAAAAGTTGATTCCATGCGTGGAATAATCATAACTAAATTTTTTTGTTAAGGTCAACTAATTTTTTTATAATGAATAGTAACCATGGTAAATATTTATCCCTTTGGTTAATCGTGAAATGAGTTAAAAGGGATAAAACAAAGGGAAGTGCATTCAAGAAAGAAAAAAACGTTATTAAACCAAATTATATGGATTATTTTCTTCCTTAGAGTTTTTATATTCTATGATATTATAATATGGATCCACTGGAATTGAGTAAGACATATATTATATAAAAATAGGAAAAGTATTTACAAGTTTTCCACCCACCACAATTATAAAAGGTGCCAATTATCACCTCTTATCCACAATAAATGATCCACTTATATAAACAAATATCTATGAAAATCCCTTAATAAAATCACTCACCGCATAATTTAGGTCGCGTTTCTTAGGTCAGAATAATACAAAGTAACAAAAGAGGGGGAGTGAATTGTGTCTTTTCAAAAAATTTCCACAATAATGGCTTTTAAAACCCTTTATGATTATATGAATATATAGCATTTTCTTCTGTATTAAATATAAGTATTCAGTAAATATAATGAAAGTAAAAAACTTTTTTATAGTGGTTTAGGGAAAAAATATCCCCTAATCCACTATACCAAATTCATTCTCTATGAGCTTGGTGAATTTCACTAGTATGGCCCTCTTCTCATAAGACATAAATTCTGAAATTGAGTGTAGGTATTTGACACCTTCATAACAAGTCTAAATAAGAAATGGATTCTAGTTCTTTATTAGAGAACTAAAAATCCACAACTTAGATGGAGAATATGATACTTTACCCTAACTGAGTATGGGTAGTTGAAACTCTCAATAAATAAAAAGAGTTTTATTTGTTGATAATAGGTTGAACATCATAATTGCAGTAGAAGAAATTGACAGTAGATTTTTATTCTTCTTTATAAAAAATATTCTTCAATAGAGAAAATGTCTGATGTGATCCTACTTGCACAAAGATCTTCAATTTAAAAGAAGCAAAAAAATAGAGCAGCAACATTCTTACAGAAGAACGAGATAGAACATGTATATCTCCAAAGTGTAGTATTTTTTCTTATTCATTCATTTGTTGTAGTACAGTAAAAATATTTTCAGCAGAGTATGATTGTATGTGAAAATATGTCTTTTGAAAGAATAATGTATTTTTAGAAAATGATACACTAATAGAATATATAAATCAAATATCCTACATTAGAATCGTAGATCCAAAAAATAATCCTAATAAATCATAGAAATTAAAATTAGAAATAAAACAGGGTTTTCATAACATCCCTTAAGAATATAAGAGATTTTCTCCATTGAATACGGTTCGTTGATTCAAATATAATAAGAATTAAATCAATTGATAATGAGAATTAAAATATCCTTAAATATGGTCAATATCATTGCAGAAATCGTGGAAAATATCATGGATTAAATCTCTGATGTTGAAAATTAAAACGTAGGGTTCCTTCACAAAGTGAACAAATACCAAACATAGGGTTCAACTACACAGCATTCATATCTCAAACATAAGGTTGTAAATATAAGGCTGATCATAAAATTATGGTTCATTATCTATATATTTTTCTCTAAAATGTATGGTTCATTACTTAGGCAGTGTTCTTTAACAATAATTTATCCTCTTGAAAAATGTAAGGTTCCATTCAAATGTGGGGTTATATGACCAAAATTTGCAGATAATTTGGGGATTATTATCCCTATATACTATTCTGAATATAGGTTTGATATACCATACTTTCTCCATCCAGCATAAGGTTGAATAAAAACATAAAGTTCATGATCCATATGCATTGAACAAAGAATATGATTTATTACTTACGTTACACCTATTCACATATGGTATGAATAGTGTTTTTATAATGTAAGAAAATGCATCCCGAATAATTTAACAAACATTTCTGGTGAATTAAAAGCATTAAAATAATTTCAGAATAAATATTATAAATAATATTAATTCCCTTAAATATATTTAAAGTAAATCAATTATTAAAATAAACAAGGGTATTTATGAGTATAAACACCATAATAAATTATAGAGTATTGTTGAGAATGTACATTTTGAACAATCTCCCCAGTTTTTATGATCACAAAACCCATAAAATAATAAAATAATTACACAATATAGAATTTTATAAACATATTTATAGAAAATATTTATATTTTATTTAAATAAAATATTTAAATTTTTGATTTCATGGTATTATTTTAATAAAATGAAATGTTGTGTTCATCCAATTTTCTCTCCCTTTTTGTGATATCAAAAATAAAGAATAATATAATATTAAAACACTTTTAAATTTTCACATAATAGTTTATTAATGTTATAATGTACTATTTGGAAAAACAATATAGGGATTCTGGAAATGGGGGTAAATATAAAAGAATACCAAATCAACAAATAAAATATGAATATTGTAATTTCATTAATAAAAATAGTGAAAATACAGTAGATAGATTGGATAAGGAAAAGGTTAGACATCTAGTCTAGTAGACGGTAATAGCGTTTGGTCAGTGTCTGTTTTAGGTACTGGTTCTATAAGGGATTTAACATATTGACAAACCTCTTTTAGTTCTACCATTTATACATACATCCTTTCTGTAAGATTATCTATCAATATCCTTATCAAAATTATGGATTCCTGACTCACATGCATATTATTAACTAAATTGGATTTTAAAATGTCCTGAAAACTCTCCACTTTCTTCAAAAACTGAAGTAACTAATCACTTAACCTATTGAGAAGATTCTTAATACTAGGTTCTCTTGAAGTTAGCTTCTCAATAATAATTCTTTGGTTGTCCAAGAATACTGAAAAAGTGGCATTGTTTCACTGAAATTTCTACAACATGTGGTTTATATCATCCATGACAGATATAATTACTTGAAACATTCTAATCAGATCTGGGGAGGTTAATTGGGAAGACGTAAAAGCATTGGCCTGACTAACACTTCCCTTGATCGACTCAAATTGGCTTCCCAAATACTATTTCAGTCCATGAAAAACATTTTTGGAAATAGATTCAGACATGATATTGCCAATATCATCAAGAATTTCCCATTTAATAGCATCAAAATCTTTCTTTGACATTGAATGTTCTTTAATTTCTTAAATTTGAGTCTTAATAGCCTCCAACTCAATCCTTACGGCTGATTAATTCTTCAAATCTTTAAACATTTTTCATGAGGATTTCATCTTCTATCTATGAAAATAATTATCTTCTTGAACCTTATTGAACTTAATCACAATATCTTCAATCGGATTACTCAATGAATCATAGGTCCCTTCATCTGGATTATTGGACTGATTAATATCCCTAATGGATAAGGGATTGGCAGAAGAATTCTAAAAAGACTTTTCACTAGAACAGGAAATATTATCAAGAACTTATATATTTTATCTATAGAGAGATCTTGGTATCTTCAAATATTTATCAATGGATGATATATCCTGAGGATCAATAAATTTTATCACATCAGTTTCTAATGTTTTCATTTTTTTCTTTTTGGGTAGCATCTTTCTAAATGGATTCATCTCAAATTGATTTTTATTGAACTTGATCAAATGGTTGAGGAACATCATGAAGCTCTCGATCCTAAATTTACGCTTATTGATTCTCTTCATGTAATGGTTCTTCCAAATTTACATAAATTGTATCATCTCCCATTCCTAACACAGGATCCCTATGTGTCAGTTCTTCTCTATTTCTTGGTTTCATAACAAGATCCTTTACAACCTTTTTTTCTTCATATTCTTGGTTTGTTAGACCATAAAATATCAATTTTCTCTTAGCAGACTTAGAGACACCTTCAGTCATGGATTCTCTTATTCCCTCATTTATTTTAGCACTTTTACCACCTTGAGAAAATGATATCGACTTTTATTGGTCATCTTCACCAAATGGCATAAGCTATACATTCATAATAATCTGACAAAAATAAAACTAATTTAGAGTACAAGTATTTGTGACATTACTCTGATGGAATTTAACTCTTACATAAAAAGATGATTCAAATTCTTCCTAAATAAAATTCTAGAAAGTATCCTTCTATAAAGATATAAATACATTCTATCTTCTACATGGAAAAAATAATTCAGATATCTTATCATGTATCTAGGAAAGTTTAACTTTATTTTACTAATGAACAAAAAGATGATATACATATCTAGGCACAAAATTTTTGTCATTTCAGCAACTCTTAGGGAAATTGCAGTTTGAATAACCTCAGGATCCTTAAAAAACATTTTTCATATATATTTTTTTATCCAAATAATTGGGATATTATTTCTGATGATTTATGTTCATTATTTCCAATATATCTAAGCTAAAAAAATAAAATACACCTTCATGAGGTCATTTCAAAATCTGAACTATTTCAACTGATGAAATTGAAAACTCCTTGTCTTCTATTCTCTTAGATACAGTATCTTTTGTTTCACCAAAACTAAACAAAACACTACTATAGAAAATTTTCCATTCTTCCTCATAAACCAAATCGGTATGTTCTTTATTGAATAAAAATTTTAATCATTGAAATTCTTGTTCTTGATTATGAAGAAGGTTCATCTCGTAAATCCATTTGAAATCTACGACCTTTCCTTGAAGAATATTTCTTGATGGAACTCATTGATGCTTCGAGTGACTGGGTTCTCCTACATCGATTCTCTTGATCATCTTTATTTCGAAGAATATGAAGTTTGAAGGTTTTTAGATTCTAGGGATTAAAAGGAACATAAAGTTTTTGGTTGACGAAACAGTTTTAAATTGTTATGGTAAGTCTAAGGGTTTCTGATAGATAATGACGCGGCATGGTTTCTCGTGCCAGTTATGTAGGATAATCATTACATTTTAAAAAATATTTGATTCTCAAAATGAGAATAACATTATTGAAGAAAAAAATACTAATTTAGAATAAAAATAAATAAATAAATAAACATTTAAATAAATAAATAAATCTAACCCCCCCCCCCCTTAATAAAATTTAAAGTATGAGTGGTTTTGTGAAAATATCAGCTAATTATTATTCATTATTATCAAATTCTAGAGATATATCCTTTTTAAGGACATGATATCTTAGAAAATGATGTCTTATATCAATGGGATTAGTCTTAGAATGACTAACAAGAATTTTTAAATTATTTGTAGAACTAGTATTATCACAAAAAATAGGTATAAAATTAAAATTTAATCAAAATTCCAGTAGAGTGTTTTTCATCCACAATACTTGTTTACCATAACCACCATAAGATACATATTCTGTATGAGGACCCGGCCTTAACAATTACTTATTATTGAAAAAATGAATATTTCACATAGAGGATCTTTTCAGGTTTAGAGTTTTAGAGAATTAGGACATTACTATTACATCTCAAAGATTACAAAGTAAACGTATCTACTCAGCTTCCATTTTTTCACAAAAATAAAAACTCTTGAAAAAAAGAGTCATGTCTAGTTCCTTGTTTTAGACATCCTGACATTTCCTTGATCACATCCTTGACCCTATTCAACTTTATGTCCTGTGAAAGCATTTCAAAAACTTGGGATGAGCATAAAAAGATCATTAAGGGTTATAATAGTACGGAAAGAAAACATCATTCTATGTATACATAAGAATCAATGAAATCATACTATACTCATAAAACATAAGCAATTTAACATACCCCATGAAATCATAAGATTTATGCATAACTCAATAGAAATCAAAAGGCATTAAGGTAACTTGAGGCATTAATAACATTCTTACATAGGGAGTAACCCTCATGGTTACGTTTGGAATACCCATCATAGTATATTACCTAAATCATTTCGGATAAACCTTAGCGTTTAACTCCTTCGCGTTACCCAATGCATTGGAGAGCTATATCGGGCTCACCCGCCCTAAGTTTATCACGGAACCACCCGTCTTCATAAAAAATTCCCAAGAACCATAACATAATCACATCACATAACATAAGCATAAAAGAAAGATAACATTCCCACATTTCAATAACAATATAACCTTTTAAGATATTGAAATAATGAATCCATTCTAAAAACCCATTTTCAAAACCATTTAAAACCATTTAATAAAGAGATTTTTGAATCAAAGTGGCCCATACCACTTTGAAGCTTTTTATATTTTAATCAATTAATATCCATATAAATAAATCCTTAAAACCATTTTTAAAACATGTATATTAATGAGAAATATTTATAAGAATAAATCAATAAAAAATTTAAAACGATATTTTAGTTAAAGGGTTTTTAACAAAATTAGAGACACTTGAATACAATAATTGGGGAATAACAATTAATCAGAAGTTTATAATGTCATGAGAATAAATTTATTCATGATATAATATTCCAAAGGAGAGTATATACACCATATAATATTGAATTTGTGCATAACAACAATGAATTCTCAATGTAAAATGAGATGAAATCCCTTATAAAGAAGGTATCCTTAAATTAAGGATAAATCAATCTCAAAATTATGTGTGACAATTATAAATTCACCAAATATAAGTGCATATTATGTGTAAAACAATAAAAGTTCATTAAAACATATTTAAATGATGACATATTCAATAACTACATGTTGAACCCAAAGAACTCGAAATTGGGTTAAAAAATTCCCTTGGTAAAATTTGACAGCCTAACGACGTCACTTTAAAATTTATAAAATTATTTGATGAGATAGAAAATGGTATCTCATCAATTGGACATAAAATTAACATCAATAAGGATATAGAAGAACATATCCCAACATAAAAAGATGTAAATTAAAAAACATAACAAAATAAGTCTTTTTTAAAAGAGATCTGTGAAAGGTTCCCTTACCGATATGGGCAACTTTCGAAACGTACACCCCATGAATGAAGGGTCATAAAATGAATATGTAACTACCCATAAATGAGATTATATTACACCAATAGTAAAATAATGGGCATTACATACACCACACAAAAGGAAATTTGGCCAATGCAGCATGAATCTCACAGGAATAAAAAGTGAGATGAAAATCCCCTTATGAAAATTCGGTAGCCTAATGGCGCCACATAAAACATCCAAAAATGGATTGACGAGATCAAATAGGGTCTCTCATCCTATTAACATATCATTTACAGAAATATTAATGTAAAACAACATCCCCAAACATAAGAAGGATTATCTTAAAGTAAGTTACATAAAAAGAGTACTTAAAAATAAAGAGAGAGGTAGGATCCCATACGAAAATTCGGCAGCCTAACGACGCCACTTAAAAATTATAAAAATGAATTGATGAGAGTAAGAGGGCGTATCTCATCATATGAAAATACAAATTAAGGTATGGTTAATTAAAAATAACATCCTCCTACATAAGAACATGGAGTATAAATGAAATGAAATAAAAGAGGGTACTTGAAAAGAAAGAGAGAGGTCAGATCCCTTACCTCAAGTCTGACTTGTCTTGTTCGTTTGTTTATATTTCTGAATAATAAAAATTGGTCAATTTATAATTTCTTAAGGACCTCCTTTAAAGATTATTATTCAGTTCATATCACATATTATAATATTATAATAATTGTTTAATAATGTTATTTCATATCAGACGTTTTTGCCAATGTTTGGTACATGAGTCCAAAATGAACTTGTTTGAAAATGAATGCCCATGTTGTTATAAGTAAATAATTTCCAGAATAGTGTTAATGATTAAAATATCATATATATCCAGTACATATTAATTTTATATTATTCCATAACATTTGGATATAAAAATTGAAAAGCACCGTTCATGGAGACGGTAGGTCGTACGTACGCATGAACGCTACTTTCATTTTTTTGTCAAATTAACGGAATTAAAAATAAACTAGATATATATATATATATTATAATTCCAGTATAATATATATGTTATATAGGTCACATATGTTCATTAATTTTGTTCTTTATACATTCCATGTATTTCATGAACGAGTCACATCACTTGAGGGGGCGGTAGTCCACCCTTCCTCATATGAAATTATGGCATTTGCACAACATGCAAAGAATTAATGTATGTTTTAAATATAAAATACAGAAGCATATAGTAAACATAAATACCATATATATCATATATAAAATATAGTGACATCATAATGTCCACCTTTAAAAGAGTTAAAAGAATATTGAACAATCATTGTTTCGTGAGGCAGTAATTCTCCATCCACAGAAACAATATGTTCTTTAACCATTAGAAGGATGTTTGTGTAATTTTATCTCAAATACTTCTTATAACAACATACAAGTATATTGAAGATACTGTTTTTTTTACAAAATTAAGGAACAAAAAACGTTTAGGGGGTTGGAGAAGCAAAATAAAACAAAAGAACACTAGGGAAGACATTACCTTTAAATCAGGTAACTCTTTTTGATTTGAGCTCAAAGCCTTCCATGGAAAGAATTCTACCCAAAGTGAGATTTTTAGGAGTAATAGAGGGATTTGGAGAGACAAAATGGGCAGGTTTTGTCAAGGACAATGGCTTGAGAGGTGTGGGTAAGGTGGTAGAGGTGGGGGCCTTTTATAAGAGGAGAGGAGGGGCACTCTTGGAAAGTCTTGAAAACTAACATTATTATAAAATGCTATTCGGATTTTAAAGGACCCAAAATTATATATTTCGAGGATAAGGTGATAATAGTTCTAAATACACACATCCAATAGGTTTTTTACAAGTTTAGGTCTTATATTTTACATTATCTTTTCATTTTATTTAAATCGTTAAATAATGAGGTAATCGTTGCATCATCATGGTGTCATAAACAATTTAATTTATTTAATGTCTAAAAATTATAAAAAAAATATCATGATGTAGGAAATATTTTTATATTTCTAATGAGTATTTATAGTCAAAAATATTACTTGTATAACCCCATGTAAAATGTTTTTCAGTAAAATAACACATGTTTGTGACATTTTAATTTAAACATTAAATAAAAAGTTATTAAGGTCATTTTCCTACCAAAGTGGCTCAATGGGGGTCCCCAAGTTGACCCATGGATTTTTTTGGTCGGCCATGACTCATACAATAAGGTTATGACATGTTTCAAGGTCATTTCATATTATTAAAACATTATTTTTACCTTAAATTACAATAATTACCTCTAATCGCGATGAAAAACATAAAAGTTACAATTCACCAAAAAATTATTTTAATCCCATTGAACAAAATTTTACTTCCTAATGAAAAGCATGTATATCATATTTTTTAAATTCAAAACACAGAGGTGGTAAAATTTCATTTAAATGAAAAATCAGTTTTTAAACTACCACTTAGTGGTTTAACTATTCATCAAAAATTGAAGATTTTCAGAAAAATACCAAAAATTCACCCTAAGATATATTTGATACTATGAATTCAAAAATGATGTCTATTTTATAAAATTGAAAACATATAAGTTGAATTAATTAATTTAATAATTAATTCCCGCTTTCAAAACAAATAGCGTGTTTTTATGAAACAATATATATCAAAAGATTGACACTAGTTTAAGTCTAATTTCAAAGTGAAATTAATTTCAATGAAAACTATTGGATTAAATGGCAAAAATATATTCTAATTTCTCTTTAAAAACAATTAAAAAGATGATATAATAGAATAAATAAATTAGATTAAAAAATGTTTTGAATAAAAATACAACATTTTTCACTCATTCATTAAAAAATGAACTTTATCGGAAAAATACCAAAAATTTACACAAAGTAAATTTTGATGTCCCGATTCTAAAGAAGAATTTTATTTTTTCACATAAAATTATCAAAAGTGGATTTAAAATAGGTTCGCCATCAAAAGGTGGTTAATCGACCTTTTAAAGAATATTAGAATGTTTACGCTTAAAATTAGATTCATTCGCATTTTTAATCCTCTAACATTTATTGTAGAAAGTAAAAATATTTGACAAACATATATAATAATTTTGTAGTTAGTTCTGTTCATTCCCATCATTACAATGGCTAGGTGTTAACTACCATTTAAAATAAAATTATTTTATTATTAGAGTGCAACGTAAGATTTCAAAGGAACTCGTTATTGCGTATTGGGTAAGCCATCAGAGCGTTCCCTTTAAATTAATATTAACATTTTATTCACAAATAGGGATAAATATAAAAATGTCATATTATTTATTTACCTGGAGTGTTACATTCTGCCTCTGTTGTTGACATGGATTCTGAGTGTTGTTTCATACTTGAGAAAGATACAAAAATATTTCCCTAAAAAGTGATAGGTTTTAAGGTACTTTTTCTATATAACTTACAACATCCAAAATCAGCATCTGAATATGAGATTGAATTAAAATCATAAGTTTTGGGGTAAAAAGATATTGAAAAATATTTCCTTTTATATATCTAAAAAATCTTTTAACAGCTGTAAGATGATCTAATTTGTTATTTGATTGAAATCTAGCACAAAAATACATAGAAAAAATTGATTGGTCTGATAGTAGTAAGATATAAAAAATTACCAATCATACCTCTATATAACCTTTTGTCGATTGGGTTTTTGCTTCATCCAAACCAAGTTATATATTGGTACACATGGAAGATATATATATCTTGTTGTTTTCATGCAAAAACTTTTTTAATAAATCAATAATATACTTACATTTATTTAAAACATTTATATAATCTTTTTGATAAATCTAAAATCCAAAATATAAATAAATTTCTGTCATCATACTCATTTCAAATTCAATTTTCTCTAATTTTGAAAAATAATTAAGAAGATTTTTATTTATTGAACCAAAAATAACACCATCGAAATAAATTATAACTCATAAAGTATTTTATATAATATATATATTAAAAAATGTTATGTCTACCAATCTAATAATTAATCCATTTTTTAAAATAAATGAACTCAATCATTCATACCAAGCACTAGGTGCTTGTTTAAGGCAATAAAAAGATATTGTATATTTAAAAACAGAATTTGGTTTAAGGGGATTTTCAAAACTATGAGGTTATTCAACACAAACATCATCCATTATATAAACAATTAAAAAGGAAGATTTAACATCCATATGATATAAATTAAAAATTATATGAGATTCATAGGCCAACATGATTCTTATTTCTTTTAATCTAGCCACAGGAGGAAAGGTGTCATCATTATCTATAACTTTTCCATGATTATACCCTTTATCAACTAATATATATTTATTTATAAGAGTGATCCCATGATTATCCTGTCTTTTTTAAAGACCCACTTGGTTCCTTTTACCAGATAATTGGTCTGCCTTTCTACTAGTTCCCAAACTTCATTCCTCCTAAATTGATTTATCTCTTCTTACATAGCTAACATCCAAGTCTTATCATCAAAGGATTCCTCTATAGTCTTAAGTTCTAACTGGGATAGGAAAAAATAGAATTCAGCTTGGTTACCCACATTTCTACTGGTTTTAATACATGTGTCTAGGTCTCCTGTAATAGTTTCTAAAGGATGGTTCATTAGGGTTATAGACTATCTAGGTGAAAAATTTCAGGATCTTTAGTATCATGTTCTTATAAACTAGACTAAATTTTATTAATATCATTTTCAGAATCATCTTTATAGTTTTCAACTCTATTTTTGTCATGTGAATCAACAACTTCACCAGTTTGACCATTTTCTTTAATAAAAGGATCGATTTTATCTAATATTACATGAACTAATTTTTAAAAAAATCCTTGATTTTTTTATTAAACACTCTATAGAGTTTAGATGTAGCAGAATATCCTAAAAATATCCCTTCATCGGATTTTGGATAGAACTTTCCAAGATTGTCCATGGTGTTCAATATATACACCTTGCATCTAAAACTTATAAATCATTTTGCTTTTGGCTTTCTGTTATCCCAAAGTTCATAGGGTGACTTTTTCAAAATATCCTGAATTAAAACTCTATTCATGATATATTAGTATTTTCTTACAATTTCTACTAAACAATAGGTAGGAAAACTATATTCATTTTGCAGAGTCCTTTCCATTTCGTGAATTGTTTGATTTCTCCGTTAACAATCCAATTTTGTTGAGGTGTTCTGGGTGCATAAAAGGATTATTTAATAGCTATATTTGAGGAAAAATAATTAACTTATTGATTCTAAAATTGTCAACTATGATCACATCTTAATGATATTTTTCAAAAATCTTTTTCATTTTGAAAATTTTTAAAAAACATTTAAAAATAGTTAAAACATTTCTTTTGAATTTTTTAAAACAAATCTAGGTAAATATTGAAATTTAATAAACAGAAACATAAAAATTTAATTTACCAACCAAACAAGCTACTCTGGATGGTCCAAAAAATCTATATAGAAATGTTCACAAGGATTAGATGTTCGATCTAGTTAATCGGATTGAAAGGAGATTTTTGTTGTTTCCCGATTTGGCATGCATCACAGAATCTATCATTATCAAATTTAAGACTGGTTAAATTAGAAACTAACTATTTCTTTTAAAATTTATATAAAACATAGATATTAAAATGAAAAAATAACCTATAATAGATATATGACACATTTTTCGTAATAGTTAAACAAATCACTTTTTCTTACACAAGGAATTTAAGTCCAGAGTATAATCATTGTCAGTTCTAGGAGCTCTAAATTTAATCAATTTATCTTTGAGAACAGAGCAGGAATTTTATAGAAAATAACTAAAAAAACATCATCACAACACAGATAAATACTTTTGAGATTTTTTTAGCCATTATAAATATTGTACTTTACTAACTGGTATGGTCTTTAGATCACCAACTTTCCAACTCCGACTATTTTTTTTTGTTATTGTCACCAAAAGTGACAATAACTCCATCCATTTGATTTATAATTTAATATTTTGATGGATCTCCACTCATATGTCTCGAATAGTCATTTTTTATATAACATATAGACTTTTTTTCTTAGGGCCTGTTACCTGCAAGAGAAATTGGACACATTTTTATTTTGATACCCACACATTCTATAGGTCCTACAGTGTTACTTAGTAGTGATCTGAGAATCAATATTTGCTTTATGTTTCCATAATTTATATCACTTTATTTAGAAAAATTTTTTGGAAATAAAATATCTTTTAATACAACTAATTTTCTGATTTCTTAGACAACAGTTATTAGAGATATACCCTTTTATTCTATAGTGATAACAAATAACACTTTTTGAATTGGGTAAAAAATAATTTTTATACAATTTAGATTTATCACCCATTCTTCCTATTCCAAATATTTCAATTTTAATGAAATTATTTCCTAAAATCTCATTCAAGACATTTTCACCCTTTATAAATGTAATTGCAGTACACTTATAATATTCTACTTCATCCTATAATTCATAAATTATTTTTTCATGATCAAAGTAGTTTTTTGTTGTTCAGTTGAATTTTTCAACTAACTCTTGATGTTGTTTCATCATGTTATCTCATTATCCTAAAACAATTTTATGAATACTTTTCAACGATTTATGATACTTTAACAAAGAATCATATTTTTCAAGCATTTAGAAGTAGGTATCTAGTTTTTCACTTAAGAAATTACCATAATCAGAATCAGAAGAGTAATAAGTTTGTACCTTTTCTTCTTGTTCATTGTCTATAAAATACAATATGTCTTTTATATTTGATTTCTATATTTCTAAATCATACTTTAAAGATCTTTTGTAGTATATATATACACTCCATGTATAATTAATTTCTCTTTTTTCATTTAGTCTTAAAATAAGTATTAATTTGATATATATTTTTTCCTTTTCTTTTCAACTTTCAGTTGAGGAAAATCTAGTTTGATATGACCTAATTTCTTACATTCATAGAATCAAACATCTCTTGGTTCATTCTCATCCCTCTTGAAGTATTTTCTAAAACCTCTTTTATTCTTTTAGAATTTTCATTTTTTTCTTCCAAGATAATCTCATTCCATTTTAGAATATGAGGAATCTAAATTTTCCTACTTTTGGACTTCTTGCTTTGTTGTTATACTATGCTTCTGAGATGTCAATTTCAGAGAAGTAGTTTCCTTTTTCCCTATAATTTGATTATTTTCAAATTCGTTGTGCATTTATTCTCCCAAAATAATTGGCAAGAGATGATTGGTGAATGGCAGTAGATATGTCATTCAATTTGAAAGGTAGTACTCTAAGTAGTTACAAATATTTGTTAGATTGTTTGATGGCTTCTCTTAAGGATGTAATATTTTTGAAAATTTATATAATCCATCCACTAATCTGTGTGATTATTTCTCCATAAAACATTTTAATGGTGTCAAATTTCAATTTGTCGATACCATATCCCATTTGTCTAACATTTTATGTTCCTTCATAGGGAACAAAAATGGTTTTCCACATCTCATAGGTAGTATGACATTGTGATACTCGATTAAATTCTTATGGTATAAGACCTAAAATAATATAATTAATTTCCTTTTAATTCATATCATATTTGGATTCTGTTTTTGCTTCTGAAGTTTCTGGTTTTTTAAGAATATTATAAGAAGTAATGAGTTTTTAGTAGACATTGAATCCAATATTATTCATATATATGACCATCCTTGATTTCTAGAACCCATAATTTTTACCGTTAATGTATGGATCACATACCATAGAAATGACTTCTCTAGGATCATATATTTTCAAAATCGTTATATATATATTATACTTATTTCTTCATATAGCTAGATCCAAAAGAAAATATCTGATACTAATCGTTAGGTCAGAATAATACAAAACAACACAAGAGGGGGGGATAATTGTTTCTTTTCCAAAATAATCTACAATTTTGGATTTTAGCACCCTATGTGATTAAATGAATATTCATTGTTTTATTCTATATGAAATATAATTAGCGGGTTAAAAGAAAGAAATAACAGATTTTATATAGTGTTTTGGGGAACAAAGATCCCATAGTCCACTCCACCAAATTTTCTCTCTGTAAGCTTGGTGAATTTCACTACTATGTTCCTCTTATCACAAGAAAAAAATTCCACACTGGAGTGTAATAATTAGACACATTTACCTTATGTATAAATACAATAGATCATTTTGGTTCTTTAACAGAGATCCAAAAATCCACAACTTAGACAAAGAAGATAATATTGCACCACAACTGAGTACGAGCAGTTGAAACTCTCAATAAATCAAAAGTGTTTTATTTGTTCATATAAGGTAAAAATTTATAATTATAACATCATAAATTAATATTAGATGGATATTATTCTTCATAAAAAATAGTATTCAAGAGAAAATGAGTCTCAAGGGATCTTGATTGCACAATGATCTTCCATATCAAATCAGAAGCAAAATAGAGCAGCTGAAAGCATAGAGAAGAACGAGATAGAACATGTATATCTATAAAGTGTAGTACTCTATTATAGTTCTTCATTTTATGTTGCACTTTAAAAATATTTTCACCAGAGTATGTTTTATATGAAAATATTTTCCTTTCAAAAATCCCATATTTTTAAAAAAGGATACACTGATAGAATATATAAAAAAATATCCTACTCATAATTTTAGATTAACAAAAGAGGCCTGATAAGACATAGAATTTGATGTTTGAAATAAAAAATAGGATTCGTAACATCCCATAAGAATAGAATTCATTTTCTATAATGAATAAGGTTCTTTAAATCAAATATAAAGAGAATTAAATCGGTTGATAACAAGCTTTGAAATAGCCCGAAATACAAACAAAACCACTGCATAAATCATGTGAAATATCATGGATTAAATCTCTTATGTTGAAAAGTAAAATTTATGGTTCCTTCACAAAGTGAAAAAATATGAAATGTAGGGTTCAAATATGTAGTGTTCATCTCTCAATTGTAAGGTTGTAAACGTAAGGTTGATCATAAAAGTAAGGTTGATGATCCATATATTTATCTCTAAAACGTAAGGTCCATTACATACATAGGGTTCGTTAACCATAATTTCACCTCTTTACAAATGTACAGTTCCTTTCAAACATAATGTTATTTATCCATAATGTTCTAACAATATAGGTTTTATTATCCAAATGTACTGTTATGAATGCAGTGTTGAGATACCATACTTTCTCCATCCAGTGTAAGGTTGAATACAAATGTAAGGTTCATCATATATATGTGTTCTACAAAGTATAGGGTTTATTACTTACATTACAATTATTCATGTAGGGTGTGAACGATGTTTATATAATTTTTAAAAACACATCCTGAATACATGCACAAATATTCCTTTCAAATTAAAATCTTGATAATAATTTCAAAATAAAATTATAATGAATATTAATTCCCAGAAATATACATAAAGTAAAATCATTAGTTAAAAAACAAGGGTATTTGTGAGCATAAAATCATAATAAAGTATATATTATTGTTGAGAAAATACATTCCCAACACCGATATCAACAAAATAACACATCAATAAGGATTAAGGTGTATGCCAACGAAGGATTCCAAAAAAGGTAAATGTTCTTACGGATCTTAACCTAGTTATTTTCTTCTTAAACCTCCTCCAAATATTCAATAACTATATCAATATAATTAAAAAAGTATATTTACTGAACATATATGTTGTTATTTCAATATTAAATCTATTTTCAATAACTATTACATCCTATGGAAATTGAAAATATTTCTTGTGCGTACTTACAACCTACCATCTCCAAATAGAGGGGAAATTCATTTTTCATCAACGCGTTAATTTAGTGGATATAAATATGAAAATAGGTAATATATATGATATTTATGACATTAATATTTTTCTTGAAATATAATATATAATATACATTATTACCCTTTCTCATTTTTATAAATGATAATTTCGCTCATGTGTATGTTTGGATTAACTATAGGAAATTTAGCATATACCCACGGTTTCATGGAACCGTGGGAAACCAATGAATCAGTATAACTCTGAGTTATACCCATGGTTTTAAATACCTACAACCATGGTTTCCAAACCATGGGTATAGGTGCATTCCATCATGTCGTTGACCCTATACCAAATAGTTTTCAAATTTTTGTTATGGGTTTTAAACAATAGGTGGTCATGGGTTTCGATCTCTGTATAGCCTCTATACGGTTTAGGAGCCTAACCAATACACCATCTTCAATTTTTGATAAATAAATATATATACTTCTAAACTATGACTATATGTGGAATACTATGTGTATAGGTGTTCTCATGAATTTATTTTTTTCTATGGAATTTTTTATTTTTCCACAATAACACGAGAAAACCATACACACAGCTTTTTAAAATCTGTGGGTATAGGTTTAAAAAAAACCTATATCCATGGTTTTTCCAAAACGTGGGTATAGGTCTTTAAAAAAACCAATACTTATAGTTTTTATGAATCCATCGGTATTGGTCTTGAAAAAAACATATACCCACGGTTTTGTAAAACATTGTGGGTATAGGTTCCCATACTATCCCTATACAAATGATTTTTGAAAACTATGGGTATATGGCCATTTTCAAATAGCGATTACCTATTCTATGAAGCTATATGATTAATTTTTTTATTATAACCTTGTATGGTTGATTATATGTTTTTATATAAAGAATTATAATTATATTCATGAAATTATTAAAATTCTTTATATGATGGAACCCTTTCATGAAACATTTAACCATGTTCAATATACCCATGTAATTGACCAAAAAACCTTAAGTAGTCAACATAAGAAAGAACTATTCAATAAATTCATTTTAATTGATTGTATAAATACTTTAAAAATGGAATATTATAGAGAACGTTCTCAAGAATATAATTAAAAATTTGAAATTCATTTTATAGAAGGTTGAAATATGTACGACTATGGAGAGACCCTTGGTAAGGAATTTCTATTACAATATCATTTTTTCTATAATTATTATGTTTATATTTGATTTGGAAGATTTTAAGATCCTAATATCTTAATACTCATATTTTTTTAAATCCTCCAGTTATGTTTATGGTTTACGTGTGTATTTTCTATTTCTTCTCTTGATGGATCAATAATAAACAAGTAAGATACATGTATCGGATTCAGACCTTATTTATTTATATCGATAAAGAATATTTTTCTTCTATATCCATGTTATCCAAATTTTTTTATGGATATCTTTATCTTTATAATATTTTTTTTAAAAGGTCATATTCACTACCTCTTAATTCATTTATAATGGTTTAATTGGTATTTTTTTAATAATTTCAGAAGAATTTATTTTTTAATTTTTAAAAAATTTTGAAAATAATATTATCTTTAAATGTATATGTCATTAATGAAATTTCAAGACATCATGTCCATTATTTTCATTATATCTGAAATAAAATGTACTTATTTTAATTTTCAAAGAAAACATTTTTCTCAATGTTCATGGAATTTTTATCTTTAAAATATTCCAAAATAAATGAGTTTTATTTTATTAATGGAATAAAAATAATATTAAAAGTAATTATAACATTTTTATTACACAAATTTACAAGGAAGATATAATTTATGTTTTTATTATATTTTATTTTCTATTTCCAAACATCTTGGTTATACTATAAAACCTTCATTTCTATTGAATAAGTTATTTTCTATTATCCTTTACTTATTAATGGTTTTGTAGTCATTAATTTTATCATGATCACATTACATATGACACTCTATCATTTCATTTGAATATATTTTCATCTATATGTACATATTTTAGTTATCATGGATTTATACATTATGGTTTCTACAAATTTTATATTGTATAGACCATGTATCACTTCAATATATAGTGTTAGTTGGAGATCATTTATTAAGAATTTTATTTCATTGGATGAGGAAATATTTAGTATTATTGATTCAATATGGATAATTATTTATTTATAATAAATTTTAGAACTAATTTTATTGATCAATAAATATATAAAGAATTCATAAGAACTATAAGTGATGGGTGGGGCTTGGTTATAGGTATCCTTGTGAGTTATAGACCGGTCTCATGAGACTAAAAAACAACCATTCCATATTAGATGGGTATCTAGTTTAAAATTACCCATTTTTTAAAGTGTCCTGGTTGAGACCTTGATTGTAGGATGCATGATATCTTTGATGAGGTATTGATAGTAAGATCACGAATCTCTATAAGTATGCAGTTCATTTCTCTACAATTCAGTTTTTTATGAATATTATTTCTATTTTCATATTAACCACAAATACACATTCACCTCAAGTAGTTTATTAATTGCAATGTGTTTTGATTACACACTCAGTCATATTGATTATTTAATATTTAGTCATGATAACTTCAACTATAGATAACCCTTATGGAGCATCTGAGGTCACCCATTTTTTGTTTTCCTCTCCATTGGATGTAAAGCAATATTATTTAAATGATTTCAATTATTCATGAATGTTTCTTATAATATGTTTTTATATTTCCAATTTAACATGGTAATAAAGTATAAATATTGTTTTTTAATATTTATAAACTAATAAAAAATGTGTGATGTGTATAAAAATGTTTGATGTGATCCCTTATATCTTTTACCAATGTAATAATGATAACATTGACTCGAGGTTACTGGAGTCGGGGTCCTTATAGTTATCAGATTTTGGAATAAAGTAAAGTTGATCCTTGTATACATTGGCTCATTTAAAATATATAATCATTTAAATATTGTATTTTTTCATCCAACACCTCCAACGAACCTCTCCTAAGTTCATATTGTTTTCTAAATATCACTTCTGAGGAAGTATATACCCTGACCTTCAAATGTAAGGAACTCGATAATAGTAAAACTAGTATATGATCTATCTTATAAGTAACATCCAGTATAAATTCAGGATCATTGAGATAAAGAATTATTAAGAATTACCACTCACATGGTTAAATATATCAAGTGATATCATTAGTTTTGAGGAATTGGCTTGGTAACTAGAGGATTTAAGGAGGCAGAAGTACCCTCAAATATTTCCATTAGAGAGGTGGAATTTTTAGGGTAAAATTTTTTTGGGTGAGGGGTAAAATATAACAGAAATTATTGTATAAGGTATTTCACCTATTAAATAAATAATATATTGAATAAATTATTTTAAAAAACATTGAAAACAATGAACCATGACAATATTTATTGAAATTAAATAGTTCAATAAAGGATAGACATTAATACATTATGGGAACACAATATGAAATTTCACTAACAAAACTAAAAGGGGAATAAATTTTTAAGTAAATAAAATTACTTTTAACAAAAAATATTTATCATAGTGTTTTTAAATGAATATCATTTCCCTGATTATAATAATGGATGTAACGAAAATAATTATATATATTATATAATTGTTCTGATGGAACAAAATGAATATAATTAACAGTTTCAGTTATGTATGTAGAGATAAATATATTAATAAAATCTTACAATTATATATATTTCCTTTATAAATATGGTTGTTAGATATATTTTCATTGAAAAAATGTTCACTGGATGTATTATCATTGGGTATATCAAATGGTTAATTTTTTTTAATTTTAAATAATATAATAGTAAGTAATTTGGGAATGAAATATAAAAATAGTGTTTAATGAGAATATTTTTTAATATTATATTTTTTCCATTAATTATTATTATATTCTTAAAAATAGGGTTATTTTATGTGTTTAGAAAATTAAAATAAAAATTTTAATACAAAGGTACTAATAAAATAAAATTTTTATAAGATGAATAATTAATTTTAATAGGTTGTGGATAAAATTATGTAATGGTAAGAACATATATTTTTCAAAGAACTAACTTTTAAGTGATGAATATTTTTATATTAAAAATTGAATTCTTAAAATTGTTTATGATGAGTTGAATTTAATTTTTCAATGAATAGAAAGATATATTAATATATATTCAATTACTAATTAAAATTAAATTATTTGAAGAATGATTAATTTTTCATAATTTATTCTTCTATAAAAAAAGGTTTTTATCTAATAATATTGTTTCAAAAGAAATATAAATTTATCATATTAAATATTATATATGATTAAGTATAGTGAAATTTTTTAATAATCATTTTAGGAAAACAAAATAGGTTCCCAAGGTAAATATTATTGACCCTAATAAAGGTAAATAAAGGTTAAAGGGGATTTTAATAAATTATAAATATAAAAAATATAAATGAAATTTATCTTAAAAAGTGTGTAAAATGGATTGATCAACCAAAATATATCCTAAATCCAGTATTTTCCACTTTGAATCCACTTTCCAATTAAAGATACATTCCATACACATTATGGAATGGGTAATTAAAAATAGAAACTCAAAACTCATTAATAAAATTACCCCTCATGAACCAATTAAACCATTTATTTATCTTTTTAATATATAAAAATTTACCTTATATAAAATCTTTCATATTTGGAAGCTTTTGGTTTTAACAAGGAAGTCGAAACCCATTATTCTGAAGAAACCTGTGTTAAAAATCTGCAAATCAATCAACGTAGGTACCTAGTTATTCAATATATATTTCAATAACCTTATCATATTGATTATTTATAAATATATTACTCTATTATAATTATTTCATATTTATATAATCGTGTTTTTTATATAATTATAATGCTATTATATAACCCTATACTCTCACTCATTTGTTAGTATTATATGTTCTTGTTTTGGTTAGTTCAATCACCTACATGAAAGATATTATATTATCTTCGACATTTCAAACATTAATTATTATCATGATAATAATATGAGTAATATATAATATTAATTTACGATTTATGTGATGTATAATGTTTTTATTGGTGACATAAAAATGAATAATCAATCCAATGAAACTCTTGGTTATCAGTAAATTTCCTAAAACAATGTCATCATATATTCCATTCTCAAAAACCATATACACACCATCCATAAATTTAATAGGGAACTAAATTCACATAATTATTATGCTATATTTAATTAAATTTTAGTTATTAACTTTATATAAAATAATGAGGATAGACATCACCATTGTTTAACCTGGATGAAGCAATTAAAATTAAAAAACATATAATGGTGAAAATACACTACAACAAACTAATATATGTGTAATGATTGAATATAAATGAGTATTATAAAATTTTATATATTATAATAAGGTTCTAAAAATAGTTATAAAGTTGTTAATATTTATTATACAAGAGGTTAACGTTCTTTTTTTTTGAATTTGGATGTAAAGGTATAGGTTTCTTTTCCAATCTCATTTTCAAATCAAGATTACTTGCGAATAAGTTTCAATAAGGGGAAATTGTGTGTACATTATTTATAAAAATTATCTATTTTAATATAATCTAGTAATTATTTTGTATTTCATGCCATTCATTATATTTTTTATTCATTTTTTCTCAAATCAATCAAAAATTTTCTTGTAATTTCAGTCAAACATATCTTTTATTTTTAGCAGAATCTTTATCCTGCTTATCTATATAGTTTTAATTGGATTATGGAATACACTTTAATATAATTTCAAAGTTTATTAAGGTAATTTTATATTTTATTTTTATATTTTTTCAAAATATTTAAATGATTATATTTTACCATTTCCACCACATTCATTTTCTATTAACATTCACTAGCTTTACAAAAGTGTGAAGGAAATATTTTAAAAAAAACTAATTAACTCTATTTTGATGTCATCTTCTTCATTTTTCTCCATAAATATTTCTTTCAATGTTTTAATATTTTTCCCAAACTAATTCTATTCCCATTTTTTATAAAATATTTCATTTTAAATAAAATATTATTACACGGTAATTGATATACCTTCTTATTTTTCAATGAAAATTTGAAATTCCATTATAATGTGTTTTTTAATATATTAATAAACCCATTAGTTCTTCTTATGAACCATTATTCATGCATTAGTGTTTCTATACACCTTCTACCTTTATATTTCTTACAATCATGTTTCTAAAATTTCTTCATTAAACCATTTTTTCTTATAGGTTAGTTAGGCTATGATGAAATTATGAATGTTATCTTTTACATGTGGAAATAATATGTATGTATTATTAATGGTTGGACTGAATTTAAATATCCCTCTAATTCATTGGTTAAATCCTTATATCTCATGAGGTGACATGTCCTGATTGTATATTAATCCTAATCCATTAAGGTATTTTTTTCCATAATGTGACGATGGTCACGGTGGTGAGAATTAACATAAGAGATGATTTTTTATGAATATGTGTATGCCAAATTTTTATAAATGTGTTATTTTTTCAAGGATCGTTAATATTAACTCATTTTTTCCCATTTATATATATCATTTATGATATTATTCCCAAATCCATATTCCATCACTCATGATTTATAATCAATGCCTATTTCAGTTTGAATTTCATATGTTGTTACTATATACCTTCATTATATTATCATTACAACATGCTCATCTTATGATCACTTACGATATTTTATTGGTATCACTTATGCCTACCCATACTAATCATCTAATCCCACACTTTCCTATGTTTCCATTCAAGGAGTTCAAGGAGTTCATAATCCAAGTGATCGTTGAATGTGTTGATGAAAAAAGTTGATAGTTAGAGAAGGTAGTAAACTATTTCCCAGGCGTTTGTTGAGTTTTTTTAAAGTTAGATTTAGCGGATTTTGGCATTGGTTTTTTGGTTAATTAAATATTTTCATACAGGTGGAAATGTTATAAAAAATATGTATTATCTTTCATTAAGATACAATAAAGTAAAAATTCATGGTTTGTAATGAGCCATACTACATAAATGGAATTCCATTTTTAAATCAATAAATTCTGTATTTGGAATTGTATTATAGAAAACACATCCACTGATTTGGTTATTTCGGACCACTATAAGATATATTATATCAAATTTAAATGATTTTTAAAAATAATACCTATTTATAATATAGAATTTTTACATTGATAGTTATGATTAATATATATTAATGGTTATAATAATTACAATTGACATAGAAAAAATAATTGATAGACTCGACTAATTGGATTTTACCCTATAAAGCCCATTTATTTGATCATCATCGAGAGATGATATCACTAGGATTTTCCTTGAACAATCTCAATATGATATTGAATAAATAAATCATTAGTGTAACTATTTATGGGATAATTTTAAACTTATACAGATAATTTACCTAACCATGTTTTCTAATCCACCACTAAATAATTTCCCAATCATACACCTTACCCATTGGGAATACGATGGTGTAATAAGGGGTTATGTATCTGGACCCAATCAGTAAGAATTTTTATATTTTTATAATTATTATATTTATCCTTTTTATTATAACTTTAAAATGATTAAATAATGAGTTTGATACATACTATATTTTGATAAGATGAAATAAAAATTTTATTTCTGTAAAATATATAGCTTCAAAAAAGACACACGTTTTCCTGAATTCAAGAAATTTAAAATAAATTTTATTATTAATAAAATATTCCTATCAAATAAAATATATTTAAACAAAAATTATAAAATTTTTTATGAATAAAAATGTAATTTTTTATTGGGTATCAAACTATTAATGTCATAAAAAATGTATATTTTAGTAAAAAAGGGTTTTCAATTTAAATGTTTAAATTTTTATATATAGACATTTATTTTGTTAAAATAAATATTATTTTTTAAATATTATTTTTGAAATTTTCCAATGGTAATTTTTTGATAATTTTCTTAGGTGGCCTAATTTTTGGGTAAAAATTAATTATGGTATAAATATATGGTATACATTACGACATCATAAAATCCCAAAACTAATGTAATAAAAACTATAAAGAGTATATTTTATCAAAATTATTTCACCTGAATAAAATAATATACTTTTAACATCATTTTATTAATTTTACAAACCCATAATGAATCCTTTAAAACCTATATCAAATTTTAAGGTTCAAAAATTGATTATTTATAAACACGGCTCACATCCAAATCACCAATAGTACTATTTTAATTATTTTGGTTATGATAATTATAAAATATTTAAATACATGACTCTTTAGTAGAAAATATTTTTAAAAACCATGGGACGGTTTTTATTTTATTATTATATCATGTTGAATCCAAAAACCAATGTTTAGAAATTAATAAAGACTTCCCCCTCATTTCCTATAGGAAACCTAGCCAACACGCTATTAATCTTCACTCATCTGCCTCTATGAAATAAGTTACTTCTCCTTTACCTATCGATATACCTATTTTGGTTTCCCCAGTTTCTAAATGAGCTCCTCACAAGATTTTTGAAGTGCCCTCTCATCGTAAGGAAGCATCTCCTTCTTCTCTTTAATCAAGCAGCTTATTTATATTATACCTTTTGATTTAAAAATTTTCATTTTGTAATATTTTTTTAAAAAATTATTCTAACTATACATAAGATTTCCATTTGATTATATATCCATTTGACTCCCATAAAACATTCAACGAATCATTTTCCTCCTATTATACATTAGAAATTATTTGATGATTTTCAATGACAAACATTTTTATGGAGAATAACAATCACCATTTCCACTCAAGGGTATACAAATAGATTTACATATTCTTAATTATTTGATTAATTCCATATATATCTTAAACTCCGTAATCATGTAGTTAAAAGTGATGACATATGTTAATATTTTGTATGATCTATGTGACACAAAAATACATGTACATGACATGGATGTGTTGGGTGGGATTGGAATTATATATCCCTACAATGAACTAGGTTATGTATTTATCTCCAAAAATATCATGTTTTTTATGGAAGGTTATCCTTATAATTCTATATTATGATTTATATTTGGTTATATTTGATTTATTTCTATGATGTCATGATTTATTTTGTTATCACATTCCCGTGTAGCTTATATTTTTTTTCATATACCTTGATTTGATGTTAAATATTTTGATACTCACCCATTTTATGTCACCTTTATATACCTATAGTATCTCATTTATTACTTTAATCATGTCATTCATTGATTATTCCTTTATTAGAGTTTTTAAATAATTGTTTTATACCCATGTTAAATGTTATTATAATATTTACCTAATTTTACAAACACAATAGGCCTCCCTAACTTCTAGGATAGTGTTATGTGTATCTCTATGTAATAAATTGTGATTTAAGTTCTATTAAAAATAATGGTTTTCATAGTTGGTATCATAAGAAATAATATTTATTCTTCTGGACAAGGATTATAATACCCTAGTGAAATAATTAGATATAATACTAAATATAGTAAAACATCCCTAAATTTTGGTAGTGTATAGAGTAAGTTGTCTCTACGAAAATATATCCATGTCTGGACAATACAAGTGGATGTAACTCGGTCATAGTTATACCTAGGGGTAATAACCACAAAAAGGGTGTATTGGGTATGACTCAATCATCAAAAAGTTCATGAAATGAGACCTTACTATAGACATGGTTTTACACTCTTGAGGTATAAGATTTGGTAATTTCACAAGCTCTTTATAAACCATTATCAATGGAATAAAATTGGCCAAAAAATTTTATGTCAATAAATAGATCATGTATAGATTAGATTGAAACCTATAAATTCATAGGTTAAGGAATATATATCATTTATGAGTTCTCACTTTGGTGTTCATAGTTTCCCTTTGATGGTTTTAATTTTTTTAAAATCACTTCTTCATTTATATTTTGGATGAAGTGAATGTATAAAACCAAAATAAAATAGTGAAAGGCATGATTATCATTGATTGAAAAACATCAAATGATGTATGTGATTGTCATTATACACACTATTTAATATCATTATGTTTTATTATAACTATTCACAAACCACCTCAAAACATGGAGTATAACTTAATATAGAAGATGGAAAATGGTTCAATTATTACATCCTAAGCATATAAATCAGCCCCTATAAAATGTTTTGTGCGAATGTCTAAGAAAACCATGTGATACTCTATATTTAGGAATTATATTCTATTATATTTGAGTATTTTATTTCCATGTATATATCTAACATAATTTTATGGAGAATAAAATCACCCTATGTATCACAAATCACCCTCCGATTTTATACAATTACAAAGAGGAGGAAGAATCTTCTTTTCTATCATCATCTCAATCATGGATTTTTTTATTAGAAATCATATCTATATAAACTAATTTAGACTAAAGAACGATTAATTATTTATTACATGTCTATTTTAATGGAATTCACTTTTGTGATTCCTGGAGAATTTTATATTATACTTCTTTGCTGAGAGGTTGAGTTCTTGATCGATCATATACCTACAAATTTTTTGCTATCCAATATTCTAAATAGAACAGACATTTATAAACATGATTATTTTAATAAGTAAAAATATGAGAATCCTGATAAAGGTTTTACATGCCCAAGTGCTTCACCATGGGGTGAATTGATCGTATTTTGTGAAGTAGAAGTATGGGTAAATGCAACTCTGCATTGATTATTATGAGATGAAAAAAATCATGATCAATAATAGGTGTCATCTACTATAGACTAATGCGTTTTTTTAAATATCTATATATATCACAACACTTCTCAAAATTTAATATTCATTTAGGATATTTTCATGTAATTGTCAAGAAGGAGGATATAACTAAGACTACTTTTCATACAAGGAATGAGCACTATGATTTCATTGTGATGAAATTTGGACTCACTAATGATCTACACATATTTATGTGCTTAATAAAAATTGAATTTAGGGATTACCTTGGAATATTTATGTAAATATTTATAGATGATAATCATATACACTCCAAAAGAAAGGAGGAATATGAGATGAATTTAAATTCTATAGTAAAGACCTTTTATAACGAAAATCTGTATACAAAGTATAGTAAATGCAAGTTTTAGAAGGATCATGTAACATTTAAAGGATGTCCCATACCAAAATCTGTGATAAAAATCCATAGTTCCCAAAGATTATCTGGGCACTGTTATAAATTTCTAAGAAACGTCTTCTGATTGGAAGGCACAATAAACAAGGAAACTAGGAAGGGGGTCTAGTTTTTATAGACATATGAATGTGAGGAGTGGTTTAAAGAGTTAAATAAGTGTCAAATAATAGGACATGTACTCACATTTCTTATTATTGGTGAAGGATATGTGATCTATAACAATGCATATAAAAAGTGATTGGGTTTTGTACTCATGAAAAATGAAAACATGATAGCCTACTACTCCACCAATTAAAGATTCATGAGAAGACATAACCAAAACATGATCTATAAATGTTTTAAGCAATCATCATGATGAATATTTTGAGACATTATTTCTACGGGGAGAGGTGTGAAATATATAAAGATCATAAAATCCTTAAGAATATATTCACACAAAATGATATCAATATGTGCCAATAGAGGTGGTTATATTTGATTAAGGATTACGCATGTTCAATCCATTACCATACTAGGAAAGAAAAAAAGTGGTAGATGCTCGGAGTAGATAGGATCTTGCCACCCATCTAGGATGAGGATTACAATAGATCTAATCCTCTAATACATGCATAAGATGGAAATGGGAATAAAAAAAGTATATTTACCCTTTCTTACTCAAATAAATTCCCAACTATCAATAATTGAGTGGGTCAAGGATGTGTAAAAAGATTATGAAGTGTGATATTAAGATTTAGTGAATATTTTGGAGTTCAACATTGCTGAATATGGAGTTATAGGGTTTAGAACCCAGATATACATCCCATCAAAAACATATAAGAATATGGAACTTCTAGATAATGTGTATAGAGAAACCTTCTATATTCATCTTTGAAGAACATAGATAATGAGATAGCTAAATAAAAAAATTCTAAAGGGATAACTTGGTGAATTATATTATAGAATTTTTATTAGGATGCTTAGTATAAATAAAATTTAAGGCTAGATGATAAATGTATAAGGGTATGATGCAAAAATTTCCCATACCAATATAGAAAAGGGAAAAAGTAACCATTTATTTCATCATAAGACTCACCATGGAATCTAGAGGCAATAATTATAACTAGGTGTTTGTTGATCACATTAAATATTTATCATATTTTATTTTAATCAAGGATTATTTCTATCTTGACAAACTCTCCTAAATATACATAATAGAATAGGTATGACTGCGTGGAGTGAAACTCTCCATTATATCTACTGGATATCTAAGGATTACCTAAATGTTCAATTAAATCCATTAGAAAGAGTTGGACACAAATATGAGTTTCAGTACTTCTTATCACCCACACATAGATTGTTATTATTACAGAACCATTTAATCTCTAGTGGATATGTTGGGATAATTTTCAATGGATTTCCATGGTTGTTGGGATCAACACCTTCCTATTATAGAGTGCTCATAAAATAACAGTTTCTATTCCAGCATTCTAATGACACCTTATGAGGATTTATTTAGGAATTGGTGTTTGACTCCAATATTCTATGATGAAGTTGGAGAGAATAAGCTCATGGGACCTCTTCTTGTTTGAGATATGATAGAATAGTTTTAAACCATTTAGTTCCATATTAAATACTTACAAAGTCAATAGAAAATATATGAAAACAATAAAAAACAAGATATATATTTTGAGTCCAGAGATAATGTGTTCATTTGTATATCACCATGGATTAAATTCATGAGGTTTTGTGATAATAAAATGTTTCAACCAAGATAAATCATCCACTTTGAGATGCTTTATCACATTTGAGTTATGTCTTATAAACTATAACTCACTACCAACATATCTCAAGTATAAGATATGTACTGTGTATCCTTATTGAGGAAGTAAATACCAGACCCCTCTGATGTACTAAATCAATAGGTAGTTCCGATAGATAATTATATTTCTTATGAGGTGAATCTCATGAATATATTAGATCTTGCAGACAACGTTCCATGAAACAAGACAACTAACCTTGTCAACGTGTTAAGGTGGAAAAAAAAGTTTGAGGAAGAAACATGGTATCCATAAGAGGTGATGAAATAGAAATACACTAATCCATTTTGGTGTATGAAATTAAATTTCAATGGTGAAAAGTTTTAATGGTGGAAGAATGTGGAGAACTAAATTTTTATAAATGAAATAACCTTTTTAAATGAATAAATTTCTTATAAAAAATGTATTTTTAGAAAATAGATTGTACAAATATTGTAATTTTAGACCATTATAAGTTATATTATGTCATATTTGAGAGAACATTAAGCATCATAACATTGATAATATATCCATTGTACAATTATCATTATGATTAGTATATATTAAGAGTTATTATATATCTAATAGACAAAAACAAAAGAATTTATGGCCTCGAATGGTAGAATGGTACCTTATTAAACCCATTTATTAGAGATTACAAAAGATATAGCATCATTATGATTTTTTCTTGACCAATCCTAATTCGGGATTCCACAACTAAAGAATGATAAATATCATTTTTGGGACACTTTCAAGATTATTGAGAACACGTTCTAAACCATATTTATTGAACCACCCCAACAAAGTGTCACCATCACACACCTTACACTTATAGAACATATTGGTGTAATAAGGGGTTATGTATCTAGACCATAACATTGTAATTTTTTATATTTATAAAAATATTTTATTTTTCTTTTTTTATTATTACATTATGAATGATTAGTTAATACGTTTGATAAGAAGTAGATGTTGATATGATGGAACAAAAAATTTATTTTTGAAAAATATATAGTTTTAATCATGACACTATTTTTTATGATGTTCATAATTTTTTAAATAAATTTAATTTTAATAAACAAAATATTAAATATTATTACATTAAATATATGTGGTAATATAATTTTATGAAGTCAAATGTAATTTTTACAAGGTTTTAAAACTATTATTATCGTAATAACATGTATATTTAATAAAAACCGTTTTTTGATTTAAAAGTTAATATTTTCAAATTTATAGAATATTTTTTGTAAAATAGATATTATTTTCTAAATCAAGGAATCAAAATTATCCAATGTTTAATTTTTCATAATTTTATGAGGTATTCGAATTTCTGGGTGAAGATTAAATACAGTATAAATATATGGTATGTATAATGACATCATAAAATACAAAACAATCATGTAATAAATACTATAATTAGTATTCAAACAAAATTCTCTTTAATATATTGTGTTTTTGAAGTTAATTTATTAATTTTATAAACCCTTAATGAATCCTTCAAAACATTAATCATATTTTAATGTTTTAAAATTATTTCTTTTTTAACATGACTCACTTATACATCACCAATGATATTATTTTAATTATTTCAATTATCATCCTTATAAAATAATTAAACCCAAAATTATTTGGTATAATCCATGGGAATATTCGTAATTTTTATTATTTTATAATATAGAGTTCAAAACCTATGATTAGAAATTAATAAATAAATCCCCTCCATTTTTCAATAAAACCCCACCCAACATCCCATTACACTTCACTAAAAACCCTTTTAGAATATATTTAATCTACATTTTAATCTATAGATCCCTCCGAAGGTTTTCCCAAACTCTAAATAATATTCTCTCAAGCTTTTAAAGGCGCCCTATCTGGGCTCAGGATCCTATTATTCTCCTCTTTATCCAAGAACCTCCTTTATATTATGAATTTTTATGTGAAAATTTTCAATGATGTAATATTTTTTTCACACATCCATATTACAATATTTATGATTTAAATGTGAGGAGATAACCCTTTTAATCTCATTAAACCCTTCCATGAAGATTTATATACCCATATTATGCTACTAAAATTATATTGCGATTTCCATGCCAAATATTGGTATAGTGAATACCCATTCCCATTTCTACTTAAGCGAATTAACCTAGATGTACCTATAATTCATATATAATGGGATCCAATGTTTTCAAGACATGCTACTTATTCATGAGGTTAAAATTGGTAATTTATTTTCCTGTTTTTTATTATCAATGTGGCACAAAAATGCATGAACATGATTTGAATGTGATAGTTATGCCCATAATTATATATCCCTCCAATGCATTAGGTAATGTTTTTATCTCATGATATAACATATATGGTGCACATGAGGTTATCCTAATAACACTATGTTTCTACCTTCAGGTGCTTAGCCTTGACTTATGTTTATAATGTCATGATTTTTCTTGTTGTCACATTCCCATATTGCCTTTAAGTTATCATCTTATCTCATGATTTGATATTCATGTTTATAATTATCAAACCTTTTATATGTCCTAGGTATTACTATTGACTCACATTAATTACATTCATCATGTTCTGATTTAATTATTTAATTATGTGGATTTATATCTCACCCATTTATTATGTACATCTAGAGGTTATCTCGTGCAATATTAAAAGATCAATGTAATATAATTTAATGTTTGGGATTTCATTAAATAATATTATTCAACGCATGTTTCTAGTTGATTTACTATGCAATTAATTTCCATAATAATCTATGCCTAAAAATCATTTGGGATTGTATTATATTTCTCTATATATAATAAATCTTAAAGTGAGGTGTATTAAAAATATGGTTCATCATAAGAATTCCTCATCTAATATAGTAAATTAAGTTATTCACAAAATTTTTAATGTTTTTTAAAATTTAGAGCCGTATTATAGATCAAACCATGTGTGAACAAGTTCAAAGTGTCATGAAATAGTTGTTATTAAGTTGTATTTTCTATATTATGTGATGGAAAGGGTTTCTTAAAAGGGATGTTTTTTCACAAAATATGAAGTTACATATGGTTAGAGAGTTCTACATGAATGTATATGCCAAAATATTTATGTATTTAAAAACATGATTATTTCATGAACACATTAAATGGATATGGGAGTTTCATAGTGGTAGGGAGTTTTATGCTAAGGGAGACATCCAATCATTGATGTTTTACAAAGCACAAACATTGCGTGCAAGGTCAGTGGAACCCAGACCAGTCGTGGGATGGGAAATTTTCATTTATAAATAAGAGGCTACCCCAACACATTATAAATAGACTCTCAAAAAAGATACGGAGGCTCTATTTCTAGAATTAGTTGTGAAAATTAGAGTATCACAAAGTTATTTCTTTCGTGGATAAGTAATTCTTTCATCAATTTCATGATTAAATTAAGGTTAGTCTATTCATACTAATTGAGATTCCTAAAAAATTCAAGTTGCCTGAAAGTCAGAGTTGGGTGACAAATATAATGTTTCATGAAACCAAACAGACATGCTTATATGAACATAGGTTTTGTGAAGTGATAGTTCAATGAAAATCGAGGTTTCTTAAAAGTGAGTAGTTCCATGGAAAGGGAATATTTGGAAAAAATATTTTGGAAAAGGGCAGTGGAATGAATTAAAGAATATTTACTCTCTATAGTTATGAAAAACATCATTAACATCTACTCTGACAAAGAAGTGACCTTCAAGTTAATAAAATTAAAAAGACTTCACCGAATGTAATGATAATTGGGTGTTTGATGGATTTGATCTGAGGTAGGTAGTGTATTATCCCTAAAACTCCTATAATGGTAGTGATATTGGAATGAAGTGATCGTGAATGAAAAATTGTAAAATAAAAAATCTTGTAAATATTAATGGAATTCGGTATGACTAGAACACAATTGTTATATTCTCCTAGTATAATCCATTAGTAGCGAATAATGAAAAATATTTATATTTTGTTCCCATTTATACAAACATGTGTGGGGTTATTACACAATTCCATTAGATAGTATTCACAATTTCATACCAATGTGGGAACACGATCGGTTTAATTAAAACCAAAATTTTACATGTGGATTAAATCCACACCACTTAGGGTGTTCTCGTGTCTAACAAGAGGTATCAGAGGGATGGTTGTGGGAATTAAATACGTCTTCTAGAAAGTTTGATATGGATAATTCAGTTAATGTATGTGGTTTTTCCCTCTTTGATGGAAGAAACATCAATATTTGGAAGAAGAGAATGAGATATCAAATGTTATCTCTTAGGATGGATGTTATCTTTGTCACTAATTAATGGATTCAAGTTAGTGATGTTACATGACATCCAATGACTATATTAGCCAATAAATTTCTATATGAATATCCCATAGATGAAAATTATGTTACTATATAGCTCTATGAGATCAAATCTATTTGAAGGTGATGAATTTCACTATATAAAAGGACTTGTAATTAAAACTAGAAAATATATTCAACGAATATAATAAAGTGGAGAAGGAAAATATTAAATATCTTAAAAATAACATCAATGTTTTGAAAATGAATCATAATGAAAATAAAGATAATTTATTTAATCGATGTACTGAAATTATTGGAATTATTTATGGTCTTTGTGAATAAATTAATGATATTCACATTGTAATAAAATCATGAAACAATTTCCACCTATGTACAATATAAAAGCTTAAAATCTTGAGGAAAATTGTTTTTCTAGGTTTTATCTTGATGATATTATAATATATTTAGTGTCCTATTAATTGATATTAAAACTAAAAGGCAAAAAAAAATTAAATAACAAAGGATATGGAATTAAAATCCTTCATGAAACATGAGATTGCTAAAGGTAGTGATTATAGAGAAGGTATGGATGATGAATTTTTTATATTTTTGATATAAAACTCAAGGTAGGAATATGTAGAGCCAAAGAAAATATTTATTTAGACAGTTTTAGATGTGAATGTTTTGGGCACATTTCTACAAGGTTCTCCAGAAAATATGATAATGAAAACAGTGGAGTAGAAACAATATAGAGGCCTATGATTAGGTTCCCTAAAAAAGAAACTTTAAAACAAAAAAATAAATTATAAAGGAAGATATTAATTAGAAAATATGATATTGATAATAGTGACTTATTATAAGAATTATAATTAGAATTTAAGTCTGATATTTAAGATTCCATCATGGATATAGTTGAAAATTAAGAACCTATAAAAGAGGAAGGCAATCAGCCATATTGTCTTTTCGATATCAATGTGGAACTTTTTTTATGCTTTATGAGCATGAAATTTATAGAAATAAAAAAAGTCAACATTTTTTAAATAATCATCAGAGTGTGTGGATCATCTTGATGGAGATATTGATAGACTATAAGGAGGGATAAAATAACATTTTACAACTCATCAGAACTCAAGAGTGGTTTTGGAGTTTAAACTAAATATTAAAGATATGTAAAAATATATCAATTAACACTATTATAGGTTATAGGATAAAGATAATATTGTTTGAGGTATTGAATAATAATTCAATAGCTTAAGGAGTAAAATGGGAACTCAAACAAATAGGGGATTTGAAGTAGAAACTATTGTTTTCAGTGATCTAAAATGAAAATATTGAGGAAAGAGTCCAACATGGATATGGAGGAGTAGATAAAGTATTGAATTATCAGATAGTTAAATTTAGTGGAATAATTTTAATTGTTTATGATATAAAAATATTTATAGTTAGAAGCGATATGGGCCAAAAAAATTAAGAAAAAGTTTCCGCATATCACAATTTCTCCCCATGTTCAAAAAGAGACACGTTCATGAAAAAAATTAGAGGGTTCAAAATAAAATTTAATCCTTAAGAGATAATTTTAACCAAATATTTATATAAAAGTGGGGGGAATATGGAAGAATATATTAAGAAGGTATTCATCTTATAAAATGTCAAATTTGTTTCATTATTAGACATACAATGACTTAATATGAATTAGTAAGGAGATATATGAATGGGGAATCACCTATTAGTCAACAAGAGAGAATGAAACCATATACTTCATTATATATAAGAAATAATTTCTAGGGACTTTTGTTTGTTTTAAATTTTGGTATAAATTAATTTATTGTTTTAAATGGGATGTTGGAAATAGTACCTATAGAACTGAGAGATACATGAATATAGGTCAACCAAGAAACACATCCCTATAAATGAGGTACTCTTCACTGAAAGAATAATATGACTATTATTCAACCCTGAATGTTGAGAATATATTGGATATTCCAACTTTTTTCTCAACTCAAATAGGTTTCTAATGGATGGAAAATAATAATATTGAGAAATACAACCTAAAAGATATTGTACAAAAATAAACAAAGAATATTATAACCTAGATTCTTAATAGTGGATTATCATTACACATGATAGGAAATGTGAAATAGTTGAAATATATTGAGATAAAAGCTGATAGAATAGTGTGATTAAACACCGACGGTTCTTCAAAGATCAAAATTAGTGTAAATAACCAATTAGAATTTGGTGAGATAAAGAAAAAAAGTGATCTATGTGGATGGTCTCCATCACAATATCTTGATTTTTTCAACTATGTGACTCGATATTGGTGGTTACATTTAGTCAGAAATGATGCAATATCAAAGGCAAGTCATGCAATTTAATCATGAATGTTTGGAGAAAATTGTAATTTATAAGAGGTGTATAGTAAAGAAAACGCCTATTTAATAACAATTGAAGAGGAAAAAACTTTTGTCACTAGAGGTTGGGTCACATTAATAAATATATCACAGAAGAGTTATCTAAAATAAAGGATGTTTCATACATTCTAAATCCAAATAGTGACCATGAAAAGGCATGTGATGTATACATGTTAGGATAAATAGTTTGAAATTCTTATCAATTGAGGAACAAACATATATTGAATCTACTTGATCTCGTGCACTCTGATGTGTGTAGTCCAAGGAATGGGGATGAAACATATTAATAGAGGTAATTAAATATTATTATGCCTGATTATAGAAGAATGACATGTTTGGTATTCAGAGCAGGTGCACTCACCAGAGCAGAGCCAAATGGATTGTCAGAATGAGAGGGTATGGCTATGCCATCGGTAGTAGCCTATGCTTGCACGGGAAGCCTACCAGACGACCATGTAAAGTTTGATAGCTACTATCAAGATGAAGATGTTGGGGAGGGGTATTTCCTTGTAGATAGTCTGGTTGAATTCTCTAAGCCCTTCGGGTCATGTAATCCCTTAAGCCTACGGGCCACGTAATCTCTGAGCCTACGGTCCTTTTAAGGGTTCCCCCTCATCCCTTGAAAGGGGGGTTATCAAAAATCAATAAAAAATTAAGGCCTTCGGGCCATTCAGGCATGATAAGGAAGAGACTATAATAATACAGTACACCATAAAAAATGGAATGGAAGGAATACCTCACTAAAGTATTTTTAATGTTTTTGAAAGTAAATATGTCATCCAATTTTAAGAAAGAAATCATGGAATGTATAGTGATACTATAGATGAATGGATATTATTTGGATAATTAATGAATAGTAAAGTCTATAAATTCTATAAAAACATGGGATGTGAAATTTTGGAGAGAAATGATGTCAACATCATAATGGATAAAATTATGAAGAACACGAGGATTTCATAAGTTTTTATATTTGAATATGATGAAGAGGGTGAAAAGGGCTTATTTTAAGTACATAATTTATAGAGGGATTGCTTAACATTCATGGTTCTCCAAATGATATTGATACATAAGTGGAATCAGAAGAGGAATCCATTTATTAACAAACTCAACCAGAACCTCATAAGATATGTATAAGAGAATAAGTTGATCAATCCAAAATTATTATGAATTGTATAAAAATTACATGGACAATAATAATTGGGAAAGTAGTGCATTAACCTCTCGCATCAATGGTGGAACAAAGCTTGTTTGAATATTCGATAAATGATGTATCATATGTTAAGGACTTGAATGAAGAACTAGATCATATTGATAAAAAATAGAAATTTGATCTTGTTAATAGGATACAAAATCACAATGAGATTATAAAATAGCGTATCTTCAAGAAAAAATTTGAGGATAAAGTAAATTTTATCATAATCAAACCATTATTTTTATGAAATGGATTTGCATAGACTAATGGTGTTGTTGATAAAAACAATTTTTCACATATATATCAACTAAAGTCTGTCAGGATCTTCATCTCCATGAAAATTAAAATTATTTATATATTTTATCATATGGATGTCAAAATGGAATTCTTAAATGAAATTCATAAAGATAGACTATTCGTTGAACAACCAGTTGGATTTATAATTATAAATATGGAACAATTGTTTGTAAATTAAAGAAGAATTTATATAGTCTAAATAAGGAACCTTTAGTATGGTATCCTTGAATGAATTCCTATTTGAAGAATATTAAATTTTAAAGGTGTGGTTTCAACCATAATCTCTATGTGAAGACATTCTAGGGAGATAAATTTATGGTTCTTGTGTATGTGGATTATATCATATTCCTTGTAAGTAATCATGGATTGGTGGAAGAATATATTAGTTATATGATATAAAAATTTAAAATTTCTATGATTGGTGAAATTCTATACTTTTTGGGGCTACAAGTCATTCAAAATAAAAAATAAACCAACATTTATTTGAAAATTTATGCAAGAGATTTATTATAGAGGTTTAATATGCTTGATTCTAAACCAATTTTGACTTCTATTATTGTTTATAAATATCATTGGAAGCACAAGGATGGATAATCATGGGATCCCGCCCTATATGAGAGGGTAATTTGAACCTTACTATATTTCACTATAGCATGACCAGATATAGCCTTTGAAACATGTATAGTGGATGGATTATTATGTAATCCAAATGAAGATAATTAAATACAATTTAAATGAATAAAGTGGTACATTCAAGTTACTTCCAATTTTTCCTATTACTTTTAAGAAGTAATTTTTTATCGACTATCTGTATTTTCTGATGTTGACTAGTCAGGTGATGCGGTGGATCGAATTTCCACAAGTGGTGGTGCCTTCTTTATTGAAAATAAATATTTGGGATGGTTAAAATATAACTAGGAATAAATTTCTATTTGTATGGATGAAGTATAGTATATATCTATGAAAAATCCATGCAATCACCTATTGTGGATTAATTAGAAACATTATGATATTATATATGAGGTGAAACAGAATATGGTGATATTCGTTGACAATAAGAGCATGACTAAGTACATTAAAAATCTTATTCAACACTATCATAAAAATTACATCAATATTGGATATCGATTCCTGAATGAAAAATTTGAATAATTTATAATTAAATAGGTAATTTTGTAACTAATGATTAGGTGGAACACAACATTACTAAGATGTTGGTCACCCTAATTTTTAAGAAACAATGGTTGAACCTCCATTTTCATCTTCCTCTTATTTCTTGATGAGGGTCATATTTATAATTCCCCTACCTTTTTTTTAATTATTTTTATCTACTTATGAATGTAGTTCAAGTTGAAAGGGGATATTCAATCCTTGGGATGTTTTTTTATTAAATTGTAAAGTATAGTTTCATTGGGTTTATTACCAAAGGGTGATAATGGTAAAATTCAATTGAATATATGTATGAATTAAAGTAGGTCTCTCTAAGAATAAAATTATCTATTGAACTCTTCTATTATATACTAATATTTTTTCTCATAAACTTAGAGTGATGGATGAGTTATTTCACTAAGATGAGGTTTTTTAGGTCTGTTATTTACTGAATTTCTCCATATATTTCCAATAAACCCAAATTGGGATGTCATTGGGTCTAATATCATTCAAATATGGAAATTAATGGTATGTTAAAAAAATTTAATCCATGTTGGATTCATTAAAGATTTTATAATCAATATTATTGTTGATGCTTTTCAAGAAACAATTTAATGGACTGGGAATGTTTCCCAATGTTTCAAAAGAAATGTAGGATTTTTCTAAAATTTTGGTTATTTGGATGTTGGAGTTCTATATTTTTAAAGGAATGATTTTCACACAAGTGAAAATTTTGTGTTTAATATTTATTTTGTTTTGTAATGTTTCATAAAAGTGAAAATTTTAGGTTACATCCTTAAAATATAGAAATGGAAATTTATTCTCTAAACATATGATGTTTCATGAAATCTAGAGCTTCATAACATATGAAACCTTTTGTGAACATGCACAATGTTTATTGATAGATGTGTTTGGATGTTTTCTTGTCTATATTAGGTGAAGGAAATGGTTTTAAAAAAAATTGTGTATTTTCACAAAAAATTGAGTTGTGTGATGAAGAATAGTATCATCCTAAAGAAAATTTAAAGTCATTATAGTTCTATGAAATAAGAAATTGTCTTGAACCCATAAAATTCATATGGGAGTTTCAAAATTGTAGGGACTTGAACACTAAAAGATATTTCAAATCATCAAAGTATTGTGAACTAGAAATGTTTCACATAAGTTTAGTGGTTCTAATGTTATTTTCCTGAAGGGCCACCAGTTTATATGAAAAATTCCCCCCCCCCCTCTTAATAAGAGACTCTCAATTAAGATCTTGAGGATTTTCCTTGAAAAATAGTTTCTCAAAGTAGGTTTGTGCAAAGTTACTTCTTGTGTGGAGAAGTAATTATTGATTCAAATATGAAAATAAAGTAATATGTTTCTATTTATACTACGTTATATTCATGAAACTTTAATTTTTTTTAAAATTAAAAGTTAATAAACAAAGAAAATGTTGCAAGAATCTTTAAGGAAACACTTACCTGAACATAATATTTGTGTAATGATACTTGCATGAAATTTTGAGAATTTTTAAAAGTTAGTAGTTTCATGAAGAAGTTTTTTTTGGGAACAACACTTAGTAAATTGTTCTTGGAATTCATTTAATCATCTTTTTCGGCCGATAGTGATGAAAAATATCTTTAGCATATACTATATATTAAAGTGACCTTCATACCGATAAAATGAGAAGGACTTTACCCAAAGAAGTGAGAAAGGGGGATTTCATAAAATTGATTCAAGAGAGGTTGTTTTCTATCCCTAAAACACTTATAAAGATAGTGATCCAATCATATAGTGACCATGGCCAAATTATTTTAGTACACAAAAACTAGTGAATCTTAGTTTATTTTTGTACGACTCACACAATATTGGTGTATGCTCATTTGTTTATCACTTAGAATCATACCAATTAAAAACATTATATTTTCTTTACATTTCTACTTACATGTGTTGGGTGATTACACAATTCTATTAGATGGGTTTCACAAGTTCTTTACAACATGGTAATAAGATCAACTTAATTTAAATAAAAATTATACACTACGATTCACCCCTCCACTCTGAGGGTATTCTATGGTCTAACATAAACATCATCCCATAACCAGTGGATAGATGAAAATTCTAATCTTTTCACAAGAAGATATATCCATTTTCCTATCATTAACAAATGTATATATAATACCAACCCATCACAGGTTAATTTATTATTTAGCAATCCCCAATGGATGAATGTATGATTTCGGTAAGTCACTAGTGGATTGATGGATGGCATTTAATTACAACTATTGGATTGATCCATTTGATAGTCACTAATTAATGACCAAGTTTTCGTTGATGTTGGGATTGGTCCAATGAGATGGTCTTTCTATGTATCCTTGTGAAGGAAGAGAAAACCCATGTAGTTTAGTGAAATTTTAAGAGGATTGTTTTCCCGTTTAAGGGAACATTATAAGAACCATTTTGTTGGAGTTTATGGTAATGAAGCCATGACCATTACACCATTATTTTTAATTCTATATGATTTGAACCATTTTTGAGAAGTTTAATGTCATACTGGATGGACTATTATGTTAGAGGTTTTTAATAATAGTTATTGTGAGACATATGCTTGAGAATCTATTAGGACTAGGGCTTACACAGGATCAGAATCTCAAATGACGGTGAGTATAAGAAAATTATATGGATTAATGTTTTATTATTTCCACATATAAATTCATATTAGAGCCTATGGCCTCATGATATAGAGAGGTGTGAGGCTTATGTAGGTTTCAACTATAGTACAAGGGTCCTTTGAGGGTATGACCACCTCAAAAATTTGTTTTAAATCATGTGTAATCATTTAATCACATGATAAATAGATTCAAGTCCTTCAAAAATTGTAGATTTCATGACTATAATAAAATTTTGGAACTAGAATCGAAGGCTCGTCACATGTAATTTATAATTAATTTATGAGTAAATATACAATTAAATCAACTTTTAATTCATATTAAATTGATGATTCACTTAACAAGACCTTATCGTATCATCGTTGTGCTGTAGAAAACAATTATTATATCCCTCTAGTGTTGATCCATATAGGAACCAAAATCACTGAACAATGCCATATAACCACCAGATGCTAGAACAGATGATTCTGATTGCTTGTGTTGTGTGTGGTTGATCATAGCAGAATTCTTATCGAGAGAGGAATAACTCATTATGATCCCTAATTGTATTGAGATATGAGAGAAGATGATCACTTTAAATATCTTAATTCCTCTCTAGGGATTGAGAGGGTCTAATTATATCCTTTTTTCACACCAATTTTTTTAGAAAGGAGATATAATTTGATATTAATTTAAGAAGGCTTAGAGTTGGAAAATCACACCCCATCCCTTTCCTAATTCCATAATTATTATTTGATGTCATATCTAGTAATAATAATAATAGTAATATTAATAAATATTTTAATTTTTTAACGAATAATGAATATAAATAAAAATCATTTATACCATTTCCATACATCCCATCAAACTCGGTCTTCTTTCTTTCTTCCACATTTACCTATCCTTGAACAGTGAATATTTATATATTAAATAAAAATCAATGCATTATTCATTGATAAATATAATAAAGTCAATATTCAAAAAACACGAGAATAAATATTTATTATCATTTTCTAACTCATTTATTTATTAAATTAATGTATGATTTAATAATCATGATCAACCAAACTCGAATAAATATCATTTTTATAACATGTTAACTTAAATACTATAATTTAACTGATATTGAACATTTATTATGTATTATATTCTTTTTATAACAATATCTCAAATCAAGCATGTTTCACACTGGTTCCATCATCCTATATGCTTGATGTCTCTTTCATTGAATTTCTAGAATTGAACTCATCCATCTAACACCATGAACATGTATTTATGCATGTAGTTTCATTTCAATCAAATGGCCAAAGATACCAACATCTATCATGGGATAGAAGGGATAAATCCTTTCTCACATTATACATTAGTATAATACCACTTAATAAATGCCCAACTTATATTACTTATCCATTAGAATTTTTCATCATGGTTTTTATCAATACATAAAATAACACGATCCATGATCTTCATTAATGATATTCTTAAATTCAAGGATCAATAGACACATCTGCATATAGGAATATCAAATAAAACATGGAATTGTGGATTTTTTATTAACATATATTTTCTCATAATCTACTATATTAAATATTAAAAAGGGTGAAAACCATGAACATGTGTCTCAATATCTTATGATAATCCTACCCTTGATAACATTTATTGTATATGTACCATCATAAAATATCATCCATCAATAGATCGTTTTTCAAGAATAATATATCAGCACATATAGGTTCTCATCATAGCGAAGAGCCACTATAGCCTTTCAGCATGACAGATATTCTTATGAAATTATCACCTATAAGTATCATGTAGAAGAAAACTCAATATGTGATAAGAAAACATCTTAAATTAGAAAAAACATGTAATAAATATCTAAGAAAGATGGTTCTATGAAACCAACTCTAATAGATTGCCACATACACTAGATCTAACTTAAAACTTGTTCCATTCCACTAGCTCTCACATGATACATATGATTATAATGAGATAGAGCCTTTATTAAGGGGGATGCCACATGTTTCTCGATATATAATCTACTCACTGTAGCCACAATATACTCATACTCTAATGTAGAATCAATGTCAAATGGATGATTTGAACACTTCAATATCTAAACTCATCCATTGGTAAAAAGTATATATCCAAACAATGACTTCAAATAAATATAATATATCTAAAAGGTAGCTACTATATAAACCCTAATTACTATATCCCTATACCATCCATACACCATGATCATATCCTTGGTTCTACAAAGATACGTAAGGATTGCCTTGAGAGCAATCTAATGTTATTCACCCGGATCTACTTGATATCTTTATAAAATGATCAAATAACTAGAACCATCAATCTTTATACAAAACATGGAACACATGATGGATCCTATCATAGAATAATATGGTATATTATTCATTCTCATCCCCCCTCTTGTGTATGAGGATACATTTTCCTAAATGATTTGTACCATTTGAAACTTGAACCAATCCCCTGTTAGATTATTCCATACTGAGTCTTTTCAGTATTCAATCTATGTATGTAAATTTCCATAGTCAAAATAGCCTCTTGGGTCCATCTCACTTTATATTTATCCCTATAATAATGGATGCTTCACATAAGTCCTTCATAGAGAATCACGTTCTCCACCATTCCACAAACTCTTGTAAGGTTGGTATATTTTTTACAATTAGTAATATGTCATCAACATATAATACAATGAAAACAATTTCACTCCCACTAAACTTTTCATAAACAATGGCTCAAATTCATTCTCAATGAAACCAAATTTCGTTATAGATTCATAAAATTGAATATTACATGACATAGATAATTACATTAATACATGAGTGGATATTGGAAATTTTCATGCCTTTTTGGAATTTCTTGGAGTCAAAAACCCTTATAGTTGTTTCATATACACATAATCTTGAAGGTTATTACATAGGGAAGCAGTTTTGACACTGATTTACCAAATTTCATAGTCATGGTAAGCTTCCACAGAAAAAAAAATCTACTGAATTTAAACACGGAAACTGAGGAATATGTTTCTTTATAGTAAATGACTTGATCTTGTCTAAAATATTTATCCACTAGCAATTCTCTATATTAATTTACATTACCTTGCATGTATAAATTTCTATTGAATACTTGTTTACACCCAATAGTCTATACATCAATTGGAGGATCGATCATAACCCAAACATTGTTTTTATAAATGAAATACATCTCCTAATTCATGGATTATTTACATCTTACAGATTCTAAGATCACAACGAATTCCTTTTAGGATATTGGATCTTTAATTTAATCCAATAATGAGTCACCATAATAAATTAATAGAGAATCATATCTCTTAAGTTATCCTACTTCTCTAGTACTCCGATGCAGTACTTGTGTTTTCTGAACAACATATTCCATGGGGGCCAATGGAATCTATTATTATTATCAACTCTTATGTATCTTGAGCATAAAATTCATCAACGTAAATATTTATCCCACTATACCCCTTACGGATTTGATGCCTCTCAAGAAAAACAACATTTCATGAAATAGTTTCTCTGATGTCTAAAGGGTTGTATAAATAGTATCCCCTTTTTTACTTGGTATACCCTATAAAGACACACTTCCTGCCTCATGGTGCCAGTTAGTTTTTTATTAGGCCTTAAGAAACTCCTCGAAACCCCATGCATAAAAATAGGAAAATACAGGTTTCTTTCAACTTCATAACTTTAAGGGAATGCCATTTTATTCTTTAGTTGGTACTTTTTTAGTAACTACAATGCCTTTTATTATTCATATACACAAAAGGATAATGGAATTCATCCATGACTCATCATTTAACATACCAAGTATAACAATTTATAGATCCTACCATCACCAACACCATTACACTATGGGGTATAAGGTGGTGATATTTTAGTTAGAGTTCTATACTCTTATAGAAAGTAAATAATGTCTCAGTTAATATATTCACCACCTCAATCTGATTGCATTTTTGTTATATTCTTACCATGATGATTCTAAACTTCATTCATGAACTCTATAAACATTTGAAGGGATTCAGACATATATCACATCAATTTTATATAACCATACTTACTCAAGACAATGTTAGATGAAATATAGTACAAGAATCCACCACTAGAGTCTACTTGAAAAGGTCTACACACATCAGTGTGTACCAATTCTAGAGGCTATGTGGACCTATCACCTTAACCATCGAATGGTGGTTTGGTCCACTAACCCTGTAAGCCAGGATGACATATTTAGAGTGGATTAATATAAAAATAATCAAAGTAACCATATTCATAGAGATTTTTCAAATTCTTCTCATTTACATGACCAATATGGTGATTCCACAATTAGATGTTAAATGAGTTGTGCATGTTTGTTTATTAACTATTTCTAATATTTATATTTCATAATTAAATAAATGAAGACCTTTATTTAATGAAACCATTGTAACACCCTAAGATTTTATGAGATATACTCCTTATAATTTCTTTGATTTCTTGTGTTGTATGCAACACCAATATTAGATTATGCTATACGCAACATCGTATTATCTTGCAGTATATACAACACTATTCTTGTCTTGTGTTTCACATAATTTAATGTTCTTTTGATAGAATTCATTTCACACAACACTAATTATAGATTTTGTTCAATGTATAAATGAACTAAGTTTGGATTATGTTATACACAACACCAAAATAATCTTTCACTACATGCAACACTAACTAGTCTTGTGTTACACACAAGAGCGGCCTTCCTCAATAGATTGTGTTGCACAAGATACTGAGTTTCACTAAACAATGATATATTATTAAAATATTATTATTTAATAGGATATAAACAAGACATTATGAATATTATTAACCACATTTTTAATTTTATATCATTATAATTTATCTTACACATTTTCTAAAACATGATATAAGAAAAGTCAATTTTTCTAATAAAAGAAACATTTTTCAAAAAATGTTGTTCTACCACCTTTTTAAGGCACACCCATTTTAAATATATTTCTTTCACTTTTATATTTTTAATTTTACGAAATAAATTTCTTCTTTATAATAAGAAAAATAAAATTTACTTTGGATGAAGTTTTGGTATATTTCTGATAAAATTTATATTTTTATAAATACTGAAAAATACTATATTTTAATTCAAAACTTCCTTTTAATATAATTTATTTATATTGTACTTTTATTTTTTAAAAGTATAATTGGATATTATTTTTATCATTTAATCCAATTTTGGTCATTATATGTAATTTCAGTTTTAAATTTGACATACAAAGATGTCAATCTTTTGATAGTTATTAATTCTTAAAAACCCACTTTTTGGTTTTGAAAATAAGAATTAATTTTAAATTAATTACTGAAAATTTTGTGTTTTGGAATTTTGAAAAATTGATTCCATAATTATAATTAGGACATCAAATTTTTTTAAATAACTACCTTTTATTTTTAGAAATTATGAATATTAATTTCAGTAATTATTTTATTTACCAGGGTTAAAGGGTAAATCTGGTAAATAAGGTTAAAAAATAATATTATAATATTATTAAACTACCCTAACACATGAACTAATATTTTTTATGAGATATTTACGACCATGGGAATCCTTGGGTCTATTTGGGGACCTCATGGATTAACTTGGATGTGAAAATGACATTTTATAAGAATTAATTTAATGTAAAGATAATTGATACCTAAACAAATATCTTTTAATAATTATATTTTAATATGGGGTCCTATAATAGATATCTATTTATATAAATATTCATTATAAAAAAAACCATTTCATATATAATGGTATTTTATTTATAATTTTTTGACATTAGATAAATATATTTATTTCTGAAACAATTATGATGTAGTGATTACCTCATTAATTAAAGATTCAGATAAATGAATTTATAAATATTAAAATAAATTTAATTTAAAACTTTTTACGTCATCCACTAAATTTTTGGATTACATTGACATGTTATAAATGTTATAATTCATTTGGTTTCAAGTAATATGGTTTTTATGAATTTTTAAAATGTCACGTATGAATAACGTCCAAAATTGACACAATTCATAACTTAAAACATAAAATAGTTTATTAAATGATAATAAAATCATAAAAATATAACATTTGGCCAAATGGTTAATATATGTACAAATATGCCATAAATTTCTTTTTTGGGTATTTTTACAGGATATGGTAATTACATTAACCTACAATGTGTAAATAACAAGATATCATGGTAAGATTAAAAAGGGTAAAATAAGGGTAAAACCAAAATGAAAAGGATAGAAAAATATTCTAAACATGTAAAAATATTATTGGATGATGGGTATGAGAACCAAAATTATCATATCTTAGAAATTAATAATTTTTGTATCATTTTAAATTGAAATTGAATTTATAATAAATTAATATTTTGGAATATTCCTAGAATGCCCCTCTCCTCTCTTATAAAAGGGTACATACTCTCTCTCCTCTTCACTCTATTTTGAACCTTCAAGATCACCCAAAACCTGAACATTTATATTCTAAACTTACCTAGTTACGTTCTAGAGGTTCTGGTCTTTTCAAAAGACCAATTGTAGTTCCCTAAAAGGAAATTTAATGGAGGCACGTCGAGGAAGCGGTAATCTCTTCTACAGATTCTTTCAAATTTATTTCTTCTTCTACATCCTATTATTTAGTTTTTTCATTATAAAGTAATAAAATCAGTATAAATCATATGATGATATGTTAATATAAATATGAAACAACCCTATTTCACTTTCTATCCATCCTATGAAGAATGAAATCACCACGTGTGCATATATACGAATTACCGCCTCCACGCCGTGGTGTAATCTATTTTAACCACTACCTTACATGGATGGGTATGATGGTTTAAAAAATAACTATATATGATTATTATAACATTATACTAATTATGATATATTATAAATCATCCAATTTGATACTATTCATCAATTATGGGAATGATTTCATCACTCGTGCATACGTACGGCTTACTTTCTCCATGACGCGATGAGATTCATTGTATATATTTACCATTAAAAAATAATTTTAAAGTATATATAATAAATAATAATGAAATATATGTCCTAATAATTATACTAGATATATTTATCTGTATATTTCATTTACTTACTTCCATTTAATTCACACTACTACAAAATAAAGTTATAGCCACGGTTTGGAACCATGGCTATAGGCCCAAAAACCGTGGCTATAGGTTATAGCCACGGTTTCATAAACCGTGCCTGGTATTGGCATGGCTATAGGGTAAAACCTATAGCTAGGTTTGAAAACCGTGGATATATCCCTATATCAACGGTTTGATCCGTGGAAACAGCCTATAACCACAGTTTTAAAACCGTGGGAGAATCCTAAGTCTAGAAATTTATATAGCAAGAGTTTTAAACCGTGTCTATATGTCCCCCCATTCAATAAAAAACATCTCCCTGCCCCCATCCCCAGCATTTCCCCATGCACTCCCCCTACCCACTGCACTTCCCCCATAGCCCACTGCACACACCCCTACACCTTCCCACTGCACCTCCCCCCTAGCCCACTGCACCCCCCGACACACACACCCTGCCCCCAGCACACCCCATGCCCCCTGCACTTCCCCCCTACCCACTCCACTTCCCCCCAGCCCACCACAAAACCCCCCTGCCCCCAGCAAACCACCCCAGGCCCCCAACCCATCTCCATCCCTCCCAAGATTATTTAAATAATGCTGATCACCCCCATTAAGTCAATATAGCATCAAAAAAATACCCACAATGTGATCTTATGGGTATACCCCCAACCTCTAGAAAACAAAACAAACCTGTTGTGACCCCCAGACCAGAAGCCCCCCCTCTCATAGACTCTTACACATCATTCTTAGAGGATGACCACAATAAAATTAATGGGATGGGGAAAATTGATAAAAAACACTGATCATGTAGTAGGATCACCAAAGGAGTCCCTAGTATTAAAATCCCTAACATAGTTCAATCCTGTTAAAAAGGACATTATGAGGTCTCGGTCTCAATTCTAGATGAACGTCTTCCAAAAAGAAAGATGATCATAGAAAATGTATCTACTATTGAATGATCAGAGTTAGAGGCTGGAATGTACTATCACCACATAGTGCTATTAAAATATTGAGTTGGAACATTCATGGGTTTTGGAAACCCGCAAAATTTTTGATTTCTCATGCATAGGTGTGAAAAAAGCCACCCTGAGGAGGGTCTCTTATCTGAAACCATGTTGCAATGGAAGGACATAAAAAATGGGGCGATCAATGTCGACATTCAAGGGTTCCTCCCATAGTCTTGGTAAAGCCATGTATGGGTTCTCTACCTCCTATGAAGGGATAATACAGCTTTCAAAATAAAAAACTTTTATCCAAACCATTTTGTTTCTACAATACACTAACATGATTCCCCCTCATGGGTGTTCATGGGATTCTAAAAAAGGGAAAGCCTGAGGAAAAAATAAAGGTAGTGGAACAATATTAATAGACTTCATAATGAGTCATATACACCCCTCCACATTGGTGGATAATTCAATGAAATTGTGTACAACTCATCGAAAAAATGGGGTGCTCACCGACAATCGCTGGTGGTGTTGGATTTCGTTAAAGAAACCCATATTGCTTATCTAAGGAACTTGGCTTACTCATGCTACCCCTTTATCTAATTTAGGGGATTATATGTTGTGACCCACATTAAAGAACACCTTGACAAATATCTGGGATCATAAGAGTGGATCAACATCCTAAAATTTGTTCACGTTTCTCATCTCCCTTTTACTACTTTTGACCATACCCCAATCTTCATTGATTTATCACACGGGGATGGGGGACCCATATTTTAATGATCCTTCAGATTTGAATTCTTCTTGGTGAGGGAGGATGACTGTGTAGATGCGGTCTACTTGGGGTGGTCTAGAGAAGAAAATGATGTTAAAAATAATATTTATCAGGGGGCCGCTAAACATAAACAATATAGTTACACAAAATATCTCCATCCCGATATTCAATGTGATTAGATTGATAAAAGAATGAAATCTCTTATTTCACAAGCCCCCATGGATGCTAGAGTTTCATGTATTTATAAAATGGAAGCAGAACTCGATGTTACCCTCAAAAGAATAGAAATTTTTTGGTCTTCGAAAGCGAGGGATGCTCATATGAAGGATTTTGATGCAACAACCCTCTATTTCCACAAAATGGCCTTTGAACATTATAGAAATGACCACATCTTTTTCCTTACTGATTCTGATGGATGTTTTATATCAAATCTTAATGATAGCTGTAATAATACTTTTCTCCTTTTCGATGACCTTTGTATATTGGGGTAGTCTCCCATTTCTCCTAATATAAAGAACGACTCAGACTGGTTGTTTTAGAGGAGTTTAATAAGTTGATTATGTGTGATATTAAAGATGATGAGATCCTAATGAACTTAACAAGAACCATTCGATGAAAGCACTAGTCTATGATGGTTTCCATTCCTTTTTTTCAGGTTCTTCAGGAAAATTATTGGAAGGAATGTTTCAGCTCTCATATATGTTCATTGGGTGGGAAATTACTACTTTCACTGGATCAATGAAACTCTTATAACCCTTATTAAAAAAATAAAAAATAAAAAAAACATCATTGGTCACTAATTATAGACTCATCAGCCTCTATAAGTTTACTTATATTCTCCAAAATTCCAGTGAATTAGATATGACCATTGCTTCCCTCTATTGTTTCTGAAAATAAAATTTTCATTATACCTAAGAGACTCATATATGATAATGCCATATTGACCCATGAAAATTTTCAATAGAAGAAAACATAGAATAAATATTAACAATGAATTATTCCTTGGAAAAATGACTTGAAATGGCTAATAATAGAGTTGAATGGACTTTCCTAATGTTTGTGTGAACTAATATTGGATTCTTCAATCATGGAAGAAGGAGAAAAACATAGATTCATGCCAACAATCCTTGCTTGTATGTGAAATTAGAGGAAAGAAACAAAATAATGGACGATTTGTCCAAGGAGAATACACATGTTGGTGGATGGGGGATGGTGTGGCCTAGATGTGGCTAGAGCAGGGCCAAATCACAGAATTACCACGGCGTGACTGCGGTGTGACTACGGTGTGACCGCGGCATGACTGTGTTGTGACCGCGGCGTGACCGCGGCGTGTTGGCCTGGTCCAGCGACATCTGCGGGGAAGCATCTTCCAGCCAGGAGTGAAGGGAGCGAGAGAAGGCTGGAATGCTGGTGGAAGGGGGCTGGATGCAGGTGCTGGGGGGATGGTGCGGGCTGATTCCAAGGTGGAAGGGGGGTTGTTGTGGGCTGGAATGTTGTTGGCAGCGGGCTGAAATGAAGGTAGAAGGGGGTGGTGTGGGCTAGATGTGGCTGGAGCAGGGCCAAATCAAGACATTACCATGGCGTGACCGCAGCGTGACTGCGGTGTGATCACGACGTGACGGCGACGTGTTGTCCCGGTCCAGTTTCATTATGTTATTTTATGGGACTTTTATGAGTCATAGGGTTTAATAACATTGTTCAAGAATGTTAATTTTTATGGTTTTCTTGAGTGCTTCACTTGTATTCTTAAATGAATTTTCATGTAGAACATGGATGAACATCCAGAAATGATATTTCAAGTTATTAATGATATTCTAGAAGTTTAAATTATCTTATAATAAATTTTATGATATTCCATGTGAATGAATCATTAGATAAGAATTACATGATGATTGTTTTGGTTAATTTGGGCGGTTTTTCGACCATAATGAAATTGATTCGATTAATAATTTAGTAATATGTACATAAGATAGTTAAAGAACATTAAATAGGTCACCCCTTCCAGTCCCCCCTTCACTCCTCCCCACTGCCCTGCAGACACCCCCCCCGGCCATCCTTCACCCTCCCCCTCTGCTAGTCCCCCCCACCCTTCCCCCTGCCTTCCCCATGCACCCCCTACCCCTTCCCATTCCCCCACCAATCCCCCCACCCCTGCCTGTCCCCCCCTTCCCCTAAAAATTCCCCTATCCAGACCCTGGACACCCCCCCCCCCACTCCCTCCTGCCCTCCTTCACCTCTCCCCTGCAGACCCCCCCCCCTTCCATCCTTTACCCTTCCCCTATTTCCTGCAGACCCTCCCACCTTTCACCCCTCCCCACTGCCATGCAGACCCCCCTGCCCTCCTCCCCACTACCCTGCTCACACCCCCTACCCCCTGCTAGTCCCCCCACCCTCCTACACCTATCCCCTCTAGACCCCCCCCCCCCACTCCCCCCTTCCCACCTCCCCACTGCCTTGCAGACCCCCTTTCCCTCCTACACCATCTCCCTCTGCCAGTTCCCCGCTGCCTTCATGCACCTCTACCCTGCAGACCCCCCCTTCCCTCCTGCACCCCTCCCTATGCCCTACAGACCCCCCTGCACCCTCCCCCACCCCCACCCCCACTGCCCTCCTCCCCACCTCCCTCTCTCACCCTCCCCCCTTCCAGTTCCCCCCCCCCACAGACAGATCCACCCAAAACCCGGACAGGACCCCTGCCCCTTGCCTACTCCCACATCAAAATCATCATAAAAAATGAAGAAAAATGGATTCTTGAAGCTACTGCATTGAACATCCAACCATTACATGACATACCTAACTATGTATACTTTGAGAGAGATTCCCAATAAGGATTTGAAGCATGAAAAAATAATGGGGACCATCGTTAATCAGGAACATTCCTAAAACCAATGACGAGTGTAGCCCTTCACTTCTGCAATACCAGAAACTACGTAATAACTAGACAATTCATAACTAAATATTAGAATAATACATGAATGACTGAAGGAAGGGATGGAAAGAAAGATGTATAAACACTTACATAATAGGCCATTTAATCATGTGGTAGGTCAAAGAGGTGAGTGACACATAACAAACAAGTTTTTTGGCTGAAAATATTATTTCATACATAAATATATTACTCCCAAGGCCTAGAGAATTTTTCTACAACTCAATTCAAAGTTTAGAATTCACTAATTGTAATTTACTGTGGAAAGTGTAGGTGTTTTTAAAGAAAGTAGTTCTAAGATTAAAAATAACAAAATCTGGAATTATTCTATCCAACAAGGGGAATAAGGTATGAAATTCATATTTGGAGGCATGAAAAGATGTTTTTTCCATCATATTTCTTGTGAAAGAAGTTTCTTCAGAAAGGAGGAGTAGAGCTGAGAATGAACACCAAATGGGGAGAATTTTGTAACCAAAGAGCTTGTGTGTTGATTTTTTAAAAATAAAAAATGATGTAAAATGTTTAAAGCATAGGAATATATTAGTGACATTATAAAAAGTGAATTCTTAAAGAGATATAGAGAATCGGTTCACATGGAAGTATATGGTTGCGCATGTGGAGGTGGAAAGTAAAATGGTGTTTGATTTTGTTTGTTATGTTTATTAAAGAATAATCAGTAGTTGGATGGATTTGGATCTTACAATAAATTATCGGGAGCAAGATAAAAGTGATATGGTGAATGAATATTTCAAAACAGCCTGCCCCATTCCATGGTGAATGAGGCTGAGAAATTTTGGAGATGGAAATGGTTGGATATTAAGGGAACTAGTTATTAAAAAAGATCCATGCCATGAAGAGGAAGAAACATTCCATAATTCCAGATATGAGTAATGATCGAAATAAAGAACAAAGGGTAAGGAGTTTGGGGAGTTAGCGGAACCATTTTATAAGACCACACAATAATGTACATCACAACACTAATATGAGAATGAGCATATCAAGGAACAAATATCCTGAGAATTTATATGAATTAACAGGAAATGTCTTAAACAAAATAATACACTATGCTACACCTAGAATGAGTGTGCAAAAATTAGAATAAGAGATTAATTATCAAACCTTGAATGAAAGGTTTATGTTGCTGGAATATATAAAACTGATATAGCAGCAACTATGGAAAATATGAGGAGAATACATAACATATTGAAAATATAATTCTTTAGAAGTTGTAGAATAATAGTAGCTTAAGTATTTTTCAAAAAATAGATTTCATAGAATGAAAAAGGCGTTTCAGCAATAAAATGTGAAGGTTTACATAAAAAAATTGTGTTCTCAATATAAACTTGAAACATAAAGAAAATTAAATAGTTCATACTATTGAGTATGAAGATGGAATTGTTGCAGTACTTGAAACAGATTGTCGAGAGGTTGCATCAGAAGACACAAACTATAATACAATGAAATTTATAGTCAGACCATAAAAATAATGATTCATCATATGAAAAACGGGGTTTAATAATGTATTTCTAATGTTTATTATACTAACAATATAAAAAACAGAAATGTATAATAATCAAATGTATTTATTATGATAACCTCAATTATTGGATGTGAAGATAAATGAGTTGGATCAATTATGTTATTAAATCAATGTATAATTGTGATATACTGTTCATAAAAAAACAACAATACATAATAATAAATATACCAACATAATTGAGTTGGATCTCTTATGATTAAAATTTCAATTGCATTTTACAATTGTAGTGTTGACAAACTTGATTTTAAGTTGGTTTTTTCTAATGAAACTATAATCAACTCCTCTAATTGAAGAAAGAACACATCCTTGGTTATTATAAACACATCTTATTATTACATTCTATGTATAATTGATGATATGAAAACAGTTTAAAATACATCATTGTATATTAATAACAATGAATTTTTATGATTTCATTAATTATACATTATAATTTTTTAATATACAAACTCAATTATTAATAAATCCTAACAGATTCCCTTAAAATATGTTAACATTTTCAAACTGATAATATTCTTTAATTGAAATTTATTCAATTCACGATTTACTATTTGATTTAAGTATGATGTAGTGTTTGTATATTAACATAACTATGAATGTAATATGAAGAGTATTTTATCCTAATTGATTTGGATTTCTTCTCTAGATGTACCTCTGATGATTTATTTAATATACAAACAATATATCAGATGTATGGAAATAATATACTAACAATACATTATAATAAATACATATGATTATATGTATATATTATTTCTCTCAAAACCCTTTCTCCTCTATATTGTTTTATCATCTAATTCTATGTAAGATTTAAGATAAATGTCTACAATAAATTCACTTACACATATATTGGATTTTTTCCGATATAAATTCTTGGAAAACAAGTTCAAACAAGAAGGAACTAATATTAATTCATTTATTCTCTATATAAGTTCATACTAGTACTACATAGTGAAAAATCAAAGCATACAGTAGTTATGTCACACTTATTTTCTATGTGGGTGAAAACTGGTAATGCATGCTGGAAATAAGCGCATAACTAAATATGTATACTGGAAGATAAATACAAATTTGTAGCTATATAGATAATAATTGCATATAGATCAATGTAGTTACTAGTTATTAATGGATTAGTCTTTGTCAATATAACGCTGGAGTAGAAATATTTTTCACCAAAATAGATATTAAAACCCATTTAAATTCACGTGATTATAACATTCATTTTTAGAAAGGAAGTGTTTTTTAGACTATTATGGAGCTAAAAACAATGTATTATGAATAGGTGGAAAAAACATCAAGTTCCATTCAAGGATGTGTTCATCCCATTTAAACGAAGATATCCAAGACTTATAAGAGATTGTGGAACAATGGGATTTCATGCAATAATTTTAAATGTGATGATTGAAGATGATGACTTGGAGAACAAGAAAAGGAATAGAGAAGATACCTTGAATTTCAACATAAATAAAATGGGAACAACGATGAATGAATAAATTTATCGGATTGAAGTGATTTCAAAAGAACATTTTTAAGTAAATTTCCATGTATATGGAATTGAAGGCAAACATAATTCCATTATGAGGCTATTAAAGACAATTTTTTTATTCAATGGATAGAATTCCCTATTATGGTTGAATAAAAATGAAATATTAGAGCCTCCAATTTCCTTATTATTTTGGTTTCATAAATATAGAATATTTAACAGTTGAAATTCCTATGTTTTGATGAGGATGAGTAGTGTGGTGTCGAAGCATGGTAGTGGTATGTCAATTCAAATTTTTCTGTCCGAGATATATTCACCAAAAAATATATGATTGGTTTTGAGTTCAAATGGTTGATGGATATTAATAATGTAGGTTTTTTGGGTGTTTTGTCTTTTGAAAGAATGGATATTGAAATGTGGAGAAGCTTGAATTCATGTATAATGCTGAAAAAGGGTGGAAATAAGGTTTTGGATGATTAATATTACTTGAATAAGTGAGATATGCCATGTTAATCATGGTAACCCATGTTCCAAGGGCACTATGGAAGGGTACAAAAAATGAGTTGAAAACAAAAAAGGCCAAAATTTATAATTGAAATGTTAATTTTGAGGAAAAGATTTTGATCTTGAGCTAGTGAGTGAAGATGTTTAATGATTATAGATATTTCTTGAGTTCCCTGGAGAATGTTTTGGGCAAGGTAAGTCACGATTGAGAACTATTTGGATGAATAATCATGGACTTGGTTTTGTGCTTAATGAAGTTTTCTATGGCTGAAAGAATCTGACATGTATATTCTTTAGTGATACATGTCATTTTGATCATTGATAGTAGGAGAAGTTTCTAGAATTTTTTGTAGAAGTAAAAGAAGTGTGAATTGAGACAAAATTTTATCCAGGTATATCAGACACAATGCCTCAGCCAGCAAAAAATGTATTTTTTACATTTATTTAGTAGGGATGAGTTCTTGTCACATGATAGTAAGAGTGCCTAGTTATGACTTCCAAGGAGAGGATGTTGAGGATGTGTATTGTTAAGGTGGTTTATAAGGCTATGATCTTGAGAAAAATATTTTAAGGTCTAGAACACTAAAATAATGATGGATAAGAAAGAATCATTAGATAACACGCTAGAACTCAAGAAAGTATACCTATCAATATTTCCAAATATTTGCAGATTTCTTAATTAGAAATTTTTTATTCATTAGATAATTTTACTTTGTGGTTCCAAAGTTTCCTCTTCAATGCTTGAGTGAGAATGATCTTAGAGTGATAGCCTTTCTATTCTTCTTGGATAGATGTGCTATGTCTTTGTTTAATCTCTTGGATGAAAAAACCAATTGCCATTTTAGTTTAAAAAAACTATATTTAATTGGTTTTAGATGTGATGTGATATGATATGAAACTATAATAGGGTGATAATTGCAAAATAAAAACAAAAAAAACAGTCATCCTAGTGTTGTTGATGTTGACCAGATGATATAATCTTCCAATCAAATCACAAAACAATAGAGTACAATATAAATCTGTGGTGAATAAAACTATTAGCACTTAAAAAATAGTTCATCAAATAGAATTTCGACAATACAAATTATAAATACAATGATATATAAAAAATAATATATTTACTAACAACTCAAATATCCCTAAAGAATATAAATTAACAAAAAAATACAACTATGAAACCCTTAAATTTTAGATCTATTTGACATATGCTTTGTAACCTAAGCCAAGGTATCTCAATTCTGTCCCCATGATGTTCCTCAACTAAAAACCCATTGTTATGTATCAACAACTAGTCCTTATACACTCTGTTATCCAAGAAAAAGAATCCCTTCACCAATCTAATAAATGAAAAATTTATTACTAACCATGGAATCTGTTACTCTCAATGGATCAACAGTATCCCTTAATCATGAATTATCATAAAAATCAGGTTCTATACCATATCTATTTGATCTCAATAATTGAAAAAAAATAATAAAAATAATAAATAATTATATCTTTTACAATGTAAACAACACAAGTGGATTCTCTATGAAAATGTCTCTAATGAAAATAAAATCAAAAGTACTCATGGAAACAGGCAAGTCGAAACATGAAAACAGGCTATTACATATCAATGATCATGAAAGTAAAAATTACAACATGAATGATAGTATAAAATTTACAACAAATATATCAACATGTGTTTAATTTGTTAAGAAATAAATGAATGGAATATGAGGATTCAAATCATTCCAAGAGATGTATGAATTGTGATTACCTACAAGAAGGGGTGAATCATGATAGGCGGGAGCCATAAAGTTCATTCCCTTGGAAGGAAGGGTTCATCGGTGAGAGAAGGGAGCGGGTAGGGTTCCTTTGACATATCTTGAGAGGGTAGTGTTCCTTCTCCTAATCCGATGTCATGAGATCAGGGATCGACGGAGCGGGTAGGGTTCCATTGTGCGAGCCAATGTCATGAGATCAGGGAGCCGATCGAGTCCTTCACAAGAGTACCAGGCAGAGAAGGGTAGTTCGGTCGGGCAGAGGACAGAGAGCTCAATATCGAAGAGGGTAAGCATCGGCTGATGCACCGAATAGAGGAGGTACACCCAAAGAAGGGTATGTGGGAGGAGAGGAATGTGTGAGGGGTGGAGGAACCACGAATGGAGATGTGGCGAATGGATGAGTTGTGAATGGAGAAGCCGGTGAGGGTGAAGGAATTCCACGCTCATCGCATGAGGAGGGATGGGATTATGATGCATAAAGAATGGAGAATCATCCTGTTCTTATCACATAATAAATCGTATACTTTTCATATATGGAAAGGTAGGATACAATTGTGCTCATCACACAATTCTAGTCATGATTTTAGGTCCAGTGGGGACTAGTCCCCTTATGATCATCACAAAAGTTTCTTCACGGTTTAAATTCCAGTGGGGACTAATCCTCTTATACTCCTCACATAAGACAAATAATGTAAGAATTGTCTATAATATCATCATATAACCTATTCAAAATATTATGGTGACCAACCACTCATGGAAGGTCCATACCAATTCTGATATTTCTAATTTTAATCCCAATTCTGATATTTCCAATTTTTATCCCAATTCATGGAGAATCCCCTACTTCTAGAATAAAAATTTGAATTTCATCCAAATTTCACAACCCATAACAACATTATTCATTACTTATAAGATATGGATTGGGAGAGGCATGGGATACCCTTATCTATTTAAAAACAATATTTGGGTTAATGAAGGTTTGTATTATTCTTTGGGATTATTCGGTATGTAAAGTACATATTGTTATTGTATTTTCAAGGATATGGGGATGATATATATGGGATTCCTATGTGAGTGTGTGTGTGTGTGTGTGTGTGTTACACCCTAATATGGACCACCAAAAATGAACCCAAATATGGATTGCACATGACCTCAAGTTCACCTAACCACACAACAAATTATTCTAACTAGTTGTGAGGTCCTTGAATATTCATCAGGACATTGTTCTCTCTAATATAAGGCATGAGGGTCATAGGCAATTCTACTAAAAATTTTGCATCACCCATCAATATAGAAGACATCACAAAAACTTGTAGAAACAAAATAGAGATCCAATTAATCCCCCACATTCTAGACGAGAAATAAATAAAACTATATATTATAGAAGATTAAAATAGCTCAGAAGAAATAACAGGAAAACATAGAATTATATATATATATATAATGGAAAGATCATCAATACATGCTAAATGATAAATAAAATAAAATTGGAATATGGACCAACTAACATAATAAATACTAATAAATCTTTCTCCTCTATAACTTACTAGACATTTACTACATTTACATATCCAATAAATACTTGTACCCTATGTGAAAACAAGAAGGTATCATCATTTATATTGAATCCCAGGTCGTGTATATGAGTTTGGGTGAGTCCAATTACCTAGGTGGAACCCCCAATTCCTCAAAAATACAAATTAGTTTGTCCAACACACCATATGGAGGAGGAAGGCCCGAAGCTGGGTATGGAGGAACCCTTCTGCCGACGCACTGAATGGAGGAGGAAAGCCCAATGAATGGTATGAAGGAAGGGATTACCGCTCAAGGGATGGAGCAACCCTGAATGGACAAGCTGAGCCGTGATTAGATAATCTCTATTGTGAATGAATAAACCACGACGAGGGATGGAGGAACCGAAGCCAGCGAGGACGAGCGATAGAGGACAACACTGAGGGCGACAGAGGAATGCCACAGGGGAAGAGAGGAGGGCGCGGTGAGAGAGGACATCAAGGAGGAGGAGAGCCTGTCTATGGAGGAGGGGGCCGCAATGAGATGGTTGTGTAAGATAAATGGAGGAGGAGCCTGACTGGAATCAAAAAAAGGGACGCATATCAGGGATGGAGGCGGAGCCCGATGGGAATCGAAAAAAGAAGGGAATGTAATAGTGTAGCCATGGTTTAAATAATAAATCATTTCTATAAACTATCTATAGCCATGGACCTATAAAACCATGGCTATAGGTCCGTGGATATAGGTTAAATTTCTATTAGTGTCAATAAGGAAATGAAAAAATCGTTCATGCGTACGTATGGCCTAACGTCTCCATGAACGGTGTGTTCTATTTCATTTATCTATATATTTTATATATTAATATAATGAATATATAAGTTATATATAAATCAGGTTTTTCATTATAGAAGTACTTAAATCATGATCTATGTAATCATTTAAAGAATAACAAGTCCAAACATGTACAATAAATGAAACGATTATTACCCAAAAAATTTCATTAACAAGGAATTGACAAATGAACAGGTAATATAATATCATAAGTGAATCATATATGATATCATAAATATTATTATGGTTCTCTTACAAGTTAATAAAATGTTTAAATCCACTATACAGGAGTTTTGTACACATACAGAAGAAATCAGACGTAAGGTAAGGGATAATTTTGTAATCACATTTTTATCTAAGATTGTTTATACGTAAGTATTTACTATGGATATATTTATCATCCATGTCCTTGTTTTCTAAAAAATATTTCATAAAATGTTTAATGTTCTTCCAAATATGTTTAAATTCAATTTTAACAATTTTTTACTTCTACTACATGCTATGGAAAGAATATTTTTTTTACCATACGAGGTACTTTATTGACTTTTCCAGCAAAAGTATGAGGAGAATGTTTTTGTTTGACTTATACGGAATGAATAGATTTTTTATGGTTTTATGATGTCTTTCTTTCATGAAGAATCCTCTACACTATATCACTTTTATTTTCATCTAAATTTTTTTTCTTTTAAAATTTCATGGCATTTTTAGAAAGGAAAATGTTTTTTGAAGAAGAAAGGATATTTTCTTCAAGAACTTAGTTCAAGTGCTTTATCAAAATTATTTTTCATCTATGATGGATTAAGTTTATGTTTCTATACCTATTATTATTTTATTTTATTATTTTAATGATGGATTTATTTTTTTTGAAGTCCATTCATCTTATATGGATAATGATTTGATGACAAGATGTTTTTGAATCCCATTTTATTTTATGGGTTATGCTATGATGAATGATTTATGTTTTGTGGAACATATAAGAATGATTTATCTATGAGATAGGTGGGACCTATATCTCCCTCTAATGAATTGGGTAAAGATTTATGTCTCATGATATTGACATGATGGGAATAAGAAGTAAATCCATTTTAATAATGCAGGGCTAGAATGACAAGTAAAATCAGTTCAGTAATACATGGTTGGAACAACAAGTAAACTCAGTTTAGTAATGGACGTTTTCTACTATGATAGTCTTGGAAACAATGCCTTTGATACTATTTTAATCATATTATGTGCCTAATTGTTTTCCAAAATTCAATATTTTCTGTCACTGCTATTTTTTATCATGGTTAATGTTCATTTATGATGGATTCCTTATGTACTTCCAAGTTTTATTTCATGACTCACTATTATGATGTTTAAACTTTATGTTCATTTTTTTACGTTCAAATGTTTATGGTGTGTTTTTTGTTCTCTATTTTTACCATTAATGAGAATTTGAGCTCACTATTTTTATTTTTTATTTTCCCCAAGATATAATGGAAGGTTTTAGGTAGGAAAATAAAATGGGAAGATCTTTATGGGAGATTTTGTAGATCTTTCACCAAGTTAGAAATTTTTCTGCTGGGTTTCCAAAGACACTAAACAAATATGTTCTTTGGGTGTCTGTTTTTTTCATGTATTAAGTATTCCACAAAAGAAATGTAATTTCCATGTACCTCAAGCTTGGGTCTCTATATTTGGTATTAGAGTGAAGGTTTAATCAACCTTTGGAAACCGGAATGCGAAAACTTTAGTGATATCCCTAGAGATATTTCTAAGGTATGTCTAGGGATGTCCCTAAGGGTATGTGTAACTATAAATTAAAGTACTAGAATTATTGTATCGATCATGAATAACCTAGGACTAAACCTAAAATATTAGATATTGAAAACACTCCCCATTGATTATGTTGTTTTCCTAGTTTGATTTTTTCCTCTCACACTATTCGTTTTGTGTTTTAGTTAATGGAGGGAACAAGAAGGAATTGGGTAAACATTGAATCTAATGAAAAAATTGGCAAATATGAGAAAAAAATTATGTAATGACTAGAGTGAAAGATATTATGATTATTTTGAATCATGCATTGTGGTATATAATCAACAAGGTTAAATTTAGTGGTATTCTTAAGTCATCGAATAAGAGGAAGAAGGACTTTAATGCATGTTCGTAGGGTGAGGAAAATTTAGAAAACAAAAATAAGCTTCTTATATATCAAGAATAAGGGAAGAAAACCCATGATGAATAACTCAAATGGACGCTAATATATTATCTGTGTGGAGAAAAGGGTCATAGAGTGATAGACTATAATGGAGTTCAATGTCTTATCCATGGAGAACATAGACATTATCCAACACAATGCCCTTACATAAGAGTATACTTCTAAATCGAGGAAGGACCTATTACATGCCAATAATTGAAGAGGATGGATTGAATGATTTATGTATTTGAATTCAAGAATAATGTTATGGAGGTACTTTTATAGTATTATGGAATATTGGAATACCTATGTATTGGTCCATTTTAGTTTTCCATAAGTATACGGTACCAGCAACCATGAAAAGTGATTGATATATTTTTAAAAAGCACATGACATGCACATAATGAATTGATAAAGAGATAAAGAGATGTTTGATATTATTAATTAACTAAATACTGATATAAGGAAAAATTCATATCATGGTTTTAGTATATAATTTTTTTCTATTTTGGTATGTGGAAAGTGTTAACTTTTGATAGAATTCATGATTTCACTAAGGTTCTATGGCAATTCATGTTTCAAGAGAATACAGGATTATTGTATTCACATGTTTGGAATGTGACAACCAAGAACTACCTTATGTGGTATGAGAGAAAAATGCTATGTATATTTAGTTCACCTCCTTATAATGTTTTATATTTGTAGTTTTTGAAATGATTGTAATGTTATCCATTTATGGATAGTATAATTTATTTTCTCTTTTATGTTTGTTAGATCAATTTATTATTTCACTATATATGGACTTATGTATATTTAATAACATGTCATATCATTTTTGTGATAGAGACAGATGGAATGACCTATCATTCTATCACATTATCTACTAACACATGACGAATGAAAAATTCATTTCATTTCTTTAAATAATAGTTGAAGTGGAAATTGTTCAGTGAATGATCAACTGTACTGAAATCAAGAAAGTATTTCTTCTCATATTCTTCATCTTTAGGACAAGGCTCTTGAAAACCAAAAATTCTATCCTAGTACATTTTTATCTGATGAATCAGATGGTCCCTTAAATCATCACATATTTATGGATTTCTGGTAGTTAACTTTCTCCAAACCTTATTCTCTATCACTATCCATCTGAACTAGATGGTTAGATGTCTCTTACATATTCATATTTTCACTTTCCACTTATGTTCTCATATGTGGAAACCCAGTGATGAGTTACTTTGGGTACCCATTACACTTTTTACATTACTTTTTAAAATGATGTCTTAGTATCCCTTTTTATGATGTGGGTTTCATTGAAAGAAACATTCAAGTAGAAAACCATTTACAATCCCCGACGAATTTCAAGGTCAAAATTCATTTTAAGGGGGTAGAATGCAACACCCCGAGATTTTATGAGACAGATTATTTATAATTTCATTGATGTCTTGTTTTGTATATTACACCAATATTATATTGCGCTATACGCAACACCGTATTATCTTGTAGTATACACAACAATATTCTTGTCTTGTGTAGCACATAATTTTATGTTCTATTGATAGAATTAGTTTCACGCAACACTGAGTATAGATTTTGTTCAATGTATAAATGAACCAAGTCTAGATTTTGTTATACGCAAAACCAATGGAACATTTAACTACAGGCAACACTAAATTGTCTTATGTTACACGCAAGAGATACCTTCATCGATATCTTGTGTTGTACGCGATACCAAGTTTGAGTAAATAATGATATATTATTAAAATATTAGTATTTAATGAGATATAAACCATCTTTTATGAATTTTATTAACTAAATTTTTAATTTTATAACATTATAATTAATATTACACATTTTCAAGGACATGATATGAGAAAAAAAATCAATTTTTTGTATAAAAGAAATATTTTTCAAAAAATGTTGTTTGACTGCCTTTTGAAGGCACACCCATTTTAAATTTAGTTTTTTTTTCACTTTTATATGTTCAATTTGACAAAAAAAATTTATTATTTAGAATAGGAACACAAAAATTTACTTTGGATAAATGTTTGGTATTTTTCTGATAAAATTCATATTTTTATGAATAGTGAAAAATACTGTATTTTAATTCAAAACTATCTTTTAATCTGGTTTATTTATATAGTTAGATTGTAATTTTAATTGGTTTTAAAGTATAATTGTATTATATTTTTATAATTTACTCCAATTTTGGTCATTGGATGTAATGTCACTTTAAAATTTAACATAAATAGATGTCAATATTTTGATAGTTATTACTTCTTAAAAACTGCTTTTTGGTTTTAACAATGGAAAATAATTTTAAATTAATTACTTCAACCTATATGTTTTTAATTTGGAAAAATTAATTCTATATTTGGAATCATGAGGTCCAAATTGTGTAAATAGGTACCTTTTTGTAGACATTATAATTAGTAAATTTAGTAATTATTTTTTTCCCATGGTTAAAGCGTAAATATGGTAAATAAAGGTAAAAAAGTTAAAATATTATTAAACTACCATAACACATGTCTTAATCTTATTGTATGAGATATTTCAAACTATTTTCATCCTTGGGTTGATTTTGGAACCCCATTGATTAACTTGGATGTGAAAATGACATTTTATAACAATTAATTTAAGGTAAAAATAATTTTACCCTAAACATATATATTTTAATAAATTGATTTTTATATGGGGTTATATAATAGATCGCTATGTCTATAAATTATCATTAGAAGTATAAAAATATTTACTATATCATGGTATTATATTTATAATTTTTAGTCATTAGATAAATATATTTATTTATGACATAATTATGATGTAGTGATTACCTCATTAATTTAATATTCAAATAAATGAATTTGTAAATATTAAAATAAATTTAATATGAACATTTTGATGTCATCCCTAAATTTTCTGGATGAAATTAACATATTATATATCATTTAATTCCATTTTTTTAGGTAATAAGGTTGTTGTAGATTTTTAAAAATTCATGTATGAATAATGTCCAAAATTGACACAATTCATAACTTAAAACATAAAATAGTTTATTATGTGATATTAAATTACTAAAAATATAAGATTCAGAAAACTGGTTAATATAAGACCAAATATGTGATAAATAAATTTGTTTTGTCTTTTTACATGATATGGTAATTACATTAACACACAATGTGTAAATAACGTGATATCACAATAAGATTAAAAATGGTAAAATAAGGGTAAAACCAAAAAGATAAGGATAACCCAATATTAAAAAAGTTAGACTCCTCATGCATTAATTATGTTACAATGATCACAAATATCGTTACTATTAAAAAATAATATTATTATTTACAAATCCCTTTACTAGTTCCAAATGTTGTTACTAATCACCAATCTCACTTATCTTATCAATCCTCTGTATTTATGTTTCAAGTTAACTCTTATACTTTATATTGGTTAAGTTCCAATACACTTATGTATATTACTGTCTAAGTCTGAATACAGATATTTTTCTAAGTATAAAGACATAGTGAAGCTAGACACAGTAAGACAGAATGTGTGCAAGACACAGTCACAGTGAAGCAGACACCATGAAGTCTAAGTCTCAAACACCGTGACTAGTGAGACACCGTGACACCGTAAGTCAGACACTCTGATTGCATAAGTGCTATGACATAGTTAGCAAGACACAGTCATCAAGGAATCGTGAATCCAGACACTATGATCAAGGCACCAGAAGCCAGAAACTGTGAGTCAGTCACCGTGACTCAGACATAGTCAATGACACACCATGACATAGAGACACGGTGAAGGTCATACCGTGAAGGACACACCGTGAGCCACATACCATGAAGGTCATATCGTGAATGAAACATCATGAAGGAGACACTGTTTTCATAACTACTATGACACCATTTCTTATCCTTTTGTCAATATTATTTAAATATTTCTAACGATCATATTTGATGTGTTTGATGCAATTAATGATATTTAATGATAGTTTTTCTCTTGTCAGGAAACCGTACCTTGAACCTATGAAAAGGTAATCACTCCTATTTCCAGATCATAAGGAATATAAAGAGGATTGAACTAAAACTATAGGAAACACACACAGATACACATACTAGAACATACGCGAAGCTATAGACAATACACGTGAGCTCTGCACTAAACAGAAGAACAATCCTGAGCACGGAGAAGAGGTTGAAAGATCTTTGCAGAACTCAAATGCATGCAACCTGACACTACTGGAGGAACTGAAATCAATAGAACATTATCACTCTTGAAGAACACAAGCTGAACTATGACACTATGTTTTTCCACAGAAAATCAGAGAAGGACTCAGAAGCATTTATGCTGAATCCATGGAGTCCAGAGTTGCACTTCCAATCACTAGAGCTTTCTAAACTTTTATATACTCTCTTTATAAGTGATTAATTATTTAATTTTTAATGAAGTGTGTGTACTCTATATATCTTACACACACACTGACTCATGTGCTAAACTGGTGGATATAAAAAACTTCAAACCAAAACTCCTTACCCTTGTTTTCCCATGAAGAACTATGGAAGAGGTCCTTGTGTGGCCCGGTGTTTATTTTTGTTTCCCGATAAGAACTGTGGTAGAGGTCCCTGCGTGTCCTGGACAGTCGTGTACTATTGTTAACCCCGATCCAGGGTGTGGATCACTTTTATATATATTGATTAAGAGGAAAATTTCTCGGCCTGAGATAGAACCTCGTTGGTTAAATCTGATGTGCTTTTTATTTTATGTTTAAAGTATACTATATATATCTTTTATATTCCGCTGCTATTACTTTGAAATACAAAACTATTTTATAGTTACATTGATAGTTATTCTAGAAATTGTTTGTAACTATTGAAAATCAGTAGATTTGTTTCAAAATCCAATTTAATTTTTTGATTAAATTGACTGAGACCAAATCAATCTTTGATAACCTAATTTATCCTTTACAGTTTTTCAAATTCACTACAATTTAACTCGTTTTATAAATTAGGGGATTTTAATAGAAATTATTATTTAACAGAAATTTTAATTGGAACTCAATTCACCCCCCTCTTGAGTATCCACTCCAACTAACATTTGGTATCACAGGTTTTTTTGTTAAAGGATTTTCGAAATAATCTTTTTTTCAATTGAGATTGTAGATGTATATTTAAAGATATTAAATTTCTGTTAGTAACAATTTTTATCTCTTTAAATATATTTTCTAAAATTTAGCTATAGAAAATATAGTAGAGGGGGATGCTAACATCATGCCACCTTTCTTAAATGGTAAAAACTATGCCCAGTGGAAACTTAAGATGAAAATACATTTAGAAACTATGGGTTTTGATAACTAGAGTGCTATAGAGTCTCAATATAAAATTATAGAAACTAAAAGAACAACTTGGGATGAACATACTAAGACATCTTACAATAATAATTGTAAATCTATGAATGCTTTGTATTGTGCTATAAAATATAAGGTGTTTAACAGAATATCTTCTTGCAAAACTAATTATGAAATATGGGATACTTTGGGTGTTTCTCATGAAGGAACAACTAATGTTAAGAAAATGAGTTTAAACACGTATACTATTAAATATGATGATTTTGAAATGAAGACTGATGAACCTATTTCTGATATGTATCTCAGGTTCAATGAGATTTTCAACACTATGAACTCCCATGGAAAAGCTGTTCTAACAATGGAACAAATCATGAGGATACTGAGATGTTTTCCCGACCGATGGAGAGGCACTTCTATTTCAATTAGAGAATCTTGTGACATTGTTGGTCTTCCTATCAAAGAACTTATTGGTAATATTATGATGTTTAAGGAAGAACTCAAGGTGAATTAGGAGGAAGATGATGAACCAAAAAAGGAAGTCAGTGGAAATTAAGCCTACTACTTCAAAGAGCAAGGACAAGGAGAACATTCAAATACCTACTGATATCTCAACAAGTGAACGTTCAGATTCAGACTCTGATGCTTAAATAGATCAAATAGCTAGAAGTTTTAAGATATTCTAAAGGAACAAGAAATTCGTCAAAAAATCAAATTACTAAGGAAAATATGAAAACAACGGTCATTGAAAAAAGGACTGGAAGAAAGCTAATAAGAGTGATAAGGTTGTTTGCTATGAATTAAAAAGTAAAGGACACATAAAAGCTGACTATCCAAAATTGAAGTTCATGAAGAAACATGACTATAAGGACAGTAAGTACAAGAATGCTATGAAAGATACTTCGAGTGCTTCAGAAGAGAGCACAAGTGAGTCTGAAGCTTCTGAATCTAAAAAGATTCATGCCAACATGTGTTTCATGACCAATACATCTGAGGTACCTATTTCCCCTATGCTAAATGATTACTATTCTAGAATTGATTCTGATTCTGAATCTAAAAATATGACTACTGAGGAACTGTTTGAATACTTTAATATGCTTTAGGAAACATGTAATGAACATAAGGATAAATATAAGTCATTAAAGAAACGGCATGTTCTTATTGAAAATGTTAAATCTAACCTTGATTTAGAAAATTAAAAGAATGCTCAACGGTTAAAGGAAAATAGTCAACTGAAAATGTCTAATGAGCAACTGAGAAAAAACATAGAAAAGTTCACAAATCGAAAAGATACTTTATCTCAAATTCTACGAATGAGAGTGGAACCAAAGTACACTACTGGAATAAGTTATATTCCTGGAAAGAGGCGGTTCACGAAAACTAGATTAATTCCTAAATCTGGACAGAATACTGCTAGTTCAAGTTCTAGAAATGCATATGCTTCAACTAGCTATTCACATAGTTATAGATCAAATAGATTTTAACTTTCAAAAAATTTTGATTCTGTAAAATATATGAGACCCATAAGACAAATTTGGCTACCAAAATCATTGATTGCTAACCTGTCTGGACCCAGGACGATCTAGATACCAAATTCATTTCCCATCTAAATCTGTTTTGTAGGAAACATGCTTGAAGAGCTCCCATAAGAAGACATGGTACCTGGACAGTGGATGTTCAAGGCCTATGTTTGGGGATTACTCATGCTTCAAGAGCATAATCAAGATGGATGGAGGCTATGTCACCATTAGTGACAATTGTAAAGGAATGATCATTGGCCTAGGCCAAATTGGTAACACTAATTCAGTTTTAATTTCTAATGTTTTGTTTGTTGATGGACTTAAATATAATCTATTGAGTATATCTCAATTATGTGATGATGGTTTTAATGTTATGTTTGAAAATGATTCTTGAAATGTTTTTAAATCTAAATTTTTTTAGTACTTTCTTCTTTGAGAGATGAAAATGTTTATGTAGTTGATTTAAATTCTTCAGCCAAACAAAATGTTACTTGTTTAAATTATTTTCATAGAGAATTTTGGATTTGGCATAGAATATTAGGACACTGCAATATACACTCACTTAGAAAACTGACTAGGAAGAACATAGTTAGAGACTTACCCAAACTAGAGTTTCCAAATGACAAAGTTTGTAATCCCTGTCAAAAGGGAAAACAACATAAAGTTTCATTTAAATCAATGAAAGAAGTTTCGGCATCTCAACCTCTCGAGTTGGTTCACATGGACTTATTTGGACCATCTAGAGTTTCTAGCTTAAATGGGAATAACTGTGTTTACGTCTTAGTAGATTACTTTTCTAGATATGCTTGGGTATACTTCTTAGCTCACAAAAGTGAAGCTTTATCTCACTTTTTTAAATACTCAAAGTCTGTAGAGAACCTTAGTGGAATTAATATTAAGACCCTGAGAAGTGATCATGGTCATGAGTTTGAAAATCATGAGTTTGAGTCTTATTGCTCACACAATGGTTATAATCACAACATTTTTCCCCTAGAACACCTAAACAAGAATGGTGTATTAGAAAGAAGAAATAGAACCCTTCAATAAATTTCTAGAACTATGTTTAATGAGTATGACTTACCTATTTATTTTTGGGCTGAAGCTATAAATACATCTTTTTATATCATCAATAGAGTCTTAATTAGACCTGTTCTTAAGAAGAATCCTTATGAACTATGGAATAATAGAAAACCTAAATTCAGTTACTTTAGAGTCTTCTGTTGCAAAGTCTTTGTTCTTAATACCTAGGATAATCTAGAAAAAATTTCCTCTAAGAGTGATAAAAGAATCTTTTTAGGATATTCAATTTCTAGCAAAGCGTATAGAGTTTTTAATAAGAGGACCAAATGTGTGGAAGAATTTGTTCACATAAAATTTGATGAAACTGATCCACATGAATCAAAATCATCTCTTGAAAATCATGAAGAATATTTATCTGTTCTGAACCTTAATGATAAAATAAATGAACCTATTGTAAAGACAACCAGTTTTGGAAATATTACAGAATCTGCTCCTAATGAACCCAAACCTAGAGAAGAACCTGAAATTTCTAGTCCTACCATTACTAGGTCAAATAGGATTCTAAAGAATCATCCTTTAGATGCTGTTGATGGAAACCTGGATAGAGGGACATAGACTAGAGCTTCTCTTAGAAATCAGGTTGAACATCAATCTTTCTTGCCATAGCATGAACCTAAAAACATTGATGATGCTATAAATGAAGAATTTTGGGTAAATTCTATGAAATAAAAACTCAATCAATTTGAAGGAAATAAATTTTGGAAACTTGTTGAAAGACCTAATGACACTATCACCATAGGCACAAAATGGGTGTTTATAAATAAAGTAGATGAATCTGGAAACATAGTTAGAAACAAGGATAGATTAGTTGCACAAGGCTATTGTCAAGAAGGAGGAATTTACTATGAGGAGACTTTTGCTCCAGTAGCTAGATTTGAAGACATTAGGATCTTACTTGCCTATACTGCACATATAAATTTCAAACTATATCAAATGGATGTTAAAAGTGTATTATAAAATGGGTTTATTGCTGAGGATGTTTTTTTGAACAACCACCTGAATTTACAAACCCCCATTTTAAAAATCATATTTTCAAATTATCAAAAGCTTTATATGGTTTAAAAAAATCTCCAAGAGCTTTGTATGATAGATTAAGTACTTTTCTAATTTCCAAAGGTTTTACAAAATGTACAACTGATCCTACCATTTTTGTAAAATGTTTTTCAAATGATATTTTAGTTGTTCAAATTTATATAGATGATATTATTTTTGGATCTTCAAAAACATCATTGTGTACTGATTTTTCTAAAATGATGAAAAACAAATTTTATATGAGTTTAATTAGTGAACTAAAATTCTTTCATGGATTTCAAATATTTCAAAATTATGATGGAATTATTTTAACTCAAATTAAATATACTAGAGATCATTTAAAATGTTTTGGATTGGATGACACAAAAAGTAGTGACACTCTCATGAGTACCACCTATAAGTTGGATCTTGATGATGATGGGAAATCTGTTGATCAAACCACTTATAGATGAATGATTGTAAGTCTACTCTATTTGAGTGCTAGTCGTCCTGATATTATGTTTAGTGTGTGTATGTGTGCTCGTTTTCAAGAAAACCCTAAAGAATCACATTTAAATGTCGTAAAAAGAATTGTCAAATACCTCAAGCATACACCCAATTTAGGACTGTTCTATCCTAAAGGACAATCATTTGAATTAGTTAGTTATTCTGATGCTGATTTTTCTCGATGTAAGTTAGATAGAAAAAGAACCTATGGAACATGTCACTTTTTAGGCAAGTCACTAGTATCATAGTGTATTAAGAAACAAAATTATGTTGCATTATCTACTGTAGAAGCTGAATACATAGCTGCTGGAAGTTGTTGTGCACAAATTTTGTGGATGAAACAAACATTACTAGACTATGGATATCAATTCATACATGTACCAATAAATTGTGACAACCCAAGTGCTATTAACATTTCATAGAATCCTATTTCACATTCTAGGACAAAGCATATTGATGTAAGACATCATTTTTTGAGGGGTCATTTTCAAAAAGGTGATATCACTTTAGAATTCATAGGTACTGAATATCAACTTGCTGATATATTCACTAAACCATTAAATTCAGATAGATTTGACTAAATCATACATGATCTTGGTAAGATTAATCATAAATAGATTTCTTACCGGTCTTACTGTTTAATATTTTTCTATATTTTACTTTACAGTTTCATGCTCACTGTTTCTCAGTTACTGTTTCATGCTTACGGTCTCACAGATAACACCGTGTGTTCACGGAACAGTTCACTCACTATCACACAGTGACTGCATAGAATAGTCACTGTCTCACCGTGACAACAACCAACTGTCTCACTGTGATGACTTCTTTTCATTGCACCGTAACACTTACTCACGGTCTCATCGTGAAGATTATTTATTCATTTATTTTAATCTGTATCACGGTAATTTTTATTTCAATGCTATTTACTTTCCCGATTTTTTTTTATGACGTTTGACATTGCAAATGATAAAAAAAAGTGTTTTCACTTGATTATTCACCCAAGCTCTCTCTTCTCACTCTCCCAAACCCTCTTTACCTTGAAAACCTTCTCTCCTTCTCTCTCGCCCAACCCTTCAATGGATGCCCTAGATGAAGCATCCATCTTCATCTACTCCAGAGAAGCGTAGCTCTAAGTATAAGAATATAGCACTGATGATAGCACCCGAAGGAACTCTAAATCTGAACCTTGTAAGCCGTACTATAGTTCCTGAAAAAGAGATCTTCCCAGAGTTTCTATTGACTAGAAATTCGTTAGTCTTGAAAGTCATGAAAGAAAAAGTATGATTCCAATGGTTCTCTAGAAGAGACAGACCTATTTACCTGAGGTTGGTGTCTCAGTTTTACCAATATGCAAAGTTTTCCTTTGATGCTGGAGAAAGTTTTATGGTGACAAGCTGGATAAATGGTCAAAAATATTCATTCACTTTGAGGATATGGGCTTCTTGCCAAAGGATTCCTCATGAAGGGATTTGTGATGACTACTAGAGAGACCCTCCTCCTACATCAGATATCTTTGATCTAGAATTTTTTTGTGGTGATTTTAACTGGAAATGGAACCAAGCGAAGGGCTATAGCAGCGGACCTGGATGGAGAGTCAAGACTGCTATTCAAATTTTTTCATAATTTGATTAGCCCAAGGAAGGGTGATTTTGCTGTGATGAAGTATCAGGATGTGTTCCTGATTCATATAATGAAGAATGGCCATAAGATAAATCTTTGCTAATATTTCATTCACCATATGTGTGAACTGATTAAGGACACATCCAAATCCACATCTTTGTTTTAATGAAGGATGATCTCAACCATGCTAGTTGCCAAAGGATTGGTTGGACTGAATGAGGAAGTAATTATGGATTTTAATTTTTGTTTGTCAAAACCTACCATTAAAAGTATGAAAATCAATTGGAACCCTTGGAAAAAGCAATGGGTTTAAGATAATGATCAGCTGTATAAGAAGTATAATCATGTTGAGTATCCAACAAGGCCAAAGAATATTACTGATCCTGGTTTGGAACTGGATGAAGTGGTTGAATACTCAGATGATGATGAAGAAGAGGAAGAGATAGCTGAAGTTCCTCAAAGGGATACAGCTCCTGTTGAGAAAGAAAGTACTGTTGTCCCTGTTGATGTTCCTGATGTACCTATTAGAAAAGAGGCTGAAATAATTCTTAGATAAGAAGTTGTTGTTGAAAAGGAAAGGGTTGTTGACCCTTCTATTATTCTCAGAGGAGAAGAACCTCATGCTCAAATAGTTGATGCTAACCTTGAAATTCAGTCTGAGGCTGCAAGAGATATGCATATCCCTAATCTTGTGATAGAAAACCTCCCTACTAAAAAAGAAGCATGTATGGAAGCACAACCTGTAGAACAATCAGTTCTTGAGTACATACCCTCTGCTGATGAGAGGATAGAAATTTCCTTTCAGTTGGCAAGTAATGAAATGGATGAGGAGAATAGATTTGATCCTGTGGATCTTGATCATGATGTTGAGCCTATAGTTCTTGAATTGGAAGCATGTTGTGAGGGGTAGGAACCTCAAAACCATGATATTGATGAAGATGGTTCTGTTGAAACCTCTCAACCATCTGTCAGATATTCTGTGTACACTCGATATGAGTTCCCAAACTTTTATGATGTTAGTGAATCACAGCAAGTTCCTAGAACTAGAATGGATCTCTCTTCCTTGTTTTGATTGAAGTCAGTCACTCACCCTGAACCTGCTCCTGAACTTGAACCTCAACCAGAACCTGCACCAGAACCTGTACCAATTCTTGCATCTATACCTTTTCTTGGCCAGCAATCCTTTGTAACTAAGGATGACTTGAAAGTCTTTGGATAGACTTTCTTAGCTAGAGTGGAGAAGTTGTTGACCTCTCAACCTCGTCCTGTGACTCAACTAAGTTAGGATGATTCCTTGATTCTTTTGGAGAATATTATTCTGCACAATCAACCCAGGATGATCTGTGAAATACAAGAAGTCAGAGTTTAAAATATGTTTCTTAATGCTAATGTTGAAAATTTGAAAGGTATGGTTGAAAAATGAAAAAGGCCTGGAGTGGGCAGAAATTTAGGCAGGTTGCGTGAAAAAATAAAGTGGTGCGCGAAAGAGTAGCGGGTTGTGTGAAAAAATGAGCAGGATGCACGCAAAAGGAAAAGTTGCGCGAAATATCTGCAGGTTGCGCGAAATAGAGGAATGATGTTTTTCGCGCAAAATGTGTTTCGAGATCAGAAGCTCAAAAATTTGAAAAGGCATAAGCTGCGTGAAAAATTGGATCATTGCGCGAAATATGATGTCGCGTGAAAGGATGGGTTTGCACACAATATGGAATGCGGTGTGAAATTTTGCGCGCAATTGGTGCTTCATGCTTAGAATGATGAAAAAGGGAAAAGGCATGAAATACACGAAAGATTGGAGCAGTGCGTGAAATATGATGTCGCGGGAAAGATTGGGTTTGCACACAATATGGAATACAGTGTGGAATTTTTCACGCAATTGGTATATTTTGATTGCATAGTCGAAAAATGGAAAAGTCCTGATGTGTGCAAAAAATCTAGGAAAGTGCGCGTAATCTCAAGAATTGAGAGACAGTTTTACGCGCAGAAAGGGGTTTTACGCCCAAGGTCCAAATTGCCTATAAATATGAGGTGACCCCGTCTCCTTGTGTGTGACTTGACACATAGACAAATCCCAAGCACTGACGCGCGGAAAAAATTGAAAATAGAGTATTCTGTGAAAAGAAGAAGTGATGCACGCAAAAAAAACTACTGTGCGGAATAGGAAGTTCTGCGTGAAAAAGAGGAGTTGCGTGAAAAAGGATTTTTGCACCAAAAGGTGTTTTTACGCACAGGCATGAATCTTACGTGCAAGTCACCTAGAAGTGTGCGTGAAAAATTTGGGGGTCCCACGGGCATTTGATAGGTGCATAACAGTCTCGAAGCAACTTTGCGATGAAGAAAGAACGGTGAACCATTCGGTTCCACAAAGAGAAGTTGTACCGCACTCACACGACTGGTGTTCATCACTCTCGTTGTGCTCTACGAAGTGAAGAAGAACTAGACGCTCAATTGAACTCATATCTGCACAAAGGAAGAATTCAGTATACCAATACCCTCAGGTGTTGGTATTTAGAAGAGAATGAAGAGAAGAAGAAGAACAGAGTATTCAGGGTAGTTTAATCCAGATGATGCTATGTGAGGTGATCCTCAGTGTTTAAATAATCACATTTTTTGTATGTGATTCTAGCTGAATAAAGAAGATGTTCTAGTGCAGTTGTTTGTTTCACTGAGAAGAATAAAGAAGAAGTCTAGTGCAGTTAGTGTTGCACTAGAGAAGAAGAGAAAGGAAAAAAGAAGAATTGCTTGCCTACTGCTTTGCAAGTAATCAAGTGAAGAGAACTGAAGAATATCGAGAGCAGATCCTACCTTACTAAAGAAGGAAGAAGACTGTCACCTTAGGTAGTATAAAGAACCAGCTAGAGGCTGCATGTTGGACTAGGCTTTCACCAGTCTAGGGAAGAGGATTTTTCCCACCCCCATCCAAAGTGTAGGGACTCACACTGTCTAGAAGATTGTTTTCCTAGCCACTCCATTGTAATAGCATTTTACATTATAGTGGAGAATCCATGCACTAGTCATTCCCATGAATTGAAAGGACTTAGCTACTCTTATTGAGTGGTGAACCTTGTAAAAATATCTTGTGCATATTTTTTATGCTTTCTATTATTGCATGCGGCAGGGAGAGAGAATAAGAGAATCAAGATCCTAACAGGTCAAGAGGAACAGGGATAAAAGTTTTAATTGGTTTAAAAAGTCCCAAACACTGATTCACCCCGCCCTCTCTGTGTTAGGTATATCCAAAAATGTTCCTCTCATAAAGAAACAACATTCTCTCACTGCAAATGTTAAATCTTCCCTTGATGTAGAAAATGAAAATAATGTTCAACTGTTAAAGGAAAATACTGAACTGAAAATGTCTAATGAGAAACTGAGAAAAGACTTAGAAACGTTCACAAATAGAAAATATACATTAACTCAAATTCTAGGAAAGAATGTGGCACCAGAGTACACTACTAGAATAGTTTATAAGCCTGGAAAGAGACAGTTCACTAAAACTAGATTTATTCATAAATCTGGACGGAATACTACTAGTTCAAGTTCTGGAAATTCATATGCTTGAACTAGTTATTCACATAGTTATAGATCAAATAGAGTTTATCTTTCAAAATATTTTGATTCTGTAAAATATATGAGACCCATAGGAAAAATTTGGGTACTACAATCATTCATTGCTAACCTGTCTGGACCCAAGAAGATCTGGGTACCAAAGTCATTTCCCATCTAAATCTGTTTTGTAGGAAACCTGCTTGAAGAGCTCCAATAAGAAGACATGGTACGTGGATAGTGGATGTTCAAGGCATATGTCTAGGGATTACTCATTCTTCAAGAGCTTAATCAATATTGAGGGAGGCTATGTCACCTTTGGTGATGATTCTAAAGGAAAGATAATTGGCCTAGGCCAAATTGGTAACACTAATTTAGTTTTAATTTCTAAAGGTTTGTTTTTGATGGACATAATTATAATCTATTGAGTATATCTCAATTATGTGATGATGGTTTTAATGTTAATTTTGAAAATGAATCTTGTAATGTTTTTAATTCTAAAAATGTTTTAGAATTTTATGCTTTGAGAAATTAAAATGTTTATGTCGATGATTTAAATTCTTTATCCAATCAAAATGTTACATGTTTATATGATTTTCATAGAGAATCTTTGTTTTAGAATAGGAGATTAGGACATGGAGTGTGCAGAAATTTAGGTAGGTTGCGTGAAAAAATAATGTGGCGTGCGAAATAGTAGCAGGTTGTGCGAAAAAATCAACGGGATGCGTGCAAAATGAAAAGCTGCACGAAATATCTGCGGGCTGCGCGAAATAGAGGAATGATGTTTTTCGTGCAAAATGTGTTTCGAGATCAGAAGCTCAAAAATTTTCAAAGGCATGAGTTGCGCGAAAAATTGGATCATTGCGCGAAATACGATGTCATGTGAAAGGATGGTTTTGCGCAAAATATGGAATGCGGTGTGAAATTTTGCGCGCAATTGGTGCTTCATGCTTAGAATGATGAAAATTGGAAAAGTAATGAAATGCGTGAAAGATTGCAGAAGTGCGCGAAAAATGATGTTGCGGGAATGATTGGGTTTGCGCGCAATATGGAATACATTGTGGAATTTTGCACATAATTGGTGTATTTTCATTGGATAGTCGAAAATTGGAAAAGTCCTAAGGTGCACGAAAAATCCAGGAAGGTGTGCGTAAGTTGGATTGGATAGCACAGAAAGTATTGACACTCTCATGAGTACAACCTGTTTGTTGGATCTTGATGAAGATGGTAAATATGTTGATTAAACCACTTATAGAGGAATGATTGGAAGTATACTCTACTTGACTTCTAGTCGTCCTGATATTATGTTTAATGTGTGTATGTGTGATCATTTTCAAGAAAACCCTAAGAAATCACATTTAAATGCTGTAAAAATAATTTTCAAATGCATCAAGCATACACCCAATTTAGGACTGTTCTATCCTAAAGGACAATCATTTGAATTGGTTAGTTATTCTGAGGCTGATTTTGCTGGATGTAATTAGATAGAAAAAGCACCTCTGGAACATGCCACTTTTTAGGAAAGTCACTAGTATCATGGTGTAGTAAGAAACAAAATTTTGTTGAATTATCTACTGTAGAAGTTGAATACATAGCTGCTGGAAGTTTTTGTGGACAAATTTTGTGGATGAAAAACACTTTACTAGACAATGAATATCAATTCAGGCATGTACCAATAAATTGTGATAACATAAGTGAAATTAACATTTCATAGAATCCTGTTTCACATTATAGGACAAAGCATATTGATGTAAGACATCACTTTTTTGAGGGATCGTAATCAAAAAGGTGATATCACTTTAGAATTCATTGGTACTGAATATAAACTTGCTAATATATTCACTCAACCATTAAATTCTGAGAGATTAGTCTACATCATACCTGATCTTTGTATGATTAATCATAAATAGATTTCTTACCAGTCTTTTTGTTTAGTATTTTTGTATATTTTACTTTATGATTTCATGCTCACTGTTTCTCAGTTACTGTTTCATGATTACGGTCTCACAGTTAACACCTTGTGTTCACAGAACAGTTCACTCACTGTCTCACCCTGACTACACAGAATAGTCAATGTCTCACTGTGACTGCACAGAATAGTCACTGTCTCACCGTGACGACCACCAACTGTCTCACCGTGACGACTTATTTTCATCGCACCATATCGCTTACTCACGGTCTCACCGTGGAGATTATTTATGCAGTTATTTTAATCCATATCGGGGTAATTTTTATTTCACCGCTATTTATATTCCTGCGATTTTGTTTTTATGACATTTGATATTCCCAAATGGTAAAACAAAAGGGTTTTCACTCAATTCCTCACCCGAGCTCTCTCCTTCTCACTCTCTCGAACCCTCTTTACCTTGAAAACCTTCTCTCCTTCTCTCTCGCCCGAACCTTCTGTGGATGCCAAGGATGAAGCGTCCATATTCATCAACTCTATAGAAGCGTATCTCTAAGAATAAGAAGATAGTACCGAGGATAGCTCCTGAAGGACTTCTAAATCCAATCCTTGTAAGTCGTACTGCAGTTCCTGAAAAAGAGATCTACCCGAAGTGGTTGTTGAATATCAAGTCATTAGTCGTGAATATATTAAGAGAACAAGGATGACTCGAGTGGTTCTCTCAAAGAGACAGACCTATTTACCTGAGGTTGGTGTCTCAGTTTTATCAATATGCAATGTTTTTTCTTTGATGGTGGATAATGTTTTTTTGTGGCAAGATGGATCAATAGTCAAAAAGGTTCATTCACTTCTAGGATATGGGCTGCCTACCTAAGGATTCCTTATGAAGGGATTTGTGATGAATACCAGAGAGACCCTCCTCCTACATCAGATATCATTGATCTAGAAAATGATTTGTATATTTTAACTGGAAATGGCACCAAGTGAAGAGACACAACAGCTGAGCTGGATAGAGATTCAAGACTGATGTTCAAATTTGTTCAATATTTGATTATCCCAAGGAAGGGTGATTTTTCTGTGAAGAAGTATCAGGATGTGTTCCTGATTCATCTAATGAAAAATGGCCATAAGATAAATCTTTGCAAATATGTCATTCACCATATGTGTGAACTGATTAAGGTAACTTCAAAATCTACATCTTTGTATTACTCAAGGATGATCTCAACCATTCAAGTTTCCAAAGGAGTGGTTGGACCGAATGAGGAAGTAAGTATGGATTTTGATTTGTGTTTGCCAAAATATACCATCAAAAGGATGAAAATTAATTGGAACTCTTGGATAAAACAATGGTTTGATGATAATGATCAGATGTATAAGAAGTATAATCCTTTTGAGTTTCCAACAAGTCCAAATAATATTACTGATCATGGTTAGTTACCTGATGAAGTGGTTGAATACTCAGATGCAGAAGAGGAAGAGGAAGAGGTAGCTGAAGTACCACAAAAGGAAGCATCTCCTATTGAGAAAGAAAGGATTGTTGTCCCTGCTGATGTTCCGGAAGTACCTCTTAGAAAAGAGGCTAAAATAATTCTTAGAGAAGAAGTTGTTGTTGAAAAGGAAAGGGCTGTTGACCCTTCTGTTATTCTTAGACAAGAAGAACCTCCTCCTGAAATAGTTGATTCTAACCTTGAAATTTTCTCTGAGGCTGCAAGAGATTTGCTTATCCCTGAGCCTATGATAGAAAACCTCCTTGCTGAAAAGGAAGAAAGTATGGATGCACAACCTATAGAACAGTCGGTTCCTGAGTACATACCCTTTACTGAGGAGAGGATGGAAATTGCATTTCAGTTGGCACGAAAATAAATGGATGAGGAGAATAGAGTTTATCATGTGGATCTTGATCATGATGCTGAGCCTATTGTTCCTGAATTGGAAGCACATGGTGAGGGGGAGGAACCTCAAAACCTTGAGATTGATGAAGCTGGATCTGCTGTAACCTCTCAAACAACTTTCACATATTTTGTGTACACTCGGTATAAGTTCCCAAACTTTTATGCTGTAAGTGAATCACAGCAAGTGACTAGAATTGGAATGGATCTCTCTTACTTGTTTCAATTGAAGTCAGTCACTCACCCTGAACCTTCACCTGAACCTGAGCCTCAACGAGAACCTGTACAAGAACCTATACCACTTCCTGCATCTACACCTTTTCCTGGCTAGCAATCCTTGGTAACTAAGGATAACTTGAATGTCTTTGGACAGACTATCTTAGATGGAGTGGAGAAGCTCTTGACCTCTCAACCTCATCCTGTGACTTAACTAAGTCAGGAAGATGCCTCGATTCTTTTGGAGAATATTATTCTGCAAATTCTACCCAGGATGATCTGTGAAATACAGGAATTCAAAGTTGAAAATTTGTTGCTTAGTGGTGATGTTTCAAATTTGAACGGTATGGTTAAAAACCTTAAAAAAGAATGGTCTTCAAGATCAGAGCCTTCTCCTGTTTCTGCTCCAACACCTGTTGTTACTTATCTTGAACCTACTGTTTCCCACATCTCTAGAGAGATTGTATCTCAGTTGCACCCCTACCTATTGTCGTTTGATGAGAATATTGTGGAAAGACAAAAAAAGATGCTTCAACGCATGAGAGAGCTTGTAGAGAATCTGAATAAGCTTACAGATGAGTATACTGGCTGTCTTCAAAAGTTTTTGAAACAGGTCAAAGTTCTCACCATAGCTATAAAGGCTTCTCCTCCCTCTTTTCAAATCTCTTCTCCATCTTTGGATGATTCACTACATAGATCCATAATCAAGGAAGAAATTCAGAATGCTTTCAGTGGCTTGGATCTGTCTTCTTTATCTGATGTGGTTAAGAACAGTGATATAGCACTGATCTTGTTCAGATTCATTCTATGATTTCCAATGATACTCAAAATGATATCACCAAGAAGATAGATTTATATATCAATCGGATTTACTCCAAATATGATATGAAAAATCACATTAACTATCTTGTGGAGAGTCTGAAAATCACTCCAGTTACAGAAGCTTTCAAAGCTCATGTTCAGAAGCTTACTGAGTTTACCAGATTGTTGGAAAAATTTATGGAGAATTAGGACGATTTTGAAAAGGCTATGCAATATGGTGGAGAAATCATTACTGATTTCATAAATCTTCTGAAGCCATATCTTCATGTGCAGAGTATAGCTATAGTTGCACCAGCTGCTGCCCCTCTTCAACCAGGTCTACCTGCCCTAGCCTCAACTGCTATGTCAGTCAGCCAAACCCTATTTCAGATCAGACCAATAATTCTTGACCAACCACAGAATAGATCTTCTATTTATCCTTATTTGGCTCCATCTATTTTTGAAATAATCCCTTTACCATCTTTGTCTACCACCTCTCTGTCTCCCTCTACATTAGCACCAGCTCCTTCTACTGATAAAGGCAAAGAAAAGGACGATCCCTGAAGAAGTCCAGTGACTACTTTCTTTTTTGTGGGGATGTCTTCGATTTTTGTATTTCTACTATATGATGTATTCTGAACATTTTTAATGGAATCTGAATTGTTTCACTCTCTTTTTTTACTTTTTGATAATCCCAAAAGGGGGAGAATTAACAGGAGAAGATAAATGGGGAAGAAAAAGTTATATGTTATTCTATATGCTTATTTCTCTAAAGTTCAATTCCATTTTTTTACTTTATCTATACATGATTTTTGATCATCAAAAAGGGGGAGATTGTTGGACTCCTCATGTATTAATCATGTTTTAATGATCACAAATCTCGTTACTGTTAACAAATCTTATTATTTTTTACAAAACCCTTTACTAGTTCCAAATCTTATTACTAATCACAAATCTCACTTATCTTATCAATCTTCTGTATTTATGTTTCAAGTTATCTCTTATAATTTATACTGGTTAAGTTCTAATAATATTATTATATTACTATCTATGTCTGATTACAGATAGTTGTCTAAGTATAAAGGCACCGTGAAGCTTGAAATAGTAAGACATATTGTGTGCAAGACACAGTCAAAGTGAAGTAGACACTGTGAAGTCTAAGTCTCAAACACCGTGACCAATGAGATACCGTGACACCGTAAGTCAGACACTATGATTTCCTAAGTGCTAAGACACAATTAGCAAGACACGGTCATCAAGGCAGCGTGAATCCAGATACTATGAGAAACGCACCGGAAGCTAGAAACCATGAGTCAGACACAGTGACTTAGACATAGTAAAGGACACACCATGACATGGAGACACTGTGAAGGTCATAACGTGAAGGACACATCATGAGACACATACCGTGAAGGTTATACCCTGAAGGACACACCATGAGTCACAAACTGTGAAGGTCATACCATGAAGGACACACCATGAAGGAGACACCGTTTGCATAACTACTGTGAAACCATTTCTTATCCTTTTTTCAATATTATTTAAATATTGCTAACAATCATATTTTTGATGTGTTTAATGAAATTAATGATATTTAATGATAGTTTTTGGCATGTTAGGAAACTGTACATTGTACATAACAAAAGGTAATCATTCCTATTTCCGGAGCTCGAGGAATATAAGGAGGATTGAGCTGCAACTAGAGGATACACAGACAAATACACATACTAGAACATACACGAAGCTATAGACAATACAAGCGAGCTCTGTACTGAACAGAAGAACAATCCAGAGCATGAAGAAGATATTTGAATATCTTTCAAGAACTCACATGCATGAAATCTAAAATTACTTGAGGAACTGAAATCAAGAGAACAATCTCACTCGTGAAGAACACAAGCTGAACCATGACACTCTGTTTTTCCACACAAAACTAGAGAAGTACTCAGAAGCATTTCTACTAAATCCAAGGAGTATAGAGCTACATTTCCGGTCACTAGATCTTTCTAATCATTTTTATACTCTCTCTCTAAGTGATTCATTATTTACCTTTTTGAGCAGTGTGTGTACTCTGTATATCTTACGCACACAAGAACTCCTGTGCTGAACTGGAGGATATCAAAATCCTCAAACCAAAACTACTTACCCTTGTTTTCCCATGAAAAACTGTGGAAGATGTCCTTGTGTTTCCTGGTCTTTATTTTTGTTTCCCATGAAGAACTATGGTAGAGGTCCCTGCGTGGCCTGGACAGTCGTGTACTGTTGTTAACCCTGATCTAGGGTGTGGATCACTTTTATATAAATTTTTTAAGAGGACCATGGCTCGGCTTGAGACTGAACCTCTTGGATATATCTGTTGTGATTTTTATTTTATGGTTAAAGTATACTATATATATCTTTTATATTCCTCTATAGTTACTTTGAAATATAAAACTATTTTAAAGTTACTTTGATAGTTATTCTAGCAAGTTTTTGTAACTATTGTAAATCAGTAGATTAGTTTCAAAATCCAATTTAATCTTTTGATTAAATTGACTAAGACCTAATCAATCTTTGAGAACCTAATTGAACCTTTACATTTTTACAAATTCACTACAATTTAACTTGTTTTATTAATTGGGGGATTTGAATAGAAATTATTATTTAACAGAAATTTTAATTGGAAATCAATTAACCCCCCTCTTGAGTATCCACTCCGACATACATTTGGTATCAGAGGTTTATTTTTTGTTAATGGATTTTCAAAATACTCTGTTTTTCAACTGTGATTGTAGTTGTATCTTTAAAGATCTTAAATTTCTGTTAGTTATAAATTTTATCTATTTAATTATCTTTTCTAAAATATAACTATGGAAAATAGACTAGAGGGTGCTGCTACCAACATTCCACCTTTCTTCAATGGTACAAACTATGCCCTTTGGAAACATAAGATGAAAAGACATTTAGAAAGTATGGGTTTTTATATCTGGACTGCTATAGAGTCTCAATATAAAATTCCAGAAACTAAAAGAACAACTTGGGATGAACTTACTAAGACATCTTACAATAATAATTGTAAAGCTATGAATGCTTTGTATTGTGATCTAGGATATGGGGAGTTTAACAGAATATCTGTTTGCAAAACTGCTTATGAAATATGGGATACTTTGGTTATTTCTCATGAAGGAACAACTAATGTTAAGGAAATGAGATTAAACACTTGTAATATTAAATATGATAATTTTAAAATGAAGACTGATGAACTTATTTATGATATGTATCCCAGGTTCAATGAGATTGTCAACACTATGAACTCTCTTGGAAAAGCTGTTCTAACAAGGGAACAAATCATGTGGATACTAAGTTGTTTTCTAGACCGATGGAGATGAACTTTTGATTCAATTAGAGAATCATAAGATATTGTTGCTCTGCCTATCAAAGAACTTATTGGTAAGCTTATGATGTATGAGGAAGAACTCAAGGTGAATAAGGAGGAAGATGATGAATTAAAAATAAATTCAGTGGTATTTAAGTCCACTGCTTCAAAGATCAAGGACAAGGAGAAAGTTCAAATACATACTGATAGCTCAACAAGTGAAAGTTCAGATTCTGACTCTGATGCTGAAATGGATCAAATATGTAGAAGGTTTAAGAAATTTTATAATAAGAAGAAATTATTTAGAAAATAAAATTACAAAGGAAAATATGACAACAAAGGTCATTGGAAAAAGGACTGGAAGAATGCTGATAAGAGTGATGAGGTTATTCGCTATGAATGCAAAAGGAAAGGACACATAAAAGATGACTGTCGACAACTGAACTTCAAGAATAAAATGACTACAAGGATAGTAAGTACAAGAAAGAAATGAAAGATACTTGGAGTGCTTCAGAAGACAGAAAAAGTGAGTCTGAAGATACTGACTCTGAAAAGAATTGTGCCAACATGTGTTTCAGGACCAATACTTCAGAGGTACCTGTTTCCCCTATGCTAAATGTTTATTATTCTGGAATTGATTCTGATTCTGAATATGAAAATATGACTAGTGAGGAACTGTTTGAATACTGAAATATGCTTGAGGAAACTTGTAATGCACTCAAGGACAAATATAAGTCATTAAATGAACAACATTCTCTCACTACAAATGTTAAATATTCCCTTGATGTATAAAAAGAAAAGAATTCTCAACTATTAAAGGAAAATACCAAACTGAAAATTTCTAATGAGAAACTGAGAAAAGGATTAGAAAAGTTTACAAATGGAAAATATACTTCAACTCAAATTCTTGTAAAGCAAGTGGCACCAAAGTAAACTACTGGAATAGGTTATAATCCTGGAAAGAGACAGTTCACTGAAACAAGATCTATTCCAAAATCTGGACAGAATACTGCTAGTTTAAGTTCTAGAAATTTATATGCTTCAACTAGTTATTCATATAGTTATAGATAAAATAGTGTTTATCTTTCAAAATCTTTTGATTCTGTAAAATATATGATACCCAAAAGACAAATTTGGGTACCAAAATCATTGATTTCTAACCTGTCTGGTACTAAGAAGATCTGGCTACCAAAGTCATTTGTCATCTAAATATGATTTGTAGGAAACCTGCTTGAAGAGATCCCATAAGAAAACATGGTACTTGGATAGTGGATTTTCGAGGAATTTTTCTGGGGATTACTCATGCTTCAAGAGCATAATCATGGTTTTTGGAGGCTATGTCACCATTGGTGATAATCTAAAGGAATGATAATTGGCCTAAGCCAAATTGGTAACACTTATTCAGTTTTAATTTCTAAAGTTTTGTTTTTTTATGGACTTAAATATAATCTATTGAGTATATCTCAATTATGTGATGATGATTTTAATGTTAAGTTTGAAAATGATTCTTGAAATGTTTTCAATTCTAAAAATGTTTTAGTAATTTATGCATTGAGAAATGAAAATGTTTATGCTGTTGATTTAAATTCTTTAGCCAAACAAAATTTTACTTGTTTAAATGCTTTTCATAGAGAATCATGGCTTTGGAATATAAGATTATGGAAATACAATATACACTCACTTAGAAAACATACTATGAAGAACATAGTTAGAGACTTACCCAAACTAGAGTTTCCAAATGACAATATTTGTAATCCCTGTCAAAAGGGAAAACAACATAATGTTTCTTTTAAATCAAAGAAAGATGTTTCAACTTCTAAACCTCTTGAGTTGGTTCACATGGACTTGTTTGGACCATCTAGATTTTCTAGATTGAATGGGAAGCACTATTTCTATGCCTTAGTAGATGACTTTTCTAGAAATACTTGGGTATACTTATTAGCTCACAAAAGTGAAGCATGCTCTCAATTTTTTAAATACTCAATGTCTGTAGAGAACCTTAGTGGACTTATGATTAAGACCCTGAGAGGTGATCATGGCCGTGAGTTTGAAAATCATGAGTTTGAATATTATTTCTCACACAATGGTTATAATAACAAATTTTCTACCCCTAGAACACCTCAACAAAATGGTGTAGTAGAAATAAAAAATAGAGCCCTTAAATAAATTGTTACAACTATGGTTAATGAGTATGACTTACCTATTTATTTTTGGGCTAAATCTGTAAATACCGCTTGTTATATCTTCAATAGAGTCTTAATTAGACCTATTCTTAAGAATAATCTTTATGAACTATGGAATAATAGAAAACCGAAAGTTAATTACTTTAGATTCTTTGGTTGCAAATTCTTTTTTCTTAATACCAAGGATAATCTAGAAAAATATTCTTCTAAGAGTGATGTAGGAATATTTTTAGGATATTCAATTTCTAGCAAATCCTATAGTGTTTTTAATAAGAGAACCAAATTTGTAGAAGAGTCTATTCACATCAAATTTCATGAAACTGATCCACATGAATAAAAATCATCTCTTTAAAATTTTGAAGAAGATTTATTTGTTCTGAACCTTAATGATAAAATCAATGAACCTGTGGTAAAGACAACCAGTTCTGGAGATATTTCAGAATCTGATCCTAATGAACCCTAACCTATAGGAGAACATGAAATTTCTGGTCCTACCATTACTAGGTCAACTAGGATTCTAAATAATCATCCTTTAGATGTTGTTGTTGGAAACCTTGATAGAGGGACACAGAATAGAGCTTCTCTTATAAATCAGGTTGAACATCAAGCCTTCTTATCACAGCTTGAACCTAAAAACATTTATGATGCTATTGAGGATGAATTTTGGGTAAATGTTATGCAATAAGAACTCAATCAGTTTGAAAGAAATAATGCTTGGAAACTTGTTTAAATACCTAAGGACACTTTCACCGTAGGCACAAAATGGGTGTTTAGGAATAAAGTAGATGAATCTGGAAACATTTTTAGAAACAAGAATAGATTTGTTGCACAAGGCTATAATCACGAAAAAGTAATTGACTATGAGGAGAATTTTTCTCCAGTAGCTAGATTAGAAGCCATTAAGATCTTACTCACCTATGTTGCACATCTAAATTTCAAACTATATCAAATGGATGTTAAAAGTGCAATCTTAAATGGTTTTATAGTTGATGATGTTTTTGTTGAAAAATCACTTGGATTTACAAACCCTCATTTTCCAAATCAAAATTTCAAATTATCAAAAGCGTTATATGGCTTAAAACAAGCTCCAAGAGCTTGGTATGATAGATTAAGTACTTTTCTAATTTCCAAAGGTTTTACAAAAGGTATATTTGATCCCAAAATTTTTATAAAATGTATTTCAAATGATGTTTTAGTTGTTAAAATTTATGTATATGATATTTTTTTGGATCTTAAAAAACTTCATTTTGTACTGATTTTACTAAAATGATGTAAAACAAATTTGAAATGAGTTTAATGGGTGAACTAAAAATTCTTTATTGGATTTCAAATCTTTCAAAATAATGATGGAATTATTTTAACTCAAAGTAAATATAATAGAGATCTTTTGAAATCTTTTTGATTGGATAGAACAAAAAGTAGTGACACTCCCATGAGTACCACCTGTAAGTAGGATCTTGATGAAGACGGTAAATCTGTTGATCAAACCACTTATAGAGGAATGATTGGAAGTCTACTCTAATTGACTACTAGTCATCCTGACATTATGTTTATTGTGTGTATGTGTGCTTGTTTTCAAGAAAACCCTAAATAATCACATTTAAATGCTGTGAAAAGAATTTTCAAATACCTCAAGCATACACCCAATTTATGATTGTTCTATCCTAAAGGACAATCATTTGAATTAGATAGTTATTCTGATGCTGATTTTGCTGGATGTAAGTTAGATAGAAAAAGCACCTCTGGAACATGTCACTTTTTAGGCAAGTCACTAGTATCATGGTGTAGTATGAAACAAAATTCTATTGCATTATCTCATGCAGAAGCTGAATACATAGTTGCAGGTAGTTGTTGTGCACATATTTTGTGGATTAAACACACTTTACAAGACTATGGATATCAATTCAGAAATGTACCACTAAATTTTGACAATAAAAGTACTATCAATATTTCAAAGAATCTTGTTTCACATTCTAGGACAAGGCATATTGATGTAAGACATCACTTTTTGAGGGATCATTATCAAAAATGTGATATCACTTTAGAATTCATTGGTACTGAATATCAACTTGCTGATATATTCACTAAACCATTAAATTCTGAGAGATTAGACTACATCATACATGATCTTGGTATGATTAATCATATATTAGATATCTTACTGGTCTTACTGTTTAATATTTTTCTATATTTTACTTTACAATTTCATGCTCACTGTTTCTCCGTTACTGTTTCATGCTTATGGTCTCACAGTTAACACCATGTGTTCATGGAACTATTCACTCACGGTCTCACCATGGCTGCACAGAAAAGTCACTGTCTCACCTTAACTACATAGAATAGTCACTGTCTCACCATGACGACCACCAAATGTTTCACCATGACGACTGATTTTCATCACACTGTAACTCTTACTCACGGTCTCACCATTATGATTATTTATGCATTTATTTTAATCTATATCGTGGTAATTTTTATTTCACTTCTATTTACATTCCCACATTTTTTATAACGTTTGACATTCCCAAATGATAAAACAAAAGGGTTTTCACTCAATTCCGCACCTGAGCCCTCTCATTCTCACTTTCTCAAACCCTCTTTACCTGGAAAAACTTTTCTCCTTCTCTCTCGCCCAAACCTTCAGTGGATGCCCAGGATGAAGTGTCTGTCTTCATCTACTCCAGAGAAGCGTGGCTATAAGAAGAAGAAGATATCACCGAGGATTGCACCCAAAGGAACTCTAAATCTGATCATTGTATGCCGTACTTTAGTACCTGAAAAAGAGATCTGCCCTGAGCGGCTGTTGACTAGCATGTCGTTAGTCTTGAAAGTCTTAAGAGAACAAGGATGGCTTAAATGGTTCTCTTGAAGGGACAGACCTATTTACCCAAGGTTGGTGTCTCAGTTTTACTAATTTGCAATGTTTTCCTTTGATGCTGGAGAGATTTTTATAGTGACAAGCTGGATCAATGGTCAAAAATGTTCATTCACTTCGAGGATATGGGCTTCCTGCCTAAGGATTCCTCATGAAGGGATTTGTGATGACTACCAGAGAGACCCTCCTCCTAAATCAGATATATTTGATCTAGAAAATGATTTGGAGATTTTAACTGGAAATGGCACCAAGCGAAGGGCCATAGCAGCTGAGCTGGATGGAGAGTCAAGACTGTTGTTCAAATTTGTTCAGAATTTGATTAGCCCAAGGAAGGGTGATTTTGTTGTGATAAAGTATCAGGATGTGTTCCTGATTCATCTAATGAAGAATGGCCATAATATAAATCTTTGAAAATATTTCATTCACTATATGTGTGAACTGATTAAGGTCACTTCCAAATCCACATCTTTGTTTTACTCAAGGATGATCTCAACTATGCTAGTTGCCAAAGGAGTGGTTGGACCGAATGAGGAATTAATTATGGATTTTGATTTTGATTTTTCAAAACCTACCATCAAAAGCATGAAAATTCTTTGGAACCCATGGAAGAAGAAATGGGATGAGGATATGATCAGCTGTATAAGAATTATAATCCTATTGAGTATCCAACAAGGCCAAATAATGTTAGTATCCTGGTTTGGAACCAGATGAAGTGGCTGAATACTCGGATGCTGAAGAAGAAGAGGAAGAGGTAGGTGAAGTACCTCAAAAGGAAGCATATCATGTTGATAAAGAAAGGATTGTTTTCCCTGCTGATGTTCCTGATGTACCTCTTAGAAAAGAGGCTGAAATAATTCATAGAGAAGAAGTTTTTGTTGACAAGGAAAGGGATTTTGACCCTTCTGTTGTTCTAAGAGAAGAAGAACCTCCTTCTCAAATAGTTGATGCTATCCTTGAAATTCAGTCTGAGGCTACAAGAGATTTCCTTATACCTGAGCCTGTGATAGAAAACCTCCATACTGAAAAGGAATCAAGTATGGAAGCACAGCCCATAGAAGAGTTGGTTTCTGAGTACATACCCTCTGCTGAGGAGAGTATGGAAAATTCCTTTCAATTAGAAATGCAAGAAATGGCTGAGGAGAATAGAGTTGATCCTGTCGATCTTGATCATGATGCTGTGCCTATAGTTCCTAAATTTGAAGTACATGGTGAGGGGGGGGGGACCTCAAAACCTTGAGATTAATGAAGTTGGATCTACTGAAACCTCTCAACCAACTGTCACATATTATATGTACACTCGGTATGAGTTCCAAAACTTTTATGGTTTAAGTGAATCAGAGCAAGTGACTAGAACAAGAATGGATCTCTCATCCTTGTTTCAATTGATGTTAGTCAATCACCCTATGACTGCACCTGAACATGAGCCACAACCAGAACCTGCACCAGAATCTATACCACTTCCACCATCTACACCTTTTCTTGACTAGAAATAATTTGTAACTAAGGATGACTTGAATGTATTTGGACAGACTATCTTAGTTGGAGTGGATAAGATCTTGACCTCTCAACCTCGTCCTATGACTCAACTGAGTCAGGAAGATGCCTCATTTCTTTTGGAGAATTTTATTCTGCACATTCAACCCAGGATGATCTGTGAAATATAAGAAGTCAAAGTTGAAAATAATTTTATTATTGCGGATGTTGCAAATTTGAATGCTATGGTGGAAAACCTTCAAAAAGAAATTTCTTCAAGATCAGAGACTGCTCCTGTTTCTACTTCTACACATGTTGCTACTTCTCCTGAACCTTCTGTTTCCAACATCTCTAGAGATATTGTATCTCAGATGCACCCCTACCTGTTGTCGTTTGATGATAAGATTGGGGAAAGACACACAAAGATTCTTCAATTCATGATATACCTTGTAGAGAATCCTGATAAGCTTACAGATGAATATACTGGCTCTCTTCAAAAGGTTTTTAAACAGCTCAAAGTTCTCACCATAGTTGTAAAGGCTTATCCTCCCTCTAGTCAAATCTCTGCTCTTTCTTTGGATGATTCACTGAATAGATCCATAATCAAGGAAGAAAATCAGAATGCTTTCAGTGGCTTGGATCTTTCTTCTTTATCTGAAGTGGTTAAGAATAGTGATAGATCACTTGATCTTGTTCAAATTCATTCTAAGATTGCCAATTATGCTCAACAAGAGACCACTAAGAAGATAGATTTGCAACTCAATCAAATTTAATCCAAATATGATATGATAAATCACTTTAAGTATCTTGTGGAGAATCTTAAAATCCCTCCAGTGTCTTAGGATTTCAAAGCTCAAGTTCATAAGCTTACTGAGTTCACTAGATTGTTGGACAAATTCCTGGAGAATAAGGACGAATTTGAAAATGCTATGCAATATGGTGGAGAAATCATTACTGAATTCATAAATTATCTGAATCCATATCTTCAAGTGTAGAGTACAACTATAGTTGCACCAACTACTTCCCCTCTTCGACCAGATCTACCTGCCCTAGCCTCAACTGCTATGTCAGTTAGTCAAGCCCTTTCTCAGATCAGACCAATCATTTTTGACCAACTACATATTAGATCTTTTACCACTCCTTCCTTGTCTCCATCTATTTTTGAAGGTCTCCCTTACCATATTTTTCTACCACCTCTCTGCCTTCCTCTACATCAACACCTACTCCTACTGCTGATAAAGGCAAGGAAATGGTCGATCCTTGAAGAAGTCCAGTGACTCATTTATTTTTGATGGGGATGTCATTGATTTTTTTATTTCTACTATATGATGTATTCTGAACGTTTTTAATGAAATCTAAATTGTTTCACTCTCTTCTTGTTACCATTTGATAATACCAAAAGGGGGAGAATAAACAAGAGAAGTTAAACGGGGAAGAAAAAGTCATATGTTATTCTATATGCTATTTTCTCTAAAGTTCAATTGAATTTTTTTACTTTATCTGTACATGATTTGTGAACATAAAAAATGGGGAGATTGTTGGACTCCTCATGTATTAACCATGTTTTAATGATCACAAATCTTGTTACTGTTAACAAATCTTATTATTATTTACAAATGCCTTTACTAGTTCCAAATCTTGTTACTAATCACAAATCTCAATTATCTTATCAATCCTCTGTATTTATGTTTCATGTTATCTCTTATACTTTATATAGGTTAAGTTCCAATCATCTTATGTATATTACTGTCGAAGTCTAAATACATATATTTGTCTAAGTATAAAGACACAGTGAAGCTTGACATAGTAAGACAGACTGTGTGCAAGACACAATCACAGTGAAGTAGACACTTTGAAGTCTAATTCTTAGACACCGTGACCAATGAGACACCATGACACAGTATGTCAGACACTCTGATTGCCTAAGTGCTAAGACACATCTAGCAAGACTCAGTAATCAAGGCACCCTGAATCCAGACACTATGAGCAAGGTACCAGAAGCCAGAAACCATGAGTCAGACACTGTGACTCAGACAAAGTGAAGGACACACCCTGACACGGAGACACTGTGAAGGTCATACCGTGAAGGACACACCGTGAGCCACATACTGTGAAGGTCAACCGTGAAGGACACACCATGATCCACATACCGTGAAGGTCATACCGTGAATGACACACCATGAAGGAGACACCATTTGCATAACTACTGTGACACCATTTCTTAACCATATGTCAATATTATTTATATATTGCTAATAGTCATATTTGATGTGTTTAATGCAATTGACGATATTTAATGATAGTTGTTGGCATGTTAGGAAACTATACCTCGTTCCTATGAAAAGTTAATCATTCCTATTGCTAGAGCTCGAGGAATATAAGGAATATAGAGCTGCAACTAGAGGATACACACATAGATACACATACTAGAACATATGCGAAGCTACAGACAATACACGCGAGCGTTGTACTAAACAGAAGAACAATACTGAGCATGAAGAAGAGATTGAATGATCTTTCAAGAACTCACATGCATGAAATCCGACACTAATGGGGGGACGAAAATTAAGAGAACATTCTCACTCGTGAAGAACACAATCTGAACCACGACATTCGGTTTTTCCACACAAAACCAGTGAAGGACTCATAATCATTTATGCTAAATCCAAGGAGTCCAGAGCTCCACTGCCAATCACTTGACCTTTATAAACTTTCATATACTCTCTCTATAAGTGATTCATTATTTTCTTTTTCGAGGAGTGTGTGTACTATGTAAATCTTACACACACACTGACTCCTATTATGAACTAGATGATATCAAATCCTCAAACCAAAACCCCTTACCCTTGTTTTCCCCCAAATAATTGTCAAAGTGGTCCTTATGTGGCCTGGTCTTTTTTTTTTGATTCCCACAAAGAACTGTGGTAGAGGTCCCTCCGTGGAATGGACAGTCGTGTACTGTTGTTAACCATGATCTAGAGTGTAGATCACATTTATATAAATTGTTTAAGAGGACTAAGTCTCGACATGATAATGAAACTCTTGGTTATATCTGATGTGCTTTTAGTTTAAGTTTAAATTATACTATATGTATCTTTTATATTCCTCTGCCATTACATTGAAATACAAAACTTTTTTAAAGTTACTTTGATAGTTAATCTAGCAAGTGTTTCTAATTATTGTAAATCTGCAGATTAGTTTCAAATTCCAATTTAATCTTTTGATTAAATTGACTAAGACCTAATCAATCTTTGATAACCTAATTTAACCATTACAGTTTTACAAATTCACTACAATTTAACTTGTTTTATAAATTGGGGGATTTTCATAGAAATTATTAATTGGAACTCAATTCACCCCCTCTTGAGTATCCAATCCCACCAACAAAAAACATGCCAAAAAATTATTGAATGATGAGTATTAGAACCATCCTCATATTATATTATGAATAAAAATGTTTTGGAAATTTTAAATAGAAATTTAATTTATAATAAATTAATATTTTGTAACTTTCTTAATGGGCATCTCTCATCTCTTATAAAAGCGCACATACTCCCTCTTCTCTTCACTCCATTTTGAGCCTTCATGATCGGCCAAACCCTTTCCATTTCTCTTATCAACTTCTCTAGTTACATTATAGAGATTATTTTATTCTCAAAAGACTAACTCTAGAACCCGAAGTGGAAATTTAAAAGAGGCACATCAAGGAAAAAGTAATCTCTTCAACTGATTCTTTCAAATTTATTTTTTCTTCAACTTCCTATTATTTAGTTTTTTCATTATAAAGTAATAACATAAGTATCACTCATATACTGATATGTTATTATAAATATGAAATAGCCCTATTTCACATTCTATCCATCCTACGATGAATGAAATCATCGTGCATGTGTACGTATGGATTATCGTCTTCATGTCGTGGTGTAAACTATTTTTCACCATCGCCTTACTTAGATGAGTATAATGGTGGAAATAATAACTATATATTATTATTATAACATTATAATAATTATGATTTATCATAAACCATCCAATTCAATACCCTTTAACAATTATGGGAACAATATCATCGCCCGTGCGTACGTATGGATTACAGTCTCCACGACGCGATGAGATTCATTCTCCATGTTAACAATTCAAGAATGATTATGAAGTATATATAATAAATAATCATGAAATATATGACATAATAATTATAATGGATTTATTTTTATATTTTTATCATTTTCTTACTTCCATCCAATTTAATAAGGAAACCAAAACAGCGTTCATAAGTACGTACGGCCAACCGTCTCCATGAACGGTGTATTCCAATTCATTTATCTATTTTTTATATATATATTTATATAAAGAATATATAAATTATTTTTTAAATTATGGAAGTAATTAAATCTTTATCTAAGTAATCATGCGAAGAATAAAAAGTCCAAACACGTATGATAAATGAAATGATTTTACCCAAAACATTGCTTTAACTTTGAACTGCCAAATGAACTGGTAATATAATGTCATAAGTGAATCATATATGATATCATAAATATTATTAGGGTTTTTTTAAATTTTAATAACATGTTTAAACCCACTATACAGGAGTTTTGTACACATATATTCGAAATCGGACCTATGGTAAGAGATATTTTTGTAATCTCATTTTTATCTGAGATTTCTTATACGTAAGTATTTACTGGGGATATATTTATCATCCTTTTTTGTGTTTTCTAAAAAGGTTTTCATAAAATGATTATTATTCTTCCATGTATGTTTAAAGGATTTTTTACCATTTTTCACTTTTACTAAATGGTATGGAAGGAGTCTTTGTTTTGTTTACCATATGAGGTACATTTTTTACTTTTCCCGCAAAAGTACTATGAGAATGTTTTTATTTTACTTATACTACATGAATGGATTTATACAGTTTCATGATGCCTTATTTCCAGGAATATTCTGCAAAATTATTTTAAGTTTTTTTCAACTAAATTTTTTTCTTTTAAAATTGTGCGGAATTTTGAAAAAAGAAATTATTTTTTAAGAAGAAAGGATATTTTATTCAAGAACTAAGTTCAGGTGTTTTATCAAAATTATTTTCCATCTAAGATGATATAAGGTTATTTATATATCCCTATTATTACTTTTATTTGGTTGTGTTTATGATGAATTTATTTTTTATGAAGTTTACTGATCTTATATAGATTATTTTTTGTTAACATGATATTTAAGAATCCCATTTTATTTCATGGGTTATTCTATGATGAATGATTTTTTTTCTGTGGTACATGTTATAAGGACCTGGCCTTAAATATTACATAATATTGAATTAAATTAATAATTCACATTGCGGATATTTTCAGGTTTAATGTTTTAGAGAATTAGAAAATTACATTTACATAACAACATGAATATTTCATGTAGACAATTCTACCCAGTATCCATTTTTTCTATAAAATAAAAACTCTTGAAAAAAATAGTCATGTCTAGTTCCAGGTTTTAGACAGCATGAGTTTTCCTTGATTTCATCCTTAACCCTATTCATCTTTAAGTCCGGTGAAACCATTTCAAAACTTGTGATGAGCATAAAAAGATCAGTAATGGTTATAAAACAAAGGATGAAAACATTTATTTATATATACATAAAAAACATGAATTCTCTTACTTACCTCATGAAATCATAAGATTTATGAAAGACAAATAAAAATCATATATCATAAAGGTAACTTGTTGCATCCATAACATACTTACATTGTAGCTATCACAGCTACATAGGGAGTTAATTTGGAATACCCATCACATTATATTCCCAAAATCTCTTAGGAGAAACATTCAAATTTACCTCCGTCATGTTACCCAATGCACTAGAGAGATATCTTGGCCTCACCCACCCTAGGTTTATCACAGAACCACCCGTATACATACATAATCCCCATGAACCATAACATGATCCTAACACATAACATAAGCATAAAGGAAAGATAAAATTTCTACATTGCAATAAAAAAATATCATTTCAAGATATTGAAATAATAAATTCATTTTCAAATTCATTTTCAATACCAAAATACTTAAAAATTGTATATGGTATTTATTTTCCTTTTAAAAACATCATGGTTTGTTAAAGAAGCTAAATATCAAATAATACTCGTGTCAGCGGAAAGGACGTTGTCAACGCTTACATTAAAAAAATCATTTCTTTTCGTTTAGTAAAACGCTTTGTATAAAAAGATTCCCTTTGAATGAAATGAAAAGTCAATGGTGTTTATACAAAATATAAAATAAAATAGTGTATTAAAACAAAATCTTCCTCAATTAAAGGAGATTGAGACGAAGTCCCTTACCTCGTGTCCGACTTGACTCGATCATTTTTTAATCTCTTGAATAATAAACAAAAGATAATTTCTACTTGCTTAAGATCCATTTTCAAGTTTTTAATTCCTTTTATATCACTTATTACCATGTTATAAATATTATGTAATCATTTAAGTTAATAACCTTCGTTTTGACGATATTTGGTACTTGAGTCAAAAAGAAAAACCTTATATTTACGAGTTGTCCATGTGGTCAATAGTCCATTATATCTAGAATTATATTCATGATTTTTATATCATATATATCATATATATCTAGTATATACATGTATTTATAATAGTACATAACATTTAGAGGTAATAAATGAAATGCACCATTCATAGAGACGGTAAGTCATGCGTACCCATGAATGCTACTTTCAATTATATTTCTTACATTAATGGAATTAAAACATAATGATACATATTTATATTATAATTCGAGTATAATATCATAATTAATATCATTAACTCTACCCTTTATGCGTACCACATATTGTATGAACGAGTCATATCACTTTGAGGAGGCAGTAGTCTGCACTTCCTCAAATTAAATTATCGCATTTACCCATAATGGAAACCATAAAGTTCTGACATAAATTGAAATTATTGATGCATAAAGAAAACATAAACATAATATATATCATATATAAATAGAGTTCCATCATAAGGTCTACCATGAATGGTGGTAAGAGGTAATTGAGCAACCATCATTTCGTGAGGCGTTAGTTTTCCATCCAGAGAAACATTATGTTATTCACCCATTAGATGGAGGTGTGTGTAAGTGTAGTTAGAATCATTCTCATAAAAAAATCCTAATATATTGAGGATACTGGTGTTTTGACAAAATAAATTTATAAAAAGAGTTTAGGTTTTGGAGAAGTAAAATAAAAGCAAACAGTTTAAGAGAAACTGTTGCCTTTAATTTGGGTAACTCCCTTTGGTTCGAACTAAAGGACTTCTTGAAGAGCCTAATGTTTAAGGTAAGGATTCTATAAAGAGTATAGTGATGTAGGGAGCTTAATTGGGAAGAGTTTGGATGATCCAAAAAGCTTGACAGGTGAGATTAATTGGTTATAAGTGGTCTTCTTTTATACGAGAGAGGAGGGGCTCATTAGTAAAGTGTGAAAATATTATTTTATTATATAATGATATTCAGTTTCTAAAGGTCCAAAAATCATTAAAGCCGAATATTAGATGACTAATATTATAAATAAAATCTTCCAATAATAATTGGAAATGTTTTGGATAATATTTGAATCATTATAATCTTATTTATTTAAATCATTTATTAATTATGTAAATACGACATCATTATTGTGTCATAAATAAATACATTTATTTGTTGTCTAAAAATTATGAAAAAATACCATGATGTAGGAAATATTTTTATAATTCCAATGAATATTTATAGTCAAAAATATTACTTATATAACACAATGTAAAAATTAATTTAAAAATAGATATTTGTTTTTGTCATTTTTGTCTTTACTTTAAATTAATTAATCTAAATTGTCATTATCACTCCCAAGTGGATCAATGGGGTCGTAAAATCGACCCAAAGATGACCATGGTCATAAATGACTCAACAAATATGTTTTGGACCAGTTTTAAGGTAATTATAAATTATTATAATATTCTTTTTACCTTGAATTACCTTATTTACGTTTAACCGCTGTAAATAAAAGTCAAAAGTTACTATTCACCTAAAATTATTTTCAACTTACTGAATCACATTATACTTACTAAAAACAACCATGTATGTCATATTTTCAAAATTCAATTTACAAAAGATGTAAAATTCCATTTAAATGAAAAATTCAGTTTTTTTAACTACTACTAAGTGGTTTAAGTATTCATCAAAAATTGAAGGTTTTTAGAAAAATACCAAAAATTCAGCCTAAGCTATATTTGATATTCCAAATTTAAAAATAATGTTTATTTTTCCAAAATAAAAACATAAAAGTTTCATTAATTAATTTTAAAACTAATTCCTGTTGTTAAAACAAATAGCGTGTTTGTAATAAACAATAACTATAAAAAGATTGACACCTGTTTATGTCCAATTTCAATGTGAAATTAATTCCAATGACCAACATTGGATTAAAGGGTAAAAATATATTCTAATTATAATTTAAAACTAATTAAGAAGATAAACTAACCATAAAAATAAATTGGATTAAAACACAGTTTTGAATTAAAATACAATATTTTCACTATTCATTAGAAAAATGAACATTATCGGAAAAATTCCAAAAATTTACACAAGTAAATTTTGATGTCTCCATTCTAAAGAAGGATTTTATTTGGTCAATTAGAATTTATTAAAGTGGCTAAAACTATATTTAAATAGGGTTCTCCATTAAATGGTGGTAAATCGACCTTTTAATGTAAATTATGGTTAAAATTAGATTCATTCATATTTTAAGCCTCTAACTTTTTATTAGATAAAAGTAAATAAATTTAACAAAAATGTGTAATCATAATTTAGTTAGTTTTTTTCATTACCTCTAATACAACAGCTAGGAGTTAACTATCATTTAAAATAATAATATTATATTATTAGTGTGTAGTGTAAGATTTCAAAGAAACTCATTGTTGCATATCAGGTACGCCATCAAACATAGAAACCCCTTGAAAGTAAAATTAATATTTAATTCACAAATATTAATAAATATAAAAATATCTTATTCTTCATTTAACTGGGATGTTACATCCTTCCCCCATTTGGAAATTGCGACCTCACAATTTTTATTCACTTATCAAAATAAGTTGGGGTATTTATCCCTCATAGCATTTTCAGATTCCCACGTTGCCTCTCCAACCATATGGTTTTTCCACAAAACCTTTACCTGGTGAATTACCTTATTCCGCAACACTTTCTCTCTACGGTCAAGAATCTAAACTGGTTGTTCTTCATAAGAGAGATTCACTTCCAACAGAACTACCTCATGGCTCAAGACATGAGATGGATCTGGAATATACATTCTCAAAAACGAAACATGAAAAACAGTGTGTACCTGGGATATGCATGGAGGTAAAGCCACTCTGTATGAAACTAATCCAACTTTCTCTAGAATTTCATATGGTATAATGAACCTCAGACTCAAATTTCCCTTCATACCAAAACACACCACACTTTCCCATGGAGAAACTTTGAGAAAGACATTATCACCTACCTTTAAAGAAAGATCCTTCCTCCGGTTATCTGCATAACTTTTCTATCTACTCAATGTTGTTCTCATGTGCTTCTGAATAAACTGAACATTCTCTGCCATCTCTTCTACCAATTCTGGTCCCATGAGCTTCCTTTCACCTACTTCATCCCAAAATATGGATTTCAACAATGCATTCCATATAATGCCTCCAACAGAACCATCTGTATACTAGAATGAAAACTGTTATTATGTAAAAATTCAACCAAATAAATATGTTGGTCCCAGCTTCCCTAATAATTTAGTGAACAATCACGTAGCATATCCTCCAAGTTCTAAATTGTTCATTCTGATTTCCCATCTGATTGAGGATGAAAAGATGTACTAAAATTTAATTCAGTGCCCAATGACTTCTGAAGGCCTTTCCCAAAGTTAGAAATAAACCTGAGATCATGATCAGATACAATGGATAGGGAAACTCCATACAACCTCACTATATCTTTAACAAAAAACTGAGAAAGTTGATCTAGATACAAAGTATCTCGAATAGGAAGGAAATGAGCAGATTTATTCAATCGATGAACAATAACCCAAATTACATTATTACCTCAAGATGTCTTTTGTAATCCTACAACGATTTCCATGGACATATTTTCCCATTTCCACTCTGGCACCGGTAAAGGATGAAGAATCCCTTTTGGTAACTGTTTCTCTGCTTTATCTTGCTGACAAGTCAAACACTTCATAGTAAAATCACAAATATCTCTTTTCATTCCATCCCACCAGTAATACTCTCGAAGATATCTGTACATCTTAGTACTACCAGGATGAACTGAAAAAGGAGAACTATGAGCTTCACATAATAACTCATTCTTCAATTGTGAATCAAAAGGCACACATAATCTCTTTACAAATCTCAAAACACAGTCATTATCAACGTTAAAATCAGAAAACATACCCTTATGAACCAACTCTACCTTTTTCTACAACTCACTGTCTTCTTTCTGTGATTGCCTTATTCTGCCTGATAAAGATGATTTCACTAACACCTGAAACAAAATAGAAGAATTTATTGCACCAAAAACTTATATGCCAAAGTTTATCAAATCAAAAACCAAAGGATCTCGTTCAAAACGTAGCATGGATAATGAGACATTAATTTTTCGACTCAAAGAATCATCCACTTTATTTTCTTTTCCCAGACCGTAATGGCTTGTTCAATCGTAATCATTGATTAATTCTAGCCATCTCCGTTGTCTCACGTTCAATTCTTTTTGAGTGAATATATACTTTAAACTTGGGTGGTCAGAATATATTTCACATTTTACTCCATACAAATGATGCTTCCAAATTTTTAAAGAAAAAACAACAGAATCTAATTCCAAATCATGTGTAGGGTGATTTAACTCATGAGGTTTCAACTGACGTAAAGAATAAGCAATCACATGATCATTCTGCATTAGGAAACAACTCATTGCTTTCAACGAAGCATCACTATTTATAACAAACTTACCATTTCTCGATGGCTGTTCCAAAACTGGAGCATTCACCAATATCTATTTTAATTACTCAAAACAATCATCACATTTTTTTTTCTATATGAACTTAACATCATTTCGAGTTAATTTACTCATTAGACTAGATAACCATGCAAAATTGTCAACAAACCTCTGGTAATAACCTTCCAAACCAAGAAAACTACGATTCTCGGTTATATTTGTGGGTCTTGACCATTCTTAAACAAATTTTTTTAGCAGGATCAACAGTTATGCCATTATTTGAAACAATATGACCAAGGAAAGAAATTTGCGACAACCAAAAGTCACACTTTCTGAATTCCCCAAATAGTTTCTTTTCTTTTATGGTTTCTAAGATTACCCTTAAATGAAATTCATGATCTTTTTTACTTTTTGAATAAACCAAAATATCATCAATGAACACAACCACAAACTTATCCAAAAACTCACGAAAAATTATATTCATAAGATCCATGAATACATCAGGTGCATTAGTTAACCCAAAAGGAATAACTATAAATTCATAATGGCCATATCTAGTAGGAAACGTTGTCTTTGGAATGTCCGCTTACTTTGCTTTCAACTAATGGTACCCTGGTCTCAAGACAATCTTCGAAAAATATTGAGCTCCCTAGATCTGATCAAACAAATCATCAATATGAGGAAAAGGATACTTATTCCTAACAGTTATGTTATTCAATGCTCTATAATCAATGAAAAGTAGCATTTGACCATCTTTCTTTTTAACAAACAATACAGGAAAACCCCATGGTGATTTGCTAACTTGAATGAAACCTTTATCTAATAACTCCTGCAATTGCTTCTTTAACTCTAAAAGCTCGATTTGAGCCATTAGATAAGGGGGTTTTCAAATTGGAATAACATCAGGAACTAAGTCAACAGTGAATTCAACATTCCGTTCAGGTATAATACTAGGCAACTCATCGAAAAAAAATCAAATTACTCATTTACCACTGGCACATCATTAAACTGAACAATTTATTTATTTTAAACAATATGTGTATGGTAACATTCATTTCCATCCTTTACTAGTTTCTCATCTTCCTAATATGTTATCAAAACCAAGGGTTCATTTTTGTATACAAACTGAAAATCATTCTTAAAAGAAACCTATTTAGCTCTATAGTCAATATTAGCATGATAAACAGAAATCCAATCCATACCCAAAATAACATCAAAATCTACTAGAGGAAAAACAATAAGGTTTGGAGGTAGATTCTTTCCGCACACAAGGAAAGTAATGCTCTTATGTTTTATTTTTGTCTCAACATTTCCTCCCGATGTTTTTACCGTATGTTCTGTATTCATATATTGAGATGGAATTCCCAAATTACTAGAAAACTTCTCAGAAATGAAAGAGTGTGTAGACCCTGAATCAAACAACACATTGGCATAATCTGAAAAAACTAACAGTGTACCTAATACAACTTTATTTGATGGCCCAATATCTTATGAAGAAGTTACAAAGGATTTGAACACCCCTTTCTGCTTGTAGTCTGGTTGCTTTCCTACGGTTGAGTTCTTTATTGGACACTCATTTTCATAATGACCCATTTCATTGCACTTAAAATATTTTACTGACTATAAATCAGATTTTGTCTGACCATTACCATGATCTTTTTCAGTGAAATTACTAGCCTTATGTCGCATTTTACCACATCGGTAGCACTTACCAGAAATCAAAAGACATTCCCCAGCATGATTTTTACCAAAATTTTCACAGACTTTAAACATAAGTTTCTTACCATAAAACTTTTTTTGAAGAGTTCTTCCCTTTCTCCTACCACCTCGACCTCTTATTCTGTTTTTTGTCAAAGAATACTTGATCATCGGAAAACTCCATTTCCAATTTCTCCACACAATGAACAAGTTTTTCATAACTTTTGAACTCACAATAAGCTAAATCCCTTCGATACATTGGCTTTAATCCAGAGTAAAAATGGTTGAATTTACTGTCAAGATCTCGTATGAAATTTGGATCATACCTTGCCAGTCAGGTGAATTTTTTTTATAAGCAGCCACTGAGTCATCCTCCTGCCTCAATTCTAGGAATTGTTTTTCCACCCTAAGATGAACCACCTTAGGAAAATATTTTTCAAGAAACATAACTTTGAATTCATCCAAATCAAGAGCATCAATCTCCTCATTATCGCTGATATTGCTCACCATCAACCACCACTAACCAGCTTCACCTTCAAAACGGTAAAAAGAAAGACTAATCTTTTGATGTTCTGAACAGCCCATGACATCAAAAATCTTCTCCAGTGCTTTAATCCACCTTTATACTAGCACAGGGTCAGATGATCCTCTGAATGATGGGGGATGTTGCCACATGAAGTGCTCCACTATTGACGTGTTCCTCTGTGGTTTATCTGGATGACCTCGTACATGGATACTACCACCATTTATATCCTAAGTAAAATGTTCCATCACTGCAAAAAATTGTTCAGTTTCGATTCCAACCATGTCAGGTTGCTGATTTGGAAGGTTTTCTTCCTCCTGATGTCATCTAAAAATAGCTTCCATGTTTCCTCTATGGAAAAAAATTCTGGACACAGAAATATCTTAGTTGAAGCAACATAGTAATCTGTAAATTCTATATCATTTAAATATTAACATAAATTAATTTGTGGAGATTTATTTAAAAATACCATAACTCGTAAATTTGTCTAAACCGACCTTTGATACCAACTATAAGGATCCGGCCTTAAACATTACCTAATATTGAATTAAATGAATAATTCTCATTGAGGATCTTTTCAGGTTTAGAGTTTTAGAGAATTAGGACATTACATTTACATAACAACTTGAATATTACATGTAGACAATTCTATCCAGTATCCATTTTTTCTATAAAATAAAAACTCTTGAAAAAAAGAGTCATGTCTAGTTCTAGGTTTTAGATAGAATGACTTTTCCTTGATCACATCATTGACCCTATTGATCTTTAAGTTCTGTGAAAACATTTCAAAACTTGGGATTAGCATAAAATGCTAAGTAAGGGTTATAAAACAAAGAATGAAAACATTTATTTATAAATACAGAAAAAACATGAACTCTCTTACTTACCTCAAGAAATCATAAGATTTATGAAAGTCACATAGAAATCATATATCACAAAGGTAACTTGTGGCATCCATAACATACTTACATTGTATCTATCACAGCTACATAGGGAGTTGCTTTGTAATACCCATCACAGTATATTCCCTAAATCTCGTATGAGAAATATTCATGTTTACCTCTTTCATTTTTCCCAATGAATTAGAGAGCTATCTCGGGATCACCCGCCCTAGGATTATCACATAACCACATGCATAGATAAATAATTCCCAATAACAATAACATGATCATAACACATAACATAAGCATAAAAGAAAGATAACATTTTCACATTGCAAAAACAAAATATCATTTCAAGATATTGAAATAATAAATACATTCTCAAAATCATTTTCAATACCAAAATATGTAAAAATTGTATATGGTATTTATTTTTCCTTTCAAAAACATTACAGCTTGTTAAGGAAGCCAAATATCAAATAATACTCGCGGTGGCAGAAAGTTCGTTGTCACCGTTTACGTTAAAAAAAATCATTTTTTTCCTTCAGAAAAATGATTCATATAAATAGATTTCATTTAAATGAAATGAAAAGTCCAAGGTGTTTATAGAGCGTATAAAATAAAATCGTGTATTAAAACAAAATATGCCTCAATGAAAGGAGATTGAGACAAAGTTCTTTACCTTGTGTCCGACTTGACTCGATCGTTCTTTAGTCTCCTGAATAATAAACTAAATTTAATTTATACTTTCTTAAGATCTTTTTTCAAGTTTATAATTCCTTTTTTATCACTTATTACCATTTTATAAATATTATGTAATCAATTATGTGAATAACATTCATTTTGTCGATATTTGGTACTTTAGTAAAAATGAACACCTTCTATTTACAAGTTGTCCATCTTGTCAATAGTCCATTATATCCAAAATGATATTAGAGATTTGGTTATCATATATATCATATATATCCAGCATATACATGTATTTATAATAGTATATAACATTTAAAGGTATGAAATGAAATGCACCGTTCGTGGAGATGGTAAGTCGTATGTACGCATGAACGCTACTTTCATTTCTACTTCTTATTTTAATGGAATTGAAACATAATGATACATAGGTATATTATAAATCCAGTATAATATCAAATATAATATCATTAACTCTACCCTTTATACATACCACATATAGTCTGAACGAGTCATATTACTTTGAGGGGGCGGTTGTCCGCACTTCCTCAAATGAAATTATCGTGTTTACCCATAATAAAAACCATAAATGTATGCTATAAATGGAAATTAAAGATGAATAAAGAAAAAATAAACATAATATATATCATATATAAATATATTTCCATCATAATGGACACCATGAGAGGCGGTAAGAGGTAATTAAACAATCATCATTTCGTGAGGCGTTAGTTTTCCCACCACAGAAACATTATGTTCTTCACCCATTAGATGGAGGTGTGTGTAAGTGTAGTTATAATACTTCTCATAACAACATACTATTATATTGAGGATATTGTTTTTGTTATAAAAAAAAGTAATAAAAATAATTTAGGGGTTGGAGAAGTAAAATAAAAGAAAACAATTTAAGAGAAATTGTTACCTTTAATTTGGGTAACTCCCTTTGGATTGATCTAAAGGACTTCTTGAAGTTCCTACAACCTAATTTAAGGCTTCTCGGAGGAGGATATGGATGTAGGTAGATTAATTTGGCAGATGTTGGACGATCCAAGAGTTTTGAGAGGTGTGAGTAATTGGTTAGAAGTGGTCTCCTTTTATAAGGGAGAGGAGGGGCTCTTTAGGAAAGTGGTAAAATATTATTTTATTATATAATTGTATTCAGTTTATAAAGGTCCAAAAATCATTAAAGTATAAAATAAGATGACTCGTATTCCAAATAAAATCATCAAATCATAATTGGACATGTTTTGGATAATATTATAATCATTATAATCTTATTTATTTAAATCGTTTATTAATGAGGTAAATACTCCATCATTATTGTGTCGTGAATAAATTAATTTATATGTTTTATAAAAATTATAAAAAAATTACCATGATGTAGGAAGTTGTTTTATCTTTCCAATAAATATTTATAGTCAAAAATATTACTTATATAGGACCATGTAAAAATTAATTTACAAAGAGATATTTGATAATGTCATTTTTGTCTTTACTTTAAATTAATTAATCTAAATTGTTATTATCAATCCCATGTGACTCAATGGGGTCCCAAAATCTACCCAAATATGTCCATGGTCGTAAATGACTCAAAAAATAAGGTTTTGAAAAGTGTTAAGGTAATTTGGAATTATTATAATATTGGTTTTACCTTTAATTATCTTATTTACCTTTAACCACGGTAAATAAAAGTCAAAAGTTACTATTAACCAAAATTAATTTCATCTTATTGAACCACATTTTACTTACTAAAAACAACCATTTATGTATAATATTATAAAATAAATTCCCCAAAGTTGTAAAATTTCATTTAAATGAAAAATTATGTTTTTAACTACTACTAAGTGGTTTCACTATTCATAAAAAATTGAGGTTTTTTAGAAAAATACCAAAAATTGAGCCTAGGAAATATTTGATATTCCAAATTCAAAAATGATGTTTATTTTTCAAAATTAAAAAACTAAAAGTTTCATTAATTAATTTTAAATCTAATCCCCGTTGTTAAAACAAATAGCGTTTTTTAATAAACAATAACTATTAAAAGATTGACTCTTGTTTTTGTCCAATTTCGTAGTGAAATTAATTCCAATGACCAAAATTGGATTAAATGGAAAAAATATATTCTAATTACACTTTAAAACCAATTAAAAATATAATCTAACCATATAAATAAATAATATTAAAACACATTTTTGAATTAAAATACAATATTTTCACTATTCATTTAAAAAATGAACTTTATCAGAACAAATTCCAAAATTTTACACAAAGTAAATTTTGATGTACCCATTATAAAGAAGGATTTTATTTGGTCCATTATAATGTATAAATGTTACCAAAACAATATTTAAATAAGGTTCTCCATTAAAATGTGGTAAATCGTCCTTTTAAGGTAAATTATACTTAAAATTGTTTCATTCATATTTTAAGCCTCTTACTTTTTATTGGATAAAAGTAGATACATTTAACAAACATGTATAATAATATTTTAGTTAGTTTTTTTCATTCCCTCCAATAAAATGGAAGGAGTTAACTACTATCTAAAATAATAATATTGTATTATTAGTGTGCAACGTAAGATTTCAAAGAAACTCGTTGTTGCATAACAGGTACGCTATCGAACGTAGCAATCCCTTTAAAGTAAAATTAATATTTAATTCACAAATATTAATAAATATGAAAATATCTTATTCTTTATTTACCTAGGTTGTTACACATATAAGAATGATTTTATTATGAGATGGGTGGGACCTATATACCTCTCAAATGCATTGGGTAATGATTTATATCTCATGAGATAGACATGACTGGAATGGAATGTAAATCTGGTTCAGTAATGCAGGGCTGGAATGATAAGTAAATTATGTTCAGTAATACATGGTATGAATGGAAAGTAAACTCAGTTCAGTAATGGACTTTGTCCACTATGATGTCCTTGGAAGCAATACCTTGGCTACTATGGAAATCTTATTTTGTTCTTAATTGATTTTCATAATTCCATATTTTATAAAAATGAAATTTTTTATCATGGCTAATGTTCCTTTATGATTCATTCCTTCCGTACTGCCAAGATTTATTTCATGACTCACGATTTTGATGTTCAAACATTATATTAATGTTTTTATGTTCAAATTTTTATGGTTTGTTTTGTGTTCACCCTTTTTAACATTAATAAGAATTTGAGCCCACCCTTTTCACGTTTTCTTTTTCTCATGATATAATGAAATGTTTTATGTAGGAAAAAAATGGCGAATATCTTTATGAGAGATGTTTATGATCTTTCACAGAGTTAGAAGTTTGTGTTCCAAGTTTCCAAAGACACTAAAATAATACGGTCTTTGGGTGTTTGTTTTTTTATGTATTAAGTATTCTTCAAAAGAAATGTAATTTCCATGTATGTCAATATTAGGTCTCTACAACCATACCATAACATATTTTATATTTAGAAAATTAGCAACCTTTATTTTCAAAATAAGAAACAAATCCATCCATATCTAAAAAATAGATAATAATAATCTTTTTGTAATCACAATTCACATAATAATAGTTTTTTAAGATAAAAATCCTATTATAAATGTAATATGGTAGTCTATAATGGATAGATGATGTATCCTTTCTCCATTGGTAGCCGATAGATCTATAAAACCTCTGGTAATACTTTGAAATCTACTTATTTCAATCTATTTGGATAAAAATTTTATCACCATAGGAAAAATATAATACCCAACTTGTGGATATGAAAAAATTACACCCAATAATGAATGAACCTAAATCATGTCCTTACTTCTTTATATGGGTGAAATTAATATTCTAGTGTCCCCAAATACCACATCAAAAACATTCCACATCCTATTCCTTTCTGTTACATTGGATCATCTTCTTCTTGAAGGGATGGTGCTTCAGAGATTTATACATGGAATAATTAATCATCCACTTTTCCTTCTTCTTATGCCTACTATTTACTATAAGGATAGACAGTTTTCCATACCCCGTGTATTTATCATCTTGGTGAATAATTGTAAGATTTTTTCAAAATTCCTTCTAGATAATGTTCATATTAAAATTAAAAATGAAATTGGAGATGTTTATAGGTAATGAGGTAATAATGATATATGTCCACAGATCATTATAGATATTAAAACCCCAGATGTTTATGTGCTAAATGAATCCAATATTCTTACCTACATGTTTCCCAGCTAGCACCAACTCTCTTATCTTACACATGAATAATGCATTAGAGATCTCATGTCTTTTTTATATCTCATTATCTTAATAGATATCATTTATTTTAGAAATTATTCTATGTGTGTCTATATATTAATATTTAGTTATAAGTTCATTGAAAATGGAGGATAACATGAAATATTGGACATTTATTTTCGGGTCCAAATGCATCAAATAGATAGATAATTATTCCTCGTTAGCCTCTTTGTAAATTAATTGATGAATTAGGTATTACAGCATGTATAATTTATGTTCATGGTGAAGTATAACATGTAAGCACCTATACCATTGATGTAAATTAGTTCTAGTGAGAAGGTTATCCTTTTATAGTATAAATATCTCTGATATTGTTGGATTCATTTGATTATTCATTTCTTAGAATTAAGAGTATATAATTAGTACTTTTTTATTACAAAAATAGATTAAAATATTTAAAAAGAATTAAATTCTTACTAATTTCCAACTAATTTTTTGTAATTAAATATTTTTCCCCATAATTTTAATAATATCTTATGACTTATATATTCTAGTAAAAATGGTCCATATTCTACTTATCATAACCTAGACATGGGTCTGACAACCTATATGAAGGGATTTAGGCAGGTGTAACTTTCCAAATACATTAACTCAAAGTTACTCTATTTGTTGAGTGGATTCCCAAATCCTATAATCCTGATTTAGGATTTTCACAACCTTTTCCTATTAGCCTCAAAAATTATTTCTTGCTTAGTCAAACCATGATATAATCATTGTTAATTCAACCTAAAACATCATGCTAAAATATACATGATAAATGAAATCACACCAGCTTGGGTCGGTCAGGCACTTTGAACTATGAGTTAGATTTCAATTTAAGTAGTTGAAGGTTAATCTGAATTAATTTTTTATTTTATGTATTTTAATACTTACACATAAATACCATTTTATAATTTTACTTAAATTTTTAATATTATTTCATTTTACATATGTGATTTACCATTTCAGACAAAACATTTACATATATTCTAATTATGTGTTATTTCATATTTCATGTTTGTTAATTCCTATATTAGGTGATCATTCATCACACAAAAACATAAATAATTTACCATGAAACATATATAAATAAAATATAATTAGCATCATCCTGAGTTTCTATAATGTTTAGTTTGTCAATTAGATTATAAAATAACCCTATAATCTATGAAAAAACAACTTAAACCATAGTTCGGTTCATGTTGTAGTATTTCACCTTAGCTCTTATATATCTATTTTATTGGTTCTTCCTCAACTCCTTGAATCATACTACCTCCTCTCACATAGTAGTTCCATGATTACATGATATTTTAATCACATGCAGGAACATATATACAATGGATTGGATAAATGGGGTTTACATAAAGGAAACCACGATCACGAAGTCCCTTACATAATAAAGAGAGGGGATGAATCATGGACCATAAATAATAAATTAACCATAATAAATTAAATAAACCAATCACATGCAAGTTATTTTCTAATATTATGACCATCCACACATCATGTAACAAGAATACAGTTTCAATCCAGTTATAAATTACTTCAATTATTTCTTAAATTGATATAATCATCCATAAATTAATCCAATTTATTCAATTTATCATAATTCTATCAAAATTCATTAATTCAACATAATCTATAATTTTTAAAATATTTAAATTCATATAAAATTATCATTGTACACAATTGTACAATAGTAAACCTCGTGTGTTTATAAAACAAATTAGTATAGAAATTAATTTAAAATGTAATTGATAATCCAATGACATAGAGTGTACTGTTGAATGAATGACATACATGAAATATAATCAATTTTATAAATTATATATTTAATTCTTCTTTATGTGAAAATTTGAGAACACTACCGGTAGAAAACTACAGGACACGTACAAATGTAGACACAATGTACTTTAATTCTTCCTGTGTCTATTTAACATGCCTTGGACTGAGAGTTTTGTCCAACATACATGAAGTGTGACACTATTTTATATAAAATATCAGTAATCCTATAATTTATTTGATATCTGACATGCTTGGTACACCATGTGTACTCTACAATGATATAATAGTGAATACATATCATATAAAGTGGTTACACTATATACAATTCTTTTTTTGTTTGTCATCCTATCCATATCTACAAACCGATCTGATATTTTCATATATGAGATCTGATTTTTTTTATCTAAGTAGATAGAAAAAGATACAAGAGATAAATCATAATACATAGTGTGTATATGGTAGGTACACTCCATGCACTATATTTTTGTCTAGATAGAAACATTTGAACATCCAAATGGTTTTTTGGATGCTTATTTGTTTATAATTCTTAACAATTTATGGGTAATGATTGTGAGAATGCATAATATAAGATATGAGGATAAAAAAATTTAAAATAAATAATTTTAGGTAAAACATAAAATCAAAATAAATAAAATTTATCAAAAAATAATTATAAAATATAAATTAAACATTTGATCGCTTTGATACTAATTTTAGGTTTTGGGCATAGCAGAAGCATCTTTTGATGGTATGACCATCTCAGCTCTGAGTCCTAAATAATTTATAATAATTTATTCACATTATAAATAGATTCATGTCTAATGAAAATAGTGTATTAATTAAATATATTAAAGTCAAAACCATAAGTTAAGGATCTTCACATGTAATTCATAATTACATTATGAATCAATATAGAATTACCTAAACTTATGATTCTTCTTTCTTTGATGAACCAGTTAACAAAATATTGTCATATCACTATTGAACTACATGATACAAGTGAATAATCCCTCTAGATATGATCCACATATAAAACATAACATAGATTGAAAATAAAATAAGTTTGTGACCCTCTTGGCTTCATTCAATGTGGAATTAGGAATAACTGTCTAACATCAGTGTTTATCATATAATAACATACCAAAGAATCTATATACTGAATTTAAAATCCCAATGATGTCAAACTTCCAAAAAGTGTTTTACATGTAATGTAAACATTTTATCACAATATCTAAAATCAAATAGGTTTTTCGTTGATTCCATCAACCTATATGGTTGATGTATGTTTCTTTAACTTCATAGAAATGAACTCGTATATAACAGACCAACCTGGGTCAACCAAACCATGCACCCGAGTCGTCCATTACATTGTGATGTAAAAAATGAAAACAAAAATTGTCTTTAATATTAAGAAATTAGAGAAAAAACTAGATTAAGAGCATAATAAAAAGGTACAACAAGATCCATACAAACCAAGTCATATAGTATAATCCAAAAAAATAATAGAATACCAATAAGTCTATGCATGACCAACTGTCACCTCTAAACCATCATGAACTGAAGGAAAAGACCAAAGTAGAATCTACCATGCTTTAAGATTCTTTTTCATTTCCTTGTATTCTATAATAAATCATTTATAAAATTCCAAAGGAAAAAGTAAGGTGTAACCACAATTTCAATTAGGATACAACCATAGAGTTCATAAAATGTCTAATGTCAAGAATGCAATAGTTTTAGTTTTTTAAAGTAAAACTATTTTACAAAAAAAATTCAAAAATACAATACATTTTTCAATAATTTTCCATTTGGTTTTTTTCTATATAATCTATTCATATTATCAAATCAGAAATATATAAAGTATCATTTATCAAATGGAAAATCCAATCCATATATCAAGATTCAAGTAGGTAAACTATATCCATGAAATAAACTATCAGGAAAATTTATATTATACACCCCCATTTAGAAACCTGTGAGAAACAATCCATGATAAAAAACACAATATTCGATAAATAAAACATAAATGAAAAATCACCTCTTATTGGGCCCCAGCCTATGGGAAAATGTTTACTATACACTAAAAAGACTAAGGGAGAATAACATTGGATCCAATGAGTATTGATTCTTTCTATAGTGCATCAATATCCCAAACGTTACCTCCTAGTGGTATCATACACACAAATCCTACCCATGTCAATTTCCCAATGCACACAAGGATCCAAATTTGAAAATTATAAAAAACCATTTAAAAACCATGATCAAAATTTTATAAAAATAAAATAAAATCCAGGAATATTTTCTCCAGTGTTTGAAAATCCTTTTCAAATTAATAAAATCTATTTTCAATAAAAAAACCTTTTTGAAAACATTTTTCTTTCAAAGAAACCATTTGAAAACACATATAACTTTAAACTGATGAACAACCCAAAGTAAATTTTCAACATTGCTAATAAATTATAGAATTAACCCATTTTATATAAATATCTACCTCACAATGGTATAAAACAAGTAATCTCTGATTAAAATGATTGGAAACTAAGATATCAGACTTCTAAAGATAAGACAAGTCCAGAAACTGAAAATGATTGATATAAAACACTATGAGATCACAAATATGAACCATAAAGGCATCCAACATAGTACCGATGACCCAAAAAATGAATAAATATAAGGAAATCTTACCTGGAGAGAGACACCATAATATCTATAAATATAAATTGTCGAATGAATGATCCTGAAGGAGAGAAGATATATAAAATCACCTAAGGTGAGCTCTGGGTTGAGAGGGGGAGGATGCATAGTTTAATGAAATGAAAATTAATCATATAGTTGCATAAAAACAACATCTCACTGTATTTAAATGGTGTGTAGTCTCATTAAACATCATGTATTCCATAAAGTGTAAATATACCAAAAAATGAATTTCATTTTAGTAGAAACCCCAATTTTTCTATTACGTACAGTGTCAACCATTCACACCCTAAACATATTCCATGAAATATTCTCTATAGCGACCCTATTTTTTCATATCTTATTACATCGTTGTAAAGACAAATAACATAAAATCATTACACAATGAGGATACCAAGGTTTAGTGTGTTGGTAAAATTAGGTCCATATACAACATTTAAAAAATAAAACATAATAATTTATTTAATTCCTTCTTCTCGAGCTTCATATTTTCCCTTCAATTCTCCATAGTACATGTAATCACTAAAGATATACATAAAAAGGGGTGAGATAAAATCACAGTAAGAGGATATATAAGAGAATGAAATAATATAACATGGAATTATATTAATAATTATTATCATTACATAGGCATAGGACCATAATCATGATAGGAATCATTGAAAAAGTCATGGAATATGGAAATTCATAAAAATGAATCATCGTGTCTTAGTGGTCAACTACCACACATAGTTGTGAACAAGGATAGAATCATGTTTAAAAATATTTCACATTATATCATGAGGTTCTTTACCTTATCCAATTCATTAGAATGCTATATAATTTTGGTCGCACCCATCACATCATAACATTTACATTGCGCTATATAATTTTGAACACACCCGTCCCATCACAGTATTTACATTATCATACATGCCACATATAACATATATCAATATTGAACATAACATAACCCATGTAAATGAATTTATTTAATTTAATAATAATTCATTCATAAACACTAGGTTCCCAAATTAAAGTGGGAATAACATACTTGATATAAGAATCATCAACCTTGAGTGAAGAACAAACAATATCAAGAAGTAAAATGTGTGTTTTTTTGAAAGAAGAGTTCTTTTGGAAAACATAATTTTTTTTATAACCTCATGTAGAAAACATTTATATCCAAGAAAATGTAATATAATAATGAGTAAATTATATTTAAGGAATATACATAATAATTATGTGGTGAAAGAGGGAAAAGTCAAAGAAAGAGTGTTGGGTTCAAGAATTCCCCTTACCTTTTGTCTGAAAGCTTCCTTCACATTAATATCCAGTATAATCACATTATATTTATTTATTAACCAATCAAAAACCATTATACATTATTTTTATTCATTGTGGTATTATTATTTTCATTTATGTCCTTTAAAACGAGTTATATAGTTTAACTTTATCATTTGAGAGCATATGGTTTTCATAATTGGTTTTCTTGTATACTAAAATGGAAGTTCTTGTAAAATGGGGAAAAATATCCAGAATTGTTATTATATTTAATAAATAATATTTTAGAATAATAAATGATCTTATAAGTAATTTGGTCATATGTTATGAGGATGAATCACTAGATAAATGTTAATGATGATTTTTTTTAAAGTTAATTTTGGCAATTTTTCGATCACAACAAACTCATTTTGTTTTATCATTTAGTATTATGTTTATAAATTATTTTGATAATATAAATATGGTTTTAAAATATAATTTATAATATATTTCAACCATTATAATGGTTTTATTAACATATTTTATGTTTTAAAAGGAACATGAATGTGCATCTTCCATGATATCAATAAATTGACACATCTTGGGCGACGATTTCATTTTTAGAATGAAAGAGGGAGAGGGAGGATTTCATTGATGGATATTACAGAAACATGATAAAATACCATTATTTAAAACATAATGGATTTATCATTAGATTTTAAAAATATTATGTCTATATAAGAGAGAAAATGAAATGAAATTGAAAGGAAATTAAAAGAAAGATAGATAGGATTTACCTCTTGAATTTATCCTCTTTGAGAACCTCCTTAGAGAAAGGATTGGTATTTTGATAAGACCAAGTGCTCATGTACGTGGGTGTGGTACTAGGGTGTATTATTTCATAGAATTCAGTAAATAATAAAATCTTGAAAAGTTTTAGGAGAAGAGGGGAGGTATTTACAGTGGATGAGATTGGTGCTTTCCTTGTATTATGTTCATTAATTTATTATTTTGGATAAAGAATATGAATAGATTGACAATTATTTATAAATATAATTAAATAATGAATGATAGTTTGAGAATTTGGTGTTACATCACCTTTACATCCTCTATGACTCCATAATTCATGTATTTATCTTTCATTGTAAATTATTGTATTCTACTATTCATCAAAATTTCAAGTATTTTAAAAAAATACCAAAAATTAAACCAAACCATTTTTTACATGTATAATTATAAAAAGAACTCCATTTTATAAAATTAATTTTCTAAATATGAGAAATTTATTTTTTTTAATTAAAATCATTATTTACATGGTAAATAAATATTTTAAAATTATAACTGATTTTAAATCACTTTGAAAAATTAATTAATGTATCCTAAAATTATATAAAAACCATAATACATAAAAATATTAATTATTTATACATTTTGTTTAAATAAATTTTCTTATAAATTATTATATTAATCATAAAATCATAATTAAATATTTATGACTTATAAAAAATCCAACACTTAATAAATAAATTTTAATATAGTTCCTTACTTATACTATGATATAATTATACAACAATTTCATTTATAATATGCCAGAATTTTATTTATACTTTCATGGGTTATGTTACTATTCATTTGTCCAATTAACAATTCATAAGGTCCATATTACTATTTCTAATATCAAGTTATTATTTCATCAGTATTGGTTTTTTAAGTTCTATAAATACTTCTTATTTCATTAATTATTCATCTATAATCCTTTTTATGGAATCTAAGTGATTTTATGAGATTTATAATATATTTAGTTTATTTAATAAGAGATTAATTCCATCGATAAAATTTGGGATCTTTACTATCTTCCCCCCTTTTAAAATTTCACCCTCAAAATGATTTTTACATAAACAGGGGAGAGTACTTCTCCTTCATCACCTCCTTTGGTTCCAAAGTTTCTTCTTCATACTTATTGTTCCTCCACAACAATTTCATCAAATGGGTTGTCTTGTTGTATTGAACCTTATCTTTCTGGTCCAGAATCATTCCTGGGTACTCCAAATAAGAGAGATCAACTTTCAGTTGTACTGCCTTTGATTTTAGTTAATGTGAGGGATCTGGTATGTACTTTCTCAAGAGTGATACATGAAACACATCATGAAATTGATCCATAATTGGTGAATGTTCTATTCAATAGACCATAGATCCTATGCAATCAAGGATCTCAAAGGGTCCAATGTAACTTGGACTTAACTTTCCTTTCATTCCATATCGCATGACCCTCTTCCATGGTGATATTCAAAGGAATAAACTATCACCAATGTCAAACTCCCTGTACCTTCAATGGTTATCAACATAGCTATTTTTCTTATTTTGAGAAACTTTAATATGTTTCTGGATGGATTGAACCTTATTTTTCAACTCTTTCACAAGATTATGTCCATGTATCTTTCTTTCTCTAACTTCATCACAATAGGTTAGAGTTCTATGTTGCTTTCCATACAGAGATTCATATGGAGACATATGAATACATGAGTGAAATCTATTATTATATGATAACTCAACCAGTGGGAGATGATGACCCCATCTACCTTTTAATTCTAATGATAAGGATCTTAGAATATCCTTGAGTTTCTAAATAGTCCTTTCATATTGGACCTCACTTTGGAGGTGATAAGATGTGCATAATTTTAATTCAGTACTCAAAGAATTTTGAATAATCTCTCAATATTTATATGTAAACCTAGTATCATGAACAAAGATATTGGAGAGTGAAACTCCATGTAGTATCACCACATCTTTATAATATATCTTAGCAAGATTTTTAAGTGATAGATCTTCCGAAATCGCAATAAAGTGGTCATTCTTGGTGATTTGGTCCACCATAACCCATATTGCATTATTTTCTTTGGATTTCTTCGAGAGACACATAAAAATTTCAATGGTGACATTCCCCCATTTCCTCATGGTTATAGAAAATGGTTTCATCTTCCCTTTGGACTTATTTTTCTCAGCATTAACTTGAAAACTTATCAAAAACATTGAGATATACTTAAAAATATTCTTCTTTATCTGGTCCCACCATAAGGGTTCTCAACCATCATAGTACATCTTGGTTCTCCCATGATGGATATTGATTGTTGATCTATGTGCGTTATATAATAGATTCTTCTTTATCCCATGTGATGAAGGAAAACAATCCCTTGTTCCAAATTAAATAACACTATTATCATTGATATGGAACTCCTACACTTTCCCTTCATTTACTACATTCACCTTCATTGGTAACTCAAGATCATCCCTTTATGCCTCTTTAATATTCTCTTGGGTAAGTGGTAGGGAAATAATTTGGGAAAGGTAAGATGTATTCCCTACCATTATTATTTCCAAATCCATCCTTTGAATATCCAAGTATATAGGGTCTTTCTCCATCAACAACATGGATAGAGTAACAGGTTCATTCTGACATAGAGAATCAGCTACGTTGTTCGCCTTTCCACGATGATAATGAATAGAGAAATCATAGTCTTTGATTAGCTCTAACCATCCCCTATGATGTATGTTGAGATACTTTTGTGTGAATATATACTTTAGACTCTTGTGATCAGTATATATATCACAATTCTCACCATAGAGGAAGGTCCTGCATATATTAAGGGCAAAAATAATAGCTACTAGCTCCAGATCATGTGTCGGGAAATTCTGATCACGAGTCTTCAAATTTTGTGAGGCATAGGTTATCACATTATCATTTTTCATTAGTAAACAACTCAATCCTTTCTTTGAAGCATCATTTTATATCACCAAATAATATGAAATTTTTTATAATGTGAGTACAGGTGTAGTGATCATCCTTATCTTTAGCTCTATGAAGCATTCCTCGCATTTCTCCATCTAGACACACTTTACCCCTTTCCTTATTAACTTATTTATTGGGCTTCAAAATCATGATAAATTTCTCACAAAAAGTCAGTATTACCTAGCTAATCCATGAAAACCGCAAATTTTTGTCACACTAGAGGGTTTGTTCCATTCCTGAAATTCCTTTGTTTTTAGGTGTCTATAGAAATTCCCTAACCTATGATCACATGTCCCAAGAATGTGAGTTTCTTCATCCAGAAGCCACCCTTCCTAAACATGGTGTAAAAATTATCCTTCATTAATGTCACTAAAACGAGATTTATATGTTCTTTATATTCCTCCTTACTCTTGGTGTACATGATAATATCATCGATAAACAACACCAAAAATTACCATGGTATTTTCCAAAGACTATATTCATCAAGTCCATGAATATTACAATGTAATTAGTATGTCCATAGGGCATCACCAAAAAGTCATAGTGCTCATACCTTGTACGGAAGTCAGTCTTCTGAGTATCTTTCTCCTTCACCTTTAACTAATGATATTGAGAACAAAGATAACCCATTAAGAAGTACTGATATCTCAGTAACTGATCGAACATGTCATCAATCCATGGAAGATGATACTTTTTCTTTATGGCTATCTTATTGATTTCCCGATAATCAACACACAAATACATTGATCCATCCTTCTTCTTGGAAAAGAGCATTGGAGAATCCCCAGGTGATGCACTAGGGTTTATAAACACATTGTCTAAATGCTCTTGTAGCTGCTACTTTTACTCCTCCAATTTGATAGAATCCATATTATAAGGACACTTTGAGATAAGAGTATCTCCAGGTATGAGTTCTATTGAGAGATTTACCTCACAATCCAGGGACATCTAAGAAACTCTTCAAGAAATACATCATATAATTCTCTCATAATGAGAATTTCCAGTAGGTTGATAACTTCTTTGACTCATCCATTTGAGTGAGGTATGATTCTTCATAGGGAATCCACACCCACACTATTGAATGATTTTCCAAAGGAGATTAATGATCTTCCTTGCATTTATAGAGGTTCATGGGATGGTATGAAATATGAAGAGATATTTCCTTTTATCAATAGTTTATATGTGCTCTATATAATGAGAAAAAATCCATACCCAGTATATCAATGAATTCATCCAAGGGAAGTATCACAATATTTGTAGGAAGAATCTTCCCACATAAGCCAACACGAGAAGAGTCCAACAATTGGGTTGCAATGATTGCACCACTTGATGTTTTTATAGATATATATACTTCAAGGTTTCAGGGATTTGATTCAATAGTTATATCATAATTGAATGATATAAAGGAATTCACATAAACATAACCACATAAGATTTGTTACATTCTTGAGTGATTAAGAAGTATGCCTTGTAGAAATTCATATTATTGCTCCCCTTCCACAGTAGTTATAGAACATTCCTTTTCTTATTCATTATGATTTTGTAGATGTTGACACTGATTACCCTTGTGGACTTGAGGTTTAGTGAATTGTCTTTCATAGTTCCCTTTCTCCCTATAGTTGTAGGCTTGGACTAGTGGTGGTACACTCCCTTCCTCCACCACAATTTCTTGATTCCTCATATCCTTTAGACATTCCGGAGCATGATCGACTTCCCTTCCACAATTTAATAATTTTTATTTCCCGTTGAGGCTGATCTATGATGGGTTTTCCCCAATTTTTTACATGTTGGTGGTTGAGTTTTCATTCCACCTTTCTCATCAGATCATGCAGCTTGAAACTCCATATTTCATTTCTTATCACCAAAGCCAGGGGACCATTCTTCAAAATCGATCACTATTTTGTGAGAATATTAAACAACTTATTCAAAACACCCAATGTATATAATTTCTATATCCCTTATAAGGATTGGTTTTAAACCATTAAATAATCAATCAATTTTTCTATCATTGTTGATATCAAAACCTGAAGTACACCTTGAATGCCTTTTGGATTTTTCTTTATAGGTTGTGAGAGGTTCTCTATCATTTTTTTTCCAACATATGATTTATCCCCCAATATTTTTTCAAATATTTCAAGGGGTATATTTGTAACTAAACATTATCTTAAATTTTTACCATTTCATCCCTTTAATTTCATCCATATGCATGGTGTTCTTAATCAAATCCCATAATTGATCGGCCTCTCCATCTGAATGATAAATTTCTAGAGTGACTTTATCCATCTGGGAATACTATAGAATTGAAAATATCTTCTACATTAAGTTGAACCACTCTTCTGTGAATTCTGGATTAGAAGATACACTAATTGTCAGTGGTAATTTTTGTATAAAATACTAGATTTCCTATTACTCCCTCTTAGGTGAGGTGGATGTTCCACATTATTCAGGATATTATTCATAACCTAAGATAGCTGGGAAATCATCACCATGCAATTTTGAACTCCACCTCCCAAATCATTAGGTATGGAATTCTGGAAATCGATTCATTTTCCCTCGAACGAGTTATTGGCTTGATTTCTCCTAGTTCCCACCATTTTAAAAAATATAAAATGTAAGAACAAAACATAATTCAACAATTCATTAATAAGTTTTTTTTCATTGAATTATAAAGGCATATTTTATGGGATCCCCTTTTTTAAAATTTATTAAAACAAGGCTTCTTGTGTGATTACTTATACTTAGTCTTATACTAAGGGTTTTCACTAAGGTTCTCTAATCCTAAGTCCCAAATTAGCTAACCCATCCTTTGATATCTACTATAGGGACCCTTATTTTTCATTTATATATTATTACATAATTTTTAAGAAAAACAACATAAAATCATTACATAATGTGGATTCAAAGGATTAGTGTCTTTGGAAAATTAATAAAATATATATAATTTACTAAATAAAAAAAACATTTATTTAATTCTTTCCTCACTAGATTATTATTGGCCCTTGAATTCACATTAGTATATATTATCACCTGAGGATATACATAAGAAAGGGGTGAGTTAAAATCTCAATAAGAAGATAGATAAAAGAATGAAACAATATAACATGGGGTGAGAATAATAATTATCATCACTAAATATTCATAGGATTATAATCATGAGAGGACACATTAATAAAATGCATTGAACGTTGCAATGTATAAAGATGAAACATCATGTCTCAGTGGTCAACTTCCACACATAGTTGTGAACAAAAAAAACATCATGCTCACACATATTTCACTTTTTATCATTAGGTTATTCACATTACCCAATTTATTTGAGCACTATATAATTTTGGGCCCACCTGTCATATTATAACATTTACATTACACTATATGATTCCTTGTTCAACCATCACATCGTAACATTTACATTATCATGCATTCCACGTAGAAAATATTTCAATATTGAACATAAAATAACCCATGGAAAGGAATGGGTTTCATTTAATAATCACACATTCATAAACTATGGTTTCCCAAATGAAATATTGAATAACATAATTGATATAAGAATCATAAACCTTGAGTGAAGAAGAAACGAGTTCTAGAATTAAAAGGTGAATTTTTTTACAGGAGATTTATTTTCGAAAACATAGTTTTCGTCATAAACTCAATTAGAAAAAATGTATATCCCAGAAAAGGTAATATAATTATGAGTAAATAATATTTAGGTAATGTCCACACTGAAAATGGGGTGAAAGGGAGAAAATCCAAATAAAGGGAGTTGGGTTTGAGAATTCCCCTTACCTTGTGTCTAAAATCTTTCTTCATTTTAATATCCTATATAATCACATTATATTCATTAATTAAAATTTTGAGAACATTTTACACATTAATTTTATTTATTATGGTTTTATTATGTTCATCTATGTCCTTTTATATGAGTTATATGGTTTAATGTCGTCTTTCAAGAGCATGAGGTTTTCATAATTCGTTTGCTTGTATATATGAATAGAAGTTCATGTAAAATGAGTATAAACATCCGGAATTGTTATTATATGTTAGTATTGGTCTTCCCAAATATTTAGTGGTCTTATAAAGAATTTTTTTATATGTTATGAGGATGAATCATTAGATAAATGTTAATGATGGTTGTTTTTGTTAAATTTGGTGTTTTTTCAATCACAACAAACTCATTTTGTTTTATCATTTAGTATTATGTGTATAAGTTATTTCTATAATATAAAGAGGGTTGTAAAATAAAATATTTATTCTCTTTAAACCATTATAATTTTTTTATTAACATCCATGAATTATTAAAAGAAAAATGAATGTGCATTTCCCATGATGTCGATAAATTGGCACATCTCAGGTGTTGGTTTAATTTTTAGAATAAAAGAGAGAGAAGAAATATTTTATTGATGGATCTTCCATTAACATGATTGAATACCAATATTTCAAACATACTATATTTATCATGCCATTTGTATAAGATAAGGTGAGTATAATAGAGAAAAATAAATGAAATTGAAAAGAAATTAAAAGAAAAAGAGAGAGGATTTACCTATTAAATTTATCCTCCATAAGGACCCATTAGGGAAAGGTTTTGGTATTTTTATGAGACCAATAGATCTTAGATATGGGAGAGGTACTAGAGAAGAGTATTGTTCATAATTTGGACAAATCTCAAAGATTGATATGTGTGAGGAGAATAGGGGGTGATGGGTGGTATTTATAGTGGAGGAGAGGGGTGATTCCTCAATACTATATTTATTAATTTATTATTTTAGCTCAAGACTATACATAGATTGGTCTAATATTTATAAAGTTCATATTACTATTCATATGGTCATCTTACTATTTCATCAGTATTGGTTCTTTACTTCTATAAATACATCTTATTTTATTAATTCTTTTTTTATAATGTTTTTTATGATATATAAGTTATTTTATGAGATTTATACTATATGAAATTAATTTTAGAAGGGGTAAATTACGTTTATAAAAGTTTAGTTCATTAACATTCTCAGTTTCCATTACATGATGTTTAATCCCATTAAATGACATGTATACACCTAGGAGGCCATAAGCAGATCCGTTTTAGTAGTAAACTCAAAACCAAGGACAAATGTTAAAAAAATGAGCAAGGGGGTACTTGAAAATCATAATTGGTTATCACAATATCCCCAACATAAATGATTTCATCCCCTGGAAATACCTTATATTTAAGTAATTTTAAAAAGATAAGGACACTTCTACCTCATCAATAATTTCCTCTCCCATGTCCCATGTCTATTCCATTCGCACTTCCACAGTACCCAGACTAGTGGAATCATTTTACTACATACTAACTTCTAATGATGATCCATATTCTAAATTGTATGCTTAAACATAGTTGTTTCGGTCTCTAGATCAACATTATACTATATAATAACATGTGAAGGATCCATTGTATACCTCCTCATCTAGGAAATAAGAAACATTTCATAGATAGAAGTCATACTAGATGGAAATTCCAATCGATTGGTTTCCATCCACCATCTCCCAATGTTTTACAATGGGACCATATAACCCGATGACCACATACCCTACTTACCAAAATGACACTTTCCCAAGTGAGTTGAAGCCCTAATAAAATCCTGATCACCCACCTCAAACTCTAGTGGTAGATAAAGATGATCTGCATAAGATTTCAGGCGAATCTGTGCCAAGATCAATCACAACTATATCAGTTGCTTTCTCTTTGTCATCTCCTGAACACTATTTTCTGAAAACAAGGACATAAATTATATCAATTCCCAGCACAAGCAATATATACATGGATTCCTATACAAAGGCTCAAAGGGAACAATATTTATCAAATTTTGATAAGCATTTTTATTGGAAACCTCATCCAGAGGAAAATGAATTTCCCAAGATCCTCCAAAATCAACCACACAATCCAGTATCATATACTCAAGAACCAATATATCTACCTATGTCTATCTATCTATCTATAGATAATAAGTTGTGCTCAATCTATCTAGGGGAACCATCACCTCCTCTTAGAAACATACCATATGGGGAACCCCATGAAGTCTCGCAAACTCTAACACATAAAAGTACCTATGTTTTTCCACATTCATTTTCTTGTTGATAGGTAAGAAATGTGCTAAATTTTTTATTTGATCAGTGATCACCCAAATAATATTCATAAGACTTACCGTTTGTATAAAAAAATGAATAAAATCATAAAACACATTCCAATTCCATACCGGAATGGGTACGGTCTATAACCAACCCACATGTCTCTCATGTTCTGCCTTAATCCTATGACAAGTAACACATCATTATAAAAAATACACAATTTACAGACTCATTACCAACTACCAATACTAATGTCTCAAGTCCTGATTCATCTTGGTAGCCCCGTGTTTAATAGACCAATAAGACTGGTATCCATAAAATGGAACAACCAACCTACCATAGAAACAAAAAATTCTATTGGAATAATGAGACCACTCACACGAGGTATCCCCACCATTTAGTATTTTACCCAAGCATTGAAACTCTATTTCTATCACCTGATCGAGCTCAACACACTCATAAAAAAATGATACGGCTTTTATTGAATCAAAGAACACCTGTCCACCATCCTCTTCCATTATCAAGAACATCTCAATAATCAAACTCATAAGATACCACTAATCAACTAATTCTTTCATGGATTATGTCGGTAAATTTCTTCTCAGCACATCATCAACCAAATTTCCCTTCATAAGGGTGTACTAAATATCAAAATCAATGTATGATGGTGTTCCAACCAATTTATTTATCACATGTTCATAAACCTATATGTAAAAATATATTTCATGTTCCTATGATCAGAATACACAATAAACCCCTCCCCAAAGCAGTAGCGTCTCCACATTTTGAGTTCATGGAAAAACACATCCAACTCAAGATCACATTAAGGGTAGTTATTCCTATGAGGGAATAACTATAATAATCCATAGGCCACCATCTATTTCATGTACATATAGTAATATACCAAACCTTACCAGAATCATCTTAGAAAACATCATAACCTCAACCTAGTTTCAGAAGAATAAAAATTGGTGATGAAGTCAATTTCACATTCATTTTCTCAAAATATCTATGACGTTTTTCATTCTATTTGAACATGAAACCCTTAAGGGTTAAATTTCTCATAAAAAATATGACCTTGGATAAATCCTAACAAAATCATCTAAAGATATTAGACAAAATGAAGAACCTATGGATCAAAATTCATTTTTCTCTATATATAGGATATAACATCTTGTAACTTTTCAAGATACACTGATAAACCCCTCTTAGATATCACATTCCCTAGAAATTTCACTTCTTTGATTCAAAACTCACACTTGGAAATCTTACCATACATATGATGTTCCCTCAAAATTATATGAATGATATCAAAATGGTCTATGTGCTACTCTTATATCTTGATGAAAAATAATATATCATCTACAAAAAATATTAAAGTAGAATAGTAAATGATAACAATATCTACTTCATAAAAGCTATAAACATCAAAGGATTGTTAGCTAGACCGAATGGCATAAAAAAACATAAAATTCTTATACTGGCTCCAAAATGCTATATGAGGTAAGTCCTCTTTTCAGAACCACAACTGGTGGTACCCTAAACAAAGGCCAGTCTTCAAAAGAATAAACCGTTATGTTTTTCAAAAAATTTCATAATTATGGAAAAGGATATTTGTTATTATAATTCACCAAATTTAACATCTATTATTCAATAAAAAGTTTGGGGCTCTCATATTCTTTCGTATTAAGGAGTAAGGGAGAATCCCATTGTTAAATGATAGGATTAATAAATAATTTAGTCTTTAGGTCCCCAAGATAGATCATAAGTTCCAATAACTCAGAATGTTCCATTTGATAAGATCGCATTCAAATAGGCATTATTCTAGGGGGAATTTCAATAGTAAACATGACCTCTATCCATGGTTGTAAACCGGAAAAAATCATCTTGAAAGACCTCAAGGTATGAACTATCCACTATAGAGAGTTGAACAACCAAACTAGGTGCAACTTCATTAAGATTTTTTTTAAGAAAATGGAACAATTTTACCATATCATAAGGAACATGTTTCCCTTCCCTTCCTGATCCAGAGTCCCACTCACCCTGAAAAATATGAATGACCCCATATATAGATAATAAATCTACCTACTGATGATAAAAATCTATTTGGTATATAACATTGATCGTCCAGTACATTCTGATAATGAAGTCGGATATGTCAATATAAAGAACTAAAAATTCTCTTGCCACATCATAGTCATCTATCTTTACCCGAAATTCAAGACAGTTGAAATCATGTTTAGACCTCTTTCCCAAAGGCACAGAAAAATAAAAAAATTAAAACATACGTTTTAAATGAAAACGAATCATGTCCAATAACATTGATGATATAAAGAATTAATAGCACCTCTATTAACAAATATAGTACCATAAGGGATGAAACTAACATTGTACCTCAAACCATAGTCATCCCGGCTTTAGATTCCTATAGTTCATAGTACAGTTCATAAAGATGTCTGAACTTAACTCCTTCCTAATATGTCATAACCACATAGACTTTCCCCATAGACTAAGGATAAGACCCACCACCATTGGAAGCATCTGCACAATCCTAATAACCCTTAGTGAATGTGGATCCTACCTAACAACCCTAGGATATCCTCTCACAAAAAGTGTTTTTGATGGATAGATCATCAAAAAATATGAAAATTATTGGGAGCCTCTGCACAATTCGACTTTGGATGAACATGACACCCACAATGATTAAAAAAATATTTTCCGTTCATGATGAAGCCCCTAAACCTAGTCCTAAATAAAACCGACCACCCTTGTTCTTCCTTAAAAAAAAGATACACCCTTTTTAACAACTGAACCAAATGATTTTCCACCCAAACCTTTCCTTCCAACTATGTTTTCCTTATCCATATCTTGTTTATTAATTAACATCAAAAAGTTTGGAAGGAACATAATAATTAGTATCGACCAAATATCTGTCATAAATCCCAACTCAAACCTACAAGCCTTTAGGTATTCATTAGTGAAATGATTTCATGTTGGATGCAACAACTCTGGAAAATGGGTACAATACTCCATAACAGTATGATCCCCCTCCTCCATGGTCAGAAACTCCTTTGACATTACTTTATGTAACGTACCAGGTTAAAACTACTGATTAACAATTTTCTTGAATGAATATAAGGTAAGAATTCATGAAACATGGATTTCACAATAGGGTCTATTCATCTCCTCTGCGGTCCATCGAGAATGTACATGTAAAAACCCATCTAAGAGTCTTCAATAATATTTAAGAAATAGAATATCCTCTCAATCAACTCAAGACACGCCTCATGCTTCTATGATCCCTTATCACCAAGAAAGATGGGTGGATGATTCTTAGTGAACATAGAACCATGATCCACCACATGAAATGGGTTAGTGATACCCACTTGACCAATTGTCTGAATAGTGTATGTTACAGCTTATTCCAATAAAAGTTCTACTAGAGGATTCATTTCTAGAACCTATATCATTACTTCCTCTCATGGATTTGGAAGAGATATTCTTAGAGTAATTTTATAATAAACAAAAGAAAATAACCAATTCGATCATGATCTCATTCCAAAATCATAGTACCACTTCTAGAATCCAAACCAATTCATTAAAACAATTATAATTTAAAGAAATTTTGAATTCTACCATTGAAAGATGTTACATAAAAATGAATAGTTCAATTAAAATAAACATCACATACATTTAATTCAAATGACCTCAACCCCCATGATTTAAACCTAGTTAAAATTCCCTTACCAACTATATTATCTTGGTTTCATTCATAGAAGTGAGCTGGCCATGCCCCTTTTCAACACATACAATCAGAATTCTGACAGTCCTAAATCCTACCTACCTAGGACACAAAACCAAACTCAGGAAGTGTTAACACACTTTATGTCGATCCCTACTCTGATACTAAATTATTACAAACCAACTCAGGTCAATGAACCCATACACCTGATCCAACCTACACATTGTGAGGTAATACGGAGATAATAAAACAACTATGGAATATACAAAAATAATTCAAATAACTAGATTATGTGAGGAATAAATTGGTATAAATAGATCAATTCAAACTAATACATACAAGATAAAAAAATACTTAATTATACATGACGAATAAGTCTTTAAATGAACAACCATTGCCTTCAAAACATCATGAACTGAAGTTAAAGACCAAAGGGGAAATTGGAATACTAAAAGATAACCTTCCCTTTCCAAGTATCCTACAATAATATCTACAACAACACAAAGGAAAATATATTTTATGATCACATAACTGATTAGGATACCACCAAAGGGTTTATACAAGGTCTAATATTATGAATGAAAAAGTTATATCTTTTAAAACAAAAAATATTTTTAAAAACAATTTTTATCAATCCAATCCATTTATAAATCTTTTTCCATTTAGGTTTTCATAAAATCATTTCATATTTTCAAACTATAATTTTTACAAGTATAAATGATAAAATAGAAAATTAAATCTATACTCCAAGACATAATAAGGTCAGAACATATCAATGAAATATCATATCATGTGAATATATGGTATACAACCTCATATAAAAACTTGTGAGAAAGAATTTATGATAAAAAACCAACATGTGGTAAATAATCCGTAAATGATAAAGAACCTTTAATTAGTACCTAGAGTATAGGGAAATGTGTAAAATACAAAAAAGTTTCAAAAAAAATAATTTTGGATCTAACCAATATCGAGTCTTTCAATAGTTCATTGATATACTAATGGTTACCTCCAAGTGGTTCCACAAACACCAAGGCTACTCATGTCTATTTCCCAATGAGACCTAAGTTTACATTGTTCCAATTTTAAAAAAACATTTCAAAACCATTCTAATAATTTTTTAAAAAAATTTCAAAGACAATGCAATACACTTAGATGATTGAAAATCCATTTCCAAATCAAGAAAACCCCTTTTCAAAGAAAAACCCATTTTTTAAAATTGTTTCCTTTCCAAGAAAACCACTGAAACTACATATCACAAAAAAACAATAAACATACTAAAATAAATTTAAAATAATGATAATAAATTTATAGAATGAATCCATTATATAGAAACACCTACCTCAAAATGATATAAACCTATCCGCCTACAACCGCGATGGTTGGAATCCAAGTGATTTCCCTTTAAAAGAAAATACATGTCAGGATACTAAAAATGATTGATATAAAACATTATTTGATCATAAATAAAAACTATACACATAGAGAAATTATTTTAAGTGACGAAAAGAAATAATAACTAGAAGTAAAACTTACCCATAGAGGCATACAATAATAACTCTGATGATTAATCACCGAACTAAAAATCTAGAAGGAGCGATGATCTCCAAAATCACCTTGGGTAAGCTTTGCATCATAAGAGGGATGATTCATGGTTGAATGAAATTAAAATCAATTGTATGATTCTATAAAATCCACATCACACAATGTTTATAGGGTTTTTCATCCCATTTCACATTGTGTATTCTAAGAAGATTGAAAATGCTGAAAAATGCATCACATTTTAATAAAAACATTATTTTTACATTTGACGGCATGAACCATTATCATGGTTTGTAAAAAATTTATGCCCTAAACCTATTTCAAATAATCTTTCATGTTACCATTATGTGGCATGTAATCCCATTCAGTGACTTTTAAATTTCTAGAAGGCAAAAATTATCCCAGTTTCTATAGTAAACACAAAACCAATAATGAAAATAAAAACATGCCAAAGGGGGTACCTCAAAAGTGTAATGAAATGGTACATCACCCATAAAACTCTAGGGAAACAAATTAATAAAGGTAGTTACATTTAAATAAAAGGTAATGAGATATCAACTTCCATTCAGGGACCTAAGAGATAAATCATTTATCACATTATCAATTAATTCAATATCACACATGATGCACCCAATGTATCATACTTCACCGTGATCATATGTCATAAAAAATATAATCAATACATAAAATAATGAAATTTATGATATCCATTAATGGTAATATTAAAGTATAATAATCAATACACACATACTTATATAGAACATCATATGGAACATGGAAATATGGATTTCTTATTTATAGGTTTGTGATCATAATATTCAATCTTTGAGATTACCAAGGGAGAATTGCTTGAGAAGGTGTCTCAATGTCCAATTATACTACTACACCTAATAGCTTATGTTGTCTCTATCAATTAGAAAATACCATCTATCAATAGAACAAATTTCATGAATAACTTTGTGTAACCTCTAGGTTCGCATCAAAGTGGAGAACTACTATAACCTTTTAGTTCTAAATATATTCTTAAGAAATTATCACATACAATTATCATGATGAAGAACAATAATGATGTAATAATAAAATTACAAAAATAAGAAAACCATGAAATCAAGTACTATGAAAGATGGTTATAGGGAAAAAACTAAAAACATACACAAAATCAGTAGCCCAAACTTATTGGGGATAATTGTATGTTAGAGGTTTATTTATTTCCACATCTCATTAATTGGACTAGGGAATCTCATTAGGTTAACTATTTTTTATCAAAATCTCATGTATGTTTTTATCTTGGGAACTCATTCCAAAGTTTGGAGGTCATTGAATATTTCCAACATTTATTTGAATAACATATATATAATCAAAGAGAATAGAAGGTTAAATCATTTCATATGTGAGTTTATTATCTAATTTGGTACTCTCTTATTTATTTAGCTCATATTTTTTAAATATTTTTCTATAAAAATAAAGGCTTTTTTAAATCACCAATAATTTTATCAAGATGAAACCTCATTAAAAAGTGGATGATTAATCAATAAATTTAATTGATGACACAATAAGGTAATTTTTTCATTTCTCATGTATGAAATGTATCCTTAATTAAAATTCGTGTGGGGGGAATTTGAAGTTTGACACTAACCAATGAGGAAATTAATGTGTATAACCATCATGGTCAAAAACTTTTTTGATTGTCTATATTGTCTTTAGAGGATTGGTTGACATAAAAAACCTTTTACAGGATGATATATTCATATGATTTTGAAGTCGCTAGTGTTTTGATATATATTTATAGCTAGTTACTAGTATATTTTCATCATTAGTATTTGACTAGAGGATGGATTCTCATCAGTGGACTATCAATAGGATATAGATGTATACAATATTATTGGAACCAATGGATAGATGTATATTGTTTACATGTCACCAGTGGATGGATCAATTATCTCATTAATAATTGATGGATGAATGTCATCAAACTAACACTAGTGGGATGATGGTTGTAAATGATCTATTGTTGGAAAATATATTGATTTTTTAGGATTTTCATGTTATTTTGTGGACTCGCACTTCTGAATCATGTTCCATAAACACGTACTTTACAAAAAATTATTTTATTATGGATGTAAAACCTTACATATAACCATTCATAATAACAAAATCAATAACATCTATTGCATCTATTAAATATCAAGAATATTTTTAGTTTTATATGTTTTTTATATTTAGGACACATAAAAAACTAATAAACCCAAGTTTTTTATATCAATAATACATTTTTACACTATCAATGTTGTGCACAGATTAATGTGAGATCACTGAGAGAGGGAGGGGTTAATCAATAAATCCTTTTTTTTATTTTTAAAATTTTATTATTTTAAATTAATCCACTCTGTATAGTTAAAGAATCAATCCAATATTCTTGTGTCATGTAATATTACCTAAATAATTAAATAAATTAAATGTCAACGAAAGAATAAATTTCAAGGTTTGGTACAGAGGCCAACTCTTTACTTTTTTGGTTATTCTCCCCAAAACAATTTCTACATAATAATATTATTATCAATTAAAATTGTTATTATAGAGTCACAACATATCAATCTTAAATCCACATAGAATGTTATTTATATTACATCCCACAGTGTTACCAAAATCCCCATTGGCCTCCTCCAGAATAACTATTATAGAATTTTTCTCCAAAATCACACAATAAACTTCTCATAATCTTATCTCCAACTAACTAACTTCCTCATTTATTTAAGGACTGATACACTATAGGTTAATCTATTTATAATCCTCAATGAGATTTCCTGATCACACTTACTCATGTACCTATTCAATTACCTTTGAAAAGCTATTGTTCATGATCAATAAATTATGATCACCTATATTAGAAAAATTTCCTTAGTGTAACTATGCTTGGCATGTTATTTTTCTTCTTATGATAAAGACCCGACCTCGCTAAATTTTTTTTAAGAAATGAACACGGTTTTATTCAATATTTTATTCAAGAATAATCTTGACCAAACTCCTTACAATTCTTCTTGAATTCTCATCCCCCATGAATGTGTAATAAAATGAATGGTCTTTTCAATCAAAACCCTAGAACATATAATATTCTTTGTTTTTTTATGTTCTTATCAAAATAGTTATTATTTTTTTAATCAGTTAATTAATGTATTAATGTAATCATACAATAAAATGTTCATTTTGTATATTCAATGCATGTGAATGAAATTTTTGTACATGCATTCATGACCTTCCTTTGTGCAAACTGGGATTTCACTGTTTGTGTGCACTCACTCCCTTCACATTAACTTGGGTGAAAAAAATAAAAACAAAAAATTATCCTCATGTACTACATGAAAGTGTGAATGAACTTTTTTCCTCTTGGCACAAGATGATCATAAGTTTATGTGTTTACTTCTCAAGTGTCTTTTCACAAGTCACAAACTTCTTCATGCAAGTCACAAGAATGGGTTCTCTATAAGTGAAAAAAACAGAGAAAGATGTGTGAGTATATCATAATTTTCGAAATGGAGTTTTTAAGATTAGTAATTAGGGAATCCTTTGAGAGTATTTAGACACAATTTGAACGATATTTGGGATCCTTATATTCCTTCTCCCAAGCATTAGTTGTGTGAAAACCTTCCCAAGAACTAAAAGGCTATAATAATTCTCTATTTTCGTGGGAAAATTAGACCTCCTTCTCATAAATAATCATTAGAGCCACTCTTGTCCTTGTGGAATCTATATTTTTATATAGATATGGTAAAATTACACTTCCATATATCCAGGTTTTATGAAACATTGAATTCTCTCAAATAATTTTGAGTTCAAAACTTATTCAATTGTCGGATACATTATGGATTAAATCAAGTATACACTAACAAATAAGATGACTCTTCTTAGACGATAAGGACTAATTATGAAATTAAAATTCATGCCTATTATTTAATGATTATAATTATATTGAATCTTGAATAAATCACTTAACTGAATGACCTCCTACAACTAATATTTTCATTCATCCAAAGTGACTTCTTCAAGTTACCACATCAATGAAATTTTTATAATGATTTCATGGTGATTAGAGAGCTCGTAATATTATAATCTCAATGAAAGAAAAACAATGGTGTAATTGGTTCAATAAAAATATGTTTAGTGTCATTCTCTGATGAACTAGAAAAGTTGAGCATTGATGGGGGAAAAGGATGATTATAGAGTTTGTTCAGACAGTCGAGATCATCTCAATTGAGTGGATCATGTTATTTACTTCTTTTTAATTGATGAATGAACAATATATGTGGGATCGTATCCCACATAATAATAATGTATTGAATTTCCTATTATTTATTATCTAATCACCATAGATACCTCTTCGAGCTAGCCTCATGGGATCGTCACCCGCTCAAAACATTACACACCATGAGTTTCAGCCCAGAAATCCAGTTGGCCTAACGTGAATTCCTTTCACACTTTCTATTTTCAGGACTTATACATAGTCCTGACTTGGGTTTACACACGACCCATTTTCTCACCTATATTTTTTCCCATGACAGATCCATTGGGCTTGTTAGACTGTGGTCCCACAAGTTCCCTTGGTTGAGCTAACCAAGGAAAGCTTGTAAATATGAAATATTTTTTATATGAGGCCTCCTCTATACTTATAAATTTTCTAAATATAAAATTAAATTACAAGACTTAATCAATTAAAAATTCATCCAACTATTTTAATATACTTTTTAAAAAATATAATTTCTTTTTTTACATGGACACAATAATTTACTCTTTTTCAGTTCATGAAAATAAGGATTTTTAGGGTCTTCCATTTGTTGTATAAAAGTTTAAACTTCATATAACATGTTTAAAACATTTAAGATGGCTTAAAAAATATCAAATTTATCAAGAATAATTTTCCAAGTATTTCATACAATTCCATTAGATGAATCCATAAAAACTCTCTAATAATCCCCACTTCATCCACCAACACATTAACTTATTGAAATCAAATGAAACCTAGGTTCAAAAATCCCCTCCTTGTATTTTTTGTCAATATAAGAACATATCATATGTTAGTATGGGATGATAAATTTCTCCCCCATATTTAAAATCAATATGAATAGGGTAAATGTGGTCTCCTCAACTCATACTTCTTCTCAAAATCATGATCATCTCCCTAATGTAAAAATTACGTGATTGATTCTAAGAGAAGAATGATCTAACATGGATCTCTTATAAAATAGCCTTTAGTTATTCAAAAATATGTCTGCATGGGATAACATGGTATAGAAAAAAATACATATTTAAAAAACTATGTCAATTTTATCCATAAAATACATTTCATGTGAAATCATTCCCACAAATTTTAAATCCTATTATATGGGTTAGAAATAAATATATATTTCAATGAAATGATAATTCCAACACAAACATCTACAAACAAATTTTAAATCTCATGTGAAAATGATATAGCTCCCTATTTTCTATCTTTTCATCAACCAATCACCCACTTAATTTATATGATTAATACAATTAAGAATATGGGATGAAATTGTGATTGGAAAACTTCATCATCCAATTTTATAAAGTTGTTTAAATGTTCCACATTCAATAGGTATTGACGATTTTATAGATTTAACTATCAATTGTCCATCTAAAGGTATGGATACATCTCCTTTAATTCCCTAAATTTTAGTATAAAATAATTTTTATATAAGGGAATAAGGAGGTACCTCTTAGTTTCTCATATATAACAATTATACTGAATGATTCCATTAAATATGTACTTCTTCTTATTCATAGATTTGTTATAAGGTGTGATTGATCATTCCACATTAGTAGACACTTATAATTTGGGTGTAATTTCTTTTTTAGTATCAGATTAATGTTTTTAACATTCCACATATTCTTTATGGTTTCTTCTTAGGCTAGTAAAATTTCTTTACAATATCTTATGTCATTATCATTTTCTTTATATCTTACACACATAATTATTTTAAATTCATGTTATCTACTTTACCATCTTCAAATATCACCAATTTATTTACATTTTCTTAATACATTTTATGATATTTCTCTATTTGATTATCCATGTACAGTTGGACAATCCAGATAACTAAACATTCCTTCTTGACGTTCTTAGATTGTTTAACATTCTCACATAATAAACTGGTGACTCTTTCTTCTTCATCATGTTGGTTATTCTCCACAATATTAATTATCCAATATAATATTATTATCAATTAAAATGGTAAATATATAGTCACATTGTATCTCTTATAAATCCACATTGGAGTTTATTTATACTACATCTTACAGTGTCACTAGAATCCATACTTTTCTGCTCCAAAATCCACATTACAGACTTCTATTCCTGAACCACACAAGAGACTTATCCTACTTCCAGATCCAACTAAGAGACTTACTCCTTAATTTATGTCTTGATCCAATAAAAGTTAATCTATTTATCTTCCTCCAAATTTTTTCCATATCACACTTTCACATGTACCTATTCAAGTACCTTTTTAAATTTTTTAGTCTTCGTAGATAAATTTTGATCACCTGTATCACATCAGTTTTCTTAGTGAAACAATGCTCATTCTTTTTTTCTTTTTTTTTATGATTAATTACCAAACTCACTAAAATTTTTACAATAAATGAAAAAAAAATTCTTAAATATATTTATGCAAGAATAATATTTCACAAACTCAACACACTTCTTCTTGAATTGTCTACCCTAATGCATGTGTGATACAATACATGGTATTTTCAATCAAATCCCTAGAACCTAAAATATTCCTTGTCATTTATGTACTTCTAAAAATTGTAATTATTTGTATTAATCAATTATTTCATGTATTACTGTAAGAATAAAACACAAATATTACTTTGTTTCTCCAATGTATGTGCATGAAATTGTTGTACATGCATCCACTGTCTTTGTTCAAGCAAGCCAAGTGTTCACAGTTTGTGAGAACTCACTTCCTTCAAGTTACCTTTGGTTGAAACAAAGGAAAACATAGAATTAACATAACATATTACATGTGAGTGTACATGAATTGTATTCCTCATTACGCAAGAGTATGGCAGGTGTGGGTGAATCCTTATTAAACATGTTTCTACATGTTGCAAACCTCATCATGCAAGTCAAAAGAGTGGGTTCCCAATGAGTGAAAACCAAAGGTAAAGAAACTTAAGGGAATCAAACTTCCCAAATTGGAATCAAGGAACTCATTTACATACAAAACCATTAAGTGCATATAGACACAATTTGAAAGGTCTAAGGGATATTTATCTTCTTTTACACAAGTAGTATCTACGTGAAAACCTTCAAGTGAATCAGGAGGCTATAGGGGTGCTCTATTTTCTATGAAAAATGATTGACCTTTCTGAAACATTATTAGAAAAATCACTCTCATCCTCGATGAATCTATATTTATATGTAGAATTTGGTTACCTAGAACAATTTTATATATTATTTTTAATCTTAATTGAATCTCCCAAAACATTACATGTTATGTAATTATTCAAAAACTTGAGATGTTCATGTTCAAATAAATTATACAGTGTAAAACAAGTTACCTCTTATTGCATGGAAAAGACTTCTTCCCAGATGAACATGAATTATAATGATCACATGCTTCTGATTATCTTTAATATCGAATGCATCACGTACCTAAATGGTCTCCTCTAACCAATGTTTTCATTTTACCAAAAGTGTGTTCATTGAGTTATTACATGAATGAAAAGTGTATCATGCATGAATGGTGATTCAAATTCTAATCATCTCATAATATTGGTGATAGAAAAACCATGATGGAATTAGTTTGACCACAATATGCTTGATAATCTTCTCTGATGAAGTGGAACAGTAAAACATCACAACAGGAAGATGGTGACAACAAATTTTGATCGGATGGCCTACATCAACTCAATTGAGTGTCTCACATTATTTATATATTTTTAATATAAATATGAATAGTGTTAATGGGATTGTTTTCCATATTAGAAAAAATAAGCATATTTTCTTTGTTTTATTACCTAATCTCCGTCACTACCACTTCAAGTTGGCTATGAGGGATCAATACTCGATCACACCGTCACACACCATGGGATTCATCCCAATTAGCCTATTGAACTAACCTAGTCACCTTCTTGGAATTCTTTCTTTAGGCCTTATAAATAGGCCCACCATGGGCTAACACATTCCCTATCATGCTTCCTATGATCGTCCTCATGATGGTTTCCTTGGGAGTGGTCGACATTGGTCCCAAAAGTTAACTTGGTCGAGTTGGCCTAGGAAGGCCTATAGGTTGGCCCTATTTTTTATATGAGAACTCTTTTATACTTAAAAATATTCTTAGAATCAAATCAAATTACAATAATTCCACAATTAAAAATACATCCAACTCTTTTCATATTCTTCATGAAAAATATTATTTCTTTTTTCAAGGTAACTTTAATTTTTTCTTCTTCACATTGTAAAAATAAGAATTCGCATGGCCTAACACATGTTGTAGTAATGTGATAACTTCTTATCATATGTTTCAAACATTTAAAATCACTTTAAAAATCCTAATATTTATCATGGATAATTTTATAAACCTGAAATTGAATTCCATTAGCTAAATCTGTAACAATTATCTAGCAATACACACTTTATTGACCAATACATATTGGCTTATTAACAATAAATAAAACCTAAGATCAAAAATATGTAAAAAATTACTTAATCCACAATGAGTCTTCAATATCTACCAAAAATTCTCCCACATTTTTTATCCTTCTAGAAATATCTTCTGTAATATTATTATTTATAACCTGGGGAAATGGATACTTAATAAGGGGTGAGCTCAAATTCACTTTAAGTGAAAACAAAAAACTGAAGCAATCAGGGAATGAAAATTACATAAATATTATGGTAGGAATAGGTAAACAATATAAAACCTTAATAAACATGAAACTAAGAAAATTATATATCTAAGAGGAGAATTAAAAAAACTAATATTAATGATAGTTATGTCATACTAATGGATTTCAAAATTTCATACAACAAAAACTTGTTATTGAGGCCTTATTATAAGACTTTATCTTGTCATGGGAAGATGAATACAGTAAAACCCAACCAATTTTGTCTCATGTGACATGTCAATGATTTGAAGGGATATATAATTCTTGTCCTTACCCGTCTCTTGATTATGTTAAACTCAATCACCATAAGATTAATCAAAACATTTCATACCATTCTCCAAAGAACCTCTAACTGAAAAAATCATTGTTTTCTAAATAATGTGAAATATGAAAATAAAATACATAATAAACATGTTTTCGCAATAAAAAATAGTCAAGATTTTCAATAATTTTCACCATGTCAATAAAAGGTTTAACATGATCATAACCCATCCATATAAATAATTTGTATGGTCACAAAATTCATAGTAATCTTTTCAAAAATCCTTTATTTTGGAATAACAATATATGAAATGAAAATAATTTCTCTAGGTCAATAAAATAGATTACATGATCATAAACAGTCTAGAATAAAATGATATATGGTTATATAATAAATATTCAAAATTCCAATAATAATCTATATTGAAATAACATTATACAAAATGCTAAAAATTTTAAATATGTTAATAGAATAAGTTACTTTTTATGGGAACATCATCTAAACTGAATTATGAAAAATATAATAATTAAAATGATTAGAGAAATGAATATACAACTAAGTCGATAATAAAATAAAATATTCATAATACATATAGTGATAGAAGGTGGATGGTTTCAAGGTAACATAACCCCAATGCAACAAGGAAACATATAATGGTATTGACATAAATGAAAAATTCCCTCACAAAATAATGTTTTTAACGGTATCTTAACAATTGATTTAATTGATACCATGACTTAATTATATGAATTTATAACCCCCCCACACACACACAGACACACATATATATATATCATGAAATGTAATCCAAACATTGGTTAATATTTTTAAAATGATAACGAAAATAAAATAAGAAATATAAAGGATCTTTTAGAAACATTTGTATCATTGATGTAAAATAATAATTTACTAGTCACTTTAAAAATAAACTTTTAAAAAGGTAAATTGAAAGTATATGAAAAACCTTTATTTTTAATATAATTCACAATAATGTATCACTAAAAATACATAAAATATATAATGGAAAAATTAATTGAGGAATAAAATACATGTGAATATGAAAGGAAAAAAAACCATTATATTATTTTCAAAATACCTTTGTTTAAAACTAAAATTTGTGAAGGGTAATAAAGCAATAATTTATATTAAAACGTCATTTAACTAAATATTATTATTGAATACCATATAAAATATTGCGAGGTAAAACCTAAGAATAGAAAACAAAATTTTAAGATGAAACATTATAACTCAAAGAAAAGAGAATTGATCTTTCAATATATCTTATGGGAAATGTACTCCATGAATCATGAAATATTTGAAAATGGTTTTATTTGGTACAAATACAAAAAATTAAAAATTAAAAAATAATAAAACCAAATGAAATTATTTACCCAACTTATATGAAATATTTTCATAATAATTACCATAACTTAATGAATGAAAATTGAGTTACTAGAAAGAACTCATACAACTTGGATAATACTTGAGTAAAAATATATCTATAGAAAATAACATTATTTAAATTAGTTTAACCCATGTATTAAAATGAATTAATGTCAAAAAATTAATGGTATAGGAAATAAATAAGAAACCATGAAAATGAAACACAATTCATAACATGTGACATGTCACAAAAAATCAATATTAAGACAAGGAAACCCCTACTGCTTTAGTAAAACTTTAATCAAAACCCCTTGGAAGAGAGGTGTTCTAATTGAAATTAAAATACCATTATTAAAATAAAATTTGGATATGAAATATCATATATAAATTATATACACCAAATAAACTAAATTAATAAAATTATAACAAACTTGTATCAAAGATAGAAATTTGAAATGAAAACTAGTTCATCGGTCCTCATCCACTTTGCTCTTGAACCAAACATCCAAAAAAATTAAATTAAGATCAATAAATAAAAGCTAAATTACTTTATTCACAACTTAAACCATTTATAAACCTCATATATAACCATTATACACACATACATAGATATATATATATATATATGTGTGTGTGTGTGTGTATTTGTTAGTTTTTACATATTTTCAACACCGGGTGTAAGTAGTCATTATCGCTTGGAGCTAGTTTTGGAAAAAAGTTATTGGTATATATGATTTTTTAAAAATACTTAAATATTATATCAAATTAGGTACTAGAATATATATCTCTATATTTTCATAAATCTATAATCTCATTCAATTGTAGTTTTGGTTATGATCCAGGAAGTTGAAATCAACAATGAGCATGTTTCAATGTTCCTTATTAAAAATGGGTGATTTATTAATTAATTATTTAAATATTTATATAATATTAAAATAATAATAAACAATTATTTTTATATTTATAACATAATATACTTGTAAAAAAATTCTCAGAGTCATCAATGATAAAAATTCATAGTATTTTCCATGTAAGAGGTGAAAATTATGTAGACATGAACCTGCCATGATTAATGGGTAATCATCAGTTGATTTAGTAGTAATATCATTATAAAAAAAATAACAATGACCTTATTGGGTTATTATGAGTGTGATATATTATAATTTTCAATAATTAAAAAGATAATATGATGCATATATAGTCATTACATAGAAATAATAGATTGTTTTTCTCTTAGTTCACTCATTTTAAATGATTGAATTAATGATAATATATTATTGATCATTTCATTAATAGGTTAAACAAATCATACCATGGCCTTAATTATATCATAAAAATAATATTTGTACTTTAATAACATCTTCATTACCATCCATATAAGTCAATGATGAAAATAAAAATGAAAATCAAACGTTCTATGGAAGCGGTAGTCTTCACATACGCATGGTTGTTGATTTCATTTTCCATAGAATGGGATAAAGGAGTAATATGGTTTATTATTTATGAATCATAATCATTACATGAAAATTTAATTAATCTATTAAAACCCCTTTTATAACATCCTTGTAATGTGGTGCAGTAAAACAAAACACATTGTGTCCTGGAGATCGTAGTCCACACAACGTATGAATTATGGTTTCATTTATCTTAATAGAAATGGGAAAAGGTGATTAATGATTATTAACATAGAATAATAAACTTTTGAATATATAAAATATTTTTTTAATTATATATAGATATGAAAATTATAATTGGAAAATATTAATAAAAATGAATGAAGTTAATTACAAATAATTACTCACGTTGAGAACTTTTAGATTTCATTTAAAGTCCTCTTGGAAATAGATTGAACAGTTTAATAAATTGTGACCAGAAGATAAATAGAGGGAAATATTATTCTAGTGGAACAAAAATTTGTAAATTTTTTACAGGCAACTGAATTTTTAGAGTGCCTAAAAGGGGTAGTGAGAGGCCCATTTTATAAGTAGTGAGAATTTCATTTTTTGAAAATATTTCATGTTAATATAATTGGAGAACATTTTAAAAATGTAAATTGTCTCCCAAATTGAGAAATAATTTAGTGTAGAATACATAAGGTTGATCCATACCTCATCCACTCAATTATAGAATTTTTTTATCATGTTTCAATACCTTTATACCTTGAATTTTACTTTTACATAATTTTCTTTTTCCGCGGTAACTAGTTTTTACCTAAGGTGACATAATATTTATTAAAGAAATGAATTTCTACTTATTAGATAATTTTTACCCACTTATTATAAATTTGAAATAAACTTCATTTGATAAAATTTATAGAAGAGAAAAAAAATTAATTCTAAAATAATAATGTATAATGTAATAATTTTTTTCAGAACATATTACATATGTTCCAAAATAACACATTTGAATTTTTATATGAAAAAAATTAGAAATTTTCATATAAAATACATATTGTTTCATAGAAAAGTGTTCTATGAATATCCAATACTTATGTAGTATTATTTTCAAAAAAGTCATGTTCTTTGTAAAAACAGTATTTTTCATTGTAAATATAAAAATAATTATTTTTAGAAAAATCCCAAAAAAAATAATCTTAAGAAAATATTATTATTAATAAAAAAATAATTTTTATTGATTCAAATTAGGAATATTAAATTTTATAATTTAATATTTAAAAAATGTGAAAATATAGTGGAAATGATTCATATTGGGAAATTGGTTTTCAAAATGTTAAAAATTATTTAATATTATTTTCTCATAAATTAAAAATTAATTTATTGAAAATATATTATTTATATTATTAATATATATAATTATTATTTAATCATTTTTTTCTCAATATAAAGAAAACAAACTTTGAAAAATATATTCTAAAGAAAAAATTATTTTCATAGTTTTTTTACATATAAAAAATGATTTTTATTCCATTAAAGTAGTATTTATTTTATTTCTATAATTATTTCATAAAGATACTACTACAATTAATTTCCACTAATTAAATATCTAGGTTTTAATGGTCATACTTTATATTAATATTTTTATCTAAATATATTAACATTTTGTTTAATTTCACTGTTCGATGTTGAGTATGCCATAAAAAATATTTAGAAACATTAAAGTAAGTAATATGTTAAAATATTTAGGTTTTAAATTCCCCAACTAAAATAAATTTTATCCTCATAATTTGACTCATAATATCAAACTAATTTTCATAGGGAATTAAAAATTAAATATATACCACTAGTGATCATGGGTTTATTTAGGATGAGAAATTAGATTAATATATATGAAAAATTAGTATAAGTGATATATAAAAGTAGATAACCCACTCTTAATCTTGCATTTAATTCTAATAAGGATATAATATCTATATATATAATGAATAAATTCCAAAAACCCCTAAAAATTATTTCTGTGATAATCATACATCTACATGTTTTTATTTATAAATCGATATTCAGTAGTTGGTGATAATATACTTGATTAATTATTCAAAAAATATATAATTAAAACTCACTACCAGATACATTAGTAGTAGGTACATAGGAATTTTATTGTTTAGATGAATGATGGTAATTATTTCTCCCATTATGATTTATGTTGGGACATTTAGTTTCATGGAAAAGTCTCTTGAAATTAAACCAGCCTCGTTTGGTAGCATATCTCTTTCTCTTACACTTGTGAGTCTAATGACCTTCATCACCATGGTTATAGAATTTACCTATCCCTATAATTTTCCCCACACATCATCTAACAATTGTGAAATGTAAGAAATTGAATCTTCATTCCTTCTCCATATTCATCACATAATCTATCATGAGACTATATCTTTATTTTCCTTATTGTTTTTGAGACAAAAAATATGTTTACATTGTTAATCAAATTTCATTATGGTTGTTTCGGCATAATCGTAAGGTTTTTTAATGGACTACCATTTCGATGGATTTTTTGTGGAGGTAATCTCTACATTGTCTTCCACACCCATTATTCCATCTAGTTCTATCAATCCATGCAAAGTAAGAATTTTAATCAACGATGTCATCAGAAAAAAATCATGGAGGTCCAAATTTGTAGAGGCATAGTGAGTATGCACAAATAATACTAACACACTTGGGGGGGGGGAGAACCAATACATGAAAAAAAATCATTTGTGGTCTACCATGAGTACCCTTGGAAGCCAAAAAATTTGTTACTTTATTCCCTTTGTGACATCTATGTATTAAGATAGCATGATTCATGATACTCCAACACCTTAAAATGTTGTAGATTATAATCCATAGAGTAGATATCTTGTATTGATGGTAGATGATAATAACATAGGGGTACATTTCATTAACATCCAGTGGGATATCAAGTGTAGTGCAAACCTCAAGCCCACCAAGAACCACCCTGGACTCTACTGTCAAAAAATAGATACCCTCAAAAAATATAATTAAAGTGACAAGCACTGGACCCTTGGTGTCCTAGTCCACATCTCCTCCTCGCATGAGACCAATATTCTCGGAACCATCAGTATTGAGTTTATACCCACTATTGGGTTGAATCCAACAAATCCATATCCCCTACGAAGCTATCCTATGTTATAGAGGAGGAGAATTCCCTATATCCATAATGATTTTCAAGGAAGGGACTTTCCCCCAACCATGTAGAAGATATCCTAGGTCAGTCACAAGGCAATGAGATCATATTTGAAATTCTAAGCATGATTTAAATGTATTTTCACTTCTGGCTATATTTTTTGAGTTCTATATGCACTAAAAGCTATCCAATAACAATATCAACCTCACCTTCCTATCCTTATAATTATTTTCTAGTCCTCTAAATTATTTAAGAATGAAAATATAACTAGTTCCCATTTGAGAACTTCACCCGATGGATCCACCTAGCTACTCCCACACAACATATTCGTACTCCACACAAAAAAATAGTTGATCCACTATTTCAACACTAGATATATGATATTAGAATAATTTTTACACTAAATGAACACCCCTCATTTTTATCACATCATCTTTGATGATTGAATTGTTCCTTACACACTACATTAGAATTTTGTTCTAACTCAATATGAATTTCTACAATTGAATATCAAATCTTTTATTCATCCCTTTGTTAGAGTAAAGATAGTAGTGATATGATTTGGCTTAGAAATATCAAAAAGAAGCACTAATGAAGATAATCCTAATGGGAATATTGGAAATATGGATATTATAAAAGGTTTCACATTGGTTATTATCCAATATGGCCTCACTGAAATATGGATTCATGAAATCCTATGAAAATGTAATGTTAGGCATCAAAAAACTCGATAAGAACTAGAAAAACAACCACACAATTACGCACCTAGAAATTAATCTCCCCACATCCAATAATCCATCGGGATTGATGTTGATGTTCTGGTAGGTGACCTCATAGCATCTTTCATATGTTATAAATTCTCCCTTTTGTCGACTCTAGTTCCACAGCATATATCCCTATAACATACTTAGCCCAGAGAAATCTATTGTCCAAGAAATCCCATGCCAATTCATAAGGAAATATTTTCATTGTTCCCACAACACTACTATGATAAATACTTCATGTATTTAATTTCATAGTCATCCTACTCTGTGAGGCTTAGTGAAAACCACCCTATGTATGTGAATCCCAAGTAAAGAAATACATAATCCTCTCAATTTATTCAAAAAAAAATTCATTACTATAATCATTGATAATACATATATTGGGAATGAAGACAGTACACAATTAATAGGGGTGATGATCCCCCCAAGTGACAAGAAGAAATTATTATAGTTATTGATGTGTTCTGAAGTTATTTCCATCATTACATCATAATGATGCATGAGTGTCCTTCCATTAGATATAGTAGCTCCTAGATACTACATCAGAAAGGAAAACCTCTTAATAGGTAGGAGATATTAAATAATTTTTACACAACTTTCTGTACAATAATGGTCTATGAAGGTGCTTCTTTTCTGATGGATGATAAACTGACTACTCTATTTTAAATACTCTACCATAATAATATTAATGCCACGTACTGATATATCCATACCATTGATAAAGAGGAAAATGTATTCCATAAAGAGGAGATGATATTTACCATTAAAATTAATTCTTCAATTGTAGTTTAGGATGGAGCCTCTTAGGAGTTCATTTTTTAAAATCTATCTAAGAGATACATGGACCATAATAAAAATAATTGGTCAAAAAAGGTCCCCTTTCCTTAAAACACGGCTGAATAGAAATAACTACAACTCTTTCCCATGAATTTCACCAAATATCCATGAGAGATAATGTATTTAAAGAGTAAATCCTCCACTTAGACTAAAAAACCCATGATGGAGATCACATTTAGGATAAATCACTACTCTAATATTTTACAAAAATTTTCTATATCCATTTTAATTTCATAATTAGATCCATTATTCTTCCTATTGATATACCCTATCATCTCATGTTTCAATGGGCTCAACCACAAAACTATTTATCCAGACCATCACATTATCTTATAATTACTTTAGTTCAACATACATCAATATTTGTTTAAACTTTATCATTATTGGTTCAAAATAGGTTACATTTAGTTGTGTTCTCCCTTACTTATTAATAGGATACTCAAAATATAGATCATAAATTACTATTAATTTTCTTAAAATATTCTTAAGAAAATCATTGAAATCTACGATCTCAAAATCCAATTTATCACTTATCTAGGAAATTAGATATCAATTAATATGTAACATAACTTATAAAACTCCATATTTCAATTTATTTTACCTATGTTCACTTTCTTATTAGGTTATTTGACCATAAAATATTCAAATACCTCATTATTTTTCATAAAGATAATGTTATTTACCAAATAAAATTCATCATGAGTTTCAAACTAGGTGTCTAAGTAGGCCTTTTTTTGTGCACCATGTCACAATCAAGTTATAATGAATTTTATCTTTTGGAGTTATTTCTCCAAGTTTTATATGTATCAGATCCTCAATTAACTTTTATTAACTAAAAATTTATGAAATTTATAGGAAAACCAAATAATCGTTAATTGACTAAAACTTTAGGATATCATCCTATACTTTTATTCTTATAATTTTCACTAATGTTCTCATTTCCTAATCCCTAAATAAATTATTCCTGATAAAATTAATGAAAAATCAAATACTATCTCATTGGGTTTTCTATACCTTTATAATTTTGATCAACATTAACTTATCATCCCATAAATCATTCTCAACAAATAATCTAATCTTCAAAGTTATCAAATGTTTTCTTTGATACCAACTACGACACCCAAAAACTATACAGTCGGATAAAGTTCCATAAACACATACTTTACATACATTCTTTAAAACCAAATTTAAAATCTATGATATAATAATCCTTAATTAAAAAATAAATAATTATTATTTCATTTGATATATCTCGAGGATATTTTTAATTTTACATGTTTAGTTAATTAGGAAACAACAAAAACTAATAAATCGAATGTTCTTTATATCAGGTGGACATTTTTCTACTATATATAATAAACTACATAATTCTTATTGAGTCTAGAACGTATCACAAAATTATCCCACATTTTTTATCCTTATAAAAATATCATGTGTACTATTTTTCATTAGAACCTATGGAAATTAAAATATAAAAAGGGGCAATATCAACTACTCAGTAAGGGAAGACAATCAACTAAATAAATCATAGAACGAACATAGAATATATATTAATGTAAGAATCAGTAAACAACATGAATCCATAATAAACTTGAAACTAAGAGTATATTATACCCATGTAAATAAATGAAAACATAGATATCAGTATTATCGATCTCATACTGATGGAATTCATAATTTCAGACATCAAAAACCCATTGTCTAGAACTTATTCCAAGACACTATCATGTAATGGGAATAGGCATACACCAAAACCTAACCTATTTTGTCTTATAATACCTGTTAACCCATTGAGGGCCTATATAATTTGGGCCCCACTAATCACCTGATTATGTCCAATGCATTCACCATAAGTGTCATCAAGACCATTCATACAATTCTCCAAGTAATGTCTTACTAAATAAAACATGGTTATCTATATAATGATAAATATAGAAATAAAATACATAATAAACCTATATTTACAGTCAAAAATCATAAAAAAATTCAATAATTTTCCTCATTTCAATAAAAGGGATAACATGATCATAATCCTTCCATAGAAATAAGTTGGATGGTCAAATAATATAGTCAATGTGCCAATAATCATCTATATTTTAATAATAAAATAATAAACACTGATACTTTTTACCATGTAAATAAAAATAATAACATGATCATAAAAATATAGAAGAAGAATTTAGATGGTTAAATAATAATTATAAAACTTTAAAATAATCATCTATATTGAAATAACAATATGTATAATTCCAAAACATTTCCCCATGTCAATAGAATAACATTCTTTCAAGCTAAACATCAACTAATCTAAATTATGTAAAATTTAATGTTCACACCATATAGAGAAATTAGTATATATCAAAGTAAAATGTAGAATTACATGGTAATAATATATAATGATAAAAAATTTCGATGGTTTCAAGATAACAAAATCCCACTGAAATAAGGAAACATTAAAGGGTGTTGACATAAATGAAAAACATCTTCGTATGAGAATGCTTCAAATGATATCAGAAGAATCGAATTGTTTGAAACTGTGAGTTAAATCCCTCAATTGATAATATATATATCCTGAAATGTAAACACCATTAGGGTATGAGTTTATTGAAATTTATAAGGTAAATAGAATAGAAAACCAAAAATATGTTTTAGAAACATTTTTATCATTGATGTAAAATAAAAAATTTCATGTCACATTAAAAGGTAAATATTTATAAGGTTAAGTGAAATACCGTGAAAAAAAATAATTTTAAAATGAATCTAGGATAATGGATCATTAAAAATTCATAAATTCTATCATTGATAAATGAGGATAGGAAGGTGAATCATGTGAAATTGAATAGAAAATCCATATTTATTATTTCCAAAATAATTTTATTTAAAACTCACATAGCGAGAAGAGTAACAAAAAATTAATTTTTGTAAAAAATTTATTTTACCAATTTAGATTATAAAATACTATACAAAATATAATAGTCATAGAACCTAAGAAAATAAAATTAATGTTCACAATGAATCCTTATAAATCAAATAAAAAATAGTTATCAATATCCCTTATAAAAAACATACTCTATAAAGAATTAAATAATTGAAAATGTGTTTATGTGATAAAAATACATTAAATGATAAATATAACCTCATAAAAAATGTAATAATTTACCCAAATTATATAGAATAAGTTCATATTAATGAATATTACTCAATATTTGTAAATTGAGTTACAAAAAAACTCGTATGACTCGGGGAAAACTTGAGTCAAAATAAATTTGAAGGAAAGATCTTGATTTGGATCAGATTATCCCATTTATTACAAGTAAGTTATGTATAGAAAATTCATGGTATAGTAAAAAAAATAAAACACTATTCAAAGGAAACATGGTTCATAACATGTAACATGTTCTAAAGAATAATAATTGAGGTTATGAAAACTCCTACAGATTGAGTGAGACTTTAATAAAAAATCATTGAAATAAAATCATGTAATTAAACTTCCAATACCATTATTAAAAGAAAATTTATGATATGATATATCAAATAGGTAGTATATATAATACATAAATTAAATTAGGTTCAAAATACCCAATATGTCTCAAATATAGGACTTTGATGCAAACCCTTACCTCAGTCTTGATTCATAGTAAATATGAACTAAATATCCAGAATAATTAAATTAATTTCATTAAATATATATTCAATAACATTATTCATAACTATTATCATTTACACTCATCATTTATAATAATTACACACACACATATACATATATAATAGTTATTTTTATCTATTTTCAACACATTGTGTAATTAATCTTTATCGCATTGAACAAATTTTGTAAAAAAGGTTTTGGTGTAAATTATTTTTTCCAAATTAAATAACTATTAGATTAAATGGTGTACTATAATATATTATACAAGATATGTAATAAATATATAATCACATTTCATGTTAGTTTTTTGAAATCTGTGAGGTTGAAATTAGAGATGAGCATGTTTATGTGTTTCTTAATTAATAGTGGTGATTTCTTAATTAATGGGTTAAATATCCATATAAACTTACTAGAATAAAAAAATTATTTAAATTTTATATTTAATTTTTATATTAACTAATATTTCATGTTCATATATGATATAAATGCATTGTATTTTTCATCTTGTTGGTAAAACTGACCCAGACATGAACCTGCCATGACAAATGGGTGATTATGAGGTCGTTTAGTTGTAATATCATTTTAAAATAATAATAATGACTTAATTATGTTCCCATTAGTTTGAAATATCTCGATTTTATAAATTTATAAATATAAGGTAATTTATACGAATTCATTATTTAGATGAAGAGAACATTTTTCTCTTAGTTCAGTTGTTTTAAACAATTGATTAATTGATAGTCATTTATTGATCACATCATTATAAAAGTTTACATAAAAAACATTTATGACATAATTAACATTATATTAATCCTTTAATCTCATCCCCGTGACCATCCATTTAAGGTATTGTAAAATAAAGAAAACAAAAATCAGTTATTCTATGGAGGAGGTAGTCCACATGCACGTATGGATAAAGATTTCATTTACCAAAGAATGGGAGAAAGCACTAATATGTATTATTTTCATAAAATAACAATAATATATAAAAATATCATAAAATATATTAAGTCTATATTTTAGACCATACTTGTAATGTAGTGATAGAAAATGAAACACATTGTGTCATGGAGGCGATAGTCTACAAAACATAGAAATTATGATATCATTTCTCTTAATATAATAGGGAAAATGTGATGAATTATTATTAACATAACATAATAAAATTCAGTATGTAACAAATATTTTTTAAATTATGTTTTTATTTCACAATTATATTTCAAAAATAGAAATTTAAATTAAATAAGTTACCTAAAAAATAGTTACTCACGTTGAGCACTTTGAGATTTCATTGCAAGATCTCTTGGAAATGGATGGAATAGGACAATATCTTCTAAGAAAAAACTAAATAGAGTGTGAATTTTTATATTTGAATTAAAAAATGGTGGATTTTTAGGAGGGAATCAAATTTTTATGAGTGAATTGAAAGGGTAGTGAGATAAATATTTGTTAGGTAGTGAGAATGTAATTTTTGTAAATATTTCAAACTAATTTAAATAGAGCAGATGTCAAACATATCAAGTGAATCCAAAATGGAGAAATATTTTAGTGGTGAAGAAATAAGGTTGATATATACCTCATACACTCAATTATATGAAAAATGTATCATTCATTAATCTTTTTACCCCTTGAATTATTACTTTTAACATTTTAGTTTTTACCATGAAAACTAGTTTTAACATAAGGTAACTTGACATCTATTCCTTAAAAAATGTGGTACTTATTGGATTCTATGAATCCAGTAATTATATCTTTTAAATTAGTTTAATTTTAATCTATTTATAAAAGTGATAAAATTTAATTTAAAATAAAAAATATATAATTTCTTAAAAACAATTTTTGGGAAAATATTACTTATGTTCTAAAAAACCAAATATATATTTATATATTAAAACCAAAAAAATTTAAATCATAGTGACATAAAAAATACATATTTTTTCTTATAAAAAATTTTCCACTAATTTCAAATTCATACATATATACTAATAATTTCTTGAATGTCATGTTATTTATTAAAAGAGTATTTTTCACTATCCACCTAAAAGTATTTCTCTAGGGAAAATTTCCAAACATTTATCTTAAGAAAATTTAATTATTGTTAATCCATTTTTCCCTTTTTTAAAATTAAATTTTTGAAGTTTTAGAATTCGTTATTTATCTAAAATTTGAAAATATAGTGGAAAACTATTCATATTGAAAAATTGTTTTTAAAATGTTAACTACTCTTTATTAGTATTTCCTTTCAATTAATAATTAATTTATTAGTAATATATTTTCATATTATAAATATATTTATTATCATTTAATCATTATATTCTTTTTTTCTTGAAATAAAACACCAAAATTTAAATATATATATATATATTAATCATAAAATGATTTTCATAGTTATTTTACCCATATTAATTTAATTTTAATTATTAAAAGTATATTGTATTTTATTTATATAAATATATCATAAATAAATAACTCTTACTAATTAATATTAATTCAATATCAAATTTTTAATATTCATACTTAATATTTATATTTTTACCTTAATATATTTTGGTATCATTTATGTTTGTTGTTTCATATTGAGAAAGTTATCAAACAAATTGGGAACATTTAAATAAATTCATATATTAAATATTAGGGAATTAAACTCCACTGTTGGAATGGTATCACACTACTAGAATATCTGTAGAATATTGACTAATGATATGAGACTATCACCAGTAGATGGATGTATGATTCCATCCTATTACTAGTGAGTAGATGGATGACTATGGATTTTCGCTCGTATATGGATCCATTGGCCCTGTCTTCAATAAATGGACAAGGTTTCATTGATATCACATTTGGGATTATAAGTTGGGATACCTAAAAAACCCAATGATATTAATGAATACCTACATTTTTTTATTCCATTTAATGAACCATGTCATGGATTTTAGGTTCATATGATAATAACTATGTGGGTTCTTTGAATGTCATATGGTCATGACCATTATGGCATATAGTTTGATGTTTTAATACTAGTTCTATTTATAATTATTTTAAATTAATTTATAATCTAGTACTATGTGATAAGTACCATGAAACTATGGGTATGATATAATAACATTACCATCCCTTTGGATTGGGATTACAATGGATCGGTGGCCGAATAATGGGAAGGTTTATACACTTTTTTATATCATAGGGTTAAGAGATTTATAAAAAATGTTATTCCATAGGCTAGGCCCTTGGGAGTTTTACTGGTGTGAGAGTTACACTGAATAACTATACCTATCTAATTGGGGATTACAGTATGATATAGGACCATTTATGCCCATGGTTGATTAATTTACTAGGGTTATTCTTCAAGTGTATGAGAGTTGTGAGGTCTAGTTTAGTTTTGCTAGAATGAGTGCATCTGGACTAGAGAAGTCCCACGGATTACCTAAGGATATTGAATTGATTAGCAATGGTCTATGTGGTTTTAATAACTTAAGTATTTTATCAGTTTGGATGAACAAAAAGGGAGTGTTTTCATACAATATTCCTGACAATGATTATCATTGGAATACATTATAAAAGGGAAGAAAATGAGTGAAACTATTAAACTTGTGATAAAAATTGTGTGTCTATGGAAGAGTCTTGGATGAAATTGTATTTTCTAGATTTTATCCTTAGATAAAGGCTGATGGAAGGTACTTTTGATCCGCTATGGTAAGAAGGTTAACTTTAACCTATATAGATGATCAGGGGGAATGAGGTTCATATAGATTTTTCAGGTTACAAACATGTTGATGAGTCTAAGAAATGGATGTTAACCTTCTCTATAATTAATTCATAGAGTTTCTCAATCCAAATGTATTACAATAGAGAGATGTAGAAACATATATATAGTAATGGTGAAATAATATGGTTCACTACAACATAATTAGGCTTCAGTAGCATTTTAAGAATTCTACAGTAATGTTTTTAAAGAATTTACCACCGATTTATTAAAAATCACAGATAATTTTTTTAAAACATCCCTGAAACTTCTCCCCCCCCCCCCGATGTACATGACCCCCACCCCCTACCAACCCCCCTGAATCCCTACCTTTATCAGTGCTCGCCACCACTAGTCCCGACGCTTGTCTCCCCACGCCGCCCCTCGCCGCGCCTCACTACCCCTCACCACTGGTCACTACCCCTGCTGCCACTCAGCACCTTTCACGACCCTCACCACCCACCCTCTAAATTTTCAGGAATATTTCTTCAATTTAGTCATGTTCAGTTATGTTTGAATGGTTTTGATTTAGTTCAATTTATTTCAACCAAGTTTGGGTTATTTAGTTTTGTTCACATTATGTTGGTTCAATTAAGCAAGGTTCAATTTAGTTTAGTTGAGTTAGGCGAGGTTAATTCAACTCAATTTAGATAAGTGAAATTTAGATTCATTCTTTTTGGTTTTAGTCAATCCATGTTGGGTTATATAAGTTTTATATAACTCGATCTAGTCAATTTTATTTGGATCTAATTAGTTTAGAGAAATTTCATACTTTAATGATCGTTTCTAGTTTATTTAGATCAGTATAGTTTTGTTAAGTTTAAATAGTTTTTGAATTAATTAAGTTTTGTTTCATTTCATATGGTTATATTTTTTATAATTACATTTTGTTTTTTCAGGTTTGATATTATTTTTTTCAATTAATTTCATTTTTCATGTGTCTAGTTTTCTTTTGGGATTGGATTGGTTAGGCCCCGTTCACTTCCATCCTGTTTACTTAAGGTTAATTCAATATGGATCTATTTTGATTGTATCATGTCTTTTTTGATCACGTGTCATTTGGATAAGTTGTTTTAGGAAGGTTTAGCTTATTCAATTCATGTTGTATTTTAATAGTTTATATTAATATGATTTTGAGTGTGATATTTTAATAATGGAAATGTTTGGTTCTATTTTTTTTATTTCGAAGTTAATATATTCATATTAGATTTTTCATAGTATTTTTAGTTTTGTTCAATTTACTTATATTTTAGTTGGGAATGTAATATTCTATTTTATTTAATTTTATTAATGACATATCATGTTTAGTAAATTCATATTGGTTATTTTTTATTTAGTTTTTATTGGTGTGATTTGGATTAGTTCATGTTATTTTTTAGTTTTTTAGTTTAGTTTAGTTCAGTTTATTTTGCTTTTGGTTTGGTTAGATTTGAGTTAGGTTGAATTAGTCATGATATATTCTCTTTTTTTTGTATTATTTATATTTTATCTGGTATTGATTAAATCAGTTGGGTATATTTGGATAGTATTTTCTGGGTTTTAGTATGTTTTATTTTATTTTTTTCATCTACGAAACAAAATGAACATGCTTAGCCAGCAAATATAGAGGATAAATAGCCAAAAAAAAGTTTTGAAATAAAATATAAATAGTAAAGGGTAGTGTAAAATATAATGGAATATACTTAGTTTATGTGTCTCAAATATTTCCCATTGAATATATATTATTTTTTAATTTTAATAATATCTATCAAAGTAGTAGTAAATCACATAGGCATCATACCTGGGGAAATTTAAATACAAACCATAATACTGGCTTATGATAAAGGGGGATTTAATTAAAATGTCAATTCTAGGAATGCAAGGAAATAAGGGAAAATGAAAATCTATTAATAAACTAGATTGTTTGACTTATAATGGAACTAAAGGTGTATTAATTGATGGATGAATGATTGTGTTAGCATAGTATGATGATGACTTGATTGATGTTTCTTGAGTACTGTGTTGAAAGTAAAGTGGTGATTATATGGTAATGTGATGTGTTCATTTTGTTTTGTAATGTATATTTTTATACTTACTTTTTTAGGGGAAATAATAGAATTAGGCTATGATTTAACCATGAGTTTGGTTATGATGCGGGTTACACCTTATAATATGTTATATTGATATTTTTTGAGAGTTCAATAATAGGAGGATTATGCCATGGTTTTAGCTATTCTGTGGGTTCAATAACTGGATGATTTTTCCTTGTGCTTGGCATAACTATTAATTTTGACCACTCAATAATCAATCTTCTCATAGTTCCCCATTTCCATGAATCTATAGAACACCCCTTCCTATTAGATGCTTGAATGTAAACAAATTAATCCCATTTCATATAGGTGATTGAATTTTTTTTTTCACATTATAGAATTAATATACATGTTATGACTTGATGAATTTAGTATAAAACATATGAATGTGCTCATAATTCTCTTCCTAAAAAAGATAAACTAGTTGTTTGAAATCAAACTGTATTAAAGTACATCCAATAACACATCTACTTAAATGTATTCCCTTACAAACGAAGGCCAATTTAGAATCCTTGTAGCTAAAATAATTGTATATGATTTCTTACCAACAATGAAAATACACCTATAACATCAATATTGAACAAAACAATTATTATACCCAAAAACTCAATTCCACCTATAACTTCAATATAAATTTAATTTTGATTGGCTTTGTTATATTTTTTTTTTAGTACTGTGCATATGTTAACATTTTTAATTTTTTTCGCATAAAGTTTTTGAAATATATGTTCTAAACTTAATTTTATTTGATTAAATGATAATAATTCAAAGGAGGAAGCATTATACTGTTTCATCAACCATGGAGATAGGTGATGATCCATCTATCTCCCTCCCTATAACATCTGAGACACAATCCGCTTTCCCCCTGCACCATATCCCCCTAAACCATCTCTCACACCCTCTATGAGTGTCTCTTCAGTAGTTCTGTCATCGCCATCTTATTCAGGAGCCTTAATAGTGAGAGAGTTGGTCACCACTTCTATTTATTCATGGATATACTGAAGGGTGACTATTATAGGTACAAATTTTAATTTGAATAAATTTATTGTAATTTTTTATACTAACTATTTCTTTTTAAAATATAGAAACAATGCAAGTATGGAGAAAAATATGAAAATTTTGGATGTATTTAATATGAATGGAGAGAATATAGTTGTCCCATTTCATTCTTATGGGGTTCCTACAGATGATTCAATATGATTACTTGGCTAGATTTTAGGCTAGCTAGCCACAGATCCCGTTTCCCATCCTATTATGTGTGATCATTGGAGGCATATGCCTTCAACTTGGAAACAATAAGTTTCTTATTCCCAAATAAAGGTAATTTTAATTCATTATCATGTAATTAAATGTAATTATGTTATAAAATTATAAAATTTTAATAATAAATTTATGTGTACAGATGTGTTTCCACCTTACAATTACTGATGTACTAGCATGAATGTGGAAATTGAAAAATATGGGAAATAAATTGAAGGACATTAAATGGATATTGTGGAGTGATTCCAATGATACGTCGTTGAATTCCCAATAGATGTATGATAAGCTACCTGAAGGGGTACCAAAATAGCAAAGGAACGTTTTTGTTGAAATAAATCTTGATGAGAAGCAGATGGTATTTTAGTATATATTATTATGTTAATCTCATTTTACATTTATACATTTATAAGAAAAGGATATGAAATTGAATACATTACTATTAAATTACATTTTATTTATTTCAGGGAAAGATGCATCAAGCTATGCTAAGAAAGTCATCCCTCACATGACAAGGTCACAAAATTTCTCTAGAATTCGATCGACTATAGTAATATTTTCATTTGTTTAAATCGTTATAAGAAAATATTATTTGTTTAATATATTAAATTTTTTATTTATCGTTGTTTAATGTAGTCACAGAGTTTAGGGCACCAAGAATCCTAAATAGAAGTGTGGTTAGATGTTCACAAAAAAATCTGATGGAAGTTTTATTAATGATCCGACAAAAGAATCCAAGGTATGAACTCATTTTTCATTATAATAACTTAATATCATTTATCACTATGTTAATATAATTTTTTTTAATATGACTGATATTTTATTTATAGGTTAAAATTAAAGAACTATGGGATGTCAATCCAGTGTAGTCCTACTCAGTCTCCCAAGATGACCCAGTTGCTAAAGTCATTCGGAAGGAGCATACTAGTCAAGTGCATGGGATGGGTCTAGGACCCATACTATCTGAGGTCTCTGGATATCCACTTCGGATCTCAGCTACATCTACCCTTGGTTGTAGTCAGTATGCACCCCGATATTCTCATAGAGACATTTTTTCTCTACAAAACACAGTTCAGAAATAGGGGACTTAGATATGCGCTTTGCAGAAAGCACTGATTTATTTATATCAAAAGATGGCCACATTTTTCCCTGTGGTATTGCATCGACTAGTGGTGAGAAGGTAAACCAAAAAAATTAAAAATAATTTAGTTTAAATACATTTATTGGTTTTAAGTTAAAATATTAATATACAACAGTATTTAATTTTAAATATTTTATTCTTATAGGTACTTGTAACAGGAAGTATAGATGGTGGAGGATAGGGTGACGAGCTATGTTCATCATCGGATAGTGATTAGTGGTATTTTTGATATGATGGAAAAATATAGTAATAGTTGGTTTGTATGCGTATCAGTTGTGTTACAATGTTTTCACTAAACATTTTCAGGACCTAAAATTTTCTTGATTTCTCATGTTTCCTTTTATGTATTATGAACCCAGTCTTCCAAATACACTCTTAATTTCTGGTCCTTATGTTGTATTAATGGATACTTATATTTATGAATCATAGAATAATGATTAAAAATTTCATGGTTGTTATATCTATGGTGTAGATGATCAGGAGGATGTTTTTGGTGCTATTTCTATAATCATTATAGGTTTATCATATAGATAATGGATTCAACATAGAGTATAATGGTGGAGTTATTATCATTTATACTTTTTTATGAATAGTTGCACCAAGGATCATGAATGTGGCCTAGCCACTTCATGGTAAACGTTTTCTATGACGTGGACCATCCCACTACATTTTGGTCCCTTCTCTTGTTTTATCAAATATGAGATGTGAATATAACTATGTTTCTCAGACACAACTTTGACCATCCAGGTTTTAACATGTTCTATCCCCTTTACATCATAGTCATCACCTTTTGAATAGTTCCTTGGGATGGTGAAGGGGGCGGCATTGTGGTCTTCGGTTTTACAGAACACCTATAAATCCCAAAACTCCATCAAACCCCCCCCCCATTATCCTGAAATTCTTCTCAGTTCATGGGCAGCCCAATTGAATCCGAAAAAGTTATTTCATACACCTTTCAGTGTATTTTAACCCCATCCTTTGGAGATCGATCTTTAGTGGTATTAGGTGAGCCCGCCCCAACGTATGCGTGCACACGTTTCTTCTCCCCTTTTCTCCATATTATTTCTCCCTAGGAGTTTAATGTAAATGACAACCTATTTTTTTAATGATGTTTGGGTAAAAATATGTTTTGGGGTGTTGTTTTTAGGGTGATCAAGGTTTTCTTCACCATCTAGGTACTTGATGGTGGTCTCCCTCCGATTCTATCATTGTTTAGAAGATAAAAAAGCTTTGATTGAGGTAAGAGATCCATAGTATCTCTTTTAGTTTTTTCACATATGGTTGTTTATGCTATTATTATGTAGTTTTGGTTTTCCACCAGATTCTAAAAATTTCCAAGATTATGGAAGGACATTCCGTGAATTTTCATTATTAAATTAATTAAGTATAAATTTTTTCTCCTTTATGGTATTCTATGGATTCTATGAAATGTTTAAATTATGATGTCCAAAGGTTTTGATTTGTGTTTGTACTGAAATTTGGATTTTGAAATTAAATTTTATATGTTTCATGTGTGCTTCCTTGTGGTGACTCATAAAAGTTTTCTATATATTGTATAAGTGATGAAAAATGTGTTTCCAAATTGAATAAGTGTGTGTGTGGATTTGAAAGTGCTTTTTCTTATGAAAATATTGGTTTCCTTGTATTCATATGGATGTAGGATGTATGTGCATGAGAAGGATCTGTTCTATGTGGCATTAGAAAAGAAATAGATCACAAAGGGAATGAAAACCCACATAGTTCGTTCAAAGGGGCTTGTTATCATGGGAACGTTGGGTTGTTGTTGTGGTTGTGCGATGTGGTGCTACTTTCCTAGTAGCGGTGAAATTTTTTGATAATAATAAAATAAGAACGGTTATTTTATTGGGTACTGGTACTGAGGCTGCATAATCAGAAACACTTTTTTATTTATAAATCTACCTTTAGCGGTGGTTTAAAACGACCGCTATGTAAATGGACCATATGTAGCGGAGATTTAAACTACCACTATAATTTGGTATATTACTATCAGCGGTGGTTAAAACGTCCACTAAATACATGAATAGTATAATTTAGTGATGGTTCATTTTATTTTGTGGTGGTTATTGTTTAAAAAATGGTTTTTTTAGTGCCAGTTTGAACCACCGCTAAACACTTTTTGTTCTCCATTATCATTTTATGGCAGTTCATGTGGTTTTTACAGCTTTTTCCCCAAGAACACCACCGCTAAAACCACAATAACCTCCTCAAAATATGTTTACTATAGTGGATACTAGAAACTACCACTAATTTGAAAAAACTTATGTGTATTTTATGTTGACACCCAATTTAGAGGTAGTTTTTTGAAACCATTGTAGAAGCATATGACAACAGTTTAAACTGCTTCCATAGCCAAAAAATTGAGTGCTATGTGGTGATTTTCATGTTTTGGGTTTAGGGGATTCTCTTGTCCCTAAAATAATAAATTATGTATTATACTTGAAGGTGTACTTCGATGATAAATTAAATAAAAAATGTTCCTTATTTATAGTTTACACTTTTTGTGTAAGAAATGTGTCTAGAGAATTAGGTTGTTAGCACAGTTTTCTTGAAGCATGTTCTAAAAACTCCATTCTTGAGGGATCACACCGGTGTGTATAGGGAGAAGGATTTCTTGGCTGCCTTGAATAAATATAACTCAATTGGAGTTGAAATGATCCCAACCCACTATGATCATTTTGATACTAGCTTGAGGAACATTGGGAGTTAGAAACAAAGTTTTATACACTGGGTGTTCGAATATAATTCATTGATCAACTGTATAACCTGATAGAATTATTGATTTATTCTATGTTTGTGTACAAAAGTTACATGTATGGTGTTGAGTCACACTAGGTTTTAAGGTGTTTGAGGGAGGATGTCTTATCTCCAAGGGGGAACATATTTCCTTTTTTATAAGTCTAGGAGTGATTATGTGGGAATGGATCCAAGATTATGGGTATTATGGGATTATTTATAGGTGACTAGGGTTGGGTGTTCCAATTTGGTGACATGGATAATGGTTTCAGCCATATGGATATGTTAGTGGTGCTAGGACAGAGATACATTATCCAGAATAAAAATTAGTGGTGCCCTATTTTCTGTGCACCATGCAGTTAGTACGGATGGAAAAAGGTGATTCAATGTATGATCCTCATTTCAATACTATGTGTTGGAATAATTCATATTTCATGTTTATTCCTTTTCTCAGTCTCCTTGAAGACTAATCACTTTAATCATTAAATTAAGGCATTTATATCTTTTTTAGAACATAAAAGTTCTTCTCCTAAGATTTTAGTTTTTTAGAATGAAAATGTTCTAATTGTATGGAATTCAATTTTTTATCCTTTTTAATGGCTATAAAGATGATAGGACTCATCTTCCCATATAGATATGTGGGTGGCTCCTATAAATGAATACATTCATTCTATAAAAGAATAAGAAAATACATGTTTATGCTAAATAACTCCAACATTCTCACTAAAATCTAGGATTGTTTTCTATTCTATTTTAGAGTGTCCAACATATGTTTCTTTATGATAATTATTACACCACAATATTGTAGCACATGATGGTAATTTTTTTGGGAGTCAATTTATCTTATATGAATTTTAATTCATCAAAATTTCATGATAATTTGGTTTATATTGTACTTATTCCACTATCTAATTCCTTCATTCCATAAAATTTATATAAGATATTCTCATCCTAATACATAAATGCCTTCAGAAATGTGTGCAGTGATTTTTTGAAATGAAACTTCTAGTTGGAGACACAACATCACTTATAAAAATATATTTCTCACATATCTATGAGAATCATAGAAGTTGTTATATTAACATTAAAATTGGGTTCTTCTTTATGGATTCATCCTTTTAGATGTCCCTTTGATCCCTACACTAAATCACATTATTAAACATTCATTATTTGTGGTAGTTTCATATTTTTATCATGATATTATTTATATTAAGGGTGATCTATATCAAGAGATTTAATTCAAATAATGTTTTATAAATCACTACTCAACCACCATTAATTACCAGGATTATCTATAAAAACCTTTTTATCAGGAGTAATCAATGATTTTAATGGATTTATAGGATACTGTAAACAAAGTATAGAGTTCATATTGGGATATCCATCATAGGGGAAGCATTTTGGATGAATTTTCTTCAGTTTACCAGCTTCATTAGACCCATCAGGTATTTTTTGCATAATTTTAGTTGATTAATTAGGGAATAGTAGTTTGGACTTCCAAACTAATTGAATATTTGTAGAATGGACTCCTCTTAGAACTAGAAAGCTGATTTTTCTTAGACATCAAGAAATTATATCATGACCATGGGGATGTTAGGATAGTTTTCTTGGATTTTTACTATATCAATGGTCTTCGCATAATAGGATTTTTTTTTTCATGTTTCTACCATTACCTGTTTTATGGGATAATCCTGGGTAAACATGTTATCTTGTATATGAGTATGTATTAGTATTTAGAAGGAATTTGGAGAGATGGATTCAACCACACTTGTTCATTACATTTAATTAATGGTCCTAAATATTTTTAAATCCTCATACATTATATCTAACATCCAAGCATTCAAGACAGTTGCCAACTCAGAACATAAGAAATGAAATGGTTTGAATAGGTTAGTTTTGGAGGTGGTTTTTCATTCCTCCTGAGGGTATAAGGTCAATACAGAGTTTTCATTGGGACTATAGCTTATGGGTATCATGGAAATTTTCATTAGTGGTATAATCCTTCTACCACATGAAAACCTATTAGGAAATATGGTATGTACCTTTGTGATGGATTATCATTTGGTGGATGTCTAGATAATAAATTTTGTAGTTCCAAAATTTGACCAACATTCATAAATATTTTGGTATGTTTGATGGGAGAATTTATGTACCATATTTATTGGCCAATTAAATTTTTACATGATTATATTTTAGATTATTTTAGTGGTTATTAATTCATCAAAGTATTAATTTCCCCTTACACCGCCTATTTTCCAACCTTTCTCTTTATTGCTAATGTATGACCCATGACACCATATTATCATGTGATCTCTATTATAATGAGTGATTTAACCTAATTTATATTCAATACATTTGGGATTCCCCAGAGGGAACATTAGGATGTTGCCAGTGGTGCCTCTAAATCACGACTATATATCTTCTCTTACATATATAGGGTACTTGCATCTTGTAATGATGGTTTTCAATTTTTTAATCTTATATGTCATATCAATTCACACTGCAACTTATGAGGTGTATAAAGAATAACTCAAAAACCATGATTCAATTAACTAGAGTAATAAAACTTATAGTCCAACAGCATCTAGTTATTATTAACAAGAGATAACACGAACCTATACACCACCCCATCAAATAAGTTGACATAGAAAAATTTGTGTTTGGAATATATTGAATAATGGAAAAGATTATAACAGGATTGCTTATAAGCTAAAATGGTTCAATGGATATCTATGAAAACTAATAAAAAACTCTAATTTCATAATATTCTATTAATCTAACATCTAAAGTTGAAAACCACCTTATTAATCCTGCAAAGCAGTTAGAAGAGCCTTTGTACATAGGGAATTCATTAGTTAAGATAGATTCAGTGATGCCAACTAGAAACGTTAAACATAGTCATATTTTAAGTTAATATCCTACTATTGAACCACCCTATATGTGTTTCAAGGCCATTCATCAAGAATACTTTATAAATTCCCTTGTTTCTGGAAGTAAACTCGTCAGCGGTGGGCCTATTTGATGAACCTATGCTTTTAGCTACTAGAAAATCCATCTCAAACACTGAGTCTATCATTTAAAATCACGATGTATTATGGTGGTATTTAAATATTTTTTTTATTACTATTATAAGATCAAAAGATATTTTAAATTTAAGTTACATCCATTATTATTATTTCTGAGCCCCGGTATTTGTGGTGCTGATTATCAGGTGTTTCACACTACTGCGTAAGAAATGATCATGGTTTTGGAGAAACTCAAACACCAAACATTCTACAATACAAATATCCATGTAATAATGAATATAATGATTCTTTATCTTGGGAAATGTAAAAATTATTTTGAAAAAAAATTAAGGAAAAAACAATGATCATAAACTAATTTTCAAAGGGAAAAAATAGTGCATCAAGAGCACCAAAAGTCAATAATCAAGTAAATTATCTTACAGGTGATCCTAGAGAGTAAATATTAAATTCATGAAAATAATTTTTTATTCATAGTAGTGGATGATATATTTATATGAACTAATTCGAATGATATCAGGGTAAGTGTTCTCTAGAAATGTGTTAATGTTTCTCAGTAACCATTAGAAGTTCTCAAGATGTTTTCCAAAATGATCATATAGTAAAGCCTTCCCCTCTATAGTTTTCTTCCACTATTTTTTGTAATTAGTAAGAGAACATAATTATGGACACCTCTCATTCTAATACTCTATTTTCTATACTATATAATTTTTGAATTTTGTAAAACATCAACCAATGAATTTCTCCGGATGATATATCACATTATTTATTGATTTCCTTTAAAGGGAGACTTCATGATCCCAAATATACATTAAACTTAAATACTAGGGAAGTTTATAAAAATTATCAGGAATTATGGTTAATAAAACGTTCAAAAATAAGAATATATGGGGTTTACTACAAATTATATATAAAATTCTATTGAGTCATAGGTAGGAAATGGTATGAATAACTGATTATCCTTTAAACTGTTTTTATTATATAGGTATTGTAAGTTCATGTACACATATTCCATCACCATAAATAAAATTTATTCTATTGAATGGGAATTAATTATCCTCCTATATATGTTCACAGTGTCAGGTATTGGTAGTTTATAGGCACTTAGTCTATCATTGTTGACTAAGAACAATCAATTTAGAGAAATAATGATGTGAAGTCCCTCTACAAAGTATTTAATTGGATGTGCACTACACTATCAATTTAAACCGTGGAAATCTCATTTCAGTATTAATTGGTTTCTAAGACTCGGGAAAATTTACGTCATAAGGTTTGGTTTATTTGGAATAAATATTCTTGTGGGATTAGGGCACCCTAAAGTGATAGTCTTATTTATTTTTAAGGATACTAGAGAGATCATATATAAATAACAACAAAGTGATACAAATTTTTCTTTTTTTATTGGATCATGGGAGTAATAGATCAGATTCTCGTGGGTTTGATCATCGATACCATAAGCATTATTCCTTTTTTTGAAACACACAACAACATGAGTATCAACCCAACATGAATAGGGAATTTAATTCCAACACAATTAAACAATATAAAAGATAATTAATGTTTAATATTTTATATATTTTAAATAGGTTAAAAAAATTAAGTAATATGGTGCTATTAGTTTAAGGTAAAAGAGGTTGGAAAACTTCCATGCAATTTATACTCCTATAATGTAGAGTATTTTATGATGGATAAATATAAATAGACAAGATTATCAATGTATATTTGGATCATTCACATAATAAATTGTATTGGAATCAACTTAATATAGGGCTGTTAAAGGAAACCCAACTTGAATTTTGGATAATATACAGTAGGATGGTGTTGGGGGAATGAAATTTTTTATAGAGACCATGATAGGGGATCTATGAATCACTTTGTATCTTATTACAAAAAAACTCGTGTCAGAATTATTTTTTAGACGTGAGAACTTTTTTTTCAAATGTAGGGTTAAATATTGAAATGTGCCAATGTGAATGGGGATACCATATACTTGGATTGGTGTTTAAAATTAGTGAAATTTATTTATGGGGAAAATGTAAAGTATCTAAGAATCACTCTATATCATGTTATTATAGGAATAACTACATATTATTTTATTATAAAGAGTATATATTTGTGAAAAACGTGATCATATGTATATGAATTTTATATGGAAAAAGTAGTTCTTTAGGGAGATTAGTGGTTGTTTTTACACTATTGTATGGTTAGTGATGTAATTTTATTATAAAATGGTCCACCACAATTATTATTCAAATCCAATTCCTACATTCAGAAAAAAAAAAACTCCATAATAATTTGGCCACACAATAAATCTAATATTCATGAGATACAAACCACATGTCATGTTTTATTGTGAAAATTAACATAACATAAGTCTATATACAAATTTGGATCAAACACAAAGGAGACTAAAACAGTTTCATCCAATTATTGATTCATCAAAGGAAATATGACATAAATTGGTGAGGTATCAAACACCATGACAAATTTAAAAAGTTGTATCCTAAAAAAAGGCCAATGGATGACAATAAATTAATTAGGAAACCAAATAACTGGGATAGAATATAAGGGATTTTAATGATAATAGATTTTTTTGGTTTGGTCTATGATGAGAGATACAAACATAACTATATATCATATAGGGAAAAGAATCATTCCACACTTAGTTATTTTCTATGAGGTAATTGTTATGCTATAATGGTATAATGGATGTGAAAACCATATTCTATAGACAGTTAAATTGATCTTACTATCGTGTAATAAGATCATGTATTATGGAAAAAAAATCCAATATGTTTTAGGCTCCCCTAGGAAAAAACTTCATATTATGAAAATAAAAATTAATATCCTTCCACCATTACTCAATATAAGTATTTATAATTTTATTATATTAATAAATTTTAAAAGATCTTAAACATTTGAAGAGGTATGGATACTTTATATTTCTGTTTAAACCTAATGTTTTATACTAGTAATGTGACTAAGAGGCTAAGGAGTTGTTCAAGAGTGTATGGGGATCGTTCGGAGATTGGAGCTCTTGATTTTGGAGAGGAAGATTGAGCTACAGGTTTTTCACATGGTTTTCTCAAGCTGTGTGACTGAACTATACTATTGAAGCATTGAATTGCAGAGGATCTCATGATTAGTTTTAACCATGCACCTCAGACTAAATGACCATGTGGGGTGTAATAGTGGGCTGAAGGGGGCTGTATGGTTTTCCAGAACCATGTGCCCAGGTCCATACCACTAGTTCCACTTAGAAAGTTTATATGTATGGTTATAAACAAGGTTTGGGAAACCATGTGGCCAAACTACGCACCCCTTAAAAAACTGGGTAAAATGACCATTTTCCCTTTTCACCTGAAAAACTCAAAACCCCTACTTCCCCCTTTGATTTCATCATAATATAGCTTCATTGGGGAGATTTCTCATCCCCTATTCCTTAGGCTTTGAGCCTCCATATCAAGTCAAAATCAGATTCCATCATTATCTTTCATGTTGGAACCTTACAGGTAAAAGATTCAATCCATATACTTCCTTTAGTTGTTTATCTCACCTTTTTCAATGCTATTTTGGTGTGAAATAATATTCCATGGTTTCAGGTTATTTTTCAATCATTATTATTTATTCCATTCTATCTCAAAATAAAGGAAAAAATAGGTGTCAATTAATCTACCTCTCTAAGGTATGTCGTCTCCTATTTTTTACAAAGATGAGTTGTTCTTTTTCATTTATTGTCATGTTGTATATCGGAAATTTCATGAATTTCCTTAAATCTATAACTTCCCATAAACTAAATTGTTATTAATGTTATAATTTCATCACATAACCTTAATTTTAGATGGATGATGACCCCTCTCTACTAGTTCCACCCCTTCAGGTGATCTCATGAATTGCTTATGACTTATTAAATGTTTATATAGCCAAATCACCATCTAAGTGGTCATTCCATGATGCTTAATTGGAAAGGATGCTTGAATTAAATGCAATTTAGGGATATGAACACATAATATGACTTATATGAAATTATTGGATTAATTAATTGATTTAATTTAATGTTAATGACTTTTAATTTATCCTTGAGAATATAACAAATAATGACTAGTTTTGAACATTGATTAAAATACATGGGCTTGATGTCTCATCTACATATGATACGTGGGAATGGTGTCTCGTCTACTTGTAAAGCATGAGATTGGTGTCCCATAAATATTTGATAATCTAGAAGATAATCCCACATACATGTGATACTCATGCATGGAATCCCACATTCATGTGATATGTCGTCATGGAATCCCTAGTTAAATGTGATAACAATGCATTGAGTCCCAAATGAAATTTGATATACGATTATTGTGTACCAAACTGAATAAAATAAATCGAAATAGAATTGCATATTGTGTTACATGGGCATGGAGACCCATATATTTCATGACACCCGTGCATGAAATCTATAGGATTTCTGAGAGACTTATACAACTAACCATGGATGCCAGAGTCATGCCTCGGTTCCTGGGTAGTAGTAGTATCTATATATGTGGATATAAAAATCAGTATTCAGATAGACTACATTTATACAAACATATATATATACATATGTTATCTTGTTCGAATATATCTTGGGTTAGATCAGAGCAGGTTGTGAATGTCTGGTGTCCTTTAAAAACCAGAGCTGACCAACTTACAATTTATATTTCTGGTAGTATTTTTAAATGTTTCCACTACTCATTTTATATGAAATAACTATATTTTACTAGAAACCATTGGTGTTGGATTATGAATTATATCTTACACCCTAATTGGGGCATTGGTTGGTACCTAAATAGATCTTATGGGTATGGATAGGTATAATGGAAAGTATCCATCTTTGGATGCTTGACTTTTGTACTATGATGGATTATGGGAGTAGAGGAATGATATTATTCTTGTTATGATTTTGGAGATAGAATCTGGCTTTTTTATATATTTTTTTATATTTTTCTATTTGAATTTGCCTTTATATCGCATGTATATCCCCTTTTTATTAGCATCGGGACATGATCGCCATTTTGTGCTTGATGTGCAATATATTTTTTCCTATTTATTTTATAAAGATCTCTATGTTTCCACTGTCCTTTTATTATATTGTTTTCACTTATTAATTTTATTATAAACCAATGTAAAACACTCTAATCATGATGGTATAGTATCCCCATCGGACCATCATTAACCCTCGCTACTATTCAGCTGCCTATGGCATGTGGGAAGACACGCTTGAGGCCATGTAGCCAATCAGGTTCAGTTACTTATTTGTAAACTGTCTCTAAGACATCACCAAGTGGTATTATAGAATTTTTCATTTGTCTTACTATTTGGGTTATTAGATATGACACTAGGAATATTTCAGAATTTGGTAATGATCCAGCACCTTGGATTATCCAACCCATATATGGGGAAAGGCCAAATTACTTAGGTTGGGATATTTCTGTTTTGGTTTCTCCCTGTTACAATTGTAAAAATTATTCCATTGGATGATTCACATGAGTTACGATGTTTTCTATTTTTGTGTGTTTTACATTACCAAGGCCTGATGAGGAAATAATGTTTCATCTCATGAATCATTATAGGAACTTGAGGATTAACATGTCATCCATATACAATACCATATTTATATTACTGCATGTATTTTCTATTATATATTATTGGTTCCCTTACTGTTGTTTTTCAAAATTTTCTAAAATTTCTTATAGGGATAAAATAATTCGGATTAATTAAAGTGTTTATATCAACATAAATGGTATTTTACCATATATCATGATTGGCATACCTTAATTATCTAATTATTCCAAGTTTGAGCCATGGACCACTGGTCCCATGGGATGAAACATTAGATGAGGTTGAGTACTTGAATTCTAATTTAAATTTATAAATCATATAAATCTATTAATTTTGATTGGAAATTAATTTTACAAAATCATTTTATATGACCTGTGACATCCTAATACTGGATGTAAGGTTCAGTTCGCAATTATAAGACGTGACTATTAAAACATATAAAGCTTATGACTTTATAAATGGGGAATGGTGAATCATCCAACTATACCATTATATCTATATAAATATAAATAAGTATAAACTTGAATTAATTTATACTCTTAAATAAAATTCTTACAATTAAATGGGTATTCAAATGGTAATGTAGATGTAAATTTCCTCTATACATTGAAATTAAAACTATATATATTGAGGCCTCTTCTATGTGATGTGATACATTGACCTTGACTAGACCATAGTAGTTGGTAGTGTATCTTTTAATCCTCATGATGTTTCTTGTCACCTAGTATTGGCCTTAGGAGTAGGCATAGACATGTGACTCATTTATAGGATGTATATATAGCTATCATGTTCTGGAATTTGTGATCCTATATATTATTGAATATTATCTGAGGTGTATGGTTAAAAATTAAAGAACTATGTTTCCATGAAATTCTTGAGTCATGAACCAATATGGTGGCAATAATCATACTCCAAAGGTGATGGGCCATGATCCACTAGAATTGCTTCTAGTAGTTCCACTTGAGGCAGCTCATGTTATTCTTCATATCGGTGTTTATTCTTACTTACGAGAGAGCTACCTAAGTTTATTCAATCTAAATAAGGACCTATGATATCTACCCCTACTATAGATGAGTTGACACATGAATTTTAGTATCATAATTCACCTATATTTTAGTGTTTGGTGGCCCCTAAGATGTTGATTCATGGATAAAGGTCATAATATCATTATTTTATTATTTAGAGAGGCCTATATAGAGTAGGGTCACAGTTTTTACATATATACTTCATGATTCTTCTAATAATTTCTAGGACATGATTACTCGGGTTGGTAATCATCAGGGTGTGTTATAGGTTTACTTCATTATAACCCACTATGATTACTTCTTTTCATATATACTATGAGCAGAACGTGCAAGGGAATTTATGCATTTACAATAGGTTGATATCTCTGTGATGGAATATTTTTCTCATTTAACTGAATTTTAGTTCTTGACACAGACACTTATGGGTGATGAGATGACGACAGAGAGATGGCCTGAGGGTGGTCTCATATATTCCATCCGATATCGGGTAATTTTTTTTCAATTGAACATCATTTTAGGGATAGTAAATTAGGCCCTCACCACTAAAAGGGGCCTAATTGAAGTTGATGGTGGGTGTCAGGGTGGTTCTGTTCTGAGATTCAAAACTGGTTCCTAGAGAAATAGAAAGTGTCACATTGAGTCTTCATTTGGGGGTAGAGGTTTTCATATGAAACCTACTGATATTTTCATACTGTGTCATGGGTGTGGAGATTTATGTCATATAAAGCCCTAGTGTTCTAGAGATCTTATTGAATACTGACTCTATGGATGGTTGGATAATTTTTAGTAATTCAGTAAGATATTACCATATGTACTTTGTGGTAGGGGATCTGTATAAGATCCACATTCATGATGAAGTTCATTAGCACCTCTCCAGGGGTGTATCTAGATTAGTACTAGACAATCAGGCCAAGGAGGTGGTTATGGCTGAGGTAGATAGTCTCTAGACATTTAACACAAGTAGAGCGGACCTGACCAAGGTAGTTAGGTTTTGTCTCAATGCTGTGGGTTAGACCACATCTATTTAGTTCTTCCTACCCATGAGAGTAGAGTTTTGGGGCTTCTATTGTATGAGGGAATATTCTACTATCCTCCAGTTTGGTATTTTCCTTATTATAAATGGGTTCCTCACAATCCTTTATATCTATAGAATTTATGGAATGTCTAGGCCTAGATATAGAGTACTATTGTGGAATGATAAATCTCTATACACCATAGGGAACCAATTCAAAGAGTTTGTACTAGTGTAAGTAATTAACATTGAGAAAGGTGGTTATTATTCTTTATGGAACCTCTTTATCCTTGAGATTACCGGTTTCGATTTCATACTTGGAATGTATTGGTCAGAATCATACCATGCCCATGTTGATTACTATCATTTAAGGGTGTCGTTCACATCACCCAAGGGTGGAAAAAATATTTAAAAGGTCATATGAGATAACTATGTGATTTTAGATGGACTGGAGCATCATGGGTTGGGTGGAGTTATAGTCCAAATAGCTATTCTCATTATGCATGGTCTGGGAATGTCACATGTGGAATTCCATCCAGATTTGGATTGTTTTAGGGATTTATTACCTGGTGAGTTTTATATATTAACTCATATAAGAGAGGTGTAATTAAACAATGAGATAGTGACTAGAGTGTAACTAATTCTCATTCCTCTAAATGAGATGGATCATATAGAGCTTCAATAGCTTAAGAACCAGTTGGAGGACTTGAAATATAAGTGTTTTATAAGACCCATTACTTCGCACGGGGCTAAACTTTACTTTTCTACAAGAAGGTGGACAGTACCCTTATGTTATACATGGATAAACAGAGGTTGAGTATGCTCATTTTAAATAACTAGTATCCACTTCCCTATAAAGATAACATATTTGACAATCCTTGAGGAGCAATGGTTTTCTACAAGATTTATTTGAGTTCCGTTTAACCATCTGGTGTATATGAGATAATAAGAAATACTATGCACAACAATCAATAGTATATATTGAATGTATGAGTATATAATATTATAATTTGGTGTCATAAATGTTCAACGTGTCTTTATGGATTAAATGAAGCGGGTTTTCCACCCATATCTAGATTCATTTGTGGTGGTGTTTATTGATAATATCTTGGTGTATTCTTTTAATTGACAAAATCATGCCATAAAATTTGATTTTTTGTTGAATATAATGTGATATTAAAAAATATATACTAAACTCAAAAAATTTCACTATTGGATTGGTAAGTTTCACTTCCTGGGTCACATCATCTTAGAGGAAGGAGTATCCATTGACATAGAGAAGGTGAGAGTTGTGGTTTCCAGGGAGAGGCTTAAGAATATTTTTGACATAAAAAGTTTCTTGGGGATGGTTATCTGTTAAAGAAATATCATTAAATAATTTGCATTCATAGAATTACCAATAATGGTTTTTACTAATAATGGAGTTGATTTCTTATGGTTTAAAGGCTTTGAGGTATCCTTTCATGTGATAAAAGGAATATTGACTTCAGTACTGATCCAGTTTCTTCGAAATCTAGGAAGAATCTATACAGTTTACTATGATACATCAAGAATTGATCTAGGAGAAGTTATGATGTAGGAAGATAAATTCATGGTATATTGGTCATGTTTTTTGAGTCCACACAAGATTAATTATCCAATGCATGATCTTGAACTAGAAGTTTTATTTCTTTCCTTCCATTGGAGAATCTATCTACTGGGAGAATGTTTTGCGGTGTATATAGAACAAAAACGCCTCACATACTTCTTTAAAAAAACATTAATTAAATCATATAATGTTTAAGTGTGTTTAATTCTAACATTCCTTAAATTTAGAGTTTCCACATACACCTGGTAATGAGTATGTTTTTGTTGATGCGTTGATCTGGAAGACACAAGCACAAGTATTACAGGAGGCTTGTAGTGAGTGGAAGTTAATGGACCTATTTTCTTAGATGCACATGGAGGTCCCTAAGAATCATGTAAATCCTATCCTTATATCATGATATGTGACATATATTATTCTAGAATGACTGAATATGTGGTATCTTTTTGATCCCAAAGGCTTGGTGCAATAGTACTGTGTTTCATGAGAGGACCCACTGCCTGGTTGGGTTATTAACGAGTATGAGATCTTGTGCAATCATAGATGCATATGGGTTCCTAAAAAACATGGGAGGAGTAGATTAAATGGTTTCATAACTCTATTTGTGAAGTATATTCCAATGTCACCAAGATATATAGTGACATACAATGCTCGTATTGGTGGAAAATGATGAAGAGATGTATACTGAGTTTTTTTTCAGATGTTCCAACTATCAGAAGGTGATAGAAGAACATCGGTGGATAGTGGAGATTTTGAATTAATTTCAATTTTCTAAGTGAAAATGGTTAGACATCACCATGGAATATTGGATAGGTTTACGTACATCACCTCAAGGAAATGATGTTGTATGGGTTATCATTGACTTAATGACCATGGTTTCCCTCTTCCTACCTATCATAGATACCTTTTACATGGATTTTCTTGGGAGGATTTACATTCAATAAATCATATGGATTTATTGAGATCCATGTTATATCATATCGGATACTGTAACCATTTCACGTCAGGATTTTGGAAGGGATTATAGAAGACCCTTGGTACACAGGTTTTTCTAAGAACAGCCTTTCACCCATAGACTAATAGAAAATCCAAGTATCTGGTTAAAATTATGGAGGATATTTTCTAGGCATGAATCCTTGATTTTGGTGGTTCTTGGGAGAAACACCTAATTCTTACTAAGTTTGAAAACAATAATAGATTCCCTAAAACTATATAGATTTATCAATCTGAGGTTCGATGTGGTGGTCGATACAGTTCACCTATATGCTGGAGAGAGTAAGGTGAGGAGGAACTACTGTGAATAGATCTCGTTTAGTAGAATTCAGAATAGGTAAAAATTATATAGAATCATATGTATACAACATAGCTTAGGAATAAATCATATATTGATGTTCTATTCCAATTTCTAGGGTTTGAGGAGGTATATCAGGTATTTCTACGAGTTTCTCCTAGATTGATTCATTGAAAAATCTAGGGAAAGGGAAAGTTATCACCTCTTTACATCGGGCCTTTCAAGATATTAAAGAAATTCAGGTTGGTAACCTATTGGATATCCTAACCTCATACATACTATTCTATGCATGACATATTCATTGTATCTCAGATTCACCATTAATTTTCATGCACATTTCATACTTTTGATCTTGAAGATGTTGAATCGGAAGTTGATGTATCCTTTAGGAAAATCCTACCAGGATCGTTGATTAGAGCTTGAAGGTTATCTAAGGAAGTCTGGTTCCACTAGTATAGGTGTTATGGTAGTGTGACCATGTACAAGAATATTCCTAGGAGAGAGAGAGAGGTCGATGTATGTTCTTAGTGGTAAGATATTTTCTAAGATGACTTTTTACCACCCCCAAAATAGAAACATGGGGATGAGTTTTTTTAAGGAAGATAAATATACTTTAAATTTCAATTTAAACCTCTTTTTATACGAGTAACATTATTAATATCCTAAGGATAGATTTGGGAGAATCTAGATTTCATTCATATCCTAGATCTCTAAATTATATGGAGGTAGACTAATCCACACAGTTATCACATGGTTTGTGCTAATCATGTGACTCAACCCATGTGGGTGATGCAGTGAAATAAAGGGGGATCATAGGTATTTTTAACCACACACCTCAAGTTTCATTTCTGTGGGGGGGAATTTAAGTAGGATGAAGGGGGCACATAGTTTTCACAAACCCTAAACCCAAATTCATAACCATAATGCTATTTAGATAGTTTAGGTTCATGGTTTTGAATAATTTGTGGCCAATCTATGTATCTGTTTCAAAAACTGTATTAAGTGACAATTTTTACAATTTTTCCTTGAAAAATAAAACCCCAATTCCCCCTTTGTTTTCTTCAGTATCTAGTTGATTGGGTGCTTCCTCCCCATCCACCTTCCTTATGCTTTGAGCCTGTATTCTCATCTGAGCTTTTATTTTATCATTTTCAATCATGTTGGAAGCATACTAATAAGTTATTCAATCTACCTCCTTCCATTATTATTTTATCTCATCATATTTGGGTCTATTTTGGAGCGAGCTAATATGCCATAATTTCAAAGATTTTTTTATGTTTCTGATTTCTTCCATTCTAGATCAAATTTATGAGCAAAAATGTTTGAGGGATTTTTTACCTCCATAAGGTAGGTGGTATATTACTTTTTCCCTATAGATACTTCATTCAATACCATGGACCATCATACAGAATATTAGATGTGCCATAAATTTCCTTAAGTCTATAAATTCTGTTAAACTAAATTTTTATTCATGTTAGAATTTCATTGTATACCCTTAATTGAAGAATGGGGATGACCCCTATTGACTAGTGCCAACCCATTAAGTGTCCTCATGAATTTCCCATGACTTCTTGAATGTTTATATATACATACCACCTTTTATGTGATCATGGAATGATACCTAATTGAAATGACTAGTTGAATTAAATATAAGTGTGTGTTATGACCACTTTATGTGACTTTTATGATATTATTGGATCAATTAATTAAATAAATAAAATGTTAATTACTTGTAATTCATCCATGGGATTATATCATAAAATGAAATTTTTTAAAAATTTATTTTGATACATGGGAATGATGTCCCATTTACTTGTGATACTCAAGCATGGACTCCCATAAAATTGTTACACATGGTCATAACAGACCATATAATTTGTGATACTCATTCAAGGAATCCCACATACATGTGATACTCGGGCATTGTTTCCTTGGAAAAATGTGATGAAAGGGCATAATGTCCCCAATGAAATGTGATATACCGGCTTGGAGTCCCTAAATAAATTTGATAATTGGACATGTAATGCCATATTTTGATACATGGTCATGGTGTCCCATATGTTTCATAACACCCATGCATAGAATCCCTAGACTTTTGGGGAGACTCATACCACTATCCATAGATACATGGATCATGCCACGAGAATTGGATAGTATTAGAATATATATACATGGCTATAAACATCACTATGTATATAGACCATATTTATACATATATATATATATAGTCGCATGTTCTGAGATATCCCAACTTAGGCCGTAGTAGGTAGTTTTTTTCTGGTGTCCTTTAAGAACCAAAGCAAGTAAGATTAAAGTTTATATTTATGCTTACATTTTATACATGAATACCTATCATTTTACATGCACCAGCATAATTTTACTAGACATTGTGTGGGGTTTCCTATTAATTATATATCATAACCTATTCAATCCATCGGTTGTTAAAGGAATAGTTCTTATGGATGTAGGTAGGGAAAAAGTGATATATCCATCTTTGGATTATTGACATCTATACTTGGATAGGGTATGGGAGTAGTGGAAAAATATTTTTCTCATGAAGTTAGTGTAGATTTTTTATCCCCTTTTATACTTTATATCATGTTATATATTCATGTACCTCTTTATCCCATGTATATCACATTTCTATTAGCATCATGACATTATCATCATTTTGTGGGGGATGTTGAATATGTTTTTTCTTATTTATTTTATTTGGGTGTTTATGATTATATAGTCATTTTATGGTATTTTTTCTTCTACTTACTGTTATTATATATCATTTTTCAACACTCTGATCTGGAAGGTATATTCTCTCCATCATGCCATCATAGATTGTTACAGCTAGTCAACAGCCTGTAGTGTACATAGAGGCATGGTTAAGGCCATGTGGACAACCAAGTTCAGTTATGAAAGAATGAAATGGGTCAAGGATTTTACCAATATAAATATGAATTTATATAGTTAAAATAAATATCAATTTATAAAATATATGATAATTAATTAATTCTTTAAATATATTATAATAAGGAATCATTTTAAATAATATTTATCCACTAAAAAAATTCTTTTTCTTCCAAAAAGTAAACATGATAATTTTAAATATATAATTAGTATATAATGGATTATATAATATCATCTAAAACATGATATACACATATATAATTTTTTAATTCATGGATATTAACAACCCATAAAAGTGACATCTAATTAAAAATACCTTAATTTTTTATATTTTTCTCACCACCATAATGAAATTGTGACCTCAAAATATTATGTTAAGTCTGATGAGTAATGGTTTATAATGTATACAAATAATGTAAAAGTTTTTCAAAATCCATTTAAAAGGGTCATGGAGGACTTCTAAAACCATAATTTTCAACTAAAACACCAATAATGGAACCTTAAAAGGAAATAAAGTTAAACATAATAAATATGGAGGGGAAAATAAAGAAATATGTATAAGTTTAAAGAAATATGTATATGTTTATTGAAATATTATTTATGTTTTCATGAATTTCAGCATGACAAAAAAATGAAATTCCCTATATAGAAAAATAAAAATATTATTCAAGAAATATAATGGTAAAATATATCAATCATAGAAGAACATGTTCAAAGAATAAATATTATGACTTAATAAAAACAATATTGAGTCAAGAAAACCCCTTGAAATATTGGTAATGTATAAATCAAATGTCAATGAAAATAATGACCTAAATGGAAACATAAATTCTATGAATCATATGTTAATTATGATAATATATATCAATAGAGAAATGTGTATACTAAACATAACATGTATCAAATAATAAAAATTAAGGCAAACACCCCTTATAAAATATGATAAAGAATTTTAAATTCCAAAAAAATAAAGAGGAATTATAATATCATACAAACATAGATTACATTAAACCAATATTATAATAAAATATTCCTATATGAGAGTATATGACTCAATGAATTGATATTGAGTCAATAAAAATTCTTATGAAAAATAAGTTAATTGAACCAAAGATCCATAATAGAGGTTAAAAGACCATAAATTCATCAGAAATGATTGTAAAAGAGTTGCATTATCAATTCAATAATTTTATGAGGTATTTAATATAAGAGATTAAATAGACAAAAATATTTAATTAATATAAATATAGAAAAGAGATCCTAAATATCATTAAATTTAATTAATTGGTCTAATATAATAATTTTATCATAAATGATTTTTTAAAACAATTGTTTGTCCTTTTATAACATTCATATGTGAGAATGAGTTTTTAAGGAATACATTTCTAGTTAGGTAATGCTCTCCATATAAGACTCACTAGATTTGTCTTCCTTCAACTCTATTTTGAGGAATTATTTTACTGTCGAGATAAATAATATGAGAAAATATACTTTATTTATTTATTTTCATCCCATAAGCACAATTTTTTCCTTTTATTGTGTGTTTTGATCAGTTTCCTCCTCTATTTTATCTTACATTCCAAACAATGAACAATAATGGTAAATTATTCATGATTGAATCTTTAAAACCAACCTTTAATGTTTTATAACATCATCTACAGAGTTATTTTTAATATTATATGATGAATTGTTTTATATAAAATTTTATTCCCCTTACTTCTAACAAATTACAAAAAAACCAAAATGGTAGGAATGAGTAAGTACAACACTCAATGAAATATGAAGAAACCATTATATGAATAAGTAATATTTTAACCTCTAAACTGAAATATAAACAACAAAAAACAATCCTAAATCATTCTATAAATACCAAACCCTAAAACAATTTAACACATGCCTAACTAAAATAGATAACACTAAATTATAAAAACCTAATAAAATATTCATCCAAACTCATCTAATATTTTATTCTTAAATAAAATAAAGCCGCTCATAATTACACTTTAAAATACATATATACCCTAATCACATATTATCCCAAAATAAAGTAATCTTTCCTAAAAATAAACCAAATCGTTATGACATAAACCACAATATATAGATTTATATATAGATTTATTCAAAAAATAACTATATCTTAATCCTTGAAATAATATCAACCACTTTGATATAAACTTATATACTTGTAAAAAATATACCATAATCATTTTTTGTTCTCAAAAAAATAAAAAACTTTTCCCAAAAATAAAATTATAGTCATCTTGTTTCTTAGAGATTTTTCAATCCCCAAGGATATCTATACTACTAAACTTTTTTTCCCAAAATAAATTAACACATAATCTCAATTAACCATAATTACCTCAACATAAAAAACATTTTGACCCAAAGGTTATCTATACCTTTCATCATATGCCCCTAAAAATATCACAATATTTTTCTAAATAACCTCCACACTAAATCAGATGTTAAATGTAATGATTTTATGTCTCTGACTCATATATTCTTCCAAAAACCAAATAATTGTCTCCCAAAACATTGCTAATCTACTCAAAATTTCAATCTCATAAAAACCTAATCCTAACATCTATATCATTGAATTATAAATACCTATAAAATTATTTACCAAAAATGGTATCTAAAACTCTTAAATTATCCCCAACCTATAATATCATAATCTATAAAGTTATCTAAACTTTTCTATGACACAAATTGTAAAGACCCATACCTAATTGTCCCATAATTATAATATTTATAGAAAATATTTCATTATATACATTCTCATGACCTTTTAGAGTTATATTTTTATAATATTATCAAACTAATTACATTATAAAATGTTAACTACCATTCAGTGTACATTTTTTACACAAAGACAAATATTTAAAATGGATCACTTTCTATAATCAATGAAAATCTCCATAACTGAAACTTGACATTGTTATTATCCCCAATCATCCATAAACCTTGTAAAAATCATTTGAAAACATGGTATGAGTAAATATATCTTTTTAAGGGGTAAAAAATAAAGGAAACCCATTTGGATGTGAAAAAACATAGAAACCCATCAGAAGTTTTGAAGTATTAAGATCATTAATTTAATTATTTTCTCAATGAATTAAAATTCTAAAATAAAGAATAAAATCAATGGAATAACATATTGTCATATTGGGAAATTATATTCATCAATTTTATTCACCCACATTCACTCGTAATGGAATAACTTGTAATTAATTAATTCCAGTAACATATCTCATGAAAATAAGTCATTACCCAATGCATTAGAAGGATATTTCAAGGGACCACCCATAATCATCTATAATGACCACAAAACATTATATTAGTCAAACAAAGAGGATTTGTTTCATTATATCATAATTCAAAATCATAAAAATACACTTTTTAACCCATAAAATCAAACTTTAAAGTAAACCTAATAAGAAGAAAAACATATTTCAGAAAAAAAATCACAAAAAATCATAATAGAACCTAGTTTGGAAAATAATGAAAAAATGGAAATTATTACCAATAAAAATGAATGCACTTAATGTTGGGAAAATATATTCACATTGGATATTATAAAAAAAATATTATTTTCACACATCTATAATGAAAGTACCATGTATAAAATGTGGAAAGATATTTATTTCGTTCCTTTTTAATGAAAATAAAGGATAATATATAATGAAATTAGTAAATCATTAAATTATAGTGTATGGAATATAAATCATATATATATATACACTAAGGATAAGGTGTTGATATAAAGGCTTTAAAACGTGGAAAGTAAATGTTTAAAAGAAATATTATTTCCATGAGTTCTGATTTGACACATACATCCTCTAACCCGCTTAATTATATTAATTATCTACATTATGAAGATTCATTTTAAAATTAATTTCCTTCTTAAAATTACAAATAATTCACTTATCATCATATTTTATTCTTTTACTAAATTTTTATTATTCACGTCAGTCATTCTGAGGTCATTTTTCTCATAATCTCCAAAATAGATTCAGTATTTTTGTAATGGTGAAAGGTACTGGACTAATGATTTATAAATCTATATATTATTCAAGGTATTTTTCTATATAATTCAATAATTAAATTATTTAAATATGTTGATAAAAAATTACTTTTATTTTAATCTTTCTTGAGAAACATGTTTTTTATGGAAAAAATAACAATGATTATTTCCATTGATTGTCATTGTTATATATGAAATTTAACCATTCTAGAATCTTAATAATCAAAATATATGAATATTAATGTTATATTAAATAATAAAATATATTTTTAATAGTAATATTAAAATTAAAAAGTTTATGAAAACATCACTGTTCTCTTAGGTAGCGTAAAACTACCACGGTGAATGATGTTTTTTAAAAGATGTTAAAAAGAAGGGAAAATTATAATTTATTTAAAATAATATATAATATAATGAAATAATAATTTATATTTTTTCATTTATACATTAATTTTTTAAAATAGTTTAATAAATGATTTGATCTAGTGGGCGCTTGCTCGAGTTGAGAGGGTGTATTCATATTGGCATTTTGGCGGGGGTTTATTCCCGATGGAACCATGTTATCCCAATTAAAATATTGTTCAGGAAATTATTCTTTTCCACACCATTGTACATTTTAAGTGTACTGTTCAAATATTCTTCCCGATTCTTGCAAGGATTTGGTGTACATTTCCTATATAGAATGTGTGGGGTGGTAGTTGGGCTTGCGATGGAAGGTAGTAGGCAACGGATGAGCAGTGATGGAAAGAGTCCTTCATAGGTTAATAGATATGAGTGGAAATGGATGGTGGTGGATGGGTTTTTATGGTATTTTTAGAGTTTTTTATGGGTTAATTCATGGAAATGAGGCAATATTGGGGCACAACAGGAATTTGGTTTCAATAGTTTTGTTGTGAGGACTGAGTAAGAGGACCAACAACAAGTAGGGACAATGATTGGGATGAGTTATAGTGCGTATCAAATAAGTATTTAATAGGTCAAGGTATGTGGTTTCATTCATACATAAATTGTTAAAAAAATGGGGGCTTGTGGGCCTCCCTTTGGCCTTGGTCCACTTCAATTGGGCTTTGAATAATCGCTTTGGCCTTCAAGCCATGTTAATTGTAAGGGTTCTAAAAATGGGGTACTTCCCCATCCTAGTGTATAGATATGTAGATAATACCCACTAAATTTACTTTGTGTGTGTGTGTGTTCCTTTGGTTTTTATTCCCATACACATATAAAAAAAGAGAATATTTGAAATTAAAAGAAATGGTTTTAGAAAAAACCCAAATTTTGACATAGTGACGAGTTATGAAAAGAGATTTGTGAGAGTTAATGGATCATCATTAATAATTGTTTAATAAAAAATATTCAAATACCATGGTAATATAATCATTATTTAAAAATAAAAAAAATTAAAATATTCTAATGAAAATGAATCTTATATATGAATGGGCATGGAGGCTTCTAAACTCTCCCCTTTCTCTTTGAACCACCACATTTTGATTGAAACAAAAGCCTTTGTAAATATATGTTTTGGAAAGTCTAGATCCTAATAAATTGTAAATGGGAGTTTAAAAAGGGAATTGGATGGAATATAGGGATAAAAGTTTACACGATATAATTTTTTATAAATATATAATTATCCTGATTATATAGGAAAATTTTAATGTTATTTAAAAAAATATTAAGTCTATAAGGGTTGATAGTGACATTTTAAATGGTAAAGTCTTTCAAAAATAGAAAATAGAACATTTTATTGATCATCATACCACCCACAAAAATAGGATAATATTTTTATGACTTTTTATTAATTTATAAATCATTTTTAGCATTAAATAACCTTTAAATTTCTTTTCCTGGATGTTTTCATAATTTGACTTTAAAAAAATACCTAGATAACTAGAATATTAAAATATAAACATTTACATCATTATTTACTTTTTATAATCAATCCTAATAATATTTAAATTCCATTACTTATCCAAAATATATGACCTTTAGTATATTCAACACCATTATTTTGACTTTTCTTCTACTTACACAAGTGATGTATATGCATTTTGGATAATTATCCAATTATTTAAAACTAAAAATAAATTAATAAGATAAATACATTTTATTCTACATAATTATTTTTATCTAGAATAATTAATAATTTATATTTACTGTCATTTTTATCATGAAAAGGTTTTTAAGATATAACTTTGATATTTCATACCATGAGCGAGCATTGAGTAAGCATCTGGATCATTATCTTGTTGTATAGATCTAAAATTCATATTTATACACTAGAATAACATATAACCCATAATATGTATATTTAATGCTTATATTAGATGTATATTATTTGAAATATTATCTTAAAAGAAACCATTTTGACATTTCTAATGTTTTTCAGGCACTATGTCAACTCAAATAAATGTTTTCATATTTATCTTCATGTAAAATTTAATTTATAATACATGGTAGACATTTTGAGTATAATATATATATATATATATATCTTCATGTCAAGAAAAAAATTTCATAAAATTTTAATTCATATTTATATCATGATGATTCAATAAAAAAATAGATGTTCATAAAAACATTATATTTTAACTATTCATCAAAAAAATATTGTTCATAAGAATCTCAAAAATTCATCTTAAGATAATTTTAACATGATGATACATAAAATAAATATAATTCTATCAAATTAAAATTATAAAATTTTTGATTTTCTATTTTAAATAAAATCATATAATACATGAAAAAACAATTTATTTAGAATAAAAACAATTTGACAAATTTTATAAATATATATAATATATAATATATATTAATTCATAATCCTGAATGGTAATAAACCAAAAAAGTGATATCCTATTAAAATTATCTATGTTTTAAAACTCTATACCATATATAAAGTAATATGGATTCACCTATTTATGGGAGCGCTTAGTGGTGGGATAGCCCCATAGCATATCGATAAGCTTTTCTGGACATGCATTCTTATCCATATCCACCATCTTATACAAGATGTTTTATAGAGTCTTATTGAATTCATTTTTCAAATCATTAGTAGCTGCATGATAGTGACAAGATTTGTTGGTATGGATTTTTTTACAACGTATAATCTCCTCATCTTATGGGTGAATTATTTTTTTTCATTATTCATGAGGATGACATGGGGAATGAAAAATCAAGTGATTATATCAGTTCATGTAAAAATAATCATAGCATTGGTGCAATCTTCATTTAGGGTAGATACTTCATCCCATTTAGAGAAAAAGCTTGTTCCAATAATAATGAAATTATATTATCAGGTTGTTATTGAAGGGGACTATCCCATAACATATAAACCCCACATATTTTATGGATCAGACTTCAGGGTTACATGTAGCGGATCATAGGTTTGATGTAAGAAATTGGCATGAAAAAATAATTTATAACACTTATTTTATATCTAGACTCAACTTTTCATCATTGAAGGATATATGTATCTAATACTTCAGACGTGATGACTGAATATATCCCCAGTCTATTGAGACTTGTATACTCCATAATGGGATTCTTCTATGTATTTGTAAATTTATACTCCTTCAATTCAACTGAGGAGGAATCCAATAAAATTTCACATCTCGAGTACTTTTGGGGAGGAGGGGAAATAACGAATGATAATGTTTGTCTCTCATCCATGAATTTTCACTTTCCCAACTCGATACTGGGAAAGTTCCCTAGATTTGAGGTTTCTTGTTGTTAAAGACATTGAACTAGTTTTTTAGTGAATTTATGGGGAGTTAGAGGTTGTTCCCTCAGTGTATTAGTCTATATTTTCTCTATACCCTCAAATTTCTCATTGGGTATGGGATTCCCCACACTTTTATGTGCTATTAAAATAACTATTTAACTAGGATATGTGTGAACAATAGTAGTGACCATGTTCTCAAAAGTGTACACATTGGAATTTTGTAACTATTAAATGTATAATATCATAGGTTATTTGGGAAATTATGACATTAATTCCCATGTATGATATAGTATAGGCTGAAACATCCCAGACCGAGATGCCACTGAAGGTTCCCTGACCATCTCTCAAAATGACAGAGGGTTCTGACTAGTAGTGAGAGCCTATAGTGTGTTTGTGGGGATACAATTCCCTCATTACTAGAGTGTAACAGAATAGAAAATAAATAAAATATGAGTAGAGGAAAAAATATAACAATCTGAAAATAGTAAAATTCTTGAAATAGATAAATAAATCCAAAACTGATCTCAAACACAATTATTGATAACGATACATGTCATGTGTCAAATAAATTATCTAAAATAGGTATACATTGAATCAATACAACATAAGTAACAAATTTACCAAAAAAGAAAATATCTATTCAGCTAGAATCACGATCCTCAGCTCATCCCCATGCTCCCCTTCTCCTAAGCAGTAATCAAGAACCTATAGCAGGGTGTTTTCTTTATCCGTACCTTCAATCATGTAGTCTATTTCAGTACCCTTCCTCAACCCGAATAGGTTTTGAAATATAATCCCATTAGGATACCACCCAAAGCTCTAGTTCCATCCAGTTAGTGAGTATATAATAATTATAGTGTGTAGGAATTAATAAAGAACGTATAGTAAGTATTGATGGTAAACATCCTTTAAAGTTCATATTGTCATTTTATAACCTTTTCATTTCATCAATTACATTTAGATTGTAAGTCTCTGAATTATTATTCGTGCCTATGCAACTTATAGTCAATATCATTTAATAAATAAGCCTTGAGACCTAGCATAATAACCAGCATCCCCCATGAGTATATTTGATCAAAGGATGCCTAAATGGGTTATCAATAAAGTGTAAGTCGTTGACTGAATACGAGCTTGTTATTTGCACCAGAAGACAAATCATAAAATTCATTTCATTCATTATTCATTTATGAACCTAATCCCATCCTTGAATTTTTAATCTCTAATCTAGGTATTGCTCTAGTTATATCATGAACTAAGCACCCCAAAATCCCTTCCTAGGAATTTCGTCATGGGAATCCTAGTTTCACTCTATGTGTGGTATAACATCAATGTAATTTGATTCCATCCTTGGAGATACCCTAATGGATCCCAAGATTCACCCATGGAGTATGTGGTCAACTTAACTGTGAGTTGATCCTTGGAAATCCATAAGGAATCCATGTATCACTCAGTCATATAAATAGTCAGCCTCCATGATTCTATCCTTGGAAATCCATATAATGAGTCCAAGTGTCACTCAAAAATAATCATGGCATAAGACAAATGAGTTTATCCCAAGCATTCATATATGAAATCATGTCTCACCCAAGGAATTTGTTAACATTCAAGAAATAAATTCCATTTAATCAATATCATTTAATCATGTGAAGGTCATTACCAAGAATAATTCATTTTAAAATAACCTCATAAGGTGTCTCATGTTAAGGGATAATCTTAGGAGTCTTATCATCTATTTTACTCACATAGTCATTTCATTTTAAGAATAAATTCAATATTAACAATAAATTTTATGGCCAATCCTAAGGACATGGAATTAATTTCTCCATCCTTAACCAATTCATGTACAAATCCACATTACCATTAATAATTAAATTTATAATTCACACGTTAATTCAAAATTCAATTCATATGCATTTAGAAACTCAATAATACACATCCCATGAAAAATGGTAATAAGACACACCCTAAGGTATTTAAATTCAAAGCCACCCATGGTGGCCCAAATTATTAAATAACACACCTAAATGGGTGGTTCAAATTCAATGTTTATAACATCTATTCATTCATCAACAAGACCTATTAATTATAAAGGTTATACCTATAAATTAAATGCATGGATACAATCCATTTCAAGGGAATCTCTTTGAGAATTGGGTACACAACACAACAACATATATATAATCACTTCTAAATTGAATGAAAATCACAATACCACTTATCATAAGTTCATAGAGGATATCTCATCCAGTATCACCTCTTGATTTGACTCAGATCAAGAGAAAATAACAGAACATACAAAAAACACAATAATAAAGAAAATTATCGTGCATATAAATAGAACATATGATTCAAAAAAAATTAGGAATGAAACAAAATAAATTGAGAACTCACTAATTCATATCCAATGAGACAAACTATTCTTGGTTTTAAGCTTATAGAAAGTGTCGGTGAAAAATCCTAGAATTCTCCCCAAAGAGGAACTCTGAAAATGGTGTGGCTTTCCAACATGAGGAATGAGGGAAAATCAGGTCACAAAAGGAATTAAATGAGATATATTTCCTAAATTCACCCAATTTATTGGGTCACATGGTTTGGATGCATGATTGGCCAAACCATGCACCAACCGTGTTCCCTTTTCTATAGGAAAGGGGAACTTCACAAAGTTTTCTCACATGCTTTGACTAACCATGAGAAAACTGTGTCTCAGTACACTGTCAAAATTTAATAAATTCTTACACGACCATTCACATCAAATCACATGTTTTATCAAACTATACACCCTATATATTCACACTGTGTAGCCTCACACAGTTTTATCTGACTATGCAGCATGCCCTACACGGTTTGTATTAACCATGTGCTAAGCCTATTTCACCCAAAAATCTGGGTTCAAAGTTAAGAACCATCCCAATACACCCTAGATTCTACCATTACCATAAATTTCATTCATATTAGGCCATATTTAAACATTTAAACTGAAAATTTAAAGAAAGTAAAAAATATGTACCTCATGAAAAAACTGAGTTCTTACAAACTCCCCCTTAAAAAATTCATTCTTGAATTAACTTCCTAAGGGTGGTAAAAAATCTATAGAATACAATACCATAAAAAAACTTCATACGCACAGTTTTCCCAGAACCATGGGTATATGGGTCTGTCCATAACTATAACCACGAATTTGGGATAACTATGGTTATAGGGTTCTGTTCTGAACCTATACTCATAGTTTTCGAGAAACCATGGGAATATGTCTCTGTTCAATTGAAATATCAATAGTTCTATATGAAAACTATGGTTATAGGTCTGTGGGAAAAACCCCTATAACTAGGTTTTGATAGAACCGTGGGTATAGGTTCCCCACGTGAATGTGGGAAATAAAACATTTTGCGGGAACAACAAAATTATGGCGAGAAAACCCTATACCAATGGTTTTACCTCATATAACCATGATTCATATTAATATATTTAGGTAAATATATGTATATTTATATAAATGTTATATTTCTGGAGTGGTGAAGAGTTGGGTGTTAGAAGAGGAGGTTGCAGGATCGAAACCCACGGTCAGATGGTTTCCAAAACATATACCCACAGTTTTAAAATCATGGGTATAAGGCTATGACATGGTAGAAATAACCAATACCAACAATTCAAAAAACTGTGGGTATAGGACGTGGAGATATAATGACACATTGGTTGTCTATGGTTCCCCAAACCATGGGTATTATCTATACCCACAGTTTTGGGGGCTATACCCATGGTTTTGTCCCATGGGTCAGGTCATTTTTGCAGTAGTGATAACTATAGCCATTATGATAGTGCATCAGTATCCCGCTCCTAGGTCTTGTACAATACACAGTCGTGCTACCATATAATGTGTACTAGAGGAATCGAACAAACTTAGAGAACCTTCACACTATGATTTACAAAACAAATTGGATGCACCACAAAGGAGTCATATACCTATAACTCAACCTCCTTGGGATGAAAATCATGAGACATTTCTTAATGATAGTGGTACAACTGAGAATCATATAAGACATTTTGAATGTATTGGTACCTTTGAGGTAACTATAACATAAATTGTATCTTCCTAACTCTCTCCAAAATATTGAATAGACTAACATATCTCAGATAACGATTACCATTTCTCCTAATCCTTCTATGTCCTGGTCTCATCAAGACACGTAAAAAGACCTGATCCCGGACCTAAACCTCCATAGGTCATCTGCAATGATCATCATATGATTTCTGACGAGAATGTAGAATATCCTTCTATATACAAATAAACTGAACCTACTATGTATTCTCCTAAACAAGATGAAGTCCAAGCATAGTTGTCTCTCCTACCTCTAATGAACATGGGGGGTGATTGAAATAGAATACCATACAAAGCCTCATAGAGAACCTTTTGAATAGTATCCTAAAAGCTATTATTATAGGTGAATTAAACTTGGGGTATAGGCTACTCTTAATTGCCCCTAAAATCCAGGACACATGGACACAACATCTCCTCAAGCACCTGAATTGTGCCCCCTATCTGGACATCGATCTGGGGGTGGTAAGTTGTGATCAAAATCCCCTATGTACCTAATGAACTCATTGGACCTCTCCAGTTTCATGATGTAAACCGAGCATCCCTGTCTTAAACTATAGTATGTGGGACCCCATGAAGTCATATTATCACTTGGATATACAACCTTCCAAGATCATACACATAGAAGGTTTCCTTAATCGTAAGGAAATGTGAAACCTTCATAAGCCTATAAAAAACAATATGTCATTTTTTACATGATTGGACCTCAGTTAACCTGTCACAAAATCCACTATGACATCATTCAATTTTCACTCAAGAATGGGAAACTATTTTAAAAGATTGGGTGGTGGCTAGTGTTATGCCTTCACCTGCTGATATGTGGATCATATCATGACAAAACTAGCTAAATATATTTTCATACCCGGCCATGAGTATTAGTGATATAAATCTATATACATCTTGGTGATGTCTTAGTACACTACCCATGATGAAGCATGAAATTCTCACATCAGCTCCTCATGCATGTATGATGAATCCCATATGTAACCATGAGCATGCAGAATCTCATCCTTGCTTACTTTCCAACTAGGAGAAGGTTCCTCACCTACCACACTCTTATATAGGACTATGCCCTTAGAATCTAATACCTTCTTCCTCGTCACTCTATCCATAAGGGTAGAGTTAATAACAAATAATGATAGATAATTCATCCACTGATTATCTTGAACCTCCAAGTGCATCTTAGATAACAACTCCATAAGATCCCATTTACTACTGTCTTGTTGAACTTCCTATATCTGAGTCCTCCTAGTCCTGGAATTGGCCACTATATTACCCTTCTCAGGCATGTAGGCAAGCTCAAATTCAAAAGACTGTAGGTACTCAACCCACCTTTATTAACATAGATTCATATCACAATGTGTAAAAATGTACTTGAGTATTTTTTGGTACTTTTATAGCACAAAATGCTCTCCATGTAAGTAATGTCTCCAACATCAAAATGTGTGAATAGTTTCAGCTAACTCAAGATCATGTGTTGGTTAATTCCTCTATTGTGTCCTCAACTATCAAGACCCATATGTTATGACTTTATCCCCCTCCATAATAACTTCTCCTAGCCCGATACATTATGTGTCATATTATGCAGTGTAACAACTACTTGGCTATGGAAAATCAGTATCGTCATGGAATTCAATATCCCTATCAGCTCATGAAAGGAAATCTCACAAGAATCCAACCATATATACTTCACAGCATTCCTATTCAAGACTATAAGAGGTATTGATATGTGTAAGAATTCCAATATGAAATTCTTGTAATATTTGGCTAGCCCCAATAATATCCATACCTAAAATATGTTCTTGGGATGATCTTAGGAAACTATAGATCTCACCTTATCTGGGACAACTAATACTTTTATCTATGAGTTAATGTCATATAGTATGTGAATATGATCCATTAAGAAGTTTCACTTTGTGATCTTATCATATAACTTATGCTCTCTCAATTTATACAATACTATCTTGAGATTTTTGGCAGGGTCATTTCGATTTTGAGAATAAACCAAGATATCATCCATGAAAACCACCAAAAATGAATCTAGATAAGGATAAAAGACTCGGTTCATTAGTTCTATGAACACTAATGGTGCGTTCGTGATATTGAATGAAATAATGAAATACTTGTAGAGACCATAACTGATAATAAATGCTATGTGAGGTATGTATGATGGTCTAATGCCTACCTAAAGATAACTGGATATCAAATCAGACATTGAGAAAACCCACCCTCCTTGAAGCTAGTCATATAGATCATCTATTTGAAGCAAATGATATTGGTTTTTAATCATAAGCTAGTCCAATTTTTAGTAATCTATGCAGAGCCTGAGGTTACCATCTGCCCTTTTCACAAATAGGACCAGTGAACACCACTAAGAAGTATTGGGACAGATAAACCCATATGCCTCGAAATCCACTAGCTAGATCTTGATATCTTAAACCTATGTAGTATCTATAATATAAGGAGGAATGGATACTAATGTAGAGCCATACACTAGCATGATAAAGAACTACACCACTGTCATTGGAGGAAATCCTAAAAAGTTATCAGGGAAAACATCCCCGAAAAAAATCAACCATTAGAGGTAAATGTGCCCGATGTGTTCCCTAATCATCCAAATATAAACTCGAAATTTGTGCTATCATCAACCCATTCCATTATAGTCAAGTCTATCTAGATCACTTAAAAATCTCGTTCACCCTTTTTAATGAATTCTTTGCCCTATAGAGATGTAAAAGTCACCTTTCGGTGATATAAATCAACAAAATCATGAAATGGAACTAACTAGTTCATCCTAAGAATGATGTCAAAACCTACTATCTCGAGGAAAAAGTTGTCCCATATGAAGTGAAAATCGCCAATATCATGGGGGGACTCCCTGAATTGATGTAAATCCTACGTTCTAATCCCCAACATACTGTCAAGCATCATAATGCTATAAAAAGTTTGAACACTAAGCCCAAGGCTCTCCAAAATGGGCACAGATATAATGCTACAAGAAGGGGCATTAGTGAGAAGAGCAGATACTAAAGTACAGGATACTAGAATAGTACCTATCACTATAGAAGGTCCAAGATCCAACTCCTCATGTTTCAGTTGCATCGCATATATCAGGCCTGATCCACGAACTTGTGATACTGTCTAGCTACACTGATCAGATCAAATCTACTGATGTTATAAAATCAGTGTCTTATTACCATGGTCGTGACCACCACCAAAGACGAATCCGCTAGCTATAATCCAACTCCCGAACTAATGAGATGTTTTTGAACATAATTTTGTACACGGAGCCAGTTTAGACCCTCTATCACTGGATTTAGGTGGAAAATTTTTGCAAAAGAGATATAGATGACCCATCTTTCGACAGTATTGGCAATTAACTAAGTCTCTCTTGCACTCAAACTTCATATTTCACAGTCTACAACATTGGTCGAACCTCACATGGCTACTTGAATATGTTCTCCAAATGATAATTCCACCGTGTGGAAGCTCCAGACGATGCTTTATACTAACAATCGATGTAGCACCACATCCAGATACCGAACATCCCCGGATCATACCCCCCATCCACTCTTAGGTTATTCTTTGTGATAAGTACCTAATTTACTATTCCATAAATGGTAGTCAGCTGGAAGACATTAACCTGCAATTAGATGTCAAACCTATGACCATCCTCGAATCGACTTTCTTCAGATAACTCTTCACCCATCAAAATAGGTGTGGCTAACCGGAGCATTGTAAAATGGGCCAGATAATCCATAACTAATAATGCGCATGTTTCCAAGTGAATGAACTCTCATGCTATATCAGCCATCAATGACTTGGGATAAAATTATTCATATACAGCCATATGAAAATATATCTAACAAATCTCCTAATAATAATCCATATAAGTGATAACATCCCATCATCTCTTGGTGAAATCACACATAATATACATAGAGATCTTGACCCTCCTCTCAGGAGGTTTCTCTAGATGCTCGAAGATAGATAGAATGTACTCTATCCATGACTCCATATCATGTGGTCTACCATCCCATGAAAACATGGTTGGATGTTTCTATTAGAACTCCCATGTCAAATCGACCATAGTCAAGGTAGTCCACGATGTTCTATAAATGGTATGTATAAAGCGCCAAAATCCCTCGAGAAACTGTGCCTCATCACTTGTGTTTGGTAATATCACTAGTTCGTCAGTTGGCACTACTAGAGGATCCAATGGTAGCCAATGGTCCAACAACATTGGAGCATGGTTTTTTCCACCCACCTAATGTACGAATGGAGGACATCATAGTGGAATACCTCTACAAATTCCAAGCACATGCCTCCCTTCAAGGTCATTTTAAAAGTTCATAGCCCAAAAGTGCATACATAGAAATATGATAGGTACAACCCTTCTTATATAAGAACACTCCCCGATTTATTCTCCTTGATTCAAGTCTGGGTAAAATATAGATCAGATATATATGTTGGACATACTTCCTATTTCCCACTACTAAGGTTAGTTCTGGGTCAAGTTCATTACTTTAATCAATTTTTGCTTCCATTTTATTTTTATTTCCCATTTCAAATTATATCATAATTTATTTAAAAAGGATGAACTAGGTGGTTCACCAATTTCTGATCCATAAGATCACATACTCCTCATGAACCAAAATCTAGTTCCCACATAATCCACACCATAACATGTCCCAGAATACATATCACAACAACAAGTATATCTATTAAGAAACCTATCACAATAATAAGAAATAAGAAATTCATTTTAAATGACATGGCATAATGCATGGAATGTTATTCGAACAAGCTCCTAATATGATGCATGAGATATAACCCATAAGCAGGTCAATAACAATATCACATTTCAAGTGTGTCATCCAATAGTGGAATCATTTCAACTATAATAGTTAAATTCATAAAATAACAATGTCATTTGAGTAAATTTGGATTTTTCTTGTATGTGGGTTAGTGACATCATCCTTGATATGAGGATGGTCAAGTTTACATATATAAGACGCAAAATATATCATAGTGTCAAACCTTGTGATCAATATCAATGAATCAGTGTTGATTGACTATGTGTTATTCCCAGAAATCTTTCTGTTTTTTTCAAAATTTTGTAATCAATAAATTAAAATAGAAAAACAATGATTAATATCATAGTAAGGGTGATGAAATGGTGAATGAAATAAGACAACAAAAGAAGAAGAACATCTTGAAGAATAAGACAAGATAGAGAGACATTAATGAAAAGTCAGTGAGAACAAGGCCAGATCCAGGTAGGATCTAACCTCAATATACCATTCATAAAAAAAATAATTAAATCAACAACTCTCAACTTGGTCAATTGATTAATGAAGGATTGGATCACACACATATCTCACCTAAACATTGAACACTCAAACATATAATTTCTTTTTTGCTTGAGTATTCCTCTAAACTACAAAGTGATTCACTCAACAGAGTTATCCCAACTAGTTATTATCACATGGAAGAATGATCCTACTGAGATTTTCAAATTGAAAAACTCATCACAATTGATCGGTTAGAAAAATTGAGAAAGGAAGGGTAGAAGAAATGAGATAAGAAAGTAGAAACTGATCCAACACAAGAATGATCTCACGCACACCCTAATTCACCTTCACAATCTACTAAGGCTAAAAAGAGAAAATTTATGACCAGTGTAGATAAGATCTCCAGCTAGCATCTGGTTTCACTAACTAAATCCATCCTTGCATGTTTGATCTCCATTTCTCGATATTCCAAACCAAAAAACAAATTAGGGGATGAAACAACACACATCACAATTGGATTAACAAGATAGAACAATGCACAAATATTCACAGACTAAAAAAAGAGGAAAGAGAAGAAGACGATGAAGTTGGAGCGGGGATCCTATCTATGATGTCAAAGATGGTTCCCCAATCCATGGTTTTATAGAATGGTATGAGGATTCCCCCTTCAAATTTGAGGAGTATACAATACTCTTTTTCAAAAACAAAAACTAGAAAAAATGTGTAAACAATCTAAGATGTGGCATTGGAATTTCACGTGGTGCGCCTTGATGTGCACATCCCCGGCTCTTCAGTGAACTATTATTAAGTGTACTGAACCTCTTGAAGCAACCTAACACTCTTCCAAATATCCTCTAACCTTAATGAACTCCACTCAAAATAACCATGTGACCCTTCCAGATAGAAAAAAAATAAGCCTTATACAATGTTTTAAAACAGAATAATAATTACATATATATATAAATATATGAAAATTTATAAAAACTTCTAAAAATAAGTAATAATTATTATTATATATATATATATATATTTACATAAATCTATATTTTTTATAATTATATATATAAATGTAAAAACTTATATAAAAATATTTAAATTAACTATTAGAAATATATTTATATATATACAAATAGATACATGAATTAATATATATATATACTAAATATATATAATATATTTAAATTTATTACCATTATTTTATATTAATTATATTAATTATAATTATATATATGTTATGTTATGTTAAATGTTATAATATATAATAAAAATAAAAAATAAAATAAGAAATTAGAGGGTGGGGGAGGTCTGTCAATAAGAGTGGGATAAAGAGGAGGTGAGGCTGGGGTCTGGTGTGGCGAGGACGCAGGGGATCTCGATAGAGCAGCGGCGGTAGAGGGAGAGGAGCACGATGGTGGGTTACAACTTTAGATCCAGTTAGTGGTGCTATGTGACCCGATAGTGGTGGATTTGGTGGTCCTAGTGTGGTAGGGAGGCACCACATGTCAGCTGGGGTTTGAATTGGGCCGGCCAGTGACTTCGGCTAGGGGTGCGGTTCAGTTCGTTTATCCTTAGTGAGGTTATTTGGGGGCTGTTGGTGGATCAGAGACTCACTACTGGGAGAAGGTAGCAGTGATTAGAGGTAGCGGTGGCATGGATGGCAGTGCGAAGTGGGAGTCTCTATGAAGAAGCCTGGTAGTGTGAAAATAAGACACTGCTAGCAAGGGCGGTGAGAAAATGAGACACTAAAACAGTTTTAGTGCAAATAAAAAATTGTTAATAATATAAAATAATTTTAGTTTATTTTTCTTAATTTAATTAAAAAATTAATTAATTAAAAAATAAATGAAATTAAAATAAAAGTAAGTATTAAAATAATTTAATGAATTGAATTAAATTTTAAAAAACATATTTAAATATTTAATGTTTGAAAAATAAAAATAAAAATTTATTTATTTAAATAATAATTAATTTTATCAAAGAATTAATAAAATAATTATTTTGACAAAGGAGAAAAATAATAAATAAAATAAAATAATAAAAATAAAGAGAATTTTTTATTTAAACAAAAACAATAATAAACTGTGTACGTTAAAATAGAGTTAATTAATTAATTAAATAATTATTGAAAATGACAACATTAATTAAAAAAATACATATTTTCAAAAAACAATATTTAAGTAGTAATGTACAATATTGAAAATAGATGGTAATTATAAATTAAAATATATTATTTTGTCATTTAAAATACATCAAAGAACAAAAAAAGATGTGGAAAATTGAATTAAAAGGTAGACAAATCAAATTCTCCCACACTTAAATATTTTTTTGCCCTCAAAAAAATTATTATTTTGTCTTTATAAAACATAAAAAAATGATTTTATAGTGAGTTAAAAAATGAGGCACAACTATATTTTAAGAACAGGGGCATCGAACCTGGTCTGACTTTACAAAGAATGAGTTCAATAAAAAGTGGTCCTGCCTAGTTTCAAAAAAAACTGGAATTCAAGAAAACACATTTTAATCCATAATCATAGATGTTATTACTCCTATATAAAATCATCTCCTCCTCTATTTTAATTTCATTTCAAGTTCCATATCAAAGAGTATTTATATGTTAAATTAAGTGTAATTAAAACCATGACCAAAGGAACCTTTAATTTTCCCTTTCTCATAGGTTCCAAAATATATTTGTCCTTTTTTTTTGAATTGCTTCATCAATACAACTCAAGTGATCTTCAAATAATTCAATTTTTCCCTTCTTAAAATGGGTTAAAAACCCACCTCATCTTAAAGAAATATTTTTTACTACTAGGAACCTTATTATTATTTTTTTCATTTTTTTATCCATAAATGTATGTGCAAAGCACTATGAAAAATAAATTTCTAAATATATACAAAGGGATAAAACACACACCTAATGCCTAGAGTCTCAAAGATTCACCATGAGATTTCATTTCCCCATTTTACATCAGTTTCAAATGACTTCTAAGATTTCCATTTTAGTTGGATCCCTTTATTGGTTTTATTATTATTTTTAATAACAAGTCCCCTAGGTTTCAGTAAGAATTTCTATTTACCTAAGGGTACGATCCTAATTCCACAAAATTTACCCTATTCCACTCTCTTCTTAATTTCAAAAAAAAACTATAAAGGTAGTGAAAAAATATATTCAAAAATCACTCATCCGCAAAAATATCTAAATCAGAGCATCCCATAATAGCCAACAAGCTTTATCCACCAGGTAGGACAGAAAGGATGTGAAAATAGAAGAAAACAGAACCTCAGGTTATGAAATAAGTTTCAAATTTTTTAAAAAATTTTAAAATATATTTGAACGAATATTTTCCCATTTATTTTTGACAAAAAATAAAGTTAAAATTTGAAGTGATAAAAAAGACCCATCTCCCCCAGACTTAAAACTCAACAGTGTCTCCAATGTTGATTCTTATGATGGGTGACCTAATTAAATGTTTGGTTCTAATAGATTATAAAAACAACATAAATAATGTTTCTATTAAATGGGTAACATATATGTAAAAAAAACTATTTTCCACACCAAAAAAGAAAAAGGGACAACAAAAACAAAAACAAAAACAAAAAAAATTCAAACAAAACTCAAAAACAAATAAACCACCAGTCACCACTAGAAAACAATTGCGTTTTTATTTTTGAAACGTCTTTGAATTTATTTTTTACATTACAAACATTATTTTTCTATGTGATTCAAACAATATCATGATAAGAAATGATGTTCAACAGCAATAATTGAATGAAAAATAATGAAAATAGTGGGTGAAAGTAGGTTCCATAATAGAGCTCGAAATAATTTTTATCTCACTAGATTCAAATAACAAAAAACCCAGAAATAAACAAATGCACAATATCAAAAGATGATAGAGGGAATCCCCCATACATAGTACTTCACACAATGCGGTATGAATGATAAATGATTTAAAATTTGAAAAATTAAAACAATACTTCCCAATGAAGGAAGCTTCTCATTCTGTTTTCAATATGATGTCTCCCCATTATTTCTTTCTGTATGAAATTTTGATACATAGTTCAAGTTCTCAAATATGTAAACAAATTAACATATTAGACATCAATAATTAATGTAAAAAAAATAAATGCAACCATATTTGAGTTAGGAAGTGTTATCCATTAATCCAATATATGGATCCCTTTGGTATTTAATGTCACCACATGGAACTACTGATTATTTATTAACCTAATTAGAAATATCAAAAAAATTAAAACAACATTTATAAATAAATTAATATATGAAATTAAACATGTATAATCTTGGGATAACCCCCCACGGGGTATAGTATTTTGACTGTCCACAGCTGGAATGTTAGTGGATCAACCCCAGTATGATGGGGGTAAAGCTTGTTTCTTAAGAACCACCATGGTCTTTCATTTTTCACTTCAATGATTTTACACTTTTGGGTTACCCCTTATACAACTTCAAAAAATTATCCCTCCTTATTCGTGGTGTACCTCATGTTGAGTGTTATAGGGGAAAACATGATATAAGGATACTACCCTACTTATTCTTCTTGAGGCTGGGAGTGGACAAGTAGTAAGACTGCAACTATTGGAAGTGAATTTTCCTCTAGTTTAATGAAATAAATTATTTTATCATAGACATTAAATAATGTGTCATCAGCCACTGGGGAACCTGTGCATAGCTCCAACACTTTGTCTACAGCATTCATTCCCAAACTGGAATTTTCATCCATAATTTGTAGTTATATTAAGCCCTTAGTAGGTACAGATCCCCCAAAACTCTATAAGAAAGCACAAAACACACCTGACTCTTCTGAACCTACACATATATAATCAAGATTAGCATTAGAAATTAAAAAGGTAAAATAAAAAAAATCAAACCCATGTCAATGAAATGAAATTCTCCCTGATTATGGTTAGCTCGCTCTTCTCTAATAGTTTTTAGTACTCCTAGGAGTAAGTCGGTGGCATGAGTGAGGTAGTCAATATCCTCCAGCCCCTATTAAAATATAATTTCCTATACTATGGTGTCTTCCAAAGAAAAGGTAAGGATGTATTGTGTTGGATCGTCTTGTTGAAAAATTGAAAAATAATTACACAATTCATGACATATAAAATCATCAAATGAAGTTAAATAAATAAAATGATCTACCAAATCCCTCTCAACTTCTTCAATGTATGTATGTCCTATCTCCCCCCAACTCTTGAATATAGATTTTGGATTAATATTGTCAATATTTTGCAGAAACCATATGGTTATCCTTGCTCAAATATTGATAGTTCCAGCTTATTGTCACTCATTCTATTTCTTCTTTCCTTTCTTCTAATCTGTTTCCCAAAATGTTCAGCATCAACGTCTTATTGAGGTACATGCAGGTTTATTTTTTGTTATATGGATCCAGGTATGTTGGTCAAATGAATTAAATTATTGTCTTTATGGACAAAAAATATTTACCTTAAGGCACCTTCCCCTCTTGACCCCTCTTAATATGGTTGATTCATTGTGCATATTATTGTTTAGTTTGATGTGTCATAGCCTTTGTATCTTTTGAGACATCTCAAACTAGTCTTCTTTATAGCCAAAATTTGAATAAAAATATATCCTCATATAATGCTTCCACATCATAGAAATCAAACAAATCATTATCTTCAAATAAGAACACATTATCCAATTTTTGTACTTTTTTTAGTTATTTTTGTTTTAAATAGATGATAAAATTGGAAAAAACACTTAGGAAAATGCTTCTTCTCTATCAATGGTGCCAAAATTCGACGTTTTACTTATCGTGAGGATTGTCAAGTAAAAATTTATAAGTCCAAAGATATATCAGAGTGGCTAATCTCAGGGTCACTCTCAAGGAAGTAGTGTCTATTTACTAGGTGTTTTTATAGAAAATATTTTTGGGTTTTTCTATATTTAGAAAAAACAAACTAAAATATAAAAACAGTGATGAAAATCACTGTATTGGTTGTGAAATAGTGAATAACTGGAGACAATAGAAAAAGAAGAACCACACGAAGAACAAGACAATAGAGAGAGAAATAGAATAAATTTTAGTTAGAATAAGTTCGATTCTAGTTAGGATCCCCCCTCAATCTACCATTCATAAATCACAAAAATAATTAAATCAAAAACTCTCAACTCACTCAGTGTATGAAAAAGAGAAAAGATCACAACCCTACCTCACCTAAACATTGAACACTCAAACATATAATTTCTTTAGTGCTCAAGCATTCCTCCAAACTAAAAAAGCGATCCACTCAACAGATTCATCCCATCTAGGAATTACTACAAGGAAGAATGATCCTATTAATATCATCAAATCTCACAACCCATCTAAATTTATCAGTTCAAGATATTGATTGAGTAACAGGAGAAGAAATGAGGTGAGAATGTTGAAACAGATCCAGAACAAGAATGTGCTCATGTTAACCCTAATTCAAATTCACGGTCTTCTAAGGTGAAGAAATGAAAATTCATGATCGTAGTGAAGATCTGATCTCTAGGTAGCATTAGGTTTCACTACATGGATCCATCCTCGTGATTTATCTCTTCATTTATAGGGATTCTAGATCACAAAAGAAAATAGAGGAATAAACAACACAGATCACAATTTTATTAACAATATTTAACAACGTACAAATACTTGTAGTCCGAAAACAAAAATGAAAATAGAGAAGTGGGGGATGATGATGGAGTGGAGATCCTGTCTCTGATGTCAAAGAAAATTCTCTAATATGGGGTGTGGAGAATGGTATGAGGTGTCCCCCTTCACAATAGTGTTGGAGATGATCCTCTTATTCTAAAATGAAAACCATAAAAAATGTGAAAACAAAATAACAAGCATCAATGTCATTCCACATGGTGTTCCTTGATGTTCTAGCCACTGACACTTTAGTGAACTATCAGTGACTGTACATGGCCTCTTGTAATAACCTCTCACTTTTCCGAAGATCTTCTCACATTTATGAACTCTGATAAAAATAACCAACCGATCCTTCTAGATAGAAAAAGAGATGAAGCGCCACACATTGTTTTAAAATAGAACAATAATTATATATATATATCAAAAAAATAAAAAACATTTTAAAATGAGTAATACTTATTAAAATATATATATTTACATAAAATTATAATTAATATAATTAGATATATAAATGTAAAATATTTAATAAAATTATTTGTATAAACAATTAGAAAAATATATATATTTACATACATACATACATGAGTTAATATTTATATATATATATATACTTAATATATATAGTCTTTTTAAATTTTTTACTATTATTAAAATTATGTTATATTAATTATTATATATATATTATTATATATGTTATAATTTATATTTTTTAATTTATAATAAAAGCTAAAAAATAAAATAATAAATTAGAGGGTAGTGGTGTGTCAAGTGGAGTGGGAGAAAGAGGGGGCATGTATCGGGTTTGGCAAGGAGAGGTCACATGGGATATTGACAGCACACTGGCAGAAGAGGGGGAGGAGCACGATGAGGGTCTGTGTTTTAAGATATAGATGATGGTGTTCGGTGATTGGTGGAGGTGGATTAGGTGGTTTGAGTGTGGTAGAAGGTGTCATGGGTAGGCTGGTGTTTGAGAAGGGAAGGTCTACGACTTCATCTAGGGGCGCAGCTCGGTTGTCTTATCCTCGGTAATATTATGTGGTTCAGATCTAGTGTGAGGTGGATTTTCCTCTTCATCTGCACTCGGTGAGAGTAAATCAAGAATCCAAATCCTAAAATCTATATTCTTTTGTTGGATTACTCTACTGTTTTGTGTAATTTGTTCTTTGATTCTATTGTATGAATGTTTCCCTTGAATTTAATGATTATGGGCTAATTTCTTACAGTTGTGTTGTATTGTCTTCTACTGTTTATTTTTTCTTGTTCAACTAGTTTGATTTAATTCTACTGTGGTGTTATGTGGTGGTGAATTGAGGAAATGTTGACTCAAAATTCCCCATTGCAATTGGTTGTTGGTAGTGTGTGCAATAACAGAGTGTGTGGGGTGAGGAAACGGTATGACGAAAATACTGGTGGTGTGAAGAAGAAGCGTTGTTGGTGGTTTGAAGGTGTCGACACAAACATTATCACTAGAAGAAAATGGGGGGATTTGAGGGCCACTCCTATTTGTGGGTGAATTCAATCAAGGAAAGAAATAAGTTTTTGGAAACAACTCCACAGCTTCTTCCATTAGTGGGAAACCGACGGGATTTGCATGTAGCCTTTGTTGAAGCAGCCGACAGTGTAAGAACATGGACCTTCTATTCAGGTATGTTTTCCTTTTCTGGTAGTTTTTGGAAAAAAAGAGGAGAATTTGGAAATTCTCCAATACACGCCGTATACTTTGTTTTTGTGCAAGGTCATGTGCTGGCAGTGTCCGGGCCACACACACTGTGTGTAGGGATGATTTGGAGGCCGCTTAATGCGGTTTATGGAAAAGCCTAGTACACTCCGTGTAATTTTTTTATTAAATGGACCAGGGTCACGAATTAACCCCGAATACATCTTCTTCTCCAGCTTATTCAACCGAGAGAGAGGGTATGGCCTCAGATCTTCTCCAAGAAATAGATCAATCACCTGATGTCTGAATCGATAGTCCTCAGTTGCAATAGAATCGTAGCGGTGAGTTCTTGGTTATTCTTTGGCCACGTTTTCAGATTCTTTCTCTTATATGAATTATCTGAGGTTAAACATTTTAGATGTTTTTAAAGATCTACTCTGTTCTAGGATAATTCACGGGCCGAAGTTCAATTATATCGATATTCTAGGATCGAGGTAGGTGTTTTGTTGCCTTATATTGAATGTCTTGGTGTTTTTGTGCAAAAGTGTCGGATACCCATGTATCGGGTATCTTGGGTTAGGGTTTTGATCATGTTTTATTATCTGTCATAGATTTCTTGTGTTCATGAGACTATTAGAAAAATAATTATTTCTTATTAGCATGACGAAGATCACCCCATGGGTGTTTCCCCTTGTTTTGGCTGTTTATCACTGTTTGGATTAGGTTGCCTGTGAGGCATATCTTGTTGTAGTGATTTCCTGCCATGAGATATTTGATTGGAGGTATTTCCTGCTTTTTATATGCTTTGATGCATTGTAGCTATTAGACTAGTAATTTTTGAACTTACTTAGGGATTCTGACAGTCGATTACGCATGACTAGACTGCTCAGCGCTGTGTGAACCTAGTGCGGTAGACTAAAGAGGGAATTGAAGATTAAGGGATTCCCTAGAGAGTCTATTATAAATAAGTATCATTCACAGGACCTATGAGAATTGTAATTTGTGATTCCTTAGATTGTCCTTAGTTATGTATTGATACTGTAGGGGAAATTAGACGTAAGTGTTTCCTTAGAGAGTCTATAGCTTTCGTCGCAAGACTGTCGGGGAATTGACGGTGAGTGCTTCCCAGAGTGTCTATGACTTGTATGATTACATAAATATAGGGGTCTACTAGTATGAGCCACCCAAAGAGTCAGTGTGAATATTACTTGGTTGGTTGTGACGAGTCGACCAAGCTAAAGAACAAGCTTGTGTTTTGTACTGCTTGTAGTTTATGTAGTCTGCTGAGATACATGTTGTGTTACTTGTTATCCTTTGGGAATATAGATCTGTTTCTAGAGTCCTCGTGTGATAATTAAATGACTGAATTAAATTACTAAATTAATATGTATAGAGATTTGTAGGATTGTATATTTAGTGTACTCCTATTTCTATGCTGCATTTATTTCATTTACTTTTGCTAAATTTCTCACTGAAAGTAGGGAATAGATCTTGTGGTTGTTGACTACTAGGATTAGTCTCACACTCTGTTTGGGTCCTTCTTTTTAGCCCAAATAGGTTATATGGATGAAGGTGTGGATAGGTATTATGGCCCTTCTACTTCAGATATATGATTTCTGGTTGGAGCTGGAGAGCATTGGACCGTGCCCAGGCTTGCTATGTTGCTGGAGTTGTGATTACTTTTATTACTTTGTTCTCAGTTCCATTTTAGCACGTTGTTGTGTTTCTGATTTCCTTAGATACTTGTACCTATTGCATCATTTTAATCGTTATTATATTATACATTTGTTCTGCTATTTAGTTTCAGTCATTTTATGTTGTTTACTGCTTCCGCTATTTACTATTATTTCCTTTTCTTTGTATACCTTTCCAAATGAGGATATAGTTTCCCCAGTGTCTCGCTAAGGCCCTCGCTGCTAGTTGGCAGCATCTGGAATTTGGGGAAACACGCTTGAGGTCATGTGGCGAACTGGGATATGAAGAAATAGGTAAATGGTAAATAGTTTTGCCCAGGAGTTCTACAACCTGTGTATAGGGAAAAAGCCAGATTTCCTCGAATATTGCAATTTCTGTGTTTTTCAATTATTACAGTTTACTTGATTTCACCGTTGGGTGGTGCACTTGTTTTTTACTGTCACTGTTTAAATGATTTTGGTTCTATTTTGTTGCAACCCGATAAGATGAGGGTATGAAATCTCATGCATCAAATAGTCACTTGTTAGAAAATCACATGTCCTGAATTTTTTTATGCCATCTAGGTTGCATTAAAATTTCCATGTTGTTGTGATAGAACTTCTGATAGATGATGCATGATGTTTTGATAACTGCTATGATAGAATACCTACTATGTTGATAGGGTGTCATTTGTTTAGAGCTCCATTATCATGGATGCCAAACTTTGGTCTTGGAGGTGTTATGGGCCCTCGAGGATAATAATTTTCTGGGTCGTGAGTTATTGTACTGTTTATTTGTTATATGCATGGCTATGATTCCATGTTTTGATTCGCAGGGAGTATGGGCCCCCACGGATCGGAATTTGGAACCTTAACACTTGTTTTTCTGAGTTTTCTGGGCTCCGGTGCAGTTCTAAGGCTACTATCCGGAAAAACCCAGAATACACGGTCTGTACATCATGAATACACACCATGTAGTTTTTAGCTGTGTCACTGACTGCGTGTACAAGGACACGGGGTTGTGAAATTTCTTGTAGGAACACGCCTTGTACTAGTTTACACACTGTGTAGCATGACTTGGGTATCTGGCCATGTCACGAAAAAAACGGGATGGGGGTTTTCTTCAAGCACACGTCGTGTCAGTCAAGAACACGCCATGTGGGTCGGCCGTGTGTCAGGCCGTGTCAATAACAACACGGGCCAGGTAAGGCCTGTCTAGTACACGTCATGTCTTCCTTCAACACGTCGTGTAGTTTTTCCTTAGGGGATCTGTGTGACCACGCCGTGTAGCTGAATACATGGGTTGGAAAATCCGCAGGGAAACATGTCGTGTACCATGTTGACATTCCATGTAGTAGTGGTCCATGTACCAGTTCGTGTGGTTAACGACACAGACAGGGAAAAAATCTTAAGGACACGCAGAGTAAGAGGACAAACATGCCATGTGATTTACTACTGGGACAGTCTATGTATCTTGCCATGTGGGAGTAATCATACAGGAAGAAAAAGGGGTTAGTAGACGCCATGTAGTTTGAGAACATGTCGCGTATCTAGGTGGTTTACACATCCATATATGGCCAAGGTACACGCCCAGGGTAGAATTTACAGAAAACACGCCGTGGAGTGTTACTAACACACCGTGTAGTCATGTTTTTCGGGAATTATAATGTTTTTCCCTCCTACTCTATTTTTCTCTATTAAGTTGAAACTGTGTTCATTTTAATAAAGGTGTACTTGTGATCTTGCAAACTCATGGCACCAAGACCTCCTCTCATTGCATGTCAGGAACCACGCAGTGATCGTATGCCTGATAAGGCAGATCAGGGACTACCAGTAGTCCTACCTATCGTTCCAGATATGGAACCTGTAGTGATTCCAGACACTGGTGCTGACATGTAGTTCAGAGAGGGTTTCATAAGATTCATTCAGAACTTCTAGGGAACTCAGCATCCTGCCCTATCTATGGCAGAGTTGATGTCAGTTTTTCAGCAGCAACATCCTCCCACGTTCACAGGGGATGGAGGACTGCAGGCTGCAAAGTCATGGCTAGAAGCCATACTATCCATCTTTGAGCACCTAGAGACTATTCCGGAGATGAGAGTAAAGCTAGAAACTTATATGTTGCGCGATTCCTCCAAGAGATGGTGGGATGTGGTTTCGCAGGCAGGGCACCAGCAGACTATGGATTGGGATGAGTTTCATCATACGTTCTATGACTACTTCTACCCAGCAACATTGAGGGATGACAGAGCCAGAGGGTTCATGAACTTGCATCAGGGTAATCTCTCAGTTATTGAGTATTCCTCTCACTTCACAGAGTTATATCATTTAAGTCCCATTCTGGGGAATGATGAGCTATTTTTTGAAATGAAGTTTGAGGAAGGCCTCAGGCCAGACATCAGATTGCAGGTGGACGTCTTCCAGTTGACTTCTATTACTTTGATAGTCAACCAGGTTCCTATCATAGAGAGAAACCTAAGGGAGACTGGAGTAGCAGACCATGGTGGTTCAGCATCCAGGACTAAATCCTTTCAGGTAGACGGCAAGAAGCACCACTGATAGTCTACACGGGGTGACTCGAGGAAGTGAGGTATTCCTTCTGGTAGACGGGATATTCCTTTTGGAAACCATGTGGTGTACTATTAGTGTGAAAAAATAGGTATAAGAATCTTCAGTTCCTGAAGGACCTAGTGGAGTGTCGATCATGTGGCAAGATGGGGCATCTACTGCATTTCTGTAAGGTTCTTCTTCCCATGGCTAGTGAAGGAGGATCAGTTTTGACTCCGTGCTCAGGAGAAGAATTACCAATTCTGCAGTAGACTTGGGGATCGATTTCTTCATGATATTCAGGCCAGGGTAGAGGCTGTGGATGCGGTGTTCAGGTTCAGGGAGGGTTATCTCAGGGATCTCAGGCTCCTACACCGGGCCGCGGAGCAGGCCAGACTTTCGCAGTAGAGCAGATCCATCAGGAACATGATCCTGGACCTTCTACAGTTCGAGGTACCATTTTAGTAGACTCAGCTTTATCCTCTACACTTTTCGATGCTATATCTTCTCATAGATTTATATCTGTTCACACTGTTGAAATCCTTAGACATACTATTTATACTTTTGAGGATATGATGATGCTAGACCCTCCTTTGGGAATTAAAACTGCTAGCGTGAATCAGTTCTTAGACAGCCTCCTTGAGGTTGGTGGGTGTTGTTTTTTTGGAACCTCTAGGTTTTGGAAATGACAGGCTATGAGGTCATTCTCAGGATGTACTGGTTAGTTCCCTTCCAGGCCTTTGTCGATTTCTATTGTCGTAGGGTGATTTTTACATCACCGGAGGGTGGAACTTTTCTTCAAAAGTGTGAAAGGGATGTCCATGAGGGCAGATCGGGACCAGAGCATCATGGGTTGAGCGGTGTTATGGCCCATATTGCTAGCTTATATCTAGATGACCATGGTACTTCTCAGATAGATTTTCCAGTAGTGGTTAATCGCTTTCTAGATGACTTTCCAGAAGACTTTTCAGGTTTTCCACCAGAGCGAGAGGTAGAATTTTCTATTGAGGTTGTTCTAGGAGCAGCACCGGTGTCCATTCCTCCTTATAGGATGGCTACACCTGAGTTGTAGGATCTCGAGAAGAAGATGGAGGAGTTGTAGGAAAGGGGTTTTATCTGACCTAGTACATCTCCTTGGGGTTCGCCCGTTCTGTTTGCAAAGAAGGTGGATGGTACTTTACGGCTTTTTGTAGACTATAGTAAGCTAAACCAGCTGATGGTCAAGAACATATATCCATTACCATGGATAGATGATCTCTTTGATCAGCTTAGAGGAGCCAGAGTGTTCTCAAAGATTGACATTATATCTGGTTACCACCAGTTGCACATCAAACCATTTGATATACCTCTTACAGCCTTCCGGAGCAGGTATGGTCTGTATGAGTATTTGGTTATGCCATTCCGTCTCATGAATGTGCCATAAGTTTTAATGGCACTGATGAATAGAGTTTTCCATCCTTACTTGGATTATTTTGTGGTGGTTTTCATGGATGATATCTTGGTGTACTCCCACAATCGACATGACCATGCTACCCATATTGAGATCGTTCTGAGTACACTAAGGGAGCATCAGTTATATGCTATGCTCTCATAGTGCTACTTTCGGATGGACGAGATTCACTTCCTGGGTCATGTCATCTCAGAGACAGAAGTATCAGTAGACCCAGAGAAGGTGAGAGCAGTAGTTACCTGGGAGCAGCCGAAGAATTTCTTCGAGATACAAAGTTTTGTAGGGCGGGCTGGTTAATACAGGCAGTTTATACAGGACTTCTCACACTTAGCAGTGTCGTAGATGGGCATGACTAAGAAGGGGGGTAAAGTATGTTTGGTTAGAAGCCTGTGATTCATCCTTTCAGAAGCTGAATGGGAGATTGACTTCAGCACTGATTCTAGTTTTTCCGGAACTGGGTAGGAGTTATACGGTTTTATGTGATGCATCTGGAATCAGGCTCGGAGCAGTGCTTATGCAGGAGGATCATGTTGTTGCATATAGATCTCAGAAGTTGAGGCCACACAAGAGGAACTATACAATGCCTCACATGGAGTTGGCTTCATTTGTTCATGCTTTGCATTGTTGGAGACATTATCTTATGGGAGATCATGTTTTGGTATATACTGACCAAAAGAGCCTCAAATATATCTTCACGCATCGTGACTTGAATCTGAGACAGTGGAGGTGGGTTGAGTACCTAATGTATTTCTATTTCGAGATTTCTTATACGCCTGGGAAATGAAACTCTGTGGTAGATGAATTGAGCAGAAGGACACAAATACGGGCAGTTCAGGAGGCCAGCAGTGTGTGGCGCCTTATGGATCTGTTTTTTGAAATGCATTTGGAGGTGCACGATAGACAGGGTTAGACCTTCCTTTCATTTGTATTTGTTACCTTTACCCTTCTTGATTGAGTTCGAATGTGGCAGCTATCAGATTCTGAAGTCCTAGTCCTACGGAAAATCATGTCAAGATAGGACCCTCTTCCCAGATGGACCGTAGGTGAGGATGAGATCTTACATTTCCAAGGACGCGTATGGGTGCCAGCAGATATACGCATGGAGCTGATATGAGACTTTACATCCTCAGTTTGGATAGTACATCCTGGCGTCACCAAAATTTATTGTGATCTACACTGCCAGTATTGGTGGCCAGGTATAAAGAGAGATGTTGTAGGTTTTGTCATGAGATGTTCTACCTATCAGCAGGTGAAGGCAGAGTACCAGCGACCAATTGGGCTTTTACAGCAGCTAAGAATTCCGAGTGGAAGTGGAATGATGTCGCGTTGGACTTCGTGACAGGGTTACTGAGATCGCCTTGAGGGAATGATGCAGTATGGGTTTTCATTAACAGACTCACGAAGTTTGATCTCTTCTTGCCGGTTAAAGAGACCTTCGGTGTCAATGAGCATGGACGGTTGTACATCTGTGAGATTTTATGCTTGCATGGGGTTCTGAGTACTATCATTTCAGATAGGGACGCTAGCTTTACGTCGCATTTCTAGCAAGGACTACATAGGGATTTGGGTAAACATGTACTTTTGAGTACAGGTTACTATCCTTCGTTAGATGGCCAGTCAGAGCACACGATATAGGTGCTAGAGGACATGCTACGAGCATGCATCCTTGATTTTGGAGGTTCTTGGGAGAAACATATTCCTCTATTAGAGGAGTCCTACAATAAAATTTTTCAAGAAACGATTCAGATGGCACCTTACGAGGATTTCTATGGTAGGTCATCCCGATCACCTGTGGGTTGGCTTGAGGTAGGAGAGGCAACTACGTTGGGACCTCGTCTTGTTCAGGAGACCACAGAATTGGTGGTGTTGATCCGAAAGAGTATGGATACTGCACAGTCTCGGCAGAAATCTTATGCTGATCAGTAGAGATGACCATTGGAGTTCATGGTTGAAGATCATGTTTTCCTACATGTTACCTTGAGGTTGGGACACAAGAGGATTAGGAGACAGAGTATGCTTTCACCGAGATACGTCGGTCCGTTTTAGGTCCTGGAGAGAGTCGGGCTATTTGCTTATAGGTTACAGTTAACTCATAGGTACCAGGCTATATATGACTTCTTCCATGTTTCTCAGCTTCAATGCTATTTCTAAAACTCGTCACATGTTTTTCAACCCGAGGAGGTTGATCTGGGCTAGGAAGCATCATTCGAGGAGAATCCTATCAGGATTGTTCATTGTAGTGAAAAGGTACTCTGTGGCCTGTCTTTTCCTATCATACGGGTACTATGGCAGCATGGCTGTGTACAGGGTGAGACTTGGGAGAGGGAGGCCGATATGTGATCACAGTGGACAGAGTTGTTCGAGGTTTCATCCTCGCCACCCTGTTAGAGAAATTCAGGGACAAATTTCTTTAAGAGGGGATGTTTTTAAGAAAACGGACCTTCTTTTCAGGTATGTTTTTATTTTATGGCTATTTTTGGGAAAAAGGGGAGAATCTGGAAATTTTCCACGTACACACCGTGTACATTCTATGTACAGGCTGTGAACTTTGTTTCCGCGCAAGGTCGTGTGCTAACCATGTCCGGGCCACACACACGGTGTGTATGGGTGATGTGGAGGCTGCTTAATGCGCTTTACGGAAAGGCCTAGTACCCTTCGTGTACTCTAAAAGTACACGCCGTGTACTTTCTTTTTTTATTAAACAGACCTGGGTCGAGACTTAACCCCAAATACGTCTTCTTCTCCAGCTTCTTCAACTGAGAGCGAGGGTACGACTGTAGATCTTCTCTAAGCCACTGATATGTCACCTGCTAGCCAAATCGAACTCCGTCAGTTTCAATAGAATCACAGTGGTGAGTTCTTGGTTCTTCTTTGGCCACATTTTCTGATTCATTATCTTATGAGAATTATCTAAGGTTTAACGTTTTAGATGATTTTGTAGATCTACTCTGTTCTAGTCCAATTCACAGGTTGAGATTCAAGAATATCGATATTCTAGGATCGAGGTAGGTGGTTTTTTGCCTTACATTGAATGTCTTTGAGTTTTTGTGAAAAAGTGCCAGATACCCATGTATCGGGTGTCTCAGGTTAGGGTTTTGATTTTGTGTTATTATCTGTCTTAGATTTCTTGTGTGCTTGAGACTATTAGATGAATAATGATTGCTTGTTAGCATGTCTAGGATCACCCCATGGGCGTTTCCCCTTGTTTTGGTTGTTTACCGCCGTTTGACTTATGTTGCCTGTGAGGCATACCTTTTTGCATTGATTGACTGCCTTTAGATATTTGATTGCATGTGTTTCCTACTAGTTATATGCTTTGATGCATTGTATCTATTATCCAAGTAGTTGTTGAACATACATACGGATGCTGACAGTCGATTACGCATGACTAGAATGCCCAGAGCTATGTGAACAAGGTGCGGTAAACTAAAGAGGGAATTGACGATTAATGGATTCCCTAGAGAGTATGTTATAAATTATTATCGTTCGCAGGACCTATGGGAATTGGAATTTGTGCTTCCTCAGAGTGTCCTTAGTTATCTATCGAGACTATAGGGGGAATTAGATGTAAGTTCTACCTTTGAAAGTCTATAGATTTCATTGCATGACTGCAGGGGAATTGACGGTGAGTGCTTCCTAGAGTGTCTGTGCCTTGTATGATTACATTAGTATAGGGGTCTTCTAGTATGATCCACCCAGAGAGTCAGTGTGAATATTGTTTGATTGGTTGTGACGAGTCCACCGAGACAAAGAACAAGATTCTGTTTTGTACTGTTTTTTGTTTAGGTATTCTGCTGAGATACCTGTTGTGTTACTTGTTATGATTTGGGAATATAGAGCTATTTCTAGATTCCTTGGGTGATAATTAAATGACTAAATAAAATTACTAATTTAATGTGTATGTAGATTTGTAGGATTTTTTACTTAGTGTACTCTTGTTTCTCTACTACATTAATTTCATTTACTTTTTCTGAATTGCTCATTGATAGTAGGGCACAGATCTTGTGGTGGTGGCCTACTAGGATTAGCCTCACACCCTGTTTGGGTCCTGATTTTGGCCCAAGCAGGTTATATGGTTGCAGGTGTGGATAGGGATTGTGGCCATTATACTTCAGGTACATGATTTCTGGTTGGAGCTGGAGAGCATATCACCGAGCCTAGGCTTGCGATGCTGTTGGAGTTGCTGTTTACTTTTAGTACTTTTTTCTCAGTTGTATTTCAGCACATTGTTTTGTTTTCTGCTTTCCTTAGATACTAGTACATGCTGCATCATTTTCATCATTGTTATATTATAAATTGCTACTGCTGTTTAGTTTCAGACATTGTATGCTATTTACTGCTTCCGCTATTGAATATTATTTCCTTTTCTTTGTATACCATACCAAATGAAGGAATAGTTTCCCTAATGTCTCACTAAGGCCCTCATTGCTAGTTAGCAGCCTCTGGAATTTGGGGAAACACGCTTGATGTCATGTGGCAAACAGGGTATGGGGCACCAGTTGAGTGGCTCCGGATTCCGATCATTACTGACGGTGGCAGAAACATCAAGGGTTGATGAACCAACCCCAACCAACCCTTGACAGACATTATTCCCTTCATCTCTAAAATGGGATTAATATCCCATGATAATTTAATGACAAAAAACCCACTGTAGCACTCTGTGTATCCTCTGATGTGCATTAATCCAAATATGAATAAAGAGTTGGCCCTTTATCCTATGAACATAGACAACAATTATTGAACCACATTAATTCTCTGTGTTCTTCATTTTCTTTCTTCGTTTTTATTTTATTTCATCTCCACGACACTCCGCTGCCCCAAAAAAGTTGTATCAAAGGCTTCGGGAGTGAAATGACGATGAGACAACAAACTTTTCTGACGATCATAAAACTGAAGTTGATAGGAATTTTTTTAGTTTAGATATGTGAGGAGTAAGATGAGACAATTTAAATGGTGAAAGCACCATAAAAACAAAGGTGAAACAAAGGAGATAAGCTCGGTTAAATTTTGATCAAACTGTGGGTGCTATAGTACCCCAGTGTCGGAAAATATGACAATATTCACACCTCTAGCGACATTCCAGTGAATTTTTCGACCACTATTCTGGCATGCCACATCAGCGCCACATCAGCGCCACATTAGCAGTCAATCAAGACAGTTGAAATTGTTTTGGCCATAACTCGGCCAATCAAAGCTTGTTTCCAATGATCCAGGAGTCGATTGCAGGTATTTCAACTATTTCGGAGACATCTATACAATTATATTTTCGAAATTTGCACTCCCTAAATGAAAAATATACCAGTAATATGATTAAACTCACTGCATCTAATCATTTCACATGGAAATCGAAAATGAAGGACCTTTTGTATATTAAATATTTGTGGAAGCCTATAGTGGAAACCACTAGTCCCGTTGCAGCGCCATAAAAAGAAATAACAACTAGTGGTAAAACTAATGAGAAGACAACAGCCAGTACCCCACAAGTGGATGCGGAGTGGGTCTTACTCAATAGGTCATGCACTGACCAAATCAGACAGTGGACCGACAAAAACATCTTCCAAAATTTTGCCAATGAACACGACGCCTCCGTTATTTGGAGAAAATTTGAAAATATTTATGCGAGTAAAACTGCGCAAAACTAAGAAAACCTGGTACTTCATCATGTCAACATGAAATACAAAGATGTGACAAACGTATCAGAGCACATGGGAAAGTTCCAAGGTACTGTTGATCATCTGAATTCTATAAAAATGATGATTGATGATGAGTTGCAGGCACTGTTGATGTTGAGTTCTATACCGAAGATGTGGGATGCATTAGTTGTGTCGGTCAACAATTCTACTCCAGATGAAACTCTCACTGTGGAGATGGTGAAAGATAGAATGATGAATAATTAGTTGGGAATAAAATGAGGGTCACACACCTGAATCAGAGGATCTTGTCACTGAAAAACAAGGGAAGTAGAAGTGGCAGGGAAGAAGCAGAGGAAGATAACCCCATGACCAATGTCTTTATGGGAGGAAGTAGTCGAAATCTTGATCAAGATATGACATGAAGTTCCACCACTGTGGAAATATCAAATATATCATCCGGAAGTGTAGAAGGATGAAAGAAGAGTAGATGATTCAGGAAGGTAAGACAAAAAATAATGATTTTGTAGTTTCCAATGAAGAGATTTTTGTTGTTCAATAATACAATCAGGTTGGTCTTGCAAGCTAAGACTCGACATGGGTTATTGATTTAGGTGCCTCCTACCATGTCACCCATAGAATATATTTCTTATCATCATACCATTTGGTGAGTTTTACACATGAAAATATGGGAAATTATGGCACATCCAAAATTACTAGTATTGGTAATATTTTTCGGGAAACTAATGTTGGATATAGTTTATTGTTGAAGGATGCGAGGTATCTTAATAATATTCACCACAATCTGATATTCATTGGAATGCTCGATGAAGAGTTATATGTTAGTTCCTATGCTGATGGGAAATGGAATCTTTCCAAAGGTAACATGGTAATTGCTAAAGGAAAGAAAGATACCTCTCTTTATATCACAGATGCAAGACTATGTAGAGGATAAGTAAATTCATCCAGAAAAGATGTTCCTGCAGAAGTTTGGTACATGTGCCTAGGTCACATGAGTGAGAGAGGTATCAAAATTCTCTCCATGAAAGATCTCTTTCCGGGAATAAAAGGTACACATTTTGATACTTGTGTTGATTACATCATGGGAAAACAACACAGAGTATCCTTCTGTAGTTATATACCATCTAGAAAAGCAAATGTTTTAGATTTGATTCACAATGATGTCTGCATGATGAGAAATAAGATGATGGGAGGCGATATTTATTTTGTTACCTTCATAAATTATCATTCAAGAAAAGTCCAGAAATTTTCTTTGAAAACTAAAGATCAAGTGCAAGATGTTTTCAAGAATTTTCAGGTGAAGGTGGAAAGATAAACTAGTAGGTGGTTAAAGTGTGTGTGAGTAGAAAATGGAGGAGAGTATCGTGGTCCATTTGAGGAGGATTGTAGAAGTTTTGGCATCAGGCTTGCAAATTTTGAACCGAAGACGCCTCAGCATAACGGTCTTGTTGGGAGGATGAACATGACAATTTTTAAGAGTGTACGATGTTTGCTCTCAAATGAAAAAATATCAAACATCTTTTGGAGGGAGGCAATGACGACGGCAGTTGATCGTATAAACCTCTCTCCATTAGTTCCAATGAACTATGAAATTCCAAAAAATGTTTGGATAGGTAAAGATATTTCATACAAAAACATGAGAGTATTTAGCTGTAGGGAATTTGTTCACATCTAGAAAGATGAGCAGACAAAATTGGATGGAAAAGGACAGCAATGTATCTTTTTGGGATATAGTGATGAAGAGTTTTGATACCTAATATAGGATCCAATAAGTAGGAGGATTTTTAGAAGAAGATATGTGGTGTTTCTTGAGGATCAAATAATTGAATATTTTGAGAATCCAAAAAGTGTAGAGAAGTCACATCCTGAGGAAATTCCAGTCAGTCTAGAACTAGTCTCACCACCATCTGTACCAGCTAGCATGAGAGAGATACGCGACACTGATGATACATCACTACTAAGTAATATGTATTCATCTTCTGATATGTATTAATAATATGATATTCCAAAATAGATTTCCCCCGGAGCACAGTTGAGGAGATTCACCAGAGAACGACAACTGAGTCATAGATACTCACCAAATGAGTATGTGATGCTCACTGATGGGGGAGAGCCAAAAAGTTATGATGATGCAATCAAGAATCAGAAGATGATGGAATAGAAGAAGGACATGCAAGAGGAGATGAGATCGTTACACAAGAACCATACATTTGATTTGGTAGAATTATCAGATGGAAAGAACGCAGTTAATAACATGTGGGTGTACATAATTAAAGGATAAAATGGAAGCTCACAATTGTACTATAGAGCCAGAATGGTTGTGAATGGATTCAGTCAAAAGAAATGTATTAAATTTTATGATTCTTTTTACTATGGTTAAAATGTCCTCTATCATAGTTGTTCATGGATTGGCGGCTAGTTTAATCCTAGAGGTTCAACAACAATATGTAAAGATAATGTTCTTATATGGTGATCATGAGGGGGAGATATACTTGGAGCAACTAGAGGGATTTTGGGTGAAAGGGAAAGAAAATAAGGTGTGGAAGCTTAAGAAAATTTTATATGGTCTGAAAAAGGCATCGAGTAAGTGGTATAGAAAATTTGACTCATTCATGGAGAAAAAATGGGAATAAGAGGACTAATGTTGATCACTGTGTTTTCATCATACAGTTTTCTTGATGGTGATTTAATTGTCTTATTGATTTTTGTTGATGATATGATGATTATTAGAAGATATATAACCAATATTGACTGGTTGAAGAATGAGTTGAACAAGTGTTTTTAAGTGAAGGACTTTGGAGGCACTAATCAGATTCTTGGTATGACTACTACTCAAGATAGGAGGAATCAAGAGGTTTGGATATCTCAAGAGAGGTACATTGAGAAGGTTCTTGAAATATTCCACATGGGAAAGGTGAAACTACTTAGCACTCCACTTGAAATTTATTTCAGGCTCACAACAATTCAGAGTCCATCAACAGAGAAGGAGAAAGCAGAAATGGAAAAGGTTCCATATCATTCAGTAGATGGCAGTCTTATGTATGCCATGGTGTGCACCAGACGAAATAATGCTCACATTTTAGGAGTTGTAAGTAGGTTCTTATTAGATCCAATAAAGGATTAATGGGAAATGGGAAAATGGACATTGAGGTATTTTCAAGGTACATATAGTTATTTTTTATGTTTTTGAAGTTCTAAACCTGTTTTGGAAGGATACACAGATGTAGATATGGATGGAGATGTAGACACGAGGAAATCCATATCTTGATACCTCATACCATTTGAAGGGAGATTAGTCTCATGGAAATCATGAATTCAAAGTGTGTTCTTTATCCACCATAGAAGTAGAGTATATCGCTGTCACTAAGGGATGCAAGGAGATATTGTAGAAGAAGAAGTTTTTACAAGAGCTGGGGTAGAGTCAGGAGAATTATATTCTCTATTGCGATAGTTAGAGCGTTATTCATCTTAGAAAGAACCCAATATTTCATTCTAGGTCCAAAAACATTGACGTGCGATATCACTGGATTCAATATGTGTTTGAATAAAAAATGTTTAATATTGAAAAAATCCACAACAATGATAATGGGGCAGACATGATGAAGATGGTTTTACCAAAAGTGAAGATGGATGCCTACAAGGAGACTGAAGGTCTTGCTTCTACCCAATATTGGTCATGAGGGGGAGATTTGTGAGGGACACTCTCATTTATAAAAGAATTCAACAAATTAAAAAAAGAAAGATGTTGGAAAAATCTCTATAGATTTTTCCTTTGGTGGGTAGCTGACGTGATAAGCATGAAACGTTTATTGAAGTAGACGATGGTGGAAGAAACTTCAAGGGTGGATGAACCAACCCCAACCAACCCGTGATTGAATAGATTACCTTCATCTTTAAAATGCGATTAAGATCACATGATATTATAATGAGAAAAACCCATTGTAGCACTCTGTGTATCCTCGGACGCGCATTCATCTGGAGAGGAATAAAGTGTTGCCCCCCTTATCCCGTATACGTAGGCAACAATTGTCGAACCACATTAATTATCTATTTTCTTAATTTTATTTCCTCATTTGGGTTTGATTTCATAACCACGACACTCTACTACCCCAATAGGTTATGGCAGTGGACTCGAGACTCAATGATGGGAGAAGCCAGCAGTGGAATGGATGGAGGTGTGAAGCAGGAGTCATTGCTGGGAATCCTGGTAGTGTGAAAATGAGACACAACCACTATGGGTGGTGAGAAAATGAGACACCTCAAGGAAGCCTGGTGAGGTGAAACTGACACAACGATGATAAAAAGAGTAAAGGAAGATGAAAAAACTAATTATTAAAAGAATTTAGTGAATTTAATTCAATTATTAAAAATAATTTAATTATTTAAAGTATCAAATATAAAAATGAATATTTATTTATTTAAAGAAGAATTTAATAAATTAAAAAATAACAAAAATAATTATTCTGAAAAAAGAATATAAATGAAAAAAATTAAAGAATAAAAAGAAAGAAATTTATTATTTAAACAAAAACAAAAGAATAAATAGTTAATTTTAAAAAATTAATTAATTAATTAATCAAACAATTACTCAAAATGACAAAATTAATCAAAAAAACTTATTTTCACAAAAAAAAGTATTTATTTAAGCAATAAGGAAAAAATTTGACAAGAGTTAATTATTATCAATTAAAAGAAAATATTTTTACATTTAAAATACACCAAATAACAATAAAATATGTGCAAATGTGAATTAAAAAATATCCGCATTAGTTAGCTACACCCAGGAACAAATCATTACCAAACAATGTTTCCTTTCTATCCCTTTCAATTGTCGCCAAATAATAACCAGAAAGGAAAATTATGCTTTTATTCCACTTTGTAAAATCCTAGACACAAATTTCTCTAATGTTTCCCCGATCCGGTTCACCACATGGCCTCAAGAACATATCTCCAAATAGCAAAGGCTTCTATCTAGCAGTGAGGGCCTATTGTGTGTCTATGGATAGAAAATGCCCTCATTAATAGAGTGTAGAATATAGGAATATCAGTAACAAACCAGAAACAGAAGCAGTATAATAATCAGACTATAGTAAAATGGAAGGAACTGATAAACATAGCTAGATGTGATATCATACACAAGTAATGATAATTACAATGATACATGTCATGTGCCTAAGAAATAATTCAAAAGAGGTCTATATGGAATCAGTGAAAAATGTAACAAAATTACAAATATGTCCAAAATCTATCGATTTAGCATCACGAGCCTCGGCTCGATCCCATGCTCCCCATATCCTAAGTTGAAATCAAGAACCTTTAATGGGGTTCTTTACCTTATACATACCTATAATCATATAGTCTGTTCAGGTACCCATAAGCAGACTAAATAGGGTGTGAGATATAATCCTAGTAGGCAACCACCCAAAGGTCTAGTTCCATCCAGTCAGTGAATATATAATAATAATAGTTTTCATATATTAATAGAAAACATTATTGAAGTACTGAAGGTAAAAGGTCTACAAAGTCCATGTTCTCATTTTATAACCAAGTCATTTCATCAATTAAATTTAGATAGTAATTCGATGAATTAATAGTCTAGAATATACCATTTAAAATAAATTTCATTGAATAAATATGTTTCGAGACCTCGCGTAATTCCCAGCATCCACCATGATTAGAAATGATCAAAGGATTCTTAAACAAGTCACCCCTAATGTGTAAGTCACTGACAGAATCCAATCTTGTGATTTGGCTTGGCAGAGACATCAAAAAATTCATTTAATTTGTTATTCATTTATGAAACAGAGCCCTTCCTTGGAATTCATAATTTGGAATCCATGTATTTCTCTAACTGTGTGGCTTTACCATATGGTTTATACTAACCAATCTATTGGTATATTTCACCCAAAAATATGGACCACAGGATTTGGACTAGGCCCAGACACCCCCTAGTACTTCCATAAGATCAAAATCTATTTATATTTGGCTATATTTGAACATTTAAACTGAAAATTGATGGAAAGTAAAGAATCTATTCCTCAATAAATAGTCAGGTTCTTACAAAGGCTTCAATTGTTCTTTATATATGGAATATTCTCTATTAACTTGTTCTATTATCAACAATTATTCACCATTCAAAATAATGTCTACAATAAGGATTTATAAGGTGATATCTAATCCTATGTTCAGATCCTGATATCCATCCATGTTTTTGTCACATCCACGAGAGGAGGAAAAAATATGTCAACAGTGACTTTAAATGATATGTGAATAGAATCCCTATGTGGACCAACTTAAATTTATGGTGCTCTATTATTTTTTCTATGGGTATTTTGGAGATATCGATGAAGTGAATATCTTTGGATTTGAAAACATCCTTAATCGAGATTATTTCTGCATCAAGAAACTGCATATTTTGAGTTAATTTCTTTTTTCAAGGGTTGGAAGCTACGAAATATACAATTTTTTACCCCCTGGATTCCTCCTAAGATAAAAACCTAATATTTAATTTATATAAAATTAAATCCCAATGCATTATAAACCCATTCAGTACTGGGTGACTAAGGATATACTTTAGCATATGACAGGAGGAGACCAAAAAAACTCATGATATGGAAAATTGTGGAATACCTTCTTCACCACAATGATCAAAGTGAGATAATTCATTTCAATATCTTTACATCTTCTCTTAGTTTAATGAAGAGTGATACAAATGTAATACAGGTTTTTTATTGACCATCATCATTATTTTATACTAAAATTGGACTATGTTATTTCTTTAAGGATACCACATATATGATAATATATTTTACTTTAAAGGGTGGCATCAAAATTTTAGTTTATAAGAGATACTTCTTTAGGATATATTGATCATTTTGGAATTGCCTTTTTGATTGAAAAAATTCCATTTCCTTTATTAATCAACATAATCATAGGAATTTTCTAATGAAATTCCCAATGAAGTTCCTAATATAGGAAAGGAGACCATGAAGGCCTCTTAACTCTCATAGGTTCCATGGATGATGGATGTGAGTAATTTTTTTCAGATTTTTGGATCTACCACAATTCCTCATTGATCAAAAATAAACATGAGGAATTTTCATGTGGTTACTAAAAAGATCATTTTAGTGGATTTATTTTCATATTATTCAATCTTACGTGGTTAAAACCTTTTCGAATCAGTAATGTGGTCATAAAACTAAAGGGAAATAACCTCTAGATCATCCAAAAATAACTCCATTGTCTTTAAAATTAGGGGATTAAATATTTTATTCATGGAACATAGAAAAGTTTACAAAAAAATTATCAATCAAAGAAGTTTCACTTGATAGATGTACACCCTATGTAGTGTATAAATGTCCATGGTTTATTCATCTTTAGGATCCGTCATGATTTTTTTTCATGGAATGTATTTCAATGAAAGAAAGGGATTAAAAATTTATCATTCATCATTAACAAATGCTAAGATCTAGACTGGGATGTCATCTTTTGGGTAATGTTGGCTGAGGCCTAGAATGTCAATACAAAATCTGATTTGTCTGTTCATAAATTTTATGGTAATAATGTTGGCCTAAATATATATGGTATTGAAATTATATAGTGTAACCGGACATAGTTTTTTATCCACCATGACTTCGACAATAGCGTTGTGATATGGACAAATCCTTATTTCATCTTACTTATAAACAAGTTATTAAATACGAATAAAATGGTTGTGTAAGGAATCTTGGGGTTTTATGGAAATTATTTCGATGTAATTTCATGATAGTACTTCTTAGTTCTACATAAGAAACATTACATTCAGATCCTATTATTTTAGTGTCATCTTTAGAGTTATTAAAGTGGGTCTTGGGTATTCAATAGTACCAATGTTTATTTGTATAGGTACATAAATGGTTGATGTGACGCCTTATTAAAAAATTAGTGATATGTAATCATGTTCTTCCTCATTGATATTGGGATAATTAGAGTATTGGTCTTCTCATTTTTCATTTAGTGTGGGGTTTTCTCTATACTTTTCTTATAAAGGGAATAATTATGGAGGGGGGGTTATGTTGGGATTTGATGGAGGACTATCTTACTCCTTGGAGACCATAAAATTGGATAAGTGGATTCTAGAAAAACACATATTTATATTGTGATGATATTATATTCCATCAAACTCTTTTCACTATGTCAATTGGAAATTATATTTTCCTAACCTTATAGTAATATCTTATTATTTGGGGACTCATCTGCATGAGGTGAATGGGATGATTTATTCTTATGGTAGTGATTAATATTTAAATGATCACATCTATTCACCACTCATAGTATACGATTTTATTTAAGGAGAATTTTATATTTTTTCGGAGAATAATGTAGCTTTATAGGTTAATTGTTTTCCTCAATATAGTGAATATAAAATATGAATCCATATTTTACATCATTAAATCCATTTTAAGGGGTAAATTCTAATGTTTCTAGTTCCACATAAAATATTTCATTCTATATTTGATGTGATTTACCTCTCTTTTATAACAAATTAAATCAATATGCAGAGTTTCATAGGCATTTAAAAAGTTAAATTACAATATAGAACACATGTTTAACCTTTGAGGGAAAATTGCATGCATTGGTTATGCATTGAATACAATTTCACATTCACATGGATCCAAGGTCTTCCAAGAAGAGAATTAATTTTTTTATCCTAGTTAATGACCATAAATTATATTTAAAAAAAATTATCTCATTAGAATCACGCCCAATGGGTTTTTATCCCTCTTTTCACATCTTGAGATAGTTATCCCAGATGGAGTCAATTCAACATCATTTAGTGTAAGGAATCAAAGGGTTTGGGATGTGATGAGATTAATCTTGGAACCATTTTCAACTAAGAACTATAGAACATCTACATCATTAGTCTATGAAGATATGAAAATGGGCCTAATATACCCTTGGATAATTTTCTGTTGTTATTGATCTATGATAGAAACCACTGCATGGTAGTTAGAAAATTCATTCACAACACGATACTCTTTAGCTACAACAACATCATTGAAAAACTCTCTAGGATTCATCTAAATTTTAAAAAATGGATTGTATAAGTTCCTTTTATAGGTTTAGGGAATCTAATATTGAAATAGGTACTTGTAATATTGATAAATGTTTTAATACATCTTATTTTTGGGGAAATTTCCTCAACTTCATGCTCTGAACATCCCCTCAGGTATGTGGTAAGACAATATTTGGGAGTTAAGAGCATGAAAATCCCAAATTTTAGGGGGTAGTTTCTTCATAAAACTTTTCCAATACGAGTAAAGAGTCATAGAGATGTAAGACAACCCCTGGAATGATACACCAACTATGTATTTGAACAATTGGGTATAATGTGTATGGGTTTCGGAAAGTCCTACATATGGTTTCCACTCTCTTTGGTTGATCCTTCTTTATTGCATATCTTCAAGTATTAGTTACATGGATGACATAATCTGGGACTAAATCCCAAATACTATTTGGTTCTATATTATTATTTTCTCTACCTTGACCTAGGATAACTCTCTATTGAGTGGAATATTGATAATCCATCTCATATAAGTCCTTTTCACCTTCCTTAATGTCTCACAACTAAATAAAATTGACCAAAATATATAAATATTCTTCCTCTGAAAGGGATTCCATTTCATGGGTTGATTTACATCCTCCCAAAATCAAGGGAATGAATACCTAGAGGGTATATATTAGTTTGAGAAATTTTGGGGGTTCTTAATCATGTTTCTTATCATACCAATGGGTTCCAAATTTCCTATGGAAAAAAAATTAATTGAATAAGTAGTTTTTGGGGCTATAGAGGGAACATGGGTCATGACTGGATAATTTATCAACACCTTGATAATTATTTATCACTATTAAATGACTTATAGATAATCCAATTATCAAAATTTTAAACATTATTTTCAATAACTTTATACCAATCCATTTATTTTTCAGAATGTATTATGTCCTTGTGGGTCATTTGTGACCTTTAATATTGTAAATTCACTTTTCAGTCATTAAAAATATTCTAGAGGATGTCTCTGGAAATTAAAAATTTCGAGATGGTTTTCTAAATATCTGAAAAAAAAAGTGGAATGGTTTCAATGATTTTCAATACACCCCATTGTGTTTTCAATCCTTGACTGAACAATCAAGTAATTTTCCATTACTGATATAAAGAAACCTAAAACATACTTTGTCGAGAAAGAGTGTGATCTATTTTTACTATCCTCAAAGTCGTGAAACCTTTGAAACAGGTGAGTCTATAATCCCTTAGGTTGGGGAATTATTTATATTGATTTCAAGGTAGAGGTTCAGCTGGTGGTGCCTCTTACAACATAACGAGATGAAGATCTAGGATAGGTGATGTTTTTTTGAACGACATAATAGAAATTACATATTTTATATCCATTTTATTTTGTGGTGGTGAAAGTGATCGATATTTTTTACTTAGTTATATTTCGTACATCATCTAATAAATGTTTTGTATTACTAACTTCCCTGAATCCTCAAGGTTAATTTGGGGGGGGCAAGAGGAGTGACTAGATAATTATTAAAATTCCTCATAGTAATTTTATGATTTTTTTCCTATAAAAATTTCATTTTCAATGAGTAATTCACGATCTTACACTAGGAAATATATTCAATCATTATAAATTTATCATTTTTACTTATAAGAGTGGTAAATATTACCAATTATCCTCAATGGTGAGTTGAAATGGTATGAAAAGTTCTATGATGGTCTTCCTCGTAAGAGATTTATCTTGATGAAAAGTTATTATACAAGAGGAAGGATGACCCAAATAAATTTTGGGTGAACCATCTATTACTTAATACCTATATTTTTAAGTTATTCTCAACATGGTTCTAATTTAAAAATTGTAGTGAGTGATATAATGCTCCAAATACCCTATATCGTTGAAGGTTGGAAAATTAGGGTTAATTAATTTCAACAGTGGAAGGATCTAAAAAACTCTCTTCGGCTATAGAATCCTCTATGGTTGTACCGATGATAACTTTTCTTCCATAGAGATTATAACACCCTTATTATTTATTAGGTGTTTTTATATGAATAAAAACCTTGTTAAATAGCGTATATCACATGAAACACCAAACTAAAACAAACTAGGATATATTAATGAAATAAAATAAAGTTTTAAATATCACCTTTATTAAATATTTGTTGAATTAGTGGGTATAATATAAGTTATCACAATATGAAAATATATGTGGAATGGAGAATAAATGTAATCCATCCATTGGAGTCTTATTTACATGGATCATTTTTTCAGTCATGTAAAGGAATTTGTGTTAAAATAAATTTACCTAGACCAAGAATAAGATAATATTCCACAATTATAGCTTGACTGGAATCATCTATGTGTGAACTCAAAGCTTATGGAAATGAATATGAGATCCATGATAGCTAAATCACCACCCAATACTGGCACTATTTTTTATCTTATTCTTAGATATTATACTAAGCTCTTGAGGTATTTATAACTAGTAGTTAAGATGATATAAACAGGTAATCATAAGTTCTCCTAATTTTAATTTTTTATATTTTTTATATTTTTTTATATTTCATATTTATTAAATATGTGTTGATTAATTCCTAGGAAATATGTAATAAATTTTAAAAATAAAATCATTTGAGGTTTAAAAGACCAAATTTTCCATGTATTTCATACTTCTATATATTATGTACCTTTTTCTTGATAAAATAAATTTATCACTTCTGAATAAATATTTTAATAAAATCTATTTATAATATATATAAATAAATCAATGAACACTCATTTAACTTTAACCATGCTATGATCATTTCACCACCTCTATGAAATACATATTTCGTTTTCCATTACTACAAAATAAACAAAGCCCTAAAATATACATATTTAATGGGTAAAAATGTAATTTATTACATGATTTGAATTCTATAAAAAGAAATTAGGAATTATATTAAAAATATTTAAAAAGTAGTCAATATAATTTTAACCACCCAAAATGAGCATACCAATACACTTTCTTAATTTAAATCTATTTTTGATAACCTATTGAACTGTAAAACATTTGTGCCAATAGAATCATAGTGATAATATAAATATATAAGTAAATATATTTTTAAACTATTTGATAACTCCATTGAAAATATTCAATGTAACAAAGCAGTTTTGGAAAAATTTACTTTAATACTGTGGAATTCCATGATTTATTTGAAAAATAAATGGGATTATTTCAAGACTAAGCAATGAGACGACATGTGATTCCAAGGCTAAGATTGGCTGGAATTTATTTTCTAACTATTTTTAATGTTCATTAAATTATTGTGTGAGCGGGTTTTTCAAACATTAAAATTGATTCCCAAATTTAAAATCTGAGGGCACTGTTGAACTCAGAGCATCAAGATTCGCCTAGGAATGGCATAACCTCGACCAGAACGGTTCGATGGAAAAAGTTAGTTTTTGGGACATTTGGAAGAAAAATAAAATGAATTAAAGAAATTTATTTTATTATTTTATCTTCAGATTTACACAATGAAACATCTGTGTTGCATTACAATAATAATGAGACGCTGAATCTGTTAATGAACCTCATTAATTAATCAATGTGGTTACACTAAAACACACAGTACATTATTTTTCATTAATAATATAGGGATTCAGGGTTGACAAACAACCCTGTAATTCCTCTGATGAATGATGGATGAAACCTCTCCAACAATGAACGTCAACGAATCAAAAAGTGGCGATGACACCTTTGGGGAGTGGAAACAGGACTACAGATCGATAGAAGATGACAAACAGTCATCCTCAACCAATCCCCTTTTTCTTAGATAGGGGTTTTTTCTCGTTATATTTGATTCCCCATTTTTCTTTCTAGACAACGAAGATGGATCAACCCACTAACAGGTTGATCTGTGGGTCATCTGGTCTTACGGGTAGGGTTTTTACTTGCAGGAATTTAAGGAAATGGAATGCATGTGATTTTTTTCCTCATTAAACCATATAACAAGGAAGAATACATGCCTAAACAAACAATGGCTATGATCCCTCTTTTGTGATTTCCTTGTGCGTTATTCTCCCCCACTATTTCTTCAATTATTTGTAGCTTATGAATGAGTCGTTGATGCACCTTAGATCCATGAAACAACCACCTTGTATCGAAGATCATACCCTATGATAAAATCTGGGTGGTGTGAGGTTGAAGAAATGGAACATCCACAGCAATATGGGGATGCCAGATAGAATTCTAGTGGGGGAGGTAGTGATGGGATACTGTAGTGGCCGTTTGAGGGAGGCGGTGCATGCTGGGGGCATGTCACAGTAGAGCAGGCCAAAACTAGTGGGTTGTGGTGGTATGGGATCCCGAGGCCGATGGGGTACCATGTTGGGCAAAGAAGTTCATGTATATTAGGCCATAGTGATGTGAGAGGTGGCGCGCCTCGACAATTCAATGATGTGGTGGTGGCCGCGAACAACAGGGGCCGCGATGGTGTAGGGTGGCAGTACTGGCCGAGGTACCATTTCAGTTGAATCAACCCATGAGAGGGTCATGAGGTTTGATGGAATTTAGTCCTTGTAGGACCATGTGTAGAGGGTGGGGGTCGGGCAAAATAGGAAACCGGGCCACTGGGCGGCTCAACTGTTTAGATCTGGTCTGACTATGTCCGACCAGACCAGATGAGAACCAGGTCTCTAGGAGATCCAACGGACTGAACCCACACCCAAAATAAGTCAGGTCCAGCAAGACCCAATGGGCCTAGCCACTGGGCCAGGCCCGACTGGGTCAGTCCAGATACAACAGGGTTTGGTCGGGTCGGTTGAAACAAGCTGGGTCATACGGGCCCCCCCCAGGATGGGTTTGTCGGGTTGGCCCAAAAAATTCTAATGGGACCTGAATGCAACCAACCCCTATTTATAAAAACAAAAATATCTTTCTGACCGGGCATCCATTGTTTGTATTGTTGGGACCCATGTGATGATACGGTCCTTCAGGTATACTGTAAGTGAGTTTTCGTTGTAGTCGAGATATGAACGATAGTTTGAGGATTAGATTCTCACAAAATCAAGCACACTAGAGAGATGGAATCCTACGGATGGCTATGAAATGAAGTATATGACGATCGGTCCTCAGTGGTCTAATAGACAAGCAGACCTCAATGGTCTAGTTATCGAGCAGACCTCAGTGATTCAATAGCTCAGAAGACCTCAGTCGCCCAGTAGTAGAGTAAAACTTATTGGTCCAGCAACGAAGTGGACCTCAGTGGTCTAGTAACTGATTAGACATCATTGGTCCAGTAGCTGAGTGAAACTTAGTGATTCATTAAGGTTGATTCCCTCATCAGTACATGATAATTCATCTTTATGACTCATAATCTTATTTTTTATAATTTGATTTATACTTGGTGTGATTTGTCTTTACTTTGTTGTCTTTCATTGTGGTTTTTACACTATGGTTTGGGGGCCTTACTGAGTATTATGCTACTCATTCCCACACGGGCTTCGCCCGTATTTTTCGTGTCCCATTTAGGCGATCAATTCTTCGACGAATACCTTGGTGGTCTAGGACCAAGTGTTTTTCAGTTAGATAGGACAAAAGGGAGTACTTCTATGGCTATGTGTAGACCCTTCACCTACCCTCCACTTACCCTTCATGTAGGGTCTCAAGTGGTTGGATCATGGTAGTTGTATTTTTCTTTGTGGTTTTTGTTGGTATTATGGAACCTTTTACTTTTAGTTTGTACCATACTCTCAGTAGTTGTCTTAGTGACGGTTGTGCTTTATTTTGTGTTTAATATCCACAGTTTGAGCTTTATGAGTGTGTATAGTTTTAAAATCAATAACATTATTTTTTGGGATATGCCTATTCGGTGCTAGTCGCTAGCCCTTGGACTATGGAAAATAGGCTTCAGGTAGTCACGACACGGGCCGAGGCTGACAAGACGTGACAAATTGGTATCAGAGGGAGATCAGTTCTACAAGAAGAACTAAGAGTCTGTATTTTTTTATGGTGAAATAGTGTTAAGTGTTTCAAGTTCGGTTTTTAGACCAGGGAGTCCAGTGTTGGTGTAGTGGCCAAAGTATCCATACACCAAGAACCTAAATTCTACTTTCTTGCTCAGAACATGAAGGCACTGGTTGCATGCATATATTAATGTTTTCTCATGAACTTTATGAGTCAGATTCAGCTCACCAAGTATAATCTATTCTTCTTTATTCATTTTTATCTCTTTCAAGATGCCTCTATGTAGACAACCAACCAGGATTCCATTGTGTGACCATGATGGTGGTCCAGATAGTGTTAAGGATTTGGTACAAAGATCATTGCCCAAGATGGTACCTTAGAGAGGTATCCCAGCAATACCACCGCCCGTTGGTCAGCAGTTACTACGGGCACTACCGGTAGAGGCCATACATAGGCTCTTTGCCTTACGTTAGTTACAGAGACTGAGACCTCCTAAGTTCATGGAAGGGAAATATCATTGTGTCGTTAAGGATTGACTGGAGGTAGTGACGTGAGTCTTCCACTTATTGAGGACACCACTTGAATAGATTGAAGTTCTAGCCATGAGCCTTCTGCAAGGATCGGTAGGGAGAAAGTCGAGTTTGGTGATCTAGACACATGAAGAGGCAACCGTCACCTGGTCTTACTTCAAGCAACTTTTTTGGGAGTTTTTATTCTCCACAACTTTACACTCAGTGCACATATAGGAACCGCTTAACCTATAGCTGGGTAGTTTGACAGTGGCTGAGTACTCTACGAGGTTCACATACCTCTCCCGTTACTCTACATATATGGTACATGACCCTTTCTTAAGGGAACAAATCTTTGAGAACGAACTTCTAAGTGAGATCATGAATCGGTGATTTCCTTCAGTTTCCCTACATAGTATGGGGTGATAGAGCACGATATACTAGTGGAGAGTTTCCTCGCAGATCAAGAAATGACGGTGGGAGCTACCACTGGGTGACCAGTAGTCAAATCATTTGTGACGGGTATCCGACAGATAATGTAGAGGCCCAAACGGGTAAGACCATTCAGAGGATGACCCCAAGAATTAGGGTCAGCTATATGAGGATCCTGGGACAGAGTGAGTCATCATATGAGTAGATTATGCTATACGTGCAGAGGGTAGGGGAAAATTGATTGGGATAGCTTGACTCACCACACTAATGACCAACAAATGGTTGAGGGACCATTCAGGTATCGAGAGAGAAAAGAACATGGAGGTTTACCAGGTGGAGGATGTGGGAGAAGAGAAGGACGAGCAGTAGCAGGTGGGCATAGGTATGAGGTACTACCACCACCACCCACAGGTGGTTCACTACAGGATCCAGGAGTAGGTGGACAGTGGTGGGATCAGCTTCATGAAATCGAGGCCTATGGTCTAGACATTCCAGAGATGATATAATGTACGATATGTGCCTTCTCCGCTTTAGCTGCAGCTATTATAGACATAGGTTCCATTCACTCTTTCCTTTCCATAGACCTTGTTTAGAGCTCATAGATTCTTATCGATCCATTCGATCGACCCTTACAATTAGACACTCCTACAAGATGGGATTCGATGGTCACACACTGGTGTCGACAGTGTGAGCATACTCTTGGATGAGGAAGATTAAGTTGAGATCTCCTAGTAGAGACATTGAGGCCTTACGTTGGCATTCTGGGTATGGATTGGATATCAACATTTCATGATCAGATCGACTATTTTAGGCACACAGTGCGATGTGTCCGTGTATATGAGAACCAGTTTTTCTTTTTCGGAGAGAATGAAAATGGATCAGCATAGGATGGAATCACACATAGGATGGTGCATCCATTCACTCATAAGTTGGATATCATGACCCTCGGTGTAGTGGATGAGATGATTCCACAGTTTTCTATAGTGGCGAAAGAGTACGAGGACATATTTTCAGAGGATGTTCCCAGGCTACCTCCTTAGAGAGAGGTAGAAATGTCCATCGATCAGTACCCTAGGATGACACTAATATCCACACGAATATACTAGATGACTCCTGTAGAGATCTGAGAGATATGTTTATAGTTAGAGAACATGCATATGAAGAGTTTCGTAAGGATCATCATTTCACCATGGACATCCCTAGTGTTGTTTTCCAATAAGGCATAAGGAAGTTTGAGGTTTTGTGTGGACTGTCAGTGCCTAAACCAGGTGTCTGTGAAGAAAACGTATCCTATACTGAGGATTGATGAACTCTTAAATCAACTTATGTAAGAGAGATGGTTCTTGAAGATACCCCTCAGACCAGGCTATCACCAACTTCATGTACAAGATGAGGAAACATCAAAGATGGATTCTAGGTGTCACTATGGCCACTATGTGTACTTAGTAATGTAATTTGGCATGAAGAATACCTTAGAAGTGTTCATGGAAATCAGGAAAAGGATCTTCTAACTGTACTTAGACTGATTTGTAGCTGCCTTCATTGATGAAATATTAGTGTATTCAGCATTCGAGGAGGATCACGTTATACACCTAAGGATGGTTCTCGACACACTCTGAGAAAACTATCATTACAATAATATCTCGAAGTGTGAGTTATGGATATGGAAGATACACTTCTCAAGACATGTCATCTCATATGTTGGAGTTGCGATGGATCTAGAAATGATTTAGGTGGTGCTTTCTTGGGATCCACCCAAGAGCATTACTGAAGTGAAGAGTTTCCTTGGGTTTGATGGGTATTATTACATGTTTTTACCTGACTTCTCTCGGGTGGTATCACCCATGAAATCATTGATGAAGAATGTAAAACCCATCGTGTGGACATAAAGGTTTCAGCAGAGCTTTCAATAGCTGAGATAGGGCTGGATGAGTGGTCTTATCTTGAGACTGCCAGAGAAGGGAAGTGACTATGTGGTGTTCTGTGACGCATTAGGAACTGGGCTTGGTTGTATCCTGATGTAGTGGAATGTGGTGATCACTTATGGAGCATAACAAATGTGACCACATGAGAATAACTATGAAACTCTTGAACTTCATTTGGTAGTGGTAGTCTTTGCATTGAAGATGTGGTGACACTACCTCATAGGTGAACGTTTCATTGTCTACATTGACCACAAGAGTCTGAAGTATATCTTTTCTAAGAAGGATCGAAATCTAAACCAGTAATGTTGGCTATAGTAATTCTCAGACTACGACTTCAAGATAGTCTATACTCCTAGAAAAGAGAACTTGGTGTAAGATTATATCAACAGGATATCGAGTTCATATCTACAAAAGGAGGCCTCAAAAAAGCTAGCCTCACTTCAAATATCATTCGTGGAAAGAGACGAGACAACTTTTATTCAGTTGACAGTAGTTTCCCCTCCACTCATACAATGATTTTGGGAGGCACAACTCTGAGATGCCATCTATGAAACTACACATGCCCAGATGTCCACAAGGCATGCCCCGAATACATATTCGAAAGGTGCGGAGCATGTCATCATTTTCAGAGGATGCACTATAGTACCAGTGGCATTGCAAGAGGAGGTATTGAGGGAGTTCAAAAAATTATTTTTGGTGGTACATGCAGGTGTGGCAAAGATGTTCCAGGACCTCTAACGTCAGTACTGTTGGACAGGGATGAAAAAGTCAGTGGCAATGTTTGTCTCGAGATGCGTTATTTATTAACAAGTGAAGACTATGGGGTTCTAGAAGGTTTGACACAAGCCCTCGAGGTACCATAGTGGAAGTGAGATGTGATATCGATGGACTTCGTGAGAGGGTTTCCACATACCTCCAGGGGCATGATACCATATGGGTGATTGTAGACCAACTCACTAAGTCATCCCACTTTTTAATCATTCGAGAGATGGGTTCCATATAGAGATTGGGATGACTCTATGTGCATGGGATAGTTAGAATCCATGGAGTCCCATCTATGATAGTCTCAAATCATGATGCATGCTTCACATCCTGGTTGTGGAAGGGATTGTAGGAGATATTTGGGGCTCAGCTGTACTTGACCAGAGCCTTTCACCCATATATGGACGATCAGATGAAGCGGACCATATAGACCTTTGAGGAAATTATTTGTGCTTACGTTATTGATTTTTTTTTGCAATTGGGAGGAATAACTACCATTGGTGGAGTTTATACACACAAAATAAGGTACCACTACACCATCAATATGGCACCGTTCAAGGAAATATATGGATGACCATACATGTCACCATTATGATGGACAAACCCAGGAGAGTTAGCACTCATGGGTCTATATATGGTATATGATACCATTGAGAAGGTGAACGTCAAATGAGGGTGGATAAAGACTACACATAGCTGATAGAAGTCTTATTCTGATAGGCTATAGAGACCATTGATTTTAGAGGAGGGAGAACACGTATTTCTATGGGTCTCTCCTCGATGAGGGATACAAAGATTTGGCTGGGGTGGAATGTTATCTCCGAGGTTCATTGTACCTTTCGTGATACTACATAGAGTGGGAGAGGTGGCATACTGCTTGGATCAACCATCCTAGTTAGAGAGGGTGCACGATGTCTTCTACGTATCATAGGTGAGGAGGTACATGCTCGACCCTTCTCACATCATCAACCACAACTTGTTGGAGACTGATGATGGGGAAACATTCACGGAGTACCTGATGGAGATAGAGGATCTATAAAATAGGATCTTTTGTGGATGGTTGATTTCTCTAGTGTGTGTTCCATGGATGCACATGAATCTCTATGAGAGCACATGGGACCGGGAGGCCCAGATTGATGCTCAGTATCCACATTTGTTTGTTTAGCTCTTGTTTTGGATTATGATGATGTAAATCCCTAAATGTGGGGGTAATGTAATACACTATAATTTCATGTAATATTTCTAAAAAATTAAATGGGATTATTTTGAGGCGAGGATCTGAGACGACACATGATTCTGAGGCATGGAGTGGTCGAAATGTGTTTTCAAACTATTTTTAAAGTTCATTAAATTATTGTGCGATCATATTTTTTTAACTTTTAAACAAGTGCCCAGATAAAAACTATAAAGGAACCATTGAACTCATAACATCAGGATTCACCTAGGAAGGTCTTAACCTCAACCGACGTAGGTCTAGGGAAAATGTTAGTTTTTGTGAATTTGAGAAGAAAAATAAAATAACTTAAGCAAAGTTATTTTATTATTTTCTCTTCATCGTTATGCAGTGACTCGTCAGCGTTGTGGTATAATAATTAAGTGACTCTAAATCCATTAATGAAACTCATTAATGAATCAGTATGGAAACACTATAATGTGTAGTTTGTTTTACTTCTTTAATTAAATGTAGATTTAAGGTTGAAAAACAACCATGGAATTCCTCTCACGCACAACGAAAGTAACCACTCCAACTATGAACTCCGACGGATTAGAAATTAGCAACGATTCCCTTGGAGAGTGTAAATGAGGCCAAAGATCAACAGACGATGACAGACGAATATATTTGACTAATCCCCTTGTTCCTGGGTAGAGTTTTATTATCGTTAAAAATTTTACCCCATTTTTCATTCTAAACAATGAACGTCGATCAACCCACTAACAGGTTGAACCACGGGTCATCTGTTCTTGTGAGATGAGTTTTGTCTTGTAGGAATTTAAAGGAATGGGATGCATGTGATTTGTTATTCTTCATTAAACCATATAACAAGGATGAATCCATGCCGACACAAACAATGGATATGATTGGTCTATCTTACTTCCCTTGTGCATTCTTCTCCCCTGATATTTTTTCACGTAGTTGTGGCATATAAACGAGCATTCATTGCACCTTCAATCCATGAAAGAACTACCCGAGACCAAAGATTCGACTTCAGGATGACACAGGGGTGGTGTGACGATGAAGTAATGGAACACCCTGGGTGTTATGGGGACACTATCTCAAAGGTCGATGATGGTGTGAAATACCCACCGCATACGGGAGGCAGCCGCATGCAGGATTCGGCGTGGGCTGCAGCGAAGGAGGTCGCAGACAGTGGGCCGTAGCGGTATAGGATCCCAGTGTTGGAGGGGAACCATGTTTTGAAAACAAAGGTTGTGGATAGTAGTCCATAGTGGTGTGAGAGGCGGCTCACCCCAGTGGCGTGCTGTGGTGGTGGAGGCCGCATCTAGTAAGGGCATGACAGTGCAGGGTGGCAGTGCCAAATCGAGGCACTACGTCAGGTGGTACGACCCGTAGGGCTGGCTATGATGTGTGTTGGCATGGGGTCCTCACTGGACCATGTGTGGAGGGAGGTGGCTAGCCTTATCCAACCACAGGGATGCGGAAACTAGATGCCAGAACGGCGCCCGGGATGGACCCAAGCCGGTCTGTCGATGAGGGATGGGTCGACAAAATAAATCAGGTTACTGGGCGGCCTGAGCTAGAAAATAACCAGCATTCCAATGTGGGATAACCGGCATAGAAAACATGGCTATTGGGTCGATCATATGGTTAGAACTGGTTCGAATAAGTGGGACTGGACCAGATGATAATCGTGTCGCTGGGTGACCCGGTAGGCTAGACCGATGGCCGAACTGGGCCAGGTCTAGTAAGTCTCAATGGGCCTGGCCATTCCGAAAGGTCTAACCAAGTAAGACCAGAGCCAACTGGGTTGGGTTGGGTCGGCCGAAATGGGATGGGTCTTGCATGACCCTTGGGCCAGGTTGGTCGGGTTAGGCTGACCACGTTGGATCATGCTGAGATGCAACCGACCCATGTTTACCAAAATGCCAATATCATTCCGACTAAGCATCCAATTGATGCGACGTCTGTGGCATTGGGACCCTTGCGATGAGATTGTGCTTTGGGTGTAATCTAAATGAGTTTTTGTGGTAGTAAATATAAGACCGATGGATTAAGGTGTATATTCTCCCAGAATTAAGCACATTGGAGAGTATGAGTCCTACAGATGGCTATGACGTGATAGATTTGACAAGAATACCTTAGTGGTCCAGTAGCTAAGAAAACCTCAGTTTTCCAGTAGATAAGGGGACCTCAGCAGAGTTCAATGGTCAAGCAGCGGAGAAGAACTTAGTGTTCCAACAGCTGAGTATACCTCAGTTTTCCAGGAGCTGAGTGGACCTCAGTGGTCCAGTAGCTGTGCATACCTCAGTGACTCATCAGGGATGAGCTCCTCAGCCGTACAAGATGATTTAATTTTATTATTGATAATTTTATTTTATATACTTTGAGTTATACATAGTGTGAGTTTTCTTTGATTTGTGGCCTTACTTTGTGGTCTTGATTTGTAGTCTTTCCTTTTTGGTTTGGGGTCCCTTTTGAGTATTGTGTTACACACCCCTACATGGTCTTCCCCCGTTTGTGTCATGTATCATATAGGTGATCGAAGATTCAATGGAGACATTCATGGTCTTGGACCAGGTGGTTCTTAGTGAGACAAGATATAAGGCTTAATTTTTAGTTAAATGGAAGCTACCCTTCACCTACCCTTCACCTACCCTTCAAGTAGGGTCTCCAGTGGACAGATCGTGGCAGTTGTACTTTCTTTTGTGGTTTGGGCTTGTATTATGGCCCCTTGTACTTTTAGTTTTTATTATACATTCAATAGTTGTATCAATGAAAATTTTCCGTTACATTGTGTTTAATTTTTTCAATTTGATCATTGTGCATGTGTATGGGTTTAAATTCAATGCCTTACTATTTTGGGATATTACTACTCGGTGCTAGTTGCCGGCTTCTGGTCTATGGAAAGCGGGATTGGGGTAGTCACGACATGGGCCCTGGGGAACGGGTCATGACGTTTACTAAACAACACAATATGGATAATGAGAAAAAAACTATATGATAAATTAATGATATATGATTATAAATGGAACTTAAAATGAAATATACCAGAAAATATTTCCTTATAAAGTATTTAATAAACTTAATTTTATTATTCTTGAGTGTAGACACACGTACTAAGCTATTTGGTCCTTGAGGTAAGGGTTCTATGTCTCAATTTATAATTTCTGAGAATATTTCATATTATGAGCATATTATTATATGAAATGATATTTTTTCTATCCATTTAATTATTTTATCATAATTTTTATATTTTAGGGGATTTAAAAATATATTTAATGTTCTCTTTCTATGTGATTTTGAATCATTACACAACTCATAACTAAATTCACACCTCAATTTACTTTCATTGAGTTATATCATCACTTCATTGATTATGATATTCAATGGTTATTTAAACTAAAACCATTAATTCCTTCATATTATATTTTAACTTTTCTAATATAAATATAAATTTCTTTAAAAAATATCTTTATTGATATATTATTACATCACATGTTATGCTATTTATAAGGCCCCAGCCTTACAAATTACTTAATCCTAAGTTAAATAAAGAATTCACATTAGGGATCTTTTTAGGATTAGAGATTTATATAAATAGGCCATAACAATTACATTACATATCAAAAATTACAAAGTAAACACTTTTACTCAGTTTCCATTTTTTATAAAATAAAAACTCTTAAAAAAGAAACATGTCCAGTTCCATGTTTTAGACAGCATGACTTTTCCTTAATCCCATCCGTGACCCTTTCCATCATTAAGTTGTGTGATAAACATTTAAAATACATTGGATGAGCATAAAAATATCAGGAAGGGTTATAAAATAAATAATGAAAACATTATCCCATAAATAAATACAAATCAATGAAACCATACTTTTCAATCATAAAATACCTTATGAAATCATAATATTTATGAATAACACACAGAAATCATAAATCATAAAGGTAACTTGTAGAATACATAACATACTTACATTGTATCTTTCACAGCTACATAGGGAGTTATGTTTGGAATACCCATCACAGTATATTCCCAAAATCTATTTGGATAAACATTAACATTTACCTCCATCATATTACGCAATGCATTGGAGAGCTATCTTGGGCTCACCCGCCATAGGTTTATCATGGAACCACCCGTATGCGTAAACAATACCCAAGAACCATAACATAGTCATAACACAAAACATAACCACAAATGGAAGATAAAATTTCCACATTGCAATCAAAATATATCATTTCATGATATTGATAACAATCAATGCTTTATCAAACCATTTTCAAAACCATTTAAAACATTTAATAATGATATTTTTTAATCAAATTATCCCATACCAATTTAAAACTTTTAATGAAATTTAAAATTTACAACATTAATGTACATATAAATAAATTCTTAAAACCATTTTTAAAACATGGCCATTAATGAGAAATATTTAGAAGAATAAATCTTTAAATCATTTAAAACGATATTTTAGTTAAAGAGTTCCTAACCAAATGAGAGACACATGAATACAAATATTTTAGGAACAAAATTAATCAAATCATATAATATCATAAGAATAAAAATATTCATGATATAATATGTAAAAGGGTATTATATGTACCATATAAAATTTAATTGACTTATAACAACAAATAAGTCTCAATGGAATGTAAATTGAGACAAAGTCCCTTGCAAAGATCATATCTTTAGATTACAGACAAATCAACGACATAATTATGTGTGATAAATAAGAATACACCCAATATAAGTGGATATTAGGTTTAAAAAAATCATAGGTCATTCACACATATTCATAGCATGATATAATCAAGAGGTATAAGTTTAACCCAAAGAATGGAAATTGGGTTAAGAAGTTCTCTTATTGAAATTCAGCAGCCTGACGATGTCAATTAAAAATTAAGAAAATAAATTGATGAGAGAGAAAAGGGTCTCTAATCACATGGAAATAAAATTTACAGAAATAAGGATATATAATAACATATCCCAACATTCTATAATTGAAATTTAAAGAAAAAACATAAAATAATTCATTGACTAGAAGAGGACGGTGAAAGGTTTCCTTACCGATTTGGTCACTTATGAAACATACATACCATGAAAGAAGGATAATAAAATTAATATTTAAATAATCATAAATTAAAGTATATTAAACAAATAATACAATCTTGTGCAGTACATACACCAAACAGAAGAAATATTTTCAAATATAGCATGAATCTCACGGGAATAAAATGTGAGATGAAAACCCTTTACCTCAAGTCCGACATGTATTGAATGTTACTTGTTCTTCTTGAATAATAAAAATAATTTAATTATTAATTTATTAAGAAACATTTTCAGTTTTATTATTACTTTTATATCACTTATTACCTTTATATAAAAATTAGTTAATTATTTTAGTTCATATCAGACATTTTGTCGATGTTCAAAACTTGAGTTAAAAATGAACTTGTTAAAATTATAAATTGTCCATGTGGTCGAAATTCAATTATCTCTAGAATTATATTCATGATTTATATATCATATATATCATATATATCTAGTATATATGTAATTATAATAGTCCATATCATTTTGATATATGAAAATTAAATGCACTGTTCATGGAGACGTTAAGTCGTACGTACGCATGAACGCTACTTCCATTTCAAAAGGAATGAAAAACAAATGATACATATTAACATTATTATCCCAGTATAATATATTATTTTATAAATTTTACTTATGTTCATTAACAATATCTTTTATACGTTCCATGTATGGTATGAACGAGTCATATCAATTTGAGGGGGCAGTAGTCCGCATTTACTCAAATGAAATTATCGCGTTTACCCATTATGGAAACCATAAAGGTATACTATAAATAAAAAATACAGAAGTATATAGAAAATATAAATATAATATATATCACTTATAAATAATGTTCTTTCATAATGTCTACCATGAGAGGCGGTTGGAGATATTTGTACAATCATTGTTTCATGAGGAAGTAGTTCACCATCCACAGAAACAGTACGTTTGTATCCATTAGATCGAGGTGTGTGGAAGTGTAATTTGAATAATTATCATAAAAACATTCTAGTATATTTAAAATATTGTTGTTGTTATAGTAGAAAGGTATAAAGAGAGTTTAGGGTTGGAGAAGTAAAATAAAAGAAAAGATCTTAATAGAAGACATTACCTTTAAATCGGGTGTCTCCCATTGGTTTGAACCAAAGGGTTTTCTTGAATTGCATTATTTCAAGGGGATGGAATATTGGAGGAAGATAAGGATTTAGAAAGCTTATGTGGGTAGAGGTTTTATGATCCAAGTTTCCTGAGAGGTGTGATTAATGGTTGAGAGGAGATGGCTTCTTATAAGGGGGAGAACATGCTCTTTAGGAATGTTTGAAAACCTTATTTTATTATAAACTGATTTTTGGTTTTAAAAGGTCAAAATATAATGAAATTAGAATATAATATGACTATTGTTCGAAATAAAATCATCCAATAAGAATTGGACAGGTTTTAGATCGTTTTTTAAATTATATAATCTCACGTATTTAAATGATTTATTAATAAGGTAATCACTGCATCTTCATTGTGTCATAAATAATTTTATTTATTTGATGTCAAAAAATTATAAATAAAATACCATGATGTAAGAAATATTTTTAGATTTCAAATTAATATTTATAGCTTAATAAATAACATATATAACCACATGTAAAAATTGATTTACTAAAATAAATATGTTTATGTAATTTTTGTCTTTACTTTATATTAATTAATATTAAGTGTCATTATCACTCCTACGTGGCTTCATGGGGTCCTAAAATTGACCCAACTATGTCCATGGATGAAAATTTATCAGACAATATGATTAGGACATGTGTAAGGGTAACTTATTTTTATTATAATATTATTTGTTTACCCTTATTTACCAGACTTACATTTTAACCATGGTAAATAAAATATTTACTGAAGTAAATATTCAAAATGAATAAAAATAAAAGTTTTCCAATTACAACAATTTGAAACTCCTGATTCCAATTATTGAATCTATTTTTCCAAATTCAAAACACAGAATTGGAAGAAATTAATTTAAAATTAATACCAGTTGTCAAAACAAAAAACGTGTTTTTAAGAAATAATATCTATCAAAAGTTTGACACTTGTTTATGTTCAATTTAAGAGTGAAATTACATCAAATGACCAAAATTGGATTAAATTGTAGAAATATAATTCAATTACCGATTAAAAAAAATTAATATAATATTCTAGCTATATAAATAAATTAAATTAAAATGCAGTTTTGAATTAAAATGCAGTATTTTTCACTATTCATTAAATATTTTTATGAAAATACCAAAACTTCATCAAAAGTAAATTTTTATGTCCTGATTCTAAAGAAGAATATTATTTTGTCAAATAAAACATATAAAAGTTACAATAACTAGATATAAAAAGGGTTCTCCATTAAAAAGTGGTTAATCGAACTTTTAAAGAATGTTAGAGTGTTTATGCTTAAAATTGGATTCATTCATAATTTAAGCTTCTAAATTTTATTGGATACATGTAAAAACATTTAAAAAACATGTATAATAATATTTTAGTTAGTCCTTTTCATTCCCACCAATAAAACGGCTATGCGTTAACTATCATTTAAAATAATAATATTATTATATTATTTTTTGGTATAACTTATCATTGTGTGTAATGTAATATTTCAAAGAAACCTGTTGTTGCGTATTGGGTACACCATAGAACATGGCATCCCCTTTAAATAAAATTTAATATTTAATTCAAAAATATTAATAAATATGAAAATGTCATATTCTATATTTACCTAGGATGTTACACTCTTGGTAAGGGTTTCCTTTCCATGTCTCCACTAATTTCAAGAGTTTTCAACATATTCAATATTTTATATTATATTAATCAAATTAGTGTTCATGAATTTTACCTTATAATTTTTAGTTAATTCATAATTAATTAATGGTGTCATTTCCTTCTTTATTTGTTTATATTTCATACCAAATATTATTTATAACGATTTTTTATATTTTTTTTTCCAGAATCATTCTCATCCATGTATATATATTTTGTAATGATTCAAGAATATTATTTTCTATACATAAATAATTATTTCGATCATTTTACACTATCTTTGAAATTTTAAAAAAGGTTTAAAATCAATATAAATAATATTCTCCACGTGGATCATTTTACCCTTTCTTTATAAATGTTTGAAAAGATTATCATTTTTAATGGTTATAGTACAAGTACCATTTTTCTTGTTTTAAAACCATTTTTCTAAATTAATGTTTCCCTTTAAATTTTCATGGTTTTATATGGTAGATTCTATTCCCTTTGTCTATAAAAAAGTTCATTTTAAAAATAATGTTTAATGTTTTTAATGAATAAACATAGGGGGTTTATTTCTCTACATTATATTTTCTCTCCCCCTTCACATTTATTATATTTTAATTTATTTCCTTTAATGGTTTCAATAATATTAATTATTTTAAAATTAAGGTTCTCAATTTAAACCTTCCTTCCCTTTTAAATATATAATTGAAGTGAATTATAGGATTTTTTTATGACCGCATTACAGAAGCCTTATAAAAATTCTTTTACTAAATTTCGATCCATATATCTCTAAAACTATGAAATATCAATCGATTTTTTAGTTATGTTTCATGTATTACCCACTATATACTCTTTTTAATTTATATTTCATACCACACCTTTTCATAAGGGTTATGTTATTTATCACCATCCTTATTTATCCTCCATGAAAATGTTCTTTAATTTCAACCATATATTCTATATCACTTCAAATATATTTATATATTTTTTCTAGTATTGACATAACTATATACCCATTAATAAATATGGTTTCATTTTTAATGGTTTTTACTAAAAAAATTACTCTATTTATTGATTGGGAAAATATTTTCATTCAGTATAATAATTATTTAAAAAATATATGTTTGTTGACTACTCAGGCATGTTAGTTATCTATTGTATTGTTTATTAATTCCTCTATATGGTAAATGAATTGAAATTAATTAGTGGTAAGTTGGTCCAAGAATTATATAGTTCATTTAGGCATTAGTAGGCCCTATAATACAAACTATCTTGGTAATTTTCTATAATTCTCATCCATCTATAAATAATGTCTTGGAACGAGTCCCAGATAGCATGGTTATGATTTCAAGAATTGTTCCTTTCATTACTAGGAAATTAGTTGTTTTTTACATGTTATTATTTATATTAATATTATATACATGTATATATTTCATTCTCATTATACTAGAAATATGAAATTATTTGATTACTGTTAATTCCTAAAATATTACCGATGGATTGTTTATTATTAGATAGATTCCAAGGTACACTACTTCGTACTAAGGGTTTTACTTTGTTGTTCATAGGTTGACATTACCTAATTAAATGATTAATAGTATCATGTATGAAGTGTTTATAAGGGTATCATGTGTAGATAATTTTATAGGATATGTTGATGATTTATTATGAAATTAGAAATCTTGTGATCGTTTGAAAAAATTTCCATTTTATGGGAAAGATATGTGATTTGTTAGTTAATGGTTTTTCCTAACTCTATAAAACTATAATCTTAAAAGATATTTTACATGTATTTGAATCATTAATAGTATTTGATTTAGTAATTATGGATTGTTATGTTTGGGTTGTTTCGATCAATATCAAAAAATGTATATAAAGGAAATGTTGTTAGCACCATATCTGGGTGTCTAGGCCCGATGAATCTTAGTTTCCTTAAAAAATGATTAAATAAACATAGAGTTTAGTTTTATATTATTTGAATATATTTTAAGGGTTTTCGATACCATCACTAGTTAATAAGTATAATTTTTTCATAGGTTTAAAGGAAAGGATACCCCATTTTAGGTCTTATGTAACTGGATTTTATGATGATTAATGATAATTTGGGATAATTTTTTTTGGATTACGGAAGAGTAAATGATTAATGTACATGTATCCCATAGGGTTAATATTTTATTTGATGTCACATAAATTCATGTTATTTTGGGAAAATATTAATATTTTTTTTGTTTTATATAATATTATGGTATATATTTATTAATATTATATTTTTTATTATTTAAGGATTAAAAGGTATGTTGATATATGAGAGTATAGGTTTCCAACAATATTAGGATAGAATACTGTAAGAAAGATATTGATATATTTATGTTTAATTGTAATTAGGGATTATGACTAGAGTATGATGGTGGTAACCCAATGGATATATTTTAATATTGTAAAACATATTAAAATTTTGGTAATGTAAAGAATGTAGAATTTCTTAATAATGACACCCCTTATGGATACAATAAGTTGTTGTAGGTTATTGATCTTATTCAACTAGGGGTAAAAACCGTAAAAAAATATTGGTTGGGTGTTATATATATCATCTCAATATTAGAGGGCCTAACTACACACCAAGTTTTACACTATTAGGGGATATAATTTGGATGATTCAAAAGATATTTAAAAACCATTATGAAGGATTTTATTACAATATTATATCATAAATAATGAATATATTTACAAAAACCGTCATTGATTTACATCAGTGGGAGAAATTAAAATTACAAAGGTTTAATATATTTCAGGGGTAGAATGTAACATTACAATGTTTTAGTAAGTATGTTTATATAAATAAATACTTTGTTAAGTAGATTATATCACATGCAACACAAAAAATTGTGATAAATTAATGAGATATAATTATATGTATTAAATATTACTATTCTAACATAGCTATTGAATTGGAAGGTATAATTAAATTAATCAGATTATGGAATCTATATAGAAATGATAATAAATGGAATAAAGAAATGTGACACTTTCTTATGAGGTAAATTAATTTGATCTTGGAAAGGAAGTAACATCACTGGGATTTTCTATAGAACAAGCACAAGATGAGCATAAACAAGTAAATCTTGAGAGGAATCATCTAAAAGAGTAGTGAAAGTTTGTGAAAATAACTATGAGTTCCATGCTAGCTGATCCACCGCCCACAATTACCATCATTTCTTATTTTACTTGTTTGATCTTATATAACAGTCTTAAGAGGTTTTTTAAGTAGAAGTTAGGATAATATAAAAATGTAATCATATGTTATCATTTTTGAAATTTTTATAAAAAATAATTTGAAATTAATTTAAAAGTTTTTTAATTCAAATATGTTTATTAATTTTTAGTAAAGAATTAGTCAATTTTAAAATGAAAATAATTTGATTATTAAAAGTCTGAATTTTCTTAATATTTTATTCTCAATATGTTGTATTTTTTTTTATTTTAATACACCAAATTGATATCTTTATAAAAAATAAATTAATGAATTATATTGATATTATAAATACAAAAAATAAAATCATTCAACAATTTTTAACTGTTAATAAATAATAATAAATTTACTCTATGCTTAAAAAAATACATTTTAAAAAACACTGTGATATGCGATATGATATTAATATTAATTTTCATCACATTTATAAATTTAATCTTGTTAAATGGATTTAATATTTTAGATTATTATTTATAAATTAGGTAATATGGTCTATTTCATTTTTGGTCAATAACTAAGCAACCAAGGAAAGAATTGGTCAATATGGAAAAGATTAAAATGAGTTAAAAATGATAAATCAAGAGGAAAAGTCTCAAAATATCTCAAAACATCATCTATAAATGGGTATATGATGGATTTATAAATCAGAACCTATATTTTTTTCCCCATTTATCAATTTTTTGTCCACTTATCTGTAATATGACCTCCTTTTCTTTATTATGAAATTAAGGATTACAAGAAATGTCACCCCTCTCACATATAAAGTCCCCCTTAACCACCCCAATTTTCCTCATATATAAATCTTTTTACATTGAGAAAAATCTTACAACAAAATATTGAACCATATTTCACACATTTTATAGGATCTGGTATCACCAATATACAAATTGAGGAGTTCTTAATGAGTTTCCTAAAAGAGGATATCAAATGAATAAGTAATTATCTAAATCGAGTTCTTTTAATTTTTATTTTATTCCCCATCCTATAGATCAATTATACTCATAATTATATAATAAAATAAGTATATTTAGCATGCTAAAATGTTATAATATTTATGGAATAACCATTATCTATCTTTCCTGATCCATTAGAAAATGAAAATGGGACTCGTGCTATGGTCTGTTCATCGCCTCCTTAACCAATTTATTTTTATTTTCCACTAATAATATACCGAAATGGACGTAAAATTGAATTTAATTATTAAAAATTATATATATGACTTGATTGTTAATTTTAAATGGTAATTGCTGCATTATATAAATAGTATTAATAATAACTTTTCAATGTAAACACAACTGCCTAAAATGATCATACCAACAAACATTCTTAATTTGAATCTACTTTCAAAAAACTGTGGAACTATATAAATTTTGTGTAATTTTATTAAAAATTAATATATAAATATATTATTATGGATATTAATGAACTATTATATAACTACTTTTACCATGGTCAACACACCCCAACAGTTTTAGAGAAATTCACCGAACAACACCAAGTGGTTAATCAGAGGAAAAACTATATAATAAATGATTTTACTGTGATAATAAATAGAACATAACAAATGAAAATACATAAAAAATATATAAACTAATTTTTTTAAATAAAAATATTCTTCTTGTTTTATAGGGTATACACACGTACTAGACGAGTCAGGACTTCAGAAAAGGAATCTTGGTCTCGATTTTCATTTCATAAGATATATTTTATATTAATCACCTATTATTATTATAAATGATGTTATTAATGTATATTATCATACTTTATCATAAATTACCTTTTTTACGTGATTTAAAACTTTATTTCATTTTCTATTTTCATGTTCTTTTGCTTCATTACTAAACCCTTAATGGGTTTCATAACTCAATTTACTTTCATTGAGTTATATAATTTGGTCGTTTATTATGATGTTCTATGATTATGTAAATTATAAAATATAATGTTTTATTTTTTATTTTTCCTTATTTATTTATTTATACATTTATTTCAAATAATACCTTAATTTATATATTCATATATAACCAGTTTGTATCTTGGTAAAGATTTCATTTCCATGTATCCACTCATTTAAAGCGATGTATATCTATTCCATAGTTTCTCTACTATGAATCAAATTAAGGTTATTCATTTTTTACCATACCTTTTTACTATAATTTCAGTTGAATTTATGGTATCATTTCCGTCATTATGGATTTATACTACATACCTTAATTTTTTCATAAGGGTTCTTTATCTCTTATTTATGGTGAGGAATATTTCTCCTTCATGTCTATTTTCCTTATAATGTTTTAGGAATGTTCTTATATATACATATTTTTAAAGTAATTTTTCATGATCTTGTACTTTCCTAAAAATGGTTTATAAGGAATATTCTTACCTTTTTTGTATAGTTAATTTTTTTACTTTCATTACAAAAGTGTAAAAAAAATCTCATTTTTAATTTTTATGATATAAGAACCCATTTCAGATTTTATAACCAATTTTATTAATGAATACTTTTCTTCATGTTTTAATATTTTTCTAAATTAATTTATATCCCTTTTATTTTTTACATTTTTTATTTTAAAAATATAGTGTAATATTTTAGAATAATAAATAAATAAGTTTGATTCAACATATTTATTTTTTATATCTTGATTCATTGTCATTATATTTGAATGTTTTTATTTTTAGGGATATTATAGTTTTAGTTCTTTGAAAAGTATGTTTTCAAATTTTGTAATGCCCCGACCCTAGTTACCCAGAGTCGGTGCATTATTTTAATACAATGGAATGATTACAAGGAATCATGTCCCGAAGGACCGATCAGTATAGCAGTCTTGGAAAATAGATTACATACATGAATGTTTCATTACACATCATAAAATACAAAACAACATAAATAATCCTTCAGAAATTCCATTATTCCCTTGTCTTAACCCTACATATCAATCACAATACACTTCTTGGAATCCTGGGAAAAATAAAACATAGAAAGGGGTGTGCTCAGATGCTGAGTAAGGATAACAATACAACAAAAACTTTCATAAATAAGCATAAACATTTAAGGCAATGTACAACTAAAACAAAAGCCTTTTAAACTTGAACTTCAACATAATATGGAAAAAAAATGAAATAATTCCATTTACATATTCACATGGATATTCTAATAGTCTAATAATCACATTAAATATCACTAACCACTTTTATAATGATGGAATGCATAATGCTGAACTTTAATTTCTTTGTCAAGGCCTCGTCCCAAGACCTAAGGGATAACCGTAACCGGAACCCAACCCGGAGAGCCTCTGTAACCGGACTCCAACCCGGAGTGACTCTAATAATCGAACACCAAACCGAAGTGCCTCTAATAACCGGACACCAACCTGGAGTTCCTATAATAACCGGACACCAACCCGGAGTGCCTCTAATAATCAGACACCAACCCGAAGTGCCTCTAATAACCGGAAACCAACCTAGAGGGCTTACTTTTACCGTTTCCCAACCCAGAACAAACTAGTCCAACACATTCATCTTAAGAAGAGGATGAAATATGTAATGCCCCAACCCTAGTTACCCATAGTCTATGCATTATTGCGTAACATTGGCATGATCACAAAAGATAATGTCTCAAAAGCCCGATTTGTTTAGTAGTCTTGGAAACACTAGAGACATTCAATAGTCTTACATTACTTCATAAAGTAAAAAAAATTAAAAAATCATCCTGTCTTCATATCCCCTCATACTATCCCTACAGTTCATTAATAATTACTTCATCACATCCTGGAAAAATTAAAACATAGAAAGGGGTGAGCTCAGATGCTTAGTAAGGATAACAATATAGCGGAAAATTTCATAAATAAACATAAACATTTAAAGCAGTGTATAACTAATACAAAATGCTTTTAAACACGAACTTCAGAATAATATGGAAAAAATAAAATTAAATAATTCCATTTATTTATTTACATGGATATTCTACTAGTCGAATAATCACATGCAATATCAATAACCACTTTCATAATGATGGAATGCATAATTCCAGACAATCATAACCACGTAGCCAAGGCCTCGTGCCAATACTACAAATAAGATATTGTCAAGGCCTCGTGCCAAGACACTAGTTTGTCTCATGAGGCCTACCAATGCATCGAGGAGCTATAGCAGGCTCCACCCATCACTTATTAAGTCCAATGTATTCCTCATTTGAACATGTTTAAACATATCATAAACCATAACATAATCGTATCACATAAAACAATCATAAAGGAAACATAACATTTCCACATTTAAATCACAAGATATCAATAAAACACATTGATATAATAAAAACATTATCAAAACAATTTTCAATACCAAAATAAAAGAAAATTAAAACTTGGTATTTATTTTTCATTTAAAAAAAGTTATGGCTTGTAGAGGTAGCCGAAACTCAAATAATGGTCATGGCGGCGGAGAAGTCGTTGTCTCCGCATATGTTAGATAAAACATTTCTTTTTTCATTTAGTAAAAACTCTTAATATGAAAATATTCCTTTTGAATAAAAATAAAAGTCAAAGGGGTTTATACACCATATAAAAGGAAGTTGTGTATAAAACAAAATATGCCTCAACGAAAGGAGATTGAGATGAAGTCCCTTACAAAGATAATGTTTTAAATAAAATAGATCTATTATGTGTATTCACTATAATTACACATAAATAAATTACAAATACAAGATAGGACATAATAATATCACGACATAATTTGAAAGTAGAAGATTAACCCAAAGAACGAAAATTGGGTAAGAAGGTCCATTACCTCGTGTCAGACGTGAATCAATCGTTCTTTAATCTCCTGAATAATAAACTAGATTTAATTTCTACTTGATTAAGAACCTTTTTCAAGTTCATTGTTCCTTTTATATAACTTATTACCATGTTACGAACATTATGTAATTATTTATGTTAATAACGGTAATTTTGTCAATCTTCGGTACATGAGTCAAAAATAAACTTCTTATAATTACAAGTTGTTCATATGGTAAAATATCCATTATATCCAGAATTATATTCATGATATAGATATCATATATATCATATATATATAGTCTATAAATGAATTTAAAATATTACATTATATTTAGAGGTATGAAATGAAATTCACCGTTCATGGAGACGGTAAGTCGTACGTATGCATGAACGCTACTTTCATTTCTATTTCATATTTAATGGAATGAAATCATAATGATATAAAGATTTATTATAATTCCAATATAATTTCATATATAATATCATTTACTCCATCCTTTACACGTCCCACATATGGAATTAACGATTCGAATCACTTTGAGGGGGCGGTAGTCCGCACTTCCTAAAATGGAATTATCGTGTTTACCCATAATGGAAGTCATAAAGGTATGCCATAAATGAAAAATAAAGAAGAATAAAGAATACATAAACATAATATATATCATATATAAAAATTGTGTCATAATAATGGCCACCATGAGAGGTGTTAAAAGAATATTTAACAATTATCGTTTCGTGAGGCTGTAATTCACCACCCAGAGAAACAGTATGTTCTTTAACCATTAGACAAAGGTGTGTGTAAGTGTAAATAAAATACATCTCATAAAAACATTTTATAATATTGAATATACTAGTTTTTTTTAAAAATAAATGAATAAAAATAGTTTAAGGGGTTGGAGAAGAAATATAAAACAAAAGAACAGAAGAGAAGACATTACCATAAAATCGGGTAACTCTTTTTGATTTGAGCCAAAGTCTTCCTTGGGAAGACATATTGTAGAGACCTGAAGCTTAATGTACATGGACATTACATTACTTTTACAGAATACTTAGTACATAACAAAAACACACACACAAGGACCGTAATAGTTTAGTGTCCTTGGAAACTCAGAATATAATCTTCAAATCGTGGTGAAAGATCTTCAACATGTCCCATAAAGATCATCCTTTTTTTTACCTAAAACCTTTCTTTATATCCTGGGGAAAAGAAAACATAAAAGGGTGAGCTCAAACGCTCATTATGGGTAAACAAAAGAAATATAAATCACATCATATACATAAGAACATAACTTTTGGAAATCTTAACCTGCAAAAGAAATCATAATTTCATAACATGGGATAAATAATAGTAGTGAAATGTAATCCTAATAATCATAACATAAAACATGAAACTTTGTGGCATACACACATAATCATAGTGAATCATTTCTTATTAGTTAAGAATCATTGCCAAGACTATCGTAGAGGACAAAGTCCATTTCTCAACCGAGTTAATTCCTCATTTCAGTCCTGTTTCACTGAACCAGTTTAACCTGCCGTTCCAACCATGTCTATCTCGTGAGATATAAAATCTTTACCCAATGCATTGGAGGGAGATATAGTTCCGACCCATCTCATAATGATACCATTCTTATGTGTGCCACAAAATCAAAAACCATACATCATAGCATAACCCATGTAATAAAAATGGGAATCTTAAACATTGTGACATCATAAAAAAATTCATATAAGATAAAGGAATTCATAAAAATATTTTCATCATAACATAATCAAATCCATGTAATAATAGGGATAGAAACATAACCCTATATTATCTTATATGGAAAATAATTTTGATAAAACTCTTGAACTCCATTCTTGAGGAAAATATCCTTTCTACTTCAAAATCGTTTTTCCTTTCTTAACATGTCATACAATTTTAAACTAAAAGAAGTTGATTAAAAATAAACATGAAAACTTGTAAAGGAATCTTCTTGGAAATAATTTTTTAAAAATCCATCTATCCCGTATAAGTTAAAAAAACATTCTTCTCGTACTTTTGTCGGAAAAGTCAAAAAGAACCTCGTACCAAAAAAGACAAAAGATTCCTTTCATATATTTTAATAAAAACTCAACTAAGGGTAAAATTGGATTTAAAAAATTTTAGGTGGATGGAAATAATATTACATATTGAGGAAACATGGATGTGGATGATAAAATATACCCCAGAAAATTCCAAAGTATAAACAATCTCAGATAGAAATGAGATTGTGATATTTCCCTTACCTTAGGTCCGATTTGCTTTGTAAGTGTCTCAAACTCCTGTATAATGATTTAAATAATGTAATTGACTTATTCCATAATCATACTCATTGTTATGATATCATATATGGTCATATTCTTAGCTTATTATTAGTAATATTTCATTGCTACTTGTTATTCGGTTGTTTATTACTTTCTGTTCTTATGCGTGTTTTGTCGAATAAATTATTATTCTTCTTTTTAGGGTATAGATACCTAATTTCCAGAATGGTATTAGTGTAATATATATCATATCCATTCACTAAATTAATTTATGTAATAATTATGTAATGAAAATCTTGTAGAATGAGTCGCATCACATCGTGGAGACGGTTTTCCGTACGCACACACGAGCGATGATATCGTTCCCATGATTGTGGAATTGTATTGGAGTGTATTTATACTATTTAAGAATCCGTATAACTTTACAATAATCATATATATTCATTATTTACACCATTATACCCATCCAAGTAAGGTGGTGGTGGAAAATATATTACACCACGGTGTGGAGACGGTATTCCGTACGTACACACGGGCGGTGATTTCATTTTCCGTAGGATGGATAGATGGTGAAATAGTGTTGTTTCAAACTTATAATAACATAACAGTATATGAGTGATACTGATGTTATTAATTCATAATGAAACAACTAAAGCAGAAAAAGTGGAAGAAGAGATAAAGTTGAAAGAATCGGTAACAGACATTACCTCTTCTTTGAAGCGCTTCTTTGAGACATTCTTTTAGGGCACTAAAATTGGTCATTAAAGAAGACCAGGACCTCTATTATATCTCTAGGGAAGTGGAGAGAAGAAATTAGCAGGGGTTGGACGAGCTTGAAGGCTCAAAGTGGTGTGAGGAAGAGAGGGAGGAGGTTCCCTTTTATAACGGAGGAGAGGGGCACCTTTGGAAAAACTAAAAATATTATTTTATTATAAAGCCATATTCGTATTTAAATAGCTCCAAATTGACTTATTTTGAAGCTATGGTGGGGATAGGTCACAAGCCTCTCATCCAATAGAATTTGGACAAGTTTAGCTTACTATTTTATCCTTATCATTTAGATTTAACTTTAAGTTAGATTATTTTACTTTTACCATGTCTTTTTGTGTTCTTACACTATAAGGTTAATAAACATACTATAAGAAGCCAAACGAACCCCAAGTTGTTTATTATTAATATATATAACCTTATATATGTCATTTGGCTGAACCTTATATTTTTAGGAATAAAATAACAATTAATAATATAATATTTGTTTTAAAATCTATGTTATGTCAATTTTGAAACTATATAGTAATTGATTTTTGTGAAAATCATAACAGAATGATTAGTTCAAAAAAAGTTAATTAAATCAATAATAACATGTCATATTAACCTATAAAATTAGTGGAATTAATAAAATTCTCAAATTACATTTATTTGGGTATTTATAACATCAATTATGTCAATATTTCATTAATAAGATAATTACTACATCATTTTTGTGTCATAAATAAATTAAATTATTTAATGTCTAAAAATTACAAATAAAATACCATTATGTAGGAAATATTTTTAGCTTTTTAATTAATATTTATAGTCGAATTTATCATATGTATAACCCTAGATTAAAAATGATTTACTTATTAAACATTGATTTTAACTATTTTAACCCTTCTTTAAATAAATTAATAATAAATGTCCTAATCTAATACAAGTGGGCCTAAATAGAAATATTTTATTACTAAGGTTGTTTTTGGTCGAATTAAACTTATCCAATAGAATTATGACATGTGTTAGGGTAATAATAATAACATTTTTACCTTTAGTTTCCCTATTTACTTTTAACCGTGGTAAAAAAAGTAAAAAGTTACTATTCACCAAAAATTATTTTCATCTCATTGAACCAAATTTTACATACGGACATCAACTGCGTCTCTTGGATTTTTGAAATTCCACTCACAGAAGCGGTAAAATTACGTTTTATGGAAAATCAATTTTTTTAACTACCACTTAGTGGTTTCACTATTCATCAAACAATGAAAGTTTCCAGAAAAATACCAAAAATTAGGCCTAAGATATATTTGATATTATGAACTAAAAAATGATGTCTATTCTTCCAAATTCAAAACATATCAGTTGCATTAATTAATTTAAAAATTAATTCCTGTCGTCAAAACAAATAGCGTGTTCTTAAGAGATAATAACTATCAAAAGATTGACACTTTTTTATGTCCGTTTTAAATGTGAAATTATATCCAATGACCAACATTGTATTAAATTGTAAAAATATATTCTAAATATACTTTAAAACCACTCAAATTAATAATTTATCACTATTAATTATTTCGATTAAAAAGGTTGTTTTTAATTAAAAATTAGTAATTTTCACTAATAATCAGAAAATGAAAGTCAGCCAAAAAGTACCAAAATTTCACCCTATGCTAATTTCGATATTCCAAATCCAAAAATGAAGTCCATTTTGAAAAATAAAATATAAAAAATTTAAAATAGTGGTTATTACTATTCATAACGGGTAGTTTTAACATTATTTTAATAGAATATCGTTGTTTAGTGAAACTCGGTATTGCGTACTACACACGCGATCGAGGAATGTCGTGATTGCATGTAATGCAAGCCAAGTCAGGGATGCGTGTTGTGCAAGCTCCTTTTGGTGTAGCGTACAACACAAGAAATTAATGAAATTAAAAAGAATATTTTTCATAAAATCTTGGGGTGTTACATTCTACCCCCCTTAAAATGAATTTCGCCCTTGAAATTCGTCGGGGTTATAAATGGTTTACTACTCTAAAGTTTCTTTAATAGAAACCCAAATCATAAAAAGGAATACCAAAACATGGATTTAAAAACTAAAGTATGACACGTAACGGTTACCCAAATTAACTAATCACTGGGTTTCCACATAGGAGAACATAGGTGAAAATATGGATATGGAAGAGAAATCTAACCGTCATGTTCTGATGGAGAGTGGTAGAGAACATGGCTATGAAAAATCCAATAATCACAAAGCCATAAATTTGGGATGATCTTGGGTACCATCTGATTCATCGGATATAAGGGAACTAGGACAACATTTTTGGTTTTCAAGATCATTTCCCTAAATTTGAAGAATTTGAATTAGAATAAATACATACTTTATTTTGGTACAATCTCACTATTGTTCGTGCTTTGAAGAATTTCCACTTCATCTCTTAAAGAAATGAAGTTGAATTTGTTAATCATGAAGTGTTAATAGATCATGTGATAGAATGATGGTTCATTCCATCTGTTTCAAACAAAAGGTTAGCAAAAGTTATCAAATATTCATGAGTCCATCTATGGTGAGGCTAATCGTATAAGATTCAAAAATGAACTTATACTTCATATATCATACCGCGTAATAAAATAAAACTAGTTTCTACTAACCAGGGACTTCATGTAGGCCAGTGGTAGGCGATAAAGGCCAGTCTCACTTTGGTTGTGGGTTCGATTCCCATAGCCTTGTCTGACGCGATGGGTTGTCTCCCGTCCTGCAGGTTGTCCTTTTTCTAAAGCTATATTACTATAACATCCCATTAATAATATCAAAAAATGTTCTATCCTTAAAAAATAATAACTTATGTCTAACATAATCCATTCCAATATTTAGGCTTATCTAAAATACTTCAGTCCAAGGTCATAGTATAAAGAAAATGATTACTTCAAATGTCACATAACAATCACGTGAATGCCATCATTTATCCACCATATATCATAAGATATATCTTTTTGGTCAAATTACAAACATGTGAATACCTTAATCATATATTCTCTTGAAGAATGAATACCCATTGAACCTTAGTGAAAACATAAATGCAGTTAAAATTTAACACTTTCCACAAACAAAAATCCTCAAAATTCTTTATACTCAAACCATGATATCACTTAGTCCTTATATCAATCATGAGCTCATGAATACAATCAAACATCTCATTATCTTCTTATCCCTTCATTATGCGCATATCATCTTCTTACCTAAAATATCTCAATCACTTTCCATGGTTACCGGTACCAGAAAATTATTGAAAACCACAATAGACCAATACATAAATATTCCAATATTCTATGATACTATATACAACATTATTTTGGAATCCCATTAAATAAACACTTAATCATTCCACCACATCGTTGTCATATTCAACATCGCCAATAGTGATCGCATGTGACTTCCCTTTGTCCTTTGCCTTAAGTGGTTTCTCTTGTCGATCATCATTAACCCTTGGATTAGGGCATTGATTAGCATAATGCCCCATTTCATTGCACTTGAAGCATTGAAGTGTTGTTGGTGCATTCTCTGCAGTATTTTCATTATTCACACCATTAGAAACCCTTTTTCCATTACTTCGACACTCAGCTGCTCGATGACCTTCTTTTCCACACTTAAAACATTTTCTAGTCCCTTTAAGACAATCTCCACCATGCTTCTTTCCACACGTTGAGCATAAGGAAGCATTCATCTTCTTTTTACCATTATTTTGAGATTTCTCCTTGAACTCCATCTTTCGTTTCTTGTCAAAACTATGAGATGGATAAGTAACACCAACTTCCATTTCTACCTTGATAGAACAATGTAGAATTTCATCATAGCTACTGAAGTCTCTTATAGCTAATGCCCTTCGAAGATTTGGTTTTAATCTACTGATTAATCGATCAACTTTACTTTCTGGTTTGATGATAAATCCAGATGCATACCTTGCAAGCCTTGTAAAATTCGCTTCGTATATACCAACAGATTCATCATCATTTTGCTTTAGTTCAAGAAACTCCTTCTCCATCTTTGTTCAAAGAATACGAGGGAAGTACTTACTGAAAATTAAGTTCTTGAACTCGTCACATTCCATGGACTCAATTTCATCTCTTGGCCTCGTATTCTTGATAAGATTACACCATTGATCAACATCACCTTCCAAACGATACACTGCTAAGATGACTTTATCATGTTCAGAACATTGAAGAACTGAAAATATCTTTTCATTAGTATTGATCCATTGTTCCGTAACAAGTGGATCAGAAGACCCACTGAAAGAAGGTGGATGTTGCCTCATGAAGGACTCAACAGAATATTGTTCCCTTATCTGCTCATTTGGAAGTCCAGAATGATTCATAGCTTGTGTAAGTATAGTAATAAGATTTTGCACTCCATCTCCCATAATGTTGGTTTGTTCAGGAGGACAATCATTGCATTGTCCATTACATTGATCACTACAGTTCCTTCGGCTTCCAGCCATCGTCTAAAACCCAAAAAGAATAGTGTGAGAGGCAAAAATCACGCTAGGGAAAAAACATAATAATGGGGGAGTACCATCAATATCTAACATCTTAGGTTTAATTCTAAGATGGATAGCACAATTCTAGGACTATAACGTATACTTAACCTTAGGGAAATCCCTAGACATACCTTATAAATATATCTAGGGATCTCACTAAAGTTCCCGCATCCTAGTTTCCAATGGTTGACTCTACCTTTCCTCTGATTCCAACTGCAGAGACCCTAAGCTTGACGTACATGGACATTACATTACTTTTGAGGAATACATAGTACATAACAAAAACACACACACAAGGACCGTAATAGTTTAGTGTATTTGGAAACTCAGAATATAATCTTCCAATCATGGAGAAAGATCTTCAACATCTACCGTAAATATCTTTCTTTTTTTACCTAAAACATTTCTTTATATCCTGGGGAAAAGAAAACATAAAAGGGTGAGCTCAAGTGCTCAGTAAGTGTAAACAAAAGAAATATCAATCACATCATATACATAAGAACATAACTTTTAGAAATCTTAACCTGCAAAAGAAATCATAATTTCATAACAATGGATAAATCATGGTAGTGAAATGTAATCCCAATAATCATAACATCAAACATGAAACTTTGTGGCATACACACATAATCATAGAGAATAATTTCTTATTAATAAGACTCATCGCCAAGACTATCTTAGTGGACAAAGTCCATTTCTGAACCGAGTTAATTCCTCGTTTCAGTCCTATTTCACTGAACTGGTTTAACCTGTCGTTCCAGCCATGTCTATATCATGAGATATAAAATATTTACCCAATGCATTGGAGGGAGATATAGGTCCCACCCATCTCATAATGATACTATTCTTATGTGTGCCATATAATCATAAACCATACATCATAGCATAACCCATGTAATAAAAATGGGAATCTTAAACATCGTGACATTATAAAACAATTCATATAAGATAATGGAATTCATAAAAATATTTCCATCACAACATAATCAAATCCATGTAATAATTGGGATAGAAACAGAACCCTATATTATCTTAGATGGAAAATAATTTGGATAAAACTCTTGAACTCCATTCTTGAGGAAAATATCCATTCTACTTCAAAAAGTTTTTTCCATTCTTAACATGTCGTACAATTTTAAACAAAAAGAAGTTGATTAAAAATAAACTTGAAAACTTCTAAAGTAATCTTCTTGGAAAAATGTTTTAAATATCCATCCATGCCGTATAAGTTAAAAAACATTCTTCTCGTACTTTTGTCGGAAAAGTCAAAAAGTACCTCGTACGAAAAACGACAAAAGATTCCTTTCATATCTTTTAATAAAAAAACTCACTGAAGGGTAATATTGGATTTAAAAAATTGTAGGTGGATGGAAATAATATTACATATTGAGGAAACATGGATGTGGATGATAAAATACACCCCAGTAAATTCCAAAGTATAAACAATCTCGGATAGAAATGAGATTGTGATATTTCCCTTACCTTAGGTCCGATTTGCTTTGTAAGTGTCTAAACCTCCTGTATAATGATTTAAATAATGTAATAGACTTATTACAGAATCATAATAATTGTTATGATATCATATATGGTCATATTCATAGCTTATTATTAGTAATATTTCATTGCTACTTGTTATTCGGGTGTTTATTACTTTTTGTTCTTATGCGTGTTTTGTCGAGTAAATTCTTATTCTTATTTTTAGGTTATAGATACCTCATTTCCCGAATGGTATTAGTGTAATATATATCATATTCAATCACTCAATTAATTTATGTAATAATTATGTAATGAAAATCATGTAGAATGAGTCGCATCACATCGTGGAGATGGTATTCCGTACGCACGCACGAGCGATGATATCGTTCCCATGATTGTGGAATTGTATTGAAGTGTATTTATACAATTTCAGAATCAATATCACTTTACATTAATTATATATATTCATTATTTACACCATTATACCCATCCAAGTAAGGTGGTGGTGGAAAATATATTACACCACGGCGTGGAGACGGTATTCCGTACGTACGCACACACGATGATTTCATTTTCCGTAGGATGGATATATGGTGAAATATGGTTGTTTCAAACATATAATAAAATATCAGTATATTAGTGATACTAATGTTATTACTTAATAATGAAACAACTAAAGAAGAAGAAGTGGAAGAAGAGATAAAGTTGAAAGAATCGGTAACGGACATTACTTCTTCTTTGAAGCGCTTCTTTGAGACATCCTTTTAGGGCACTAAAATTGGACTTTGAAAAAGACCAGTACCTCTATGATGTCTCTAGGGAAGTTGAGAGAAGAAATTGGCAGGGGTTGGACGTTCTTGAAGGCTCAAAGTGGTGTGAGGAAGAGAGGGAGGATGTTCACTTTTATAACAGAGGAGATGGGCACCTTTGGAAAAACAAAAAATATTATTTTATTATAAAGCCATATTCGGTTTTAAATAGCTCCAAATTGATTTATTTCGAATCTATGGTGGGTATGGGTTGCCATTACCTCATACAATAGAATTTGGACGAGTTTAGTTTACTATGATAACCTTATCATTTAGATTTAACTTTAAGTTAGATAATTTTACTTTTACCGTGTCTTTTTGTGTTCTTACACTATAAGGTTAATAAACATACTATAAGAAGCCAAAAGAACCCCAAGTTGTTTATTATTAATATATATAACCTTATATAAGTCATTTGGCCGATCCTTAGATTTTTAGGAATAAAATAACAATTAATAATATAATATTTGTTTTAAAAACCATTTTATGTCAATTTTGACACTATTTAGTAATTGATTTTTGTGAAAATCATAACTGAATGATTAGTTCGAAAAAAGTTAATTAAAAAAATACTAACATGTCATATTAACCTATAAAATTAGTGGAATTAATAAAAAGTCTCAAATTACATTTATTTGGGCATTTATAACATCAATTATGTCAATATTTCATTAATAAGATAATTACTACATCATTTTTGTGTCAAAAATAAATTAAATTATTTAATGTCTAAAAATTACAAATAAAATACCATTATGTAGGAAATATTTTTATCTTTCTAATTAATATTTATAGTCGAATTTATCTTATGTATAACCCTAGATTAAAAATGATTTACTTATTAAACATTGAATTTAACTATTTTAACCCTTCATTAAATAAATTAATAATAAATGTCTTAATCTAATACAAGTGGGCCTAAATGGACATATTTTATTACTAAGGTTGTTTTTAGTAGAATTACACTTATCCAATAGAATTAGGACATGTGTTAGGATAATAATAATAACATTTTTACCCTTAGTTTCCCTATTTACTTTTAACCGTGGTAAAAAAAAAGTAAAAAGTTATTATTCACCAAAAATTATTTTCATCTCATTAAACCAAGTTGTACTTACTAAAATCAACCGTGTCTCTCGGATTTTTGAAATTCCACTCACAGAAGTGGTAAAATTAATTTTTATAAAAAATTCATTTTTTTAACTACCACTTAGTGGTTTCACTATTAATCAAAAAATGAAAGTTTCCAGAAAAATACCAAAAATTAATCCTAAGCTATATTTGATATTATGAACTAAAAAATGATGTCTATTTTACCAAATTCAAAACATATCAGTTGAATTAATTAATTTATAAATTAATTCCCATCATCAAAACAAATAGCGTGTTCTTAAGAGATAATAACTATTAAAAGATTGACACTTGTTTATGTCTGGTATAAATGTGAAATTGCATCCAATGACCAAAATTTTATTAAATTGTAAAAATATATTCTAAATATACTTTAAAACCACTCAAATTAATAATTTATCACTATTAATTATTTCGATTAAAAATGTTGTTTTTAATTAAAAATTAGTAATTTTCACTATTCATCAGAAAATGAAAGATAGCCGAAAAGTACCAAAATTTCACCCTAACCTAATTTCGATATTCCGAATTCAAAAATCAAGTCCATTTTGAAAAATAAAATTTGAAAAATTTCAAAAAGTTGTTATTACTATTCATAAATGCTAGTTTTAATAATATTTTAATAGCATATCGTTTTTTAGTGAAACTCGGTATTGGTACTACACATGCTATCGAGGAAGGTCGCAATTGCATGTAATGCAAGCCAAGTCAGGGATGGGTGTTGTGCAAGCTCCTTTTGGTTTAGCGTACAAACAAGACATTAATGAAATTAAAAAGAATATTTTTCGTAAAATCATGGGGTGTTACACTTCTGCCCAAAGTGAGTCTTCTAAGAGTAATAGAGGAAAGTTGAGAGAGGATTTAGGCATAGGTTGGCCGAGCCAAATGGCTTGAAGGTGTGAATAAGATGGTAGAGGTGGGGGCCTTTTATAAGAGGAGAGGAGGGGCACTCGTGGAAACTCATGAAATGAAACATTATTATGAAGTTCTATTCTGATTTCAAAGGTCCCACAATTATATATTTCTAGGATAAGGTGATAAGGGTTCGAAATTTACTCATCCAATTGGTTTTTGACAAGTGTCAGTCTTAGATTTTACATTATCTTTTCATTTTATTTAAATCGTTAATTAATGAGGTAATCGCTGCATCATCATGGTGTCATAAAATATTTAATTTATTTAATGTATAAAAATTATAAAAAATATATCATGATGTAGGAAATATTTTTAGATTTCCAATTAATATTTATAGTTGAAAATTTAACTTATATAACCCCATGTAATAATTGTTTTAGTAAAACCACACATGTTTGTGACAATTTTATTTTTAATTTAAATAAAAAGTTATTAATGTCATTTTCTTACCCAAGTGGCTCCATGGGGTCCCCAAGTTGACCAATGGATTTTCATGGTCAGCCATGACTAATCCAATAAGTGTAGGACAAGTTTTAAGATATTTTTATATTTTTATAATATCATTTTTACCTTAAATTTCAATAATTACCTTTAATCGCGATTAATAAAACTTAAAAGTTACTATTCACCAAAAAATTATTTTAATCCAATTGAACCACATTTTACTTCCTAATGACAATAATTTATGTCAGATTTTTGAAAATCGAATCACAAGAGTGGTAATGTTTCATTTACAAGAAAAATTAGTTTTAAAACTACCACTTAGTGGTTTCACTATTCATCAAAATTGATGTTTTTCAGAAAAATACCAAACATTCAACCTAAGCTATAATTGATATTATGAATTAAAAAATGGTGTCTATTTTAAAAAATTCCAAACATAAAAGTTTCATTAATTAATTTTATAATTAATTCCTGTTGTCAAAAGAAATAGCGTGTTTTTAAGAAACAATATCAATCAAAATATTGACAATTGTTTATGTCCAATTTCAAGGTGAAAGTAATTCTAATGACCACCATTGGATAAAATTGTAAAATTATATTCTAATTATACTTTAAAACAACTCAATAGTATAATGTATCACTATTAATTATTTTGATTAAAAAATTTGTTTTTAATTAAAATTTAGCAATTTTCACTATTCATCAAAATATAAAAGTTATCCGAAAAAGTCCAAAATTTCACCCTAGGATAAATTCGATATTCCGAATCCAAAAATGAAGTCCATTTTGAAAGATAAAATTTATAATATTTCAAAAATTATGTATTACTATTCATAACGGCAACTTTTATTGGTTGTGGTGTGTGTTAGAACTCGAAGTTGCGTACAACACACGCTACTGTATTATTCAAAGAGAAGCGTACCGTGGATGCTTGGGGTGTTACATTCTCCCCTCCTTCAATAAGGCGTGACCTCACAATTTGAAATTTTTCATTGAAAATAAAGGTTGAAAATATAAAATACCTTTGTGGAAAACCCACATCAGAAATAAGGATAATAAAAATATAACTTTAAAAGAAATAAAGAGAAGTACAAAGGTCACCTGAGATAGCCCATACTTGGATTCTATGAAAATATGGATATTGAGGAAAAAAAACCATCAAGGTCTAATGGAGAGATGCAGAAAAAAAGATTTGGATAAAGTTAACTACAAGAAAATCATAAACTTTTGATTGGTTAAACGATCATTGATTCCCCAGTAAGAAAATATAACCGACAATGTTTTTGTTTTAAGTTACCTTTTATAAAGATGAGGAATTTATTTAGGAGATTTCCTAAGAACGTAAGGGAATATACATACCTGTCATGTAGTCTTTCATTCTTTAATAAATTTTTACCACAAACCCATCTTTCACTCAAAAAGATAATAGAACTCAAAAATATTATATTTATCCTAATCGTACAAGGTTCCAAATATTAACACATAACATTTAGATTAGGAAAACTATTTTGTAATAACCAGGGACTTCCTGTAGGCTAGTGGTAGGTAATAAAAGCTTGTCTCACTATGGTTGTGGGTTCAATTCCTGCAGCTTTGTCTAACGTGACGGGTTATCCCCCAACCTGCAGGCTGTCCTTTTCCTAAAACTATAGTAATATAATATTCCCAAAAAAATCTTCAGAAATGTTTTATCCTTAAACAATACTATCCAAAGTTAAACCTAATCCATTCCAACCTTTATAGTTATCCAAAATACCTCTATCCAAACTTTCTCTAAAAGGTCTCCAAATTCAAAAATCAAGTGTAACATCATATTACCCAAACAAAGTAAATATTATCTTCTTGTCACGTACTAAAAATATGATCACCTTCATCATATTAAAACCTTAATAAAAACAACAAGTTCTGCAGTACAATGCTTATATATATCACATTATTCTTATAACTAGAATATAATCCTTGAGTCCAAAAGCACCAATACATTAATAATTCCACATCAACTGTAGTACCAGCATAATATTGGCCTTGATCCTTTGGCCTTTTCTTAGTTATGTTTCCCTGATGCTTAGAACATTCATTTTCATAATTCCCCATTTCTCAAAAATTGTAGCATTCAACATTGATAACCTCTTTCTTTCCCTTCCAATCACGAGCATGGTGACCTTTTTCTCCAAATTTGTAACAAACTCCCATTCCCTTTAGGCAAGTACCGGGGTGTTTCTTCCCACAATTATCACATAATGGAAAATCCTTCTTTCCGTTTTTCCCTTTATCCGTATCTTGTTCCACCGTTCTCTTCTTCTCTTTCATTACTTTGTTGTCATAAGACTTAGAGAATTCCTTTTCTATCTTGATAGCACATGAGACAATATCTTCATACGTTAAGAAGGATTGTGATACTAAATCTCGACGGAGAAATGGTTTTAACCCATCAAAGAAACGATCAATATTACTTCTTGGGTTACATATATAATCTAGATCATGCCTCGCTAACCTTGTAAAATTAGCCTCATAATTTGCGATATTCTCATCCTCCTTTTGTCTCAGACTTAGAAATTGCTTTTCCATATCTTCTTGATGGTCACGAGGAAAGTATTTTTCTAAGAAAATCTCTTTGAACACCCTCCATTTCATATTAGATACTTCTTCATCTTTTTTCATGTTTTGAATCAATGACCACCATTGATCAGCATCTTCAGTGAGGTGGTAAACTGCCATGATAACTTTTTCCCTTTCATTACTCTCCATGGCATGGAATATTTTCTCTAGGGAACTTATCCATTTCTCAGCTACTAATATAATTTTACTCCCATTGAATGTTAGTAGTTTCTTCCTTATGAAGTGATTTAACATTGATCCTCCATGTTGCAGATCAGGGTACTCCATACGAGTAAGGTTATTATTTATAACCTGAGTGAGTTGTCCCAGTATGGTAATAAGCTAATCAGCACCAGTTGTATCACTAGCTCCATTATAATTATCCTGAGTTTGAGGGAAATCCCTACATGGAATGTGTGCATTGATACGGCTTTCATTCCTTAAACTAGGCGCCGTTTCTAAACAATGTCATAAACTAGATTAGTTTATGAATTGAAATACATAATGTCATACTTGTAAAACACTTAACATGAATTGAAAAGTTTATAGATATAATCCATAATCATAAAAATGTTTTTCTTTGAGGAAGTATGTACTCATAAACCCTTCATAATGGTTTCAAAGGAAAATTAAAATTATCTTAAGCATATCCCCCGGGAGTGTCGTAACCAAGAGTGCAGTAAGGCCCATTGTCGTGCACCAGTTCCCGTTTGAGTCTAGCTCAAATAGTTGTTTTCAGGTTTTACCCCTAGGTACATTTGTGCCAGAGCTGCCTCTACCTGCTCGTATCCAGACAAGGATGTATTGCTCGGAAAACTCACAAAATCTCTATAATACCAAAATTCTAGGAAGTTCTTCTATACTAATCATCAAAGTCTATCTTAGGGCTATGTGCTCTAATCAGAGTTTATCTAAATCTAGCTTCCAAGGTTAGTAGTAAACTACCTCTGATACCAACTGTAACTCCCCAACCCCAGTTACCCAGAGTCGGTTCATTATTGTGTAACATTGGCATGATCACAAAAGATCAAGTCTGGAAAGGCCGATTAGTTTAGTAGTCTTGGAAACACTAGATGAATTCATAAGTCTTACATTTCATAATAAAGTAAAACACAACTAAAAAAACATCTTGTCTTAATATCCCCTCATACTATCCCTACATGTCATTCATAATTTACTTCATAGCGTCCTGGAAAAATTAAAACATTGAAAGGGGTGAGCTCAGATTCTCAGTAAGGATAACAATACAGTGGAAACTTTCATAAATAAACATAAACATTTAAGGCAATGTATAACTAAAAAAAGCCTTTTAAACTTGAACTTCAGCATAATATGGAAAAAATAAAATGAAATAATACCATTTACTTATTCACATGGATATTCTACTAGTTGAATAATCACATGAAATATCAATAACCACTTTTATAATGATGGAATGCATAATTCCAGAATATCATAACCACGTATCCAAGGCCTCATGCCAAGACTACAAATAAGATTTTGTCAAGGCCTCATGACAAGACACTAGTTTGTCTCATGAGACCTAACGATGCATCGAATAGCTATAGGGGGCTATACCTGTCACTTATTATGTCCAATGCATTCCTCATATGAATAGGTTTAAACATATCATAAACCATAACATAATCGTATCACATAAAACATGCATAAAGGAAACATAACATTTCCACATTTCAATCACAAGATATCAATACAACACATTGATATAATAAAAACATTTTCAAAACCATTTTCAATACCAAAATATAATAAAATTAAAACTTGGTATTTATTTTTCATTTAAAAAAAGTTATGGCTTATAGAGGAAGTTGAAACTCAAATAATTGTCACGGAGGCGGAGAAGTCGTTGTCCCCGCATACGTAAGATAAAACATTCTTTTTTTTGTTTAGTAAAAACTCTGCATATAAAAAGATTCCTTTTGAATAAAAGTTAATGTCAAAGGGGTTTATGCACCATATAAAAGGAAGTTGTGTATAAAACAAAATATGCCTCAATGAAAGGAGATTGAGATGAAGTCCCTTACAAAGATCATTTTTTAAATAAAATAGATCATTTATTTGTATTCACTATAAGTACACATAAATAAAGTACAAATACAAGATAGTACATAATAATATCATGAAATAATTTGAAAGTAGAATATTAGCCCAAAGAACGAAAATTGGGTTAAGAAGGTCCCTTACCTCGTGTCCGACTTGAATAGATCATTCTTTAATCTCTTGAATAATATACTAGAGTTAATATCTACTTTCTTAAAAACCTTTTTCAAGTTCATTATTCCTTTTATATCACTTATTACCATGTTATGAACATTATGTAATTATTTAAGTTAATAACGGTCGTTTTGTCGATCATTGGTACTTGAGTCAAAAATAAATTACTTATAATTACAAGTTGTTCATTTGGTAAAATATCCATTATATCCAGAATTATATTCATGATATAGATATCATATATATAATAAATATCCAGTATATAAATGCATTTATAATATTACATTACATTTAGAAGTATGAAATGAAATGCACCGTTCATTGAGACGGTAAGCCGTACGTACGCATGAACGCTACTTTCATTTCTATTTCATATTTAATGGAATGAAATCATAATTATATAAAGTTTTATTATAATTCCAATATAATATCAAATATAATATCATTTACTCCATCCTTTACACATCCCACATATGGCATTAACGATTCAAATCACTTTGAGGGGACGGTAGTCTGCACTTCCTACAATGAAATTATCGTGTTTACCCATAATAGAAGTCATAAAAGTATTCCATAAATGAAAAATACAGAAGAATAAGGAATACATAAACATAATATATATCATATATAAAAATAGTGTCATAATAATGGCCACCATGAGAGGTGTTAAAATAAGATTAAACAATCATCGTTTCGTGAGGCAGTAATTCACCACCCACAGAAACAGTATGTTTTTTAACCATTAGATGAAGGTGTGTGTAAGTGTAAATAAAATACTTTTCATAAAAACATCCTATAATATTTAAGATACTGGTTTTGTTACAAAATAAAGGAATAAAAAGAGTTTAAGGGATTAGAGAAGAAAAATAAAACAAAAGAACACAAGAGAAGACATTACCATAAAATCAGGTAACTCTTTTTGATTTGAGCCAAAGGCTTCCATGGGAAGACTTATACCCAAAGTGAGTATCCTAGGGGTAATAGAGGGAATTTGAGAGAGGATTTGGGCATATTTGGCCAAGCCAAATGGCTTGAAGGTTTGAATAAGGTGGAAGAGTTGGGGGCCTTTTATAATTGGAGAGGAGGGGCACTCTTGGAAACTCATTAAATGTTAAATTATTATGAAGTTCTTTTCGGATTTCAAAGGTACCACAAGTATATATTTCTAGTATATGGTGATAAGAGTTCGAAATATAATCATCCAATAGTATTTTTACAAGTTTAAGTCTTATATTTTACATTATCTTTTCATTTTATTTAAATCATTAATTAATGAGGTAATCGCTGCATCATCATGGTGTCATAAAATACTTAATTTATTTAATGTCTAAAAATTATAAAAAAACACCATGATGTAGGAAATATTTTGGGCGTTCCAATGAATATTTATAGTCTAAATGTTAACTTATATAACCCCATGTAATAATTGTTTTAGTAAAACTACACATGTTTGTGACAATTTTATTTTTAATTTAAATAAAAAGTTATTAATGTCATTTTCTTACCCAAGTGGCTCCATGGGGTCCCCAAGTTGACCCGTGGATTGTCTTGGTAGGAAATGACTCATCCAGTAAGTGTAGGACAAGGGTTAAGATATTTTTATATTTTTATAAAATCATTTTTACCTTAACTTTCACTAATTACCATTAATCGCGATTAATAAAACGTAAAAATTACTATTCACCAAAAAAATATTTTAATCCCATTTAACCACATTTTACTTCCTAATGACAACCATGTATGTCGTATTTTTGAAAATCAAATCACTAGAGTGGTAATGTTTCATTTACATGAAAAATTAGTATTTAAACTACCACTTAGTGGTTTCACTATTCTTCAAAAATTGATGTTTTTCAGAAAAACACCTAAAATTCACCCTAAGCTATAATTGATATTCTGAATTAAAAAATGGTGTCTATTTTAAAAAATTCAAAACATATAATTTGCATTAATTAATTTTATAATTAATTCCCATTGTCAAAATAAATAGCGTGTTTTTAGGAAACAATATCAATCAAAGGATTGACAATTGTTTATGTCCAATTTCAAAGTTAAATTAATTTTAATGACCACCATTGTATAAAATGGTAAAATTATATTCTAATTATACTTTAAAACCACCCAATAGTATAATTTATCACTATTAATTATTTTGATTAAAAAATTTGTTTTTAATTAAAATTTAGTAATTTTCATTATTCATACTAAAACTAGAATACGAAATGCAAAACATTTATCATAAGCCATTAAATCCATGAAAATGTCTCATCCATAGTCAAACATATCACAAAACCTTAAATACAATATAGAATATTTGTATCATAATAAATCAACTTCAAACAACTGTAAAATTTATCAAAGGATGTTGACATAGATGAAATCAAAACCATTTGAGAGAGATATCTCTTTTTCATGAAAACATTTAAAAGTCACACAATTTGGAAAAGAAGTCATTTAAAGAAATTTTTTAATCAAAGTGTCCCATACCTATTTGAAACTTTTGAAAGGAATTAACATTTTAAAAACATTCATGTCCATATAAATAAATCATTAAAATCCATTTTGAAAACATGCACATTAATGGGAAAGATTTAGAAGAATAAATATTTAAAACATTTGAAATGTTGTTTTAGTAAAAAGTACCTTAAAAAATCCCTTTGAAAACTCTTTTATAAAACATGGAAATGGATAATAAATATTTCCTTGTATATACATACGTAAAAACAACCTCGGATAATAAAGAGATTGTGAAATTAACCCTTACCAATTTGGTAACTTACGAAACATACACCCCATGAAAGAGGTATCATACAATGAATATGTAAATACACATAAATTAAAGTGTATTACATAAATAATACAATTATGGGATGTATATACACCACAAAAAAGTTAATAGTGGCAATATGGCATGAATCTCATTGGAATAAGGAAGTGAGATGAAAACCCCTTACCTTGCACTTTCCTTTAGTCGAGGGTACGATTAGCCTCATCTTCTTCGGGTTCTTCCATTTGATTTGATCAAATGAGCTCCTTAGGTAGGCTTTCTGATCAAAATAAGGCCTCTAAGATGAAGGGAGGATTTTTGAGAGTATATTTGGGACGGGTTTGGCTGAGCCAAATGGCTTAGAAGGTTTGAATTAGAGAGAAGGGGGAGTTCCCTTTTATAAGAGGGGTGTGGGGAACCTTAGGAAAAACATAAAATATTATTTTATAATAAATTAATATCCGGTTTCTAATGGCTCAAACGTTGATTATTTATATTCTAAGGTGGGGATAGGTCTAAAAAACTCAACCAATAGGTTTTAGACAAGTTTAGGTTACCATTTTAAGCTTATCATTTAGATTTAACTCTAAGTAAAATAATTTAACTTTTACCATGTCTTCTTGTATTATTACACTATATGGTTAATAAACATTCTATATACTGCCAATATAACTCCAATTGGTTCATTAATGTCATATATATTATTATATAAGTCGTTTGGCCGAACCTTAGATTTTTAGGACCATTATAACAATTAATAATATAATATTTGTTTTAAAAACTATTTTATGTCAATTTTGACACTATTTGGTATTTGGTTTTTGTTAAAATAATAAGAACATTATTACTTCAAAGAAAATACATTGAATCAATCCTAACATGTCATATTAACCTTGAAATTTCTTGTATTTCATAAAAACATTGAAATTATATTTATTTTAATATTTATAATACCATTTATTTGATTCTTTCATGAATAAGGTAATTACTGCATCATCATTGTGTCATAAATATATTTATTTATTTAATGTCTAAAAATTATAAACAGACTACCATTATGTAGGAAATATTTTTATATTTCTAATGAATATTTATAATTGAATTTATCTTATGTAAAACCCCATATTAAAAATGTTTTAGTTATTAAACTTTGATTTTAACTCTTTTAACTCTTCTTTGAATTAAATAATAATAAATGTCCTAATCTAATCCAAGTTGACCTAAATGATACTATTTTATTGATAATGTTGTTTTTGGTCGAGATAAACTTGTCCAATAGAATTAGGACATGTTTCAGGGTAATATTAATATCATTTTTACCCTTAATTACCCTATTTACTTTTAATCGGGGTAAATAAAAGAAAAAAGTTACTATTCACCAAAAATTATTTTCATCTCATTGAATCACATTTTACTCCTTGATATTAACTGTATCTCTCGGATTTTTGAAATTCATCTCACAGAAGCCGTAAAATTACGTTTTATATGAATTTGCAAAAGCTACTAGGAGGTGGGTAAAAGACGGTAAAAGGTTCAACAAAATTTTTATATATCTAAAATTATTATAAACCGACTCCAATAAATTACATTGAAATAATATACGTATTATGTATATATTTTGACATTAAATAATTTAAATAAAAATTCGGTTTTAAACTATAACTTAGTGTTTTTCACTATTCATCAAAAATTAAAAGTTTTCAGAAAAATACCAAAAATTTACCCTAAGATAATTTTGATATTCCGAATTCAATAATGAAGTCTATTTTACCAAATTCAAAACATATAAGTTGAATTTATTAATTTAAAATTAATTCCCGCTGTCAAAACAAAAAAGCGCATTTTTAAGAAACAATAACTATCAAAAGATTAACACTTGTTTATGTCCGGTTTAAATGTGAAATTATGTCCAATGACCAACATTTGGTTAAATTCGAATAATATATTCTAAATATAATTTAAAACCAATCAAATTCATAATTTATCACTATTAATTATTTTAATTAAAAAAGTTGTTTTTTATTAAAATTTAGTAATTTTCACTATTCATCAAAATATGAAAGTTATCAAAAAAGTACCAAAAATTCTCCCTAAGCTAATTTCGAAATTCCGAATCCTAAAATGAAGTCAATTTTGAAAGATAAAATGTATAAAATTTCAAAAAGTGGGTATTACAATTCATAACAGCTAGTTTGATTGGTTGTGGTGTGTGTTAGAACTCGAAGTTGTGTACAACACACGCTACTGTATTATTCAAAGAGAAGCGTATCATGCAAGATTTGGGTGTTACATTCTCCCATCCTTAAATAAATTTTGTCCTTGCATTTTATGCTCAGTATTTGAAACTTGGGGTTGATGTTTCAAAATATCTTAGTTGAAATCCCACGTCCAAAAATGAATTAATGGGGCCTCTATTTAAAATAAAGAGTGGTAAGTATGAAGGTTACCGAAAATAACACATAATAGGGTTCCATGTAGGAAAATAAGGATATAGAAGTGAAATTTAACCATCAATATCTGATGGAGAGTGGTAGATAACAAGGTTATGAAAAGGCCAACAATCACAAAGCCATAAATTTGTGATGAGCTAAGGTAACATCTAGGACAACATTTTTGTTCTAAGTTCCTTTTCTTAATGTTGAGGAATTTATTTATGAGATTTTCTAAGATCATAAGGAGATATAATTACTTTATAATTAGAGTTTTATCCATTAATAAATTTCTACTACAAACTCATCTTTCACTTCAAAACATAATACAACTCAAAGATACTCTATTTATCCTAATCGTATAGGGTTCCAAATATAATGAACGTATAATTCACATATCAGACCCATTAAAAAAGAAACTACATTATACAATCCAGGGACTTTACGTAGTCCAGTGGTAGGTGATAAATCCCAATCGCACTATGGTTGTGGGTTCGATTCCCGCAGCTTAGTCCGACACGATGGGTTGTCACACGGTCTGCGTGTTGTCCTTTTATAAAAATCCAAAAATAACCTTTCAAACTTAATCCATTCCAACCATTAGACTTATCCAAAATACTACAATCCAAACTCACAGTCCAAAATTTATAAGGATGTTAAACACAATGAAGATCCTTTTTTTAAATGTAATAACATGTGAATACCTTCACCTTTTATTATTTTAAAACATGGTAAGATCTTGAATTACTATAAAACCTTATTGATTACATTCATGCTCCCTTATTCTTTATAGAATAGTGGATATACTCCTTCTATCAAAAATTTTGTAAATTCCAACGATAAAAAATCATTAATCAGTTTCAAGGTATTCAAAAATATCCAATATAATTTACCCAAATCAACCATATCTTATTCCAAAATCAGTACTTCAATATTAGGACCATATTAAGGTTTATCTTTCCTTCAACCATGTAATTTCCAAAACGTTTGACTCACTGTAGAGTCACTTTTCTTAGTACCATAAAATCACAAATCCTCAATGAAATAGTACTATAGTATAATCATTATTTATTTCCAGTACATCATTGATACAACACTTTATTGAAATAATTCAAAAAGAACATAAGATTAGTAGTTATTCCTCTTTATCTGTGGTATCATAACTTGATTATTATCTAATTGCATCATTTTCCGCATAGTCTGAGGACTAGGACATTGGTTCGTGTAGTGTCCATCCTATTTGCAAATGAAGCATTGTACATTTGAAAACTTTTTCTTACACTTGCAGTCACGTACTTGGTGTCCTTTTTCTCCACACTTATAACATACTCCCATTCCCCTCAAGAATTTTCCAAGGTGATTCTTTCCACAGTTATCACATAAGGGAAAATCCTTCTTTACCTTCTTCCCTTTATCTATCCTTCTCTCTACCATTATTTTCTTCTCTAGATTCCCTTCAAATCCCTAGGACTCTGAAAATTCTTTACTTATCTTATCAACACATGACACTATTTCTCATATGGTGATAATATGTGGGAGACTATTTCCCTTCAAAATTCTGGATTAAGACCATGAAAGATATGATCCTTCTTACTCTTTGGATCATGTGTATTGTTAGAGTTCTCATTCCTTCTACTGGGTGCCATTTCTAAAAAATGGCATACACTAGATTAGTTCATGAATAGCAATACCTAATCCTGAACTTGTGAAACACTTAACATAAATTAAATAGTTTATAGATATAATCCATAATCATAAAAATGTTTTCTTTGAATAAGTATATACTCATAAGCCCTTCATAATGGTTTTTAGATAAAATGATAATTATCCTAAGAATATCCCCCATGAGTGTCGTAACCAAGAGTGTAGCAAGGCCCGTTTTCATGCACCAGTTCCCATTCGAGTCCAGCTCAAAACAATGTTTTCGGGTTTTACCCCTAGGAACATCTGTGCCAGAGCTTCCTCTACCTACTTGTATCCAGATAAGGATGTATTTTCTTGGAAAACTCACAAAATCTCTACATTACCAAAATTCTAGGAAATTCTTCTATACTAATCCTCAATGTCTATCTTAGGGTAATGTGCTCTAATCAGAGTTTATCTAAATCTAGTTTCCGAGGATATTGCGAAAGATCCTCTGATACCAACTGTAATGCCCAGACCCCAGTTAACCAGAGTCAGTGCATTATTTTAATACATTGGCATAATAACAAGAAATCAAGTCCCAAAGGACCGATCAGTTTAGCAGTCTTGGAAAATAGATTACATACATGAATGTTACATTACACTACATAACATACAGAACATCATAAATAATCCTTCATTCACACCATTATTCCCTTGTCTTAACCCTACATATTAATCACAATACACTTCTTGGAATCATGGAAAGAATAAAACATAGAAAGGGGTGAGCTCGGATGCTCAGTATGGATAACAATACAGCGGAAACTTTCATAAATAAGCATAAACATTTAAGGAAATGTATAACTAAAACAAAAGCCCTTTAAACGTGAACTTCAGTATAATATCGAAAAAATAAAATGAATTAATGCCATTTACTTATTCACATGGATATTCTACTAGTCGAATAATCACATGCAATATCACTAACCACTTTCATAATGATGGAATGCATAATGCTGAACATTAATTTCTGTGTCAAGGCCTCGTGCCAGGACCTAAGGGATAGCTGTAACTGGTACCCAACCAGCAGAGCCTCTGTAACTGGACTCCAACTAGGAGTGCATATAATAAAAGGACACCAACCTGGAGTGCCTCTAATAACTGCACACCATCCCAGAGTGCCTCTAATAATAGGACACCAACCTGGAGTGCCTCTAATAACCCGACACCAACCCGGAGTGCCTCTAATAACCGAACACCAACCCAGAGTCCCTTTAATAACCGGACACCAACCCGGAGGGTTTACATTTACCGACACCCAACCCGAAACATACTTGTCCAACACATTCATCTTAAGAAGACGATGAAATATAATATAAACATTTGTATTAAAACTAACATACAAAATGCCAAAGCATTAATCATAAGCCATTAATGGCATGGAAATGACTCATCCATAGTCAAACATATCACAAAAACTTAAATACAATAAGGAATATTTGTATCATAATTAATCAACTTTAAACAAGTGTAAAATTTATCAAAGGATGTTGACATAGATGATATCAAAACTATTTGAGAGAAATACTCTTTTTTCATGAAAACATTTAAAAGTCACACAATTTGGAAAAGAAGTCATTTAAAGAAATTAATGAATCAAAGTGTCCCATAACACTTTAAAACTTTGTAAAGGAATTAACATTTTAAAAACATTCATGTCCATATAAATAAAACCTTAAAAACCATTTTGAAGGCATGGACATTAATGAGAATGATTTAGAAGAATAAATATATAAAACATTTGAAATGATGTTTTAGTAAAAAGACTCTTAAAAGAATCCCTTCGAAAACTCTTTCATAAAACATGGAAAAGAATAATAAATATGTCCCAATAGATACTTACGTAAAAACAACCTTGGATAATAAAGAGATTGTGAAATTAACCCTTAACAATTTGGTAACATACGAAACATACACCCCATGAAAGAGGTATCATACAATGAATATGTAAATACACATAAATTAAAGTGTATTACATATAGAATACAATTATGGGGAGTAAATACACTACACAAAAGGTAATAGTGGAAATATGGCATGAATATTATGAGAATAAGGAGTGAGATGAAAACCCCTTACCTTGCACTTTCCTTTAGTCGAGGGTACGTTTAGCCTCCTCTTCATCTGGTTATTCCTTTTAATTTGATCAAAAGGGCTCCTTAGGTTGGATTTATGATCAAACTAAGGCCTATAGGATGAAAGGAGGAAATTTGAGAGTGTATTTGGGCAGGGTTTGGCCGATCCAAATGGCTTAGATGGTGTGAATTTGAGAGAAGGGTGATTGCCCTTTTATAAGAAGGGTGAGGGGCACCATTGGAAAAACATAAAATATTATTTTATAATAAATTCATATTTGGTTTCTTATGGTTCCAAAGTTGATTATTTAAAGTATAAGATGGGGATAGGTCTAAAAAAACTTAACAAATAGGTTTTAGACAAGTTTAGGTTACCATTTTAACTTTATCATTTAGATTTAACTCTAAGTTAAATAATTTAACTTTTACTGTGTGTTCTTGTATTCATACACTATATGGTTAATAAACTTACTATATACTACCAATCGAACACCAATTGGTTCTTTAATGTCATATATATTATTATATATATCTTTTGGCCAAACCCTAGATTTTTAGGACGATTATATCAATTATTAATATAATATTTGTTTTAAAAACTATTTTATGTCAATTTTGGAACTATTTGGTATTTGTTTTTTAACTAATAACAACATGATTACTTCAAAAAAAATACATTGAATAAATCCTAACATGTCATATTCACCTATAAAATTCGTTTATGTCATAAAAACTTTGAAATTATATTTATTTTAATATTTATAATACCATTTATTTGATTCTTTCATGAATAAGGTAATTATTGCATCATCATTGTGTCATAAATAGATTAATTTATTTAATGTATAAAAATTATTAATAAAATACCATGATTTAGGAAATATATTTAGATTTCTAATGAATATTTATAGTCTAATTTATCTTATGTAAAACCCCATAATAAAAATGTTTTAGTTATTAAACTTTGATTTTAACTCTTTTAACTCTTCTTTGAATTAAATAATAATAAATGTCCTAATCTAATCCAAATGGACATAAATGGTAATATTGTATTCCTAAAGTTGTTTTTGGCGGAGATAAACATGTCCAATATAATTAGGAAATGTGTGAGGGTAATATTATTATCATTTTACCGTTAATTACCTTATTTACTTTTAACCGTGGAAAATAAAATTAAAAAATTACTATTCACCAAAAAAAATTTCATCTCATTGAACCACATTTTTATCCTTGATATTAACCATGTCTCTCTGATTTTTGAAATTCAGCTCACAGAAGCTTTAAAATTAAGTTTTATATGAATTTGCAAATGCTCCTAGCAGGTGGGTAAAAGACGGTGAAAAGTTCAATAAAATTTTTATATATCTAAAATTATTATAAACCGACTCCAATGAATTACATTGAACATATATAGGTGATATGTATCTATTTTCAAATTAAATAATTTAAATAAAATAAATAATTATTTAATTAAAAATTCAGTTCTAAACTATAACTGAGTGTTTTTCACTATTCATAAAAAATTAAATGTTTTCAGAAAAATACCAAAAATTTACCCTAAGATAATTTTGATATTCCGAATTAAATAATGAAGTATATTTTACCAAATTCAAAACATAGAAGTTATATTTATTAAATTAAAATTAATTCTTGCTATCAAAACAAAAGGCGTGTTTTTAAGAAACAATAACTATCAAAAGATTGACACTTGTTTATGTCCGGATTAATTGTGAAATTATGTCCAATGACAAACAATGGATTAAATTTTAAAAATATATTCTAAATATAATTTAAAACCACTCAAAATCATAATTTATCACTATTAATTATTTTGATTAAAAAAGTTGTTTTTAATTAAAATTTAGTAATTTTCACTATTCATCAAAATATGAAAGTTATCATAAAAGTACCACAAGTTCACCTTAATCTAATTTTGATATTCCAAATCCAAAAATGAAGTCATATTTGAAAGATAAAATGTATACAGTTTTTATAAAGCGGGTATTACAATTCATAACGGCTAGTTTGATTGGTTGTGGTGTGTGTTAGAACTCGAAGTTGCGTACAACACATGCTACTATATTATTCAAAGCGAAGCGTATCAGGGAAGCTTGGAGTTTCACAAAATTCCACTTTATTTCCCTTTTAAATGGATCTATGATGTAACTTATATGTTTTTTTAAAACCATGTAACAAAATCATTATGAATAATCATTTTATATTTTTTATTTTATTTTTCTCTAAAACTCAAAATGTTTTATATAATTTCTTGATACATTTATTGTATTTCATTCTAAATGATATTCTGGATTAATTGTTCTTACCTCACATTTTTCATAAGTGTTATTTTAACTTTCACTCTTCGAATTTCACCTCTATGTCCATGATCTTTAATTTCATGGATAAATTTTATATCACACCTATTATTTCTATATTGTTTTTTCTAGTATTGAATTAATTTTATACCCATTAATATATATGGTTTCAGTTTTAAGGGTTTGTACTAAAAAAAGTCTTCCATCTATTGACTAGGTAAATATTAGAATTTTTCATACTCATTAATTCAATTTGGATGTTTATTGATTACTAAAGACTGTTGGTCACATATTTTATTTTTTATTTATTCCCTTATATGATGAATATATTATAATTAATTAGTGATGCGAAGGGATTGAAATTATATAGCTCCAAGATGCATTATTAGGTCTCATGAGACAAAATATCTAGGGTCTTTAGTGTAATATTATACATTTATGTATGATTTCATAACATGCAGACTTCATATTATGTTTATGATATCTAGTATTCTGAATTTCATCACTATGAAATCAGTAATTATTTTCCATGTAAGTATTATTATTATTATGTTATCTATGGGTATATTTTATCCTCATGATATAAGTAATATAGAATTTTTTTATTGTTTCTTCCTTCCCTATTACTCATGCTTTGTTTATTATTTTATGGATTTTGATACACACTACCACTTACTGAGCCTCTAATATTACCCTTTATTTGGTTTTGATTACCAAGGTAAATAATGAATATTATTATATAAAATGTTTCTAGAAGGATATCATTCTTGTAGAATTTTTATGGGGATGATAGTGACATATTAAAATAATTAATCCTTGATTTAGTGAAAAAAATATCCATTTGATTGGTGGTATAATGGTATTTTTATTTAAAGGTTTTCCTAAACTCTCTAGAACTATAAATCTATAAGGACTTGGGAATGTAAGTGAATAATTAATGGTTATTGATATTCTAATTATGGATAGTTTAGTTTGGGTCATTTTAGTTGGTATCAAAACCAGTACATAAAGGAAATGTTTTTATCCCCATATTCGAGAGTACAGGTCATGGAAATTCCATCATCTAACTAAGAATTAAAAGAATTATACATTCTAGTGGGAACCATAATTACTTCTTACATTATAGATATCCCTAGACGACTCACCTATGATAGAGTAAAATAATATTTTTTATAGATGAAAATCTATGTATCTATGGGGATGATTATATTAATATAGTCTCTCATGATTTGTAGTAAATTTTTGAGGCAGTTGTTTTGATTATTAGGTAATAATTATCCTCCTCATAGTGTAGTATACTCACATTTATCAGATTATATTTTTCTTAAAATTCATTAAAATTTTATGAATTTTCTTGAGAGAGACTAGCATAGAACACCCAAGTATTTCAATCTCAATATATATAGAAATTTCCTACTAATATATGGTTATCAAAACAATATGTGGGTAGAGTAAGATTTAAGGGATCTGTAACATGATTAAATTTATCCTCACTTAACATGTTCCAACTAGTTGGAATGGGAATATTATGATCGAACCCCATGTATTGGGTCTACCATTTATTTTGGGTTCACACCAACTACTCATCTTCCTTAGTGTGTGAAGGATCATGAGTCAGAGGGACTTTATCTCTTACCTTATCATTGAGGTTTGAGTCATTCACCTCAACCTGAATGATAGCTATTGATACATACCTAAAGGGAAATATCTCATATAAGATATCCATGAAGTATAGGGATTCTGAAACACATCGCCGATTGTCACCTATCGACCGGTCAAGGTTTCGGTGCTCTGCTAATGTGTATAGCAGCACTCGGGTCGAATCCTCGGCGATGGTACTTTGTAATAGTCGATTGTTTTTAGTTGATTGTATTTTGGTTGGGGGGGTTTGTCTTCAGAGCTTAATTTAAATGTTTAATGGATGATGTTTAATTTAACAAGTTGATAAAGATTGGGGTGAGTTCATCATTAGGTTATTTAATCTTGTGATATCCTTGAGCTTTGCTTTATATTGCATTTAAATTAACACCCATGTCACAAGTTGATGTTGATTTGAATCCCCAAGTGTTAAGGCTTTAATCCAAGACATAACACAAATTAAGGTTCTAATCTTGATCATATCTTGTTTATGGTAGTGTATTTATGGTTCCAATGATCGATGTAAACCACACGTTAAACAAAACAAGTCATTAATCCATGACATGCTAAGTCCAACATACACAATGTTAATTCAATGAATACTCATTGAGAAAAAGATCTCAATCGCTTAACATAACTAAATTAAAACTCAACCCAATGAGAGATTTACTCAGCCATTATGATTTTTATTAATCTGGTAATATATGTTTATGGTGATGAATTATAAAGAGAAGAAAAATAAAGGGACAAGATAAGAGTAGTGTGCTGAACACACACACAAAATATTTTGAGAATCAAAAATGGAATTTCGATTGAATGAGGAAGAAAAATAAGGGACTGTAATTTAAAATGATTCAAACTATTTTAAGACCATGAATATTACACTACAGATGGTGGATATGAATAAGAGGTATTGAAGAAGAAACAAGAAAAAAAAATTGATTGAAATGAAAACAAAGTTACACAATTACAATTGAACGCAAACCTAAATATACGTGAAAGAGAAGTGGAGGAGAGGTCTATCTTGTTGAAACAAGATCAAAGCATATCCTCCCAGAACCTTGTCAAGGCTCTAGTAATGCCAAACCTCATCGTTAAGTGCTGAAGTTCCAACCCTTTTGAAAGGAGAGGAGGAGATGTATTTATAGCCCAAGGTGGTGGACTGTTTACATTCCAGAAATATCCCTCAACTTGGCTCGCCGATATGTATATCCAGACAGCCGAATCTTAAGAAATCTCCTTCTTAAAATTTGTAGATAAAAATATCTTCTGTCTACTGTGATAAGTTTGCGACCATTGGACTTATTGAGACAATGTTATGGCAGTTTTAGTAAAAAATTCCGATCTGTCCATTTCAATACAGAACTTTTCACAGTTCATAATGTGAATGGATTTTTTGAATTGGAAGGTTCCATCAAATAAACATAATTTCTTTAAAAAAGTTGGCCACCAGAATATCCTATTTCACACTACTAAAGCTCAGCTCTAATAGATGTCTACATCAGGAAAAATTGAAAAATTACTGTTCTATTTTTTAATTCCCGTCCAGAATAGTGGGCTCGATTTCAATGAATCTGTTGGGCCACTTGTGTTTGCGATTGGGTTCTGAAATTTTTATCATGGACGCCTTGAAATGTACTCCGATCTTGGGAGGAGAATTAAGGTATTTGGACTTCTGGATGGATCCCAGTAAATCAATCTTCATCAATAGTCCAGTTTCTTCACAGATTCATTGGTCTTGTTTGTGAGAACCATATGACCCTTCAAATGGAAGAATTGGCTCATGGTACCTTCAAATGAAATGTTTTATATTTAAAGGAGAATCCTACAAACATGAACCATACAATTTGGATCAGTATAGTGATAGTTATTATCAAAACAGTAAACTGACTGAATTGGACTACTTCTAAAAATGCTCAAAAATTATACTTAATATTAAAACATTAATATTTCACACAAATTATACACATTTCATATAAAATCAGTAAAGGGAGTATATAATAAGTCATGAAAATATTAATAACATCAACTCACCCACACTTAGTTTTGTGCATGTCCTCATGTGCAACAAATATAAAAACATGAAAAAATCATTTTCACTCACCAACAAATATTAAAATTTTGGTTTCTCCAATCAGGGGAGGTTTAGACTATTTCACTCATCTATTTTGAAATCCACCACACATTGTTACAGAAACAATATTCCAAAACTAATTCATTATTTCATGCTCAAATTTAGAAATGGAAAATGTGGACACTCAAAACTCACACCTCTCAAGATGATAAAATTCATTTGTGGAGGTTCACTCTTTCACCAACCAAAAGTGAAAATCTGAGAGTTTTTAAGAGCTCTCAGCTTCCACTCCCTATCCAAAGTGCTCAAAAATCAATAGTTCTTTTGAAGGGGTATTTCTGTGGCTATGGGATGGTAGGAATATAATGTTCAAGAGAGAGAATAAAAGGGTTAAAATACCAACACAGAAAAACAGTGCACATTTTTTTGAAATAAATCATGGAAAGAAATAAAAACACATATTTACAAGGGAATGATTGTGTGAAGAAATACCCAATAGGGGAAGAAAATATGATGGGGATGAGAAGATGAAATATTTACAAACTACCAAACTTCTCCCAATTATATAAGAATATAATGCAAGTGTTCTTTTTTTTTTCTTTTTTTTACTTTGTTTTTTCATAAGCTGACCTTGAGACAGATCTCACACTCATATCCAAACCCATGTTTGATCTCCTAAAGACACTAATTGTAATATTTATAACAAGATCAAAGGTTTAGGAAGAGTGATTTTTGACCTACCCAAGACACAACCCATTTTTTCTTTTTCTTTTTGATTTTTTTTATTTTGATTTTTTTTGAATTTTTTTTTGAACACTTTTCAATATCATTTGTACAATGCATTCCCAAATCCCACTGAATGAAAACCTCCCCCACACACTAAAATGGATTATTTCCCTCAATCATATGATAACTAACCATAAAGTAAGGAAACGATACCCAAAAATGAAATCCATTCCCCCCCACACTTAAATTTCAAAAAATTATGAAATGAAAATCCATGTTGATATTGGGTGGGAAAAAGGGATTGGGCTTGTAATGTGGCTATCAAAGAAAAGGTTTTCATAGGCTCTAATGGGCTTTCAAAAGGATGATTAATGTTAGGGAAATGGGATGGTATTTGGCTATTGTGATTCTCATGTGGTTCAGAAAATGCCTCTATCATATTAATGCACACTAAGGTAGAAAATTCAGCTCGAAGGTCCACAAACTCAAGACTCACAAATGGGGGTGAAAACACATATTTTGAAAAGATGGTCATAGGTTTTCTTGGCATGAAAGAAAATATTTGTTCCCACGGTTGGGGAAAATTATTTTCCAAATCAAAAATTGAATATTCAAAATGTATTGGTTTTGACACAAAATTATTTATCCAAAGTCATAATGAAAATACAAAATTTTTGAGATGAAAACATGTCTGTTAACTCCCAAAAATGGTTGTATAAAATTTAAAAACTCGATAGTGAGTAAGCATGACTTATTATTTTTTGTATTTTTTTAAGTGATTGTTTTTTTGGTTTTTTTTAGTTTTTTATGTTTTTATATTTTTTTGTTTTTTTATAAAGATACACCCACACAAAAGAGAATGTGAAAAATAAAGTGGTAAAAAAATTAAAGAGAGTGGAAAAAGAAGACAGTGGTAGAGATAGGAAGAGATAGAGAGAGTTAAAGGGAAAGAGGTGCCCCATGGTTTGGATTTGGCGGGTCGCCTTCTCCATCTAGTGGTAGGTCAGCTAGAGAAGTTGGGGATCCAGTGGAAGTCGATGTTGATCCAGGATTGTGCATCCTCTCATGGTGATGCTTTAACCGATGTCCATTAACCGTGAATTTCCTTTTGGAAGAGGGTACTTGGACTTGTACTGCACCAAATGGGTAAACATTAGTAATAACAAAAGGACCTTCCCAACGAGAATTACGATTACCTGGGTGAAGCAGAAATCGATAATTGAGTAGCATTACCTTTTCACATTCATGAAATACCTTTCTCAGGATGTGTTTATCATGGAGTGCCTTGGATTTTTCTTTGTAGAGATTAGCATTTTCATAAGAATCAAGTCGAAGATCCTCCAGTTCAGCCAATTACAATAATCTTTCTTCACAAGATTTTTCACAATCAAAATTACAAGTTTTCACAGCCCAAAAAGACTTATATTGGATTTAAACTGGTAAGTGACACACTTTACCAAAAACTATCCTAAAAGGAGACATCCCAATGGGTGTTTTATAGGCCGTTCGATAAGCCCAAAGTGCTTCACCAAGTCTTTCAGGCCAGTCTTTTCTGGTGGGTTTTACAATTCTCTCAAGCACTCTTTTCACTTCTCTATTAGAAAGTTCATCCATGCCATTTTTTTTGGGGGTTATATGAAGTTGAAGTTTTATGGACAACCCCATTCTTTTTTAGAAAAGATTATATGGTTCTATTACAAAAAAGGGTTCCCAAGTCACTGATCAAGGCACGTTGTGTGCCAAATCTTGGGAAGATGTGGGTCTTTAGGAACTCACTAACAGTATGAGCATCATCTTTCCTAGTGGGTTTGTCCTTAACCCACCTTCAAACATAATCGACCACATGAAAAATGTATGAGAATCCATTGGAAGGGGGAAATGGTCCCATGAAATCGATACCCCAAACATCGAATATCTCACAGAAAATTAAAGGCTTTTGGGGCATTTCATTTCTCTTTGAAATTGTGCCAAACTTTTGGAAATTGGGACATGATTGACAGAAATCATGTGATTCCTTGAAGATTGATGTCCAGAGGAATCTATAGTCTAGGACCTTTCGAGAGGTCCTTTTTGGTTCAAAGTGGCCACCTCCAGGAAGTGAGTGACTGAATTCTAATATGGAAGAATGTTCATTTTCATCGACACATCTCCTTATTACCATGTCAGCCCCAGTTTTACAAAGTTTATTTTCTTCCCAAAAATAGTATTTTGAATCACTTTTCAACTTCATTTTTTTTCTTTTGAAAACTTTCAGGAAAAAAACCAAAAACCATGTAATTTACAATTGGGGAATACCATGGTATTTTTGGAGTGAGAGATGAAAGGTGCTCAGTGGGGAATTCAGGATCAATGATTTCTGAATGAGAAGAATTAGAAATTCTACTCAAGTGATCTGCCTCAGGTTTTTCTTTTCCAGGTCTATCTTTGATTTCAATGTCAAACTCTTGGAGCATTAGGATCCATCTTATTAGCCTCGGTTTGGAATCACTTTTCTTGAGTAAGAACTTCATAGCAGAATGATCTGTAAAGATTATTATTTTGGCACCTAAGAGATAGGGCCGAAATTTATCTATGTCAAAAACAACTGCAAAAAGTTCTTTTTCAGTGACATTGTAGTGAGATTGAGTTTCATCCAATGTTTTTGAGGCATAATAGATGACATGAGGAATTATTTCTCTTCATTTAACAAGAACATCCCCAATAGCTCTAACAAAAGCATCACACATTAACTCAAAGGGTAAGGGCCAATCTGGGGGTTGGATTATTGGGGCATATGTAAGAGAGGTTTTGAGTTCAATGAAGGCTCTCTTGAAAACCTCGTCAAAATGGAAAGTGACATCATTTTGGAGCAACCGAGTGAGTGGGAGGGAAATCCTACTGAAGTTATGGATGAATCTCCAATAAAAACCAGCATGACCGATGAATGAACGGATGTATCGAACAGAAGTGGGTGGAGGAAGTGATTGGATCACTTCATTTTTGGCAGGATCGACTTCAATACCGTCTTTTGAAACTATGTTCCCTAGAACAACCCCATTTTCAACCATGAAGTGACATTTTTCAAAATTTAACACAAGGATTCACTTGACACACTTTTGGAGGACAAGAGAGAGTGAATGAAAACAAGATTCAAATGAATCACCATAAATGGTGAAGTCATCCATGAAGACTTCCATGCAGTGTTCAATGAATTCTGAAAAGATAATAATCATACACCTTTGGAATGTTGCAGGAGCATTTCAAAGTCCAAAAGGCATTCTTCTATATGCATATGTTCCAAAGGGGCATGTGAAAGTAGTCTTTTCTTGGTCCTGAGGTGAGATTGGGATTTGAAAATAGCAGGTGTATCCATCAAGAAAGCAATAGTGTGATTTTCTGGCCAATCTTTCTAGAATTTTATCAAGGAATGGAAGAGGGTAGTGATCTTTTCGGGTTTCAACATTCAATTTCCTATTGTCGATGCACACACACCATTTGTTCTTCACTTTAGTTGTGACTACCTCTCCATGTTCATTTGTGACAACAGTTATCCCACCCTTCTTAGGTATAACTTGAATTAGACTAACCCATTCACAATAAAAAATTAGGTAGATAATACCAGCTTGAAGAATCTTGGTGATCTCTTCCATAAATACCTCAAGGATGAGTGGATTGAGTCTTCTTTGTGGTTGTCTAATTGGTTTGGATGACTCCTCAAGATGGATGTGATGCATGCAAAGGGTAGGGTTGATTCCTGGTATTTCATATAGGGTCCAACCTAAGGCCTTTTTGTTTTCCTATAACACTTGAACAAGTTTTGACTCCACGGTTTCAGTAAGTGTGGCAGAGATAATGACAAGATATGAGTGATCATAAAAGAGGAATGCATATTTCAGGTGTGCAGGAAGGGGTTTCAGATCTGTCTCATCTTTCACTTTTGAGCTTGACAACTCAGTAATGGAAGAAGGGACTTCAGTTGCTTCAGGTTCATTTTCCTTAATACTGTCCAAGGTGGAGTAGTAGAGATCAGAATTGATGTGGAATTCAAGAGAGGTTTCAAGTTCTTCTAGATTTATGGAGTCTATGAATGAGAGGTCCACATCAACATCACCATTTATGACATGGTTAATCATAGTGCAGATTTTACAAGATCCTTTATTATCAGAACAAGATGAACATGATGGAATGGGGTTTAATTGACTCTTAGAAGTGTCCTCAGAAGCATGGATTGAGAATGCAGATTGGTCCTCAGATTGGTATCGCATGGCTTGGAAAATGTTGAATTTTACTAGTTGGTCACCGAATTCCATGGATAAGATGACAGAATGGACATCAATCTTGGTTTTCGCAGTCATGAGGAATGGCCTTCCAAGAATTAGGGGAGATCGAGAAGAGTTCTTCTCACCTTCCATGTCATGGACATAGAAATCAGTAGAGAAGATAAGATCATTGACTCTGACAAGGACATCCTCAATTATTCCCTCAGGACTAGCTGTGCTTCGATTGGCTAATTGAATGACAACACCCGTTGGGTGTAAAGGACCTAGACCAAGGTTGGAGAATATGGATTTGGGCATGACATTAATTGAGGCTCCTAGGTCTATGAGTGCATCATCAAAGTTTAAACATCCAATTTGGCATGGAACCGTAAAGGTCCCTGGATCATTTCACTTTATGGGAATATACTACTGGGTGGAAACATTTTCAAAGGTCCTACGTTGCCTCTTGTGGGTACACAACTCTTTAAGAAACTTGGCATACTTAGGAATTTGTTTTATGGAATATAAGAGGGGAATGTTGACATCAACACGTCTAAACATGTCAAGCATTTTAGGATCAGGTTCAAAGGACTTCCCTGGTTTAGAAACAGCTTGAGGAAAAGGAATTGGATTCATAAGTGGAATGAAGGTGGTTAAGGAATGGATTTAGGTTCCTTTTCAATTTTATTTTTCATTTCATTTTCTAGGTCAACATTCAAAGGAGGGTTTGAGGATTTATCTTGAGGAATAGAAAGTTGCTTTCCTGATCTAAGTGAAATTTTACTTACATTATGCTTGGGGTTGGGTAATGGTTGAGATGGGAGTTGAGAAGAATTTGATTGTTGTTGCTGGATCAGGTGGGATGCAAGTTGAACTATTTGAGTTTCAATGTTTTTAAGGCTAGAATGGGTGAAGAAGGAAAGATCTTCCACTGCACTTTCCCATGGTTTCTTGGAAGACGAGGCTTGTCCTTTGTTGGGATTTCCTTGATTTTGGTTCTTGGGAAATCAATTGTATTGGTTTTGGAATTGGGAAGGCACACTAGGATAATATAATCCAGGAGGAGGATTGTTCCTTTGAGGTTGAGGAACAAAAGGATAAGGTTGATGGAAGTTACCACCACCTTGACCATATTGGAATTGGTTTGGGTTTTGAGGATTGAATTGAGGGGGATGAGACATGGGATTACCATACCTCAGGCCATGGTTATATGAAGAAGAGAAGGGATCAGAGTGAGGTTGGTTGAAGTTTCTAACAAACTAACCTGATAGTTGAGGATTGGTGTTCCACTGAGTATATGCTGCATTGACCTCCATTGTTCTAGATGAATCGGATTGGTCCTGTTGAAGTTGTGGACATGTGTCAATTGGATGAGATAGAGAGTTATAGATTCCACAGTTTTTGACAGGTCCAGGAAACATTGATTGTGGAGAAGACGAGGTTGGAGATTTTGTAGCCACTGCTAGTTGTCGCACAAGACCTATAAGTTCACTCATCCACTCGATCAACTTGTTCGGCTCAATTGATTGATTATCTTGGGATTTTTTGACTTGATCATGTGCTCGAGTATGGACTTGTTGTGTGTTTTTAGCCATGTTACTTATGAGATCTCTTGCAGTTGCGGGAGTTTTATCAACAAGAGCACCGCCACTTGCGGCATCAATGAGAGTTCTCTCCATAGCCAATAAACCCTCAAAGTAGTATTGGATCAGGAGTTGGTCATAGATTTGATGGTGTGGGCAGGTTGAAACAAGCTTTTTGAACCTCTCCCAGTACTCATGGAGTTATTAAATTAGGAATTGACGTATACCACTTATTTCCTTATAGATAGAAGCAGTACGAGAAGCAGAAAAGAGTTTCTCTAAGAAGAGTCACTTCATGTCATTCCATGTATTTATGGAACCAGGAGTGTGGTAGTAGAGCCATGACTTAGCAGTGTCAGCGAGGGAAAAAGGGAATGCTCGGAGTTTTATTTGTTCTTCAGAAACCCCTTGAGGCTTCACGGTAGAGCACACTACTTGGAACTCTTTAAGGTGGAGATGTGGATCCTCACTGGTTAGCCCGTGAAAATGAGGGAGAAGATGAATCAAACCCTATTTGAGTTCGAATTCAGCTTCTATGTTTGGATATTGAATACCAAGAGGTTGGTAATTCATATCAGGGGCAGTGAGTTCTTTAAGGGTTTGTTCCCTAGGATTGGCCATTTCAAATTCAACTGGTTGGATGAGGACTGATCTTGAATAAATTGAGTATCTCTGATGTTCCTCCTAATTTGGTGAAGTGTTCGCTCAATTTCAGGGTCAAACAAATCTGTGGGATTGGTTGGAAGACTATGGGGCATTCAGAGAGATTTTGGAAGAAAGGGGAATATGGGTTTTTCTTTGTATTTTTTTTTCAATTTTTTTTATTTTGTTTTGTTTTGTTTTTATTTTTTTTACAGTAACCAGAAACTAATGACTACATAAAGAACCATCCCTGGAAATGACGCCATTTGAAACGCACGGCTGATTTTCACCTATCGACCGGTCAAGGTTCTGGTGCTCTACTAATGTGTATAGCAGCACTCGGGTCGAATCCTCGGCGATGGTACTTTGTAATAGTCGATTGTTTTTAGTTGATTGTATTTTGATTTGGGGGGTTTGTTTGCAGTGATTAATTGAAATGTTTAATGGATGATGTTTAATTTAACAAGTTGATAAATATTGGGGTGATTTTATAATTAGGTTATTTAAGCTTGTGATATCCTTGAGCTTTGCTTTATATTGCATTTAAATTAACACCCATGTCACAAGTTGACGTTGATTTGAATTCCCAAGTGTTAAGGCTTTAATCCAGGCCTTAAATTAACTTAAGGTTCTAATCATGATCATATCTTCTTTATGGTAGTGTATTTATGGTTCCAATAATCCATGGAAACCACACGTTAAACAAAACAAGCCATTAATCCATGACATGTTAAGTCCAACATACACAATGTTAATTCAACGAATACTCATCGAGAAAAAGATATCAATCGCTTAACATACCTAAATTAAAACTCACCCCAATGAAAGATTTACTCAACCATTATAGTGTTTATTAATATGGTAATATATGTTTATGGTGATGAATTATAAAGAGAAGAAAAAGAAAGGGACAAGATAAGAGTAGTGTGCCAAACACACACACGAAATATTTTGATAATCAAAAATGTAATTTCGATTGAATGAGGAAGAAAAATAAGGGACTATAATTTAAAATGATTCAAACTATTTTAAGACCATGAATATTATACTATAGAAGGTGGGGAAGAATAAGAGTTATTGAAGAAGAAACAAGCACTAAAATTTGATTGAAATGAAAACAATGTTACACAATTACAATTGGATGCAAACATAAACACATGTGAAAGAGAAGTGGAGGAGCGGTCTCTTTTATTGAAACAAGATCAAATAATATCCTCCCAGAACCTTTTAAATTCTCTAGTAATGCCAAAATTCCTCCTTAAGTGTTGAAGTGCCAACCCTTTTGAAAGGAGAGGAGGGGATGTATTTATATCCCAAGGTGGTGGACTGTTTACATTCCAGAAATAACCCTCAACTTGTCTCGGCGATATGTATATCCAGACAGCCTAATAATGAGAAATATAGATCTTCAAAGTTGTAGATAAAAATATCTTCTGTCTACTGTGAACATTTGGCGGCCATTGGACTTATTTAGCCAAGGTTATGGCGGATTTAGTAAACAATTCTGATCTGTCCATTTCAATATAGACCTTTTCGAAGTCCATAATGTGAATGGGTTGTTGAATAGGAATATTCCCTCAAATAAAAATAATTTCTTCAACAAAGTTGGCCGAACAAATCACCTCTTTCACACTGCATTATCTCATCTCGAATGGATATCTACATCAGGAGAATTTGCAAAATTAGTCTGTTGTTTTTAATTCCCAGCCAGAATGGTCGGCTGGATTTCAATGCATCAGTTGGGACCGTTGTATTTGTGATTGGGTACTGAAATTTTTATCATGGACTCCTTTATATGTAATCCGAATTTGCGAGGAGAATTATGGTATTTGGACTTCTGGATTGAGCCCAGTAAATCAATATTCATGAATATCCCAACTTCTTTACAGATTCTTTGGTCTTGTTTGTGAGGACCATATGACCCTTCAAATGGCAGAATTGGCTCATGGTACCTTCTAATGAAATGTTTTATATTTAAAGTAGAATCCTAAAAAAAGAACCATACAAGTTCGATCATTATAGTGATAGTTATTATTAAAAAAGTAAACTAACTCAATTGGACTACTTCTAAAAATGCTCAAAAATTATACTTAATATTAAAACATTAATATTTCACACAAATTATGAAAATTTCATATAAAATCAGTAAAGGGAGTATATAATAAGTCAGGAAAATATTAATAACATCAACTCCCCCACACTTAGTTTTTTGCATGTCCTCATGTGCAACAAATATAAAAACATGTCAATATCATTTTCACTCACCAACATATATTAAAATTTTGTTTTCTCCAACTAGGGGAGGTTTAGACTATTTCACTCATCCATTTTGAAATCCACCACAAGTTGTTACAGAAAAAATGTTCCAAAACTAATTCATTTTTTCATACTCAAATTTATAAATTGAAAATGTGGACACTCAAAACTCACACCTCTCAAGTTGATAAAATTCATTTGTGGAGGTTCACTCTTTCACCAACCAAAAGTGAAAATCATAGAGTTTGTAAGAGCTCTCAGCTTCCACTCCCTATCCAAAGTGCTCAAAAATCAAGAGGTCTTTTGAAGGGGTTTTTCTGTGGCTTTGGGATGGTAGGAATATAATGTCCAAGAGAGAGAATAAGAGGGTTAAAATACTAACATAGAAAAACAATACACATTTTTTTGAAATAAAACATGGAAGGAAATGAAAAAACATATTTACAAGGGAATGATTGTGTAAAAAAAGACCCAATAGAGGAAAAAAATATGAAGGGGATGAGAAGATGAAATATTTACAAACCACCAAACTTCTCCCAATTATATAAGAATATAATGCAAGTGTTCTTTTTTTCTTTCTTTTTCTTTGTTTTTTCAAAAGCTGACCTTGAGACAGATCTCACACTCATATCCCAACCCATGTTTGATCTCCTCACGACACTAATTGTAATAGTTATAAAAAGATAAAAGGTTGAGGAAGAGTGATTTTTGATCTACCCAAGACACAACTCATTTTTTCATTTTGTTTTGATTTTTTTTTATTTTGATTTTTTTGAATTATTTTTTGAACACATTTCAATATCATTTGTAAAATACATTCCCAAATCCCACTGAATGACAACCTCGCCCCCCCCCCCACAGACACTAAAATGGATTCATTCCCTCAAGAAGATGATAACTAACTAGAAAGTAAGGAAATGGTACCCAGAAATGAAATCCATTCACCCCACACTTAAATTTCAAAAAATTATGCAATGAAAATCCATGTTGATATTGGGTGGGAAAAAGGTATTGGGATTGTAATGTGGCTATCAAAGAAAAGGTTTTCATAGGATCGAAGGGGCTTTCAAAAGGAGGATTAATGTAAGGGAAATGGGAGGCTATTTGGCTATTGTGATTCTCATTTGGTTCAGAAAATGCCTATATCATATTAATGCACACTAAGGTAGAGAATTCTGCTCCAAGGTCCAAAAACTCAAGACTCACAAATGGGGGTGAAAACACAGATTTTGAAAAGATGGCCATAGGTGGCCTTGGCATGAAAGAAAATGTCTGTTCTCACGGTTGGGGAAAATCATTTTCCAAATCAAAAATTGAATATTCAAAATGTGTTGGTTTTGACACAAAATTCATTATCCAAAGTCATAATGAAAATACAAAATTTTTGAGGTAAAAACATGTCTGTTAACTCCCCAAAATGGTTGTATAAAATTTCAAAACTCGATGGTGAGTAAGCATGAATTATATTTTTTTTTGTATTTTTTTAAGTGATTGTTTTTTTTGTTTTTTTTTAGTTTTTTAATTTTTTATATTTTTTTGTTTTTTTATAAATATACAAACACACAAAAGAGAAAGTGAAAAAGAAAGGTTTTGATAAAGAAATTAGTAAAAAAAATTAAAGAGTGAGGAAAAATAAGAAAGAGGTAGAGAGAGGAAGAGATAGAGAGAGTTAAAGGGAAAGAGGTTCCCCCTCATTTGGATTTGGCGGGTCGCCTTCTCCATCTAGTGATAGGTCAGCTAGAGAAGTTGGGGATCCAGTGGAAGTTGATGTTGATCCAGGATTGTGCATCCTCTCATTGTGATGCTTTAACAGATGTCCATTAACTGTGAATGTCCTTTTGGAAGAGGGGTCTTGGACTTGCATTACACCAAATGGGTAAACGTTAGTAATAACAAAAGGACCTTCCCAATGAGAATTAAGCTTACCTAGGTGAAGCCGAAATTGAGAATTGAAGGGCATTACCTTTTCACCTTCATGAAATACCTTTATCAGGATGTGTTTATCATGGAGTGCCTTGGATTTTTCTTTGTAGAGATTTTAATTCTCATAATAATCAAGTCGAAGCTCCTCCAGTTCAGCCAATTGCAACAATCTTTCTTCACCAGATTTTTCACAATCAAAATTACAGTTTTTCATAGCCCAAAAAGAATTATGTTGGATTTCAACTGGTAAGTGACACACTTTACCAAAAACTAGCCAAAAAGAGACATCCCAATGGGTGTTTTATAGGCAGTTCGATAAGCCCAAAGTGCTTCACCAAGTCATTCAGGCCAGTCTTTTCTGGTGGGTTTTACAATTCTCTCAAGCACTCTTTTCACATATCTATTAGAAAGTTCAGCCATGCCATTTTTTGGGGGTGATATTCAGTTGAAGTTTTATGTACAACCCCATTCTTTTTCAGAAGACATTCCATGGTTCTATTACAAAAATGGGTTCCTAAGTCACTGATCAAGGCACGCGGTGTGCCAAATCTTGAGAAGATGTGGGTCTTTAGGAACTCACTAACAGTATGAGCATTATCCTTCTTATTGGGTTTGGCCTCAACACACCTTGAAACATAATCAACCACAAGAAGAATGTATGAGAATCCATTGGAAGGGGGAAAAGGTCCCATGAAATCGATACCCAAAATATTGAAGACCTCACAGAAAATTAAAGGCTTTTGGGGCATTTAATTTTTCTTAGAAATTGTGCCTAACTTTTTCCAAGTGGGACATGATTGACAGAAATCATGTGAGTCCTTGAAGAGTGAAGGCCAGAAGAATCCAGGGTCTAGGACCTTTCAGGAGGTCCTTTTTGGTCTAATTTGGCCACCTTCGGGAAGTGAGTGACATAATTCTAATATGGAAGAATATTCATTTTCATCGACACATCTCCTTATTACCATGTCAGCCCCAGTTTTCCAAAGGTCATTTTCTTCCCAAAAATAGTATTTTGAATCACTTTTGAACTTCATTTTTTGTTCTTTTGAAAACTATTCAAGAAAAACACCAGAAACCAAGTAATTTACAATTGGGGCATACCATTGTATTTTCGAAGTGAGAGATGAAAGGTGCTCAGTGGGGAATTCAGGATCAATGATTTCTGAATGAGAAGAATTAGAAATTCTACTCAATTGATCAGCCACCGGGTTTTATTTTCTAGGTCTATCTTTGATTTCAAGGTCAAACTCTTGGAGCATTAGGATCCATCTTATTAGCCTCGGTTTGTAATCACTTTTCTTGAGTAAGAACTTTATATCTAATGATCTGTGAAGATTATGATTTTGGCACCTAAGGGATAGGGATGGAATTTATCTAAGGCAAAAACAACTGCTAAAAGTTCTTTTTCAGTGATAGTGTAGTGAGATTGAGTTTCATCCAATGTTCTTGAGGCATAATAGATGACATGAGGAATTATTTCTCTTCTTTGACCAAGAACAACCCCAACAACTCTATCAGAAGAATCACACATTAACTCAAAGGGTATGGACCAATCAGGGGGTTGGATTATCGGGGTAGATGTAAGAGCAGTTTTGAGTTCAGTGAAGGCTCTCTTGCAAACCTCATCAAAATAGAAAGTGACATCATTTTGGAGCAACCGAGTGAGTGGGAGGGAAATCCTACTGAATTTATGCATGAACCTCTGATAGAAACTAGCATGACCAAGGAATGAACATATGTCTCAAACAGAAGTGGGTGGAGGAAGTGATTAGATAACTTCAATTTTGGCAGGATCGACTTCAATACCATCTTTTGAAACTATGTGCCCAAGAATAATCCCATTTCCAACCATGGAGTGACATTTTTTAAAATTTAACACAAGGTTGCACTTGACACACTTTTGGAGGACAAGATAGAGTGAATGCAAACAAGATTCAAATGACTCACCATAAATGGTGAAGTCATCCATGAAGACTTCCATGCAATGTTCAATGAATTATGAAAAGATACTCATCATACACCTCTGGAATGTTGCAGGAGCATTGCAAAGTCCAAAACGCATTATTCTATATGCATATGTTCCAAAGGGGCATGTGAAAGTAGTCTTTTCTTGGTCCTGAGGTGAGATTGGGATTTGAAAATATCCAGTGTATGATCAAGAAAGAAATGGTGTGATTTTACGGCCAATATTTCTAGCATTTTATCAAGGAATGGAAGAGGGTAGTGATCTTTTCGGGTTTCAACATTCAATTTCTTATAGTCGATGCACACACGCCATTTGTTCTTCACTCGAGTTGTGACTACCTCTCCATGTTCATTTGTAACAACATTTATGCCACCCTTCTTAGTTACAACTTGAATTGGACTAACCCATTCACTATCAGAAATAGGGTAGATAATACCAGCTTGAAGAAGCTTGGTGATCTCTTCCCTGAATACCTCAAGGATGAGTGGATTGATTCTTCTTTGTGGTTGTCTAATTGGTTTGGATGACTCCTAAAGATGGATGTGATGCATGAAAAGGGCAGGGTTGATTCCTGGTATGTCATCTATGGTCCAACCTAAGGCCTTTTTGTTTTCCTCTAAAACATGAACAAGTTTGGACTCCTTAGTTTCAGTAAGTGTGGCAGAGATAATGACAGGATATGAGTGATCATGGAAGAGGAATGCTTATTTCAGGTGTGTAGGAAGGGGTTTCAGATCAGTCCCATCTTTCACTTTTGGGCTCGACAACTGAGTAATGGAAGAAGGGACTTCATTTGTTTCAAGTTCATTTTCCTTAATACTGTCCAAGGTGGAGCAGTAGAGATCAGAATTGATGTGGAATTCAAGAGAGTTTTCAAGTTTCTATAGATTGATGGAGTCTATGAATGAGAGGTCCACATCAACATCACAATTATGACTTGGTTAATCATAGTACAGATTTCACAAGATCCTTTATCATCATAACAAGATGAACATGATGGAATGGGGTTCAATTGACTCTTAGAAGTGTCCTCAGAAGCATGGATTGAGAATGCAGAGTGGTCCTCAGATGGGTATCGCATGGCTTGGAAAATGTTGAATTTGACCAGTTGGTCACCGAATTCCATTGATAAGATGCCATAATGGACATCAATCTTGGTTCTCGCAGTCATGGGGAATGGACTTCCTATAATTAGGGGAGATCGAGAAGAGTTCATCTCACCTTCCATGTCAAGGACAAAGAAATCAGCAGGGAAGATAAGATCCTTGACTCTGACAAGGACATCCTCAATTATTCCCTCAGTACTAGCTATGCTTTGATTGGCTAATTGAATGACAACAACCGTTGGGTGTAAAGGACCTAGACCGAGGTTGGAGAATATGGATTTGGGCATGACATTAATTGAGGCACCTAGGTCTATGAGTGCATCATCAAATTTTGAACATCCAATTTGTCATGGAACCGTAAAGGTCCCTAGATCTTTTCCCTTTATGGGAATAGACTACAGGGTGGAAACATTTTCGAAGGTCCTAAGTTTTCTCTTGTGGGTACACAACTCCGTAAGAAACTTGGCATACTTAGGAATTTGTTTTATGGCATCTAAGAGGGGAATGTTGACTTCAACATGTCTAAACATGTCGAGCATTTCTGGATCGGGATCACAGGACTTCCCTGGTTTAGAAACAGCTTGAGGAAAAGGAATTGGATTCCTAAGTGGAATGGAAGGAGGTGAGGGAATGGATTCAGGTTCCTTTTCAATTTTCTTTTTCTTTTCATTTTCTAGGTCAACATTAAAAGGAGGCTTTGAGGATTTATCTTGAGGCATAGAAAGATTCTTTCCTGATCTAAGTGAAATTGCACGTACATTTCCCTTGGGGTTGGGTAATGGTTGAGCTGGGAGTTGGGAAGAATTTGATTTTTGTTGCTGGCTCAGGTGGGATGCAAGTTGACCTATTTGAGTTTCAATGTTTTTAAGGCTAGAATGGGTGAAAGAGGCAAGATCTTCCACTACACTTTCCCATGGTTTCCTGGAAGAAGAGGCTTGTCCCTGATTGGGAATGCCTTGATTTTGGTTCTTGGGAAATCGATTGTATTGGTTTTGGAATTGGGAAGGCTCACTAGGATAATGGAATCCAGGTAGAGGATTGTTTCTTTGAGGTTGAGGAACAAAATGATAATGTTGATTGAAGTTACCACCACCTTGACCATATTGGAATTGGTTTGGGTTTTGAGGAAGGAATTGGGGGGATGAGTGATGGGATTACCATACCTCAGGCCTTGGTTATATGAAAAGAGAAGGTCTCAGAGTGAGGTTGGTTGAAGTTTCTAACAAACTGACCTGATAGTTTAGGATTGGTGTTCCGCTGAGCATATGCTGCATTGAGATCCATTGGTCCAGATGAATCAGATTGATCCTCTTGAAGTTGTGGACATGTGTCAGTTGGATGAGATGGAGAGTTGCAAATTCCACAGTTTTTAACAGGTCCAGCAAACATTGTTTATGGAGAAGATGAGGATGGAGAATTTGTAGCCATAGCTAGTTGTCGTACAAGACCTGTATGTTCACTCATCCACTCAGTTATCCTGTTCGGCTCAATTGATTGATTATCTTGGGCTTGTTTGACTTGATCATGTGCTCGTGTATGGAATTGTTGTGTGTTTTCAGCCATGTAACTTATGAGATCTCTTGTAGCTGTGGGAGTTTTATCAACAAGAGCACCGCCACTTGCGGCATCAATGAGAGTTCTCTCCATATCCAATAACCCATCATAGAAGTATTGGATCAAGAGTTGGTCAGGGATTTTATAGTGTGGGTAGGTTGCAACAATCTTTTTGAACCTCTCTGAGTAATCATGGAGTGATTCACTTGGGAATTGACGTATACCACGTATTTCCTTTCGGATAGAAGCAGTACGAGAAGAAGGAAAGAATTTCTCTAAGAAGAGTCACTTCATGTCATTCCATGTAGTTATGGAACCAAGAGGTAGGTAGTTGTGCCATGACTTAGCAGTGTCAGCTAGGGAAAAAGGGAATGCTCGGAGTTTGATTTGTTCTTTAGAAACCCTTTGAGGCTTCATGGTAGAGCACACTACTTAGAACTCTTTAAGGTGGAGATGTGGATACTCACCGGCTAGCCCGTGAAAATGAGGGAAAACATGAATCAAACCTGATTTGAGTTCGAAGTCAGCTTCTATGTTTGGATATTGAATACCAAGAGGTTGGTAATTCATATCAGGGGTAGCGAGTTCTTTAAGGGTTTGTTCCCTAGGATTGGCCATTTCAAATTCAACTGGTTGGATGAGGATTGGTTCTTGAATAATTTGAGTATCTCTGAATTTCCTCCAACGTTGTCGAAGTGTTCTCTCAACTAAAGGGTCAAAAAAATCTGAGGGATTGTTTGGAAGACTATGGGGCACTCAGAGAGATTTTGGAAGAAAGAGGAAGACATGTTTTTCTTTGGGTTTTTTTTCATTTTTTTTCAATTTTGTTTTGTTTTTGTTTTGGATTTTTTTACAGTAACTAGAAACTAATGACTACATAAAGAACCATCCCCGGTAATGGCTCCATTTGAAATGCATGGCCTATTGTCGCCTATCGACCGGTCAAAGTTCCGGTGCTCTACTAATGTGTATAGCAGCACTCAGGTCGAATCCTCGGCGATGGTACTTCGTAATAGTCGATTGTTTTTAGTTGATTGTATTTTGATTGGGGGGGGTTTGTTTGAAGAGATTAATTGAAATCTTTAATGGATGATGTTTAATTTAACAAGTTGACAAAGATTGGGGTGAGTTCATCATTAGGTTATTTAATATTGTGATATCCTTGAGCTTTGCTTTATATTGCATTTAAATTAATACCCATGTCACAAGTTGACGTTGATTTGAATTCCCAAGTGTAAAGGCTTTAATCCAAGCCTTAACATAACATAAGGTTCTAATAATGATTATATCTTGTTTATGGTAGTGTATTTATGGTTCCAACAATCCATGTAAACCACACGTTAAACAAACCAGGTAATTAATCCATGACATGCTAAGTCCAACATACACAATGTTAATTCAACGAATACTCATCGAGAAAAAACCCTCAATATTTTAATATACCTAAATTAAAACTCACCCCAATGAGATATTTACTCAGCCATTATGATTGTTATTAATCTGGTAATATATTTTTATGGTGATGAATTATAAGGAGAAGAAAAACAAAGGGACAAGATAAGTGTAGTGTGCCGAACACACACACGAAATAATTTGAGAATCAAAAATATAATTTCTATTGAATGAGGAAGAAAAATAAGGGACGGTAATTTAAAATGATTCTAACTATTTTAAGACCATGAATATTATACTACAGAATGTGGAGAAGAATAATAGGTATTGAAGAAGAAACAAGCACTAAAATTTGATTGAAATGAAAACAAAGTTACACAATTACAATTGAACGCAAACATAAACAAACGTGAAAGAGAAGTGGAGGAGAGGTCTCTCTTGTTGAAACAAGATCAAAGAATATCCTCCCAGAACCTTGTCAAGGCTCTAGTAATGCCAAAACTGATCCTTAAGTGCTGAAGTGCCAACCCTTTTGAAAGGAGAGGAGGGGACGTATTTATAGCCCAAGGTGGTGGACTATTTACATTCCAGAAATACCCCTCAACTTGGCTCGCCAATATGTATATCCAGAAAGCAGAATCATGAGAAATATCCTTCTTCAAAGTTGTATATAAAAATATGTTCAGTCTACTGTGAAAATTTTGAGGCAATTGTACTTATTGATCCAAAGTTATGGCGGTTTTAGTAAACAATTCTGATCTGTCCATTTCAATACATACCTTTTCAAAGTCCATAATGTGAATGGGTTTTTGAATAGGAATATGCCCTCAAATAAAAATCATTTCTTCAAAAATGTTTTCCACCGGAATCGTCTCTTTTACACTGCAAAATATCAGATCGAATGTATGTCTACATCAGCAGAAATTGCAAAATTAGTGTGCTGTTTTTAATTCCTGGTCAGAATGGTGGGCTGGAATTCAATGCGTCAGTTGGGACCCTTGTATTTGTGAGTGGGTTCTGAAATTTTCATCATGGAATCCTTAAAATTTACTCTGAACATGGGAGGAGAATTAAGGTATTTGGACATCTTTATTGAGCCCAGCAAATCAATCTTCATGAATAGTTCAGTTTCATCACAGATTCTTTGGTCTTGTTTGTGAGGACCATATGACCCTTCAAATTGTAGAATTGGCTTAGGGTACCTTCTAATGAAATGTTTTATATTTAAATTATAATCCTAAAAAAGAATAACCATACAATTTGGATCAGTATAGTGATAGTTATTATTAAAACAGTATACTGACTCAATTGGACTACTAAAAATGCTCATAAATTATACTTAATATTAAAACATTAATATTTCACACAAATTATGCACATTTCATATTAAATCAGTAAAGGGAGTATATAATAAGTCATGAAAATATTAATAACATAAGATTCATCTGGATTGAACTACTGATCATATATATCTTCTAGGCTGGTGATTAACAACATGATTTTTATTTACTTTGTATCTCGAATGGATTTTCATCTTTTATTAAGGATGGGAATTTTGCATCATGTTTTTTGGATTTTTCATAGCATAATAATTTTAGGGACACCCCTTCCAGCTTTATTAAATGAAATATATTGATAAATTCAGGGTTATTATTTTATACTAGTTTTTTCTCTAGCCTAAAAATATTTCTTTACTTTTAGGAGGATTAATTTCCAATGTTTCAATGACTATAACTTGGGATATGGGTGGTGAAGCTTGTTAGGATAAAAATCCCCCAAACTGTTTGGGATAATTCTATAAAGGGTAGGGTAAAAATGACTTTGTACCTTTAGTTTAGGTTTTTTTAATAATTTAGTTATTGACAAAGTAGCTATATTATCTCTCAACCATATTTTCTAACACGGGTCAGATTATGGTCTATTTGTGAGGTGTATTTGACAGTCCTCATATTGATCATGGTGGGATGGTTATTATGGTGGTCAAGAATTAATGGTGTTTTTCCTTCTTAAATATACACCAATTTATATTAGAACATATTCATATATGATCCTATCAATGGCTTGATATCATTGATGTCATCAATTTTGAATCCATGATGTAAGATAAAGTGGAAGAGTAGACTGAACATTGACTTCTTAGGGATTCAGGGGACAAAAAATCACAACATTTCATGCCTCCCCTAATAACTATTATAAAAGTAGTGTTTTAATAAAATTTTATGGATCCTCCCATTAACAAACAAGAGGGATAAAGTAAGCAGATGTATAATTTTCACACCATAAAATGTGAACGTCGATATTGACCTCTTTCATAAATTATCATATGGTTTCAAATATTTTGATGAATGTATGTTTTTTGGAGTCACAATTCTTACTAGATATGTTAATACCTACTATTTATTGAATATTATTTTTGACATGTTTTCATCATTGGTTAATCATTTTGTTATGCTCTGTATATCCAATATATTTTATATAGTATCCACTAAATCATTTTAATATTACTTATAAAATATGTTAGAGTTAGGGAAATTTATCCACATATATATACTTATACACTATGTAATGATATGAGGACAATTTTTTATACATGACCAATATCTTATCTCCATCCAATTCCTTCCATATCACAATCAGAAAATATTCATTTTTGTTATTGTTCATTTGGTTTCATATGAATAGGATACTTACTTGTAACTTTATCAGGAAGAATAAAGATTATTAAAGGCATACCCTAGCTAGCTCACTCAAATATAAAGGCTTAAATTTTTTAATATTAGAGGATTTTATTTTCTGGATTCCTTTTATCAATATAAACAGATCCCTGGTTGATGATTACATCCATATTTTAGAATTAATCTTTAGAAGGATCTCTTAATGTGATGGGGTCTTTAATTATATTGTGGGGGACTAGCTAGGTTGAAAATGGAGATACTATTTCTCACTTTGAAAATTCAGGGGAAAATGATCATAGAGTTTACAAATACGTTTTTGTGTAGGTATGTATGTATTTCCATATGGTCTCAAGGATGTCATACATCACTTTTTCTTGTATAAGAAGATGCTAAAAGATGGTTGTAGGTAACAAAATTTAAAAATTATATTCACTCTGAAATTCAAGGTTATTATTAGGGAAATGATTATTGATATTATATTTCATTAATTTTATCATAAAATTCAATTATATAATCCCCACCATTCATTACATTTTGAGATAATTTAATCTATTTTTTTATTTTCATCACATATTGGATTTTATTAAAAACTCAATTTAATACATAATTTTTAATTGAATTTCAAATGTTTTTAGAAATTTGATTCAATATTTATAATTTTTATGTGTTATGATTAAATGATAATGAGGTTAGTTGTGGTGAACAAGATAAATTTCATAGTAAAATTGTATAGTGGTGCATGTAGATGTATAATAAGATCAAAATAGTCTCTTCTATACCATTATGGATATATGTATTCCATTTTGAGAATTGAAGGACTTACAAAATGAGATTCCTCATACCCACACTTCCATATCAAGTGATAAACATACATCGTTTTTAACATATCATAATATTTATAACAAACTCTTATAATAAAAATCCGGGTGTATTTGTGATGTAGGTACACTTACATAATTATCTCTCAAGAAAAAATTTATTTAATCTATAAATATTCTCTAAACATGTGACTCTTCCTGGAGAAATGGGGAAACATAAAAAAGGCTATGCTATAAATCCATGTAAATGAACAATCAATCTTATCATTATAAAATGAAAACACGTGATTCAATAGGAAAATCCTGATATCATAAATATCTTAAAATAATATATTCTAACATGGTAGAAAGAAATTACATATAAAAATCATGGTGTCATAAAAATGTGACAAAAAAATATAACATGAAATCATTATTACATGATGCATAATATGGAAATGTGGCTATAACATAAATATGAGAAAGTTATAAGAATATAAACAAGGTGTTGTAAAACCTATTACCAAGGTTTTTCACCAAGGTATCATAAAACATTACCAAGTCATGCAACTAATATATCATAAGAATTTTATATATAGATATTAATACATTACCCAAGGCATTGGAGTGTGATTAGGGTTCACACTTGACATGGATAAATTCATGTGTTCCACATACAGAAAAACATACACAAATCCATCAATAAATTTGATATGATAAACCAATTACAAATTAAATGTGTATCTAATAAAATTAAGTATAACTCTAGGTTAATAACATTTAAATTATAAAAATTAGTTATAGGGTATTTACACCATATAAAATATTTGGTGTATAGCATAGTCTGTAATTTCCCAAGTCAATCAATGAATAGTTTTCTCAGTAAACACCTTTCAAATCGAAGAATAATAAACATAAATCCATAAGGTAAAATAATGGTATGAAAAGTTATTCATAAATGGTTACAAGGAAAGATAAAATCAATGATGGATCATTATCCATAAATATTTCATTTCAACCATTAAATGTTTATATAAGAATATGGTCATAGTGGAGAAAAGTCCAAAACCATGGGAAAGATGGTGATATATAGAGAATATAAACATTTGATTCAAATTGGGTGGTAAAGAATCCACTTTAATGGATTAATGTGTCTATTTGGGTGAATATCCAACAATCATATTTAGATAATATAGAATGTTCACAATTCAAAGGAATGTTTCCCTATTGAAGGAATGAAAATAAGAATTAGTGTTGGAGAAATTCATGTCATAAGGGTATCAATTGAATTTAAATATTAATATTATATATATATATATTATGACCCCATATTATGGCTCATAAAGTTCACGTGAATTAACAAAAACAACCCCCCCCCCCCCAAGAGTATCCAACCAAGTGTGTGGTTATGCCTCTTTTTTATACACTAGGTGATGATTTATTTTATCACAAATTATCCATTTTAGGTTCACTCAGCCTAAGTACATCTATGAAAAATATTTCATCAACTTATAGTATCAATATAGTGATTAATTCCCTAGGGAAAAACCACTCAACCTTTTATTTAAGAAATTTAGAATCGTTTTATGGATCCAGGTAAGTTAAAGAAATATAACGGCTTGTAAAGGTAGTGTAATGAGACAAAATTGAGGTATATCATTGATAAAATGGTAATGAAATTTAAAAAATTATAGAAAAATTTCCCATTTAAATGAAAAGGAATTAAAAAATTCGAACAAAATTAATGGGAAAATAGAGATAACAAACTCTTATTTTGACATAGTAAGTGTTTAAGAGAAGGATATAATGAGAGGGAATAAATAAAGTATAATTTAAAACATATTAAATATAATATGCTAACGTGTAATAATAATCATCATATTATATGAAAAGGAAATTTAAAAATACAATATAAGTAATTTACGTCCAAAGGAAAGAGGGGTATTGGAAAACCTTACCTCTATTGAGCTTATTTTCTTAGATCCAACCCTTAAAAAACAATTATTCAGGATTGAATATAGAATAATTTAGGAGACTACATAGGAGAGATATGACGAGATATATTAAAATTTTTGGGTGGCATTAATTTCAAATAATTTGGTTGATAATTAATGTTGAATATGATTTTTAATGTTGTGAAAACCCTTACCCACTGAATTAATGGTGTTTTAAGGTATTTTATACCATTAAAATTTAATTATAAACATTTATATTAATATACCTTTACCATGGTAACTCACTTTTAACCCTGGTAAGGTCTTTTTTCACTTGAAAATAAAATTTCCATTATTTCCTAATTTGGACCTGATAATTCAAAATTTTAAAACCATTTTATTTTATTCAATTTATTAAAGTTAAAACATATACTTATAAAATGATACATGCAGACTCATAAAAATGGTTTTAATAAAATATATAACAAAGGTTCCAAAATCTCAAACATTGGTTTCTAAATTTAAAAAAATATATTTAAATTCATGAATTAATAACTTAAATAAATTATTTATTGAATCAATGGTATAATAATACTTTAATTCATTATTTTATCCTAAAAATGACATAAAAATCATGGTATTCATAAAAATGGTATTTTAACATTTTACCACAAAATTTTACTTTTTTAGAAAAATCCCAAAAAAATTATCCCTATGATAAATTTTATTCGGTGATTATAATTTTTTTTAATTTTTTAAAAATAATTTTCTACAATGGATATATTTATATTGTAATTAAAGAATCCATATTTATTAAAAATTCCACTTTTTCTGAAACGTTCTATTTTCTAACCATCCAGTCACTATTTCAATAGTCACATTAATTACATATGTCCTATAAATACAACATTGTATTTGATAAAATTCAACTCTGGGTTTAATATTATTTATTTTTAATAGTATTTTTTATGGTCATGATAATATTTATAGACTAATTTTAAAATAGGTCCTTAAACATTACATATTCTAGTGTTTAAAAACAAGTATTCACTTTCTTAAAATTCCTAGGATCTTTTTTGTTTTGAGTTTAAGAGAATTAGGACAAACACTTATAAAGTAAACTCATACATTATAAGTGGACACTTATACACAGTATCCATTTTTCCAACAAAACAATACTTTTTAAAATAAAACATTGTTTTCTCAGGTTATATATTCGAAATTTTCAACTTCAACTCATACATATCTTTTCTCATCGATAAATCATGTAACAAACATTTCAAAGATGTAGGATGGGCACAAAAAACATAGTAAGGGACATAATGAAATAAAAATGTTAGTCTAGTGAAAAATATAAAAACTCATTTAATATTCTTTTAGAAAATGAATCAAGTCATTTCCACATGAAAAAATAAAACCCATTTTTACCAATAAATCAATTAAAACCCAAAACAAGAGAATAAAAACCATTTTTTCAACTTATAGAATCACATTTATAAAGCCTTTTCAAAACCATTAAAATTAGAATAACTGTACAGTAGACTTCCAATATAATTCTTAGGATAACAAAATCATAATCCCATACTTTGGGGATCTATAAACGAGATCACCCTTCGTATAATATATATCAGGTATACCTATTTTTCAAGAGATGTAATGGGGATCAACACTTCCTATAACCTATATTGGGATCACCCATTTTTCATGAGCTATAATGTGGCTCAACAATTCTTATAAGCTCTATCAAGATCACCTATATTTCATGATCTATAGTGGGGAAAAACCCTTCACATAAGCTATATTTGGCTCACTTATGTCACATATAATTATCAGGTACCAATTCATGTATAAAACATTTAATGCTCATTCTTTTCATAAGAAAATATTTGAAAAACTCTTTAAATACTATTTGGAAAATAATTTTGGATACAAATAAACTTATTTCCCTTCAAAACCCATTTTTAAATACCAAAATACCATGAAAAAGGTAAATATATATTTTTTTTATTTGAATAAAATATAAATAAATTTTTTTTAGAAAAATAAATTTCCCATTTTAAAAAAACTGTTTAAAAAACATTTCACTCATTTATTAAAAAAATATCTAATAAAATAAAAATTTAATATTTTAAAGGAATATATAAAGGATTAAGGCTTCATAGTGGATGAAATATGCACACATGACATAAAATATAAAAAGCATTCCTTTTGACTATAGTAAAAAGATTTGAATGAGTAAATTTAAAAGTGGATTTTTAAATTAAATCCACTCACCTAAAGTCTGATTTTTTATGTATTTCCTTTATGTTTTTTAATAATAAAATTATATTAATTGGTTATTATATTTTTAACCATTTTCAATTTTATTATTTATTTTATATCACTTATTACCATTTTATGAAAATTACTAAATTATTAAATATCACATCTGATATTTTGATGATATTCAGTACTTGATGTCTATAGTCAAATTCATCATTAGTATATCATATAAAAATAATAATAAGGACATAATTAAAATTGTATAATTCAATTATACTTTAAAATCTAGAAATTAAATATCAATATAAAAAATAAAATATGTTGCAATCGTAGAGTGGGTAGGCTATACGTACGCATGAGTAATATTTTAATTTTTGAATGACCATTCACTACTAGAATCCTTACCTATACCCATTATTCAAAACTATTGGTATATCTTATAAAATTGGTGTTGTAGGCTATACTCATGATTCTTTGAACAGTGGGCGCTTAAGCCATCGAGATAGTCCTATACCCATAGTTTGATAAACCATGGGTATATTCCACTTATACCCATGGTTATAAAACTCTATGTGTAGAAAATTTAAATGGAAATATCTATACCCATGGTTTGGTCAAACTGTTGGTATATGTCCTTTATTAGAAGAAATCCTTTGCTTGGAAATGATCCCAACACCTTCCACCTATACTCCAATGACTTTAGAACTATCCTATGTGTTCTTATATAAATATATGTAAATAAATATAATTATTTATATTAAATTATTTATTTTTATTGTTATTAATATTAAAAAATAGTGGTCTGTCTATACCCATGATTTGGTCAAACTGTGGGTATAAATTTATTATTAAAAAAATCCACCCCTAGGAATTGATCCCAACACCTTCCACTTATATTAAAATTACTTTATCACTATGCTAAAATGAATTTTTTTGTTCTTATATTAAAAAATATATATGTATATTTATACAAATTTATTTATATTATTTTATTTATTATTATTTATATTATTATGGGAAAATAATGGGCCAATCTATACCCCCAGTTTGGTCAAACCACTGGTATAGTTGACAAATACCAATGGTTTACCCAAAGAATTAGTATAAGTGTCTAGAAACATTTTCTATACCCACACATTGGTCAAACCATGGGTATATATTTTCATATAACTGTCCTATGAAATTTGTTTCCTCACAAAAGTTATTTCCATTGTTTACCAAAACTATGGGTATAGGGGTGACCCATACCTATGGTTTTTGGAGATACATGGGTATAGTTCCTTCCCAAAAAATCCACCCCCCACAAAACCTATTTCCATAGTTTATAAAAACCATGTGTATAGGTCCTTCCCCCAAATTGTTTTCCCTGTCCCTATAGGGTGACCTATAGTCACAATTGTTTCCAAAACCATGGGTATAACCTTGTTTTTCAGTAGTGATTATGGGAAGAAGGTAAGTATATCATTTACATAATGATAATAACATCATATATTTATTTTAATATAATTATATATATCATCTATGTGATGTGGTGATGAAAAATTAATCGCATCCCTTCGTGGAGGTGGTTGTCTACACGTATGCACGGACGATGTTATCATTTTTCTATGCATGGAATGGTACGAATATAAATGATATATTATCTTCTAATAATGATAAATATTTATTTAATATAATATATTAACTTTAATTATGTAATTATAACCATTATTAAGATATGGTGATGGAACACGAATAACATATATGCATGAGGTGGTCCTCCGCCGTACACACGAATGATGCATTTTTCCCCATTTGATGGAAATGGAGATGGATATGGGTTATCAAACTAACATAACAAAATATAATATATGGATGATATTAGATTTATTATTTTACCACGGTTTAATAATATTATATGGATTTGGTAGAAAAAAAATTAATGCTTGATTAAAAACAATACATCTTCATTTGTTAACACCTTATGACCATAATGGTTTGTGTTATTCCTCAAATAATACATCTAAAATGTCATGGGGTAATATAGGAAGATATTTTAATAGGTTTTGTCTTAATAACACTAGTTTTTATGTGTGAATAATCGATAATAACCGGTTCCCTTTTATAAGAGAGGGTACGGGAACACTTGGAATTTATCAAAATATTAAATTAATATAAATTTCTTTGAAATTGATAATGAATATAAAGTGATTTATTTATAATATAATAATATTATTGAACTAAATACCATCATAAAATAAATATTACATATGTTTGGAAAATATTTCTACCAGTATCTTGTGATTTTAACAGCTATTTATCCCTTTTAACTCATACCGTGACAACACGGACTTTTACTCTTAGAGGGTTAATATAGCTAATATAAAATGTCAAATGACCTATAAATTAATAATTTATGATATTTTGAACATTACACATATAATTTGTGCTAATGTTTACATTTTATAAATTTTATATCATTTAATAAAATATTATTTATTTAAAAATATCATTAATGTCAATTTTGACACTATTCATTACTTTCACTTTTAAAATTATCAATTCGTCAAGATAAATTAAAAATGTATTTTAGTACATACCTAAAATTTAAATTTGTTCTATAATTTTTTTATTACATTAATTATCTCATATTATACTTATTTTAAAAATTTTATACCATTTATTTCATTTTTTCATTAACTAAATAATTACTACATCAGTGTTTTGCAATCATTTTAGACAATTATTTATTCCCTAAAAATTAAAAATAAATTAAGATTTTGAATATAAATATATTGTATTTAAAAATACTATCTATAGTTAAACACATATTCTAGATATCACCATATTAAAAATATTATACTTATTAAAAATATGAGTATGACATGTTTGAATTTTCTTTTAAAAAAATATAATAATTTCCATAATCTAATTCTAGTGGCCATAAATGGCCATATAACTAAAAAACGAATGATTTTTGGAAGAATATTACCCATAAAATAAAATTGGGTTAATTGCTAGGGTCATTTTACTGTCCTTGTCATTTTATTATCCCCTTAATTACCCTATTTACCTTATACCATGGTAACAGAAAATTATTAAGGTTATTACTCATATTGTACAAAAATAAAAGTGAACTATTTAATAAATTTTAGAATCCTAATTAAAATAATGGAATAAAATTTTCAAAATTATTAACACATAAGTTTAAGCATTTATTTTAAAATTTAATCTACAAAATTCAATGAAAATCAATTATTCTGAAAAATCCAATTTTTAAACATAAACTGTTTTTATATTATATTCTTATAAAAAGTAAATTTCAAAAAATATAATTGGATTATTTTAAATATAATTTAACTAAAAACAATCTAAATATAATTTAACATTTTAGAAACTTTAAAAATTAAATATATTTTTAAAAGAAAATTATATTTTCACTCTTTATTGGAAAATCCAACTTTTTAGAAAAATGTCAAAATTTCACTATTGGATAATTTTTATATTTTCATTTATTAAACTATATTTATTTCATTAAATAAAATTTATTAATGTTCTAGAAATTAATTCTATTTTCTCTCACAAAATAAGTAAAAATCATTCTTGAATATGGTGTATTTGAAGAATAAAATCACTTTAATAAAATTGAATCATTAATTTTAAAAGAATTAAGTAATAAATTATTAATGATTAGGAAAGGTTTGTATTTAATAATTCTGTTGAAACTATTAATTCCCACCAATTTAATATCTTGGTTATAATGTTCAGATATGACCAATATTTAGTTGTTCTTTTAAGTTCGGTGTTGCATATCTTGTATGACATCAAACATAGTATTTCCATTTTAAAACTCATGATGTTACATTATCCCACTTTTGGAAGTTGAATCCTCAAAATTTTTAATTCCAGAATGAAAACTGAGTTTTGAATTTTCAAAATATTTTTTTTAAATCCCATATCATAAAAAGGAATAATAAAACTTCTTCTTTAAAAGAATGGAAGAGAAGTATGAAGGTCATATGGAATAATACATAACTAGTTTTAAAAGTTGGAAATATTTTACATATAGGAGAAAAAATAACACCCATTAACTAATATAGAGTGATATAGAACATGGCCATGAGAAATTTGATCATAACAAACTATAAATATGTGATAGGAAAAAAGGATACCAATTTCTCAGTAAGAGAAGTAAACGAATAATATTTTTTTTAATAAATTAAATTCCTAGAGTTGAGGAATTACTTTACCAAAGCTACTAATAGCATAAGGAAATATATTTACATTAACATTATATTTTTATCCTTTAATCAATTCATACCAAAAACACATATTTTTCTTCAAATGGTGAGTATGAATTTATCATATTTGAAGAACTAAAATAAACTTCTATAGATCAAATATCAATAAAATAATATATTACTTTAATCTCTAGACATTAACAAAGAACAAAATGGTTAGTATAAGATAAAATAATTACCCCAAAATGAGTAAACCATGATACTAAGAAAAAACTATTTTAATATAAAAAATAAGAAGTAATACCAAAAGTTCAATTAGATCATTCGATAAATAACCATCATTAAAATTCCTAAAAAATGTTCTAGAAAATGATAAAAACCAAAAAATTAAAAGGATTTGAGCACATAATCTTCGTATGTAAATTTAATATTTATATTGGAATAGAATCAATTTTTCTTATTCCAAAAATTATATTGTCACGACACATCCCTCGGGGCCCGTGCTGTGACTAACCACCAAAGGCGTATTCCCTAAAACTGGGAAGGAATTTCCTTTATAACCAGTTAGCACACGTAACCAACCACACAACAAGATAAGAACACATGTAAACTGAACTTTAAATAGAATGTGAGAAGTAAGTAAAAGGGGCCAGAATACAAGCCCAACGGGAAAGTACAAGTACAGCAATGATACAATACAACTGAAGAAAATGAAGAGACAAATACGGGATCGTCCGCCGAGGTACCTACCTGAAGGGTAGGTAAAGATTGCCTCCTCCGCACTCCACATCCGCCTATCTCCTCTATGTACCAACACATCGTATGATCCACCTCTAGGTACTATCCAGTCCTGCTACTCTCAGCCTTAATCAGCATTTTCTGTCATCTGTATCCATCACAACATGGTGCGAGCATAGCTCGTGTATGGGTGAGTATAACGATACTCAGTAGGTACCCCAAGACCCTCTAGGTTTCACAAAATCCAACAAGGATAAAACAAAAAAGTATGAACTCAACATATAACCTTACTTAGGTATTTTCCCATACATATACCTAAGTTATCATGTAATCCATCTTAATCATGAGAAAAACATAGAGGTCCTGACTCAGCTCACACCACGATTTATTCTAGGGGTAGTGTTAAGTAACATACCCAGTCACAACGTCAAACACCTCAGTAGTTAAAGAACTCGTCCTCTATCAATTATAGTGGGCCTGCTGCGTCACACAGAGGCAATTCCCACTAACCTTGGATGGCTTAGGTACTCCTCCTGTCGAGTACTGCGGGTCTGCCGCGTCACACAGAGGTGCTCCCCACAGTGGGTTTGCCCCGTCGCACAGAGGCACTCCCCCTCGTGGTCTTCTGAGGTAATCCTCCTATCGAGTAACATGGTTCTGCCACGTCACCAAGGCACTCCCCACTGTGGTTCCTCTACATCACCAAGGTTCTCCCCACTGGGCCTGTCTAGTCACTCTGAGTCGAAACGGTCAGTAGTCGTCAAGCCTCATCCATCCACTAGGTCTTCGCACTATACTCACTCATCTCAGGTAGGATCCGTTCCACAAGATACTGGTCCACACTCCAACATCTATGAATTCCCACGAAGAAGTGTCTCAAAGGTCTGCCATGTCATAGGGGTCTCAACGTGACAGACGACGCGTCTATCGGATGTCCGGTCTGTGAGATATTTTCATTTTAGTCCCGGGGGCCTGGTTGGATTCGTGCTCAATCCAACCTAACCATTCCCTATATTAATCCAAAACATATTGAGGTATCACTCAAAGGAACTGTCTCGCTCCAATATTTCCAGCACCGTTGACGGTTCTTCAAACGGACGTCCAGTGCCAATGTTATGGTCAAAAGAAAGTAAATGGGTCGTAGTGGGCTAGCCGTGAGGGTAGAATACCGGTCGCGGGGTGCGGACCAGCCGTGAGGGTAGAAAACCGACCGCAAGGGCATGGACCGGCTGCGAGGGCGTGGAGCAGCCATGGTTCGGCGGTCTGTCCATAGGTAGATGGATCAACAATGGGTCAGCAGTCCGGCGGTGGGTCAGTAAACTGGCCGTGGGCGGTGGTCCAGCCGTGGGATGGCGGTTTGGCAGCGGCGGACGGCGACGACGACTCGACAGATAGCGGCATCGGTGGACTACGAATCCATGAGAGGCGGAGCCACGGGGCGTGATGGTCGCGAGGCAGTGGCGCCCGGGGTGCAGTTTCATTGGACAATCACCTTCATCACGTTCAACTCCACAAATCATCACAAGATTTGCGGAGGGGTCCGACCATGTTTGTTTGACTTGTACCCTCAGCGTTAGGGTGGTAGAAAACGGATCAACATAAAGAATAATGAAGAATGTCAAACCCTCCCAGAATGATTATTCACAACCCTAAAAAAAATCATATGCATTCCTTTTTTTAAAAAAAGAACAACATGGGAGTATAATCATACACAAATTAAACCCCTACCTCGGGTTTTTCGTTGATGTTGGCGCGAGAAGGAAGTATGGATATCGATTCGTCATAGAAGAAGACGTCCCACATCGGAAGAAGTCCCGAGGAAGAAGCTCAAAGTCAAGGTCGGTGTTCTTCATTGGAAGAGCGTTATTCATTGGTGGAGTGTTCTTTCTTGGAATAATCTGTTCTTCGTTGGAGAGCTTTCTCCCACCAAGAGCTCTGTCTACTTTGCCAACGAATGTTCTCAAAAGAAAAACCCACCAAAATAAAAAGTGTTTCCCCAATTTTAATTATTGGCACAATTTCAAATTAGCCAAATTAATTAACTATGTTGGGACAATTTAATGTGGTGTGTTGGCATAATTTAATATGGAGGAAGCTCAAGAGGATCCTCCATATTAACGATAGATTTGAGAAGTTTCTCCCTCATTTAGAGGGGTGTTCAAGAGTTTTAGACCTTGGGTGGTCCCCACCACCATAACCTCTCTTGGGAGGTTAGGCTCGGGTGGTTCCCACCACAATAACCTCTAATAGGAGGTTAAATTTTGGTGGTCCCCACTACCAACTTCTACATGGAGTGGTTAAAACAAATAAAATAAAATGTGTGCTTTATTTTATTTAATTATTTCTACAAAAAACCCAAAAATTATCTTTCACCCTCGACCAACTGTCATCAAGGTGAAAGTCTCCTTAAGTTTATACCAGCACTACGAGTTCAAAAGTGCCCTCAAATTTCAATTCTGAACCCCGGTTCAAATGTTAGAAAAACCCCACTCGAACGTTTACTGAACATACCCAAAAAAAGTTCATAAATTCATTCCGGAAACTCTGGGCCTCAGAATCATACGCCTACAGTTTTCACAGACTTGTAAAATTCCCATTTAATTAAAAAAAATATCATGGAAATTCTGGGTCTTTGCCTTCTCCACACCTTAGGCTTTACTTCCCCGTAAGAAACAACTCAAACTAAGGAAACAAGTGGGTGTACTAAGCACGCATCTGAGCCTCCTGCTCGGATGTGCTCTCCTGGAGGTTCCCATGCTGCCAGCGAACGTGCACCAGAGGTATCTATTATCCATTAAGGACCTGGTCCTGTCGATCCTCAATTTCTACTAGAACCTCTGTAAACGTTTCCCCATCGTCGATGTACAACTCACCATGGTCGATGATGTGAGAAGTGTAGTTCACGTTTCTCCTCAGCTAGGATGCATAGAAGACGTCATGCACTCGGTGCAACTGAGGTAGATGATCTAAGCGGTATGTCACCTCGCCAATTCTGTTGAGGACCTGAAAAGGTTCGTTGAACCTCAGAGATAACTTTCGGCCTCGACCAAATCTACGTAGAACTCGTCAGGGTGAGACCCATATAAAGATGTGGTCGCCATCCTCAAACTCCAGAGGCCTCCGTCTCCTATCGGTATAAGAATTCTTCCTTCTCTATGTAGTCTTCATCCACTCCTAGAAAATATGCACCATCTTCGTGGTAGCCCGTACCATCTCTGGTCCCACTAGTGCTGACATTCCTAGGTCAGTCCAGCACAATGGTGATATGAAAAGTCTCCAGTACAACGCCTCAAAAGGTGTCATCCCAATGGTGGAGTGATATATGTTGTTGTATAAAAACTCCACCAAAGGTAAGTGATCCTCCCAGATGAGACCGAAGTCAAGGACACAAGCACGCAAAATTTCCTCAAGGGTCTGAATGGTCCACTCAGTCTGGCCATCCGTATGAGGATGGAAGGTGGTGCTCAAACAAAGTTGTGCCCTGAAAGGCTCCTACGACCCCTTCCATAGCTGGGAAGTAAAATGTGCAGCACGATTAGAGACAATCATCGAAGGTACTCAATGTAGCCATAAAATCTCTTGCACATAGAGCCGTCCCAAGATCTATACCGAACCCTGCTCTCTGATTGGTAGAAAGTGGGATGACTTGGTGAGTCTGTCGACGATCATCCAAATCGAGTCATGTCCCATGGATGTGCGTGGAAGTCCTGTCACGAAGCCCATGGATATCCCATCCCAATTCCACTATGGGACCTATAATGTCTAATCCAAGCCTACTAGTACCTGATGCTCCACCTTCACTTGCTGAAAAATGAGGCACCGAGAGACAAACTCTAAAACTTATTTCTTCATTCCCGGCCACCAGTACTGTCGCCGGAGATCCTAGTACATCTTCCCCACTCATGAATGTACCGCTAGAGGGGAAGTGTGGAACTCCCTCAAAACTTCTCCTAAAGTGACACTGGTACCATGGTATGTCCTCTAAAGAGGTTGGCATGATCCCCACCTTCAGAAAATCCAAAAAGTGCATGTCTTGTAGATATCTGACCGCATTGTACCTCATAGTTAGCATCCTCACATTGAACCTCCCTGACTCGCTGAAGAAGTGAGGGAGTGACTATAAGAGACTGTAGAAAAGCTAATCCATCTATATCGAAAAAGGATATCTGCAAGGCAGCCAGCTTCTCTGTCACCTCACTTAACAGTTGTATACCAGATCTCTTGTTGAGTTCATCTTCTACAATGTTCCCCTTCCTAGGATTATAGACTATCTCGAAGTCATATTCTTAAAGGAACTCAATCCAACACTGTTGTCTCATGTTCAGGTCCTTCTGGTAGAATATATACCTGAGACTCTTGTGATCAGAGTACACTGTAAAACATTCTCCCATCAGATAGTGTCGCCACATCTTCAAGGCAAATACCACTACTGCTAACTTCAGGCCATCGGTAGCATAGTTCATCTCATGTTGTCTCAACTGTTGAGAACCATATGTGATCACTGCTCACTCCTGCATCAGGACACATCTGAGTCCAGTCTCTAATGTGTCACAGTAAATTATGTACCCTACACCCTCCTCTGGAAGCCTCAAGATAGGGCCAATAGTCAGCCTCTGCCTCAGCTCGGAAAAACTCTTCCGGAATCTCTCTGACCACACAAAGGGTTTCCCATTCTTTTTCAAGGATAATAGTGGTGATGAAACTCTAGAGAAGTCTTCCACAAACCTCCGGTAGTATCTATCCAATCCCAAGAAGCTTCGTACCACCGTCACACTCTTGGTTGGCTCTCAAGCAAGTACCACCTCAATCTTTGCTGAATGTACTAAAACTCCAACCTATAATATGACATGTCCCAGAAAGTGAACCTCTCGGATCCAGAACCGTAACTTCGAGAGCATACCATAAATCTGGTGCTCTCAAAGTGTGTCTAGTACTACCTACAAATGATAGGCATGCTCCTCTTCAGTAGTCGAGTAGATCAGAATGTCGTCGATGAAGACCACTACAAAGCGATCAAGGTATGGCTGAAAGATCCTATTCATGATTACTATGAACACTATTGGAGCATTGGTCACACCGATTGGCATAACCAAGAACTCTTTATGGTTGTACCGACACATGAAATTTGTCTTCTACACATCCACGTCTTGTACTCTAAGCTGGTGATAGCCTGATCTGAGGAATATCTTCGAGAACCACCCTGCTCCCTTTAACTGATCAAAGAGGTCGTCAATCCATGGGATTGGGTACTTGTTCTTCAAGGTCACCTGGTTCAGGCACTGATAGTCAATACAAAGCCTCAATATCCCATATGCCTTCTTGTTGAAAAAAAAATTGGGGCTGCCAAAGTAGAAACACTGGGCTGGATGAATCCCTTCCCCTGGAAGTCCTCTAGCTGTACCCGTAGCTCACGAAGCTCCGCGAGAGACATCCGATATGTTGGTGTAGATATTGGTGTTGTCTGAGGGTATAATTCAATGTAAAAGTACACCTCTCTGCAAAGAGTTAGACCCAGAACATCATCAGGGGAAACATCTGTGCACTATTCCACCACTACAGGGTAGCTCGGACTCTCCACATCAACAGCTCTGAGGGTAAGGCTAGACAACTTATGAGTGATCGGCTGCACTCTCCTCTCGGTAGGTCCATCCTGTGCTGTAAAGGATCCCTTATCGCCGCTAAAGGTAAAACTAGTCCCATCTGTGCAGACACACTGCACTTTGCACTTAATATAGTCAATCTGAGCATGGACTGTAGATAACCAGTCTATACCCAAGATAACGTCATAAGGCCTCGACGCCGTTACTAGGAGATCCCAGCCGAAGATCTCATCTCTTAGAGTAAGCTCGCACTACTGGCACCAGTACATAATCATCGAATCCGCTCTCGTAGGAGTCTCTAGCCACAAGTATCGAGCCGACGGCTCCGTCAGAATCTCCGAGCTCCGAACGAGGGCAATGGAAATGAAAGAATGAGTGGCACCTGTGTCTTTAAGTACTGCAGCTAAGGTGGAGCAGACACAGATCGTAACTTTTATCATCTCCGGAGTGCCATGATCGTATGCCTCAACTACCTAAATCTGAGCTCTACCCTGTCCCCCTCCTCTCAATGGTTGGGATGGACCTCATGGTGGTGGTGGTGGTAACATCTCAAATCGTCTCCCACTGCCAGCTGCACGACCAGCTCCTCTTCCATGTCTGTCTGCTCCCTGTGGACCTCCTCGGTCAAACCTCTATCTCTTCCTGGGCAGTCCGTCAACCGTCTGTTGATCACCCGAACGACAGGTCGGATAGTCACGATCCATGTGAACATGCCCGCCGCATGCGTAACAACGGCCGCTGCTATCATGACCGGCTCCGCTTCGGGTGCCTCGCACAACCGATCCTGAGTCATGTGTTCATCCACCTATAGGTATGGTCCTCTTGCACCTCTGTGATGTTTGTCTACTTCTATTTGCAGAAGAATACACTACGTGAAGACCTGTAGTGGGTCTTTCCACTGGTGACTACTCAGCAAGGAAACTATCCACCAAGAGTGATCTCTCTAGCACCCTCGCCTGCGTCGGGATGCAGAGTGAGAACATCGAATCCCTGATCTCTCACCTGAGCCCCTGCTCGAAGGTTCAGGCCCTGACGAAAGGATCCTGCACTATATCTGTGAAGTAGCGTCAGACGTCAGTGAACCTCACTGAGTAATGAGCCACAGACATGTTGCCCTACTGCAGATGAAGAATCTCCTGTATTCACACTGTGCGAAGAGTCCCTAGGACAAACTCTGCATGAAATAGGATCTCAAATTCTACCCAGAGAAGCGTCACCTTGTCGTGAACCTATAGAATCAAGCTCCACCATCTGCATGCTACTGCCTGTAGAAGGTTGGCGGCAAGGATCACCATGTGATCGGCTGTTATCCATACGAGTGGGAAGACTCTCACCAGAGCCTCTATCCAATCCTCAGCCGACTACGGGACCGTCTCTCCCTTGAACCTAGGTGGCCTTTGGCACTGGAACTCGTGCAATGCGCTCAAGCAGCATGCACCATCTGCAGTTGGGGTTGGTGGCATCGGTGGCACAACGGTAAGTGGTACCATTGGTCCCTCTACTAGAAAAGGGCCATGCACCGAGGCCTCGTCGCTCGGTGGGCTATTAGAGCGTATAACTATCGTAACTCTAGCTAGCTGTCTTTGTGGAGGCATCCTGATAAGAATCCGGTGTGCCACTGTTAAAAAGTTATACTCGGTGAGCAGAAAGTTAGACGTGGTGAGCTGAATCAAAAGATAACAAAGAGAAACACTTGAAATCACACAGGCAATCAGCGTTTTCATGCACTGGGTTGAAAATCCAAAGTCAAGGTCCTAGTGTATGGATACTTCAGCTGCCGCACCAACAATGGACTCTCTGAACTGAAAACTACACTCATTGCCCATAACATTGTTGCTTCACAAAAAATATCAGAGTCTTAGTTCTGCGGTAGAACCAACTCCTCTGATACCAATTTGTCACGACTCGTCCCCCAGGGCTCGTGCTATGACTTACCCCAAGCCTGCCTTCCATAGGCCAGTGGAAGACGACTAGCACCAAAGGTGTATTCCCTAAAACTCAGAATGCATTGCCTTTATAACCAGTAGGCACACATAACCAACCACCCAGCAGGATAGGAACACCAAAAAAACTGAACTATAAATAGAGGGAGTGCAGTAAGTAAATGGGGCTAGAAAAAATACCCAACTGGAAAGTACAAGTACAACTGTGATACAATACAACTGAAGAAAAAGAAGAGACCACTACTAGATCATCCTCCAAGGTTCCTACCTGAAGGGTAGGTACAGATCGCCTCCTCAGCAGTCCAAATCCACCCACCTCTTCTCCGTACCAACAAGATCCATGGTCCACCTCTAGGTATCATCCAGTCCTGGTACTCTTAGCCTCATTCAGCGCTATCCATCGTCTGCATCCAACTCAACAACGTACAGGAATATCTCATGCAGGGGTGAGTATAACGATACATAGTAGGGACCCCAAGACCCTCTAGGTCTCACAAAATCCAACATGGATAAAACAAAAAGTATTAAATTAACAGATAAACATACTTAGGTATATCCCCATACATATACATATGTTACCATGTAATCCATATCAATCATGAAGAAAACACAGAGGTTCTGGCTCATCTCACATCAGGATTTATTCTAGGGGTAGTGTTAAGTAACATTCCCAGTCACAACGTTGAACACATTGGCTGCTGGAGAACTCCTCATCTATCGAGTACAATTGGCATGTCACGTCACACATAGGAACATCCCACTAACCTTGGATGAATGAGGTACTGCTCCTGTCGAGTACCTTGGGTCTGCCACGTCACACAGAGTCACTCCCCACCGTGGGTCTGCCACATCACACAGAGGCACTCCCCCTCATGGCCTACTGAGATACTCCACCTGTCAAGTACTGTGGGTTTTCCATGTCACCATGGAGCTCCCCACTGTGGGTATGTCACGTCACTAAGGCACTCCCCACTTGGCCTGTCAAGTCACTCTGAGTCGAAACAGTCAGTTTTCGTCAATTCTCAGCAAGCCACTAGGTCTCTGAACTATGCACGCTCGTCTCCGAGAGGATCTGCTCCACAATCTATTGGTCGATACTCCAAAATCCACAAAGTCCCATGAATAAGTGTCTCAAACATCTTCCATATCATAGGAGTCTCAACGTAATAGACAACCCGTCAATTGGAAGCCCGGTCTGTGAGTCATTAGCATTTTAGTCCCAAGGGACCTGTTGAATTCGTGCTCAATCCAACCAGACTGTTTCTCATATTAATCCAAAACATAGTGGGGTATCACCCAAAGGGACCATCTCAGTCCAAGATTTCTAGCGTCGTTGATTGTTCGTCAAATAGTCTTCCAGTTCCCAAGTTATGGAAAAATGAAAGTAACTAGGCCAGAGTGGGCCAATGTCCGGTCTGACCCGGCCTGTAGTGCGGCCCGACCCGTGAGGGAATTGAGGGTGTCGTGAAGGCAGGTCTCCCGAGGGGTACCGTGAAGGCACAGACCGGCCGCAGGTACTACGAGGGCGTGGACCGGCCACGAGGGCGACAGACCAGCCTTGAGGACGTGAACCAGCCGCGCGGGCGAAACCGACCACAGGGTGCGGACCAACCGCGAGGGTGGCGGACCGGCCACGAGGGCGCAGACTGGCCGTGAGGGCACAGACTGGATGTAGTTCATCGGTCCGACCGCGGGTAGGCGGACCGACTCTTGGATAGCGGTCCGGCCGAGGGTCGATGGACCGGCTGCGGGCGGCGGTCCAGCGGCGACGACTCAGCGGACGGCGGCGGTGGCTCAGTGGATGGCGGTGGCGGACATCAGGGCTGCGAGTGGAGGAGCCGCAGGGAATAGAGGTCGCGAGGCCGTGATGGCTACAGGGTGGTGTCATTGCGTCATCGCCTTCGTCGCATTCAACTCACCAAATCATCACATGATTTTCGGAGGGGTGGGTCCATGTTTGTTTGGCCTGTATCCTACGCGTTAGGGTTGTAGAAAATAGCTCCACATAATCCATAATGAAGAACATAAAACCCTCCCAAATTAATTGTTACCAACCCACAAAAGAAAATCTTCTGTGTTCTTTGTTTAAAAAAAGAACATGGGAATATAGTCGGGCAAAAATTAAACCCCTACCTTGGGTTGTTCGTTGATGTTGGTTCGAGAAGGAAGTATGGATATATATTCATCGTAGATGAAGACGTTCCACATTGGAAGAAGTCCTGAGGAAGAAGCTCAAACTCAATGTCGGCGTTCTTCATTGGAGGAGCGTTCTTCGTGGAAGAACGCTTTCTTCGTTGGAGAGTTTTCTCCCACCACGAGATCTCTCTACATTTCCTACAAATGTTCTCAAAAGAAAAACCCACCAAAATAAAAATTATTTCCCCAATATTAATTGGTGGAACAATTTTAAATTCGCTAAATTAATTAACTATGTTGGAACAATTTAATGTGGTGTGTTGGAATAATTTAATGTGGAGGAAGTTCAAGAGGATCCACCACATTAATAAGGGATTTGAGAAGGTTCTCTCTCATTAAGAGGGGTGTTAAAGAGGTTTAGGCATCGGTTGGTCCCAACCACCATAACCTCTCATGGGAGGTTAGGCTTAGGTGGTCCCAACCACCATAACCTCTCATGGGAGGTTAAGGTTTGGTGGTCCCCAATAACAACTTCCACATGGAGTGGTTACAAAAAATAAAATAAATTGTGTGCTTTATTTTATTTTTTTATTTCCACAAAAAACCAAAAAATTATCTTTCACCCTCAACCAACTACTGTCGAGGTGAAAGTCTCTTTAAGCGAATACTTGGGTTGTAAGTTCAACGGTGCCCTCAGATTTTAATTCTCAACACTGATTCAAAATTTAGAAAATCTCGCTCACATGTTTATTGAACGTACCCGAAAAAAAGATCAGAAATTCATTCCAGGCACTTCGGACCTCGGAATTACGCACCGTCAATTTTCGCGGACTCGTAAAATTCCCATTAAATTAAAAAAAATTACATGGAAATTTTTGGTCTTTACATATATAACCAAATCCCGTGTTCTCCAAAATATAAAAATAATTTTCATAAATCATAAGTTAATAAATAAAAATAATTCAACCTTATTACTCGAATAAAATATCATAGTATTTTATTTTCTTTATTTCTGGAATTATTTCCAAAATTATAGCGATCTTTGTCCAAAATTAAATTAATAACTTAATAACCAAATATTTTTTTAATTCCATATTATTCTATACAACAATACATATGTTCAAAAAATCTAATTATTATTCAAATTATCAATTCATTTATATAAAATTAAAAGTCATAATAATTAGGACTTCACATAGGCCACTGACAGGTGATGCAACCTTCTCTCCCTTCGGTTGTGGGTTGAAACCCCCTGGGCTAGACAGATGTGATAGGTTATCAAACAGTCTATGGGATATCCTTTTCTCAAAATATATAATTTGTATAAAATTCCAAAATATATTATAAAATCTTCAAAATAAACATAATATATTCATCACTAAATAATGTTTTGGCCAAAAAGGATATATCTTACTTTTCATTTTTCAACCCAAAAATTAAAAACCCATAATTACCACACAGAAAAATAAATATCTCAAAAAATATCATTATTCAACTAAAAAATTCATAATATATATCCTCAAATGTATTTTTAAGGAATATATCTTACGATCAACATTAAAATTATAAACCCATGATGGTATCCATAACTCTTAAGATAACCATACCTAAAAATATCATAATCTGCAATGTTATCTTACGATCAACATTTTAATTATGTTGGATGAGCACACAAATATCAATAAGGAACATAAAGAAAAAAACCATTAGTCTAGGGAAAAATATGAAACCCCATTAAAATTTCTTTGATAAAATGAGACAAATCATTTCCACATGAAAAATCAAACACTTGTTATTCAAAGAAAACCTATAAAACCAGTAATAAGAAAATAAATACCCTTTTGGAAACTTATAGGATCACATTTATAAAACACTTTAAAAAAACCTTTTAATTAGAATAACTATATGGCTTAATTAAAATATTACTATCTAGTGAAAATAATAATTACCCAATGCATTGGAGGGTTCTAATGGGTCTCACCATTCGTATAATCTATTTTGGACTCACCCATTTTTCAAGAGATATAATGGGGCTCAACCCTTCTATAAGCTATATCAGGCTCACTTGTGATATATAATGGGGTTAAACCTTTTGTATAAGATATATCGGGCTCACCTATGTCACATATAATTCTAAAGTAAACAATGATGAATAAAAAAAGTTTATACTCATACTTTTTATCATAAAACCATTTAAAAAAACCCTTTAAATCAAATATAGAGAACTCTTTTGGATATCAAAATAATTTTCCTTCAAAAAATCATTTTCAATACCAAAATACCTATAACGTGGTAAAGAGGGTTTTTATTTTGAATTAAATATCTTAAAAAAAATTAGAAAAATATATTTTCCATTTTGAAAGAAATTATTATTTTTGTAAAAAAAATGTGCACTCATATGTTAAAACATTTTCTTTGAAAATAAATATTTAAAATTGTTAATGGAGATTCAAATAATTAAGAAATCCTTTTAAAAAAATATTCTAATGCCATTGAATTTTAGAAAACATTACTTTTTTACTTTTCTATAATTAATTTAATGTGAAACATTAAATTATTGTTTATAAGAATAAATAAAACATAAACACTCTATTAAAAACAATATATGTTCTTTAGACAGTCTCATTTTCATAACACCATAAGCCCACAAAGGTTGGTGTTATGCCAAAACTAAGACCTCTAGAATGTGGGTAGGTATTATAGGAAATGATTGGGGTGGGTAATGTATAAACCGAAAGGTTTTTGAAGTGTGAATAACTGAGAAGAGTATGTTCCCTTTTATAAGAGAAGGGAAGGACACCATTGGAATTTCCCAAAATATTAAATTATTATAAATAAATTTTCAATTAATAATGGCTCCAAATTGATTTATTTTGAATATAAGATGATTATGGGTATAAATAAAAAATATAATAAAATTAGATAATTTTTTACTATATTTAGACCTCCATATTATGGTTTTATCCCTTATTTAACCCATTTAACTCTTATCATGACAACGTGGATTTTTACTCATTGAGGGATAATATAATTACTATAAAATGAAACAAAATCAATAAAAGGATCATAGATGAAATGATAAACCTTATAATAAAAATTTTGTACAAATTAAATATTCTTATTAATTTTATATCATTTAATAAAATATTATTTATTTTAAAATATAATAAATATCAATTTTGACACTGTTCATTAATTTGAATTTTAAAAAGTTCAATAAAACAAGATAAAATTAAGAAAAATATTACAATACATACAAATAATGACGAATTTATATGGAAAATTTTCAAATTACTTCAATTATCTAATATTATATTTATTTATTTGAATATTTTTCATATTATTTATTTTAATTTTCCTTTAGTAGAGTAATTACTACATTAGTGTTGTGCAAAAAAATATGGTAATTATTCCTTCCCTAAAAGTTTAAAATAAATTACCATGTCAAAGAAAAATATATTTTATTTAAAAATAATATTTTTAGTTGAACATATAATTTTATGACATCATATTAAAAAATTATAAATATTAAAAAAAGAGTGTGATATGTTTGTCTTTTCATTAAATAAAATATTATAAAGGTCATAATCTAGTACTAGTTGAAATAAATGGTCATATTACTAAAACATGAAGGATTATGGATTAATATTACACATCCAATAAAATTATGGTGAGTATTGGATTCATTTTATAGTCCATATAATTTTATCTTTATACTAACTTACACGATTTACCCTTTACCATGGTAACAAAAAATATTGAGGGTATAATTAAAATTTTCCCAAAAATAAAATTGAACTATTTACTAAATTTTGACCTCATGATTCCAAATATTGAATCCAATTTTAAAAAATTTTAAACATATAATTTTCATCATTTAATTTAGAATTAAATTGAAAAAATACAATGATAAATCTTTTTTCGTAAAAATTCCCTTTATAAATATAATTTTTTTATAATAAATTCAAGTATAAAATACATTTATAAATAAATAATTGGATTATTTAAAATAAAATTTAATTAAAACTAATCCAAAATATAATTTTACATTTTATTTTTTAAAAAATAAAATACATGATTAAAAATCATTATTATTCAGTATTCATTAAATAATCAAAATTTTAAAAAAAATGTCAAATTTTCATGATAATATAATTTTGATATACTGATTTAAAATATAATATTTATTTCATTGAATAAATTTTCAAAAATTTCCATAAAATATTTATATTTTTAATTATAAAAAAATAAATAAAAATCTGGAATAAATTGTATTTGAAGAACAAAACGAATTTACTAAAATTAAGAGATTAATTTTATAAGCATTATGCAATACATTATAAATAAGAAGAACCATTTTATATTTAATAATTTGGATAATAATATTCATTCTTTCCAATTTAACAGATAGGTTATTACAATCACATAATAATAACATTTAGTTTCTCGTTTAACTATGGTGTTTCACATCTTATAAGCTATCGAACATAGTCTTTATTTATAAAAACATAGGTTTTTACAACCAAAATTATATTAATTTTCCTATACTACTAATTTATTTTTTTATCTTCATATTATAATAGTGTATTTTTTTGGCTATGATCATTCAGTAAATGTATTATTCTCAATTAATTAAATAATGCATTGATGAATTTTTGTTATGAAATATTGTACTTAATCTTTTAAAAGGGAAATTTTAATGTAATAAAACATATAAAAAGAATAATATAAAAACATTTATAAATTAAATAAACTATAATGTAAATAAAAAATGAATAATAACATATTATTTACATTTAACCACTCATTTTGTCATTTGATTCTTATAAAATGTCAAATAATTTTACCTCCAATGGTTAGATGTTATAATTTTAAGATAATGGAAACATTTATTAGACATTACTAAACATTAAATTACAATGACTTAATTAAAAAATAGATGTGAAAATAAAACTATTAATAAAATTAATATACTTATCAAATAAAACTATATATTTAAAAATAATCAAGAATAAAATTAAAGATATTTATTTATATATATTTGTGATAGAAGATGGAATTAGGGTATCATGTTGGCTATTGGTAGGTGATATGCCCCTTATCGCCCTTTGGTCCTGGGTTTGAGCCCAGTGTCCTTTTCGGATTTGACGAGTTTTCACTGAACTTGTGGATTCCATTTTTTTAAAACAATTTTAACAAAATAAATTCCATTACAAATGAAAAAATATATAAATTAATAACTTATTTGATAAATATTTTTATAAATATATGGTTTATTAAAGGAAAGAAATTCATTTAACATTTATATATATATATATATATTTGAAGGAATTTTTTTTAAAAGTTCATTGGGAATCTAGGATATTACATGCAATTTAACCAATTTGATGTTGTTTAAGGGTACTCCACCATTTATGTTGTTGTGTATAGGTCATATGTACAATGTGGTCTTGTATAAGGGGGGAAACACAAGCTATGTAAGGGTCATCACATTTCAAATTTGATAAATATAAACTATTACATTGTGACTTATATGTGGAACTTGAAATCAAAATGGGTTGAAATTATATGTGGACTTGAATGTGGTGGATCATAATCAATTAATATTAATAAGTCTAAATATAAATGACAAGTGAAATGGAAATGGCTGATATTGTGAACTATTTTTAGGAGTCGTTCTAGTGATGTAACACCTCGATATTTTGTGAAATATTTTTTTCCAATAAATGTAATCATTTATAAGTTTTCAATTGCACAGAATACTGTTTTACACTTTTATTACACAAAATAAAAATTTTATCTTGTGTTGCATGCAACAATGTGTTTAAACAAAATGTGAACCACTATTAAAATATTATTATTTAAAATGATAGTTATCAACTAACTATTGTAATTAAGGTTATATATAGTAATAACTAAATTATAAAAATATATGATTTATACATGTATATAAAATGAATTATTTTATGGCCAATTATTTAGAAATTAAAATAAAAAATATAAAATAAAGGATATCTTTTTCTCAAAAACCATTTTTGTTCAAAAAACACATTATAACTTAATAAATAATAAAAATCAACTTTGGTAAATTATTTTAATGAAATTCATATATTATATATTCAATCATATTTTTAACATCTATATTATGTGTTTTTATAAAATATATAAGAAGAAAACTAAGTTTATGATAAAAGACAATGTTTCTTTCTAAAAACCGTTTTTTCACCTTTTTCACACCTATTTTAAGATTAAAATTTTCTACTTTCAGAACATTTATTTTAAAAATGATACTTTATTTTTTTAATACACCTTATCAAAATTATTCTAGGGTGAATTTTTTGGATTTTTTTAAAAGATTATTTTTTTGATAAATAATAAAAATAATAGTTTTTATTGAAAACGGTATTTTCATTTAAATAATTTATAATGATCATTTTTCATTAAAATGGGTTTAAATGTAAAATTAATTCAATAATATAATTTATTTTATTTTAACCATTTTTATATTTAATTTTAATAAAAAATATTTTTAAACTTTTGAACATTTTTTAATTGGAAAACCGCCTTCTCATTACGTCTATAGGGTAAATTTTAAATTAAAAATATCCACTAATTCAAGTAGAATTTAGAAAAATAGATCCCATATTCGCAAGCAGTGTAATTTATATTATATTATATGTTAAACTGAATTCTTTACCATAATTTATAGTGAAAATAGTACAAATGAATTACCTCATTTAAGGTAAAAATGGGTTTATCATGAGGTTAAACTAAAAACATAATGGGTAAAATGACAATAAAACTTTTCAAATTACTATTTTAGGGATATATTTCAATACTATACTTCCCATTTTTTATCATTGGTCATTTTTAATATTTTAGATAGGGAATGAATTTGTTATTTATGATTTTTTTTGAAAAAAAATTCAAGTGGCTTCCAAGTGGTTTCCTTTTCCGCATTTATGAAATCCCACCACCACCCTTTCATTATTCTCCCTTGTCAATCCATATTGTTCCAAAACAACCATACAAAATTAAATCTGCAAAATACTTATATGTTCTTTACAATTTATGGTCCTCCCAAAGGACAAACAATATGGTCCTTAATAAAAGGTCTAAAGAAGGTGCTTCTAAGAGAAGGTTACAATATTCACTAAGATCATTCTTTTTAAATATTATATTTACACTATAAACTATGTATTAAACCATAAAATATAATAAAAAATTATATGCTATATACTAATATGTTTTTATATTAATTTAATAACCTATATCAATCTCTACTTTTATCAAATGGAAAATGAAACCATTTATCATGTGTACAACAGAATACAACCTCATGAATTGGTGTAGTTTTTTTACATCACCACCATTCAAGAATCGATATAATGATGAATTTTAAATATGTATATGATATTTATATATTAATTTACTATTGGAATTATTATATCATAGATACATTCTTACATTTCATTCGATTGGGGATACGATAACGTCTCTTGTGTGAATGGCAGACTACAACCTTGCAAAGCGATGTGATTAATTTTCTCTTCTTATTTACATGGAAGTTAGTAAAGATTAAATGAATGAATATATATTAAATAATAATGATTTTTTATTGTTAATATATTATTTTAATTTTTTCCCGATCTATCGAGAAATTTGAAACAATGTCCATGTGTACGTACAGCCTACTATGTTTATGAACATTGCATTTAATTATCTATAAATAAATTATAATAATTAATATAAATATATATATAATTTATATATATGATATTTATTTTATTTTTAACATAATGGAAATGATGTTACCATGATCAAAGTAACAGGGATAAAAAATATCAAATCAAATATTACATGAATGACAAAGTAGTTATCACCCGAAATGTGACTTTAACAAGGAATTATTTGTAAAAGGTTAATAAAAGGTCATAAGTAAATAATATATTTTGTGGTATTTAAAATTATGGTCTTATAATATATTTATAATAAACTTATATTTATTATACATGAGGTTTTAACGTGTGCAATGGAAGTTGAGACTTAATGTAAGAGATCTATGTATCACTTTTTTACTTCTATAAGACACATGTCATATTCAATAACGATCTCTCTTATGTGGTGTATATAATTACAATAAATTTATTTTATGATTATTATCCTATAATTTTTTAGGATGAACATATCTATCTAAGGATATCTCTTTCATGGGGATTATAGTTCAAAAGTTACTAAAGCGATAATATATTTTTGTCTCAATTTACCTTTTTTCAGGAATATGTTATGTTATTCTCCTATATTAGTTTACAAGGTTTATATCCAACCCCCTTGGAATTTAATATCATGAATATAATTCTTTAAATTATATTTAATATACCATTTTATGTAAATCCTTAATGGTACTTATAATTCAATAGATAATAAAGTGGAAATGATTTTATGTTACAATATCATTGATTATAAATATTGTTTATGATTACTATTCTACTGATGAAATCCTGAGATCCATATCTCAAGAAAATAATGAATTTTTTTACTTTGGTTATGTCAAGTTAGTACGTGTTTTACCATCACTTTCATTTCTTTCTGTACTAAAAAGTTCCAAATAATGTTTTCAAGAAAATTTATATTTATTTATATCTTCAGTAAAAAAAATTATTCCAAAATCATGTTTTATAAAAATGTTTTCTAAAATGTTATTAAATCCTAAAAATAATTTATTAAATAAATTTTTACCCTTATATGATTTTTTTCATCTTTCAAACAATTCCACTTTGAAGTTTAATAAAAATGTGAATGGAATCATTATTTTAACATGTAAAAAATGAATATTAATTTCCACAGTCATGACCAAGTAATTTATTTAAATATTCTTTTATATGATTCAAATTTTATTTTAAAATAAAATTATTTCCAAAATGTTTTATTAATTTTCAGTTTTGAAATGTGATCTCTTGAAATGGGAAGGTTATTTTCCTCAAGAAATGTTTTAAATGATTTATAAACCTTCCTTTATAAGCTTCCAAGCTTATTTTATTTAAAGAAAATGACTTTTAAAATTATTTAGGGTTTAAAAAATATATTTCAAATTTTATATTATATATTACTTAATAAATATTCCAAGTTATTTTTCAAAATCATTTTCTATCTAATATGAAATCATTTGATGTTACTTATGATTTATTATAGATATGATTTAATGATTCCATACTTATTCTTTCTCTAGAAGGTAAATTTTCATATTGATGGAATGTTTATGAAACTCATTTATTTTCCATGGGTTATACTATAGGGAATTTATTTAATTCTTATTAAACCCATTTTCATTAAACGGGTTATGATGTGATGATATGATGAATATTTTATGATACTTTAGAATAGATAAGTATGGTTTTCATTATGAGATTGGTGGGACCTATATCTCCCTAAAATAAATTGGGTAATAATTTATATAGCATTAGATAATAATGGGTAAATAAATCGGTGGGATTTATTGACTATGGGAAAGAGGTGTGTCCTGATTCTCTATGGGAAATAGTTGCTTCTAGATCCACTATGGGAGACAAGTGTGACCTGATCCACAATGGGAAACACATGACGAGTATTGATCAAATTGGTTGATTATATTTTTATTTAACCTTAACATATGAAATGTTTTTAAATATTTATGATAGTGCCACACATTTATGAATTCATCTTAATGTTCATGAATGATTTATAATTATTTATCACTGTTATGGGCCATGATTTTGGAAATGATAATATTTTATGTCGTGAATCATATTTATGGTCTATGATAGGTTATGGATGAACTTAATAAGTTATTTTCATGATGAAATGTTATTTTTGTTATCTTATTCCTTCATATCATCATAGATTTATATCTATTATTTTTACCCTTACTGAGTATCTAAGATCACCCTTGATTATTTTTCCTTCCCCGAGTTATGAATAATGGTTTAGGTAGGGAATGCCTAAGAGGAGTACTTGTGATAAGTTCTTAGTTGGTGATATTGAATATATTTCATTAAATATGAATATTTTGTTTCTAGTATCTAATGAAACTAAAATTGTATTGTCAACATTAATCTATTTATGCAATGTAATGAATATTAAGCTAAAAATATTTAACATTTATTTATGAAAATATCAAGTCTCTATAGTTGGAATTATAGGATGGGTTTGTTCAAAAATTTGGAAACTAGGATGTGAAAATTTTAGTGATATCCCTAAGGATATGTCTATTTATAATTCCAAGGATGAGTCAATGTATATGAAAATGTCATGCAATTTTTGTAAAGTATGGAAAGAGTGATTTCCAAGAAATTACATCCTTTTCTACACACTACAAGTGGATTTGAATCTAACATAAATATACATCAGGTTAATAACTCAAAAAATGGTATATTGAGATTGATATGATTGTCACCTAGTGCACAATAATGGTCCTTTTGGGTACATGGTTTGAAACTCCCAGTGGATATGTTTTGTAAATTCATAATCTGTTTATGATCCATAATGAATGATTTAAATAATAACCAGGAATAACCTAGGTCAAGCCTAAGGTGTCATAGATTTAAAATTAAGTTTCATTATTTATCCATATTATAATATATATTTTTATAATTATGTATTTTCCACTAGGATTAGAGTTTCTAACACTATGATTTTTGGTTTTAGTCAACAGATGAAACAAAAAGAAATAATTTTAACACTGAATCTGACAAAACAATTGGTGATTATGAGCAACTAAATTGGATGATGACCGAAGGGAAATATATTATGATTTTTCCAAATCAGTTATCACAAAACATGATTAACAATTTGCATCTTAACTGACTATTAGACTCACCAAATAAGATAGAGATAGAATTTGTTAAGAGTTTGGCTAATGGATAATTTGGAGGAAAGAATATTTATTTTCTTGATTATTTTGTAAGAAAACAGTCAAGGAAATGTCTCATAGGGATGATAATATGTTTTGGGTGTGGAAAAGAACACAAAGAAAGTAATTTCAAATGAAAAAAAATCATTTAACACAAAGGATAAGAATAATGGTCTCCCTAAAGTATCATCAAATGTTGAATATTTTAAGTTGGAAAGTATGGGAATTATCCAAATTCATTTTCGAATGGTAAATGATGAGAATAAATTTTGAAATGTTGTATGAGTAATGTTTTTCTGTTAATGATAAAGATACTAGGAATGAAATATGATAAGAATGAGGTATTGAGGAATAAATTGGTGAATCCTGGTTAATAAATTAAGGATAAGGTTGAAAAAATGAAGTGGTTATGTATTGGAATTATATAAATATGTCAAATGATTCATAATAAATAAATTTATCATTTTTGGAAGTTTTCCATTAAGTAGTAAAAAAAATATGGACTTATGATGATGAAATATAAAATTAATTTAATGATTGGGTGATATTTTACAGAAAACACATGGTTTAAGGAAGATAAGCATTAATATATTCCAAAAATTAAGAAATTTGTGTTTAGTTTGGATAAAGAGATGACTGATATGGATAAAGTAAATTGGATATTACTGATTACCTTGTAATTGAGTAATGATTTGTCGGACAAGTGTCTTATTATATCATTGATGGAATTTAAAATTTTTTCTATATTAGGAATTTATCCAATAATTTCTGTTTTATTTAAGGAATGTGGAATAATTTATTTTTCTAATAAGGTTTTATGGTAATTTATGTTATTACCATGTTTTAAAGGAATACATGATGAGCGTATTCACATATTCAGTATGTAACATTTAATAGATACTTTATGTTGTTTGGGGAATTAATGATAATTTCCTTTTGAAAATTTAGTGACCTTATTTCTAAAGTTATGGATCTTAATATTTTATAAAGGTCGTAAGGTTAACCATTTATGAGATGGTTTACATTGAAATTTGGATAGTCTTTCATAGATTTACGTATTACTTCACCATATAATGAATTATCGACATCAGATAACCAGGGAAAATGATATTGTTATAATTGGATATAAATTGAATGAATTGTTATTATATTATAGATCTTTTGATATGTTAGTGCTTCAGGAATAACAAAATAATCATCATTTACGGGGAAAAAGTATCAATTTGAAATATATCTATGCACCGCAAATGGATAAAATCTCTCTTACGATACAAGGGACAATAAAGCCCTAGGTATATTAGTCCCCTTGAAATTCTTGATCATATTGGTATATTAGCTTATATATTTGAACTAACATCAAAACTACATTTGGTTCATGATTTTTTTCTATATATCTCTCTTAATTATGTACACACATGATCTATCACTTGTACGGAACTAAGAGGTCTTACCACTAGAGATGATATTTCTCCTGAGGAATAATTGGTAGAGATTCTGGATCAAATAGAGAAAGTTCTATGAAAGAAGACCACTTACCTAGTCAATGTTTTGTAAAAAAACAACCACTATTAAAAATTTACAAGTGAACGTAAGGATTTAATGAGGAATAATTAACCTCAGTTGGTACCAAAGTGATGAATTTTGAGGGTGAAATTCATTTTGAGGGGGTAGAATGAAACACCCAAATATTCTATAAAATAATTTATTTTAAATAAATTTAATATTTAAAATAGTTTTAATTATGTGAAATACTATGTTTATCTTGAATTAAATGAAACACTGAGTTTATATTTTATTACACACGACACTAGGTTTATCTTATGTTACATGTAACACTGAGTTTAAATGGAACATTAAATACCATTAAAATATCATTATTTAAAATTATTGGCATTACCCACCCATTGGAAGGGTGGGTATGAATAGGATTAACTAAATTATGATAATATATTTTTTAAACATGTATAGAAAATAAATTCTTTGGTGACCCAATAATTATAAATGAAAATGAAATCTATTTGAAAATAAAGAAAATCTTTTTCTAAAAAACTATTTTTATGCCCACAAACTCATTTTAACATAATGAATTAAAAAATAGGGCATTTTTTATTATTTTAATGAAATTTATATATTATATATTTAATAAAATGTCTAACATTCATGTAATTTGTTTCTAGATAAAAGATAAGAATATATCTAATTTTATGTTTAAAAACGGAATTTTTCTAAAATATGATTTCGTCCCCATTTTCCCACCTATTTTAAAAATAATTTTTATAAATTTTAGAAAATTTAGTAGAAAATTTAAAATCTATTTTTTATTTCTGAATATAAATATTTTCCTAAGGCTCTTTTTTGTTATTTTTCTAAAAAGGTTAATTTTTTGTTGAATAGTGACAAATATTGGTTTTTATAGAAAACAAAATTTTTGTTTAAAGAATTTATAAGTTTAATAATTTTCTTAAAGTGGTTTAAAAATATAAAATAATTCAATTATATATAAATTAACATAATTTATATAATTGGAATCACTTTTATATTTTATTTTGATGTACAAACTTTTCAAACTTTTGAACATTTTCTCTTTGGAAAACCGCTTTCTCATCATGTTTGCAAGTTTAATTTTAATTAAGATATTTTCACTTATGTTAATGGAATTTTGAAAATTGGATTTCATATTTTTAATAATAACTAGTTTTATTATATTTTAAGGATAACTCAATTTTTGACCATAATGAATAGTAAAAATAGTAAAATTTAATTACCGTGGTTAAGGTAAAAATGGGTTTTTCGGGTGGTTAATCTAAGAAGATAACAGTTGAAATGACTATAAAACTTGTAAAATCACTATTTTATTATCATATTTAAATATTATACTTCCATTTTTCTAATATATGGTCATTTTGAATCTTTATTCTTGGGAATTAATTTATTTTTTGGATTGTTTTGGGAAATTTCCAAGTAGTTTCCAAGTGGGATCCTTCCCCCAATTATAAAAGCCACCAAAAAATAATTTTGTCTCACCCATAAATACATATGGTTTATAAAAACACTAAAAAATTCTTATCCATCTTCTAAAATGTTTGGTACACCCAAAAAACTAACATTAGGTTCATTAATAAGAGATCCAAAAGAGGTGTTTCTAAGAGAAGGTAAATATCATCACTAAGATCCTTATTTTTATTTATTTATTTTCCACCATAAATAAATAATTAACACTTAAAATATAATAAATATAGTATATAATTTATAATTATATTTTATTATGTTAATTTAATAACCTATATCCATCTACACTCCCATCAAATAGAATATGAAACCGTTGATCCTATATACGACAGACTACGACCTTGCGAACTGATGTTGTTTATTTTCCACAACCACGTATCAGGGATTGATATAATGATTTATATAATATAAGGACCATAACATAAAAAATTACATAATCTTGGGTTAACTAGATAATTCACATTGAAGATATTTTCAGGTTTATAGTTTTAAAGAATTAGGCCACAACTATTACATTACATCTCAAAAATTACAATGTAGACACCTCTACTCAGTTTCCATTTTTCTCATAAAATAAAAACTCTTGAAAAAAACGATTCATGTATGGTTCCATGTTTTAGACATCAAGACTTTTCCTTGATCCCATACTTGACCCTATTCATCTTTAAGTCATGTGTAACACATTTCAAAACATGGGATACGCATAAAAAGCTTAGTAAGGGTTACAAAATAGAGAAACAAAACATTAGTTAATCCATAAATACATAACATATGATCTTTAAAATACCTCATGAAATCATAATATTTATGAATAACACATATTAATCACAAATCATAAAGGTGACTTGTGGCATCCATAACACACTTACATAGTAGCTTTCACATCTACGTTGGGAGTTACATTTGGAATACCCATTACAGTATATTCCATAAATCTATTAGGAAAAACATTAATGTTTACCTCCGTTAAGGTACCCAATGTATTAGAGAGCTATCTCGGGATCACCTTCCCTTGGTTTGTCATGGAAACACCCATACACGTAATCAATTCCCAAGAAACACAACATATTTATAACACATAGAACAAACATAAAGTAAAGATAACATTTCCACATCATTTAAATATATCGACTTAACAAATCCATTATCAAGACCATTTTCAATAACAAAATACATAAAAGAGTATATGGTGTTTATTTTCCTTTTAAAAACATTACGGCTTATCAAGGAAGCCATAGATCAAATAATACACACGGCGGCGGAAAGTTCGTTGTCACCACATACGTTAAAAGAAACATTCTTTTTTTTTCTCTTTTAGTAAAATGATTCAAAGAAAAATAATCAATTTTAATTAAATGAAATGTGAAATGTTTTTATACACCATATAATATAATGTTGTGTATAAATAAAAACATGCCTCAATGATAGGAGATTAAGACGAAGTCCCATACCTCATGTTTGACTTGACCTGTTCGTTCTTCAATCTCCTAAATAATAAAGTAAAGTGAATTTATACTTTCTTAAGAACCTTTTTCATGTTTATTATTCCTTTTATATCACTTATAACCGTGTTATAATAATTATGTAATCATTTAAGTGAATAACTATCATTTTTTTGATATTTGTTACTTGAGTAAAAAATGAACTTATAATTAAATTTTTTTCATGTTGTCAAAATTACATTATCTCCGTAATGATATTCATGATTTAGATATCATATATATCATATATATCAAGTGTATATATATATATATATTATTACATAACATTTGGAGATAATAAATGAAATGAACCGTTCATGGAGACGGTAAGCTGTACGTATGCATGAACGCTACGTTCATTACTATTTCATATTTAATGGAATGAAAACTTAATTATATATAGGTATATTATAAATCTAGTATAATATCATATATAATTTCATTAAATCCCTCCTTTATGTGTTCCATGTATGGAATGAACGAGTCATATCACTTTGAGGGGGTTGTAGTCCACACTTCCTCTAATGAAATTATCGCATTTACACATTATGGAAACCATAAATTTATGATATAAATGAAAAATAAAGAAGCATAGAGAAAATATAAATATAATAAATATCACATATAAATATTGTTCCATCATAATGGCCACCATAAGAGGTGGTAGGAGAAGATTTAACAATCATTGTTTGGTGAGGAAGTAGTTTGTCGTCCAGAGAAACAATATGTTCTTTACCCATTATACGAAGGTGTGTGTAATTTTAGTTTTAACACATATCATAAAAACAACCTAGTATATTTATGATATAGGTTTTTTCATAAATTAAATGAAAAAAAGAGTTAATCGGATTAGAGAAGTAAAATAAAACAAAATAACTTAAAAGAAGATGTTACCATTAATCGGGAAACCACCTTTGGTTTGAACCAAAAGGATTTCTTGAAGTTCCTTTTACCTAAGATTAAGATTATAGGTGGAAGATAGGGATCTTGAGAACTTATTTTAGCATAGGCTGGACGAGACAAGGGGCATGAGAGGTGTGAAAATGGGTTAGAGGTGAGGGCTTTTTATAAGGTGAGGAGGGATCTTTATGAATGTTTAAAAATATTATTTTATTATATAATGATTTTCGGTTTATAAACTTCCAAAACTCATTAAAGTCTAGGATAATATGACTCATGTTCTAAATAAAATTATCCCATAATAATTGGACAGGTTTTGGATATTTTTTTAATATTAATAATCTTATATATTTAAATCACTCATTAATGTCGTAAAGACTACATCATTATTTTGTTATAAATAATTTTATTTATTTGATTTATAAAATTTATAAAAAAATAAAAATATGTAGAAAATATTTTTAGCTTTATAATGAATATTTATAGTCAAAATATCAATTATATAACTCCACATTAATTTTTTTATATAAAAGAAATACATGTTTATGATATTTTATTTATTTATTTTAAATAAAAATTTATTAATATCATTATCATACCCAATTGGCTTTAAAAGGCCAAAAGAGTCACTAAAGGATTATGTTGGTCAGACATTACTCATCCAATAAGGTTACGACAAGTGTTAAGGTAATTTTATATTATTATAATATCATATTTAACTTGAATTACCCTATTTACCTTTAACAACGGTAAATAAAAGTCAAAAGTTACTATTCATCAAAAATTATTTACATCTTATTGAAACACATTTTACTTAGTGATAACAACCATGTATGTCTGATTTTCGAAATTCAATTCAGGGAAGCGGTAAAATTTCATGTAAACGAAACGGCATATCTTTAACTACTACTCAGTGTTTTCACTATTAATCAAAAATTGAAGGTTTTCAAAAAAATATAAAAAATTCAGCCAAAGCTATATTTTATATTCCAAATAAAAAATGATGTCCATTTTGCCAAATTAAAATCATATAAGTTGGATTAATTATTTTAAAATTAATTCTCATTGTCAAAATAAAAAGCGTGTTTTTAAGAAATAATATCTATCAAAAGATTGACACTTGTTTATGTCCACTTTCAAGGTGAAATTACATACAATGACCAACATTGGGTTAAATGATAAAAATATAGTCTAATTAAACTTTAAAACCAATTAATAATATAATCTAACTATATAAATAAATTATATTAAAAGGGGGTTTTAAATTAAAATATAGTATTTTTCACTATTCCTTAAAAAATGAATTTTATCAGAAAAATACCAAAACTTTACCCAAATTAAATTTTGGTGTCCAAATTCTAAAGAAGATTTTTATTTTTTCAAATAGAACATATAAAATTGAAAAAAACTATATTTAAAGAGGGTTCTCCCTCAAATGGTGGTAAATCAACCTTTTAATGAATATTAGAGTATTTGTGCTTAAAATCAAATTCTTTCACATTTAAACTTTTTATTTTTTTTGGATTAATGTAAAAATATTTAAAAATGTATAATAATATTTTGATTAGTTCTGTTCATTATCGTCATTACAACATCTAGGCGTTTACTACCATTTAAAATAATATTATATTATTATTTTTTAGCATGACTCAACATTGTGTGCAACGTAAAATTTCAAAGAGACTCATTGTTGTGTATCGGGAACTCCATAAAACATAACGTCCCCTTTAAAATAAAATTAATATTTAATTCACAAATATTAATAAATATGACAATGTATTATTCATTATTTACTTGGGATGTTACATCCTTCCCCCTTTTTGGAAATTGCATTCTCGCAATTTTTATTCACTTATCAAATAAGTGGGGGGTATTCATCCCTTATAGAATATTTAGATTCTCATATTGCCTCTTCAACCATATAGTTTTTCCAAAAATCCTTTACCTGATTAATTAACTTATTCCGAAACACTTTCTCTCTTCGGTCAAAAATCTGGACTGGTTGTTTATAAAAAGAGATATTTTTTTCCAACTAAACTGCCTCTAGGATCAAAACAATAGATAAATCTGGCATATACTTTCTCAACATTGAAACATGAAAAACAATGTGTACCTGGGATAAACTTGGAGGTAAATCCACTCTGTACGCAACTCATCCAACTTTCTCCATAATTTTATAAGTTCCAATGAACCATAGACCCAACTTTCCCTTCTTTCCAAAACGCATCACACGTTTCCATGGACAAACATTGAAAAAGGCATGATCACATACCTCAAAAAAAATTTCATTCCTCCGGTTATGCATATAACTTTTCTGCCTGCTCTGAGCTGTTCCCATGTGTGTTTGAATGAACTGATATTTTTTTTCCATCTCTTCTATCAATTCTGGTCCCATAAGTTTCTTTTCTCCTACTTTATCCCAAAAATCCGGAGTTCAACACCTCTTACCATATAATATCACAAATAGAGACATAGGTATACTGGAATAAAAAGAGTTGTTATAAGAAAATTAAATCAAATAAAGATATTGGTCCCAAATTCCCTGGTAATATAGTGAACAAGAACGTAGAATACCCTCTAAGGTCTGGATTGTTTGTTCTGACTTCCCATCTGATTGAGGATGAAAAGCTGTACTAAAATTTAATTCAGTACCCAATGACTTTTGAAGGCCTTTCCAAAAGTGAGAAGTGAACCAGGTATCACGATCAGATACAATTGAGACTTTAACTCTATACAACCTGAATATATCTTTAACATACAACCGAGAATGTTTATAGAGAGAAAAATTATATCGAATAGGAAGGAAATGATAAAATTTAGTCAAATGATCAACAATAACCCAGATTTTATTATTACCTTGAGATGTCTTTGGTAAACCCACAACGAAGTCCATGGATATATTTTCCCATTTCCAGTTTGGTATTCGTAATAACTGAAGAATACCTTTTGGTAACTGCCGCTCTGCTTTAACCCAATGACAAGTCAAATAGTTCACAGTAATTCAAGAAATATATCTTTTCATTCTATTCTACCATAAATACTCTCGAATATGTCGGTACATCTTAGTACTACAAGGAGGAACTGAAAACAGAGAACTATGAGCTTCATATAAAACATATTTCTTGATCTATGAATCACAATCCATAAATAATATCTTCCCAAACCTCAAAACAAAATCATTATCAATGTTAAAATCAGGCAACTTACCCTTATGAACCAACTCTACCTTTTTCTGCAACTCACTATCTTCCTTTTTTGCTTGTTTAATTTTTTCTAATAGAGATGATTTAACTGAAACCTAAAATAAATCGTAGGAATTTCTTACACCAACAGCTTCAATTCCAAAGTTCTTCAAGACCGAAACCAAAGTATCTCATAACATAGATAATGTATCCATACTTTTTCAACTAAAATCATCATCCAATTTATTTACTTTTCAAAGATGATAATGAATTGTGAAATAATAATCCTCGATTAACTCCAACCATCTTCTCTATCTCATGTTTAATTCTTTCTGAGTGAATATGTACTTCAAAATTTTATGGACGGTATATATTTTACATTTTACTCCATAAAAATGATGCCTCCAAACTTTTAAAGAAAAAACAACAGCAGCAAATTCCAAATCATGTGTAGGGTAATTTAACTCCTTAGGTTTTAACTAACATGAAGCATAACCAATTAACTGATCATTCTACATAATAACATAACCATTTTTTTCAACGGAGCATCACTGTAGATAAAAAAATAATTATTTCTAGAAGGTAGTTCCAAAACTAGAGCATTCACCAATATGTTTTTCAAGTCCTAAAAAATATCATCACATTCCTTTCTCCAGACTAACTTAACAACTTTTCAAGTTAAATTAGTCATTGGAATAGATAACCGTGAAAAATTCTCGAGAAACCTCCTGTAATAACACACTGATCCAAGTAAACAATGAATATTTGTTATATTTGTGGGTCTTGGCCATTCTTCAGGGACTTTTATTTTAGCAGATTCAACTATTACACCATTTTTTAAAACAATGTGATAAAGGAATGAAATTTTTTGTAACAAAAACTCACAGTTGATGAATTTCCCATACAATTTATTTACTTTTAACATTTGCAAGAAAACCCCCAAATAAATATCATGGTCCTCTTTACTTTTAGAATAAACCAAAATATCCTCAATAAACACAACCAAAAACTTATCAATTGAGTCTACTAATCCATCACATCAACAACTTGTTCAACATTGATTCTTACTATCTCCGGATACTGATTTAGAAGGTCATTTCCCTCTGTATGCCTTCCCAAAAAAATGTCCATATTCCTCTATGAAAAACCATTCTTAACACAAAAATATCATACTTAAAGCAACATGGTAATATGTAAATGCTATATCTTTTCAATCTTAACGTAAATTAATTTATGGACATTAATTTTAAAATATTATAACTCCTAAAGTTGTCTACACTAACCACTGATACAAACTATAATGACCCCACCTTAAAACTTTACATAATCTTGAATTAACTGAATAATTCACATTGGGGATTTTTTCAGGTTTAGAGTTTTAGAAAATTAGGCCATAAATATTACATTACATCTCAAAAATTATGAAGTATACACTTCTACATAGTTTCCAATTTTTTCATAAAATAAAAACTCTTGAAAAAAAGATTTATGTATAGTTTCATGTTTTAGATAGAATGACTTTTCCTTGATCCCATTATTGACCCTATTCATCATAAAGTTCACGGAAAAACATTTCAAAACATGGGATGAGCAAAAAAGTCTCAGAAAGGGTTATAAAACAAACAAAGAAAACATTAGTTCATCCATAAATACATAATATAATCTCTTTAACATACATCTTGAAATCATAAGATTTATGAATAACACATAGTAATCACAAATCATAAAGGTAAATAGTGGCATCCATAACATACTTACATTATAGCTTTCACAATGATATAGGGAGTTACATTTGGAATACCCATCACAATATATTCTCTAAATATATTAAGAGAAACATTAAACATTGCCTTTGTCACTTTACCCAATGCATTAGAGAGCTATCTCGGACTCACCCACCATATGTTTATCACGGAACCACCCGTACACGTAAATAATGCCCAAGAAACATAACATATTCATAACACATAGAACATCCATAAAGGAAAGATAAAATTTCCATATCATTTAAATATATTGACATAAAAAATCCATTATCAAAACAATTTTCAATAGAAAAATACTTAAAAGAGTATATGGTATTTATTTTCCATTTAAAAACATTACAGATTGTTAAGGAATCCATAGATCAAATAAAACTGGTGGTGGCATAAAGGTCGTTGTCAACACGTATGTTAAAAGAAACAATATTTTTATCATTCAGTAAAAAGTCCTATAGGAAAATATTCTTTTTGAATGAAACTAAAAGTCAAATTTTTTTATACACCATATAAAAGAAAGTTGTGTATAAATCAAAATATGCCTCAATAAAAGGATATTGAGAAGAAGTCCCTTACCTCATGTTTGACTTGACCCATTCATTCTTTAATCTCTTGAATAATAAACTAAGTTAATTTCTAATATCGTAAGAACCTTTTTCAAGTTTATTATTCCTTTTATATCATTTATTATCATGTTGTAATCATTATGTTATCATTTAAGTTAATAACGACCGTTTTGTCGAAATTTGGTACTTGAGTAAAAAATGAACTTCTTATAATTACAAGTTGTTCGTGTGGTCAAAATTTCATTATATATAGAATGATATTCATTAAATATATATCATATATATTATATATATGTAGTATATATATGTATTTATAATATTACATAACATTTGTAGATAAGAAATGAAATGCACTGTTCTTGGAGACGGTAAGCCGTACGTACGCATGAATTCATTTATATTTAATATTTAATGGACTAAAATCATAATGATACATAGGTATATTATAATTATAGTATAATATCATATATAATTTCAGTAACTCCATCCTTTATACATTCTACGTATGGCATGAATGATTCATATCACTTTGAGGAGGCGGTAGTCCTCACTTCCTCAAAACAATTATCGCGTTTACCCATTATGGAAACCATAAAGGTATGATATAAATGAAAAATACAGAAACATAGAGAAAATATAAATATAATATATATCACATATAAATATAGTTCCCTCAGAATGTCCACCATAAGAGGTGGTGGGAGATGATTGAACAATCATCGTTTCGTGAGGTAGTAGTTCACCGTCCACAGAAACAGTATGTTCTTTTCCCATTAGATGGAGGTGTGTGTATGTTTAGTTAGAATAATTCCCATAAGAACAACCTAGTATATTTAGGGCACTTTATTTGTTATAAAATAAATAAATAAATTTTTTATGGTGTTGGGGAATAAAATAAAATAAAAGAACATCAAAAAGGATGTTACCTTTAAATCGGAAAACAACCTTTCGATTGAATCAAAAGGATTTCTTGAAGTTCATTCTGCCAAAGGTAAGGATTCTAGGTAGAAGAAAGGGATCTTGAGATCTTATTTGGGTAGAGGTTGTATGATACAAGGGTGTTGAGAGGTGTTAGTAATGGGTTAGAGGTGAGGGATTTTTATAAGGTAGAGGAGGGGCTCTTTAAGATAGTTTAAAAATATTATTTTATTATATAATTCTTTTCAGTGTCTAAAGTCTAAAAATTTATTAAAGTCGAATATAAGATGACCCATTTTTAAAATAAAATCATCCAATAAGAATTGGACATGTTTTGGATATTGTTTAAATTTTTATAATCTTATTTATTTAAATTATTCATTAATGAGGTAATCATTGCATCATTATTGTGTCATTAATAATTTTATTTATATGATGTCTAAAAATTATAAAAAAATACAATGATGTAGGAAATATTTTTATCTTTATAATTAATATTTCTTGTAGAAAATATCAATTATATAACCCCACATTAAAAGTGTTTTATCAAAACAATACATGTTTATGATATTTTTATTTTTAATTGAAATAAAAAGTTATTAATGTCATTATCCTACAAAAATGGCTTTAAAATGACAAAAGTCTCACCCAAGGATTATTTTGGTCGGCCAATACTCATAAAATAAGGTTAGAAAAGTTTTAAGATAAAATTATATTTTTATAATATCATTTCTCCCTTGAATTACCCAATTTACAATTAACCGCAGTAAATAATAGTCATAAGTTACTATTCACCAAAAATTATTTTCATCTTATTGAACAACATTTTACTTACTAATAAAAACCATGTATATCTGATTTTTAAAATTAAATTCAAAAAAGTGGTAAAATTTTCATTTAAATGAAAAATTCACTTCTTTAACTACTACTTAGTGTTTTCACTATTCATCAAAAATTGAAGGTTTTCAGAAAAATACCCAAAATTCAGCCTAAGATATATTTGATATTCCAAATTCAAATTGATTTCTCTTTTACCAAATCCAAAACAAAGTTGATGGATTAATTAATTTAAAATTAATTCATGTTGTGAAAACAAAAATTGTCTTTTTAGGAAATAATAACTATTAAAAGAATGACACTTGTTTATGTCCAATTCCAAAGTGAAATTACTTCAAATGACCAAAATTGGATTAAATAGTAATAATATAATCTAATTACTCTTTAAAACCAATTAAAAAGAAAATCTAACAATATGAATAAATTAGATGAAATGGAAATTTTGTATTAAAATACAGTATTTTTCACTATTCATTAAAAATGAATTTTATTAGAAAAATACCAAAAAAATACCCAAAGTAAATTTTGATGTCCCAATTCTAAATAAGACTATTATTTTGTCAAATAGAACATAAAAAAGTTACCAAAACTATATTTAAAGAGGGTTCTCCGTCAAAAGGCGGTAAATCAACCTTTTAATGAATATTAGAGTATTTATGCGTAAAATCAGATTCTTTCTCATTTTAAGCTTCTAATTTTTTTGGATAAATGTAAAAACATTTTACAAACATGTATAATCATATTTTAGTTAGTTATATTCATTCTCACCATTACAATGACTAGGAATTATCTACCATTTAAAAAAATATTATATAATTATTTTTCAGTATGACCTAACGTTGTGTGCAACGTAAGATTTCAAAGAAACCCATTGTTGCATATCAAGTACTCCATAAAACCTCACATAACTTATAAAATAACATTAATATTAAATTCACAAATATTAATAAATATGAATATTTATTATTCTTTATTTACTTGGGATGTTACATCTTTTCCCCCTTTTGAAAATGTGCCCTTGCAATTTTTATTCACTTATCAAATAAGTGGGGGTACTTAACCCTCATAGAATTTTCATATTCCCACGTTACCTCTTCAATAATATGGTTTTTACACAAAACCTTTACCAGATAAATTACCGTATTCCGAAACACTTGCTTTATTCGGTCAAGAATCTGGACTGGTTGTTTCTCATAAGAGAGATTTTCTTCCCACTGAACTACCACTAGGATCAAAACATGATATGGATTCGGAATATACATTCTCAACATTGAAACATGATAAACATTGTGTACATGGGATAAACATAGAGGTAAAGCCAATTTGTATGCAACTCATGCAACTTTCTCTAGGATTTCATAAGGTCCAATGAACATCAGACTCAACTTTCCCTTCTTTCCAAACTCATCACATGTTTACATGGAGAAACATTGAGAAATACATGATAACCTACCTCAAAAGAAAGATCCTTCATCTAGTTATTTTCATAACATTTATGCCAGAACAAAGATATTATGTGCTTTTTAATCAATTAAACTTTTTCTACATGTCTTCTACCAATTCTGGTCCCATCAGTTTCCTTTCACATACTTCATCCCAAAAAACTAGAGTTCTACCCCACTTCCCAGATAATGCCTCAAATGGAGCCATCTGTAGACTGAATGAAAACTTTTATTATAAGAAAATTCAACCAATGAAAGAGGTTGGTCCCAAATTCCCGGGTAATCCCGTGAACAAACACATAGCATATCCTCCAAGGTCTTAATTGTTCGTTCTAACTACCCATCTGATTGAGGATGCAAAGCTGTACTAAAATTTAATTCAGTACCCAAAGAATTCTAAAGGCCTTTCCAAATGTTAGAAGTGAATCTTAGAACATGATCAGATACAATGGAGAAGGGAACTCCATGCAACTTGAATATCTTTTTAACATATAACAGAAATAGTTGATCTGGAGAAAAAGCATCTCGAATAAGCAGGAAGTGATATGATTTAGTCAATTTATAAACAATAACCCAGATTGCATTATTACCTTGAGATGTATTTAGTAATCCTATAATAACTTCCATGGATATATTTTCCCATTTTCACTCTGGAACTGGTAATGACCAAAGCATCCCTTTTGGTAACTGTTGCTCTTCTTTAACCTATTGACAAGTCAAACACTTCACAGTAAAGAAAGAAATATCTTTTTTCAATTCATCCCAACAGTAATACTCTCGATGATCTCTCTACATCTTTGTACTACTAGGATGAAACAAAAACAATGAACTATGAGCTTCACATAATAACTATTTTTTCAACATTGAATCACAAGGCACACATAATCTCTTCCCAAACCTCATAACACAATCATTATCAATGTTAAAATCAGGCAACTTACCCTTTTGAACCAACTCCACCTTTTTCTACAACTCAGTGTCTTCATTTCGTGATTGTTTAATTTTGTAGGATAGAGATGATTTTATTGACACCTAAATCAAAACAGAGTAATTTCCTACACCAATAAATTCTATTCCAAAGATCATCAGGTCAAAAAACAAAAGATCTCGTAACAAGGTTAATGTAGCATTAATTTTTCGACTCAAAGCATCAACCACTTTATTTGATTTTCCCGAATGGTAAGGAATTATGAAATAATAATCCTTGATTAATTCAAACCATCTCCTTTATCTCATGTTTAATTCTTTCAGATTGAATATATACTTCAAAATTTTTTGGTCGGTATATATATTTCACATTTTACTCCCTACAAATGATATCACCAATTTTTTAAATCAAAAAGAATATAAATTAATTTCAAATCACATGTGTGGTAATTTAACTCATGAGGTTTAAACTGACATGAAGAATAAGAAAACCATAGGTCAAATGCATAAAAGAGTATATGGTATTTATTTTCCTTTTAAAAACGTTACGGCTTGTTAAGCAAGCCTTAGATCAAATAATACTCGCGGTGGCAGAAAGCTAATTGTCACCACATACGTTAAAAGAATCATTTTTTTGTCATTTAGTAAAATGCCTCATAGAAAAAGATTAAATTTGAATTAAATTAAAAGTCAATGGTTTTTATACACTGTATAAAATAATGTTGTGTATAAATCAAAATATGCCTCAATGAAAGGAGATTGGGAGAAAGTCCCTTACCTCTTGTTTGACTTGACCCGTTCATTCTTTAATCTCTTGAATAATAAACTAAAGAAAATTTATACATTCTTAAGAAAATTTTCAAGTTTATTATTACTTTTATATCACTTATTACTATTCTATAAACATTATGTAATCATTTAAGTTAATAACGGTCATTTTGTTGATATTTGGTACTTGAGTCAAAAATAGACTTCTTATAATTACAAGTTGTTCATGTGATCAAAATTACAATATCTATAGAATGATATTCATTATTTAGATATAATATATATAATATATATCCAATATATATATATATATATATGTACTTATAATATTACATAACATTTGAAGATAATAAATGAAATGCACCGTTCATGGAGACGGTAAGCCGTACGTACGCATGAATGCTACTTTCATTTCTATTTTATATTTAATGGAATGAAAAATTAATGATACATATGAATATTATAATTCCATTATAATATAATATATAATTTCAGAAACTGAATCCTTCATATGTTCCATGTATGGCATGAATGAGTCAAATCACTTTGAGGGAGGCGATATTCTACACTTCCTCAAATAAAGTTATCACGTTTACCCATTATAGAAACCAAAAATTTATAATATAAATGAAAAATACCAAAGCATATAGAAAATATAAATATTATATATATCTCATATAAATACAGTTCATCATAATGGCCACCATAAGAGGTGGTAGGAGAACATTGAACAATCATCATTTCATGAGGTAGTAGTTTGTCGTCCACCGAAATAGTATGTTTTTTACTCATTAGACGGAGGTGTGTGTAAGTATAGTACAAATGATTCTCATAAACACAACCTAGTATATTGATGATAATATTTTTTTTATAAAATAATTGAAGAAATATTTTAGGGGTTTAGAGAAGTAAAATTAATGAAATGAACATAAAAGAAGACGTTACTGTTAAATCGAGTAACTACCTTTTGTTTGAACCAAAAGGATTTCTAGAAGTGACTTATACCTAAGGTAAGGATTCTAAATAGAATAGATGGATCTATATATATTATTTTGGCAGAGTTTAGATGTGCCATAGGTATTTAGAGGTGTTATTAAGGGGTTAGATGTGAGGTCTTTTTATAAGGGGGAGGAGGGGCTCTTTAGGAATGTTTAAAAATATTGTTTTATTATATAATGATTTTCGGTTTCTAAAGGTCCAAAAGTCATTAATGTCAAAGATAAGATGAATCATGTTAAAAATAAAATCATCCAATAATAATTGTATAGGTTTTTTATATTGTTTTAATTTTTACAATCTTATTTATTTAAATCATTCATTAGTGCGGTAAACACTGCATCATAATTATGTCATATATTTTTTTATTTATTTGATGTCTAAAAATTATAAAAAAAAATACCTTGATATAGGAAATATTTTTATTTTTTTAATGAAAATTTATAGTAAAAAATATCAATTATATAACCTCATATTAAAATTGTTTTAGAAAAACAATACATGTTTATGATATTTTTATTTTTACTTTAAATAAAAACTTATTAATATCATTATATTAACCAAGTGGATTTTAAAGGCCAAAAGTCCCACCCAAATATTTTATTGGTCATTAATTACTCTTAAAATAAGGTTAGAACAAGTTTTGAAGTAAGTTTATATTTTTATAATATCGTTTTTACCTTGATTTACCCTATTTACCTTTAACCGCGGTAAATAAATGTCAAAAGTTACTATTAACAAAAAATTAATTTTCATCATATTGACCCAAATTTTATTTACTCTTAACAAACATGTATGTCGTATTTTCTAAATACAATTAATATAAGTGGTTAAATTTAATTTTAATGAAAAATTTGGTTCATTAACTAGTACTTAGTGTTTTCACTATTCATCAAAACTCGAAGGTTTTCAGAAAAATACAAAAAAATTAGGCTAAGCTATATTTGATATTATGAATTTAAAATTATGTCTATTTTACCAAATTCGAAAAATATAAGTTGGATTAAATAATTTAAAATCAATTCTAGTTTTCAAAAAAAAACGTGTTTTTAAGAAATAATAACTATCTAAAGATTGACACTTGTTTATGTTCAATTTCAAAGTGAAATTATTCCCAATGACCAAAATTCAATTAAATGGTAAAAATATAATCTAATTACACTATAAACCCAATTAATAAGATAATCTAACAAAATAAATAAATTATATAAAAACTCAGTTTTGAATTAAAATACAGCATTTTTTCACTATTCATTAAAAAATGAATTATATCATAAAAACACCAAAAATTTACCCAAAGTAAATTTTGATGGTCCGATTCTAAATAAGATTTTTTTTGTAAAATAGAACATATAAGAGTGGACAAAACTATATTTAAAGAGGGTTCACCCTCAAAAGGTGATAAATCGACATTTTAATGAATGTTAGAGTATTTATGCTTAAAATTGGATATTTTCACATTTTAAGCTTCTAAATTTGTTTGATAAATATAAAAACATTTAACAAACATGTATAATCATATTGTAGTTAGTTAAATTCATTCCCTTTACTAAAAAGTCTAGGTGTTAACCACCATATATAATAATATTCTATTTTTATTTTTCAGTATGACCCAACATTGTGTGCAACGTAAGATTTCAAAGAAACCCGTTATTGTGTATCAAGTACTCCATAAAACATAGCACCCCCTTTAAAATAACATTAATATTTAATTCACAAACATTAATAAATATGAAAATCTATTATTCTTTATTTACTTGGGATGCTACATATAATAACCTAATATGATAATAATTAAATTATCAAAATTATGGAGTTATTATATCACATATAACATCTTAATTTCTATTCTGTGGGGTATACAAAAATGCCACTCTTGTGTATAGGGAACTACTACCTTGCGCAATGTTGTAATTATTTATCACTTACAATTTACATGAAATGTAGTAATTTTAAATTTCCGGAATATAAATGATATTTATATCATCATAACGATTCTTTAATGTTAATATATTATTTATCTTTATTTTTTCCAAAACATTGATAAAATGGAAATGTTTTTCATGTGTATGTATGGTATATCGTCTCCATTAACAAGGGATTTCATTCTCTATATCTAACTTTTACATATTACTCTTAGTACATATATATTGAATTATATGATATTTATATCATTTTTAATATTATAGAGTTTATTTCACCATGATCAAATTAATATGAACAAAAAATAATATATAAAATATTTGATGAAAAACAATACAATTATGTCTCAAAAGGTGAATTTAACATGGAATTATTAATTAAAGGTTAATAAAAAGTCATAAGTAAGTCATATATGGTTTGATATATATATTTATGGTTATTTAATATATTTATGATAAAATTATTTTTTTATACATGATTAATGAACATGTACAAAATAAGTAGAGACATAAGGTAAGGGAACTTCGTCTCACTTTTTCCTACGGCGAGACACATGCCATATTAGCCACCTATTTAATTTATATGGTGTATAGACTGAACATGAATGTATTTTATGATAATTTTAATTGAAATTATGAGTATTTGTATATTAATTTTTTATCTATATTTCATGGGGTTTATGGTTCAAATGTTACGAAAGTGGTAGGGGATTTTTGTCTCAACATGCCTTCATTTACACATAAGTTATGTTATTCACTTAACTTCACTTATAAGGTTTATATATAGACCATTTGAAACTTTATATCACGAATATTCTTCTTTTTATTATATTTAATGTTTCATTTGATGTTAATTTTTGTGTTACATATGATTCAACAGATACCAAAGTGATAAAGATATAATGTTTAAATCTCACTGTTTATCGAGATTGTTTACGACTATGATTCTGATGATGGAATATTATGGTTAATATATATTTAAACTCATGAATTTTCTTTAGTTATGTTCATATCATGAGAATAAATTATTTCCCTTCATTTTCCTTTCTCTATTAACTCAGGAGTTCAACACAATGTAATTAAGAAAAAATTATCATTATTTCTCTCTTGGGTCAAAAACATTTTTCTTCAAAAATCATTCTTTCTAAAAATGTTTTTAAATCCTCCAGATTATTTTTTAAGGAGTATTTTCCCCATGTTTGGTTGTTTTCAAAAATGTTTTGAAAGGAATATTCATGTCATTTTCTAAATAAATCTCATTGGCATTTTCCAAAAATTGGAAAGGGATTTCCATTTTAACATTTATGACATGAAGGTATTTTCCATCATCATGACCAAATCATTTTTTGAATATCTATATATAAGTTTCAAAATTTATTTTAAATTAATAATATTTACAAAATAGTTTATTATTTTTTTGTTATAAAAATTTATTTTAAAATAGAAAGGATATTTATTTAAGAAATGTTTTAAATTGTTTTCAAAGAATCCTTTATAAGTTTCAATGGTTATTTTTAAAGGAAGAATTTTTAAAAAAAATTATTTTTTAAAAAGTACTTTTCAAAGGAAAAAAGGCTATATCCCTCAATAAATTTTCTTAGAGATCTTATAAAATCATTTTCCAGCAAAGATGACATCCATTGATGTTACTTAATATTTACTAGATATAATATTGAATTCTACCATACTTATTATATTTGTGGGGGGATAATGTTTATGTTGGTGAAATGTTTGTAAAACTGACATATTTTTCTAGGGTTTTTCTATTATGAATTGAATTAATGTTTATGAAACACTTTTTCCATACACAGCTTATGATATAATGATATGATGAATGTTTTATGATATTCTGTCACACAATAGTATGGTTTTCATTATGAGAAGGGTAAGACCTATAACTACCTCCAATGAATTGGGTCAAATTTATATCTCATGATATAACAATGGGAATCAAGTTGATGGGCTTGATCCACTATGGGAAATAGATGATTCATAATACTCTTTTAGAAATAGGTGAATCCTAATCCACTTTGGTAAATAGGTTTTTCCAGATCCATAATAAGAAATAGTTGATGAGTCCTAGTCTATTATGTTGATGGTCTTGGTCGTTAAACTTGAAATATGAAATGGTTTTAAATATTTATGATAGTGATACCCTTTTATGAAATGGTGTTATGGTTCATGATTAATTTATAATTATTTATTCCAATTATGGGTCATGTTTTCAAACATGATAAATTTTTATCCCATGAATCATGTCTATGATTTATGATAGGTTGGGTATGAACTTTGTATTTTATTTAATGATCACGTACCATTACACTTATATTTTTCATTCATGTGATCATATATTGATATCTATAATGTTTACCCTTACTCAATATCTGAGATCATCCTTTATAGTATTTCCTTCACCAAGTTATGAATAAAGGTTTAGGTAGGGTTTTCATAAGAGGAATACCATGTGAGAATATCTTTATTGGATATATTTATGTTTTTTCATGAAATAAGAATATTGTTTTTATCTTCTATAAATACACTAAACTAATATGGTCCTTAGGTGTGTGCTTGTGTAATGTAATGAATATTCATCTAAAAATATATGATATCTATGTTTGAAAATCCTAGGTATCAATATATTAAAAGGATTTTTGGTGGTAAAACATACCCAAGAATAAGGAATTTAGAAAGGACTATTTAAAACATCGAACCTAAGAACACCGCATCATGGTGGCAAGTCATGTTCAAGACATTCAAAGCCTATTGTGATGTGATTACAACCTAAATTTTTATATGGATGTTGATAATCTAAAAAAGACTGTAGAATTGAAAACATGGGTGATAAATACACTAGGGATGAATAAATATTATAAAAAATAATAAGAATAACAAGAACAAGAAGATAAAGAGGCACATTAATTTTGGAATGCACATAAATTACTTAACTTAGCATTCAATAATGTCTATGCCAACTGGATTCTGATCATTGTGATTCACCGAATTCATGGTAATTACCCATGTCTGAATGGAAGCCTAATATATATTCAAATTAATTTCACTCCAATTAAAATTATATAAATATATAAAATGGAGGGAGACATGAAAATATTGGATCATGTTGGATAGTGGAATTTGCACAGGAGGTTTACGATGAACATGTAAAGTAGACATGGAAGAGTGGATAAGATGAGAAATATTATGGTGATGCATAGATAAACTCTTATTAGTTGTGGAAATTAGAGACCCAAGAATAATCCCTTTTAAGTCTATGTTGTTCAGTATATCATTTTTATTATTTTAGTATTCATTTTTTAAAAAAATAATATATTTTTATATCCTGGATGATTTTACTATAAAATATTCTAGATTATTTTTTAATTTTTATAAGTAAATTTATTTTTATAATTAAATAAATGTATTTACAAATATATTTCTATTGGTTATAGTGAGTTTGGTTTGGTTCAATTTTTTACACTTATTTTACCTTTGGAATAATATTTATAATAAGATAAACACCCATATCAATGTATTGATATGGTATCTAGGTAGATTTAGGTTTAACCTTGAGTGGGTGTACATTTAAAAATAAAATTAGATAAATATTTTCTACAATGAATAAGGGAGTCCAAAGATTTAGAACTAGAATCTTACTGAAATATTAAAATCTGGATTCACATTCTTTTTCATTATAAATTTCTATTGTTTTCAAAAAACCAATTTTTGTAGTCTTTCTAAAAATAAGTGTAGAACCAAAGTGATAGTTTCTCACTTTATTTTTAACCTCCCTCTGATACAACTTAAGGGATTACTATGTTTCATTATTATAAGGGTTAGAATTTTGTATGGGGAAAAGCAACTAAAACCATATCTTTCAACTAGAATCGTTGATATTGAGGTTTATTAAGTTATATTTTTTATGTTTCATTTATGCAAGAAATTATTAAACTTAAATTTTTACCTTTATATCATGAAATTTAATTAGATTATCACTATTGGGATAGATATGTTATAGATTCTATTATTTCTAGTTTTTATTCCACCACTAACAGACTGAAAAGAAACATATTAGAACCTAAAATAACCATAGATGAATTATGTATTTGAAATAATTATCTCCAAATAATGATGAAAATATACAAATTCATATAGAATAAATCGATACCATTTTCTTTTAAGAAATAAAATCTTGTTTTGTTCATGAAATTATAAGATTTAATGGACTCCTTCTTGAAGATCCACATAAATAACTTCAAGAATTCAGTTACATTAGTGTCAATATGAAACCTCAAGGAATATGTAGAAATAAAAATAAATTAATAAATTTTCATCATTATTTAGAATTAGTTTCAAATGAATTGTTTATATATTAAAATTATAATTTGATCAGAGAGTGAAATGAATTGTAATTTTTTTTATTTTTTATTCTATAACTTATTTCATTAAGAATGAAATTTTTGGGATTATGAAAAAATCAAGGTGAAAATTTTCACAAAAATTTGGAATGATTTAAAGTTTCCCCACAACCATATCCTTGAATAAAATTTATTCAATATTTTTATAAATTATTTTGTCTCACTTATAGGAGAATGATTTATGATCTTACTGAGGTCCTTTAGTTAAAATAACACCAGCTACTATTAAGTCTTTAATTGAAAACACGGCCCAAAATCCTCTATAGTTTTGAATAAGAGGTATTATTTATGTTAAATATTATTAAGAAATCCCCACTATCACTTTTTAATATAATAAGACTTTATCTATAATTAGTTATTTTACCGTTATGATTAAATCAATGATGTTTCCCAATACCCATCAATCCCAACCAAAACATGAATTCACATTTCAAATAAAATTCCACTATGGAATTTTTTATTCAAAGGGCCATTCTAGTTAACAATGTTCTCAATAGAAAGGTCCTTAAAAAATTTAAAGTGTTATTTTTCTTAAAAGACAGATAAAAAATAAAAAAATCTCTTTTCAACATAAATAAATTTTTATCCAAAGCTAGAATAAGTAATCAACTGATATATTTAGACATACTTAATAGAGAAAAATATTTTTCAAATTTGATTCAAGTAATTATAAATCTAAAAGCATAAATTAAAATGAAAATTATTAGCCTAGATTCAATTTTTAGCCAACTCATTCTATCCAAAATTATAAAAAAATTAAAAAAAGATATAAAGTACCAATAGAACTAAAATAACCAATTGTTTATAATGAATAAATTAAAGAAATAAATGGGTCAATTTTATATTTATAAATGTATCATGATAAATATAATAAGTGGTGGTTTTAGATTATTACCAAAGTGAATTATATAGATAAAGGAAAACAAAATGTCTGTTCCATAGAAATTCGAAGTGGAATTGAGTTGGATTATCCCCAAATTAAATAACAGAAAGCCTAATTTGAACCAAAATAAAATAAAAAGACTTTAAATCCCCTTTAACAATACTTATAAACCACTTAAGATAAATATATTTGGAAGGATATTCTTAAAATTTCAAAATATACAGAAAAATATAAATCTATTTTGAAATGAAAATCGATGTCACGAGAAGAGGCATTGCACAAAAAGGCCAAAAAAGATTGAAAAATGATGTGTGAGACTTATGTTAAAAATTATATAGATGAATATAAACCACCATTTACCTATCCTAGAATAAACTCATCAAAGAAATAAATTGTTTCAAAATAACTAGATAGATATGTTTTATAGACCTTCAGGGTAGTGCTAGTCAGGATCCCTTTGTTAGATGTGGTTAAACATGTAACACCCTGAGATTTTAAAAGAGGAAAATTATGTTCAATAGTTTATATTACATGAAAAACACAAATTATAATATATTGTAACAACCACATAAGTTACAATATATTTATTTTTAAATAAATTCAATCTTTTCAATAACTTGTGATGCATGCAACACCGGGTTTAAACAAAACATTATAATCTATTAAAATATTATTGTTTAATCATACCATTATAACCTAGTAGTTTAGTTTGAGGGTATGAATAGGAAATACTAATTAATAAAAATTATATATTTTACACATGTATAAATAAATTCATTCATTATCTATCTATTAGAAGTAAAATAATAACCATTTGAAAGAAAAATAAATTATTTCTGAAAAAACATTATTTTTCAACAAGGCTGTTTATTCTCTCTTTGCACACATAATTAAAAATTATATTTTAATAATTTTATAAAATTTATTTTAAAAAAAATTAATTTTTGAAATCATCATATCAATATTACCTTATGGTGAAATGTTGGAATTTTTTGGAAAATTTTAATTTTTCAATGAATAGTGAAAATACCAATTTTTATAAAATTGTCATTTATTATTTATAAACTAACTCCCATTATTATTTGAATTTGATTTAAAATTAATAAAACAATTATATAGTTATAATAAATATATTTAATTGAATTTAAATAATCTTTATACTCAATTTTAGCATAAGTTTATCTGTAGTCTATAATAAACTTTTTTATCATAAAATTATTTTAACGTGTATAATGTTTATCCAATAAATAATTTAAATAATTACAAATTATAAGTTATTTAAAATAAAACATTATATTATATAAATAAAAACATTAATTTAAAATCATTTAATTATGATTAATTTTCCTATAGTTAATATCATATTATATTTTCCCTAAAAAATGCATTTCTTGATAAACTGTTGTTGACATGTATGTGGGATTAGTTTCAAATTAAATTCTTGAATTTATGTTATATGAATTTGGAAAAATTAATTCCATATTTTTAATTATACAAATTTATATTTTATAATAAATTCAACTTTATTTTTTACCATAATTTATAGTGAAAACAATACAAACTATTTACCTCGGTTAATGTAAAAAACGGGTTTACCAGGTGCTTAAACTAAGTATATTATGATTAAAATGAAATAAAATTCAAAAATAAATGCTTTATGATCTTATTTAAACATTATATATTATAATTTTATAAAATGTCTCATTTTTTAGACTTTTTTCATTAGAAAAATGTTGGTGGAATTCTTTACTTTCAAAAAACTCAGGTGTGCCCTCTCCCCTATTTATAAAGGTCACCCCTTATCTCCTCCTTGACACACATACAAAAACCAATTTATTAGTAAATAACTACCCAAATAAATTCTCTACTCACTATAATCATACTATAAATTTTTTTGTTGTTATAAAGAAAACCTAGGTAGGATTACGTTGCAAACCAAAAGAAGTCGTCCGAATAAGATGTAATCTTCATAAAATAGCGTCTTATTTTATTTCTTCCTCCACATCCTAAAATTATTATTAAAAAATGTAGATAAAATAAACTTAGTATATTTTATATACTTATAATTTGTTATTTTAAAATACCTACAACCATATCCTTCTCCCTTAAATAAGAAACAAAATTATTGATCGTGTTTACAATGAACGACAGCCTCGTGAAACGACGTAATTCTTTTTCGATCACTGCTTATCATAGATGGATATATTGATTTATCTAACTTTTATATGTTATAATTAGTATATAATTATACTTATTTAATTATAATATCATATATAACTTCTTATTTTCCATTACGTAGAAAACATGGTGACATCACTCGTGTGTATGGCGGACTACCACCTCACAAAGCGAGGTGATTCATTTTTTACTTAAACTCTACATGGAAGGTAATAAGGATTATTTTTAGGTTTATATATGATATTAATGACATATTAATCATTATTTAAAATAAATATATCATATAATTACTTACATTACCATCCATTTAATAAATAATAACATTGTTCGTGTGTACGGTGGACTACTGCCTCATGAAGCGATGTGATTTGTTTTTCACTGAAACCCAAATCAATAGTGGAATTTAAAGATTATTAATAAATGGTAAATAAGATATTATAAGAGGATAATATATGATTTTATAAATATTGAAATATTTTTTGTAATAATCTGTCTAAAACCACTCTACGGGGTGTTAAAGAGTGCTCAAATAAAGAGATGCACGAGGTAAGGGCTTTCTTAAATGAATTTTCATTCATTGGATTATATGTATAATTCGTTTATTATATGATTAAAATATTATGTGTGAAATTATTTTTTATTGATTTATGTTTTAGTTACCTTTTTTTGTGATGATCTATATTTTTTATACATAATCAGCCCATTTAATAACTCTCACCTCAATGATGAGAAGAGTTTCATCTCAAAAATTATTATATGAGACAAATTTTATTTTATTCACATAATTTCTTTTACATTTTATATATACTACCAATTTCTATACTATATCCTGAATCCTATTAAATTCATGATATTTTAAGTTACAATCCATCTACTTAATTCATGGGAAGTTATTATTCAAAATTTACCAAAGCGGTAGGGGTTTATGTTTCAATGTCATTTTAATTAATATTGTTTATGCATGAATTTTAATTAAAGTAAATTATTTGATCACTCTATAATAAACCCATTTAATTTTCTTCTCCTCTATTTATTTATTAAGAAGTTAAGTAGTAATAACATGTTATTCTCTCTCATACATAAAATAATTTAGAAAAGGTTATTAAGAAAATATGACTTTATTTCTCTCTTCGGACAATTTTTTTCTTCTTATAAATTCTTTTTTTATAAATAAAATTTCAAATGAAATACTTTAATTTATTAAATTAATATTTATACTTAATTAGATTTTTACAAAAAAATCTATAAGGAATATTACTGTCATTTTTTGAACAATGAACTTTTTTATTTTTATTAAAAAAATGTGATTGGAATCATTGTTTTTTTAATGTATTTGGCATGAATGAAACTATTATTTCATCATAACCACACATTGTCTTAATGATTTCTTTTTAATATTCAATGGTTTTATTAAAACAATTTTTTTCTTTAACATTTGAGAAATAATTCAATTTTTAATATGGTTTTTCTAAATGGAAAGGATATTTTCAGCAAGAAATGTTCAAATTGATCTTTAAAAATCATTTTCTATCAAAGATGATGTCCTTTGACTCTACTAAAAGTGAAAATTTTATTTTACTCAATAATTTATAAAATATTTTTAAATGTATTTTTATCAATGACAATAACCTTTGATGTTTTGTATTTATTCTATATTATATATATATGTCTCTCAAATACATACCTAGTTTATTCTCCATTCCATTGATGGGGGTAATTCATGTCTTATGATAATTTACGTAATATTCTAAAAATGGATTCAAGTCAAAAACACCCCGAGCCTGAATGGCTTCATGGCGTGAAGCACATCTCCCCAAAAGTTAGAGGCTTCCGACTAGTAGTGAGGGCCTATGGTGTGTCTATAGGGAGTTTATGCCCTCATTATCAAAGTGTAACATAATAGTATATCAATTGTAATCAATAGTAGTAGCAGATATAACAACCATACAATTGATAATTAGGAAATATAAGAATATATAAACAATTCCATAAGTATATCATATATATAATGATGATGATACATGTATCTATAAAGCATCCAAAATAGGTATATAGTTATACAATATAATACATGTGTCAGAATATTAAAAAGACTAAAAAGTGTTATCTCCAAACAACATCGATAGACTTAGCTCAATCCCATGCTCCCCTACACCTATCCATGGAACAAAATCAACCATTTAACTATGGGTATTTTCCTATATCCCTACCAACATTTGTATAGTCTGTTCAGGTACCCAACGATGGCCTAAATAGGGTGTGAGAAAAAATACCATCAGTTAACCACCAAAAGATCTATAACAATCCAAGATATGAATCATAAGATAATAAATGTGAAATACATATCACAGGTAATCAGTAAATAAATGTAATGTGATCATGCCATGGTACTACTAAAACAAGTAATCCAGTAATTCTCAATATGGCTTCCTACAAAACATGGGCCATCTCTTATAACAAAGCAGTTATATCAAATAGAAATAACCAAAATGACCTCACCTTACATCTACACATATCATGTAAACCACGACCTTGTCGTATAACTATAAGTTTCATATCAACCATGATTGATCCATACAAAAAAGTATATAAATTCCCACAACTTTACCTCATAATCAGACGTCAAACCCCTAAGAGTCATATCTATGGTATAGAAGACCAAGGAATCTACATCATGTTCCAATAGCATAACAATGGATACCTGGTAATGACATTGGTGGAGTCCAGGGATCATCCACACATAGTATGTCTAATTTGAGTCAATCAAGATGTTTCTAAGAGGTAGAAATTCTCTTGGCATCTTATGGATTCAAGATCCAAGAAGCATATAGGTCAATAGCATAATCTTCAATAAAACTAGATCCATGGGTGAAGTGGACATGTAATATAAATGGAAACAAGACCCTTGGTATACCAATAAAGGAATCCACTGCCATTTCATTTCACAACTTGTTCTATACATCATTTCACATTCAATTAAAACAAATAGTATACCCAATCATACAACCATTCACATTCAAAAGGAATCAATTGAGTATACCCACTCATATGATAGACCAAAATTCAACAATTAACAATTAAATTACATGTACCACATGGAAAAGGAACAAGAATAACTCCTAATAATGTAATTATATTCCCTTTAATTATTATTGGGCTTACTCAAACTAGTAAAGACTCAAGCACACCCCTTTGGGTGGCCTAACAATGGTCAAAGGAAAATGTAAATTAAATGAAACAGCCCTTGGGTGGCCTTGGTTAGGGAAACAACCACTAACTCGTCTCAATAGAGCTAAGGGCACACAAAAAATGTTCCATTTATTTAATTCAATTAACCATATCAATTTTGGGGCCACACCAAAAAGTTTGTAGAGTGGCACAATGATAACTAGATTACCAATGAACCAAACCACAAAGTAAAGGTACATAAAAGTTACTATAGCTCTGTAGTAGAGTTCTCATCTAGTATCATCTCATGATTCAACTTAAATTATGCGAAAATCAAATAAAGGATAAGGAACTTGAAAATAGGGTAAATCAGATTTTACCTAAATAGCGAAATTGATAGCAAGAATAAAAAAGAATGGGAAAAAAGGAAATGAGTACTCACTGATGCATATCCAACAAGACGTTCAATTCTTGAATCCTAGATCAAATGTATAATATCCATCAATTCATGGAATATTCATCATGAAGGAGATCTCAAGCCACCAGTTTTCCAATGTGAAGAATAATAGAAATTAGGTTTGATTTTAATAGATTAATTTGGGTAATTTGGGTAATTGTTTCCAATTTAATAGGTCACACAATTTATCTGAACTATTGGCCAAACAATACACTAACTGTGTACCCTTTTTTGTAGGTAAAGGGAACCCCACACAGTTAGTCCACATGGTTTGACTAGAATTGTGCAAACCATGTGAAACTCCACCGTCAAAATTATATAGTTTTTTTCATGATCGTGCACACAAAATCACATGGTTTATCTAATTTTTTGACCTATAGGACTCTTGTATCCATCATTTCATGGTTATAAGTAACTAAGTGACTCACACCATATGGTTTCTTCTAATCATATGAGAAGACTTTTTCCCACAAAAGTATTGGTTTTATGGTCTAAACAATTCTTGGACATCGTTGAAACGCATATAATCAAGTTAAGAACTCACGTGTGGACATAATTAAGAATTTAATCGAAAAAAGATCTATAACTCATAATAAAACACATGTTCTTATAATCTCCCACCTCAAATAAAATTTTCCTTGAATTTCCCTCTCAAGGGTGGTCAAGATTTGTATGAGAAAAAATTCGACCACAAATCACATATGTCAGCCAATTTCTCCCAAGTCTCTTCCTATAAATGATACTGACTCCATAAAACTCATACTAGAGGAATTTACCAGCCTCAAATATCCTTTGTTCTCCTGTAAATGATACAAATTATATTATTCTCAAAGGATGCATCTATATGTAACTGAACCACCTCAAGATGAAAAGCATTAGACTGGTCCAAATGATAATGGTGTAGTTGAGATACGTGGAAGACCTCATTCATGGATCAATATCTTTTAGGTAGCTACAACTGATAGGATATTGACATGACTATATCTAGAATCCCAAATGACCCAACATATCATGCTAAATGATTATCCTATCTCATGATCTATCTTTGTACTAGTGTTGGTGAAACATGTAAAAAGACATGATCTCTAACCTTGAACTATATAGGTCATCTATGATGATCGGTGTAAAATTTCTGTTGATAGTCTCCATTATCCATCCACTTCAAAATCAAATGGACCACCTCATAGGTATCCTACATGAGACACAATCTCTGTAAAGCTGCCTCACCTACCTCTAGCCAGCATAGGGGAGATCTTCATGACCTACCGTACAAAGCCTCATAAGACTCCATTTTTATTTTATAATTATAACTATTATTGTAGGAGAATTTAACAAATGGTATATGATTCTCCCTTGAGTCCCTAAAATCTATAACACATTCTTATATAATGTCTTCAATGACCTATATCGCACACCTTAATTGGCCATCAGTCTGAGGGTTTTATGTTGTGTTCAAAAAACCTGTGTACCCAATAACCTTTGCAAACTCTGTCAGAAACAATATGTAAACTATGCATTATTATCTAAAATTATAGTGTTATGGACCCCCTAAAGTCATAATATCTCACATATTTACAACCACCTAAGAAATTAACAATAAAAGTCTACTTGATCAGTGATAAATGAGCATCCTTCATGAGCTTCGCAACAACAACCCAAAAAACCTTGCAACCTTGAAGTGACCTTGGAAAATAGGTCATGAAATCTATTGTGAAATCATTCCATTTCCACTAAAGAATAGTTAACTACTATAAATGTATGTCTAGTTGCTGATGTTAGTCATTCTACTGATGACAGGTTGAATTCCTCATAACGAAACCAACGACCTCACACTTCATACTCGGCCACCAATACTGATGGCGCAATTCACTATACATATTGGTGACACCAGGTTGCACTTCTCAAGTAGAGTCATAAAACTCCTACATCAGGTCCTCAAATATTTTCATTATAACATAAACACATCCATGGATTGGCATAATCTCATCCTCATTTATGGTCCAACTAGGTAGAGTGTCCTCACCTACCACACCCTCCCATAGGACTAGGCCTTTAGAATTTGATAGCTTCCTCATCCGTACTCAATCCACCTGGGTAGAGGTAACTTATAAGAATGATAGATAATTTTATACATGATTTTCCTACACCTCCAAGTGTATCTCAGAGAAAAAATCCATAAGATTCCACTTTCTACTAGCCTGATAAAATACATAAATTTTAGTATTCAGGCTCAGTGCATCGACCACTGCATTTCCTTTACTAGGTGTGTAGGTAAGGTCAAATTTAAATTATTATAGTTACTCAACCAACCTCCACTTCGTCATATTAAATTCAGGTTGAGTAAATATGTACTTGAGGAATTTGTTGACCATGTACACCCCAAAAAAATCTCCAAGTAAATAATATCTCCAATAGCACAAAGCATGGAAATTTGTAGCTAACTCGAGATTGTGCATCAGATATTTCCTCTCATGTGGCCCCAACTATCGAGAACGTTATGAAAAAAATATATCACGCTATATCAAAACTGATCCAACGCTGATACCTGATGAATCACAATACATAGTGTTGCTTCTACCCTGCTCTACCAATATTAGGACTAGTGCGGAAGTCAATACCACTTTTAGATCATGAAATTATGTCTTGTAGGTATCTTTATATACAAAATATACACCTTTATTAGTCAATTATGTAAATGTAACTACTAAGTATGATAAGTCCTATATGAAATGCATGTAATATCCAGCCTCCAAATCCATTTTTTATTTATTTTATTCAAAAACCACATTGAGGCAAAGTGAGAACCTACAGAAACACTCCTTCGAGCCTCAAATAAAAACCTCACAAAATACAACCCATTACAAAACTCAAATTACAAAAATTAAAACAGAACATCGTCATCGCGCCAAAACCATGAACATGCACCTGTTTCAAAATTCAAAGGATACCAAGACCACCGCAAATCCTGAAAATCCCATTAACAGACCAAGGGGAATCAATTTCCGTGAAAAGTCATGTCCTGTCAAGACATCATCTCCATCAACATAGCACAACACAATCATTACAACGCCGGTGACCACCACCGCAAAACGCATCAACCAACATCAAAACCAGCTCATCTTCACTGTCACTGCCATCCCTTCAGTGATGTGCACCACCGAAAACCAAAACAAAGACCGTTGAAGCCACCACAGAACATCACAACCTTATTATCAACCCTCATCAAACCAGAAATGACCGGACCACCAAAAAAGAATGAACTCACATCATCGAAAAGAATAAAAAAATACATGTCACCGTCAAGAGAGACACCGATGGCCGCCACCATAACCAATCACGAATGAAACCAAACCAGAATCACAAATCATAACACCTTTGAAAAAGCTTCAAAATGATCGACATATGGGAAGAAGAAAATAGACCTACGCCGAAGAAAATAGACCTACACCAAATAATTGGGAGAGAATTCTATGAAACCCTAACATTCATCGAAAGTCACGCGCCAGGAACACTGACAGTAGTCAAACCACACATCCCAAAACCCCATTGAAACCACTACTCTGGGTCCGACATGTAATATCCAGCTATCCTAAAGAAAATCCATATATCAAATACATTCTTGGGTTTTTCCCAGAAATATACAGTTCTCACCTTCTATGGTTCTATTGATACACCTATATTTGAGATTATATGACCCAAGAAGTGAGTTTGATCCATCTAAAAATGTAAATTTGTGAGCTTAGCATATAACTAATTCTATCTCAGTGTATCCCAAAAAATCTCAAGATGTTTGGTATGTTCATGTCGATTTTGAGAATACACCAATATGTCATCTATCAAAACCACCTAAAACAAATCTATATAAAGATAGATAACTCAGTTCATCATCTCCATAAAAACTATGGCCACGTTTGAGAGAACAAATGACATAACTGGATACTCGTATAGATCATACCTTCAACGAAAGGTTTTATTAGGTATGCCTCTCGGTTGAATATCTACCTAGTGATATATTGACCTCAAATAAATTTTTGAGATCACCTGATCGCCTCAAAGCTGATCAAACGGGTCATCTATCCATGGAAAGGGATACCTATTCTTAACCCCCAAATGATTAAATTTCTTGTAATCCATGTATACCCTTAGGGTACCATCCTAATTTTTCACAAAAAAAAAGATCAATGATGTGTTTCCACCTAGTATACCTTGAGGACATATAGGGTAGTCTCTACAATAAAGTTGGAGGATTTTGGAGATCCTTAACGAGGCTATTGAACGACATTATTTTGGAGGAACCTTCCTGGATGGTTCGTCCAGAAACAGCAACCGAGAATGAAAAATTAATAACTCCTACATACGGTTTCCAAATCAGCTGATATTTTTAGAGGAGATGGAAAAGGCATTTATGAACATCATTTATGAAGTGTGGAAAGCGTGAATATGTCATTAAAGGGGTATACAATGCATCGACATTTGAGAGGCAAATTCTGCCTATAAAAGGAGGCCCTCACCTCCTTCCCAAATCATCCCATTCTTCATCCATTCTTTCAAGGCACCAAGGAGGAGATCTCCACCGAGGGAGGCCGACCAGAAATCTTCCCCATTTCATTTATTTTCTTTATTTTAGTTTTAGTTTCTAATTCATATTTCTAATAAAATTCATGCATTGTTTTTATTTTTGTGTCCACCCTTCCTCCCTGTTTTCTTCTTCATCTTTTCTCCTTCTTTTCTTCTTTTATTATTCTCATATTATCCACTGTGACCTCTTACCCTCAAATATGAGGGGTTAACCCGAGACTTGGACCGGGGGAGGTATGTGGAAATTTCATTAATTCGGTGCTTAAATTCCTATATTTTATTAAGTTTGTGATGAGTAAGAGTGATGTGCACGGGTGTGGCGATCGTCCACCACGACACTGATCTCAAACTCATTTCTATTCTTTTATTAAATATTTTCCCTCCCTTCTACTGGATACAAGCTCTTCATACGATGGAGTTGAGCCATTCAGTGGTTGAAATGGCATACGATGGAGCCAGGTCTTGGAAGATGACACACTCTCGATCGAGGTGTGCCATCAACCGTGATTATAGGAGGAGGTGAAGTTAAGATTGCAAAATGCATTCAAGATTTCACACCAATAAATAAAAGAATAGTAATTCATGAATGAGATCTCATAATTGAATTATCAAACTTAATTTAAATATCAACAAGGAGAATGATGAAACCCACATACCAACCCATAAAGGCTAAGTTCTTTCTCAATTAATTGCATTTTGTCATTGCATGTTAGTTTTATCTTTTATTAAATTGTATTACATTAATAAATAAAAACAACCAAAAAGAAATAGTTTAGTTAAATTAGATTAAGTAAGTAAACGATTGAGAAAGCTCCTTAAGTGAGACGACCCTGGTCAGCTTCTATGCTACACTAGGAAAATTAAATTGCTTTTGCCACGCCCTACGACAGGCGTGCGTCAAAACTGGCGCCGTTGCCGGGGAGCCAAGTGGTTTTAATTCACTATTTTTCTTATTCACATTGTGTAAATAATTTTCCTTTATTTTAAAAAAAACAACAAAAAAATCATAAATTTCAAAAACTAAAAAAAAATCTTCATTGTTCATGATGTATTTCAATTCAAATTTTTATTCATGGACTGAACAATCTCATGTGCCAGAAAATGTTTGCAATGGACTTGATTCTCAATTTCATAGGATTAGTGATAAATTGAAAAACTTGGAGGGCCAAATAGAATTGATTGCAGAATATGTACGCGCATCCCAAGAACAACCCGAACCTGAACCGGAACCTGAACCAGAACGAGTGGTGGAAGAGATTTCACCCATCATTTTTTATGCTAAAGAACCTAAGGAGGGTGAGAAGGAGCTACTAAAAGAATTAATCACATCATCCTGCACTCAACCATTGCTCGAGGAGGTCCCAGAAGTAAACATTCCAACTGATGCACTGATGGGAGGTCAACATTTTTTGGAAGAATCTTGGAATTACTTTGTTGAAGATAACTTGAAACATGATCTTCCCATACTTAATAATGAAACATCAGACACTTTCTACCTCTCTCTTGCTTTGGAAGATAAGGAAGAAGACACACCTACTGAGATTGAGTTTCCAATGGTCATGCCTGAAGAGATCAGTTACCATTCTGAATTACTTGAAAGGGAAGATTTATTTATTAATTCTTCATGTTTTAATATTATTCAAGCTCAATTGTTTTCTAACATCTCTTCCTTTGAAATTTCTGATACAGCACAAATGGAGCAGACCATGGATGATATGAAAGATACCACTAAATTAGTGGTGATCATGGAAGAAGATCTGGAGAAGGTTGCGGTGGTGCGACTACCTCCTCAACAAAAATTTTCATACCATATGGAGGAGGACACCACCGAAGTTTACAGGGAGCACCCTTATCTTTTATTCCCTCCCACTTCGAACCTCAAATTTCTTATTTATTCTTTCTCGGTGGTTGGGAAAATTCTTATATTATTTGGGGTTCTCTACTTTCAGTGTTTAATCATGGACATCGGGAAAACTCACATGTGGTGGTTCATCTCAAAGAAACCACATCCACCTTCTGATTGGGGATAATCCACTGAAACTACCTGACTAGGGGCAGTAAAAACCTAGCACCCGCTTGGGGTTCTAAACCAAGCATTATCTCTTTTCTTTTCCTTTTCTCATTCTTTTTATTTATTTTTATTATTTATTTTTATTACTTTCTTGTAGTATTAATGTGGCTGCTTCTAGGAGCTTAACTCAAGGCATCCACTTCTAAAATAATGTCAGGTTGTATCTTTCCTTCCCTTTGATTTTCTACCTTTATTTATATTTTGTTGAGTTGAAATAAGGGGTAGTTAAATTTAAGTGTGGGGGAGTGTCAACCTACTTAGTTCTTCTTGTGTGATTTTAATTTTTTTTTGGATTTTAGAGCTTTAATGAATATTCTTATCACTTTCCACACAACAATTTATTTTGAAAGAGTTGAAATGGTTTTTGAAGTAATGGATTTTAAATGATTGTTGATGTGAAAACATTTTCTTGAATTGGATTGTCAATCATTTTTATGAGTTTGACTGATTTTTGAAATCCATGACCATGAAACACTGGCTCAAAATATTTTTTTCCATTCCTGTGAGGTATTCTGAACCACTTTTACATATTCTTCCTAATACCCACACTTTCTTGAGGGAAACTTGAATTTTTTGTGAGAACCAGAATTTGTGAATATTTTCTTTCAAAGCTTTGGATTTCATGGAATGTATTTAAAATGATTGAGGCATCTCATTGGCTAGCCACATTTTATCCTGAGACCCACCTTTACATTTATCCTTCATAATCCCTTAGATGCCATGAATTGCCTTATAGGTTTAAGCCACATTACAAGCCAATTTTTCCATACCTACCCGCACTTTTAGTATTTTTGCATGGCTATTTCAAGTTTGAGTGTGGGGGAAGGGCCTTTCGTGTGCGTTCATTGGGATGTGTATCATTTATGGGTAGTGTGAAGTGTGTGTCAATACTTTGGGCAGTGTATAACAAGAGAATTGGGAATGTGTTGTCATTTCGTTGTGCTTTATTTGGTTAATCCATTTCTGCTAAAAAAAGAAAAAAAATGGAGATGAGCTTGAATTACTCATTGTAAATTCTTTTATGACTCATGTCCCTCCCAAAAATCAAGGGCATGAATTGTCATTCATTCATTGTATTCAATTTTTCAGCTCATCCTCCATAAAAAAAAAAAGAAAAAAAAATAAAGCTGTGCCTTTCTGGAGCTTTGAAAAAAAAGGAGGAGAACATAGATGATATCATCACTTATTGGCTCATGTACCATGTCATAAAGATGGGTGGGGTTGTTTTTCACATTTACAAGCAGTATTGAGTGAGGAATTTCCTGTGTTTTCACTTGATTTAATCATGCATTGTACTTAAAAGTTCAACCTCCTCTTTCTAGCTTGGAACATTTTTCAATCATTCTACCACCAAACCTAAGCCACAGAATCATTTGAACCTTTAATTAAAGCCATCATGATTAAATTCATTTTCATGTTTCACGCTGTGGAGAAATGATAATTTTCACAAACCTATGGTGATACATGTGATTTTCAAGTATGAGCATAACTCCAGAATCAATTTTTCTTGAGTGAAGAGTGACATAAAAATCAATGTGAGGTAGGTTGTGATTGGGCCATGGATTGATTTATGAGGTTGAACAAATTTTAATGATTGAAATGAAAATGAGATAATTATTATTCATAAATGAGACATGATGGAATTCTATTTTGGATAAAATCATTGATATTTTCTCATTTTTGATTGTTGTGTGGATTTTGATTTGGATGTAAGTTTATTGCCCAGGAGTGCAATGTTTAAGTGTGGGGGAGTGATGAATCTCATATTTTCATATATTTTATACTATAAAACATTGTTTATAATCCAACAAAAGTGTTATTGAATGGGTAATTATCATGTTTTTATGTTTTAGTGCTATTTTGAACCAAAATGTGAAAAACGACTAATTCTGTATTTTTGACAGAATTTTACGTCAGGGGTATTTTGGTCATTTCAGGAAAAATAAAATTACAAATTTTCTGATTAAAATTTTGTTAGAATACTTATTGTATTTCCTGCATTTTTGTCTTCTGGACCAGGAACTGATTCGGTCATCTAAAGGGTCTAAAAAATCATTGAAGATTGGCGTTTTTTCGGGCGGACAGCATGGACCCACCCAAAGTAACGGACATCAAACGCGGCCTACACATATCCAAATGATGTGTTTCCACCTGGGATACCTTGAGGACAGATAGGGCCGTCTCTACAATAAAGTTGGATGATTTTGGAGATCCTTAACGAGGCTATTGAACGACATTATTTTGGAAGAACCTTCCTGGATGGTTCGTCCAGAAACAGCAACCGAGAATGAAAAATTAATAACTCCTACATACGGTTTCCAAATCAGTTGAAATTTTTAGAGGATACGTCCAAGACATTTATGAACAACATTTATGAAGGGTGGAACACATGAATATGTCATTAAAGGGGTATACAATGCGTCGACATTTGAGAGACAAATTCTGCCTATAAAACGAGGCCCTCACCTCCTTCCCAAATCATCCCATTCTTCATCCATTCCTTCAAGGCACCAAGGAGGAGATCTCCACCGAGGGAGGCTGACCAGAAATCTTCCCCATTTCATTTATTTTCTTTATTTTAGTTTTAGTTTGTAATTCATATTTCTAATAAAATTCATGCATTGTTTTTATTTTTGTGTCCACCCTTCCTCCCTGTTTTCTTCTTCATCTTTTCTCCTTCTTTTCTTCTTTTATTATTCTCATATTATCCACCGTGACCTCTTACCCTCAAATATGAGGGGTTAACCCGAGACTTGGCCCGGGGGAGGTATGTGTAAATTTCATTAATTCGGTGCTTAAATTCCTATATTTTATTATGTTTGTGATGAGTAAGAGTGATGTGCACGGGTGTGGCGATCGTCCACCACGACACTGATCTCAAACTCATTTCTATTCTTTTATTAAATATTTTCCCTCCCTTCTACTGGATACAAGCTCTTCATACGATGGATTTGAGCCATTCAGTGGTTGAAATGGCATACGATGGAGCCAGGTCTTGGAAGATGACACACTCTCGATCGAGGTGTGCCATCAACCTTGATTATAGGAGGAGGTGAAGTTAAGATTGCAAAATGCATTCAAGATTTCACACCAATAAATAAAAGAATAGTAATTCATGAATGAGATCTCATAATTGAATTATCAAACTTAATTTAAATATCAACAAGGAGAATGATGAAACCCACATACCAACCCATAAAGGCTAAGTTCTTTCTCAATTAATTGCATTTTGTCATTGCATGTTAGTTTTATCTTTTATTAAATTGTATTAAATTCATAAATAAAAATAACCAAAAAGAAATAGTTTAGTTAAATTAGATTAAGTAAGTAAACGATTGAGAAAGCTCCTTAAGTGAGACGACCCTGGTCAGCTTCTATGCTACACTAGGAAAATTAAATTGCTTTTGCCACGCCCTATGACAGGCGTGCGTCAAAACTGGCGCCGTTGTCGGGGAGCCAAGTGGTTTTAATTCACTATTTTTTTTATTCACATTGTGTAAATAATTTTCCTTTATTTTAAAAAAAACAACAAAAAATTCATAAATTTCAAAAACTAAAAAAAAAAATTTCATTGTTCATGATGTATTTCAATTCAAATTTTTATTCATGGACTGAACAATCTCATGTGCCAGAAAATGTTTGCCATGAACTTGATTCTCAATTTCATAGGATTAGTGATAAAGTGAAAAACTTGGAGGGCCAAATAGAATTGATTGCAGAATATGTACGCGCATCCCAAGAACAACCCGAACCTGAACCAGAACCTGAACCAGAACGAGTGGTGGAAGAGATTTCACCCATCATTTTTTATGCTAAAGAACCTGAGGAGGGTGAGAAGGAGCTACTAAAAGAATTAATCACATCATCCCGCACTCAACCATTGCTCGAGGAGGTCCCAGAAGTAAACATTCCAACTGATGCACTGATGGGAGGTCAACATTTTTTGGAAGAATCTTGGAATTACTTTGTTGAAGATAACTTGAAACATGATCTTCCCATACTTAATAATGAAACATCAGACACTTTCTACCTCTCTCTTGATTTGGAAGATAAGGAAGAAGACACACCTACTAAGATTGAGTTTCCAATGGTCATGCCTGAAGAGATCAGTTACCATGCTGAATTACTTGAAAGGGAAGATTTATTTATTAATTCTTCATGTTTTAATATTATTCAAGCTCAATTGTTTTCTAACATCTCTTCCTTTGAAATTTCTGATACAACACAAATGGAGCAGACCATGGATGATATGAAAGATACCACTAAATTAGTGGTGATCATGGAAGAAGATCTGGAGAAGGTTGCGGTGGTGCGACTACCACCTCAACAAAAATTTTCATACCATATGGAGGAGGACACCACCGAAGTTTACAGGGAGCACCCTTATCTTTTATCCCCTCCCACTTCGAACCTCAAATTTCTTATTTATTCTTTCTCGGTGGTTGGGAACATTCTTATATTATTTGGGGTTCTCTACTTTCAGTGTTTAATCATGGACATCGGGAAAACTCACATGTGGTGGTTCATCTCAAAGAAACCACATCCACCTTCTGATTGGGGATAATCCACTGAAACTGCCTGACTAGGGGCAGTAAAAACCTAGCACCCGCTTGGGGGTCTAAACCAAGCATTATCTATTTTCTTTTCCTTTTCTCATTCTTTTTATTTATTTTTATTATTTATTTTTATTACTTTCTTGTAGTATTAATGTGGCTGCTTCTAGGAGCTTAACACAAGGCATCCACTTCTAAAATAATGTCAGGTTGTATCTTTCCTTCCCTTTGATTTTCTACCTTTATTTATATTTTGTTGAGTTGAAATAAGGGGTAGTTAAATTTAAGTGTGGGGGAGTGTCAACCTACTTAGTTCTTCTTGTGTGATTTTAATTTTTTTTGGATTTTTGAGCTTTAATGAATATTCTTATCACTTTTCACACAACAATTTATTTTGAAAGAGTTGAAATGGTTTTTGAAATAATGGATTTTAAATGATTGTTGATGTGAAAACATTTTCTTGAATTGGATTGTCAATCATTTTTATGAGTTTGACTGATTTTTGAAATCCTTGACCATGAAACACTGTCTCAAAATATTTTTTTCCATTCCTGTGAGGTATTCTGAACCACTTTTACATATTCTTCCTAATACCCACACTTTCTTGAGGGAAACATTAATTTTGTGTGAGAACCAGAATTTGTGAATATTTTCTTTCAAAGATTTGGATTTCATGGAATGTATTTAAAATGATTGAGGCATCTCATTGGCTAGCCACATTTTATCCTGAGACCCACCTTTACATTTATCCTTCATAATCCCTTAGATGCCATGAATTTCCTTATAGGTTTAAGCCACATTACAAGCCAATTTTTCCATACCTACCCGCACTTTTAGTATTTTTGCATGGATATTTCAAGTTTGAGTGTGGGGGAAGGTCCTTTCGTGTGCGTTCATTGGGATGTGTATCATTTATGGGTAGTGTGAAGTGTGTGTCAATACTTTGGGCAGTGGATAACAAGAGAATTGGGAATGTGTTGTCATTTCGTTGTGCTTTATTTGGTTAATCCATTTCTCCTAAAAAAAGAAAAAAAATGGAGATGAGCTTGAATTACTCATTGTAAATTCTTTTATGACTCATGTCCCTCCCAAAAATCAAGGGAATGAATTGTCATTCATTCATTGTATTCAATTTTTCAGCTCATCCTCCATAAAAAAAAAGAAAAAAAATAAAGCTGTGCCTTTCTGGAGCTTTGAAAAAAAGGAGGAGAACATAGATGATATCATCACTTATTGGCTCATGTACCATGTCATAAAGATGGGTGGGGTTGTTTTTCACATTTACAAGCAGTATTGAGTGAGGAATTTCCTGTGTTTTCACTTGATTTAATCATGCATTGTACTTAAAAGTTCAACCTCCTCTTTCTAGCTTGGAACATTTTTCAATCATTCTACCACCAACCCTAAGCCACAGAATCATTTGAACCTTTAATTAAAGCCCTCATGATTAAATTCATTTTCATGTTTCACGCTGTGGAGAAATGATAATTTTCACAAACCTATGGTGATACATGTGATTTTCAAGTATGAGCATAACTCCAGAATCAATTTCTCTTGAGTGAAGAGTGACATAAAAATCAATGTGAGGTAGGTTGTGATTGGGCCATGGATTGATTTATGAGGTTGAACAAATTTTAATGATTGAAATGAAAATGAGATAATTATTATTCATAAATGAGACATGATGGAATTCTATTTTGGATAAAATCATTGATATTTTCTCATTTTTGATTGTTGTGTGGATTTTGATTTGGATGTAAGTTTATTGCCCAGGAGTGCAATGTTTAAGTGTGGGGGAGTGATGAAGCTCATATTTTCATATATTTTATACTGTAAAAAATTGTTTATAATCCAACAAAAGTGTTATTGAATGGGTAATTATCATGTTTTTATGTTTTAGTGCTATTTTGAACCAAAATGTGAAAAACGACTAATTCTGGATTTTTGACGGAATTTTACGTCAGGGGTATTTTGGTCATTTCAGGAAAAATAAAATTCCAAATTTTCTGATTAAAATTTTGTTAGAATCCTTATTGTATTTCCTGCATTTTTGTCTTCTGGACCAGGAACTGATTCGGTCATCTAAAGGGTCTAAAAAATCATTGAAGATTGGCGTTTTTTCGGGCGGACAGCATGGACCCACCCAAAGTAACGGACATCAAACGCGGCCTACACATATCCAAATGATGTGTTTCCACCTGGGATACCTTGAGGACAGATAGGGACGTCTCTACAATAAAGTTGTAGGATTTTGGAGATCCTTAACGAGGCTATTGAACGACATTATTTTGGAAGAACCTTCCTGGATGGTTCGTCCAGAAACAGCAACCGAGAATGAAAAATTAATAACTCCTACATACGGTTTCCAAATCAGTTGAAATTTTTAGAGGAGACGGCCAAGACATTTATGAACAACATTTAGGAAGGGTGGAACGCGTGAATATGTCATTAAAGGGGTATACAATGTGTCGACATTTGAGAGACAAATTCTGCCTATAAAAGGAGGCCCTCACCTCCTTCCCAAATCATCCCATTATTCATCCATTCCTTCAAGGCACCAAGGAGGAGATCTCCACCGAGGGAGGCCGACCAGAAATCTTCCCCATTTCATTTATTTTCTTTATTTTAGTTTTAGTTTGTAATTCATATTTCTAATAAAATTCATGCATTGTTTTTATTTTTGTGTCCACCCTTCCTCCCTGTTTTCTTCTTCATCTTTTCTCCTTCTTTTCTTCTTTTATTATTCTCATATTTTCCACCGTGACCTCTTACCCTCAAATATGAGGGGTTAACCCGAGACTTGGCCCGGGGGAGGTATGTGTAAATTTCATTAATTCGGTGCTTAAATTCCTATATTTTATTAAGTTTGTGATGAGTAAGAGTGATGTGCACGGGTGTGGCGATCGTCCACCACGACACTGATCTCAAACTCATTTCTATTTTTTTATTAAATATTTTCCCTCCCTTCTACTGGATACAAGCTCTTCATACGATGGAGTTGAGCCATTCAGTGGTTGAAATGGCATACGATGGAGCCAGGTCTTGGAAGATGACACACTCTCGATCGAGGTGTGCCATCAACCTTGATTATAGGAGGAGGTGAAGTTAAGATTGCAAAATGCATTCAAGATTTCACACCAATAAATAAAAGAATAGTAATTCATGAATGAGATCTCATAATTGAATTATCAAACTTAATTTAAATATCAACAAGGAGAATGATGAAACCCACATACCAACCCATAAAGGCTAAGTTCTTTCTCAATTAATTGCATTTTGTCATTGCATGTTAGTTTTATCTTTTATTAAATTGTATTACATTCATAAATAAAAACAACCAAAAAGAAATAGTTTAGTTAAATTAGATTAAGTAAGTAAACGATTGAGAAAGCTCCTTAAGTGAGACGACCCTGGTCAGCTTCTATGCTACACTAGGAAAATTAAATTGCTTTTGCCATGCCCTACGACAGGCGTGCGTCAAAACTGGCGCCGTTGCCGGGGATCCAAGTGGTTTTAATTCACTATTTTTTTTATTCACATTGTGTAAATAATTTTCCTTTATTTTAAAAAAAACAACAAAAAAATCATAAATTTCAAAAACTAAAAAAAAATCTTCATTGCTCATGATGTATTTCAATTCAAATTTTTATTCATGTACTGAACAATCTCATGTGCTAGAAAATGTTTGCAATGAACTTGATTCTCAATTTCATAGGATTAGTGATAAAGTCAAAAACTTGGAGGGCTAAATAGAATTGATTGCAGAATATGTACGCGCATCCCAAGAACAACCCGAACCTGAACCGGAACCTGAACCAGAACGAGTGGTGGAAGAGATTTCACCCATCATTTTTTATGCTAAAGAACCTGAGGAGGGTGAGAAGGAGCTACTAAAAGAATTAATCACATCATCCCGCACTCAACCATTGCTCGAGGAGGTCCCAGAAGTAAACATTCCAACTGATGCACTGATGGGAGGTCAACATTTTTTGGAAGAATCTTGGAATTACTTTGTTGAAGATAACTTGAAACATGATCTTCCCATACTTAATAATGAAACATCAGACACTTTCTACCTCTCTCTTGCTTTGGAAGATAAGGAAGAAGACACACCTACTGAGATTGAGATTCCAATGGTCATGCCTGAAGAGATCAGTTACCATGCTGAATTACTTGAAAGGGAAGATTTATTTATTAATTCTTCATGTTTTAATATTATTCAAGCTCAATTGTTTTCTAACATCACTTCCTTTGAAATTTCTGATACAGCACAAATGGAGCAGACCATTGATGATATGAAAGATACCACTAAATTAGTGGTGATCATAGAAGAAGATCTGGAGAAGGTTGCGGTGGTGCGACTACCTCCTCAACAAAAATTTTCATACCATATGGAGGAGGACACCACCGAAGTTTACAGGGAGCACCCTTATCTTTTATTCCCTCCCACTTCGAACCTCAAATTTCTTATTTATTCTTTCTCGGTGGTTGGGAAAATTCTTATATTATTTGGGGTTCTCTACTTTCAGTGTTTAATCATGGACATCGGGAAAACTCACATGTGGTGGTTCATCTCAAAGAAACCACATCCATCTTCTGATTGGGGATAATCCACTGAAACTGCCTGACTAGGGGCAGTAAAAACCTAGCACCCGCTTGGGGGTCTAAACCAAGCATTATCTCTTTTCTTTTCCTTTTCTCATTCTTTTTATTTATTTTTATTATTTATTTTTATTACTTTATTGTAGTATTAATGTGGCTGCTTCTAGGAGCTTAACTCAAGGCATCCACTTCTAAAATAATGTCAGGTTGTGTCTTTCCTTCCCTTTGATTTTCTACCTTTATTTATATTTTGTTGAGTTGAAATAAGGGGTAGTTAAATTTAAGTGTGGGGGAGTGTCAACCTACTTAGTTCTTCTTGTGTGATTTTAATTTTTTTTTGGATTTTTGAGCTTTAATTAATATTCTTATCACTTTTCACACAACAATTTATTTTGAAAGAGTTGAAATGGTTTTTGAAATAATGGATTTTAAATGATTGTTGATGTGAAAAACTTTTATTGAATTGGATTGTCAATCATTTTTATGAGTTTGACTGATTTTTGAAATCCTTGACCATGAAACACTGTCTCAAAATATTTTTTTCCATTCCTGTGAGGTATTCTGAACCACTTTTACATATTCTTCCTAATACCCACACTTTCTTCAGGGAAACTTGAATTTTGTGTGAGAACCAGAATTTGTGAATATTTTCTTTCAAAGCTTTGGATTTCATGGAATGTATTTAAAATGATTGAGGCATCTCATTGGCTAGCCACATTTTATCCTGAGACCCACCTTTACATTTATCCTTCATAATCCCTTAGATGCCATGAATTGCCTTATAGGTTTAAGCCACATTACAAGCCAATTTTTCCATACCTACCCGCACTTTTAGTATTTTTGCATGGATATTTCAAGTTTGAGTGTGGGGGAAGGGCCTTTCGTGTGCGTTCATTGGGATTTGTATCATTTATGGGTAGTGTGAAGTGTGTTTCAATACTTTGGGCAGTGGATAACAAGAGAATTGGGAATGTGTTGTCATTTCGTTGTGCTTTATTTGGTTAATCCATTTCTCCTAAAAAAAGAAAAAAAATGGAGATGAGCTTGAATTACTCATTGTAAATTCTTTTAAGACTCATGTCCCTCCCAAAAATCAAGGGCATGAATTGTCATTCATTCATTGTATTCAATTTTTCAGCTCATCCTCCATAAAAAAAAAAGAAAAAAAATAAAGCTGTGCCTTTCTAGAGCTTTGAAAAAAAAGGAGGAGAACTTAGATGATATCATCACTTATTGGCTCATGTACCATGTCATAAAGATGGGTGGGGTTGTTTTTCACATTTACAAGCAGTATTGAGTGAGGAATTTCCTGTGTTTTCACTTGATTTAATCATGTATTGTACTTAAAAGTTCAACCTCCTCTTTCTAGCTTGGAAAAATTTTCAATCATTCTACCACCAACCCTAAGCCACAGAATCATTTGAACCTTTAATTACAGCCCTAATGATTAAATTCATTTTCATGTTTCACGCTGTGGAGAAATGATAATTTTCACAAACCTATGGTGATACATGTGATTTTCAAGTATGAGCATAACTCCAGAATCAATTTCTCTTGAGTGAAGAGTGACATAAAAATCAATGTGAGGAAGGTTGTGATTGGGCCATGGATTGATTTATGAGGTTGAACAAATTTTAATGATTTAAATGAAAATGAGATAATTATTATTCATAAATGAGACATGATGGAATTCTATTTTGGATAAAATCATTGATATTTTCTCATTTTTGATTGTTGTGTGGATTTTGATTTGGATGTAAGTTTATTGCCCAGGAGTGCAATGTTTAAGTGTGGGGGAGTGATGAAGCTCATATTTTCATATATTTTATACTGTAAAACATTGTTTATAATCCAACAAAAGTGTTATTGAATGGGTAATTATCATGTTTTTATGTTTTAGTGCTATTTTGAACCAAAATGTGAAAAACGACTAATTCTGGATTTTTGACAGAATTTTACGTCAGGGGTATTTTGGTCATTTCAGGAAAAATAAAATTCAAAATTTTCTGATTAAAATTTTTTTAGAATACTTATTGTATTTCCTGCATTTTTGTCTTCTGGACCAGGAACTGATTCGGTCATCTAGAGGGTCTAACAAATCATTGAAGATTGGCATTTTTTCGGGCGGACAGCATGGACCCACCCAAAGTAACGGACATCAAACGCGGCCTACACATATCCAAATGATGTGTTTCCACCTGGGATACCTTGAGGACAGCTAGGGTCGTCTCTACAATAAAGTTGGAGGATTTTGAAGATCCATAACGAGGCTATTGAACGACATTATTTTGGAGGAACCTTCCTGGATGGTTCGTCCAGAAACAGCAACCGAGAATGAAAAATTAATCACTCCTACATACTGTTTCCAAATCAGTTGAAATATTTAGAGGAGACGGACAAGACATTTATGAACAACATTTATGAAGGGTGGAACGCGTGAATATGTCATTAAAGGGGTATACAATGCGTCGACATTTGAGAGAAAAATTCTGCCTATAAAAGGAGGCCCTCACCTCCTTCCCAAATCATCCCATTCTTCATCCATTCCTTCAAGGCACCAAGGAGGAGATCTCCACCGAGGGAGGCCGACCAGAAATCTTCCCCATTTCATTTATTTTCTTTATTTTAGTTTTATTTTGTAATTCATATTTCTAATAAAATTCATGCATTGTTTTTATTTTTGTGTCCACCCTTCCTCCCTGTTTTCTTCTTCATCTTTTCTCCTTCTTTTCTTCTTTTATTATTCTCATATTATCCACCGTGACCTCTTACCCTCAAATATGAGGGGTTAACCCGAGACTTGGCCCGGGGAAGGTATGTGTAAATTTCATTAATTCGGTGCTTAAATTCCTATATTTTATTAAGTTTGTGATGAGTAAGAGTGATGTGCACGGGTGTGGCGATCGTCCACCACGACACTGATCTCAAACTCATTTCTATTCTTTTATTAAATATTTTCCCTCCCTTCTACTGGATACAAGCTCTTCATACGATGGAGTTGAGCCATTCAGTGGTTGAAATGGCATACGATGGAGCCAGGTCTTGGAAGATGACACACTCTCAATCGAGGTGTGCCATCAACCTTGATTATAGGAGGAGGTGAAGTTAAGATTGCAAAATGCATTCAAGATTTCACACCAATAAATAAAAGAATAGTAATTCATGAATGAGATCTCATAATTGAATTATCAAACTTAATTTAAATATCAACAAAGAGAATGATGAAACCCACATACCAACCCATAAAGGCTAAGTTCTTTCTCAATTAATTGCATTTTGTCATTGCATGTTAGTTTTATCTTTTATTAAATTGTATTACATTCATAAATAAAAACAACCAAAAAGAAATAGTTTAGTTAAATTAGATTAAGTAAGTAAATGATTGAGAAAGCTCCTTAAGTGAGACGACCCTGGTCAGCTTCTATGCTACACTAGGAAAATTAAATTGCTTTTGCCACGCCCTACGACAGGCGTGCGTCAAAACTGGCGCCTTTGCCGGGGATCCAAGTGGTTTTAATTCACTATTTTTTTTATTCACATTGTGTAAATAATTTTCCTTTATTTTAAAAAAAACAACAAAAAAATCATAAATTTCAAAAACTAAAAAAAAATCTTCATTGATCATGATGTATTTCAATTCAAATTTGTATTCATGGACTGAACAATCTCATGTGCCAGAAAATGTTTGCAATGAACTTGATTCTCAATTTCATAGGATTAGTGATAAAGTGAAAAACATGGAGGGCCAAATAGAATTGATTGCAGAATATGTACGCGCATCCCAAGAACAACCCGAACCTGAACCGGAACCTGAACCAGAACGGGTGGTGGAAGACATTTCACCCATCATTTTTTATGCTAAAGAACCTGAGGAGGGTGAGAAGGAGCTACTAAAAGAATTAATCACATCATCCCGCACTCAACCATTGCTCGAGGAGGTCCCAGAAGTAAACATTCCAACTGATGCACTGATGGGAGGTCAACATTTTTTGGAAGAATCTTGGAATTACTTTGTTGAAGATAACTTGAAACATGATCTTCCCATACTTAATAATGAAACATCAGACACTTTCTACCTCTCTCTTGCTTTGGAAGATAAGGAAGAAGACACACCTACTGAGATTGAGATTCCAATGGTCATGCCTGAAGAGATCAGTTACCATGCTGAATTACTTGAAAGGGAAGATTTATTTATTAATTCTTCATGTTTTAATATTATTCAAGCTCAATTGTTTTCTAACATCACTTCCTTTGAAATTTCTGATATAGCACAAATGGAGCAGACCATGGATGATATGAAAGATACCACTAAATTAGTGGTGATCATGGAAGAAGATCTGGAGAAGGTTGCGGTGGTGCGACTACCTCCTCAACAAAAATTTTCATACCATATGGAGGAGGACACCACCAAAGTTTACAGGGAGCACCCTTATCTTTTATTCCCTCCCACTTCGAACCTCAAATTTCTTATTTATTCTTTCTCGGTGGTTGGGAAAATTCTTATATTATTTGGGGTTCTCTACTTTCAGTGTTTAATCATGGACATCGGGAAAACTCACATGTGGTGGTTCATCTCAAAGAAACCACATCCACCTTCTGATTGGGGATAATCCACTGAAACTGTCTGACTAGGGGCAGTAAAAACCTAGCACCCGCTTGGGGGTCTAAACCAAGAATTATCTCTTTTCTTTTCCTTTTCTCATTCTTTTTATTTATTTTTATTATTTATTTTTATTACTTTCTTGTAGTATTAATGTGGCTGCTTCTAGGAGCTTAACTCAAGGCATCCACTTCTAAAATAATGTCAGGTTGTATCTTTCCTTCCCTTTGATTTTCTACCTTTATTTATATTTTGTTGAGTTGAAATAAGGGGTAGTTAAATTTAAGTGTGGGGGAGTGTCAACCTACTTAGTTCTTCTTGTGTGATTTTAATTTTTTTTTTGGATTTTTGAGCTTTAATGAATATTCTTATCACTTTTCACACAACAATTTATTTTGAAAGAGTTGAAATGGTTTTTGAAATAATGGATTTTAAATGATTGTTGATGTGAAAAAATTTTCTTGAATTGGATTGTCAATCATTTTTATGAGTTTGACTGATTTTTGAAATCCTTGACCATGAAACACTGTCTCAAAATATTTTTTTCCATTCCTGTGAGGTATTCTGAACCACTTTTACATATTCTTCCTAATACCCACACTTTCTTGAGGGAAACTTGAATTTTGTGTGAGAACCAGAATTTGTGAATATTTTCTTTCAAAGCTTTGGATTTCATGGAATGTATTTAAAATGATTGAGGCATCTCATTGGCTAGCCACATTTTATCCTGAGACCCACCTTTGCATTTATCCTTCATAATCCCTTAGATGCCATGAATTGCCTTATAGGTTTAAGCCACATTACAAGCCAATTTTTCCATACCTACCCGCACTTTTAGTATTTTTGCATGGATATTTCAAGTTTGAGTGTGGGGGAAGGGCCTTTCGTGTGCGTTCATTGGGATGGGTATCATTTATGGGTAGTGTGAAGTGTGTGTCAATACTTTGGGCAGTGGATAACAAGAGAATTGGGAATGTGTTGTCATTTCGTTGTGCTTTATTTGGTTAATCCATTTCTCCTAAAAAAAGAAAAAAAATGGAGATGAGCTTGAATTACTCATTGTAAATTCTTTTATGACTCATGTCCCTCCCAAAAATCAAGGGCATGAATTGTCATTCATTCATTGTATTCAATTTTTCAGCTCATCCTCCATAAAAAAAATGAAAAAAAATAAAGTTGTGCCTTTCTGGAGCTTTGAAAAAAAAGGAGGAGAACTTAGATGATATCATCACTTATTGGCTCATGTACCATGTCATAAAGATGGGTGGGGTTGTTTTTCACATTTACAAGCAGTATTGAGTGAGGAATTGCATGTGTTTTCACTTGATTTAATCATGTATTGTACTTAAATGTTCAACCTCCTCTTTCTAGCTTGGAACATTTTTCAATCATTCTACCACCAACCCTAAGCCACAGAATCATTTGAACCTTTAATTAAAGCCCTAATGATTAAATTCATTTTCATGTTTCACGCTGTGGAGAAATGATAATTTTCACAAACCTATGGTGATACATGTGATTTTCAAGTATGAGCATAACTCTAGAATCAATTTCTCTTGAGTGAAGAGTGACATAAAAATCAATGTGAGGTAGGCTGTGATTGGGCCATGGATTGATTTATGAGGTTGAACAAATTTTAATGATTTAAATGAAAATGAGATAATTGTTATTCATAAATGAGACCTGATGGAATTCTATTTTGGATAAAATCATTGATATTTTCTCATTTTTGATTGTTGTGTGGATTTTGATTTGGATGTAAGTTTATTGCACAGGAGTGCAATGTTTAAGTTTGGGGGAGTGATGAAGCTCATATTTTCATATATTTTATACTGTAAAACATTGTTTATAATCCAACAAAAGTGTTATTGAATGGGTAATTATCATGTTTTTATGTTTTAGTGCTATTTTGAACCAAAATGTGAAAAACGACTAATTCTGGATTTTTGACAGAATTTTACGTCAGGGGTATTTTGGTCATTGCAGGAAAAATAAAATTCCAAATTTTCTGATTAAATTTTTTTTAGAATCCTTATTGTATTTCCTGCATTTTTGTCTTCTGGACCAGGAACTGATTCGGTCATCTAGAGGGTCTAACAAATCATTGAAGATTGGCGTTTTTTCGGGCGGACAGCATGGACCCACCCAAAGTAACGGACATCAAACGCGGCCTACACATATCCAAATGATTTGTTTCCACCTGGGATACCTTGAGAACAGATAGGTTCGTCTCTACAATAAAGTTGGAGGATTTTGGAGATCCATAACGAGGCTATTGAACGACATTATTTTGGAGAAACCTTCCTGGATGGTTCGTCCAGAAAAAGCAACCGAGAATGAAAAATTAATAACTCCTACATACGGTTTCCAAATCAGTTGAAATTTTTAGAGGAGACGGCCAAGACATTTATGAACAACATTTATGAAGGGTGGAACGCGTGAATATGTAATTAAAGGGGTATAAAATGCGTCGACATTTGAGAGACAAATTCTGCCTATAAAAGGAGGCCCTCACCTCCTTCCCAAATCATCCCATTCTTCATCCATTCCTTCAAGGCACCAAGGAGGAGATCTCCACCGAGGGAGGCCGACCAGAAATCTTCCCCATTTCATTTATTTTCTTTATTTTAGTTTTAGTTTGTAATTCATATTTCTAATAAAATTCATGCATTGTTTTTATTTTTGTGTCCACCCTTCCTCCCTGTTTTCTTCTTCATCTTTTCTCCTTCTTTTCTTCTTTTATTATTCTCATATTATCCACCGTGACCTCTTACCCTCAAATATGAGGGGTTAACCCGAGACTTGGCCCGGGGGAGGTATGTGTAAATTTCATTAATTCGGTGCTTAAATTCCTATATTTTATTAAGTTTGTGATGAGTAAGAGTGATGTGCACGGGTGTGGCGATCGTCCACCACGACACTGATCTCAAACTCATTTCTATTCTTTTATTAAATATTTTCCCTCCCTTCTACTGGATACAATCTCTTCATACGATGGAGTTTAGCCATTCAGTGGTTGAAATGGCATACGATGGAGCCAGGTCTTCGAAGATGACACACTCTCGATCGAGGTGTGCCATCAACCTTGATTATAGGAGGAGGTGAAGTTAAGATTGCAAAATGCATTCAAGATTTCACACCAATAAATAAAAGAATAGTAATTCATGAATGAGATCTCATAATTGAATTATCAAACTTAATTTAAATATCAACAAGGAGAATGATGAAACCCACATACCAACCCATAAAGGCTAAGTTCTTTCTCAATTAATTGCATTTTGTCATTGCATGTTAGTTTTATCTTTTATTAAATTGTATTACATTCATAAATAAAAACAACCAAAAAGAAATAGTTTAGTTAAATTAGATTAAGTAAGTAAACGATTGAGAAAGCTCCTTAAGTGAGACGACCCTGGTCAGCTTCTATGCTACACTAGGAAAATTAAATTGCTTTTGCCACGCCCTACGACAGGCGTGCGTCAAAACTGGCGCCGTTGCCGGGGAGCCAAGTGGTTTTAATTCACTATTTTTTTATTCACATTGTGTAAATAATTTTCCTTTATTTTAAAAAAACAACAAAAAAATCATAAATTTCAAAAACTAAAAAAAAATCTTCATTGTTCATGATGTATTTCAATTCAAATTTTTATTCATGGACTGAACAATCTCATGTGCCAGAAAATGTTTGCAATGAACTTGATTCTCAATTTCATAGGATTAGTGATAAAGTGAAAAACATGGAGGGCCAAATAGAATTGATTGCAGAATATGTACGCGCATCCCAAGAACAACCCAAACCTGAAGCGGAACCTGAACCAGAACGAGTGGTGGAAGAGATTTCACCCATCATTTTTTATGCTAAAGAACCTGAGGAGGGTGAGAAGGAGCTACTAAAAGAATTAATCACATCATCCCGCACTCATCCATTGCTCGAGGAGGTCCCAGAAGTAAACATTCCAACTGATGCACTGATGGGAGGTCAACAGTTTTTGGAAGAATCTTGGAATTACTTTGTTGAAGATAACTTGAAACATGATCTTCCCATACTTAATAATGAAACATCAGACACTTTCTACCTCTCTCTTGCTTTGGAAGATAAGGAAGAAGACACACCTACTGAGATTGAGTTTCCAATGGTCATGCCTGAAGAGATCAGTTACCATGCTGAATTACTTGAAAGGGAAGATTTATTTATTAATTCTTCATGTTTTAATATTATTCAAGCTCAATTGTTTTCTAACATCTCTTCCTTTGAAATTTCTGATACAACACAAATGGAGCAGACCATGGATGATATGAAAGATACCACTAAATTAGTGGTGATCATGGAAGAAGATCTGGAGAAGGTTGCGGTGGTGCGACTACCTCCTCAACAAAAATTTTTATACCATATGGAGGAGGACACCACCGAAGTTTACAGGGAGCACCCTTATCTTTTATTCCCTCCCACTTCGAACCTCAAATTTCTTATTTATTCTTTCTCGGTGGTTGGGAACATTCTTATATTATTTGGGGTTCTCTACTTTCAGTGTTTAATCATGGACATCGGGAAAACTCACATGTGGTGGTTCATCTCAAAGAAACCACATCCACCTTCTGATTGGGGATAATCCACTGAAACTGCCTGACTAGGGGCAGTAAAAACCTAGCACCCGCTTGGGGGTCTCAACCAAGCATTATCTCTTTTTTTCCTATTCTCATTCTTTTTATTTATTTTTATTATTTATTTTTATTACTTTCTTGTAGTATTAATGTGGCTGCTTCTAGGAGCTTAACTCAAGGCATCCACTTCTAAAATAATGTCAGGTTGTATCTTTCCTTCCCTTTGATTTTCTACCTTTATTTATATTTTGTTGAGTTGAAATAAGGGGTAGTTAAATTTAAGTGTGGGGGAGTGTCAACCTACTTAGTTCTTCTTGTGTGATTTTAATTTTTTTTTGGATTTTTGAGCTTTAATGAATATTCTTTTCACTTTTCACACAACAATTTATTTTGAAAGAGTTGAAATGATTTTTGAAATAATGGATTTTAAATGATTGTTGATGTGAAAACATTTTCTTGAATTGGATTGTCAATCATTTTTATGAGTTTGACTGATTTTTGAAATCCTTGACCATGAAACACTGTCTCAAAATATTTTTTTCCATTCCTGTGAGGTATTCTGAACCACTTTTACATATTCTTCCTAATACCCACACTTTCTTGAGGGAAACTTGAATTTTGTGTGAGAACCAGAATTTGTGAATATTTTCTTTCAAAGCTTTGGATTTCATGGAATGTATTTAAAATGATTGAGGCATCTCATTGGCTAGCCACATTTTATCCTGAGACCCACCTTTACATTTATCCTTCATAATCCCTTAGATTCCATGAATTGCCTTATAGGTTTAAGCCACATTACAAGCCAATTTTTCCATACCTACCCGCACTTTTAGTATTTTTGCATGGATATTTCAAGTTTGAGTGTGGGGGAAGGGCCTTTCGTGTGCGTTCATTGGGATGTGTATCATTTATGGGTAGTGTGAAGTGTGTGTCAATACTTTGGGCAGTGGATAACAAGAGAATTGGGAATGTGTTGTCATTTCGTTGTGCTTTATTTGGTTCATCCATTTCTCCTAAAAAAAGAAAAAAAAATGGAGATGAGCTTGAATTACTCATTGTAAATTCTTTTATGACTCATGTCCCTCCCAAAAATCAAGGGCATGAATTGTCATTCATTCATTGTATTCAATTTTTCAGCTCATCCTCCATAAAAAAAAAGAAAAAAAATAAAGCTGTGCCTTTCTGGAGCTTTGAAAAAAAAGGAGGAGAACATAGATGATATCATCACTTATTGGCTCATGTACCATGTCATAAAGATGGGTGGGGTTGTTTTTCACATTTACAAGCAGTATTGAGTGAGGAATTTCCTGTGTTTTCACTTGATTTAATCATGCATTTTACTTAAAAGTTCAACCTCCTCTTTCTAGCTTGGAACATTTTTCAATCATTCTACCACCAACCCTAAGCCACAGAATCATTTGAACCTTTAATTAAAGCCTTCATGATTAAATTCATTTTCATGTTTCACGCTGTGGAGAAATGATAATTTTCACAAACCTATGGTGATACATGTGATTTTCAAGTATGAGCATAACTCCAGAATAAATTTCTCTTGAGTGAAGAGTGACATAAAAATCAATGTGAGGTAGGTTGTGATTGGGCCATGGATTGATTTATGAGGTTGAACAAATTTTAATGATTGAAATGAAAATGAGATAATTATTATTCATAAATGAGACATGATGGAATTCTATTTTGGATAAAATCATTGATATTTTCTCATTTTTGATTGTTGTGTGGATTTTGATTTGGATGTAAGTTTATTGCCCAGGAGTGCAATGTTTAAGTGTGGGGGAGTGATGAAGCTCATATTTTCATATATTGTATACTGTAAAACATTGTTTATAATCCAACAAAAGTGTTATTGAATGGTTAATTATCATGTTTTTATGTTTTAGTGCTATTTTGAACCAAAATGTGAAAAACGACTAATTCTGGATTTTTGACGGAATTTTACGTCAGGGGTATTTTGGTCATTTCAGGAAAAATAAAATTCCAAATTTTCTGATTAAAATTTTGTTAGAATCCTTATTGTATTTCCTGCATTTTTGTCTTCTGGACCAGGAACTGATTCGGTCATCTAAAGGGTCTAAAAATCATTGAAGATTGGCGTTTTTTCGGGCGGACAGCATGGACCCACCCAAAGTAACGGACATCAAACGCGGCCTACACAAATCCAAATGATGTGTTTCCACCTGGGATACCTTGAGGACAGATAGGGACGTCTCTAAAATAAAGTTGTAGGATTTCGGAGATCCTTAACGAGGCTATTGAACGACATTATTTTGGAGGAACCTTCCTGGATGGTTCGTCCAGAAACAGCAACCGAGAATGAAAAATTAATAACTCCTACATACGGTTTCCAAATCAGTTGAAATTTTTAGAGGAGACGGCCAAGACATTTATGAACAACATTTAGGAAGGGTGGAACGCGTGAATATGTAATTAAAGGGGTATACAATGCATAGACATTTGAGAGACAAATTCTGCCTATAAAAGGAGGCCCTCACCTCCTTCCCAAATCATCCCATTCTTCATCCATTCCTTCAAGGCACCAAGGAGGAGATCTCCACCGAGGGAGGCCGACCAGAAATCTTCCCCATTTCATTTATTTTCTTTATTTTAGTTTTAGTTTGTAATTCATATTTCTAATAAAATTCATGCATTGTTTTTATTTTTGTGTCCACCCTTCCTCCCTGTTTTCTTCTTCATCTTTTCTCCTTCTTTTCTTCTTTTATTATTCTCATATTATCCACCGTGACCTCTTACCCTCAAATATGAGGGGTTAACCCGAGACTTGGACCGGGGGAGGTATGTGTAAATTTCATTAATTCGGTGCTTAAATTCCTATATTTTATTAAGTTTGTGATGAGTAAGAGTGATGTGCACGGGTGTGGCGATCGTCCACCACGACACTGATCTCAAACTCATCACAAACTTAATAAAATATAGGAATTTAAGCACCGAATTAATGAAATTTCCACATACCTCCCCCGGGCCAAGTCTCGGGTTAACCCCTCATATTTGAGGGTAAGAGGTCACGGTGGATAATATGAGAATAATAAAAGAAGAAAAGAAGGAGAAAAGATGAAGAAGAAAACAGGGAGGAAGGGTGGACACAAAAATAAAAACAATGCATGAATTTTATTAGAAATATGAATTACAAACTAAAACTAAAATAAAGAAAATAAATGAAATGGGGAAGATTTCTGGTCGGCCTCCCTCGGTGGAGATCTCCTCCTTGGTGCCTTGAAGGAATGAATGAAGAATGGGATGATTTGGGAAGGAGGTGAGGGCCTCCTTTTATAGGCAGAATTTGTCTCTCAAATGTCGACGCATTTTATACCCCTTTAATGAAATATTCACGCGTTCCACCCTTCATAAATGTTGTTTATAAATGTCTTGGCCGTCTCCTCTAAATATTTCAACTGATTTGGAAACCGTATGTAGGAGTTATTAATTTTTCATTCTCGGTTGTTGTTTCTGGACGAACCATCAAGGAAGGTTCCTCCAAAATAATGTCGTTCAATAGCCTCGTTAAGGATCTCCAAAATCCTCCAACATTATTGTAGAGATGTCCCTATCTGTCCTAAAGGTATCCCAGGTGGAAACACATCATTTGGATATGTGTAGGCCGCGTTTGATGTCCGTTACTTTGGGTGGGTCCATGCTGTCCGCCCGGAAAAACTCCAATCTTCAATGATTTTTTAGGCCCTTTAGATGACCGAATCAGTTCCTAGTCCAGAAGACAAAAATGAAGGAAATACAATAAGGATTCCAAAAAAAGTTTAATCAGAAAATTTGGAATTTTAATTTTTCTGAAATGACCAAAATACCCCTGACGTAAAATTCCGTCAAAAATCCAGAATTAGTCGTTTTTCACATTTTGGTTCAAAATAGCACTAAAACATAAAAACATGATAATTACCCATTCAATAACACTTTTGATGGATTATAAACAATGTTTTACAGTATAAAATATATGAAAATATGAGCTTCATCACTCCCCCACACTTAAACATTGCACTCCTGGGCAATAAACTTACATCCAAATCAAAATCCACACAACAATCAAAAATGAGAAAATATCAATGATTTTATCCAAAATAGAATTCCATCATGTCTCATTTATGAATAATAATTATCTCATTTTCATTTCAATCATTAAAATTTGTTCAACCTCATAAATCAATACATGGCCCAATCACAACCTACCTCACATTGATTTTTATGTCACTCTTCACTCAAGAGAAATTGATTCTGGAGTTATGCTCATACTTGAAAATCACATGTATCACCATAGGTTTGTGAAAATTATCATTTCTCCACAGCGTGAAACATGAAAATGAATTTAATCATGAGGGCTTTAATTAAAGGTTCAAATGATTCTGTGGCTTAGGGTTGGTGGTAGAATGATTGAAAAATATTCCAAGCTAGAAAGAGGAGGTTGAACTTTTAAGTACAATGCATGATTAAATCAAGTGAAAACACAGGAAATTCCTCACTCAATACTGCTTGTAAATGTGAAAAACAACCCCACCCATCTTTATGACATGGTACATGAGCCAATAAGTGATGATATCATCTAAGTTCTCCTCCTTTTTTTTCAAAGCTCCAGAAAGGCACAGCTTTATTTTTTTTCTTTTTTTTTATGGAGGATGAGCTGAAAAATTGAATACAATGAATGAATGACAATTCATGCCCTTGATTTTTGGGAGGGACATGAGTCATAAAAGAATTTACAATGAGTAATTCAAGCTCATCTCCATTTTTTTCTTTTTTTAGGAGAAATGGATGAACCAAATAAAGCACAACGAAATGACAACACATTCCCAATTCTCTTGTTATCCACTGCCCAAAGTATTGACACACAATTCACACTACCCATAAATGATACACATCCCAATGAACGCACACGAAAGGCCCTTCCCCCAAACTCAAACTTGAAATATCCATGCAAAAATACTAAAAGTGCGGGTAGGTATGGAAAAATTGGCTTGTAATGAGATATCATAATTGAATTATCAAACTTAATTTAAATATCAACAAGGAGAATGATGAAACCCACATACCAACCCATAAAGGCTAAGTTCTTTCTCAATTAATTGCATTTTGTCATTGCATGTTAGTTTTATCTTTTATTAAATTGTATTACATTCATAAAATATTAAACAACAAAAAAAAAGAATTAGATTAGGTGGAATAGAAGTAGTGATTTATTAACCACAAAAGCTCCTCAAGAGAACGTCCTAGATCAGCCCCTGTGCTGCACTTAGCTATAAATATTTTTGAGAGCGTGTACGACAACGCTTCGTCACCCACCCATTGTCCATCCACCTAACTAGAACATTCAATTTGAAATAAGCACTGATGCTTATGGTTTCTCACTTGGGTTTGTTTTTAATCAAACACTAAAAAGGAAATATCATGCCCTTTTTTATATTTTTTGAACACTAGATCAAACATAAGTAAAATATAAAACGTACAAAAATAGAGGACTATTGTTCTATTTTATTTATTTATTTTTTTATATTTTTTATTAAGAACAAAAGTGTTAATTTTCACTAACCATTAGACAATAATTTTTTTAATAATCATGAATGATGGAAAATAATGGATTTTGATATGGATTTTCTTACAAGAATTTTATTTTGAAATAATGTAAAATAAAGGTTTAAAAAATATTAAACATGACCATTTCAGATGATTTACCACTTTTTTAATGAAAACATCAAATTTTTTCACCATTTAGAAGAAACCATTTATAAGGAAGAATTTTATATTATTAAGATTGATTGGTCTTTGTTTGGTGACCTAGTAGATTATTTGGCTACAAATGTAATTCCACATATATTTTCTACGAAATCAATTTCTATGATTATGAGTGATTCAATGAATTGAATTTTGGAATACCCTTACCTATGGTATATTGGTAGTGACCAAATGAATAATAGATGCATTTGAAATTTTAAATTCCAATAAATCAAAAAAAAATTTCCATATTTGAGCTATGGTAGTCACTTTTATTTTCTTAAAATGGCAAAAAAGATCTTGATTATATTTTCTATTTTCCTTTCCATTTTAAATATTTTTTTGAATTTATAAAAACATATAAAACTTTTTAATTTTAAAGAAATATTTCAAAAAATAAATGAAATGTAAGAAAAAACACTTTTTCATTTATTATATTAGATATACAGGTTATATATTCCATGGTAACCTTTCTCAAAACTTTTGGATACCTTTATACACTGATTATTTTCAGTTATGCATAAAAGTGGATATAAGTTATTCCTATAATAATTCAATATGAAAATTTTATTACTAAATTTTTTAAATGAAATGTGTTCTTTAGATTTGGTTTACCAATGTTTTTATCCCTGGTCAGGGTACCCACTTTTTAATAAAAAATTGAAAGTTATTATGAGGAAACATGGATTCAAATATAAGATTTCTACCCTGTTTCTCCCATAAAACATTAGAGAGTATAGACATCAATTGGAGTGATAAAATGAATTTTAGAAAAAATAGTGCACCCAAATAGATAATATTTGATCTTATGGTTAGATGATTCACATAGAGACCATAGAACTAATACTAAAACCCCAATAATTATTTCCCCATTTCTATTAATATATATAAAATTTTTTCATGTAATTTATTTGTTAGAAAAAATATATTTTTGGGTTGTAAAAACAGAAAAAATCAATTTTAATTCTACCGAAAAGATAAGAAATTATTTTTGGTGTAGTTAGAAGAAACTAAAAACAATCCTTACGAAAATGATAAGTTATTCAAGAATAAAAAAAATTGTTCATGATGGAATTATCCTTAATAAATAATTCAAATAATGAGATAAAGTGTTTCTTTTTTAATCTAGAATGAATTATTTTTGTGTAACTTTTGTTCCAAATGGTCAATACCTTACATTATTTCTCACGTTTCCCCATTTAGTGTTATCGAGATTATAAAATCATCTAATTAAAAACCATTCACCATTAATATACACTAATTGAAGCTATTTAATGAGAATTTTCAAAAGCCTATATAATAGGTGGACCACTTCGAAGAAGTTGAGTACATCTGAGAACCGGGTTGTGTCATTCCATTCTACATTTTTATTATTTCATCCATGATTCCTAAATTTAATTTTTCAGCAATAAATTGTTTCAAAATTATTATATTTTACAAAAACAATGTGGGTGAATAATATCCTTTCTAAAATAGGATTTTTTGTGTTTTTTTATTTTATCTTTTCTCCACTTTTGTTTATTTTTGTTTAATTTTTATGTGTTTTTATTATATTTTTAGTGTGTATTGAAATATTATTATCACAATTTTATATATTATTCATGTTTTAAAACCATTTAAATTAGTGAGATAATTTTACCCATGAAACTAAGTTCAAATTAATGTTAAAAATATTTTTTTCAAGTTTGAAATTTTTAAAAATTCATGAAATGTACTCAAAATTTGGGATCTTATGACACAAATTGTAACTTCCCCCAATCTGATACTCTCTTATTTGGCCAAATAAAGTTGGTTACTATACCTCAAGCATGCCTCCCTTTATTTTAAGGGCTTTTGACTATGAGTGGGGGTGTAATATCATAGTTGGGAGACTATATTCCTTGGTATAGAGTTACAAAATAGTGAAAATAAAAAACATTGGAGTAAAAAAAATTTAGAAATGTACAACATTACAATGGATGGTAAATGATAAACCAAATAATAAAATTCAACTAAATAATCCAATATTAATAAAATGATAATTTAATAATAGGAAATAATGTATTTAATTTAAACTAAAATTAATATAAAAAAAGACTGTAGAAAGACAAATAAACTTAAAAATCCCCAGTCAAAAACCTCTTGTTGGTATCATCTCTAAGCTCCAACCCATCCAACAAGAAATAATCATCTACATGGTCCCTTGACCTTGTCCAAACCTATAACCATGTAATCTTCTCAAGTACCAAATGGTGGAAAGAATAGGGTGTGAGTAAAACTATATAGATTAACAGCACTATGAAATAAAGAAATAAATAAGTGTATTAATTAATTAATTAATATGAGACATAAAACAACCCACTTCATTACCATGCCAGAATACCTCTACTCATGTAGCACATTCATTCTAATTTTAACCACAAACCCATGGTAAAATCACATAATCGATAAAATTATTCAGTATAAGCATTTCATCTTAATCAGGACAAGCCCTACAATCATTACTAAATAATTACATCAACCCTTTACATAATAATTTTAGCATAAATTAACCAATTTGATAATAATTACATCATAAACATTCCAATCACTTTATATATTCATCTCAGTATCACAAGGAAAATCCCTTTATATAACTATTTCTGTGTGAATTACAACACAAGATATAGTAGTAGGAATAACACATATAACATCATAATTCACATGGGTCAATTTATACAATTCCTCTTTATCTTTAAATTACTGCTTTTATTTATGAAGCTAGTCTTAATCCATTTCCATGATAGTGCACACAACCCTATCCTATCAAATATTTTAAGTCATTACAATAATCATGTAAGACATTTTCCAAGGTGAATCTATCACAAGCAATCACCTGAGTTCTCTGATCAGCCTAAAACAAATCATTAAGCCGTTATCCAGTTATTAATTATTCATGGGTGGTATCACCCTATGGGTAACCACTAAATATTTCTCAAAAATATTGGATCCAAATTGATCCAAAATTTAGTTTAAACACATGATTATCATCATCCATTATTCTATTTGTAAACATGCACATTGTGTTAGTAAAATTGAAAAATATCAGACATACTTCTAGGAATAGAAATATACCATAGGAATTTTCGTTAAACAACCTACATTTTTATTAAAATCAGAACAATGATTCCAATAGGAAACACTAATGAGAATTAAGGTGAAGAAGAGCACAAGGAGAAACCTAGATCACACAAAATCAAGATCAAAACCAAAAACAACCATAGTAAAGATATTCATCCTCTATAAGAGAGAACAAGAGGAAGATATGGGAAAAGAAAGAAAAAACAACTCACTAGGGATCAGATGCTTGATCGAGATGTCTGGAAGGAAATAAATAGATTTCAAATCACTTGGAAGTTTTCTAGGGTTCTATGGAGAGAGTTTCACCATTAATCAAATAAAATCATATTTAATACATGGTTTAAACCCAATAATCTTGAGAAATTCAGGGTTAAAAACCCTTTCAAAATTTGAATTTATTTATTGATGAGATACACTGAAAATACATTGTCCCGGGTTAAAATAACCCTAATCGAACATTACACGATGTGAACTAGTTTCATGTTGTGTATACGTTTCATGCCCTTAACCAGTTCATGAAATCTTCCTAGTGATATTTACACATCATGTAACATGTTCATACAGTTTAAATATATATTTGACAGCTCTCATCCATGTTTCTATAGGAAAATATTGAACCACTTATAAATAATTCCAAACCCATGGAGAACTCTCTTAATCCCTTGACACATTTATACCTAGACTCAATTAGTTCAAAAAACCCCACATCCACAAGAATTAGGTTATTTTACCTATCAATTGTTCTCTATTCCCAAAAAGGGACCCAAGCACCAAGGTTCTAAGAAGAAAGAAGCCCAGACATAATGTGTGTCAACCAAATATCACAGCGGGATATACATAGAAAAAGACGAGATCTTATAAACACCTCACTATATAATATCTCATCCTTGACCTACACCGAAAACCACAGTGGTTTCATAGAGAAAAATTCTAGACACTTTTCTCGCATATCAGACCCCTCTCCTATGTCTCCTCTTGAACATGCACATACTACCACTACACTCCAACTAGAGGTACATGCATTCCCTAGTGATACTCCCCACAACAATCCAAAATCCTCATATGATTTTCCCCAAATAGTATCTACACCAAGCTCAATGTCACCAATGTATACTACATGATAATGATTTCAGTGATATATTCAAAGATAAAACATGTGAGACACATATTTCATGGAACTACAGCACTATGAAAGGTCCAATAAGAATTCCACTAGACCGATCCTTTCCCGCATCTCAAACATCATGAAAAACCATGGTGTTATTTTTTGATGTTTCCTGATACGACATTTACCCAACCTAGGAAACACCTGATAGAAAACACAATGAAAAAATTTAGAATCCATAGGTCATATATTATGGTCAGTAAAACATTTCAACATTCTCTACATGATCACCAACCTCCACTTGGTCAAATGAACCTGGTCATCCATCTCCTACCTAAGACTAGGCCAAACAAGTGTGGAGTCACATGCCTCCAACCACCAAATATATTAATATAACGATATTCAATGAAAATCCCCAAATGTTTCCATCATGATTGACTCCTAGAAGCTATTATTATAATAGAATTCTATGAGTGCTTTGTTCTTCTCCCAAGAACCCCAAAAACCCAAAACATAGGCTCGTAACATATCCTCCAGAGTCATAATAGTCTATTTATATTGGCTATCACTCTATGGATGATATGTTGTATTCAAAATAACCTAAAATTCAATGGCCATATGAAAACACTACCAGAATCAAGATGTGAAATGAATATCTCTATAAAAATTATACTCCTATGAACACATTACAAGTGGACTATCTCCTACATGTATAGACTACCCAAATCATCAACAATTAAGGTCACCTCCTGATAGGTAAAAAATTCTACTATGAAGCTCACAACCTCATTCTTTATTTCAAACCACCAGTACTATCTATAAAGATCATGAAATATATTTTTCAAAATAAGATATACTATCCAACTAGAATCATAAAAATATCTCATCAAATCCTCTCAAAAGCCCGTAAGAACCTATAATCTACCAAGAATAAGAAGGACATAGCCACTACCAAGAGACTATACTAATGGAGTCTCACCAACATATAATCTATCTCTTAGATATAATTCCTCAAATTAGATAACATCTCCATCTTTAACCGATCAAGAAGAACATGTATAACTAATGTCAATGTCAGATCCACTCATCCTTTAGACTATGGAAAATATAGATGCATATCTAGAAATAGTTTCATCAATCTATACTCATTGTAAGACTCCTTCACTAACACTTTTTATGTCTTCTATCTCAAGGAGTTAGTGAAAAAATTTCCCTTCCCCATCATATAAGAAAAAACAATGTCAAAATACTTTAGATACCTAACCCACTTCCTCCTCCCAAGGTTTAGGTCTCACTGAGAAAAGATGTACCTAAGTCATTAATGGTCCATGTATACCAAAACCACCCACTTATAAGATGGTGTCTCAAGCATCTTAGGGCATGTGCCACCAACATTAACTCCAGATCATGAGTTGGATAATTCCTCTCATGGGGTATCTACAATCTATATCTATAAGAAACCACTTGGACCTCCTACATCAGGATTGTTTCGAGTCATACTCTGGATTCATCCAAGTATAGGGTATATTCCATACTCGATACAAGTAATGTGAGGATAGCTGTATTTCATCATTCTCTTCAGCTCATGAAAATCTCTCTCACAAGAGTCCAACCAAAAAAACATCACCCCTTTCATGGCTATCCCAAACATCGGTGCTTCAAGATGGGATAAGTCATAGATGAAGAACACATAATAACCTTATAAACCCATAAAACTCTGAATCTTGAATACATTATTGGTTCGTTCTAAAATATTATGGTCACAAACTTCTTTAGGTCCACTAACACTCTAGACTCAGGGATGTAATGACCGAATAAGTTCACTTTATCAATAAAAAACTATATTTGTATAGTTTTGTGTCAATATGATGCTCTCTAAATATACTCAACATAAAGTAAACATGTTGAACATTATATTATTTTGTCTAAGAGTAAACATTTTATCAACAAAAACCACCTCAAACTGATCACGAAATTGATGAAATATCTAGTCCATTAATTCCAAGAATTCCCCCCGTGCGTTCTTCAATCCAGACAACACACTAAAAACATATACAAGCCATATATACTCCTAAAAAAAGTATGATTTATGTCCATTGGTCTCATCCTCAACTGGTGTGTAAAATCCCAACTCGGGGTCCACTTAACCCTTGCCTAGAGCTGGTAGGTCAAATGTCCTCATGCATGCCTCCCCATGCGCTGGTGGTTTCAAAATAGCAGTGAGGGTCTAAAGGTAGTATGATGGGGAGACTATACCCTCTTATCTAATTGGCGTAGCAAATAAAAAAATAACATAAAACATCATTAGCCTATATAAACATTCATATTCAATAAACTATGGATGTGTCAATAAACAGATAAAATTAATAAGAAGTGGATGACTGAATAACTGAAGAGCTAAGTAATAGTCAAAAGCTACTAGGTAGTTTCATATACATGGATGCATGAAAATATAATAAACAAAAGGGAAAAAAGATACACGAATATAAAATCATGATATACTATACTAAAAAGGGAAAAAGTCCTCTACAAGCATAGTATGAAAATTAAGTTCCTATTCTCCTAAGATCCAAATACAGGTATGCATATCAACAACCTATATATGGGTTCTTACCCTTATCGATACTTATACAGAGATAACCTTCTTGGTTACTAAAGGAATCCGGAGTAGGTTGTGAGATTAAAATCTTATTAGGCCACCATGAATTGATTTTATGTGTAATCCAAGAAAGTATCGTAACTAAACATTGTGTCGGTATAAGTAATTAATTAACAATTCTAAATGAATAAATAAATGTCTGTTTAGGTTTTGAAAAGAAACTTTTCAACTTTACCTTCTTCAGGTCATGGATGGAATGGAAGTCTTGATTAGTCACTATATATATAGTAATAATATATTTATATATAGTGTAATAATATATATTTTATACACTTATATGACCCAAGTACATGTAGATGTAAGTGGCCTTATACATGAAATACTAGTTGCTGGATGGAATGGGGCATAACTCTAGCATCTATAACTAGCATAAGAAGGATATAAGACCATGAAACAAGGTAAATTACCTAGATATGATAATGAGTGGGAGAATTTATTCTCACCACTCGATATGGTGAGTGTTCCATCATTTCAACACTCGAATATGGGACGTGATGCGTAACACCCAATGTCCGACTAGTGTTAATTAGGTGAGACATCATGTTCAACACCCAATGTAAGGGAGAATGGTATCGTCATACTCGATTGAACCCTTACCATAGAACCATAACCTCTATAAAGGCTTATTCACAATTATAGTTTCCAATATGGTCAATACTTCACATGTAACATCTTTACCAAGACTTTTTATATAAATAGGGAATATTCATGTTTATAACATAACATTTTATGAGACACATCTAATATGTCCCAATATTCAATTTAAATTCCATTTAAGTCACTAAAATTCATAATAATCATAATTACTTTCATTACCTTACGACACTTTATAAAACATTTCATTAAATTAAACATATACATTTAAATAATGGAAACCAGCTTGCATTATCTACTCCATTTAATTAATCCATTTAATTCATTAAGACATGGAAAATCAATTCATAAGACTCAAGGTGTGAATTGGAAGGTTTCATGGTCATGTGGGCAAATACCTACATCGAAAATTACCTTAATTTGCTAGGAAAATTACTTAAAAAAAGATTTGGGTCATTAATCACTTATATATTTGAGGTAAAGCCCATTTTATGTCTAAGATGAAAGAAAAATAGTCATTCTAAGCACTTGGAAAATTAACCGTCTAAGGGAAATTTAACTTGACACATCCAAGGGGCTTCCATATATGGATTAAACATTCTCTAAACTAACAAAGAAGGTTCAATAAGCTTGTATTAAGGTGAAAGGATCAATTTTACATGAAGAAATAAATTAAAAATGGAGGTTTAATAAAATTGGCATGTGACACAGTGTCATAGCTACGAAGCATCAAACCTCAAAGGGAAAATAATGTGACCACTTAACTCAAATAAGTAGATGACTCTTCACACGATATCGGCCTCAAAATTGAAGTCAGTTGGAAGAGATATGAGAAAAAATCCAACAACATGAAATTAATGTAAAAGAGATTTATCCTAAATGAAATTATGGATTTGTAGGAAAATTTATATCAGAGCTAAGAGGAAGGTTGATCATACCTTAAGGAATAAAATTCCTCTAACAGATCTTCAATTAGACACTATACGACTAAATTATCTCAAATCCTAGTTGAGGATATTTTGAGCTCAATAGTAGGAAGAAGATGTTCTACATGATGGAAGAAGAAAGGGTAAAATATAAGTAGACATTAAGAATAAATTAAAGGAAAATATTTAATTTCACCTTAAAATATAAGGGTGCACGGTTTGGCCACAAAAATTTCTATACCATGTAGAAACCATGCCCAATTCACTGCTATAAATGGGGAACATCACACAATTAGGTTTATGGTTTATCTCACCATGAAAAACCCATGAAGAAACCCTGAAAACGATCTATCTTAAAACCTTGAGGAATTGCACGACCGCGTGCCTAGGGTGTCAAAGTTGCAGACAAACCATACAGCCCCCAGGTCTCTACTGTCTGCAAATGAATGGTTTTAGAGAAAATATGTGGGATGAGATGCATGGTTTCCCCAAACCATGTAGCCTGGTATTTTTTTAATTTCTCTAGAAATACTATCTCTGAACTATCCTTCAATTCTCAGGGAACCTTCCTTAGGCCACAATACATGTTCACCATGATTAGAAAAATCATTCAATTTGAAAAATAATGATCCTTACCTTTATCAAAAGACAGGTCATTACATGGTGGTATCCAGATCTCAAATATATCATGTAGAATATCTTATAAACACCCAGTTTTTCAAAGAGATAGTAAATGAGCAGAAGGGGATACTATTTTTTCTGTCATCTGGTTTAATCTTTGGTAGTCCACACATAAGCACAAATAATTATCAACCTTCTTAGCGAAACAAACTATAGATCCCAAGGGTGATATACTATGACATATGAAATTATTTTCTTCTAGATCCTCCACTGAAACTTTAGATCACAAATCTATGTTGGTTCCATCCTATAAGGTGGGATAAAAACTAGCAATAGTGCTAGCACTCACTCAATTATGCATTCAATCTCCCTCTAAGGTGGTAAGTCATAAAACTCATTGGGAAGGAAATCCTAAAAATGGTTATCGATTAGAAGAAAACTATCTTATTTCATTCCACTATAATATATAGAAATAACATCTATTTATTCCATGAGAAAATCCAATCTACACTAAATTGGTCTTCCATGACCAGCCTGAATATCCCACTCACCCTAGAGAAAATAGCAACCTCATTCTAGAGATAAAAAAGGAAAATACCCTCTCGTAATAGTCAACATGATCCAAATACAAAACTAACAAATCCATACCTATAATCAGGTAATTTTTTTATTTGGAGTAAAAATTATTCTGAAATGAATTGGTAACCACAAATTTCTATAGAACATGCCTTACAAAATTTGATATTCTTTGACCATGCTCCCAATTATGTGTCGATGGTCAAGACACACTTCAAAATTTATTGGACCAAGACCAAATAATTTTAAAAAATAGAATTTATAAATTAAATTGATTCACCTGTATTAAACCAAAAACAAATAAAGGGTAGATAATATGAGAATCATAACTCTGAATGTAGAATTTCTTGTATCAAAAATAATGAGAGTAGACTACATAGTGTGCAAATAACTTTTACCTCTTCCCTAGGTTCTAATTTTAATCCCCTATGTTTTTCCCTCTTTCTAGTATTACCAATCATGTAGAGGGTTACCACCACACCTACCATGATGAAAACATCTAGTAGAACTCTAAATACCATTCTATTGAGGGGTAGTTTCCTCCTTCCAAGACACTAGTACCTATCATTGCCACTTGTACTGATGTTTTTCTGCATGTCCCTACAAAACCTCAACCGGATTCCCAAACTACCATAAGAAAAACACTCCAAAGTAGGGAATATACACTAAAATCACATGGCACCAAAATTTACACCTGTATAGAACTAAAACCGAACACCATCCAAATATATCTTCCCACTTCCCTAACTACTCTTCCAACAGTTTCCTTAGAAATAACTATCATAATGGTGCTTCTTTCCACCAGAAGAATAGATCCCAATTATCCCTACTGAAATAGCTTGGATACTGCTCAGATACTCTAGCATATTTCCCCCCATGATGAGATACTGATACATCACATCCAAAAAGCTATTCAATTTAAAGGAGTTCACCTATGATCTAATCTCATAGTGTATCCCATCCTACAAAAATATCTCCCTATAGATCTCATCTGTAGTTAAAGATGATAAAAAATATCTACAATTCAAAGAAAATCCATCATATTTTGTCATTGACATGACCTCTTCTGTCAAATGCATTAAATAATTATCCTTCTCATTCCTCAACATCCCATGATAGAAGTGAATCAAACAATTTTCCTCAAATTCCATCTAATATAACATCTATTGCTGCCAAGATTTCTCAATAGTGTCCCACACACGCTTGGTTGGTCCAAAAATCATGTATGCAGCAAGATTCACCCTCTTATATACAAGTGTATTCAGGTTATTAATGATTTTATGGACTTACTCAATACATAACTCATCTTTCTAGGGGCCTCTTACCCTAGTAATTGTAGAGATATACTGTAGTAAAAACTATTTCATCAGCTTATACATAAAAATAATGGTGTGAAAAGACTCCCTTTTGATGGATCACATCACCCTGTGGAAGCTATCAAGAATATGAATATCCATATAATCCGTAGGATATATAGGAATCCTTATCTCAACTATGTTAGGAGCATGTTGATTACAACTCTCTTGGTGATCAAATCAAAGACGATGAGGGATCATTTTATCTATAAGATAAGTGCACACCTTAGAACATTGGATAAAAATAAGTTCTTCCCCAACAGGTGACAACAATGAAGAAACCCTAGCACATGGTTTCTCTAAATAAGGCATAATAAGTGAATTAACATGAAATAATAGTTCCTTTATTTCATTTATTAGTTATAACAAGTATCTCATTTTAGAGTTCATACAAGAGGAATATATCACATGTAATAAATATATCCTTATCATGAACAATGAATGTCAAGATATATCTTAGTTTTCTTATCATGATGAGTTTATACTCGTCTCGTGTTATACTAGGCCATGATTATAAATATCAATAAATAATAACATCACCCAATAGGTGAATCACGCACGGTGAGACAATATTAACCATAAAAAATGAACAATATGAAATGAAATCCCATATATGGGCACTAGGATTTTCCTCCATACATGGGTTAGCTACTCCCATTCACAATATCCTTACAAAGTCATGAACCTCCCTTATCTCTTTTCAACCATTCCCAAAGAATAAAAAATTATAAAAAACAACCTGCTCCACTGATACCAATTTGTAACATCCCCTGATCAAACACACTCTCATCATGCTAAAATAGGTTCTTTAGCATACCTCAAGTGAACCTCCATGTATGCCAGAGTCTTCCAACTAGCAGAAGGGGTGTAAGAGGATAGTGGGAAGACTATAAACCCTTGTATGGAGTTACAATATAGAGAAAACAAACAAATATCATAGTAATGAAAAATAGCTACAATAGTGAAAAGTATAAATGGAAGGTAAAGAATTGACCAAATAATAAAATTCAACTGAATAATAAAATAATAATAAAATAATATTATAATGAAAAGCTATAATGTATCAAAATATAAAACTGAAAGTAATACAAATAAAAGACCATGTTGACAAAACTAAAATCAAAATTCCCTGATCATGTGCCCCATGTCAGTCCTGTCTCCAAGATCCAACTCATATACAAAGAAACAATTAGCTATAAAGTATATTTCCGTTTTCCAAACCTATATCCATGTAATATTCATGGGTACAAAATGGAGGGTTGAATAGTGTGTGAGTAAAACTCAGTAGGTTGATAGCACCGTGTATAAACTAAACTAGTCTTCTAAATAAGTGCTTGAAATAAAGTGATAAACAGCTGTATTAATTAATAAACTCATAAAATTCATAAAACAACCTACTTTGACACCATCATAGAGTATTTATAATAATGTACATCAACCATTCCAAACATAACCTAAAAACCAAGACAATATCACATATCTTGGAAAAGACCTATGAATTAGTATTTCAGCATAATCAAACTAATCTCTATAAGCTTTACAACATAGCTAGGAAAATCCCTTTAAATAATCATTTCAGAATAATTGAACCCGTACCTATAAGAATTAAAAAATAAATGGGCCAAGCCCTTTATATATTTATTTCGCCATCAATGGGAAAGACCCCTAATATAATAATTTTAGCACGAATCACAACACACGATATATCAGCAATAATACCACATATAAAATCATAGGAAAAATTGGTAAATATAGAAAATTACCCTATATCTTTCGATTACCCCTTTCATTTATCAAGTTGTTATTAAATCACTACCATTACAGTGCACAAAATCCTATCATATCAAACATTTCCAGTCATTCCAATAATATATTAATCCATTTTCCAAGGTGAATCTTTCAAAAGTAATCACTTGAGGCCTCATGTCATGCTAAAACATATCTTTAATCCACTATCCAATTATTAATTATTCAAGGGTAGTCTCAACCTCTAGGTAGTTTCAAATAAGGTATCAACACCAATGAGTTTAAAGGGACCCAAAGTGTTGTCTAAAAACATGATTATCATCAACAATTATTCTATTTGTTAATAGGAGCATCGTGTTAGTGGAATATCATAAACTTTCACATACATAAATAAATAGAATGAGATCATGGGGAATTATTTTTGACCACCTGCCTTTATCTAGAGATCAAGACAATGTTTTCAAAAGGTAACATAAAAATCAATGAAGGTGAATAAGATCACAAAGGGAAACTTAGATCAGACAACATCAAGGTCAAAACCCAAAAACAATCATGTTCAAGATCTTCCACCTCTATAATAGAGAATAAGAGGAATAGTGGGGGAAACCATAGTAAAATACTCATTGGGGATTAAAAACATGACCAAGAAATATATATAGGAATGAATGTCTCCAAAATATCATGAGTCACCCTATGGTCTGAGGGAGAGAGTTTCACCATGTATAAAATAAAAGTATATGAAATTTTTTGTTTAAAACCCCTAATATTGAGAAATTTAGGATATAAAACTCTTTCATTTTGTGAATTTCTTAATTTATGAGATACAACCAAAAACGGACCACCACAGTTTAAAATAACCTCGATTGAACATTAAATGAGGTGAACTAGTTTCAAAGTATTTATTAATTTCATTCTATGAACTAGTTAATGAAATCTTCTTGGTGAGAGTTACACATCATGTAACATTTCATGATGTGTAAATGTCCAGAGGATATCTCCTAGCCCATTTTCTATAAGAAAATCCTAAACCACTTTCAAAGCATTCCAAACCCATGGATAATTCTATTAAACCCTTGACACATTTATACTTGGACTCCAATAAATAAAAAATATAAATTCCCAATGTTTATGTTATTTTATCTAGTAATTCAAAATTATCCCCAAAAAAGGGACCCCACTACCAATGTTTAAATAATAAGTAAAAACAAATATAATAGGTTTAACCAATACTCAAAGAGTGAAGTACCTTGAAAAATAAGGGACCCTGCAACCTCTCCACCAAAAATAATCTCATCCCTAATTTGATCCAAATATTATTGTGGGGTCTCAGTGAACAAGTCTGAACATTGTTCTCACATATCAGACACCCTATACCAAATTTCCTCTTTAACAAACCCATGCTACCACTATGCGTAAACTAGTGGTATAGTAGTTCCCTAGAGATACTTCTCACTATGGTCTAGAATCTATATGGTATGCCTCTTAAAGGATGCATCTACACCCAGCTCGACATCATCAAAGTATACCACGTGAGAAGGGTCTAGAAGATATCTATGAATTTGAGACATCTAAAACATTTAGTGCATGGAACTGTCGATCTATGGAAAGGCCAATCGATACACTAGTGGACTGACCTTTCCCATTATCCCAGATTTCCTAAAAAACCTGGGCATTATATTTCCTTGTAACCTGATAAGGAATTTTCTCAACCTAGGAAACACACAAATGAAAAAACAATTAACAACCTCAAACTTCAGAACTCAATATTCAATATAAGATTTATTTTATCTCTTCACATACACCAACCACCTACTGATCAACTAAACCTTCTAAAACAACTTCTGCATGAGACTAGGTTCAACAAGACCTGACTCACCAGCCTCCAACCAAAAAAGAGTCGAATGAAATGGAATTCAATAAAAATATATGAAAGGTGTAATCTGGATTAATGAATGAAATTTATTATTAAAAGAGAATCCACAATTCATTTGTACTTCTCCCATGAACTACCAAAATGTTTATCATAGCTTCATAACATATCCTCTAGAATCTGCATAGTCTGTTTAGATTAGTCATCAATCTAAGGATAATAGGATGTATTTAGAAGAAACAGAAATAAAAAATCCTTATGAATACCCTTTCAAAATTGAGACATAAAATGAGGATATTTTTTAGAAATAATAATCCTCACAAAACCATTAAAGAATATTGTCTCTCACTCATAAAGACTACCTAGATCATCAATAGTTATGGTCTCTCTAATAGTAAAGAAGTGAGATACCTTTGTCCGTAAAACTATAATCCTCCATACTACATAATTCATACATGGTGTACTAGGTAATCCCATCACAAAATCCAAAGTGACATCATCCCAGTTCCACTCTGGAATGGGAAGAGGATACAACAGCCTAGCCGACCTATGATGCTTGGGTTTAACCTACTAACAAGTGAAACAACTCTACACAAATCCCACTACCTTCTTTATTCTATGCCTCCTGTACTATATATAGATCTCAAGATACATCATTGTAAGACCTTTATATTCCATCAATATAGAATAATAAAACTCTTTCATCAGCTCCTCTCATAATCCTATAAGAACCCATATTCGAAAATGGATAAGAATAACATTTCCACTACCAAGAGACAATATTGATGGCAGATCCAAACCATATAAGCTATATCTAAAATCTAATCACTTTGGATTAGATATCTTATTGGTTTTGATATTTTCAATAATAATTAGTATAACATATTTTTAAGCTAGATCCACTCATCCTTGGGACTTCTGAACATCTAGATTCGTGTGTGAAAAGGGTGCCCTAATCCTCCAATAGTATAAAGAATCCTACACTTTCTCTTTATGTATCTATGGGCTCAGGGAATTTTTCGTTATATTTCACTTCCCTAATGTATAATCCAACTCGAATTCAAACTATTACATATACTCAACAGACCTCCAGTGTAAAAGTTTCAGGCATCTCTAATAAAAATTATACTTGAGGCTCTTATATTCCATCTATACCACATAAACCTCTCCAATAATATATAATCTCCAAAATATCATGGAATTTACAAAGATAGATAACTCTATATCATGAATAGGATAATTCATCCCATAAAATCTCAATTGTTTGGAGCAATAAGAAACCACCTTTTCCTCTTGTATCAGGGCTGCTCTGAGTCTAACTCCGAATGTGTCACAATATATAGTATATTTATTACTCAAAACATGTAAAGTGAGGATAGGTGATGAGTTTCTACTTCTCTTCAGTTCTTGAAAATATGTCTCATAAAAATCTGAATAAATGAACATCACCCCTTTATTTTCCAGCTCAATCATCGGTGGTTAAATATGGGAGAAGTCTTGGTTAAAGCACCGATAATAACATACTAACCCTAGAAAGATCAAAATATTGAAGACATTTCTAGTCCACTATCAAGATAATATAGTTGAAACCTTATCTAGGTTAACTTAAACTTCATCCTATGAGATGACATGAGCCATGAAATTAAATTTTTCAATCTAGAAACTACTTTTTGTTATCTTGGTGTAAAAACAATGCTCTCTCACTGTACTCATGAAAATTTTAAAATGTTGTACATGATTGTCTACAAAATGTTATTAGACTAAGATATCATTGAAAAAATAACCAGAAATAGATCCATAAAAGGCTGAAATAGATCATTCATCAAGGCCTTGAATACCTAAGATTCATTCATCCAACCAAAAAACACACTACGAACTCATATAAGCCATATCTACTCCTAAAAGAAGTCTGAGGTATGTCTGTAAGCATCACCTTCAACAGTTGGAATACTGATCTCAAATAAATCTTGTAGAATATATTAGGGCCTCTTAGATAGTAGAAGATATCATCTATGCACATAAGGGGATATAAGTTTTTGACCTTTATCTAGTTCAATTGTCGATATTCCACACACAAGTGAAAATTACTATCATAATTCTTGACGAAAATAATTGGACAACCCCATGTTGATGTAACAGGATGTATAAAACATTTATCTTATAGATGTTCCAAATGAACCTTAAAATCATAAATTTTTTATGGTTCCATCCTGTAAGGTGGGATATAAACTATCTCTTCTCCCGTCACCAACTCGATCATGAACTCGATCTCCAACTTATATGGTAATCCATATAACTAATAAATAAATACATCTGTAAAATAGTCTAACACTAGAGGAAACAAATCCTTATAAATTCCACCATTATCTAGAGATGTAAATTCCATTTGATCCATGAGAAAATACAACATGAACAGAATTGGTCCAACACGACCATCCTAAAGATCCAACTCGTTTTGGTGAAATTAGTTAACTCCTTATGAAGATAAAAATTTAACTCTCCTCTAGTAATAGTCAAAATGATCCTGGTATAGAAATTACAAATCCAAACCCAGAATCAGGTTGAAAACATTCATTTCATGTATAAATGGTTCAAAAAATAAGTAGTAACCATCAATTTCTAAATAAAATGCCTTGAAATGTTTCATGTTCTCTGACCTCACTACCAAGGGTGTGTTGATGGAAAAACAACATATATAATGGAATGTGATTATCATATATCGAACAATATGAAGTCAATGGTAGATGATTAAATAATATTACCATTGAAAGTGGAAGGCCCTTCATCAAAAATAGTAGGAGTAGACTTCATAGCATCTATATGACATTCCCCTCTTCCATAAAATTTAGTACGAATACCCTATATTGTTCACTCTCTCTAGTATTTTCACACATTTTCTAGGGTACCTCGTCCCCTGCATCAAGTTGAACGTCCTTTGGAACTGCAGCTACTAGTCTGTTATGGGGTAGTTGCGTCCTTCCCATTCTCTAGTACATATCCTGATCCCCTTTCATAGCTCTATTTTTTCATGTCCCCACAAAACATCTGCAAGTGAAAAATCATACCGCAATAATGGTACTCCAATTTAGGGTATGGGCACTGAAGTTACCCGTGAATTTTTTTTTCAAATTGATAGAACTATAATAGAATATGGTCATGATTTGGATTCCCTCTACCATGACTACTCAGCTCATAGTTTCCTTGGTGATAACTATCATAAGAATACTTATTTCCATGAAAATAATCTCTCCCAGTTCACCTTACTAAAACTATATGTTCGCTGCTCAGGGCCACTTCAAAATTTCCTTCTATGATGGGAGACATATTCATCATGTTGGAAAAGATACTTGATTTTAATATGTTTACTTATGGTCTAATATCATATTGAATACCAATCTAAAAAATGTCCCACCCTAAAGATCTCATCGCCAACTAAATGTAGTGAAAAACATTGTAAGTCGGTGAAACATCAACCATGGTCCATCACTAACATGCTCAGTTTTGTTAAATGCAAGGATTCATGATTCTTCTCATCCCTCAACATCATAGGATATAAGTGAATCAGACACTTCGCCTTAAATTCCTATGAGGATAACTCCTCTTAATTCCTATATTTCTCTTAATTTTCCCACAAATACTTTGATGGTCCATGAAGCATGTATGCATAAAGATTCACCCTCTTATCTACAAGTTTCTCAGGGTGATTGAAGATTATATGGACTAAATCAATCTAGAGCTCGATAGCCTAGTGGACACCCTCTACACTGAATATAGGCACATACTTCAGTTGAAACTCCACCATCATCCTTGTCATCGAAGTCAAAGTTAGAAAAATATCCCTTTCTGTGGACTGCATAACCCTCAAGAATCTATTATGATGTTGAATTTTCTTTTGATCCCCATGAGTTATTATAAGATTTGGTTCAACAGCATTAGAAGTGTGCTGATTTCCACTCTCCTAATGCTCAACTTAAAGATGATGAGGATGTATTTTATCCATTATACAAACACACTCTATAAAACATTGTATAACAACAAGGTAAACCTAAACAAGTGACTGAAAGAAAGATACAATGGTTAATGGTCTCTCTAAACAAGTATTAAAAGGTTAATTAATTTGACATAAAAATTATTTCAATTAATTTATCAGATATAATGGTATCTCATTTCATATTTTATACAAGTAAATATATCACATGCAATAAATATGTCCATGTCATGAACAATGCATTTCAAGATATATCCCCATGTTCTTATCATGATGTATGCCTACTCATATCACACCATACAAGTCCATGAGTATAATTATAAATAAAAAATAACATCACACCACATGTTAATCACTCATGGTGTGATAACATTATCCATAACAAATGAATAACATGAACAACAATACATTCCCAAGGAAATTGTGTTTTCCCCATACATGAATTAGATATTCCCATTAAAAAATATCATTTCCAATTTTCAACTCACCCTAGTCTCATTTATACCTTTCTCAAATATTAAGGTAACATAAAATAACAACCTGCTCCTGTGATAACACTTCATAACATCCCTGATCATTCACTCTCCCAAGTGAAAGAATCTAGTTGGTTATTAGACCTCAAGCATGCATAACTATATGTCAGAGGCTTACAACTAGCAGTGATGCTGTAATAGTATAGGGGGGATACTACAACCCTTGTCATAGAGTGACAATACTTTAGAAATAAACCAATATTAGAGGAATTGAAAAATCATTAATAGTAAATAATAGAACTGGAAGGTAAAAGGATGAAAAAAATAATAAAATTCAACTGAATCATAAAATAATATGAAATTATTATGTAATGATAGGACTAAATGTATCTAAATTTGAAACTACAAGTAATATAGATAAAAGGCCTTTCTAACATAAAACATATCAAAAGTACCTAGTCCAAAACTCTATTTCAATTCGATCTCCACGGTCCAACCCATCCAACAACAAAAAATTAACTACAAGGTCCCTCTCCATTGTCCAAAAAAGTATCCATGTAATATTATTGGGTACCAAATTACATATTAAAGAGGGTGTGAGTAAAACTCACTAGTTTTAAATAATTTTGTCTAAAAAATTCTGATAAATAATTGCATGTAATAATGAGATAAAAATGTGTATTAAATAATAAATTAATAAAATACATCAAACAACCTACTTTGGAACCATGATGAAATATCTCATATCATATAATACAACCATTCCAACCATCATCACAAAACTATGGAATAATCACATAATCATGCAAAGCCCTATGTATATGAATTTTAGCATAATCAGGCTAAGAACTACAAGAATTATGGCATAAATGGGCCAATCCCTTTATATAAGAATTTCATCATAACTGGTCCAATACTTATAAGAATTATAGCATAACCAGATCAAGCTCTTTATATATGTATTTCATCATCATCAAGAAAAGACCTTTATTTAAGCATTTCGCTGTGAATTACAACACAAGATATAATAGAAGCAATAAAATATATAACATAATAATCCATAGGGGTAATTCAGCCATTCACCCTCCACCTTTTAATAACCCTTTTCATTTATCAAGTCAGTCATAAACCATTACCATGATAGTCCACACAACCATATCATATCAAACATTTCTTGTCATTCCAATAACCAAGTAATGTATTTTCCAATGAGAATCTATCACCATCAATCACCTAAAGTATCATATCATTCTAAAACACATCTTTAAGACATTATCTAGCTCTTAATTTTTTAAGGGAAGTCTCTTCATATGGGTAGTTGTAACCCATGTATCTACACCATTAGATCTTAAGGGATCCAAAGTGTAGTATAAAGACATGATTATCATCACCCATTATTGATTTGTTAACACACACATTGTGTTAGTACAATATATGGATATTGAACCTACATAAAAAAAATAAAAATATACTACATGACCTTAATTTAGACTACCTACCTTTATCTAGGGATCAAAACAATTCTTCGAATAGGTAACACCAACATTAAAGATGAAGAAGATCATAAGGAGAAACCTAGATCACAAAATGTCAAGTTCAAAATTAAAACAACCATTTTCAAGACATTCCACCGCTATAATGGAGAATAAATTTAATACAGAGGAAAACCAAATAAAAACAATATACTAGGAATTAAATGCTCTATCATGACATCCAAAAGGGAAGCAATGAATCCAAAATCACACAAAGTATCTCTAGGTACGGAGGGAGAGAGTTTCATTAGGAATAAAATAAAATCATACACAATCCATAGCTGAAAACCACTAAGCATGAGAAATTCATGCCGTAAAACCCTTTCATGATGTGAATTTATTAATTTATGAGATACACACATCGACTCAAAATAAACTTTATTGGGAATTACACAACATGAAATAGTTTTGTATCATGTATTCTTTTCATGGACTGATCTAGTTCTTATCATCTTTCTAGTGATAGTTATATATAACGTAACGTGTTCACATAGTCTAAATCTACAACAGATATATCTAATCCCAATTTATATAATAAAATAAAAAACCACTTCTGAATTATTCCGATCCCATGTATAGCTCTATTAATCCCTTGAAAATTTTATACCTAGACTCTATTAATTTAAAAAATCATACATCCCCAAACATTGGGTGATTCCCCCCCAGTAATTTCTCTATATTACTAAAAAGGGACCCATCCACCAAGGTTTAAAGAATAATGAAATCCCAAATAAAAGTGGTTAAACCAAAACTATAAGAGGTACATACCTAAATAACTATGGGATCTTACAAAAATAATTTTCTAATTTTTTAAAGAAATCACATATGAGGATTCTGAACCCCTTCTCACATATACTTCCTATTTTAATCACTTCTTAAGAGAACCAAAAAATGCTTTCTTTAACCAAAATTTGATTTGTTTATCTAAAAAACTAATAGCTTAAAGAACATGTATTTAATATTAGTGAAGAAATATTTTGATTTTAAGAGTCAATATTTCGACATAAAATTTTCATTAAATCTTTCCTATACAATTAATTCTTACATTCATTATATATCAATAAAAACCCGTGTTAGGTGGCTGCATTACAAGATTTTTTTCCCTTTCAAACATGATTTATAAGTGAAATTGTAAGATATAGTTGAAATTATTGTGGAGGGATATTTTATTGTGATTTTATTTATCATTTTGGGATAATTTGGAAGGAAAATTAGAATCCAAGTTGATGATAAGGATTCTCTACTACTGAATGGTTTTGAGAAAAATTATTGAAATTTTCTAAAAAGAATAACATGATGAAGCTATTTTGAAACCAAATAAAAAATAATTTTTGAGGTGTTGAAAATATGAATAATAATTTAAAAGAAAGGATAGTAATTTTAAAATAAACTTTTATGATCATAGTTTCCTATTTTACCCTATAAATTTCATGTTCATACTAATTTTAGATTTGAAAAGAATGGATTGCAATGTTAAAAAATGGTTACAAAGGGAAGTAAATTCATGTTGTTCTTAAGATACGTAATGGTGTGGAATATAAATTAATATTTTAAAGATCTTAGATATGATGATTTTAATAAAAAACCATTATTTAGTGTCAATTCGAATCATGATTTTTTCTTCAAAAAAGTACAAGTCCTCTTTATTCTACCATAGATATTTTCACATCTACAAACAAAAAACCATAATCATTTGAGAAACCTAGGAAAATATTGTACCAATATATATATAACGATGTACAAATGATTAAAAAAACTCTATAATATGTCCACCATTTTCATTTTAGTGGAATAGAAAATTATTTTTAAGCATCTATGTGTTGATTTTAATGAATCAAATGAAGGGATTTTGTGGAATCTTAATGAATCATGATGGTATCATAAAATATATTTTAATAATATCTATATAATTCTTTATAGAAATGTTTAACTCCATAAGTGACGTTCAAAAAAAATATATATGTGTTTAATTAAGTAATAAAGGTGATGGAATTGTTTGAAGAGTCATAGCTTACACTGACTAGCTGGCGTAGGGTACTATGTAGAAAGTGTCATATGGGTAGAAGGCCAAACTTACATAAGTACTACCAACCAAACAATAGATAGCTATAAGAAAAATGATGGTATCCAAGAAGAATACTCATTGTTACAGAAAGCCCATCGGGTAGTTGGATCATACCACCAACTAATTGGCTAAATCTAGAAAGAACCACCAAGCTCCAGGAATCCCAACAGTCATTCGGTGGAGGGTATGGGTACCATGTAGGAATCAAGTAAATGGAAAAAGATCTCATCATTGGAGGACCCCATAATACTCATCTAGTATGTGATGATGCCTAATGACTCTCTTCAATTATTTAATGGTCTAAATGACTTTAGTGGATATATATAGATGTCATTGTGGCCTTAGAATGAAGACATTATCAACAATGTTCATAATGGTGGATTGAATGACCAAATCAAGTGACATGTCAGAAACCTTTTGTCTTCAATTTACGAGCCTTATTTAATGAACATTTTTCATTTAATAATCTATTAAGGATCTCATATCATTTCCTCTCCATATCTTCTATATGTTTTACTATCCACTGAGAGATAAGATAGTTGTTTTATAACAGATTCTCACTAATAAAATCACTCTTCTTCTCAGCTCCTTATACAATGGGTTCTCACTACCACAAAAGTGAAGGAAATATTTCTTGGCTATCAACAAAGATAAAGTGGGTTATGACAACCACAAATGTGAGGGAAATGGGTTTATGGTCACAAAAATGAAAAATTAATGGTACTAATATGTTAGTTGATCTCTATTAAAATCATAGGAGAAATAAAAAAACCACTTACCCTGAGGGGAGGAGATGTATGGGATCACACTAACCTATTTATGAACTACTTTGTAAAACTATATTTTCTCCCTCTTTTAATTTATGTATTGTATCATTCCTATCATATAAATGTTTGTAATCACATAATTTTGATACACATTAAATTATTTATGCTTACTCATTTAATTAAAATTTTATTTATCCTTTTCTCATTGTATCGAAATTGTCAAGATCATATCACTTTAATTTATTATCGCATGCTCATTCTCTTCATAATATATAATTAATTATTGAATGTATTATTCAAATAAGTTTTATAATCACTTGATCTTTTCTTATAATGAATTTTAACTACAAAAAAATCTATAACATATGTTATTATTTTAATTTTTGATTTCCATCATACATAATGTTTTAATTTTTATAAAGGAAATTAAACCCCCTTATTTCCATCTTTATTCAAAAAAACATTTGGTATTAAATGGTTCATTATGTTTTTCTTAAAATATACTAGCTTTAAAATATATTTTTTAGATTTATTAAAACCTTAATTAATTTCAAAGAATGACTTTTTGATGGCCTCACTGCTTGTGATAAGGCTTCATTATATGATGTAACAAATTATGTTTATAGAAAAATGGAATTTTAATTTTCCTTACAATCGTTAGTATTCTTATTTTTTCTAAAATGGTTATCCATGGTTACACCACTAAAAAAATTAGAAGATAAATAAACACCCCAAGGTATATTTTCATTTGATTTCGATGAGAAATACATGAATTCTCTTCATTTTGGTCTTGAAAAAAAATGAATTCACAAGAATAACAACTTGAAAAAACCCTTTAAATCTAGAATATTTTAGAAATTAATCATTCTTTCAGTTAGAAAATGAGAGATACTAAGATTTAATTGTTTGGAAAATACTTTGAATGTTTTTATATGAATTAAAATGAATATATCTCGAATATTATTACTTGATTTAATAAAATTATTAATTGATGAACGTCTCATTGTATTTATTTTTATTTGAGAAAATTAGTAAAAAATTGTTTGGGTCTTACCAAGATCTGGGGAACTAATGATTATGGCTATTGAAAAAGTGAAATATATCAAAAATATTTCCCTCTAGAAACTAAATGGCTTTCTAATGATGTATTAAATTAGCATGTGGTTTTGATATGAAAAATATTCTATATTGGATAAGTAATACCAAGATGTGAACAAAAATATTAATTTTAAAGAAACTGATAATGATGTATCATCTAAAAGAGATAAAAAATTTGAGAATCTAGAAAATAAATTGAACTAACTCAAGAAGAAGAAAAATTTAACTCACAATGAAAAAATGAAAAATAAAATTCATTTTCCCGAAGTTACTTGATATGAATATATAAAAATTGGCACATAAATCCCGATTTACCCATTTATAAAAATAATATGAAAAAGAAGAATAAAAGAAAGAAAGATCTTAAAGTATCAACATGGAGTTCTAGTAATGACTCTATGGACTCAACCTCCACAACCTCATCAATATATTCAACTTCTAACTTCATTGTGGCACATATTATGGTAAATGATGATGTGAATTCTCTATATTCCTATGTCTCTTACACATCATAATCTTCTGGTTCTTACTATAAAACATTATCCTCAATACACTAGATTATGAAGAATTCGAATAGGAAAAAAAATATCTTGAAAAATATTTCTATAAACTCTTGTCTTCTTATAATGAGAATAGAAAGAAATTTAGACTTGTTATCAATGAAGAGAACCAAATCCTTAAATAGAAGGAATAAAATTTCAAAAAAATAACTAGTTTTCAAATTAAAAGACCATCCAAATTTTGAAAAGCTTGAATCCATGATTATAAAAATTATGAGATATCTTGTTAAGTTTATCCAAGGTTAAATAATCTAAATAAGATGTTGGGTTCTCAATATAATGTAAAATATCATTTTGGCCTTGATTTTCAAATTCAAACTAGCACCTCAAGAAAATAATTTGTTATGTCATTTATCTCAATATAATTTTTTCAATTATTTTAGGAAAACATGAAATTTAATTTATGAGTGTTACTAAAAAATACAAGATATGGAAGCCTAAATTTTTTCTATATTACATATAACACTTCTAATATGAAAACTCACACAAATAATTTGTGTTCTTAAATCATTATTAGCTAATATTTATGGAAAAAGATTTTTTTGTAATCAAAATGTTTTGTCGCTAACATTTATAGACCGAAAATTTGGGAACCAAAAGGGTACTTTTTTTATTCCGTATAAGGATCTGCCACAAAACCTCATTATGTTTAAATGATAAAAAACTCTATTATGTTTCAAACATTTTTATTTTAGTGGATGATATTTTTATTGTTAAGTATCCGTGTATTGATTTTAATGAATCAAATGAATGGATTATGTTGAATCTTATTGAATATTGATTGATAATTATGGTATCTTAAAATAACATTTAACAATCTCAATTGAATTCTTGGAAGACATATTGAACTCCTGGAGGAAAATAAACAGATCTTTTGGAGGCATTGTATGAATCATGAAAAGATATGTTATTTTTTGAAGAGTGTTTTGTTTTATCATCGAGATAGTGTTGGGAGCCATGCATTAGCTTCTATATAGACCGGAGGATAGACTTATAGGAGTACTATTGGCCAGCCAGTGGATAGATATCAACGAACTAGTGGTAATAATGCATAAGATTTATAGCTAAAATAACCCCACCAAGTAATCAGTGATTCCCATTGGCCATCTAGTTACCTCAGGATAGAGGCATTGAGATATATAAATCCCACCAGCTAACTAGTGGAGGATACCAACTAGATTTTAGGTGTTGAGAAGATGGTACAATATCACCTCATTGGTTTAACCGGTAACATTTACCCAATGATTGAAAATTATTAATGACTCCCTCAAATTCCATAATGTTCTCATTTCATTTGTAGGATATAAATAATTGTTCTTGGTTTCTTTGATGAACGAAATTACCAAAAAAATCATAATAGTATATTGAACGATAAAATCAAGTGGCATTTTAGATAACCTTAATCTTAAATCATTAATCCCCTTCTAAGAGGATTTTTTCATTTCTCAATCTCTTAAGTATCTCATCTCCTTTACTCCATATCTCTCCAATATATTGTACTATCTATTGAGATATAATGGGGTGGATTTTTAGTGGATTTGTTCTAATAAAATATTTCTCCTTCTTATATCCTTCTACAATGGGTTTCTTGACTACCAATTAAGATCAAGAGGGTGTTCACAACCATAAACATGAGGGATAAGGGTTTCTTATCACAACCAAGAAAGGAAAATTATGGTTACTTAATATTTATTAAAATCAAAGGGGAAATTTAAAATCCTCTAAACTAGATGGGAAGATAAGTAGGGGATCATCATGAGTATTTTATAAACTCTTTTATCAAATCATGTTTTCACACTCTGTTAGTTTATGTATTTCATTATTCATATCATATAATTTTTCATAATTAAATAGTTTCATAATTCCTTAAACCATCTATGCTTACTTAGTTAGTTAACTTTTTAATTTATTATTTTGTTCTCACTCTCTACATAATATCAAATTAATTATTGACTAAATTCTTAAATTAAAATTCATTATTACCTCTTCTTTACTTGATATTATATTTCCAATGCACATGCATGCTATAAATTTTCTATTATTTAAATTTTTTATTTTCATCATACTTATTCCTTTTATTTTAATAAAAGAGATTCACCCCCACTTTCCATTTATCTGTAATAAGAAATTAATCATCATAATATTAAGTTCTTGACTCATATCAGATGCGGATTTATAATCTTTTTATACCTATGGTGACACAATCATTTGTTAAGAAGAGAAAAGATTTATTGAAAATCTATTTTATATGATGAAAGAAAATTAATGTCATCTAAGGGTTTTTATGTGAATGTGAGAATAAATGATGTTATCATAAAATAAATGTGGCTAAATAGATAATTTGAAATAATGTTTTTTGGGAAGATGTAATTTCTTTTTTAATGATGCTAAATTAGTGCCTAAACTAGGAATGTATTTTGATTTTTTTATTTGATTTTTTTGTTCAGTTATCCAAGATTTAATTTTTTAAGTGTGGGGAAACTGTTAGAGATCAACTTTCAAAACTTTTATCGTGAAATATAATGAATTATTCCCAACTATTCTTGAAATTTTGAGTAAAATTTAATGAAGTTTATGTTTTAGTCACGTTTTTTATTTTAATGAGAAACTGATTTAATTATTACATTTTAATTTTGTGTAAATGGTGTAGATAAATTCCATTAAATATTTTTCCTTTTTAAATTTTAGGATGAATTAGTAATGCGGATGATCTTGGCGAAGTAGATGAATTTTAGATAAAAACGAATTATTTTATGTCAAGGTGCCCATGTATATGAGGAATGATATAAAATGGTATCCTCTCTGCCATGTTGTTAAGGACACCGTAAGTTCCTCCATGCAACCAAAGATCAAATCCAGGCTGAGGCAAAATTTCTGGGGGTACTGTAGCAGTACTGTAGCAGTACTATAGTAGGGACTGTAGCAGGTACTGTAGCGGGGAATGTGCAGTACTGTAGAAGGTACTGTTGTAACACCCTAGGTAAATAAAGAATATGACATTTTCATATTTATCCATATTTGTTAATAAAATATTAATATGACTTTAAAGGGGAAGCTATGCTCGATGGCATACCCAACACGCAACAACGAGTTTCTTGGGAATCTTACGTTGCACTCTAATAATAAAATAATATTATTTTAAATGGTAGTTAACATGTAGCCGTTGTATTGGCGGTAATGGATAGAAATAACTAAAATATGATTATATATGTTTTTAAATGTTTTTACATTTATCCAATAAAAGATAAAGGCTTAAAATACGGAAAGAATTCAATTTTAGGCGTATATGCCATAGTTTTCACTAAAGGTTCACTTATTGCCTTTTGATGGTGAACCGTCATTAAATATAGTTTTGTTCACTCTTATAAATTCTATTGGACCAAATAAAACTCTTCTAATAATTGGGACATCAAAATTTACTTTGTGTAAATTTTTGGTATCTTTCCGATAAAGTTCATTTTTTAAAAAATAGTGTAAAATGTTGTATTTTAATTCAAAACCCCTTTTTAATCTAATTTATTTATATGATTAGATTATCTTTTGAATTGGTTTTAAAGTGAAATTAGAATATATTTTTACCATTAAATCCAATTGTGGTCGTTGTAATTAATTTCACTTTGAAATCAGACTTAAACTAGTGTCAATCTTTTGATACTTATTGTTTCATAAAAACACGCTATTTGCTCTGACAGTGGGAATTAATTATTAAATTAATTAATGTGACTTATACGATTTGAATTTTGTAAAATAGACTTCATTTTTTAATTCAAAATATCAAATATAGATTAGGGTGAATTTTTGTGATTTTTCTGAAAAACTTCAATTTTTGATGAATAGTGAAACCACTAAATGGTACTTATAAAAACTGATTTTTCCGTTTAAATGAAATTTTTCCATCTTTGTGTTTTGAATTTCAAAAATCATACAAACATGGTTTTCATTAAGATGTAAAATGTGGTTCAATGGGATAAAAATAATTTTTTGGTGAATAGTAATTTATTATGTTTTTAATCGCGATTAGAGGTAATTAGTGTAGTTTATGGTAAGAATAATGTTTTAATAAAATTAAATGACCTGGACACAAGTCCTACCCTCGTTTTATGTGTCATGGCCGACCAAGAAAATCCATGGGTCAACTTGGGGACCCAATGGATCCACTTTGGTTGGAAAATGACATAAATATCTTTTTATCTAATGTTAAAGTGAAAATGACACAAACATGAGATGTTTTACAAAAACATTTTTTACACGGGGTTATACAAGTCATATTTTTTACTATAAATAGTCATTGAAAATATAAAAATATTTCCTACATCATAGTATTTTTTTTACAATTTTTAGACATTAAATAAAATAAATTATTTATGACATCATGATGATGCAGCGATGACTTCATTATTTAACGATTTAAATAAAATGGAAAGATAATGTAATATCTAAGACCTAAACATGTCCCAAACCTATTGTATGACTGGATTTTGAACCCTTATCACCTTATCCTCTAAATACATCTATGTGGGACCTTTCAAATCCGAAACTCGTTTGAAAATAAAGTAACATTTTGTAACTTTACAAGAGTGCACCTCCTCTCCTCTTATAAAAGGCCCCCACCTCTACCTCCTTACCCACACTCCCAAAGCCTTTGGCTCGGCCAACCCCTTCCCATTTTGTCTCTAAACTTCCCTCTCTTACTCCTTTAAGCCTCACTTTGGGAAGAAGTCTTCCCAAGGAAGCCTTTGAGCTCAAACCAAAGGGAGTTACCCGATTTTAAGGTAATGTCTTCACTTGTGTCCTTTTGTTTTATTTTGCTTCTCCAACCCCCTAAACTCTTTTTATTAATTTATTTGGTAAAAAATACAGTATCTTAAATATACTAGGATTTTGTTATAAGAAGGATTCTAGCTACACTTACACACACCTACATCTAATGGTTAAAGAACATACTATTTCCGTGGATGGAAAATTTCTGCCTCCCGAAACGATGATTGTTCAACATTCTTATAGCACCTCCAACGGTGGCCATTAAGATGAAACTATATTTATATATTATATCTAATATGTTTATGTTTTACTTAATCTTATGTATTTTTCATTTATGGCGTACCTTTATGGTTTCCATTATGGGTAAACGCGATATCTTCATTTAAGGAAGTGCGGACTACCGCCCCCTCAAAGTGATTTGATTCGTTAATACCATATGTGGTACGTATAAAGGATATATTTAATGATATTATATATGATACCATACTGGAATTAAAATACTATTATGTATCATTATGTTTTAATTCCATTAAATATGAAATAGAAATGGAAGTAGCGTTCACGCGTACGTACGACTTACCGTCTCCATGAACGGTACATTTCATTTCTTATCTCAAAATGTTATGTAATAATATAAGTACATATATATAATGGATATACATGTAATATATTACATCTAAATTATGGATATCATTCTGGAATTATAACATATATATATCTCTCTCATTTTGTTTTAATTCCATTAATATGACAAAAAAATGAAAGTAGCGTTCATGCGTACGTACGGCCTACTGTCTCCATGAACGGTGCTTTTCGTTTTTTTCCAAATGATAATTAATAGTATAAAATGAATATTTACTAGATATATATGATATTTTAATAATTAATACTATTCTGGAAATTATTTACTTATAACTATGTGGGCAATCTTTTTTCAAACAAGTTCATTCTTGACTCATGTACCAAACATCGGCAAAAACGTCTGATATGAACTACCATTATTAAACAATTATTATAACATTATAATATGTGATATGAACTGAATAATAATATCTAAAGGAGGTACTTAGTAAATTATTAATTGACCAATGTTTATTATTCAGTAATATAAAGAAACGAACAAGACAAGTTGGACTTGAGGTAAGGGATCCTACTCCTCTCTTTCTTTTTAAGTACACTCTTTTATGTCATTCATTCTAAAGATCATCCTTCTTGTAATTGGGATGTTCTTTTATATTAATATTACCGTAATTTTTATGTTCATATGATGAGAGACCCTATTCTCTCTCATCAATCCATTTTGGAAGTTTTGAGTGGCGCCGTTAGGCTGCCGAATTTTCGTAAGAGATCTAACCTCTCTCTTTCTCTTTAAGTACTCTCCTTTATGTCACTTATTTTATGCTCCTCTTTTTTTATGATGAGTGATGTTATTTTATATTCCTCTTTCTGTAAATTTTATTGTAATGTGATGAGATGCCCTATTTTATCTCATCAATCCATTTTTGGATGTTTTGAGTGGCGCCGTTTGGCTGCAGAGTTTTGGTAAGGGATTTTTCATCTCACTTTTATTCCTGTGAGATTTATGCTACATTTGCCACAATTTCCTTTGATTGTTGTATGTACTGACAATTATTTTACTCATTGTGTAAAATTATTTTATTTATGAGTATTTACATCAATGTTGTATTATCCTTCTTTCACGGGGCGTATGTTTCGAAAGATACCCATGTCGGTAAGGGAACCTTTCACCCTCCTATTTTTAAAAGACTTCTTTTGTTGGGTCTTTTAATTTACATATTGGTATGTTGGGATATGTTCTCATATATCCTTATTGATGTAAATTTTATGTCCAAGTGATGAGATACCCTTTTTTTATGTGACGCCGTTATGCTGTCAAGGGACCTTCTTAACCCAATTTCGATTTCTTTGGGTTCAACATATAGTTATGTGTGAATAACCTTTGATTATTTTACACTTAATATCCACTTATATTTGGTGTATTCGTTTTTCATACATAATTATGTAATTGATTTTTCCTTAAACCAAGGATACCGTCTTTGTATGAGACTTCATCTCAATCTCCTTTCAGTGAGGCATATTTTTTTTATACAAAACCTTATTTTATACGGTGTATAAACCCCTTTGACTTTTACGTTTATTAAAAAGGAATCTTTTTTATACGAAGCGTTTACTAAATGAAAAAAGGGAATGTTTTTGTCGTACGTATGTGGCGACAACGACTTCTCCGCCTCCGTGACCATTATTCGAGTTTCGTCTTCCTCTATAAGCCATACCTTTTTTTAAAAGAAAAATAAATACCATGTTTTACTTTTCTTTTATTTTGGTATTGAAAATGGTTTTTATAATTTTTTTATATCAATGTGTTGTATTGATATCTTGTGATTGAAAGGTGGAAATTTTATGTTTCCTTTATGCATGTTTTATGTGATACGATTATGTTGAGGTTCTTGGGAATTATTATGAAGACGGGTGGTTCCGTGATTATCTAAGGGCGGGTGAGCCCGATATAGCTCTCCAATGCATTGGGTAACGCGAAGGAGTGAAACATTAAGGTTTCTCCGAAGAGATTTAAGGAATATACTGTGGTGGGTATTCCAAACGTATCCAAGAGGGTTACTCCCTATGTTAGAATGTTATGAATGCCTCAAGTTACCTTTTATATCTTATGATTTCTATGATTTATTCATGATTTGATGAGGTATGTTAAAGTTCCTATGTTTTTTGGTTAAGCTATGATTACATTCTTATGTATATATGAACTCATGTTTCCTTTCTATATTTTTATAACCCTTACTGAGCTTTTTATGCTCATCCCATGTTTTTGAAATGTTTTTCCCAGGTCAAGGGAAAGGTACATGATGTGATGATAGTGTCAAGGATGTGTCAAGAAAGAACCCATGTTTTATTTTAAATATGTTTCTGTTGATGGGAAGAATGATTACTGTCTTTTATGTAACCACTTTGTTTAAATGTGGAATGTAATGCATGTTTCGTGATCTAATTCTCTAAAACTCTAAACCTGAAAAGATCCTCAATGTGTAATCTTGTAATAACTCAAGATTAAGTAAGGTTTAAGGCTGGGGCCTTATAACTGTAGCGGGGACTGTGTAGTACTGTAGAAGGTACTACAGCGGGAACTATAGCAGTCACTGTTTGGCATTGTAGTAACCAGGAATATGCCCCTATTTGGGCCTTCAAGCCGCTGATTTGGTCACAGAGTCCTTTAAGGCCTTCCGGCCGCCTAGGCCTTCGGGTCAGTAAGGACATAGTCCCACCAAAAGGCCTTCGGGCCACCATTAAGTACAGATTCCAATCAAGACAACCCACAAGGAACAATATCTACAAGTATGATGAGAAAAGAGCTTTCACCATAGTAAAAGCTAAACAAATTGTAATAATGAGAGGGTATGGCACCTGCCATCAGGACAAGAATGTGCATTCATGGTAAAGCCTAGTTGAACAACCATGTGAAGGTGGAGAGCATATTTCATGATGAAGCTGATGAGGAGGAGAAGTTCCAAGTAGTTAGTATGGGTTGTATGTAATGTTTGAAGTCTACGGGAAATGAATTCTTATAAGGCCTATGGGCCATGTAGTACTTACACCTACGGGCCTAGTAAGGGTTCCACCTCACCCCTTGAAAGGTGGATTATCGAAAATAAATAAAAAATGAAGTCCTTTGGGCCATCGGAGGATAAAAAAGGAATTATATAAGTATAACCAATGTTATGTTGCATAAAGGTACTCCACCATTTATTTAGTTGTATAAAGTTCTTTAAGTGCACTAAAAAATTGCATAAGGGTAGCCAAAAAAGGCTATGTAATGATTATCACAATTTAAAATATCTAAACATAGACTATTATTTCATAGGTGGAGATGTGGAATCCTAAATAAAAATGGAGAGTAATTCATCATGGGCAAGGGTGTGGTGGAGTATAAGAAATAAATAATAATAAATATATAATAAAATTATAACTAAAACGGTTGTGATCAATATTTTAATCCTTTTTCAGTTGATGGGATAATTATAAGGAGATGGGGAGATTCAAAATGAAAAGTAAGAAACACTTCGGTGTGCTGTGTTCAAAAATTCAATCCTAAGAACAGAACACTATGGTGGAAACCCATGGTTGGGACAATCAATTCCTATTGTGATGTTATAACAACCTCAATTTCATTGTGATCCTTGAAAATCTTATATTGTTTTCAAAACTAATTACTTCACCAAAAACAACATGGGATGATTGTATATTTTGAAAAGAATACGATTAAGATAAAGGGGTGAATTCACATTGGTATGATCATAAAAGAGGTTCTATAAATATTCAATGATTTCAATGCCACCTATATTATGATAATTATGAATTGTTGAATACATGGTACTTACATATGAAAAAATGTAAGCCTAATGTTATATTAAATCAATTTCTATCCAATTTTAATGATAAAAAATTCAAAATAGGAGGGATAAAAGATGGGATGAGATTATGTTGGCTAGAGGATTTTTCATAAGAGTTTTGAGCTAAGATTATGCATCAGACATGGAATAATGGGGAATATAAGAGATTATCTGGTCATGCATGGTTAAACTCAATGTGATTTTGGATAGTGGAGATTCATGTAAAATCTCTTCTGTGTCTCTATATTTTTCAATGTATCTTCTATTTCTTTTCTTGGATCTTTATTTTTGAAAAAAATTTAATTTTCCCTTTATTAAATGATTTTCTTCTAAACTATTATTAATGATTATCCATTTTAATAAAGTAAAGTTATTTTTTTATTATTTAAACTTTTTTAGAAACATATTACCATTAAGCATAATAAATTTAGTTCGGTTTAATTTCTTGGATTTTTTGATTTTTTGAATCACTTTTATAAGAGGATCAATACCCATATTGAAGTCCCAATATTGTATCTAGGAAGATTTAGGTGTTTATCTTGAGTTATTTTTGTATTAATTGAGAAATTAAATTAGATAAATACTTTATATAGGGAAAACAGGAGTCTAAATGATCAACATTATTTCACTGATGATATTTTAATTTCTTGTTTCAAACTATTTTTTAATCTAAATTAACCATGTTTTAAAAAAATTACTTTTAATTTACTTATTTTTGTTTTTTAGTTTATTCTTCACTACTAAATAATATAACAAATTTAGTTAGTCATTATTAAAATAAATATAAAACTTAGGTGATAGTTTGGAACTTAATTTTCAACCTCCTAATGAGACAACCCTTGGAACTGTTATATTGAATTATTATAAAAGATTAAATTTTAAAAAAAGTAATGTAATTAAAAACATTTCTTTTGGAGGACCATTTTGATGGTTGGTCTTTCCATGGGGATAAATTAATGGGATATTTCTTTGTCAATGTGAAAATTTGTTTCAAAATTTCTCCTAACAACTTCATGGGTTTGAACACTACTTTAATGAATATACATTACATGTGAATATTTATATTTATAGGCCACCTAATAACACTCGTAATGGATATGGGGGATCTAATCCATCAAGAAATTTGGTTCCCCTAGAGTCACTACTTTGATAGATGATCGATAATTAGAGGCCCTATAAGATTTATTGAAAGATACAATTCCCCTTTATGGTAGAAGGTTGCTATGCATGTAGTGAGACCTTCTCCTCATGGTCAGGTTTTAGATAACAAGGATAAGGGTTTCTCCTAATATCTATAGGGTGATCAGGGTTGTTAATTAATAATAACATTTATAATGTATTTTATCCCTTATGGGGTCTCCCAAGTATCTTTCTATATGTCAGTAACATAAACTCTATCCTCCCCCATGTATGGAATGAAGATGTTGTATCTCTTAGGTGAGATACTCCTAAAAATATTTTAAGTAGTAATGGGGACCACTTATACCTTTCTAGAAACCAGAGTCTGTGTAAGACTATATAACCTCATCCCCTCCAAATTGTATTGAGAACCAATGTTCATTACAATAATTCCTTTTGCTATATATTCCTAAACCCACGCTTTGACAGTCTGGAGATGGAGGTATTGAGTAGGATAGAGCAAACGATGGTTCATATCTACTATACAAAAATAATTTATCGTACCAGTAATGACATATGTGATAGGGGTCATAAAAGCTCTTTTTCAACTAAATTAAATATTTAGAGTCTTATCTAATAACCAATATGAAATAAGAAAATAACCATTAGTATAGAATTATAAATATTCTAACATGATCAATAAATCTATTTTATTGGATAAGGATTTCATATCGATTTTTTTGTATCTAGTGGTTTCATGTTTACTTTCATCATGGTCCCACTTTCCAAAGGAAGGTGTCATTGAACATGTGTTAATAATTACTTAAATAATATCTATCAAAACTAAGAGTATTTGAGGTAGAAATATTTATGAATGAGGTTTATTTTTAAATTTATGATACTCTAATATATTTAAGACATATTAATTAAATCCTTATTTGTAATAATATCGATTCATTTTACATCACCAAATAAATTAACATGAAAAATAACCATTAAAATGGTTTTCTTATCAATACATTTAAATGTTTTTTTCAAAAAGTAAATTGTTATATGATATTGTGTTTAATGAAGCCATAGTTTAATATCATGTGGGAGGGTTGCTCAAGAGTTTAACGTCTTCTAGAGAGGTGACTGATGTGTACACTCAACATAATCAAAAGGCATTTTGATCATATATATCATTTTTTAAGTATTGGTGGATATCACTAGCCCCCACTAACTAATATATGTACAAAGCTAGCTTGTCTCTAGTAGATGGATAAAGTATAGCATACTATCACCAGTGGATAGATGTATATTACATTAATGTAACCATTATATGGATGTAGATCACTATGTTATCACATTCGAATGGATAGATGTTTCCAACCTATCACCAGAGGATAAATGTACATGTTCAACCTATCATAAGTGTATTTCTATACATTATTAGTATTTAATGGATATATAATACTGACCAGTTAATGTTGAGTGGACGTACATTACCACCCCGTCATGGTTAGATTGAAGTAATTTAATTTCTTATCACCATTGGATTGATGTATATCAATTTTATGTCACCAACACAAGGATTTATATCACAATATTTTCATTAATGGATGGATGAACATCTTTGTAATGTCACCATAGGATGAATATAAATCATCAACGTTTCCGTAACTGGTTTATCGATATCACTAGCCAATCAATAGTATATGGATCCATTGGATCAGCATCAATGAATGGTTAAGTAATCATTTGTTTCATGATTTGGATCATAAGATAAGATTTTTATGTATCACTATGAAGGGAATCAAAACCCATGTAGTTCAGTGAAATTTAATGAGGCATGTAATAACATTTTGGGTTATATAATAAGTAAGATATTCTCTAAATACCATACTTATTAGATATGCATTGTTATATATATTATTTTGTAATATGTTCATTTCATATGGTATGACATTCATTAAAACAAAGGTATATAATATTACATGTATTAAGGGATATCATAATTCTTTTTAGGTGATAACATGCCACTAACATAACTTATCAGTGGAATGTTAAATGTTAACACAAGGATCCATTTCATTAAAGTCTATCACTAATAATTATGGTTGTTCCATTTTTTTAAATACAATGGAGTAATAATAAATTCATGTGATGAATAGATGTATAACAGAAATCCATTTTCTCATGAATTTTAATGTATGAGTAAATGCATGGAAAATAAGGATTTTCCGCTAAGGGATATAAAATAACATTGTTTCCATCAATATCAGTATCCTTTTGACATCTCATTCTACATATTGATTCTACCATAATTAGATCTCTCAAAAATTCCTCCATTACAATATAAGATGCATATAGTGGGTCAAAAATAAATCACACATGAGTTTTGGGTGATTCCCATGAACCCGTGTATACACCAAATATGAGAGAGTCGAATGGTTGCCTCTTAATTTTCTTTATCAAGAATGTGAATAGAGAAAATAACAGCGACCATCATCACTGAAACATACACATTGCATGTTCTTAAATTTAAAATTTCATTGTTTTAGTTTCATCCATGGTGGATATTTGGAATGATGTTTATTCTTGTTTCAACTATTGTGATTAAGTTTTAATTGAGCCTTAGAAACCTATTGGTGCTGCTGATGAATTTTCATAATCTTTGATTCAGAAAATCATATCAAAATATTAAGAAGATGTCATATTATACTATTTTCAAATTATATATCTTCAACATTTGGTGTTATAAGATATTATTGGGTAATAGAATATAATAAAAGATAGATAAAAACATATATTAATTTCTTAATTTTTTTATACCATTGAATAAGATATATGATATCATATTATATGAAGGTGTCAAACTGCATGAGAAAAATAGAGCCTCATATAACTTAACTGATATCATGACATGTTATCAAACATAATATATATAGGTTTTCATGCACTTGGTCTTTTTATGTAGGTTATATCATAAGAAACTATTCTAAGTACCCCTTGTTTTATGTTATGTTGTTCCCCACATGGAATTTTTTACTTATGAAACCAAAGTTATATGTTCTAAAAATATTGGCATTGGTTTACTAATATGAAACCATCACGAAAATTCTCGACCAGGGATTATTAGTCATAAAATTAAACTGATTTGACTTAAAGAGTTTAAGCATCACAACATTAAATATCACCTTTTAAGAAATGAATATATTTCGAAATATGAAAGATTAGAAAATTTTGTTTTTTAAAAGTTTCAGTTATTAATATATTTAAATAATTTATAATTTTTTTATAAATTATGTATAAAAGTTATTTTAAGATATTTATTAATTTTAAAAAAAATTATAAATTAATTATTTAGAAAACATTTATAATTAATCAATTACATTTTTATTAAACATTTATTAAATAAATATCCATAATAGTGAATGTTAATATTTAAATACCCTTTAAATTATATTTCATTTATTATAATTTTAATATAATTATTTACATGGAAATTATAAGTATAATTTATAAATTATTTACAAATTTAAATAATATTTTAAAAATATAAAATTTTAAATTTTAAATTATGATTTTCCAATAATTGTTTAAAATAAAGGCCATATTTGTGAAATTAATTACACCACATCAAAAAATGTTTTGATAATTTATATTATAAATTATTTAATAATATTTAATATGTGATATTCTAATTATTTATACCATATTTTAATTCTAACATCCTAGTTAATTATCGAATAATACATTTTCATGTCTATTAATATTTATGAATAAGATATTAATTTTATGCTATAAGGGACAATTTTTTCAAAAGAATACATGACATACAACAACAAGTTTCTCAGAAATCTTATGTTGCACACAACATTGAGTTATTCCGAAAAATAATAAAATAAGATTATTATTATTTTAAATAGTAGTTAACCACTATCCAGTGTAATGGAAGGAATTAATAGAACTAAATATAATATGATTAATTTATTTAAATGTTTTTAAATTTTTCAAATAAATTTTAGATGCTTAAAATGAGAATGAATCAATTTTTAAGCATAAAGTACTCTAATATTCTAAAACAGTTGTTTTACTGCCTTTTGATCATGAACCAATCTTAAATCTATTTATGTCACTTTTATACATTCTATTTGAAAATATAAAATTATTATTTAGAAGGGTGGAATCAAAATTTACTTAGGTTAAAATTTTGGTCTTTTTTGGATGAAATTCATATTTTAATGAATACTGAAATATACTGCATTTTAATTCAAAACTACATTTTCATCTAATATATTTATATAGTTAAATTATATTTTAAATTGGTCTTAAAGTGTAAAAATTTTTTTATCATTTGTTCAAATTATGGTCATTGAAATTAATTTCATAATCAAATTAGAAATAAATGTACGTCAAACTTTTGATGGTTATTACTTTTAAAAAAATCTTCTTTATCATTTTGACAATGGGAAATAATTTTAAATTAATTATTGAAAATCATATGATTCAAATTTGGAAAAATATATTCCCTATTTGGAATCATAAATTTCAAATTATGTAAATATGTGACTTTTATTTTTGGACATTATGAATAGTAACTTGAGTAATTATTTTTATTTACCACGGTTAAAGGGTAAATTTGGTAAATAAGGGTAAAAATAATATTATAATAATATATTACTACCCCAACATGTGTCCTAATCTTATTTTATGAGTCATGTGAGATCAAAAAAATCCTTAGGCTGATATTTTGGCATTTGGGAGCCACATGGATGTGATAATGACATGTTATAATAATTAATTTAAAGTAAAGAGAAATATAACATAAACATGCCTCTTTTTACTAAACAATTTTTAGACAGGGTTATATAATTGATCTATTTGACTATAAATAGACATTATAAATATAAAAATATTTTCTACATCATGGTATTTTATTTTCAATTTTTAGATTTTCAATAAATAAATTTATTTATGACACAATGATGACGCAATGATTACCTTATTAATGAAAGATTCAAATAAATGATATTATAAATATTAAAATAAATATAATTTGACAATTTTAATGTCATATAAAAAATTTATCGATTATTATGAAATTTTATATTTGATTTAATGTAGTTTTTTTTGAATGAATCAAGTTATGACTTTAAAAAAATCAATTACTAAATAGTGTCACAATTGACATAAATGAGTTTAAAAAACCACTATTTTCTTAAAAGATATAATTGTCATAAAAATATAATATTAGTACAAATGACATAGATAATGGTAAAAATTTTATTTATGATCCACTTTAGGTTCTCTTGGAATTTTATAGTAATTATATTAACCATATAGTGTACAAATACAAGAAGACATGGTAAGAGTTAATATATTTAACTAAGGGTTAAAGCCAAAAGATAAAGTTACATTTGTGTCCTAAACTTCTCTAAGACCCATTTTTTAGAGGATTTAGACCCATCCTCATCTTATACTCGAACTATATATCTTTGGAGCTATTATAATTCAAAATTCAATTTTTAATAAAATAATATTTCAAGACATTCCTAAATTTCCCCTCTTCCCTCATATAAAAGTCCACCACCTTTACCCACTTAATCACACCTCTGAAGACCCTTGTATCAAAAAAATTACACTAAAAAAATATACCAACATACCACTCTTCCCCTTAGAAGCCTTATCTTTGGATGAAGGAAATTGAAGAATTCATTTTGGCTCAAATCAAAAAGTGTTACCTGATTTAGAGGTAACATCTTCTCTCAGGATCCTTTCCTTTATTTCCCTTCTCCACTCACAATGTTCTTCTTATTCTATTATTTCATAACAGCAACAATATACTCAATATTCTAGGATATTTTTATGCTATGGTTTATACCTATAATTATGCACACCTTCATCTAATGGATATAGAACATACTGTTTCTGGGTACGACGAACTACTACCTCATTAAACTAAGATTCTTCAATTTTCTCATACCACATCTCATGGTGGCCATAATGATGGAACTGTATTTATATATAATATATATATATATATATTTATTTATTTATTTATTTTGTATCTATTCTTCAATAATTTTTATTTACAACATACCTGTGTGCTTTCCATAAGGTGTAAATAGGATAATTTCATTTGAGGAATTGGGAACTACCACTCTCTCAATGTTATATGACTCATTCAAACCATACTTGGAACATATAAAGTATGTATTTAATGAACTTATGTAAAAAAAATAACATATATATTATACTATAATTATAATATACCTATGTATAACTTATTTTTCATTCTTTTAATATGACAAAGAAATGAAAGTAGCGTTCGTGCGTATGTACGACCTACCGTCTCCATGAATGGTGCATCTAATTTGTAATCTCAGAATGTTATGGATTATTATAAATCCATATATAATGGATATATATGATATTTAAATCATTAATAATATTCTATAGATAATGTAATTTTGAACACATGGAAAATTTTAAATCATAACAAGTTCATTTTTGACTCGTGTACCGAACATTGAAAAAATGTCTGATATGAACTAAAATAATTAAATAATTGATATAACATGGTAATAAGTGATATAAAATGAATAATAAAATTGAAAAATGTTCTCATGAAATTAAAAATTAACCGATGTTTATTATTCAGGGATATAATGATTGTACGAGACAAGTCAGAATCAAGGTAAGGGAAATCTTAACTCAATTTATATTCATTGAGTTAAATATCCATACCACTGGTTTTGTTTTTCCAAGAATATGTGTGAATGAAATATGATTGTTTTATAATTAATATCCACTTATCTTTTATTTATTTATATTTTTCACACATAACTATGTCATTGATTTATCTTTAATCTAATGGTATGTTCTTTGTAAGGGAACTTCTTAACCCAATTTCCATTGTTTCGGTTAATCTTCTAATTCTTGATTATGTCATGATATGATTATGTGAGAAATAAATTTTTATATCCTATATTTTTTTTAACATTTCTAATGTTTATTTATTGTGAATACACATAATTGATCTATTTTATTAATAAAATGATCTTAGTATGGAAATCCTAACACAACCTCCATTCATTGAGTTAAATATCCATGCCATTGGTTTTGTTTCTCTAAGAATACATGTGAATGACCTATGATTGTTTTACAATGAATATCCACTTATATTGGGTGTATTTATATTTTTTACACATATTTATTTCATTAATTTATCTTTAATATAATGATATGATCTTTGTATGGGACTTTATCTCAATCTCATTTCATTGGGGCATATTTTGATTTATACATGAATTTATTTTATACGGTTTATAATAAAAGCCTTTGAATTTTACTTTCATTTAATTGTTTTTAAAAAGAATATTTTCTTTATGAAGTGTTTTAATAAATGACAAAAGGAATGTTTTTTTTTCAACGTATGCAGTGACAACTACCTTTCCACCGCCATGAACATTATTTGATATCTGCTTTCCTCAACAAGTCATAATGTTTTTAAAAATACAAGTAAATATTGTATTATTTGTTTTGGTTTTTTGGTATTGAAAATGGTTTTGTATTTTATTGATTATATCAATATCTTGAATTGATGTCTTATGATTTAAGTGTGGAAATGTTATTTTTCCTTTATAATTGTTCATGTGTTATTATTGTGTTATGGTTATTCGAAATTTCTTATGTATATGGGTGGTTCCATGATAAAAAAATGAAGGGTGATCCCATGGTATCTCTACAAGGCATTGGGTAATGTGATAGAGGTAAACAATAAAGTTTCTACTAAAAGATTTAGGGAATATACCGTGATGGGTATTCTAAATATAACCATGAAGGTTACTCTCTATGTAGTTGTGAAAACTACAATGTAAGTATGATATAGATGATAGAAGTTACCTTTATGATTTATGATTTCGATGGGTTTATCAGGAATATTATGATTTCATAAGGTATATTATAGACTTAATGTTTATGTGTGAAAATTATGATTTTGTGAAAAAATTTCATGAGTTTTAAATATTTATGGACTGAAGGTTTTATTTATTATTTTATATTTCCTCACTAATCTTTTTATGATCATCCCATTTCTTTGAAATTTTTTCCACACGGTATAACGATTGGTAAGACAATGTAAGAAGTAAAGAATATTTTTGTCATGAAAAAAAAAATCTTCTTTGGTTTAAATGGTTTTCTTTGGTGGAAAAAGTGGATACTGAGTGTAATTGTCCACATGTAATGTATGGGTCTATTATGTAATAGTTAAGGAATAATAATTTAAAACTTTAAAATTGTAAACATCCTAATTGTGAAATAAGGTCAAATTATTGACATAACGTAAGATTATGTAATGTTTAAGGATGGGTCCTTATATTAATTACTCATACCTTTAATGTCTATATTTTAGATACCTAGGACTTCATCATTTTTGGTCTCTGTTATTGGTGTGTGGTTTCGTTTAAATGTTTATTTTAATAATTAAAAATTAATTGTTTTTTCTATTTATATATTAGATATAATAAATTTAAATTAATTTTCATATGAATGGTTAATATGATATAGTTTAATTACAGTAAATATAATGTGTTTATATTTATTTATTTAATTACGGAATGTTATCAATGAATAACTAAATAAGAAAGTGTTTGCAATTTATTTATTTATAAATTTTTTCACAAATTTTTTATCTCATGATTAAACATATAAAAATATCATTTATTTATTTATTCCCTTTTTATTAATATATATAGATATCATATTGTGAATATGTGTGTGTTTTAGTTTAAATTATTAAACGTCTTCTATAAATATAAAGAGTTATCTGATAGGTGTGATAATTGATTTAGTTTTCTAATACTTTGACTTCGTCTTGTAATAGGTTATAATATTGAATTAAGAATTTATTTATAGATTAAATATATTTTGTGTAAAATTTATGATGTAATTGAGACTACTCTTCATTAATGTATCATTGGGTAGAGGGAATTTGAGTCAGAATGATCACTATCCTAGAGGAATATGCCTTTTCAAGAAAAGTGGGGGTTCTCCTAGAGTCTTACTGTAAATATATACATGAAAGGGTTTCATTCGCATTATACATGGGATACATTTAGATACGTATAAATAATTTTGGTGTTTTATTTTAGTTAGTAACACAAGTTATGAATTATATGAATATTTACACATCAATATGGTTGGAACATATTAATTTGGTGGAAGGAATGCTATTCCAAACTAAATCACTAGTAGTATGAAATGATGTAAAATAGAAAACATGAGATTATATGGTGAGATTAAATCTCATTAATAACACAAAGTGTTATATTCATTCTAAATAAGAAACTTGAAAAGAGCTCGATAATCTAAATATGTAGGTAATGACGAAGGATGGATACCCTAGATTTTATAATGTTAGAAAACCACGTAATGGGTGATAGAAACATGATCAGGTTATCATTGATATAATTTTATTTGGGTAACACTAAGCTATGATACCCTAATAGGATTTGGTAAATTGAGAAATAGAGATAATTTCATCCATATGATGGATGGGAAAAAGAGTTTTCTACTCCAAAATCCATGATTCATTTATGATATTATTGTAATTAAATCATACCAAAATACCTATGTGGGGGATGAAATAATAATTCCGTGCAAATCATAGTGAAATATTGATCTTTGTACACTATAGATATAATGAATTTGAAAGGATTAATCATTTTAGTGGGATGAGATGTAATAAAATTCCTTATAAAATAATTATAAAACACAATTGAAATGTGATAAATGATTTTATTATTGAAAAGTACCATTAGCATCAACATCTAACTGAATTTTGTGAATAGTATTTATAAATGAGTATGTTAATATAAGAAACTATTTTTGTTGGTCCAAAACAAAATAAAAGTTATTAAGTGTGAAAATTTTATCTATTAAACAACACCTTCTTAAGAAACCAAATTTTGAAATTTTTAATAATTAAATCTCTATTATCAAAGGAAGAATAGATAAATTCAATTAATTTTTCAAAGGAATTAGATATAAAAAGATCAATAAAACTTTTTATTCCAGTTAGATATTTTATATGATTGTTTTAGGTAAATGACTTGGAGAGGCTGGGGTATTCTATAATAAATTTTCCAGTTTTGGAATTAAATTTGGAATCATCATTTAAAATTTTCTGATAATATGAATGAGTTCAAGAAAATTTTACCATATTTTTTTGATGTGATAATATTAATGAACTAGTAATGTAATTCCCACATTTTGGTTCTCTATCAATAGTATAAGTGGGTAAAAGTTTAATCTAATAGAATAAAGGTAAGATTAAATTTCCAATAATTTTTATTCAAGTAACTATTTAAGGGAATGGAAACCAATGTTATGGTTTAAGAAGAAGAATAATTTTTCCATATAATAGAGATTTTCTAGGAAACCATAAGTGATTTTTGAAACTCTATAGAGAATCTATATCAAGTAATGTTTTTATAGAAATTTTTTCTTATATATTTAAAGGTATATAATACCAAATGTATTGTTTAAAAATATTATTAATATATATGAGTTAAAAATAAATTAAAAAATTGATAGATCCTTCAATTTTCATTTAAATGAAGGGAAATTGTGTTGTTCAATCATGTTTTGAATGAAATGAAATTTATCAATATTTAATGGACCTTAGTAAATAATTTTTATAGTTATCTCATTTATATTATATGATAAGAGAATATATCTATTAACAAAGAGTTTATATGAAAAATATGAAATAATGGTTTTAATACCAATGGTTTATGATTCATCAGATTATACAATATAAGTATTTCTAATAACAAAGAGAATGTCATATAACAAAGAGATATAATAGTTTATATTTTAAATATTCACACAAAAGTAAATAAGTGTAATTTTCTAATAGAAAAGAGTATTTTCATCTTAACAAGATTTTCATAAATGAATATACTTTATAATATTCAAGTGGGGGTATGTTTATATTTTAATGAGTTAAAACTTAACAAATAAAAAATTATTATTATAATCAAATTAAATATCAATTCATATCCTAAAAATTTTAGGGAATATTGAAAAATGGTTACTGTAAATAGTTTAATTAGTTACCAAAATGATTTCACAAAAAAACTGATGGAATTTTTATAAGAAAGATATTGATGATGAACCTAGAAAGAAATCTAACTAGAAACAAAATTCTATTAACCACATAAAATTATCTCTTGTGATGTAAAAAAGCTTGAATAATTATTAAAATATTTAAACTTTAGCAATATGATTCCTAAGACTCAACACTATTAAAACTAGCATATATCATAACTGTTACTCATTAGTTGTTTATTTAGAGTGTTCTATCATATGGTCACATGGAGATGTGGTAGGAATTAAAAATATATGTAATGTTGTTAGAAAATTCCCAAAAGTCAAGTAAACATAAGGAAGATATGTAATTATATCATACATTATATAATAATATAGGTTCTTATGTTTGGGTTTTAAAAAAAATTAAAGTATTTTAAGAATGTAAATGTATCCTGTTATATAAAAGTAAATCTCTACTTTATCATTCTTTCATGTTTGTTTCATAATTTTCATGATGTTTAATGAAAATTGACCAATCAATGTCTGGTTTTAATTTAACACTAATTAATACTCACCATGGAGTTTTGTACACTGTAATAAAATTTTATGGCTATCATGAATATGATTATTCTATCAAGAAATAAATTATGCTAAAGAGGAACAAAATGGATTTTTTGAAATAAAATATCTAAGAAGTATACAACATATAGTGTCACACTCTATGTAATTATTTTAATTGGTTAGTATGTTACATATTTGGATTTCTACAATACTTGAGGTTTGAGGGATACCTTGCATGATAACATTTATAATTTGATAGTATACTTCTTCCTGAATTGAGGCTTAGTTAATTAGTGGGAGATTATATTTATTATTTATCAGTTCATTGATTGTAACATAAAAAAGATAAATTTTTTCATCTCATGTGACGTGTATAAAATATATGACCTCATTTAGGATAAATCGATTATGCATAAATTCATAACTAGATAATACCTAATATGTAATTATCTATGAAGAGGAAATCATGTGATGTGATCATCCATAATGATCAATTTCATATGATGTATTTATTGACCTTGCCTATCTATGCTCAAATAATTAAAATTGTATGGGTAGATACATGGGTTTTAATAATTTATGTCCAATGGATACTCTATTTATTAGAAAAATGAATCATATAAAATTCATAAATTCATTTGAAACATTTGGTTTACATAGAATAATAGAGACATGTGTTTTATAGATAACACACATGATATCTTGGTAGTTGTAGTAGTATTGATGCATTTATAAAGGAAACCCTTTTATTAAATTTGTAAATTCAAAAAATTGTATATTTAGCTAATTATAAAAATTATTATGAAGAAAACATTTGTTATTGGCTATATGGAAATGTAATTATTACACATATAGATTCTCTAAAATTTTTTTAGAGCTTATCTCAATGGAGTTTTGGATAGATTTTCACAAGGTATTTAATATCATGTGATACATGGTGAAGTTGATGATTTATTTCCAAAAAAAATTGAAATATATCCCAAATGAGTTTTGTGTATGGTTTTACAAGTTATTTTATATGATATGATATTAGATAAAATTTATCTAAGCCTATAAGTCATTATTGTAAGTTGTATATTTGGGTTTGTAATCCCTAATTCCCAAGTATATTTGATGTGAATTATTCTATATCATATTGAAAAATATATTCATTTCGTATGGTATGAAATTAATGAAAATATATTCATATAATATTCCTTGTATTATGAGATTTCATTAGTCTTGTTGTGTTATAACATTCAATTTACTTAGCATGGAAGTGGAATGTTAAAGGTTATCATTCATATCTATTTCACCAAAGGAAATAATTAATATTTTTAGTGATTTCATTTGATCAAACACATGGTTGGATTGACGAATTCTTGTGATCAATTAATAAATTGCTGAAGATCATCAACCAAGGTATCCCATTCCATGGGAAGTAATGGTTACAAATCATATCCCCCCACAGATGGGGGGGGGGGGTTCCACCACTATTCCTTTATTGTATCACCCTTTATATTTCATTCCTTTGAAAGATCCATATTATCTCTTAGTTTTCCAGAACATCTCTCTAATTCCTAAGGTTCTATGAATATAAAATTTCTTCCCTAAGCTACCCCATTCACTATTATAGTTCACTAAAGCTTCAACTAAGCACAAGAACACATTATTGTATCAATATTTAAACTTTTATCATTCGTTTATTCTTTTTATAAGAATTTATTTTAATCATGGAGATTGTAGGAATGCACTATAATTGAGATTATAGACCCTCAATTTATAGATAATTGCTTTAAAAAGGAAGACTATCTGGTTTTAGAATTTTCTAGTTCCCCGATCCCCTTCAATTGGTTTTTCTTCTCTCTCTTCAATTCATCCTATGAGTTCCAAATGATGATATATCCACTAATCATGGCCATTTAGGTTTTCTCTGAAGGCCATTTCTTCCTTTTCAAAACCATTTTATCCTCACGATTTTTTATATCATGGTAAGCCATATTTGTGTTTAAATAGTATGACATGATCAATTTTTCATCCAATAAAGATTCTCATTTTTATTGAATTTCATGATTTTAAATCCCCAGTAGAGACTATCCTGAGTGAGATAAAAAATGTACAGTAGTTTAATCATGTCCTGGGAATTGATTCTTGGGACAATTTTTTATTCTATTGTAGTTAGATTATTCGTTATTATTAGTTCTTTTTATGTGGATCTACTTAATATAGTGTTGTATCATAAGAAATAGTTTTTTCATTATGATGAGTCAAAGAGTTAAAATATTACTAGATTTTCTTCTATTTCTTCTCCTACTAGTAAATCAATAACTGCCAATTAATTTGGTAATTTTGATGTCTAATCAAATATATTCATTAATTTATTAATTATGGTAAGGGTAATGGTATACTAAAGGAGTAAATTATAGCACAAAGTGAAAACCTAGAATAGTATCTTGATCACCAAGAATAATACAAATATATCTACAGTGATTGTGTCCTATGGTAGAAGGCATGACATTAATGGAAAAGAAGGATGTGGACTTGAAAAAAGTCAATAGGAGGTGATCACAAGGCAAGGTGCCCAAATCCATCACAATATCAACAAATAGGTATCTTACCTCTAATTTTAAATAAATTTTTTACCCTTCACAATTATTTAGTAATTACAATGAATAATATGGACATATATACTAGTCAAAGATATTATTTCTCAAATGATAAAAGTGAGTATTACTTTACAGAATCTAAAGGTAAGGTTAATACATTGAAATAAAAATAGTATACTAATAATGTAATTGATACCCGTAGTTGGTTTGAGGTGTTTAATGAGCTCTCCCTAAACTAAGATTAAGAGGGACACGAACATGGAGTGTATATGAAGATGAAGAATCACTTAAATTCTATGGGTTCATAACCCATTTAAGAACTAAGGATTTAACAGTAGGGGAAAATATTATTTCCACTATAGTTTAAAAAGTCACTCATGTAAAATCTTAGGATTTATCATCACACAACAAAAATGTTTAGGTTAATGAATATTTAAATTTGGGATCAGAAGTGAAGAAAGGGAATAAGGGTGGATTTTATTTAGGAAATTATTTAGTATTTACTAGAAAGAAAAATAGACACTAAAACTATTATTCAAATCTTCCTAATCCAATGAGGATATGATTGGTCAGTAAGATCACTAGGACATTGGATCCTAATGTCGGTTCGAACATTTTCTCCAGGAATCATGGGAATTCATCCACAAAAAAGTCTGATGAATTTATTGAAACCATTCATGGTTTCATGATAGAGTATGATAATCCCCCACATACAAAACCTATTAATTAAATTCTTAAATCAACGAATTCACCCCCCCCCCACAATTTCCATGAAATCAGGGACTACTTCCCCACAAATTTCACAAAAAATAAAATATACTTATAATTGATTTTATAAGGAATTATAAGATTAAATAAAAAATAATATTTTTTATACATTGAGTTTAATTTGGAGGAGAAGGATTAGTTTGAAGATCAGTGAACTCCTCATATACTAGTGGAAGATAACATTAAATGGATATACTCTCCATTGGATGTTAGAATTTTTAATTTAGATGGCTAAATTTTTCTATTTGATTCCTATCTTGTAGTATCAAATTTCATATTAATAACCAATAAATATTAGCTTCATATATATCATTCTAATCAGGTCATGAACTTGTCTTGGAATTATTGAGTTAGATATTATGTCTTATAATCTAGATTTGATTTTTTAGTGTGCTAAACATTTTTTACAGGGGATTTTTTCATTTACAAGTATGGTTTTTTAGTGTTCCCACTACACTCAAAATAGTGTATTTTTCTTAATTATAAATTCATAATGTAATTAAATTATTAGAACTCAAGGTGCACCTCCTTGGTTTTTAAAAGGTGGTTATTTCTATCTAGATGTCTTTCATCTTTTTAATTTAAGCTACATGTCTATAATTTAATTAAAAATATCTATCATTTATTACTCCCTTTAATATATGAGATATTATCATTTTGTGAGAGGATGAAGAATACTAATTGGGCATCTGATGATTCATATCAACCAATGAATATACCTTGAATGATAGAGTATTATAGTTATCTCTAATGTTCTTCATTAACTATGTTGATTGAGACAATAAATGAGGCCATCATCGAAAAAAGGAACACATTTCATGTTTTCCATTTTTATAGTTTCATGGATTTCGTTTAATCTGTGATAGATCTTGGTAATGAGGTTTCGTAGTGTTTTTAATTTATTTATAAATTTTTAATCAATCCTTAAATACTCATAAATGAAAAATTATTTTTTGGTACCTTTTAAGGTCTTGAAGCCATGACCATTATGTCTCATAGTTTATTTTTATTTTAATATATCAATTTCAAAGCTGATCAAAATTCATAGAGGTTGAATACTATATTAGAGTTCCAAGGAATAATTTTTACAAGAATTATACATTATATTACCTTTGTATTGGGACTTATACTAGATCAGCATCGCAAATGAGGCTTGTATTATGTAATTTCTATAGATGATTGCATTTGTAATTTAACAAAGTAAATAATATCATATCTTGGGTCCTTAGTATAGGGAGAGGTTCTTCTTACACATTATTATTAAACCTATCGAATTGAACTTCACACCAATTTTTACCAGACTTATACATTAGGTTCCCATTTGATTGGGACTTTATAAGAGTTCTACAAGTTTTGGTTCATTATGGATAGGATGTGTCTACTATGTTGAGTCATAATTCCTATATCTTAATTTTTTATTCCTTTAGTTTTGGAAATCAAAACACCTTCCTAAATCAATGTTTACTTAATTTTTATATACCAAGTGTTTAAATATGATTTTGTAGAAAATGATACCTAATACCATACATAGAAATTTTTTAATGTATTATAAATATAAACTTTAATTACTCAATTTAGACTATCAGAATGAAAGTGAGTCCAATAAAATGGACTAACCTATGGTATGAGTTGTGGTTAGAATTATTTCTTATTTATTATACTGAAAAAAGTTGTGACCATTAGACTGACCTTGGAATCAATACCTCAGACTAAAACATGTTATTTTTATCATATTGATAATTAATATGGAAGTATATTGATATCCAAATGGTTTTAGTAAAAATATATGGATTTGTTTCTATCATAAAGAAAAGAAAATATCATTCTGATGGTGATAGAAAAAATGAAACCAAACATTCAGTTATATATGAGTTTTCAAGTGCATTATTTCTGAGTCCGTTACAACTAACTATGAAAAATGATCATTAGAGATTCATATATAAATAAATAGTCATTTGAATACATGAGAGCTGATTAAGTTTTCAAATAATTTTGTCAAATTTTTTATCTACAATAAAATATTATTATTATTATTACTTTTTAGAGTTGCAGTTCTATGGAATACACGTGTGTATTGTGATTTATTTAGAAACATTTGATTTTTTGATCGCTGAATCCAATCATTGTATCGATAAAGGGATTTTGGGGATAGGAAGATATAGGTGAATCTAGTTTATCAGATTGGGGGATTCTAGGTCTAGGAAGATAGATGTTGACCATTGTATTGAGAAAAACCAAGGATTGGAAGATAGATCCATTTTGAACATAATATGGAGGGACTACTTGGAATGGAAAGACATACATTATAGTAAGTATAAAACTACGGATAAAATTATTTAGGGGTTCTAAATACCTTTAATATAATGGTTAAAGAGTGAAATATTTTATCATATATTTTAATTCATTTTTAATTTTATAGTTTATCGTATTATCAGTTTTTACAAGTTAAATTTTTTATTTTGAATTATTTTAGAAAGATAGTTGTTATACTTATCTTTATAACAAAACTTTTTATCAGTGTATTTATGATACCAATAAAACATAATATTTTTTAACTAGATAATATGTTATTCTGATTCTAAAACTATGATAATTGGACAATATGTGATTCCTATCATTTTATTTAAAGATGATTTTTTGTTTACTTTAATTTTGAAAACTACAATTCACCCCCCCCCCCTCTTGGAATCCATCATATACTCATCCATTCCAATAATTAGTATCAAAGCTGGATCTATAATTTTAACTTAATGATTATTTTCTTATTCTCTCAACTACATGTTTTACTAAGTTTTTATAACCTTCTTGTTTATAAATTGTTTTCTCTAATGTGTTTATATAAAAATTATTTCTATAGTTTTTAAGATGGAATGTCTTAATGATGTAAAATCAAAAAATATCAATCATGTTTGCACTCTTATTTTTTATGGAAATGAATATGAGTACTCGAGAGATATGATGAAAACATTTGTTATCAATGTTGGAGATTATAAATTTGTAATGATTACTGGTAATTACCATATCTCTGATAATTATGTTACTACTTTTATAAATAAAGAGAAGTTAGAATATCATCATAATTATATAGTAAGGAATACTCTACTGTGTTCCATGACTAGGAATATATATAGTCATATTTATTCATGAAAACCTTCTTATATAATATGGAAAAAGTTATAATCCACTCACTTTAGAAATTCTAAAGTTCATAATACTAGAAGAGAATTGATAATTGCAGACAATAAATATTATTATTTTTTCTACCTGTAGAACTAGTGAAAAAATAATCAATAATTTTTTACTATTATTATTAGTCTAAATTCTATTCGATAAAAGGATCTTATAGACAATATCTTGGTGAAAACGATTATAGAGATCATGCCAAATCAATAGGAATCCAAAATAACAACATTGGATGATACGAGAAAGATTATAAATCTAACACTTACTGATCTTATTACAACTATCATGAAACATTAAGTTACACTTAAGATAGATTTTAAAAAGTTTTAAAATATTAATTGTAGTATTAATTTTGAAACAACTTCTAAAATTCCTACTAAAGTTCTATCTACTGAGAAATTTGTAAATTCTTCTACGAAAAAAAATGTTATAGTTGAGTCAGATTAAAGTTATTTAGAATTAAAAGGAAATGAATTACTTAATCTTTATAGAAGGATGAATAAGATGGTTGGTAAGAAATAATTTCAGTATAGATATAAGAAATTTACTAAGAAAAATAATGAAAATAAAGACGTTGAAGTTATATTATATAAATGTAAAAGGAAGGACACATAAAACATGATTTTTCTAAGGTGAAAATAAAATATAAAAATGAATAAAATTCAAAAAGAAATGATAAAAATTATTATAAGTAAACTAGAAAGAAAAATCTTAAATAATATGACACTTGGTGTGCTAGTGGTGGAAAATGTCCTTTAAAAAGTCATTCTGACAATAATAATTCCAAATAGAGGAATAATAGACTTTTTTTGAATTTTTTTGGTAAATCATTGTTCTATGGAAAAGGTGAACACTATATAATCCTTTACCAATATGACATTAAATAAAAATTATCCTGATAGTAATGAAAATAAAAAATCTAAATCTTTGGATGAAGAATATTATTCATCTGATAAAGAAAATATTTTACCTAGTTATGAATAAGTATCTACTTTTAAAAAACTTCTTGAAAAAGAAAACTGTAAAGTTTATAAAAACCATGATAATTCCAATTTTTTGGTTAGGTCTAGTTCAAGAATAAATATTTTTACCAATAAAATATCTCATATTTATAAAAATCTTTATAAAACTATTTTAGAACAAGAAAATATTTTAAAATATCATGAAAAATTTATTTTGTAGAATACTACTTTAAAATGATTTAGTAAAACATAGTTTCAATACTCTTTATAATGAAGGAAAAGTCTTATTTGTAAAAATAAAGTCTGAAATATATAGTTTGAAGAAACTTCTATCTATGTTTTAATCTGGGAAGGAAAAAATTCAAAGATGTAATAATAAATTATACATCGAAAAAATATTTCTGGAATGGATTATTCATGTAAAAACCTATCTTTTAGAAACAACTAATTTGTTTATAAAATTTCTCCTCTTTATAATAAGTGTTAATGTGGTGGACATTGGAAGGAAAATCTTTCTTTAAATAGATTTCAGTGTTTAAGAATTCATAATGCTTATTTTTTAAAGGAAATGACATTTTATCACAACAGTAATCATGGAAAAATTTGGTTTCCTAAAATCATATTTTCTAATGAAACCAATCCTAGGAAGGATTGGATTCCAAAAATAAAATTTCTTTGTTTTCAGGAAAATATAGAATGTAACAAAAATAAAAAAAATGGTACATGGATAGTGGTTTCTCTAGACATACGATTGGAAAAATTATTTCTTTAATAATATTATCAAGTTGGATGGTGGAAAAGTAACTTTCAGAGACAATTCCCAAGGGGAAGTAATTAGTATATTAAGCATCATCAGTCTTATAAAACCATTAATTTTAAATGTTTTAATTGTTATTGGACTTAAGCATAACCTTATCATCATAAGTCGATTATGTGATAAAGGTTATATTCAGAACTTTAGGAATGAAAAATTTGTTGAACATAATTAAAAATATGAGTTTATTCTTTATTACAATCAGAATGGTAATTTTTGCACTACAAACATAGAATAACTTAGGATCCAAGACATAACTTGACTTTGTGCAAAAGAAGATCACTCTTGGTTATGTCATAGAATGTTAGTACACCAAAACCTTGGATCCTTAGAAAATTTTCCTATGAAAAGACTTGTTAATGATCTACAAGAATAAAGGCTTGGTAATTTATAATTTTTTTATCACACTACTACAAATAAGTGTTTTAAAAGTGTTATACACCTCTTTTAATAGTGCTACAAATGCATTGTTAATCATAGAGAAGATAAAGTGGGGTCCCCTTTAACAATGATAAAAAAGAGTGGATAAAGGGGGGGCTTTATCAGCTCTAAAAATAGCACCAATAAAGGCCTAGTTGTTTGAGATGTGTTGTTTATTTAACAACACACCCAACACCTGCACAAATAGCACATGCAACACCTGCACACCTGCACAAAACAGCACCTGCACACGAACAAAGTATACATGGAAAAAAACACACATAAGAGTTTTCAAAATGATGCAATATACATTTAATTAAAATCATGAAGATAAAGAAACACACTGCTATATATATTTCAAACAATGTTTTATATGTTTACAATTACAATTATCCAACAAATAGTTAAAAACAATAATGTTTCATCCTTTGGGATCTGTGATCCCGTCTCAAAAAAGTTCGTACATGGTATTAATTACCGAGAAAAGCATCCTAACTCAAGAAAAAAATCCCACATATATTATAAAACAAATATTATGTTAGTAATTCAGTAATGAAATAAATTAAACATTAATATGAAAGAATATATTAATAAAACAATATCAAATATTGAAGGATAGAGGATCAGGACTCCCTCGCTCTAGCTTTCACTAGTAGACACGCTGAAACCAAAAACCCTATAAGTCTACATCTGTATACCTATGATTCCCTTCGAGTAACCATGCATCAAGGAAGCCATTATAGGTGCACTAATGTGAAAGATGGAGGGAACCTCATGGCCTTTGCGAGTTCTACAATTAGTTATTTTTTGGATTTTAGTGGTCATAAAACACCACATATTATCCGAAAAAGCATAACTGCCCATGTCTCTGCATCCAAAGACACTATTTCAGAAAGGTTAGATCATTATAAGTTCTCTATCATGGCTTGAATCAACCTATAAAAAATAATGAAACTGTGTAAATGTATAGATCTTGTTGAACAACTTACAACCATTTGAGGGTTTGACGATTTTATATGCATTTCTTTATACCATGGGTTTTTACACATTTTGTTTCCTTTTACAGACTTTAAAAAGAAATCTTGAAGCATTGGGTTGATCAATTTAAGGCCAAGAAGATTGATATTACATGATTGTCATCTAAATTTTAACTTGTATGATTTCAAGGATACGTATTCCTAGGTTTGTGTAAAAATAAATGGATTAAACTATATCTTATGGAATCTAGAAATTTTATTTGATATCGCATCTGCATTAGGAGTCCCCATAAGGATTGACAGTGAAAAAAAAAAGGTTTCTTTTGGCCATTTTCCTTGTATGCAAGTACAGTCTGATCTGAGTATTCCAAGTATTGATAATATTGTGCTTTCTACTTGGTAGGATGATACTAATATTAGAGTGTAATATGAACCGATTCCTCGCCTTTCTGAATAATGTAATTTAATTGGTCATACTACCTTGTACTGTAGAAGAAAATTTGTTTTCCTGAATTTCATATAATGGGACATGACATAGATCATTTTATAAGAAGAGATAAGAGTGATACACTTCTTAATGAGGAAGAGGGGAATGTAGATTTTGGAGTAGTTCCCCCACCTATAATAAATCAATCTTTGAGTTCTCTTAATAATGTTTCTATCTCATTACATGATAAGGGTGTACCCATTTTAGATTACACTAGGCTTGAAGAAAGAAAACATAGAAGTTACCCAGTCTAGGAATTTTTCTCCAAATCATGATAGTATATTGTGTACTACTGTCTTGTCTAGTCTAAACAAACCCATAATCTCTTGGACTGATTTGGGATTAAGTGAAAATAAAGACATTGTTTCTTTCAAGGAAATTCCATCTAGAGGTCTGTATGAAGACCAGGTTACTGAAGACTCAGAGGATAGTCAAACTTCCATTGAATGTTTTTCCCAGGAGGCAGTGGAACTCAACATATGAAAAGAACAAAAGATGATATATGATAAGAACCCCAAGGGGAAGGCAAAGCTAGATGCAGTCTATTTTCCAAAGACTAGATTTGGAGGAGATCTCCCATACAAAGAAACCCCTACTTAAGAGAGGGATTCGATTACACCTGAGGTTGACTAAACATTTTCTATAGGGAAAGTGATTTCTGATACTCTTAATACCCCTATTTCATTCAGTATTTCAGAAGCCTCTGTCTGTAAAAGAAAAGGATCAGCTCCAGCCCTTTTTTTAGCCTCCTCATCTGATAAAGATGTAGGGGATTGTATGGAAACTCTAATCTACCATTGGAACTAGTTGAAGGCTTGGACATTAAAGGGAATGGAAAATCTCCTCCTACTCATCATTTTAAAGAAATGGTTAAAGAAAATGTATGCGCTCATAATCCCATTGATTTACTGGATTCTGAAAATAGTGCAGAAGAATGTGGTGCACCTTCTATGAATGCAATGAATGAAAATTATGATATTGTACACTCTAATGATTGTGATGGCCCATGGGTGCTTGTAAAAACATGGTGAAAGGGTCTCCACCCATGTGGTCAGGGCGGAAGATACTCTTTCCACAATATGAGAACTTGCTCTTAAGTTTTCTGAGATGTATTCGGTTTTGTTTTGTTGTTAGTAAGTTTGTATCCACCTAATTTTTGTACTTTTCCACTTTTTTACTTTTCCATCTATCTTAATTTAAGGGTTCTCACGTCTCATTAAAAAAAATTCAATTTTTAATAAAGAAGACACATTTAGAGTTATACTGGTCACATTGTGCATCGTATTGAGGTGGGGTTGATTACTACATAACAAAAATGAGTTATAGATCATTGTTTTAAAATATTAGAACAATTTGAATGGGTTTTCTTAGTTTTGAGTATGTCACTTATTCTTTTATTGAAATTAATATCAAATTTGAAAGAAGCATTCATATTTATATTGGTCACACTGTGCATCATATTGAGGTTCAGTTGATTCATACAGGTCAAAAATGACTCGTTGATCATTTTCCTAAAGTATCAAAATAATTCGAATGTGTTTTCTCATTTTTTAGTATGTAGCTTGTTTTTTTCTAAAATTAATGTCAATTTTAAATAAAAATACACACTTTGAGTCATACCAATTTCATTGTGTATTGAATTATGGTGAGTTCAATTCCTAAATGTCACAAATGTCTTATGGATCGTTTTCTTAAAGTATCGAAACAATCAGAATTCATTTTCTAAGTTTGTAGAATGTCAATTTTGTTTTATTACTAAAATGTCATTTCAAACTGGAAATATGAATTTTGAGTCATACTGGTCACATCGTGTGTTGGTTTGATATGATACTGCATCATAAACATCACAAAGAACTTGTGAATCATTATCCTAAATTATGAAGAAAATTGGAGAGGGTTTCCATGTTTTACAGTGAGTGGCATGTTTTGAGTTAAGATGTTAATTTTAAACTAATAACAGACGCTTTTATCCATACCGGTGACACCATGCATCATATTGATGTTTGGTTGATTCATACACATCTAAAATGACACATGGATTATTTTCCTAAAGTATTAAAACAATATAAATAAGTTTAATAAATTTTCAGTATGTCACTTGGGTTTTTTTCTAAAATTAATGTCAATTTAAAAAAACGAGACACTTTGAGTCATACCAGTCATTTTCTGCATTTAATTGAGGTTCGGTCATTTCCTCCATGTAACAAATTACTTATAGATCTTTTTCCTAAGGATCAAGACAATCTAAATGTGTTTTATTAGTTTTCAGTATGTCAATTGTTCTTTTTACCGAAAGTAATGTCAGTTTTAAATAAAAAGAGACACTTTGAATCATTCTGGTCACATCATGTGTCATGTTGAGGTGGGGTTGATTCTTACAAATTTAAAATGACTTATGGATCATCTCCCTAAATTATCAATACAACTAAATGTGTTTTCTCAATTTTGAATAGGTCGTTTACTCTTATACCAACCATAATAACCTAATAATTTCATACATTGATTTCATATTTATGATTAGATTAATATTCCTTACAAAAATGAAATAAATTAATCATAAATATGAAACAATGTATTAATTTTATGGATACTGATTTTACTGTGCAAACATCAAAATTACCTCTGTGATTGAGTAGACATAGTGTCGTTTCTCTTCCTACAAAGTCATTTCACATAGATAGAAATCCTTTAAAATAAAAAACCCTATAAAAAATAATGAAACTCAAATCAACATTTCATTATATATTTTTTTGTTAAAATATAGATATTATATTGTAACATTACCTTTACATATTTTCAAAGGGTTTATTTGGTTCAAATATAATCTAATAACAAAAAAATTATTCATTGTACACGTCACTATTGTTGGTTAACTACCACTTAGAATAACTTCTAATACTAACTTTTATTTAGCATCCCCATGATGATCTCATCTAAAACCATCTCTATGATATCACCATTCAACGTTCACTTTTCATTCTCTTCCTGCACACATTTACCAATTAAATGGGTGTAGAAAAAGAAAGAAATGTTAAAGGTTAATGATGAAATCATAGAGATGGTGTCGGATGAGAGCATCATGGGTTTTCCAGATTATAAGTTCAGATCAAATTCTATGTTAAGTGGTAGTTAACCAATAATAGTGAAGAATCCATAGTTTTTTTATTTGTGAGTGATGCACAACCAATATTCTTGAAACACACTAAATCAGTAAAAAATCAACCTAAATGACAAAAATACAGAATATAAATGATCCATGCCTTAATATTTTATCTCTAGTTCTTTTGGAAATATGGAACCATAAAGAACTATTTCATAAGAGTCTCTCATTAAGTTATGCTTTACTATAAAGAAAAATAATTTCTAAAACCATCATTCATGAAATAAGGATATAAAACATAATAAAGGGTGATTATATATGCTCAATAAGTGTATAAAAGGGAGATATCAAAGATCATATAAGGGTAAAATAAGTAGTAGGAATTCGCCTCTATCCTATTTGTATACAATCTTCCATCAGGTATGCTTCCCATTCGTTTCTAAAAACATATATATCATCTTGTGAATATGAGTTTTTTCAATAGTCATGATAGTACTCAATAAATATAATTACACAATGGATTAATAAATATTTTAAATGAACTAGTAATTATTTTATAAAATACCTCTTCAAGGATGCTATTTTTTGATGAAATAATATCTATTTCATAAATTTACAAACATAATAACCACATTCCTTTACATTTGTTTGTTTTTGGACAATGTAGATACATTGAGAAAAATAAGTAATTTTTTTGGATAGTGAGATCTTATTATATATCCCAAGATACTTGTCTAGTTGTAGATCTTGTGGGCGTTCTATTCCTTAGGCTCTAGATTCATTCCATGAAGCAGACGATATTGATGCACTACCATATCATAATAGAATCCTCATTAAAGGATAATATAAACTATATAACTAGATGTTTAGTTCTAAAATGTTAGATCTAGTGTATTAAAAATTGACAAATGCCATAATGCATGGTCAGTTTGTTGGATATCCATGCATTGAATCAAGAAAATAAATTTTTTTAGTATCCAAATTACCATAATGAGCATCCAACGCTGCCTAAAAACTCAAAAAGTAATAAGTAATCAAAGAAATGAAAATATAGTTGATATGATTAAATTGTAGTGTTCTCCCCTGCATCGTTGGAATTAAAAAGAGTCTTTCACCTGTAATTGTTTTTCAAACAATTTGAGTAGGGATGACATTTTTCACCCTCTTTATCAGAATTTATTTTTCCTTTGATGAGGTGATGTGAGGACTAATGAGTCTAAATTTTTGTTCATGGGGAAATCCCTTTAATGTTTTTTCATATACATGCTTGTGAAAAATTTGAAATGTATTTATTCATAATTATCATAGTATATCATCTATTGTAAAATTAAATCATTAAAACATACCTCATGTATACATTTACAACTAAGGCGCCTAACCATTCATAGTTGAGGATTTCACCTACATTTTCCGTACTGATGTAATATGAATTTTCCTCTTCGTAATTATTTTTTTCAAAATCAACTGTGTGAGTATTTCTGTCTATCAACTTTGTATCCACATGATCCTACAATAATATTAAATGTGGATATAGAACGAGTGGGGTGAAGGTTCTCTCAGTAGATCACTTCAATTGATAGGTTTATCCATGAGATAGTTTTGAGCCGATATTTCATTTCACCCCCTTGTATTTTTCATTCTATAATAATATTCATTGGTTTAGACATTTTTTCATAAATTTTTGAAGGTTCATCTTGAAAAATAAATTGGAAATGAATACATCCTTGTCGACTAATTTTTTACATGAATTGACAATCATGAAATGAATGTTCTAACAGTTTGTTCAATCGTATGAATGGAATCATCGTCATTTGGAATAGGTATCTCAGTGCTCATATCATGAGATATATTAATTTAAACTCTCATATGATCTGTTGAATGTGGATTATTGTGTAGCATGTCATTTTGCATATTGAACACCAGAGCCCTCACTACAAGGCGATTGGTGGGAGTTGATAGAGATAAATAACTATCATTTTCACCCTGCAGAATATCAGTAATGGAAAGGTACTAGTGTCTATTTGATTCAAATTTTATAGAAACAATTATTATACCGTTGATTACCTCATCTAATTCAGGTTTTTAGGGGAATGGCTCTCCTAAAAACTGGTGGGGTTGGGGCAGGGTCTTCACGCATAGGTTGTTCTTGAGTTTTATCTTCTCTTTTCCACCCTCCATAAAAAATGCTATCATATCTCTATGGTATTTTAATTATTCTTGAAACATAGATAATGATTCTATCATATATTTCATTTACTAAGTTTGATCCTCCTCTTGTTTTTATTTCTGAAAGTATGTTCGGGGTGTCACCCCAAAACCCGCACCTCTGACGTGACCATACTGTTCCGGCTGCTTCATGGCTGGTGAAAGTTTGTTTACATTTGGTGTGGGTGTTTTTTATTCCTATGACAATTTAAGATATAAAATATAGGGAAATAAGCAATCATTGTTATGTAATAGAGATTTAAAGAAAAAAATTATATTATTTCACACTTACACATGTTTCCCACAATTTTTGTGTGTTTTCATCTATCATTATCCCCACATTATTTACATGATCCTCCTTTCATAGAAAATGGAATAGTATGGAAGTAGATTTTGATTTGGATTCATCAATATGGATATAAATATAGGAACATGGTTATAGGGTTATTTTATGTCACATAGAAGTATTACAGTAGATTTAAAATATGTACCAATTTTTTCTCAAGTGAAGCATACCCCATCCTTGGTTTACGGTAGGGCTACACTGGTTTTGATTCTTGTTCCTTATTTTTAGCACTCAATTTCTATTTCACAAATAAAAATCTATTAATTTAAGTGATGAATATAAGAAACTTCAAACAACGTATTACCAGGCACGATGTACCTAGAAAGTCTACTCCAAACGATGGTTGCTAAATGCATCTAATTGTCCTTGGCATATCAGGTGTGAATAAAGAGGAGGTGGGTGTGTCTTGATTTTCCCTTCCACATATTTAAGATGATATTTCGTTACAATTGTGTTAAAGCCTCTATGAATCCTTCCTGTAACTATTAATACATATTATTTGTGTGATGCATCTACAATAAATGCAATTTTCAATGAACGATGTATAGTAAGTCAATTTTTTAATATTTTATTTTATATTAATAAATTAAAAAAATTATATAATAGTGTTACCATAATCTCTTACCACATTAGTTTCCTAATCATGGTGACCACATGGTTCCATGACTGTACATCAATCGGCACGCGTGGTCATGACAATTCCAATGTAGCAATTAAAGATGGATTTCTTGAGGTTAACATCCTACACTGGTTTATTCCATCCCACCTAAAATTTTGTACCTTTTTCTTTTTCCTTACGGATTTTGACTAACACAGTCAAACTACGATGCTCTTATTTTTACAATGCCAGGGTTTTATTGCCTACCATTTCCTCACTTTCAGCATCACCATTATGTTCCTCTGAAGCGCAAGCATAGGCACTAGGACCAGCAAAAAGAGATTGAGAAACCTATTGTACCTCAGCACTGGGACCAGTAGCAACAGATTGAGAAACTTGTTGTTCATCTACACTAGGACCAACATCAATAGGTTGAGGGACCTTTTGTGCCTCAGTATTAGGCACATCTACAGGGGCAGAATTCATTAACTACATAAGTGGTTTAACATTTAATTTAGATTACATAAAAGCAGAAACGAACAGATAATAACATTACGTAACACAATGTATATTACAACAGAAAAATAACGAGATTATTGTACTCTCTTTTTTTAAAGGCTAATGAGATTGGACCCCTCTATTGACTATAGAAATCCCTTCATTGTAACCTCCTCTGACATACAAAATTACGTCTACATTGGAACCACTACAGAATTATTGCGACGTCCCAATAAAAGGTTCATCCTCCATTAAATTTTCATCTAACCATTTAGTTGTTTTGGTCAATAACAGACCAATTGACCAGTTTTAATTTTCCGGATCTAGAACAAAAAATACTTTTATTGGTTGTGATGCCATTATAAATGGTTCGAATTTCTATCCATCCTTACTAAAATCAAATTTCATGAATCCCAATTCATCTATTCTAACAGCACTCCAGTTATCAACCCACTTTCATTGAAAAAAAGGGCACTTGGAAATTCGTATAATACAACTCCCATATTTGTTTGATGATGCCAAATTATGACATATTCTCATAAATTGGATTTTTTTTCATTAACACAGGAAACATGCATCGCTTCAGCCACAAGTGCAACCCCATTATTCTACATGGTACTGTCTTCATCATTTTCATTAGTATAGAATGTATAACCATTAACTACATAAGCATTGTACGATAATACATACACACTTGGTCCTAGGGCTATCCATCAAAGTCATCCTGAAATTGAATCCAGATTTTCATCAAACTTCTTAAAATTATGGTCTCAAAACATTCATATAAACTGTCGAATATGTTTATCTAATATCCATTTCTCATCCGTAGATGGATTCAAATTCCCAATTATTTTTTTTGGGATTGACATGTTAGTCAATGTTGAAACTGTTACTTCACCCTCAAGATGCCCAGTGTGATGAGATTTCAGTTGTCCAATGATTTCCACACGAGACAGGTATTAAGTAAATAATTCAATGGATTACTCAATAATATATTGCTCCTCAATACAACCGTCTATCTGACTTTGATATTTGACATACCCTTTCAAAATATTCATATACTTTTAAATGGGGTACATCTATCTATAATGTACAAGACCACATAGTCTAATATCTCTCACAAAGTGAACCATCAAATGAACTATCATATCAAAGAAGGTCGGTGGGAATAACATTTCTAATTCACATAATATAACAGAAAATTCTCTTTCCATGGTTGGAAATTTTTTTGGGTGTATAACTTTGATGCACATTGATTTGAAGATTAAATAGAGCTTTGATAATGTATGGTTGGAATTCTTGGAAAAATTGAAATTCAAAGCTATATTAATTAAATCTTGCATCAAAACATGGTAGTCATGGGATTTCAAACCCTTTAATATTAAATAGTTCATTGACATGATTTTCTTGATATTTTATGAATACCCCTTTTGAACCTTTATGTCATTCAAGAAGTTGAAAATATGATATCACTCCTACCTGGAATGAGTGTAAGTAGTTGGAGAAATAAATTTTTGTTTTCAACCCTTTACTGGTATCAACTCTTCTCGTATTCTCATCTCAACCATGTACAACCAATCCTTAATTCCATCCTTTGTATTTATGGGTGTATTTAGAAAATTTCTTATTACACTATGACATAAATTTTTTTCAACATGCATAACATCAAGAAATATTTTGACATATATACAATTCCAGAATGGTAATTCAAAAAAAACTGATCTCTTTTTCCACCGGTTTTCTTAAGATTTTTCAAAAATGGTTTACCAAAAGTATTGTCCACATATTTTAATTTCTCAAACAATTGATCACCTGTTACTGAAGATGGTGTTGTACGTTCTTCTAAACTTCCATCAAATGATTTCGTCCAAGATCAGTACGTATGCCATTGGGTTAGAAATCTATGATGTCCAAAAACAAGGTTTTCAATGAATGTTTCAACCTAATTGACTATGTACCTTTTTCACAAACAAAAAAACCTTGAGTTCCTTTAATGCTATATCCTAAAAAATTTCTATAAGCATGAAAGTCATTTATCATCCAGTACAACATCTCTCTCAAAATAAAATCTTAATTTTTGTAAGAATCATACAATGTAACACCTGAATCCCATAATAATTTCAATTCTTTCGTAAATGGAGACAAATAAATATCAATATCATTACCCAATTTTGTTGGTCCTGATATAAGAATATATAACCTGATGTATTTTCGTTTCATCTATAACCACAATGGTAAGTTATAATTTACCAACATAATTGGTCTTGTACTCTGACTGGTGCTTTAAAAACCAAAAGGATTCACTCCATCTGCAGATAACACAAGGAAAAGGTTTCTCAGATCATTTAAAAATTAAGGATACTCATGATCAATATATTTCACTAAGGGGAGTCTATCGGGTGACATATTTTCCCATATTTAATTCTTGTATCTACAATCCATATCAATTGTCATGCAGTTTCCTTACTTTTATACAGGCTCTTAAACCTTGGAATGATTAGAAAATGTCATACAACTTTTTTAGGAATCGATTCATCTTTCTTGTATTGATAATCACCACACTCTAGACATTCGTTAAGTGATTTGTGGTCCTTTCGAAATAGTATACAATTAGTCGGGAAGGAATGTATTCATTCAGATATCATACTCATCGAGCGTATCATTTTTTTGGCATCATATATTTAGATTGGGGGCTCATTATCTTCTAGTATCAATTCATTTAGGAGAAAAAGTAGTTCCATAAAATAGGAGTCACTCCATCCATTCCCTTCTTTCAAATTATACAGATTTAAAACAGCTGAAAATGTTGTATATTTAGTGCAACCAGCATACAATGGCATCTTTGCACAACTCTTCAACTTATCTAAAAAATATGGGCAGTCATGAAGTTCATCTTCAACTATCCTTGTTATTTCCTCAACACAATCTTCATCATCATTCAAATATGTAATCATATCCTCTAAACTGTATTATTTATTTTTCATGCTTATAATAATATAAAATGGTCTATAAAATGAATTTCTATCCCAGCAACTACCTACATTCTTTTTTCCCCATGTTTATTCCAACATGTATAACTTCGATCTATTTTGTGACAAATCAAGTGTTCTTCTAACTCCTTTGGACTAATTTTTCATGAATAACAAGGGCGTAATCACATAAAAAAATTTAGAAAGGTCATATGCATGATCTTTTTCAAACTTGATAAACTCTTTCACAACATCTTTATACTCTTTTGTCAACGGATTGACATTCATCCATTCTTTATTAATATTCATCCTTTTTGAAAGAGGGTGTAACTCTTTAATACATATCATTCACTATACCAAGATATGAATAAAAACCCCTTTCCTTTTACACACTTAGAGGCATATTCTCAACATATTCCTATTTTCAACGTCAAGAAAAGCTGTGTGATCTGATTTTTGGTTAGGTTAGCATTGCCAAGTCACATACCTTTAAGTGGAGGTATAACTGTTGTGCGAGTTAATATAAACTATGGACAAAGGAATATTTTCATGAGAAGGGAATGTAAAATTACTATGTCCATAATCCATATATATATTGGTGGTATACATTCCTATAACACCTATGACCATAGTTGACATCGACTTTGGCCTAATGTTCTGAAATCCAGAACCATTTTTATATTCTAAAAGTATAATTATTATAGTTATACAAAATTATACACACACACACAAACATATATTTATATATGTAGATATATATATATATGTATATATTTATAAATATTGTTCATTGTAGATTATTGTTAAAGTGTTAGATAAATTATAAAAGTTATCCTAAGATCAAATCTCATCATTTTGTATAATATTTCGATTTATATGACCACATTAATAAACTAATGATGGAGATACCTATGTCTATGTTCCACCCATGGAAGTTGATTCCCTATGGAAAAGGGTACAAACCATGGATATAGCTTCCCCATAATAGGGGCTACATCCACAAGCATTGTCTATGGTACTAGACTATCTGACTATGGCTATTTTTGGTGGGATATAGAAACCAGGAGAACACCCATGGGTGTCCTGTTAGTCGATATAAACTATATCGATTTTCAATTTGTCTATAACCATTATCATAACCCATGAATATTTCAAAATTTTCAACTAGTTGTAGAATTGGTTTGGGTAGATTGATGGGTGTTGGTATAACCTTAGTGAGAATTGGAGATGGAATATAGCCCTTATTAATTTTATTCTTCTATTTATTTTTTTAGATGTGATAAACCCAAGAGGTGGTCATTGAGACCAAATTCCTTTGTTGGTATTTTTTGTCAATGAATATGAAGTGTCAATATGCTTGATGTCAATATATAATAGAGAAGGAAAATTTGGAAGTAGGTTGGAGAACCCAATCTTTTCAACACAATTATATGAGTTACTAAGAAATTAATTATTATGTGTGGTGAATTGAGAATATTAAAAAAAGGATTGAAGATATACATTTTTTCATGGAAGTAATGTCAATTACTTTCAATTCAATTTATATGGAAAGGAAAAATAAATTCTTTGAGGCGTATATAATATATTTAGATATTACTAAGGGAATTTTTAAAAGTAGATAGATGAGTCATAAATGTTTTTCTTTAAAGTTTGTTGCTATTATATTACTCAAGACTCTAGAATTTAAGAAAATAAGATAAATCTAAAATATTGTCAAACTCTAAAAGATAGGTAATACTAGAGAAGATATTAATCATAGAGGCTGACGACCGAGCATAAATGTAGGATCTATCCAAAAGTAGAATGTATGAGGGTATAAATAGTTATAATTAGTCTATGTAGGTAGAAATAGAATGTGAAAGCATAAGTGATAGAACAACCATATGAATTTAGAGGGAATAAAAATTTATCTAATAAGCATCTCCACCATAATAAAGAATAATAAACTATAAACTAAGAGAGGAATAAGTAATTATCACAATTAAAACAATCAAATTGATATGGGATATAAATTTATCCAAACATAGACAGAGTGTCAAGGAACCATTAAACACATTTGATAATTACCAAATCCAATAAACTCTCCCAAAATTTGAATATCTCTACTCTTTTTTGTATGATAAAAATGATAAGAAAATTAAGATCATTACAATGAAAATAAAAATAAACAGAGGTAATAAAAAATAAAGGGAATGGAAAATATCTAATAAGAATATCCTCCTAAGTTAAATAATAAAGAATAGTAAAAAATAATAATCAAAGAGTGAACAAGAATTCACAACATATATACCAACAATTAGATGAAAAACTCTTCCAAAACTCAATGATATACCAATAATTAGAAGAAAAACTCCCCAAAAATCAATGATATACCAAAAATTAGAGGAAAATATCCCCTAAAACCTATGTACCCAATGGAAAATAGGGAAACTGTAATAGAGACTCACCGGGGGGAATCTGTGCACTGTTGAGGAGGCTGCTGAGATTGGTGTCAAATGAGGAGGGTGCGCATGAGCAGGTCAGGTGAACAAAGGGTCCGCACAAGGAGGAGGAGGATAAAGAAGTGGATGGGGAGGAGGAGGAGGAGGAGGCATCGACGGTGGGGGAGGAGGGGATGTGGTAGAGGAGGGGTCACGGTGAAGGAGGAGGAGCAGTCAGCGATGGCGGAGGAGGAGGGGGGTCACGGCGGAGGAGGGGTCATGGTAAAGGAGGGATCGATGGCATAGGGGTCAGCTTCTGCAAAATCATGAAAGGGATTGAGGGAGGAAGAGACTATTAGGGCTATTTTATAAAACCCACTAGAAACTTTCTCACTGATACTTAAAAGCGCTGATAAAGGTATGTTTTATCACCGCCAAAATAAAAAGCGCTGAAAAAACATACCTTTATCTGTGAAAAAATTATAGCATTGATAAATACATCATTTATCAGTGCTAATAATGGCCATCTTTATTAGTGCTAAAAAAGCGCTGATAAGAGACCTATTGATCAATGCTTAAATTATACAGATGATAAATATGTATTTTATCAGCACTTTTTTAGCACTGATAAAGGGCATCATTATCAGAACAATTTAAAAACCAATTAAATAATTATTTAAATAAATATAAATTTATTTGAATTTAATTATAAATATTTGTATATATTTATAAATATTTCTATTTAATTCTATATTTATATCTTTATAAATATTATAATAAATATATTTATTATTATTTTATAATTATTTACACACACACACAAATAGATATATATATTTATAGTTATAGCTATAATTATAAATAGTATATATTTATAAATATTTGTATAAAATTGTTAATATATATCTATTAATAAAATTGTAATATTATATGTATAATTTTATAATTATTTTTATATATATATATAGTTATAATTATATTTACATATATTCTAAATATATTTATATATAACATTAAAAATATAATAAATTATATTTATTATCTAATTATATTTAATCTAATTTTATAAGTACATTTTTTTAACATATATAGTTTATATGGGTAACATTAAGAAATTATCAATATACCACATAAATGGACAACATGATGTAATGTATAAATGAACATTCACGTATGATACATAACATATATGCATGATCAATATATTCATTGACCAAATTCAATGGAAAAGACACATATATTCAATAATTTTAATTATAAATATATATATTAATAATTATTATATATTCATAAGTAAAATATATCTATTAAATCTATTAAATATAAAAATATAAGGAATACAAGGAATTAATCCAATAAATCTAATAAATTAATCTAATAAATCTGTAATAAATATAATTAATATAATGAATATATTTATTATTTAATTTAATTTCTTATAATCTTATAATCATTTCATTATATATATATATATATATAATAATAATCTTAGAAATAAATTTTTCAATTAAAACATTTTATATATTTTTTCTAATTATTAAAAAAATATTAATTATAAATATTTGTTTTTTATTTAATGTATACAAATAAACATTCTTTTTGAATATAAATATAATAATTTTATATAAATTCATAGTATTTGTTATTAAAATCTTTATCAGTGATATTATTAGCGTTGATAAAGGCCCACCCCTTTATCATCACTTTCTGTTTAGCACTGATAAAAGGCAGTTCTTCCCTTGCCATATTTTGTGGTGGTGTCATTATCAATATGGTAATCAACATAAGTAAAATTTTAAATCTATTAATGAAGTCTCAACTTCTGATTCTTTATACTTAGGCTACATCGAATTATTTGGACCTACACAAACTATATGTATTGGTGTAAAATAGTATGTATTTGTTTTAGTGGATAAGTAAACTAGATAACCATGGGTCTATTTTCTTGCAAGAGAATGAGAAGACTTTAGTTCTGTTAAAAATTGTGTATCCACAGTTAAAATGAGAAAATTATATCCTTGATAACTAATCACAGTGACCATTGTAGAGAATTTTTAAATTAGAATTTTGAAACTATTTTTTGTAAGAAAGGTATTTTATATAACTTCTCAATTCCTAGAACTCCACCACAAAATGTTGTATTTCAATGGTGAAATATAGTTATTTAAAAGATTACTATAACCATGATGCGTGAAAACATAGTTGCTAAACCTTTTTTGGCTACAGAGGTGAATACAATTTTTTAAAATATAAATCAAGTTGAAATTAGACCTCTTATTAAAAAAAATCTTTATGAGTTGTGTATAGGAAGAAAACTAAAATTTTCATACCTCAAAATATTTAGATGTAAATTATTCATCTTAAAAACTAAATATAATCTATATAAATTTTCTCAAAAAGCTGATAAATGAATATTTTTAGGTTGTTTCACAACTAGTAAGGTTTATAGAGTATTTAATAAAAATTATTGTACTCTTGAAGAAACAGTTCATATTATGTTTGATTAAACCGACCCGTTTATTTTCAAAAAACCCCAACCTAAAACCTCAAATATTATTTCTAAAACTAATTCCCAACCTATAGTAGACAATAATTCTCATAAGGAAAATCCTTATGAATATTTTTTTGAACCTTTTCCTCAGGAATTTTTTTAACCTATTTTTGAATAACATACATTTCAAAACCCAAAAAGATAGTTTTCTCTTATGAATCATCATAGTGGAAGTTTCATTAGTGATATAGATCAATCGATTAGAACTATAAGTTATTTGAGAAATAAAATCGAGCATCTAGATTTATTACCTCAGTTTGAAACTATGAATATTGATGATACTTTAGCTGATGAGGATTAGAAAAAATCAATGTAATATGAACTTAATGAGTTTGAAAGGATCCAATTCTGGACTTTAGTTGAATTTCCTAAATAAATATCTATAAAGGGAGTAAAATATGGTTTTCAGAATAAATGTGGTAAAAGTGAAATAATAGTGGGAAATATAGGTAGACTTTTTTATAAGGGTTATAACCAATAATATGGAATATAATTTTTATAAAAGTATGCACTGGTAGAAAAACATGAATCTATTTGAATAATTCGACCCTTCATAATATTCATTAAATAAAAACTATTTCAAATGGATGTGAAGTGTGATTTCTTTAATGGATATTTTCAAGAGATATTTTATATAGAACAAACGATATTTTTTGAAAATAAAAAACTTCTATTACATGTTTATATACATTCCAAGTCACTTTATAAAATTAAACAATCCCCTAGAGCATGGTATGATATAATAACTAGTGTTTTTACAAAAAAAATTTGTTAAAGGGGATATGGATTCAAACATTTCTATAAAATAAGTTAACAGAAAAATTATTATTGTATGAGTATATGTTGATGACTTTGTATTTGATTCACCTTAGAAATCAGTAATAGATTACTTTATAGATCTTATGAAATCTGATTTTGAAATGAGTAATATGGGTGGGTAAAATAATTTCATGGTTTTAAAATCTCAAGAAAAGTAACTTTTATATCTCAACATAAGTATATAAAAGTTATTCTTATGAAATTTGGGTATGACTATACTAAAATAATAGTACATACATTGGAACCATTGATACTTTAGATATTGACAATTCTAGGAAAATGGTTTATCAAAAATATTTTATGGGTTTGATTGGAAGCTTACTTTACTTAACATCTAGTAAACCAGATTTAATGGTTTTAGTATGATTATGTGATATATATCAAGTCAATCTAATATAATCTCATCTAAAAACTGTTAAATGAATCATTAGTTATCTTAATGGAACTATAGAATTAGGTTTATTTTATTCTTTTTGGAAATAATTTTTAACTAAATGGTTTTTTGGATGCCGACATTGGTGGTTGTAGAATGAATATAAAAAGTACATCCAAAACATTTCCTTTATTAAGTGAAGATTAAGTTTCTCGGTCATGTTAGAAAAAACACTCATTATCTATTTCCATTACTTTATATGAATATGTGGCTTCTAGATGTTGTTCTTCTCAAGTGTTGTGGATGAAAAACACACTCACTTACTATGGAATGAGTTTTAATAAAACTCTATTTTTTTGTGATAACATAAGTTCCATTACATTAAATACAAAACCATAATGTCAATAAAGTTATAAACATATAGATATTAGACATCAGTTAATCTGGTATCACACACTTAAAAGAGTTATGTTTTCAATTCATCAGAACACAATAACAATTTTCTGATATTTTTACAAAACATCTTAGTTTCTAAAGATTTTAATACATTATGCAGAATCTGAAAATGAAAAATATTAAATGATTATTATTATCTACTTATTTTTCAGAAATATATTTACATTAATAAACTTTTTTTAATAGTGAGGGTATATATGTTTTTCATTTTCTAAAAAAAATTTAAAAAAATTATGTTTTATAAAAAGTTATATTTTTCATTCTAACTATTTCAGACTCTAAAACTTTAAAAAAAATCAGAGTCGTATTTTCTTACAAAAACTTCATAATCAAAATGTAATATAAAATTTTCTAGACTCAAAATTTTTAAGAACATTTTTCATTAAATTTTTTTCCTAAAAAATATTTTCTAAAATAAAAATATTTTGGACTCAAAATTTGTTATATGATTTTCTAGAAAATATTTTTTGTTGAAAAATTTGATAATTGTTTTTTATAAAACTATCATGACCAATTTATTTTATAAAACCTAATAATAATAGGCTATTCATTCTGATAAAACTTTATTCTCAGAAAGGTATTCTTCTTTTAGTTTTTGAACTTAACCTTTATCTTAGTTTATAATATTCATTGTACTTATTATTTTTGTATCAAAACCATTATAATGTTTTAAAAATTGAAAATTTTCAAACCAAACTATAACATATTTTGCTAAAAAGTTTTCTTGAATCTTTTAGAGTTATAAATTACATTTAAATATTTCTTTGATTAAATCTTAGTTGTTAGATCAGTTAAAGATTTAATATCAACCATTAAAAGTAATTAAAAATATGAAATATCACCTATATGTGCCTATATAAATATGGGAAATTTCTTGTCCCACATCTGTTCTTAGTTATTTTTCTCCCAAATTCTCTCTCTCCTCAAAAACATCAGTCTGATTGTTTTGGAATATTTCTCATTCAAGCTCGTGTATCATTACGATGGATACAAAATAGGATTACCCAAACTAGAATGTTATAAAATAGTGAATCATTGAATGGAAGTGTTTTGAAAAGTATGATTATATTCTCAAAAAGAATTATTTATTTTGATGTATGGGAAAGTATATGTGTTTATAAACCTGACAATGAATTTGATCTATAATACCTTGAAATCATCAAAGAGTTCTACACATATGATATGTTTTTAAAATAAGGTGATAAGGACTTACTTTCTTCCACTATGTTTTTATAAAAAATATTATATTCCTTATAGATGATTTGTAAATTTAATTGTTGTTCCTTTGGGTGAAGAATCTTATCTTCAATCACACAAATTATAAGGAAAACTAAAATATTTTGAAAATTCTAAGAGAAAATTTTCTTTTTTCCCAGGTTATGATAAGGTTAGAATGTTTATATATCTCTCAGAAGACTCTAGGGTGGTATCATTTTATATTCATGGGTATTTAACACCCAAGAATTGGATTACATTTTTAAAAATAGGAAAATCAAATCGGTTATGATTGTTTTCATTATGGTTTATTTTATTAAGAATTTCATTACTAATTAATGGATCATAATTTTTCCTTATTTCATCAACAAATTAATTGTGAAGGTTATAAATCATTTCAATGTTGATAAAAAATATTCCTCGATACGAGAAATGATTTATTTTATTAGTGATGATACTATTTAATGAATGAATCTTTTCTTTGATACTAAGTCGGAGAAGTTTGTTGAGATGGATGATGGAATTTTGTACAAGGCTTAACCTTATAAGAATTATAAGATTGTTAATATGAAAATTAAAAATGAATCATCTCATATAGAGAAGAAACAAAATAAAGGAAAGAAAATTTTGGATAAAGAGTTTAAAAATTTCAGGGATAAGAGGGTCCAAAAGAAACATGATGATCCAAATTTTGTGTTAGATAAGGTTGAAGTCTTAATGTTAAAAATAAAAACTTTTGTGGATTTAAAGAAGTTAAAAAATAATAAAAAATAAATCAAAAAATTTTGTGATAGAAAAGTTTCTTATAGTTTCCTGAAAGATGTTATGATAGGTTCTGAGAATATTTTTCTAGAAATTTTCCACCCCGATCAGTTTATTACTGATTTTGGGTTAGAATGTTTTTAAACCTACCCTATTCAAGAAACATTTCATTCCATTGGAGATTATAAAAATAGAAAAAAATCCCTTGAATAATTGGTTCTAGAAAAATAACAGAGTGTTACTAATAATGAAAAAGAATCGGTCCCAAAAAATCACCGAAATGGAGTTATCCAAAGAGTCAAAAAATTAGAATAAGATCTTTAGGATGTTGGAGAAGAATAAATTAGAGAAGGAAAAAGAGAAGAATAATAATAAGGATAAAATGAATAATTATAAAAATAAGGAGAATATAAATAAGTAATAGAGAAATAGGAGTATGAAGAAGAAAAATATGAAGAAATATCAGAATCTTATAAAAATCAATGGAAAAGAAACCATCAGAATCATTTTCATAAGCATCATGTTTACCCTCTAATCTTGATAAGGATGTGGACTTTTTAGGGACTCAAGAAGTAAAATTTTCATCAGATGAGGAACAAAATTACTCAACATATGAGGTAGAAATGTTATCATCAAATAAATAAGAGGAATACTAATAATCACAGGTGAAGGTTTCTAAAAATATTGAGTTATATAAGAATGTGGAAATTTTAGTAGTTTCATATTATAAGAAAGATTCATGATAAGGAAAAAAACAATATGGAGAAGTATCAAAACATAATGTTGAATAATCTAGAAAGAAACTTCTAAAACTATCCTCATGTTCATCGGATTTAGAGGAAACTGTATAAAAAATGTATTGATTTAAATTTCAAATCATTAATAATTTTAAATGATGTTATTATATATTTTTCAAAATTTTGAGGTGATTTTTCAACTTATTCAGAATGGAATTTGTGAGAAATCATATTTATTGAAAGTTTTAAATGAATCAGTTAACTAGATTGATGAACAGTTAAAAACGTCTAAATAAAATTCTTGGACTTAGAAGAGATCATATAATCATATGGTAAAGTATTCTGATTAAGTAAAAAATGATATCATAGATCATGAGGATAAATTTTTTGATGTTAAGAAACTTTTAGCTGAAGTATTATTTAAAAATTCATCTACTGATGTATCTGATCAAGTGATGTTTGTGGATGAGTTTAGAGACACAACAGATGATCACACGAAAGAAGTTAATGTTTTGAAAGATAAGGTTCCTAGTTTTTAATTGAATAATAGCATGATCCAGTCGTTCCAAGATGAACTTTTCCATATGAGGTAAGAGAAAAAAACTGAAGAGGTTAAAATATTGAATATTAAAGTCTAGAAGTAAGGATTTATAGAATAAAAGATCATAAAGCCCGAAAAAGATCAATATGCGTTTATAAAAAGAATATAACTTCCATAAAGTTTATGGAGAAAGAATGGATAATTTTACTTTTTAAATCTCAAAGTATTTTTAACCAAACATTTAAATAGTTGATGAATGTGATTATCTTATCATTCAATACATTATGTTTGAATACACTCTAATACCTTTGGAAGTATATTATTTCTATTATTTATTTTATTATTAAATAGTTCACAAATAGTTTTTTTTGTTTATTATTACTCTTCTAACATTTTAGAAAACTATAGTTACCTTCCCACTCTTTTTGAAAATCAAAAAGGTGATAAACCATATGGATAAACATTGACAGAAAAGTTATATGTATATTTGATTAGGGGGTATTCTAAAAAGGTTAGATACTATCATAAGGGTAAAAATTATTAATAATATTCATCATAATCATAAATTAGTTATAAACTGAGGGAGATTTAAGAAGTATATATTTTAAGTTCTTAAAATAAAAAAGGGTTTTACGTATTTCAATGTTATAATTTTTATTTAAGTAATATGACTTGTGCTTTTAAAAAAGGGAGACACTGTTGATTAAGAATTCCTACATCTAACTTTTCTATTCCATTAGTTTTGTAAATCACAAACACCTTCTTAAAATAATTTTTACTAACATTATATATACTAATTATTATATTATGTTTTTTTAGAAATCATTACTTAATACCATACATAGAATTGTTTCTAATGAATTTAAAATATAAACTTTTATTACATAATTAGATACAAATGAAATTGAGTTTGATCAATGGAGTTGACATATGGTATGACCAGTAGTTAGACTTATGTCTTATTTATTATCCTAAAAAATGTCATGACCATTAGAATACAAGAACCCATATCTTCTTTTCAGGTATGAAAATTATTTTTTGGTTGTTTTTGAGAAAAGAGGATTTTCTAGAAATTCAAGGAGTACACATCGCATACTCGGTCACCGCAGGTTGCCATGTGCTAGACGTGTAACGGCCGAGCATAGTCCCGTGTGGGGGACCTTGAGGATGCCTAAATTAGAGGCTAGTTAAGGCAAGTATGTGTCATGTACTTTTAATGAACACACCCTATATTTTATTTTTATTTTATTAAACAAACTGTGGTCGCGTTAAATTGACAGAACACCCTTCTTCTCCATTTGTCTCATCCAGGAGTGACCGTAGGCCACAGATCTTATTTGATTACCGAATCCTCGTCCGTTATCTTAATTGGCCACCGTCGATTGTGTTGGAGTCTCTACAGTAAGATATTCCTTTTTCTAGATCCCCATTCCCAGATTTCTCCTCTTTCATGAGATATTCGCTATTGATCATTTTTGGTTTTTTTGAAGATCTATGGAGTACTATGGTGATTTAGGGACTGAAGTTCACATATATCATTTGTACAAAGCTGATGTAAGTTGTTTGTGCCTTTCCATAGTTAGTCTTTCAGTTATATGTGCAAAAGTTCCCAATACCCTTGTTCGGGTTATTGCGTGTTTATGGTTTTTAACCCTATTAATTCATGTTATTCCTTGAATATTGAAAAATTGTTGTTTGATTGTGTTTAGGGTTAATTTCCATGCTATGGATGTGTTTTTCCATGCTTATTTGATTTTGGTTGTTTGGTCTAGCCTTACCTATTAGGCATTTATTTTCCATACTATTATTGTTAGGATGGAGTGATTATATATCTGATATATTGTGCCATGCCTTGCAGCTAATTTATATGTGTAGTAATTTGAGTTTTACTTTGGCAGATGATTATCAATATTGAACGATTTCTTTACACGGGGCTACGGGAACCTAGTGTAGTGAGCCCATAGGGGAAATTTACATTGAATTATTTCCCAGAGTGTTTGTTATAATTATCAAACTATGATACCATAGGAAGGATTGACGTTGAGTGCTCCCTGAGAGTGTCTATAGTTACGTTACGGGACCATAAGAGGAAATGATGTTGATTGATTCATCAGATTGTCTTTAGTTTACTATTAAAAGTCTATAGGGGAAATTGATGGTGAGTGTTTCCTTGGAGAATCATTGATTACACCAGACTATAGGTGGAATTAACATTGAGTGATTCCTCATAGATTCATTGATTACACATGAATATAGGGGGAATTGATGGTGATTTCTTCCTCAGAGAGTCTTTAATTAAACATGACTATAGAGGGAATTGATGGTGAGTGCTTCCTCAGAGAGTATTTGTTATATCTTCTCTTGTATTTTGAACTATAGGGGTTAGGATGTGAGAACTTCCTAGAGGGTTACATGAGTTTATAGATGAACCATAGGAGATAGTTTGGGAGAACATTTCCAGAGGGTTTCTTGTATTGGTTTCTAGTTGGTTAAATTGTTATAATTAAATGTTTGTAAATGAAACTATAGGATTGTCTACTTTTGAGTACTTCCTTGTTTAGTTCTTCATTTTATTGTAGCCTGATATATATATTCACTGACTTTTAGGCACATATCTTGGGGTGGTTTCTTATTGGGATTCATCTCACACCCTGTTTGGGTCAAGCTTTTGGGCCCAAAAATATTATATTATTGCAGATCTAGATAGGGGAAAACACCCTTCTAAATTTGATACTTGATTTTTGTGGAGCTGGATAGAATGGGACTAGCTAAGGCATGCGATGGTGTGTATTTGTTTGCTTTTTTTCTCTTAATTTGGTTTTAGTACTGGTTTACAACATTGTGACTTGTTTGCCTACTTTCTTAGACATATGTATCAGGCACCATATATATATTTGCTGAGTTGTTTATTACTTCTAGTCTTCCGCTGTTTACTGTTGTATGGTATTATTAATATTTCCACAACTGTTATCTGTTTCTTTCTGCTACATTACTCTACCAATGATGGAATTGTTTCCCCACTATCACATCCAAGGCCCTCACAACTAGTCAGTAGCCTCTACCGTTCGAGGAAATGTGCTTGAGGCCATGTGACCAACTGGGTTAGGGGAACCTCTGGGTGGAACCTAGAACCAGGACGATATAAAGTGGTATCAGAGGATTCTTTTCTTCTTCACTTACTGTTTGGATCCTATATCCAATGATAGGAAGGAAATAGTTACTTGGTAGTAACCTATTCCCGAGAGTAGCTAACTCGTGTACAGGCATGTAGACACCATGAATTGTGTTTTCATGCACTTTTCCATAGAGTGAAGTTATGAATATCTAATAGACAAAAAATGTCAAGTTTGAGTAAATATGTTTTCAAAATGAAGTAATAAGATGCAGGCTTGATTTCTATGTGCCAAAATACTACTCCATATCGTAGGATATGTGGAATGATTTCCCCATCCAAGAGTAGGTAGTGGATTCCCAAGATCACTGATGAAAAGGCGTCAAAACATTAAATTTAATTTTTGAGTTTCTTCCAATAAGATATGGTGTATTTATTATTTGAATAATTGTATATCTTTTTAAGACCTTTGATTTGACTATTCACGGAGCCCAAAGATACTTACAGATCAAAACATATGGCACTTAGAAGAAGGATAAATTTCAAAAGGAGACCTATGTGGAGGACCTACACAGAAGACCTACGTGGATGACCTCTGTGGAGGACCTATGCAGAAAATAAATTTTTACACCCAAACATGGAATACCAATGCACAGGACCTATGCGAAGGACCTACATGGACAACTTCCCTTCAACCAGGTCCCCTACATGCCAATAAATAGGACCCTTGGGCTCCCCATTTCAATAACCGAAAAAGTTAGAAGACATCCCTGAGCTCCCATTGCATAGCTCTTTCACCAAGATACCATAATTGTTCTTAGGTAGCTCTCTAAAATATGAGAGAAAATATAATTAAATGGGAAAAAATGGTTCAAATTACCATCAAGGTCTAGAAAAAATGGAGTTGGGTGACACACCTATGCGGAGCACCTACGCAGAGCACCTGTGTGAAGCAGCTACGTAGAGAACCTACACGGAGCACCTGTACAAAGCAACTGCATGGCGAGTCTCTGTCACTAACCCCCATGAAAAATGGAGAGTCCCACCAAGAACTTTTTGGAACCATTCTATGACATTTTTTATTTCACCCTTTATGTGGCCCAACTTCTAGACTTGGAATACCATGATCTGAGACACTCCATCACACTCAATGAAGTTCCTTGAGTCGACTTATTCCTCCTGGTTCTTTTTACATGTTAAGAGTTTAGACTCTCCCTATGGATTCCTAGAGTACCATGAGTCGATATTCTCCCAAATAAACTCCTCAAACCTCATCTCATGACTCTTATGTCAGGTTAAATCTCAAATGGGAATCCTCCTTAGGAGTAAGACCTAACCAATTCTCAAATGGGAATCCTCCTTTGGAGTAAGCCCCAACCAATTCCCAAATGGATATCCTCCTTAAAAGTAAGACCCAACCAATTATAAAATGGGCATCCTCATTAGGATTAATCCCCAACCAAACCACAAAAAGGAATCCATCCTGGTGTAATCCCCTAACCTTCATCCCTTCTTCCTTTAATTGGACCCTTCTCCTATGTAAAGAGAACAGAGGGAGGGCTCGTTGCCTCACCCTCTTCCTAGATCTCCTTTCCCTCATCCATAGTCACCACCGTAGGCTTAGCCTTTTCTACCAAAAATAGAGGAAAAGTTACTATCAGTGTTGAATATTTCAAATTCTCTTGTTTCTCACACAGAGCATGACTCACATGGGCTTTGAGATTCGTGATGATTACAACATTTTCAAAAACACCCACAGTTAATGAACTACAAGAACATTAATTCCTGTACAAACGAGGATACATAGGAAGCCTTTTTAGGGCCCAAGCTCACTAGATTTCCTTTTTAGGAATCCAACCATAATTCCCATAATTTGGGCATCCTTCAAAAGAATAATCCCCAAATTAAATTCTCAAATCACCTAGGCATCCTTTTCAGTAAGTAATCCCAAACTCATCCTTCTCAAATGACTATACTATCTTATGAAACTTATCAAACTACGTGGGCTTTCATTCTCATTTAAATAGGATACATAGGAGGCCCCCTTCAGGTTCAAACCCAATATAATAAATCAACCTTGTTCTCCTTAGTACATATTCCCAACTGTGTCTGATCCTACATGGAAACCCATATCCTTTCCATGATCCTGGGGCTACTTCAGCATAAGTCCAACACTATGTTTTGACTAAGCACCTTCCGCTTATATGTCCATACCACATGACATTAAACTGTTTGGCTAGGTCCTTATCATAAGACCTTAAAAGGTACGATATGTCCCATTCAGTGGCACCTAACTATGAGGGGTTTTATTTCATTTACAAGGATACGTAGGTAGCCCATTTTATGGTCACGATCCCGAGATCAAACCAATCCATCGTCTCCCTAGATGACAATAAATTCTAGAGTGCCCCACTGAGTTGATTAAAAACTAGTATCATCATAATGATGATTAAAAGAATCTCTAAGTATTATATTAAAGGATATCATTGATGGAGAACCTCAAATACATACGAATAACTCCATTAATGAAGAACCTCAAATACATACGGATGATTTTAAAACTTTTCTCATGCTAAATTAGTGATTGAAAATTCCAAGGGATACTTATGATATACTTGGTTAATTAATAAGGATTCACAAAAATATTTTAAATTATAAATTTAGTCCCATATTAGTCAATAATTCCCCCCAAAATGGTATGATGAGTCTGACATCACATCCTCTCGACCAAGTCATGTTCTTAAGAATCGTGATGTTCAAACATAACAAACATCTACCTTTGGAAATTAGGTCCCCTTTGGATAAAGAATGGTTTTATGTTTCCAGTTCCATAAATAAATCCAATGGAAATCTCTTAGACGTAGTGATTCTTAAAACTAGATTACACATTTTAAGGAACTACAAAACAAGGGAAAAGCCAATTTACATCATTATTTCAATTTTTTAGTTTTTCGATTGTTATAGTTGATTTTATTTCACCGTTTCGTGATTCACATGTTTTGTGCTATTTTTGTTGATATTACTGATGTTCTATTTCTATTGAAACCTGATGAGATGAGGTTATTCCATCTCATGAATCATATTGGAAATTTTTAGAAATCACATGTCATGCATCCTTTCCATTCCATTTATGGTACATTGCTAATTTCAGGATGTTGTGATTGATGCATTAATATAATAACTATTTTTTGATAGTTTATTTTTTTTATTCGATTTTTCTTGAATGAACACCAAACTTTGGTTCTTGAGGAGTTATGGGCCCTCATGGATCAGAATTTTTTGGATTATTTCCTTGTTATTCCTTGTATATAACATGTATGATATGTCAAGATTTTATTTGTGGGGAGTATGGGACCTCACGGATTGGAATTTGGAACGTTAGTGTTTGTTTCAGTGTTTTCTGGGTTCTGGAGCAGTTTATGAGGCTTACTATCTGGAAAAACCTATAATACACAACTTGTAATAATAAATACATTCCATGTGTCCTTCTATTCGAGAATGTACTATTTTTCATAAGTACACATCGTGTACTATATGTACACACTGTGTAGTCTCTAACCATGTAACTTGTTGTTTGGGTAGAGACACGTGGTTGGAAAATATTTTATGGGACACACTGTGTACTAGATGTACACGTCGTGTTGTGTAGACTATGCATCCAACCCTGGGATTAATGAAACATATGGTTAAAAAATAGTTTATACATGTCGTGTCAAGCTTGAACACAATGTAAAATAACCCTTGTATCCAGCCATGTAACAAACAAAATGGGGTGGTGTAATCCATATATTACAGGATATGTATAGTATAAATACTCCATGTAGAGTCAGCCGTGTGTTTACCCATGTGACTAAAAGCACGGGCAGTTGAAAACTAAGTGGTACATGCTGTGTCTGGAACAAACCAGCAATGTAGTGCTATCCTAGGTGAACTGTGTGGGTTAGGCATGTAGAAGAAATTAGGCAGGGTAAACGAATCAAGTACATGTTGTGTCTTAAGAGAACACGTCGTGTGTATAGAGTGTTATATGACTTGTTTTGGAAGGAGTACATGCCCTTGTGAAGGCTTAAATGAACACATCGTGTAGGTGTTATACACACTGTGTATCCATGTTCTAAAAAACTTGAATGATTTCTTTCTCTCGTTCCCTTCAAAAACATAAATGTTCAGTTCTTGATAATCTTGATCTAAGGTGTTCGCTTGACCTTGTGGATTCATGCCACTGAGATGTCCTCTGGTTTTTTCTAGTTACAGGGTATTGATTAGACACCAGACATAGATGATTAGGGACTACCAGTGGATCCTCTTATAGTTCCAATCTTGGAACCAGCCATCATTTCAGACACAGGTGCTGACGCACAGTTCCGATATAGATTTATGATGTTCATTTAGTCTTTCTAAGGAGCACTACATCATACCCCATCAATGTAAGAATCGAAAATGGTTTTTCCATAGTAGCATCCTCCGACATTTTCTTGGGAAGGAGGACCTCAGGCTGCAGAGTCATGGTTAGAAGCCATGCTTTCTATTTTCGAGCATCTAGATATGGATCTAGAGAGGAGGGTGAAGCTTGAAATGTATATGCTTCAGAATTCCACCAGGATATGGAGGGATGTGTTTTTGAAGGAAGCACGCCAGTAGGGTATATCTTGGGATGATATTCAGCGTACTTTATATAGTTACTTCTATTCAGATACCTTGAAGTCCAATCAAGCCTGAGATTTCATTAGTTTGGAGCAGGGTACTCTTTTAGTGGTGGAGTATTCTTCTTGCTTCATTGAGCTGTAGTGCTTCACACAATTTTTAGTGGGATTTGATTTATTCCTAGTGAGGAAGTTTGAGGATGGTCTCAGACAAGAAATTTGGGCTAAAGTCAACATCTTGAGATTGACTTCCATCACCTCTATAGTAAACTAGGCGCTGATCACAGAGCTCAACATGAGGGATTCTAGAGATGTGGGCCAGGGCAGTTAAGCATCTAGAGTTGATACTTATCCAACTAATAGCAAGAAGTGTCATATAGATTCTACACATGAGGATCCAAGTAGGCAGGATGCACCTTCAGGTAGCCATGTGGTATTCTACTAGTGTGGGAAGGTCAAGCATATCAGGACACATTTCCTGAGAGACCTAGTGGAGTGTCGATCATGTGGAAAGATGGGTCATCTTCATCACTTCTGTTTCTTCTTCTCACCATAGCAGGTGATAGGGGTTCTTCTATGACTCTACGTTCAAGAGCAGCACCACCAGTTTCTCTTCATCCCAGGAACTGGAGTTCTTCTGGGTGTTTAGGTTGAGGTGGAGTTCATGGCAATTGTGGTTAGGTGTAGGGTTTTCAGTAGCCACAAGGTGGATCAGCTTAGGGATCTCAGTCAACTTCACAGGGCAGTAGAACGGGTCAGGATTTTGCATTGGAGAAGACCCTAAATAATCAAGATCCCGAACACTCTACATTTCATGGTATGATCCTAGTTCCCACAGTTTTAGCTTCTACACACTTCGATACAAGGGATTCCCATAAATTTATATCTGTTGTTGTTGTGGATATCCATGGGCTTTATATCTTTTATTCTACTAATATCTTGATGCTAGACACTCCGTTGGGGACTAGAACAGCTAGTGTACATCAGGTAAAGGAGTTCTATCTTGAGGTTGGTGGGTGTCACTTATAATGGGACCTTTATTTTATATAGATGAATGGTTATGATGTCATTCTCGGAATGGACTGGTTAGTTCCCCTCTAGGATGTTGTCGACTGCTATCATCGTAGGGTGAGTTTCACATCACCATAGGAAAGATCATTTCCTTATAAGGGCGAATGGGATGTCCAAGCGAATAGAGTAGGACCTAAGCATCATGGGTTGGGAGGAGTTACAACCCAAAATGTTAGTCTATATCTCAATGACCATGGGACTTCACAAATGGAATTTCCTCTAGTGGTCGATTGTTTCAAGTATGTCCTTCTAGATGACTTTCCAGGTTTTCCATCGGAGTGAGAGGTGGAATTTTCTATTGATCTTGTGCCTAAAGAGGCATCGGTGTCCATTTCTCCTTATAGGATAGCTAGACCAGAGTTACAAGAGCTCACTAAGTAGTTGGATGAGTTACAGGAAAAGGGTTTCATCCGACCGATTACATATTCTTGGGGTTTGCCTATCTTGTTTACGTAAAAGGCATATGATACCCTTCAACTTTTTGTGGATTATCAAAAGTATAACTAGTTGATGGTCAAGAACTTATATCCCTTTTCAAGGATTGATGATCCCCTTGATCAGCTTCATGGAGCCCAGGTGTTCTCGAATATTGACTTGAGATCCTATTATCATTAGTTGTGTGATATAAAATATAATATACCACTTACAGCCATTTAGAGAAGGTATAGTCTATACGAGTATGTCGTTGTGTCATTTGGTCTCATTAAAGGCCATGGAGTTCTCATGGAATTGATGAACCGAGTGTTCCATCCAAAGTTTAATTCTTTCATGCTAGTTTTCATTGACGATATCTTGGTGTACTCTCACACTCGAGACGACCATGCCACACATATTTGAGATCATTTTGAGTACACTGAGAGATCATTGGTTATATTCTATGCTCTCAAAATGACACTTTTAGAGGGACCAAATTCCCTTATTGTGTCATGTTCTCTCAGAGACAAGAGTATCAGTAGACCCAGAAAAAGATAGAGCAGTAGTTTCTTAGGAGCAGCCGAGGAATGTCTTTGAGGTGCAAAATTTTCTAGGGCCAGCTGGTTTCTACAGACATTTCATACAGGACTTCTCATGCTTAGTAGTGCCACTGACAAGCCTGACTAATAAGGGTGTGATGTACTTGTGGTCAGATTTGTTCGATTCAGCTTTTTAGGATATAAAAGGGAGGTTTACTTGAGCATTAATACTAGTATTTCTATAGCAAGGCAAGAGCAATACTATGTACTGTGATGCATTAGGTATCGTTCTAGGAGTTGTGATTATGCTGGGAGAGGGAGTCATTGTGTATGAGTCTCAGTAATTGAGGCCACAATATAGGAACTACCTGACACATGATCTCAAGTTGGATGCAGTTGTCCATGTTTTAAAATGTTGGAGACATTATCTTTTGGGAGAGAATTTTGTTGGTTTCACCGACCACAAAAGTCTCAATTATATCTTCACTCAGTGCGATTTTAATCTCAAACAGTGAAGGTGGGTTGAGTACCTTCAGTCCTTTGACATTGAACTTGCCTACACACTGGGGAAAGGAAACATAGTGGCTGAGGCTTTGAGCATAAGAACTCAGATACAGGTAGTTCAGAAGGCCAGTAGTGAGTTGCAGCTTATGGCTATATTCTCTAAGGTGCATTTAGAGGAGCACAACATACAGGGGATGATTAGCCACTAAATAATGCTAATATTCATTGTTAATATATATAATATTCATGTGAAATATTATTCATAAACCCCATTTTTAGTGCATTTTACACTTTGAACATCATTTCATATTATGATTGTAATTCCTTCTTAAAATGCACTATTATGTGGTAAATTTTTTAACATCATTTCAAGTACACAATGATCTTGATTTTATTTTCATATTTAATTATCAGGTTTATAATTATATTTGGAACAATTAATACTTGTGGAGTGCTGGATGATTCACATTGGAAGACCAACAAAATGAGATTTCATGCAAACAATTCTGAAGAAGGCAGATTGGACACCAGCTCACTGATGAGAATGTGGGGCCCAACATACAGGACCAATGAAGCCCAAATTTCATGGAATCCTAGAAGAAATATATAGGATCAAATAATTTCTCCTAAGTCAGTGCTAATTCGGCTTCAATTGAGGTTATTCAGGCGGCCCAACTTGATGATAAAATTCTAAGCCAGATTCTGCGTCCCAGAAAACATCTTACCAATCTAATCATATCTCAAAACCCACAACTCTAAATGGGCCAAAATTTTACAGGGGATTAGTAGACATCTGGTGATCCATTGTCTTCTTCTATGTCCCACTCTAATTTGGCCATATACAAAGACTTACAAGCACGTCTTTTCGGTGGTTGCAAGCTGGCTGCCACCTCGGGTCAATAGTGGAAAAGTACAACTTCCACAAGTTTTCCACCACCCTAGGCCTTCCATAATCATGTGGGATGCTTTTCACTCTTGGATTCTCAACCCAAGTCTCCCAAAATGCCTATTTAAGGTAGTTTTAAGGTGGATTTTTTAATCTTTGAGATTTCTTTCATTGTAATGTTATGCTGCGATTTTGTTGTCTCAAGTTTTTCTTCCACATGTAAGTTGTTTTAATTCATCCTAGTTTCTTAATAAAAGTTCTTCTTCTCTTATTATTTTTTTCTTCTCCATCTCACTTTGACACAGTTTCCTCAATGTGTGAATTTATTCACATCAAACCTTGTGAAATTATTCACACAACAGTGGAGTGATCGTTTTCTTTTTATTGTTTTCTTTACTTCTTCAATTCCTCCCTCATGAGTCTACTTCCTGATTCCATTGAAACCATAGCATCAATGAAGGGATAACCCACTTATGGGTTGATCCAAGGGAGTATCAAGGGGAAGTATTGGATGTTATTTATCACCCCATTAATTTCTAATCACTTCTTTAATTGATATTTTTATTTGATGATTTTTAAACTCCATCGTCCTTGTTGAATTAAATGCCACACACTTCAAGTGCTAAAACAAACCTTTACATTGAAGTGCTCAAAACTAGGATCCTTCAAGTGTATAGGTGATTAGTATTAGAGGGTGTAGGTATTAAACCAATAGGTGATGATGTTGTTTGATCTTTTTAAATGAACCCATCTCAAATATAAGAAATTGAAATCATTAATAATGGAATTCATTCAAATCCACCCCAAGCGATAACCTAGGATCAACTCGTTATATTAATTTTCATTCACTTAAATCTTTTAGTGATACCTAAAACCCATATAAAATCAACCCAAGTTGTCCACATAATATCCAAAATCAATCTATAGAATGTATGTGTCTGTAGGTACTTCTTAGGTCTTTGAGGATTCGACAACCCAAGCTGGACTACATGGACCGTCCTACCTTCTTCTTTTGGGTAAATTTGAGCGTGAATCAAATTATGGTGCCTTTACCAGGGACCTAAGTAAGTTATCATAGACACTATAATCGTTTTATTTTCATCCCACTTTTCTTTTTTCACCCCCTCACTCCAATGGAAATCCCTTTTGAACAATCCCAAACATGGGGAACCTCTACCTACATTGATCAACCCACACCAAGTGTAATGTAAAATGATCATCCTAGTTTATACTGGTTGGATAGCCAAAAAAATATTGAGACACAATGTTTTAACTCCGATTATTCACAAAAAATTCCAGCCTATTATGAGTTCTAATCCCAACAAGGCCAATATGAACATCCTCCTATGGATTTCCAAAAACATAGTTATCCTCCTAGAATAGACCATCTGTATCAACCCCTTCTCCATCCTGATCCACATCCACTACTTGAAAAACTATGTCAAAAAATGGATAAAATGAATTATGAGGTTTTATTTTTGAGATTATAACTACAAATAATTAATACTTAAATGGAACACATGCCTACACCAACTACCATTTTCATAACATTATGTGAAGTGTCTAGTTTACCACAAACTACACATGAATTTTCTGAAGAGACAACCTTTAGATTTGGGTTATATGAAGAGGATAAAATATTTGTTTATGGGTGTTTAAATTAAGAGTAAACTTATTTATTATATTCACTAGAGGAAAATTTGACATCATGAATTGAGTCTCATGAATATAACTTCAATGATGATGTTTCAAAAAAACAAATCACTGAACCATTAAGAGAAATCACAATCTTTGAGTCCATACCCATTCTTGAAATTGATATTTCCAATTTTTTGTTTGAATATTATATTCTAATGAAACCAATTTTGTTGAGAAATTTTGAAAATTAAACTGAGTGGGATTCAAAATATCAACTTGTGTCGAAATCTCCTATCCAACCTGAGCTAAAAAAATTTGTCCTTACCTCCTCACTAAGGAATCCCTTCATAAGATATAATCATGACCTTTAAATTGGAATTAATTCTTCTCTTGAAACCAAAAAATATGGAATGATCATTGATGTCTTAGGAAAGACTAAAGAGGAAACTGGATCAACCATTTCTGATATTCCATGGATTTTACCACTCATTTTAGAACATAGGATTGTGCATGAAACAAATTCTAAAAATATTGTTAATCTCAACCTTATAGAAGTGGTGAAACATGTGGTCCGTAAATTTTGAATGTTGGTATTGGGTATGTTGGGGGGTTCGGGTTGATCCAACGATGTTAAACAAAAGTGATGCATGAGAGGCAACCCATGGTTTTCATGTTTCCAATCAATTTGTTGTATTAATCAAATTTATATTTTAAATAGGATTAATTAATCATTTTGATATTTAAAAATAATAAAAATAATATATAGATTTTTTATCAATTTCTCTATTATGAGTATGGATGGGTATGAAAGAGGAGCACCATATTCATCAATGTCACGTGGTGTGATCCTTGAGTAATACCTTACCCAGAAATTTAAAAATAAGATAATGTATCCTCAGTTAATTTTTTTTAATGTGTTTTTAAGATAAAATATGAATATAAAAAATATAGGTATAAATAAAAAAAGGTACATGACATAGGTCGTGGGTCAAACCCCGTCACAACCGGCGATGCCATGGGGAATCGAACCTGGGACCGAAGGGAGAAAGGGGGGCACACTTACCACTAACCTATAGCTTTTTGTGCTTCCTTATTCTATAATTTTTATATATACTTAAATTTTACATTATTTATTATATAAATATATATATTTAGATTTTTTTGATTTTGTTTTTTGATTTTTTACAACTAGGGAATTCTTAGAGTGACATCGAGATCAAGGGATTAAAAGGGAGAAGCAAGAATATTAACTTCAACCACCAGGTGACTTCATTCCATGATCCTCATTTTCAATTTCCTTTTTGAACTCTCATTCTCTACCTCTACCCCCTTCTAAATTTTTATTTCTTTAAACACTAGGGACAATGTTATTTTATGTTGGGGGGAGATAAAATAAAAAATGATTTAGTGTCAAAAAAATGAATGATTTGGAAAAAAAAGTGTTCCTTAATGGAAAGAAACAATTATTTGACCTTGATGGTAATACAAATTGCACACTTTGAAACTGAATATAAAATAATTTAGCATGCCTCGATTCTTATTTTAACCCTTGTATAATTTCATGGTAATTGAGTTTTGAAAGTGTGGTTGTCCAATGTGATATTTCATTGTTTATATTTTCAACCAAAAAAAAGATCACAATGCACGTCTGCTGGATAGTGGGGTATTAGTTTCAGTTCATGGGGTCCCCCAAATAAATATCATATTTTTGGTGATAATTTTAGTTTTAATATGAGTATTCAATAAAAAAATTTAAAAAAAACAATAAATTTGTGCATAGAGCAATGAAATGACCTAATGTGTGGCTTTCAGCACTTGGGGATCATGACTCCATAGTTGTCTGGCCTAGAGTTAGTAATTTTATCTCTATTTTTGGTAATTTCAATTTGATTTTTACTAAGTTAACTCGAGATGATGCCTGAGTATGTTGGCTTCACATGGTTCCCTAAGGTCTTTGAGCCTAAGAGTCATTGGAAAAGTCTCGCTACAAGGTTTGACTCTTTTGAGTCCAATTTCAATTACCATGGAAAAATTGAAAAAACAAATATATATATATATATATATATACAACAACAAAAAATTTGAATACTCATATTAATATTTAAATTTTATTCCACTTAGCGCTTCCATAATTTCCCTCTTGAATAAAGATGAACCCCCATGTCTAATGCGATGCACAACACATCATCACTCTTAATTGATATTGGATGAAATATGGCGATGAATTTGAACAAAGTAATGGGCTTGGGATTGTGATCTGCTTATAAAACGATCATGTATTAATATATATTGATGGATTTTATGATTTTTTGGTAAAAGGGTTTTGGGTGATCATTGTGTATTAAAATGTTTTTTGGAAAAGAAAATTCGAATTTCATATTTTTTAGATATATTTTTCTCAGGAAATGAAAAACACAAGTTGGGGGGTGTGATTAGCCACTAAATGAGGATAATATTAATTGTTAATATATATAATATTCAACTTCTTTATTATTAACAAACACCATTTTTAGTGCATTTTACACTTTGAACATCATTTCACATAATTATTATTATTCCTTCTTAAAATGCACTATTATGTGGTACATTTCTTAACATCATTTGAAGTACCCAATGATCTTGATTTTATTTTCATATTTAATTTTTAGGTTTATAATTATATTTGGAACAATTAATACTTGTGGATTTTTGGAAGATTCACATTGGAAGACCACCAAAATGAGATTTCTTGCAAACAATTCTGGAGAAGGCAGATTTGACACCAGCCCACTAATGAGAATGTGGGGCCTAACATACAAGCCCAATGAAGCCAAAATTTCGTGGGATGATAGAAAAAATATATAGGAACAAATAATTATACAGGATCCAGTGCTACTTCGGAATAAATTGTGGGTATTCAGGTGGCCCAAGGTGAAGATAAAATTTTGGGCCTGATTCTGCAGCCTATAAAACATCTTACCAATCTAATCATATCTCAGAATCCACAACTCCAAATGGGCCCCAATTTTACAGGCGATAAGAGACATCCGGGGATCCATTTACCTATACTATGGCCCAGTCTAATTAGTCCATTGAGAAGTTATTCCAAGTGAATATCTTCGGTGGTTTCAAGCTAGATGCCACCACGGGTCAAGAGTGGACAATTCCAAGATCCACAAGTTTTCAACCACCCTAGGCCTACCATAATCAAGTGGGATGATTTTTACTATTGTAGGACCAACCCAAGACTCCAAAAATTCCTATTTAAGGCAGTGGTGATGGAGGAGATTTTCATCTTCGGGCTTTCTTTCATTGTAATGTTATGCTGCGATTTTGTTGTCTCAAGTTTGTCTTCCACATGTAAGTTGTTTTAATTCATCCCAGTTTCTTAATAAAAGTTGTTATTATCTTATTATTTGGTTCTTATCCATATCACATTGATACCATTGCCTCAAGGTGTGAATTTATTCACACCAAATTTGTGAAATTATTCACACAATGGTGGGGTTATCATTTTCTTTTTACTGTTTTCTTTACTTCTTCAATTCCTCCCTCATGAGTCTACTTCCCACTTCCATTGAAACCATAGAATCAATAGAGGGATAACTCACTTATGGGTTGATCCAAGGGAGTAGAAAGGGGCTGTATTGGATTTTATTTATCACCCCGTTAATTTCTAATCACTTCTTTAATTTAGATTTCTATTTGATTATTTTTAAACTCCATCGTCCTTGTTGAATTTAAGGCCACACACTTCAAGTGATAATATAAACCTTTACCTTCAAGTGATCAAAACATTGATCCTTCAAGTGTATAGGTGATTAGTATTAAAGGGTGTAGGTATTAAAACAGTAAGTGATGATGTTGTTTGATTGTTTTAAATGAACTCATCTCAAATATAAGAAATTGAAATCATTAAAAAGGGAATTCATTCAAATACACCCCAAGAGATAACCTAGGATCAACTCATTATCTTAATTTGAATTAACTTAAATCTGTTAGTGATACCTTAAAACCATCTAAAATCAAACCATTTTGGCCACTTAATAGACAAAAACAATCCATATAATGTACATGTATGTAGGTACTTCTTAGGTCTCTGAGGATTCTACAACCCAAGCTAGACTATAAGGACTTTCCTACCTTCTTCATTGGGGTAAATTTGAGAGTGAATCAAGGGAAGACATTTGTTTCTTCTGTGGCTGGTACCTCTACTCTACTCGATCAAGTGCGAATGAGGCAGTTATCAGAATATGAAGTCCTAGTCCTATGATAGAGTGTGTTACGAGAGGACCCTATTCCTGGATGGACTGTAGGTCAGGATGAGATCTTGCATTTTAATTAGCATGTGTGGGTGCCAGCAGACATACATGAGGAGCTTATACGAGACATTCATTCCTCAGTGTAGTTAGTTCATCTAGGTGTCAAAAAGATGTATCGAGATCTGCACCATCGGTATTGGTGGCCAGGTATGAAGAGAGATGTTGCTGGTTTTCTCATGAGGTGTTCCACCTATCAGCAGGTGAAGGCGAAGCATCAATAACCAACAAGGCTTTTGAAACAGTTACACATTCCCAAGTGGAAGTGGAATTATGTCATGATGGACTTTGTGACAGGTTTGTTGCGGTTTCCTTGAGGTAATGACACAGTTTGGGTTATCATTGACAAACTCATTAAGGATTCTCACTTCTTTCTGATCAAGGAGACCTTCTGTGTTAATGAGATGGGAAGGCTATACATCTGAGATATTGTACATCTATATGGGGTTCCACACTACATTGTTTTATATAGGGATGCACGTTTTACTTCTTAGGTCTGGTAGGGACTAAAAAGGGCATTGGGTACACATGTACTTCTGAGTACAACTTACCATCCTCAGAGAGATGGCTAGTCCGAGCATACAACACATGTGCTAGAGGACATGCTTCGAGCATGCGTCCTAGATTTTGGAGGTTCTTGAGGGAAGCATATACCTCTTGTGGAGGTTTCCTACAATAATAGTTTTCAAGAAACTGTTCAGATGTCACCTTATGAGGAATTGTATGATAGGCCATGTCGTTCACCCTTATATTGGTTGGCGGTAGGAGAGGTAGCAATTATGGGACCTCATCTTGTTCAAGAGACCAAAGAAGAGATATAGTTGATTTGGAAAAGAATGGCTACTGCACAGTCACAATAGAAGTCTTATGTTGATCGACAGAGATGACCTCTAGAGTTTGAGGTCTTAGATCAGGTTTTTCTAGGTCTCACACTAATGTTTGGATATATAAGGATTAGAAGATAGGCAAAACTTTTTCCAAGATACGTCAGGCCCATTGAGATTTTGGAGAGAGTTGGGCCAGTTGCCTATCGGTTGCAGTTACCTCATAGATACTAGGCAATGCATGACGTCTTCCACATTTCTCATCTAGATTTGGACACTTCGTTCAAGGAGCATCCTATCCAGATTGTTGATCACAGTGTGAAGGTTCTCCATGGTCAGTCTATTCCTCTTGTATGAGTTCTATGGTTGCATGGGCGAGTACAGAACGTGACTTGGGAGAGGGAGGCCTATGTACGATCTTAGTGGTAGGATCTGTTTGAGGAATCTTCTTTTACATTGCCTTGCTAGGGAAATTTGGGGATGAATTTATTTAAGGGGGAAGTTTGTAAGAACCCAAATCTTCTTTTCAGGTATGAATCTTCTTTTCTTTTATTTTTTTAGAAAATAGTATTTTCTTGTAAAATTCAGGAGTACAGATCTTGTACTTATAAGAACACATCGTGTACTCAGTTGTCATGGGTAGCCTTGTGCTTCCCATGTAATGACCGAGCACATGGCCATGTGGGGTGACCTAGAGGCCGGTTAAGGAATGTACACACCATTTGATTTTAAATAACACACTTTTTGTTTTATTTTTATTTCATTAAATAGATCAGGGTCGCATCTAGTCGACAGAACACCCTACTACTCTTTTCGTCTCGTCCATGAGTGACTGTATTCTACAAATCTTCTCCAAGCCCTCGACTCCTCATCCATTATCCGAATTGACCATCATCGATTGTGTTGGAGTTTCCACAATAAGCTCTTCATTCTTATACATCCCTATTCTCTGATTTCTCCTCTTCCATGAGATATTCTCGATTGAACTTTTTTTGTGTTTTTGTAGATCTATGGTTTTCTAGAGAAATTCAAGGCCTAAGGTTCACGTATAATTTTTTTACAACAACATGGTAGGTGGTTTGGGCATTCCTGTAGTTAGTATTTGTGTTATATGTGAAAAACTATCTAATACCCTTTTTCAGGGTATTGCGTGTTTATGAATTTTAACACTATTAATTCCTTTTATTCCTTTCATGTTGAATAGGGGTTGTTTTATTGTGTTTAGGGTTAATTTCCATGTTATGGAGGTGTTTTCCCATGCTTGTTACCATGTGACCAACTGGGTATAGAGAAACTCTGTGTGGCACTCAGAACTAGGAAGTTACATAGACTCACCTTCGTACAGATACATTGGATTGAAACTCATTACATTTATCAGATTGAAAATTAATAAGGAAGTTTATCTGACTTTGCAAAAGTTTATAATATAAATATATGGATTTTTTTCTATCAGAAGGAATAAAAATCATAATTTTAATGGTTCTTAACAAAATGATGTTGGGCATTGAGTTAAAGATGAGTTTTCATGTGTAACCAATCTGACTCCATTGTAACTAACTCAAAAATATGACCGTTGGAGTGTTATCTATAAATAGTTAGTCATTTTAAGACTTGGGAGCTAATAAATTTTTAAAATTATTTTGTATAATTTTTTCTGAATGTGAAATTCTCATTTTATTCTTTGCAATACTTTAGATAGTTGAAGTTATAAGGAATAACTCTATTGATTGTAATTACTTTAGAATTATATTCTTTTTTAATATGGAATCTAATTATGGTAATAATCATGGGTTTCTAGGGTTAGGACGATGGAGGTCAATCTAATCAATCGGGTTGAGGGATTCTAGGTCTAGTAAGATGGTTGTTGGACTTCTTATTGAGGATTTACAAGGATATGAAGAAAGATACATTCTGATCATTGTATTGAGGGCCTTCCTAGTAAGTAAATATAAACCTTATAGTAGGTATAAAACTAGGGATACCTTTATTTAGGGTTTTACACTACCTTTATTCTTAATGTTAATGATTGAAATCATTTATTATAGCTTTTAAGTCATTCATACTTTTATTTTCTATCATATTACTTGTTTTAACAATTTTAATTGTCCAATATGAATTATTTTAAAATGTTATTTGTTATACTTATATTTCTAGAAATCCATTTTATTGGTGTTTCTATGATACTGATCAAACATAATATGATTTATTCCTACAATATAATATTCTAATTCTCAATTTATGATCATCAAAAGATATGAAAGTCTGGTAAATTTATTTAAATACGCTTTTTTTAGTTTAATTTTTACAACTAAAATTTACCCCCTCTTGTATGCCATCATATACATTTTAATCCAACATCTGGGGCCTTGAGAATCTTAATTGTTTTCCTGATAATAGGGATCATAATTACTAATGGAATACATCATTTTATATACTCTAAGAATAAAATAAATTATGGAGAACAATAAGTGGGAGCCCACTTAAAGGACTAATAACTATCATTACCATGTGTGTAAATGTTTAATGGGGGAATTTGGGTGCACCTATTAATTATATCATGTCAATCGACAAGCCAAGGAAGAGGCTTAGGAGAAATGTTATTTTCTATATTTTACCCCAAGAGAGACCTTTTTGATGTTTCCTTTGAGATACTATTCCAAAAAATAATATACAAACTAGATAGATAATATATGGGATTAAGGTTCATATAGGGTTTTTGGGTTATGGACTTTATAATGGATCCCATGAAAGTATGGTAACAAAATAGATTTTTCCTAGAGATGTCATTAGTCCAATGATGGAAATTGAAGATGTTTCATTTAAATCCCATTAGAGAAGGAAATTTTTTGTTGATATAGGGGTTCCACGTATCTATTAAATAAAAAATTATAGCTTATTATTGAAGGTGGTCTTTGAAGTTAAATTAAAGTTCACATGGTTTTTATGAATGGTGGTTAATTTTTTCATAAGTGAGACATCTCGGGATCTGGGTGTTTGGCATTTTTTCCTTAGAAAATGCTCAAATGTAACCATTCAAAGGGGCCCACACATGTCTGAAGATGTGAGGGATCTCTTAGATTCCACATGTGATGTTTTCTCACCTATTTCTAAAATGGTCTTGGTGAACTATTCTCTTGGTGAAACTGTCTTAAAGAGTGTTGGATGTTATAACATAGATTCTATGTTCTAGGTTCTTGATGATCACTCTTCAATAAATTATATACATGAGTGAGTGAGTGCTCCTCTTATGATTTTTGTGGGTCGTAAAATATTTTGATAGGTAATGAGGTATGTTTGGATAAAAAGAACACTATAAAGGATAGAATGGATCCAATGGATAACATATTTCCTTTTTTAGAAACATGGGAGAAAACATATGTGAAATGATCCCAGACTAGGGGTATTCTAGGGATATTCATATATGTCTGGGGTCAAGGGGGATAAGATGGTGATGTGGGTGCTATGTTTTCCACAAATTCTAATCTTGTGTCACTCGGATAAAGATACAATGGTAACATAAGAGATTAATAGTTCCTTATTTCAAAAATTACACAATGTGGGTATGGATGGAAAAACATGCATTGATGTTGGCACATAATTTGGATTTCATGTGTTGGAACCACTCACTCAGTTTAATTATTTTATTTTTTTCAATTACTTTGATTTTAGATCAATTCAATAATTAAGATTAGGTTTTTTATAGTTTTTAGTTACAATAGTATATAAAATTGAGTTTTTTAATTCAATATGTAAAGGTTAGTGAGGTGATATAATATGGAAAAACTTTTATTATTTAGATTATGATAGATATGAAGTTTGATTTAGAATGTGTTCTCCTCTAATAAATTTCACTTTTACATGGAAAATACCATCCTGCAACATAGTATTTAAATTGTGTTATTAACATAGAATATATAAACTAATTCCTTCATAAAATGGATTTTTATAATATTTCTATGGAATATTCCTATTTTTACTATACGGTGAAAAATTTCAGAAACAAAATTACCACTCATCCAACCCAAGATTAGAGGGAAATCAAACCAATCATTAAGGGATATTTATAACTATTTCAACCATGAGTTTATATATTGGATTTTTTAAAAATATGTATCGTATGATTGGAAGTTAATTTCATATGTTTAGGTGATGTTTTATAAGTTAAATAATTACATATAATTTCTAAATATATTTTTCATGTATTACACATATACTATAGGAAACCAACCTTTAAAATTTCATATTATAGTGTATTTAGACTAGAAGTAACTTTCTTTCATTCCCAATGATATTTATAGTTTAGAGTATCAGATAATTAGTTCATGATTCTTACATAAAAAACCCATATTTTACAAATTGACACTTTTACTCGGTATCCATTTTTCATTCAATATAAAACATTTAAATAAATCATATTTTCTATTCAGAATAAATCTTTAAGACTTTAAACATGAGTTTTTCTTTATCCTTACCCACCCTAAAACCATATGAAAATAATTTTAAAGCATTGGATGATTATAGAAATCATAGTAAGGGGCATGAAAATAAGGAAAGAAACCCGTTAGTTATTTTAAAATCATGGGATCATAAAGTATATTTTTCCTTTAACATAATAAACAATGAGCTCAAATATTCATTTACTTACTCATAAAATTATCTTTACTGACCAAAGTATCTCATAAAAAACTTTATAAAAAAACATAATGGTAAAATAAAAATCATTGCGGTTTCTTATAAAACATGGTAAACTATAAAACACCATTTCATAAAAACATACATTTTTTCCCGAAAAGGGAATAATAATTAATTTAAAACAAAATATCATTTTATTAAATTTTAAAATAAAAAATTTCCATAAAAATTTATTTGTAATAATATAAATGGCATGTAAGTTTCTTAAGGAATCATATTTAGAGAAACCGTTGTACGAACCCTTACAAATTTTAATAACCATAATGTCAAATTTCAACCTAATTCTCTAGATAGCATGATAATTACCTAATTTAGTGGAGAGTTATATTGGGATCCCCCATCATCGTCAACTATACTGGGATCACCTATCATCACGAGCTATATCAGGCTCACTTTTTATCATAATAAACGGCTATGAAATTCCCCAACCCCAGAAACCTCGAGTCGGATTATCAATTTATTAAATTTTCAAGATCACAAGGAATAAAATCCTGAATAATCGATCATTTTAGTAGTATTAATGAAGCTAGATACATACATGGAACCCATTTTACATTTGTAGAAGAAAAGAATATATAATAAATTCCAAAAGCTAGTAATATTTATCATTGACAACTCAATAAAAGATCCGTTATTCATTACATGGTGAAAGAAAATAAATGAATGGGGTGAGATAAAATGATTAGTAAGGGTTACAAATAGAGTAATTATGAATCAATAATAAATGAATCACAATAAATTAGACATAAATAATATAGTGTGGTGAATGATTGAAAACACATTTCATCAATAAACTAAGAATGAATGTTCATCCATAGATATTTCATAGTGAAAACCTCATGGAATGTAATAAATGAATACTAAATAAATATAATACTTATTATTTGGACATAATTTATTTGGCACATGGACCATCATACCATTGATATGATTTATGTTTGTGGATAGAAACCCATCTGATTATTTTTTGGAATCAAACTTGAAGTGTCTATCTCTAACTATTTTGTCTCATGAGGCAGGTTTATGCATAAAGGGGGATATAGTGGGCCCTAACCACCACCACATGTCCAAAGTATTATTATAAAAATGATTGATTCCATAACAATTTTCCTAATCAGTTTTTTCATTGATTAGTTGATATAGATTTGTCAATATTTCCATAGTTAAAACAACATTCAAAATAACAAACATATGTAAAAGAGTATAAAGCTAAGATAATAATCATATCCATTATACAATAATATGGATTTGTAATCTTACTTTAATTTAAAAATATGATCTCAAAGGGGCTGTATATATACCACATACAAATGATTAGGTGAACAATATCAAGTAAGTCTTAAATAAAAAGAAATTGAGATGAAGACCCTTACCACATTGTAATCAACCAAATCGCATGACCAAAAATTAAAAATCATCATATTAATCATTGAATATCATGAATATAAATAGTATAATGATATTATATATCAAATGTAATCATACATGCACCACATACAAGAAATAAGTGGTGAAAATGGAAATCTCAAGGAAATAAATGTGAGATGAGAAACCTCTTACCATATGTTCAAACGTGTTCTTAATTTAGTCTCAATGACCGGGATAGTAAAATTAAATCCATTAATTAATTAATTCCTATCATTATATAAATTTATTTAACTTTTTATATTTTTTTTAGTTCATTTTTGTTCTCTTTATTATTTATACGATGCAATTTTATATCTCAGGATTGTTCCTTTACTTGGTTTTCATGATTGGTTAACTTGTATACACGTAATGAAGTTCGTTTAAAATGGGTATAATTCTACAAAATTGGAATAATATTAAATTAATGAGAAATAAAAAGTTTAAATTTTTAAACATAACATTTGGTTATATTTTATGATCATAAATCATTAGATAAGATATTCAGTGATAATGGTTTAGCTTAATTTTTTCAACTTTTTATCACAATGAACTAGTTTTGTTACATTATTTAATATCCTTTATATATAATGGTTCTAGAACCATAAAGAAAATATAATACCTATTTTATAATCTATTTCAACCATATAAATGGTTTCATGACCAGTCATGCAGGATAAATTTAAGAATGAAAGTTCATTGTCCATGAAGGTTGTAAATCAGCACAGCCCGGATGATGATTTCATTTTTTAAATAAAAGGGACTGAGTAAGGGGATTGATTATGTATCTTCCATTAATAAGATATAATTCAAGTATATATATGATACAAGATTTATAATTATCTTCTGGTTAGAGAGGGTGAGGATGGAATAATAAATGAATGATATTGAAACGAAATTAAATTGAAAAGGAAGAGGATTTTACCTCTTGAATACTCCTCCTTGATAACCTCTTTAAAGGGATTAGTTTTTGTATTTTGGTAAGACCAAGTGCTCCTGAACATGGGGAGAGACTAGGGAAGAGTATTGGCCAAGAAATTTGGGTTGGTACAAGTCTTATAAGAGTGAAGAGAAGGTGGAGTGAGGGGTAGTTTTATGGTGGAGGAGAGGAGGGTTTTTCCGTTATTTTTCATTATTTAATTATTTTGGATCAATGCTATGAATAGTATTAGTTATTGTGTATAAAAATAGTTATAAGTGAATTATATTTCGAACCAATGGCCATAGAAATCATTAATTAATAAATAATGAATCCTAAATTCATTTATGTAGCATATTTCGTAAATTATCAAATTTCACTATTCGCCAAAATTTCATGTATTTCAGAAAAATCTCAAAAAATTACACCAATCCTTTTTTGATGTGTAAAATTCAAAAAACAGACGTCATTTTGTGAAATTAAATTTGGAAACATGGGAAATTTAATTTTATTATTGCAAACATTATTTACTCGAAAAATACTAATTTTAAAATTATAATTGATTTTATAACACCCTAGAAAATTATCTAATGTCTCATTAAATAATCCTCAAATAATAGGACAAAAAAATAATGTTTTAGAAATAAATTTTTTTAAAATTAACTTTATTTTAAATAAACATATTAATTATTAAATATATTTTAATTAAAAATATATTTCTCACAAATTACCAACACTTAATTATTAATTTTTAAAATATTCATTTTCATTTATAATGTGCCTAAATTTTATTTATACTTTCATGGATGATTTTACTATTCATAAGGGTCATACTACTATTAATAAGGGTAAAATTACTATTCATAATAGCAATATTACTATTCTTAAGGGTAATTTGCTGTTTAAAAAAATTAATTTGATACTATCAAACACTAAATATCTAACTAAACGCAAACGTGTATGTCTGTTTTTTGAAATTCAAATCACAGAAGCAGTTTATTGTTTAATTTCTAAGTTATAACTATTAAATTAACAAAGTTTTTTTTCATAGAGACTTATTGTTGTGTTCACTTTAGGCTCTCTAATGAATTGAAATTATTTAAGAATAAACATAACATAAAGTCTTTGTGTGTTATATTTTTTCATACCAAAATTTTATCCTTGGAAATTTTCATTTATAATGACCTGTAAAAAGATGTGGGTGGTTCTTCTTCATAACATACTAAAGTTCCCACATTTCTTCCTCCATTTTATGGTTTCTAAAAAAGAACATTTACAAGAAAATTCATCCAAATTATCAATACTAGCTCTCTTATGTCAATAATCACGATAGACTCTTCAAAGTAAGACAAATGAGGTTCAAGTTATATTTCTTCATATGTGAGTACATGCGTTGGGTCTGGCATGTAATTATTTAAATATAACAGATAGAACACATCATGAACTTTGGATAAACTTGTTTGAATCACTAAATAATAATATATAGCTCAAATTCTTTCGATAATTTCTAATGGACTGATGTACCTGGGGATCAGTTTACCTTTCTTCCCAAACCTTAAGACACCCTTACATGGAGATAATTTTAGAAAGACATGATCTCTAACTTGAAATTACAAATCCTTTATATGTTTGTCATCATAACTCTTTTTCGTACTTTGGGATGCTTTAATATGGACCTGAATTGTCTTTACCTTTATTGTTGTCTCTTCAATAAGTTAGGGGTTTATAAGTCTCCTCTCACTAACTTCATCCCAACAAGTTGGAGTTTGAAATCACTTGCTATATATTGCTTCATATGGAACCATTTGAATACTAGAATGGAAACTATTATTATAAGTAAACTCCACAAAAGGTAAGTACTAATCCCACAGACCTTGAATGTCAAGTGAGCATGATCTCAACATGTCTTTCGGTGTTTGGATATTCCTCTCATACTTTCCATCAATTTGGGAGTGATAAGGAGTACTCATATGAAGCTTAGTATCCAAATCCTTCTGAAGAAACTTTTATAATTTCATTGTAAATCAGGGATCTTGATCGAACACATTCGATAGATTTGCACCATTATGTATTACAACATCATTAATATAGAGTCTTTCCAGGTGATCAAGTGGTAAATATTCATCTTATATAAAGAATATGTGTCAATTTTGTAAGATGATCAACAATTACCCTTATTGATCATTCCCTATAGGTTTTCTCAATAGTCCTCTGACGAAGTCCATCGAGTCATAATCCCACTTCTACATTGGAATAGGTAAAGGTTTCATGAATCCTATAGTATATTATCTCTCATCCTTCACTTGTTAACAAACTAGACACCTTGATACATACTCTCCAATTTCTCACTTCATGTTATCCCAACAAAAATGTTCCTTCAGATCTCTATACATATTGGTGCTATTGGGGTGTATAAAGAAATTTGAGCTATGAGAATAATCTAATAGTTCCCATTTTAGATTAGGTATTGGTGGAACATATAACCTCTTCCAAAATTTTATAACTTTATCCTGACACATGAATTCTTCTAGTCTTCCATCCTTAAAGTCTTTAATTTTCTTTTGAGGGTTATCATAATCAGATGGAGATATTTTTATCATATCCAACAAATATGTTTTATCAATCATTTGAAAAGTGAATGATATTTCCTCTTCCTTAACAATTCCCATATCCATCATTACTAGAGCCATGAATATGGGATATTTATTAATCCTCATTTGGGTCAGAAGTCCATGATCTTTCCTACATAATGCATCTGCTACCCTATTTTCTTTTCATGCGTGGTTGTGTATTGAGAAATCATAGTATTTGAGTAACTTGATACATATACTTGTCCTCATGTTGATTACTTTATATATAAAAATGTATTTCAAACTATTTTTATTTGTATATATCTCACATATTTTACCATAGAGATGGTGTATCCATATTTTAAAAGAAAAGATTAAGGCTGCTGACTCAAGATCATGAGTTGGATAATTTTTTCCATGAGTCTTCAACTTCCTTGATGTATAAGCACCAAATTTAACATTTTACATAAGGACACAATCCAATCCATTCATTAATGCGTCACAATATATCACAAATCCATCATTTCTAGATGGAAGATTTAAAAATTGGAGCATTGACCAATATTCATTCCAATTATTTATAACATTATATACATTTTTTCCATACAATATTAACCCCTTTATGTGTGATCTTGTTTAGAAGGTTATCCAATCAGAAACATTTCTACACAAAACACTAATAGTAACTTCTAATCCATTAAAACTACATACCTCAGTTATGTTTGTTGGAGTAGGACATTCTTGGATTGCCTTTTTCATCACATGATCAAATGAGATTTCATCCTTAGAGATAATATGGAAAAGAAAAAAACTTTTTGAATCCAAAATTCACATTCAATAAACTTCCCATATAACTCTTTTCTTCTAATAGTATCTAGAAAAACTTACAAGTGGTTCTCATAGTCCTCATAGATTTTAGAATATATAAAGATATTATCAATAAATACCACAACAAAATCATCAATATATTCCTTGAAAATTCTATTCATTAGATCCGTGAAGATGAAGGGTGAATTAGTCTGTCCAAGTGGAATTACTATAAAGTCATATTTCCCATACTTAGTTCAAAATGATATAATTGTAATATCTTCCTTTCTCACATGTAGCTGAATAAATCCATACTGAAAGTTAATATTTAAAAAATATTGATCTCCTTGATGTTGATCAAATAGATCATCATTGCGAGGAAGAGTATACTTTTTATTTATTGTAATAGCATTTATTTCTCTATAATCAATACACAACCTCATGGATCTATATTTCTTCTTGAAAAATAGAACAAGGGATCCACATAGAGAAACACAAGGTAGAATAAATCACCTTTCACTCAATTGCTCTAGTTTTTTATTCATCTCTACTAATTCCACAATGGTCATTCTATAGGGATTATTTGATATAGGTCTTGCACTGAGAATTAAATTGATAGAGAACTCAACATCCTGATTTGAAGGATGATCACGTAAATAATCTGGAAATACATCAATGTATTCTTGAATAATTAGTACATATTAAATATGAAGATTCAGAGATGAATTTTTATCTTCCTCCCCAATAGTTTTATTTAGAAGAGTTACTGAAGGTGGATCTAGATAAGATCCAGATGATGATGCTTATTCTCTAAAGATAAGGGAATTTGCATCATTTTCAAAAATAATAACTTCTTTCTTCTTGTAACATATTTTAACATCATAATTTGTAGGCCAATTCATACCAAGAATTGTGTCAAATTAAATCATAGGTATGATGATACGATCGGCAACAAAAGTAAGTTTATGTGTTACAAAGGGGACTGACAGACACATCTTTGTTGCAACGATACTTCCCTTAAGTGTTTGACTCACAACTCCTTTATTAAATCAAATTGGAAATGTATAATTTTTTGTAAAACTGGGAATACCTAAAGGAATGTGATGATACAAAATTAAATAAATCAATAGATAAATTTAAGGAAATTATTAAAGTACCTTCTAACACATCATTAAGAACTTCAACCTCCACAGTCATGATTTTATAAGATTAACCATCTCCCCTAGGCCTATTCTATGGTGGATTCCCCTGATGATTGGGAAATTCTTTTTCAAAGTGTCCCATATATCTAAATTTGTAGCATTGAAAATCATTGACTTATTTCTTCCACTTTCATTCATTAGATCGGTGACCCTTTTCTCCACACATATAATAAACTCCCATGCCATTGAATCATTTTCCAGGATGATTCTTTCCACATTTCTTGAATAATGGGAATTAATTTGTTCCCTTACTCTTCTTTGATGATTCACATTTTACATGGTTATCAAAATACGTCTTAATATCTTTTTTTCCCTTGAACAAATTTGATCTATAAAATTCTTTATTCATTTTGATAGAACATAATACTATTTCATCATATGATCAAATTGTTTGAAAAACTAGTTCCCTTTGAAGACTTGGATTAAGAACATAAAATAAATTATCAATATCTTATTATAAATCATGTATGTAATCTATAGAATGCCTATATATTCTTTTGAAAGTATCATCAGACTCTGTAACACTATCTTCTTCTCTTTGTTTCAAGCTAATTAATTTTCTCTTCATTTCAGTTTGTTTCTCATAAGGGAAATATTTGTCGAATAATACTTCCGAAAAATTTCTTCATTATATATCTTCTAGTTAATATTTCTCCATGGTATTCTGGATAAAGGACCACCACTGCTCAACATCACCCTTGAGATAATATACTGCCAGTAGTACCTTTTCATTTTCATTGCATCTTAATACTAGAAATATCTTTTCAAGGGAATTTATCAATTTCTCAGCTACCATTGGATTAATGTTCCCTCTAAAATATGGGTGATTCTTCAACATGAAATGATCTACCATAGGTTTAGTATGGTTATTTGTCAAAACCTGTGAATGTTTCCTTAATATGGTCATGATTCCCTCATCTCCAACACTATCTATGTTGACTTGCTCAGTAAGGAAATCCCTATATTGTCTACAGGTATTGATTCCCTTTCTTCCATTAGGCTCTATCACTAAAAATTTCATACACTAAATTAGGTTGTAAATCATAGTACATAATTTCAAACTTTAAAAACACCAAACATACATTGAATGTTTTTGAATAGATAATCTCATAATCATAAACATGGTTTCTATTTACTTTGAAATCATTCATAATGGTTTGTAAAGAAAATGTGAATTATCCTAAGTATACCCCCTAAGATATTAAAATGAGGTGTACATTAAGGCATGTTGTTGAATACCAGGTTACCTCAAGTCAGGCCCCGAACACCTTTTTGGAGTTTTTACTCCCAAGTATATCTGTTCCAGAACCACATCCACTTGTAATATATTGACATGAATTTATTTCTAGGAGTTCCCAAATAATATTTACCTTAACAAATTATATGATGTTCATTTATACATATACTCAATTTCTATCTTAGGGTTATTCCCCGTAATCTAATTTTTATAAATCCAGATACCAATGTTTCTAATAAACCTCCTTCTGATACCAATTGTAATGCACCAACCCCCAAAACCTAGAGCTGGTGCACCATTTTTTTCATTGGAATGATTACAGGAAGTAAAATCTAGAAGTACCAATCCTTTTAGTAGTAATTAAGAAACTAGATACATAAATGGAACAAATTTTAATTTGGGGGATGAAAACAACATATAATACACAACTAAAGCTAGTAATTTTCATCATTGAAAACTCGATAAATGATCCCTTCTTCCTAACCTGGGGAAGGAAAATAAATGAAAGGGGTGAGATAAAATTCTATGTAAGGGTTACATATATAGGAATAATGAATCAATAATAAGTGAATAATAATGAATTAGATATAAAAAATATATCATGGTGAATTATTGAAAACACATGCCAACAATAAACTGAGAATGAAAGGGAATCCATGGATTTTTTTCATCGTGAAAACTTCATGGAAAGTAATAACTGAATACTAGATAAATATAATGATTATTATTTTTACTTCATGTATTAGTAACATGAACCTTCATACCATCAATATGATTTAAATTTGTGGGTAGACACCCATCTGATTATGTTTTGGAAACAAACTTGAAGGCTCTATCACCAACTATTTTGTCTTATGTGACTTGTCGATTCTTAGAGGTGATATAGTAGGCCTTGACCATCACTGAAAGTCCAAATAATTCATATACAAATGTTTAATTATAGAACAATATGTCTTATCAATTTTCGTATTGATTAGAGGATATAGATTCATCAATATTTCCACAGTTGAAGCAAAATTTAAAATTACCACCATATGTAAAAGCGTATACAACTAAGGAATTAATCATGTCCATTATACAATAATATGGATATTTAATAGTAATTTCAGTTCAACTAGAAAAATATCTCAAACTTTCATTACATACACCACATAAAAATTATTAGGTTCACAATAACAAGTAAGTCTCAATGAAATGGAAATTGAGATGAAATATCTTACCACATTGTAATCAATTGAATCGCATGACCAAAAATTAAAAATCATAAAATGAATAATTTAATATCATTAATATAAATAGTATCATGATATTATATATCAAATGGAATAATACATACACCAAAAACAATAAATAAGGGGTGAATAATGAAAATCTCACATAAATAAAAGTGAGATGAGAAACCCCTTACCTTATGTTAGAATGTGTTATTCCTTTGATCTTAATGTCCTAGATAGTCAAATTAAATCCATTAAGTAATTAATTCATAACCATATATAAATTTATTTGATTTATTATAACATTATTAAGTTCATTTATTGTCGTTTTATTAGTTATGTGATACAATTTTATCGCTCGGGGTCGTTCATTTCCTTGGTTTTGATGATCAGTTTACTTGTATGCTTGTAATGAACTTCGTGTAAAATTAGTATAATTATATAGAATTGGAATTATATAAAATTAATTATAATCCATAAGTGTAAATTATTATATATATCATATTATGAGTATTAATCATTATATATGATATTTAGTGATAATCGTTTGGCTTAATTTTAGTGGTTTTTTTATCACAATGAACTTTTTTTGTTACATTATTCAATATTATGTATATAAAATAGATCCAAAACCTTAAATAATATATAAGAATTATTTTATAATCTTTTTAATTAATAAAAATGGTTTCATGACCAATCATTAAAGATAAATTGAATAATAAATTTTCATCAAAATTTGCACCTATCGGAGGACGATTTTTTTTTAAATAAAATAAACAGAGTATGGGGATTGATTTTGTATCTTTAATTAATATTAAATAATTTCAGTATATATATTATATTTGAGTTATCATGATCATTTTTATAGAGGAGGTGAGAAGATACTAATAAAATAATGAACTTGAAAAGAAATGAAAAGGAAAAGTAAGATGATTTTACCTCTTGAATACTCATCTTTGAGAACCTCCTTAAGGGAATTGGTTTTGTTATTTTGTTAGGAACAAGATCTCCTAGAAATGGAGGGAGACTAGGAAATAATATTTGGATATATCTTTTAGAATCTTAAATACTTAGAAGAGTAAATAGAAGAGGGATTGATGGGTGGTTTTTATATTGGATGAGAGGAGGGTTTTTCAATTATATTTTTCATTTTTATAATTTTGGATCAAGACTATGAATGGTATTGATTAATGTGAATAAAAATAGTAATAAGTTCATGTGAATTAGAACCAATATACTTAATTTATATTTTAATGTAATAAACTTATGTAAATTATTTACATTATTTATTAAAAATATTCGTTTTTATTATTCATTTTATTTTATTTTTTATCGAGCAATATTTATTTGGATGATTATTTAAGTTCATGTATGATTCTTTGATAATATTCAACTCATATTTCTAAAATTACTTTAGTAGGTTGATTATGGCCAATGAGATCATTATTCCATCATCTCAATAATAATAAATTTGGAATAATTATAATTTTAATACATCAATTATACTTTTAAAACTAAAATTTTTAAATTTTAATGAAAAATAAAATATGTTACAATCATGGAGATGGTAGGTCATACGTATGTATAAGTAACATTTCTATTTTTCAATGATAACTATGGAAATAAAGTATGTTTTAATTTATCTTTAAATAATGATAACTATATAATAAATATCATATAATTTATTTTAATGAACTAATATATAGTTTCCATTTTTTGTATTATAGAAAAATTAATCAAATAGCTTTTTAGAGGTTGTAGTACACACGTACATGTGAACGCCCTTACCATTTTTCAATTGATTGAAAGGTAAAAAAATAGATTATATATTTCTTTTAAATAATAATAATTATGTATTGAAAACAATATATATATATATATATATATATCAAATCCTTCATCATGACCATTCATAAGTGACAGTGATGGAAAATGAATTACATCTGTCTGTAACATGATTGTATTCCATACACATGAACATTAGTTTTATTTCCCATTTGATGGAAGAGAAGATGGATATTGATTTTGAAATTTATATAATAACTTCTTAGTATATTTAAGATGATTTTTTATTATTTAATTATGTTTTTATAATATTTTAAGGAGTTAGAAGAAAAAATAAAACAAAAACGTTTGCTTAAGAACTATACCTCTTCTTAGGACAACCTCTTAAAGTTTACACCAAACGCCTTCCTAAGTTAGTTTTATATTAAAAAAGTATTCCCTTATTTTATGAGGGATTTAATTAATAGATTCTTTTAGGTATTTCCTAATATAGAATACTGAAAATTTGTGAAGAATATAGGAGAAGAGATTCCCTTCAATAAGTGAGGGGAAGGGAAATTTTAGAATTACATAAAGTATTAAATTAATATAAATTAGTTTTAAGTGAAAACATGGGTCAAAAATTATATAATTCAAATATATGATGAATATGTGTATAAATAATCTCATATAATAAAATATGGAATCGTTTAGATTATTTTTTTCACCCCCATTTATTGGTTTTAACCCCCATTAACCTTTTTGACACTTACCGCAACAACACATTTTTACACTAATTGAGTCAAAAATGTTTTTGTAAAAATAAAACTAACCCGTACATGGAAGATTATTGATATTATAAACCATATAACATTAAATTTCCTTAATATAAAATTTTTTAGGAATTCAAAATCATTTAATAAATCATTATTTATTATAAAATATCATTTATGTCTTTTTTTTAACTATTCATATAATTTTACTTTGAAAAAAATGTAATTAAGATATAATATAATAAAGAAAATCAATATTCTATTATTATCTATAAATAAAAGTAAATATACAAAAACATAATCAATATAATTTACTAAAACATAATTAATATAATATACGAAAACATAATCAATATAATATACTAAAACATAATCAATATAATATACTCAAACATAATCAATATAATATTATCAAACATAATCAATATGTTACTTGATTATTTTATTGATTGTGCAAGTGTCAAGTCGGTATTATTAAAGAATTTAAGGTATTTATTTTTTTTCTATAAATTAGAAATAAATTATCATGATAAAAAAATTAATTTATATTTAAATAAATATTGTTAACTGAAAAAAGTTTTTTTTATCAATGTCAAGAAATATTTTAGAGATTAAAATCAAAAGTGACATTTTTGACTTTATAATTTACTTAAATATTATAATGGTGAAATTAATAGAAAATGGGAAAAATGAAAAATATCTTAATATTAGATGAGTATGGATAAAATATAATCATTAAATTAAATTAATTCAAGTTTTAGGGAAATTTTTAGTCTAATATTTTTATCATTAATTACCTGATTTACCCTTACCAAGGTGATAAATATTTACTATAGTTACTATTCATAATGATAAAAAATAAAATAGACATATTTAACAAATTTGGTACTCATAATTAAAAATATATAATTAATTTATTAATATTTTGTTCATATATGTGTCAAATTTTAATTTACAATTAAACCTTCAAAACATGATGAAAAACAGTTTTTAAAAAAATGCATTTTTACGTATAAAAAGTTTTTATATCAATTTAAACTATAATATTCATTTTAAAGACTATAATTTAAATATTTATAATACAAAGGAAAAAAATAAGTCCAAAATATTACTCAATTTTTCAAATACAAGAATAGAAAATATAGCAGTTAATAAAAAATAGTATTTTTAGGCATTCATTAAAAAATAAATCTTTTCATAAAATTTTCAAACAATAATCATAATCTAATTTTTATATGATTAATTAAAAAAAATATCCTTATTATAAAATTAAATTTAAAAAATTTCTTTAAATTAACTGTAATATTTTCTCATAGAAGAAATAAAATAAATTTTTTGAAGAAAAAATATTTTTTACAAAATAAGACGACATTAATAAACATTTATTTCTTATTTACTAATAATTTATAATTAAATTTTTATTGAGTAGGAATATTATATATATTTCATAATGTGGTAAATCCTACAAATATCCTTGAATTAAATTACTAGGATATAATGTTCGTATTAAAATAATAATATTTTGTGGTTCGTTTAAGCTCGGTGTTTCATGTTGTAAAGGTTATTGAACATAACGTTCTTCTATTAAAATATCAAGTTGTTAAATTCTCTCCACTTTAAAAAATTTCATCTTCACAATTTGAACTCAGTATCAGTAAACAAGGGTTTGAAATTTTAAAATACCATTTTTGAAGTCACATGTTTTAAAAAGAGTTAATATAAGTTCTTCTTGAAAATAGGGAAAAATAAATATGAAGGTCTAATGGAATAACACATAACTAGTAATCCAAATAGAATAACATTATTGGGAAGTAAAAATATATAAATTGAGGAAAAATGTAATGTTTGAATAATTATTGAGATTGACAGAGATCACTGTTTATAATAAATTTATTTATCATGAGAAAATGAATTATCACAAAACCATAAACCAAAGAGGTTGGAAAAAGACAATTGATTCCTCATAAATTAAGGAAATATGATAACATTTTTTTCAATATTCTTTCCCTAGATCTGAGTAATTACTTTACAATCTATACTAAGAATATAATGAAATACGATTACTTGAGATGTATAATTTTATCCTTTAATCAAACTACACTAAAATTTCTTATTTTTCTTCAAATGATGAGTATTCATGATAAATTTATCTTGTCTTAAGTTCTAAAATTAACTTCTATAGGATCACGTAATCCATAAAGGGATAAGAATTTATTACTCTTATCTTTTAAAATTAATCAAAACCAAAATGGTTAGTACAATATATGATAGTTACTTAAATTATTTAACCATAAAATGACGAAATAAAACATTAATATCCACAACCTAAGAAATAACACCAAATTTTCAGCATAGATCATTCGATAAATAAATATCCTACAAATTCTAAAAAATATTCTCAACCATGTTCAAAACCCAAAAATCTGATGGATTTGATCACATATACTTAAGATATTAATATATCATTTGTCTCCAATAATAATTCACCACTAATAAATTCATATACCCAAAAATGGATATTCCCTAATTATATAATCTCTCCAATATACCAAAAATTTCGATCAATAACTTCAATCACCATCAATAAAAATTAAAATTTCATATGTTACCAAAAGATAATTCAACCATTCTTCTATGATTAAAATAAAATATTATCTAAAAAATATTATCATTTACGATAATAATATAATTTTCCCCAAATATTGATCATTTTATGAAATAGTGTTAATCACTTAATCAGCAAATCAATTATAAATCTCATTGTAGCCATTATTATAAAACATGTGTTCCAAAATTATAATAATAGATAATTACCTTAATATCTTATTGACCCTAAAGTTTATCAATACCATTAAAATTATGAAAAAAAATATACATGAATTTGACCTCAAATAAATTTATTACATGTTAAACATACGGGTTACATATACCTCAAAAGAATATCTAGACTCAATAAATGTCTCCCAAAGTTTTCCAATATCATAAAACGTAAAAAAGCGTATGTATGCCATTAAATTTATGATAAAACTTAAAATTATAAAATGATGATCATATTCATAAAAATTAATTTAACCTCACATGAAAAAATAAAAATATAAATAGTTTTTTAAATTGTTCCACTGATACTAACTATAATGACTCAACCTTAAACATTACATATTCTAGGGTTTTTAGACTAAAATTAATTTTATATCATTACTAAGGATATTTTTGTTTTTTAACAAAATTAAGTCATAAATCTTACATAAAAAACCTATCTATTAATAATTTGAAACTTTTACTTAGTATCCATTTTACCCACAATATAAAACATTTAAAATAAAACACATTTTCTTTTCCTGAAAAATCATCATGACGTTAAAATTGACAACTTATTTGTCAATATCCATCCTTAAAACCTATGAAAAAGATTATAAATGTGTTATGTAAAAAAACTCATTAGGGAACCTAAAAAGAAATTAATAAACCCATTATTCATTTTAAAGTCATTATAAATTAAAATATATTTTTTCCTTTAAAAAAATAAATATTGAGGTCAGGTATTCATTTACGTACTCAAGAAATTAGATTTACTGTCAAAAGTTTTTCATAAATTACTTTATAAGAAAACATAAATGATAAAATCGTAGTCATGAAGGCTTCTTGGAAAACATGGGTATCGATAAAAAACATTTTCTTATAAATATATATTTTATACTAAAATAAAAAAATATTGACTTAAAAACAACGATCGTGTTTTACCATTTTAAATCAAATGAATTTCATGAAAAAAATATTATAAATAATATAAAATTTATATAGTTTTCACTAGATAATATCATTACATAACCCATACAATTACCCTTAGAAATTGTGAAAATGCTATAGTCAACTTCTAACATAATTCTTTATATAGAATTATCTTTACCAAATGAATTGGGGAGCTAAATCTGATTCACCTGTCATCCTGAACTATATCAAAATCAGATGTAATCATGAGATATTTAGCTCAATTATCGTCATAAAAAATTTATACAAAAAAATATCATGAATAAAAATATTTATTCTTTCAACTTTGCATTAGAAAACCCATCACGACCCTTTTTAACCAATTTGAGAAATACTTTCAGATATCTAAATACCCCTTAGTTTTTAAAACCCCATATTTAAAAAAATATACAAAAAATGGGAAGGAGAGTTTTTATTTGAATAAAAAATGGAATTTTTTAAATTAATATAATAATAAAATAATGGTTATGTTAGTTAAAAAATCCATTGATTCCATAGACATTAAAATAGAATATTAATTATGTCTTTTGTAAAGAAAGTCGAAATATTCTGTATCAAATATTAAAAAAGATTCCTTTTGAAATAATTTTAATGAAATTAAAAAGAAAAATAAATTTTCATTTATAATTATTTAATTTTCATATATTTTTATTCTTTAAATAATATTAAGAATATGTACATCGAATAAACTAATTTGGAATATAACTTTTTAAAACATTTAAAATAAGGTTTTTAAAGAATAATGTCTCTTTCCTTGAGTATAACTCATCCCATAGATTATTTATCTTCCTAAATAATAAAAATATGTTACCTATTTAATTCCTTTATAACCCTTACATTTTTATTATATCTTTTAATTTATTTTTTTCCTTATTGTATTCAATTACTTATTCATTTAAGTTCATGTCGGGGCGTCTTGATGATATTCGGATTATATGTACAAAATGACTTCGGTTGGATGATTATGGTCAATGAAGTAATTATTAAACAATCTCAAGAATAATAATAAGTAAATATTTATCATTTTCATACATCAATTATACTTTTAAAAAATATGTAAATATGTTTATGAAAAATGATATACGTCACAATCATGGAGATGGTAGGTTGTACAAACACATAAGTAACATTTCAAATTTACAATGATAATTATAGAAATAATTTGTGTATTATTTTATATTTAAATTATTCTAATTCAATCATAAATATCATATCATTTCTTTTAATTCACTTATATATAGCATCTATGTGTCGTGGTGATGAAAGAAGAATCACATCACTTCGTGGAGACGGTAGTCCATACCTACGCACGAACGTCGTTATCATTTTTTAATTGATGGAAATGTAATAAAATTGTTGAAATATTCATATTAAAAAATTAAAAATATTAAATTTATATCATATATATATATATATCAAATACATCATTACAATAATCCATAAAAGGTAGTGAAGGAAAATGAATTACATTGTTTCGTGAGGCAATAATATGGCATACAAACAAATGATGGATTCAGTTCTCATATGATAGATGTAGAGATGGATATAGGTTATTAAATTTAAATTAAAACTTATAATTATATTAATGAATTTTTTTAATATTTCATAATTTTCAATATAATTTTAAGGAGTTTTAAGAAAAAATAAAATAAAAATGCTTCGTTAAGAATTATACGTCTTTCTCAGACATTCTCTTAAGGTTTACCTAAAACTATTTCCTAGGTTGGTTTGATGATATAAAAATGAATCTATGATGTGGTTAGGGATTTAATTAAGGTATTTGGGTAATAAGTTAAATATATAGAGTTCTCAAAGGTGTAAGTAAGAGAGGATAGGAGGTTCTCTTTTATAAGTGAGGGGAGTGGAACTTTTGGAATTACCTAAAGTATTAAATTAATATAAATTTATTTTAATGTAAACAATAATGCAAAAATATATAATACAAAACTAAGTTGAATATTTGTTTACCTAAGCCCATAAAATAAATTTTTTGACATGTTTAGATTATATTTTCACCCTTATCTTTTTATTTTAACCCCAATTAACCATTTTAGCACATACCACGGTACCATGGTTTTTAAAATAAAGGAGTCAAAAAAGTTACAATAAAAGGACTATTAACCCATAAATGAACCATGATAAAATTATAAGAAATGTATCATTTAATTTACTCAATCTAATATTTTCATTAGTTTTAAATCATTTAATAAAACATTATTAATTAGAAAATATCATCTATGTTATTTTTGGAACTACTCCTTTAATTTGACGTTGAAAATAGCATAAAAATGAAATTAAAATATAATATACTCAAAAAATATTTTTTTATTATTATTATCTATAAAATTAGAGTGTTATGTTAACTTACCCAAATAATATTTCTTTTATATTTTTTAATACCATTTAGTTTTTTTGCTACTACTTGCACAAACACTTATTCTGTGTTTCGTAAGAATTTAAGGTAATTATTTCATCCATAAAAATTATACATAAATTACCATAATAAAAAATTAATTATTATTTCATAAAAAATTATAACTCAAATTAAATTTTATTTATCCCTATCAAAAATTATTATACATATTGAAAGAAAGAGAGTGACATCTTTCACTTTATTCTTTACTTAAATATTAATGAGCTCAAATTCTCATCAAAATGGAAATAAGGTCATATATCCAAATCATGGATGATTAGGGGTAAAATAGACTCATTTAATGAAATTAAGGAAAGTTTTTTAGTCATTTACTAGTCCTTATAAAAATATTTCTAACTTTAATTACCCAATTTACCCTTACCGAAGTGATAAATATTTTATATAGTTATTATTGATAACAACCAAAAAAAAGGGAACTATTTACCAAATTTGGTATTATTGATAAAAACTTTGTAATTAAATTGTCAAGATTCAATTAATATAATTGTTATAATTTAATTAAAAATTAATCCAAGAAAATGTGATGAAAAGCATTTTTTATGAAAAATTACCTTTTAAGTATAACAAATTTTTCATACCAAATTAAAGTTTAAAATTCCATAAAAATGATTTAATTGGATTAAATATAATAAAAATAAACTAAATAAAATTTTAAAATAATCCAAAATAAAATTTTCATTTGTAAATTCATGAAAATAAAATATATTTTTCATTAAAAAAGTATATTTTTACTACTGTTTGAAAAATCAAACTTTTCCAAAAAATTATATAAAAATAATACTAAGAAAATTTTTATATGTTTAATTAAAAAATAACTTACTTACTATAAAATTAAATATAAAAAATTTATATAAATTTATTATATTATTTTCTCATAAAATCAATAAAACCATTTTTGAAAAGAAAAATAATTTTTTTGAAGAATAAAATGACTTTACAAAAACTGAGTTCTTATTTCATAAAAATTAATAAATACATGTGTATTTAGAATGAAATTTAAATATAAATTTCATATGTGGTTAATGTTACTCATACCATCTATTTCAATGGCTAGGTTATAATAGTCATTTTGAAATAATAATATTTTTTTGGTTCTTTTAACTTCCGAGTTGTGTGATGTATATGCAATAAAAAATAATGTTTTTATCTTTAAAGTATTGTGGTGTTAAAAATACATTTCATGGAAGAAATTATGATTTATTTTGAGTAATTATTATTTTAATGTGTTAAAAATATATATATTTTCTGTAGATGATTATTTTTTCCAAGGATTTTTAGGTTAATAAAAAATTATCTTACATAGATGGTAAGCTGAAAAATAATTGTTGAGATTTGAGTATTGAGTACATAAGTAAAGGAATATATTTGTACATTATGAAGATGTAGGTAAAATCCTCCATTTAGGGAGTAGTGTTATACCCATAATGCGTGGTGGATTTATGGTCCTTATCAGCAGACGAAACATATATTTAGAGTGATAAAATAAGTTATGCACAGAGTATTTTTTGATGTGGATCACATACTACATATCAAAATTAGATCATAGGGATCATATTATTAATTAAACACATATAGTTCATCATTTCATAACTCCAATACAATGATTTGGTGCTCGAGAATTTAATAACTTGAGGAACTTGTATTGTGGGCACCTCAAGTGAAAATGAAAGAATACCATCCCCAATATGGAATGATTTTAATTTTTTGTCAAAATGTTGAAGTAATGGATGATATTTAAATCTTATAAAACATTCAATAAATATTCTTCTATGTGATTATGAGAAGAATTTGAATTCTGTAGATTTTAAATTCATTCTGAATGATTTTCAAGCTAAGAGTATGTGATATTCATGAATATGATTTCATTTATCAAATACTGGTGGTAATATTTTTGGCATCACAATCAAAGTTTCATGGAAAGTGAAGTAAGCCAGTGGAATGAAAGGTTAACCAAAATTTTCAGAGGCACCAAGTTGGTGGGAAACATCTAAAATACCAATGATTAATCCATTTGAAAAAGATATCGATAAGAAGAAAAGGAAGGCCAGGACAAATATTGAGGGAGAGATTGTTAAGAGTGGGAATTTATTTCAAAGAGTTGTGTGTAATAAAGTAGTATCGATAAGTGAGATACAGTTTAATAAGATTTATGTTTATGAATTTCATGAATTCTTGATTTTATATTATTATATTCATGAACCAAAATATTTCAGACATTTAATCATCTATATGAGAATATCTATGTAAATTTTATAATCACAAAAAATAGGATTCAGATGAGGATGTAGTGAAAAGGTATTTTGAGGAGAATAGAATCAATGTTCGAGAAGTATCCACAATGAATTTTTTCAAGAATATAATTCATCATAATTGTAACTATGTGAAGTAGGGGTGAAGGGAGTTCCATTTATATCACATGAACAAAGTAAGTATGGGAAGAAAAATCTTAGCACATGTTGTGAATTACATCAAGTATTTGGAGTGATAGTACAAAGAATCATTATATGAAAAAAACACCCAGATGTATTGAAAATACATTAGAGGCATGTGTAAATTCCAGTTTTAGAAAATAAAATTAAATATAGAGGAAGATGATTATATTTAAAGATCCAAAATTTGGATAAGAATAAAAATTGATCCACATAGTAGAACTTATTGACATATTTGGTGAATTTTAAGAGATGGATCATGGGAAAAGGGGAAGAATTATCATCACCTTATATAGTTTTGGAGGTAGTGGTGAAATTAGAAAATTCTATTATGTATTTATCCTCAAATAGAAAGGAGTGTGTTGTTGTAGTGTGTGAGAAGTCACATACTAAACTCTCATTAAAATGTTTTCATTTCATCTATTTTGAAGATAGAGGTGGTTATCATATTAAATTTCATAATTCATATAACTATTCCCTATATAACTTCTAAGATAACCTTAATTCTATAAAATAATAACAACATTAATATAAGTAGTAAGGTGAGTTAAGAAGATAGAGTATCCCTTAATTGAGGAGTGAACAGAACCTAAGTGATGTAAAGATAGTGTGCCTAGAATAGTGTGACCTTGGTTTAAACATCGTATTCATAGAACTGGTGAAGCTTCATGGATTTTGGCACATTAATACATTATTATTGTGTTCTCCATGGATATATCACTTCATGGTGAACCAAGAAAAAACTTTTTTTGTGTGCATTATTTAACATCTTATACTTTTTTGTTCTTTTAGTGATTAAAACACTAAGAGTTAAAGGTTGAACGTGGTTCCTACTAACAAAAAAACAAGGTAATATAAGAATAAAAGAAATTATTGATTTTGGATAGACCCTGAATCACCCCCCCCCCCCCCCTCCCTCAGGTTGTATCGAGTTACAATAGGTGGTATAAAATCAAAAAGGTTCTAAAATGGTTTCTGAACAAATCTTTTCTATTTGAAGCAATGTTGAATAAATTATCTTTATTATTAAGGATGATTCATCTTGAAATGCTAAGATGAAAAATTGAGATAGGATGTGAAAGACGAAAGATAATGATGACATTGATCTAAAGTGATTTGTTGAACTTTAATAAGAACATGAATAGGTTCTTTACGAATTAGATTTTCAAATAAAAAATAATAAGAATATTAGGGGATTTTTGAATGAGTTGGTACATTGAGAATATTGAGAACGAACCTTACCATATTGGGAAGATTATTGAAGATAAAACATCATCTCATAAAAAATATAATGGATTTTGAAATTGGAAAAATGGGAAAGGGTGATAAAGAACCATCCTCCTTATGTTAATATTGAAATTAGAAGATTGAGACTCTTGAATAATATGTTTCTACATTTTAAAGGAGGGATTCCAAGAATACCTTAAAATATTACATCTTTAAAATAATTTTTTTGAGTCTTCCTAAATGAGTATGAATATCATACATATGATGAGGGAACTACTAAAGAATAATAATCTATAGATAAAGTGAAGTGAAGTAAGGAATATACTCATAAAAATATTGAATATCTTAAGAATCTATTGAAAGAATCTGATTATTCTATTGGAAGGATCTCAAGTTATATCTTTGAGAAATAAATTAAAGGGATATACCTCCTTGAATATAAAATAGCTAAAAATAATAGAAATTAAGGTGAAAGATCCTTCAATATTCTGGAATAAAAATTGATTGTAATGGAAGGAGAATTGAGATCAAGAAATGCAGTCAAGAATTCCCAAATAGATTTTAATGGGAATATTACTAAAGAACATGGATGTTTTGTAGTATCTTCTAAAGAATAAAATGAAAAATAGTTGAATATTCTCAAAATGGAGAATGAAAAAAAAATATTTTTGTGTAAATAAATTGTATCAACATGAAGTTTAACCTTTTTTAAGTTAATTTGAACAATTTTTAAGTCACAATTACTATAAATAATAAAATACAATGTGCATTTTACGGTTCTTAATGAAAAACATATGAGATTTATGAATCCCATAAATCAGTTCTTGTGGGAAATTTTAGTTTTAGGAATGATAAACTATCATATAATGAATCTAAGAATAATATAGTGGATTCCAAAAAGGAGATAAGAGGATTTAAAAAAGTTTAATTAAAAAGAACATGTCAAAAAGGGAATAATTTCCCTGAATAAAATAGGATTATATAAAGGTAGGAACATGAAGGTATATTTATTTTGGACTGAATAGTAATATAATAATCTTTGAGGAGATACTATATGATTAATTACATGATGTGAAGGGAAACAGTTATCAAAATCATCAAAACAAAAAGAAACCCAATTTAATGAAAATTAAACAACAAAAAAATCATATAAATGAAGGTATATTTGATATTCTTCATCTATGGAAGAATCGAACACACCATGAATGTGTGTAGAGAATCTTAAGGACATTAAAAAATAATATTGGCTACTATATCAATATGTGAACTATGAATAGACTGCAAAAGGTATGACTTTATTGGGAAATGTTTTATATGTATTAATCAGAGGAATAACAAAATAATTATGATAATAAATAATTTGAAAGTATCATTTGTAATACCTTTATTACTATAAAATGTATGATGAGAGGTTACACCAAATGAAAATATATCAAGGTGGTAAATTAATTTATTAGTTTAGAGGTAAAAATGGATCTTAGTGAAATGTTCATCTTGCACTAATGATAGATCACACACAGAACCCCTCATGGAGAAAAAAAAGAAAATTGTATAATAGAAGGAAGTAACATTCTTAATTTTTAAGAAATTTAATGAACATGTCATGAAATATTCACTGAAAAAAAGTTCCAGGTAAATATAAAAAACATTATAATAGATCATACATGAGGTACACAATAGTGTTTTCACAAATTATACAACAATACAAGAGATGAATGTCTATGAAGGAACCATCTAATCATCGAGTAAGTATAATGGATAATACAATAATAGTTCATCACTAAATAAAACAAGTACTTGTGAATTTAATTAAACTATTGAGATTGTACCAAATCATGAGAATATGGTAAACCTAAATTTCACACCTGAGGTGAACTTATTACAAGTGGAGTTTCAAGTATAATTGATATAATTTCTTGGAATAAAGAATAAATCACTAATTTGGTACATCAAGACAAAGCATACTCCTAAACCTAAGGAAGTTAACAGAATACCACTCCCTGTATATTTAAATGTTTCTAATATCTATTGAAAGATATGTATACTTAAGGGGTAAATATAATCCATGGGGTTATACATGCTGAAAGAGAATACATATGTTGAAAGGAATGAAGGAGAAAACACTTTCAAGATCATAATATAATATTGAAGAGTTATTAAAGCTTATTTGATAGCTCTAGTTTTATCAAACTACTAGTAACAATCAAAAGGTGACATCGGGCCATTTATCTAGTTGTATATAACCACTAGATGACAGAAACGTAGCTATATTCATATATAAAAATTTACTTATTAATATAATAATAATTTTTGTATTATACAGTTGATTTAAAGATACTTAGAAGCTTCCATAAGAAAAGATAATTACCAAAAAATGGTTTCTAATTCTAAAACATTAAAAAAATATGGTGTTAAGAGTTTAATGTATTCAAAGGGAGTTGTTGATGAGTACACAAAGTTTTCTTATCCGTATATCAAAAGGAATTTTTCCTATGAAAATAGGAATATAATGATATATCAAGTGGATCCAATTAATTATATATGTTTTTTTTCTCACACACTATATTAATGATTTATTATCTGCTAATGGTTTTGGGTAAGAGTGATTTGAATCACAATATATACTAAATATTATAAAATTTAAATTTGTAAAAATTTATTGTAAAAAAGTGAGTAAACTGGAAAACATTAAATTATCAACAAAAACAATTTTTTTTCCCAGATATTATGCTCAGTAGAATTAGATGAATTGTTAATGACTTAATAAAAAGTAATAAAATCACTCAATGAAGTTCATTAAAGGAAAATTAATTGATGAAGGATAAAGTTAACTGAATAATTAAAATTTATAAATCTATAATTATTATATTAAAAATTTATTTATAAATAGCTAAAAGTTAAAAACATCGAAGGATATATAATATTGGCCTATCAATTATTTGTTGAATTTTCATGTACTTAAAAAATGAAATTATGGTGTATGTTATTTGGTGATTTGAAATTAGTTGGAATGTTTTATAGAAAAAATAGGGGAATAATTTATTCTAATCTAGATTTATAAAGTTGTTAGGGAATATTTTTCCCCGTCATGTTTTAAAATCACATTCAAAATTTGGTATAAGGAAATTATTAACAAAGGGGGTAAATATAGACCTAGAGAAATTCTTTAGTAAAAAGAGAACTTCATAGTAATATCTATTTTAAAAAACCATTTTAGTTTTATTTCTAAACAGGAAGAAAATTTAAATTCATGTAAAACCAATATTTTATGTTAGAGGTTTGGAGTTAGAAGGAGAAGATGTATTTTTTGAATTATTTTCTGAAAAATACTAAGTGGGGAAATATTTAAACAATTAGTTTATATGTTGAGTTTATTAATAATTTATAAGGTTCAAATAAAAGTGAAATGATGTACTTAGGATATTCTTTCAAAATGAAGGAATTTTATTTCGTTGGTAAAGAATTGATAAATAGATTTCAAATATATATTAAATAGAATAAATCATTATTTATTCCAGGATGCGTGTATTAAAAAGTGTTAATAATATATATATATATATATATATATATATAAGGAGAAGATGGTTTGTTTTGGAAAATTAATTATATGTTAATAAAAAATTCCATACATGGATAGTAATTTCAGTAAGAGTGGTCAAGCTTAGGGTATAGATTACAAAACCAAAGGCACAAGTTAGCACAGAGTGAATAGGTTGGTCAAATCCACCATACAGGGTGGTACGGTATACCCATCAAGTAGGGTGACTATATAGGATTTATTAGTGGATTTCATCCTTATTCAGAGTAATAAAATGAGGTATGTACTAGGTTTATTTTCAATTTGGGATCATGTATTTCACATATTTTTCATCCATTTAAAATATATGAACACTTTTTATACTTGATCTAGAAGACATCAGAATGAATTTTTTTCCTCATTAATATCCTAGAGGAATGTATATCGATATTGTAGTACTGTGAGTTAAATCTCGAGTAGTGTAGAGCTAAAGTATCTTTTTTCGATACCTCAAGTTAAAATGCATGCATGCGATCCTCAATCTGAAATGATTTATATGTTTATTATGAAAATATTTAATCCTTATATGATATTTATTTGAAGATATGTTCCAAAAAAATATTTGAAAAGAGAATATGAGTAATTAGTTAAAATCTATAGGGATTAAATGCATGTTGAGGAATATTCAAGAAGAAATTTTATGAGATTCGTGATGGTGATTTCATTTTCAATAGATTGATGCTGATATTTTTGGTGTCACGAATAGGTATTCATAGAATGTGGAGTAAGTCAGTGGTTGGAATGGTTTTACACAATTTTAATATGAACTTAGCTAGTGGAAAATGGATACAACTACCAATGAATATATCATTTCCAAAATATACTAACTAAAACTGAAGGAAGGTCTGAAAAAAGACTAAGTTATAAAAAGTATATAGAGAAATATTATCTCTTGAAGAGCTAGGTGTAAAAGAATAGTGTCGTGTAAGGAAGTAAATTTTGAAAACATAATCTTTTAAAATCAATTGAATTCACAATTTAATGTGAATAGTTTCATGAAACAAGATATTTTTTATGTTCTTGCATCTTCAGAAGAATAAATATGTGAATTTTCTACTTCCATTAAGTTGATGCTTCCATGAAGCTAGACCGAGTTAAGGCCATAGCTGGTAAGGATTTTGGATATAATAGAATAAGTTTTCAAGAAATCTACACAAATTTGTTTTTATGATGTTAATCTATCATAAAATTATGTACAAGAATTTTGGTTAAGAGAGTGTGTTTGGAAACACCTTCACATAGTTAGTTTGTCAAGAAAAATCTAATAATATGAAATAAATTCATTGAAGTATATGCAGTGATTGTATTAGGAACCTAGAGTTTCAAAAAGTTATTGAAAAAATATATATTGAAAATAAATTTGACCAAAATTTAAATATATTTGTTAGAAAAAGAAATATGCTAGATAGAAAGTACAACATATTGAAAGATCTGAAATTTAGATAAGGATAAAATGATATCCACATAGCATAACTTATTGAAATGTTAATTTTAGTGAAATGGAAGGATTGTGATAAAAATTGAATAAGTATAATCAATTTATCTATATATGGAAAATTTTTTCAAATAATATAATTGTAGTATTTAATTATCCTCATTTGTAAAGGTGAGTGTTTATATAGTGAGATAGAAGTCACTGACTCTACTCTCATTCATGAGGTGTTGATTTTATCGAGTTTGAATAAGGTTGATAGTTGGATATTAGAGTTTACATTTAATATATATAGATATGGAGAAAGAATTATTTTCAACATACATAGATGGACATGAATATACCCTCAAGTCTACAAAATGAACATATCTCTCACAAAAGAAGTGAGAAGTGTGAAGAAGATTGGGTCACCCTTGGGTGAGGAGTGATCAATCCCTAAATCTTGTATAGGTAGTGAGACTATCATAGATATACCATGAATAAAATTTTGTATCCATATAAATAGTTATGCTTAGTGTATTTTGGATCATTGTCACATCATTGGTGTGTGATACTTCAATACAACACTTTTTTTGAAACAAGAAAAACCATTGTGTCTTTTGCATGCTTTTCCTTTCTATATAAATGTTTTTTATTTTTTTGATTAAAACATATAATGTTACAGGTTAAACATGGTTCTTACTAACATGGGAACATGACTCTAAAAGAATTAAATAAATTTTTTATTTGGGTCACACACTGATAGTCCCCCCTCCCCATGCTTTCTTAGGTTGTAAAACTTTGTATCAAGGACAAAAGGTTTTGAAATGTTGTCCAAAATTCCCTTTTTATATTTGATGAAAATTTTAAGAATTTATATCTCTTTATGTAGATATGTCATCTCGAAATGGTAAGATAACCAGTCAATGGTATAAGGTAAAGATATAAGATTAAAATAATATTAAACCAGAGGGAGTTATTTATGATGAAGTATAATTTAAAGGGTTTCTTGAAGAATTATATATTCATATAGATGAAAAATAGAAGATTAAATGATTGTTGAAATTGTCCTATGAGTATGTTGAAAAACTAGAGGTTGAACATTTCTAGCCTGTGAAGGTATTTTATGATCATAATTCAATTCAAAAACAAGAAAAATAAAATCAAAAATTGGAAGAATAATACAGGGAGATCAAGAATCTGAGTGATTTTTTTAGAACAAAATAAGAAATTTGAGCTATAAAGGATGGAATTTTTAGATTTAAATAGATGAATTATGAAGATCCCTTAGAATATGACTTATTTCAAATACTATTTTTTGAGAATTTCGAAAACAATATGAGTCTCATACATATGATGAACACACTAATAAATAAGAACTAACAATGTTTTGAATAAATATTGGTGTGGAAGAGCTTCATAATTGGATTCAATACCTATAATATTTATAAAAAATAATCTAATGATTCCATAATAGTGCTCTTAAGGGTTCTCACTGAAAACAAATTTCAAGGGATATAACTTTCTTGAAATATATATATCCAGGAAGATTAAAAATTAAGGTGAATATTCCCGATCAATATTCTTGAATAAATATTTTTAGAAGTGGAAGGAACACTTCAACTAGGAATTTAATTGAATAATTATCAGCTAGATTTCAAGTGAAAAATGATTTAAAAACTTAAAATTTAAATAGTATCTTTTTAAGAAGAAAATAAAAAATAGATTAAACTTCTAAAAAATAGATTATAAATACAAAATAAAATATATGATTGATAAAATAAATAAATTTCACTTAAATTGTTAATATTTTATGGTTATATTGAAAAATTTTAAAGTCTCAGCTATAGTAAAGTTTAAAATTCAGTGTAGAGTTGCTGAGTTATCATTAAAAATGAGTATATTTTTGAAACCCAAAGAATTATTGTTATCAAAAAAGTTGGATTGAGGATTTAAATTACATAGTCTAAAGAAACCAATAAGAATGTGTCAGATTGAAAAAAGGAATGTAAGAGGTGTTCAAAAGGATAAATAAAAAATAACATGTTAGAAGGATAATAAAAACATTGAATCAAACAAGAGGATTTAAAGACAAGAATACAAATTCATTTGTTTTTATTATGGAATGGATGGTCATATAGTAATCATTTTTAGCGATTATTTTTGACTGATTTTTGGTTCTAAATGGAATCAATTATCAATTTCAAACAAACCATGAAAAATAATGTTCAATGAAAAATCAAAAAGAAAAACCTCACAAAAAAATTGATATGATGCACTACCTCTGTGGGAAATTGGGATACAATATGAATGTGTGTCTATAATATAAATTTATGAAATGAATAAAAGTTTTTATTTTAATGGGGGATTTATTATTTTTTTAATCATTATAATATGAAAAGTAGATATAATTGTAAAAAATTTGAAACTGTTATGTGGGTTACCTATATTACTATAACAATCCACCAAAGAGTTTACAAAAAAATTGGTCAAGGTGGAAATTGTATTTATTTATTTAGAGTATAAAAATGGATCTCAACCAATGTTTAACCATCCACCAACAATGTTTCACACTCTGTATAATTTAAGGATATAAGGAATGAAAGTCTTGAAGAGAAATAAATAATATTCTTCATTTGTGAGGAAGATGAATTCAAATGTCAAGAAAGACTCACTAGGTAAAAAAATTATGAAGTTGATCTAATGAAAATAGAAGTGGACAGACATGAGGCAAACTATAGTGGTTCCAAAAACCATAAAACAGGGAAGGATATAAAGGATTGGGGTACCCCTCTCCCCATGCGTTGAAATGGTTCTAATATAAATTAAAAGTTGTGAAGAATTAAGTGGAATATACAATTCCTGGGGTTGAATATTCCAAAATAGAATAAATATGTAAAAATTAATGAAGGATAATATAATTTTAAGTGTTTTATATGATGTTAAAGAGGTTTTAAATATTATTTTATCATTATATTGGTATCGAACTACCATTGCAGATCAAAAAGTGACATTAGTCCATTTCTCAAGTGGTATCTAACCACTAGAAAAGGAAAAGTAGCTATAAAATTTTATTACATTATTCTTTTTCATTGTACTAATAATTGTGGTATCATATGATTTATTTTAGGATACCAAAAATATTATAGAATAAAATAGCATTACCAAAAACCTATTTCACATACTAAAAAAATATCTCAAAATATAGTGACAAGAGTTGAAGGTATTTTGGGGGAGTTTGAAATGAGCACTCAAAAGCTTCTTATCCTTATACAAAAATGATGTTTCCATATGATGATAAGAAGATAAATATATATCAAGGGGTATCAATTGATCCAACATATGGTATGACTCAGACACATTATGCTTTATTGATTATATAAGAATGATTTGTTGTATGCTTGATTGAGATCATAAGATGTATTGAAGATTTTAAAATGTCAAGTTGGTATCATTGAATAAAAAATGTGAGTGACATGGTAAATTTAATATTTTTGACTCAAACTCTTTCTTCTTACCAAAAGATTCCTTTTTGTTGGCTTATAGGAGTTTTTTAAAGACTCAACGTCATGTGGTAAATTCACCCTCTATATATATTTAATGTAAAATGCATTTATGAATGAGATATTGACTAGAAAATTATAAAGTTATGAATTTGGAATTATTATATGAAAATTTTTATAAATTGGGCCAAAATTTCAAACATTATAGGGCTTAAAATACATGACTATATATTTTTTATAATGATTTTTAAATAGTTTATAGAACCAATTATGGTGGATGTCAACTAGTTATTTATAATGATTTGTAAAGGACTGTACAACAAAGAGAGATAATATTATATTCTTATATAGATTTATAAATTTATAAGGGAACATCCTACCCCATAAAGTTATAAAATCTCATTGAAAATATGGTGAATGAAAATTATTAAAAAAATGGGAGAAAATGAGAAATTGGAGAAACACAAAATGGAAGAAATAACATGAAAGTAACATCTTAATTCAAATGAACCTTTTAATTTTATTGATAAGGGGGAATATAAATTAATCTAAAATCCATATTTAATATTGGAGGATTTAATTTATCATAAGAAGTTATATTTTATGAAGTATTTTAAATAAATAAAATGGGGAAATATTGCAACAATTAGTTTATATATTGTATTTATTGAACATATATAAGATGTCATTGAAAGTGCATATGACTTTTTGAGGATATATTTGACAAGCTGATGAATTTTATGGAAGTTTTAAAGAAACATTACAAGTATTTAATGGATATAAATCATGAAATAATTCATGAGTTATCTGAGATAATTTTTATTCGAAAGTGTTAAATGTGTGTGTGTGTGTGTGTCTATGAATATATCTATATATATATATATGTGTGTGTATATTTATGGAAAATATGATTTGTTTTAGGAAAGGAACTATATTGTAATAAAAAAATTATTTCACATTACTATTAGTCTCAACATCATCATCTAATCATGGTGTATAGAGTATACAAGCAATGGTTTGGGTTAGTGCATAGTGAAGAGGTTGGTCAAAGCTTCCACGGGGGGAGAAAAAAAGGTCCATCAAGCACGTAATCCCTGAAATATTAATTGAGGTATTACATCCATATAGGGAATAATAAATAGAGGGATACACATGATTTATTTTTTATGTGTGTTCACATATTGTTCATATAGCTCATCTGTTCAAAATATTTTGGAAATATGTGAGACCTGGTCGAAATGAAAACATGATAATAATCTTTTTCATTCCCCACCAAGGGTTATACTTATCATGACTATAATATTATGAGATAAATCTCAATAAATTTAAATATTTATGATCTTGTTTTTTGGATGACATAAGATAAAATTCATCATCTCTACCACAATTTGGAATGTTGTGAATGTATTTTATGAAAATTTTGATGTGGTGGAGGATAAGCCTAGCATATAAATCCCAAAACAAGTTGTTTATTATGGGAGTATGAGTAACTATTTTAAATATTATGATTTTAGTTGATTTTTTTGATGATAAACCTAATATTATGTTATATTCATAAAAACAATTTTATTTTTAATTAATTGAAACTAATATTTTTGTTGTCACAAAAAAAACAAATTTGGTTGTTTGAATGGTTCTCCATGATTCCTAGAGACATTGAGGTGATGTAAAACTTATAAAAATTCCATTTACCATAAAATTTTAAAATATACATAAAAAAATCATGTAATATAAAGATAGTGATTAAGAGATATAAATAATTATGAGATATATTACTTATCGATGAAATGTGGATAACAGACTATTTTTTAGCATTGAGATAGTTTTAAAAACCTTATATTTGAAAATAACATGAACATGTGATTTTATGTAAAAAATTACACGAGCAATAGGATCTATTATATTCGTAAATCTAAATGATAATATATTAGTGAACTAGATAGTTCTTTTAATTTAATACATTTGGGAAAAATTCAAGTTTAGGCATTAGGGATAAACTCTTATGAAGATAATTGAAGAAGAGTTATAGAAGACCACATAGTTAATGTTTGTATGTAGACAATTTATCATAATAGTAAATACTTAAAGTAGTTTTAAATATGATTTCTTTAGAATAAATTTCACAAATTCAGTACTAAAATAAAAATATGAGATCATATCATAAGTTTTTTGAAGTATATGAAGTAAAAATATTGTGAACCAAGAGTTAGAAAAGGATTGAAAAAATGATTTATTAAAAACTAAACCAAAAATTTTCAATACCTTCTTTGTAAAAATAAATATAAGAGAGTGGAAGAAAATAATATTAAAATATCTTAAATTTAATAAATAAGAAAAACATAGAAACATAAAAGAATTTATTTACATGGCTATTTCAGTGCCAGAGAAGGCTCATGAGAAATGGGAGAAATTATCATCACTTTATCCAGATTTTGATTGAGTAGTAAAATAGTATAATTCTAATATCAAATTACCTTATATGGAACGGTGAGAATATCTACAATGCAAGGGAAGTTACAGACTCAACTCACATTCAAGTTTGATGAGTTCTTCTAGTTAAAAGAAGTTTGTGGGTTGAATGTTAGAATTCAAATTGAATCTATATGGAGATGGATATGTAATTAGTTTATGATTATATTGATTACCATGAGTATTCCCCCAATTCTATGACTTGTATTTATCATTCACATAATCAGTGAGTGGTGTGAATAATTAAGAGTTTTACTTGGGTGAGGAGTGACTGAACCCCAAATCTTGTAAAGGAAGTGTGCCTGACATGGAGTGACCATGTCCAAATAATTGTATCCATAGAAATAATGAAGCTAGGTGGATTTTTTCACATCAAAACACCATTGTTTTATTCTACATATACATATCCATTTTTGGTCAACAAATTTAATTTTTTTTGTTTGGTACATGCTTTTCCTTCAAACAGATTTTTGATTCTTTCAAGGATTGAAACATCAAGAGTTAATGGCTAAACAAGGTTCCTAATTTTAGGATCGAAATTATACTAATTGTAGTATCAAAATAATGATGTAGATGCTCAAAATACAAGAGGGGTGAATTGTATAATTTTAAAAACTCTTTTGAAACTTTTAAAGATTGTAATTTTTAACAAAGTTAAAGAATGTAAATTCGCAAAACCTCTTAGTTCTATAAACTTGCTTGATTCCGAAAATGTGGTTCCCAAAATGAAAATTATGAAAAGTTTACAAAAATAAAGATTCTACCTTAAAGCGTATATAATCTTATTAATCATAGTACAAGTATAATAATGTATAAGATAGTTATACTTTCCTCAATTACCAAAATGCAGCAGAAAACTTGAAACAAAACAAGTAACAAGTAGTAAATCTTTTACCCCAAAGAGAAGGGTATCCAACAACCTTAGATAAAAGCCCCTTGATTTATACTTTCGAGAAACTCTATCTTACCCACCCCAGGGTAATCCCTCAATTAAAATATCTGAGTCTGTCTTGTTATCCCCGCAAGCCCTCGAACATCAAGTTAGTCAGCACTTCTGTCTTCCAATCCCGGGAATCCCTCGAATGTACTTAGAAACATTCAAACTCACAAGAAGCAAATATGAACAAGATTTTCAGTATGCACAAATCATGAAATTTTCTCTCTATAAATCACTTCCGCAGCATGTAATCTCTATAGTCATAGAACAGTCATAAAAGTTGTGAGATTTTTCAAATGAGCTCTTATTTATAGGTACATCTTCAATGGTCAGCTCCCTCCTCCAACGGTCATATTTTTCCTTAAATTTCGGAGGGACCTGTACACATTTCACTCAAACAAGGGTTGGTTAGAAACTGATATCATGAAATCATTTCATAACAAGGTAACAAAAAGAGTGGTGGGTTGATAAAATCCATTTTTCGAAGTGTGAGGAAAACTTTCAGAGTCTAACAAAAGTTTTGAGTCTAACCAAAAAAACCATTCGGTGTCTATAATACATGAATATTCGGATTCTGTCTTCAAAAGAATTCAGAACCTAAATTATATAGAATTCTAGAGTCTGACTTTCAAGGAAATTTGAAGTCTGAATTCATAAGAATTCGGAGTCTGAATTCATGAATTCAGAACCTGAATTAGTATACTAAAAACAGAATTCTCTATGTCTAAGTATTTATAAGATTCCAAGGTTTTAGATATGAAACCAAATTTTATACGTAGAAGGAAAAAATGAGTTAGATTATAACATGAAAAATGAGAAACATGGTAAGGATAAATTTTCTTGTGGAAGGAAAATTTTCTTTTGAATGTAAAACATAGGGAAAATAAATTTTCCTTAATATAGAGTGTTTGTGATTTAAAAAACAAGAAGGAATGGAAAATTCATAAGGAACCCTTATTGACTCAACAATCTCCCCATTTTTGGAAAGCACAAACCTCCTTACGAAAAAGAATATAAGGACTTAGAAAATATTTTTTTGGACTTTGAAAGTAAAACTTATCTCCCATGACACATGGGAAATGATGTATTCAACTAACTCCCACTTAGTCTTTGGATACACTAAGGATCATATTCTTGATTTCTGGATTGAAACTTAGCATTTTATTGCATATAGAAATCTTCTAGGATAAGAACTCCCCCTTATATGTACTCCCCCTTACATAGAGAAATTTCTTCTTTTACTTAGTATTCTTTTTTATCATTCCTTTCTCCCCCTTTGTGATTTTCAAAACGGATTAATGGGAATGGAAAAGAAAATATGGCACTTGAAATATTAGTACTAGACAACCAAAAATATAAAGAGCAACCCAAAATTCCATTACGATTGGAAAAATTTATACATGTATGGAATATAACAAAAGATCAGAATTGAACAAGATTATCCTTCATTCTCATTCGGCATCAACTTCTTCACTATGGTTTTGAGCTTCATGAGTTCCTTGTGATCCTCCTCTGCATGTTTGATAAGTTGATCTTGATCTTCTGTTTTATTCTCTAAGGCTTTAATTTTTCATTCCTGAGCCTTAAGAGATTATACCTTCCCCTTTAGAACTTCTTCTTGCTTAGAAAAGTTTTCTTCAAGTTTGATTCTAAGATATCTTTCCCTCTTCCAACTTGGAGAAACTGAACATAAATTCCCTTTCAGATCTTTCACTTCTTGTATCTGAGAATTCTGTTCCAGAGTTATCTTTTCATCAAAACTATTTGTGAAATCCTTGGTCTTCACATCTTTGGTGTGAAATGAATCCTAGAATCTTTATTGGAACTCATTAAGAATTATTATTTCCTCTATAGTTTTCCTCAACCAGCTTGTCATTTTCTTTCAAGATCTTTTGTGGGGTTCATATTTTATGAAAAGGGTTTTGAAATCAGCCTCAAGTTTAATGAACTTATCCATCACCATGGATACTAAATCTGATTTCTGATTTAAGGAATGTTCAAGCATCTGGAATCTCAATTCTACACTGGTAAATATTGGTATATTCCCAACCAGCGTCTTAAAAGACTGGACTAAAAAAGCATGTCCAAGGGAGGATGATTCTGAATCAAAGATTTTTCGTGGTGAGGATTATTTTTCAATATCATCATCTTTCCTCTTCGATGAACCAACAACATCTTTCTTCTTTACCACAACCTTAGTAGGTGTATTAACTACTACATGTTTTCCCATATCAACCTTCAGAATGACATCCTCTTGATCAAGAGATTCATGTTCACTATTAGATAGCTGAATGATTTTGTCTACATCAAATTATTCCTTTTCGTCTCCTGCCACAGCATCCTTTGGGTGAATGAAATATTAATTTATTCTTTCTTCTTTGGATGGTTTTTCTACTTCTTCTTATGCCTTCTCTTCATCCTTCCCAGTAGTAGTATCCTTTGAAGATTTAGCTTGATAAGTTTGGAATGATAATTTCTCAGAATGGCTTTCCTTATCATGAAATTCCTCTACTTGTTTTATCAAGTCTTCAGTATCACCACTGCCTTATTATTCTTATTCTTATACTTCCTTTTATTCTACAAATTTTTCTTCTACTTATTTTTCTTGGACATTTTATGGAGTCACAAACTTCTTTCCCATAGTCTCTAGTAATGATTCTATCAAGAAGGATTCTGGTACTCGAATATTCTCAGAAGTTTTCTCAGCAGTGTTCAGAAGGGATTGAACTATTTTAGCCTCAGACAACTTCTTCGTTTGCTTATTTTCTTTCTCTTCCTTCTCAAGCTCTTCACCTAACTTTTCTTTAAAAGATTTCGCTTTAGCATGGTCCATGACAAACTTAAGCTCCCCTTTTTTCTAATTTCTCTTGTCTTCTCTCTATTTTTCTACAACTTCATCGGTATAGGATTTTTGTTTCTTTTTCTTTAGATGTGCAGATTGAGTTTCCTTAGCCACTGGGGTTTTTACCTTCTCTTCCACATCCTTCAACTTCCTCTTCCTTCCAGCCTTTTTAGTGGTCTCATCCACCTCTTGTTTCTTTGAAATAGATTCATCTTCCTCTTCAGGAAATTCATATAATTCTTTGGATTCTTTAGAAAATCCAACTTTCATCCTTCTCAAAGTTTCTTCACTTAGCAACATGACTTTTAAATTTCTTGACTTGCATTTGAAGTGAATTTTGGAGGACTCAAAACACCGAACAATCATATTTTAAAGAATAACTGGATACATAATAATATGAGCCTTTAGATTTCCATTCTTTATTTTCTCATTCATAACCAATATCTGATTTACCAATTTTTTCTTCCTTAGGTTAACCAAGAAATCCAGAATGTACATATCACTTTTCTTCAAAGTATCATTGCCTCATTTTCTCGGTATGATGAATCCGTGAAGCCATAATTCATGAATCTGATAATTTTTAATCAGGTAAAGAATCTTTAGAGTATTTACTTATGAGAGACCAAGGTAAGCCATGGCCTTCACCCTATCAAATCTTCCTTGAACATAATGAAGATTATGAGAACAAAAATCAGCTTCCACTTCGTATGGAATACCAACCAAGCTTGTAGCCTTGGTGTAAAAAAGTAAATATGTCTTTCTATAATACTTGAAAGAAAACTTACTCCTACCTTCTTCCTTGAAAAAAATTACTGACTCATATAATTCTATTAAAAAATCAGAATATACCAAAACCTGAGATTTTGGTTTTGAAATGGGAACACTTTCCCACCCTTTCAGCTTTATATTCTTAGAGATAATAGAATCATACATTGCGAAAAACATCAGATCAATTATCCTTTCATTGTAAATCTTCCATTTAAGGATTGGTTTGACAGTTGACATATCTTTCTGAGAGGAGACTTTTTTAGAAATTTATATGTAAGAAAGATCTAAGAAGTTCATAGTGGGCTTATGTAGGAGGGAAGATATTCAGCACGCGAAGGCATGAGTTTCGATGGGGGAAAACCATCGGGGGTCCTTTATATATGAAATTGAGGCGATGGTTCAACTTCCATACTCAATCCAACAGTTGAAAAAACCTTCTGATCAGATCTAACGGTTGAGATGACAGCTAGAAGAAAATTTTTATATAATATAATCTTTTGATGTTTTTTTAAAAAAATCATTCGGATTTAAGAAATAGCAAATACGAAAATTTTAAAGAAAGATGAAAATACCAACAAGTAAAAGATAATTACGAAAATTTAAGAAAGGAAATATACCTTTCATGTTTCTAGGAAGATTATTCGTATTGAGGAAAATTCTTCTTTAAGAGCATTAGATTCTAAAAATTTTAATTACGAACATTTTCAATATGAAAATCTCCATTACAAATGTTCTAAGCACAAAAATCTTCATGATGAAAATTTTAAGAACAAAAATATTCATTACGAAAATTTTGAGTTGTAAAATCTTCATTACAAAAGGTTTGAGAACAAAAATCTTCATTATAAAGTTTTTAAGTATGAAAATCTTCATTATAAAAATTTTAAGTACGAAAATATTCGTTACAAAAATTTTGAGTACAAAAATCTTCATTACGAAAATTTTGAACTAACTAAAAATAAAATGTACTCCCCCTATGAAATGAAGTTTGTTACTGTTAGGATATTGGTTTCAACAGGAAGTTAACATGGAATATTACCTTACTGTTACTATTCCAAACTTTTGTTTAATGTATTCAAATCTATCAGAGGGTAGATATTTTTTGAAAATATCAGCAAGTTGATCTTATATTCCGATAAATTGAAGAATGATATCTCATTGTTGTGTGTGATCTATAAGAATGTGATGCCAAATATATATGTGTTTTTAATGAGAGTGATGTGTAGATTTTTTACTTAAGGCAGTGGAACTAGTATTATCACCCAAAATTTGTGTTTTGGTAAAACTCATATCATAGTCTGTGAGTGTGTGTTGTATCCACAAAACTTGAGCACAACAACTTCCAACTGATAAATATTTAGCTTCAGTAGTGGAAAGTGATACTGACTATTTATTTTCTCATGACCAAGAAACTAATGAATATCCTAAGAAATGATAGGTTCTGGATTTACTTTTCCTATCCATTCTATATCCACCAAATCTAGCATCCAGCAGTCTTTTTAAAACAAAATCATTTCCAGAAGTTTAAAAGAGTCCTAGATCCATGGTTCCCTTTAAGTAGAAAAAAATCCTTTTCACTAACTTTAATTGAGATTATATTACATTAGATTAAAACCTTCCATATAAGAATAATTAAAACATTAAGTATGGATGACTAGCTATCAAGTAAAGTAGACTTCCTATCATACCTCTAAAAGATGTTTGATCTACTTGTTTCTCAGCTTCATCTAGATCAATTGAATTTGAGGTACCAATAGGAGTAATTATACTCTTAGAGTAGTCATATCCATACTTTTTAAGAATATCTTTAATATAATTATGTTGGGATATACAGATTCCTTCTGTTTTTTGAGAAATTTTAAAACCAACGAAAAATTTTAACTCACCCATCATACTCATTTCAAACTCATATTTCATTAGATCTTCCATGGAATTAGTTAAAGATTGCTGATTTGAACCAAATATAATGTCATCAACATAAATTTGAACAATCAAAACATTTTTTATCTTTCTTTATAAAAAGGGTTGGATCATAATTTCCCTTTACATAATCATTTTGAAGCAAAAATCGTGTAAGTTTATCATACCAAGCTCGAGGGGCTTGCTTAAGTCCATAAAAATCTTTGGTATGTTTGTAAACATGTTCATGATGTTTTGAATATTCAAAACTATGAGGTTGTTCAACAAAAACTTCCTCTTGAAAAAAACCATTAAATAAAGCACAATTAACATCCATTTGAAAAAGTTTGAAATTGAAGAATGCTGCAAAGGCAAGTAGAGTATGAATAGATTCATGTCTAGATACTAGAACATAGGTTTCTTCATAGTCTATTACTTCTTTTGATTATAGCCTTTAGAAACCAATCTAGATTTATTTCTTACTATGATTCCATTTTCATCACATTTATTTTTGAAGACACATTTTACTCCAATAAAAGAAGTTTCCTTAGGTCTTTCAACTAAGGTCCAGACTTCATTCCATTCAAATTCAATTAACTCATCTTGCATAGATTTTATCCAATAATCATCACCTAAAGCTTCATCAGTTATTTTTTGTTCTAATTGAGAAAGGAATGCAAGATTTTATACTTCATTTATTAAGGAACGTCTATTCCTTATAGGTTGATTTAAATCACCAATGATATTATCACTGGGATGATTCTTTAGAAAAATTGATAAGGTTTTTGTAAAACCTGTTCATCAACATAGGGTAGGAAGTCTTCTGGGGTAAATTCTTCAGAAATATTTTCTTGAACATTTTTCTTATCAAAAGGATTCTTTTAAAAACGGTTGATAATCAGTTTTTGAAAACACATCTGAAGATATAGGTTGAGGTTATTTAAAAACCAAAGGATCAGTTTCATCAAATTTCACATGTATTGTTTCTTCAATAGTAGTAGTATTTTTATTTAAAAACTCTATAAGCCTTATAAGTTGTGGAGTATCCTAGAAAATTCCTTCATCAGATTTTGGTGAAAATTTGTATAGATTATCTTTAGTATTCAGAATGAATACTTTGAAAACAAACACCTTAAAGTAGGAAAGTCTACGTATTCTACCATTCCACAACTCATAAGTAGTTTTATTCAGAAATGTTTTAATCAAAACACGATTTATAGTATAACAAGACGTACTTATAGATTTATCCCAAAAATGATTGGCTACCAAAATATTCACTCAACATGGTTCCTGTTATTTATTGAATAATTCTATTTCTTCTTTCAAAAACACCATTTTTTAGGTGTTCTGGGTGCTGAGAAGTTATGAGTAATGCCATTTCTACTAAAAAAAGTTTCAAAATCAGATTTTTGAAATTCTCCTCCATGATCACTATGAATAGTTATCAAAGGAAGGTTTTTCTCATTTTTAACTTGGGCTCTAAAACTTTTGAAATAAGAAAAATCATCATATTTTTTTGCTAGAAAATAGACCCACATAAATCTAGTATAATCATAAAATAAAACAAATACATAATATTTGCCTCTAATGCTTCACGTTTATATTGGACTAAAAAAATCCATATGCACTAACTATCATGCATAAGTGGTTGAGTCATCACCAACTAATTTAAAACTTGATTTATATTGCTTTCCATATTAACAGGGATTGCAAACTTTTGAAGAATCAAATATAAACTCCAGTAGATCCTTAACTAGTCTTTTATTTGAGAGTTTTCATAGGTTCCTAAAGTTACAGTGTCCTAAAATTATATTCCACAACCAAGAATGATCTTCCATTGCACTAATAAAAGGTAGTTCTTGGCTCCTAAGGTCTTCTTAGTTTAGTGTGTATACATTCTCTTACATATGGGCAGAAAGAATAAACTCTTCCTTGGTATTGTGTATTAATCACATTCCATTCCTAAAATTCAGAAGGTAACCTCTATCACATAACTGACTAATGTTAATGAGGTTGTGCTTAATACCCTTAACAATTAAAAAATTTGAAATAATTGTTTTTTCAAGAAGAACAATGTTACCTATACCAATAATTTCTCCATTATCATTATCTTCAAAAGTTACTTTTTCTCCTTTCATCTTGATAATATTTTAAAAGAAGTATTTGTTACCAGTCATATGCTGGGAACATCCTCTATCCATGTACCATATATTGTTGTTGTTACTCTCTTAACATTCCTGAAAATAAAACTGTTATACTTTCGGAACCCAAGATTTCATTGATCCAGAAACATCATAAAAAAAACTTTTAGGTATATACATTTTCATTATAAATTAAGCCTTATGAAAACCTAAACACTAAGTTTTGTTTAAGGAATATTTCTTTCCCAATTCCCACTACACTGACACTTAGTGCAAGAAGGATCACTTTGAGGAACAAAAAAAATTGTTACTAAAAATCAGTTTTGAACTTGTATAACCAAAACCAGAATTATTCCTTAGTGGTCGAATTTGGGAATACATCTTATCAAAATTTTCCTTACCTAAGGTGAAGTTTGAAAAACACTTCCTCAATGAAAATATTTCTGACTTTAGTCTAATAACTAAGTTCTTATCCTTAAAAACATCAGTTTTAGCATTAGAGTTGGGCTCAAAAAACTTTTTCTTAGAAATTAATTTTTCTAGATCCTTAGAAAGTTTATCTTTCTCTAAATTAAATTCCTTAAGGTTTTTTGAAATACTTTCAAAATCAAGTGTTTTTTATCAAGATCTTTAGATAGATCTAATATTTCCTTAGTAAGAATAGAAATTCTAGAATTTTCCTTATCAAGCTTTTTCTTGACTTTAAATTTTTCATTCTCAAGGAGCTTAGAAAACCTAGAAACTTCTTCATAGGTAGGTAATTCCTTATCTTCATTAGAATAATTTTCGTCATCTGATGATTCCTAATATTTACTATCACTATAATTATCATTCAAGGATACATTGGTGATGGATTCAGCATTGTGTACCTTCTCCATTAAAAAACTATTTTCAATAGGCAGTCTGGCTATTAGACCAAGATTCTTCTATCTAGAAGATTCGTAATATAAGGATTCATTAGAAGAGTATCCACCACTGGAACTGCAAGTGTCATTAGCTTTCAAAAAATTCTTAGATTTAGCTTTTAAGTACATATTTCTATTCCTCTCAGAATGATTTTCCTTTTTTTCTTTTCTCTTAAGCATAGGACAATCTAACCTTATATGTCCAGCTCTTTTTTATTCATAACAAGTGACTTAAGATTCTTTCATATCATTTCTTTCTTTCTTATTGTATCTATATTGAAAGTCATTCTTCCCAATTATCTTGTTCATATTTCGAGCAAGATTAGCTAGATCATTCTCAGAATGTTCACTTTCACTTGATTTAGATAAAATAGTGACCTTCTTAGACTTAGATCTTGTAACTCTCTCCGGAGTCTTGGCTTTCATATGATTTAAAGTATTTGTAAAAGAAACACTTCCATTTCCATTATTTTTCTTAACATTTTATGCATCTCTCATCATTCTAGTCTCATGTTGAAGAATATTTCTAAAAAATTCATCAATATTAATCTTTGAGACTTTCCTATTCTCATCTATTGTTGTTCTCTTGGATTACAAATCATTAGGCATGATGTCTATAATCTTGTCTACAAGTGCCTCATTATCCAAAACTTTTTCACCCATAGATTTTAAGCTGTTGACAATAGTCATAAATCTCTGTTGTACCTTACGTATAGGTTCTCCAGAAGGAAAGAAAAAACCATGGTACTCATCTCTAAGCATTTCCCTTATAGTTTCAATAACTTTGAAAGTACCAAAATGTGTAACTTAAAGCTTATTCCAAATAAAATTTTCTTCCTCACAAAAAGAAATCTAGCTATATATATTCCTGGTCATGGAAAACAACAATGTATTGTGTACCTTATAGTTTAGTTGATATTCTGACTTATCTTGATTAGTAAAAGTTCTGACTTCTTTATCTGGAATCTTGTAATCTCCATTCAACATAACAAATTTTTCTACTCCAGTGTTAATAAAAAAAGTCTTTATACGATCTCTCTAATATTCTCAATCATTCCCATCAAAAATATGTGGTCTAATAGGATTATTATTGTCAATTAAACCAATATTTATTCCTTCCATCTTTAAAGAAAATCTTTCCACAAAAACGTTTCAGTAATAAAATTTTGTAAACAAGGATAAAAATATCCTAAGAAATGAAAATATAGCACAATGAAAAAACATGATCAAGAAAACTTATATGTGAATATAAGTATTTCATAGACCTTTCTCTTATACAAATTGTAGGATTGAAATGATACTGATTGTAGTATTGAAATAATGATGTAGATGCTCAATATTCAAGAGGGGTGAATTTTATACTTTAAAAAATTCCTTTGGAACTTTTAAATATGGTAATGTTTAACAAAGTTAAACAAGTTAAATTCACAAGACCTCTTATTTCTAAAAACATTCTTGATTCCGTAAATGTTCTTCCAAAAATAAAACTTAAGAAAAGTTTACAAAGATAATGATTCTAACTTAAAGCATATAGAATCTTATTAATCGGAGTATATGTATAAGAAATTATAAGATAGTTATACTTTCCTCAATAAAAGAAATGTTGAGGAAAACTTGAAACAAAACATGTAACAAGTAATAAATATTTTAACCCAAATAAGAGGGTTCTAATAACCATAGATAAAGGTCCCTTGATTTATAATTTCAAAAAAGTCTATCTCACCCACACTAGGGTAAGTCCTCGATACGAATATTGGAGTCTGTCTTTCTTGACCCCCAAGCCCTCGAACTTCAAGGTAGTCGACACCTCTATCTTCCTATCCGCGGAAGCCCTCAAATTTACTCAGCATCATTCAGAGTCACACAAAGCAAATCTGAACAAGATGTTTAGTATGCACAAAGCATGAAAGTATCTCTCTAGAAATCACTTCATCAGCATGTAATCTCTAGAGTCATAGAACACTCATCAAAGTTTTGAGCTCTTCCAAATGAGCTCTTATTTATAGGTACATCTTCAACGGTTGGCTCCCTCCTCCAACTGTCATATTTTTCCTTGAATTTGGAAGGGACCCGTACAAATTTCACCCAAACAATGGTTGGTTAGAAACTGATTTCATGACATCGTTTCATAACAAGGTAAGAAAAAGAATGGATGCTTGATCAAATCCATTTTTTGGCGTGTGGGGAAAACGTTCTGAGCCTAATAAAAGTTCAGAGCCTAACCAAAAACCCATTCGGGTTATAGAATACATGAATATTCGGATTCTGTCATTAAAAGAATTTGGAACCTAAATTATATAGAATTCCAGAGTCTAAATTTCAAGGAATTTTGGATTCTGAATTCATAAGAATTCAGAGTCTGAATTCAGAATGTTTGGAGTCTGAATTCAGAGATTTCGGAGTCTGAACTCAGAAAGTTCGGAGTCTGAATTCAGAGAGTTTGGAGTCTGAAATCAGAAAGTTTGGAGTGTGAATTCAGATAATTTGGAACCTGAATTTAGATCCAAAAAATATAATTCCTTGTGTCTATGTATTTATATGATTTTGAGGTTTTAGATATGAAACTGAATTTTATAGGAAAAAATGTGTTAGATTATAACATGAACAATGAAAAACATGGTAAGGATAAATTACCTTGGGGAAGGAAAATTTTCTTGTGAAAGTAAAACATAGGGAAAAGAAATTTTCCTTAAGATAGAGTGTTTGTGATTTTAAAAACAAGAATAAATGGAAAATTGATAAGGAAACCTTATTGACTCAACACTAATAACATGTGGAAAATATATAAAAATAATAATAGAACAAATTTATATTTGGGAAACACCCTAATTCGCCCCCTCCTGAGAGTTTCTGTAATGACCCAAAGTTTTTCAATGGAAAATTCCCTTCTTATATTTATGTCATAAAATAACATGAAAACACAAAAATATAAACTACTAAGTGAAAAGTGACCTTTAAACATATTTGTTTCACTCCTATGTTTGGAATTTTGAAAATCTGACATACACGGTTGTGTTCAAGATGATTTTTGGAGTCTAATGAAACAAAAAAATGGTGAATAGTGACCTACCCTTATGAATAGTAACATACCCTTATGTATAGTAATATGAACCTTATGAATAGTAAATCATCTAACATAAGAGTAACATTAACTATGAATAATAAAATAAAATTTAGACATCTTAGAAAGTAACAATTTGACCTTAGTAAATGTTTTGGTATTTTGTAAGTCATAAATAATTAAATATAATTAGTTAATTAATTTAAAAGAAATATTATTTCCCTAAAATGTATTCATAAATTATTTAATCAATTTCTTATGGGTTTTAGATAATTTGATAAGACCCTACGTAATTTTAGAAAGCACTATAAAATCAGTTTTAATCTTAAAACTGTTTTTTTATGTAATTTATGATTTTAATTCTATATTAAATTAATAATATTTAGAAAATTAACTTTCAAAAATGGACTTCATTTTTGGATTCTACACGTCAAAAAATGGTTGGGGTTAATTTTTTCTATTTTTCTGGGCTACTTGAATTTTTGGTGAATAGTAAAATACATTAATTTACCAAATAAATACATTATAATTAAAACCCACTATTCCTGACATCACAAGTGATGTAAGTACCAAAATCTTGAACTAACATGCCTTATTTACTATTCTTAGTCGTTCAATACTCACTATTTTTTTTCTTAGGGGAAATTAATAAACTAATGAATTTTATATTAAGAAAACCCCTCTCCCCTCCACTATAAAAGCCACCCTTTACTCCCTCTTTTCCTCACACCTCTCAAGCTCCAAGATTTCACTAATCTCTACTCCAACACCTTCCATATCCCCTACCTCACGCCCAAGAGCTTATGGTCTCATCAAAAGACAAATCTTAGGTCCTTAAGAATGTTCTCAAGAGGAGGATTCTAGAGGTAATTTCCCCCCCTCTTCTCCTTTAATTTCCATTCAAGTTCAAGTTCATTTCTTGATCTATCCCCACCTATCTTCATCCAAATTGTATTGTAACTCCAGTATTATAAATATAATGTAATTTTATGATTCTAATGTGATATTATATCATACAACCCCCTTTCCCTGTTCCTTTTATTTTATTAAAGAGAACGTTGTTTGTGAGGTGTTAATGTATCACCTTCAAGAATGAGATGCTTTCTTCTTCCATTTCTACCTTCATATCTGGTCATGGAACCATTTTTATGGTTGAACCAGAATATTTTATGTGTATTATGTTATGTTTATAGTTCTGTAAACAACCTATGGACGTATTACTATGTGATAAGATAAAACAAGTTCATTGTGATCCAAAAACCGCCCAAATTGACCCAAATAACCATCATTTAATTCTTATCTAATGATTCATCAAAATGGATTTAATATAATTAATTATAAAATCATTCAAGCTCCTTTAATATAATTAATGACATGTAATATCATTTCTTAATGTTTACTCATGTTCTACCCAAACATCAATTTAAGAATACAAGTGAACCACCCAAGAAAAACTATAAAAACGAACATCCTCGAACAATGTTTTTAAACTCTATAAGTCATCCAAAGGAACATAATATGACATAATGAAACCAGAATAAACCATATTAATGTACACATGGTTATTTATTTCTAATTAATGAATAAAATGTTATTATACAGGACATTAAAGAGAAGGAAGCATTCGGGTACAAGGAAAGGGGAAATTCTTGAACCCAACTTTCATCTTTCCGGTTCTACCTCTTTCACTCCATTTTGATATGGTCACTCCTTAAAGATAATATGTTCATCATATTCTTTCCTTTTCTGGGATATAAATTTTTTCTAATGAATTTTATTTAAATCCAAATGTTTTCTGAAAGAACTCTTCTCTTACGAACTCAACTTTAACCTCTCATTCAAGGTTGATGGTTATTATATCAAGAATGTTGTTCCATCTTTCTTTTGGGAACCCAAAGTTTATGATTGTGTTCTTATGAGATTAAACCCATTCCTTTTCATGGGTTAGTTATGTTCATTTATGTTATATGTTCATTGTGGCATGCATGATAAATGATAATGTTATGATTTGATGGGTGCACCCGGAATTATATAGCGCAATATGGATGTTTAAATGTGACGGGTGCGCCCAAAATTATATAGCTCTCCAATGCATTGGACAAATTGATTAATATCACGAGTAAATGTCAAATTATTTTTTAACAAGATTATATCTTGGTTCACAAGTATGTGTGGTAGTTAACCACTAAGACATGATGTTTCATTTTTATGATTTTCCACATTTCAAGTCTTTTATTTATGCTCCTCTCATGATCTTTTGCCTATGTTATGATTATGCTCATCCGTTGATATATTGTTCTTATCTATCCTCTTACTGGGCTTCTAGATCACCCCTTTTGATGTATATCCTCAGGTGGCTACATGTACTAAGGAGAGGAAAAGTGCCAATAAGAATCTAGAGAAGAAGAATTTAAATGAATGTTTATGCTTGATGTTGTATTTGTTATGTATGGTCCTAGTTTTCCCAAGACACTAAACCTTTGGATCCTCTATTTGTAATACTATTATGTTGTTTATCATTAAAATGATGCAATATTAATGTAATAAAAGGCTAGGTTGTTATAGTTGGTATCAAAGACAAGGTTTAGTTAATTTGGGAATTAGGATTAGTGAACCCTAGAGAAAACCTCTAGTATGAGATTAATTACAAATATGCACACATGAATATTTACCTAGAGATCCCATATGTTATGTTTTTGGTATAAATTGTTTAAATGAATAAGTTATTCATGACTTGTTTACTTATTTTTTGATCTAACCTTTTCTATTTTAGAAAATGGTGGGAACCAGGAGAAATCCGGCCAACAACTCATTCGAGGGCCAATGCAACGATTGCCCGAACAACATCCCCAATGATTTGGGAGGTGGAGTTCAAATCTTCATGGAGATGATTACCCAATTATCTCAGGTTATGAACAATAACCACAATAATGGGGAATAACCTCATTCACCAAAGAGGGATCAACTGGCTATCGAATGTTTTATACGGCAACGACCACCGACGTTTTGTGGATCTTCTGATCCACTAGTTGTGAAATAGTTGGTCAACTCCATGGAGAAGATCTTTTCTGTGCTTCACTGTTCTGAAAAGGAGAAGGTGACTCTAGTCGTTTATCGTCTAGATGGAGAAGCTGATCAATGGTGGGCTTTGAGTAAGAACACCAAGCCAAGGGATGAAATCGAATAGATGGAATGGGAAGAATTTGAGATGATGTTTCTTAATAAGTATTTCCCACGAACTCTTCGCACGAAGGTGGAGAGAGAATTCATTGATCTCAAGAAAAAATTAAGAGAATCTGTCACAACCTATGAAGAAAATTTCACAAGGCTTTCAAGGTACGCTTCGGGTTTTTTTATCAACAATGATAGAAAAATTGATAGATTCTTTAGTGGATTAAAACCACACCTTCGAAAGGCTCTTGTAATTCAAGAATTTGGGAGTTATGAAGAATTTGTTCGGTGTGCGCTCAAAGTGGAAATGGAGTTTGGAGAATGGTCCCATGGTGATGGTGATAAGAAAAGAAAGATGGAGTTTCAAGTTGGTGGATCTAATGATAAGTGTGGGAAGAAAAATCAACGACCCACATGCCAAAAATGTGGGAAGTTTCACAATGGGAACTGCCTCAAAGGGATGGGGAAATGATTCAAGTGTAATAAATAAGGACACCATGCTCAAGAGTTCCGAAAAAACACGAAAAGGAAGGAGAATGTAGCCGATGAAAGGAGAGAACCACTCATTGTTCAATGCTACAACTGTAGAGAGCTATGGCACTATGAAAACCAATGCACTAAACCTCGAGTTCTCAAGGGTAATCAGCGTTAGCATCCACCAAAGCCAAAGGAACAAGTGAAGGCTTATGCCATCACTACTGTGGAGGTGGAGAATGATAATGAAGTCATACAAGGTACACTTCCTATTCACTCAAGAATGGAAAAAGTATTATTTGATTTTGGTTCTACGCATTCCATTATATCTTGGAAGTTTGCTAGAACTATAGAATCGAATCCCCGAATCCTTGAAGTAGAGATATCTGTAAAAACACTAAGTGGTGCAATCATTGAAACCCAAGTGTTTTAATCTTCTATTGTTGGAATATGTGGGAAGATTCTTCCGGAAAATCTCATAATACTTCCCTTGGTGGAATTCGACGCTATAATGGGAATGGACTGGCTCTCGTTATATAGAGCGCATATCAACTGTCGGTAAAATGAAATATCTTTTCATATTCCGAACCATCCCATGCTCCTCAACAAATGCAAGGAAGATCGTGAATCTTCTTTGAAAAATCCTTCAATGGTGTGGGTGTTGATTCCTTATGAAGAAGCATACCTCACCCAAATGGTTGAGTCGAAGGAAAGTGCCATCCTTGAGGAAATTCCCTTCGTGAGGGAATACAGCGATGTATTTCCCGAAGAGTTACCCAGAATTCCCCCAGATCTTGAGGTACAGTTCTCAATTGAACTCATACCCGCAGCTACTCCTATCTCAAAGTTCCCCTAGAGGATGACTCTTATCGAACTGAAGGAGTTAAAGAAGCAACTGCAAGAGCATCTAGAAAAAGGGTTCATATGCCCTAGTGCATCACTTTGGGGTGAGCCTGTGCTCTTTGCGAAGAAGAAGGATGGAACCATGCGGTTGTGTATCGATTATCGGGAACTCAACAAGATCACCATAAAGAATAAGTATCATCTCCCAAGGATTGATGACTTGTTCGACCAGTTAAGAGGATCTCAATACTTCTCAAATGTGGATCTTAATTCTGGATATCATCTGGTAATGGTGAAGAAGGAAGATATTCAGAAGACTGCCTTCCGTACAAGGTACGAGAACTATGTGTTTTTGGTGATGGCCTTTGGATTTACTAATTCCCCTGCAATATTCAAGGATTTTATGAATAGAGTCATTAGAAATTACCTCGAAATATTTGTGGTAGTGTTTATCGATGATATTCTCATATAATCTAAGAGCAAGGAGGAACATGAAGAACATCTAAGACTTGTGTTGGAGAAATTAAAAAAGGAGACGTTGTATGCCAATTTTAGTAAGTGTGACTTTTGGATGAATCAAGTCATGTTCTTGGGACATGTGATCACAAGTGAGGGAATTTTTGTGGATCCATCAAAGACAAAGGTGATTGAGGAATGGCCCAGGCCCTCTAGTGTCACATAAATCCGTAGTTTTCTTGGATTAGCTGGGTAATACAAATGTTTTGTGAGAAAATTCTCACGATTTTCAAGCCTGCTAACTAAGTTAACAAGGAAAGGGGTAAAGTATGTATGGATGGAAGAATGTGACGGAAGCTTTAATGATCTAAAGAGAAGGATGATCAATGCACCTGTAATCACACTACCAAAAAGTGGAGAAAGTTTTGTGATATACAGTGATGCTTCAAATAAAGGCTTGGGTTGTGTACTCATGAAAAATGATAATGTGATAGCCTATTCCTCACGACAGTTGAAGATCTGTGAGTAGAACTACTTGACTCATGATCTAGAGCTGGAAGCCGTGATTTTTTCCTTGAAAATCTTGTGGCACTACCTTTATGGTGAGAAGTGTGACATATACACCGACCACAAGAGCCTAAAGTATATATTCACACAAAAGGAGCTCAACATGCGTCAAAGGAGATGGTTAGAGCTAATCAAGAATTATGATTTCTCTATTCAATATCATCCTGGAAAGGCGAAAAAGGTAGTTGATTCTCTAAGCAGAAAATATCCTGCTACTCTATCCATGATGCGGATTGAGAGAGACCCTATCTTCATGGATATGCAACGAATTTATTTGGAAATCATAAGGGCAGGGGATACATCCTACCTTTCCCAAATTATTGTGCAACCATCCATCCAAGAGAAGATTAAGGAAGCAAAAAGGGTTGTTGTGGTGATACAAAAGAGGGTGAATGCAGTAAAGGAAGGGAAGATGCAAGTGTTCTATATCGACGATGATGGTGTGATTTGGTTTGGAACGCGGCTTTGTGTGCCTTCATCACCTGGGATAAAGAAGGAGATATTGGAAAATGCACATATCTCAACTTTCTCTATCCATCCTGGGGGTACCAAGATGTACCGTGATCTCCGAGAACACTTATTGTGGGATAACATGAAGAAGAAGATTGTGGAATATATATCAAGGTGCTTGGAATGTGAGAAAGTTAAAGTTGAGTGACAAAAGTCGAAAGGTATGATGCCGCCATTGCCTATACCCGTGTGGAAAATGGAAAATGTTACTAGGTACTTTGTCACGGGTCTCCCGAAGACATCAAAGGGAAATAATGTGATATGGGTTGTGGTTGATCGACTCACTAAGACTGACCATTTTATCGCTATTCAGGAAGATCTCTCGCTTGAACAACTTGCAAAGATATATGTGAATGATGGGGTGAGACTGCATTGTGTTCCACTCTCAGTTGTCTCTGACCGTGATCCAAGGTTCACATCTAAATTCTGGAGGATCCTTCGACATGCTTTGAGTACTGAATTAAATTTCATCATGGCCTATCACTCCCAAACTGATAGCCAATCTGAAAAGTCTATTTAGATGCTTAAACATATTCTAAGAGCCTGCTCTCTTGAATTCAAAGGTGGTTGGTATCATCATCTCCCATTGGTTAAGTTCTCATACAATAGTAGCTTCCACAGGAGTATTCAGATGGCTCCGTATGAAGCTCCTTATGAAAAACGATGTAGAAATCCAACCTATTGGGATGAAGTTGGAGAAAGAAAGCTACTTGGACCCAATCTTGTTCAAGAGATGAAAGAGAAGGTTCAAGTCATACAGAAACACATCAAAGCTGCTCAAAATCGACAAAAGAGATATGCTGACAACCATCGAAGTGACTTGGAGTTCGATGTTGGAGATAAAGTCTTCCTTCTTATATCTCCATGGAAGAGAGTCACGCGATTCAGGAAGAAAGGGAAGCTAATCCCAAGGTACATTGGCCCCTATGAGATCATTGACAGCATAGGATCTATGGCCTATCGTCTTGCACTTCCACTAAATATGTCTCAAGTTCATGATGTGTTTCATGTATCACTACTGAGGAAGTACATACCAGACCCCTCACATGTACTAAGCTCAGAGGTGGTGCAGCTGGAAGTTGATCTCTCTTGTGAGGAGCATCCAGTAAAGATTTTGGATTAGAGAGATAAGGTTCTACACAACAAGACAACCCATCTTGTCAAAGTGTTGTGGAGGAACCATAAGTTTGAGGAAGCAACTTGGGAACTGGAAGAACCAATGAAGGAGAAGTACCCACACCTGTTTGTGTAATGTGAAATCTCGGTGGTGAAATTTCTTAAGGGGGGAAGAATGTAATGACCCATAGTTTTTCAATGGAAAATTCCCTTATTATATTTATGTCATAAAATAACATGAAAACACAAAAATATAAACTACTAAGTGAAAAGTTTACTTTAAACATAGTTTTGTCACTTTTATGATTGGAATTTTGAAAATCCGACACACATGGTTGTGTTCAAGATGATTTTTGGAGTCTAATGAAACAAAAATAATTTTTGGTGAATAGTGACCTACCCTTATGAATAGTAATAAAGCCTTATGAATAGTAATATGAAACTTTTGAATAGTGAATCATCCAACATAAGAGTAACATTACCTATGAAAAATTAAATAAAATTTAGACATCTTAGAAAGTGACAATTTGACCTTATTAAACGTTTTGGTATTTTGTAAGTCATAAATAATTAATTATAATTAATTAATTAGTTTAAAAGAAACTTTATTTCCCTAAAATGTATTAATAAATTATTGAATCAATGTCTTATAGTTTTTAGAGTATTTTATAATACCCTACATAATTTTTTAAAGCACTATAAAATCATTTTTAATCTTAAAAACAGTTTTTTAAGAAATTTATGATTTTAATTAAATATTAAATTGATAATATTTAGAAAATTATTTATCAAAAATGGAATTCATTTTTTGATTCTACACGTCAAGAAATGGTTGTGGTAAATTTTTTGGATTTTTCTGAGATACTTGAATTTTTTGTGAATAGTAAAATACATTAATTTACCGAATAAATACATTATAATTAAAACCCACTATTCCTGACATCACAAGTTATGTAAGAAACCAAATCTCGAACTCACATGTCTTATTTACTATTCTTTGTCGTTCAAGACTTACTATTCCTTTTCTTAGGGGAAATTAATAAACTAATGAATTTTATATTAAGGAAACCCCTCTCCCCTCCACTATAAAAGCCACCCTTCACTACGTCTTTTCCTCACACCTCTAAAGCTCCAATCCTTATATAAACTCTGCCCAAACACCTTCCCTAGCCCCTCCCCCACGTCCAAGAGCCTCTGGTCTCATCAAAATACCAATCTTAGGCCCTTAAGAAGGTTCTCAAGAGGAGAATTCTAGAGGTAATTTCCCTCCCTCTTCTCCTTTAATTTCCTTTCAAGTTCAAGTTCATTTCTTGATCTATCTCCACCTATCTTCATCCAACTTGTATTGTAACTCTATTATTATACATATAATTTAATTTTATGATTCTAATGGGACATTATATCCTACAACCCCCTTTCTATGTTCCTTTTATTGTATTAAAGAGAACGTTGTTTGTGAGGTGTTAATGTATCACCTTCAAGAACGACATGCATTCTTATTCCATTTCTACCTTCAGATCTGGTCATGAAACCATTTTTATGGTTGAACCAGAATAATTTATGTGTATAATTTTCTATTTAAAGTTCTGGAAATAACCTATGGTCATATTACTATGTGATAAGTTAAAACAAGTTCGTTGTGACCCAAAAACCGCCCAAATTGACCCAAATAACCATCTTTTAATTCTTATCTAATGATTCATCCACATGGATTTAATATAATTCATTATAAAATCATTCAATCTCCTATAATATCATTTTTGATAGGTAATATCATTTCTGTATGTTTACTCGTGTTCTACCCAAACTTCAAATTAATAATACAAGTGAACCACCCAAGAAAAACTATAAAAATGAACATCCCCGAACAATGTTTTTAACCTCTATAAGTCCTCCAAAGGAACATAATATGACATAAAGAAACCAGAATTAACCATATTAATTTAAAAATGGTTCTTTATTTCTAATTAATGAATTTAATGTTATTATACAGGACATTAAAGAGAAAGAAGCATTCGGGTACAAGGTAAGGGGAAATTCTCGAACCCAACTTTCATCCTTCAGGTTCAACCTCTTTCACTCCATTTTGATATGGTCACTCCTTAAAGATCATTTTTTCATAATTATATTTCCTTTTTTGTGATATACATGTTCTATAATGAAGTTTATTTCAAGACAAATTTTTTCCAAAAGAACTCTTCTCTTAAGAACTCAACTTTTACCCCTCATTCAAGGTTGATGGTTCTTATATCAAGAATGATGTTCCCTCTTTATTTTGGGAACCCAAAGTTTATGATTGTGTTCTTATGAGATGAAACCCATTACTTTTCATGGGTTAGATATGTTCATTTATGTTATATGTTCATTGTGGCATGCATGATAAATGATAATGTTATAATGTGACGGGTGCGCCCGGAATTATATTTTTCTCTAATGCATTGGGTAAAGTGATTAATCTCATGAGTAAATGTGAAATGATGTGTGAACAATATTATAGCTTGTTTCACAAGTATGTGTGGTATTTAACCACCATGACATGATGTTTCATTTTTATGCTTTCCCACATTTCAAGTATTTTATTTATTCTCCTCTCGTGATCTTTTTCCTATGTTATGATTATTCTCTTACCATGATATATTGTTCTTATCTATCATCTTACTAGGCTTCTAGATCACCCCTTTTGATGTATATGATCAGGTGGCTACATGTACTAAGGAGAGTACAAGTGCCAATAATAATCTAGACAAGAATAATTTAAATGAATTTTTATGCTTGGTGTTGTATTTGTTATGTATGGTCCTAGTTATCCCAAGACACTAAACTTTTGGATCCTCTATGTGTAATACAATTATGTTGTTTATCATTAAAATGATGTAATATTAATGTAAGAAAAGGCCAGGTAGCTATAGTTTCTTAGGTCACAACACTAATCAACTACAATTGTCATAGTACCATATAAGGTAGGGTATTCATCATCCAACTCCTCTAAAAAAAACCAAACAATAATAAAAACCATTTTATTCTCCATCTAAAAACCCTTTTTACACCCATAAAAATCTCATTAGGTAAAGGAAGATCAATAATTTTTATTTTCAATATACCATACATGATTATATATTAGGCATAAGAACACAGTTATTTCAACAAATAAACTCAATGTGGAGAATAATAAAATAAATGGTTATGTAACCATTATACTTAGTCCTTATTCAACCCAAGGGATAAGGGAAATGTAAATTTTGTTTCTCAATTGATTTTTAAAAAACTTAAAAACCCCACTGGTTTATATCTATGATTCCTCTTTTTTAAAGGAAACAAAAATTCTAATCTAATATAAAAACCACATTATGAAAAATCAATAAAACAATGTCTATTTTAAAACCTCATTTACCATCCATTCCTTCAATATTTTTCTAATATAATATCTAAACAATGAAACCAAAATAAAATAAACATAATAGATGGATTCTTGAATTTTTTTAAAAGGTTTAGGCTTAAATTATATTAATTTATATAACAAATAAATTTACACTATATTCAGGGTTTTTGAACAAGATCTATACCAACAACAAACATCTATAAAGGAAAAAATGTTGGTTTGTTGAGTAATGATTCCACAATGATCTAACTAGTGCTTCCCACTAAACTCAGTGAACCAAAATCATTCTCTTTTTTGTGTAACATAGTTGTATTGTTTAGATGATACCAATGAATTTCATGCTTCTCTAAATGTGATTCCACAATCTACATTATGTCTCATCATGTTGAGAAGTTTAAGAATAAAAGTAACAGTAATACAACGTGAATTAAATTATTTCACTTTACACTTGTGTAATAGATGATATCTAGGTCATGGTTTGAAATGTTCCATACCCAAATTATTTTAATGAGATTAAAATGGAAAATCATATGTTGAATGGACATTACCCAATCAAATTATGTAAAACCTTCATGAAAATATCTTAAAAAATAATTAAGTTACATGACAGTATATTATCTATGTGGTTTGGTGGAAACATAATCCATTTCAAAAAACATGATTCCATCAATTACCCTTCTGAATAATAATCCAAGCATTCTATTATATTTATTTATTTACTTTTTATATACATGTAAACATAAATTCTTTCCCAAAATACTAATTATAAATTTTTATTAATAAATAGAAATTTTATAAAATTATTCATGTTATAAATGTTGTAATGGTTTTTGAAAAATGTAATTCATATTTGTTTTAATTGATTAATTTTCAAATAACAAGGCTCTAATTACCATCAATTATTCTTCTCAACTTGAAAATTTAAATTACTCATAAATATATGTTCTCATTAAGAATATAGTTATGATCATGGACCTCTATATTTAATATTATATCTCATCAATTTAGACCCCCTTAAATTGGAATTAAACACACTTTATTTGGAATTAAAATTTATATCAATCTAATATCAATAATTTTCCCAATTTCATTAATAGTTCACCGATGATATAACATGAATTATTGTTTATTTACCATTTATGGGTGTATAAAAAGTGTTTTTTATGGATACTTTCATGAAGCCCTACTATTATCCCATCTATTTTAATGTAAAATATTATGTAAAATTTTGAGGCCAAAGTGGTGTGGCAGACACAATGATAACTAATCCCAAAAAAAATTAATTCCATAAAAATGATGTAATAAAATTATGATTTTTGGGAATCATTTATGTAACACCCCGATATTTTATGAAAAATATTATTTTTAATTTCATTAATGTCTTGTGTTGTACGCTACACCAAAAGTATCTTGCACAACACGCATCCTTGACTTGCCTTGAATTACACGCAATCGTGACCTTCCTCGATAGCATGTGTAGTACGCAATAACGAGTTTTACTAAACAACAATATGCTATTAAAATATTATTAAAACTAGCCGTTATGAATAGTAATAACCACTTTTTAAAATTTTTTAAATTTTATTTTTCAAAATGGACTTCATTTTTTGATTCGTAATATCGAAATTATCTTAGGGTGAAATTTTGGTACTTTTCAGATAACTTTCATTTTTTGATGAATAGTGAAAATTACTAAATTTTAATTAAAAACAACCTTTTTAATCGAAATAATTAATAGTGATTAATTATTAATTTGAGTGGTTTTAAACTATATTTAGAATATATTTTTACAATTTAATAAAATGTTGGTCATTGGATGTAATTTCACATTTAAACCAGACATAAACAAGTGTCAATCTTTTGATAGTTATTATCTCTTAAGAACACACTGTTTGTTTTGACGACGGGAATTAATTTTTAAATTATGTAATGCAACTGATATGTATTGAATTTGGTAAAATAGACATCATTTTTGAGTTCATAATATCAAATATAGCTTAGGCCTAATTTTTTGTTTTTTCTGGAAACATTCATTTTTTGATGAATAGTGAAACCACTATGTGGTAGTTAACAAAATTAATTTTTCATAAAACATAATTTTACCGCTTCTGTGAGTGGAATTTTAAAAATCTGAGAGACACGGTTGATGTCAGTAAGTAAAATGTGGTTCAATGAGATGAAAATAATTTTTGGTGAATAGTAACTTTTTACTTTTTTTTACCACGGTTAAAAGTAAATAGGGTAATTAAGGGTAAAAATGATATTATTATTACCCTAACACATGTCCTAATTCTATTGGATAAGTGTAATTCGACCAAAAACAACCTTAGGAATAAAATATGACCATTTAGGCCCACTTGGATTAGATTAGGACATTTATTATTAACTTAAATAAAGAAGGGTTAAAATAGTTAAAATCAAAGTTTAATAAATAAATAATTTTTAATATAAGGTAATACACAAGATAAATTAGACTATAAATATTCATTAGAAAGTTAAAGATATTTTCTACATAATGGTATTTTATTTGTAATTTTTAGACATTAAATAATTTAATTTATTTATGACACAAATATGATACAGTAATTATCTTATTAATGAAATATTGACATAACTGATGTTATAAATAGCCCAATAAATGTAATTTGAGACTTTTTATGAATTAAACTAATTTTCTAGGTTAATAGGACATGTTAGTATTTATTTAATTAACTTTTTTTGAACTAATCATTCTGTTATGATTTTCAAAAAAATAAATTAATAAATAGTGTCAAAATTGACATAAAATAGTTTTTAAAACAAATATTATATTATTAATTGTTATTTAATTCCTAAAAATCTAAGGTTCAGCCAAATGACTTATATAAGGTTATATATATTAATAATAAACAACTTGGGGTTCGTTTGGCGTCTTATAGTAAGTTTATTATCCTTCTAGTGTAAGAACACAAAAAGACACGGTAAAATTAAAATTATCTAACTTAAAGTTAAATATAAATGATAAGGTTAAAATAGGAAGCTAAACTTGTCTAAATTCTATTGGATGAGAGTATTTAGAACCATCCCCACCTTATCTTCAAAATAAATCAATTTTGAGATATTTAAAACCGAATTTGGCTTTATAATAAAATAATATTTTTAGTTATTCCAAAGGTGCCCCTATCCTCCCATATAAAAGGGCACCTCCTCCCTCCCTTCCTCACACCACATTGAGCCTTAAAGCTCTGCCAAACCCTGCCAAATTCTCTTCTCTACTTCCCTAGAAACATCCTATAGGTCCTGGTCTTCTTCAAAGGCCAACTTTAGTGCCCTAAAAGGAGGTCTCAAAGAAGCACTTCAAAGAAGAGGTAATGTTCGTTACCGATTCTTTCAACTTTATTTCTTCTTCCACTTCTTATTCTTAGGTTGTTTCATTATGAAGTAATAACATCAGTATCACTAATATAATGATATGTTATTATAAGTATGAAACAACCCTATTTCACTATCTATCCATCCTACGGAAAACGAAATCACCGCGCGTGTGTACGTACGGAATACCGTCTCCACGCCATGGTATAATCTATTTTCCACCACCACCTTACTTGGATGGGTATAATGGTGTAAATAATAACTTTATATGATTATTGTAAAGTGATATTGATTCTGAAATAGTATACATACACTCCAATAAAATTCCACGATCATGAGAACGATATCATCGCTCGTGCGTACGTACGAACTACCGTCTCCACGACGCGATGAGATTCATTCTCCACATTAACCATTCATGAATGATTATAAATTATATATAATAAGTAATAATGAAATATATGAAATAATAATGATACTGGATTTATGTGTATATATATGTATATCATCTACTTAATTCCATTCAACTCAATAAGGAAACAAAAACAGCGTTCATGCATACGTACGGCCTACCGTCTCCATGAACGGTGTATTTCTTTCCATTCACTGATCTATTATATATATGTATATTCTGAATATATATTATATATAAATCATGTTTTATATTCTGGAATTACGTAATCATGATCTATGTAATCATATGAATAATTACAAGTCAAAACACGGACGAAAAATGAAACGATTTTACCCAAAACGCTCTTTAACATGGAATTTACACAAGAACGAGTAAAATAAAGTCATAAGTGAACCATATATGATATCATAAAAATAAGTCTGATTCTGGAATAAGTCAATGACATTATTTAAATCATTATACAGGATTTTTGGATATGTACAAATCATATTGGACCTAAGGTAAGGGATAATTATACCAATCTCATTCTTATCCGAGATTGTTTACTCGTAAGTATTTACTGGGGGTTATGATTATTATCCATGTCCATATGCTCTCAAAATGTTTTCATAAAATGTTTACATTCCTTCCATGTATGTTTAAGACATTTTTACCCTTTTCTTTCTTTTACCACATCGTATGGAAGGAATCTTTCTTTTGTTTACCATACGAGGTACTTTTTGACTTTTCCGGCAAAAGTACGAGAAGAATGTTTTTTTAACTTATACAGCACGAACAGATTTTTACAGTTTTATAAAGCCTTATTTTTATGAATCCTACTCCAAAATATTTCATGACTATTTTCAACAAAATACTTTTCTTTTAAAATTGCATGACATTTTGTAAAAAGATAATTATTTTGAAGAAGAAAGGATATTTTCCTCAAGAATTCATTTCGAGTGTTTTATCAAAACCAGTTTCCATCTAAGATGAAATTATTTCATATGTGTATGTTTCAAGTATAATGTCTCTATTATTTACATGGTTTCACTTTTCTTATGATGAAATGATATCCATTTTTTTTATATAGATTATGTTATGATGGAATGATATATATGAAAACTATTTTATTCTTTGGGTTATGATGAATGTTTTAAGTTTATATTGTGGCACAAGTAAGAATGATTTCATTATGAGATGGGTGGGACCTATATCTCCCTCCAATGAATTGGGTAAAGATTTATATCTCATGATATATACATTGCTGGAATGGAAAGTTAAACTGGTTCAGTAATACAGGACTGGAACGAGGAGTGAACTCGATTCAGAAAGGGACTTTTTCCACTAAGATGGTCTTGGCAGCAATGCCTTGGCTAATATGGAAATTATATTATGTGATTAATGGTTTCCACAATTACATGTTTTATTCCAATGCTATTTTATCATTCTTAATGTTTCTTTTTGATCTATGCCTCACGTACTTCCATGTTTTATGTCATTGCTCAGGATTTTGATGTTTAAACATTATGTTCATGTTTTTAAGTTCAAATGTATATGGTATGTTTTATTTTATCCATGCTTACCCTTACTGAGCATTTGAGCTCATCCTTTTTATGTTTTCTTTTCCCTAGGATATAAAGAAAGGTATTAGGTAAGACAAAAAAAGGGGGAAGATCTTTATGGGAGATGTTGAAGATCTTTCACCATGATTATAAGATTACGTTCCATGTTTCCAAAGACACTAAACTATTACGGTCCTTGTGTGTCTGTTTTTGTTATGTATTAAGTATTCCGCAAAAGTAATGTAATGTCCATGTATGTCAAGCTATGGGTCTCTATAGTTGGTATCAGAGGAAATGTTTAGTCAACCTTTGGAAACTAGGATGCAAAAATGTTAGTGAGATCCCTAGAGATATTTCTAAGGTATGTCTAGGGATGTCCCTAAGGATAAGTATACGTATAGGATATAGTCCTAGAACTACGGTAACGATATTAGAGTTTAACCTAAGATGTTAGATGTTTAGGGTGCTCCCCCTTTACTATGTTGTTTTCCCTAACATTATTTTTGCCTCTCACACTATTCTTTTTGGGTTTTTGAAAATGGCTGGAAATAGGATGATTCATGATAATGGAGGATATAACGGACAATGGAATGATATTCTTCATGAGAAACCAAATGAAATGGGATTTGGAAGTCCAAACATCGTTATAGCGCCTAATCAGCAATCTCATAATATGATCAATAATCTCAACTTTGGTAAGTTTCCCGACTCAGATAATAAGAGAAAGATGGATTTTCATGATGATCATAGAGGAAATAAAGTTCAATTTCCCTCATGTAAATCATGTGGGAAGAGGCATCGAGGAGATTGTTTCAAGGGAACTGAAAGATTCTTTCGGTGTGGAAAAGATGGACACAAAGCCAGTAAGTGCAAAGGAAAAGTTCCACTTAACACCATGGATGAGGATAATGGTATTGCTATGACACCAAAAATGGTTAAATGTTTTAAATGTGGAATGTACAGGCATTATGCAAACTAATTCCCTAAGGGAATGTCTCATGAAGAGAATCAGTACGGACGTATGGGTAGTATTTATGTTGATGATGATGAAGATACTACAAATGATATGTGAGATGAAAGAATTGTTGATGCTCGGTCAAAGGTTTAAGAAGGTAGTGGAATGATTACATGTTTATCAAGTGTAATGTTGTAGAAGTAATCTCATGGTACTATGGAATAAAGAGACATCTAAGGATTGTTACACTGTTGTCTTTCCTTTAGTTTAGAAAGTGTATTATTAATGGTACCAGTATCCATTAAAGGTTATTCAGATATTTTTGGAATATAGATGATATGCACATAATGAAGGGATAAGGAGAAAATTAAATGTTTCATTGTATTCATGAGCTCGTGACTGATATAAAGAGAAGGTTATATCATGGTTTTAGTATATAGAATTTTTGGATTTTGGTATGTGGAAAGAGTTAACTTTTGATAGCATTGATTTTTTCACTAAGGTTTAATGGGTATTCGTTTTTCAAGAGAATACATGATTAAGGTATTCATATGACTGGAATGTGACCAACAAGATATATGGGGGATAAATGATGGTATTCACATGCTTGGTTGATGACATTTCAAGTAATCGTTTTCTTTATACTATGAGCTTGGACCGAAGTATTTTAGATAATCCTAAAGATTGGAATGGATTATGTTGGACATAAGTTAGTATTTTTTAAGGATATAACTTTTTTGATATTATTTATGTGATGTTATAGTAATGTAGTTTTATAAAAAGGACAACCTGCAGGACGGATGACGACCCATCGCGTCGGACAAGGCTATGGGAATCGAACCCACAACCGAAGTGCGACTGGCCTTTATCGCCTACCACTGGCCTATAGAAAGTCCATGTTTACTAGAAACTAGTTTTATTATATTAAGAAGTATGATATATGAAGTATAAGTCCATTTTAGGAACCATATATGATTAATCTCACTATAGATGGACTTATGTAAGTTTTGATAACTTTTCTAACCTTTTGTTTGAGACAGAGGGAACGACCCATCATTCTATCACATGATCTGCTAACACATCACGAATGACAAATTCAACTTCATTTTATTAATAGTTGAAGAAGAAATTTTCCAAAGAACGACCAACGGTGAGACTATTCGAAAATCATGAAAGTATTTCTTCTAATTCCAATTTCATCAACTTTAGGGAAATGATCTTGAAAACCAAAAATGTTGTCCTTGTGCTCGTATATCTGATGAATAAGATGGTACCTTAGGTAGTCACAAATTTATGTCTTTGTGATTTCTGGATTTTATATAGCCATTTTCTCTACCACTCTCCATCAGAACATGACGGTTAGATTTCTCTTCCATATCCATATTTTCACCTATGTGGAAACCTAGTGATTAGTTTATTTGGGTAACCGTTACGTTTCATACTTTTGTTTTTAAAGATTGGTCTTGGTATTCCTATCCACAATGTGGGTTTCAATTAAAGAAACTTTCGAGTAGTAAACCATTTATAACCCCGACGAATTTCGAAGGTGAAATTCATTTTAAGGGGGGTAGAATGTAACACCCCGAAATTTTATGAAAAATATTCTTCTTAATTTCATTAATGTCTTGTGTTGTACGCTACACCAAAATTATCTTTCACAACATGCATCCTTGACTTGACTTTCATTACACGCAATCGCGACCTTCCTCGATAGCGTGTGTAGTACGCAATAACGAGTTTCACTGAACAACAATATGCTATTAAAATATTATTAAAACTAGCCGTTATGAATAGTAAGAACCACTTTTTAAAATTTTTTAAATTTTATTTTTAAAAATGGACTTCATTTTTGGATTCGGAATATCGAAATTATCTTAGGGTGAAATTTTGGTACTTTTTGGATAACTTTCATTTTTTGATGAATAGTGAAAATTACTAAATTTTAATTAAAAACAACCTTTTTAATAGAAATAATTAATAGTGATTAATTATTAATTTGAGTGGTTTTAAAGTATATTTAGAATATATTTTTACAATTTAATACAATTTTGGTCATTGGATTTAATTTCACATTTAAACCAGACATAAACAAGTGTCAATCTTTTGATAGTTATTGTCTCTTAAAAACACGCTATTTGTTTTGACGACCGGAGTTAATTTTTAAATTAAGTAATGCAACTGATATGTTTTGAATTTGGTAAAATAGAAATCATTTTTGATTTCATAATATCAAATATAGCTTAGGCCTAATTTTTGGTATTTTTCTGGAAACTTTCAATTTTTGATGAATAGTGAAACCACTAAGTGGTAGTTAAAAAAAAGAATTTTTCATAAAACTTAATTTTACCACTTCTATGAGTGGAATTTCAAAAATCCGTGAGACACGGTTTATTTCAGTAAGTAAAATGTGGTTCAATGAGATGAAAATAATTTTTGGTGAATAGTAACTTTTTACTTTTTTTTCCACGGTTAAAAGTAAATAGGGTAATTAAGGGTAAAAATGATATTATTATTACCCTAACACATGTCCTAATTCTATTGGATAAGTGTAATTCGAACGAAAAAACCATAGGAATAGAATATGACCATTTAGGCCCACTTGGATTAGATTAGGACATTTTTTATTAATTTATTTAAAGAAGGGTTAAAATAGTTAAAATCAAAGTTTAATAAGTAAATAATTTTTAATATAAGGTACTACATAAGATAAATTCGACTATAAATATTCATTAGAAATATAAAACGATTTCCTACATAATGGTATTTTATTTGTAATTTTTAGACAATAAATAATTTAATTTATTTATGACACAAAGATGATGCAGTAATTATCTTATTAATGAAATATTGACATAATTATGTTATAAATACCCAAATAAATTTAATTTGAGACTTTTTATGAATTTCACTAATTTTCTAGGTTAATATTACATCTTATTATTGATTTAATTAACCTTTTTGAACTAATCATTCTGTTATGATTTTTACAAAAATCAATTACTAAATAGTGTCAACATTGACATAAAATAGTTTTTAAAACAAATATTATATTATTAATTGTTATTTTATTCCTAAAAATATCAGGTTAGGGAAAATGACTTCGATAAGGTTATTTATATTAATAATAAACAACTTGGGGTTTGTTTGGCTTCTTATAGTACGTTTATTAACCTTCTAGTGTAAGAACACAAAAAGACACGGTAAAAGTAAAATTATCAAACTTAAAGTTAAATATGAATGATAAGGTTAAAATAGGAACCTAACCTTCTATAAATTCTATTGTATGAGATTATTTCGACCCATCCCCACCTTAGCTTCGAAATTAATCATTTTGGAGATATTTAAAACCGAATTTGGCTTTATAATAAAATAATATTTTTCGTTATTCCAAAGGTGCTCCTCTCCTCCCTTATAAAAGGGCACCTCCTCCCTCTCTTCCTCACACCACATTGATCCATCACGCTCGGCCAAACCCTGAAAAATTCTCTTCTTCACATCCCTAGAAACATCCTAGAGGTCCTGGTCTTCTTCAAAGACCAATTTTACTTCCCTAAAAGGAGGTCTCAAAGAAGCACTTCAAAGAATAGGTAATGTCCGTTACCGATTCTTTCAACTTTATTTCTTCTTCCACTTCTTCTTCTTAGGTTGTTTCATTATGAGGTAATAACATCAGTATCACTCATATACTGATATGTTATTATAAGTATGAAACAACCCTATTTCACCATCTATCCATCCTACTGAAAACAAAATCACCGCGCGTGCGTACGTACGGAATACCGTTTCCACGCCGTGGTGTAATCTATTTTCCACCACCACCTTACATGGATGGGTATAATGGTGTAAATAATAACTATATATGATTATTTTAAAGTGATACTGATTCTTAAATAGTATACATACACTCCAATACAATTCCACAATCATGAGAACGATATCATCTCTCGTGCGTACGTACAGACTACCGTCTCCACGACGCGATGAGATTCATTCTCCACATTAACCATTAATGAATGATTATAAAGTATATATAATAAGTAATCATGAAATATATGACATAATAATGATACTGGATTTATGTGTATATATATGTATGTCATCTACTTAATTCCATTCAACTCAATAAGGAAACGAAAACAGCATTCATGCGTACGTACGGCCTACCGTCTCTATGAACGGTGTATTTCTTTCCATTTACTGATCTATTATATATATGTATATTCTGAATATATATTTTATATAAATCATGTTTTATATTCTCTAATTAATTAATCATGATCTATGTAATCATATGAATAATTACAAGTCAAAACACGGACGACAAATGAAACGATTTTACCCAAAATGCCCTTTAACATGGAATTTACACAAGAACGGGTAAAATAAAGTCATAAGTGAACCATATATGATATCATAAAAATAAGTATGATTCTGGAATAAGTCAATGACATTATTTAAATCATTATAAAGGATTTTTGGATACGTATGAAGCATATCTGACCTAAGGTAAGGGATAATTATTCCAATCTCATTCTTATCCGAGATTGTTTACTCGTAAGTATTTTCTGGGGGTTATGATTATTATCCATGTCCATATGCTCTCAAAATGTTTTCATAAAATTTTTACTTTACTTCCATGTATTTTTAAGACATTTTTACCCTTTTCTTACTTTTACCACATTGTATGGAAGGAATCTTTCTTTTTTTACCATACGAGGTACTATTTGTCTTTTCCGGCAAAAGTACGAGAAGAATGTTTTTTTAACTTATACGGTACGAACAGATTTTTATAGTTTTATAAAGCCTTATTTTTAGGAAGTGTACTCCAAAATATTTCATGAATATTTTCAACAAAATCCTTTTCTTTTAAAATTTCATGACATTTTGTAAAAAGAGAATGATTTTGAAGAAGAAAGGATATTTTCTTTAAGAATTCATTTCGAGTGTTTTATCAAAACCATTTTACATCTAAGATGACATTATTTCATATGTGTATGTTTCAAGTATAATGTCCCTATGATTTACATGGTTTCACTTTTCTTATGATGAAATGATATCCATTTGTTTTATATGGATTATGTTATGATGGAATGATGTTTATGAAACCTATTTTATTCTTTGTGTTATGATTAATGTTTTAAGTTTATATTGTGGAACAAGTAAGAATGATTTAATTATGAGATGGGTGGGACCTACATCTCCCTCCAATTCATTGGGTAAAGATTTATATCTCATGATATAGACATGGTTGGAACAGAAAGTTAAACCGGTTCAGTAATACAGGACTGGAATGAGGAGTGAACTCAATTCAGAAAGAGACTTTGTCCACTAAGATGGTCTTGGCAGTAATGCCTTGGATAATATGGAAATCATATCATGTGCTTAATGGTTTCCACAATTACATGTTTTATTCCCATGGTATTTTATCATTCTTAATGTTTCTTTATGATCTATACCTCACGTACTTCCATGTTTTATGTCATTGCTCAAGCTTTTGATGTTTAAACATTATGTTCATGTTTTTAATTTCAAATGTATATGGTATGTTTTATTTTATCCATTATTACCCTTACTGAGCATTCTATCTCACCCTTTTTATGTTTTTTCCCCAGGATATAAAGAAAGGTTTTAGGTAAGAAAAAAAGGGGGAATATCTTTATGGGAGATGTTGAAGATCTTTCACCACGATTAGAAGATTACGTTCCAAGTTTCCAAAGACACTAAACTATTATGGTCCTTGTGTGTCTATTTTTGTTATGTATTAATTATTCCGCAAAAGTAATGTAATGTTCATGTACATCAAGCTACGGGTCTCTACAATTTACCCAATACCTAATATTGAATGTGTCATTACATCACATTCAATTATTATAAAAACATTTTTAACAGTAATTGAAAATGAAAATAATTATTTGGTACTATCATAGTTGAAAAATATTTTTTTTTGGTTAACTGTCAATTACTAAACTATAATACTATAATGGATCATTTTCAATTAATTTAGTTTTGAGGGAAATTCCCTTATAAATTCCTCAATGTATATTAATGATATAGTCATATCAATATTTATTTAAAGGATTATAAAATTTTAACAATTATTTAACCCTTAGCACAATTCATGTAGAAGGATTCTATTTGGTTGGTAAGGTGATCTAGGTAATTTTCAGAAATTGATGCTTTTTATTTTTATGGACCACCCAGATAATTAAAATAAATTTTTTATTGATTATTTTACTAAATTTCATACCTATTATGATGATTTTTTGAATAGTATAAATGTATTACTTTATCATTTTATTGAGATAATGTCATATTAAATATTAATAAATGATGTTTCAGAGAATGAGAAGGGGGTATCGTCAGGTATAAAAATAGTCAACCATTCAAGAATGCATCATTCAAGGTCTATAATTGGAAATAACTCACCTTTATATTCAGTTTATGGTGCTATAAACGAATGATAATTTTATTCTTTTCTCTCGAAAACACAAAATCTAGCAGTAGACCAAGTTAGAAGAAGAACATGTGACCAGAGAAAAATCATGATCTTAATAGATGAATGTGGGAAATAGGAATACCACATACATTAATTATTATATTTAGGAGAAAAAATATACTAGAAAAATTACTTCACCCTAGTGGATGGTTCCCACCCTAGAGATAAAAATACCATTGTCACCATGTAGTTTCCCACTTCTTTAAAAGACTTGCTGGTCTAAGGTAGGTTCCAAGTGATTGACCCTGTTTGTTTGATAATAATGACTTGTTATAAAGAATAATTCCAAGATATTTTGAGGGATCACACTACTATTTCAGGAATTTTCAACCTCATGAGGGAGACATTAAGGTGGATGTCGAAGGCCTCAACCCTAAGTGTGTCACAACCCCAGATATTTTTACATTATCCTTCATTTCGGTTACTTGGTATCTAATAAAAATGGATGTCATGTATACAATTCATGATTTCATTAAAGCATGCATCCTTTCTAGAATATTGTCTTGCATTATCCTCGTTCCCATTCCAAAAATTAATAACCCTAGTCATGTTGGTCAATTTTTTACCATCTATATATGTAAATTCTCTTATAAAATTATTACCACCATTCATATCATATTTTTATTTGAAGATAATTTCTTATGTTTTTGGGCTATTTGGATTGGTGTTTAATCATGTCATTGTTGTTTTTTTGTGATATTTCTTTTGGACTACTGTGTTTTGAGGTTGTTTTTTAAGGATTTTATAATAGTTTATTTTTCACTCTAGTGTGTTCAATGAGTACAAGGTGAAATATTAATTGTGTTTTCTCCAAAGTTTGTGACTAATTTAGAGCTGCTGAGATGTGTCACAACCTAGAAAACCATATCTTTGATTTGATTTTTGTTTATTTGTTTGTCTCCAGATCATGGATCTCTCATTTTTGAAGGATGTATTATATAGGGAATATTTAACACTCAAATTTTCTTTATAGTGTAATATTAATACACCCAGTTTCTATTTTCAATCTATGCTATTGTGTGATCGTACTATGAAAAAATTATAAATAAAAAATCATGATGATATATTTTATGGTTATTGAGTTTTTTAAATAGATTCAATGATATTTTTTAGACTTTGTATAGATCAATAGTTCATGTATCTTCTAATGTTGAAGGATGGATTCATTTGGAGGGTAATTTTGGATTTTCCTATAAAGAAAATTTGACAATGATCTTTAATTTTGGAGATTCCATACATCATGGAAAATTCAATCACATGGATCCATCTCATTCTTTTAAATTTATCTCAACTCAATTGTCATCATGATATGGAATGTTCTATATAAATTAGTTTTCAGAAATTATGACCTGAGTGAAATAACTATTGATTAGATTATGACAAGACTAAAAAATTATTGATTAATGAATATTGAAGGATGGACAATCAAGAATGGTTTTATTTGAGAATTAATCTTCCATGGAGTAAACTTTTCTCCTATTACATTCAAACAATAAAATGGAAGTTCTTTATTTGATGGTGTAGTGACATTTGAACTTCAGAATATGGATCTTGATGTTTCTTATTTTTTATGGAATTAAAAATATATCTTTTTTCCAATCTAAGAGGATGTGTGATTGTGTTTCTTAGAGTTATTGAGATGCGGTGTCCTTGGAACTTCAGTTTCCACGGTATTTTTTATTGTAACATGTAAAATAGAAGCATGTTGATATCATTGAGGAATTTTGATATATTGATATCAACTCAATGGTTTTTTTGACTTTGGCGGGACAAATAGTGAATGTATCATCAACTGGGGAGTGATGGAATGTTCTGCAGGTGAAATGATTCTTTTTTTTGTTTTTTTTAAATTTTATTGTAATCTATTTCAACTTCTTATTATTTTAATTTCATCACACCACATCTTTTACTTATAAATCTTGAATTATTTAATAAATTATTCTTAGGTATGGGTTGTGTGACCAAATCATGTCTCGTATCTTTTAAATAAAAGATCCATGGGCTTGGACTATGAGAAGATATCAGATCTCTATAGATAAATTTTTGGATCCAATATCATGATTAAAATTGGTATTTAAATTTTCTATGATATGATGGAAGGGAGTTTCATTTTAGATGTCTAAATACTACATGGATTCTCTGAATAGGCTTGTGATATGTGTTTATGATTTTCTTCTCTATAGTTAATTATTTATCTAATGCGAATAATGTCTTGTTTCTTTAAATTTTCTAGGGGAATTTTATAAGGTGATCCACTTTCCCCTATCATTTTATTCTACCATATGGGGTCCTACGTCAAAATATCAATAATGAAATCTCTAATGGACTTGTTCATCCTTTCATAGATCAGAATGATTTTAAAGGATTTTATAATTTATATTTTTAAGAAATATACTCTTCTTTATTAATGGTAAAAGAAAATTTCTTCCTAAAATTTATTAAATATTGAATTTATATAGTAAAAAGAGTTAGAAACACGTCTATATCAATAAAATAAGTGTTTATATATCCCAATTTATCACCAGTAATAATTAAAGACTCATTGATGATATTTTTGGTATCACAAAAATTATTTTCCAATGGACTATCTTAGTTCCCCGATATCTAGTTGTAGAATTCATATTTAACCCTTTGATGGAATTTGAAATAAAATCATTAGAATGATCAACAACAGGAAAATAAAATTCCTTTTATTTGGAGGGTGAATTAATTTTTTTAATGGTCTTATGTACTCTAATCAAATTCATGTTTTTTCAGTTTGTAAGGCATAAAATATGGTGATAAAAAAGATTAAGAAAACTCTCAAAACCTTCATTTTGGATTCTCATATTGAAAGGTGGGATATTTAGACCATTTGGTATAAATTGGGTAAATCAATTCATAATGATAAAATTAATCTCATAAGAATATCTGATATTGTCACATTCATGTAGTACAAGCTCACTAGTAATGAATTTTCAATCTAATATTTGTCGACCATTTATATCGAACCAATATATGGGTGATATACTAACTGTTGGTATTAGGGGACATTAAGTTCCCATATCTAGCATGAACTATACTAAATAATCATAATAATTATTGAAAGTTCCTGCTGGATCATTAGTATGGGTGATATATAATTTTGGTCATACAACTATTATGGTTCACCCATTCAATTTCTTAAATTTTCATCCATGAACCTCAGCTTCAAGTAGGATTATTCTTTAAATCTCACCTACAATATGTTCTCAATTGGAATTGGATAGCTATGTATAATATAAGATATCTAGTTTATACTCCATATTATCTAATCTTTACTACTTCAACTTCTATAGAATTAAATTTCTCAAACTTTTGATATTTGATCAATTTTCCCCAATCTCACGACTCATGGTGAAAAAATATTTACAGAAAAAAATATCATTAGTTTTAATTTTCTATTTTATAACCTCAACAATAATAACCACACCACAGTTGTGTATGTCTAGAAGATGGTTCCCAACTCACATCCAAATGTTTCTAATGATAAAATTGAAGTTCTAAATCTATATTTCATCTATTTATAATTGGGTACCAATCCCAATTCATTTAGTTCTCTTTTGTGGTGAATATGAGTTGTTCTTATACTTTAGACTAATTCTATGTCACTTATTTCAACTCACATATAGGTGATTTTTTATATGAGATTAGTTGTATCATCATATTTATGAGACTGTGTTTAGTAATGTGGAACACAAATAATGATTCACACTAGAATTTTATCTCTCCTGTAATGACCCAAACTTTTATTAATGAAAATTCCTCATGATCTAATTAAATGTATTATTATGTAAGATGGTTATATAACATATGACCTTCCTTGGTTTTATGTTTTTTGATTTTAAAATAATGTTAAGAATTGTGACTGCTGCTAATATATTCATTGAATAATGATCACATGATTAGTATAAATATAGGGCTTTAACAAATCCAATTTACTCAGAAAATAGAAGTGATAACCTCATCCAGTAGATCTTCCCCTTAAGAATCCCATTTATCGGAGCTCAGAAAGGATGTGACATAATTGGGCTTCGCTATTGACCAAGACCAACCCAATCTTGGACATGTTAAGCTTGAATGGAACCGCCTATGGGAGAAGTGGAAGTTGATAGAGATTACCACCCGAGCAATGTTAGCCAAGACACCCTAGAAGTCTGAAACCATTTCACACCTTACCCTTTGGTCTAATGCAGGTGTTATAAGGTTTTATGTAACAATACTTTAGTACTATGATTATGTGCATGATTTTTTCATATAATAATGAATAGACATTCATTTTATTATTATTTTTTCTTTGTAAATAGTTTTTTTAAAGCACAAAGAGTATTTTTAGTTGATATTCAAATAAGAAATCTATTTTGATAAATTAATGGATTTTTTAATTAAATATTATTTTAATAAAATATTATTATTATTAAATTACTTTTTGTTAAGTATAAATGATCGTATAAGTTTTATTAATGCAATTGTAATTTTAATTAAGGGTTGAAAACTGTTTTTGTCAAAACCCATAAATTTTCGATAAATGGCGGTATTTATTTTAAATGTGAAAAATCACTTATTTAGAAAATTATTTAGATAAAATTAATATTATTTTTGGAATCAGGATGTCGAAATTATCCAATGGTTAATTTTTCATAATATTCTGAGACAGTTGATTTTTTGGGTAAAAATTAAATATCATTTAAATATATAATGTGTTTTATGATATCAATAATGACCCAATAGTGATGTAATAAAATACTACAAACATTATGTTCGGCCAATATATTTTTTACTATTAAAATAATGTGATTTTAGGTTTGTTTTATTTATTGTACAAAGCCTTAGTGGACCCTCCAAGACTTATAAAACATTTTAGCTTTTTAAATTGATTTCCTAGAGAGTGTAACTCACCTGCACATAAGCAGCCCTATTATTTTAAGAATTTCGACCATTGGCCTTATAAAATATTTCTTTCAACTCCCCTTTGGAAAAAAACCATGGGAAAAAATCATAGGCTGGTTTGTGGTTTTTATTAGTTTAATGTGTGGTGTCCCAAACCTAAATAATAAAGAATTCCCTCTCCTTTCCTATAAAAACCCACCCAAGCTCCCACTTCCTCTTCACTAAAAGCCTTTGTGTTTTGATCAACCCTAGACCTTATCTCTCTATAATCTTCACAAGGCACCCTATGCACTCAAGAACCTCTCTGAAGCCCCTCGCAATTCGTTGGGATCACACTTCCAAGTAAGGGATTCCTTCCTTTCTCATTTTATCCAAGTTTATTAATATTGTAATTCCCTTTTATTTTTAATTATAAATGTAGGGGTATGATTTCACACCACCCCCACACTTCCCTATTTATTTTTGAATGATTAGTACCCCTTTTCTCTCTCATTAATTCCTCTTATGTACACCCATTACTATGCCGAAATTCTGTAAGGAATTTCTCTCTCCTCATTTACAATCAAGCAATTATTTTTTATTATGAATATAAATTCTATTAAATATATTGGGACATGTATCTATATAGACCCCGTAATTTCAATTTCATGTACATATGATTATTCACCACTTTCCCTCTCATCAACCATTTTTATGATTTCTTATGTCACCACGTTACGCTGTCGAAATTGCACTGTGATTTTCCAAGCCAATGTCATTGTGTAGTTAATATCATACCCATTTATCTATCAATGGTATTCACCTTTATGAACATATACTTATTTATTATAAAGATTTATGTATGTATTCCACATCCCTTTATCATGGAATAAATGGTGATGAATGATTTCATGTTGTATGGTCCATGTGGCACACTTATGCATGAAATGAAATGTTTATGAAGGTTGTGCCCTAAGAGTGCACCAATGCATTGGGTAAATATTAACATCATGATACGTTAAGTGAAATGAGGATTTACTCCTAATAATTCAAGTTAAATTATGATTTAATCATGATAATTCAAGTGTAATGAGGGTTTACTCATGCTCCATGTTCAATGAGCCTTGGATCATGCTAATACAATGTTAAGTGTTGTTTCCACATTTCCATGTTATGATAATCATGATATATCAGGCATTTATGTTCATGTTTCCTTTTTGATCCATTGATATATCTATTACCTAACATGTATTTTATTCTTAATGTTATTCCTTGTTTACTCCCTTACTGGGATTTATAGCTCACCCTTTTCTTATGAATGTGCTCATGTTATTCCATGTAATGATAAGTACGAGGGAATGTAGTGGTCATGTAAAGGAATTTTTCAATAAAGATGTTTTGGTTCATGTTATAAGTCATTATGTAATGTTCCTAATCCCCAAATACACTATACCTCTTGATCTTATATCTTTTATCAAGTGACTATTTTATGTAATAAATCATGTTTAAGTGTGTAAAAAAAGAAGGGTTGTTATATTTGGTATTAGAGGATTGGCTTAGTTATTTTTGTGATTAGGATTAAAAACCATAGTGAAAGCCTTAAGGATAAGACTAAGTATAATAAAAAATCCTTAAGTTTTTGTGAGGATTAAGTAAGTGTTTTTCCAAGAAAATACATCCATATCTGGATATGAGCAGGTAGAGGCGGCTCTGGAACAGATTTACCTAGGATTGAAAACTCTAATAAGGAGTTTCGGGCTTAACCCAGGGTATCCTGGTACACGAAAATGGGCCTTGCTATACTCTTGGTTACAACACTCCTGGGGGATATGCATTAGTAAATTCACAAGATTAGTATGAACTGTTATTAAGGGAATTAAAAAAATTACCCAAATACTATACGTTAGAAAGTAGATCATGGATAACATATATTTAAGCTTATAAATTCATAAGTTAAGGAAATAAAATTAACTTGTAAGTCATCTATTTTTTCCTTGGTTTACCCTTTATGTGTTACCCCTAACTTTCCTTTTATTCCAGCCAATGGCCAGTAATAGGAGGACTCAGGCTGACAACCGTTGCAAAGATCAATTTGATGACCGTTTTAATAAGATGCCCAATCTGATGGGAGTTGGAATCATGAACTTTGTCATGATACTCTCTTAGTTAAATCAGTCTTTGAATAGAAACATGGGTCAAGAGGAACTTTCAACCCCCATAAGAAAGAACAGTCACAATCAAGATCTTCATGAGACAACAACCTTCTACTTTTAATGGATCAACTGATCCCTCAATTTCCAGAAAATGGATTAACTCTATTGAAAATATATTCTTAATATAAATATACAGGTGGCTCACACGTGGAGAGAGGGGAACAGGGTAGAGGATTATCTCGCCTCCATGGAAGATTCGGGGTTAAATATATTCTGCAACACACATCCATTCAAGCTCGAGGGAGTGAATCTGATTAGAGGAGATGCCATGGGTCTCCATTAATTTCAACCCCCATAGTCTTGTTTATGTTTTTCCCTTCTTTATGCTCTCTTCCTCTTATGTACTGTTGGATATTCATTAATAAAAAAATGATGTTGGATGGAAAAGATCTTCTCTATCCTTCAATGTTTCGAACAAGAGAAGGTTATTCGGTCTGCTTATCATATCTAGGGTGACGCAGATCAATGGTGTACATTGATCAAAAATACGAAGGTTGAGGAGGATATTAAGGCGTTGGAATAGAAGGATTTCTAAAAAATGTTTTTAGATAAATATTTTCAATGCACCATCCGACATAATATGAAAAGGGACTTCTTTTACCTTAAGAAAAAAGATGATGAATCCATCAGAGTGTACAAGGAAACCCTCACAAGGATTTCTTGATACACCTCTGGATTTGTCATTAACCATTAATGCAAGTTTTACCACTTCTTTTTTGTTATAAAACCTAGCATATAGAAATCCCTGACGATCCTTGACTTTGACAGCTATGAGGAAATTGTATGATGTGCCCTCAAGGTCGAAATAGAGATCGGTGAATTTCAGGGGTATCATGGGGAAAATAAGAGTAAGGTGGACATAAATTATGGAATTCCAGTGGATAAATCAAACATTGCTAAGAAAATATGGCACCCCACTTTTCAAAGGTGTGGAAAGAAGAACCCAAGAAATTTCCTGAAGGGGGCGAGGAAATGCTTTAGGTGTGGAAAAGAAGGGAACCTAGTCATTAACTGTCGACAAGAAAAACATATGGGTGCAACAGAGGAGAGGAACTCTCCATTCTAACCTCATCCCATTATTCATTAATTCAACTGCAAAGAAACACGACACCTTTCAAATCAGTTGCCTAAGACAAGGGTTTTCGGAGGGAACCAATAACCTCCAAGGTAATAAGGGAGGGATTGTTCCATCACTACTATAGAGGTGAATCCTAAAAACAGAGTGGTGATAGGTTTTCTCGTTTTTCATTAAATAATATAGAACATAATTTTTTATTTCGGTTCTAAGTATTCTTTTATATCCAAAAATCTAACTAGAACAATCCCAACACCACCACAAATCATGGAAATAAAGATGTCGGTGAGTACAAAAAATGGGGCAATCATTGCATCCGATGAATATAACTCCTCCCCTATCAAAATCTATGGACTAAACATTCCAGATAACCTCATCATACACCATATGATGGAATTTTATGCAAATATCGGCATGTATTGTATTTCCTTATATAGATCCAACATAAATTTCCATGAGAGGGATGTTACTCATAATGTGGATAATCGACCCATGATTTTGTACAAGTGCAAGGAGGACGATGAATCTCCCTTAGAACCATCATCTCAAGCATGGATATTACTGCCCTATAAACACCCATATATGGCTCAGATTCTTTATTCTAAGGATGAAACCATCATTAAAGACATGCCTATTGTGAGGGAATACATCGATGTGTTTCCTAAGGAATTGTTTGGTCTTTCTCCTCGAAGAGATGTTGAATTCTCAATTGAACTTATACCCAGGGAATTACCAATATTCAAGACTCTATATAAAATGGTTTTTGAGGATCTTGATGAGATGAAGAAACAACTACAAGAGAATCTGGATAAAGGTTTTATACACCCAAGTGCTACACCATGGGTGCACCAGCCCTCTTCTTCAAGAAGAATGATGGGTCAATACAAATTTGCATTTATTATTGTGAGCGTAACAAAATCATGATAATGAACAAGTATCCTCTTCCCTGAATTGATTACTTGTTTTATCAGGTGTGTGGAGAACAATACTTCTCCAAGGTAGACTCACTAATGCTCTATGAATCTTCATGGACATGATGAATAGAGTATTTAGAGATTACTTTGGTAGTTGGTGGCCTATAACCAACTGCTTTGTACTTTATTCATTAATTAATACCTTATCAGATCTTGATTGTTCTTCTGCATGACAATGCATGTGATAATGTCCAAAGGATAGTTGTTGCATTAAAGGGTAATAGCAGATCCCTGCTATGATAAGAACCTAGCAGTTCCATAACACTATTCTTGAATATATGTTCTATGGCCGGATGATGTTATTTGAGGGACACAAATAATACAGTCCATTAGGGGTGGGGACTCATAAAACATTGAGTCACCATCTCATGGTGTGTGCACTTGTCAATATCTAGAAGGATATTATGAGAATGAGACCTGCTAGAAGGAAATACACATTTCATCGTGTCATTGGATGTTCCTATCTACATATGTGTGTGTTGGTCTTTAACCAATAAGATTTTTATTAATGGATATTACAACTCACGCACATAGATGTATTGAAGAAAAATATTACAACACATTTTTCACAGTAAGGTAGGATATGTTGGGTATGTCACGAGTGATACTACATTAATAGATAATGAGAGAAAGGATTTGTCCCTTCTATTCAATAACGGAAGTAGATATATCAGGCCCATTGATGGAATTGATATAGCCTAAATAAATCCATGGTCATGGTAAGTAATGGGCGACTTCAATTCCAAAAATTCAAAGAAAGAATAATCAAGCACATGGGTTGATGGCACTAGCATGCAACCTGCTTGATTCAAGATATCAAGACAAAGGGATTATCTTACATGGTAAGTGTTCGTATGAGGTGAAATGTCATTGCAGTATTAACTACATTATATGTGGGTGCCGTGGCATGTTTCTAGATGCTAACCTTGGACTTTAGGTAGGCTCCGCCTAATTCCCCTGAGAAAGAGGCCTAGAGGGTCACACGCTATGTGTGTCTAAGTAACTCGGTTAAAAATTAATTTAACAAGTTAAATAAAGTCTATTCACGATTGTGGTTTATTAATTATTTAAGGATTCCTGATCGCATTTATTTCAACACTAGATATTCGAGAGAATATATTGTGGGCAAAATAATATATGTATTAGTGAGTAATGCAGTAATATTTATTTTAAAAATAAATAACCATTATTCAAGGTCTAATAAATGTGGTGGAGGAAATAAAGAAAAATGGAAAAATAAAATTACACACTGTGTATATTAAATATAGGTGCCTTGTATTTTTTCTGCAAATTTATGAGAAAAAATATTATTTAATTAATTAAATAATATTAGGTGTAATTCTCTGGGTGCAAGTCAAGTTATAATAATATTCAACTCTTATTATTAGATATGGTGTGTTATTAAGAATTAAATGAAATGATTAAATGCTTTCGGGTAATTAAGTAATTTTATTATTCTATGTAATTAAAATCCCCATTATATAATTCTCATTAGCCTAGCCAATTTTTTGAGGTGGTTGTGCACAACGGATCCATGAATGCTCTCAAGCTTCGATAGAGTGATCCTCCTCCACCAGATCAAGGCAATAGAAGGCCGACATCATAATTGAAGTCACTTCGTTGATAGCACCCGGAGATCCCTTCAGTGATGTCCATGGATATGTGGAGCACGTGTTGATCACCGCTAGATGAATCCTACACTTGGATTCTATGACGCAATGACGAATCACATCAGATCCTGACCGGAAACATCAATGAAGAAAGAATTTCATCAAGTTAATTATTGTCAATTAATAAAATAAATTATAACCAACATATGATGATCCTATCAATGGTTCCGGGACTACCCTCTTTTTTTTTGTTCTTCGTTATATTTTGAAGATCAGGTGTTTTATAATCGTGAAGGATCTCGGATTGATCATTGTTAATGCTAAAATTAAATTTGGGTACAACCACCAACGCGCTTCCATTGTGCCTGGAACCCACATGTTGTATCAGAGGGAGTCATATCGTTGATTATAATTATTTATTTTTTCATTGGTGATTTATGTATTTAATAATTTAGTTGTTTTAATTCAATTTAATATTTCTTTAAATCTAAATCTTGAGATCTATTACCCCACTCTCATTTCTCATTCACCTTATAGAAATGAATTTTTCTTTTAATGTTGATTAAAATAAAATAGAAGATCTCATCCGAAGGTGCCAAATGTTCTTGGGCGTACAACACCAAAATACACAGAATGTATTCAGAAGTACATGTAGTGTAGTCTAGGTTCAATTCATTGGAATGTTCCCTCGAATCAGGTTGTGTAAATGGATCCTATCTAAGTCTTCAATACTCTATGTGTTGACTAGGAATAGGTGGAACACGGTTTTTGGATTACATGCCATGTGGCCCATAGAACACAGTGTGTAGTCCCTTCGGGTTAGGCTTAGACCATATACCCCGTACATGGATTGCCCGGCTGGAAACCGTGTAACACAGATAATACAAGAAATGTGTCCCACTGAACATGTCTTTTACTTCAAAAATTTCCAAAGTACATATACACGCCATGTCCTTGGGCGTGTACTTTGGATGGATGATGAAAAAAAGTACACAATGTGTAGTTGGAACTACATACCATGTACTCATCCAAATTACGTAGATTTATTAAAATTTATTATTATATTATACAAACCCTTGAGATGTGTACCATAGTACAGGCGTAAAGCTGAGGCACAACACATGATAGGTGTTTTATATATATTTGTTTAATTTAAAATCAGTTTACTGTTTATTTCTAGTCATTGGGTTGTTATGAAGGAATTCACTTGGTTGCCTCCAAGGTACAAGTTGAGAACAAAGTTAAATTTAAGTGAATTTGTTTGTTTAAAATTATGATGGATGAGAATCTCAAGGAAATTCAGAGAAGGGTTTAAGATAAGAGGATTGATTAATTAAAGATAATTAATTGATTCGAGCGTGATTTATCTTAAACAAGAACAATTGAATAATTGAATGATAGTTTTATTTATGTGTATATATTGTTGCATGTATGGATGATCATGAGATAGACCAAGACCTTTTTATGTGAATGGTTTCTTTTAATTTATTTATTTAAATTAATTTTTTTGGCATGCGAGCCTTCTCCTCATTAATATGTTGGGCATGCACACCCAAGGTTTCTTTTATGTAAAACCCCATTTTACCCCTCACCTACATGTGAGATAAAATAACCTGTAATAGATGGAGCTCCCAAGCTAGTGGAGGTGGATCAAGTTAGGAGACAAGGTGAAACCAATCCAAGGAGATACAAAGGCGGACAGGTGGAAAGCTGTAAACACTAACCCAAAAGGTTTGAGATGTTTCTCCCCTAGGTCTTGGGTTAGTATATCAACCACAGGTTAAACTAACCAATAGAACAAACTCATGATCATACCATTTATTTTTTTTCTGTCAGTTTTATGGTTTATTTATTGTGGGTTTGTTGTCACGATCACATAATTAAGGAATTAAACAAGCATGCAAGATGGAACTAAAATAAGACTAGCTTATGTGTAAAATATTATCTTAGACATGGTTAATCACTAAAGTATATCCCAATTAATATTAACAAGCATGTAATAAAAGATAATAAAATTTACAAATAAGAATAAAATCCCTCAAAGAAATATTATGTTGGTATAGCCTTCTATAATCCTAATTAGAATTGATGCATAATTCAAAGTGTGTGAATGACCTTAGTTGGGGTGCTTTCAATTATTGGGAAATTCTAATTCAAGGTTTTGGGTTGAATTGAATTGGTTCGCATCAATGGTTGATAGCCACAGTAGGACTTGGTGTGACCAAGAGTCTAAGGTTGAGAAAATCCAAAAATAAAAGGATTTCAAGATTGAGGAGTCCACTCAGTAGATCAAGGAGTTGTGAGTTAATGCATTTGGCATTTGGAATGCCTACCTAAAACCATTAAAGTAGCTTGACCAACCCTAGTTGGGGTAATGAAAAGGGAAATTTGAATCATTTCCACAAGAATATTCAGGCAACATAATATTCTGAAGTCAATGGTGAGGGCTATAGTATTTCGATAAAATAGTGGGAGACTAATAAGTATTAATTGATTTATTTGTCTCAGTTTTATCTTGATAAAGTACTAAACCTTTTCTTATCATAATTTTTTGAAATGGAAAAATGACTTCAAACGTATCATTGTGAACCATACTTGAGAAGGAAAACTTTCTCACTGACACCAATTTCCAAGAATGGTAGAGGCGTTTACCCGTCATCCTTTTCCATGAGAGGAAATTGTATGTGTTGGAAGAGCCTATTCCAGTTGTGCCTAGAAAATAGGACAGTGATGAGGAACTATCTCTCTACATGAAACATATGGATGATGCCACAGATGTCTAATGTTTCATGCTATCGGTCATGTCTAATGAGCTTTTGATGCAACATGAAAACATGGACGCGTATAGCATGATGTATCACATTAAGGATCTCTATCAAGAGAAGGTGAGACTGGAAAGTTATGATATATCCAATTCTTTGTTTACAACTAATCATAGAGAGTATGCGCTAGCTGGGCCTCATGTAGTCAAGCTTATTGGCTACATTGAATTCCTAGACATCATAGGGATTATGTTCTTGGATGAGTTGTGTACAGATCTCATCTTATCATCACTACCCAAGACCTTCTCTAGCTTTATTGTCAACTATAACATGAGAAACAATGAGAAGAATTTATCAGAACTTCGACCTTAATTTTCTAGGTAGATAAGGATGTAGGGAATGACAAACCATCAGTCCTTATAGTGAATAAGAAAAGGAAGGACAAGGGAAAAGGATCAAGTACTTATAAACGATATGAATACCCCGAGCATCGTCCTTCCAAGATGGGGAAGATTCAGAGGTGTGGCAAGGAATGGGAGGCGTTATGTTTTTCATGTGGTAAGAAAAGCCACTGGAAGAGGAATTGCACCTTGATGCATGGGTACACTAAAGGTGCATTCGTTATTGAGTGTAATCTTTCCATTTTTACACATTGGGTATTAGATATAGCTTATGGGGCTCCCATCTGTATTCAAATGTTGGAACCAAGTAGATTTAGAAATATTTATAGAGTAGAGGTGGATCTTTGAGTTGCCAATGGCACGAGGCTGGCTGCGTTAGCCATTAGTGATTACCACCTATCATTTCCAACTGGGATGATTTTGGTTTTACATAACTATTATTATGTTCCTAATGTTACCAAAACCTAAATTTTTGTATCATTTTTGGATATGGATGGATTTATTTTCATGTTTTGACATAAGGGTTGATTATTTTATAAGAACAAAATATGTTATGGTATGGCACATTTAAATAATGTTTTGTATGTATTAAATTATGAAAACCAATTATTGTCAATCGATAACGAAACAAACTCACATGACTCATACATCACCCATTTGTGACATCGCTGTCTCGGTCATGTAAACGAGAAGCACCTGAAAAAGCTCTGACAAGATGGCTATTTAGAATCTACTGAGCTAAAACCACTTGATTGATGTCCCTCTTGTTTACAAGGTAAAATGACTAAGTTTCCTTTTGGTGGACAGGATGAAAGGCCCACAGAGATTCTAGGATTGGTTCACACATATGTGTGTGGACCATTTCTAGTAGAAGCTAGAGGTGGATATATTTACTTCATTACTTTTATGGATTATTTAAGTAGATATAAATATGTCTAATTTATTATGTATAAGTCATAATCATTAGAGAAATTTAATGAATTTAAGCATGAAGTAGAGAATCATCTTGGTAAGAAGATAAAGAAGATTTGACTGGATCGAGGTGGAGAATATCAGAACCAAGAGTTCGTCTATCTTCTACGGGAGTCTAGGATTCTATCTCAACTAACTCTTCCTTATACACCATAGTGGAATGGTGTTAGTGAAACAAGGAACTGCACCTTGTTGGACATGGTGAGGTTCATGATGAGTCATACAGATCTTCCATTATCCTTTTGGGGATATGAATTACAGACTATAGAATACACATTAAATCGAGTACCAACTAAGGAGGAAAATGGAATTCCGTCTAAGTTATGGAATGGAAATAAACCCATTTTTTTCTCACAAACGTATATGGGGATGCAAGGAATTTGTTATGTCCTTCCAAGGCAACAAACTAGCACACCAGGGCACGAATTGTATCGTTATTGGAAATACCAAGAAAACGGAAGGATATTACCTATATAACCCTTTAGACAAGAAAGTGATTGTCGCCAGACAAGCCGTATTTCTCGAGAGGGAGAAAATCATAAAAAAGTATAGTGGGAGAAATATTGGCTTCGACGAAGTCGATGCTCAAGATACGTAGAAGTTGGTACAGGAACAAGTTCCACAAGTGACCATTGAAGAGGTTCCAAAAACAAAAGTACTGCATAGGAGCTCAAGAGAGGTAAGGGAACTAGAGGGATTTCGTTTCCTAGTCACTGAGGATGGTGAATCATTATTGTTGGACAATGATGAACGTCTATCCTACAAGTAAGCAGTAGAAATCTCAGAATGTACAAGATAGAAAGAAGCTGTGAATTCTGAGATGGATTCCATGTAATATAACCATGTATGGGTTTTGGTTGATGATCCAGTTGTTGTGAAGTCTGTTGGAGGAAAATGGTTATTCAAGAGAAAAAAATGGACCTGGATGGTGAAGTTAGAACCTATAAAGTAAGGCTACTGTCTAAAGGATTCGAACAGCATCAAGGAATTGACTATGATGAAACCTTCTCGCCAGTTTCCATGTTTAAATCCATAAGAATCATACTTTCCATAGCATCTTATCGTGACTATGAGATTTTAAAAATTGATGTCAAAACTGAATTCCTTAATAGAAACCTTTAGGAAGATGTCTATATGACACATCCAGAAGGGTTTGTGACACCAGGTGAAGCCGAACTTGTTTTCAAGTTGCAGAAATCCATTTATGGATTAAAGCAAGCATCCAGGTCATGGAACATTCAATTTGATGAGTCCATAAAAATTTTGTTTCATTAAGAATGAATTTTATCCATGTGTTTATAAGCACTTTAATTGGAATGTGGTCATTATCCTAGTAGTATATGTTGATGACATATTGCTTATTGGAAATAATTTACCAGTCTTACAGTCAGTTAAGGACTGGTTGAACAAGTGTTTCTCCATGAAGGTCTTGGTTGGAGAAGCCTACATTTTAGGAATCAAGATAATTCATGATAGATCCAAGAGGCTGGTTGGACTAAGTCAGGGTACATACATTGACCATATACTAAAGAGATTTAGTATGGACAATCCAATAGGGTATTTGTTCTAGTATCACATGGCCTACGTATTTCTAAGAAAATGTGTCCTCAGACACAACAAGAGAAAGATATAATGAGTAATATCCCATACGCTTCAGCTATTAGATCCATCATTTATGCCATGTTGTGTACCAGGGTTGATGTTTCCTATGCACTGAGCATGGTAGGCATATATCAAGAAAATCCCGAAGAGCAGCATTGGACTTTTTTTAAGACTATCCGTAAGTATTTGAGAAGAACTAAGGATATGTTTCTGGTGTATGGAGGAGATGAAGAGCTTGTCATCAGCGGGTATGATGATGCTAGTTTTCAGACAGATCAGAATGATCTGAAGTTGAAATTTGGATATGTTTTCTATCTCAGTGGAAAAGTTTTGAGCTATAAGAGTTCAAAGTAGCTATTTGTCACTGATTCTACAACAGAGTTCGAATATATATAATCTCTTGATGAAGCTAAGGAGCCACTAGGATATGGAACTTTTTCTATGAGCTTGATGGAGTTCCTAGAATTAAATATCCTATAACGTTGTATTATGATAATATTGCAGCGGTGGATCTTGCAAAAGAACCAAGGTCACATCAACGGACAAAGCACAAACTCTGGAAGTATCACCTATTGAGGGATTTCTATGAAAGGGGTGAAGTTTTAGTGAGTAGAGTGTTCACTAATGAGAATTTGGAGGACCCCATGACTAAAGGCATATCTTAGCAAAAGCCTGAATATCAGGTGAGAGCTAGCGGGTTAAAAGTTGTTAGTAGTTCGCTCTAATCCAAGTGGGAGTCTGTTGTAGTTGGTGGACTACAAACAACTACTTATTACTTTATTCTTTATTAAATAATTTATAACATCTTGATTTTTCATCTACACGACAATGCATGTTATAATGTCCTAAGGATAGCTATTTCATTAAAGTGTCCTAGCAGATCCCTGCTATGATGAGAACCTGGAAGTGCCATAACACTATTCTTGAATATATGTTCTATGGCCGGATGATGTTATTTGAGGGACACAAATAATACAATCCATTAGGGGTGAGGATTCATTAAACTTTTTTGCACCTTCTCATGGTGTGTTCCCTTGGTAATATCTAGGAGGATATTATGAGAACGAGACTCGCTAGTAGGAAATCCACATTTCAGAGTTTCAATGGATGTTCCTATATACGGACATGTTTATTGATCCTTAGATTTAAGATTATTATTAATGGTTATTAAAACTCACACACTTAGATGTATTGATGAAAACTATGACGACACACTGTTCGCAATGAGGTAGGATATGTTGGGTGTGTCATGATTGATATTGCATTAATAGATAATGTGAGGAAGGATTTGTCCCTTCTATTCCATAATGGAAGTAGATATCTTAGTCCCTTTTATGGAATTTATATAGCCTATATAAATTCATGTACATGGTATGGAATGGGAGAGTTCAATTCTAGAAATTCAAAGAAATAATAATTGAGCACATGGGTTGATGGCACTAGCATGCAACCTACTTGATTCGAGATATCGAGAAAAAAATATTATATTACACAATAAGCTTTCGTAGGAGGTGACACGTAGTTGCGATGTTAACTTCTTTCTCTGTGGGTGCCTAGGCTTGATGCTAGATGCTAACCTTGGACTGTAGATAGGTTCTGCCCAATTCCACTAATAAAGAGTTCTAGAGGGTCACACACTAAGTGTGTCCAAATATCTCAGTTAAATATTAATTTAACAAGTTAAATAAAGATTATTCCCGATTGTGGTTTAATAATTATTTAAAGACGCCTAATCGCATTTATTTCGATACTATTTATTCAAGAAAATATATTTTGGGCGAAATAAAATATATATTATTGGGGAATTTTGTGATATTTATTTTAAAAATAAATATCAATTATTCAAGGTCTAATAAATGTGGAGGAGGAAATAAAGAAAAATGGAAAAATAAAAGTACAAGTTGTGTATATTAAATATACGCGCCATGTATTTTTTCTAGGAATTTATGAGAAATAAGATTATTTATTTAATTAAATAATATTAGGAGTAATTCTCTAGGAACATGTCAAGTTATAATAATAGTCAACTATTTTTATTAGACATTGGTTATTACTAAGAATTAAATGAAATGAATAAATTATTTTGGATAATTAATTAGTTTTATTATTATATGTAATTAAAATCCCAATTATATAATTTTCATTAGAATAGAAATTATTTGTTTGGTGGTTGTGCACAAAAGATCCATGAACACTCTCATGATTCGAGAGATAGAGATCATCCTCCACCGGATAAATGATCGAAGGCGGACATTGCAAGCGTAGGATCTTCGGCGCTAGCACCTAGAGATCCCTTCGGTGATGTCTAGAGATAAGAGGAGAACATGTGGATAACTTCTAGAGGAATCTTACTCATGGATTATACGATTCAACGATGAATCACATCAGATCATGACTTGAAACATCAATGAAGAAATAATTCCATCAAATAAATTCTTTTCAATTAATTAAATTAATTATAACCAACATATGATGATCATATCTATGGTTTTGGGACTCACCTATTTATTTTTCTTTCTTTGTTCTATTCCTAAGATATGACATTTTATAATCATGATGGATCTTGGATTGATTGTTTTTAATACTAAAATTAATATTGGGTACACCCACCAAGGTGGTTCAGCTACGCCCAGAACCAACAATTTCCTCGACAAATTTGTGGTATTCTTTATAGATGATATTATAACATACTCCAAAACCAAAGAGGATTATGAGGAGCATCTAATAACTTCACTAGAGACATTGTGGAAGGAGAATATCTACGAAAAGTATATAAAATGTGAGTTCTAGTTGACGGTTGTCTCATTCTTGGGCTGTATCATCACAAGAAATGGGATATCTGTGGATCCCTCCAAGATAACTGCAATTGAGGGATGGTTGAGGCCAACATTGGTAATGGATATCTATAGCTTACTTGGGTTAGCTGAATATTATTGCTGATTTGAGAGAAATTTCTCATCATTTTAAACCCCTCTTACCAAGATAACTTGGAAGGGAGTAAATTTTTCTTAGAGTGATGAATGTGAAGAGAGCTTCAAGGAGTTGAAAAAGAGGCTTATCACTGCACCCATTCTCACACTACTTATAAGTGGGGAACCTTTTTTTGTATTGAGTGATGCTTTGAAGAAGGGATTGGGATGTTTGTTGATGAAAAAGTACAAATCCATTGCCTATGATTCAAGGAAATTGAAATTTCATGAGCAAAACCTTCCAATGCATGACCTGGAGTTGGCTGCAATTATCTTCACATTAAAATTTTGGTGGCATTATCTCTTTGGGGATATATGTGAAATATATACGGACCAAAAAAATCCTCATGTATATATTCACATAGAAATAGTTGAACATGTTCCAAATAATATGGTTAGAGCTCATCAAATACAATGACTGCTCAATCCATTACCACCCTGGGAATGTGAACATGGTGGCAGATTCTCTAAGAATAAAGGATCAAATAATTCTATCATTAATGAAAATTTAAAAGGATCCAATCTTATTATATTTGTAAATTATGGACATGGGAATATGTAAGGGAGGAGTATAATCAATCCTTTCTCAAATTATTTCTCAACTGTCCCTCATGGGAAAAATAAAGGATTCTCAAAGAAAGAATGTAGAATTTTTGAAAAGGGTGGAGGCTATCAGAAATGGGAAATCCTTAGAGTTCATGGTTGACAAGGATGTAATTGTGATATTTGGGTCACGATTATGTATACCATTCGATCTAGAGATAAAGAAGGAGCTTCTGAATGATGTACATAGATAAGCCTTCTCTATTCACTTGGGGAGAACAAAGATGTATCAAGATATCCGAGAAAGCTTTTGGTGGGAAAATATGAAAAGGTAGATTGCTGAATATACATAAAAGTGCCTGGTATGTCAGCAAGTGAAGGTTGAGAGGAAAAATTATAAGGGGGTGATGCAAGCACTACCCTTACCAACATGAAAGTGGGACAACATTACCATGGACTTTGTCACTATAATTCTAAGGACATCCAGAGGAAACAATGCTATATGGGTCATTGTGTATTGTCTTATGAAGACAACTCACTTTATCATGATTCAAGAGGACTTATAATTGGATCAATATGAATGTATTTACATCAAATATGTAGTAAGGCTTCATGGAGTACCACAATATATTGTATCTGATCGTGATTCGAGATTCATCTCGAAGTTCTGGAAAAGTCTCCAACATGATCTACACACTGAACTGAACTTCATAATGGCATATCATCCTCAAACAGTTGCCCAATTTGAGCGAACTATTCATACACTAGAAGATATGTTAAGATCATGTTATATGGACTTAAAAATAGAATGGTACCAATATCTTCCACTGGTTGAATTATCGTACAGTAATAGTTTCCACTCAAGCATCCAAATGGAACCATATTAAGCTCTTTATAGGAAAAGATGCAGAACACTAACGTGTTGGGAAGAAGTTGGTGAATCTAAGCTATAAGGACCCAAAGTGGTCAATGAAATAGTGGAGAAGGTGAAAATCATTCAGCATCATATCAAGGCAGCCCAAATTCAACAGAAGAGTTATGTAGATAACCTTTGAAGAGACCTTGAGTTAAAAGTTGGAGACATGGTATTTCTCTGCATATCTCCATGGAAGAAGGTCATGAGGTTTGGAAGGAAAGGTAAGTTAAGTCCTAGGTATATTTCCCCCACTGAGATTCTTGATCGTGTCAGGGCTGGGGCTTATCGACTAGCACATCCACCTACCATGGCCAAATTACATGATGTCTTTCATGTATCCCTCTTAAGGAAGTACATATCAGACACTTCACATGTACTATCTTCAGTGGTAGTAAAGTTAGATAATGATCTTTCTTATGAGGAGAAACCAATGAAGATCTTATATCATTGAGAAAAAGTTCTATGAAATAAGATAATTGCCATCGTCAAGGGGTTTTCAAGTAACCAAGAGTTTGAAGAGGCAACATGGGAATCAGAGGAAGTGATGAATCAAAGTTACCCACATCTGTTTTAGTGTGGGAAAAGGAAATTTTGAGGAAACAAATTCTTAAGGGGGATGATTGTAACGACCCAAAATTTTATTAATGAAAATATCTCTTGATCTAATTAAATTTCTTATTATGTAATCGGGTTATATAACGTATTCACTTCCATGGTTTTATGTTTTTGGATTTTAAAATACCATTATGAATTGTGACCATTTCTAATATATTCATTTAATAGTGATCACAAGATTAGTATAAATATAGGGGTTTAAAAAATCCAATTTACTCAAACAAAACAAGCGATGGCCTCATCCAGTAAACTTTCCCCGTACGAAGCCCATTTGTCAGAGCTCAGAAAGGAGGTGGATTCATTGGGATTTTCTCTTGACCAAGCCAAATTTGAGCTTCAACATGTTAAGCTCAAATGGAATTGCATATGGGAGAAGTGGAACTTGATAGAGATTACAACCCAGGTGATGTTATCTGAGCCACCCCAGAAGTATCACACCATTGCACACCTTAACATTTGGTCTTATGTAGGGGTCATAAGGGTTCATATAACAAGACTTTATAATTATGATTATGTGTATTATTTTTTTATATAATAAATAATATACATTTATTTTATTATTTTTGTTACTTTGTAAATATTTTTTAAAGCACAAATAGTATTTTTAGTTAATATTCAACTAAGAATACAATTTTGATAAATTAGTGTATTTTTTAATTAAATAATTTTTTAATAAAATATTATTTTTAATAAATTAATTTTTATTAAGTAATACTATAATTTTTATGGATACAATTGTAATTTTTATTATGGTTTGAAAGCGATTTTTGTCAAAACCCATGAATTTTTGATAAATGTCTATTTTTTTTAAACTGAAAATTCACATATTTGGAGATTTTTTTTGGATAAAATTAATATTTTTTATGGAATCAGGACATCAAAATTATCCAATGGTATATTTTTCAAAATTTTCTAAAACATTCGAATTTTTTGGTCAAAATTAAATACTATTTAAATATATAATGTGTTTTGTGACATCATAATGACCCAATAGTGATATAATAAAATTATATAAACATTATGTTACAAAATATATGTTTTACCATTAAAATAATGTGATTTTAGGTTTGTTTTATTTATTTTACAAAGCCTTAGTGGACCCTACAAGACTTATAAAACATTTTAGCTTTTTAAATTAATTTCCTTGAGAGTGTGACTCACCTCTACATAAGAAACCCTATTATTTTAAGAATTTAGGTCACTATCCTTATAAAATATTTTTTCCACTCCCCATTAGAAAAAACCATGGGAAAAAACTATGGTCTGGTTTGTGGTTTTGATTAGTTTAATGTGTGGTTTCCCAAACCTAGATAATAAAGAATTCCCACTCATTTCCTATATAAACCCTCTCGATCTCCCACTTCCTCTTCACTCAAAGCCTTTAGAGTTTAACCACCCCCTTCCCACTCTCTCTAGAATCTTCCCAAGGATCCCCAAGCTCTCAATAAGCCTCTATCAAGCCCCTTTCAATCCTTTGGAATCACACTTCCAAGTAAGGTATTCCTTCCTTTCTTATTTTATCCAAGTTTATTAATATTGTTATTCCCTTTTATTTTCAATTATAAATGTTGGGTTATGATTTATCACCTCTCTAATACTAACCTCTTTATGTTATTATGATGAGATAACCCTTTTCTATTTCAAGGGTATTCACCTTTATGCACATATACTTATTTATTATAAAGATTTATGTATGTATTCCTCATCCCTTTATCATTGAATAAATGGTGATGAATGATACAATTTTTCATGATCCATGTGGAAATCTTATTCATGAAATGAAATTTTTATAAATGGTGTTCCTTCATAGTGCTCCAATGAATTGGGTAAAGATTAGTATCATGATACGTCAAGCGCAATGAGTATTTACTCATGCTAATTCAATTGAAATGAGTATTTACTCATGGTAATTCATGTGCAAAGATGGTTTACTCATGATCCATGTGCAATGAGACTTGGATCATGACAATACAATGTTAAGTGTTCTTTCCACATTTCCATGTTATGATAATCATGCTATATCATGCCTTTATGTTTATGTTTCCTTTATGGTCCATTGATATTTCTATTACCTAACATATATTGTATTCTTCATGTTATGCCTTGTTTACTCTCTTAATGGGTTTTATAGCTCAGCTTTTCTTATGCATATACTCAGGTTATCCCATGCAATGCTAAGTATTGGGGAATGTGGGGGTCATGTAAAGGAAGTATTCAATAAATAAGTTCTGTTTAATGTTCTAAGTTGTTATGTAATGTTCCTAATCCCCAAAGACACTAGACCTATCGATATTCTATCTTGTATCAAGGATATATTTTATGTAATAAATCATGTTTATGTGTGAAATAAAAATAGGGGTTATTATATCTCTCAATAATGAATATTTTAAAATCAAACTTCTCTATCAGATACAATCTCTCCCAATTCTATGTAAACTATCCATTTATCTCATGTATTCAACTCCCAACTTCCCCAAGCCCTATCATATGGTCTCTTGATCAGTACAAGGTGAAGTGGTGCATGGGACTAATGGAATTCCCCTAAAAAAGGGCTCAATCTTAACACAGATGTGTCTTCTTTTCAATGATTAATGTGCAGAGGTGTCTTATTCTATCATGGAAGGGCCTTAATCATCATTTTGTTCTTGACCTTCTATAGAGAAGGAAATTATATTCCAGGGAAATATCAAGATATTTTTAATATCCTTACTTATTTACAGATCCATCAAGATCCTTATTCCCACTATTTCATCTTATTCATTTTTTTCCAACTCACTCTTGGGCCCTAGAATGATCCATTAGATAATTGTTTATACCATAAACAGTTGTTAGCGCTTTCTAATTTTCGATGTAGAGATCTTGGACACATATTTGGTGGGAAACAAGGTTACATACCACCTTCCTTCAAAGGAAGATTAGCTGGAGAATATTAACACTTTTCTATGCATATATTCCTTACTTATGGTCTGTATGAATGTTATATAAGGGAATTCCTTTGGTCTCCATCACATCAGGGTCCCCTAACACTTTGTTTCCCCTATATTTTCTATCTTTTCCTAACGAAAATTCAATTTTCAATTAATAAGTACATGATCTTCATATATAATTTAGTCAATTTAATTTTTATCATCACTTTATTCAAGAATCTATTAAGATTGTACTTATATCTGGATTACTATGAATAAAAAATATATGGTAAATGAGAGAGTGTGTTTAATAAATTTAAAAGGAGTCTCATGTTTTCCCCTTGGATCCAACCACTACAGTAGGATTTAATATATAATATCATGATTGATTAATTAAATTATATATTTGTATTAGTTTTACCAAAGAGAATCAACTAATATCCACATGTCATCCCATATCCCTCACATGTTATGGACTCCAATATGAAAAAACATACAATAACTAAAAAAATTATCCAAAAAAATTTACCTAGAAAAATTAAAATCTAACCATTATTTTTTCAATGATATTATGTTCACTAACCACACATGTCTCGTAAATCTCCTTATGAAAGTAAATTATAAACCACACCGCATTTAATGGATACGCCTTGTTCTAAAATTTCACTTATAAATTAATAATAGTGGAGATTATGGATACTAATCAAGTTTGTATGATCCTTACCTCATTAAACATTTAATCATCCCATTTTATTTCAATAAATGGATTTTTTTCATGACGATAAATTATACCGTGTAAACTATGTTATTCCTTGGAATTAAAACATTGTAATTTATTTAGTGACATCTTTTATACTAGGAATGTTTTTTAAAATTGGGTCCAAAATCTAAAATATATGTATTAGTATTATATTTAGGATATACCATAACTATGATGTACTTATAGTGATCAAACAATAAGGTTTTGTCTTCTTAATAACAAGTTTCACATTGTCCTAATGTTTTTTAATGATCATAAAAGTTAGTTCCACTTTGATCCCCATTAAACAAATTTTAAATTTCTTGATTTATGCCTCTTTTTTTAAATATTATTTTTATATTCTTGTGATTTTTTAGGGATTCCCATCTTTTTCAAAGGACTAGGAATGTTTCCAAAATAAGCGAATTACCCCCCAAAAATCTTACTATTGTATAAAATTTTCAATCCTTAGATCATTAATTTTATGTGGTTATCCCATAGTTTATTTAATTACTTGTACACTCTTATTTATATCAATTACATGTCCATGTATTTAAAATAACTCTCCACCTGGACCGATGACACAAAGGATGTCATGGAAATTTTGAAAAGAAAAATATTTATTTGGTTTTGATATTTTAGGTTCCTCACTAGTTAGCATGTTTTCATTTCTGAAAAAAGGTATTATATTTTGAATTATTTTTGAATCATACATCAATTTACCATATCCTATCACCCTGAAAAAAATGGAATACTGATTCATCTAATTGGAAGATAAAAACAATCCTTGATAAAATAGTCCACTCTAATATGAATAATCAGATTCAAAGACATGATTGTTTGTTTTAGACTTACCATATTATTCTTGAAACTCCCATTGTAATGTGACATTATTTAATAGTTTTCTGGAATGTGTTCTCATCTCCCATGTCCAAATAGGGAACCAGGGTAATTGGGCTATAAAATATGGTTATAATATTTTAGGTTTAGGTTCTCAAATGAAAGGTAAAATTATTAATTTGGGGGATATTTAATGAGATTCATATGAAAACTTCTATATCTATAAGAAAAGATCCATGGATGATCATGAATACCTCATTATTACTACAAAATCAGGCTATATCCATAGTTTTAAATTGTGGATATAGGCCCAAAAACTGTGGCTATAGGTTATAGCCACAGTTCCCACAACTGTGGCTGGTATTAGCATGGCTATAGGGTAAAACCTATAGCCACGGTTCCCAACCATGGAAAAAACCCTAAAGCCATGGTTTTCAACCCGGTGCTGGCCCCTTGCATCCTCCCCACCGCCCCCTACATATCCACCCCCCACTCTCCCCCTTGAACCCCACCTGCACCTTAAATCCCCCCATTCACCCCTCCCTCTATAGACACCCTTCCCACCCTAGACAGACCCCCCCCCCCCCCCCTCCTGGACACCCCCAGGACAACCCCACATGAACAAAATCCCCCCCCCCCTGCTACACCTTGCACCCATCCTTATGTACACCACCACCCTACATAACCCCCCCACCCCCCCCCCCCCTCGGATAGCCCCCTCCCCCCTAGACAGCCCCCTACAATTCCCCCCTCTTGGATAGACCCTGGAGACCCACCACCCCCCCCCCCTGGACAGACCCTGGACACCCCCCAGACCCTGGACACCCCCCAGACCCTGGACAGATCCCCCTGGATAGCCCAGACCTCCAACACCTTGTACAGTCACCCCCACCCTCCTGGACAGGCCCTAGAACCCCCCCCCCCAGAACCTAGACACCCCCCAGTCCCTGAACAGATCCCCCTAGATAGCCCAGACCTCCACTCCCTTGAATAGCCACCCCCACCCTCCTAGACAAACCCTGGAACCCCCACCCCCCAGAACCTAGACACACCCCCCCCCCCAAACCCCCCAGTCCTCCTCCCCCCCCCCCCCACCCTACCCCTACCATCCCCCTCTTGCACCCCCTACCAGCCCCCACTTCCACCCCCTATCAGTCCCCTCCCCCCTACCAGTTTTCCCCACTTCCCCCTGGCAGACCCCTCTATATTAAATTATACACGAAAGATACTTAAATAATAAAAATTAAACAAATCCAAATATAAATAAAACACATAACTGCACTTACATGAGTCTCCATATAAGACAAACTATCAAAGATGTCTAGAACCAGCTCAAAAGTACCTACAACACAAGGTAGAACATAGTAGTTCTCATCCCCTAAAATTATGGTAAAACAAAAGATCATAGAATATTCACAAAGAATATAACTCAATAAAAAATAATAGTGCAGCCCCCCCCCCCCCCTACTGGACCCCCTGGAGAGTAGCACCCCCCTGCTGGACCCCCCATGACAGCACCCCCCCCCCCACTACTGGACCCCCCTGGACAGCAGCCCCCCCTGCTAGACCCCCTGGACAGCTGCCCCCCCCCCCCCTTCTGGACCCCCTGGACACCCCCCCCCCCTGCTGGACCCCCTGGATAGTAGCCCCTCCCCCTTCGGCCCCCCTGGACAGAAACCCCCCTGCTGGACCCCCCGGAACAGCTGCCCCCCCTGCTGGACCCCCCTGAACAGCTCCCCCCTGTTGGACCCCCTGGACAGCAACCCCCCTACTTTGGATTCTTCTTAAGGTTGAGGATGGGAGATACTGGGTTTATCCAATAGTGACTTACAAATATTCTCATAGTGGGGTTATATATTTCTTGTAGAGGATTTAGGAGGTGAGGTTGTGATTTTTTCGTGTTGTTGTTTGTAATTATAAGACCTTTAAAGATGGGTTTCAGCTGGGGTTGTTGTTGTTTGGATTTTTCTACATGGTGTAGTATAGGATACACTTACATGGTGCATGGTTCTGGTTGTTTTTTAATTTCTACTATGGTTGGTAACATTTTTTGGGTGAATAGGGGTTCACTTTCTGGTGTTTCTTCATTGTTTTGGATTTCTGTTGTAGGCTTCTGGTTCTCTATATTGGCTAGTATGGTGGATATAGTTTGGGGTGGGTCTTCAGGTGGTGGTTTGAAGTAAGTTCGGTTGGCTTGTGCTCATTTTCCCCATCTTATGTATTCTTGTTGTTGATAGTGTAGGGATTTCTATGGGGGATGTTCTAAATTTCCCTTGAGATGCTGGATACTGAAGTTTGGGAAGCATGTTTCTGATAGATGGGTGGTACTCTTTCTAGGGTGGGTTCATGTTGAATACTTGGTGGGTGTAGAGGTGTTTGATTCACGGTGGGTATTAGCTCACATTTGGATCAGGGACTGCTTGGGGATTCTTTAGGTTGTATATTGGGTTAGGCGTGGGTGATGTGGGGAACTTCGGATGGATAGTACTAGTTGACTACTGGTTTTTTAGACATTCTTATGGTGGGGTGGTCTATTTTGATGCATGGTGTTCAGATGGTGATGGATGGGGACAGATGGTGGTCTGGGGATGATTTGGTTCCTAGCTGACATTTTGGGTGTTGTGTCTAATATAGGTGCTTATTTCGGTTGGATAGGGTGTGTTTTAGGGTTCTTGTGCAATTAGGTGTTGGTGTGGTGACATTTAGTTGGCATGGATTTCACTCTAGGCGTTGTTTGGATAGAGATGCTGGTTTGGTTGGTTGATGTTGGCTGTGGGGTTAGGGATTCAGTGGTTATATTTCTTTGGATAAATCTATACTTTTAGATGGGTGATTGATTTTGGAAACTTGTGTGGGGGTGTGTGTGTGTGGATGGTTGTGATTAATTTCATGAATGTGTGTGTGTTGTTGGTTTCAATCATCTGTGACTACTTCTTTTTGGTTTTTATATTTCTCCTTTAGCTGCCATGTTTCCTTGGCTATACTTCCCCTAGGAGTTTTTTTGTGGTTTTGTTATTGGGAGCTTATGTGATTCCTTTTTCTAGTTTGTAAGTGGTTCATATGTTGGGATCTTATTCTATTTGGTGGGTTTCTAGTGTGCTATTGATATGATACAATATATATATGGGGTATTCATTAGATGAAATGTGGAAACACAAGTGATGGAAGTTATAAAAATGGAAATTAAAAGAAGTGAAAAAGAAATAAAAGGGGAATGGGGATAATCAATTAGGACCCCAAGGATACTTTCTCCTTAAAACCCTAATTATAAATCACCAAAAAGGTTGATCAATCCTCTGATAATCCTCACATGAATTCACCTAAGAACACAAGAAACACAGACATAATAATATTAGAAAATCTTAAAATTCCTAATTAACCTTCAATGGGTACAAAGAGGTGTCTTTTTATAACCAAATGTGAGGGATGCTTGTCAAAATACCTGGCCCAAAAAACATCTAAACCCTAACCCACGATTTTGAATTTATTTACACATGTCCATGGATTTAGGGGATAGTATATCCACCGAGAAGACTTTTCTACATCACCATAAAAACGTTGGAGATTTTCACCCTGACAAAGGAGGCTGGGGGCTGGTGAGGGCTGGAACTGGTGGCTGGGGATATTTTTGTAGGTGGAAGAGGGCTCGTATGAGTGTTTTGCAAGAGGCTAGGGGGTGGTGGATGGTGTGGTGGCTAGTGCGGGCTGGATTGCAGGTGGCTGGGAGATGGTGTGTGCTTGAATACAGGTGGAAGGGGGATGGAATGCTGGTGGAAGGGGGCTGGTTGCAGGTGTTGGGCGGATGGTGCGGGTTGATTTGAAGGTGGAAGGGGGGTGTTTCGAGATGAAATTCCAGTGGCAGCGGGCTGAAATGAAGGTGTAAGGGGGCTGTTGTGGGCTAGATGTGGCGGGAGCCGGGCCAAATCGTGACATTACCGCGGCGTGACCGCGGCGTGTTGGCCCGGTCCAGCGACATCCGCGGGGCAGTATCTTACGGCCAGGAGAAAAGGGAGAAAGAGAGTGTGGGGAAACATTCTGGATGTCACCACCCCAGATGAAATTGTGATTATTCAGTCTCAACATTGATCACAAGACTCATGGAAGACTATCACTACGAACAGTTGTGGGGTGTCGTCCTGGAGCAGGGCCAAATCACAAAATTACCACGGTGTGACCGCGGCCTGACCGCGGTGTGACTGTAGCATGTTTTCCCGGTCCAGTGACATCCAAGGGGAAGAATCTTCCTGCTAGAAGCGAAGGGAGAGGGAGGAGGCGAGGCAACATTCCGGTCGTCGCCCCGCCAGTAGAAATTGTGATTAGTCAGTCTCAACATTGATCACAAGACTCATATATACGATCATTGTGAACTGCCGCGGAGTGTCATCCTATACCAGGGACAAATCACAACATTACCATGGCGTGAACACGGAGTGACCGAGGCATGACCATGGCGTGACCACGGCGTGACCGCGACGTGTTGGCCCGACCCCACGACATCCGCGGGGCAGCATCTTCCGGCCAGTAGCGAAAGGAGCAGTAGGAGGTGGGGCAACATTCTGTTCGTCGCCCCACTGACAGAATTGTGATTAGTCAGTCTCAACATTGATCACAAGATTCATGGAATACTATCACTGAAAACTGTCGCGGGGTGTCATCCTGGAGTAGGGCAAAATCACGGGATTACCGCGGCGTGACCGCAGCGTGTTGGCCTGGTCTAGTGACATTTGTGCGGCAACATCTTCCAACCAGGTGCGAAGAGAGCGGGAGGAGGCGGGGCAACATTCTGGTCATCGCCCCACTGGCAAAAATTGTTATTAGTCATTCTCAACATTGATCACAATATTCATAGAATACTATCACTGTTAACCGCAACAGGGTGTCATCCTGGAGCTGGCCAAAATCACCGCATTACCGCTGCGTGACTGCAGCGTGACTGCGGCGTGACTGCGGTGTGACCACGGTGTGTTGGCCCGGTCCAACAACATCCGTGGGGCAACATCTCTTGGCCAGGAGTAAAGGGAGCGGGAGGAGGCCGAGAAACATTCTGGTCATCGCCCCACTGGCAGAAATTCTGATTAGTCAGTCTCAACATTGATCACAAGACTCATGGAATACTATCACTGTGAACCGCCACATGTTTTCGTCCTGAAGCGGGTCCAAATCACGGCGTGACCCCGGCGTTACGGTAGTGTGACAGCAGTGTTACCGTGGCAAGATTGCAGCGTGATCGTGACATGACCACAGCATGTTGGCCCGGTCCCGCAACATCTATGTGGCAGCATCTACCAGCCAGGAGCGAAGAGAGCGGGAAGAGGCGGTTCAACATTCCGACCATCGCCCCACCGGCAAATGATAGAACAGATCAACTATTTAATATACTATAACAAGGGATCGCCAGAGAAGGTTGTATCAAGCAGCACAATGACGCAATGTCGAAAAGGAAATAAAACTACGGAAAAGAATCACACACCCTACACAAACCATTTACAAATATATTCTCTTTGCCTAAACATCACTACTAGAAATCTGGGCTATTGAGCTCCTTCACCTATAGCGACCGCCACTGGAGGTCCTTATAGGTCACCAATAGCGACCTCCAATGGAGGTCGCTAGGTTTCCCTAAAAAAATGGGGCTTTCCCCCCCCCCCCCCCCGAACCCTCCTCCGCCCAGCCTCGCCGTGCGCACTTCCCGTCGCCGCACTCCCTCCCTCGCCGCCCTCCCCGGTGGCCGCACACCCTTCCCCGCCGCAACGCACCCTCCCTTTTCACCGTCCCCATCACCCTTTCGGCCTCCGCCCTCTGTCGGCTGCCCTCCGCCGCCCCACCCTCCGCCCTCCGTCGGCCGCCCACCACCCTGCCCTCCATCTCCTCTGAGCTTCCTCCACCTCTGCCCTCCGGATCTGGCCGCCCTCCACCCTGCGACCTCCCTCCAGCCTCCCTCTTCCCAAGGGCCTCCCGCCACCCCGCCTTCGGCAGCCCTCCGGCCACCCTCCGCCGCCCCTCTCTGGCCTTCGGCCTCCAACCTCCGCCCTCGGCCCTCCTCCCCCCCCACCCCCACCCCCCGCATCCCGGTGTATCTTCCCATTGAGGTATTCTTCATTTGGTTCATGTGTTGGTTGAATTTATATTAATTCAATTTGAAATTTGTCTATACATTGATTGGTTTTGTACATAATTTGTATATCTATTTTGTTAACTTTATGATTTTTTAAAATTCATTCACAACTAATTATTCAATCCCTTTTTGTTTGATTGACAACTGTACAAGTTTTATTTTGTTAAAAACCAATCCAATTTATCATTTGGACACTTTGGATAGTCCCCTTACTAATGTTTTTCATGACTGCAGGCATGTCAGGGGAAGAGGCAGAAGATCCAAATCATCCATATGAGGCATCGACGTCTCAGGTTGAGGTATGTTGGAATATCATTGTCTCTATTTTTTATGTAATTGATAAACATATATATTTATATTTATAACATCTATCAATTTATATATAAAATTGTTTTCAATAGGATCAGATTCGACTACTTCTTCCTCTCGCAGGAGAGGCCCTGGTCGTGGCATATTATCATGGAATTCTAACACGACTTTTGATGTTTCATTTGATGAGGTATTTCGTCTCGTGGGATGGAATGACCATGCATTTATTCATTAGCTGGGTCATATCATACGTGATCCACATCGATTTTTATTGACCATGCGTGACTGGGCTTCTATCCCTCAGGACACATTAGACCGTCTTTGGAGGGAGTTTCAGGTAAGAAGACCATTTTACTTTGTTCCCTATGTATAAACAATAATAACATATGCGCTTTTTTTCTTTAATAGAAAAATTTGAAAGTATGTCCCCATGAGTTTCGGCCAGTGTGTATGAGAAAATTCCGTAAGATGTGGAAAGACTATAAAGGAAAAGTCAAGAGGGACCACTGGTTACCAAATGTGGGTGCCCCATACATTCTGGAAAAAGTCTCGAGAGGTGTCCTCCCAGCTTAGTGGCGTGATTTAGTTGCATATTGGTCTACTGAGGGTGTTGCGGTTTGTATATTTATTTTGGTATATATATTTTCAAGATTGTGTGATTTTTTGGAAATTTGAATGAATTGAATGTAGGAGGTGTCAACACGCCATTCTGAGAATGGAGCGTTGCAAGGACCACCTCACAGGCTTGGGACTCGTCACGTGTCTCATATCCGACATGAGGTATTTATTATTCATTTTTTAATTTTTTTTAATTAATATGGTTTTGTGTTTATATTTTATTCATATAAAGTTGGCGGAGCAAGGTGTACCGACTGATAAAATGTCGGTGTGGATGAGGACTCGTGATCGCAATGATCCAGAGGCTGCAGCATTGATAGTAAGAGCTTGTACTCATTACCAATACTTACATAAAATCTCTATATTAATATATGTATATATATTTTAATATTTCACAGGTTCAATTTGAAACTGAATTAAAACATCTGCTAGAGGACCAGTGACAACTTCCCATGCGAAGGGATGAGATCTTTCATCGCATTATTGGTCAGGATGGCCATGGATATAGTTTGAACTATGAACCGGATTCCTCATTCTGTAGTGTCACGCGCTGCATTTGTCGGTCCTGGCTGTTGCTCAGATGACACAGTGGTTGTCAGATTTCGAGCACGGCTGCACGCTTCTGAGGAGGTAAATGCGCAATTGATCGCTGAGGTTAGAGCACTGCAGCAATATGTGCATCCAGGTGATGGTGCAGGGGATCAGACAACACAGGTTTATAATTTATTTATGTATTTAATTTATATTATTATTTTTTTATGAAAATATTCATAATGTTTTTTGTTGTAGTCCCCTGACCCACCTGATGGAGGGTAGTAGTCATGAGCATGCATGATGCATCATATTCACGAGGTGTCTTTCTTATTTTAAAGGTGGGGTTGTTATTGATAATTATGTTGGGTTTCTAGTGATATTTTTTTATTTGCGGGTATCATGTGTGTTTTGGCCTGATGCAATGTTTGTGTGCACGAATTGATATGTAACCAAGAAACTGATTAACGATTTGGATATTTTTTGTTCATTAATCTTCAATATTTTGAATTGCATGTTCTGTAATATATTTGAAAAAAACATGTGATTACTAATATAAACCATTAAACTTGTTTTTGATGAATGAGCTGAGTTCACTATTTGTAGTCCCCGGGCCCACCCCAGACAGCCCTCCCCGCACCCCGGACAACCCACCCCGCACCCCGGACAGCCCTCCCCACACCCCAGATAGACCTCCGCACCCCAAACAGCCTCCCCTGCACCCCGGACAGGCCCCCTACACCCCAGACAACCTTCCCGCACCCCGGACAACACTCCCCGCACCCCGGACAAGCCCCCCTCACCCCGGACACCCCCCCCCCCCCCGCACCCCGAACAGCCCCTCCCTGCACCCCAGACAGCCCTCCCCACACCCCGGACAACCCCCCTGCACCTCGAAAAGCCCCCAGACAGCCCTCCCCACACTCCGAACAGCCAACCCCGCACCTCTGACCCCCCCCCCGCACCATAGACATCCCCCCCCCCCCCGCGCACCCCGGATAGCCCCGCCCCCACACACCGAACAGTCCCCCTCCCCCCTTCTGCACCCGAACAGCCCGCCCCACACTTCGAGCAGCCTTCCCCGCACCCCGGACAGCCCCCCCGCACCCCGGACACCCCCCCCCCCCCCCCCCCGCACCCCGGACAGCCCCTCCCCACAACCCGGACAGACCCCCCGCACCCCGGACAGCCACCCCGCACCCAGGGCAGCCCCTCCCCGCACCCCGGACAGCCCTCCCCGCACTTCGAACAGCCCTCCTCGCACCCCGGACAACCCTCCCTGCACTCCGGAAATCCCTCCTCGCACCCCAGAGAGCCCCCCCCCCCCCCCCCCGCACCCCCGGACATCCCCCCCGCACCCCGGACAGCCCTCCCCGCACCCCGGACAGGCCCCCTCGCACTCCGGACAGCCCTCCCGCACCCCTGACAGCCCACCCCGCTCCCCGGACAGGCCCTCCCCGCACCCCGGACATCCCTCCACACTAAAACATTAGGAATATTATTCGTGACGTGTAGGAGGAGACAACACGCCCATCGGACATGCGGTGCGCGCGGTACGACCGATTGTGTCGTTTTCAGCAGCTCTGTCCGCGCTAAAATGGCGCGTTAGAGGGTCAAAACAACCCGAATGACCTCGGAATTCCATGAAACCATACGGAAACATCCATTGTGTGAATTGTGAAATGTTCGAGCAGATGGCACATCAATCAGAGGTGTCATTTGACCGCGGTGACCGGAAACGCGTTTCCGGTGTCAAAAAAACACCATAAATGGCGTCAGACGGTCGAATTCAGAGTAAACGTGCTCCGAATGACCTGAAACCACACGAAAACATTAGTAAAATTATTTGTGACGTGTAGGAGGAGACTTCCTGGCCATCGGACGTGTGGTGCGCGTGGTACGCCTAATTGTGTCGTTTTCAGCAGCTCGGCGCGCGCTAAAATGGGGCGTTGGGGGGTCAAAACCACCTGAACGACCTCAGAATGCCATGAAATCGTACAATAGCAGCTGTTGTGTGAATTTTGAAATGTTCGTGTACACTGCACGTCAATATAAGGTGTTGTCTGACGGTGGTGACCAGAAATGCGTTTCCGGTGTTATAAAACACCAGAAACAGGGTGAGACAGTCAAATTTGGAGCAAACGTATTCCGAATGACCTAAAACCACATGAAAACATTAGGACTATTATTTGTGACATGTATGAGGATACGACACACCCATCAGACATGCGGTGCGTGTGGTACGGCTGATTGTGTCCTTTTCAGCAGCTCGGTGTGCGCTAAAATGGCGCGTTGGGGGGTCAAAACCACCCGAACAACTTCGGAATGCCCTGAAACCGTACAAAAACATCCGTTGTGTGAATTGTGAAATGTTCGGGCAGACGGCATGTCAATTGAAGGTTTCGTTGGACCGTAGTGACTGAAAACGCCTTTCTGATGTCATAAAACACCAGAACGGCGTAAGACATTTGAATTCAGAGAAAATGTGCTCTGAATGACCTAAAACCACACGAAAACACTAGGAATAATATTCGTGACATGTAGGAGGAGATGACACACCCACCGGATGTGCGGTGCACACGGTACGGCCGATTGTGTCGTTTTCACCAGCTCGGTGCGCGCTAAAATGGCACGCTGGGGGGTCAAAACCACCCGAACGACCTCGGAATACCATGAAACTATATCACAACAGCCGTTGTGTGAATTTTGAAATGTTCGGCAAGACGGCATGTCAATCGGAGGTTTTGTTTGACCGTTGTAACCGAAAACGCATTTCCGGTGTCATAAAACACCATAAACGGCATGAGACGGTCGAATTCAGAGCAAACGAGCTCCGAATGACTTGAAACCACACAAATACATTAGTAATATTATTTGTGACGTGTAGGAGGAGACAGAACACCCATCGGACATGCGGTGTGTGCGGTACGACCGATTGTGTTATTTTTAGCAGCTTGGTGCGCGCTAAAATGGCGCGTTGGTGAGTCAAAACCACCCGAACGGCCTCGAAATGCCATCAAACCGTACGACAACAGCCGTTTTGTGAATTTTAAAATGTTCGGGTAGATGATGCGTCAATCAGAGGATTCATTTGACCTCGATGACTGGAGACGCGTTTCTGGTGTCATAAAACACCAGAACGGCGTGAGACGGTCGAATTCAGAGAAAACGTGCTCTGAATGACCTGAAACCACGCGAAAAAATTAATAATATTATTCTTGACGTGTAGGAGGAGACAGAACGCCCATCGGACGTGCGGTGCACGTGGGACGACCGATTTTGTCGTTTTCAGCAGCTCGGTGCGCGCTAAAATGGCGTGTTGGGGGGTCAAAACCACCCGAATGTCCTCGGAATTCCATGAAACTGTACGAAAACAGCTGTTGTGTGAATTGTGAAATGGGCGGGTAGATGGCATGTCAATCAGAGGTTTTGTTTGACCGCGGTGACCTGAAACGTGTTTCCGGTGTCATAAAACACCATAAATGGCGTGAGATGGTCGAATTCAGAGCAAACGTGCTCTGAATGACCTGTAACCACACAAAAAAATTAGGAATATTATTCATGATGTGTAGGAGGAGACGACATGCCCATCAGACATGCAGTGCGTGTGGTACGACCGATTGTGCCTTTTTAGCAGCTCGGCGCGCGCTAAAATGGCGAGTTGGGGGGTCAAAACCACCCGAACGACCTCAGAATGCCATGAAACTGTACGATAACAGCTGTTGTGTGAATTTTAAAATGGTCGTGCAAACGGCCCATCAATCAGAGGTGTCGTTTGATCGCTTTGACTGGAAACGTGTTTTCGGTGTAATAAAACACCATAAACTGCGTGAGATGGTCGAATTCTGAGAAAACGTGCTCCGAATAACCTGAAACCACATGAAAACATTATAAATATTATTCATGACATGTAGGAGGAGACGACACACCCATCAGATGTGTGGTGCGCACATTACGACCGATTGTGTCATTTTCAGCAGCTCGGTGCGCGCTAAAATGGCGCGTTGGGGGGTCAAAACCACCCGAATGACCTCCAAATTCCATGAAACTGTACGGCAACAGTCTTTGTGTGAATTTTAAATTGTTCATGTAGAAGTAAAATCATTTCGAGGTGTCTTTTGACCACGGTGATCGGAAATGCGTTTCTAGTGTCATAAAACACCAAAAAACGGCGTGAGATGGTCGAATTCGGAGCAAACGTGCTCCGAATGACCTAAAACCACACGAAAACATTAGGAATATTTTCATGACGTGTAGAAGGAGACGGCACGCCCATCAGACATGCAGTGCGCACGGTACGGCCAATTGTGTCATTTTCAGCAGCTCGGTGCGCGCTAAAATGGCGTGTTGGGGGGTCAAAACCACCCGAACGACATCAGAATTCTATGAAACTGTACGAAAATAGACGTTGTGTAAATTTTCAAATGGTAGGGTAGATGGAACATCAATTGAAGGTTTTTTTTTTACCGCGGTCACCAGAAACACGTTTCTGGTGTCACAAAACACCATAAATGGCGTGAGACGGCCGAATTCGGAGCAAATGTGCTCCGAATGACCTGAAACCACAAGAAAACATTAGTAAGTTTATTCGTGATGTGTTGGAGGAGACGACACGCCCATCGGACATGCGATGCGCGCTGTACGACTGAATGTGTCGTTTTCAGCAGCTCGGCGCGCGCTAAAATGGAGCGTTGGGGGGTCAAAACCCCCCGAACGACCTCGGAATGCCATGAAACTGTACGACAATATCCTTTGTGTGAATTGTGAAATGTTCGTGCAGACTCCATGTCAATCGGAGGTGTAGTTTGACCGCGATGACGGGAAACGCGTTTATGGTGTCATCAAACACCACAAACGTCGTGAGATGGTCGAATTCGGAGCAAACGTGCTCCGAATGACCTGAAACCACACGAAAACATTAGAAATATTATTTGTGATATGTTGGAGGAGACAGAACACCCATCGGACGTACGGTACTTTCGGTGTGACCGATTGTGTCGTTTTCAGCAGCACGGTGCGTGCTAAAATGGCGCGTTGGGTGGTCAAAACCACCTGAACGACCTCGGAATGACATGAAACCATACGACAACAGATATTGTGTGAATTGTAAAATGGTTGGGAAGAAGGCAAATCAATCAGAGGTGTCATTTGACTGCGGTGACCAGAAACGCATTTCGGTGTCATAAAACACCATAAACAGCATGATACGGTCGAATTCGGAGAAAACGTGCGATGAATGACCTGAAACCAGATGAAAACATTAGGAATATTATTAGTGACATGTAGGAGAAGACGACACGCCCATCGGGCGTGCGGTGCGCATGGTGTGGCCGATTATATTGTTTTCAGCACCTCGGTGCGTGCTAACATGGCTCGTTGGGGGGGGGGCGTCAAAACCACCCGAACGACCCTGGAATGCCATGAAACCATACGAAAACAGCCGTTGTGTAAATTGTGAAATTTTTGTGCAGACGGCACGTCAATCAGAGGTGTCGTTTGACCGCGGTGACCGGAAACGCGTTTCCGGTGTCATAAAACACCATAAACAGCGTGAGACGGTCGAATTCACAAAAAACATGCTACGAATGACCTAAAACCACATGAAAACATTAGTAATATTATTCGTGACGTGTAGGAGGAGACGGCACGCCCATCGGACGTGCGGTGCACGCGGTACGGCCGATTGTGTCATTTTCAGCAGCTCGGCGCGCGCTAAAATGGAGTGTTGGGGGGTAAAAACCACCTGAACGACGTCGGAATGCCATGAAACCGTACGACAACAACCATTATGTGAATTTTGAAATGGTCGGGCAGATGTCACGTCAATCAAAGGTGTCATTTGACCACGGTGACTGGAAACATGTTTCTGGTGTCACAAAACACCAGAACGGTGTGAGATGGTTGAATTCGTTGAAAACGTGTTCCGAATGACCTGAAACCACACAAAAAAATTATAAATATTATTCGTGATGTGTTGGAGGAGACAGAATGCCCATTGGATGTGCGGTGTGTGCGGTACGACCGATTGTGTCGTTTTAAGCAGCTCGGCGCACGCTAAAATGGCACATTGGGGGGTCAAAACCATCTGAACGACCTCAGAATGCCATGAAACCGTACGAAAATATCTTTTGTGTAAATTTTGAAATGGTTGGTTAGACAGAATGTCAATCGGAGGTGTCGTTTGACCGCAGTGACTTGAAACGCATTTTTGGTGTCATAAAACACCACAAACGGTGTGAGACGGTCGAATTCGGAGCAAACGTGCACCGAATGACCTAAAACCACATGAAACCATTAGGAATATTATTCGTGACGTGTAAGAGAAGACGGCACGCCCATCGGACGTGCGATGCGTGCGGTACGACCGATTGTGTCGTTTTCAGCAGCTCGGTGCGTGCTAAAATGGCACTTTGGGGGGTCAAACCCACCCGAACGACCTCAGAATGCCCTGAAACCGTACGACAATAGCCGTTGTGTGAATTTTGAAATGTTCATATAGATAGAACGTCAATTGGAGGTGTCGTTTGACCGCGGCGACCATAAATGTGTTTCCGGTGTCACAAAACACCACAAACGGCATGAGACGGTCGAATTCAGAGCAAACGTGCTATAAATGACCTGAAACCACACGAAGACATTAGGAATATTATTCGTGACGTGTAGGAGGAGACATCATGCTGATCGGACATGCGGTGTGCGCGATACAGCCGATTGTGTCGTTTTCAACAGCTCGGTGTGCGGTAAAATGGCGTGTGGGGGGGTCAAAACCACCCGAACCACCTCAGAATGCCATGAAACCATATGACAACAGCCGTTGTGTTAATTTTGAAGTGTTTGGGAAGACGACACGTCAATCAGAGGTGTCGTTTGACCGCGGTGACCGGAAACACGTTTTCGATGTCATAAAACGCCAGAACGACGTGAGACGGTCGAATTCAGAGCAAACATGCTCCGAATGACCTGAAATGATAGGATTTCCTAAATTTGGGGTTTTAAATTATTAAAGCACCATGATTTTATGTCAGATTTAATTTTATTATATGTATATAATAACTGAATAATTATGTCTAATTTACGTTTGTTTTGTTTTTTTGTTTTTTTTGTCTTATTGTAGGTTTATTAAAAGTAGAAGATTGAAAGGGATGGACCTGCTTCGATCGTTGAAGCACGTTTATCATTTATTGTTTATTGAGATCATGATGATTATGCTGTTTGAAATTGTTTTCCATTTTTTATGATTTTTACCTTGTTTTATCTCTGATTAGGCACCGTGAAGAAAAAAAACACAATTTGTACATTTCATTAAAAAAATGAAAATCCACAAAAAAATACCACAAATTAACCCTAAAACATTTTTATGTTAAGTTTTCCAAAATATAAGTTTATATTGAAATAAAAAATTTATAAATGTGCTAGAATTTATATTTAAAATATGCTCTCCATTAAGAGGTAGTAAAATTACCTTTTTATAGAAATACAAATTTTAAGCATGAAATTTGATTTATTATTACCATATTCTTAACAAACCTATTGGATGAATAAGAAAAATATTTTATTTAATATGATATATATATTTCTTTAATATATATATATATATATATAATTATATTTAATATTATATATATTAAAATATTTAAAACATATTATATATATATTTATTTAAAATATTTTATTTAATATTATATATATAAATATTTTCTTTAATATATATATATATTATTTAATAAATATATATATATATTTCTTTCACTATGAATTTTTTTTAAAAAAATTTCCCAGACTAGCGACCGCCTTTGGCGGTCGCTATAGGCTGCCTGCCGGGCGACATTAGCGACCGCCAAAGGCGGTCCCTGTAGGCCGGAATTTCGGTCCCCTACAGCGACCGCCAAGTGGTCATTTAAGGCCAGAATTTCGGCCACCTATAGCGACTGCCAATGGCGGTCGATGGGCGGTCTCTAGAGGCCTATAGCGACCGCCAATGGTGGTCACTATTGCCCGATTTTTTAGTAGTGCATGGAAATTTTATTTATAATATTCAAACTGTGAAAAGGAGTGTTATGGTCAAGGAATATGCCTACTCGAGCAATTTGATTTTATTTAAACGAGTATGATAAGCCAATTTATATTATTCAAAGAAAACAAAAACTAACTAGCCACAAAACAAACACCAAAAAGAGGCATATGAAAGACTCAAGACAAATCTAAACATGATAGAAATAACTATCAGTACTCTTCGGTTTAGAAGACAGCACACCTCCGTTGTAGGGGTTTTATTATAAAATCATGGCATTGATTTATCACACAATTCATTTAATTATATTTAACATTTATTCTAAAATTTATTCAGAACAAATCAAATGAAATAATTTAAGAAACTAGATCAGCATAACTATCACTATGAGTTTTCGCAGACAGCACACCTCCGTTGGAGGGGTTTTATTATAAAAACATGACTTTATTTATCAAATGAAACAACTATATTAAAGAAAACTTATTCAAGATATGAAATTCAATATAATTAATTAGAATTAAGAAAGAAGCTAAATTCAATTTAAAGCATTCTTGAATTAAAGAGGCTAGAAGAGGGATCCTACCTCAAGGTGGAACCAAACTGTCCACTTTGGCTCTTGGAGCTTTCTAACTAAAAGTTGTTGCTCCCCCACTGGGTATACACAACTTCACACACATGCAAAGACACCTAGCCACTATGCACACATCCACAAGGCCATGAGAATGTGTAAGGGGATCCTTGCACATATGCTTATATGCATATACCAGTCTCCACTCACCTGCGTATGCATTTATATATATATATATATACATGGGGACAAATATCCCCATACGTGCATAATCACTACCATGGTTGACTATACACGTAATTAGGGAACCCACATACATATACTTTCTTACCTATGCAGACGCAGGCGAGTCTCCCTTAACATGGCGACTCGAAACCAACGAGTAAAGATCAATGCTCTACACAAATGATATTAGGAACATTAGAAAACATAAAGGATGCTACATAACCACTGAGAAACCAACCAACGGCATTAAAGCCTTACTGCGATTGGAAAAACCAAAACCACCCGAACTAATACGAAATGATCCAACGCCCTACTAAAAACATAATATGAAGTCAAAAACACTGAAATCCCCAAATAGATGAGGTGAGAGACAAGTAGTAACCATATAATCTTACCTCGGATCAAAGCTGGCAGACTGAATCATTCTGAACCCCATTTTCCCCCCTTTGAAGAATACAATTACCCTTTGTCCACAGAAAGAAGTAAAAGTCTAAAGTTTCCAATGCGATAAAGAAAATAAAATAAAAACTAAACTAATACATACATGTCTCCTATGAATATACACATCACCACCCAACATATAAGAACCCCAATGCCCCATGGGTCAAATCATGTTCCCACAAGCAAGGGGGAAATAGATCCATGTTTCAAAATGATACTATCAAATAGTAAATGCCTATTAATTTACTATTATTCTTCCTGTTAATGGTATATAATTAGTTTGGCTTGAGTTTCATCTTAATTTGGTTTTGTTCGATACAAGTTTTCATCCCACCCGATCATAAAAGTTTACTAGAGGAGACAATTTCTAATAAAATAGAATATATTATAACAAAAAATGGATCCAACCCTATGAAGAAGGTTTAACATGATAAGAAAGAATGTTTGATCATATAGCCTAATGAGTTATAAAAGCATAAACCAAAAAAATGAAAAACATTGAGAGTTCTCTAATTTCTCAAGTGAATATGCAATCTTCAAACAATAATAAACATGTGAATGAAGAGAAAATTGGACATAATGGCCTGGATTCTTAAAAGAAAATGTGCTAAATCCATACCAATAACAACTAGTGGTTTCATAAAAAATATAATTTGTTGCAACTAATATCAAGCAATGATTTAGTGAAAGTAATTTGTTGTAAATAGGAGGGTATATTTGGAGAAACCTAATCATGGAGAAATGGGGGAGTTAAGGATGTATTGTAATGGTTATTCAACCTTATATAAGATTAAAGAAACCTATTGAGACTAACTACACCCCCTTCCCCACCCCCTTTCCCCACTGCCCCACTAACCAACCCCCCTCCCCCCTGCCCTACAGACCACCCTCCTGCTACTACCATGCAGACATCCCCACTCCACCCTGCTCCCTCCCCCCACCTACAGACCACCCCCACCCCCTGCCCTTCAGACCTCCCCACTCCACCCTATCCCCTCCACCCACCCCCTCCCCCCTCCCCCTACCCTACAGACCTCCCCCGGGCCCTGCAAGAACTCCCCCTCCCCATCCCCCCTGCCCTGCTGACATCCCCCTTCCCCTACCCCCCTCCACCCTGCCCCCTTCCCTCTCCCCCCTGCCCTCTTACACCCTCCCCCTTGCCATTTTTCCCTCCCCCCACTGCCCCCTTGCCCCACCACCCTTGCACCCCCCACCCGGACGGAAGATAAATCCAAAATACCAGTATAATATATATAATCAACCGAACTGTATATAATATATGCAAGATACAGTAGACCCAAATATATATCCCATGAGATAAATACAAGGAAAACAAGACATATATATGAAAATTCTACAGAACCTGAAGTACTGAGAAGATCCTCCACATTTACCATACTATTGGATCACTCATTATCTGTATTGTTGACCACTACTATCACAAATCCCCATGCTCCATAATGACTCTTCTAGCATCCCTGAGAATTTTATCCGAACAAGACACCTCAAATATATGTTTATCTAAGCCATATCTCCCCCACCCACCTCACCATGCAGTAGCATCCCCCCTAAACCAGTCCCCTACCCCACAACCCCCCCCCCCCCCCCCACACCCCCCAGCTTGCACCAGCCCCCCAACCCCCTCCCTGCACCACCCACACCCTTCCCATATACTATTCTTTCCCAAAAACTGGTCCCTCCCTCCAAAACCAGTCCCCCTCACACACACACCACCCCCCATCCCCATAGCCTGCACCAGCCCCCAACCCCCTAGCCTGCACCAGCACCCCTACACCACCCCCACCTCGTCCCATGTACTAACCTCCCCCCCAAACCAATCCCCTCCCCCATAAGCATCCCTTACCCCCCCCCCCCCACACCCCCAGCCCCCTATCCTACACCAGTCCCCCTAAAAGTTTCAAAACAACAGTTCAACACATTTATTATTCTGTAAATAGAAGATAGAATTATGAATAGTTGAATAATACCAATCCTGAAATGTATTACAATAAAATGAAATCTATACATATTAATTCAAAAATATAACCTCACAAGAACAATACATTACATGGAAAAGATTCATGTAAAAATTATAGCAGCATAACATGCTGAACAGAAACTAAAATAACCATTTTGATTAACACCAAATCGAAAATCATGATTAGTATGAGAAAAAAAGATCAAATAGAAGTGGTTGCCAACAACAAAAATCAATATAAAGCAGTAAATAAATCATAAAAAGGATAGTGATATTTTTATGTTCTTCACAAAATTGGAAAGAAAGAATCACCATAACCAAGTTTCTCTAAAAAAAAGTATAATAAAAGATGTTAACCTCATGGGCCATCAGTGGTGTTGTAGTTATTTCTCTTCACCTCTTTTTCATCATCGGTAATTCATCATTTTCCATAAAACCTGTTTTAGGTTTAACAACATATCAATTAAAAAGTTGAACTTGTATAGGCAGACAATTAGAAGTCAAAATTCCCCCTTTGAAGCAAGCAATAAAAACCATAGACCACAGGCTGCACAACACCCATTTTAAGATCACTATTTCTGATAGGTAAATATTCAATGCAAAACAAATGAACTAAAATAGTGACAAAATGAATGAGATGGTTTCCCAACCCATACCCCATAAAAAAATCGAAGGTTCAAGATACAGTGAAAACATGAGGTGCAATGAGCATGCACCATCAAGTAATTGAAAGAGGACATAAACATGACTTATAATAAAACTTCATATAATGAGGAAAAGGAGTCACCGTATGTGATAGAAATCGCAGCAAAAATCTATATAGAAAATCCTGTTGCAACATCCACTTTTTCCTATCTTCCATAATTAGAAGTGTTTCACTTAATCAACAAAAAGTCTTCATATTTCTCTCAGACCATCCTGACAATCAAGTAAATAAGCACTGTCCAGCCCTCTGTCCAAGTTAATAAAATGCAGATTCAACTAATCATGATTATGTGAAATATAAATTTAAATCATTCTATCAGATAGTCATTAACAAATAGTCTTCAACAATAATGTCCTTAAACAAAAGCATGATTCCAAAAGGATGATCAAAGTGCAGCATGCAAAACACCAGTGATTTCTAATTCAATATGTAGATCGGATTCAGAACTCAAAACATGATTTCCACTTATTGAAAACTCTAATATGGAGAAGTAATATAATAGAAAATTAAAAATACTACATTTTATGGTGAAAAGAGATAGGGAACCAAAACATGATTGCCACTAATTTGCAACTCCAATCTGAAAATCTAATACAATAGAAAATTAAAAATACTAAATTTTATGGGGAAAAGAGATAGGGAACCACAAATGAATCGAAGGATATAATCATTCATTCTCCTCGCACCGACATTAATATAACACTATTAATTTGAAAATAATGAAATAATGAAGGATCAGAACCACAAGTGCATGCAAGAAATAAATTAATAGTGAAAAATTATGAATATAATGAAGGGCGACCATATATAATTCTCTCATTAATTATATAATACTTTCTTATAAAATAAATTCACCCCCTAAATAATAACCTATAATTACCCAAGATCTCAATCCATTCAGTCTCTCTTTAGTGTGTTAGGTTAGGTAGTGAAAAAAATGATTATCGATACACTACTTTCACCTACCCATGGTAATTGAGAATGCTTAATCACTCCATTATCACCCCTCACTCCCCTACATCATTTTAGAAATTAATGAAAATTGTGGTGGTATTATGTGTAAACCAAATTAATAGATAAAACCATTATAAAATTTCAGGGCTCACGGATAATAATCTACTACTCATATGGAAACAAGGATGCCTACTATGCCACTATGGTACAATTAAAGGTGACTCTTGAGACCAATAAATGGAGATATCAGCAACTTAAAACATCTTCTAACACATAAAAAATGTTTTTTAGTTTTTCATGATGAAAGGGAGTGTTTTGAACAAAAAGATCCTCATAAGTATCAAACCTCAGAAGAAGTTCCTCAATGGCCATAGAAGAAGATGAAATGGTACCAGAAGGAAAATGTATATAATGTTTCTTTGAATGATATATACATTCCCAATTTTTGGTTTTTTGGATAGAAGATGCACCTCACACAAGACCTGAAATAAAAATCTTATTAGAAATATCAAATATGATAAAGGTTGATTGGTTCGGTTTTCCAATGATGAATAAATTAGGATTTAAGAACTACTTTTTAAAATAAATTAATGAGATATGAGAAGGTACAAACCAAGTTTAGAAAAGAATCAAACAAAGGGGAAGACAAAAAACTCTCACCTGGAATTTTTTCGGCCTTTAATGGTGAAGATCAGGAGCATCTTCGATGACCATCTTTTACCCCTCCCCTGGAAGTGATCTGAGACCTACGAACAGAGTAACCTATTATTCATAATTCACCTTTGAACCTATAAAATCTACCACTGTGTTCCTCTCATGCCAAGAATGAAGAACCTCATGGTTGTTTTTCATAAAAATTTTGCTTCTTCATATGGTGTATTCAGTAGTCCATGGTGTGAGATTGCATCCGAGAAGGGAATTGAAGACCATTTGAGAATCGGTCTCAATTGCATGAAGAGTGATATGCTTCTACCTAGAAATGGGGAGACCGCTGAGCAGAGGTCATCGGGGAGGAGGGTGCCACTGTGGGATATTTTGTTGGGGAGGAGGGTGCCACTGTGAGAGAGTGTTGCATGGTGAGATAATCGGGGAGATCATCAGGAGGAGGAGACGTCATCGAGGAGGAGGGTTTCCCGGTGATAGGGTTGTGAATTGGGGGAGGAGTAGGAGGGTTACGGGGAGGAGGAGACGTCGTCGGGGAGGAGGGCTGCACGGTGATAAGGATACGAATCAGGGGAGGAGAGGAGGGTTGCGGGGAGGAGGAGACATCGTTGGGGAGGAGGGTTGCGCGGTGATAGAGGTGAGATCGGGGGAGGAGGAGGAGGGTAGCGGATCGGGGGAGGAGGAGGAGCCTGATATAGATTAGAAAAAAAATGACGCAAGTGGTGTAATATTGATTTAGCCACAGAGATTGAATTAAACTGTGGAAATAAAAAATCTATAGCCATAGCCCTATAAAATCGTGGCTATAGGTCCATGGCTATAACCCGAATTTTTAGTAGTGCATCCTTCACTATTATTTCTAAATTATTTTGATTTTTCTATTATATTTTTCAATACTAAAGTATAACCCTATCAAGCATTGTTCCCACTGGTTTGACTCGTATATTTTTACTAATGTCTATCCTTTTAGGTATTATAGTTTATCAATGAAGAAACCCAATAAACATTCTACATAAATGGGAAATGGTTGAAGCACTTCCCTAAATATATTTTAGACCCCCTAATGGTATAACTCAACATTCAAAAATCCATTTATCCAAAATAATCATATTATACCTACCCATGATGTATAGTTTATTATTTTTGTTTTAGTGAGTAAATGATAAATTTTATTTCTTAGGTTAGATACAATATAGTTTTTGATAGAACTCTTGTGTATTAAAAAACAAAAGAAAAAAATATTTTTTCTTTTATTTTGGTTTTTTAAATCATTTATGCATCTAAGAACTCTTATAAAATATTCATAATATCTATAAATTTCAAAGAACTTATTTAAAACATATGATATATTTTTCCTTTTCAAAAATATTTGAACATTTCATATAAATTCATTTAAATTTTATAATGTGGAATGAGTAAGAATTTAACTTATATGGTTATTTTTATAAAATTTGATTCTTTTCAATGATATGATTGATTGTATGTTTTTGAAACTTTTTTTATGTTGATGCTAAATATGCAATGTATATATGTAACTATTTTTTTATTTTATATTCCCACATAATTTGACACATTATCGTGACTTCAAAAATATTCCTAGTTATTTGAAGGTATAGGTATATTAAGTTATTTTTTATATACTCAAATTAATTCTTTTATTATATAATTATTTTATATTTGGTCAATTCCATATCTTTATTGAATTAACCTATGGTTGATTCATAATATTGTTTTTCAAAAAATAAATAAATTTTAAAACAATAAATAATGTAGAAAATAATAATATAAAATAATATAATAAACAAAAAGGTTTCACATTTAGTAATTATTAATTAAGTGGTTTTGAAAATTCAACTATAAAGGGTAAGAACATGTTTGGAGGATAAGAGCCATGTAATATGATAATTTTTACTAGGTCTATATATACTAAATAAAGAGTTAAATTTAAATATTCTTAATGGGTTTAATACACAAGCCTGGGGATTTATTACACATTTGGATCATGAATTATTTTAATTTTATTTATTTAATCAACCCATTAAAATTTTTTCTAATAAAATTTATAATTTTTAAATTTTTATGTTTCTTAAGATTAACCCAAATAGTGTGATTATTTTTTAGTTTCATTACTCTCAAAAATTGAGTTACCTTAGAAGGATAAATATGTATGGATTTATAAATATTTTCTTGTGTATCATATCACCATATTATATAACAAATAGACAATGAATTTTATAATGAGTGTCATGGTTAATGTGTGGGGTGTGGTTGAAATGTGATTAAGCTCTTTACAAATTTAAAGAAGTGTTCTTGATTGGTAATTTGTTCCAATTTATCACTGTAAGAATCAAATTTACATATAATAGAATTGATTTATTTAATTTTAAACTCTATTAAATATTTAAATTTGACATGTATTAATTTTTTTGTAAGATGAGATGATATGAATAAACCATTAATAATTTGAATAAAAAAAGACCAAACTATGTGAATTCCATAAAACATTTATGAAATAAAATTAAAATTTATTGATATTTTCCCATATTATTTGGAATAAATTTTTTGGGTGGATCCAAAATTATGTAGTATATAAATTTATAATTTATAGAAAATTCCCATGAATCTATAAGCATCCAAATGAAATGAAATTATTTCAAAAAAATTAATGTGTCTTAAAATAATTTTATTTTTAAAAAATTAAAGATAAGGTTGTATCCTTGCAAAACAACATCATGTGAAGTTGTTTGAGTAAATTTGTGTGTGAAAAAAACATGGTACAAATTTGAAATAAGTTTGTAACTGAGGTTTATTTATTAAATGTTCAGTTAAAGGGTTAGGCTGTATCATACTAGGCTAATACCCAAGAGTAAAAAATTTCGACTTTGGGACTCTCCCGCATGACTTTGTTTTTCTTAGTCGATAGTTCAAGAATTAATTATAAATTGAGTTTTGAATTGATATGTATTCATGCCACTTTATAAAAGGGGTTTTCTATCTCTATTATATTTGATGTTGGATCTCAAAGAAATCATTTACAATGGAATGACTTACCACCCCAAAACGGTTTTAAATTCTTCAGTAGCACATTGATTTTATATTTTCTATTATATCATTTTTAATACCTTTGACTAGTTCCCATAATCATAACATTGTTCTCCTTGGGTGTCCCTATAAAAAAATTCCCCATGCTATAGTTCAAGCCTCCACTATAAAAAAAATTATGATGTGAAATGTATCTACACCCCCTTATGAAGCAATTATTCATTCTCCATCTCTTTATACATGGGAACATTGTAATGACTTGAACCCAGAATCCTGGAGATGGTGTCATGTCCCATCCTATATGGTCCTATGTTGTGACTACCCTAAGACCTCCTCTAATTGGCTAGGGGCTATCGACTTGAACCAAGTAGGTATATCCCAAAATGGGATACATTTGGGTAAGTAATTGTACACACTCATAGATATCTAAGCCCGCTATACTAAAAAGAAAAAAAAATAAGTAAACAGTGCATGCATACACTAAGATACCAACCAAAGAGTACAAAATTAGGAAAACTGGAAAGTAAATGGGGCCAAAATTCAATCCCACTAAAAGAAAGAGTATGTCAAGTAAATTCACATGTTCCTAATACTCATCAATAGAAAACCCTACCTAAAGGGAATGTGTAAGATATATGCCGAAATTTTTAGAGACAAAACATGTCTTTATGGTCTCTCCAAGCACCACCTACTCCTGGTATACCAAGAACTTTATCAAAGAATTGATCTTCTCCACAAGCATGACATGTGCGGACAAAGACAGTAAAGGAGTGAGTAAAAAATAGGTAGTAGGACACCCCTAAACCAAAAAGAAAATACCACTATGAAATCCATTAATTATAAAAAAAAATGTAAACACACTAAGTACACCACAAAGTAAACACACAAAGTAAAATAAAATTGCACAGTTATACGTCTAAATCATGAAGAAATAGATTTTCAGTTGTAGTCCACAAATCTCCTAGTTTCCATGACACACGGAGTGTCGATGGAACCTAGAGTGTCAATGGGGTATAGATATTTGATGTAACATCGATTACAGATGGATCATGTATCATCTATGGTTCATGGATCATTGATGGGTCATACCACCCCCAAGTCACGTAGTCACCAAGTCATAGTTATCCATAGGATTTCGCTCATAGTGTTCTTGTACTAGGAGAACCTACACCTCAAGACATTATTTTGGATATAAACTTCTATAAAAACTCACATACTGTATCTATAAAGTACCATATCATTGCGACGGTCCTAATACCATAAAAGGATTTTCAAATGGACACACAGTTTGAAAGATACTGTTTTTTTTCTAAGAATTGCTGATGTGAGTTTGATCTAACCTGCTGGACCCGACCTGGCCTGACCCTATTCAGCTCAGACTAAATCCGATCATCCTGATGGGACACTAGTCTTCTTGAGCGGCTCGTCTCATCGGGTTAGGCCCACCTCATGTAGTCCTATTTGTGTTAACCGTATGTTTCCCTCCCTAGTCGTGTCCCTTCGGTCAACATAGAATCCTGACGTGTTTCATGCGGTCTTCATGTCTCCTCTTCCCAGTCCCATAGCCTCACCAACACTGTGGGATCCCTCTTATCCAACTTTGATCCATGTCTTACTACCACTATCACCTCCTGCTATGGCCCCCTGGTCATCGCCTGCAGCACCCACCGCCACGGGCTCCCTTCGATGCAGTCATCCCTAAACTGCATCCTAGTGCTACCACCAGCGGTCCATCCTGCCACACTCTTCCAAAAATATACCCCCATGTGAGTCCACTACTACCTCCACCACCGGATATATCAACTGAATCAGGCAGAGCCACTACTTGAATTGACATGAGCCACCACCATTGATAATTTCTGCCTTGGGTTGTCACTGCCTTACACTGTTTTTTCAACTCTATGGCATCGCTACGGGATTGGTTCTCGATTCAAATTTTTCATAGGGTTTCAAAAGGGCAGGGAGAGGGAGAAAAAAATGAAGAATGTGGGAGATTGAGCGGGGATTGTGAAATCACATGAATAGTCCTAGAATGAAACTTTCCCTTTTTCGTGTTGGCCTTGATCCAATCATGTTAGCAGAGTCATGAAGAACAAATCAAAACATAGATCTAATCCCCATTCAACCCCCACAAGAATAACAACAATCCCACAAGAGAATGAATCGCGAATGAACTTTTTCTTTGGTTGGTCAGTGTTTTTTGTTGGATTTAAGAAGGGGAAAGGGAAAACACATATAAAAAAACGTCCTACCACATGGTTGGATCAATAATTGATAAAGAACTGAGGCTAGTGCTATCTTCCATCCTATATCCACTAGAATTCATCATTGAGAGAGTTTTCTTCCATGCCTCATAGGATTTACAGGGTTATGATGATAACCCTAAATTCCTAAAAAAGGTTTCATTAAATATAAAAACTCCACTACATCTAAAAAACTATTTTTATTAAAATATTTTTTATGAATGTTACTCCCAAATTATAACTTTCACTATTGACCCATGCCAGTCAATATTAGACCCCGCCAATGGTAATGTAACTGATTTGAATGTAACAACACCCTCTTATTTTGGATCAGGGAACCCATGAAGAAGTTATTCCTATTTTAAGGAAAAATCACACGTGAGATTTATTAAAAACTTAACATTTTTTATCATTTCATTCCGGGCACACCGGGCATCAGAATCTCATATTGTCTCATCACCTGGTATCATAATATTTACAATTAATTTATAAAAATAAAACCAAAGAAAATATGAGTCGTTACATTTTCCCCACCATAGGGATTTACATAAATGAAATCCAAAACAAGGGATAAACAACAAAAAAGATGAGGGTACTAAACAAAAATCATGGCTTACCACTCTGAAGTTCTCTCTTGGAAATTCCCACGCTATCACCGAACGTGAAATTGAGAAATTGACCGCCCATGAAGGATCTGATCCGATCGATCCTCAATCTCCACCGAGTACTCTGATAAAGTCACCCCATCATCAATGTCTAGCTTTCTCTAGTCACTGATGTGTGATGGATTATGCAGGTACCTACTCATTCGTGTCATAGGGAAGACATCATTCACATATTGCAATTGTGGGGGTAGAGATATGTGATACACCACCTCACCAACTCTCCTTAGAATATGAAAGGGGAAAATGAATCTCAGAGATAACTTTCCACCACATTCAAATATATGCAATACTTATTAAAGTGAGACCTAATGGAACACGTGTTATCCCTCCTAAAAATCTATAGGCCTCATTCTCTAGACAACATATGACTTCTACCGACTCTGTGTAGTCCTCATTTCCTCCTAAATTATCTGCACCTTCCCAGTGGTAGTCGCACCAACTCTGTACCCATGAGTTCTGACTCCCCTGGGTCCATCCAACATGGTGGTGACATGCATGGTCTCCCATATAAGGCCTTTACTGGTTCCATACCAATGGTGGAGTGATTACTATTTTTGTATGAAAACTCTACTACTGGAATGTGATCATCCCAACTACAACTAAATTCTATAATACAAGCATTTAGAATATCCTCAAGAACCTGGATGGTCCTCTCTGTCTGGACATCTATCTGAAGATGAAACACGATGATCATGGAAAACTGATTCTCAAACTCCTCATACAATCCCTTCTATAACCAAGAAGTGAAACAAGAATCATGGTCTGAAATGATCTTTGATGACACACCATGAAGTCGAATTATCCCTTGCACATTGCGACATCTCAAGCACTTTACTCAACTCTACCCATGGATTAGTATAATGTGGGATGACTTGGTACAATGATCACCAAGATGGTATTGTGTCCCCTAGACGTTTGTGGTAAACCCATCACGAAGTCCATCGATGTCCCATCCCACTTCAACTCTAGAACCTAAAATGTTTGGGTCAAGCCCGCTAGAACCTGGTGCTTAGCCTTCACTTACTGATAGTTGAGGCATCAAGAAATGAACTCTTCCACAACCTTCATCATCCTCGACCACCAGAACTAACTTCAGAGGTCTTGATATATCATTGACACTCTTGGATGTACTACCAAAGGGGAATTATGGAACACCATAAAAAACTCCTATCGCAACATCTTTGATACTACTGTGTGACCTTTGAAAAGAAATTTGTGATCCCCACCTATCTAATATTCGTCATTAGAATGAACCATGGATAATTGATCACATCGGGTCTCATAGTTGATGTACCCAAGTTGTGCCTCCCTGAAATTCTGTAAGAGTAAAAAAGTGACAACAATAGACAGGTCGTATGCTGGTCCATCTCCATCCATAAATAATATCTGTAATGTGGACAACAACTCTAATTCATCACTCAACAACTACATGCTAGATCTCCGACTGAGATAATTCTCCACTAATCCCCCTTCCCATAAGTATAGAAAATATCAAAGTCATAGTCTTGGAGGAACTATATCCATCATCTCTACCTGAAGTTTAGATCCTTCTAAGAGAAGATATTCTTGAGAATATTGTGGTCTGAGTAGATGGTAAACCACTCACCCATCAGGTTTCGTCTCTACATATTCAATTTGAATACAACCACTTAAATCTCAATATCATGGGTCACGTAGTCTTTCTCATACTACCTTAACTGGTGTGAACCATAGTTAATCATCTCTTGCCCCTGAATTAGGACACAATAAATCCTTTTCCCTAATGCATCATAGAAGACCATGGACTCAACACCCTCCACTGGTAATCTCAATATAGAATCACTTTTCAACCTCTTCCTAAAATCATTAAAGCACTTATGGCACTTCAATATCCATATGAAAGTATTCCCCTTCAGTTTCAAGGCCATCAAGTTTTCCGCTACTCTATAAAAGTTGTGTACAACCCTTTGATAGTACCTATACAATCCTAGAAAATTCTACACCTCAGTAACACTCTTTGGTGGCTCAAAAACAAGCACCACTTCCATCTTTATCATATCCAATACAACTCCAGCCTCTGAAATGATGTGTCCTAGAAACTAAACCCCCCCCCCCCCCCCGGAATCTATAACTAACACTAAAGCTTACCATAAATCTAGTTCTCCTGGTGTGTGTCTATGACCATCCTTAAGTATATTATATTCTCATCCACAGACGCTGATTACACTAGGATTTCATCAATGAAGACCATGATGAATTGATATAAGCAAGGATGGAAGATTCTATTCATGTGTCCCATTAACACTTTCAGGGCATTCATCAAATAAAATGGAATCAATAAGTACATTTAGTGGATGTACTGACATCTTAAGGCTGTCTTTGGTACGTCCTCAACCTATACATCGAGCTGGTGATAGCCAGATATGAGTTCTATCTTTGAGAACCAACTCTCTCCCTTCAACTAATCAAAGAGGTCATCAATCCTCGGTAGTGGATACTTATTTTTCACGATCACCTGGTTCAGGCACCGAAAGTCCACACATATTCTCAATCTCTTTTCTTCCTTCTTGGTAAAAAAACTAGGGCCACTCAAGGTGAAACACTGGGTCTCATGGATCCCTTCCTCTACATTTTCTCTAGATGTACCCTAAACTCATGATGCTCTTTGAGATCCATCCGATATATAGGGGTAGATATCACAGTCATCCCAGGGTACAAATAAATGATGAAGTCTACCTCCCTATGAGGAGGTGATCAAGGGACACCCTCAAGAAATATATACTCATACTCTGCCACCAGTGTAAGAAACTACAGACTCCTTTCATCCATTTTACCAAGGGTGAGGCTAGAAAACTAGTAATTAATTTCTTTCACACTCCTATGAGTAAGTCCTTATAATGATACATGTGTTTCCTTTACACCCATAAAGGAAACCCTTATGCCGTCTTTGTATACCCACCACACACCTCACCTAAAACAGTCAATATAGGCATGAACTACAGATAACTATTCCATACCAAGAATGATGTTTTAAGGCCTTGATGCGTACACCAACATATCCCAATAAAAAATCCTTCTCCCTATAGTAAGGTAACACTGTCTAAACTAGTGTTTTATTTTTTAATCTCCTCTCATAGGATTCTTTAAGTATAGGTATTGATGCAACAGTTCCATAGAAATCTTCAAGTCTCGAACAAGAGGCATGGTGAGAAAAGACTGACTGACACCTATGTCTATCAAAATTGAATATCGGTTGGAAAAGACAAAGATCATACCTATAATAATATTTGGAGCATCAGGGTCATAAGCATCCATCACCAGAACTTGTCATCCCCTTATACAGCAGCTCTCTAATCCCATGGTGGACCACCTGGTGGTGGTGGTGGTAGTATGTCCAAACTCTTCTCACCACCTACTACTCTATTTTCTCATCTACCACACCATACTCTCAAAGAACCACCCTACTCTTACCTCCTCCTCTGCCTCAGTGGTCCCTCCACCATCTACTAGTCATCCTTACAATGAGTCAGGCAATCTTCAGCCAGATGACCCTGACCGCCACATTAGTAACACACCATGTGCTTTAGCTAACCCACTCTGACCTGGGATCCCCTCACCACTAATATCATGTCATGGAATTTTTCCCATGAGTTATTGATGAACTTGGTTCCCTACATCTGTTATCCACTACCTACTTCCAAAGACTATGCTACCTGGTGTCTGTTGGTACCTCCCACTACTAGTGTCTAATCCGCTAGAAATCTCTCCACTAGAAGGGATCTCTCTAGTAACCCGGTATATTTAGAGATTCTAAAATATATCATGGATGCCATGATCTCTTAACTTATCCCCTTCTCAAAGGTATGGGCCCTATAGAATGGGTCTCGTGCCATATTTTTTGATTAGTGAGAAAGATCTGTAAATCTCATTGAGTACTCTGCTACTATCTGACTTCCCTCTTACAGATGCAGCACCTCCTGTATGCACACTGAGCGTAATGTTGCTAGAAATAAATAATCTTTGAAGATGCACTCAATGTCTACCTAATAGATATTCATATAAATATGATTCTGAATCAATAATCTCCACCATCGCCCCCACTGAGCCCAAAAGAAGGATCACATCTAGAACTTTCATCTGGTCATAAGGCTTCCTTATAAGGAAGAAGACTCATGTAACTGCCTCCAGCTAATCCTCAGCTACCTGGGGGTTTGTATCACCCATAAACCTAGGAGGTCTCTTCATATGGAACTCATGAAACACAATTAGAATGTGTGTATCCTCTACCAATAGTGCTAGTAGTAAATTATTCTCTTCTGGTGCTGGTATCACTAATACACCACTTGGAGGTACTATCTCTGGTAATGGCCCATGTACTAATGAATCATCTCTAGGAGGTTCATCCTCCTGATCACACATCATAATCCTAGATGGTTTTCCTTGTGAAGGCATCCTAAAATAGATTAATATGTACCAAAATCAGTAGAGTATATCTGGTGAGATGAATGAATAAATACATGAGAACACACTCAAAATCCTATGTGATGCATGTACCATTTACTTCCCCTGCAAATAGTGTTTTCATGTACTTTTGGTTCTTTAGGTATAACAAACCTCCTCTAATACCACTCTGTCAAAACCCGTCCTAGAGGGGTCCATGTTCTGACTACCCCAAGCTAGTCTTGGATAGGCTAGGGGCTAGCAACTAGAACCTAGAACACATATCCCATAAATGGGATGAATTTGGAAAAGTACACGTACAAATGCACACACCTCTAATCCCACTATGTTGAAGAGTAAAAACCCTAAATAAAAAACCCATGCATACAATAAGATATCGACCAAAAAAGTATGATAGTAGAAAAACTAGAAAGTAAATGGTGCCCAAATACAATCCCACCAAAATAAAGAGTCTATTAGGTGAATGAAAAAGTTATGTAAACTCATCCTTAGAAAAACCTATCTGAAAGGTAGGTTTAGGAGATCTGTCTATATTCGTAGGAGAACAACATGTCCATCTGATCCCTCAAAGCACCACGTAGTCCTAGTCCACCTAGAACTCCATCAAAGCATCTATTGTCTCTACTAGACATGAAATATATGGGAAAATATCATGTAGGGTTGAGTAAAACAATACTCAATAAGACACCCCAAAACCAAAAAGGAAATACCACTAAGAAATACATGAAGTATACCACAAAGGAAACACACGAAGTACACCACAAAGAAAACACGCGAAGTGCAGTTAGCTCACATAAGTATAAGTCTAAAGCATGAAGAGAAGGATTTTCAGTTTTATTCCATAGATATCTTAGTTTCTAGGACACATGGAATGTCTATGAATCATGGAGAATCGATGGATTATGAAGTGTTAATGATGTAGGTAGCATCGATGGCACCAGAGTGTCTATGGCACCCAAAGCGTCAATAGAGAATGGAGCATTGATGGCACACAATGTTTCAATGGACCACAGAGCATCAATGGTTCACAAAGTGTCAATGGCATATAGATCACCCAATGAAAATGGATCTTCGATGGGTCATGAAACCCCTAAGGCACATAGTCACCACGTTGTAACCATCTGTAGGATTCATATCATATCGTGATTGTACCAGGAGAACATACTCCTCAAGACATTAGGTCCCATTACAACATCGATAAAAACTCACTTATATTATCTCAAAAGGACCATCTCATCTTAAGGGTCCTAATTTTATAAACATCTCATCAAATGGATACATGGTTTGAAAGTTATGGCTATTTTTCTGAAAAGGTCTGACCCGTGTCTGGTCTACATCTGATCCGACTTACTGAACCTAACCCAACCCAACTCGGTTCAACTAACCAAAACTTTCCCAACCTGGTTTGGTCCAACCCGGGCCATTAGGTTTAGCATGCCTCATTTGGTCTAGACCAATTCACATGGGCTTGTTTTTGTGCGCTGGAGACGGCTCTCCCTAGCCTTGACCCTCCGATCAATAGGGATATGTGTTAGGTTTCACACGTTCAGACCACCAACACTACGTGGTCCTATGGACTCACCACCATTGTGGTCTCCATATGACATGGATCCAAGCCACATATTATTTTTGCAGTCCCTTGTTCACTGCCCGTTGTCCCCGCCGCTATGGGCTCCCTCTGATGCAGTCCAACCTGGACCACATCCTAGTGCCACCACTGGCCATCCTTCCACACTCCACCTGGCTTGGCCACCACAGTCAGGCCAATGCTTCCTCCTCCACCGATCACCCATTAAGCAGCCTTTCCTTACTGGCACGTCATCCGCATGTACCTGTGGCACCCTGCTTGAACCTACCAGAACTGTCGCCACCGTCGCCTTGTGCTACCACGACCTTATGCTACCGTCACACCTCCATGGTTCCATTGTTGGAATAATTCTTGATTCAGATATTTCATAGGGTTTTAAAAGGTTAGGGAGAAGGCAAAGAAAACATGAAGAATACAGGATATTGAGCGAGGAGTTTGAAGGACATGAATACCCAATGAATAGATCTTGGACTTTTTCAGGTCGACCTTGATTTTTTCATGTTAGCAGATTCATGGAGAACAAATCAAAACATAGATTTAATCCCCATTCAAACCCCGAAATAATAACACTCATCCCCCTAGCGATCGAACCACATATCAACTTGTTCATTGGTTGGTCTGTGCTCTTTGTTGGATCTAAGAAGGAGAAATTGAAATCACAAAGAGAAACAACATCCTACCTCGTAGTTGGATTGGTCGTTGATGAAGAATGGAGGTCCATATCATAATTAATCCCCAATCCGTCTACATTCATCGTCGAAAGAGTTTAATTCCATGCATCAATATAAATCATAGGGTTATGATGATAACCCTAAATTCCTAAAAAATGTTTCATTAAAAAGAAAAACACCACTTCTTCCAATAAAGTATTTTTATTAAAACATTTTTAATGACCATTACATCCAAATTCAAAATTTCATATTTGAACCATACCGATCGATGTTAAGCCTAGCCTAAGTTAAAATTTCTACTTTGAACATAGCGGTTCCATTGGATTTCTGATTTGGGATCTCATTTAGAAGTTATTCCCATTTTAAAGAAAAGTCACCCGCTCACTATATTAAAAACATAACATATTTCATCATATAATTTTGGGAAAATCAGGCCTCAAAATCCCATTCAATCTCAGCTCCAAGTATTATAATTTTTTCAATTAATTTGAAAAAATAAAACCATATAAAATTTAAGTCATTATAGTTGGTGAATTATTTAATTACATTTTATTTATTTCAATCAATAAAATACCAAAAGACAAATTATTTTAGTAGTCTTGGAAATCTAAATTGCATACATGATACCCATAATACACTAGTAAATATAAAATTAAAACATCATACATAATAAAATGGAATAAAATACATCCTTGAATGTTTATTTAAAGATTCATTCTTCATAACCCGGGAAAAGGAAACATAATAAGGGTGAGATAAAATGCTCTTCAAGGGTACGTAAAGTGGAATAAAAAATAAATCAATGAGAATAAATCAATATGTTAATATAAATAACTCATAAATCAATCCATTCAAATAACTGGATAAGGAAAAAATTAATACGGAAAGGTAAGAAACTGAAACACATGCTATTTAATCAGTAAATTAAGAATTAAAATGAATCCATAGATATGTAGATGAAAAATATCATGGATAAGTAAAAAAAATAAGATAAATTAGGTAAATTATTAATTATTGTATTCAATGTATCTTAGTTACATGGAACCATTACCATCAAAACCTTTCATAAGATAATTTAGCATATTGGGTAAAAACCCATCTAATTTGGCCAACTATTTCATCTCATGAGACTACTGATGCATCAAGGGACTATTTATAACAAGTTCCCGCCAATGTCGTACCTTTAAAAAGAATTATTTATATCAAAAAATATATTTAATCAGTAAAAAATATTCTTTGTCAAATATCTGTATTGAATAAAATATACGAATTTATCAATAGTTTCATAGTTAATCAAATAAATGTCAACTGAACACCATTTGTAAAAATAGTATACATATTAGGAAATAATAATTTATATCACCAAATAATGTGGGTATTTAAATAAAGTTATTATTTCAAGATAAATTTAAAAATAAAAATAATGTGATATTTTAACGGTGATAATTAAACACATTCTGTAGGAAAATAATATTTAACCATTCTAAAGTGTACCATACCACTTTGAAAAATATAAATAAAAATATACAATAAATAATAACATAAAATGAAACTTAGAATATCTTGAAAAAATGGTATTCATTATATGACATGAAAAATGGCAGTATATACACCATATAAAATTTAAGTGGTTTATAAAAACAAATAAGTATCATTGGAATATAAATTGAGATGAAAACCCATATCTTAACTTTATTTTATTGTGTTCTCTTTAACCTAATTTATAGTGGTTTAAAATATGTTAATAAATTATAAACTAAAAATACTAAAGTTTATAATATCATATATTAACTTCTTATATAATTTTATTATCCATTTTTTAGCACTCTTTTATTGTTTTAATGATTTTGGGTGTTAATTGCCTAGTTTTCTCATGTATGTTTTGACTTGTAATTTGTTGTTCCTATTAATTATACCATTATTTCATCATATAAGTAATTTAAACCATTAAATATTTATCATATATATTCATTATACATTAATTTATAAGAATCCATAAAATTTGGAGATAATAAATTTTGCAAACTGTTTATAGAGACGGCAGGTCGTACATATGCATGAACATTATATCCATTTATTTTCAAAATAAAAGTATGAAATGTAACTGATAAAAATGAATATTATATTATATTATCATAGATATGTCATATATATTACATATTATTCTTAAAATAATCCTTAATATGTTACATTTATAGAGTGAATTAATCACATCGCTTTAAGGATGCGGTAGTCCACACTTCCCCAAACTCTGTTATTCAATTTACAAAAAAATGGAATGTATAAGGGTATGTGTTATAAAATAATTATATAAGAATAAATACATTATAAATACCTAATAAATCTTATATAATTATATTTTATATCATAATGATAACTATGATAGGCGGTAAAGTAAAAATGAACAATCATCGTTTCATGAGGCGGTAGTTCACCATTCGCATAAACAGTGTGTTAATTATTCATTAGATGGAAGTGTGAGTGAGTTTAGGTAAAACACTTATCATAAAAACATACTAGTATATTTATTATAATGTTTATGTTATATAATAATATAACAATAAGGGTTTACTAGGTGTATAATGGAAATAAATCTAAAGATCTTAAGGAAAGATATTACCTCTTAATCTGGTAACTTGTTTTAGTTTGAACCAAAAGGCTTCCTTGGATTACTTTATGACCGATTAAATGATTTTAGGTTGAGGGTATGGATTTTTAGGAGATATTTGTGGAGATATTGTTTGAGGTAAATTGGCTTGAGAGGTGTGATATAGTGGGAGGAGAGGATACCTTTAATGGTGGAGGAGGAGTGGCACTCTTGTAAATTTTGGGAAAGGGAATTAAACCCACGTTTTTTCATTTTAATGTTGCTCCCATAATGTTAAAAACTATAAAAGTGAGTATAGTGTCTAACTATGTCCATAAAATTTCTCTTGAAAAAGTTTCTAGGTCATTTGGGCCCTTAAGTTAAAGGTTTAGTCCCATACTAATCTCATTTTTAAATTAATCTCTATAATAAATTTCAATTACTTTCACTAATATTTGTGGTAAAAAACTAAATTGAATTTATTAGGAAATATAAATTTTCATTAGTGAAAATATTTAATCCATTTTTGAAAATTTTGATCACATAATTGGATGAAATTAATTTAAATTTAATCCCACAAATGAGATGACAATGCTGGATTTTAAATTAAAAATGTTTGAAAGTTTACTATGTTTGTATTGTCAATTTCAAAGTAAAATTGATTCCAATGAAATAAATTGTTTAATTTATAAAATTTTATCTAATTAAACTTTAAAACAAATTTAAAATATGTTTAACCTTATATATAAATTAGATGAAAAATCAGTTTTGAATTAAATTTCAGTATTTTTCACTATTCATTAAAAATGAAACTTCACAGAAAAACACCATAAATTAAACCTAATCTGATTTTTATGTATCTATATCAAATATAGTTTTTATTTTTAAATATATTTTATATAAAAGTTCCAAAAATTGGATTTAAAATGGGTTCTTTATCAAAAGCCAGTAAAAATGCACTAATAAAAATAATGTATTTTATACGTAAAATTGGGATTGTTTTTATCTTAAGACAATCAAATATATTATATGAATATAAAAAATATTTGAATTAATATAACATATATACATATCATATTAATATCACTCACTAATTGTAATTAATTTAATTAATTCAGGTAAAACGTCTATGTGAGTATAAAAAATAATATTTTCTTCTATAGTCAATCCGTTTTCATATTCATTTATAATTAATTTGAAACCAATTAATTCATTATATATTTTATTAAACTATATATATAAATAATTTAGTTAACCATTTTTGTGATTAAACATTTAATGGATAGGTTTTATCATATTATATTAAAAAATAATATTTTTATAATATATTGTTGTTCGATTAAAACTCGGTATTTCTTGTAATGAAAGCTATCAAGCAAGGTAGTTCTGGTGTGAAATGCATGCTAACATAGTGTTGTATAAATTAATTTATTCATAATATATTAAATCTATTGAAAATATTAAATATATTTTTAATTATCAGGATAATATATTCCCTTACTCCCTTGGTGATGTGTGTTATACAAGCAATTAAATACAATATTTTACTTTAGAATTTTGGGGTGTTTCATTCTCCCATACTTAATTAAATTATTTGCTCATAATTGAAACCTAATATTGGTAATTAATTATTTGATATTTCCAATGTTTAAATCCCAGACCATGAGAAGGATTCATAAAACATTTTCTAGAAAAGAGGGAATGGTATGTGAAAAGTTCATATGGACTAACATATAAATAAGTTTCAATGTCGGAGAACATTAGTGGAAATTTTAGATACGTACTTATAGGAAAAACATAAATATTTAAAAGGAGATTTTTATTTTTTCAATCACAAATAATATAATGGTTAATTTAATTATGAGGGCCTCAATTCCATAAATCTTTGATTATTTAGAAGACCATCAGTAAAAAATTAAAGTATTAGAACAAAATTTTTGTTTCAAAACACTTTTGAGAAATTAATTCAATCCCTAAAAATATAAGTAAAATTAAATTTATATAAACATAATATTTTCCTCTTATTATTACTTGAGCTATTTCTACTTTATATCATAGTACGTGATTCATCATATAGTGAATTAATACATTAACCTCTAAAATATCATCCAATGATCAACCATTTTATAAATGGTTAACTTTTCCAAAATATTATGATCCAAATGTTTGGAAGGAAGGTCACTAAATTTCCAAAAATAACTTATCATTATCCTTCAATCAACATAAAGTATCTCTTTAATGATCGCATATTGAATAGTGAACACATTCATCATGTACTCTCTTGAATTACCATAATACTTTATTGGGAACATGAATTCTTCCTTATTCCTTTTGTAAGACGCATGTTATTGGATATATTCCATAATTCCAAAAGTTTTTTAAACTCCATCTATGATAGCATGAACAATTTCAAAAAATAATTACTCAGTTCCAATGTATTCAATACTTATCATGTTTTATGTCATCCAAAAAATAATTTATTTATCAAAACATCTATGTCTTAACATTATAAACATATTGAGGGTTATCTATCCCCCTACCACGTGTTTTTTAAAAACTATTACTTTCTTCTGAATATGTTTTCTTGGTACAATTTAGCATATGATCTCAAATACTAAATGAAAAAACTAATTTAGAACAATCCTTACATTTTTCAGAAATCATATGATGATAACATGTATACATTTATTATATCTAAATATAGAAGTACATTAATCATTCCACTTATGCAGTATCAATAACATAAGATTAACTTTGATCTCTTAGCTTGTTATAAGGTATATTCTATTAATTATCAGGACATTTCTTTCCATAGTTCCCTATCTCCTTAATGTTTTAACACCGAATACCAACATTTTTCTTTTTCCCATTACATTATTTTTCATGGTGACCATTTTATCCACACTTCTAACAAACTCATATTCCTTTCCATTATTTTTCAAGGAGATTATTTCTATAGTTATCACATGTGGGAAAATAATTGTTTACCGTATTCCCTTTATATGTTGTTTTTTCTTCCTTTATATTCTTCTCTTTCCACCCTTTTAAGACATAATTCATGGATAATTATTTCTATATCCTGATAGAACATAAAATTATCTCTTCGTATAATGATAAATTCACAGAGACTAGATCCCTTCAAAGATTTGGATTAAGACCTCCAAATAAGTGGTCAATATTTCACTCTATGTGGTATATATAATCTGTATCAAACCTCTAAAACCTTGTAAAGTTTTCTTTATAATTTGTAACACTCTCTTCTTCCTTTTTCTTTAAGATAATAAACTTTCTCTTCATCTCAATTTTCTTGATCACAAGCAAAGTATTTATCGAAGAATGTATCCTTAAATGAATTCCATTCCATGAGTTCAATTTATTATTCCTATATTTTTTTCTAGATCAAAAACCGCCAATGATTAGAATCACCTTGGAGACAATAGACCGCAATTATAACCTTTTCATTTTTTTACAGTCCAAGGATATAAATATGTTCTCTAAATACTTAATCAATTTCTCGTGTATAATTGGATTAATAGTCCCTTTAAATGCTGGGGGATTTTTTGAATAAATGGATCTAACATTGGATATTATCTCTAAAATAATTTACTCTATTTGGGAAAGGTTATTTTTTATATCCTGATTATGTTTCCCTAATATATCCATAACTTTCTCAGTTTTAATACCAGCTATGTTGACTTTCTCAGCAGGGAAGCCTCTACATTGGCCATGAGTATTGATACCATTCATCCTTCCAAGCACCATTTCTAAATAATATCATATACTAGATTTTCCACTAAAATTATGAACATTTTATAACTCTAAATATGGAATATCACATAACATAAATTTATGAATTTTAAATTTTAGATTCATTAACTTTGGGTTATTTTGTGAAATCTTTACTTTCAAATCCATCATAATGGTACTTAACAAAAATGTGAAATATCCTAAGTGTATCCCCTGATAGTGTCCAACCAGATGTATAGTAAGGCCCATTATTGTGTACCATGTTATGTTGAGTTAGGCCCAACACACATTTTTGGCGTTATTACTCCTAGGTTCAACTCTTCTAGAACCACGTTAACTTTTAGTATCCAGAAAGGGATGTATTTCTAGGAATACTCACATAATATGTTCCTTACCAAAATACTAGCATGTTCTTTTATACTTATCCTCAATGTATATCTTAGGGTTTTTATCCCTAATCTATGTTTTCTAAATATAGTTTCCAAGGTTTCTGTTAAATTTTCTTTTATACCAAATGTAACACGCTGAACCGAGAAGCCTAGAGCTGGTTCATTATTTTATTACATTAGCATGATTAGAGGGAATAAAATACTGAAGGACAGATTAGTTTAGTATTCATCGAAAGGAAAATTAAATATATTATACCCATAATACATTGTGAAACACAAAATAAAATCCTTATATAGAATAAAATATAATAAATTACATCCTTTAATTCTTATTCAAATATTTCTTCTTCATAACATGGGGAAAGGAAGCATAATAGTGGTTATATAAAATGATCAGCAAGTGTAAAAAAATCAGAGGAAATAATGAATCAATTAAAATAAATCAACATGGAAAGGTAAATAAATGATAACTCAATCCATTAAAATAACTAGATAAGTAAAAAATCAATATGGAAAGGTAATAAATTGAAAAACATACCATTTAATCAAGAAACTAAGAATTATAATGCATCCAAATATAAGTTGATGACAAATATCATGTATAAATAATAAATTAAGATAAATGAGTTAAATTATTAATTATTGGACATAATTTTTCTTAGGTACATCAATCCATTACCATCGTGACCTTTCACAGGACAATTTAGTACAATGGGTAAAAACCCATCAAATTTGGCCAATTATTTCATCTCTTGAGACTATCGATGCATCAAGTGGGGATCTGTAAACAGGAACTACCAATATCATACCATTAAAAAACATTACCCATATGTTAAAATCAATTTAATAAATAAACAATATGCCTTATAAAATATCTGTATTGAATAAAATATATATATTTATCAATAATTTCCCAGTTAATAAAATATTTGTCAAAGTGAATATCATATGTAAAAATGGTATATAGTTTAGGAAAAAATAAAATACATCACCCAAGAATGTGGGTATTTTAATAAAGTAATTGTTTCAAGTTAAAGTTAACAATAAGAAAATTAAGATTTTAATAGTGATCATTAATCTCGTTCTTGAGGAAAATAATATTTAAACATTCCAAAGTGTCTCAAACAAATTTGAAACATTTAAATCATAATATCCAAGAAGTAATAACAACAAATGAAACTTATAATATCATGAAAATAATTTTATTCATTATATAACATGAAAAATGGAAGTATATACACTATATAAAAGTGAAGTGGTTCATAACAAAAAATAAGTCTCAATGAAATGTTAGTTGAGATGAAATCCCTTAACTTAACCTTAATTCTTATTTTGTGGTATTTATATTCATGTATAGTGGTTTAAAATATGTTAATATATTATAAAATAACCATAATAAGGTTTATAATATAATATATTAACTTGTACTAATACTTTATTACTCATTTTTTAACACACTATCATTATTTTAGCTATTTCGAGTGTTAATTGTCTAGTTTTATCAAGTATGTTTTGAGTTGTTATTTATTGTTCCTATTAATATGATCATTTTTTATCACATAAAAAATTTAATCCATTGATTATTTATCATATATATTCTGTATACATTTAATTATAATAATCCACAATATTTGGAGATAAAAAATAAATTTCACCATCCCTAGAGATGAAAGGTCGTACGTACGCATGAATGCTACTTCCAATTCTTTGTCGTATTAAAAGAATGAACATTAATTGATAAATATTTATACTATTATTTAAGTAGCGTATATATTTCATATATATTACATACTAATATTAAATTAATCTTTAATAGGCTCCATTTATAGCATGAACAAATCACATTGCTCTAAGGAGGCAGTGGTCCACACTTCCATAGACAGTGTTATCGTATTTACACAAAATAGAATATATATAGTTATGTGTAATAAAATAATTAAATAATAAGAAATACATTATAAATATCCCATATATCTTATATAAGTAGATTTTCCATCATAATAACCACCTTCAGAGGTGTTATAGGAAGAACGAGCAATCATCATTTTGTGAGGCGGTAGATCACCGTTCACATAAATTGTATGTTGGTTACCCATTAGATGTATGTGTGTCTGAGTGTGGATAAATCATGAGAATAAATCATAATATTTTATTTATAATAATGTTTTTTTATATAAAAAATAATAATAAGAGTTTAGGGGGTGTAGAATGGAAATAAAACTAAAGATCTTAAGGAAAGATGTTACCTCTTAATTGGTTAACTCCTTTTGGCTTGAACCAAAGAACTTCCTTGGATGTATTTATAATCAAGGAGAGGATTATAGTTTTATGGGAGTTATTTTGAGTATTTAATTGGTCAGATATTGGTCTATACAAAGTTCCTTGACATTTGTGAAGAAGTGGGAGGAGAGGAGGCCTTTTATAGTGGAGGAGGACTGACACTCTTTTAAAATTTGGGAAAGAAAATTCCACCCATGTTTTTTGCAAGTAAAGTGGCTACCATAATTTTCCTAATAAAATAAAAGGGAGGATAGGGAATAAATATATACAAATAATTGATCTTGTAAAAGTTTCTAGGTCATTTCATCCCTTAAGTATAAGGTTTAGCCCCTTATTAAGTTTATTTTTATCATAAGAATTGTAATTGATTTTAATTAATTTTTCTAAACATTTTGGAAAAAAATACTTTAACCTTTTTATAAATTATAAATTTTTATTGTTCCAAATATGGAATCCATTTTTCCAAATTTATAACACATAAGTGGAATAAATTAATTTAAATTTAATCTCGCAGAAGAGATAAAAATACGGGTTTTTAAAGTGAAAACATTTTAAAGTTTTCCCAGGTTTTATAAACAATTTCAAAGTAAAATTGATTAAAATTAGATAAATTTGTTTAATTTATAAAATATGATCTAATTAAACTTTTAAACTAATGTAAAATATTATTTAACCTTATAAATAAATTAGATGAAAGATCATTTTTTAATTAAATTTTAGTATTTTTCACTATTCATTAAAAAATGAAATTTCACAGAAAAATACCATATATTTACCTTATTCTAATTATTATGTTTCAATTTTAAATATTATTTTTTACATATATATTCTATAATAGTTCCAAAAAATTGATTTAAAATTGCTTTGTAGTTAAAAGGTGGTAAACTTCCCTAATAAAATATAATATTTTACCGATAAAATTGGGTTTGTTTTTTTCTTAATCGTATTAAATATATTGGATGAATATAAAAAAATATTTTATTTAATATATAATATATATATATAATTAATATCACTCACTAGTTATAATTAATTTAATGCATTAGGGTAAAACGGCTTTGTGAGCTTTAAAAAATAATATTTTTCTTTATATTCATTAGGTTTTCAAATTCATTTTTATGTAATTTGTTACCATTTAATTAATTTTATATTTATGTAAACCATATATTTCCATAATATAGTTAGAAATTTTCATAACTACTTATTTAACATCTATGTTATATCATATTATATTAAATAAAAATATTTTAGTAATATAATATTTTTTGGTTAAAACTTGGTCTTTCATGCAATGCAAGTTATAAAATAAGGTAGTTCTTGTGTGTAATTAATGATAAATTGGGTTTTCATGAATTATAATATATATAATGTATCAAATCTATTTAAAATAGTAGATATATTTTTAATTCTCATGATATGTTATTGCCTTACCCGCTTGGAGATGTGTTTCATACATACAATCGAATACAATGTTTTACTTTAGAATTTAGAGGTGTTACAAACACCATATAGCACCTTCCCAAGCGACACCCTGAGAAATTCATGTTCCAACCACTATGCTTGTGATCCACTTTAATATATACATTTATATAATAATGGAGTTTTGAAACCATGAATATATAATTTTTATTTCATTTAAATGTCTCTATTTTTTTTAATAAAAGTGTGGTCTAAAAGTGAAAGTGTGACTACCTTTGTAATCATGTATTGAGAGAAAAGTTTAAAAAACAAATAAATTAAATTATGAATGATTTCTAAAAATGAAACAATTTCCAAAAAATGGCATCACATAAAATGTCACCCATTAAAAATCCTTATGAAAAATGGATTTATCATATATAAAATTCTTGGTTTAATTCTTAAAACAATAGTTTTTCATGAGAAATCGCCTCTTATCACCAAGTCACCCAACTACCACATTATTGTCAAATTATTTTCTAAACCAAGGGTTAATTTTGGTTCACTGACTTATATATCATTATGTTTTAAGTGGTAATATATGAAATAGTTTTCTATATTTCAAATATGACTCCTGAATATTCACTTCATCAATATTTTAGCTAATCAAATAGGTTTAGTCTAAGAGATAATCCCTAAATTATAAACTATCCATAGGGTGATTTGATACTGAAGACCCATAAAAGTTTAAAATTTATATCAAAAGGAAGCATACTCCATGTTTAGATAATAGGCTAATATGACAGAAATCAACATTGGATACTCAAATCACATTTCAAAACAAACTTTATCAATGAAGATAATTTTTTTCCAGATTTCAATCAAATAAAAATTAGTAGATAAATGTGATCAAAATTACTAAGAGATGAATTAATTCCCTACCAATAACAATATAATCCAAATGAATACACTATTTTTTTTACAAAAATATCACTATAATTACACCTATTTATATATTCAAAATATATTATAATTATTATGAATAATTGTTGAAATATAGATGGTGAGAAAGAAAGAAACATATCCAAAAAAATCACTCAGAGGGTTGTGACAACCTATAAATACCATATTCAAGATTTATCAATTCTCATAATCATTAAGTAGTATCTAATCCCCAATGAACCAAATTCTATGACTAAATGGAGCTAATTTCATAATCATCATAATCAATAAGAAACTAAAATCAAAGAAAAACCAATGTGAATGAATTATAAAATTAACCTCATAATACCATATCCTAAATCCCCAAAAAATCTAATATAGAATCCATAAATCCATCCCTAAAATATGAAACATCATAGAACAAAAAAACCTTAATCTCTGCCTTTTAAAATTATGATGAATAGGTAATAGAACACCTACACGAGCCTCCATTATGTAAGATAAGAGGAGTCCCTAAGGTATCAGATGAATTCCACTGTGATCTAGATATATTTATCACAAAATATATGATATTAAAAAGAGTTGTAATAGGAAAATAAAATTATATGGAAATATATATGATAGGGTAAGTATTAACTCACATTTTTCAATAAGAACACAATTAGACTCACTTTGAATCCTAAGGGAAAAAATATTGGAAGATGGAGACCATGATAGGCCATGAGAATGTATCCCAATAATATAGGGGGAATGAGATTGAAGGAGTAAATAAGGTTAAAATTATGATAGAGTAATGTTCAAGTATCCTCTACCACACTATACAATTAGTCTCACCTTTAATCCTTATTTTCTCGAATCATTTTAAGATGAAATTTCATATAATTGGGACATGATTCATTATGAATGGTCTAAAATTTCAGATATTCTAAAGGTAATTCTCATCAATCTAGGAATTTTGGATCTCAATGTCCTGATTAGGTGATAAATTATGACGGAGTAAAGTGAAAGGATCCTCTACCACATCATATAATTAAAAATGTTGGAAGGTTATTAAAAGGAAGATACAGAAGTGAAGGGGTATTTATAATAGTATATGGTAAACTAATTTGGTTTATTTTAATTTAAAGCAATACATTTATGTTTTTTGATGATATGGTTCTATATTTAATACCCAATTTTGTTATAAATAGATAAAATTTCATTTTTTTCTAAACTGATGTGTTTGATATTTTGAGATTTTTATTTATCTTTTATTAATTTGAAAACACAGGAATACTATTGTTTTTAACAAATAAGAGATATCTATTTGGATTTTAATCTCTTTAATTATTCAAAAGGTTTTTACTATTACTATATAATGTTAAGGTCATGATTTTGTTCTATATGGAAGATTTTAAATTCTTTGAGGATAATTGAGATCTTTATTAATACTAAAACAAGGAATTTTATTCATCATAACAAAAATTTATTTCTAAGGAAAATTTTAATAGATTAAAAAACCTTATAATGATCACTTTACTATATTTATCTAAAGGATGTCTATTGTTTGAAATAATTTTATTCCAACTTTTAACTCATATGTTTTTATAATTTAAATTGAATATTTCAAAAACCTCTAATATTATTATTTATTTTTATAAAATTTTGTAAAAAATTATTCAATATACATTAATCATTCTGTGAAATACGACATAGGGTACACTATTTACTAATTTTATTAAATTAAACTAAAATAATTTGAAGCATGATCATAGCTCAACCAAAATTAAAATTATTAATCCAAAGATAATGATGAACTTAACATGGTTGATTCATTGAATCATATGTATGAGAAAATCCCATCAAATAAAATTATTCTTTATAAAAAAGATATGAAATTATATTAACCAAATATAAACCCCCTAGAATGTGTTAGCTTTCTTGAATATCACGACACATTATAAATTATTATATGTCTGTTGTGAGTTTTGATTAAGGAGGAGATAAAGAAATAAAATAAAGCATATTCTTAATGGAATCATATTCCTAGGAATGGAGAAATATGTATATGATGACGAAGTGATCATAAAAGGACCTGGAATAATTATTCTGTGGATGAATAGTTTTTATGTTACTCTTTTTCGAAATATAAAACAATTAAAATAAAGTGTAAAAAATATATCCTATGCAATAAATTTAAAATAAAATTGTTACCATTTGTGATATGAAGTTAATGAAATAAAATATAATACATTTTAGAATTTAATATATATTTCAAGGATATTAAGATGGATGAAAAAACTAATAAGGATTCAATCATTTACAAATAGGTATAAAATTACTACAGTAGATATGGGATTTTACAAAGCTGTAAATTTTCAGAATTAGTGCTAAAAAATAATTTATATTGTAAGTGACTTTAAAATTATATGGCCTTTATCAGTTTTGAAAATAACACTAACAAAATCTCCCTTCATTATTGTTAAAAAAAATATTTGATATATTGCGCCATTTATCAATCCTTTTTAGTGCTAATAATGGGGTCCATTTATCAGTAATATAAACAACATTGATTAATAACAAACTGTAATAGTTTTCTATTGGAATTTAAATCACACTTAAACCCCAAATATATAATTTAATTTTAATTAAATTTATATCACAATATGAAAAAATAATATTATTTAGCACTTAAAAACATTTCAATCATTAGAAAATACAATTACATGGGTATATACAATTTATCACAAAAATTATCAAATTCAAAAACATTATTCTGTTGACTTTGGTCCCCCTATCAAAAGATCTTGATTATGGGACCATTTGTCAAAAAAATCACACTACCTCGAACAAAAAATGTACAAGAATAAAAAAATTCTTCTTTTAGTAATACAATAAATAAATTAATAAATTAAATATATATATATATAACACAATGCATTAACAAAATGTCACTTTTATGATGAAAACATACACATCGAGTCATACCAGAAACACCATATATTGAATTAACATGTGGTTGATTCATACAAGTTGTAAATTATTTATGGATCATTTTTCTAATGCATAAAAATAATATCAGAACATTTTCTCAGTTTTCAGCATGTGACATGAGTTTTGAACTGAAAATTCAATTTAAAATAAAAATATGCACTATGAGTCATATAGTAACAACTCTTTATCTTCCTTCAGGTACATCTGACCCTTTTTTATCTCCCTTTTTTGAGTCTTATTCTATGTATTTTGGGTATCTTTTAAAAAAATTAAGGTTTTGGTCTCTATCCACATTTAGCGCATGGTTAGGAAAAATTGTAAGGGTTGGCCATGAAAATCGTGCTCCCTATGTTGTGGATCTACAGGGGTGAATGGTTTCTCCAAACCATGTTGCCTCTCCCCAAAACCATTCACCCTTGGATAGAGGTTCTTTTATGGTTTTTCATGGTTAGTATAACCATGTGGCTAAACCATGCACCCTTTCCAGAATCACAGAACGGGTGGACGATTAGCGAGTGGTTAGTAATAATCATGTAAACCGACCTAAAAAACCAAACCCATTGGTTTTTAACTCCCTTATTTTTTTTAAAAAAATAAAAGGTCCCCCTATTTATCACCTACTCACCCTCATTAAACTCTAAATTGATTCCTTGGTCTTTGTAGGCTCTCAACAGCTGAAATTTACTACTCCAACCTCTTCTCTTTGCGAATCGAAGCACCGGTGGTTTCGTTTGATCTAATTTTTGTTATTAAATATCATATAATTTTTTTTCTGTACACAATATATTCTCTACCTATTAGAGGGTGATATATCATAAAATTATTGACTAATCTAATCTATAACATAATAGAACTTGATTCTAGGGGTTTTCCATGATCTTCTTCGCCTTCATTTCTTCGTTGGCATTCCCCCTTACGGGTGTTTATTTTATTACATGATATAAAAGGTAGGTGGTTCCATAAGTATTTTCCCTATTAATGATCCCAAATATTCTTGGATGATTTGAAATGAGTTTTAATTGATTTATAAAATCAATATTTTTTATTATTAGATGTTTTATTTTAAAAAGGCATAGAAATTGTGAAAAATCCTTAGTATCAATGGTATTGAAATTGATGGGTAGATTTTGAGAAAAATAATGACTTGAAATGAGAAATGATTCGATGAAATTATTTTCCGTGGATTTTTTTGAAAAATTTCAATAAATGAAAAATCTTTTTTGAGGCATCAAATTAATAAAATAATATGATTTGATTTTGAAATTGAAAAGACATGTTAAACATGAAATTTGGAATTTGAGCTATGGATGATGAATTGAATTAAAATGATTTACTTTCCCATGATATTTTGATTGTAGTAATTTTGAGACAAACTTGTCAGTTGGTGATTAGTATAAATATTCTAGGATGATGACCCCATAGAAATGGATTATTGATGATAACTCTAACTAAACCTAGTTTAACATGATTATCCGTAAGGGGATGTTGATTGATATTCCCTATTGGGACCAGACTGAGAAACATGTGAACACATAATTGAGTCATGTTTGATTATTGAGTAGTGTGAGGATATGATATCTTGGAACTAATGTAAATTAGGTTATATAACCATGGTGCTTTGTTTTTTTACTTGATTATATATACCATTTCTTATTGAACTATTTTATTCATGTCAGTTATTTTATATAAATGTTTTTTATAAAATGTTTATTTAATCCTATTTTTTTGTGTCTACCATCGATTGATTTGAAATCATGTTTTGAATCAAAATATATTAATCACTCACCATGATTTGTCTTTATTTAAAATTTAAATAATAAATGGTTTAATGTTATGGAATTTTTTATAGAATATTTTAGTGATATCCTACTCAGCTCTTTTCCACACACTCTTTTTTTCCTTTTGGAGATTGAATATTATATTATGTAATTTCTAGGTAAAGGAAAAGGATAATTTTTAGGTGGAGGGTGCACTTTATTTGTGGTACTTAGAGCTATCGAGGTGATCAGTGTAGATGTTATCCACTTGGTACATGGGTTTTTCAATGACTTTGTTTTAAAAGATTTTGTGTCACTTTTGGATGATGTACTTCTTTAGGAATCTCATTTATCTACTTGTGGTAATTTTATTTTTGTAGAGTATTTGAAATACAAACTATGTCTTCATATGTCTTCTATTGTTCTCTTTTGATGTTGTTTATTCTTATTGAAAAACTATTCCCTTTTATTATTATTTTATGTGGGGTTCTTATCACCAACCTATTGGAATTGGAAGTCCCTTCAGGATATTCTATAGATACTTTATGTACTAGTGTAATAGACTATATGGGATAGTTCATGTGAAATTGGAATCATAGTTGTGTGGTTGTGATTCTTTACTTGATGTCAGTATACATTTTGGGGATGTCCTTGTAGACATGATGTAGTATTTTAAATACTTAATTTCTAGTTACAAGAATGATTTTGGATAGCTTTCATCGTAATGAGCCTTAAGTCACTATTGGTGTTTTGGAAAAGCATCCATGAGGAATAAACTGATCTGATTTATGTATTTTTCCTAGTTTTGACATTTGAATTTTGAAATACCATAATTTTACAATTCAATTTGATAGAATCAATGTTTCCATATCACTTGATTGAGTTGATGATCTGAGTATCCTCAGGGATGTTTCATTGTTGATTGTTGATGTTACATATTATCATTCCCCCAAAAAGTAATTTAAATAGACCTCAATAGGGAGATACTAATAAACCATGACATGGGAATTCTATAATTGATTATAACCTCCTTAAGACAATGGTGTGGGATATCAAATCTATGGAATAATTAACTAGACTCATTTCCTTTTAAGTACCAATATTCAGGCCTATAAGGGATAAATCTATAGATCATTCTCAAGAGTTTCTTCAAAGGAAACCAATAGGTTTCCAAATCTTGAATTAACCTCAATAGGTAAAGGATTTTTTCAAGAATATTGAGCTTCTTTTCAGGTTTTTGGAAGAAAATAACTTGATAAAGGTGAAATCTCCTACCTTAAAGCTATAAGGGACTAGAAGTTGGTGGTGGGATTCAATGGTTATGAACAAGAAACATTGTGAATTATAGTGGAAATACTTTTAAAAACTTTTCATGAAATAGTTTTATAAATAATACTTGGTTTTTTAGAATCCCATGGAGTTTCTCAGTCTCCAATAAGGTTATAGGACCATGAATCGATATGTGAACTACTTTACTAAACTTGTTAATTTTTTCTCCTAAGGTAGGGATAAACCAAAAACAAAATACCTAGTGATTTGAGATGGAACCTTCACCTAATACCTGATATCATGTTTTTATGTTGAATCTCAATTATTTTTTAGATTTATTAGAGAGAAATTTTATGTATTTAGTTTACCTCACTGGTAAGTTAGTGATAGTGGTAGTTCCCATTTCTCCAAGTGCAAGTTCATGTTATTTATTTTAAAGGAAAGATGAAACTTGAAGAGACCCATGGTGGATCAAGAAATCATACAACATATCGACCATTTCTGGTACTAGGTGTATTCCATTTGAATTTATTTTAGTTTGGTGATGTTGGGTATTTGATACTTAGGCACCCAAGATATGTGATATGAGTGGTTGTTCTGGCCTCCTATGATAGTTCTATCGTGTATTTTCCACCCATTATGGTGGAACAGGACAACAACACTTAAAAATAGTATACTAAAATCTTATTATTCTATAAATAAGGTTTTACAACCATGGCCATCAAAAATGATTCTTATTCATATAATGGAAGAGTCTCTTGAAAAAGATGATGTGGGTTCTACAACAATGAGAGGTAGAATCACCATATCCTCATCTTTAGTGACATCTTTATTTGATACTGATACATCTCACTCATTTATAATAACTCGTATTGTGAACTTATTGAACATTCCTACGAAGTATATATCTTATATGATGGATATTTCCACACCCCTTATAATGAAGTGATAATAGGGTCTCAGAGGCCCTTCTTGCAAATTTTCTTTATTAGAGATTGATGTCACCTAGGATTTTCTATTTCTCAACATGAAACCCTTGGATATCCTTCTTGTAATGGATTTTATTATTTCCCAAAAATCCAAAATTGGGTGTTCTCTTTAGTGGGTTTATTTTATAGTGCCTAATGGGGTGTTCAATGTGTTCTAGGGAGATAGTGATTTGATTTCATGTTTATTAGAATGACCTATTCTAGATTTGGATAGGTTGATATCAATGTTTTCTTCTAATCTAGAGAAAACATCTCTATGTAGGGATCTCTCTCCAATTTTCATCGATTTTCTTGATGTGTTTCCCTATGACATTTCTTTCCTTAAATCGGTAAGGGAAGAGAAGTTTTAATTGACTTGGTACCTAGTACCCAACCTATCTTTATTATTTCTTGATGCATAGCACAAGAAAAACTAAAAGAGTTAAAGACCCAATCTGATGATTTTTTGGATAATGTATTCATTCACCTGAGTGTTTCACCATAGACAATGCCTTTAAATTTTTCAAATAAAGTTGACAGGATGCTTCTCCTTTGGGTTAACTACCAAAATATCAATAGACTTGTGGTAAATAAAAAGTATCTATTTCTTCTAGTAGATGAATTATTTGACCATTTTAAAGTGATTAATTGGTTCTCAAATATTTTTCTTGGTTCAGGTTACAACCAGTTAAGAAGTAAATAATATAATATTTTAAATACCGCCTTTCATAGTAGGAATATCCATTATGAATACATTTTTATTCCATTTGGAAGAACCAATTCTCCAAAATAAATTACGGAACATATGAACATGATATTCAATGATTATCTTGAATTTTTCATGGTGGTGTTTGATGAAGATAACTTGGTTTACTCTAAGACCGAGGAGGAACATGTAATTCATATAAGAGTAGTTTGGGAAATTTTATGAAGTCACTGACTTTATTCCAAGATATAAAAATTTTATTTTTGGATTTGGGATGTGAATTTATAGGGATACATAGCCTTAGAACATGGTATTTTAGTTGATCCTGAGAAGTTGAAAGTTGTTATGACATGGGAACAACCATGTATTGTTTTGAGATTTGACGCTTTTTTGGCCTAGCTGGGTATTACTACTAGTTTGTAAATGACAACTAAATTCTGGATACATATATGAATTCTCTCACTCCATGATAGGAAAATTCATTTGGTACTCAAAATGTCAAAATTATTTTGATGATTATAAGTGTCATCTGACATCAGTGACAGTGTTGACTCTTCCAAAGGATACGCTGGTCTATGTGGATTTTGTTGATGCACCAACTTTAGGTTTGGGATATGTTATCATATAGTCTAATCGTTTAGTTTATTATGGTTCCCAATATCTAAGGTAACACTAGAAGATTTGTGCAATTTGTGATCTTGAACTCACAACCATGTTGTAGACTCTTAAGAGTTGGAGGTATTAACATTTTAGAAAAAAAATTCCATTTATTCAAATCACAAAATCATGAGTTATATCTTCTTTAAAAAATATTTTAATCCCTAATATAGGAATTAGGTGGATTACCTACTATAGTTTGATTTTGACATTCCTTGTACCCCTAGAAAGGGGAATGTTATTGTTGATGTGATGAGAAATAAACTTTTAACCCAGGATATGATGGAATCATTATAATAGTGAAATTTTATAGATCTATTTTCTTAGATTCATTTGGGAGTTTTGGAGGATGAGACTGAAATTTTTATGGAAATTTTATTATTGACCTACACACTTCTCTGTACGATGTTTCAGAAGTAGCAATTGGACGATGAGTTCCATGGCCCTTGGGACTCACTTTAAGGTGTGGAGATCCCTAGTGGGTTTCCATTCTCTTCTAGGGGTATTTTGTGATTCAAGAACTATAATTTTATACCTTTTACAAAGATAAATGTTGTAATGGTAAATTTTTATAATTCCCAATATGAGGTATGCCTAGGAACCATGAAGATGTTCAATGATATACGACAATGATTTTGGTGGCCAAGTATAAGACCTAAAATTTCTAATCATCTTTCTCATTGTTATAATTATTAGCAGGCCAATTCTATGTACCAGAAACATTGAGCTTACTTTAGTCCCTTCATGAGATGATATGGAAGTTGATTGATGTTACTATGGAATTTTTTGTTGGGCTTCTTTATTACATATGTTGTAAAAATTAAATAAGGTTAGTAATCAGTTGGTTGTCCAAATCATCTCACTTCATCACCACTGTGATATAAACAAAGTTGAGAACTTGATATGTTTGTGTGTGGAGGAAATAATCATGTTCCATTGAGTAATATATTCAGTAGTTTTTTTATTGGTATTACTAATTCAATTATCATTCTAAAGAGGCCTCTTGAATGAAATGGAATACCAGTTTATATTGAGAACGTCATATCATCCACAGATGGATAGCCTAACAGATCAAGATATATAGATCTTGGAATACATGCTTCATGTCTACATTGTTGACAATGATGGAGCTTGGTATAACCAATTCGGACTGATTAACAATTCATATAACAATATACACCAATCATCAATCAATGTGGAACCCTTTGATGACAATTATGGTTGACCATGTAATTCTTAATTGTGTTTGTTGGAGATTGGTGAGGCCTCCTTGGTCTTACCTAGTTTGGTCCAAGATATGATGAAAAATATTCAATTGATTCATCAGAGAATAGTTATTGAGAAAATCTAGTATAATTCCTCTTATAAACATCGATGTGGGACAATGGATTTTTTGGTTTGGGAATAGTTTTTTTAATCTCCCCTGGGTTGATTCATTTACAACAGGAGAAACATGAAAGATTTCACAAATGTTTTCAGTTCCTTTTGATATTATAGAGAATATTGGAAAGAAGGCTTACCATTTGGATTTTCAACAGTATATTTTTTTAATAAAAAGTTTATTACATGTATCACAACTTAGGAAGTACATTTATGACCGATATCATGTCTTGAGTTGGGAGGATCTTGATGTTGAACCTGATTTATCCGTGTTTGAGCAGTGAGATCATATTATTGAATTTGAGAAAAAGCCTCTCCATGGGAAGTATTTCCATTATTACATGTGTTATTGCAGAAATTTTCTAATTATTATAAGACTTGGGAGTGTAATTCACATATGATATAGTAGTGGAATCATCAAATTTACTTGGATCATATTGATAGGATTTCTAGAGACATAAAGTGTTTATGTTGGGGAGGTTGTAACATCCTGTAATCAGATATTAGGTACTTAAAATCCTTTTTATATACCTTTATCTGAGACTTTTTATGGTGTGATTTTGGTGGATTTTAAAAAAATTGAGGTTTTGGGGACTTTGCATGGTTGTCACACTGTGAGGGAAAATTATGTGGCTTGCCAAACAAATTGTCCACTATATATCCGTGCTCTGGAGGGGGTTGTAGTGTTTTTCCAAACTATGAGACCTCTCCCAAAAACCATGAACCATAGGATAGAGGTGTTTTCATGGTTGGAACATGGTTATCATAACCATGATACCAAACTATGTACCCATTTCATAATCCCAAAAAGGGCATATAGTTGATGCACGGATAGTACTAACCATATGGGCTGACCTAGAAAACTGTGTGGATGGGTTTAACTCCCGAAAAAATATTTTAAAAATAAAAAGAACCTCATTTTAACTCCTAATCACCTATATTAAACCATAATTTGATTCCATGGTCTTTTGAGTCTCTCAAGAGATGAAATTGACTCTTCTAGCCACTACTCTATATAGATTAAAGCACTAGTGATTGAGTTTGATCTCTTTATGATATGTAAATCTCCTCTAATTTGGTTTATCGTTATCCACCATTCTATCCATATTATAGGGGGATAGTTTTAATTTTATTGATGGATCTAATACCCAATTTTATGGATCTTGATTATAGGGATCGTTTCTTTAACTTCTTCACCTTAAATTCAATGTTGGTGTTTCTCATTGTAGGTGTGGATTTGATCATGTTACCTAGAAAGTAAGTTTTTTAAAGTATTTTCATTATTATTGAAAAAATAATATGATTTATTTATTTAAAATAATTTTTTCACCTGATTTATAAAATATATAATTTTGATGATATGATGTTTGATTTTTAAAAGGCCTAAATTTTTTGAAAACTCTCCAATTTCAATGGTATCGAAATTGTGGGGAAAATTTTGAGAAAAATGAATTATTGAAATGAGAAATGATTTAGTATAGTTTTTTGAGAAATTTGGAATAAAATAAAGAATTATTAGAAATTTATGAAATTAATATTTTTTAAAATTGAAAATTCATGTTGAACATAAAATTGGGAATTTGAATTATGAATGATGAATTTAATTTAATCTATAGATTGATTGAAGCACATCTAAGACTGAGTGGTTAGTAGGTGACTAGGAGAATCATTCTAGGGCTCTAACTCCCTAGAAATGGATCGATGATTACAACTCTAACTAAACCAAGTTTTGGATGATTTTCTCCAAGAGTATTTTGATTTATTATTCCCATTGGTCTAAGAATTAGTGACGTATACACATATACTTGAGTCATGATTGATGAGTAGTGCAAGAATCCAAGATCCTGGAAATAACATAACTCGGGTAATATGAATATGGTTCTTTTTTTGTTTGACATAAATGTAAATTCAATTATTTATATAAATTATTTATTCATGAAAATTGTCTTATATAATAAAATATTTAAAAAATTCATTTAATCTAGTTTTGATGTATCTTCCATCAACTAATTTGAAAACATATTTTAAATTAGAATATAAAAATGAGCCACTATGATTTGTATTTATTTAAATTTGAAGGAAAAAATTATTTATTTTTTATGTAATTTATTATGGAATATTTTGGTGGTATCCTACAGGTCCCTTTTTCTCACACCCTATTTTTTCCTTCGAGCATTTTTAGATTATGTTATGCAAGGTCAAGATGAAGGGGAAGCATTATTGGGAGGTGGTAGGTGTTCTTGATTTGTGGGACCTAGATTAAAGGAGGTGGCTTATTGAGATGTTATAAACATATTACAGGGGTTTTTTAGACTTTTTACTGATAGTTGTTGCATCAATTTTGGATGTTGTATTTCATTATGATTCTCATATACATTCTTGTCGTACTTTTCTCCTTGAGAATGGATTAACATGCCAGGTGTATTGATTTATCTTTCATTGTTATCTTTTTTTGTTTTCTATTCATTTGAAAAAAATTGTTCCCTTTGACGATAGCTTCATTCGAAGAACTTTTCAATAACCATTGGGGATCAGGAATGGCCTTTCTACTATGTTAGATTCAATTCAATTACCAATATAGTAGGGTATCCATGATGGTTCTTGAAAAATTTCATCCACACCGTTTATTGGATTAATATTCAGATGATTCTTACATATCTAAAATTATTTATGGATTTTTTACTTAAAGTATCAAGATAATGTGATAGTGTTTTCTTAGTTTTCAAAGAGCGGAACACATTTTAACTAAAAAGTCATTTTAAAATAGAAAATACACACTTTCTGTCAAACCAGTAACACCATGTATTGAACTGACATGTGGCTAATTCCTACACATCAAAAATCACAAATGTATCATTTTCCTAAAGTTTAAAGACTATATAAGTATGATTACTTGGTTTTTAGTGAGTGACATATATTTTTAACTAAAATTTCATTTAAAAAAACAAAAATTTCAAATCATATTGTTCAAATCAGGAGTCATATAATGGTATGGATAATTCCTACACATCAAAAATAAAATATGTAACATTCTTCAAAAGTATCAAAACACAATGAATTCATTTTAATGTTATTCATTATGTCACATGTCTTTTGAACTAAAATGCCAATTCTAAATAAAAACAAGCAATTTGAGTCATACCGACCACACCATGTGTCTAATTGATTTTTGGTTCATTCCTACATATAAAAAATGAATTATGGATCATTTTCCTAAAGTATTAAAAAATTATGAGTGTTTCTCTTTGTTTTTAGTGAGTGATATGCATGTTTTTAACTAAAATTTCATTTTTTAACTGAAAACGTGCACTTTTAGTCATACTTGTTAAAACATTTATTGGATTGAAATATAGTTGATTATTACTCATAGAAACTCAATTTTGGAATGGTTTAATAAAATATTAGGAAAGTTTTAATGTTTTGGTTATTTTTCACTAAGTGTCATGTTTCTAACTAAAATGACACTTTTATTCTAAATGAACACACTTTGATTCATACCAATCAAACTGTGTAGCATATTGATATTTGGATAATCCCAATATGTCAAAAATGATTTATGTATTAATTTACTAAAGTATCAAGACTATAAAAGTACATTTTTCAATTTTCAATGGCTGACACATATTTTTAACTAAAATCTCACTTTTTAACAAAAAAATTAAAAATTTAAGAAATACCAGTCACAATGCGTATCAAATTGAGGTGAGATTAATTTAGATAGATAAAACATGACATATGGACCATTGTTCAAAAATATTAATACAATCTAAATGTTTTCACTCAATTTTGAGTATATCACACTTCATTGGAACTAAAATGTTGATTTTAAATAAAAACATGTACTTTGAGTTATACAATCCACACTATGTGTCCAATTGATGTGTGGATGATTAATACATTTCAAAAATAACTTACAGATCATTTTCTTAAATTATCAAAAAAATATTATAGTGTCTTCTTGGTTTTAAGTGAGTGATGAATTTTTTTACTGAAATACCATTTTTAAACTAAAAACACACACATTGAGTCACATATGTCACATCTTGTATCAAATTTATGTGAGGGTTATTTTTACCCATAAAACTTACTTGTCAAACATTTTACAAAAATCAATAAAATTTGATCATTTTTCACAATTTTTAGCGAGTAGTGTGTTTTTAACAACAATTTCATTTTAAACTTAAAATAAGAAATTTGGGTCATACCAGCTGCACGATGTATAAGATTCACATGAGACTAATTGATAAACATAAAAATAAAAAATGGATAATATTACTAAGTATCAAAATAATATTAATGTATTTTCTTGGTTTTCATTGAGTGATTCATGTTTTAAAATAAAATGTCATTTTTAAAATAAAAACAGTCACTTAAAGTCATAACATTCACACTATGTGTTAGATTGTGGTGTGGTTTATTCGTATATTTTAAAAATTAATTTTGTATCTATAAAAAAAATTATAAAAAATAAACTGAATGTTTTTAGCATTTTTAATATGTCGCATGTATTTTGAACTAAAATGTCAATTTTAAATAAAAACACACAATTTGATCCATATCAGGAACACTTTGTGTCTGATGGATGACTTTTTGATTCATACATTTCCAAAATGAATTATATTTCATTTTCCTAAAGTATCAAGATAATATGAGTTTCTTTATTAGTTTTCATCTAGTGAAAAAAAATTTAAACTAGAATTATAATTTTAAGCTGAAAGCATGCACACTGATTGATATCAGTTAAACTGTGTATTAGATTGATGTGCGAATAAATTATAATTGTTATAAATTACTTACAGATTACATTCCTAAAATATGAATATAATTTTACTTCTTTTCATGGTTTTAATTACGTTATATGTTTTACCAAAAAATTTCATTTTAAAAAAAAAGCACACACTCTGAGTCATACTGGTCACAACGCATATCGAATTGACATGTGGATGATTTACAAACATCATAAATGACTTATGGGTTATTTACACAAGTATCAAAACAATATAAATTTTTTTCTTGTTTTTCAGTGAGTCGCATGTGTTTTTAACTAAAATATTTCTTCAAAATAAAAAAATGCACTTCTAGCCATACCAATCACACCATGTATCAAATTGAGATTCTTCTAAACACTATATCTGAAAAATAACTTATAAATTATTAACCAAAATTTTAAAGATTCTCCTAGGTTATTTCATGGTTTTTTGTTTATCATACATCTTTTTAACTAAAATATAAATTTAAAACTGAACATGTGCACTATGAGTCATAAGTACCACACTTTGTATTGGATTGATGTATGGTTAATTACATCATTAAAAAAATTATTTATTGATAAGTATGATAAAATAAAAAGGAAATGTTACAATTATTTGTTAGTTCTGAACATTTGAGGTGTGTTTCATGCTATAATGTCATGTTTTAATAAAAACATACACTTTTAGTCATATTAGGCACACCATATGTTATGATGATGTGTAGGTAATTACTGTGAATCCCAATTGACATATGGATCATTTTATAAAATTATAAAACTAATTTGAGTGTTATTTATTAGTTTTTAATAAGTGAAGTGTATTGTTAACTAAAATGTTCCATTTAAACGGAAAACATGCACTTTAAATCATATCAGGAACCCCATGTGTCAAATTTCTATGATTATTATTCCTACACATAAAAAATTAATTGTGATTAATTTTACAAAAGTATCAAGATAATATGAGATATTTTTCTCAATTTAAAGTATGTGGCACTTGTATTAAATTAAAAGGTTGATTTTAAATCAAAACACACACTTTTAATCATACTGAGAACATGGTTTATCTAATTTATGTGTGGATTATTCTTATACATCAAAAAATAATTGTGGATTATTTTACTAAATTTTCAAAATAATAAGAGTATTTTATCTCATTTTGTTAGTATGTGATGCATGTTCTAAACTTAATTTCCAATTTCAAATTGAAGTGCTTGATTTGTTTATATTTGAAACCCTATATATAAGATTAATTTTTTGTGAATTAATATATAACAAAAATGTATTATGGATCATTATCAGAAAATATAAAAAAAAATATTAGTGTGGTTTTCATATTTTTACTAATTGGAACATGTTTTTAGCTAAAAAATAATTTTTAAACTAAAAACATGTACTTTGAGTGACACCAGGGATATCGTATATCAAATTGACATGTGGTTGATTTTTAAATTGTAACGCCCCAGCCCCAGTTATGGGAGTCGGTGCATTATTTTAATACATTGGAATGATTACAAGGAATCATGTCCTTAAAGACTGATCAGTTTAGTAGTCTTGGATAATAGAGTACATACATGAACATTACATTACACATTAGAAAATAAAACACAACATTAATGATCCTTTGATAAATCCATTAATCCCTTAGCTTAACCCTTCTTATCAATCATAAAATAATTCTTCACATCCTATGAAAAATAAAACATAGAAGGGGTGATCTCAGATGCTCAGTAAGGATAACAATATTGTAGAAACTTTCATAAATAAGCATAAGAGTTTAAGTTAGTGTATTAGACTAGAAAAAGCCTTTTAAACTTAAACTTCAGCATAATATTGAAATGATAAAATAAAATAATTCCATTTACTTATTCTCATGGATATTTTACTAGTCTGATAATCACATGCAATAACAATTGCCACTTTCATAATGATGGAATGCATAATGCCAGACTTCATAAATACATAGTCAGGGCCTTGTTCCAAGACTAAAAATAATATTTTTTCAAGGCCTTGTGCCAAGACACTAGTTTGTCACATGAGACCTATCGATACATCTAGGAGATATAGCAATCTCCACCCGTCACTTACTAAGTCCAATTCATTCCTCATATGAAAAAATTTAAACACAACATAAACATTCGAATTAAAAATAGCATAAGAAATTTCAATACTTTATAAATAAACCTTGAATGGTATAAAAATAACACATCCACAGTCAAACATATCACAATACGTTCAATTAAATATTGAAGATTAGTATCATAATAAATCAACTTCAAACATGTTTAAAATCCATCAAAGGATGTTGACATATACCAAAATTATTTGTAAAACTCTTTGAGAGAAATATCTCTTTTTCATGAAAACATTTAAAAGTCACACAATTTATAAAGGAATACATTTAAATACATTTTTTAATCAAAGTTCCCCATACCACTTTGAGACTTTTTAAAGGAACTATTAATTTAAAAACATTCATTTCCATATAAATAACTCCTTAAAACCAATTTTTAAAACATGGACATTAATGAAAATTATTTAGAAGAATAAATATTTAAAACATTTAAAATGATTCTTTAGTAAATAATTCTCTTAAAACAATCCTTTCAAAAACTTTTTCATTAAACGTGGACATAGATAATAAATACTTCTCAGAAGATACTTACGTAAAAACAACCGCGGATAATAAAGAGATTGTAAAATTAACCCTTACCTAGTACTTTGTCTTGGTCGAGGGTATGTTATCCTCTTGTATAATAGTTAAAGAATTTTTATTAATTTATACAAGAAATATATACATAAATATGATATCAAATATGATCTTCTAATATTGCTTTTTTAATTATATTTCAGCAGTATCATCATTTCGGGTGTTAACTGATTCGTTTTACTTTATATGATTTGTTACGTAAGTAATGTTTATTATAGATTCGATGTATATTATTCATATTTAGAATTATATTAAGTCTTTGAACATTATTTTTAATCATCAAATGAAAATTCATCTTGAATGGATATGACGGAGAATGAATTTCATCACGTTCGTGGAGATGGTAATCCGTACGTACGCACGAGCGACAATATCATTATTTTGATATTAAAATAATATATAATTGGGTATCATATCATATATAAATAATAATTATCATGCTATATTTATTTTTAATATCATTTATACTCATTATTATACCCATCAAAATGATGATGTATTTGAAAAACAAACTACACCACGACGTGCAGACGGTAATCTGTATGTATGCACGTATGACGACTTTGTCATTTATAGGAAGGATAGAATAATGAATATAGTTGTGCCTTTTTATAATAAAATCATATTATATATAAGTTACTGGAGTTTTTATTTTATAATGGAAACAATAAATAAATAGTAAGTGAAAGAAGAAAAGAACTTGAAAGAGGTGATGAAATATTTACCTCTTCTTCGGGTTCTTCCTTTTGATTTGATCAAAAGGGATCTTTAGGTTGGATTTATTACTAAAGAAATCCCTCTAGGATGAAGGAATTACAGTTTATAAGATATTTTGGCAAGTTTTGGCCGAGCCAAATGGCTTTGAAGGTGTGAATTTGAGATAAGGGGAAGTTCCCTTTTATAAGAGAGGTGAGGGTCACTTTAGGAAAATCTTTAAATATTATTTTATAATAAAATATTTTTCAGTTTCTAATGGCTCAAAAATAAATTATATAAATTATATGGTGGTGATGAGTCTAAAACCTCTCAAAACATAGGTTTTAGACAGGTTTAGGTCATCATATTAACCTTATCGTTTAGATTTCACTCTTAATTAAATAGTTTGACATTTACCATGTCTCTTTAGATTTTTAAATTATATGGTTAATAAACATACTATAAACCTCCAAGAGAACCTAAATAGGTTAATTAATGACATATAAAATATTATTAATGCCGTTTTTTTGAAACTTATAATTTTAGGAATATAATATCAACCAATAATATAGTATTTGTTTTAAAATCTCAATTATGTCAATTTTGACATTATTTAATAAATGGTTTTGTTATAGTCCTAAAAACTTTATTAATTCAAAATAAATTCATATTTTCAATCCCAAAAAGTCATATTAACCTATAAAATAATTGGAATTCATCAAATGTCTCTAATTACGTTTATTTGGATATTTATAATATCGGTTATTTTAATATTTCATTATTAAGGAAATTAGTGGGTCATAATTGTATCATAAATAAATAAAATTATTTAATGTCTAAAAATTATAAATAAAATATCCATTTTTAGTAAATATTTTTAGCTTTCTAATGAATATTTATAGTAAAATTTATATTATTTATAACCCTATATTTAAAATGGTTTAGTTATTAAACATTGAATTTAACTCTTTTAACTCTTCTTTAAATAAAATAATAATAAATGTCATAATCTAATCCAAGTGGACCAAAGAGGATTATATTTTATTTATATGGTTGTTTTTGGTCGAATTATACTTATCCAATAGAATTAGGACATGTGTTAGGGTAATTATGATATCATTTTTACCCTTAATTACCCTATATAATTTTCACCGTCGTAAATAAAAGTCAAAATTTACTATTCAGCAAAAATTATTTTCATCTTATTGAACCTTATTTTACTTACTGATATTAAACATGTCTGTAATAGTTTTTAAATTCAACTCACAAAATTGGTAAAATTAAGTTTTATACAAATTTACAAATGCTCCTTGAAGGTGGGTAAAAGATGGTAAAATGTTCGATAAAATTTTATATATCCAAACTTATTATAAAATGACTCCAATGAATTAAGTTGAAAATATATAGTTATTATATATATATTTTGACCTAAAATAAATTAAAATAAAATTACTAATTATTTAAATAAAAAGTCGGTTTTAACCAATAACGCTGTGTTTTTTCACTATTCATAACAAATTGAAAGTTTTTAGAAAAAAAATTACCCTAATCTAATTTTGATATTCCGAAATCAAAAATTAAGTCTATTTTACCAAATTCAAAACATAGAAGTTTCATTAATTTTAAAATTAATTCCCGTTGTCAAAACCAAAAGACCGGTTATTTTAAAACATAATAACTATCAAAAGATTGACATGTGTTTATGTCAAATTTAAATGTGAAATTACTTATAATGGACAACATTGTATTAAAAGATAAAAATATAATATAATTATACTTCCAATACATTCAAATTCATAATTTATCACTATAAATTATTTCGATTAAAAAATTTATTTTCAATTGAAATTTATTATTTTTCACTATTCATCAAAATATCTAGTTATCAGAAATGTACCAAAAAATCATCCTAACTAAATTTTATGTCCTCATTCTAAAAAAAATTAATTCCAATAAATTGAGTATATAAAAGTGTCAAATATTAGTTTCAAAAAGAATTCTCCATTAAATAAGTTGTATAATTTCATTTTTTGGAAAAATACTTCTTCTATCTGAAAAATCAAATTTTTTCTTATATTATGTATAAGAGACACAAAATATGAATTATAAAATTCTATAGAGTATATAAAATCCAAAATTTAGTTAATACTTTTCATAACAGTTTTTTTACGGCTAGTTTGTTAAGTCGTGTTGTGCTCGATCTCGGTGTTGCGTGTAGTGCAAGATATTGAATTACTTTAATGAGATAGCATACTAGGAAACCTTGGGGTGTTAAATTCTCCCCTCCTTAAATAAATTGCATCCTCACAATTTGAAATTTATCTTCAAAAAAAGGTTAATAATAGAAAAATACCACTGTGGAAAACCCACAGCAGAAATTGGTTTAATAAAATTTACTCTTAATAAGTGGGAAAGGGAAATGAAAAAGTCACCACCAAATTGTGATCTTTATTAGGATAACATTGGTGGAAATTATAGTAACATAATTTGAGGTAAAACATAAATATTTATAGGGAGTGATTGAGGTCATCAATCACAAACAAGTGTAAAATTGAGGTCCTCAAAGCCATCAATCTAAGATGATGTAAAATATCATCGGTTCGACAAAACATTTGGTATTAGGGTAACACATTTTTGGTTTTAATATCCCTTCCCTAAATTTTTAGAATTAATTTATTCATATAATAAGCGGGAATAGAGATATATATACATATACTTGAAAAGTAGAGTTTCATTCTTCAACTAATTCCTAACACAAACTCATCTTTCACTCCAAAAGATAACAGAATTCAAAAATATTTTATTTATCCTAATCGTATATGGTTCCAAAAATAAGTAATTTATAATTCATTTTTTAGACTATTTAAAAATCTACATTATAAAAACTAGGACATCACGTTTGCTAGTGGTAGGTGATGCACCCTTGTGACCCTTTGGTTGTGAGTTCAAGTCTCACGACCTTACCAGACGTGACGGGTTGTCGTCCGACCTTCGAGTAGTCCTTTTTATGACAATCCAAAAATAATCTCAAGAAATGATTTAAACTTAACAATAGTATCCAATGTAAAAAATAATCTATTCCAACCAATTGACTTATCCAAAATACTTCGGTCCAAACTCAAAGTCCAAAATTTATGAGGAAGGTAAACACAATTAAGATCCTTTTTCCACATAATAGCATGAGAATAACTTCATCATGTATTCTTTTAAAAAGTGGTAACACCATTAATTATCATATAACCATATTGGTTATATTCATTCTCCCTTATACCTGATAGAATGCAGGATATACTCCTTATATCCAAAAATGTTGTAAACTCGAACAATGGTGGAATAAACAAACCATTAACCAATTCTAAGGATTTCAATAATATCCAATATAATTTATCCAAATCAGTAATCACTTATTCCAAAATCAATACCTCAATATCATGACCATATTAATGTTTTTTCTTTCCTTTTACCATGTATTTACCAAGAATTTTAACTTTACATTAAGTCACTTTTCATGGTTCCACTAATCTCAAGTACTTAATGAAATAGTACTGCAATACAATCCTTATATACTCTATAATTATTATAACATATACATCATTAATACAATACTAAAATGACACAATACATTAATAACAACAGAAAAAATCTTAATCATTATTCTTCATCTTCGGTTTTATCATAACTTGATTATTATCCAATAGCAGCATTTAGGGTATACTCTGATGATTTTGGCATTGATTCGCGTAGTGTCCCAACTCCTTGCAGATGAAGCATTGTACATTTGAAACCTTTTTCTCACCCATACAATCATTTACTTGGTTTCCTTTTTCTCCACACTTATAAAAAACTCTCATTCCCTTCAACAATTTACCAACGTGATTATTTTCACAGTTATCTCATATGGGAAAATCCTTCTTTCCCTTATTCCCTTTAGCCATCTTTCTCTCTACTATCTTTTTATTCTCCGGCTTCCCTTCATATACATAGGACTCAAAAAATTATTTACTTATCTTATTAACAGATGATACTATTTCTTCATATGATGATAATACATGGGAGACTATTTCCTTTATAAATGTTGGCTTAACAACATGAAAGATATGATCCTTCTTAATATTTGGATCATGCATATTGTTGGAGGTATCATTCCATATATTGGGTGCCATATCTAAACAATGGCATACAATATGTTAGTTTATGAATCACAATACATAATTCCAAACTTGGAAAATAGTTAACATAAATTGAACAGCTCATGGAGATAATCCATAATCATAAAAATGTTTTCTTTGAGGAGGTATATATTCAAAAACTTTTCATACTGGTTTATAAAGAAAATGAGAATTATCCTAAGTATATCCCTTGGGAGTTTCATAACCATGAGTGCAGCAAAGCTCATTATCATGCCCTAGTTCCCATTTGAGTCTAGTTCAAATCGGTGTTTTCGGGTTTTACCCTTAGGTAAATATGTGTCAGAGCCACCTCTACCTGCTCATATCCAGATAGGGATGTATTGCATAGAAAGATGAAAAAATATTTATGTTACAAAAATTCGAAAAATTTCTTCAATACTAATCCATAAATTCTATCTTAGGGTAATGGGCTCTAATCAGAGTTTATCTAAATATAGTTTCCATTTTTATTTCTACACTTCTTATGATACCAACTATAAGGCCCTGACCCTAGTTATGGGAGTCGGTGCATTATTTTAATACATTGGATTGATTACAAGGAATTGAGACCTGAAATACCAATCAGTTTAGCAGTCTTGGAAAATAGATTACATACATGAACATTACATTACACATTAGAAAATAAAACGCAACATAAATGATCCTTTGAGGACGCCATTATTCCCTTAGCTTAACCCTTCTTATCAATCATAAAATACTTTTTCACTTATTAGGGAAAATAAAACATAGAATGGGGTGAGCTCAGATTCTTAGTAATGATAACAATATAGCTGAAACCTTCATAAATAAGCATAAAATTTTAAGGCAATGTATTAGACTAAAACAAAAGCCTTTCAAAATTAAACGTCAGCATAATATGGAAAAGATAAAATCAAATAATTTCATTTACATATTCGCATGGATATTATACTAGTTGAATAATCACATGCAATATCAATAGCTACTTTCACACTAGTGTAGAAAACATTTTTAACCTCACCATTTTTTACGTCGGTTATATATAACTGACGTGAAAATCTGTGATACTTACTTTTTTTACATCGGTTATAAAATAACCGACATAAAAAATATGGAGAGTAGATTTTTTACGTTAGTTATTTTAATAATAGACGTAAAAAATGCGGCATATGAGGCCTTTGTGACGTCGGTTATCAAATAAACGACGTAAAAAATGTGGTTTCTGATTTGTTTTTTACATCAGTTATATAAAAACCGACATAAAAAACCAACACACAGCTTTCTTTACGTCGGTTATGAAATAACCGACGTAAAAAACTTCATTTTCCGATACATTCATAACTTCGGTTATTATAATAACCGATGTTATAAATGTAATAAAAATAGTTTATAATGTCAGTTATTAAATAACCGATGTTATAAAACATTTAAAAAATTAACACGCCCCGTGGATTGTCATTGCTGATTTTTTTGATCGACAGACCGACAACTCATCTCTCTCGTGTGGAAAACCCTAATTGAATCTTCATTCTGGTTTCGTTAAACTCGTTTTTCCATCATCATTTATCATCTTTCCTCTCCTCGAATCTATCATCTCCACTCGCAACACTCAGGTAAGCCTCCCATGAATTTATTTCCTTTTTTTCAGATAGTCTATATTTACGTTTTGTGATTTTTTTTTAAACTAGGTAAGATTCTCTGATTTCGAAACCTATTACCTCGTTTTTCTATCATCATCTTATTTATTATAACCAGATCTATTAGATCGAATCGTAATATTCACATAATCCTCACCTACTTCTATTTCGTTTGTTTTTCTTTCGTGGATGCCCAACATTGATGGTAATTTTTTTGTTATTGACAACTAATGATCTCATTCACCTATATTACTTCAATTTATATGTAAATCATTGTGATACACCCATTCCTTGTACCAGTGTGATTTATTTTATAAGTATATATGGTTTTTCATGGTGGAATGTTTGTTTTGGATCCTTGGATGTTTCTATTTTGGGTATCACTATTTGTAGTTCCATAATCTATTTACGTCGCTTATTTTTCTGGACTATTATAAGTCTACATATACTATTAAAACCTGATTCATTGCACAATAGAGTATTTTAGACTAGTAGGATATACAGTTCATGGTTCTCATTTTGAATAATGGCATGATACCAAAACTAGTAGCTTGAGGTTAAAATCCCTAGATATGCCAAAACTAGTAGCTTGAGTTTAAAATCCCATGGTTCTGGGGGGCTGTCAAGAGGGTTGGTGACTGTCCAGGGGGTTGGGGGTTGTCCAGAGGGTTGGGGACTATCCATGGTGTCCATGGAGGTGGGGGGGGGGGGGCAGTCCAGGGGTGTGTGGGGGGGGGGGGGTGGGGGTCCAAGGGGGTGGGGGTGTCGAAGTTGGTGGGGGGGGGGTATCCAAGGGGTGGGGGTGGGGGGATGTCCAAGGGGTGGGGTCCTGTCTAGAGGGTTTGGGGGGTTGTCCAAGGGGGTGGGGGTTATTCAGAGGGACGGGTTGTCCAAGGGGGTCAGGGGTGGGGGTGGTGTCCAGGAGGGGTGTGGGTGTTGTCTAGAGGGGTGTGGGGCTGTCAAGGGGGTGGGGGATGTCCAGAGGGTTGGGGGCTGTACAGAGGGTTGGGGGTTGTCCAGGGGGTGTCCAAGGGGGTAGGGGGTGGGGGTGGTGTTTAGAAGGGGTCTGGGTGCTGTCGAGAGGGGTGGGGGTTGTCTAGGGGGTGGGGGGCTGTCCAGAGGGTTGGGGGGCTGTCCAGAGGGTTGGGGGCTGTCCATAGGGTTGGGGGTTGTCCAGGGGGTTGTCCAAGGGGGTAGGGGGTGGGGGTGGTTTCCATGAGGGGTGGGGTGATATTGAGAGGGGTGGGGGCTGTCCAGGGGGTGGGGGCTGTCCAAAGGGGTGGGGGCTGTCCAAGAGGGTGGGGGGCTGTCCAAGGGGGTGGTGGTGTCCAGGGGTGTCCAAGGGAGTGGGGGTGGTGTTCAGAGGGTTTAGGGGGATGTACAGAGGGTTGGGGGTGTCCAGGGTGTCCATGGAGGTGGGGGGGGGGGCAGTCCAGGGGTGTGTATGGGGGGGTCGAAGGGGGTGGGGGGTTGTCCAAGGGGGTGGGGGTTGTCCAAGGGGGTGGGTGGGTGGGGGGCTCTCCAAGGGGGTGGGGGCATGTCCAGAGGGTTGGGGGTTGTCAGGGGGTTGGGGGGGCTGTCCAGAGGGTTAGGGGGTGTCCAAGGGGGTAGGGGTGGGGGTAGTGTCCAGGAGGGGTGGGTGGTGCTGTCTAGAGGGGTGTGGGGTTGTCTATGGGGTGGGGGTTGTCCAGAGGGTTGGGGGGATGTCCATAGGGTTGGGGGTTGTCCAGGGGGTGTCCAAGGGGTTGAGGGGTGGTGTGGTGTCATGGAGAGGTGGGGGTGCTGTCTAGAGGGCTGGGGGTTGTTGTCTAGAGGGGTGAGGGCTGTCCAGGGGGTGGGGGCTGTCCAGAGGGGTGGGGGCTGTCCAAGGGGGTGGTGGTGTCCAGTGGGTGTCTAAGGGGGTGGGGTGGTATTCAGAGGGTTCGGGGGTCTATCCAGAGGGTTGGGGGATGTCCAAGGTTTCCATTAGAGGCCCCGTGGTTTTGTTTGATTCAATGGAATTTAAAACTGTAATATCTAACTATAATTTTTTTTTTAAAATCATATTCAAGCAAATTTTTTTAAATAAGCATAGATTTTTATTATATTTCAAAAAAAAATTACATTCAAATTATGATTTTTTTTCACATAAACATATATTTTTCTTATCTTAAACATATGTATAATTTTGATATTGCTCATAGGTAATAGTGAGTCAAAATTGGATTACGGAACATCGAATGAGCAATGAATATGATGAAGGTGTTGATGCCTTTTCAGAATTTGCTAAACAAAATATTCCAAGTAGTGAAATTTTTTTCTATCCATGCCTGAAATGTTTGAATATGAAGAAGTTGAAAATTAGAGAGATAAAAGATCATCTAATTTTTCATGGTTTTAATTGGAGTTACAGCCCTTCGATTTGGCATGGTGAAACTAGACAGAATGTCACTAATGATGATGATTTACAAAACGGTAACTCCGATGGAATTGAAGAAATCATTCATGATATTGAAGCAGAACAAATTGAGATAGAACTGACAGTTGCGCGTCTATATGATGACTCTGAAAAGCCATTATATCCTGGTTGTACAGATTTTATGGTTTTGTCAGCAGTGTTAAGATTTATTAACCTGAAGGAGAAACATGGATGGAGTGACAGAAGTTTTACAGAGCTGCTACAATTTATGAAATACATTCTTCCAAAAGATAACTATCTTATAGATTCACATTATAAGGCCAATAAAATATTATGCCTGATGGGATTAGTATACAAGAAAATGCATGCCTGTCCAAATGATTGTATTATATATAGGAAGGAATATGAATTTCCGTCAGAGTGTCCTAAATGTGGAACATAACGGTATAAGGTGAAAGAAAAATCGTAGGATGATGTAGAGATTACAAAGATCCCTTAAAATTTATTTTGGTATCTTCCTATAATTCATAGTTTCAAACATTTATTTACTAATTCACATGATTTAAAAAGGTTAAGATGGCTTGCAGATTAGTGGTTATGTGATGGAAAAATACGTCATCCAGCTGATTGTCCACAATAGAAGAAAATTGATGAGCAGTATTCTACATTTGGAAATGAAATTAGAAGTCTCAGACTAGGGTTATGCACAGAAGGAATGAATCCTTACCGAACCCTCAGTAGCACACATAGTTCATGGCCTGTTTTATTGGTAATTTACAACTTCTCTCCTGAAGTTTGTATGAAGCACAAATATGTCATGTTGAGTATATTGATCTCTGGTCCAAAGTAACCCGACAATTATATTTATGTTTAATTGTCACCATTGATTGATGATTTGATACTTTTATGGGATGATGGTATTAGGGTGTATGATTATTATAAAATGGAATATTTTCAACTACATGTAGAGTTTTTGTTCACTATAAATGACTTCCCAACATATTGAAATTTTTCTGGATACAATGTTAATGGGCATAAAGCATGTCCAATTTGTGAAAAATAGACTTCATATTGTCAATTGCATCATGGGAGGAAAATAGTGTACATGGGTCATCAAAAGTTTTTGCCTATGGATCACCCTTACAGAAGACTAAAAAAGGCATTCAATGGATCACAAGAATTTAATATTTCTCCAAAACCTTTATCCCCTAATCTGTATTTTGAGAGGGTGAAAAACTTTGATGTGACATTAGGAAAGACACAGAACGCTGGAAATTATAGACATATTTGGAAGAAAAGGTCAATATTTTTTGAGCTACCATATTGGAGATATCATGAAGTTAAACATAATATTGATTTCATGCACGTGGAGAAGAATATCTGTGATTGTTTGATTGGAACATTGTTTGATATTAAAGTGAAGAAAAAAGATGGGTTGAATGCAAGAGTAGACTTACTATCAATGGGAACATTTTTGGAGTTAGCTCCCACTCCTAAAAAAGATGAACATTTCTTCCCCCGGCTTGTCATACATTATCGAAGAGGGAGAAAATTAGCTTTTCTCGATGTCTTCATGATATCAAAGTGCCTCAAGGTTATTCTTTAAATGTAAAAAATTTTGTCTCCTTGAAGGACTTGAAGTTGATAGGTATGAAATCACATGATTGTCACGTCATGATGTAACAAATTCTACTAGTTGCGTTGCAAGGAATATTTCCCATCCATGTCAGAAAGACTATAATGAAGTTGTGTAATTTTTTCAATTCAATTTGTAATAAGGCGATTGATGTGAATGCTTTGAACAATTTCAAAAAGGATGAAATTTTTATACTTTTTCAATTTGAAATTCATTTTCCACCAACTTTTTTTGATATAATGGTGCATTTAATGATTCATCTGGTTCGAGAAATAAAGCATTGTGGACCTTTATATCTTTTTTGGATGTATCATTTTGAAAGGTATATGAAAATATTGAAGGGGTGTGTTAAGAATCCATATCGTCCTGAAGCCTCCATTATTGAAAAGTATATTTCTGAGGAGGTTGCAGAGTTTTGTACGAGCTACTTGGATGTGGCGCAACACATAGGTTTGCCTCCATCTCTCCATGAATGAGTTAATAATGAGAGAAAGGGGATTCGTGGCTTGAAAGTCAAATCATTGTCAGCTGAACAGATGAAGAATTCAGAATCATACGTCTTGAATAACATAGCCGATGCTCAACCATATATCACATTGCATATTAATGAGTTAAAACAATGTCTTCCAAAGAAGAAAGAAATGGTGATTTTGAATGAGCACAACATAACATTTTTTTCATGGTTTAAAAAGACTTTGCTTAGTATATTAGATGTATCAGAGACATTAAAATGGATAGTGGGTGGTCCATGTTTAAATGTGATAACATGGTCCGGTTATGACATTAATGGCTATACATTTCATACGAAATCTCAAGACAACATAAGTGTAGTTCAGAATAGTGGTGTATTGGTGTTTGCAGAAGCAATTCATTTTTCGAGTGATAAGGACAAATACTCAATTTCTGCATCAAGTGCATATTATGAAGTGATTGAAGACATATGGGAGGTTGATTACTTTAAAATTAAAATTCTTGTTGTTAACTGTAAATGGTTCATCAGTAAAAATAGTGTTAGACACAATGAATTTGGAATGACACTTTTTAATCTGAATATATTGGAAGACACAGCTGATTCTTTTATAATGGAAACACATGAAAAACAAATTTTCTATGTAGTAGATCAATCAGATATGCAGTGGGTTGTTGTTTTAAAGTAGAAAAAACAATATTTCGGTGAGGATGAACTTGATGAAGATATTGATTTATGTGAGATCCATACTTCCATGGAAAGATTAACAGAACATAATGATGAGCATGTTTAAGACATGGTTCATGTCATAAGGAACGATCACGACGAAGGAATTTGGGAAAACAATCCATTTGTACATTCCTAAAATTACAGGTAACATATGTTTATGTCTTGTTTACTTTTATTTTATTCATAAAATGTTAGATATTATTGTATGTTTTTTCTTTATTAAAACATGTATTAAAACAAAATAAGTATAAGTTTTTGTTTGTTTTAACTTTTTTTAGTTTACTTTATCATGTTTACCATTACATGAATTATATATCTATTATTTTGGTTCGGTGATAATTACTTTACCATGTTTACCAGGTTTACCAGGTTTACCATGTTTACCATGTTTACCATCTTGACCATCTTTACCATATTTACCATTTTTTAACATGTTTACCATATTAACAATTTTTACTATTACGTAACATAGTACAATTTTCTATTTTCTTATTACAGTGGTATTAAAATATTTGAATTTGTATATTTGTGAATGAATATTTGTTTTTTTGTTTTGAAAGATAATGACAGATCATTCAGTTGATCAACCACATGATTCTAGAGATGAGCATATTGGTCATACCTATGGGGAGGAACATTCACATGCTCCTTTTGATGTTCCCCAATCTTCCTCGTGTTCTCCTATTATGAAAAAGAGTTCAAGAGTTGGTAAATGTGGGTGCACACGTTTAACAAAATTAGCACTTGCCCGTATGCAAGATCAGAGGATACTCGTTGAGTTTTATGATGATGATCTTCCTAGAGGTCCAAATACAAAATATTTAAAGAGTTTTGTATCAACTCAGGCTAAGAGAAAAATAAGAATTTTGTATGATGACTGGAGAAGTGTGGATAAAGAGATAATCTCTCAGTTGTGGGAGACAATTTTGGTTAGATCTTTTGCTATTGTTTGACTATTCCTTAAATGTTTCTAGTATATATAATATGTTTAACCTCTTCTTCATCAGATGACATTTGATATTCCTGACACTGGAGGAGTCAAGAAGAAATTCTTATCGATGGCTTCCAGGAGATGGAGGGATTTCAAATCAACCCGCTCATCTGATTTCGTTTTTGGTCATAGGAGTCATGACAATATAGGTTGTATATATCCTTTTATAGATGAAGACACATGGAGAAAGTTTGTTGAAATAATAAGAAAAGAGTCATTTTTGGTAAGGGAAATGTAAACTTTTATAAGATTTATTATATAAATGATCTTATTAATGTTTTGTTAATGATTTAATATTCTCAATTTACAGCAAACAAGGAAATCTCATCATGAGATCCAATATAAAAATGTATACCCTCATAGTTTATCTCAGGGAGGGTATGCATTTTTGTAAGAACAAATGATGGAGGAAAATTTTCAAAAACTAAGAGCTGAGACTTCAAGATCTAGAGAGGTGGCCCCTCCATCCCCTCCATCTAGACTTGAAAAATGGAAGAGAGCTAGGATGGGAAAAAAAGGGAAATATCTTCCGGAATAATCAAGAATCGTAGCTGAGAGGATTGTAAGATATCTATTTTATTTATTTAAGTTAACTATTTTCTTCATATAATCTCAATCATTACAGAAATGTTCAATTAATTAATACAGGACTCTCTTGAGTAGCAGAGCTCACATGGTCCATTTATAGCTACTAGGAGGCAAGATATTTTATCTATAGCATTGGGAAATCCCAAACATCCTGGCCGTGTAAGAGGATATCTGGTAGGTGTATCGGTAAGAAAAGTGTTTCCATGTTCTTCAAATTCTAACGTTGAGAGTGTTTATAAAAAAATAGAATTCTTGGAGGCTGAAATTCATAATATTAATGCGATGATGGAGGAAAATATTAGAGCATCGGTACAGTCTATTTTTTCAGACATGAAATGTCAATTTCAGACTGTAGTTCCCACTCCTCCACCTCCCCTTGCAGACCCCATTATTTATCCTCCACCGCCACCAATAGCTCCCACTCCCCCACCTCAGCCTGCAGACCCCATTTTTTATCCTACTCCTCCGCCGCAACTTCCTACTTATTTCAAGTTGTATGTTAATGATCCTCAACATCATATAGTTGCATATGGGTTGGTATATTTTATAGGATATATAGTTCATCATCAACAATTAGAGGTAGAGAATCAGAGGGTCACTGCATAGGATACTATAGATAGATCATCTTGAGTACCATTTCCTACAGATGAGGTGACAACAGTTGGACATAGTATCAGCCATTTTTTAATTTATCCATCCAGACTTCTTCGACTCATTACCATAGCGGTATGAATGTTAAATCTTTTATTTTATTTTTTATTAAATTTGTTTTATCATTTAAAAACAAATATATTTTTCTATTTATTTTTACAGGAATACTTCAAAGGTAAAGAAAAAATGTATAGACAACAACAAAGACAAATGTCTATGACATCAAATACAGATTCTTGTAGTCTTGATAGATTGTCAAGATATTAAAATTTGTTGGTGTGTCATTATGAGTTTCCAATGGAAGCTCATGTTTGTGGACGTGCAATAACTATGGGGATTATGAAAAATGATATCATGGAGCTTTTTATTGGAGATAAGTTGGGCATTAACGTGGTGAAAATTTTTTCCATGTAAATCTTAACACCTTTTCCCTGTGTTATATTTATTAAAAATGTATACTTATGTCTATTTTTTATTAGGTATCTTTATAAAATTTGTGAGAGAAATGAGCTGATATATGTATATGGAATCATGGATGCACAATTAATTTCCCCTAAAGCATGTGCATTGGATGAGGAACAAAGAATGATTTATATTGCTGAAAGACTTGAACAGAATATAGTCACACAATATTGGATGAGGCCTTTTTGTGAGAGGTATGAAACACATCTCTCTCAAAGAGTTCATTATCTTTTAACATAAAAAATCACTAACCTTAAATTTTATCTTATTTGTGATCATTGGATGTTAGGGGTTTTTTTCCCAAGGGAGAAAACACTTTATTTGATATGCTTTGTCCATGATGATGTGCAGGAAAGTTTTATGAAGATATTGGAAACGTAAGTTTCAATATTTCAATAGTTTTATATATTATAATGAATTTTAAATTTACCCCATTCGTATTATTTTCTAACAGGGCATGGGTCTACATTCGAAAAAAACACAAAGAAAAGGATTGAAAAGATCAAATATGTAAATGCGAAGGTAAATATCCATTTATAATTTGTACTTTTTGATTTATTACATAAAAATGATATATTGAATTTATACTCATTCAAACAGAATTGTCATGAACAACAAGGCAACATCGAATGTGGATATTATATGTTAAGATTTATGTATGAAATAATACCAACTGGGACAGTTTTGAACTTTGAACTGGTAAGATTTCCTTTTAAACTTTTCCATAATATTTCAATTTGATTTATTCATTATAAACGTTAACTACTATCCTTTTCATATATAGATATTTGATGACCCTCAACCCTATACTACTCAAGACATCAAACACTTAAAAGTGGAGTTGTCAAATTTTTTTACAGGTTTAATTGAATTTTAGTTGTTTGTAGTGTAAAATGAAATTTTGAATATTGTCGTTGTAATTGTGTATTTGGTAGTCATTTAGGATCGATTTAGTTTTTTTAAGTTAACAGTGTAAGTTTTGAATGTTATATATGTGAATGTTTAATTTTTCTTTACTTCTTGTTTTTGTCTACTTATGATGGTTTTTCTGGTATGGATTCCGGTCTGGGGGGAGGGGTTCCAAGGGTGTGGGGGAGTTCAATGGTATGGGGGTGTCCAGGGGTGTGGGAGGGTTGTCTGGTTGGGTGGGGGGTGTCTAGGAGGGTGGGGGTCGTCCAGGGGTGTGGGGGCTGTCTAGGGGGTGGGGGTTGTCCAGGGGTGTGGGGGGGCTGTCCAGGGGTGTGGGGTGTCCAGGGGTGTGGGAGGGTTTTCCTTTGGGGTGGGGGTGTCCAGTGGTGAGGGGGGTGTCTGGGGGGTGTGGGGGGCTGTCCAGGGGTGTGGGGGCTGTCTAGAGGGTGGGGGTTGTCCAAGGGTGGGGGCTATCTAGGGTTGTAGGGGGCTATCTAGGGTTGTGGGGGGCTGTCTAGGGGTGTGGGAGTGTTGTCCAGGGTGTGGGGGTATACATGAGGGTGGAGGGGTTGTCCTTTGGTGTTTGGGGTTGTCCAGGTGGTCGGGGGGTAGTACAGGGGAATGGTGGGGGATGTCTAGGGGGTCAGATCAGTCCAGGTGTGTGGTGGGGGCTGTCCAGTAGGGTAAATGCTTAATTTTGCTTTGGTTCTTGTATTGGTCTACTGTTGTTTTTGTGGTATGAATTCTTCATTTGGTTTCTGGTTGTTTTTAGAGAGAGGAGAGGACTGCATTCCATTTAAAAAAATTGGTCTTTCCCATCGGTTATTTTATAACTGACCTGATAAAAGGCCTGGGAAATGGTTTATCATATCGGTTATTTGAATAACTAATGTGATAAAAGGCCCTCGTATTGGTTTCTCACGTCGATTATATAATAACTGATGTGATAAACCATTTCCCAGGCCTTTTATCATGTCGGTTATTGAAGAACCAATGTGATAAAAGCCCCCGGACTAGTTTATCATGTTAGTTATATAATAACCGACATGATAAACCTTTTCCCAAGCCTTTTATCATGTCGGTTCTGAAACAACCGACGTGATAAAAGGCCCCAAGACTGGTTTATCGCGTCATTTATTATATAACCGACGTGATAAACCATTTCCCATGACTTTTATCATGTCGGTTATTGAAGAGCCAATGTGATAAAGCGCCCCCGGACTAGTTTATCACATTGGTTATAAGATAACCGACATGATAAACCATTTCCTAGGTCTTTTATCACGTCAGTTATGAAAAAATCGACGTGATAAAAGTTCCATGGACCGGTTTATCACATCAGTTATATAATAACCGACGTGATAACCCCCCCCCCCCCCCGCCGGTTTATCACATCAATTATGTAATAACTAATGTGATAAAGGCTAGAGAAGTGGTTTATCATGTCGATTATTATATAACCGATGTGATAAACACCCCCGCACTATTTTATCACTTCGGCTATATAATAACTGATGTGATAAACCCTTCCCCCCTAGTTTTTGCACATCGGTTAATTAATAACCGACATTATAAACACCATGATGTTATTTTTTTACGTCGGTTTGTAAATAACCGACGTAAAAAAATATTTATAACATCATCTGTATTAACGTCGGCTAAAAACAGACGTAAAAAATGAAAAATAACCGACGTAAAAAACGTTTTCGGCACTAGTGTCATAATGATGGAATGCATAATTTCAGACTTCATAACCACATAGTCAAGGCCTTGTTCCAAGACTACAAATAATATTTTTTCAAGGCCTTGTTCCAAGACACTGGTTTGTCTCATGATACATACCAATGCATTGAGGAGCTATAGCGGGCTCCACCCATCACTTACTAAGTCCAATGCATTACTCATATAAAAAGGTTTAAACATAATATAAAAATTCATATTAAAACTAGCTTATAAAATGTCAATAATTTATCCATAAACCATGAATGGTATAAAAATAACACATACACAGTCAAACATATTAGAAAACCTTCAACAAAATATGGAAGATTTTTATCATAATAAATCAACTCCAAACAAGTTTAAAATCCATCAAAAGATATTGACATAGATAAAAATGATTTTTAAAACTCTTTGAGAGAAATATCTCATTTTCATGAAAACGTATAAAAGTCACACAATAAAGAAAGGAAGACATTTAAAGACATTCTTGAATCAAAGAGTCTCATACCACTTTGAAACTTTTTAAAGGAATTAACATTTTAAAATCATTCATGTCCATATAAATAAATCCTTAAAAAAAATTGAAAACATAGACATTAATGAGAATGATTTAGAAGAATAAATATTTAAAATATATAAAATGATGTTTTAGTAAAAAAGTATGTTAAATGAATCCCCTTGAAAACCTGTTCATGAAACATGGCCATGGATAATAAATATGTCCCAGAAGATACTTACAAAAAATCAACCTCGGATAATAAAGAGATTTTAAAATTAACACTTACCTTGTAGTTTTCCTTGGTCGAGGGTATGTTAAACTTATGTATAATAGTTAAATTATTTTTATTAAGTTATATGAGAACTATATACATAAATATGATATCATATATGATCTTCTAATATTTATTTATTAATGATATTTCAGTAGTATCATCATTTCTGGTGTTAACTGATTCATTTTCCTTTAAATGATTTGTTACATAAGTAATGTTTGTTATAGATAGGATGCATATTATTAATATTCATAATGATATTAAGTCTCTAAACATTATTTTTAATCATCAAATTAAAATTATTCTTGAATACATACGATGCAGACTGAATCTCATCGCGTTTGTGGAGACGGTAATCCGTACGTACGCACGAGCGACAATATCAATATTTTGATATTAAAATCATATATAATTGGATGTAGTATCATATATACAGAATAATTATCATGTTATATTTATTATTTACAACATTTATACTCATTAGTATACCCATCCAAATGATGACGTATTTGAATAACAAACAACACCATGACGTGAAGACGGTAATCCGTACGTACGCATGTATGGTGACTTTGTCATTTATAGGATGGATAGAATAATGAATATGGTTTTACCATTTTTATAATTACATCACTGTAGATAGAATATACTATAGTTTTTATTTTAGAATAGAAACAATAAATAAATATGTAGTGGAAGAAGAAAATAACTTGAAATAGGTGATGAAATATTTACCTCTTCTTCGGGTTCTTCCATTTGATTTGATCAAAAGGAATCCATAGGTTGGCTTTCTGACTAAAGGAAGTCCTCCAGAATGAAGGGAGGATAGTTGATAGGATATTTGGGCAAGCTTTGGCCTATACAAATGGATTTTAAGGTGTGGATTTGAGAGAAGGGGTAGTGCCCTTTTATAAGAGAGGGTTGGATCACTTAAGGAAAAGCTTGAAATAGTATTTTATAATAAAATAATTTTCGGTTTATAATGGCTCAAAACTAAATTATTTAAAGGATAATGTGATTATGGGTCTAAAAACTCTCAAACAATAGGTTTTGGATATGTTTAGATCATCATATTAACCTTATCGTTTAGATTTAACTCTTAGTTAAATAGTTTTACATTTACCATGTATCTTTGTATTTTTATATTATATGGTTAATAAACTTACTATAAACATATAAGACAACCCCAATAGATTCTTTAATGACATATATAATATTATGAAGGCCCTTTGGATGAACCTTAGATTTTTAGGAATATTATATCAACCAATAATATATTATTTCTTTTAAAAACTCAATTATATCAATTTTGACATTATTTAATAAATGATTTTTGTTAAAGACTTAACAACTTTATTACTTAGAAATAAAATCATATGTTCAATGATAACAATTCATATTAACCTATAAAATTATTTTATTTTCTCAAAAGTTTCAAATTACATTTATTTGGATATTTATAATATCAATTGTTTTAATATTTCATTATTAAGGTAATTACCGCATCATCATTGTGTCATAAATAAATTAAATTACATAATGTATAAAAAATATAAATAAAACTCATTATGTATGAAAAATTTTTATCTTTCTAATTAATATTTATAGTCTAATTTATATTATGTATAACCCTATGTTTAAAATGGGTTAGTTATTAAACTTTGAATTTAACTCTTTTAACTCTTCTTTAAATAAAATAATAATAAATGTCCTAATATAATCCAAGTGGACCAAATAGGATCATAATTTTTTCATAAGGTTTTTTGGTTCAAATTATACTTATCAAATACAATTAGGACATGTTTTAGGGTAATTATGATATCATTTTTACCCTTAATTACCCTATTTACTGTTAACCGTGGTAAATAAAAGTCAAAAGTTACTATTCACCCAAAATAATTTTCATCTTATTGAACCAAATTTTAATTACTGATATTAATTTTGTCTCTTGTAGTTTTTAAATTCAACTCACAGAAGTGGTAAAATTATGTTTTACAAAAATTTAAAATGCTCTTAGAATGTGGGTAAAAGATGGTAAAATGTTCGATAAAATTTAATATATCTAAACTTATTATAAAATGACCCTAATGAAGTACGTTGAAAATATATAGGTATTATGTATTTATTTTTACCTAAAACAAATTAAAATAAAATAACTAATTATTTTAATAAAATGTCTGTTTTAACTAATAACGTAGTGTTTTTTCACTATTCATCAAAAATTGAATGTTTTTAGAAAAATACAAAACATTTACCCTAAGATAATTTTGATATTACAAATTAAAAAATGAAGTATATTTTAACAAATTCAAAACATATAAGTTTCATTTATTAAATTAAAATTAATCCCTATTGTCAAAACCAAAAAGCGGGTTTTTTAAAAAACTAAAAACTATCAAAATATTGACATGTGTTTATGTCAAATTTAAATGTGAAATTACTTATAATGACAAAAAATTGTATTAAATGATAAAAATATAATCTATTTATAATTAAAAAAGATTAAAATTCATAATTTATCACTATAAATTATTTCAATTAAAAAAGTTGTTTTCAATTAAAATTTAGTGTTTTTCACTATTCATCAAAATATGAAAGTTATCAGAAATGTACCAAAACTTTATCCGCAATAAATTTTTATATCCCGATTCTAAAAAGGAATTTAATTACATTAAATTGAGTATATAAAAATATCAAATATTTGTTTTAAAAAGTATTCTCCATTAAATAAGCAGTATAGTTGCATTTTTTGAAAAATACTTCTTTTATCTGAAAAATCAAATTTGTCATTATATTAGGTCTAAGAGATAAAAAATATGAATTCTAAAATTATAAGGAGTATATAAAATTCAAAATTCATTTAATACTATTCATAAGCATTTTTTAACGGCTAGTTTGTTAAGTCATGCTACGCTCGATCTCGGTGTTCCGTGTAGCGCAAACTATTGAATTACTTTAATGAGATAACATACAATGAAATCTTGGGCTGTTACATTCTCCCCTACTTCAATAAATTGTGTCCTCACAATTTGAAATTGTTATTTGAAAATAAAAGGTTAAAAATATAAAAATACATTTTTGGAAAACCCACATCGAAAATTGGTTTAATAAATTTTACTCTTAATAAGAGGGAAAGGGAAATGAAAAAGTCACCACCAAATTAGGATCTCGATTATGAGAACATTGGTAGAAATTAGAGATACATAATTGGAGAGAAAACATAAATATTTATAGGTCGTGATTGAGGTCATTAATCACAAACAAGTGTAAAATTGAGGGCCTAAAAGGCATCAATCTAAGATGATGTAAAATAACATCGGTTCAACAAAACATATGGTATTAGGGTAACACATTTTTTTTAGATCCCTTCTATAATGTTTAATATTAAATTTATTCATAGAATAAGAGGAAATATATATATATATACTTGACAAGTAGAGTTTCATCCTTCAACTAATTCCTACCACAAACTTATCTTTTACTCCAAAAGATAATAGAATTAAAAAATATTCAATTTATCCTAATCGTATAGGGTTCCAAAAAAATTAATTTATAATTAATTTATCATAATATTTAAAAAAAACTAAATTATACAAACTAGGACATAACGTAAGCTAGTGGTTAGTGATTCACCCTTTTCACCCTTCGGTTGCGGGTTCAAGTCTCGTGGCCTTGCCAAACATGATGGGTCATCGTCCAACCTTTGGGTTGTCCTTTTTATTTAAATCCAAAAAATAATCTCATAAAATTATTTAAACATAACAACAGTATCCAATGTCAAACTTAATCGATTAAAACCTTTAGAATTATCTAAATAATTCTGTCCAAACTCACAGCCCAAAATTTATAAGGAAGGTAAACACAATGAAGATCTTTTTTTCCATGTAATAACATGAGAATACCTTCATCGTGTATTCTTTTAAAACATGGTAATACCCTGAATTATCATATAACCCTATTTATTACCTTCATGATCTTTTATTTTTTATAGAATGCTGGATATACAACTTATATCCAAAAATGTTGTAAAATTCAACAATGATGGAATAAACAAACCATTAACCAGTTCCAAGGATGTCAATAATATCCAATATAATTTATCAAAATCAATCATCTCTTATTCCAAAATCAATACCTCAGAATCAGGACCATATTACAGTTTTGTCTTTCCTTCAACCATGTATTTTCCAAGAATTTTAACTTTCCATTGAGTCAGTTTTCTTGGTTCCACTAATCTCAAGTCCTTATTGAAATATTAAAGGAACACAATCCTTATATACTCTATAATTATTATAACATGTACACCATTAATAAAATACTCAAATGACAGAATAATTTAATAACAACATATGAAATCTTAATCATTTTTCTTCATCTTTAGAAGTATCATAACATGATTGTTATCTAATAACAACATTTGGGGTATACTCTGATGATTTGGATATTGATTCACGTAATGTCCCAACTCCTTGCAAATGAAGCATTGTACATTGGAAACTTTTTTCTCACCCTTGAAATCACATACCTGGTGTCATTTTTCTCCACACTTAAAACAAACTCTCATTCCCTTCAAGCATTTACCGAGGTGATTCTTTCCATAGTTATCACATATGGTAAAATCCTTCTTTCCATTATTCCCTTTATCCATCTTTCTCTTTACCATAATTTTCTTCTCTAGCTTCCCTTCAAAGACATAGGACTCAAAAAATTCTTTACTTATCTTATTAACACATGATACTATTTATTCATATGATGATAATTCATGGGAGACAATTTCTATTCAAAATTTTGTCTTAACACCATGAAAGATATGATCCTTCTTACTCTTTGTATCATTCATATTGATAGAGGTCGCATTCCATCTACACGACAACATTCCTAAACAATGGCATACTCAAGGTATGTTTATGAATCTCAATGCATGATTCCAAACTTCTAAAATAGTTAACATAAATTGAACAGTTCATGGATATAATCCAAAATCATAAAAATGTTTTCTTTGAAGAGGTATATACTCATAAACCCTTCATAGTGGTTTGAAAAGAAAATGAGAATTATCCTAAGCATATCCCCCGGGAGTGTCGTAATCCTCAAAGTCTATCTTAGGGTAATGTTATCTAATCAGAGTTTATCTTAATCTAGTTTTGAAGGTCATTGCTAAACATCCTCTAATAACAACTATAAGGCCCCGACCTCAATTATGGGAGTCGATGTATTATTTTAATACATTGGTATGATTATAATAATTCAAGTCCCGAAAGACCGATCAGTTTAGCAGTCTTGGAAAATAGATTACACACATGAACATTAAATTACACATTAAAAAATAAAACACAACATAAATGATCCTTTGAGAACACCATTAATCCTTTTTCTTAACCATGCTTATCAATCAAAAAATACTTCTTCACATCCTAGGAAAAATAAAACATAAAAGGGGGTGATCTAGATGATCAGTAACGATAACAATATAGCAGAAACCTTACTAAATAAGCATAAACATTTAAGGAAATGTATTATACTAAAACAAAATACTTTTAAACTTAAACGTCAGCATAATATGGCAACGATAAAATCAAGTAATTCCATTTACTTATTCGCATGGATATTTTACTAGTTGAATAATCTCATTCAATATCAATAGCCACTTTTATAATGATGGAAGGCATATTTCTAGACCTCATAAACACATATTCAAGGCCTTGTGCCAAGACTATAAATAAGATTTTGTCAAGTCCTTATGCCAAGACACTAGTGTGTCTCATGAGACCTACTGATGCATCGAGGAGCTATAGAGGGCTTCACCCGTCACTTACTAAGTCCAATACATTACTCATATGAAATGGTTTAAACATAACATAATCATTTTTATTAAAACAAGCATACGAAATGTCAATATTTTATCCATAATACATTTATGGTATAAAAATAACACATATACAGTCAAACATATCAAAAAACCTTCAATAAAATATAGAAGATTTGTATCATAATAAATCAACTTAAAAGAAGTTTAAAATCAATCAAAAGATGTTGACATAGATAAAATGATTTGTAAAAATCTTTGAGAGAAATATATATTTTTCATGAAAACTTTTAAACGTCACACAATTTAAAAATTAAGACATTTAAAGACATTTTTGAATCAAAGTGTCCCTTACCACTTTGAAACTTTTGAAAGGAATTAACATTTTAAAAGCATTCATGTCCTTATAAATAAATAATTAAAATCCAATTTGAAAACATAGACATTAATGGGAATGATTTAGAATAATAAATATTTAAAACATTTAGAATGATTTTTTAGTAAAAAAAGTCCTTAAAAGAATCCTGTTGAAAACTCTTTTATGAAACATGGACATGGATAATAAATATGTCCGAGAAGATACTTATGTAAAAACAACCTCGGATAATAAAGAGATAGTGAAATTAACCCATACCTTGTACTTTTCTTTGTCAAGGGTATGTCAACCTCCTTTATGATGAATATTTATAATCCAATTTTTATTATGTATAACTCTATATTAAAAGTGGTTTAGTTATTACACTTTGAATTTATCTCTTTTAACTCTTCTTTAAATAAAATTATAATAAATGTCCTAATATAATCCAAGTGGACCAAAGAGGATCATATTTTATTACTAAGGTTTTTTTTGGTCGAATTATACTTATATAAGAGAATTAAGACATGTGTTAGGGTAATTATCATACCATTTTTACCCTTAATTACCCTATTGACTTTTAACTGTGGTAAATAAAAGTCAAAAGTTACTATTCACCAAAAATTATTTTCATCTTATTGAACCACATTTTACTTACTAATATTAACTTTGTCTCTCAGATTTTTGAAATTCAACTCACATAAGCGGTAAAATTACGTTTTATACAAATTTGCAAATGTTCCTAGATGGTGGGTAAAAGACGGTAAAATGTTTGGTAAAATTTTATATATCTAAACTTGTCATAAAATTACTCCAATGAATTACCTTTAAAATATATAGGTATTATGTATCTTTTTTGAACTAAAATGAAATAAATTAAAATAACTAATTATTTAAATAAAAATTCGGTTTTAACCAATAACGTAGTGTTTTCTCACTATTCATCAAAAATTGAAATTTTTCAGAAAAATACACAAAATTTACCCTAAGATAATTTTGATAATATGAATTCAAAAAATGATGTATATTTTACCAAATTCAAAACATAGATTTTTCATTTATTAATTTAAAATTAATTCCTCTTGTCAAAACCAAAAAGTGGGTTTTTTTAAAAAAGTAAAAGCTATCAAAAGATTGACTTGTGTTTATGTCAAATTTAAATGTGAAATTACTTATAATGACCAAAATTGTATTAAATGATAATTATATAATATAATTATACTTCCAAAACATTCAAATGAATAATTTATCACTATAATTTATTTCAATTAAAAAAGTTGTTTTCAATTAAATTTAGTATTTTTCACTATTCATCAAAATATGAAAGTTATTAGAAATATACCAAAAATTTATCCAAATTAAAATTTTCAATATTTATTCTAAAAAATAATTTAATTTAATTAAATTGAGTATATAAAAGTGTCAAATATTTCTTTTTAAGGATTCTCCATTAAATAAGCGGTATAATTGCAGTTTTTTGAAAAATACTTATTTAATCTGAAAAATTGAATTTGTATTTATATTATGTCTAAGAGAAACAAAATATGAATTCAAAAATTATATGGAGTATAAAAAATTCAATATTCAGTTAATACTATTCATATCCATTTTTTTGCGGCTAGTTTGTCAAGTCGTGGTGCGCTCGATCTTGGTGTTGTGTGTAGCGTAAGCTATTGAATTACTTTAATGAGATAACATACTAAGAAATATTGGGGTTTTGCATACATGACATAAGTTATGTGTGTAATATTTAATAAAGTATCAATATTTTATTAGTTTTTTACTTATTTTTCATTGAGTGATGTGTATTTTGAACTAAAATGTAACTTTTAAATTGAAAACAAGCACTTCGAGTCATAACAAGTACACCATGTGTCAGATTGACATGTGGTCAATTCTTACATATCAAAAATTATTTTTGGATCATTTTCTTAAAGTATCAAGAAAAAAATTTTGTTTTTAGTGATTTACACATGTTTTGTACTAAAATATAACTTTTAAATAAAAACATGAACTTTCAATCATACCAACCACACCATGCGTCAGATTGATGCGAGGTTTATTCATACACATCACAAATGACTTAAGGATAATTTTCCTTAATTATTAAGATTATACTACATTTTTTTCTTAGTTTTTAAAGTGTAAAGGGTGTTCTAAACTAAAATTCCACTTTTAAAAAAACACGCTCATTAAATCATACTGGCCGCACCATTTGTTAGATTAATGTTCGGATAATTATTAAAAAATAAAAATTACATATGGATCATTTTCTTAATGTATCATGATAATTTGAATTTTTTTTCTCAATTTTTTTTGAGTAATGTGATTTTTGAACTAAATTGTTACTAGAAAATTAAAAACACACGCTATGAGTTATACCAGTAAAATTAAGTTCTAAAATTAAAAAAAATAATTTATAAACATCACAAATGAATTATGAGTCTTTTTACCAATTTATCAGGATAATATGATTTGGTTAGATTGGTTTTCAATTACTGATTCATGTTTTTAACTAAAATTTCATTTTCAAACATGAACACGAACATTGAGTCATTTATAAACTAAAAAAGTCACTATTTAACATAAATAGATAAAATAAAGAAAAATAGAGCTATAAAGGGAAACCAATAGTACTTAGTTGCGTCATCCTTATTGAATCCTTTTCCAAGAATTGATTTTTTTTCTCCAAGATTTTTTTTCTCTTTATAGTGAAAAAAAGGTTGTGGAAAATTAATTCTTAATGAAGTCACACCATCATGATATTTATAAAAATTAATTAAATAATAGTATATAAAATTGATTATAAAATAGAAAAAAATAAGTTGATAAAATGGTGATAAAATTAAATTAATATGTAGTAGGAATTAACCTCGTTATGAAGTATGTATAGATTATAACACAACGTATTCTGCCTACTCATTTCTGAAAAAACATATTTCATATTTTGAATACGGGGAATCTATAAGGTATTGGTTGTACTAAAAAAATACAAATAAATAATTTATTAATAAATATTTTAAATAAAATTATAATTATCATAAAAATATCTCTTTAGGGATTTAAATTTGTTGATGGAATATTGTATCTTCCATATATTTTCAAATGTAATAACAAAAATCATATAATTGGTTTGTTTTATACTCTGTAAAAAATTGAGAAAAATAATTAATTTTGTTTTTTTATATGGTTTATAGTTAAATATTATTATATATACCCTAATTCATACCTAGTTATAGAATTCAGTAATCTTATTGTGCTCATGCACAGTCCTCATACCATGATTTTGAAGTTATTTTATCATTGTGATATAATAACAAAATTTTCAATAAAACATAATTAAATATATATAACTTGAATTTTATCGATAAAATATTGAATGTAGTGTATTAAAAATTGATAAATTTCATAATTTGTGGTGTTTTTTGGTAATCCTTGCATTGAATCCAAAAAATAAATTTTAGGGTATCCAAATTGATTTTAATGGGCATCTAGTTCTCCTGAAAAAACAAAAATGAATAAATAATAAAACAAAAGAAATTTTTTTGTTAGAGTACATAACATAAGAAGGGTGAATTGAGTTCCAAATAAAATTTCTGTTAATTTTTTTTTTAAAAAAACTCTAATTGAAATAAATTCTAACGTTTGATCAAAATAATAGTTTTATATATGTTTGACCTTTTAAAAGATTTCTCAAAGATTGATTAAGGCTCAGTTAAAAAAATTATTAAAAATAATTTAACTTTTGAAATAAATTTACCCAAACAAATGTTTATATAAAAACTAGTTAAAACTAAATATCAATGTACTGATTTTGTTTATAAATTAGAAACAAACAAAATTTAAAGATTTTAAATGAAGAAAAAAACACATAGAAAATTAAACAATGGGTTCAACCTCAAGTTGAGACCAAATCCCCTCCACTTAGGAATCACCCACTACAAAGAATATTATTTAACTATAATCTAATCCACTACATAGACCATGCATATAAACAACATCTTAGTTTTCCATTCTCAAATAATCTTCCATAGTTATATATGGGATGAAAAAAAACACATGACATGAAAGGACCTCTTCGAAAAACATTGTGGGTAAATAAACTAAAAGGGATAAAAGAGAACATATAATATTCACAAGTTCAAGTGTGTAAGACAGTGTGTGTTAATAAATAGGTGAAAACATACTAATCAAAAGAAAAATCAAACAAGAGAGAGAATAAGTAAGATGTTATAAAAAAGGTAGTGATGAGAGGTCTGTAGTGCTCTAGAAGCTCAAGATTCCCCAAACTTGTCTTAGCGAGGAGCTCGAACAGTTTCTCTAAAAGTTGTAGAAAAATAGAGTATCACAAAGTTATCTTTTTTTTGTAGTAAAGGATATTAATATTAAATCTACTTCACTCTTTCACAATGAAATTTACCAACATTTAATCTCTCATGTGATGATCAATTTTAGCATGTTCCCATAACCTTTCAACCACATTTTCATAAATGAGACATCCTCTGATATATATAGTAATTCATGAACCTATTTAAGGATAATCATCAAGATATTATGGATACACATACTATATATATGTATGTATTCAATTCATCTATAAAAAGGGTTATGAATAATAATTAAATAGTTCCCCTTCATTAAATCCCATAAAATAGTCTTTGGGAGTATTTAACTTAAATGAAAAACAATGAGGGTGGAAAAAATCAGTGGTATCAATCTGACGGTGGTACTAATCGAGGTAGCTCATCTAGAGGTAGCATGATCTGGTGGTATCACATAAGGAGGTAGCACATTTGTAAGTGGATAATCCTTGGGGTATTAGACTATGGCGATACTATGCCCCTAGAGATATCACACTCTGAATGTAGTACACACTAGAACTAGCTCAACCAAGTTGTAGAATTCCATACTATGACACAATTCTGATTGTAGGAGGACTCTAGTAGTGGAAATACTCTAATGGTGGAAAATACTAGAGGTATAACATATCTTATGGGGTCTCTTTTCAACACATATAGAAATTTTCCTTCTGAAAGGATACACTATTATAAAACATCAAATTCATTTTAAACATAGGAAACATGATTTCTGAGCATTAAAATAAAGAGGTTAAAAAATATCACAATTTTTTATGATCACAAATCATGTAATTTTGTTAACTGTGTCCAAAATAAATTTATACATTAATAGATAAATTTCAAGAGTAACATTTTGTTTAACATTTCAAAATTCTAATGTGAGGTTTAGAAATTAAATTTCAAAATATAAGTACTTGAAATAGATCTAGTATCAAATGTGTGGTATCAAATCGCAAAACCAAGGTATTTTTTTAGACTAGTTGAGGTTAAATCTTCCTTTATTAAAAAAAATGGTATAGAAACTCATTTTGATAACTTTGTGATGAGGGAACCCATACATTGTCAAACACACAAAATCCAAAAAAACACTACGTGAAGGCCTTAATATGGATTGTCTTGAATGATCAAAGGGAGGAAGATGTCAATACAAGAATCAGAATAAATCTAACCCCCTACTAGACAATGCAAGAGTGAGGTCAGATGTTGGTGATACACTACCCCCTTCCAAGAATTTGGTTAATTTTGGTCTAGTGCAACTTGGTAAAGAACCCCCCTAACCTAAACCGACATGTGAGAGGAGGGTTGGAAGATAGGTTCCAACACAACCATCTTTGTTTTTATCTTCCCACCTGATAATGCATGTTAGGAACCCAATTCACGTTCAACCTGATTTAATGAAAAACCATACTAAAAACATTGAGCAAAATCCCCTTGAATTGTGCACATCCATCAAAAAATGAGGAATGATGGTTGAATGATAGTTGTCAACACACCCTTACCTCTTTAAAGGACACCCACACAGAAGAACCTAAAAGAATATTTTTCTCCTTAAAATACAATGATAAAAATTCAATAACCTGCAAATAAATCTACATCCCCAAAAACAAAAAATCTAATCAACTAAAGACAAAAACCCACCAAAACACGGTATTGAACAACTAATGCAAATAACAATCAATGAACCTAAAACAAGAAGGTAAATGAAATAAATCAAACCACTGATGATTCTAATCATGGAAGAACTACTGGATTCCTTTTCCCACACTCAAACATCCACATGAACCCATCACTATTTCCTTCTATATTTATGAATCACATGAAACAATAGTTGATGCACACTGGCTCCTGCATGAACCCAAGTCATCGAGGCCACCCAATATCCTCAACCGTGAAGCTCGCATCAATGGTAGGAAAGAAATAAGTAATTAAATTATATCTAAATAAGTATATTAAAAGAGGATAAAACCCATACAGATAATTTTTTTATCAAATAATAAGAGCCAAATAATTCTGATATCAAAGATAAAATATCAAAGGATAAGGTCGGGATAATCTTGGTATCAAATAATAAGTTATGCGTTAAAGGTTAATAGAGGTAAAGTATATTTGATCCAAGTAATATTGAAATAAATTAGGAATAAAAGAATTTTTATCAAAGTAAATTTCATACTTTTCCCCCTCTTTTAGGATTACCAAAAATATAAGAGTAAAAACATTAAATAAAAATAAGAAAAATGTGATTAATAAGAGAGAAAACCCATTAAAATGATAATAATTTGATTAAAATCACAAATAAATACAAGGTAAATAAAAAAATCTTTACCAAATACTATGAAAAAATTTAATCACTCTCACCTCAATACATATAATCAGCAGGTCCCTTTAACTTGCTAGAGGAAGGAGGATCTGAGGTACATGCTAATGGGGATGAGGTTGTTTGAGGCACTTCTCTGATAAAATCTAGACATATATGTATTACTGACTCAACTAGACACCTACTAAATAGATATAACAAAAGAGTTAAAGGATTATAAGAATGAGAAAATGTGGAATATGTCATTGGAATTACCTTAAAATAAACCACTATAGTACCAGATACATATAGAAATGGCTTCATAAGCTTGAAAATCCATAATAATGTTTTCTATCTCTCTATGGAAGTAAATTAATCTTTCTTCTCTTCCATGAATATTTTGAACAGATGTTTCAACATTTTCATCTAGTCAACATACTCCTTGAAATCCCTAGCAATGGGTGGTATCCTTAGGTTTTTATCCATAAATAAGAAATCAAAATTCAACTCATGTTTGGTATACACCCAAAAAAGATAGTATATAAAGGCCTTAGTGATGGTTTCCAAATAACTTCGAGCATCATTTTAACACTCACTTTCCTATTTTTATATGCTCTCACCATACCATTGAATCTTCCTCAATTCCTCCAAATGAGATGAATGAACATCAATAGTAACATCATTGAACTCCTATCTTACTATATACTCAATCATTTTGGCATCAACTAAAGCTAACGAAGGTGGAGCACTAGCGGTAGATGATATAGTACAAGCACATTACAATATCCTGAACAAGGCCTCTTGTCTGGCAGTAAAGGAGGTCCTCATCTCCTTTATAACAGATCACATGGACTCAATATCAATTACCAATCTCCTATTTTCAAACTCTACTTCTTCAATATGGAAATTGATCTTGGGATGAAGGTGGAAAACAACCAGCTGAAAAAAATGTCTAGCATCACCTTAAATAAGTGGTGTGATAGGAGATTCCTGATATATCAAAATGATACTGAAGTCAGCAATGATTATCACTTTGAACAACTTGAAATTTTCTCTGGATATAAAAAAAGGAACAATAGAATCATCTCTCTCAACACTAGGCATAACAGCCTATGTATTCTCTGATCTCGAAGGTAAAACTAAGGGAAGGGCTCAAAGATCACATCCTTGATCAATCTTGTCAATGAAGGATCCATCTATATTTGTCCCAAATTTGACTCAGATAGCAAGTCTACCTTACCATAGTGTACTCTTTTGGTCTTCATCACCACCATCTGAATATGATTCTAGATACTATAGTTCGAGTAACTTGGAACATGGTGAAGGATCCCCTTTAGAAGATACCTCATCCTCAAATAAAGCAGAACTAACCTAAAAATCTCCAGGGTATCTATCATCTTCTCTAACATTATTAGACTCTGATTAGTCTAAACCAAGCTAGAAATAACCTGGTAACTTTTACAATTCATCACAAGATTCAATTTCCACTCTAACAGGATCAATAGGATCAAATTGTTGACTGGCAGAACTTGGGGATTCCTCCCCCTCAACAAGTACTCTAGTATCACCTATAGAAGAGGTAGTGTCATCTAATGGAAGAACAAAAACTGATCATTCCACACTTGAAGTTATATCTGAACTAGGTTTTTCAATAGTGCAAATTGAATCAACATAAGAAGGATGATGTGATTGAGCTTCCTCAACATTATCAACATCATCATGATAAGGTCCATCCATACTGTCATCCACATCATGATCTCCATTATCTCCATTACCATTATAATCATGAGAAACCTATACTACTTCCTTATAATATTTAGAAGATTAAATCCTAATATGTTCATCTCCATAAATTGTAGTCTCCTCATATTCATCCTTTTCACTTAGGAGACTCTCTTTGGAAGGAAGAGAGACGCGTGGACTAGTAGGACCAAAATAAATGGTAGGGATCCTTGGAATATCTTGGTCACTTTCCTCTTCAATTGAGTTTTTAAATACCTCTTCATTAAAAGAAATTTCCTCTTCAAAAACTTCTTTCTTATCTAAAAATTCCACTATATCATCTGGCATAAAGCTAGGGTCCACTAGGTTCTTTGGTCAAGTAGGATGGTCTATAACATTAAAATCCCCATAGAGTTTTTCATTTTCTACAACCAAATTTTTCATCCATATATTCCAATTAAATTTCAACCTTTTATTGATAAATTTTCTCAAGGATAAAGAACCAAACTTGACCTCTAACTATTCCTCTTCAAATATCCAAAATTTGGTTTCCAACATTGCTGAAACCCACTTAGGGTAAATCAGAGAATTAGACCTGTAAGATGAAATACTCATTTCCATCATATGAACCATGAGGAATCAATAAATATTAATCATATCTCCATGTTTCATATATAATATAAGGTATATGTCATGATATCTTATACTACCGAAGTCTCATTTCCATGGACATAACATATATCGAATAAACTTAAAAAAATCTACACTAACCATCCAACTGAGTTATTATACACTTTATCAAAGTTATATCTCCAGTCACCTCAAGAAAATAATTATCATAAAATATTACTCATAGTCACTAGGAATATATTTTTTATGGTCCCAAAAACCTCCTTGATTATACACATTTATACATTTCTCCCATTATTTTGAAGAAAATATAACCCCTTTTCCATTAATCATGCTCCAATTGGATCCTTCTTTTTTCAAAGATAAACACCACTTACTCATAAAAATAATAGAGAAAAAAATAAAATAAATGTATATAATTTTTGGGGAATAATTTTATCAAAACGTGGTCTATGATCACACTTAGAACAAATGACTTACTATAAATAAACCATTCATCATCAACCTCTTTTTCAGAAACAACCACTTGATTTCCAAGCTATGGGTTCCTTATCTCTACAGCGGTCTAGGTCATTTCTTACTAAGACTTATTCAAGAGCCTTTGTGCTTCAAGTGAATACACTACAAGTCACTTGACTCTCACCATTATAGAAAAATAAAGGTTTGAGATGATGGCACGAGAAGGTTAAAGGTTGGGAGAGAAAGGGAAGGTGAAACGGATCAGTTCGAAGGGAGTAGGAATGAGTGAGAGAGAGTGACTCAAATTTAGATTTTAATACCGATTTATCATTTAGGGATTCAAATTTGATAAATATAATTAAATATAAATTGTTAAAATGAATAAAAATTTAATACAATAAATTATTAATGGTGGAAAAAAAGGGGTTTGACTAGTGGAAAAATAAAAATAGAAAAAAGTAGTACCCCAATAATGGATCATCCTAGTGGTGGATCAATCCAAAAATAGATCATTCAAAATTTGGATAATAAAAATAGTGTCTTATCTAATGGTGGATCTTCCAATATTAATGATTAACTGAAATTAATTATTCCAAACTCAAGTTTGATGTAATTTAATCTCCCAGAATTAAAGTTCTTTGTCAAAATATGAGAAAGATGATATTTAGTTAATAGGAATTCAAGAGTTATATCAACCTTTTGAAAATGATCCATTAAAATGTGATGTCTTACACTGATGTGATTTTCTCTGTGAAAGAGACACTGGATTTTTAGAAATTTTTATCGCACATGTTTTGTCACAATTTATAGGGACAAGTCTGAATTGATATCAATATTCTACTAATGTGTGTTTCATCCAAACAATTTGTGCACAACAACTCCTTGCATCTAAAAACTTAGCTTGAGTAGTAAATAGTGATGTAGAATTTTGATTCTAACTACACCATGATACAATATACTTTACCAAAAGATCACGTATTCTAGAGGTTGTTTTTCTAACTTATAACCATCAAAATAAACATCAAGAAAACTCACTAAGTCAAATGTCTATCTTCTAGGATAGAAAAATCATAAATGGGTTTCATATTTGAGGTATTTGAAAATTATTTTAACATGAAGTAAATGATAATATTTAAGTTTTTGTTCAAAATAGTCACATTTACACACAATAAACATAATATTAGGTCAGCTAACAGTGAATTATAAAAAATTTACCTATATAATTGGTTGGATCCATTGGTTTTCTAGCTTCATCAAGATACAACTTACATGTTCTACTTGTGGGAGTATCACTAATTTTAGAACTATCCAAACAAAAAAGTTTTATAAGGTATTTAGTGAAATTTGTTTTATTCAAAATGAGTCCATCTTTACATTGAAAATTTTTTAAACCAAGAAGGTATTTAAGTTAACCAATTAAACACATTTCAAATACATTTTGTATCATTTTTGAAAAAATAGTACGCATATAACTTTTAGAAGATCCAAAAAATAATATCATCAACATAGATTTTTACTTTAAAAACATCTTTTGAAATTATTTCTATAAAAAGGGTATAATTAGATATACCTTTTGAAAAAACCTTTAAAAATTATAAAATATCAGAGCCTATCAAACCAAGATTTGGAAACATATTTTAAACCATTTAAATCATTTGTTAATTTGAAATAATGATTTAAAAAATGATGGTTTTTAAAACAATGGGGTTTTCAACAAATATATCCTTAACTATATAAACATTTAACAATGCAATTTTAACATCCATTCGATATAGTTTGAAATAAAAATGTGGGAAATAAGGAATTAGTATTCTAATGGATTCAATAATAGCTACTAGGGAAAAGGTTCCCTCATAGTAAATACCTTCTTCTTGATTATATCCTTGTGCAACTAGTACATCTTTATTTCTTACTATAGTGCTTAACTCATCAACTTAGTTCCAAAACACCCAGTATGTTATAATATTTAGAGTTTCTTTTAGTTTAACTAAAGGATACCAAACCATATTAATTTAAATATTATTAAGTTCTACTTTCATTTCCATCACCAAAAATTCATCATTAATTGCATAATTGATATAATTTGGTTCATGTTGTGACAAAAATGATTTATGTTCAACATAATTTTTAAGAGATGTTTTGGTTTGTGTACCTCAATCTAGGCCTCAAACTACATCATCTAGAGGGTGGTATCTATGAATCTTAACGGTTCTTTGAAAATAAGGGTTGGAAATATTTATATCACCTTTAGTTTTAGGTTTGGGTTGTTCCTCTGAACTGTATGGTTTTTCATCTTCTTTCACAAAAAATTCTAAAGGTTTTTCATGGATATTCAATGTTGATAAGTCATAATCAAGGTTTTATAAAGGGGTCTTAGGATCATGTGGATTTGTATCATAAAATTTTACATGAATGTAAACTTACCCGATCTTGGTTCTTTTATTAAACACCCCATATGATTTACTATAGGTCAAATAACCAAGAAAAATTCCTTCATCACACTTAGAATAATTTTTTTAAGATTATACTTATTATTAATAATAAAGTCATTGAAATAAAGAAACTATAAAGTAATTAACTTTGGGATTTATAAAATTCTCAAATTCATAAGGGGTTTTCTATAATATATGTATTATAAAAACTATATTAAATATATAACAAGGTTTATTCATGCCCTCTTCCCCAAAATAAAAATTAAGTTCATTATCATTAAGAATAGTCTATGAAATTTCATAAAGGGTCATGTTTCGTCTTTCCACAACACCATTCTATGTGGGGTACAAGGAGAAGAAAATTTATTATTAGAGAAATTATGTGAGAAAAAAAATTCAAAGTATTGATTTTAAAACTCATGGCCATGATCACTTCTTAACATCTAAATCCTAATTCCAACATGATTTTCTATAGATTTGTCATACATGGTAAAATAAGAGAAAGCTTCACTTTTGTGAGTTAAAAATAAATGAGTTATATCTACAAATACATAAACAAAGTGCTTCCCATTTATAATAGAAACCCAATAAGGTCCAAACAAATCTATGTGAACCAATTCAAGGGGTTGATATGTTGAAGAATATTTCTTTGATTTGAAAGATAACTTATACTGTTTACCTTTTTGACATGGGTTACAAACTTTATCATTTATGAAATATAGTTTAGATAAATATTTAAATAACCCTTTCCTAGTAAGATTTATAAGTCCGTTAATATCATAATATCATAGTTTTCTATGCTAAATCAAAGATTCATTGGGAAAGGATCTTATATAATAAAAATTTTGATAAAATAAAGAATAAAAAATAACATCATAAACATTTTCATTTCTCAAGGCAGTAAAAAATAAATCATTTTTATAATAAAAATCATTGTAAGCATTATTTTCAAACTTGACAGGAAAAAAATCATTATTGAGATGTGAGATACTTAGAATATTTTACTTTAAACCATCTATAAATAATAATTTAGAAATTAAAACAAAATTAGAATTACTGATTCGACCAAGGGTGATAATTTTCCCTTTTTCATTATCACCAAAAATGACATGTCCATCATCCACTTTTATAATATTATTGAAACTGGAATAATCTCAAGTCATGTGTTTGAAGCAACCATTTTGCAAGTACCGTAGGATCTTACAAGAGATCTTCAAGAAAGTTCCCCATAGAAAAAATTACACCATAAAATATTTTTGTACCCAAATATTCTTGGGTATAGTAATGCTAGTTATAAAATATATAGAAAACAATATTTGGTTAATAGGTTTCTTATAAGGATTTTTTAACAATTTAGAAAAAAAATATTTGTTGGTTATAAATGAATAAAAACTGGTAGTAGTACTATAAATAGGAATAAATTTATTTTTAATAATTCACCTCTTTCTAGATTGTTATCCTATACTAGTAGTTTATTTGGGTGAAGTCTTCTTTCCGTGAATTTGTATAAGGGTATTTCTCATATTAGTGAATCGTTATAGATACTTCTTAAGTTTCTCTTATGAAAATTCCAATTCATTATTCGGTTTTAATATTTGAGTATTTTTCTCTTTTTCAACATTAATGTCAGGATTAAAACTATTAGTTAAATAATGTTGTTCCTTTAAAGTATTATGTTTATCCATAATCTCATTAAATGTATCTTCAAGTATGTTACAGTATTTAAACATCTATTAATTAGGCAAGTTTTTATCATTTTTATCATCTCCATAGTTAGTATAAATATGTTCATGAGAACCAGTAAAGGAATTGGATACCTTTTATGGGTTTCCATGAAACACATATTAACTATGTAATGCCTGTCCTATTGGGTTTTGTCTAAATCACATGAGTTGTATTTAGAAGCACTCAATGTTTCTTTCATTTTGTTTTTTTACCAATTATCCTTATCATCATGTTTATTTTTTTATTTCAACTTATGATAGTCAACTTTGACATGCCCTTTCCTCTTACATTCATAACAGATGATTCCATTTAAAGCATCATCTTTCTTCCCATCCTTTCTTTAGTTTCATCTATTATCATATTTACCTTTATAGACCGGTTTCCTAAATAACATACAATTTAGGTAAATCCTTATAGATATTATATCCATATGGTTCATCTCTTCAACACTATCGGTAGGTGATTCTTCATCACTTGAATTGTCATGTTGAAATTTTCTCCTTTTGTTTTGAAGCAATTGATTTAAAGGCTACAAATTCTCTATTTTGTTCGTCCTCGTATTCTCTTTTGACTTTGATTTCTTCATAATAAATAATAAAAATTTCAAATATCTTCCCTTAAAGGTAACTCTCTAACATAACATGATTCTAATATTGAAACTGATGTTCATATCTATCTATCTGGTAGTCATCTCAATAGTCGCATCACTTGGTCTTTATCAGAAATACGTATCCCCAGTGAGTGAATTATATTCAAAATCTTATTTAACAAGAGATACATGATAGAAATAGGTTTATAAACTTTCATCATAAAAGTATCATATTTAATAGTATAGGTATTTATGTATGTTTCTATAACATTAGATATTCCCACATGAGAAATAGTTAAAGTATCCAAAATTTTAAAATCAGATGTGCTTGTAGATGTTATATTGAATTCCCCATCACCAAAATAATCATAAAAATCATTCATATATTTATAGTTATTATTATAATCAGATTTTTTAGGATCATACCAAGTATTTATATAAGTTTTACATATTTCAGATTTGTCAACAATAACAATCCTGATTTCAAAACTCATGCTACCAATATAGATAATCATATTGTCTTCTCACTAAGCATATTTACTGCCATTAAAAAAATGGTATGTCAGTACCAGGACATTATTTTATATTATCCTTAAATAAATAAATTTATTACTAAAATTTATTTGAGATCTTTGAAAAAACCTAAATTGGAGTTCAGAGATATTTGACAATCCTTTGATACCAAATGTTGGTCAGAGTGAGTAACTGAAGAGGGGGTGAATTGAGTTCTCAAAAAACATTCTATTAAAAAAAGTTCAAATAAAGTCCCCAAATTAAAAACAATTTTCCTTGTTATTGAAAATAGTATGTTAATATATTCTTGATATTTTAAAATATATTATAAATATTTATTGAGACTCAGTTAAAAAAATATTTAAAATTACTTTAACTTATGAAAAATATTTAATAAAACAAATATTTATAAAAACACTAGTCAAGACTAACTATCAAAGTGCATATTTTTGTTATCTATTAAAAAAACACATTTTAATGATTTCAAACGAATAAATAAAAATAAAAACACATAGGAAAATAACCAAGGGTGTCAATCTTAGGCTAAGACCTAATCCCATCCACTTGATAATCACCTTCTTCTAATCAAATTATATAACAATAATTTGATCCAAAACCTAGATTGGGTATAAAAATAATAGATCAACTATCCAAGATCAAAGAATCTTCCACAATTATATGTGTGAATAAAATTAACACAATCCATAAATGTAAATTTTCCACAAACAATGTGGGTAAACAAATAAAAATGGATAGAAGTATTCTCTAGTTCAAGCACAGGAGACAATGTGTGTTAATTAACAGATTCAAAAACACATTACTCAAAATTAAAAGAAAAAAATAGGAAGTGAAAGTAAAAAATATGTGTAAAAAGGTGGTGTTACTCAATCAGTAGTTATCCAAATTATAAAGAGTCCTATAAGTTATCTTAGTGGGGTCCTCAAGCATTTTCTCTAAATGTTTCATAAAAATAGAGTATCAAAATGTTTTCTTTTCTGTCTATAAGAAAGGATATTTATCTTTAGTGTACTTCACAATTTCAGAGCTAAATTTACAATTATGTAAGATCTCACATGATGATTACTTTTATCATGTTCTTGAAACCATACAACCACCTGTTCATGAGGGATACATCCAATGAAAGATATAACACTTAATGAAGCCCTTAAAGGAAAATCATCAGTATATTTTGGATCCTTATACTGACTCTAACATTGTCTTTAATTCATCCATTAAAATGTTCAATAATAATCATTAAAAAATTCCTCTGTATTAAATCCCATATAATACTCATTGGGAGAATTTAATTCAAACACAAAATATAAACATTGGAAAAAATAAATGGTAGAAAGATGAAAGTTCCACCCCTAGTGGTATCTCATATAGCTATAACATGAGCCCAGTGGTAGAAATTCTGATTGTGGATAATCATGGTGGTTGAATATTTTGGTGGTATCATGCCTCATGTGGTAGAAAACATTGGTGGTAGAACAATCTGGTGGTTTCTAGACTGAATAGTATCATGCTTGACTATGGCATGAGTCTAGTGGTAGTAGGACTGTAGAGGTGGAAAGACTCTTACAGTAGAAAATCGTAGTGGTAGAAAAATTTTGACAATGTCTCTTTTCAACACATAAAAAAAATATTTATAAAATGATATACTATCTTGAAACATTAATGTCATTATACACGTAGGAAACATGATTTTTTATCATTAAAATAGGGAGTTTCCAATGAAAATATATTTTAAATTATTTGATTATATATTTTCAGCCCTTAATCAAGGGTATTAAGAAGTGTTTTTTATCTGTAAGTTTCTTGTCAAACATTTTGTCTAGTTGGTCCGCTATTTATAAATATTCATCATCCTTAAACATTTTTTTATTGAAGTGATGTGAGGACAAATGAGTCCAAAAATTTTTTCATGGGTTTTTCCCTTCACATAGTTCTAATATATACACCTTAAAAAATATGAATTGTATATTACTATAATAAACATTTTGGATTCGCTATTGAACAAAAATATTATGAAAAAACTCCTCATGTATACAACTAAAACTGATACTCCCAGTCGTCTATGCTTGATTATTTCATCTATATTCTCAATACTAAGATAGTCTATAATGTTCTCTCTATACATTTTTCTACAAAATAAATGATGTTCATATTCCAATTATGAACATTGTATCTACATGAACTTGAAATATTAGTACATTTGGAAAATAAACTAGTGGGTTAATGGTACTATATGAAGATCTTTTTGATCAATTGGTTCATCCTTTAGATTATTTTTATTTGACTCTCATTTTACTTTTTTTTATATCTCCAATAACAATCCTTAGTTCATGGATTTTTTCAATAATTTTTAGTGGTTTTTTATAAAACATAAACTGTAAATGATATACCATTTTTCAACATTTATTTTTATAATATCAATTGTACATGATAAAAAATTTACAATATAAAGTTTGACCATGTGAAAATATACATCATAAAAGAGAAAATGTATCTCTACACTTGACTCGTGAAATTCTGGAGTCCCTAATCTCACATGATCTTTTGGAAGTTGATTATTATGTAGAATATCTCTTTAGATATTTTATATTGTACCCCTCACTACAAGTTAATGGGTGGGTGCAGATAGATAAAAATCAAAATCAATATCACCATGCAGGATATTTTTATAGGAAATGTATCATGATCTACCTGATTCAGATTTCACAGACACAGTTATGAAAATATTTATTACCTAAATTAAGGTATACCTTTGAGGGAAATGGATAATCTCAAAGTTTGGGGATGAATATTTATATATTGTTTTTATTTTTTGTTTCTTCTCTTTGATTTATTCACATAACATTCTTTAAAAAATCATCCTTCCAACTAAGTTTTTTTTATAGAAGATTTATTCATGACTATATCTCATCCATTTTCTTATCTTTTTTCCCTCGTGTATTTATTTTCTCAAAATATGTTTGAGGTGAAACTTCAAAACCCAAACCTCTTATATGGCCGTATTGTTTTGGCCACTTCAAGGATTCTAAATGTACTTGTTCATTGCGTACATTTGATGATGATTCTTCTTATAAACAGGATAAAAATATATCAAAATAATTATTCATTGTTATTTAATAGTGATTCAATGAAGGAATATTTTTTATTTAATATTAATAAATGATTCACATAATCTATGTGTGTTTTCATCTACTATTATCCCATATTTATATACATGATCCTCCTTCCATTGCACAAGAATTGGGATGCAGGTTGATTTGGATTTTGATTCATCAATATTTATATAAAAATGGAACATACTTATGTTTTTGTTTCATTCCACATTAAAATATTACAATATATTTAAAATACATTCCATTTTTTCTAATAAATTGTACCTCATCCTAGATTTATTTTAGGGGTATGTTGGTTTTGATTCACAGAGCTTATTTTCAGCACTTAGTTACTATTTTATAAATTAACAATTCTTAATCAATGTGATTAGTACCTTAATTTCAAAGTAAATTATTAACAATAAAAATGTACCATAAATGATTCCTCTTCATGATTTTTAATAAATAAATTCCATGTTTCTCAATTTATCGTGTGTGCTTATATATGTGGTGGGTGTAGGTTTAGTTTTCCTTCAGTATCCCTGAGATGATGCTTCGTGAAAAATATCTAAAAGGCTCTATAATATTTTCAAATAAATATTAATAAAAATATTATTCAACAGAAATATATTATAAATTCACTCTTTAAGGTATAGTGAAGAGAAAATCAACATTTCATTATTTATTTTTAGTAAAATATAGAAATTATATCATAATGCTACCTAAATATCTTCCTAAATTACAGTCTTCATCTTGGGAAAACCTGTTTACATGTATCTACATCAATTGGAAAGTAAATTAAAGTGGTGACTCCAATGTAACTAATAAAAATATACATGTTGGTGTTAATAAATTGGTTATGTTCATTCCATATATCCTGAAAAAAGTATGCCTCCACTTATCAGCATAAAATTTTTTCTTAAAACATTCATACTACAACTCTTTTGTTTTCTCAGAAATAGGTTGTTCACGTTCTACCATTTCTGCAATTTCAACATTGACAATATTATTTTCCTTAAGATTGTTAATATCATGTTTTTGGGAATCAAATATTTCCTCTCCATTGGGAGCATCAACATATTGAGAAACCTATTGTACCATAGGATTCAGAGAATCCATATGTAGAGAATCTGTTATCTATATAATTGGTTAAACATTTAATTTAGATTATGTAAATATTGTAGTGAACACAAAATACTATGACGTAATTTAAGGTATATTAGAAAACCTAATTATTGAAATTTTTTCATTTAAAGTTTTATGATATTTGAACCCTTTATCGAGTATCTAAATTCCCTCATTAAGGTCACATTTAATATATATGATCCCCTCTATAACAAACCAACCTACAGTACCATCTAAACTGACATCTGAACTAATCATTACTGTCTTAAAGGGCATTCTCGATCCCAAGGGGCTAGTGATAACTCTCTTGGAATGTAAAACAATTTAGGGAATGATTTTTCCCGAATAAAATAAAAAAAATTCTATGTAAACTATGTAAATATCAAAAGATAAATAAAACACTACAACCATATTAGGGTATAAGGAGACGATATAAAAAACTGATAGAAAAAACAAAACTACCAAAACCAATCACCTGGTGGTCCATGACCACCCACCATGTTCCAAGTCACCGTCCTTTGATTTACCAATAATGAAACACCAAAGAATATTAAGGGAATATGATCCCCTTATATATCAATATGAAGGTTATAAACACCAAAAGGTACAAATAGGGTGTGATCTACATAGATCAGTGGGATTGCAATGAAGTTTCTATGTAATTACTTTATAAGGTGAATCGAATATTCAAAAAGTGAGTCAAATAAAGAAATAAAAAGTATATATATTTCAAAATATAAAATTAAATCTATCAATATCATAATACAACAAGGTTAGTTTTTAAAAAATAATTTTAATCATTTTGAAAATAAAAAAGTAAAAATCATGTTCCATCATTTCAAAACTAAACCTTTTCTTGAAAAAGATTAAAACAATTTTAGAATATAAAATTAGATAAAATAAGTAATAAGAATATAAAACATTTATCAATGAGATTAACAAAAGTCAAACAATAGAGTTAAGGTGTAACTTATCAATAAAAATATCGACCATAAGTGGTAATCAATCAATCAAGGAAACCCTGGTGCTAATTAGTGACAACAATATTTTTTATATATCAGGTATCAAGTATGAGTATTTCATGGGTAAAACCAAGATATGATAGTGACTCGACCATATTTTATATATTCAATAAAATCATGACTAATAATTGCGATTACATTAAGTCTCAACTGGTCTCAAGAAAACTAGGTCCACACACAACTACTTTCCTAGCCACATGTTTGTATCCTAAATCATTCATATTCTTTATGGATACACTAGATAGTGTGTGATTCGACTAAAAAGAATAAATATATTTTATCTCATCCAACTACCTAGGTTCCCATTACCAGTCAAAAGTGGTGAGTGATAAAATCAATTCACATAGATTTCAAAGGGAATCCACATCAGTATCAGCATAGGCTCATTCCATCAATATTTCATTTCGTTTTCAGTTTACATCTCACTCCCAACTCAGACTCTTAAAAAGTGAATAATCATTTTTCATTACCTATCAATGGGAATAAAAAGAATAAAACAATTCATAAAAAGGTTATTTTCACAAGATAGGATTATCACAAAGTTCCAGTCAGGTTTCCAAGAATCATTAATATCACATCAAAGACTTTACTTCAAATCAATAATCAAAAGTCTAATCCTACAAACTTGTTTTCACAAATCATCATCAAAATTCCAAAAATTACTTTAAAACATGAATTTCTTTCAAAACATCCCTACGGAATTTATAAGTATGCTTAAAAATTATAAAATCTTGAAGATATTTCAAATCATGGGTAAATACCCTTTTCCACATGCATAAATTGTTCATTAACAACCACCAATGGGAAACCATTTTATAAACCAAGAGTATAATCATTGGAAAATTTATCAAAGTTATTTCATACACTAAAGCATTCAAAACCATTAGAAAAAAATAACATGATTTATCTCATTTCATTTAAATCATGTAATTTCACTTTAGAAATAAAAATAAGGACTAAGCCCTAATTTTTAACAAAATAGTCTTTAAATTTTCTTTAGAAAAATATAAACATTAAATTAAAAAATTATAAAACAACAATAAGAATAAATACCACAATCTATTATATCCATGAAGTGTATAAATCATTGGGACTCAAAGTGGCTTTCAAGAGGTAATAAAAAATCAGATTTCATAGAACATTTATTAGGCATATGAAATTAATAACTATGGATTCTTAAGAAATATATAATTAACTAATAAATAAAAAGAATTGAAACACCTATAAGAAATATCTAAAAAATAACTACAATGAATCTGAGATTTTTCATCTCTAATGGAGATCACTGAATTAAGGAAGAGGGGTCTCAAGAGAAGCAAGAAGAGATCCTAGAATCAAAATTAAACATCAACCATAAATGATCCCAAAATCTAGAGGCTTCCATATTCTCTAGTAAAAATGATTTAAGATAAGAGGGGAGATTGACATTCAATAAGATAAGTAATTAACATAATGGAATCACTTATTTGATTAAAACTTTGATCTACCCAGAGATGCGGTTGGGAGAGCCAAAATTCTTCTAGATACATCCCAAAAGAAAAATGGTTTAATTAAATTTTAATGGGAGGAGTTTGGATATAAATAAGCAGTCATAGAATTTAAATTAATAATTTCAAATAATTAAATACTCATCACATTTTTTGGCCACACGGTTTGAAAAACCATGTGGAAATTTTTCACCCCTTACTACTGTAATGAATTGGGAAGAATAGTTTAAAAAACCATGTGTCAACCATGCACCTCCTCTAGGGATTCTAAAGAGAGCTTCATGGTTTGGCCATACTATTTAACAAACTATTCACCCTCCTCTAGATCCCAAAAAAAGTGTATGGATTCCTACGTAAGGTCGAGGGTTTTCAAAAACAATGAAAAGGTCTAGAAATCTTCAAAAACTAAAAAAACAATGAGAATATACTAATAAATTATTCAAAAAAGATATTATCAAACAAAGTAAAAAAATAAAATAAATTTGGAAACCAAATCTTATAATCTCCTCAACCTAAATTATTTTTTCCCACAAAATTATTCTAGTCTAAAAGATAGAATTTTACCAAACTAAAGAAACCAACCTGAAACAACATTCTAGAGAATGGATAGAAAATATATCTAGAAACCCTTAATAAATTTCTTAAAAATCATTACATGCCTCTAAATTAAATAAAAACACCAATAAGATTGAAAACGATAAAAGAACCGGAGATCTGGAATGGGTATCCCCACCATTTAATGATTCACCAATATGGTGAAATGTAAATACTTATTTCAAGAACTCAAACCTTCAACCCAATGAATAATCCACAATCACTCATCAAGTCAAAACATCAAATAGTCAAAACCAAAACCTTAATGAAAAGGCACATCCAAATTATCTCAATAATTCCAAAATGTAAAACCCCCTCTAGATTTATAAATGACCCAAACACCATAGAAATTCACATAACTAGAAAGTATTTTTACCCTAGGAAAGTAATAGATGGTATCATAGCATTTTCAACACTGAGCATATCCCCATGATGAGCTCGGCGAATCATCCACCTACACCTTCGAGAGACTGGTCCACCAATAATCTACATAGTCTAAGCTACCTAAGTACAACCCCAAGGCCTTTATATGTTAAAAAACTAAAATCTTGAAACAATAAGTTTGGTGAACAAATTGGTCACTAAACTCTCACTAAAGAAATAATTAATTATATAAATATTGATATCTAACCACCAAGGTGAAAACAAGAGAATACCAAGGAATAACATCTAACTCAAAAAAGTATCGAACACCAACTAGAGAGAGACACCCATGGATGGGAACATAAAGAATTTTATAAGACAACAACCCCAAGAGAATAAGAGAACTTAAGAATTCAATACCATTTACGTGAGAAAATCCAAAAAGTGAAACAACTTATATCTCAAAAAGACTATCTTTGGGATTCCATACAAGGTACATAAAAGAACATCCAAAAATATCCCAAAACACCACAAGAGGTCCTTACAAAAATATTTCCATCCATAAAACATGAAAAACAATAAGAAAATCTCAAATTTTATCTCCCTTAGTATCCTGATAAATTAAATGGATCAACATAAAATTCCTCTATCAAATCAAACTCCTTCAATGGGTATACTAGATATACTATAAGATATATGGTTGTAGCTTGGTTAAATTGAAGTATATATTACACCATAGTTAAGAGTTTATGAAACCTGAAAAAAATATCCCCTTCGGTAATCTAACATATAAAAACTCTTAAGGTGACCTAAATGGACACACCTATTATGAACACTTGAACATTTCACACAAAACCTCATTGAATGATCAGGTGATCTACATTGGAAACAAATGATATGACTATTATTTCCTTAAAAATAATATCACTAATCGACCATCCTATGTGATATAATAGATGAAAACAATATCCTAAGCAAAGAATGAATTAGTAATTATCAACCTTTTAATGATTTTCTATCTCGTTTTCATCAAAAAAGTTCCTTTAATACCCCATTGTAAATGAGGTCTGATAGACCACTAGTATAGTAGTTACAAGGTCTTGTTGAAGACCTATTTTAAAATAAATCCTTATGGGATTAATATATAACAAGGTCATGAGAGAATCATAACAAAATTGAAGAATTAATTGCATAATCCTAAACCAAATTATCAAATTTATTAAGACCCATGATATCATATAACTTATCCTTCTTCACTTCCTTGGGATATTCTCACTCGATGAAGACTAGCTTCAAGAAATATCAATATATTCTTATATGTTAGTGGAGAGTAACCCCAAATTCCCGCCACTCTTTTTTATGTCCCACAAATAATGAGTTCAAATACTTAATCCTTGTATTATTAGGAGTCTTGATTGAGGGTCAAAAATTCCCTCAACTTCTTCAAGACACTTCATTTTTTTAAGAGAACATTGTTTAACTCCATAAAAATGTGGATAATGATCGAAAAAATCCTGGATGGGGTCTAAAGGTTATAACAAATCCATCTCCACAAGTTGATCCAGAGTCTAGGTATATTTTCAACTAGATAATCCATTTCAAAAAACGCATAAAGGACTACATTGAATTTCAGATTGACAGACAATCTTTCTATCTTTCTTGGGAAATTTTCGAAGATGCATTTCTGGAAATCATGAAACACAATATCATCAACTAAGAAAAAGTAAACACACAAACCAAAATCTTACAAATAAAACCCCAACCACTTTTAATCAAAACATAATTGGTTCTCTAAAATCACATAATATTTATCCATTTATAAACATGTCACTTTCCTTTCAAAATTTGAAATCATTATATAAGTACATCATAGTATATAAATATTTTACTAGCACATGAAAATTATTCTATGATTTCATTGAATTTATCCCAAATTATAATTTCGCAACCATTTCCATTTTAAATCAATTACATGACCAAGATTCTGTATTAAAAAATTCATTTATCACATCATGTAAGAGTCTTTGAAAAATCTGTTTTTCAAATGAAACATTTCATAAAACAAACTTTTTGGTAATTAGAAACATTTTTCAAATAACTCAAATGATAATTGTTTAAAATTACAAAAAAAAAACCAATGGATTTAAAATCTTCATAGAAATGGATTAAACTGAAGCCACTAAACAAGATCATGAAAAAAAACACACACACTATTTTCCATTAATAAAACCCATGCAAGCTAGCATAACATAAATGAAACACTTTGGAAGAAAATGGACAAGGTTCATTGTTAAAGGTTAAATTGAAACTATGAATAGCTTAGTTGTATGGCCTGGTAAACCACACACCAACATCATAGTATTTCTTTGTTTGACTTCCAAATCAACCACATAGATTCCTAACAGTTTATAAGACAATAAAGGCATTGTGTATCATTAGTCATCTACATATTTGAACCCAAAAATAAAAATATTATCAAAATCAATGATAATATCATTGGGAATATACATATAATTACCATTATAAAAAAATAACTCAAAATAAAGACCCAATTTCTCACTTTTACTAGTATCTCATGTCTAATTATAAATGGGTGGTGATCAAGCACACTTTCACAATCTACGTATTGAGTTTTGACACATTCCAAATCATCTTTCTACCCTGAAATTCCCAAAATAAAATTATAAAAATCAAGTAAAAGTATAATATTTTATGGAAAACCTACTTTTATTCCAATTTTAATGAACTAACCCATTATACCATATAATCCAAAACTTGAACTGATCACCACATTCCCAAAGGGTGTTTTTTATCCTCACATGTTTTTGAAAAGAACATAGGAATCCAAAAAAACATTTGGGAATGATTTAACCCAAATAAAAGAAAAAATATATCAAATTACATTGTGAAAATATAAATAGATAATAAAAACACAACATCCATATTACAGAATAAGGAGATATTAAAAAAACTAAAAGTTGAACTAAACATCAAAAAATAATCTCCTAGTGGTCCAAAGCTACCGATCACATCCAAAGTCAACATCCCTCACCCTACTAAGCATGAACACAAAAATAAGTCTAAGATAACATGAGAAACTACTATAAGAACATGAAAGTTGAAAACACCAAACGATGAAATCTATGTGTGATCCATGGATCCTTATAGGATTCAACTAAATAATCTATTAAATTAATTTATAAGTTAACTAAAATATGAAAAAATAGTGTATAAAAAATAAATACAAGGGTTTATATTTTAGAATGGTAAATTAAATCCAATGAGGTAAAATTATGGAAATTTTGGGTTAAAAAATATTTTTAATCATTTCAAAATCATTTTTTAAAGAAAAATTGAAAACATGTAATTCCATCATTTGAAAACAAAAATATTTCTTAAAAATCCTTGAAAACAATTTTACAAGATAAAATCAAATAAAACAAGTGATAAGAACTAGAAAAAATTATCAATGAGAAGAACAAGAGTCAAAAAATAGATTTAAGGTGAAACTTATTAATAATAAAATCAAAAAAGATATGTAATCAATCAAGGAAACTCCAATGCCAAGTAGTGACAAAAAACACAATCATATATTGAGTATCACAAATGACAATGACATGGTAACAACCTAGATATGATATTTATTCAACCATAGTTTAGATAATCAAAAAAATAATTACAAATCATTGAAACTAAATCGAGTCGTAATGGGTCTCAGGTGAACCATGTCCATGAAAACTGGTAATCCTAGCCACTCAAACTTAGCCTGAATATTTTATATTCTCTACAGACCCACTATTCAATATATGATTCCATCAGGGAAACTTAAATATTGATCATTTCATCCAACTAACCAGGTTCCCATGACCATTCAAAATAGGTGACTAAGATAATCAAGTAATGTGGATTCTATAGGGAATTCATGTCAGTATCAACAAAGGATATTGTCCTCAAATTTTAATTTCATTATTAGTTAGAATCTCAATCCCACCAAAACATTTCTCAAAGTGAATCATCCCTTGTTCACCACCCATAAATGGGATGCCAAATAATCAAGTAAGACATATCAACGGATTATCACAATAGATTATCATCACAAAGTTCCAACCGATCCATCAATAATAATAAAATTCTAGTAAAATTCTTTAATTTGAACCTAAATTTATAAGGTTAATCCTACCCTATTTCATTCAAATATCATGATCAAAATTATGAATAGTCTTTTAAACCAAGTATTTCTTTCAAAATATCCCTAATGAACTCAAAATAAATATTAATAATTAAAAATTCATGAAGACATTTCAAAATAGGGGTCAACACCCTTTTCCACAAGAACAAATCATTCATATCAAATATCCCAAGGTCACCCATTTTAAAAAAATATATAAAAGCATTAAAAAATGTATACCACATCACAACTCATCCCGAAGATGCTTAGGATACCACATAACAACTCATATCGAAGACACCTAGGATATAACATCACAATTTATCCCGAAGAAACCAAGGAAACTGCATCACAACTCATCCCAAACACACCTAGGACACCACAACCACCATTTAATGCACTAAAATATCTATGGACATCACATCCTATATAATACATACCTCACCTTGAAGGGGGAGAAGGGAACATCCGGGGGACAGCTATCCATCATCCCACTAGGATGTTGGGAAAGACACCCTCACGTGACTATGTGGGTGTTCCACACATAATTATAAACATGGGTGGGGTGGATATATAAATCACAAGAATCTATCTTGTAAATATTTATAGAGAGAAAATCACACATGCCCAACCTATAGGTTTACAAAGAAATCACTAACCAACCCATGAATTCCCCACTTTTCTGCAACCTCTACAGGTGTAATATCCCACAACAAGCCACAAACCCCATTTTACATTTCCAACCAAACTCATTTAACTTATTCCATTTTTCATTATTTAGTATCAACCACACTTAACCACACAACCCATCATTTAATTATCCATTAAACATTTTCATCCCACTGAAAAAACCAACCCATTCCATTTCATATGTTATTAAACAGTCATTTATTCCATCACTACTCAGTTATATATCATGACACAACCATATACCACAAATAGCACAACATACCATCGCCTCGCCACCCCAAAAGAAAAAACAAACAAAATATCAACCCCACATGCCTCAGCCACACATCATAGTCCCACAAACATGTCCACACAACCACATATCACCCCACACCCCATTGAAACCACACATCGCCTCCCAAAAATCACATCCACAAAAACAATCACATCAATATCATTTTTATAGATTTATGAAGTTTATTTTATCACATTCCAATTTATTTTAATGGTGTTATGAAACAAACCAAAAGTACTGGGGAAACCATTTCATTATCCAATTATAAGTAATTAACCAATTAACATTTAGGGTAATATAACAACAATCAAAACCAAATCAGTAACCACAGAAGATATATCTAGCGTAAAAAAATCACCCAACACCCATAATATTTAGTAGTGATTCAAGCTGGAACAATCACAATACAATAAATAATATCAAAGTTGTAAAACCATGAGAAAACCCCCATTTTTCCCTTAATTTCAATTTAACCAATTATTTAAATTTAATTAATACATCACAACCATAACTCATAGATAAAAAAAATCAAACCCCTCATGTATGATGCACAACAAAGAGAAACGAAAGAAATCCTACCTAAAAGAAGATTTTCAACTCATTGTGTGTTATATGGTGAAGAGAAAACTATCAAAAAACAAATATTTCATAATAAACTTGGGGATAAACCTACACCTCAACTAAGGGTGGTCAAAAACGCAACCCAAACATACTCCAAGCCAAACAAACACCACCAATGTGGAACTTCGAAGAAGAACAGAAGGGAATGGATGAGAACGAGATGATAACTCACCACAGATCAACCACAGATTTCCAAAAAACAACCAATGGGAACAAAAGTTCAATGAGGTAGTGATATTTCTTTAATAACTCCTTGGGGAACCTAGGTTTCAAAAAAAATGAGAAAAATAATGAGACACAGATGAATGAATGAAAATTCGTCTGAAAAAGATTTTAAAACTGCACCGGATTGGGGGTTTACATTATGTGTAATCCCCTTTCACATTGTGTAATACTTAGGGTTTACTTTTGGAAATAACTTCATTTTTGAGGTGTAGGTTGAGCCACAAGTATCTTTTTCAATGGTGGTTTTTGGGAAATTTATGCTTTTCCCTATGGTGCACAGCGGGTTAAAAAGCTTCTTTAATGTAGGGATTCCATCTTTTCTCATTATTGTGTGTTATGTGGGAGGGGTTTTCTTTTTTTTCCTATATATTATTGTTTTTATATCTAAATTAAAGATAAATAACTTTTTAAATTTAAATTTAATGGTAAAGGGGTATGTTTTTCATGTTTTTACATCCCTGATATGATTTTGATATTGTGATTGTTCAGGCTTGATGCCCCACTAAAAATTGAGGTAGTTGGGGGCCTTGTTTTCACTTCATATATGTGTTGTGACTACTTTAATTGTTGTGATATCACCATAAATACAAAAATTTTAAATACTTATAATTTTATAATGAAATGTTTGCCCTAAGATTTTGGTTTTTGTGATAACACCCCTATAATAAAGTGAAATGTGATAAAATCCCCTTTGTAAATTTTTAAAATAATATTGATGTGTTGGGATGTGAGTGAATTCTTGGGTATGGAGATGTGTTGTTGGGGCATGTCGGGATGATATTTTGTGGTCCATGATTTTGGGAGGTGAGGTGATAGTTTGTGGATTATGTTTTGGGGTAGTGAGGTGATAGTTTTTGGACTGTGCTTTTGGGGCGGCGTGGTGACAGAACGATGAGATGTTTGTAAATTGTTGTTTTTTTTCTATATGCATGAGTAGTGATGGAATAAAAGAATGTTTAATAATGTTAGAAATATAATGGGTTGGTTTGGTTAATTGGATTGAAATTTGTTATAAATAATTTAAATGGAAATTTGTTTAGTTAAATATGTCTGATGATAAATAATGAAAAGAATGGTAAGATGAAATTAAATTGGTAGGAAATTTGAAATGATTTGTTTGGATTGATGTCTGTAGTTATGAATTTAGATTTCATAGAAAATTTGGGGAATTCATGGTTTGGTTAGTTATTTTTTTTAAACCCATAGGTTGGGCTTGTGTGATTTTCTCTATATATATCTATAAATTGTACATTCTTGTTATTTTCATATGCACACTAACCCTGTTGAGCACTATGTTATTAAAACCTGCATCGTCATGTGAGGGGTGTCATTCCAAAACAACCTAATGGAAGAATGGATAGCTATCCACCGGATCTTATCTTCTCCCTCTTCTTGGTAAGGTAGGTATTAAACATGTTATCATGGACTAAGGTCTATTAGGTAACTATATGAAGAGATTTGTTATCCCAGGTGTCTTCAGCATGTGTTGTGATGTAGTTTCTCGGTGTCTTCACGATGAGTTGTGATGTGGTGTCCCATGTGTCTTCAGGATAAGAATTGATGTGGTATCCCATATGTCTTTGGGATGAGATGTGATGTGTTGTTAGCCCAATGTGTGTGAGTTTGGGATTTGTTGTGAGGAATAGGTTTGTGTTGTGGGGATGTATTATGAGTCCAGGGTTTGTCTGGGTGGGATGTGATGTGGTATATTCAGAAGACATGGGAGCTCTAGGACATTTTCGGTTGGGGTGTGAGAGAGTATAATCAATGGGAATGTGGTACAGGGTACCCTATCAGTGATGTGATGTGATTTATATTATATTACTTGTATTTCATTTTTTTTTTGCATTAATTGGTGAGAATGGAATGGTTGATATACATGTTCAAGTGTTGTTCATTTTTGTTATTTTTTCACATGATCATTAGTATGCTTCATCCACAAGTGTATGAGAGGCTTTGGTTTTTATAATAATTATACTTGAATTATCACCATACATATATAATGTTTTTTAGGTTTTCAGAAGTATTTCATGGAGCATGTTGTAACTTACTAGATCTGAACCTTGATAGTTGTTTTGTCACTACTTTAGCTATAGTTTTGGGTCTTCACTTTAGAGACTTTTATTTGTATCAGTTCAATTTATACATGCATGTGGGATGATTTGGGTTTCTCTTTTATATATTTCATGGAGTTTATTGTGGTTCATTCATCTTATCTCCCAATCCTATTTATATTATAAAGGTTAATTCCTCCCATATTATGATATTTGTACACCCTTGATGCTAGTCACCAACCCATGGCCTATTGTATGTTGAACTTGGGATTCATTATCTCCCTTTTTACATTTCTAGCCCAGGAGAGGTGTCTTTGGAGGGAGGGGGTTGTGAGAGAGTGGTATCAGAGGTGATGGTTGAAAGATAGTATAGAGTTTTGATATAGGCATAGTGAGGGTCACATGGATATCTATGAAAATAGTTCTAGTTGACCTTGTTGTATGACTTAGTCTAGGAAGACCTACAAGGAAAATGGATTTTAGGGCCCCCTATGATATAGTGCACAGACTCTAAGATTATTGAATGACCAAGTGATATAGACCTGGTTGCAGGGTAGAGGCCTAGGAAAGGTACATGTATCAAAATTACTTTTGTTCTTATTGGAATTAGGTTGTTTTGGGATAATTAAAATGGATAAAAATGAGTTAAATGGGTTAAAATTAATCTTAAATAAAATGTCATCCTACTTGGTATTTGAATATCCTTGTTTTCTTTTTAATTATGCATATTATTCATTTTTCTGATCTATTTCAGGTAGTTGAGGTTCAATAGGTTGATCTAGTTGATCATCGTAGGGTTGACCCTATTGAGGAGGGTGATCAGTGGGAGAGAACGTTGCATGCTTTCCAGTATGAGGATTTGGGGAATCATGAGGGTAGTGTTCCATAAGTAGATAGAGAGAGAGAGATATAGAAGATTTATATTGCTTTCAGTTTGATCCAGGCCCCGACAGAATATTGGCCCCATTTGGAAACTATCTAGATGTAGGGAGTTGTGTGTTAGTGGTAGAGGTTGTATCTAGGAGAGTATAAGGATGAAAACATTTTGTGGGTCAACTTCCAAAAGGAGTTTTGAGCAGAGTTTCTTTCATTGACCATGAAGGTAGTAACGAAGTAGGAGCATATTTCACTTTTGCATGCGAGCATGCTAGTGTGAGATTTGGGGATTAATTCAAGCAACTTCTTCATTTTTTCCCAGATCTTCTTCTAGATGTGGAGTCTCAGGTGAAAAATCTTGAGGAAGAACTCCAACATTATATCTAGTATACAATTACTTCTTTTATGTTGGTGATGTATTTGGTCATTCAAAAAAAGGTATAGGTGATCGAGAATATGAACTCACAAAGAGGTTTTCCATGAGAGGGGATCCACCAGGGTTCCTCGAGGGGAAGAGTTGGCAGTGTCAGGTATCCAGAGCCAGGACCATTGAGGTTTTGACTGGAAGAGAGTTGACCTCATTAACATCTTTTCTAGACTTCTGGAGCTAGTGGTTTTTGTGCTTTTCTTGGGATCTTTGTTCTAATGTATTTTTGTTGTGGGGTTTATGGACATCGTCAGAAATAGTTCTTAGTGGTTCCCTGATCTTAGTTTGGTAGATATGGATAGGTCCATCACCATCCTTTGAATTAGTTTTTAATGAGACTGTTTCAGTATATGGGGAAGAAAGTTTTTGTTCTTCCAAGGGGATATGGATCATGTAGAGGATGACTTCAGGATGTTACTCATGTTTAGGGACTGCAACCCAAGTGTGTTCGTGTAGGTGTTCATCGGTATAGACGTAAAGGAGCTAGGAATGGTTAGTTTCATGTAGTGGAGGTAGTAGTTCTTGAGGGTATATAGATCATCAGAGGTATGATTAGTTTGTTTATTACCCTGGTCTATGCTTTGTTTGATTAAGGAGATTCATACTCCTTTTTTTCACTCACTCTAGACCATGATCTATGACTATATATAGAGATCCATCTTTGTCCACTAGTTTTGGGTACACAAGTCAGAGGCCAGACCAGCTTGTTTGATGTCTGTTGGGGGTGTAAACTAAATTATGGGGCCACATTTGTCCCATGGGGATCTTTTCTTTCTAAAAATTCATCCATAAAATGTCATCCTCAGCATTGACTAGTTGTATTCCATATGTTCTATTATTGACTGTTTCCAAAGGAGAGTCTTCCTTTTATATGTAGATGTTTAACGTGTGGTTTCTATTGGTGAGTGGGGTTTTTAGGTGGTTAGTCGGAATAAGGAGCCCCTTATTTTTTTATTGGATGATTTTTGGGTGGAATCAGAGGATGTTGTGATTTTGGAGGTTCCTAGGGTTATTGAGGAGTTCCTGTATGTTTTCTCCAAGGAGGTTGTGATGTTACCCCGTCAACGTGATTTTCAGTTTGGGACATACTTGTAGCCCAGTTATTCTTTTATTTCGATGGATCCTTATTTGATTTCACTTTTCGAGTTATGAGAGTTGAGAATTTAGATAAATGAACTGATGAAGAGGGGTTTTATCTAGCCCAAGAAGGCTAATGGTAGTCTGAGATTTTGTATAGACTACTAGAGGTTGAATCCTCTGACGGTCAATAACTATAACCCTCTTTTGAGGATAGATGATCTTTTAGACCAACTGAGAGGGGCGAGTTGGTTTTATAAGATAGATATATAGTTTGGAAGTCACTATTTGATGGTGAAAGAGGACGATATCATAAATACTGCCTTCATATGTAGATATGGTCACTTTCAGTGTGTATTAATTCGATTTGGTGTTATAAAAACACCATTCATGTACATGGGACTGATGAACTCCATGTTACATGTGTTCCTGGACTGGTTTCTCATCATATTCATTAATGATATCTTAATCAAAAACAATTCAATGGAGGAGCATACCGAGCATTTAATAACTATCTTGCATGTTCATTGACGCCGTCAACTCTATAAAAAACATTTCCAAGTGTACGTTCAGGACACAAGAGGTGAATTTCCTAAGTCATGTGGTGTCTCGGTAAGGTATGGTTGTAGGCTTGTACAAGGTTAAAGTAGTTGTTTCTTAGGAATCACCCAAAAAGTGACATAGGATCGTAGTTTGATTGGTCTCATAGGTTATTATTAAAGGTTTATACACAATTTTTATCAGTCTATAGCCTCATTGATAGATTTGACTATGAAAGACGAAACTTTTTGGTGGAGTGATCAGTGCCAGGTGGCATTCAATTACCTGAATGGAATGTTAGTCAACACTTTAGTGATTCTGCTTCTAGAGGAAGGTGTGTTGTTTGAGGTTTTTTGTAACAATTTCCATCCTATCTTGGGATTCTTGTAGATTCAACATCAGGAAATTATCTCTTATGGTTCTAGTCAGTTATACCCACATGATTTTAACTATGCCACCCACAATTTGGAGCTAGCAGCAGCTGTATTTGCACTGAAGTTGTAGTGACATTACCCCATTGGGGAAATCTTTCTAGTCTTTATGGATCCCAAGAGATTGAGGTATGTATTTTCCCATCATGATATAAACTTGTGGAAGTGGATGTGGATAAATATTTTTATGATTATGATTTTAAGATCTCTTACACCTTAGGGAAAGGGAATGTTGTGGCCGATGCTTTGAGCAGGAATTCTGGGAAGGATGTTGTTTGGGAGTCTCAGAATGCTTGGAGAGTAATGGTGGAGTTTGTATAATTGCACATACCTTAAATATTGGATGGTGGAAGATTCTGTTTGTGTCAAATGATAGTACGATATTTTTTATTGTAGTAGGTGGACGAGTATCAGTGGTGAGACTCAGAGGTAGAGGAGTTACGTGATTGTTTTGGTCATGGTGATGCTCCAGAGAAATGGTCGGAGGATCTTCAGAACTAGATGTTGCTTCATGGGAGGTTTTTTGTTCAATTAGAAATATGTGATGGATTCCTTCAAGATTTTTATATCTCACATTTTGTGGTACATCAAAGAGTTTTCAAGATGTACAGTGGATTTAGGATGTAGTTTTGGAGGCCCGGGTTGAAATGAGTAGTGGTCGTGTTTTTATCAAAGTGCTTGGTTTTCTAGTAATAAAGGTAAATCATCATGTTCCTGGTGGTTTCTTGCAGCCATTGGATGTTCCTAAGTTGAAATGGGATTAAATATTGATGTATTTCATTAGTGGTTTACCGTAACCTCATGGAGGTTGTGATGATATCTGGGTGACAGTTGATCTTTTGATTAAATTGCCCACTTCGTAGCGATTAATGATTTGGTTATAGTGGATGTTTTGGCTAACAGGCACGTGGATGAGGTGGTTCAATTACATGGAGTTAAGAGGTCCATTTTCTTGTATTGGGATTCATTTTTTACATCATGAGTATAGAGGGGATTATAGCATGCTTTTGGAACTCAATTACACCTCAACATAGCTCTCCACCCTCAGAAAGATAGGAAAACCAAACAAACTATCTTTACATTGAAGGATTTATTAAGAGTAGGTGTCTTGGCCTTTTGAGGATCTTGGGTAAAACACCATAATTTGGTAGAGTTTTCTTATAAAAATAGTTATCCATACTCCATTATCATTTCCCCATTTGTGGTTTTGTATGGGATACCATGTTGTTCTCTATTGTGCAGAATAGTGGTAGAGGAGAAATTTGTTCTTAATATTGATGTGGTGCAGAGCATGACAGAGAAGGTTCATCTTGTTTGTAAGAGGATGAATGCATCACATGACCAAAATAATTCTTATACTGATTCTATAAGTATGCCCTTGGATTTCTGGGTTGGGGACCACGTGTTCTTGAAGGTTTCTCCCTAACATGGGTAGACACATTTTAGAAGAGGGAGTAAGATTTCTCCCAGGTTTGTTGGGCCCTTTGAGGTGTTTGGATGAGTTGGCGAGGTGGTGTATCAGTTGGTGTTGGCAAAAAAATTAGAGAGGATCCACAACATCTTCCATGTCTATCATCTTGGGCATTATCCTCACGATGAGTCCCATGTCATAGACTGGGGAGATTTGGATATCAAAGATGATGTGACCTTTATGGAGCATCTAGTAGATAACCAGGATCATCAAGGGAAGGAATTGTGAGGATGAACCATTCGTTTGTATTGTGTGTTGTAGAGGCATGGTGGCTATGAGTAGTGTAATTTGGAGTGAGAAATGAATATGTTTTTCTAGTAATTGGGGTTGTTTTAAATTTTTATTTGCTCACTTTTTCTTTGTGATTTGATATTTGGATCCATTTTATTTTATGAGATGAGATGTTTTCCTTGGTTTATGACGTATGTGGTGTGATGTGTGATAAATTCATAAAATATGAAAAGGGGAGCACTAGGTTCCTAATTGACATGAATTAACTATGAGGAAATTAAACCTATGCAGGTGATTCAGTGTTTCCGAGAGTGGATAATATCTTGATATGGAGGAAGAGATCCCCTAATTCATCTGTTCAGGAAGGTGTGGTTCATTGGATGTAGTGGTTGTTGGTTTTGGCTTTGTGGATGTTGAGATGGATGTGGATTGGATATGTAGTAGTGTAGTTGTGTGAGAGGAGGTAGATTGTAGTTGTAAAGTGTGTTTTTTTGGCCATTTTGGTTGGTGTGTTTAGCTGGTGGTTGTGTTTGAGATATGACGAGATCCTTGAGAGGTATCCCATGGGATGGTTGTTCGGATCCCTTTCCTTCTAGGATTATTTTTGGATTCTTGAGGAATATAATTGTTGTATAGGTATCTAATGTAATGTTTTGTGCCTTCGTTATATATTACATTGCTGGTTTTGAGTGTTGGAGATGTTTGGCAGAGGTTCTTGTAGTTTTCAGTAGATGCTAGAGGTATAATATAACTGCTGTAAGAAATACATGTTGTGTAAGTATATTACACAATATGAAAGTGGCTTTCATGGATTTTATAAGGATGGTTCAATATGTGTAGTTTTTTAGGGTTAAATAATAAAAAATCAAAGCATTTGTTTTTTTAAAACTGAACCCTGAGGATTATATGACAAGAAAGGGGATTACACATCGTGTAAACCCCCAATACGCTATAGTTTTAAAATTATTTCCGGCTGAATTCTCATTCATACGGTCATGGATCATTCTTCATCTCGTTTGGTAAAAATCCTAGGCACCCTAAGGATTTCTTCAATACCTCTTCTTTCCTCCTTGATATGTTGGTCTTGGTGGTAGTTTTTTAACAATCTATGGTTGAACTATGGAGAGTTATCTTAGAGTTCTCATTTTTTTCATTTCTGTTCTTCTTTAGAGATCTACTGTTGTGGTTTTTTGGTTTGGGGTGCATTTGGGTTGTATTTTTTACAACCCTTTGGTATGGTGTAGGTTGATCCATAATTTTCTTATGCAATGTTTCTTTCTAGGTAGTTTCTTCTCACCATGCAGTGAACAACAAGTTGAAAAGCTTATTTGAGGTTAGGATTATTGTGTTTCTTCTTATTGTGTAACATGCCATATGGGTTTTCTTTTTTTACCTATAGATTTTTTTTCTGCTAAATTAATGAAAAATAATTGTTTAAATTGAAACTGAATGGTAAAGGGTTATGTTTTTCATGTTTTTATATCCTTGATATGATTATGATATTTTGATTGTTTGGGATTTATGCCCCGCTGAAAATTGTGGTCATTGGGTGCCTTGTTTACCTTGGATATATGTTTTGTGACTATTATGATTATTTTTATATCACACTAAATATAAATTGAGTAATTAATTATACATGAATAATGAAATGGTTTCCCCGGGTTTTTGGTTTATGTGATAACGCCACTAAAATAAATTAGAATTTAATAAATTCCATTTTGTAAATTTATATAATGATCTTGATGTGTTGTGATGTGTGGTTGTTCTTGTAGGACATTGATGTGGTGTTGGGTTATTTAGGATTGTAGTTTTTGGGTCGTGATATTTTGGTGGAGAGGTGATAGTTTGTGGGTCTTGCCTTTGGGGTGGTGAGGTGACAGTTTGGGGGGTCGTGATTTTGGGGAAGAGAGGTGATAGAATGACGATATGTTTGTAAAATGTGGTTGTGTTGTGCTAGATTTATGAATAGTGATGTAATAAATGAATGTTTAATAATTTTTTAAATTTCATGGGTTTGTTTTGATAAAGGGGTAGAAATGTTTTAGTAAATAATTTAAATTGGGGGTTGTGTGGTTAAACATGGTTGATGATAAATAATGAAAATAATAATAATATTAAAAAAAATTGGTTGGAAATTTGAAATGAGTTTTCTGGATTAATGTGTGGCATTATGCATTGATAGGTAGCAGAAATGTTGGGTGTTCATGGGTTGGTTATTTAATTGTTTATAAACCCTTAGGTTGGTCTTGTGTGCTTTTCAATATATATATAGACACACGCACACACACACTACTGGAAAGAGGGTCTAACCCTACAGAGCTATACCCCCAGTTTTATAAAATGTGTGTATAGCATGATTAGGCTTTGTCTATACCCACATTTTTAAATGAAAAGTGGGTATAAATAATCTATACATACAGTTTTTACTCAACCATTGGTATATATGGGTGAATAAATTAACCCCACACATGCCCCCCCACCCCCCCTCATTCATCGAGCCACAACCCCCCCCCCCCCCATCTCACTTTCCCTCCCCCCATGTTTCCCTCACCCGATGCCACTAATCCTCCTCTGGTCGATGTAAATCCCCACTTATCCTACTCCTATGGTCTATGCACATCCCCCCCCCCACCCATCTTCCTCCTATGGCTGAGAATCCCTTCCTAGGTCATACATCCCACCCGTAGGTCGAGCTTTCCCTCACCCGATGTCAATCCCCCTAGGTCGAGCTTCCCCTTATACTAGGTTGAGCATTCCCTCTATTTGAGAATCCTGCCTAGGATGAGGATCCCCTCTAGTAGAGCATCACCTTCTATGTTTTTTTATTCATGTATTCTGTGACAGTAAGTCCCTAATCTTCTTCTGTTATGATTAATTGATTCATTTTTTAGTTTGATTTTTTTTATTCATTTTTTGTCATTTCATATTGTTTCAATTATCTTTGATATATGATTGATTTTGGTTTTCTCAAAACATAAAAATAGTTATCATTATTGTGTTTGTAGATATAAATCACTGTAAATTCACATAGAATGTACCATGAGAACATATTTTCTTTATGATTTAGGTTAACAATATATGATGTGTTTCTAGTTTCATAAATAATTACATTTTCTATGTGAAATCATTTGGAGCTCACAAAAATGTTAAGAATATTTTATGTGTAGAATTATTAATTACATTGATGATTTATAGATACTGTTTTCATGTGAAGGGAGTGTTATAATTTTCAAATTCCAATTCTATCTAACGCATACTGTTTTAATACGTACATGATGTATGTGAAGGAAAATTGGTTTATGGATAAATGTGTTGTTCGTCTTGGATTCACATACAGTTGAATGGGTAACCATATTTTATAAAATTATTAAGTGTTATCCATATGTGAAGTACCCTATAAATATGGAATGAACTCATGGGAAAGGTGTTGAATCTTTTTTAGAGATGTGATTAACAATAATGTATTTTTTTTATTTTCTCCATGTTGATTTTTTCAATGGAATAACAACACTATATGAAGGATTCATTTTGAAAAATTATTTTTCTTCACAAAGAAATATATATGTGAAGTTCGCGTTGTATGAAATTTCCATTCAAGTGTTGTTTTATAACAATATTATCTAAGAATAATTAACTCCCTTTAATTTATTTGTGAAACAACAATTCATGGAGAATAAAATTATTGAACCAACAACATGGGATATGATACATATTCTATGAATGGATAATATAATTTATGCGATTATAATTTAATGTACAATATAATAATCATAAATTAGAGATGTTAAGAATTTATAGACATTAAACAGTATCTAATTTAGTGATATATTACAGATACTAAGCTATAATGAAATTATCTTCTGTTAGGAATCATGAATTGGTGAGAACATGCTACTTAGCTCATCGTAGAATATAGAAAAGTATACTCTTTTATATTCTAAAGAATATTTTATGGAGTAACTGATTTTTTTTATATTGGAGAATCTATTATTGGTGCATCTTACTAATCATGGTAATGAGTTTTCTAGTTTTTTAGACTAAAGTATGTAATAATATTGTTTCCCTATTCATGGTTAGAGTTTAGTAGACGGATTTTTATGCTTATAAATAATTTATATTTTATGATTGTATGAGGTACTATATATGGTCACTTAATAAAAATACACATAGTTCAAATCTTATTTATGGATGTGATTGGAGGAGGAATTCATGACCCAATAATGAATCTTTTAAAAATAACTCCAATAGATTAATGAATTGTCAAATTAATGCTTTATGTTTTAAAGATCTAAAAAAGGGATTCTAGGTTTGATTATAGCTAGATATGGGATGATAAAATTATCAAGGTATAGTTTAACTATAATTATAGATACCACTCTATCATATACATGTAACCTTCCTTGGCCTATTATGGTTTACATTATTGATTATCCCTTTACAGGATAGAGGTAATAATTTTTTATCTGATACAGAATGTGTTGAAATTGGTGATAAAAAATAAATCACTTGCAATAAAAATGTGAATTAGATATAACTATTAAGTTTTTAAGTTTGAATAGTTTTATTTTTTATATTAAATTTCCATTTTTTAATTTTTTTTATGCTAGGATATATTCTCTTTGATTAGAAATTGTTTCCTCTAATAAAATTGTATTATCGAGTGGTATAAATATTGAGTTTTATTTCATCTTCAATTCACTCCCTCTTAATGTCATTGTTCAGTTATTTACAATAACAATAATTTATTTCAGATATTTCATCTTTGATTTTATTTTTCTAATATATTTTATATTAAGGACTCTTTACAAAGGATTATAGAAGAATAATGATCTTAGTGTTTCACTATTTAACATCAAATAATTTTGGGACCAAAATAATTATAAATTATGTATACTATTACACATTACACATAATTCAAGGGGATTATAAGAGTAATAATCTTGTTATTTACCAATTCCATTATATTTTTAGAGTTTATTTTAAAAAATTACATTCTCAACACAATTTACATGTACTGTGTGTTTTTTAAAAATAATTAAATAAGAAATTTTATATTTACATAATGAGATTTTTATTGATGCTAAAAACATAATTAAAAGAAAAAAATATAGCTTCAATTAATTTTTTTGATTTAATTGTTAAATTTGATTTCTGAGTCTTACACTTTTGAATCCAGTGCTACAAATATATATTGTTCATCCCTGTATAACATATGTTATTTTTCTTATTCTTTGTTTTGATATCTACTAGTATTATTTGATAAATTTAATAATAAAATTGATTTTAATGAATTTTTTAATTATGGTTTACATTGTTGATTAGAAGATAACAATTAGTTACTTGTTATAGAATAGATAGAATCTAGATGTGTCATGCCGATCGGATTTCAACCGAGTTTCAAAATAATTTAGAGAATTTTATATATTATTCATTTAGTATGGATTTATATGGAGGTTGCATATAGTTTCCCTGCTATAAATGTGTTGGAAGACCATTGTTAAGAAGGAGAGAAGTTAGATACCATTTAACAAAATTTGTATTTAAAACAAACTATTACGTTTGGTATCACCATAGAGAGATGAGTCAATCTTCTATTGTTCATGAAGAAAATGAAAGAAGTGAAATAGAGAATATGATGTTTGATCAGTTTCCATTTGGGAATCATCTCGAGAGAGATAGTATGCTAGTGAAAGAATGAAATGATATCATTACACATGATAAAAATACTAAAGATTATGATGTTGAGAGAGTGAAAAATTTATTGGATGATTCCATAACTCCAGTATATCAGGAATGTACTAAAATGGACAAGTTTTAATTTTTAATGCAGTTATATCATGGGAAAACCATGTATGGAATTTATAATGACTCTATTGATTGTATTATTACAATTTTGAGGGACTTTCTTCCTTATGGTGTATATATTCTCTCAAACCATTACAAGGCATGGAAGTTAATTAATCATATTGGATTTGCTACTAATAAAGTCAATGATTGTCTGAAATATTTATATTTATTTTAGGAGGAAACAACTAATTGTAATGACTTTAAATAATGTGGTGCATATCTATGGAAGACATATGTAGATGAAAAAACATCTCGTGTGCCACAAAAAGTCATGTGGCACTTTCGATTGATTCCCAAACTTCAAAATTTATTCATGTCTGCAGAAATATCATCCAATATGTTATGGCATGATGCTGAGACAATTAAAGGTAATAATGATTTGGTTCATCCTACAGATGGATTATCATGGAGAAAATTCTATGCACAACATCCTGATTTTGTAGTTGAGGTGCTTAATGTTAGGTAGGTTTTATCTTGTGACAGATTCAATCTGTTTGACCATATTCTTACTACTCACAACACATGGCCATTTTTTACTCAGGTTTATAATCTTCCTGCATGGATGTTTATGAAAAAAAATCACTTTCTTGATTATACTAATATCTATAACTTCTTATCCCAGTAATGATATAGATGTCTAATTTCAAAATTTAATAAGATATTTGAAACAACTTTGGGATTTCGGTATAAGGGCATTCGATGCTTCTTCAAATAATATGTTTCATATGTATAATTCCCTTCTATAGACTATAAATGATTACCATAATTATGCAATTTTGTTTGGGTGGAGCACAAATGGATAACTATAATGTCACTCTTGTATGAAGAATACACTATTGAGAAGGCTTAAATATCATTGTACTTTCAGTTTTATGGGGAATCGATGATTCTTACCGATGGATCGTCAATATAGGAAGAATCATTAAAGGTTTGATAATATTTTTGACACTAAACAACCACCTCAACATATTTCTAGAAGGGATGTTCTTAATTAATTGAAATATTTATGTTTTTCATTAGGTAAGGTCAATTGAAATCTAAAAAGAGGAATAATGTTCCCAATAGAGCCACTTACAATTTAAAAAAAGAGAAGTATTTTTTTGAGTTTCTATATTGCTCTACCAATTTTTTACATTATTATTTGGACATAATGCATATTGAGAAAAATATATGTGAAATTTTTCTTGAAATTATTCTTAATATCAAGGGGAAGACCAAAGTTGACTTCTGATCTCACCGAGACTTGTTGGATTGGGGTATTCTACCAGAACTGCATCTTGGGTGTATCAATAAAAATAAATGGAAAGTTCCAGGTGCTTCTTATGTGATGAAATAATTAGAGAAAGATCAATTATTGGTAGTATCAGATAATATCAAGGTTCCTAGTGGCTATTCTAGTAACATGTCTAAATGAGTGAACATTAGATATTTCAAATTGAAACCCCTAAAAACTCAGAATAATCACATCCGTCTTCGTGAATTGATTCCAATAAAAATTCAAAATTTTCTATCCAATAATTTATGTGTGACAGTGATTTGGTTGTGCCATTTTTTATAGACCTTTGTTCTAAAAGGTTATCCAAGTTATTCTCGATAAAAATGAAACAAGAGGTGACGTTAATTCTATGTGAGTTAGAAAAAAATCCCTCCATCCTTTTTCATCTGCATGCTAAATTTTATAGTTCATCTTCAAAATGAGAAACATATTGGGGGACCGGTCAGTTTTTTGTGGATGTATCCCACTGAAATAAATTTGTGCACAATAAAATTGTATATTTGAAACAAGAATTATCCTGAAGGTTACATTGTGAGTGGTTATCTATCCCAAGAATGTATGGATTTTTGTTCAATTTATATTTCTGATGTGAGCATAAGACATAGTCTTCCAATGATAAATGCAGATGAGAAGTATGAGGAAACTCATCCCTCATTTCCATCACTTCCCCAAGCATGATAAATTTTCATGTCATAAACATTGGTTACATTGATATTTGAAGAGTGGGATATGGAACATCACACATTCTTGTTTAATTGTGGTTTGATTAATGACTATAAAAAGTATGTAATTTGGATATCCATATGTTATCATATACTATGTCATTTCACATATACCTTATAATTTTATTATCATTTTATATAGGTAAAATAAAAAAATTAGAAGAAGAGTCCATCGATCATTTCCCTTGATAAAGAGAGGGGATTTTCTTAGCCAAAATTTCCAATTTGTTTGAAATAAAAGGTGCGACCATTAATTTAAATAGCTTAAAATATAGATATCCACTTACTTGTATTACTCATATCTATTTCAGGTATTGATTTTACCTACTGGATTCATTTCTCAATAACTAATATTGTTGTCTTTTGCTCCCAATTCTTTGGTTTGTGACTGAAAATATTTAATAATCAATGGATATAAGTTTTTTACAACTCTTAGAGAAATGATAATGGGTACACAACGTGATGTTATTATATTAACTTCTATAGTGGATTGTTATGCCAGTGTATCAGATAGTCGACCTCGATATGAAGATGTTTATTATTATGGACTAGTTCAGAAAAGATTGTTATTAGATTACTACTCTCAAGGTTGAGTCACTATGATGAAATTTAAATTATTTAATTCAATGATGTGACACGGTATATTTATTAATGATTGTGGATTTAGAGTTATTTCCATGAGTCGATCCCTGCATACAGATGAACCGTACATTAAGACATCAATAGAAAAAACAATTGTTTTGTGTGAAAGGTCATTTGATACCTGATTATGGTGTCATTAATGAAGTAATACCATGAAATATTTTTCATGCTACTGGGGATGAAATTTACAGTATTTAATCTCCCATCAGTGTTGACCAAAATATTTCATTTGATGACACAAATTTTCTCATTGTGAGAGTTGATGTTGAACATGAGGTAACAGAGGGAAATATATAGAAGAAACCATATATGTTTATAGTTCATTCAGTTAAACCTGACATGAGTTTCTTAGGTTGGTTTTAATTTAATTAATTTAATTTAGTTTTACTTTGGAATCATATGTCTTTTTTAGTATTGCTTAGATTCATTTCATTTAAATATATTCATTTTAATTCAGAAAACTTGGTTTCAAATGGGTTTTTAAAAAATGTATAACTTATTTTAAATTATCGTTACTAAAAGATGTTATGAAATTGTTTTTATTATTTGAATTCAATGTTTTATGCATTATTTGTAAAAAATAATTTCTAAAAAAATGTTCCTTTCATTCTTATACAGATTATGAATAATACAACAGAATCTCCAAAGAAGAGATTATTTGATGTTGATCCTGATAGAAAGGAGCATGGTTTACCTTTAGTGAGTATAATAATTTTAATATTTATCTTCTAAATTACTTATAATTTCATTTTCTTATGCATTATTTAATTTTTTTTAGGGATATATAGCTCCATATTTTCCACATACCAGTATGGGTCCAAGAAGGAATCCTCTAGACCAAGATGGAGCACCCATATTACCACTACCCAAATTGACCCATCAGTGGACATCCCATCTACCACACATGTCCATCCTCTTATTTAGACTCCTAGGATGTTCCCATTCATTCCCCTATCATCATCTCATTAGTCCTCTTCTTCCCATTCCATGTCTACACTAACTCGACAGATGTTCTAACCTTTACCATTATATCCATTCATGTATCCCACTCCTACTACCTATGTTATGACATGTCTATGATGCTTCCCTTTCCTACCATCCATCCTATATATATTGATTCTATTTCTTTAGTTTCCACTTCCGTGCATTAATATTATCCATAGAATGCAGTGGAACAAATACTTTCTTCAGAGGCTGTTAATCCAGCATAGTCCACAGATGCCTCAAAGACTATTCTGGAGCTTGCATCAGGTTTTTTTATTATAAATATTTCAAATTATATCATTTCATTTTCGTCTTATTGTATCTTCACATAACTCTATTTTCCCCCTCTTATATTATTCAGTGGGATCTTCTAGTAAGCGATGTGGGTGCCCTCAAATGTAGGAATCTAGGAATCATGAAACTCAGATTATGGTGGGTTACAATCCTCAAAATCAAATGGTTGGTAAAAATTCTAGGTAGTGTATAAGTTTCAAGGACACTTTATCCAAATACCATGATATCATTATGGTGGAACCGGTCTCATGGAGACATATCGGTGATGACACCAAGGATAGGGCATGGGTGTGGATATGGGTAAGAAAACTTTATAAATTTATATCTATATTATTAATGTATTTATATGAATTTAAATTTCGGTTGTGGATTTGGTTTAACTTTTTTAGTTGTGAAGATTCTAAAGATTCTAGGTTGAGTGTTATTGGAGATTTATGGAGGTCATACAAGCCTGAGTTACATATTTGTTGTAGGATCAGATTGGGTACTGATTTAGAGGGTGTACCCACATTCCCTAACTGTCCTATAATTCAATATCAAAAAATGATCGCACATTGGAAGACTAAACAGTTTAAGGTGCTACCAAACATTACGGTTTGTATATAAAATTTAATTCTTATTACCTTTATTGATTTTTTGTTTTTTAGGAAGCATCAGAGAAAAAAAATATGGGATGAAATATCTACACACATTAGGCACACTACAATTCCCGATCATGAGAAGCTCCAGGTACTTTCATAAGAATTAAAAGAATTTCCTCATTTATATTGTTACTTAGTTACATTTTTAGGGAGAATTGGACCTAACCCAAGATCACACACCTCAGTACCCATATTTTATATCTTATAATAACATGAGAAATCTTGTCTATTATTTAAACAAAAGTTGAAAAATCCCTTGATACCCACTTTAGAAAACCACCAGTCATTTGTGAGTGTCATTTAACTCAATTGTTTTAGGTCTCTAATACAACTTACTTGAATCCAGATATTTTTTATATCTCATATATGGTTTTAATCTATATTTCTGCATTTCTCACTTAAAGAAATCTATATTAGGCATCTAAGGTATTATACCTCATGCCAAATTATTTCAATCATGTAGAAAAAATGATGGAAGTTCAATAAATACACAGACACAAGATAAGATTTTAAGTTTTGTATTTATATTTGAAATATTTATATGAAATTCATAATATAATATATTGTTTATAATTTCAGCAGTCTGCCTTGTGGGACCTTTATGAGAATGAAGCTGACAAATTAGGGCCACATGATCATTTAAGTCAGGAGTTAGGTGTGGGGCACCTAGGGAGAGTCTAATGTAGACAAGAGAAAAACACTATACCCTCTAGATATTGGTCCTCATTGGGCTCCACTTAAGACTCTCAGGCCTTTGAGATGGAGAAGCGCACATGTAGAAGCAGTTGAGGCTAAGAAAATAGCTTTAGAGGAGCATAAAATAAGTAAGTTGATGATTGAGAATTTCATGAATGTTCTGTCAGTTTTGAGTCAATCACTACCATTAGAGGATGATGCTACTTTTCATTCTTGTATGGAATCAATGCTCTCTTTTAATAATGTCTCGAGTGATTCACATGAGGGTCCTAGTGGCGATGGTGTTGGTGGGGATAAAACTACTAGTGGTGAGGAAGTTTTTGATGTTGTTGTTTGTGATAAGACTATTTATGATGATGTTGATGGTGATGTTGGTAATGATGTTACTAATGATGATGTTGATGAATATGATGATGGGCATGGGGATGGGGATGGGGATAATGGTGATAGGGGGATATTAATCCCCTATATTTTTGACATATCCAAGAGACTTGTACAAGTACTTTAAGAAATTGAACTGACTATATGTATGAATTAAGATATACATGTATGTTTTATTTGATTTATAGGTGTAGTGTGGTTTGTTTTATGTTGGATCTATTGTTTATTTTTATTTTTTGGACCGGTTTACTTATTGTATTATGTTTTCATCAGGTATGTTAAATGGTAATTATTTTGGTAATTTTACATATTCATAAGTCAATGTATTCACCTTTCATAAGCACTTGACTTTGGTTTCCTTTAAGATCTACTCCACAATCATTGCATTAAACGGGATGTTATCAAGAATATGTCTTGCAAGGTATTCCAGAATAAAAATAGTACTTTCCTTAAGCTTATATATACATTTCCTCCACTTAAACCTACATCTTGATTGTAATACTATCTTTTAATTCCTTGGAGTTAAATTCCATCATATTTTTTAAAGTACATAGGTTTGATCTTGATAAAGATAGAGAATGGTGTGGTGTGTTCTCATTGTTTGGTTTTATGACACATTATTTGTTAGTTGTATTTTATATTTCCCATATTATTTAACATCCCCATATTGTATTTTGTTCAGGGTTTTGAGAGAATTAAAAATTCTTCACAGGAACTCATTTTGAAGATACAAAAGATCAATGGATACAACTATCCCGAGGTATATTGATGAGTATATACAGTTACTGGAGTCAACAAAGATTTTTTCTTTTCAGTATGTATGTGTTTCGCATCATTTTACCTCTTTGAAACTTCATTTACACACCCTGCAAGTAGAATATAACTACGGATACATAGAAAATGGAATCAATAAGAGGCCTCATGTATATATAATATTTCCCTTAATTTTTTTTCATGAATGGTTTTGACCTCTTTATTTGTATCACATGTTCAGGGTTTTTTATAATCAGTGAAATTAAAGAAGAGGATCATATAATGTTTCCTTTTTTATGTCACTTATCTATATATTGGCATGTATTGATATTAATTTTATCACTTTAGAATTATTTTTTATATCATAACAACTTATTTAATTAATACCTAAAAAAGTGGAAGAATATGTGGGGATTTTAAATGTTTGGTTACCATAAAAACTGTTCCTTTTTCAGGCGGTGGTAGTGTTTGGTTTCCATACCTCCTTGAAACATATCATTATGTAACTTTATTCCACATACGCCTTTGTTTAAAGGTTACTTACACATGTAGCTATCATTTACCATGTATATTATCATAGTAAGTAAGTAATGAAGCATTATTGTCTGATACTTTCCAATCTTATACATCTCATGGTACCTCAAAAAAAATAGTTGTGCTTGTACCAAAAATAGTGGTCGTGGTCATAGCTTGAACACTTGTGGCGGATATTTGTCTAGATACATTTCTTCTTCCATTGAATTATGCATATTATCACTCAAACATGGATATGAACTTATCACATCATCCTGAATAAACTAGAAACACTTTGATCCTTACTTTCTTTTTCCTATCAATTATTCCAACCTACAACTTAACTTCCCATTTTCTGTGACATAGTACCTCCATATATATGGGAGATGATGAACTATGAAGAGAATGACCATCGAAAAACTCAATCAATATGTGCATTAACTATGCATTTAGTGGAAATCTCACCCTCACGTCTTGCAACAACTAACCAAAATTTCCATTTGTTTTGAAAATACAGTGGAAAGAATGGATGAATACACCTGTGATGGGGTTGTAGATGCTACCTAGTGAAATGGTGTTTTTAAAATCATTTTTGCAACTAGAGTAATTGAAACACTATGTGGATACTACAAATTAGAAAATTTAGTAAACTAATGCATTTTTTCCTACTTGGAACATAGCCTCTCGTGTAGCTTATTCTGATCCTATTACTATTCCACAGTTTACATTCCCTTCCTGTTAGTCACCACTACTATACTCCAGTTTCTTTCTCCAATATTGAGTCTTCCACTACATACACTATCTACAGTAATGATCGATCTACCTCTTCTAGATTCTAGCATCATTCTCTCAGCCTGTTCTTTGTATGGTTGAGTTGTCATCACCTTAATTTGTTGCATCTCTATCTTGAATTTTGTGACTGTTTTTTGTACATATAAAACCTCACTCTAAACTTTCAAAAGTTGGTTCTTCATATGAAAATAATTTAAACTTCTATGTCTTTTTCTTTCTTACCTCTTCTTTTCAATCCTTCCTAGCATGGTTATGCTTAACTTGAGCACTTGTCAATCTAGAAATATTGCATATGCTTCATAAATTTCTTTTCTAAGTTCATCTATCACTATTTATTTCTCCTTTATTCTCTCCCAATAAATATATCATTGAAATAACCACTTGATAATATCCAAGAAGAGATATAGAGAGAAATATAGAGTTTCTATTATTGAAACCATCTTCAGTGTACCAGAATTATAGAAAATAGGGGAGAAGAAGAAGTTAGAAATGAAGGGAATAAGTCTCAAGGAAGCGCTAATTCCTAAGTTAATGTCATAACCCTCCCAAATTGTTTTTTTAACATGTAATTATGTCTAATAATTATTATTTCTATTTCAAAAAATGTGTGATGTTCTATTTTACATTATGCCAATTTATGTTTGTGAAAATGTGAAAAAACATTCTCTTAAATTTCTACAAAAATGAAAAACAAAAATAAATATACATGTACATTTTTATAGAGTATTGTTGTTCTGTTTTACATTATTGAACTATTCACAAACAGTAAAATGTGTCACATAAATACTTTTAAAAAATTTGTGAAATAGCACGTCCCATTATTATAGAGTATTGTTGTTTATATATTTAAGAGTATCTACTATTTTTTATGTGTTAACTTTTGAGATAATCATAATATAAGTCAAAATATTTAGTATCCATAGAGAAATTAGATATGGAGAAGTGTATTTCTGTGTTATGTGAGTTGCCTACCCATGTGACCCTTGGATTATGTCTATGAAATTTGATCTTTTTCCTCATAGGGGTGACATAGTCATATATGATCCAACTATACCTTGATGCAAAGGATTACATCATTTTGGTGCTTCTCGGTGATATTTACCTTTATTTTATTGATTTTATATTTTGGTTTTGATTTATTTAGTAATTAATTATGAGACATTTTTAATGATACAATAACTCATGTGCATCGATGATAACTGAACAGAGCTTGAAAATATATAAATTGTTATAAGGTAAGTGGTCCCTATTATTTATTTCATTTTATATGTGTTATCATTTTAATGTGTTTTATCTACTTCACAAATCATCTTCTAGAAATCCATGTTTGTGAAATTCAATTCCAAGGTTGAAAATCCATGGTTTTTGTTTGGTTTATCTTATTTTGGGGATCTTAGTGCATGGTTTCATCTAAAATTTCCTTATTTGACATGTGGAAGTCTTGCAAGTTATTTTTATATTAAGGTTGTCTATAACTTCACTGAATTTGATTAATAGGTAAAGTAATTTTTTTATGCCCCAAAAGTTAACTCAAATATCTTTTATTTATTCTCATTCATTCTTTATCATTCTTGTTGTACAAATTTTCTTGTTCTGTAAAATGTTTATAAAACTTTTAATTTTCCTCTTGTTATTTTATGTTGTATCTTGTTTCCATCTGATTTTGAAGTATATTGGGGAGTCATCTAGTGCTAATTGTAAATCTAAACTTCAAGAAATTAATCATATGATTGAACACAAACTTCTTTTGAATGATGGATCATTAAATATGTCATTTGGTGTTGTGGTATGTTCTCTTTTATGATTAGTGTTTTCCATCTATGATACTTTTGGGCTATTTTGAGTATCATTAATATACCACAGGACTTTTATTAAGTAAGGTAGGATAATAAATTATGTCACCAGGACTCTAATAATTTATTAATTGACATAAGAATATATTTTGTTACTTGATAGGAATAATAGGATAGTACATTCATCATATATATTGATAGTTGTATTTTTAATCAATGTTCTTCATGGGTCTTGTCAACTATATATTTATTAATAATCATAAGTTCATCATTTCAAAAATTAGGATGTCACCTTGTAGATAAATAGTATTGATATAGAGTTACAATTTTGATGATCCTATACCCGTGCTTCAGCATCCAGTTTATGGATAGTTGGATGATGATATATCAGTTTATGGGCCTCACTGGGAGGTATCTCAACCCATAAATTTGTGGTTTATCTTCACCCAGTTTTAAGGAGAGTAGACCCACACATTGAGAGTATTTTATCCCTACTGAGTTGAATGATAATACTCATAGATTTATTTCACTTTAATATTTATAGTTGTAGAGTCCTCCTAGGTTTTCTAGTAATCCAAATCCCTGCGGAGTTGAATGAAACAACTCATGGATTGATTGTACTATATGAATTACAGTGGCATAGGCCTCCTATGTTTTCTATCAATGAAAATCCTCAAATATAAAAGAAATGATTTGTGTCGATGAATCACATTTTATATATGGTTCAGAAACCTAGAGATCATATTTTGGTTCTAGCTTTGAGTCTTTTACATTGAAAAACTAGTTGTTGTTATACATTGATAACTCAAACTCACAATGAGTTCAATCTACCCCTATTATTATTTATAATTCTTATTACAGAAGAGTTTCATATATTGACACTAATTATATTATGTGTTCAGAATATATTGTACTTTTAGTAGGGTAGTATGTCTATGTATAGGAATATATTTATGATCATGGATATTGAAAGGTACTCACAAGACATGATTCAGGATTTATTTATTTCATCTTTAAAAATAAGTGATAACTTAGTAGGGATATTCAATTTAGGATCATTCCCTTATGAATCATCATCAATGAGGGACTTGTATTCTAATCCCTAGTGATATAGAGTGTCTTAAATGAGACACAATCTAGTATCAATGGAAGAATATGTTTTCTCAAGGTAAAATCACCAGAAGTAGTTAACTCACAATAGTTGGTGGGGTATCTCCATTTAATAAAGTATAATCTTCAGACCTGATCATGGGGACTGATAAAAATTTCTAGTATTTTGGATAGACTACCCAATCAAATAAAGTACTATAATTATGATCCCCCAAAGTTGGATAGGGTTCCCTCATAGATATACTCCAAATCCATATTTTTGTATTTTCAAATATCCATTTTGAGGATAAATGGTAACTGTACATTTCCAAAAACAAAACCAAAAAATAGCTTGACATTAAACCAAATTAATGATTCAAAACCAAGGACATCAAACCGCCAAATTCAAATTTTGAAAATACTGCATGATCCCTGCACCACCTGAATAGCCTCGGGCAGTGAGAGCCTTGATCCACACTCCCTAACACAAATCATCATCACTAATAAAACCACATCATAGAGAATTATTACCATCAGCTTCCATCGACACCCAAAATCCACTGGATATAGAGATGCTGGCAAAACAAACAATTTATCGACCTACAGAAGCTTCAAACCATGATAATCAGAAACACCATCAAACATGACTATGTCTTATCACCTTTGAATCGAACCATAATCCATACCCACAGACGGCCTTCAAAGTAACGAGGCCCACCGTCATCACATCCCACACCATTCGCCGGAGAACCTCACCACTGGAAAAACAACCTTGACACCTTTACAAATCCACAGTGAGTCAAACTAGTCAAAAGACACCACCAGAAAAGCAGAAAAGAAAAGAAAAACCCTATGCTAGAGCGGCTCCTGAAATTTCGTCGACCACTCAAACAACACCTCCCAAAGATCCATCAGAACCAATGCACCAATCCAACTTGGATAGGAGTGTTGGATTGTGGATCCAGAGAAGATTTGAGTGGTAGATTAGTAGAACAAAGATCCACATTTTTCACGGATAGCAAACCAAAAAATAGAACATTTGAGATGAAAAGAACCGGCAAGCATAAAATCCAAAGAGAATGCGCAAAAACACCATCACCTGTTGAATCTGCCGATATTAAGGATTAAAAACATCAAAAATAGCAGAAGTGATCATAAGAGAGGAATAACTTTCCAAACCTCAATAGAGAACCATGATGGTGAACCCCAACACATCCCAAACCACTGATAAGAACACCGAGAAAGACCAAAAAAGGATTCCAGCTCAACGGGTCCGGTTGGCAGAGCAGCTAATATTCATAGTCGAGGAAGCGCGTTAGAAATCTAGATCAGTGAAGAGCATAGAGAAACCCTAAATGAAGAGCCTAAGGATGAACGGAAAGGGAGAAGAAGAAGTGGAAAGGAAGAAGGAAATTAAGGCCGAGAATCACTCTGTCGCGAGAGGGGAAGAAACCCTAGGGTAGGGAGAGAAGCACTCGAGGGAGCCCGGGCAAGAACAGAGCCATATTTAGATATAGATATGTAAGAGGAGCTAGTCGTGTAGAAAAAACTAGGGGTAGATATAACAATAACCCATTTCTAACACTAACACCACCACCATTGTATAGTCTATATCATGAATAGGATGCGAGAGACTACGGATGTGCTTAGATGTAAATGATGGAGGGAATTGACCAGACGATTATTTTCTTAATTCAAGTTATAATTTATTTCTTATATACTTATACACACATACACATTAACACAGTCATGATCCATTCATTTATTATTGTATTGTTTGTAAAGGGGTTAGAGATTCAATTAGAGACCCAATCCTGACATCTTTAGAAAACAATTCTTACTTGGGGTCATTACCTATTTAGTCATATCTAGATTTAGTGTAAGATTGCTCTTGGAAAATTGTTTTTTTATGGGATCTCGTCACATTAGAGATAAAACCATATGAAATCATCCTTAATATGGAATTTTATCTATAAATAAGGATCAGGTATATTTTCTTCATGGTAATGTGATATTCCATCATGTATATTAGTTATGATTCAAATTAGCTAGTAGGAATTTACCTTAGTTATGATAAGAAGATGAAACCCACTAAAAATTATATATCATTAGGAATATCAAACAATACTACTATGTTCTTGCAACTCCTAAATTAGACCTTTCATATGGGGAGGTTTATGGATTCTCTTCTTAATTAAATCCTCAATTTTTATAGAATCAATGATGATAAATATTGATAATTTTATGATTATATTGAACATACTTCATCATAACCAATAGTATAGAAAACCATTGATGTTATTGTTCTTGATTTGGTATGTTCATTTACCATGGATTGTCTTCTCAAAAGTAAGGGCATCAGTTGACCTCCGGAAGATAGAGGCCATTACATATTGGTTTCCACCTAATATAGTGTTTGAGTGTCATAGTTTCCTTAGGATACTAGGATATTAATATTTTATTAGGGTTTATTTATCCAATATTTTAACTCCCATGAATTCCATAACCCAAAAAGCGAAGATATCCATCAATACTTACAATGGTCAAAGAGCTTTCAAGGAGTTGAATAAGAGTTATACATATTATAATTTCTATATGAAGGATATGTGTATGGGGAGTTATTTTATTCTTCCTTGTCTAATGATATATTTTGGTTTGTAACTAGTTTGTATTTTGGTTTTTATTGTTTTTACGGGTGACAGATGTTAAGAAGCACGAAGGTGGGAAGCAGCTGCGCTTCTAGGAGAACAATCTATACCCACGGTTCAATGAACTGCGGGTACATTATCTATATTGTGAAAATTTATACCCACTATTTAACCAAAATCATGGGTATTATGAAATTGTTTTGGGATATACCCATGTTTTTTTAGAAACTATGGGTATAGATCTATACCAATTCTATAGTATCCCAAAATTCATGAAACTATGGGTAGAGGCTATACCCATAGTTTCATGGGTTATAATATGGTTTGAAACCATGTGTATAGATGATATTTATAATAGTATACTTATGTATACACTATAAACTATTTCAATTTCTATATGAACCCCACCCATGTTGATCACTATATACAAAACACACGCAAAATCAGGTGGGGTTTCATTCCCAAAAATTCTAATGGGAAGATGGAGGGTTGACCACCTGCTCTTCCCTACTCCCTTTTCCAGGTGAGGTTGGTATTGCATAGGTTGTGATGGCCAAAAGTTTCATAGTGATCTAGATGATGAGATGTGGTATCCCAAGTTTCATTGGGATGGGTTTTTATATGGTTTCCTAGTTTTATTCGTGATGAGTTGTGATGTGAGGTACCATGTGTCTTTAGAATGATTAGTGATGTGGTATCCCAGGTGTCTCTGGAATGTGATGTGATGTGTTTTGAGTCCCAGGTATGTGCGAGTGTGATGTGTTGTGAGGCTCAAGTGTGTGGGAGGGATGTGTTGTGGGGACCATATCTGTGTGGGTGGGATGTGATGTGGATTATTCAGAAGAGGTGGGAGCGCCAAGATGTTTTCCGTTGGGGTGTGTTAGTAGCTAATGAGGGGGAAAGATGTGTGGGATACCCTATCAATGATTTTATTTTCTTTATATTATATTACTTGTATTGCATTATTTGGTTATCATGCCTTGGTGAGGTTGGTATGGTTAGTATACCATTATAGGTGTTGTTTGGTTCTGTTGTTTTCTTACAAGATCATTATTATTCTTCTTTCACATGTGCATGAGAGACTTTGGTTTCCCTATTGAGTATACTTGTATGATTTCACTATGTATATAAAAATATTTTCAGTTTTACATGATGATTTCATGGACCATTATGGATCCTACTAGCTCGAATCCTTGACAGTTGTTATGTCACAAATTTAGCTTTGCTTTTGGGTATTTACTTTAGAGACTTTTATTTGCATTAGTTATATTTATACATGCATGTGGGATAGTTTGGGTTTCTCTTTTATATATTTCAAGGAGTTTACTATGTTTTATTCATCTTATCTCTTGATACTATTTATGTTATAAAGGGTAATGCCTCCTATATTGTGAGATGTGTACACCCTTGGTGCTAGTTGCCAACCCACGGCCACTAAATGGGGGACTCGAGGGTCATTATCCCCCTTTCTTCATTACCATCCTATAAGTATAATATTTAGAGGGAGGTTCATTAAATCTAAGTCCAATAATATGAGGACTTACCATAAGGGAATTATTTCTTCGGTCGACACTTCGATCTTTTAAGGGATGGGGGTGGGAGAGCCAAAATTCCTCTAAATATATACAAAAAGGAAAAGGGTTGAATTAAATTCTACTGGAAGGAGTTATAAGTTAAATATGTGGGTATAATAATTTTAATTAATAATTTTTATTGAATTAAATCCCCATCACATGGTTTGGTCCAATGGTTTGAAAAAACATGCTCCAATAATGTGCCTTCTTCTAGGCTTCTAGAGAGTGTTTCACGGTTTGGCCACAAAAATTGAAAAATTGTGTGTTAACCATATACCCTCCTCTGGATACCAAAAAAATAGGGAATTTTTTAAGTCTAGTCTATATAGTTTTCAATAACCATGCACCAATAATGCAAAAGCCCAGGAAATTTCAAAATATCCAAAAACACTGAAAACAGCCCAAGAAGGGATCCAATCATAAGAAGATCAAAAAATAGTATAAAAGTACCAAAAATATGGGAACATAATGTTATGCGATCTACATTGGGATCACTAAAAAATGAATGCAATGTCCCAATGAATGGGTCATCCTCAAGTGAATTTTCATATGAACTGGTAGTGTTTTTACTCTATAATAAAATAATTTACCACTTTTTGCTTATAGGATCTCATACATAACATACATATACATAATTTGATTACATTATAAATAGTCCATTCATGTACCCTTCATTACATAAATCCACTTTCAAAAATTCCAATTCATAAATTTCAAATTCACACCTCTTATTAACCCACTTAAACTAAAAAATCAGCACTTGAAAGGTTTTATAATCCAACTTTTATATTTCTTTGATGATACCAAAGTATGATATATTCATATAAATTGGATATTTTTTCATTGGTACCAAATACTTGCATCACTTATATCACATGAGTAACTCCCATATGTTTCATGGTACTTCATTTATCATGTTAATTTTCATATAGTACATAACTATTAATTGCATAGCCATTATTACATAATATATTCACACTTGGTCCTATAGGTAGACATCTAATTCATTCTGAAATTGAGTTTATATTTACATTTGACTCCTTAAAAATATGGTCATGAAACCATTCTATAAACTATAAATTTTGTGTATTTGATATCCATATTATATACCTTGATGGATTCAAATGGTTGAAAATTACTTTGTAGGTTTTAACATATGGAACAACCTATAAAATATTATATAAAATGTGAAGGTTAGACTCCTCCCTCTTTGTAATGGTAATTGAGATAACAACTATTATGGAAGTTCCTTCATCCATAAGTCGCATGTTATAGTGAGATTTTGTTTAACCAATGCTCTCCACATTAGATAAATATTCAGCACAAAATTCAATGGCTTCCTCAACAATATATCCCTCCACAATAATACATTCTATTTCGCTTTAATTTTTGACATATCCTTTCAAAATATTGATATAACATTCAATGGGGGTACATCTATTTATAATGTAACACCCCAATCTTCTACAGTATGTTTCCCTTTGAATAATGTAATAGCGTGCATTGTACGCAACTTCAAGATTCTAACACACCGCGACCAATCAAACTAACCGTTATGAATAGTAATACCCACTTTATTAAATTTTATAAATTTTATTTTTCAAAATGGACTTCATTTTTGGATTCAGAATATCGAAATTAGCTTAGGGAGAATTTTTGGTTATTTTCTAAAAACTCTCAATTTTTGATAAATAGTGAAAAACATTGAGTTATTGTTTAAAACCGACTTTTTATTTAAATATTTATTTATTTTATTTAAATTTATTTTAGGACAAAATATATACATAATACCCAAATAAGTTCTATGTAATTAATTGGATTCAGTTTATAATAATTTTAGATATATAAAAATTTTATCGAACTTTTTACCGTCTTTTACTCACCTCCTATGAGCATTTGCAAATTTGCATAAAAAATATTTTTTCCACTTCTATGAATTGAATTTCAAAAAACCTAGAGGCATGGTTGATATAAGTAAGTAAAATGTGGTTCAATAATATAAAAATAATTTTTGGTGAATAGTACCTTTTGACTTTTATTTACCGCGGTTAAAAGTAAATAGGGTTATTAAGGGTAAAAATGATATTATTATTACCCTAAAACATATCCTAATTCTATTGGATAAGTTTAATTTAACCGAAAAAAACATTAGGAATAAAATATTATCTTTTAGGTCCACTTGGATTAGATTAGGACATTTATTATAATTTAATTCAAAGAAGAGTTAAATGTGTCAAAATCAAAGTTAAATAAATATACCATTTTTAATATAAGGTTATAATTAAGATAAGTTATACTATAAATATTACATAGAAATTTAAAAAGATTTCCTACATAATGGAATATTATTTTTAAAATTTTAGACATTAAATAATATAATTTATTTATGACACAATGATGATGCAGTAATTACCTTACTAATAAAATATTAAAATAATTGATATTATAAATACCCAAATAAATGTAATTTGAGACTTTTTAAAAATTCCACTAATTTTATAGGTTAATATGACATGTTAGGGTTGATTAAATTAATTATTAGCTAAGTAATAATTCTATTATAAATTTAGAAAAAACAAAATTCCAAATATTGTCAAAATTGACATAAAAGAGTTTTTAAAACAAATATTATATTATTAATTGGTATTCTATTTCTAAAAATCTAATGTTATTCCAAAGGGCTTAAATAATATTATATATGTAATTAATTAATTAATTGGGTTTCACTTTTAGGTTTATAGTATGTTTATTAACCATTTAATATAAAAATACAAAGAGACAAGGTAAATGTCAAACTATTTAAGCAAGAGTTAAATCTAAAAGATAAGGTTAATATAGTGACCAAAACCAGTATAAAACCTTTGTTTGAGTGTTTGTAGACCCATACCCACCTTAGACATTATATAATTCATTTTTGATCCATTAGAATCCGAAAATACATTTATTATAAAATAATGTTTCAATCTTTTCCTAAGGTGCCCCTCACCCCTCTTATAAAAGGGAACTTCCCATTATCTCTGAAAATCACACCTTCAAAGCCATTTGGCTCGTCCATACACTGACCAAATATCCCATATACTATCCTCCCTTCATCCTAGAGGAATTATTTTAGTCATAAATCTAGCCTAAGTATCCCTTTTGATAAATGAAAAGAAAGAACCCGAAGAAGAGGTAAATATTTCATCACCTCTTTCAAGTTTTTTCTTCTTCCACTTCTTATTTCCATGTTGTTTCCATTATAAAATAATAACTCCAGTATATTCTATATAATGTGATGTTATTATAAATATGGTACAACTTTATTCATTATTCTATCCATCCTTTGAATGACATGTCACCGTATGTGCATACGTACAGATTACCGTCTCCACGTCGTGGTGTAGTTGTTATTCAATACATTATTATTTAGATGGGTATAATAATGATGTATAATTGATGTAATAATAAATATAACATGATAATGACTCTTTATATATGATATAACATCCAATTATATATGATTTTAATATCAGAAAAATGATATTGTCGCTCGTTCCTACATACGGATTACCGTCTCCACGAACACGATGAGATTCATTCCACATTGTATCCTTTCAAGAATAAATTTCATTTGATGATTAAAAATAATGTTTAAAGACTTAATATAATTATGAATAATAATAATATACATACTATTCATAACAAACATTACTTATGTCACAAATCATATAATGGAAAATGAATCAGTTAACACCCGAAACGAGGATAATACTAAAATATTATTAACAAAGCTATATTAAAAGATCATATATGATAAAATATTAATGTATATGGTTCTTGTATAATTTAATAACAATTATTTCACCATTATACATGAGTTTAACCTACCCTAGACCAAGGAAAAGTACAATATAATGGTTAATTCTACAATCTCTTTATTATCCAAGGTTGTTTTTACGTAAGTATCTATTGGGACCTCTTTATCATCCACATCCATGTTTCTTAAAAATGTATTTCCCAACATTTTTACTATTTAATATAAAATTGGTTAAAGTCTTTTATACCCTTATTTGAACTTATATGTTTTCAAACGAATCTTTCAGCCAACTTCCAAAAAAGGTACTTTATGGTCTTTTCGACTAAATTAAGGTAAGAATGTCTTTTTTTAACTTATACGACGGGTGCGGTTATTCTCCGCCATTATAAAATCGTCAAAGCTTCCCTTAAAATCTTATAAGAATACTTTAAAAATAAATATTTTCTTTTATAATTATGTAACATTAAATGATTTCAAAAAAAGAAAGATATATTTCTCTCAAATAGTTTTCATTTCATCTATGTCAATATCTTTGATGGATTTTATACTTGTTTGAAGTCGATTCATTATGATATAAATATTCCATATTATATTGAAGGTTTTGCGATATGTTTGACTTTGGATGTGTTATTTTTTTTACCATTCACGGTTTATGGTTAAAGTATTGACATTTCGTATGCTAGTTTTAATACGAATGTTTATGTTATATTTCAAACTAATCATATGAGGAATATATTAGACTTAGTAAGTGATGGGTGGAGCCCACTATAGCTCCTCGATGCATTGGTAGGTCTCATGATACAACTATACATAGAATTGGCTGAGGCCTTTCCCAATTTGATTTATGGTTTTGGCCGAGGCCTTAATCATTTTTAGATGTCTTGGATGAGGCCTTGAAAAAATGTTTCAGAATATATGGAATTATACATTCTCTCATTATGAAAATAACATTGATGGTTCATATGGTCATTAAACTTGTAGAATACCCATGATTATGTTTTATTATTGCATTATTTACTCATCTCTTATTCCTACTATAAAAGTGTTCATGTTTATTATTAGTAAAGGAATGTGTTTTAAATTATTCACCATGATTAATATTTATGTTATCTTCCATTTTACTTCTTACCCTTACTAAGAAGTTGAGCTCACCCCTTTCTTATGTTTCATTTTTCAAAGATATGAAGAAGTTAGTTGTGAGTGACTTGCAGGTATAATCTAGGAGTCTTGGATGTTTCTAATGGAATAAATTAGTGTTTTCTTTCTTTCCAAGTTGTAAAGTTGAACTTATGTATTAATCTTGTTTCCAATAATACTAAATTGATCGGTCTTTCGGGACATGATTTACTTGTGATCATGCCAATGTTATGTAATAATGCACCGACTCTGGGTGACTGGGGTTGGGGCATTAAATTTGGTATCAGAGGAAGTTTATTACAAACCTTGGAAACTAGATTAAGATAAACTCTAATTAGAGAACATTATCATAAGATATACTTTGAGGATTAGTATAGAAGAACTTCCTCAAATTTTGGTATTATAGAGATTTTGTGTGTTTCCCGAGTAATACATCCATGTCTGGATACGAGAATTTAGAGGCGGCTCTAGCACAGATGTACCTAGTGGTAAAACCTGAAAACAAAACTTTGAGCTAGACTCAAATGGGAACTAGTGAATGACAACGGGCTTTGATGCACTCTTGGTTATGACACTCCCAGGGGATATGCTTAGGAAAATTCCCATTTTCTTTAAAAACCATTATAAAGGGTTTATGAGTATATACTATCTCAATGAAAACATTTTTATTGGTATGGATTATATCCATAAACTGTTCAATTTATGTTAAGTGTTTGAATGTTTGGATTTATGTATTGTGATTCATAAACTAACCTAGTGTATGCCATTGTTTATAAATGGAACCTAGTTGAAGGAATAGAAACTATATCAATGCACATAATCCATGTAGGAATTTTCCTCCTACTCTAGATAATTATAGTAGGGATGGTGATGCAACTAGTGCTGGTCAGATTATCACCATACTAGGACAACTCACAGAGGTTATGAATAATATCATTACCCGTATAGAGCACCCTGACCCACAACATGGTGGATCAATGTTAGAACGATTCATGAGGAAACAAACACCAACATTTAATGGGAGTACAAGTCTATTAGTGGCTGAGCAATGGATAAATTCCTTAGAGAAAATATCTCACGATTTGGGCAGTAAAAAAAGGGAAAAAGTTGTCATGGCAGTTTATCGCCTCACTGAAGATACTGTTCAATGGTGGCCATTGATTCGAAACACAATGGAAGATGAAGAAGTCTCCAGTATGGAATGGAGGGATTTTAAAGAACTTTCCATAGAAAAATAATTTCCTTGTAACCATCGAGTGGATAAGGAAAGTAAATTTTGGAGTCTGAGGAAAAAGGATGATGAGAATGTTGCAAAGTATGAGGCTAACTTTGCAAGATTATCAAGTCATGCTGCATATTATATACGTAATCCAAGAAGTAATATTGACTATTTATTTGATGGGTAAAACCATTTCTCCATCGAGCATTAGTATCACAATCCTTCTCATCATATAAAGATATTCTCTCATGTGCTATCAAGACAAAAAGGGAATTCTATAAGTATTACGATATTAAAGCAAAGAAAGAGAAGAAGAGATCTACTGAACACTATGGGAAAGGAAATAAGGAAACAGAGAAGAAGGGAAGAATTTAATTTCCACCCTATGATAATTGTGGAAGGAATCACCCTAGTGCCTATCTAAAAGGAAAAGATGTATGATATAAATGTGGCAGAAAGACCATCTTGCTGGTGATTGTAAGGGAAAGAAATATACTACCAATGTTTAATGATAAAATTTTAGGGAGATGGGACATTATGCAAATGAATTTCCTAAGCATCGGGGAAACTTACCTTAGAAAAGGCCAAGGGATCAAGGACAAGCTTATGCGATCACTACTTATGAGGTAGAATCTCTGAAAGATGTGGTGTCAGATAATTTATTGGTTTCCTCAAGTTTAGACAATGCATTATTTGATTCTGGATCATCGCATCGTTTCATATATTCCCAGTTTTCTAAGAAAATTAGATATTGCTAATTTGATTTAACAAGGGAGCTTTCAGTCAAAACTTCTTAAGGGAAGTATCATTGCAAAAAAGTTTTTTGAATTAGTTCCCATTAGGGCATATAAATTTTCTTTATCTGCTAATCTCATCATCATAACCTTGATTGAATTTGATATAATCCTCAGAATGGATTGGATTTTGGACCATGATGTGAAAATTTATTCTAATAAGAAGGAGGTTACAATTTTTGATGATGATAAGGAGTACCTTATCTTTAGAGAAGAAACATAACCACCTCATTCTTATCTAAATATACCCCGAGTAGCTCAACTAAATTCAATTATTGGGGAGGAAGATAATGAAATAACCATGGGTGAGGAAAATAATGTTCAAATAGATGATGTACCTATTGTGAAAGAATATGTTGATGTGTTTCCAGAGGATTTACCTGGACATCCTCCAGAACGAGAAATTGAGATTTCCATTGATTTAATTCCTGTTTCAAGCCCCATATCGAAGACCCCTTATAGAATGGTCACTGTGGAATTAGTGGAACTAAAGAAACAACTAGATGAATTTATTAATAAGGGATTTATTTGCGCTATTGTTTCTCTATGGGGATCCCCTGTCCTTTTTGTTAAAAAGAAAGATGGATCCATGATGTTGTGCAATGACTACAGGAATATCAATGCTATAACAATAAAGAACAATTATCCCTTACCTCGCATTGGTGATTTATTTGACCAACTTCATGGATCTAAATATTTTTCAAAAATTGACCTTCGATCTGGATATCATAATTTTTGTGTGAAGAAGGAAGACATTCTTAAAATATCCTTTCAAACCAGGTACGGGCATTACCAGTTTACAGTAATGCCTTTTGGGTTGACTAATGCACCCTCTATCTTTATGGATATGATGAATAGAGCTTTTAGGGAATATCTTAATGACTTTCTAGGGGTATTTATTGATGATATCCTGGTATACACCAAAATCTATTAAGATCATGAAAATCACTTGCGCAGCATTCTGAGAACCCTTAGAAGAAATGAACTATACGGAATGTTTAGAAAGTATAAATTTTTGCTTCAGGATATTTCTTTTCTTGGCCGTATTGTCTCTAAGGATGGAATATCCATTTAAACTTCTAAGAAAAATGCAATACAAGAATGGACATCACTGACAAGTATAACTGAGGTACGCTGGTTTATTGGTTTAGCAGATTATTATTGATGTTTCGTCCAGAATTTTGCCCGATTGGCTAACCCATTAATGAAGCTCACGCGTAAAGGGGTTAAATTTTTTTGGATAAAAGAGTGTTAAGAATGTTTCGAAGAACTGAAGAGAAGATTAGTCAATTATACTATCTTGAATCTACCATCGGGGAATGATGGGTTTTTTATTTATAGTGATGCCTCAAAGAAAGGACTTTATTTGTCCTTATGTAGAATGATAGAGTTATTTCCTATGCATCACGACAGCTGAAAATTCATTAGAAAAACTATCCTTCTCATGATATTGATTTAGAAACTCTAATCTTTGCTTTGAATATTTGGATACATTATCTCTATGGTGAAAATTGTGATATTTATTCTGATCATAAGAGTTTGGAGTATATTTTCTCTCAGAAGGGACTCAACATTCGGAAAATGAGATGGCTTGAACTACTCAAGGATTTTGATTGCACGATACACTACCACCCGATGAAGGAAAATAAAGTGGAAGATGGTTTGAGTAGAAAGGATCATGGAGTTTTGAACCAGATGAGAATTGAAAGGGATCTTATTTTCATATATCAAGTAAAGATGGATATGGGAATAACCATGGAAGGTGAAACATCAATTATTTTTCAAATGTTTGTCAAACCATCTTTACTAGAAAGGATAAAAATTTCTCATACTAATGATGAAGAATTTCAAAAGAAAATTAAAGCTGTGAACGATTGTAGATTGAGTTACTTTATATATGAAGATGAAATTTTGAAATTTTGGAAGAGACGTTGTGTTCCTAACATACTGGATCTAAAAATGGAATTTTTGGATGATGCTCATAGCTCCAATTTCTCTATACACCATGGTAGCACTAAGATGTATAGAGATTTGAAGGAACATTTTTGGTGGGACAAAATGAAGAGGGAGATTGTGGATTTTGTGTCAAGATGTATGGTTTATCAATAAGTAAAATCTGGAAGGCAACAGCCTGGAAGAGTCAGGCAACCTCTTCCCATACCTGAGTGGAAATTGGATAATATTACGATGGGATTTTTCATGTGGCTACTAAAGACACCTAGAAAAAATGATGCAATATGGGTCATTGTTGATCGTCTTACCAAGTCAGCACATTTTATTGCTATAACAGAATATTTACCACTTGAATGTTTAGTAATACTATATATTAATGAAGTTGTAAGACTGTATGGAGTACCCATATTGATTATTTCTGATTATGATCCCCATTTTACATCAAGATTCTGGAAAAGTCTTCAGAATGCCCTGAATACTAAACTTCATTTGAGCACTTCCTACCACCCTCAAACTAATGGACAATCAGAATAGACTATTCAAACCTTAGAAGACATGTTGAGATCTTTATCACTTGACTTTAAAGGTATGTGGGATCAATATTTACCTATGGTAGAGTTTTTCTATAACAATCGCTTTCATTCAATTATTTAGATTGCACCATATGAAGTGTTATATGAAAAGAGATGTCACACACCAACCTGTTAGGATGATGTCGGAAAAAAAACTCATAGACCCAAAACTTGTGGAGGAAACGATGGAGAAGGTGATGGTTATCCAAACCCACATCAAAGCAGCACAAAGTAGGCAGAAGAGATATGCTGATAACCGAAAAAAGGATTTGAAATTTCAGGTAGGAAATCATGTTTTCTTGAAGGTATCTCCATGGAAGGGAGTTATAAGATTCAGTAAGAATGTAAATTAATTCCTAGGTACGTTGGACCTTTCAAAATTCTAGAACAAATTGGGGTTGTAGCTTACTGTTTGGCAATGCCGCTAAGTCTCTCCAAAGTTCATGATGTGTTACACGTATCACTATTGAGAAAATACATGTATGACCAAACGCACGTGCTCAATTATAAGAAATTAGAACTAGAACCCAATTTTTCTTATTGTGAAGAGCCTGTCAAGATTCTTGATACAAGAGAACAAGTGTTAAGAAACCGGACGACTTGTCTACTAAAAGTTCTATGGAGAAACCATAAAATGGAAGAGGCAACGTGGGAACCCGAGGAACATATGATGAAGAACCACCCGAATCATTTTATGCAGTAATATTCTTGAAATTTTTATGATGAAATTATTTGAAGGAGTGGAGAATGTAACACCCCAAGCTTCTACGGTACATTTCTTTTTGAATACTGCAATAGATTGCATTGTACGCAACTTCGATATTTTAACACACCGCGACCAATCAAACTAGCCATTATGAATAGTAATAAACACTTTTTGAAATTTTAAAAATTTTATTTTTCAAAATGGACTTCATTTTTTGATTTAGAATATTGAAATTAGCTTAAGGTGATTTTTTGGTATTTTTCTAAAAACATTCAATTTTGGATGAATAGTGAAAAACACTAAGTTATTGTTAAAAACCAAATTTTTATTTAAATAACTATTTATTTTATTTAAATTTATTTTAGGTAAAATTACATACATAATACCTATATAACTTCAATGTAATTCATTGGAGTCAGTTTATAATAATGTTAGATATATAAAAAAATTCAAACTTTTTACCGTCTTTTACCCACCTCTTAGGAGCATTTGTAAATTTGCATAAAACTTAATTTTACCACTTCAATGAATTGAATATCAAAAATATGAGATACATAGTGGATATCAGTAAGTAAAATGTGATTCAATAAGATAGAAATATTTTTTGGTGAATAGTAACTTTTTACTTTTTTTCGTCGCAATTAAAAGTAAATAGGGTAATTAAGGGTAAAAATGATATTATTATTACCCTAAAACATGTCCTAATTATATTGTATAAGTGAAATTAGACAAAAAAACCTTAGGAATAAAATATGGTCTTTTTGTTCCACTTGGATTATATTAAGACATTTATTATTATCTAATTCAAAGAAGAGTTAAAAGTGTTAAAATCAAAGTTTAATAACTAAACCATTTTTAATATAGAGTTATACATAAGATAAATTCGACTATAAATATTAATTAGAAAGATAAAAATATTTCCTACATAATGATATTTTATTTATAATTTTTATACATTAAATAATTTAATTTATCTATGGCACAATTATGATGCCGCAATTACCTTATTAATGAAATATTAAAATAATTGATATTTTAAATACCCAAATAAATGTAATTTGAGACTTTTTAGGAATTACACTAATTTTATAGATTAATATGAAATTTTAGGGTTGATTTAATTAATTGTTTTCAAATTATTAATGTTTTTATGAATTTATCAAAAAAAAATCCCAAATAGTGTCAAAACTGACATAAAAGAGTTTTTAAAACAAATATTATATTATTAATTGGTATTATATTCCTAAAAATCTAAGGTTCATCCAAAAGGATTAAATTCTGTTATATATGCAATTAATTAATAACTTGGGGTTCTCTTGGAAGTTTATGATAAGTTTATTAAACATATAATATAAAAATACAAAGAGACATTGTAAATGTCAAACTATTTAACTAAGAGTTAAATCTCAAAGATAAGGTTAATATAGTGACCCAAACCTATCTAAAAGATATTGGTTGTGTGTTTTTCGACCCATCCTCACCTTATACTTTAAATAATTTATTTTTAAGACATTATAAACCAAAAATGATTTTATTATAAAATAATATTTCAATCTTTTCTTAAGGTGGCCCTCACCCCTCTTATAAAAGGGCACTTCCCCTTCTCTCAAATTCACACCTTCAAATCCATTTGGATTGGCCAACCCCTGACCAAATATTCTATCCACTATCATCCATTTATCCTAGAGACCTTAATTTATTCATAAATCCATCCTAATGATCCATTTTGATAAAATAAAGAGGAAGAACCCGAAGAAGAGGTAAATATTTCATCACCTCTTTCAAGTTTTTTCTTCTTCCACTTATTCTTTCCTAGTTATTTACATTATAAAATAATAACTCCAGTATATTATATATAATATGATGTTATTATAAATATGGTACAACCATATTCATTATTCTATCCATCCTTTTAATGACATGTCACCATACGTGCGTACATACAGCTTACTGTCTCCACATCGTGGTGTAGTTGTTATTCAATACATTATTATTTGGATGGGTATAGTAATGATGTATAATTTATTTAAATAATAAATATAACATGATAATTACTATGTATATATTATATAACATCCAATTATATACGATTTTAATATTAAAATAATGATATTGTCGCTCGTGCATACATACGGATTACCATCTCCATGAACACGATGAGATTCATTCCCCATTGTATCCATTCAAGAATAATTTTCATTTGATAATTAAACATAATGTTTAAAGACTTAATATCATTATGAATATGAATAAGATACATCCTATCCATAAAAAACATTACTTACATGAAAAAAAATATAAATGAAAATGAATCTGTTAACACCCAAAACAACGATAATACTAAAATATTATTAACAAAGCAATATTAAAAGATCATATATGATATCATATTAATTTATATGGTTATTTTATAATTTAATAACAATTATTTCACCATTATACAGGAGGTTAACTTACCCTTGACCAAGTAAAAGTATAAGGTAAGGGTTAATTCTACAATCTCTTCATTATCCGAGGTTATTTTTTACGTAAGTATCTATTGGGACCTCTTTATCATCCACATCCATGTTTCATAAAAATATATTTCAAAACATTTTTAATATTTACTATAAAATGGGTTATGGTAATTTATACCCTTATTTTAACTTATATTTTTTGAAAGGAATCTTTCAGTCTTTTTCAAACAATGTACTTTACGACCATTTCGACAAAATTAAGGTAAGAATGTATTTTTTTAACTTATACGGCGGGTGCTGTTATTCTCTGCCATTATAACATTGTCAAATATTCTCTTAAAATCGTATAAGAATATTTTATAAATAAATGTTTTATTTAATAATTATGTAACTTTATATTATTTCAAAAAAAGAAATATATATTTCTCTCAAATAGTTTTGATTTCATCTATGTCAACATACTTTGATGGATTTTATACTTGTTTAAAGTCGATTCTTTATGAAACAAATATTCCATATTGTATTGAAGGTTTTGAAAAATGTTTGACTGTGTATGTGTGATGTTATTAATATTTTCATGACTTATTATATTCCCTCTTTACTGATTTTATATGAAATGTGCATAATTTGTGTGAAATATTAATGTTTTAATATTAAGTATAATTTTTGAGCATTTTTAGAAGTAGTCCAATTGAGTCAGTTTAATGTTTTAATAATAAATATCACTATACTGATCCAAATTTTTTGGTTCATGTTTTTTAGGATTCTCCTTTCAATATACAACATTTCATTAGAAGGTACCATGATCCAATTCTGCCATTTGAAGGGTCATATGGTCCTCACAAACAACACCAAAGAATTTGTGAACAAACTGGACCAGCCTTGAAGATTGATTTACTAGGCTCAATACAGAAGTCCAAAAAAATAAACTATCCACAATAATTCGTGGGACACTACATGTCATCTTGGATAAAAATTTCAAGGCCCAAATCTAAGTACAAGGGGCCCAAATGATGCATTGATGTCCAGCCCACCATTCTCGAAGAGAATTAAAATTAGTATATTATTCATGACATATCTCATGATGTAAGCATCCACTAGAGCTGATATTTTTCAGTGTGAAAGAGGGGATGTAGGTGGCCGACTGTGTTGAATAAATCATTCGGATTTGAAGGAATCTTCCTATTCCAAAATCCATTCACATTATGGACATCGAAGAAGCATAGATAGAAATGGAAAGTTTTCCTTTGTTTAATAGAACCTCCATAACTTTGGATCCACTTGTAAAAATACCTCCAACTTTTTCCATTAGTCTGAAAACGTTATTATCTACAACTTTGAAGAAGGATATATTCGGATATTCGGCTTTTTGAATAGCCAAATTGGAAATTAAAGTGGAGGGACAGATTGGGAATGCAAACAGTCCACTCCTTGGGCTATAAATACTCTCCCCTTCTCTCCTTGAGAGGGGTTGGAATTTCAGAAGAGAGGAGAACCTATTGGCACGACCAAGGCCCTGAAAAAGTCTTGGAAGGATCTTCCATACTCAAGTTTTCACTTGAGAGACCTTTCCTCCTCTCTTTGTTTTCACTTAATTTCATGTTCTTCATTTTTGTAATTTTGTAAGACCTTTCTTTTGTAATTCTATTTTAATGCAAGTTTCTTCTTCAATATCTCTTATTATCCTCCACCTTCTGTATTTTAATATTAATGTTCTTAAATTAGTTTAAATTAAGTTGAATATCCTTCCCTTATTTTGCTTCCTCATTCAATAAAAAATCTTTTTCTAATTATCATCATTGTTCGTGTGTGTGTGTTCGACGTACCACTCTTTTCTAATCCCTTTCTCTTTTCTTCTATTATTAATTTATCATCATAATTATTATAACCAGAATATTAAAAACCCAAATGGATGGGTAAATATCTCATTGGGGTGAGTTATAATTTAGGTATGTTAAGTGATTGAGAGTATTTTCTCGATGTGTATTTGTTAATTTAACATTGTGTATATTAGACTTAATTTGTCATGGATTAATGACATATTTTGTTTAGCATGTGGTTTCCATGGATTATTGGAACTACAAATACACTACCATAAACATGTACTGATTGATATTAAAATCCTAATTAAGTTAAGGCTTGGATTAAATCTTTAACACTTAGTAATTCTAAGCGTTGTCAACTTGTGAAGTGGGTGTTAATTTAAATGTAATATAAAGCAAAGCTCAAGGATATCACAAGCTTAACTCTCTAATAATGAACTCACCCCAATATTTATCAATTTGTTAAATCAATTATAGTCAATAAATCATTTCAATTAAGATATTCAATCAAAACCCCCAATCATAATACAATCAACTAAAAAAATGACTATTTCAAAGTATCATCACCAAGGATTCGACCCGAGTGCTGCTATACACATTAGCAGAGCACCGGAACTTTGACCGGTCGATAGGCGACAATCGGTTGTGCATTTCAATGTGTTATTTTTTATACCATTCTTTTTTATGGTTAAAGTATTAACATTTCGTATTCTAGTTTTAATATGAATGTTTATGTTATATTTCAACCTTTTAATATCAAGAATGTATTGGACTTTGTAATTTATGGGTGGAGCCTGCTATAGATCCAAAATGCATCGGTAGGTCTCATGAGACAACTAGTTCTGGAATTGGCTGAGGCCTTTCCCAATTTGATATATGTTTTTGGCCGAGGCCTTAATCATTTTTAGACGTCTTGGCCGAGGCCTTGAAAAAATATTTCAGAATGTCTGGCATTATACATTCCCTCATTATGAAAATAATATTAATGGTTTGTGTCGTCATTCGACTAGTAGAATATACAAGATTATGTTTTATTGTGGCATTATTTACTCAACGCATATTACTTCCATTAAAGTGTTCATGTTTATTATTGGTAAGGCATGTGTTTTCAATTATTCACCTTGCTTAACATTTATGTCATCTTCTGTTGTATTGCTTACCCTTACTGAGCGTTTGAGCTCACCCCTTTCTTAGGATTCATTTTCCCAGAATATGATGAAGTTAGTTATGAGTTACTAGTAGGCATATTATATGAGTCTTGGATGTTTCTAATGGAATAAATTAGTGTTCAATTTCTTTTCAAGTTGTAAAGTTGAACTTATGTATAAATCTTGTTTCCAATAATACTAAAATGATCAGTCTTTCGGGACATGATTTCCTTGTGATCATGCTAATGTTATGTAATAATGCATCGAATCTGGGTAACTGGGGTCACGGCATTACATATAATGTGTAGGACTATATGGGAAGATATATCTTACTAAGTGAACCATCAATTAAAGCATCATATCCAAGAATGGTGGCAAGAAGAACATATCCAATTCACATAATTTGATAGAAATTTCCTTCTCCTTAGTTGTTAATTTTATCGAGTCTATAAGTTTACTTCATATATATTTTAAAAAGAAATAAATATTGGTTAATGTATATACTTTTTTAGGAAAAATAAAACATAAATCTACGAATATTAAATCTTGAAACAAGACATAAAAATAATGTGATTTTAGTCTCTTTAACTTTAAATTAATAATTGAAATGACTTTCTTGATATTTTATGAGAACCCCTATTGAATATTTACATAAATCAAGAAGTTTCAAAACTAATATCTCTCTTTATTATAAATATTGTTATTAGTATGAAGAAGAATAATATTTCCTTCACCCTTCAATGGAACCATCTCTTCTCTTATCCCCATATCAATAATATCCAACATGTCATTAATTACAAAATTTGTTTCACCAGGTTCATTTAGTTACATGCCAATGAAACTATAAGTTATATTATTTCTATAATCATGAAATTAAGAAAATGTCAGACATAGAAACAATTTCAGTACAGTAATTCTAAAAAAGAGATCCCATTTTCCAACTAATTTTCAAAAGATTTTTTTAACAAGGTTTACCAAAAGTGGTGAACATTTTCCTTAATTTTTCAAACAAAATTGATCACCTATTAGTAAAGACGGTGTTTTACCTTCTTCTAAATTTCCATAAAATGATTACACCCAAGATTGGTACTTATATCATTAGGGTAGAAGTTTTTAATGCCTTTGAAACATATACTTCAATAAATGTTTCAACATGACTGAGTGTGTATCTTTTTCACAAATGGAACACCCATAAGTTACTTTAATTATATATCTTTCATAATCAACAAGTTCATTTATCATTTAGTACAAAATTTCTCTTAATGTGAAATCATTATTTCTATAAGAATAAAATGTAACAGCCTAAATCCAAAATTAATTTCATTTCTTTGATTAATGGATCCAAATTAATATCAATATCATTACCTGGTTTTTTCGGTCCTAATATAAGTAGATACAACATAATGTATTTTCACTTCATGCATCACCATAGTGGAATGTTATAATTTACCAACATTTTTGGTCATGTACTATGAGTGATAATTTTTACAACAAAAGAATCCACTCCAACTATTTGTGGTCCAAGATGAAGGTTTCCAGTCTAGTTTCCAAATTTTGGATACTTGTGATCAATTTTCATACACTGAAGAGAATCTATTTGTTAATGAAGCTTCCCATTTTTATTTCATGTATTTTAATGCCATTGAAATTTCCTTGTAGTATCCTCACTTCTATATATGAAACTAAACCTTGAAATGATTGGAATATACCATACAACATTCTAAGGACTTTATTCATTTTTATTGTATCAAGAAAAAACACATATTGAGAATATTTCAAGTAATTTATGGTCCTTGAGAAACAACATACAGTCATTTAGGCAAACATGTATTCTTTCATAGATCACACCCATTGGATATAGCATCATTTTAACATCATATGTTTGGAAATGAAGATTATTATTTTCTGGTATCATATCACTGAAGAGAGAAAATAGTGCAACAAATTTGATGTCACTCTACCCATTGACATATTTTTTATTATATAGCTTCAATATGGAAGACAGTGTTGTATATTTAGTACAATCGGTATACAATGGTGACCTTTCACTACTATTTAAAATATAAAACATCTTTTGAGAATCTCTAAGTTCATCTTAAATTATCATTTTATTTTCTTCAATATGATTTTATAACTATTTATACCTGTAATTATATCTTTAATACAATCTTTATCATCATTATCACTTGAAATCAAATCATATGATCTATAAAATATAGTGTTATCTTAATCACTAGCTATATTCTGTTCTTCCCCAAGTTTAGTCTAGAGTTTATAACTTTGATCTATTCCATGATAGATCAATTGTTCTGCCAACTCCTATAGTCTAGTTTGTATATAATATCAACAATTTAAATATAGAAAACTTATTTGAGAAGGGACCTATGCATGATTTTTTGAAAACATGATGAACAATACAACCACATACTTATACACTTCTATCATACGATTTGTATCCATTGATTTTTTATTCATATCCATCTGATTTCTTTTAATAATATTCAAATTTAAAAAAATGGTATGAGTTTAGAATCCTAATGTTTATTCTTTATATATAGACACATGTAGTCATCATATTTGATATTAATTCTCTCTACATCAACAAATTTTTATAACGTATAAAGACCAAGAATTATATGAATTTTAATAATTATAAAAATTATTTTTTATTTTACTAAGTCTCATATCATAAATCATTATTTTTAAAATGGATTCATCAAGGGAGATAATAATGTAAACTATTAAAATGGAGATCACCATATGTTGTAGGTCACTTTTTCAAAGGTATTCAAGGTCATTGAATGTCATTGGAGTTCACCTTAAATAAATAATACAGATAAATGATTTATATTCTTTCAAGTCTATAAATCAAATGGTGTATTTTGAGTTCTCATATATAGAAAACTTTTAACTATGAATGTTATTATTTCTATATCATTATATAAAAGGAATATAAGAATCTAAATATTAAATCTTCGTTGGTTGAACCATGTTTAACAATGTTTTCTCTTTCAATAAACCATTATATTAAATTATTTCACAAAGATTGGGTCATGATATAGAACCACATCCCCTTAAGTAGTTGGTAAACTCTTCACCTAGGAATTGACTCCTTAAATTTTGTCAAAACATTTTACTAAAATTTCTATTATTTTATTTTTGCATAGTTATTGGATATTTTGGAAAATATCAATCATTTAATATTTTTGTTTCCTTATAAATACATAAATATATATATATACACACTAAAATCATCAGTGAAGGTAAACAATTTCCATAAATTATCACTTCCTTATATACTTCTTGATCCACACACATATCTCTATTTTAGGGAAAATAACTCACTATATCTGTTTTACTTTTTAGAAGGAATTTTAGTCATTTTCCCAATTAAAAATATTTAAACATTTTAAATGATTGATAATCAAATAATTATGAACTTATATATTAATGGGGACATTGGACGTGTTTTTAATTTCTATACTATAGGTGTTAGTGATAAAATTGGTATTTATTTATTAACTTTGGTCATCTTATTTTATACATTAAAGGTATATTTTAAACTCTAGTATATATAAAAAACATTAAAATCGTTTACACCAATAAAAATTATTTTGTTTATGTAAATAGATTTTTTTTATCAATCATTAAAAACATTTCTTAATCCAAAAAAGAAACACAAATAAAATTCCTTATGTTTGGAACTTAGTATCAATTTTATATTCCTAGATTCCATACACAAAAATAAAGGTAGATGGTAGGTTTATATGGTTAAAAACTTCCCTTAGTATATTTCATACATAAATATAATCTTCTACTTTACACAATTCCATTTTTCTTCTCAAATAGTGCACATCAACAAAAATGTGTGACACACATATGACATCCAACATCCATGAAATATAATCAAAATGATTAATATCCATAACATATAAACCCAAATACTAATGTTTTTTTGTAGTTTTTTGGGTATTATTGGAGGATAGTAATAGAGTTAGAGAAGGTGGTCACTGTTAACCCCTTTTTTATTGAGGTTTGGGTGAGGGCTCTTATGGATGATCTTGCACTTCTTATTCCAGAAAGGATATTTTACATGTATCTCAGGGGGTTTCTTATTCATATGATGTGGCCAACTAGGGATACATTTATTGGGTACCAATAGAGATGGGTCTGTTGGAACCCTCCCACCAGTGGTCTGAAGATAAATATAGATGGATCTTGTGTTTTGGGGGAGGAGGTGGCCTAGTTTTGAGTGGTGGGGACTCATTGTTTCTTGGATTTAGTTCTTATTATGGTTCAGGAAATTCTATCAGGGTGGAAGTGTGGGTGATGTTTGGTGGGCACTCTCTTTGAAACCTACTCTTAATTATAATTTCTATAGTGGAATCTGACTCCATGATTTTGGTTCATCTTCTCCCTGAGGAATCTAGAACTTCATGAGACCTGAGCTATTTTATGTGGAAGTTTAGAATGATTTTGGATCAGATAATTAAGGTGAGTCATACTTGGAGGGAACAAAACTTTATAGTAAATATTTTGGCTAGTAAAAGGAGTTCTAGTAATAGATTCATTATTTATTATTGCACCAGATATTTACAGTAGGACTATAATCTCTTTGTAAGGGGTGATGCTCTTGGCTTACACCACTTTATCCCACCCAGAGTCTCTTGTATCTCTATTAGTTATTGGAATAAAAATTTATTATTGGATGAATGAATACATTGAAACTGATATAATACATCTTATGTCAAAGGAAAAATCCATTAATAAATGGAAAATGTTTATGATAGATTTTCAAAATTCTTAGAATGAAATAAATTTCTATAATTATTATAAAAATAAGTCAATGTAATGAAAAAACCAAAAAATTTATAAAGAGGAAGAACAGAAAATAATGAAAACAAGGGGACAAACATTAATAAAAATAAGAAAACCAAAAATCATCCGAGAAATTGGAAAAACATTGATCATAATAGAAGAACCAAAAAGAACGGCAATAGTACCAAAACATCACATAGACAAGAATAACGCAATGAGAAGAGAAAAAAATTAAAAAAAATGATCAAAGATCTATTAAAAACGAGTGAAGAATAAATTACCTCTGGCTTAAAGTTCAATTCTATCAAAATATTTAAAGGGGATAACTTCATAATTTGGATTACATGAGACATTGAAAAGAAAAACCAGGGGTTTTCATGGTTAGGTTTATTTTAAAATAGTTGAAGGTGTTTTATCAAGGTTTTTTACTAACATTGATATATGATGCTTTTATCATCACTTCATATAATGGTGATAAAAACTAGTGTAAAATAAAATTTTAAATTTAAATTTAAAAATTACAATAAATTTTGAATTATACAAAAATTAATATTTAAAATAAATTTATAACAATAAAATAATAAATATAAATAAATTAAACAATTATTAAAAATAAATAAACAAGAATATTTATATTAAATGTATCGGTAAATTTGAAAATATTATGATAAATGTATAAATTTTATGATAAAAGGCTAAATAATATTAATTATGTAAGTCACAAAAATATTAAAATTGAAAAAATTAAATCAACTATATATATTAAAAAAATACTCTATATGAATAAATATTAAAATAAAAATGAATATACACTAAAAATTTCATTTCAACTAAAAACATTTAAAATAAATTCCTAATTAAAAATGAATTTATAATTACTATATAAATATTTAAATAATAAATATTAAAATAAAAATGGATAAATATTAATTATGTAAATTATAAGTGTAACTAAAATATTTTATTAATAAATATAAATGTTTAAACAAATATTAAAAATGAATAAATTACAAAAATATTAAACGAATAAATATTAAAACTGAATTAATTAAAATTATAGTAAAAGTGAATAAGTATGAAAAATTAATAGATAATGATAAATGAATTGATATTAAAAATGAATAAAATTTTATAATTACAAATGAATGAATAGAAAAAATATTAAAAATTGAATTAATAATATTAATTATATAAATTAATGAAATATAAAAAATGAATAAATATTAAAAAAATAAATTAAAAAAAAGAGATTTTCAATGAAGTATTTATTAATAATAAATAAATAAGGATTGTATAAAGATTTAAATAAAAAATATATTAACATTAAAATAAATAAATTTTAATTATATAAATTGCATACATATTAAAAGTATTGAATATTATTATTTAAAAATGTATAAATAACAATTGAAATTGAATATATTACAAAAACAAATTAAATGAATAAATATTAAAATTGAATAAATTATAAAATTATTAAAATTAGAGAAACATTAAAAATGAATAAATAATATTAAATAAATAATCCAACATACACATTACATACATACACATACACACATAAATATGCACAGACATACACATTCACATGCAAACTCATACACATACACATACACATACACATACACATACACATACACATACATTCACATACTTACGCATACTTGCATATGCTTGCATATACATGTACACACACATACACATACACATACACATATACATATACATACATACACATAATTATGCATACTTTCTTATGTGTTAATATACATATAAATACACACACAAGTATACACATACATGTACATACAATTAGATACACATACATACACATACATGCACATACATGCCCATACATGCCCATACATATACATTTGTATATATAAATGCACATACTACATAAACATACACTCATAAAAATAAACATACATACACATATACATACACATATATACAAATACACATACACATATATATACACACACATTCACACACACTAAACACAAATACACACATATAAAAATACAATTGCATATACACACACACATAAATTCACGCACATACGTATGTACACATACAACCACAAATAGACAATTTTGTATGTATATTTTATATTATTTGATACTAATTTAAAAATATAATTAAAATATGAACTATATTTAAATATATATATATATATATTCATTTATATGTTTATATAATTGTTTAAATAAAATATTAATATATTATATTTATATATGCATTTTTTAATTAATGTTTATAAATATATTATTGAATTTTTTTATCAATACAAATTTGATATTTTTTATATATAAAATTATGAAAATAAGGTTGATAATAATTTTTTAGTTATAAAAAAATTATATAAATCATATTTATATATTATATATCACATATATACATATTGTTAGATAAATAATATTTAAAAAATAATAAATAAGTGTATATATATATATATTAAATTATTCATGTAAACCTTTATTAGTTCTTTTTTAGCACCATTGAATGGGGTCATTTATCATTCCCAAGAAAAGAATTGATTAAAGGGTACCATTATGAGTGCTAAAAAACATTGAAAAAGGTGTCATTTTATTAATTCTTTTTTATAGTATTGATAAAGGTTACCTTTATCAACTATTTTTTCTAGAATTGATGAAATCCCACCCCCTATTAAAAATATTGTTTAGAATTAATAAATCTTAGTTATTAATAAACATGAATTTTTAGTAGTGTATATATATTTAAAACTATAAGGGGTGAAGAAAAATCTATATTAAGGAAGTATTTTTAAGATGTTTTTAAACCTTGTGTTTCTAAATTTCATTCAACTCTCTCTATGTAGTAGTTTAAAAAAATATAATGAGACTATCAATGACACTGCATTCCCTAAGGTACCTCTCTGTCTAGGGTTCATCTTCTCAATGCATTTTCTCTTAGAAATAGTATTTTATCTTCCTCCACTAGTTATGTGGATAACCTCTTATGCATTTTAATTATTTCTTTAGCTTTTTTGGTTCACTATTTATTTAATCTTTTCATAATAAGGATTTTATAGGGTTTTCCTATGGCACTAATTTTATTTTTTCATTATAGCCTTATTTTAGATTATTCAAGTTAAAATTTTCCATGTTGTTATCCCGACGTGTTTTTTCTATATCCTTTCATTGCCAGGGGAATGATCATTTTGTTATTCCTTTGATGATGTTTTCATATGTATGTGTTGTCTCAATGATTTGTATTTTATGGTTATCAAACCCTCATATATACTTACTTCATGGTGTGTGATATATTAAAAGTCCCATGCATGATGGTAATTTCTCATCCAATGTCAACACAGATCTCACCTAACTTTGTCTCGGTGGAGTTTATTCCATCCTAGAGTGGATTAACAAATCCTTACTTATTAATAATATTCATGCTTCAATGGTAAAACTCTCTCCAAGAAAAGTGACGATGGAAATGGAGTTACTTTTCAAGTTTTGTTTTAATGTGATGAAAGATGGAGGCAAGATCAATGTTGGTTATTCTATATTTTTCCCCTAATATTTATTTTTACTTTTTGGTTCCAACACAATTATTTTATTAATATATAGAGGTTTTCTGGTGTTTTTGTTCTTCTTTCATCATTCTGGATCTGTTTTTAAAAGGTTTTGGTATAATTTTCTTCATCAATGTATTTTTATCTTTCACTTTTATTTTAGTAGTATCAACAATTTCTCCTTTCATCCTGAATTATTTGTGTGGTTTCATAATTTTTACCTTTTGAAAAATCTTTTAGAGTTATTTATAACATAGTTTAATTATAATTTTCTTTATTGGAGTTGTGCATGGATCTCATGGTGATGATTCCAATGGAGAGGATACTATGCAAGGATGATGTTGGGTTGAGAGCATGGGAGACATTTCAATCTCTTACAATGGTATTAGATACAACATTAGAGGCTAATGAGATGCATCTAAAATTTATTAAGGTGTTGTTTCTTGTTGAAATATTCATATAAGATTTCCCATTTATGTTCAGAAGTGGTGATCATCTGGTGATTAAATAACCAATATTATCTTATGCATGATTTGTGGCTTTGTCAAGTGGTTATCGATGATAGTTTAGGACAAATGGTTGTGGAGGGTAAGTGGTGCTCGATGTCAAACTTATGATGGTGATTGTGGAGAAACTGTGGCCTGTAATATCATTAGAGATGATTCCTTAGTAATTTTTATTGTATTCTACCACGGATCATAAGGTTGTATAGTCATGTTTCCCAAGTCTATGTAAATAACTAATCTCACTAAAAACCCATCATAAATTATTTCTACTAAGCTTATGGGTAGCCTGAGCAACCAAAGGTGGCATTTCCTATGTTCTAGGTCTTCTAGGGTTGTTTTTTAAATAGGTTCTATCAATTTTCTAGGGTAAAAATCAATGTTTTTTCCTTTTTTCTCTAATTAATGGTTTGTTCTAGAACCCAATTATCATTAAATTTTTAAATTCATTTTGAAAATAAAATAAAGAGGATTAATAAAAATTGATGTTAAGATTCACATAAAGGTGTAAAAAATTCCGTAGTGTAATAATTTTTGAAGTTATTATTATAACAGCAAATAAGGAAATCAATTTTAATTAAAATATTGTGCCTTTAAATAAGGATTTCATGAGTGAAATTGATCTTATTAAGAAGAAGAATAAAAAATATAATATAATAGAAAATCATCATAATTTAATTTCTATTTTACACCAAAATAAGTGTAACTTAGGGGGGTTTATTAATGGTATAAAACTATAGAAATGGATTACCAAATATTAACGATAAAAAGAGAGAGAAACATGTGGGGTTATTCAAATAAACAATAAATAGATGTTAAGTCGTAATCTATACTAATGAATAAGAAAAAATATATATGGAATAAAATCAAAGGTCATGTTATCAAATTCATCCACATACTTCTCTCTAATGGTGAAATTTAAAAATAATTTCAATCCATATAGAATGGTTTTATACTAATATAATTATATAAAGGGGAAGAAATTAGAATATATTGGCTTGAATGACTTAAGGAAATTTTTATTATCAAATTAAAAACTATAATAAAAAACAAAACAATCATTCAATATTTCCCCTAGATTTGTATGAATATAGGTAGTTGATTTTTCAATTATATAAAACATTAGTAATTAGAAATTTAATATGGTACTGTGAGTATAAAGTTTTAATAAAAAATAAAATAATGTTAAATAATATCTCTCATTTCAATAATGAGTTTTCTTAAGTATTTTTTCAATTGTAGGTTAATTTCACCCTATTAATAATTGAACATATTCATTGAAAATATTGAAGTACATGGAAAAAATTCCATTGTATTTATTTTCAATTAAATGAAGAGGGAAAATTATCTCTAGAATTTTTCTTTATTGAAAGGGTTGAGTTATCACATTGAAAATTTTTATTGTACGGAAAAAAAAATAATGGGGAAGATTAAAATCCTAATATTTTTTTTCTTTTTATGTTGATATTACTTGTTAAATATATGAATGTGCGGTCGATTGTCACCTATCGACCGGTCAAGGTTATGGTGCTCTGCTAATGTGTATAGCAGCACTCGGGTCGAATCCTCAGTGAAGATACTTTTTAATATTTGGTTGTTTTTAGTTGCTTGTATTTAGATTGGGGGTTTTTTGCAGAGATTAAATGAAGTGATTAATTATTGGTTTTTTATTTAACAATTTTATAAATATTTGGGTGAGTTAATTTTTAGAGAGTTAATCTTGTGATATCCTTGAGCTTTGCTTTATATTGTATTTAAATTAACCCCCACTTCACAAGATAACATTGATTAGAATTCCTAAGTGTTAAGGATTTAATCCAAGCCTTAAAATGACTTAGGATTCTAATATAAATCATATCTTGTTGATGGTAGTGTATTTATGGTTCCAATAATCCATGGAAACCACACTTTAAAAAAAACAAGTCATTAATCCCTAACAGTTTAAGTCTAACATACACAATGTTAAATTAAAGAATACTCATCGAGAAAAATATCTCAATCGCTTAACATCTCTAAATAATGTCTCACTACAATAGTATATTTATTCATCCATTAATATGGTTATTAATCTGGTAATATATAATTATGGTGGTGAATTATAAATAGAACAAAAATAACAGGATAAGAAAAGAGTAGTGCGTCGAACAGACACGATCGCTGAAGAGAGTTAAAAAAAGACTTTTGATTGAATGAGGAAGAAAAATAATGGAAAGGGTTTTAACTTTATTTAAAATATTTTAAGAAAATTAATATTAAACTACATAATGTGTATTGTAATAAGATATATTTATGAAGAAACTTTCATTAAAACAGAATTACAAAACACAAACACTTACACAATTACAAATAAAGAACAACACAAAAGTAAATGAAAGGAAGAAAGGTGGAATGATTTCTCAAGTAAAAAATTGAGTATGGAAGATACTCCCAAGATTTTGGTAGAGCCTTGGTCGTGCCAACCTATCCTCCTTTTATTTTAAATGACAACTCCTTTGAAGGAGAAAAGGGGGATGTATTTATTTCCCAAGGAAGTGGACTGTTTGCATTCTCAATCTGTCCCTCCATTTGTATCACCAATTTGGCTGTTAGAAAAGTGTAATATCGAGATATACTCTTTTTAAAAGTTGTATAAAATAATGTTTTACGAATTCTCTCAAAATGTGGATTCATTTTGACTTATGTATCCAAAGTTATGGTGGTTTTATTAGACAAAGTTAAACTATCAATTTAAATCCATACTTTTTAGAAGGCTGAAATGTGAATGGGTTTATAAATAAGAATATGCCTTAAAATCTGAACATTTTATTCAACAAAGTATTCCACGTATATCTCTTATTTCACAATACAAAAGATCAGCTTAATTTGATTAATACATCATGATATATGTCCTGAATACGGTACTAATTTTATTTTCCAACCATAATGGTGGGATGAGGTTAAATGAATCAGTTGGGCCCCCTGTCTTTGGATTAGGTTATTGAAATTTTTATTCCGGACTCATTACATTTTTCCCTGAACGTTTCAGGAGAATTAATAAATTTGAAATTCTGTATTTATCTCAATAATTCAATCTTCATGGATGGGCCAGCCTTTTCACCAATTCTATGGGCCTTATTGTGTGGTCTATATGATAATTTAAATGGCAGAATTGTCCAATTATTCCGCCTAAAGATATGTGGGAAATTGAATAAGTAATACTAAAAAACATAAAAAACACAATTCGGATCAATAGGGTGAGAGTTATATATAAAATAGTAAACTCACTCAATTAGAATAATTCTAAAAATGATAAAAAAATTATTCTTAGTATTGAAACATTAATATTTCACACAAGTTATGCACGTTTTATATAAAATCAGTAAAGGGGTTATATAATAAGTCATTAAAATATTAATAACATCAACTACTTCACACTTAGTCTTGTTCATGTCCTCATATGCAACAAATATAAAAACATGACAAAATCATTTTCACTCACCAACAAATATTAAAAATTTTCTTTCCACAATCAGGGGTGGTTTAAACCATATTACTCATCCATATTGAATTCCACCACAAGTAGTTATAGAAAAAATATTCTAAAAACAATTCATTTTTTTATGGTCAAATTTAGAAATGGATAATGGTGGCACACAAAACTTACTCATCTCAAGATGATAAAATTAATTTATGGAGCTTCACTAACTCACAAATCAAAAGTGAAAATATTAGGGTTTGTAATAGCTCTCATCTTCCACTCACTATCCTAAAGTGCTCAAAAATCAAGATTTCTTTTTAGGGGTTTTTCTATCGCTATGGAATGGTAGGAAGATGGTATCCAAAAGATAGGAAAAACAGGGTAAAACACCGACATTGAAAAAGCAATACACTTTTTTTTGAAATGAAGCATGGAAGGAAATGAAAACACGTATTTCCAGGGGAATGATTGTGTGAATAAAGACAAAATATAGGAAGAAATTTTTAAGGGGATGATAAGATGAAATATTTACAAAGCACAAAACTTCTCCCAATGACATAAGTTTTAATAATTTTTCTTATTTTTTTTTAATTTTTTTGAAAGTTGAACTTGAAATAGATCTCAAACTCATATCCCAACCCATGATTGATCTCCCCATGACACTAATTATAATAGTTTTAATAAGACCAAAGGTTAAGGAAGATGTATTTTTGACATACCCAAGACATAACCCATTTTTTTGTTCTTTTTCTTATTTTTTTTTTGAACGCTTGTCAATAACATTTACAAAATCACATAAATGAAACTACATTACATTCCCAAAATACACTAAATTACAACCTCCCCCCACCACTGAAATGGATTCTCTCTCTTAAGCATATGATACCATGATGAAATCAATAAAGGGTACCCAAAATGAAATCCATTCCCCCCCCCCACATAAATTTCAAAATAAAATATGCAATTAAAATCCAAGTTGATTTTGGGTGGGAAAAGGTATGGGTCTTGTAATGTGTCTATCAAAGAAAAGGTTTTCATAAGCTTTAAGGGGCTTTCAAAAGAAGAATTAATGTAAGGGAAATATGAGGATATTTGGATATTGTGATTATCATGTGGTTCAGAAAATGCCTCTATCATATTAATTCACACTAAAGTAAGAAACTCAACTCAAAGGTCCAGACACTCGAGACTCAAAAATGGTGTTGAAAAACTCCACATTTTGAAAAGACTGCCATATGTAGCCTTACCATGAAATCTAATTTTGTTCCTCATGGCTGGGGAAATCATTTTCCAAATAAAAATTGAGCATTAAAATTTTTTTCGGTTTTGACACAATATTATTTATCTAAATTTATGAAGAATCCACAAAATTTTTGAGATGAAACCATGTCTTTTAACACCCCAAAATGGTTGGGAAAATTTTTAAAATTGGAAGGTGAGTAATCATGACTCTTTATTTATCATATTATTATTATTATTTTGTTTTTTTTTTAGGATTTTTTTAGTTTTTATAAAGACACACCCCACAAAAGAGAAACAGTAAATAAAAAAATGTGAGGAGGAAAGTGGTAAAAAATTAGAAGGAGGGAGGAATAAGAGAGATAGAGATAGAGAGAGAGAGAGAGAATAGGAGTTAAAGGGAAATAGGTTCCCCCTAGTTTGGATATGGTGGGTTGCCATCTCCATCCAGTGGTGGGTTGGCTGTAGAAGTTGGGGATTTCATGGAAGTCGATGTGGTTCCAAGATTGTGTTTCCTCTCATGGTGATGCTTTAAATGATGTCCATTAACTGTGAATGTCCTTTTGGAAGAGGGGCCTTAGACTTTCAATGCACCAAATGGGTAAACATTAGTAATAACAAAAGGACCTCTCCAATGAGAATTAAGCTTACCTGGGTGAAGCTGAAATCAAGAATTGAAAAGAAATACCTTTTCACCTTCATGGAACACCTTTCTTAGAATGTGTTTATCATGGAGTAACTTAGAATATTCTTTATACAGATTACAATTCTCATATGAATCAAGTCGAAGCTCCTCCAGTTTATCCAATTGCAACAAACTTTCTTCACCGGATTTTTCACAATCAAAATTACAGTTTTTTATAGCCTAAAAATATTTATGTTGGATTTCAACTGGTAAATGACATTCTTTACCAAAAACTATCAAAAAAGGATACATCCCAATGGGTGTTTTATAGGCAGTTCAATAAGCCCAAATTACTTCACCAAGTCTTTCAGTCCAGTATTTTCTGGTGGGTTTTAGAATTCTCTCAAGCACTCTTTTCACTTCACTATTAGAAATATATACCATTCAATTTGTTTGTGGGTGATATTAAATTGAAGTTTTATGTTAAACACCATTATTTTTCAAAACAGATTCCATAGTTTTATTACAAAAATGGGTTCCTAAGTCACTTATCAAGGCACGTGGTGTGCCAAGTTGGTGGAAGATGTGTGTATTTAAGAACTCAAAAACAATATGTGATTAATCATTTCTAGTGGGTTTGGCCTTGACCCACCTAGAAACATAATCTACTGCCAGAAGAATGTATGATAATCCATTGGAAGGGAGAATAGCCCCATGAATTCGATTCCCTAAACATTGAAGAACTCACAAAAGATTAAAGGCGTTTGGGGCATTTCATTTATTTTGGAAATTGTGCCAAACTTTTTTCAAGTGGGACATGATTGACAGAACTCATGTGAGTCCTTGAAGAGTTAAGTCTAGAAGAATCCAGAGTCTAGGACCTTTCGGGAGGTCCTTTGTGGTCCAAAAAGGCCACCACCAGGCATTGAGTGATATAATTATAAGATAGAAGAATTTTCATTTTAATCAACACATTTTCTAATTACCATGTCTACCCTAGTTTTTCAAAGTTTATTTTCTATCCAAAAATAGTATTTTGAATCACTTTTCAACTTCATTTTTTGTTCTTTTGAAAACAAAATTAGGAAAAGAACCATAAACCAAGTAATTTACAATTGGGACATACCATGGTATTTTAGGAGTGAGAGATGAAAGGTGCTCAATTGGAAATTCTTGATCAATTATTTTAGAAAGAGAAGAATTTCAAATTCTACTCAAGTGATCATCCACAGGGTTTTATTTTCCTGGTCAATCTTTGATATCAAGGTCAAACTCTTAGAGCATTAGGATCTATATTATTATCTTCGGTTTGGAATCACTTTTCTAGAGTAAGAACTTTATAGCAGAATTTTCTATGAAGATGATGATTTTGGAACCAAAGAGATAAAGCCAGAATTTATCTAAGGCAAAAAACACTGCTAAACGTTCATTTTCCTCGATAGTGTAGTGATATTGAGTTTCATCCAATGTTTTTGAGTCATCATAGATGAAATGAGGAATGTATTCTCTTCTTTGACCAAGAACGGCCCTAATGGACCTATCAAAAGCCTCACACATCAACTCAAAGGGTAAGGAACAATATGGGGGTTGGATTATTGGGGCAGATGTAAGAGTAATTTTGATTTCAAAAAAGGATATCTTGAAAACATCATCGAAATGGAAAGTGAAATCATTTTGGAGAAACCGAGTGAGTGGTAGGGAAATCCTACTGAATTTATGGATGAATCGACGATAGAAACCAGCATGACCAATAAATGAACGGATGTCTTGAAAAGAAGTGGGTTCAAGAAGTGATTGGATCACTTCAATTTTAGTAGGATCAACTTCAATACCCTCTTTTAAAACTGTGTTCCCCATAACAATTCCATTTAAAACCATGAAGTTAAATTTTTCAAAATTTAACACTAAGTTACACTTGACACACTTTTCGAGGACTAGAGAGATTGAATTCAAGAAAGATTCAAATGAATCCCCATAAATGGTAAATTCATCCATGAATACTTCTATGAAGTGTTCAATGAATTCAGAAAAGATACTCATCATACACCTATGAAATGTTTTAGGAGCATTGCAAAGGCCAAAAGGCATTCTCCTATATGCATATGTTCCAAAGGGGCATGTGAAAATAGTATTTTCTTAGTCCTGAGGTGCGATTGGGATTTGTAAGTAGTTTTTCTATCCATCAAGAAAGAAATAATGCGACTTTCTAGATAATCGTTCTAGCATCTGATCAATGAATGGAAGAGGGTAGTGATCTTTTCTTGTTTCAACATTTAATTTCTTATAGTCGATGCACACATGCCATTTGTTATTCACTCGAGTTGGGACTACCTCTCCATGTTCATTTGTGACAACAATTATCCCACCCTTTTAGGTACAATTTGAATTAGATGAGCCCATTCACTATCAAAAATTTGGTAGATAATACCAGCCTGAAGAATCTTGGTGATCTCTTCCATAACTACCTCAAGTATGAGTAGATTGAGTCTTCATTATGGTTGTTCAATTGGTTTGGATGATTCCACAATATGGATGTGATGCATGTAGAGAGCAAGGTTGATTCCTAGTATGTCATATAGGGTCCAACCTAAGGCCTTTTTGTTTTCCTCTAACATTTTAACAATTTTGGACTCCTCAGTTTCGGTAAGTGAAGCAGAGATAATGAAAGGATAAGAGTGATCATGGAAAAAGAATGAATATTTCATGTGTTCAGGAAGAGGTTTTAGATCAGTATCATCACTCATTTATGGGTTAGAAAACTCAGTAATAGAGGAAGGGAATTCAGTTGCTTCAGATTCATTTTCCTTAATATTTTCTAATGTAGATCAGTAGATATCAGAATTTATGTGGGATTCAAGAGAGTTTTCAAGATCCTCTAGATTGATGGAGTCTATGAATGAGAGGTCCACATCAAATTCACAATTTAGGACTTGGTTAATCATAGTACAGATTTCACAAGTTCCTTCATCATTTGAACATGAAGAACATCATGTATTGGGGTTCAATTAACTCTTGAAAGTGTCCTCAGAAGCATGGATTGGGAATGCAGAGTGATCCTTAGATGGGCATCGCATGGCTCATAGAATGTTGAACTTGACTAGTTGGTCACCAAATTCTATCGATAAGATTCATAAATGGACATCAATATGTGTTCTCTCTATCATTAAGAATGGTCTTCCAAGAATTAAGAGAGATCGAGAAGAGTTCATCTCACCTTCTATGGGAATTACATAGAAATAAGCAGGGAAGATAAGATCATACACACGAACAAGTAAATCCTCTATTATACCCTTAGGACTAGTAGTGCTTCGATAGGCCAATTGAATTACAACACCTGTTGGATGTAAGGGACCTAGACCATGGCTGGAAAAGATTTTTTTGGGCGTTACATTAATTTAGGCTCCTATTTTTATGAGTTCATCATCAAAGTTGGAACTTCCAATTTGGCATAGAACTGTAAAGGTCCCTGGATCTTTACACTTTATGGGAATAAACTTCTGGGTGGAAACATTTTTGAAGCTCATAAGTTGTCTTTTATTGGTGCTCAATTCCTTAAAAAATGGAATACTTAGTTATTTGTTTATGGAATCTAAGAGAGGAAGGTTGACTTTAACACGTCTAAACATGTTGACCATTTCAGGATCAGGTTCAAAGGACTTCCTTGGTTTAGAAACATATTGAGGAAAAGGAATTGGATTCTTAAGTGTAATGGAAGGAGGTGAGAGAATGTCTTCAAATTATTTTTCATGTTTCTTTTTCTTTTCATTTTCTAGGTCATCATTCAAAGGAGGGTTGGAGGACTCATCTTGAGGCATATCAATTCTCTTTCCCAATCTAAGTGAAATTACACTTACATTACCCTTGGGATTAGGTAATGGTTGATATGGAAGTTAGGAAGAATTTTATTTTTTTTTGTTGGCTCGAGTGGGATGCAGGTTTACCAATTTGGGTTTCAATGTTTTTGAGGATGGAACGGGTGAAGGAGGCAAGATCTTCCATTGCACAATCCCATGGTTTCTCGGAAGAAGAGGCTTGTCCCAAATTGGGAATACCTTTATTTTGGTTCCTGGGAAATTGATTGTATTAGGTTGGGATTTAGAAAGGCTCACTAGGATTGTAGAATCCAGGAGGATGAAGATGAGGATTGATCCTTTGAGGTTGAGGAATAAAAGGGTGAGGTTGTTGGAAGTTACCCACACTTTGACCATATTGGATTTGGTTTTGTTTTTTATGAGGGTATTGAGGGGGATGAGAAATGGGATTCCCATATCTCAAGTTAGGGTTATATGTAGAACAGAATGGCTGAGAATAGGGTTAGTTGAAGTTTTTAACAAACTGAAATGATTGTTGAGGGTTGGGGTTCCACTGGGCATATGCTGCATTGAGCTCCATTATTTCGGATGAATCAGATTGTTCATCTTGAAGTTGTGGACAGGTGTCTATTGGATGAGCTGGTGAGTTTTAGATTACACAATTTTTGACAGGCCATCAAAACATTGATTATGGAGAAGATGAGGTCGGGGCTTTGGTAGCCATATCTAGTTGTCGCACAAGACCAATAAGTTCACTCATCCACACTATCATCTTGTTCGGCTCTATGGATTGATTATCTTGGACATGTTTTAATTGAGCATGTTCTTGAGTATGGAATTCTTGTGTGTTCTCATCCATCTTGTTTATGAGATCTCTTTCATTTGTAGAAGTTTTATCAACAAGAGCACCATCACTTGCGGTATCAATGAGAGTTCTGTCTATCACCAATAACCCCTCATAAAGTATTGGATCAAGAGTTGGCTAGGGATTTGGTGATGTGGGTAGGTTTCAACAAGCTTTTTTAACCTCTCCCAGTACTCATGGAGTGATTCACTTGGGAATTGAAAAATACCACTTATTTCTTTTCGGATAGAAGCAACACGATAATTAGAAAATAATTTCTCTATGAAGAGTCACTTCAGGTCATTCCATGTGGTTATGGAACCAGGAGGAAGGTAGAATATCCAGGACTTGGAGGAGTCACCTAGGAAGAAAAGTAATGCTCAAATCTTTATTTTTTCCTCAAAAACCCCTTGAGGATTCATGGTATATCAAACCACTTCGAACTATTGATGTTGGATATGTGGATCCTCACCGGCTAGCCCGTGGAAATGAGGAAGAAGATGAATCAAACCCGGTTTGAGTTCGAATTCAGCCTCTATGTTTGGATATTGAATACCAAGAGGTTGGTAATTTATATCAAGTGTAGAAATATCTTTAAGAGTTTATTCCCTTGATTGTCCATTTCTAATTCAACTGGTTATACAAGGACAAGTTCTTGAATGAGTTGATTATCTCTTATGTTCCTCGTTAGTTGGGGAAGTGTTCACTCAATTTTAGGGTTAAACAAATCTGAGAGATTTTTTGGGAGACTACGGGGAATTCAGAGAGATGTTGAAAGAAAAAGGAAGATGAGGTTTTCTCTGTGTTTTTTTAGTTTGTCATTTTTATGAGAATGCAAGTTTTTCTTTGTATTCTTTTTAAAAAAATTTAATTTTTTTTGTTGAGTTTTTTTTACAATAACCAGAAACTAATGTCTACATAAATCAACATCCCTAGAAGCAACTACATTTAAAAATGTGGATGATTTTCACCTATCGACCAGTCATGGTTCTGGTTCTCTGCTAATGTGTACAGCAGCACTCGAGTCGAATCCTCAGCGATGATACTTTTTAATAGTTGATTGTTTTTATTTTATTGTATTTTGATTGGGGGGTTTGTTTATAGAGATTAAATGAATTGATTAATGATTGTTGTTTGATTTAATAATTTGATAAAGATTGGGGTGAGTTAATTTTTAGAGAGTCAAGCTTAAGATATCCTTGACCTTTGCTTTATATTGCATTTAAATTATCACCCACTTCACAAGATAACATTGATTGGAATTCCTAAGTGTTAAGGCTTTAATCTAAACCTTAACTTAACTTAGGGTTATAATGTCAATCATATATTGTTTATGTTAGTGTATTTATGGTTCCAATAATCCATGGAAACCACACATTAAACAAAACATGTCATTAATCCATGACATGTTAAGTCCAACATACACAATGTTAAATTAAAGAATACTCATCGAGAAAAATCTCTCAATCGCATAACATATCTAAATAATGACTCACCCCAATGGTATATTTACTCATCCATTAAGATGTCTATCAATCTTGTAATATATAATTATGGTGATGATTTATAAATAGAAAATAATAATGGGATAAGAAAAGAGTAGTTCGTCGAACACACATGATCGTTGGAGAGAGTTAAAAAACCTTTCAATTGAATGAGGTAGCAAAAGAAGGGAAAGGGTTTTAACTTGATTTAAAATATTTTAAGAACATTAATATTAAACTAAATAAGTTATATTATAATAATAGTAATTGAAGAAGAAACTTTCTTTAAAACATAATTAATAAAACACAAACACTTACTTGATTACAAATGAAGAACAACACAAAAGTAAATTAAAAGGGCAAGTAAGAATGGTTTATTAAGTAAAAACATGAGTATAGAATAACCTCCCAAGACTTTGGTAGATATTTTGTCACGCCAAACTATCCTCTTTTGCTCTGAAATTCCAACACCTTTGAAGGAGAAGAGGGGGTGTATTTACAGCCCAAGGAAGTGGATTTTTTTCATTCCAAATTTTTCCCTCCAATTTCATCGCCAATTTGGTTATTAATTAAGTTGAATCTAGAGAGAGCCTCATATTAAAAGTTGTATACAATAATGTTGGAATATGTCTCTCAAAATTTTGAGTCATTTGGATTTATAGATCCAAATTTATGGTTGTTTTACTAAACAAAGTTAAACTATCCATTTCAATCCATACTTTTTAGAAGGATGAAATGTGAATGGGTTTATCAATAGAAATATGAATTAAAATCCAAAAAATTTATTCAACAAAGTCGGCCGACTATATTTCCTATTTCACATTGAAAAAATTCATCTTTATTTTATGGTTACATCATGAGATATTTCTTGAATACTGTACTGAGTTTATTTCCCATCCAGAATGGTGGGATGAGATTAAATGAATCAGTTGGGGCCATTTTCTTTGGATTTGGGACTTGAAATTTTTATACAAGACACATTACATTGTCCCCCGAACATTGGAGGATAATTAATGAATTTGAACTTCTAGATTGATCCCAATAATTCAATCTTCAGGGATGGTCTAGTTTCTTTATAGGTTTTGTGGGCCTTATTTTGTGGTCCATATGACAATTCAAATGGCAGAATTGTCTGATAATTACTTCTAATGATATGTGTGAAATTGAATAAGGAATTCTACAAAACAGAAATCACACAATTTGGATCTGTAGTGTGAGATTTATAAATAAAATAGTAAACGGACTCAATTGTACTACTTCTAAAAATGCTCAAAAGTTATACTTAGTATTAAAACATTAATATTTCACACAAATTATGAACATTTTATATAAAATCAGTAATGGGAGTTTATAATAAGTCATGAAAATATTAATAACATAAACATACAACTTAAATAATTGAAAAATAATTCATGTATGAAGTATATGTGATGAAGTTACTTAGTGGATGAAATTCATGAATCATATAGAGAATATTTACTCCATAAATAAAGAAAAATGGAAAATTAATGAAATAAGTGACTGTGATGGACATGAACTATCCCATATATACCCCTCCTAAGAAAGTGATAAGATGATTTTTTTACCCAAGGCCTACCTTCTATAGTCCAAGGGTTGCTGACTAGAACCATGAAGTAATATATCTCATATGAGAGTTCTTAGCCTATCATAACTACTATAATACGTGTTTTTTAACATAAAGTAGACATAAAATTAAGGAAACCCATCTTATCCAATAATAATGAAAAATAATGTGACACATGGTTAACATCCAAAAAGTATAACAATGTAAAACTAATAAATAATAATGGAAACTATAAGGCCCAATATCCAATAAAAAAGTCCCACCATGAACAAATTTGTACAAACTCCACTCAACACAGACCAATATTATCACCCATATTTATCTCATCTAAGAAACCTTAACCTCCAACTCTACCAAAACTACATATTTCAATATTATCCTCGTACTATGATTCATTTACACATACACATAACTTTTGGGGATGAGGTTTGTATAAGGGTGATTACAATCAAACTTTGTATTATGCCATAAAAAAGTAGCAAAGTATAAAAATGTCATATCATAAAATTTTGAACCCAGATAAACTTTTAAGTCTAATGCAACCAAAAATAAAAAGAAATTTTGTAAAAACTAATCCCCAATGATGTATCATCCCAAAGGTAAAACCTTTGAGACCATCATCAAACCCATGTTACCCAAATACTCCTACACACTATACTTTTACATTATCCATCTATAATTATGGTGGGGGAACCACACCTTGGTGAGGTATGCATGTCATTCAAAAGGGTACCAAACCTTATGGATGATCCATGTTTTTTTTGTGTTGTATGAATTGTTCAAGTGGGCTACATACTCTATAAGTAGAGGACATGAACCCCAATACTAAGGTAGGTTTACTTACTCTATTATGTATATGTAATACATGCAGAAGAATATGTTGTGTCTCCTAGGGGATTACGGACCCAATGTCTTCTCTCATTTTATTTCCCACTCTTTATCATCAATTCTGGAATGATAATAACCACTATCTACCTAGAAAAACTCAAAATAAAAACATAAAATTCCATATAAATATACACTATTACCTTCTTAGTGGAAAATACTAAAAATAGAAAAATCATGGGTCCAATACTGATACCTTGGGAAAGAGATATGGAAAATGCCTCAAATTGTCCAATACATAGCATGCATCCTTGGGTGCAAAGCATGTGGGTATTCTTATTTTTTCACTTCTTGTGATTTAAAACTACATGACAGGTCCATGAATGTTCATAGCATGTATAACCTTATAGAAACATGATGTTTACTGAAGGTGGATTCAATGTCATTAATTACATGGGTACACAACATGTAATTAGTGTAAATGGAATATGAACCCTTCAGAAGAATATGGATGCACTACCCATCTACCCAAGCCATTATACACAACAAGTGAGTCAAACCCCATGAATTTTTAGTTTAGTGCTTTGACTTGGAATATACTAAGGTACAAACTAAGGTATATAGTGCCATAATACATAGCAGTGACCCATATTAAAATGAGTTTTGATATCAAAAACAAAAAAAAATCCCTAATGCCACATCAATTAGATGACATAACATATAATCCATAGGATGACACAACATGTAATAAAAACCTTGATTTGCAATATCTTCCCCACATAAAATCTCTCTATATATAGTTTTTCTTCCTCTACCTCTAGAACCTCCCATGTGTGATTCCTCTATCCACATTATCATACCCTAATGGTGCCTCTCCAATTAACCATCACTGTCAAGTACATTAATAACTTCTGTTTCAAGAAATTTTCTACTGTAATTTCATTATAACACTATTTCCAAGTAGAAAAAATCAATTTCTACGATGATACTACATTTCAACATCATGATGCCATATTCGAACCAAATTGAAGAAGTTTGGGTTAGAAGATTTCAATGATTAGTGGTTGGGATGATGTCCAACCATCCAATGATGGTTCTAAATTCATGTTGTTAAAATAAATTAAGGAAGAATAAACAAATATAGAAATGGATTTTTGTTTGATAAATAGGTTTCCATAGTTAAAGATATTAAAATAAATTAGTTAAATAATAAAAAAACAACTAGAATGAACATTTAAGAGGCAATGTAAATAATCATATTATGAAATAATCTCTCGGTTAACATATGATTGAATATTGATTGAATATTTTACTTCTTTATATATTTTATTTTTATAATATTTTCAACAACGAGATAATTAGATCAGTCTCAAATATTATTTTATAACATAATCATGTAATTTCATGAACATCTATTTATTATCACATTATTCTGACTAAAGTTGACATTAAGAAAATTTTGGATATTTAATCAAAAAGAGAATGATCAAAGAAAAAAGAAACACGGTAGACTCATTAAATAAAAAAATATGTACCTTGATAGTGATTATGTTGATTCTTCATTGACCATGTCCTTTTCTGCATGTTTTTCTAAGTCATCATGAAGAAATAATAGGATGATTCATCAATTCATTAAGAACCAGAGGAATATAGATAATTTTCTCTACAATTTCCCTTTTCAGTAATGGTTTTCAGTGTTAAATATTATAATAACATCTATATTTTTTTCATTAGGTTACGGATTCAAAAACTGGTGTTTAATTTTTAAAACATGAAAAAACACAGTTCGAGCTTCATTGAATCAATATAAAAAGTATACCTCCCCTAGGAAAAACTCACAATTCTAAACACAATCACAATGTCAGAATTTCCATTCAATTATTTGTTGATGATATATTAAATATTCTCATTCATGTGTCAAAAAATAATATTTAAAATATATTATTTATTTTTTAGTGACTCTCATCGAAAATAAAATTAAACCAACTATGTTACAACCAGTATAAATATTATTTTCAATATTCAAAGGGGTTAAATAAAATATCTTCTCCACAGCATCTTCCACACATTAAAGGATTTTTATCCCAATAATCACCATCACTCAAAGAGGTTAGGGTACTGAGAGCTATTTTGGATATTCTTATACTGACACCGGACACACAAAAAATGGATTACTCGGTAATGAAGGATCATATCCTACCAATACTAAATCTCCCTTGGGTACTCCATAAAGGTGATATCCCTCTAGAATTCCATCACACCCCTAATCTATAATGTGTAATGGTACTTTAACACATTGTCTCAACTATGACATGTCGAAAAAAATTCATTATTCTATTTATGTATATAATACTATATAATAAAAAACCTCGCCCATTTTTTAAAAAATCTTGAATTACTTAATGATCCTCATGGGGAGATTTCATCCCTAAACAAACCACCCAAGATACACCATGATAAGACCTTTAAGAATACATGGTCGCCAATATTCAACACCAAAGATATATTTCCATGGTCAGTATAAGACTTTTGATTAATTTGTGTTGTTATCATTCTCTCCTAGATAACATGTACCATATTCATTATCAACTTCACTATATCATGAGTTATAAAAGATTTACTTGAAATATTATTTCAATAAATGGGTAACCTATAGGGGTCTATCATACAGGGCCTAAAAAGGTTTTATATAAATAGTGGATTGGTTTCTATTTCTGTAAGAAAATTTCACTAATGGTATATTAACATACCAAATCCTACCAAAATTGAGTATGAAAGTCCAAAAAATATACTTGAGAACATGAATAGCCTACTTGGTCAAACCATCTATTTAGGGAGGTTTATTAATATATTCCACTGAAATTGGGACTCGAATGCCTTAATAGGGATGTGAACCAAGCTTCACAATCCAACATAATTATCAAGGGTACTCTAAGAAATTTAATGATCTTGTTCTTATACATGTTTCCAACTATTTCACAAAACAAAACTCTTGAGTATAAAGAAATTTAATTTACTTTATCAATCAATCTATGTTCATCTAGACTATGTCAAGATGCTTTGTAAATCTGGGAACTCTGATCATGAAATCTGTCAATATTTACACCAAGTTACACAAGAGAAACTCTATGGTTTAACACAAATAAATATGAACCTAATTCTTAAAATTCACCTATTCATGGGTGAGGAATTGATATATGAAATAACTAACCCTTTTCTTCAGGGCAGACCACCAAAACTATTATTTATCTTCTTTATACATTTTCACCATGCATGGAAGTACCACAAAGGATGAAATGTATAATTACATCAAAACACCATCATTTATGGTTTTTAAAACATTGATCTATCCTTGAAAGTGGATAATATTCTCCCCACCATTATAGAATCCATCAGGTTCATCACTTAATACTATCCAATTACACAGGATATCATAATCCATATCACTAAGCTAGGCCTCCATCACGTGATGAAGTAGTATAGGGGCCACCACCATCAACTTAAGATAATAGATAACAAATTCATCCACTAAATCTAACTGGATCATGTCAAACTTCCTAGAAGAATCCTCATCAATAAAGAAAGAGAGTTCTTAGTAAGGGAATCTGCAACAAAATTTCATCTCTATATAGTATTGACTATATCGATTTTATAGTCCAGTGGGAATCCAAACTACTACATCTATTTAAAATTGATAACTTTATGATAGAATATATATATATATATATGAGACTCTTTTTAAGATTTGAGACCCCAAAACACTCACCAATGAGGTAGTATCTTAACATATTTTGGAATAACCCCACCACTTTAAACTCTAAAACATGAGTCGCATAGTTATTATAATATGATCACCACAACCTTGATCAATATTTGATCACTAGTCACCTCTACATCAGCTCACATACAAATTTGGTCCTAGAGGAATCACGAAGCACCACATACTTGAATCCTTCCTTTAGTTTTCACAAGACTTGAGTTATTTTAATCCTCTCATTAAGATCCCCAAATGAACTCTAAAAATTGAAAGATCAAATGAATGGTTTACCACTTTTGGTAAGGGTAGTAAAATAGTTTCTTATACATGAGAAATCCACCAAAAATCACATATAATATTCTAATAACACAAGGAAACTTCATAACTCCAATACCATCATTGGAGGCTCCCCACACACAATATCCTTGAGTTTTATGGGATCAACCAAAACACCACCCTTAAATATGACATGTGAAAGTAAATTAACTGTCCAAATCTAGAACTTAAACTTTCATAACTATCTCAAAGTTCATGCTCATAATGTATCTCATATATAATCCATGGATTCTATGTATACTCCTCCACCATATTAGAGTATATGAGAACATCGTCAATGAATAAAACCATGAACTTGTACTATTAACACTAAAATATATTATTCATGGTCCCATAAACCTAATAAGAGTTTTAATAACATTGAACGATATCACTAGGAAATAACAGTGGCTATAGAAACATTTGAACACCATCTTTAGAATATCACCCTTGTGAAAACAAAGATAGTGATAACCCATCCTAATATTGAAACCTAGAAACAATATTTCTTTTCTAAAGTTATAAAATCTATAACTGTTCCTATGTATAGGGTATTTATTCTTTATTTTCATCTTATTTGGAAAATGGTATTTCATACCAAGCCTAAATCTCCCATACACCTTATTTGTGAATATAATAGGAGATTCCCAAGGGGATACAATGGGACTAATAACTTATTTTAAAAATAGATCCTTTATCTATTAAACTTTATCTATACACTTTCTAATGATTCCATATGATAAGATATCAAGGATTTAGTAAGGTATTTATGTACAAGTAGATACCATACTAAATCTCTCTATGAAGAGGAATCCCTGGAACTTCCACTAAAAAATGTCCATATATTCCTCCACCACTATGGGTAACCGATCCTCAGTAACATCTGTAACACATGAGGAAAAGATCATTATCTATTGGTTAATATATTAGTCACTTGAGGGTTGTAATTACATAGCATATCTATGGAATACACTCCATAATAAAGGTAAATAATGACCCATCATCTCGATGGTATATCACTCTTCCCCAGTAATAATAGAATAAATCCCAAATGTCAAAAAGATAGTGCATACCAAATATAATAGCATAAATTGTCATTTTAACTATGATTATATCCCAAGAAATAATATCTCCAACGGCCTAAAATTTTATAAATACAATTTCAATTTTTATTAAATTAAATGCCTTAATATGTTATATGGTTATAGAAAAAACGTTCACTTATTTTGTTTTATTATAACCAATTGGATTTAAAAAAAATTATGTATCATTACCATTGATAATATAGACATTGAACAGTGATCATATGATTAGTATAAATATACAGTTTTGAAAAATTCAATTTTCATAGAAAAATAAAGTGATGGCCTTAATGAGTAGGATTTTACTCTATGAATCCCATTTATAAGGGCTTATGATGGAGATACCATCACTGGGATTTCCCATTACCAATCCCAATATGAGACACAACAACTTAGGCATTAGAAAAACCATTTATGGAAGAAGTTCAAGCTCATCTAGATCATGTACAAAACCATATACGTCAAACCTCCCCATGAAATTCTCACCATCATACACCTTACTCTTAGGGTGCTTTGTAAAGACCTTGACCCCAGTTTTTTGGATTCAGTGTATTATATTAATAAATTGGTATGTTTAAAAGGACTTTGTATCCAAAATAATTGAATAGTTTATTAGTTTTGGAAAATCAGATACTAACATAATATTTATATTTCAACTTGAAATAAAAAACAACTTTGTAACTCAATTCAAAACATCCATAAACTCTTAGATCATTCCTACAAATCATTCATAAAAATATTCATCTTCCCATCGAGGGGAAAAATAAAACATAATAAATGGTTGATCTCAAATTCTCAGTAAGGTTAATTAATACATCATAATTTATCATAAACATAAACATTAGGCATGGTGAATAACTAAAAACACATGTCTTTAAAAATAAACTTGATCATAATATTTCGTGAATGACAAATGAGAAAATAAAGCCAAATAAGTGATCATAAGAGCATGAACCATAAATATGAATATTATACTATTTAAATATCACATGGTTTATCAATTAATAATATCATAATGAGGGAATTCATAATGTCATACTTCTAAAACATATCGTCAAGCCCTCAGGCAAGACGTCTGAAAATACTAGGGTAAGGCCTCGACCAAAACCTAATTTTGTTTTGTATCATGAGACCTACTGATGCATAAATAATATATAGAAGGCCCACCCTATCACTTTATAAGTTTAATTAATTCCACATATGAATGGGGATAAGAAAAAACAACATGAACCTAGGAAATGTAAATAACTTTCTCCAATTAGTAATCATAATCACTTACCAATATGAGTATCATGGTGAATGGTATCAAGATAGCACATCTATAGTAAAACTGCTAATAAAACATTTAATAACATATGGTAGATGAAAATAATAATATATCAAGATCAATAAATCATAAAATTTAACAAAGTTGTTGAAATAGATGAAAATACTCCAATAAAATCATTGAGGAATTCTTGAGAGAAATACCCCTTTTACTTTACAAAGACTATTTACTTTGGAAAAAAAAATATTTCATAATTGTTTAAAGAAAAAATGATTAAGAAATATATTTTTTCATGAAAAAATTAATTATATTAGAAAAAAATTGTGTGTTAAAATAAATAATGGATGGTACTTGAAAATGGGTAAGAAATAAAGATGTTACCTTTAATTGGGATCACGTATCCGGAAGAATTAAAAACAGAACCATAAAAAATGTGAATTTCTTATAAAAGAAAAATGAACTAATAGGGAAACATGATCATGGAATGTATAAAAATAATTTATAGGAATTATATATAATTAATTTAGAATTGTGATAGTTTATATAAAAAGAAATCATAACCCGAATGAAAATGGAGGTTTGGGAAGAAAACCCTTACCTTATGTCTGAATTTGTTCTGCACTTGACCATAACATAATCAAATTTAATATATTAATAAAATAATTCAAACCTTATATACATGTATTTTATTTACTATAATTTTATTAAGTTAATTTATGGCCTTTTTATGAGTTATAAAATACAATTTTATTGCTCAGAAATATTCGTTTCCTTGGTTTTCAAGATCGGTATAATAATATATGAGTATGGAGTTCATGTGGAATGGGTATAATTCTCCAGAATTGAATTTATATGATATTTATGAACATAAATAATTTTAAATGATTATATGTATAATTTTTTATATGTTATGAGGGTGAATCATTAGATGATACATTTAATGATAATCGTTTACATTATTACCACAGTTATTGATCATAATGAACTCATTTTGTTTAATCATTTAGTATTATGTAAATATGTTACTTCCAAAACATAATAAAGTTTTTAATAAATATATCATATTCTTTTTAACCAAAAAAATGTTTTCATTACCATCTTTTATGCAGAAGTTGAAGAACAAAAAATCGCCATCCATGAAGGTTCTAAATCGACCCCTCACAGACGATGATTTCATTTTAAAATAAAAGAGAAAGAGAGAAAGAAGTTTGATGAAGGATATTACATTAACATGGTATAATTGCAGTTTATATATGAAACTACATTTATCATGTTCATTTTTATAGATTAATTGAGGATAAAATAATAAAACAAAAGAATTTAAAAATAAATTTAAAGGAAAAGGAAGAGGATTTTACCTCTTGAATACTCCTCCTTGAGAACCTCTGTAAGGGGATTGGTTTTAGTCTTTTTATGAGTCCAAGATCTCTTAGACGTGAGGGAGTATATTTTTAGAGAATATTGGGTAGAAATGGGAAAAATATCAAAGTAATAGAGGTGTGAGGAGAAGGGGTAGTGAGAGGTGGTATTTATAGTGGAGGAGAGGGGTGATTTTTGAATATTTAATTCATTTTTTCATTATTTTGGATCAATAATATGAATAGTTTGAGAATTATAATAAAATATATTAAAATAATGAAGTTAAGCTCAATATTATGGTTCTTACATCGTTGATGACTCGTTTAATAGTGCATTTAACTATAATGTATTTATACCGTAAATTACCATATTTTACTATTTACAAAAAAAATCAAGTATTTTAGAAAAATCACAGAAATTCAAACCAGCCGTTTTTTAATGTGTAGAACTCAAAAATTAACTCTATTTTATGAAAATAATTTTCTAAATATGATAATTTAATTTTTAATTAAAACAATCATTTACTTGAAAAATACAGATTTTAAATTTCTAACTAATTTTATAACACATTCAAAAATTTACTAAGGTCTCATAAAATTATCCAAAAATAATAAGAAAACAAAATATTAATTTATTAATACATTTTCTGGAAATTAATAATCTTTTAAATCATTTTATTAATTATAAAATTTTAATTAAATATTTATGACTTACAAAAATACCAACACTTAAATATAAATTCTGGAACTATTCATTTACTTACACTATGAAATAATTATATCATAATTTCATTTATAAGATTCCTAAATTGTATTTATTATTTCAGGGGTCATGTTACTTTTCATTTTTCCAATTTACTTTTCGTAAGGGTCATATTTCTATTCCTAAGGTCATGTTACTATTACATCGGTATAGGTTCCTTAACTTCTAGAAATACCTATTATTTAATTCATTCATCATTTATAAATTTTGTATTCTGTTTTATATGTGATCTATACTCTATGAAATAAACATAGGAAGGGAAATCTTATGAATATAATTTTGTGTCTTTTCATGTTTGGTGGTCTATTAAAGAGATATTTATCAAGACCCTAGAATTATGAGTATGTACATTATTTTTTATAGAATGATGAATATATTTTCATCTTATTGTGTTTAATTTATAAATTTTTTTTATTTTTATATAATAAAACACAAATAATATTTTTGGGTAAATTTAAAATTTAATTAAGGAATTTATTTTGATGAATTAATTTAATTATGAAATAAATAATATTTTAAAAAAATATTATTATTAAAAAAAATTATTAAATATAAATGATCATATAATTATGGTGAATTCAAATTGAATTATTATAAGGGTTCAAAAACTATTATTTAAAAAAACCAACATTTATTAATAAATATCGACTAATATTTTAAAATAAAAATTAATGTATATAAAAAATTATTATGATAAAATGCATATTATTTTTGGAATCAGAATGCTGAAATTATCCAATGGTAAGTTTTTTATAATTTTCTGAGACAGTCGAATTTTCAAGTAAAAATTAAATATCATATAAATATACTTTGTGTATTATGAGATCATAATTACTCAAAATTTATGTTATAAATATGATAAATGGTATCAAAAAACAAATATATTATTTAACTTTAAAATAACTTGATTTTATGTTTATTTGATTAATTTTATAGAGCCCTTATGATCCCTCCAAAAAATAAATATATTTTAACGTTTAAAACCCATTTCTTTAAGTGTTTGACTCACTTCCACATAATAAAGGGTAATATTTTATTAATTTAGGCCCTTGGACTTATAAAATATTGATAATCACTCCCATTTGGTAGAAACCATTGGAATAACACTGGTATGGTTTTTGGTTTTGCTTATTTAATTATATCGAGTCCAAAGCCTAAATAATACATAAATCCCCCTCTTTCCCTATATAAACCCACACAAGCTCTCATTTATCTTAAATGAAACTCCTTGTATCATTTCCATACTCTTCCCACCAGTCTCTATAGTCCTCACAAGGTTCCCCCAGATCTCAAGAGGCCCCTCTCAAGAATTTGGTGTCATACACTCAAGTAAGGTATCTTTTCTTTTCTCCTCTTTATTCAAGTATATTATTTACTTTATGTCTTTTATATTCATTTTTTTGAGTGGATATGTTATTAAACATAACCATTAATTTTAGATTTATATAACCTCTTTCTCCCTTATAAACCCATTTTATGAATTTTTATGTGATGGCATTCTGTTGCCGAAATTTCACCTCGATTTTTCATGCCAAAACAATTGACTTAGGACTTACATGTATTTATTCCACACTCCTTTATCATGTAATAAAATATTAAGATGAATTAATCCATGTTTTATGATCTATGTAAAACACTTAAGCATGAGAATGAAATGAATGTGATGGGTGCGCCTGAAATTATAAATCACTCCAATGAATTGGGTAGTGTTTAGTCCCATGAGACAACATGTTCTGATAGGTAGTGAACCTGATTCCTTTATGAGAATTTTTCCACCATGATTTCTTGGTGGCTTATCCATGTCTTGTGTTTAAGATGCAATGTTTTAAGTTGTTTCCACATTTCCCATGTTATGGTTGTCATGATATATCAGGTCTCATAGTACATTTTTATGATTTATGATCTTTTTATTTACATTGATATTCTTATTCTATATCATGTGTATCCTTATGCCACATTTATTCCCTAACTCAGATTTATAGCTCACCAATTTCTTATGTTTGTCCCCAGGTTATCCCATGCAGTTTTAAAAGCCATGGAATTTTATAAGCATATCAAATAAGTTTTCAATAATTATGTTGTATCCCATGTTCAAGATGTTATATTATGTACCTAATTATAAAATACACTAGAATTATCTATCTTTACGGTTTCATTACGTGTAATTTTATGTAATAAATCATGTATTAATGTGAAATAAAGAGCAGAGTTGTTATAGTTTGTATCAAAGGAAATGTTTAGTTATTTTTTGGATGATGATTATAAAACACTATCAAAAGCCTTAAGGATAATGCAAATTATAAGAAAACATCCATAAATTTTTGTAAGTATAGAGTAATTTGTTTATAAAGAAAATAAATCTCCCACTGGATACTACATGTTTATGTGGTTCTAGCATAGATGTACCTAGGCATAACAACTCCAACAAGGTGTGTCAGGCCTAACTCGAGGTAACCCGGTACATAACAATGGGCCTTACTTCACTCCTGGTTTGAAACTCCCAAGGTATATGATTTGTTAAATTCATAATCTCATTATGAACCATTATTAAGGAAACAAAAAATTCTTATTAGAGTATATGTTATGAAATAGATCATGGATAACATAGATTAAAGCCTAGAAATTCATAAGTTATATAAATAAATGTATGTTATAAGTTTACCATTTAATGTCATTACATTACAATTTATGTTTCTAATAGTTTAAAAATACTCCTCCCAAATTTTCCTTCCATTCTATAAAATGTAAGGAAATAGGAGGAATCGAGTAAAAAATCAATTTTAAGGGAAATGTGACGATTGTCCCAATGAGATGCCCAACCCAATAGAAGCAGGAATTGTAAACTTCATAAAGATACTCTCTCAGCTAACTCAGGTTATAATTAGAAACTTGGATTAGAAAGATCTTATAAATCCCCCCTAAGAGAGAACAATCCATGATTGAGGCCTTTATACGACAAATCACTATAAATTTCAAAGGATCATATGATCCCTTAATTGTGAAAAAATGGATCAACTCCATTGATAAGATCTTCTATATCCTTCAATGATCTAATCAAGAGAATATTCTACTAGATGTCTATCATATGGTTGGAGAATCTAATTAGTGGTTTACATTGATCAAGAATATGAGTCCTGAGGAAGTGATTGAAGTGATGGGGTGAAAGTAATTCTGAATAATTTTTTTGGATAAATATTTTCCTCGCACCCTCCTTCTTAATATGGAACGGTATTTCTTTACCCTCAAGAAAACATAAGATGAATCTATCGGGGATTTTTTGTAAAACATCACAATACTTTCATGATATGCCTCTTTTTTCGTTACCCATTAATGCACGGTTGAATGCTTTTTTGGTGGGATAAAACCTATTCTTCAAAAATCCCTAGTGATCTGAGACCGTGATAACTATGTGGAAATTATCTGATGTGCCCTCAAAGTCAAAATGGAGGTTGGTGAGCCTCAAGGGTGTCATAGGGATACGAAAAGAAAATTGAAGTCAAATTCTAGCGGTCTGATGGAGAAATATAATAGGGATAAGAAATTTCATCATCTCACTTGTCAAAGGTGTAGAAAGAAGCACAATGGAAATTTACTAAGGGGGTGATGAAATGATTTAGTTAATGAAAGTAAGGACACTTAGCTAGAAATTTCGGACAAGATAAACCGACTAATGTGGTGGAGTAAAGTAATAAATCATTCATCCCTTGGCGCACTGTTCATTTCTTCATATTTAATGAACCAGGGCACTTTTTAACTAAATGAACTAATCCAAGGGTTTTCAGAGACAACCAATAACCTCCAAGGAAGAAAGTGGGATCTTTTTCCATCACAACGGATAAGGTGGATCCCAACAATGAAATGGTGATATGTATTCTAGTTATACATTCAATAATAGTGAACTTGTCTTTTTATTATGGTTCTACAAAATCCTTCAAATCATGAAAGTTTAGAATAACTATTCAAACACTACCACAAAGAATGGAATTATAGCTTTCGGTGAAAATGGAAAATGGGGCCATTATTGTATCCCAAGTATATAAATCATTCCCTATCAAAAATTTTGGGATGAACTTCCTAGTGAACCATGTCATTTTCCCTTTGGTGGAATTTGATACAATTTTGGGGATGTATTAGATTTCCCAATATAGAGAAAACATAAATTACCATGATAAGGAAATCAGTCTATGTGTCACGAATTGACCCATGATTCTGTACATGTTCAAAGAGGAGGATGAATCTTATTTTGCACCAACATCTCAATCATGGATATTATTTCCCTATAATCCAGTTTATCTGAGTCAAATGATTGATTCTAAATAAAGAATCATCCTTAAATACAAGCCAATTGTGAGGGAATACACTAATGTGATTTATAAGGAATTTTCTAGTCTCCCTCCTAGTTGATAGTTTGAGTTTTCAATCAAGATTATACCTGGGTAATTCCCATTATCCAAGAATACATATATAATGGATGTTGTGGAACTTGAGGATATGGAGAAACAACTATAGGATAATCTGGATAAAGCTTTCAAATTCCTAATTTCTTCAATATGGGGTGCCCCAATTCACTTCATCAAGAAGAAGGATGGGTTAATGCACCTTTCCATTGATTATCGTGAGCTCAATGAGATCATAATAAATGACAAGTATCCTCTTCCATGGATTGATAAATTTTTCAATCATCTATGTGGAGAACAATACTTATCCATGGTGGATCTATGATTGGGATATTTCCAAGTAAGGGTGAATAAAGAGGATATCCCCAAGACTGCTTTTCATACAAGGCGTCTGAACTATGAGTTCATAGTAATTCCATTCGGGATCAATAGTGCTCCAAAAATATTCATGGACTTGATGAATAGAGTATTTAGATATTACCTTGAAAATTTTGTTGTAGACTTATAGATAATATTTTAATATACTCTAAAACCATGGATGAGTATGAGGAGTATTTGAGAATTATGTTAAATCCCTTGTGAAAGGAGGAGCTTTATGCAATGTAAAGAAAATATGAGTTCTAGTGGAAGGAAGTCTCATTCTTGAGACATATCATCATAATAAATAGTATATATATGGACCCTTTAAAAATAGAGGCAATTGAGAGATATCTGAGGCCAACATATATGATATATATCTATAGTTTCCCTATATTATTTGGGTATTATCAACAATTTTATAGAAATTTCTCATGATTTCCAAAAACTATAACCAATCGAACTCAGAATGGATTCAAGTTATCTTGGAATTAATAGTGAAAATAGATCTTCAAGTAGTTAAATAGGAGGCTTATCACATCCCCTGTACTCACACTACCCATAATTATAGATAATTTCATGGTGTTCAGTGATGATTTGGTGAAGGGATTGGGTTGCGTGTTAAGGAAGACTAAAAAAGTCATATCATATGCTTTAAGGCAGTTGAATGTTCATGAATAGAACTACCCAATGCATGATCTGGAGTTTGGTGTTGTGGTATTTTCTTTTAAAATATGATAGAATTATCTCTTTGGGGAGAAGTTTTAAATATATACATATCAAAAAATCCTCAAGTATATATTCATAGAGAAAGAGCTGAATATGTGCCAGCGAAGATGGTTAGAGTTGATCAATTACTATTAATTCTCAATTTTCTACCATGTTCGAGGTAAGGGAGATATGGGGAGAGCCAATACAGGGGTACTCATGGGTGGCTATCCACAAAAAGCTGAGGCGACTCAAACAGGGTTTACTTACATGGGCTAGGAACATACCTCCTCCTAATATGAACACGAACGAACTGAAAAATGAAATTGGGAAGCTGGAAACCAGGTTGGAGGAGTCTTGGGATCAGCTGATTTATAATAACCTAATAGATAAAAAGAAAAGATGGGCTGAAATGGTTCTCTCAGAGGAACGAAAGGCACATGAAAGATCAAGAGTAAAATGGCTCCACGAAGGGGACAAGAAATCGGCCTATATCCATACATGCATCAGGGAGAGGAGACTCCCTATAAATCCAAAAATTACCCTGGAAGATGGAACGTACACTGACGACCATGATGTGTTTGGAGGAATGGATCACATATTCATTAAATATCTGCTTGCAGGACTAAGTTTGAACATTTCTAGTGGATATCCAGATGGGGTTTAAGAGTTTTGAGGATGCGTTAAAAAGATTGCATCTAGTTAGGATAGTTTTTTTAAAAGGAATCCTAGAATATGGAAAGATCCTCATATCCATGATGAACCTTAATCATGATAGTGCACTGGGTCTAGACAGTTTTCTGGATCATTCTAAAAAAGCTCATGGGAGGTGGTCAAGGGATACATTATAGTAGCGATTCAAGAATTTTTTCATGGAGAAAACCTATTACTGGTAACAAGTACTACAAACCTTGTGCTCTTACCAAAGATCAAGTACCCCTCCTCCCTTCAAAACTATAGACTGGTGAGTATGTGTAAATTACCCTACAATATCCTTACATGAATCATAAATACTAGGTATTCAAAACATCTCTCATGGTGGATCCCCCTTGATCAACATGGGTTCATGTAGGGATGATCAATTCATGGGGTGATAGCACTGTCGCATGAAATGATGAGAGATATTAACACCAAGTCACAAAAATCCAACATATCCATTAATTTGGACTTTAATAAGGCATATCATCATCTTGAATGGGGATTCATCAATAGACGTCTAGATAGGATGGGTCTCTCCCCTAGGCCTGTTACCTCATATTTAGATGTGTTAGCTCCTCTTGGCTTGTTGTATCATTTATGGGGTGGACAAATTGCTTATTTAAAGAAACTTGTGGGTTATGGTAAGGGGACCCCATTTCCATTAGTATCTTTATTATTATGCAAGATTTACTTTGCCTCATGTTCAATAAAGGGATAACTAATGGGGACATCCTCTCCTACCAAAGAGAATGAGACTACCCCCCCCCCCCCAATCAAACTTGATGTTTGTAGATGGCACAATCCTTTTCATGAATGCCGATAGGAGATTAATGTGTGGTATCAACAAAATACTTCAATACTATTACCGCTAGAGTGTCCAGGATATAAACAAGGATAATATTATGATACACATTTCAAATAAATGTTCTGCAAGTCAGGCCCTGAGTCTGTACAACAGGATGGGCATGCAGCAAGGAACCTTTTCAATGGAATACCTTGGAACCCCCATATCATCAGGTATAATTCATATAAGAGATTATGATTTTGTGGTGTACAAGATTACGAGTTTCATCCTCAATTGTAAAAATCACTTTTTATCCTTTGGTGTCTGAATTGTTTTGGTTAACAGTGTCATATATGCCATGCCAGTCTATGCTTTTGAATCTAGAAGCATGAAAAAAGGAGTTATCGAAAAGATCAATATAATATTAGCATGGTTCATCTAGGATTCATGTTCGGTGGGAAAAAACTTTGGGCCTCATGGGAGAAAATGGTTCGTCTCATTCACAGCATCGGGATCAATGTCAAAGGTCTCAGGGAACCCATCCACCATATGCATGTGAAGCTAGATTGGGAAACTATCAAAGAGTGTAAACTGTGGGGAAATACTATGTCATGAAACTATAGTGGAAATATGGGTGAGACGTCTACGCACAACTCCCACCTCTGGATCAAGATATGTACCCTCATTTTGAGCCTTCAACAGAACTCGCGGTGGATATTGGGAGAGGGTAAAATGCTTTTCTGGAATCCCAAGTGGGTAAGAAGGGTGTCAGGGTATCCGAGATATCCTTCTCCCACCATATCCTTTAATAAGGCCTGCCTATATCCAGATTTCTTCAGATCATCCCTAGATTTGTGGCTTTAAGAGGTTTTTTACATCATTGACATAATCTCGGAACTAGACTGATGCATCTTCACACCTTTAAACTTAGGGAGATTCAACTCCAAGGACATTCGCAAATCATCCAATCCATAGGCTCAACGTGATAGATGGAATGTATTTTTATGGTGCAATAGGATTCCAACTAAGTATAATGTTCTGGTATAGAGAATCAAAAACCAAGCAACACCAACAGATGAAAACATTAAGAAGCTTGGAATTAGAATGGCCTCTAGTTGCCACTACTAAAAGAACAAGTAGGAGGAGACCGTGAACCACCTATAAGTTAAAGTGTAATGGGCCCAAGAAATGTACAAATTCTTTGAAAATTTTACTAAATACTCTTCCAGGGACCCTCATGGTGCATCGTTCCTCTAAATATGGTTTCAGGAGACATATGATACAACGATATAGAAAATAGTGAGGTCTGTGATCCTCAATTCTAGTTGTTGGTGCCTATGGAAAGCTAGGGTTTGATCTAGATATAAGGTAGTTACTTCCATAGGTAGATACATCATATCAAGTACAAGGAACCTATTGGAAGATATGGGGACCCTTGTCAGCAACTGGAAGGATGAACTATCCTTACGAGCTCTATATGTCCCTTCTCCCATAGTCCAGCATCCCACCCCTAGGCAACAAGGAATATGGGTGAGATGGCTTCCCAAAAAATATGGTTGTTGAAAAAAGATGGCGCATGTAGTTTGAGGGACTTGCGAGGAGGCGGGATCTCTAGAGACTGTAGGGGGGTGTGATACTGGCTTTTACTTCTCAATTTTGCAGTGGTAATTCCTTATTAGCATAGGCCAAGTCAGTCCTTATGGGGCTTAAACTTTGCATCCAAGAGAATTTTTTTAATTCACAAGTGGAAACTGATTCCATGATCCTTCATGACTCCTTGCATGGAAAAGTTGGAACGCCTTGGTCGATCTATTACATCATAAGTAAATGAAAAGATCTCCTTAACAATGGAATAAAAGTGACCCACACCTAGTGGGAGGGGAATCAAGTAGCAGATCACCTAGATTCTATGGAGGACCAAGTTTCCAATATTAATATTCATTCCAACATTTCTCACTTTAAACCGGAGGGGATTAATTTGATTAGAGGGGATTCCCTTGGTTTACATAACTTTATACCTCCATAGGCCCTCCTTTCCTAATCTCTTTGTATTTATTTTCCTTGAATAAAAATAAAATAATGATGATGATAAGAAAATTGAAATCCTTAGAGTATAATGTTAATGAAGAATGAGTTTTAAGATTTGGGTCATGACAATGTGTAACGTAAAATACTGAGCTAAAGAAGGAGTTGTTAGATGATAGACATAATTCAACCTTCTATATCAATCCTTGAAGCAAAAAATATGTATCTAGATAATTAAGAGAACTACTATTGGGAGAATATGAAGAAGGACATCGTATAATATAAATCAAATTTCATTTCATGTCAGCAAGTGAAGGGTGAAATACAAATTTATAAGAGTATGATTCAACCATTACCCATACCAATATGGAAATGGGAAAACATCACCATGGAATTTGTCACCTAAATTCCAAAGAAATCTGGAGGAAAAATTTAATATGGGTTGTTTTGGATCTTCTTAAAAATATAAATCATGTTATCAAAAATCGAGAGGACTTATCCTCAGATAAACTTGCCTGAATATATATCATAGAAGTGGTGTGTATGCAAGGAGTACCACTATCGATTTTATTGGATCAAGATCTAAGATTCACCTCTATGTTATATAAAAGGATCCAACATGATATAAATAAATATAAGAACTTTTTTATGGATTATCATCCTCAAAAATATGTTCAATCTAATCAGACTTTTTAGACACTAGAAGATATGTTGAGATCATGTTTTATGGACTTCAAAGGAGGATGGGACCAATATATACCTCTGCTCTAGTTATCTTAAAAAAAAGTTTCCAATTAATCATAGAAAAGGCTCTCTATGAAGAAAATTATGGGAATAGGTGAGGAAAACCTTCAGGTTGGGTTGAATTTAAAAAATGAAAATTGTTGTGTCTTAAAATGGTTAAGGAAATGGTGGAAAAGGTTAAGACCATTCAGGATCACCTCAAGGATCCTTTGAGTTGATGGAAGAGTTATGCTAATAGTCATAAATGAGTCCTAGAAATATATGTTAGAGACATGGTATTCTTCTTCATATATCCATGGAATAAAGTGATGAGATTTGGGAAGAATGGAAAACTTAGTCAAAAATACATCGGCCTCTTTGAGATCCTTGATCGCAACATAGAGGTGGCCTACCAACCCAAACTCCCACCTAACTTATCTAAATCACATGATGTATTCCATGTATCCATCTTGAAAAAATTTATACCAAACCCATCACATGTACTCAATCTAGAGTTGGAACCATTGGAGAATGATCTCCCATATGAGAATCATCGAGTGAATAACTTAGATCGTAGTGATAAATTTCTACGAAGTATGACGCGCACCTGGTAAAAGTGATGTGGAGAAACAAAAATTTGAAGAAATGATGTGGTAACCATAGGAATTGATGAAACAGTGTTTACCTAATATTTTTTAGTGTGGGAAATGAAAATTTTCAGGTTGAAAGTTTTTAAGGGGGTAAGATTGTAATGACCCAAACTGTTATAAAAATCACCCTTTTGATTTAATTAAATATCATATTATGTAATATTATTATAGAAAACACATGAAATTATTATATTTTATTATATCCAATTGGATTTTCAAGAAACTGTTAATTATTTTTACCATGGATAATATAGTCATTGATGAGTGATCACATCATTAGTATAAATATAAAAAATCCAATTGACATGGACAAAGGAAGTGATGGTCTCAACCAGTAAGATTGTACCCTATAAAGACCATTTATTAGATATTCTAATGGATATATCATCATTGATATTTTCTTTTGACCAAGACCAAGCTAAGATTCAATAACTCAAGCATGATCCAAACCATTTACGGTAGAAATTCAAGCTCATCGAGATCATGGCCCAAACCATGTACTTCAGACCACCCCATGAAAGTCTCACTATCATGCACCTTACACTTAGGGTATTTTCTAGTGTATTAAAGGGATATGTATCAAGACCCTATAATTATGATTATGTAAATTTTTTTATAGAATTATAAATATATTTTCATCCTATTATGGTTACTTTTTAAATGATTTTTATTTCAATATTATAAAACGCAAATAGTATTTTGAAGTAATATTCAAATTCAGTTAAGGAATATATTTTAAACAATTAATATTTTTTAAAATAAATAATATTTTAATAAAATATTATAATAAACAATTTTTATTAAATATAAATGATCATATAATTTTTATGAATTCAAATGTAATTTTTATAAGAGTTTAAAAACTCTTATTAGAAAAAAAACAACATTTCTCAATAAATGTTGATTCATATTTTAAAAGTTAATATTCACATATTTTGAAAATTATATAGATAAAATGAATATTAATTTTTAAATAAAAAATGTCAAAATTTTCCAATAGTGTATTTTTCTTGATTTTCTGAGATAGTTGAATTTTTGGGTAAAACATAAATACTGTATAAATATACTTTGTGTATTATAACCATATAATGACCCAAAAATTGATTTAATGAATACTATGAATGGTATACAATACCAAATTTATATTTTACCTTTAAAATAATTTTAATTTATGTTTATTTTATTAATTTTATAAATCCCTTATAAATCCTCCAAAACCATTAATATAATTTAAGTTTTTATAACAATTTCTTTAAGAGTATGAATGAACTCCACATAATAAAGGGTATTATTTTATTAATTTCATGCCTTGGAATTATAAAATAATGATATCCACTCCATTTTTTTAAAACCATGGGAAAAAACATTGTATAGTTTGTGGTTTTGGTTATATTTTTATGTAGAGACCAAAACCTAAATAATAAATAAATCCTCCTCTTTTCCAATATAAACCCATCCAATCTTCCATTTATATTTACAAAAAATACATTTAGAACATCCATACTCCTCTCTCGTCTCTCTAGGGTCCTCCCAAGGTTCCCCAATCTCTCAAGAATACCTTCCCAGCCATTTGGAGTAACACACTCAAGTAAAGGATCTTTTCCTTTATCCTATTTATTCAATTATCTTATTTAATTTATGTCTTATATATTCATTTCCTTATGATGGGATATGTTATTACATATCCCACTTAATGTCAAATTTATTTCAAAATAATTAGACACCCGTTTCACTCTCACCAATCCATTTTCTGAATTTTTATGTGATGTCGTCATGCTGCCAAAATTTTACTGTGATTTTCTGTACCAAAACAATTGTGTAGTGAATACCATACCCATTTCATATCAAGTTTATTCACATTTATAAAATTATAACTATTATACTTGTGACTAACATGTATGTATTCCAAATTCCTTTATTGTGGAATAAAATATTATTATGAATGAATCCATGTAATATGATTTATGCGGCACGCTTAAGCATTGGAATGAAATGACTGTGATGGGTGCGCCGGGAATTATATAGTGTTGTAATGAATTGGGTAATGTTTAGTCTCATGATATGTCATGTTTTGATAGGGATTAAAACTTATTCCTTTGAATTACTTTTTCCGACATGATTTATTGGCAGTTTAGCCTTGACCTATGTTTATAATGCAGTGTTTTAAGTTGTTTCCACCTTTCCCATGTTATGATTATCAATCTATATCATGTCCCGTTTTTCATGTTTATGATTCCTTATATTTTTATGCCCATTTATATGACTATTTTCTAACATGTATATCCTTATGCCATATTCATTCCCTTATTGGGCTTTATACCTCACCCATCTCTTATGTTTGTCCCTAGGTTATCCCATGAAGTTTTAAATTGCATGGAATTTTAGAATCTTGTTAAGGAAGTTTTCAAAAAAAATTGTTATATACAATGTTCAAGATGATGCACCTAATTCCAAAATACACTACACTTATTAATATTTTGTGTTGAATTAAGTATAATTTTTTTAATTAATCATGTATTAATTTGAAATAAAGAGCGTGGTTGTTATTATATCTTTATTGATTGTAACCTTACACTAATGATAGATGTGTATAAAAGAATGGTTACTCATAGTACAAGTCTCTAGCTATATAGGTTGGATAGCTAGATCTACTAAAAAATTTATCTCTAGAATGAGGCATACAATAAGGAATAAATGAATCATTCTAATATCAATGAGTATGTGTTTCAAAGTATTTTAGACACAAATAATACCCTAACCAAGTTGGGTATCATATGGGGGTATCCCTCCATTTCCCCTATCTAACCATTTCCCTTTTTTTCAGTTCTGTGTGTCTTTAATAGTATGCTAGATAGTGGTGGTTGGGGTATTAGGCCAAAAAATTGTCACATAATTCTACTATAAAATCATTGGATCCTCTACTACATTCATATCCAGGAGGTTCAACTTTTCTACCTCTAGATGGTACCTTTTCCCAACACTTCTTATACAGATTTTTCCATCTATGGTGCCACCCAAGATAGCTCATTATACCCATATAGTGATGTAGACATGAGTCAAGGGACCTCTACCACTATATGCATATCAGTGTCTATCTTCTAGAATAGAATGAAAAATATAACATCCTTTTACTACATATATCAAAGTCTAAGTTCACATTTATACCTATGGCCTATGGTGCGATCACATAGTTTATCTTTGGTTGGCTATTATCGATGAATCTGCGCCAATTTATCCAAGACTATCCCCTGCATTTGTATATAAATTTTCTAAAATATTCTCATCCACCACAGCACACTCTAAAAATCTAGCATATGTGGGACTGAATATGGTTAAATTTCTAACTTATATCTTCTAATAAATACCATGCTCTAAATTTTTCATGTGGAAGAAACATTTTTGTATCAAGTCCACTAAATATTTCATAAGTTTAAGGAACTATGTAACATAATTAGATATAAACTTGATCTCGTGTTTTATGTATACTATATCATGTGAAAAAATAATCCTAACCATAGTATGAAAATACTTATATCAAAAACACCATTTGAACATTATCCAAGATATGATTGCCTCATCATGAATATATGTCACCAGTGTACACCACTAATAGGATTCACTATAGAGAATAATTATTATGAGAACTATAATTTTATATGAGATTTTTTATATGAGGTGAAATACAAACATAACTATCTCTATCCAATACTCTTTTACCTATGAATTTATCACACCATTGAATATATGAGGTTGATGTCTTGGAACTCATATTGTGAACTCATCCTATATGTGACCATATCCAAGTCAACGGGAACCACAACCTATATAGCAGGTGACTCTTCTCACTAAGCATATTGTGGAGTATCAACCTTCTTCTCCACTGGATGGGGAAACACCCTTCTATAAGGTCCTTAAAAGGATGCCCCATTCCTAAGTTAGATTGTGACTATAGGTTGAATCACTGGAAAATTTGTGTCATGAAACTACATTTACAGCTAAAATAAATATCTTAATGGATGCATTATATGTTTTACATTATTAACCCACGATTAATATAACATATCTAGTAGTTTTGACTTAATAAAAATAGAACCACAACTGAGACATTATATGATGTAAATACAAAATCATTGTTCCCTAGAAGCAAAACCTTAGACTTTCAAATTGAACAATAGATTTACAGAGTCATTTTATAATTTTTAAATGTTTATCCACACTATAAATTGGTTTCAATAGTTTTTTTGACCAAAATCAATAATCCTTGACATTATTTATTTAAGTATCCTAAACCAATTCTCACATGACTATTTTCTCCAAATTCTATCCCTCGGAGTCAAACATCATTATGATAGAGTTATTTCCCCATAACCATATGGAGTTTTACTTTTTATTACCATAATATTAATAAATATATTGACTCGTGATGAGTGTTACTTTTTATAAAATTAATGTGATAATGTACTAAGATTATTTATCATATAAAAGGTTATAGCAGTTGACCAACTAAACTGAGAACCCTAAAACAGCTATGATAATATTATTAAACATGTATCCTATGGTCTAAATGAAATCTATATAATGAGACACAAATTATGTTTGAATATAAATTTCTTGATTCATAAAAGATGATGAAACTTCTTCCTTGAATTTTTTTCACTTGATAATCTCTAAGAAAGGATGTTATGAGGATAGAACCACCAATATAAATTTAACATGTTATATGTTTCATTGAATATTCCTATATATTGATGTATGTACGGGTCCTTAGACATGAGAATATTATAAATTTTTATCATTAATCACATAAATTTATATATTTTTAAAACCATGATGAAATATTCTCACTACAAAATTGATATGTTTGGTGAATCATAAGTGATATGAAATTAATAGAATAATTTGAGAAATGATTTTACCAATATAATTTAATTGAATATTATGTTAATTTACTTTTAATGGAAATAAAATTTTCTGATTAAATCCCTAGCCATGGTAGTTTATTAATGATTTTATATTCAATAGTCAAAGAAAATTAATCTAGTATATAGGTTGATGAAACAAGTATGAAGCATGCATGGTGAGATATTGATATAAAGGGATTATATTTTCCAATAAGAGTTCATATGAGGTTTTTTCATGCTAATTTCATATATTTTCTCAATGTATTCCTTGGCCTATTTCTATATGATAGTATCAAAATTTAAGAAATTTTACCCAATTCCATTGAGAAAGAGGCCAAGAAGGTCATACACTAAGTGTATCCAAAATCATTGTTAAATTATATTTGAATTTAATGGTTTAAATAAATATTATTCTCATATTATGATTTAATAATTATTTAGGATGTGTTGATCAAGATAATTCAATCATTAGTTAATAAATTTTAAAATATATATGATTTGAATATTAAATAAACATTTATTCTCATGTTAATGAATATAATATTTATTCATTTATTGAATGAATTTATAATGATATTTATTCATAAAAATAATTATTTATTATTCCAGGTTTGATAAATTTTGAGGAGGGTTGAAGGGATCGGTTAAGGGATTGATGGAAATTATATAATTTATTTAATATAATTTAAATGAATGTTTTTTTATTTAATAAATTGTATTTAAGTATTCTAAAGTTAGTTCATGTCATGAAATTCAATAAAAATACAATTATAAATATTTAAAATGGGGATTATCTAGAATAAATATTTAGGAAAAGGGCCTTTTTATAATTACTAGTTGTTTAGCGCTTTGTATATAATCTGAATAATATCATTATAGAGATGTGTAAAAATTATTGGGTAGAAAAAATTATTGTAAGAAAATTATTAATGAGTACTAGAGAGAATATATTAGGTATGATCTCATGAATGAGAGATAATCCTTCTCCCATATTAGAATAAGAAAAAAAGAGAAATATTTTATCAATACCAAAAGAGTCATTACTGTGATCAATGAAAAATGATGCCAGGAGATAAGTTATTCCATAATAGAACCTTGAATACTAATGGAAACATTATGTAATTCATGGATCCTCTAATATAACTACTAAAAGAATTTTAGTTTTTATTGATCACTGAAATGATGATAATATCATAGTGGAAAATGGATCTATCGTAAATTTACAAATAAATAATTATCAAGATGATTTGATTATTGTTTTTTAATTAATTATAATTAATATGTAAAAATATACAATATTTACATAATTCAGGGTTGCTTCATCAGGTTCATTGGATTTAATCCTTTGAAAATGATGGAGAACCTTCTTGGGTATAATACTGACCAATTCCATTATACTATTGAACCTTAAATTCATATAAAAGTTATAACATTATAATTTATAATTATTTATTAAATATTTAATAAATATTTTACTTTTTTGTTAGATTCATTTCCATATTTTCGTTTTTTAATCTAAATGTCAATATAAAATGGTCATTTAAATTCATATGAATAAGAAAAGGCAAAGAATATACGAAAAGCACTTTAAGATCGCATCCTTAAGTGGCGAGGATTTTTTCCAAGTTATACAGTTACATGGTGCGTAAAGGAAAAGTACACTCCATGTAACCATAGTCAAACACAAAAGGAATAGTCCTGATAATCATGTAATTCCATATGGGAAGTCAGTACACTACATCATTGTAACACCCCAAGATTCCACGATACGTTTCCCTTTGAATAATGCAATAGCTTGCATTGTACGCAACTTCGAGATTCTAACACATCGTGACCAAGCAAACTAGACGTTATGAATAGTAATACCCACATTTTGAAATTTTATAAATTTTATCTTCAAAAGTGACTTCATTTTTGGATTCTAAATATCTAAATTATCCTAGGGTGAAATTTTGGTATTTTTCTAAAAAAATTATATTTTTGATGAATATTGAAAATTACTAAATTTTAATTAAAAAAAACTTTTTTAATCGAAATAATTAATAGTGATAAATTATGCATTTGAGTGGTTTTAAAGTATATTTAGAATATAGTTTTACCATTTAATACAATTTTGTTCATTGGACATAATTTCACAATTAAACCGGACATAAACAGGTGTTAATATTTTGATAGTTATTATTTCTTAAAAACACACTTTTTGTTTTGACAGAAGGAATTAATTTTAAATTAATTTCTTCCTCTTATGTGTTTTGAATTTGGAAAAATGGATTCCATATTTGGAATCAGGATGTCCAAATTGTGTTAATAGGTAACTTTTATTTTTAGACATTTTGAATAATTACTTCGGTAAATATTTTATTTACCATGGTTAAAGGGTAAATCCGGTAAATAAGGGTAAACAAATAATATTATAATAATACTAAATTACCCTAAAACATGTAATAACCTTATATTTTGATACATTTCTGTCCATGGTCATCTTTGGGTCGATTTTGGGACCCCATGGAGCCACTTGTAGGTGATAAGGACACTTTATATTAATTAAGTTAAAGTAAATACAAAAATGACATAAGCATATATTTTTTAGCAAAACAATATTTACATAGGGTTATATATGATATATTTTCAACTTTAAATATTCATTAGAAATATAAAAATATTTCCTAAATAATTGTATTTTATTTATAATTTTTAGACATTTAATAATTAAATTTATTTATGACACAATAATGATGCAGTATTTTCCTTATTAATGAAAGAATCAAATAATTGGAATTATAAAAGTTAAAATAAATATAATTTGAAAGTTTTGATGCTATCCACGAATTTTATTAGTTAATATAGCATGTTATGATTGTTTAAATTAATTTTTTTCGAATTAATAAAGTTTTTAAGACTTTAACAAAAATCAATTATTAAATATTGTCAAAATTGACATAAATGAGTTTTTAAAACAAGTATTATATTATTAATTGATATTCTGTTCCTAAGAATCTAAAGTTAGGCCAAAGGAGTTATATCATGATAGGTGTATCATTACTTGACCACTTGTGGGTCTCTTGGATGTATATAGTAAGTTTATTAACTATATAATATAAAATACAAAGTGACATGGTAAATGTCAATCTAATTAACTAAGAGTTAAAACTAAAAGATAAGGTTAATATAATGACCCAAACCTGTCTAAAATATATTAATTGAATGTATTTATACCCATCCCCACCTTATACTTTTAATAATCTACTTTGGATCCATTATAAACCAAATATCAATTTATTATAAATTAATACTTTATGTTTTTTTTAAGATCCCTTCTTCCCCCTTATAAATAGACACAACATCTAACCAATTATTCACACCTTCAAAGCCTTTTGGTTCGTCCAACCCCTAACCAAATACTCTCTAAACTTCCCTCACTTCAACCCAGATTCCTTATTTTGATCATAAAACCAACCTATGGATCCCTTTTGATCAAATAAAAAGGAAGAACTCGAAGAAGAGGTAATGTTTTCACCACCCTTTTTCAAGTTCCTTTCTTCTTCAACTTCTTATTTCTTTGTTATTTCCTTTCTAAAATAATAAATACAGTATCTTCTATATACTGTGATGTTATTATAAATATTTTACAACTATATTTATTATTATATCCATCCTTTGAATGACATGTCACCGTACATGCGTACGTACGGCTTACCGCCTCCACGTCGTGGTGTAATTGTTATTCAAAAACATTATTATTTGGATGGGTATGATAATGATATGTAATTGATGTATATGATAAATATAACAAGATAATGATTCTGTATATATGATATAACATCCAATTATATATTATTTCAATATCAAAAGAATGATATTGTCGCTCGTGCGTACGTACGGACTACCGTCTTAACGAACGCGATGAGATTCATTCCCCATCGTATCCATGCAATTATAATTCTCATTTGATGATTAAAAATAATTTTTAAGCACTTGATATAATTATGGATATGAATAATATACAACCTATCCATAACAAACATGGCTTATGTAAAATAACATATAAAAGAAGATGAGTAAGTTAACACCCAAAACGATGATAATACTAAGATATTATTAACAAATCAATGTTAAAAGATCATATATGATATCATATTAATGTTTATGATTCTTGTATAATTTAATAACAATTATTTCACCATTATACAGGAGGTTAACCTACCCTCAACCAAGGAAAAGTACAAGGTAAGGGTTTATTTCACAATCTCTTCATTATCCGAGATTGTTTATACGTAATTATCTACTGGGACCTCTTTATCATCCACATCCATGATTCTTAAAAATGTATTTAAAATAATTCTTAATATTTTATAGACTATGGGTTAAAGCCATTTATACCCTTTTTTACTTTTTATAAGATGTTTATAAAGGAATCTTTCCATCGTTTTCCAAACAATTTCTTTTTTAACCTTTTCGAATGAATTAAGGTAAGAATGTCTTTTTTTAACTTATACGGAGGGTGCAGCTATTTTCCGCCATTATAAAATCTTTGAAGATTACCTTACAAGATTATAAAGATATTTTCAAAGTAAATGTTTTATTTTATAATTATGTGAATTTTAAATGATGTCAAAAAAACAGATATTTCTCTCAAATAGTTTTGATTCTATGTATATCAACATCCTTTGATGGATTTTAAGCTTATTTGAAGTTGATTTATTATGATACAAAACTTCCATATTGTATTGAAGGTTTTGTGATATGTATGACTGTGAATGTGTTATTTTTATACCATTCACGGTTTATGTAGAATGTATTAACATTTCGTATGCTTGTTTTAATATAAATGTTTATGTTATGTTTAAACCTATTCATATGAGGAATGAATTGGACTTAATAATTGACGGGTGGAGACCGTTATAGATTCTCGATGCATCAGTATGTCTCATGAGACAAACTAGTGTCTTGGCACGAGGCCTTGAAAAAATCTTATTTGTAGTCTTGGCACGATGCCTTGGCTACGTGGTTATGATAGTCTGGCATTATGCATTACATCATTATGAAAGGGGTCATTAATATTGCATGTGATTATTCGATTAGTAGAATATCCATGTGAATAAGTAAATGGCATTATTTTATTTTATTTCTGCCATATTATGAGGAAGATCAAGTTTAAAAGGCTTTTGTTTTAGTTATACATTTCCTTAAATGGTTATTATTATTTATGAAAGTTTCCGCTATATTGTTGTCCTTACTGGGCATCTGTGCTCACCCCTTTCTATGTTTTATTTTATCCATGATGTGGAGAAGTATTTTATTAATGACCTACAAGGATATTATGAGGGGATATGAGTGTGGAATATGGAGAATATGTTGTTGTAGTTTTCATTTTCGATGTAATGTAAACTTTATGAATGTATCTAGTGTTTCCAAGGCTACTAAACTAATCTGTCTTTCGAAACTTGATCTTTTGTGATCATGCCAATGATACGTAATAATGCTCTGACTCTGGGTAACTGGGATTGGGGAATTACGATTGGTATTAGAGGGAGGTTTAATACAAACCTTGGAAGATAGATTTAGATAAACTCTGATTAGAGCACATATCCCTAAGATAGACTTTGAGGATTAGTATAGAAGAACTTCCTAGAATTTTGGTATTGTAGAGATTTTGTGAGTTTTCTGAGCTATACATTCGTGTCTAGATACGAGCAGGTAGAGGCGGCTCTGGCACAGATGTACATAGGGGTAAAACCCAAAAAAACCGCTTTGATCTAGACTGTAACGGGAATTGGTGCACGACAATGGGCCTTGCTGCACTCTTGGTTATGACACTCCCGAGGGATATGCTTAGGATAATTCTCATTTTCATTACAAACCGTTATGAAGTGTTTATGAGTATATACTTCCTCAAAGAAGACATTTTTATCATTATGGATTATATTCATAAAATATTTAATTTAAGTTAAGTGTTTTACAAGTTTTGGATTAGGTATTTCTATTCATAAACTAATCTAGTGTATGCCATTGTTTAGAAATGGAGCCCAGTAGAAGGAATGAGAACTCCAGCAATACGCATGATCCAAAGAGTAAGAAGGATCATATCTTTCATGGTATTAATCCAGAATTTAGAAGGTAAATAGTCTCCCATGTATTATTATCATATGAAGAAATAGTATCATGTGTTGATAAGATAAGTAAAGAATTCTCAGAGTCCTATTTCTTTGAAGGGAATCTAGAGATGGAAAGGATATTTGAGAGAAGTACAGATAAAGGGAAGAAGGTAAAGAATGATTTTCTCATATGTGATAACTGTGGAAAGAATCACCTTGGAAAATTATTGAAGGGAATGAGATTTTGTTATAAGTGTGGAGAAAAAGGACACCAAGTACATGAATGCAAGGGTAAGAAAAAGGTTTCAAATGTAAATTGCTTCATCTACAAGGAGTTTGGACACTACGTGAACAAATGTCCCAGTCATCAGACTATGCCGCAAATGATGCTATTGGATAATAATTAAGTTATGATACTACCACAGATGAAGAGGAATGACTAGTGTTCTTATGTTTTTATTTTGGAATTATTTTATTGAAGTGTTGTATCAATGATGTAATGGAGATAAATAAGGATTGTATTGCAGTACTATTTCATTGAGGATTTGAGATTTATGGTACTAAGAAAAGTGACTCAACAGCAAGTTAAACGTTTTGGAAATTACATGGTTGAAGGAAAGAAAAACCATAATATGGTCCTAATATTGAGGTACTGATTTTGGAATAAGATATGGTTGATTTGGGTAAATTATATTGGATATTCTTGACTGCCTTGAAACTGATTAAAGATTTGTATATTCCATCATCGTTGGAGTTTACAACATTTTTGGATGGATGAAGTATATCTAGTATTCTATAAGGAATGAGAGAGAAAGAATGTAATAAATAAGGTTTTATAGTAATTCGGGATGTTTCAGTGTTTTAAAAGAATACATGATGAAGGTATTCACATACTATTACAGGGTCAAAAAGATCTACATTATGTTTACCTTTCATATGAATTTTGGACTGAGGGTTTAGCGAATTATTTTGGATAATTATAAAGGTTGTAATGGATTATATTTTACATTGGATACTATTGTTAAAGTTATTTTGAGATATTTATAAAAAGGACAACACGCAGACCGTGTGACAACCCATCGCGTCGGACAAAGCTGTGGGAATCAAACCCACAAACATAGTGCAATTGGGATTTATCGCCTACCACTAAACTATGTGAAGTCCCTAGAGTGTATAAGGTAGTTTTCTTTTTCAAAAAGTTCTGATAGATGAATTATAAATTTATTTTTGGAACCAGATACGGTTTGGATAAATAGAATATTTTTGAGTTTTATTACCTTTTGTAGTGAAAGATGGGTTTGTGGTAAAAATTTATTAATGAATGAAAGTCTACATGACAAGTAAGTATATTTCCTTAAGTTCTTAGTAAATATCATAAATAAATTCCTCAACATTATGAAAGGTAACATAAAACTAAAACGTCGTCGGTTAACTTTTCCTACTGGGGAATCAAAGACCATTTAACCAATCACAAGTTTGTGATTTTCTTATAGTTAACTTTCTCCTAATACTGTTTTCTACAGCTCTCAATCAGACCTTGATGTTTTTTTCTCCTCCATATCCATGTTTTTATATAATCCTAGTATGGTCTATCTCAGGTTACCTTTGTACTTCTCTTTTTTTCTTTTAATGTTATATTTTTGTTAACCCTATTTCCGATATGGGTTTTCCACAAAGGTATTTTATAATTTCTACCTTTTTTCCAAATAACATTTTCAAATTGAGAGGACGCAATTTATTTAAGGAGGGGAGAATGTAACACCCCAATCTTCCATGGTACGTTTCCCTTTGAATAATGCAATATCTTGCATTGTACGAAACTCCGAGATTCTAACACACCGTGACCAATCAAACTAGCCATTATGAATAGTAATACCCACTTTTTGAAATTTTTTAAATTTTATCATTCAAAATGGACTTCATTTTTGGATTCTTAATATCGAAATTATCCTAGGATGAAATTTTGGTATTTTTCTGAAAACTTTCATATTTTGATGAATAGTGAAAATTACTAAATTTTAATTAAAAACAAATTTTTTAATCGAAATAATTAATAGTGATAAATTATGAATTTGAGTGGTTTTAAAGTATATTTAGAATATATTTTTACCATTTAATACAATTTTGGTCATTTTACATAACTTTGCAATTAAACCGGACATAAACAAGTGTCAATCTTTTTAAAATTATTATTTCTTAAAAACGCGCTTTTTGTTTTGACAGTGGGAATTAATTTCAAATTAATTTATGCCACTTCTGTGTTCTGAATTTGGAAAAATGGATTCCATATTGGGAATAAGGATGTCCAAATTTTGTAAATAGGTATCTTTTATTTCTAGACATTTTGAATAATTACTTCGGTAAATATTTTATTTACCATGGTTAAAGGGTAAATCTCGTAAATAAGGGTAACAAAATAATATAATAATTATAATAAATTACCTTAAAACGTGTCATAACCTTATTTTTCGATACATTTCAGACCATGGGAATATTTGGGTCTATTTTGGGACCCCATGGAGCCACTTGTACGTGATAAGGACACTTTATATTAATTAAGTTAAAGTAAACACAAAAATGACATAAGCATATATCTTTTAGAAAAAAAAATTTTACATAGGGTTATATATGTTATATTTTCGACTATAAATATTAATTATAAATCTAAAAATATATCCTAAATAATGGTATATTATTCATAATATTTAGACATTTAATAATTAAATTTATTTATGACGCAATAATGATGCAGTATTTTCCTTATTAATGAAAGAATCAAATAATTGGTATTATAAAAGATAAAATAAATATAATTTGAAAGTTTTGATGTCATACAAGAATTTTATTGGTTAATATTACATGTATAGATTTCTTAAATGAATTTTTTTCGAATTAATAAATTTTTAAGACTTTAACAAAAATCAATTATTAAATATTGTCAAAATAGACATAAATGAGTTTTTAAAAGAAGTATTATATTATTAATTGATATTCTATTCCTAAAAATATAAGGTTTATAAAAAGGATTTATATAATGATAGGTGTATCATTAATGGACAACTTGGGGGGTCTATAGGATATATATAGTAAGTTTGTTAACTATATAGTATAAAATACAAAGTGACATGGTAAATGTCAATCTAATTAAGTAAAAGTTAAAACTAAAAGATAAGGTTAATATAATGACCCAAACCTGTATAAAATATCTTGGTTGAATTTATTTAGACCCATACCCACGTTATACTTTTAATAATACACTTTGGATCTATTAGAAATGAAATATTAATTTATTATAAATTAATACATTAAGTTTTTTCTAAAGAGCCCCTCCTCCCCCTTATAAAAAGACACAAATTCTAACAGATTCTTCACACCTTCAAAGCATTTTTGTTCTTCCAAACCCTACCCTAATACTCTCTCAACTTCCATAAATTCAACCTAGAGGCCTTAGTATGATCATAAAGGCAACCTAAGGATCCCTTTTGATCAAATCAAAAGGAAGAACCCAAAGAAGAGGTAATGTTTTCACCACCCTTTTTCAAGTTCCCTTCTTCTTCAACTTCTTCTTTCTTTGTTATTTCCTTTATAAAATAATAACTCCAGTATCTGATATATACTATGATTTTATTATAAATATGTTACAACTATATTCAGTATTCTATCCAATCTTTGATTGACAAGTCACCATACGTGCGTACGTACGGCTTACTGTCTCCTCATCGTGGTGTAATTGTTATTCAAAAACATTATTATTTGGATGGGTATGATAATTATATTAAATTGATATAAATAATAAATATAAAATGATAATTATTCTGTATATATGATATACCATCCAATTATATATTATTTTAATATCAAAAGACTGATATTGTCGCTCGTGTGTACGTACGGACTATCGTCTCCACGAACACGATTAGATTCATTCCCCATCTTATCCATGAAATTATAATTCTCATTTGAAGATTAAAAATAATTTGTAAGGACTTGATATCATTCTGTATATGAATAAGATAAAACCTATCCATAACAAACACAGTTTATGTAACAAAATATATAAAAGAAAATGAGTAAGTTAACACCCAAAACGATGATAATATTAAGATATTATTAACAAATCAATGTTAAAAGATAATATATGATATCATATTAATGTATATGATTATTGTATAATTTAATAACAATTATTTCACCATTATACAGGAGGTTAACCTACCCTCAACCAAGGAAAATTACAAGGTAAGGGTTTATTTCACAATATCTTTATTATCCGAGGTTGTTTATACGTAATTATCTACTGGGACCTCTTTATCATCCACATCCATGATTCTTAAAAATGTATTTAAAATAATTATTAATATTTTATAGACTATGGTTTAAAGTCATTTATACCATTTTTGACTTTTTATAAGATGTTTATAAAGGAATATATCCGTCGTTTTCCAAATAAGGTCCTTTTTAAATTTTTCAATAGAATTAAGGTAAGAATGTCTTTTTTTAACTTATACGGCGGGTGCGGAAATTTTCTGCCGTTATAAAATCTTCAAAGATTCCCTTAAAAGATTATAAATATATTTTCAAAGTAAATGTTTTATTTTATAATTAATTTAATTTTAAATGATTTCAAAAAAAGAGATATTTCTCTCAAATAGTTTTGATTTCATCTATGTCAACATCCTTTGATGGATTTTAAGCTTATTTGAAGTTGATTTATTATGATACAAAACTTCCATATTGTATTTAAGGTTTTGTGATATGGTTGACTGTGGATGTGTTATTTTTATACCATTCATGGTTTATAGAGATTGTATTAACATTTTTTATGCTACTTTTAATATGAATGTTTATGTTATGTTTAAACCTGTTCATATGAGGAATGCATTGGACTTAATAAGTGACGGGTGGAGCCTGCTATAGCTCCTCGATGCATCGGTGTGTCTCATGAGACAAACTAGTGTCTTGGCATGAGCCCTTGACAAAATCTTATTTGTAGTCTTGGCACGAGGCCTTGGCTACGTGGTTATGATAGTCTGGCATTATGCATTCTTTCATTATGAAAGGTGTTATTGATATTGCATGTTATTATTCGAGTAGTATAATATCCATGTGAATAAGTAAATAGCATTTTTTAATTTTATTTCTACCATATTATGCTGAATATCAAGTTTAAAAGTCTTTTATTTTAGTTATACATTTCTTTAAATGTTTATTCTTATTTATAAAAGTTTCCACTATATTGTTATCCTTACTGGGCATCTGAGCTCACCCCTTTCTATGTTTTAGTTTTCTCAGGATGTGAAGAAGTATTTTATGAATGACCTGCAGGGATAGTATGAGGGGATATGAGTGTGGACTATGGAGACTATGTTGTTGTAGTTTTAATTTTTGATGTGATTTAAACTTTATGAATGTATCTAGTGTTTCCAAGACTACTAAACTAATCGGTCTTTCAAGACTTGATCTTTTGTGATCATTCCAATGATACATAATAATGCTCCGACTCTGGGTAACTGGGGGCAGGGCGTTACAATCATTACACACCATGTACTGAATACTATCACTGGGTTACACTATATGTATCTAGCATAAAGGTCGTGTAACCCCACATAACTTCCATCCCTTGTAAAACATGAAATGTAAGTGGTCAAAGTATTAATTTTTATTATTTACCATGTCTTGAATTCATTCCAATTGAAATGGTCTAATAGTGATTACACAGTCTATAGTTATCCATACACTCCCTACAATAAAGGAAATCCACAAAAAAATGAACATAGGCTCTCTAGGAATCCTGTTTAGAGTGGCCATAAACTGAGTACAATGTGTATAGTAGGTTGTACATGTTATGTTAATTTTACCCACTCATTCAAAGTACACACCCGGATAGGTGTGTCATGTGACTCAAAACATGGATAATTTGTTAAAGTAATACTAAACTACCTGGTGTTTAGCTATCTATACATGATGTCTGATTATGTTTTTCTACATTAATTACGCATGGAAAGATTTTTGGTATGACATGTGTGATAAACGTTTTAATGATTACATTACATAAGATTCTAAAAATAAACAATATGTATGGTCATATTACCCATCGGGTACTTCAAAGTCAATATAAATACTATATGTCATGTATATTTATGGAATGTTATGTGGCCATACATTATATTTAGATTTCCCTAACTGATCTATATAACAACATGTTTTGTGTATCATGACATTCCATGTATGAATACATGATGTGTAAGAATATAATATATAAAAACTTTAATAAAAATCATAATCCACATGGTGTATCAAGTGATAGTACATGCTATGTTGATTTTAAACCTGAAAATGGGTTTAAATAAAAATATAAGAGTATATTTCATGTGGTCTCCATTATATTCCATGTATATTAATTTCTATAATAAATTTAAATATTTATAGTAGGTTACATGTTGTGTTCCCAATCAGTAAAATTTTTGTACAAATTAATTTCAAATAAAAAATAATATCATTAATTTCGAATTAAAGAGGATGGGAATCTCAAGGACTATTTGGTTGGATAATTAAGATAGAAAATTAATTAATTTGTAAGATAATTAATCTATTATTTTTATAATTTTATCTTAATTGATAATGAATTGATGTAAATGGTAGTATGCTTAAATTCTTAATCATTATATATTTTACATGATCATGGGCTTGACCAACCTATTTATGTGTTGGTTTCTATTTAATATCATTATTAACTACATGAGTTTTTGTAATAAATTTATTATTATATTAAATATAATTATTTATCCATCATCCCTTCCTTCATATAATGTGTAGGTTTATGTGTTTATGGTTTATTTTATGTAACCCTAAACATGTTCTACTACTCACATATGAGTGAGTAGTATTATATAAAGAAAGGAGATCTAGAAGAGTTGATATGGTTCAACACTAATCTAAGGTGAAAAATAACGAAAGAGATACACTAGTTAAATGTGTAATGTTGTAACTCGATCCATGCATTCAGTCAAGGGGTTATTCCCCTTAGGTCAATGGTTGGTTTACAATTCACTCAATAAAAAACCAAATCATAAAAACTCCTGATCATATCACATGTTTATTTTTTTCCAATGCATGTTTAATTATTTGGTTATGTGATTCATGTTTCTTTAATGATTAAACATGATCACATAATGAAAATGAATTATCAATCATGAAAGATGAAATATAATAAATTAATTATGTATAAATTATTTTTTCACACATGGTTTATTAATTATGCTAAATCCATAAAATATTAAAAAGAATTTAAAAGGTAAACTAAAGTATATTTATGTATAAATTAAACAAAATACATCAAGGAAATATTAATTTTGATGTCACATTATGTCATCAAAGTTAATTTAAAATTATAGTCAAAACATAAATTGTCCCATTATCAGGGAAACATTCAATTATTATAGCCCCTAAACATGGATAATTGGTCGACTTAGCCAAATTGGTAGTAATAGTAATGACTATATTCTACTTAAACAATTTTGGAAGACAGGGTTCAGAAAACTCATGTTGAGGATTTTAGGATGGCGGAGTCCACTCAACAGATAAATGAATTGTGAGTTAATTTAGTTTTAAAGACAACTTACCTAAATACATTTGATTAATTGCATGGACATGGTGTGGGTTATAAAAGGGGGGGATGTTTCCTTGAAAATATAATATTCATGAAATAATATATTATAAATCTAATGATGAGGGATATTGTAATTTGATAAAATATTGGGAGAATAATAAATTAATATTTTCCATGTAACACTTGGTAATAAAGATAAATTTCTAAAATGAAATATTATTTTTTCAAATAAAAATAGCATTTCATTCGACTAAAATTCTATCCCAGTGAACTATTTAATTAAAATTTAATCTCAATACTTGTGACAACTTTAAAGCTTTTTGTAGGTACTTATGCATAATACAACCCTAAAAAGTATATATTTTATGTGTATCAACCCCAAGTTACTATTTATACCTCTAAATAGATATGTTAGGTGGACAATTCTATATTCTGGAAACATTTAAATGATTCTTTAAATTTCCAATTCCTCATTCTATCATCCATGACAAGGGAGATTCAACATGTTTCTCATATCTAAATTCTTTATCATAAAAAATCAAGACAAAATAGGTATGAGATCACCAAGTCACTCATTACAAGAAATACTGGAGAAGGTTCACTAGCTGTTCCTTATGTAATCAAGACAATTGGATATATCAATCAATTATAAAATCTTGGTTTTGTGTTTCCAATATAATTGGGTACAGACCACATGCTAATATTACTTCCTCGGTTTTGAAATTTTATATGAAAAATATTTAGAGACTAAAGGAATATAAGAATTAATAAGATAATTAAGATAGTAATAAGATAAGGAAACTCGACCCTGACCTTGGTAGGGAGTATCATATCCTAGAGTTCATCTATTATCTAATGGAGTTTGGGAAACTATCTAAAATCAATCCTACTTATGCGCCATGGTGGAATTATTTCAATGATAGGAGGAACCACACATTATTGGTAATGGTGAAATTTATAATAAGTAATAGGATTCTTTCATAATCCTTTTAGGTATAAGAATTAAAAAATTATAAAAAATAATAATAAAATGAGTGATAACTAACATGGAAAATGATATTATATATGAGAACAGGTATGAAAACAAAACTATTTTCTCATATATTCATGTATAGGGATATGATATTTTTGTTAAGGATATATATGGAAACAAACTAGAATTTCTAGCACTAAGTGTCTCTTTATCAAATATCCTAAAGAAACTAAATTATGTTATCCATATAATTCCTTAGATAAAAAATCATCGTTGAAATAAATCCCACAATAATTTATATGGGGCACATCTTCAAAATAGATAGTGGGATTAATATCAATTTTTATGAATCCAATTATAAAGATATATTTTAGTTCACATAATAATAAATTTTATAAGCCCAAGTAGAAGATGTTATTCTTGTGTACTAATTACTATGTAAGAGTACCTGAGTGGTTATAGAACCAGATAGATATTGTTTTTAGTCATTTAATTAGGTAACATGGTATTGATTGAAGATGATGAACCTTTTTCCTACAAAGAAGTATTAATTAGCTGAAAAGATGTAAAATATTAAGAATCTAGGAATTATGAAATGGATTTCACGTACCAAAACTAAGTCTAGGATTTGATAGATCCATTAGTTGATATAAAACATATTGGATACAAATGTGTTTTCAAGAAAATCCATATGGGGATGGTAAATCTAGTACCTATAAATCATTATTGGTTGTCAAAGGGTGTAATAAATTTCAATGTATAAACTATGATGAATTTGTTTCACTAGTTTATATATTAAAATCAATCAAAAGTATACTTACCGCAGTAGGTTAATATGATTATGATATTTGAAAAATTTATGTCAATATATATTTACATTATTGAAACTATTTGGATATTGTTTTTGAAATATAACACCGCTACCTTGAGGTATCTATATATTTAAATTTATTTTAGGCCTAATTAATTTCCCATAGTTATGTATCTTTTTAGGGTCTTGGAGTGGTTTTAGGGGTCTATAAATAAATGTTTCTGTAGAAAAAATAACTTTTATCAAAAACAGCAGTATCAGTTCCACTATATTACTGGTGAGGGACCACCATCCAAATTATGAGCTAAAAAGTTTTCCTGTATGGATATTGGTCTCAACGACTAGCCAGTGATCCAATAAATGATAGTCTATGGGAATCTGGTGTATAATTATTTTTCTCCTGTGTGATTTTTAAAACTATGATAACCCCATAATTTCATCGACATCTCCCCTTTTAACCCCCAATTAATATTATCCACCCATTTTGTTCTAGTGTAAATTTCTTATTATTCTCCTATCATCCTTTGTTTTATTCATTATAAACCAATCTCTAACCATTTATCTATAATCTTTTCTATTAGAATGATTTTTTAGGCTTCCAAATTTTCTATTTTTTTAGCTCAAACCAAAGGATATAATTGGGTGAGGGAACTTCTCTTATCCTAAGGTATGTGGTCCTTAAAATTCTACCCAAAATATTTCTTATATTTTAAGTGTGGGTATTGGGTAGTCTCACCGGTCTATTGAGTGGTGACTTCAAATTTAATTTAGTTATTCTAATATGGTTTTGATTGATCTAATTCACAAAATACATTTATTAAGGGACCTATATTGAGGGTGGTCACGAAGGGATGCCCTAATTTAGAATTTGACCCCCCCCCCTATGGATAATTTATTTGATGATATTGATGTATCTTCTTTGTAAAATAATGGGTGGCCCAACGGGTTATCCATATTTTTGAATTAAACCTTAATTTGGAAAAGTTTTATAGGGAGATATAATTCCATTTATGAATGGTTAGTAAATTGTTAAATGAAATGGGATTTGTGAATTGTTAAATCATAATAATTAATATGGGTTATGAGAATTATTAATTGAATTCATTATTTAAGAAAAGGAAATTAGGATTCCTTTAATAAAATAGAAAATGCTTTGGTAAATTCCTTTCATTATGTGAATTGGTTGGTTCTTGTTTGTAAAATATTAAAGGGGAATTACAATTTGCTTTCATGTTTTGTGCAGGTTAATTAAAAAATATGTTATAAAAATAAACTTTTGAATTAAAGTGACCATAGATAATTTAAAATTTAAAACCATTAATTTTAAATAATAAATGAATATTGTGGTGGTTTTAAGCCTTAGAGGCCCTTTATGAATTGAATTAGTAAACCATGATGGGTGTCGTGAATTCATTGGAACTTTTAATATTAAAATTATGTTTTATAAAAAGGAAAATGGTTTCATGATGTGTAATAGTGTTGTAAAGTAAAATGATAATGTTTTTTTAAAATACTAATATAATTATAAATAAAACACCCTCATATAAGGTAATGAGTTAAATAAAATTAACTAAAGTCGGTCTTGAGTTACTAAATGTAAAGACCTTATTAGGAGGTCTAGTGTTACTTAAATAAAAATACCTTGAGGTGGTGTTGAGAAACTAAATTCAAATTTCCTTTATAGGTGGTCTTGAGTTACTTAAAAAAAATTACCTAGAGGTAGTGTATTGTTATTAAACGAAAAAAGCCTCATAAGTGGTATTGAGTTACTAAAGAAAACACCCTTAATGGTGGTTATGGTGCTATTGCTAGAATAGTCACTATGATATGCTCAAATACTCTTTGGAACTATATGAATTATTTATGGTCAATCGAGGTTAGGAAATTAATGATTTAAGGTGGAATAGTATGATCCTAGGTGTTACCTCAGAGCCTGGTCATCAGTGTTTATTTACTTTTTTTATATAAATTTATTAATATGTTTTAAAATATTTATATCCCTTCTACATGAAATTTTATTCAAAATGTTTATATTGAGGCACATCATTGATTGTGTCATATTTATTTTTACTCAAACCCTACTTAGGACTCCATGGAACATGGTTTCCAAAGTATATGAAACTTTATTGGAGGACTGGGCATCATAAAGGATGGATGCTTGTTGTTTGGATTTCTATAATAGAGTATGGATAATGGAACCATGATAAACATAGGACTAGTTGGGAAAACCATTTTGTTCAGAGTTTTATTTTATTCTTTTAGTATATTTTATGTATGATCTAACCATGTAGGATGTGTCCTAGTATATATGGAATACAATTTTGTTATTTCATGTTGTGTTTTATTTATTTTACTAACACTTAACTTGGTTGTGATGTTTATCTAGGATGGTTTATTTGATATATCTTATTTTCATTATGTTTCACTCTAATATCAGTGGTATAATCTCCCCACCATACCATCTTACACTCTCACCTATATTCAATATCCTCTGGTGTATAAGGTTTCATGCCTCAGGTTATATGGAAAACTTGGTTAAGGCACTAGCTAAGTAGAATATAAATTGGTATGTTACAAAGTGGTATCAATGCCTCTTTATTTTTTCTAACTATTTGGGTTAGGTATATGGAAGTTATTTCATTGTGGGAACATGGTATGTAACTTTTTCCTTATAATGGAGACCCCACATATGAGGTGATTCTATGTCTCTAAGGGTGGGATTGTTCATGTTTTTTTACTATTGAATATTTTCACCTAGAGTGACACAATTGATTATGGGATTTATGGTTCATGGGATTTCATCTTTTGGAAAGATAAGAAATAGTACATGTTTACACGCATCATACCAAACTCAATGGATTCACATGTCATTTGCATGATTTTCTATGACTGATTTCTTGATTACCAAGATTATGACATGGGTAAGTTATTTAAAGTGTTTGCATCCATTTATGTGGTGTTTACTATATAAGTAAATGGTTTAATATTACTTAAAAAATTTTCTAAATGGATAAGGATGTGTTATTTTATAACTTTCCTTAATTATTATGAGGTATCAATTAAATAAAATTCCAATTACAACTTATAATGTGTGTTTATCAACAAGATGTAATTAATATTTCATTTAACAAATACCTTTTATGAAAATATTAGTAAATGGAAAAAATTAAAAATGTAAAAAAAAATTAATCCTATATATATATGATTTAGGACTTATGGTAATGTGATATTGAACCCATGTATAGGTAGTTGGGATATTGAGATCACCCGCGTTCTGAAATCCTCATGATAAAAGATATAGTGAAAAGCATGGTATTGTTCCTGTTATTTGTTTTCATCAATTTTGATATTAATAACCTTGTATTTTATAGAAACTTGATCTAGTATAGGTTATAATGGGTATCACTAGATCTTGATAATAGGTAAATGGTTGTATAGAAATATCCAAGGTTTTGAGACCATAGTATTTTAGGGATTAAGTGGGGCATCAAGACATGTTCTTTTATTTCCTTTTTCCTAAGTATAAAAATGAGTTGAGGATGACATATGAGTGCCTATAATGGTTCATTAGTTTTCTTTTAATTTTGAGATGTATTTTGGGATAGTGATGATTTGGTGGGTTTTTTAAGATGAAGGGTAACCTAATAGAGGGTTTCTACAGGGATAATAAGTTCTTTTAGAAAGATAATAATGGGTAAATGATCGTGTTTGATACAGATGCATAGGAGGTACTGTTAGTGTGTGGTAAAGTCCAGTGAGATGCTTGAGAATATTTGGGTTGGTGTTTCCCTATGTGTTTGGATACTATTATATGGGTTTGAGTAATAGCATGTGGATTCCTTGGGGTGTTTTTAGTGTCAAGACAAGATTTGGAGGGAAGGATTGTTCAAATGAAAATTCTCATCGATTTATGGGGGGTTTATAAAGAGATGGTTGATGGTGATTATAGATATTTGAATCTAAGGAGAGTAGAGTGTGGAAAAATGATTCGGGTTTTGGAAAGACACTCTGGTGATGGGTGGTCATGTGAATGGTTTTTCTTGGTGATATAACTTGGTTTCAAAGGGATCATTGGGTGATTTTCACTTTATGAGGCTAGAATGTTGTAGAGTTATGTATAGTGGATTAGGAACATGATCTTATTTTTTAAGAGATGTAACACACATGAATTTTAGTTGGTTTTTTGTGATCAGGTTTCACCAGAGCATGCACCCATTGAGCTTTGATGAGATCATATAGGTAAGTAAATTTTAGATATGTGTTGTTTCATTTGGATTATGGATTGGGTGGTATAATAATATATTCTTGTTATTATTAAATATATTTTAGGTAGTGTGTGATGGTTACACATGGTGCCCATATCACTATAAACTATTGAGCACATGTGTGAGGTCTGAAGACCAATATGGGTTCTATAAGAGGCTTGCAGAAAAATAATCTCAAGGATTTTAGATGAGAGTTGTTATGTTCCTATGCTGAGAATTATAATTTGTAAAGGTAGAAGTGTGGTGGAATGTTTGATCCAAGATTGTCCCTTTTTATGGGTTAACATGATGATTAGAATGGCATGGGAGGAGTGACACACATTCATTGATGATAAAGATAGTTTAGATCAATGTTAGAGGAGTAGTATAAGTGGTTCCCTATGGGGTGGAGAGAAACATTGCCTAATTGAGAATGTGAAATCTATTTATAATGAAATTTATAAGGATGGGATCATTTTTGCAGTAAAACAAGTCCATGTATGGTTGATATGGAATTGGGAAGCTCATGTGTAGCTGAAATTGGGTTTATCTAATTTTTTAGAGAATACCATATTTGTAATTTTTATATAGTTTTATTTAAAATACAATTATTGGTATCAGACTCGAGGAATAATTTAGTGTTCTAAGAAAGAGTTGGATCAATTGACCATCAATTCTCACGGTACAGTATGATGGTAGTTTTAGTGGGTTGAGGATTTAATAATGAAATGTCATCAGGAAACAATTTTGAACTATGATGGGCATGCTTAAATGGTATTAAGATAGGGTAGGTATCTTGGAATAGTTATCAACAGGTTTAGTATTGTGTTGGTGGGGTAGTCGATCACTTTTGAGGAGACTCCACCATACGAGGTTTGGCTAGTGATGTTTCATGTAGTTAGATGCATTGAGATGGAAACTACATAGAGATCATCATTGGAATATGTGTTTTGAGTTTTTATGTATATGTTAATGTTTTTGGGTGGATTGTGCATGTTTGGTATTTGATAATTACTAGATCAGGAATAACGGTCATTTGATATGACTAATTCTAATAGATGTTGGTTATCTAAGATGATATGTCATCATAAATAATAAGTTGAGGCCTTACATTATGAATACTCTCAATAATGAAACTCTGAGTTGGAATTTAGGAATGTGGTTATAGGTGGGGAAAGATATAGGAGTTAATTGAATTGTTTTGTATCACGATGCATGGGGAAATGATTTTTTGAGTTGTGTGACTGGGTTGGTGTAATTTTATAATGATTGTGACCAGTGATAGGTTGGTTAATTAGCACTATTTGGATTGGGACCCATGCAAGAGACCTTATAGTGTGTTCATTAGATCTAAAAAATGCATGAAGACTACCCATAGTGGGAAAGGATGTATGCATATTAGTGTCTCCAACCTCGTGAGTTCGAGGTGGGTGATTATGTGTTCTCATTATTTTCAATGATTTTGGGACATTTTAATATTCTAAAGTAATAAATTTTGTTACCAGAGTGTGTGGGTTCATTCAATAATGTGGGAAAGATCTTCTGAGTGGCCAAATATTTTCATCAATAAGGCTAAGTGGTGCTTAGGATAAAATCACAGGGATGATATGATATATAGTGGGGATGTTTTAAGATCTTTCCCCTACATTGAGGCTTGTATCTATTTAAATTTATGTCTCTCCATATAAACTTCCCTTAGTTTGTAATTTTGGGGGGGATTAAAGTGGTTTTAAGGGTTATGGACTATATGTTTTCATAGAAGAATGCACCTTCAAGTGAACAAACTACAATAATTTCTCTTTCCAGATGGTAAGGGAACACTCTATAATAGGTGGGATAACCAGTGACCCTGTATGGTCATTGTTCTCAATGACTAGTAAGTGGGAAAGTTGTGACTTTCTAGTAGCCTCTTTGGTTATTTTTAAAATGGGGGTGGCCTCGTAATTTCACTAAGGCTTCCCCTTTAAACACCCTCTCAGTATTTTCCCCCCATTTTGGTCTTGTATAATCCCCTCATACCAATCCCAATCCTTTATTTTCCAAGGATGATCTGCCTTAATATTTGGTTTTTTATAGTTCTGTCAGCATTGATTTGAAATTATAGCTAAGGCTATATATGACAACCCTGTTCTTTATTACACACTTAAACATGATTTGTTACAGAAACTTCACTTGATACAACATAAAAGATCGAGAGGTCCAATGTCTTTGGGGCTTAGGATCATTACATAACAACTTAAAACATGAAATACAACATCTTTATTGAAAACTTCCTTTACATGACCATTACATTCACTCATACTTAGCATTTCAGGGGATAACACTACTACAAATATGGCATTTGTCAGTGCTAGAAAAGTCAATTAATAGTGCCAAAAAAAGATTTTTTAATTGAGGAAAAGATAAAGGGGGGTCCCTTTTATCATCTCTTAGAAAAGCGCTTATAAAGTCCCCTTTTATCAGCGCTTTTAAAAAAGCACTGCTAAAAGTTGAAAAAATATTAAAAAAATAATTTTTTTACAATTCTGGTGGGCTTCAATAGCGCTTGAAGCCTCTCTTTAATAGATACCACCACCCACGCACGCCCCAGGCAAGCTCCACCCAGCCCCAGCCCCCTTAATAGCGTTAGGTAATTCCCCCCACCTGCACGCACGACCTGCCTCCCCCAGGATTCGAACTCGAGACCTCCTACATGCGCGCCTAAGCCTTTACCACTCCACCATATTTCTTTTCTCTTCATTTATTAATATATCTATTTATTTATATATATATTTAGTTATATTTACTCATATATTAATATATATGTATATTTAGTTATATTAATATATATATCTGTATATTAATATATATATATATATTAACATATATATATTTATATTAATATATATATATATTTAGTCATATTAATATATACATATATATTTAGTCATATTAATATATACATATGTTTAATTATATTAATATATATATATGTATATATGTATATTAATATATATTTATAAGATTAGTTTTAAATACATTTATAAAATATGTTTTCTTATGTGTGTTTTTATAAATACATACATACATACATACATACATACATATATACAACACACACACACAGAGAGATATATATTATATGTATATTTTTAGGTATAATTATACCTATTTATATATATTTACAAATATTATATATTAATATGTATATACAAAAGTCCTAGAAATGGGGTCTAGAAAACCCTAACAAATCATAGTCACTAAAAAAGGAATAACTTCTGCTATGGGTGTCTATTTCATATCTTTGAACATTAAATATGAATATCATGGAACAAGATACGATAAAACAGGTGTCGGAGGCCGAACAGACATATAGATCAGAAGTTATGATTGTTTAAGAAATATTTAACAGGGGTTTGGACACAGAAACTGAGTTTTGGAGGCTTTATGGTTGTTTTTTGGGATTTTAGGGTCCTAGACTTGACTTGAACTATATTCCTAACATCATGTTGCATATAACTATTTTCTTCCTTCGATTTGATATGTGGTAGAGCCTAAATAGACACTCGAAGAGAAAGTTATATCCGTTTGAAGTTGGTTTTTTTGGAGTGATATAACTGATATATCATTCATTCCTCTGATCTTATAATATTTTTCACTAGACGTGGTCATTAATCATTTCACGACCTTCGATTTGAATGGTCATGGTTCTCAAATGGATAACTGGAGAAGATTTTATGCTAGTTTTAGTGAGTTGCTAGTTTCTTAGGTTTTTAAGAGATACGAGAGTTGCAAAATTTCAAACAATAATAACTTATGGTCCGAGTGTCTGTTTTACCTCAACCACATATCAAATCAAAGATTATGACCATAGATACTCTACAGTGACCATTGTAACACCTTCCTATATTCTTCAAGGTACTAAAATGTCCTTAATCCCTACAAATGGCCATAATTTCTGCTCCGGGGTGTCCATTTTGGGTCTACGACATATCAAATCGATATAAAAAATATTTTAAAAAATATTTATTATATTTATATCAATATAAATGTAATTATATATCAATATATTATTTTTTATGATTTTTTTTGAAATATACACATTTATCAACGCTAGGAAAATGCACGCTGATAGAACCCCCTTTATCAGCGCAACTAAAAAATGCTGATAAAGGGGTCCCCTTTATCAGTGCTGAAAAAGAGCACTGATAAAGGGGGGGACTTTATCCCCACTAAAAAAGTTCTGATAAAGTGTCACTTTTAATAGCACTTTTTTTAGCGTTGTTAAAAGTTCCCTTTATCAGTGCTTTTTTTAGCGCCGATAAAGCCCCCCCCCCCCCCTTTATCAGCACTTTTTTTAGAGCCGATAAAGGGTGACACTGCAGAAACCCAGTTTTGTAGTAGTGTAACCTGATAACATGCATAAAAAAGTGTGATCTATAAAGACTGGTAAGTGAATAAACATGGAAAAACATAAAGAATACAATACATGTTAGACAATAGGCATATCAATGGAGCACAAGATAAACGTGAACATAAGGGCATGATAAAGCATGATAATCATAACACAGAGATGTGGCAACAACGCTTAACATGGAATTAGCATGAGCCAAGGCTCATTGAAAATAGAGCATGAGTAAACCCTCATTTCACATGAAGTATGAGTAAACCCTCGTTACACTTGAATTAGCATGAGTCAACACCCATTTCACATGATATATCATTAAATTATACTTTACTTGATGCATTGGAGCGCTATCAGGGATCACCCTTCTTAAACATTTCATTTCATACATAAGTGCACCACATTGATCATATAATATAGAATCAATCAACATCATATGTTATTCCACGATTAAGTAATGCGGAATAAATACATGAAAGTGCCATTCAATATGTATATGTGCATAAAGGTGAATACCCTTGATAGAGACATGGGTATGGTATTCACTGCACAATGATCTTGGATTGAAAAAAACATGGTGCAATGGATAGTAAAGGGTTCATATAGATACATTTCCCAATAAACTTAATGGAATTTAGATATGTAATATAAAATAATTGCTTGAATGTAAATGAGGATAGAGAAATTTCTTACTGAATTTCAGCATGGTAACAGGTGTACATGAGAGGCATTAATGATAGATAAAGGGGATCTCTCATTATTCAAACATGAAGAGTTAATAATGAGGGAGGTGCGAAATCATACCCCAAAATTTGTAATTGAAAGTAAAAGGATATAAGAAATATAAAGAAACTTGGACAAAATTTAGAAAGGAATTAATCCCTTACTTGCGAGTGTGATTCCAAAGGCTTGGGAGGGGCTTGAGAGGGAATTCTTGGGAGCTTGGGTCACCTTGGGAGGATTATAGAGAGATAAGGGCAGAGGTTGGATGAACTCCAAGGTATTTTAGTGAAGATGAAGTGGGAGATTGGGTGGTTTTATATAGGAAAGGAGAAGGAATTCTTTATTATTTAGGGTTGCTACACCTCACATTAAACTAATCAAAACCACAAACCAGCCAACGGTTTTTTCCCATGGTTTTTTACAAAGGGGAGTAGAAAAAAAATATTTTATAAGGACAATGGACGAACTTCTTAAAATAACAGGGTTTCTTATGAGGAGGTGAGTCACAGTCTTAAGAAAAATAATTTAAAAAGATTAAATGTTTTATAAGTCTTGGAGGCTCCACTAAGGCTTTGTAAAATAAATAAAATAAACCTAAAATCACATTATTTTAATGGTAAAACATATATTGGCCGAACATAATGTTTTTAATATTTTATTACACCCCTATTGGTTCATTATTATGTCATAAAACACATTATATATTTAAATGGTATTTAATGTTTACCCAAACATTCGATTATCTCCGAAAACTCATGGGTTTTGACAAAAACAGCCTTCAAAACTTAATAAAAATTACAATTGCATTCATAAAATTATACGATCATATATATTTAATAAAAATTAATATAATAATAATAATAATATTTTATTAAAATATTATTTAATTCAAAAAAACCATTAATTCATCAAAATAGATTTCTTAGTTGAATATTTCCTAAAATACTATTTGTGCTTTAAAAACTATTTACAAAGTAACAATAATAAAATAAATCTATATTCATTATTATATACAAAAATAATGCACATATTTATAGTGATAATTCTTATTACATAACCCCTTATAACACCCACATAAGACCTTAGGGTAAGGTGTGGGATGGTGACAGACTCTTGAGGTGGCTCAGATAACATTGCTCGAGTGGTAGTCTCTATCAACTTCCACTTCTCTCATAGGAGGTTCTACTCGAGCTTAATGTATTAAAGCTCATGTTGGGCTTGGTCAATAGTGAATCACAATGACACAACCTCCTTTCTGAGCTTCGACAAATGGGTTTCGTATAGGGAAAGTCTACTGGATGAGGCCATTGCTTCTTTTGTTTGAGTAAATTGTAAATGTTAAAACCCTATATTTATACTAATCATGTAATGATTCTTCAATGTCTATATTAGAAATGGTCATAATTATTCAAAAAAATTTAAAATTCAAAACATAAAACCAAATAAGTGCATACATTTTACATAACCATAAGAAGACATTTAAATAGACCAAGAGGAATTTTCATTGATGAATTTTTTGGTCGTTACACTATAGCTTAGTTTCATATACTTTATTTAATTATTTTTCAAGTGATCTCCAGTCATTTATATCCAATATTCCATATTTTTAGGTATTTTTTCTACTTATCTATTTATAAATGATATATCTCAAGTCAAAGATTATCTAATTGTATTTCACTAAGATGAAATAAGGTAGTACCTAATCTTTTAACCATAGTGTCACTTATGTTTTAATTGTGTGTATGTTGGGCGATCTCACCAGTTTTCCAAGTGTTGAGCTCAAATTTAAATTATACAATCTAATATGGTTTTTCTTGATATAATTTTCCTACTAAATGTGTTAAGGTATCTATATAAAGGGTGATACTAAATGGATTACCTACTTTAGAAATTGATACCCAAATATATAATTCATTTGATGATATAGATGTGTATTCCTTTTAAAATGAAGGGTGGCCCAAAGGGGTTTCCCAAGTTTGTGAATTATACCATATTTTGCAAAAACTGTCTAAGAGATCTCGAATTCCCATAATGAATGGTTAGTAAATTGTGAAATGATATGGTAGTTATAAAATGATAAATAATAATAATTAATAAGGTTTATGGGAATTAAGAACTGAATTAAAAATTTACAAAATTGAAACTAGAATTTCCTTCTTAAACTAAAAAATGTTATGGCTAAACCGCATTGATTTTGAAAATTGGTTGATTATAGTTTTTGAAAGGTTAAATGGGAATTATAATGTGATTTAGTTTTTTTTAACGAGTAATTAAACATTTTATTATAAACATTATCTTTTGAATTAAAGTGACATTGGATAATGTACAATAGAAAACCATGAATTTTAAATAGTAAATAGATACTATGGTGGTTTTGATCCTTAGTGACCCTTTAGGAATTGAATTATTAAACCATGATGAGTTTCATGAATTGATTTATAATGTTAATTAGAAAATGATAATTTATAAAAGGGAAAATGTGATCTTGATTTGGAATAATTTTAAAGTAAAATGATGTTGTGTGTCTTAAAGTATTGGGATACTTATAAATAAAACACCATTATAGGTGGTCATGAGTTAATTATAGAAATAACCCATGGGGAAGTCTTGAGTTTCAAAATTCAAATATTCTTATATGATGTATTAAGTTACTTAAATAAAACACCCTTTAGTAAATGTGGAGTTACAAAATGAAAACTCCCTCATGGGAATTCTTGAGTTACTTAAAGAAAAATACCTTGAGGGGTGTTGAGTTACTAAATGAAAGAAACCTCATGGTTGGTCTTGAGTTATTAAAGAATACATTCATGAGGGTGTTACTAAAACTATGGTTGGAATGTTCCCCATAATTTGATCAAATACACTCTTACGTTGGTCGAAGATGGTATAGTTGAATGACATCAGGAACCTAAGGGTTGGCAGTGGCATATTCTGGTCTCGAGTTTCTCTTTGGACCCTGAGAATTAGTGGTTATTTATTGTTTTTTATTTAAAAAAACCCCTAATAATTTCACTTACACTCAAACTGGTTATATTTTGGGATGTAGTTGGTGGTGGAGTACTAAGTTATACTTACACATTTTTTGGGCTTCCATGGCATTTGGGTACTTGAGAATATGATGCATGATTGTAGGACAGGTCTTATGAAAGGATTGATGCTTGATGATTAGCTTACTAGAATAGATTATGGATGATAGTACCAGGCCAGAGTAGGGAACATTTGATATTGGTATTTTATACATGGTTTTATTATATTATTTTAGTATATTTTTTGTATGACCTTCCCATAGGGGATCTATTCATGTGTGTATGGCATATTCTTTTTTTTGTCCATGTGGTGTTGCTTTTATTTTACTAGCACATGTCTTGGTTGTGATGTTTATCTAAGATATTGTATTTGATTAGACTTATTTTAGATGTGTTATACTCTAATACTGGGGTTATAGTATCCCCACCATACCACTTTACACCCTCATAAATAGTCAACAGTATTTGGAATACCGAGAGACACACTAGAGGTGATGTGGAAAACTAGGTCAGGGAACTTGATGACTAGCCTATAGATTAGGACATTACAATTTCAATAACACAACCAAATGGGTTTCTAACACCCAATGATTCTAATAAGGTTTTCAATATGAAAAAAAATCCATTTATGGGTTGAATAAATAATCTAAATCATTTAACATTATTTTATAAAATAATCATAGAATATGGTTTCATAAATAATCAACATGAACTCTATGTATAAAAATAGTTTAGTACAAGTGAAGTTGTTTTCATAGTAATATATATTGATGGTAAATTATAAATTATTATTAAAATTAGATAATAAGTAGTTAAAAAATTATTCTCCATGAATTACTTAGGTGAATCATCCAACATTATAAAAATATAGATCCATTTTGGTAGTTCTAATTTCCTTCTTGGACTAAGTCAATGTACATTAATTGGAAATTTATTGAAGATAATCAATATAAAATAATCCAAGAGGGTATTCTTTCCAATTTTAAACTGTATACATCTCTCTAAGAAAATGTGTCCTCAAACATAAGAAGAGAGTGACAGATTCGGAGAGGGGGAGGGAGGGTGGGAGGGATGGATGGAGAGAGGGTGTGTGAGTTAGTATAATCATATACACAACTTTGATAGGATATATCAAGTATATTATATTATATACTTGGATTGATTTTTTCTATTACTTGATCATGTTAGTCAGATATCAAGAAGACTAAGGAGAGCCACATTGTATTGATATAAAGACTATACTAAAGTATCTAAGGAGTATGAAGGCTATGTTCCAAGTTTATAGAGGATATGAGGAACTATTCATCAAGATATTCACATATTCAAGTTTTTATATAGACAATAATGATCTGAAATCATAGTGGAGATATCTGTTTATCCTTAATAAATGATATGTAATCTATAAGAGTTATATGAATCCAGTGGTCATAGATTATATATAAAATTCTATATATATTATGGATTTTGATAAAATTAAATAAATATTTTGGATATGTAACTCCATTAAGGAGAATGACATGGATCTATGTACTAAAGATGTTATCAAACTATATTGTGATAATAATGTACCCACGGTTCTATCCAACGAACCAATGTCCCACCAATGAATGAATCATATACAGTAGTTGTATCACATCATGAGGGATTATCTCAAAGTGTTGAGGTACTAGAAAGAAAATTCTCCACATAATAAATTTTGGAGGACCCTTTAATTAATTAATTGTCAAAAAATAAGCATGAATATCATGTGAAAGATATCTGACAAAAAAAAAATTAGTAGTGGGATATTGCCTAATTTGTAGTTTATTAGATTTTGTTCCCAAAAACCAAATAAATTTGTACTTTAAAATACCATAATATTATAAAATATCTTATCATGTGATATGATTTATTACACATAAAATTCATTTAATAATTTATTTATAGTATTCTTTTCATTCAAAGGTTATAGTAGGACCCCACTATAATGAGGACCCTGAAATTTTTTTACAATATTCTAAAATGTATGGCCTGTATTATAAATTATATATTTTTCATGGAACACATATGATGTTTTACTATCAGTTTGTTCACTCTCATAAGAGGATAATACTTCTTTTCATGAATTTTTTTCAAGGTAATCACCAAGAAGGGAGGTCATGCGTATAGAATTTCCAATAGTAATTCCACACATTATTTGTTTCATTAGATATCCCTATATGTGGAAGTGTGTATTTTTTCTTAGAAATGATATTACTAATAATTTATATAATGAATATCTTACTTTGATGTATTATCACAAACCATAATGACATATGTGCACAGAAAAGTAGGATATGTTGGGTGCATCCCATGTAATATGAAATCAATTGAATAATTCTTGAAAGTATTTTTCCCTTACCATTTAATGTAAGATCATATATCAAACCCATTTATTGAAATTAAACTCTCTAATTTAATCCATGGTCATGGTATTTCATTGATGATCCCATTTCAAAGAGTAAAAGAAAATTAATCAAGCATATAGGTTGATGATGTAACTACACCAAGTATAGTTACCTTGATCTTGTGTCTACTATTATAGTGGAATAGATACATGCGGTCTAATCCTGAGGTAATGATCTGTTTATTAGTCTTAGAGAGATATATAAATATAATACCCTTTTTACACTATGAATAAAATAAAAAATCAAATTAATGAAAAACATTCTCTATCAATGAACTCATTCAAAAAATTATTCTAAATAACCTAGAAAAAGGGAATAAAATAAGGGTGATCTAAAATACTCATTATGGGTTATGTAAAATGAAATATATCATGACTAAATCTGGAATAATCAATATGTTAATTTAAATAACTAGAAAAAAATCCATTTAATCAATAGCTCGAGCACAAAATGCATCTACAGATAATATCAATGCAATAATCTGATGGAAAATAGTAACTAAATTCTCAGTGAAGGAAATGATTAATATTGGATGACATGATCTTATATTTCATGATATTTATACCATCAATACCTAGCCCCAATATATTTTAATTAATGGTTAGGTATACACCAAAAACTCATTTTATTTAGCCAAATAATTTTTCTTATGGGACCTATCGATGCATCGAGGGACTATCTATAACTGGGACCCACACATAACTATGTGTCCAATTTATTCCTCATATATTTAATGTAAAAAATAATTCATAAACAATATCCTTTATCAATAAATTTTTTTAATTAATAAATAATATAGAATATCGATATTTCCCCAATCAATAAGATAACCTTAAAATTATAACGACATATGTAGAAATGATATACATATTAAGAAATAACCATATTCATGTTATAGATAATATATATTTTAAAGATAAATGTAATTTCAAATTATCATAAGAAATTTAACATTTCATGTGAAATCTAGTGACTATAAAATATAGGCTTCTGAAATAAAATCACGCCCTTTAGAGAAAATATTAAAATGGGAGTGAAATATTAAAATAATATTTAATTTAACAGTTTTATTTTATAACCCATTGAAATTTTCTAAAATAATATTAATATATTAAAACTATTATGGATGCGGGAAAGGTTGTTAACACCCTGTATGTTAAAAAAACATTCTGTTTGATTTTTTGTAAAGAAAGTCGAAAATAAAACTTTCATAAAATATTATAAATATTCCCTTAAAAAATTAAAAATTATAGGATATCTCAAAATATCCTTAATAAATTATTTGAGTAATAAAAAAATATTTTTTAAAACAATTTGAAAAAATATGGGCATGGAAGAAAAATATATCTGATTAAAACAAAACTAAAATTGTTTTTTCTTTTAAAAAGTTATTTTCTTGATTCAAGTTCAAAAGAGAGAAACTTTTGGAAGAAAATATGGAAACTCTTTATATATATATATAGTATACGAAAAATATATGGATTTTATGAATGGTATATTATAATATTCCTTCAATGAAAATAATAACAATCCCAAATAATTGAGATTATAAAATAAGTTCTTACATCTATGGAAACTTTAAACTAGGAACCCCTTGAAATAATAAGGATGAATAAAAACATTATTCGTAATTAATAAATATTTTTTCATTTTAAATACTTAAAATTTGAATTTTATACACCACATATTATTAAATAGGTGCATAATACATAATGAGTCACAATAGAGTGGAAATTGAGATTAAATCTCTTACCTTATATTTCTCTTTAGTTGAAAAAGATTTAACCTCTGATATAATGGTTTTAAACATGTTATTAATTTATATAAGAACCATATTCATATTTATAATATCATATATGATCCAAATATAACATGTTTCACCCATTCATTAACAATCTTTTATTATTACTATTGTTTTGATAGTTAACCACCTTTTTTTCTAATGCATGTTTTTTGCGAAAGTTATTGTTCTTATATATATGATATAGTTCAATAATCAAAAAAATTATATTAATATTATAAAAATAATATTTACTTATTATATATATTTTTATAATCATTCTTGAATGTTGGACCTGGATAATGAATCGCACTGCATCACGAAGATGGTAGGTTGTATGTAGGAATGAGCGATGATATCATTTCCTTTACGATTGAACGGGTAAGTAAGTGGATGATATATTAATTTTATATAATCAATATCATTTCATAATTATCATATTTATTCATTATTTCCATAATTATGACTATCTATCTGATTCATTGATTTAAAAAATTACATCGATTAGTGAGGTGGTAGTTCATTGTACACACGAGTGATGGTTTTGTTCCCCATTTGATGGAGAATGTGATGGAAACATATTATGTCATAAACATAATAAAATCTCAGTATATTTTGGATACTATTTTTTATATTGTAATTATTAATACATAATTTAAGGTGATAAAATAAAAAGTAAAAAAGAAAGAGCATGGTGAAGATAATTACAGTCACTTTGAAAACCCTCCATTAGATCTCTTAGTAAGGACACTATATTGCTCTTTTTGGAAGAAAAGAACATATATAATATAGATGAATATTTTTTAAATATATTTTTTTGATTGGTTGAGATAAATTGAATGAGAGGTATGAATAAGTGATTGGAGGAGGTTCCCTTTTATAATTCAGGTGAGTGACACACTTGTAATTTTTCAGAATTTTTCAATAATGTCAAGTCACTTTCTTGGAAATATGGATCAAAAATGGATCAAATTAAAATAGGATAAGGTTATGGTCAAACACAAACCACCAAATGGGTTTTAAAAGGTGTCTAGGTCATTTAAACCCATTTATTTATAGATTAATCCCCTCATAAACCCGTTTAAACCATATCCACGGTAATTAATTTTTACTATTTTTACTATTAATTATGAATTAAAATTAAGTTGAACTTATTACCTAATATTTATTATTATTATTATTATCATAATTATCATAATTATTATTCCAAATATGGAATCTATTTTATCAAATTCAATACATAGAAGTGGAAGAATTAAATTTTAAAAAATAAACCCTCAAACTTATAGAAAAACGGTTTTCAGGAAATAAATTTTTCAAGCATAAGATGATCTTACATTTACTATATCACCAGTAATCCTCATTATATGGATTTAAATTAAAATAATTATATATATAATCAATACATTTAAATTAAATAATTCATCATTAAATATTATTTTAATTAATTAAAATAGATAGAAATTATACCTTTTTTAAAACAATTTGCTAAAAAAATATCCATTTTACCTTTATATGATATTACATTCATTTATAACAAATTGATAATTAATAAATTTGTTAATTATACATATTATCACACATTATTATAAAGACAATGAAGAATAGTTAAACACTGCATTTTTTTATTCATAAACTCTTATTTCTAATGGAAAATTTAAAAAATTCATTATAGGCTTATGTTGACCAGGTTCAAAATCGATATCCATCCTATAAAATTAGAATTTTTTCCATGAAATATTAAAATGTATATAGTATTATTTTTTTATTAACACATAATATTAACTTACTATAATTTAGGCCCTGGTGTTATATTATTCCCTCCTGCAAAAATTTCATCCTCAAAATTTTCATGGACATTACCTTATAAACAAAAGAGTGTGGTTTTTCTTTTTAAAATCCTATGGTTCTGACAATCCTTTCTTCATTTTATGATTTATCCAAAGTACATCTACCGTTTTATTCATCTAATTCCATAATATTTTATATCTAGTTTCATGAATTATATAGGATCTTGATAGTATGATAGATCAGGTTCTAATTTTATTTCTTCAGAGGTGAGCACAAGTGTTGGGTTTGGCATATACTTCCTTCAAAATGGTATATGGAAACATCATATACATTAAAAATTCCTAGTAGAATTTTTAATTGATAATATAAAAATTAAAATATTTCTAAAATTTAAAAGTCTGTGTAATGGCCTAGGTTGTTGGGGGACCATTACATAGAAAAACAAATCTTATGTTTGAGGTGTTCTGGGTGGTCTCGGAGGCCATCCCAACTTCTCAGTGAAGTTTGACCCACGGTAGGCCTACCAGTAGCCTTAGCTTACCGGTAGTAGGCCTACTGGTAGCTCGGTCTATCAGTAGCCATAGCTTACTCGTAGCTCGGCCCACCAGTATCTCTGTCTACCGGTAGCCGCGGCCTACCGGTAGCTCGGCATATCGGTAGTCGCAGCCTACTGGTAGCCACCGCCTACCGGTAGCCACAGCCTACCGATAGCTCGTCCTACCCGTATCTCGGTCTACTAGTAGCCACGGCCTACCAGTAGCTCGGATAACCGGTGGACCTAGCCTAACCCCCCCCCCCCCCCCCCCCCCCGCCCCTAGGGTTTTCCAACAGCACCTCCTTTGGTGCAAATTCCCTGTTTTGACCCCTTTAAGCTTGTTTTAATGCCCAGTAACACCCACAAATGGCGTTTAATTAAATTTTTAACGAGTCACCCTGGTGTGTGCATCGGGTTTACCCACCCCTAAAGGCGGGGACCCTTTAATGACATGTGGGGCCGCGTGGTCAACCCAGGACCCCGCTCCTTACGCAGTTTCGCATTCTTATCTCAACCATCCCCAGTCCTTATAAACTAAAGGGTTCTCCCTGGGTTTTTTTTCTTGATCACCCTCCCATCGATTCATCTACTCATACTTGAGTTCCTGAGGCCCCACCCCTACAAATCGTGTCTTCTGTTCCTGGCGCGTGAAGATAAACTTCGATCATCGACCAATCAAGTAGGGTTTCACCTTTGTCTCTCCTTTCTGTGTATCTTGCGGGGTGGGTATGCTATTGTTTCTGTAGAATTGAATTAACAAAACTTTAAAGAAGATAATAAATGGATTATAAATAACGAAGGGGAGGGGTGTGACCGATGATGTTGTTCTATTTTTCTCTTATTCCATGATTAATGATTTCTGAATTGTGCGGGTATACGCCTACTGAAAATCATGGTTGTTGGTGGTCTTTCTCGGTGCACTAAAGAAACCTTACCTCTGATGATGTTTAAATGGTTTGTATTGTGGTTTTGAACCCTTGATATGTAAAGTAAATTGGTTAATTATGTATATTAGGATAAATAAATTGAAATCACCAGGATCAGTCCTTTTTCTGTGATAACCCCGATTAAAGTACAGTGGAATTGGAATCATAGAGTGTGTTAAATCGTTTAAATCTGAAAATACCTACATGGGCCTGCTTTGCTTTGGTGGTAGTGGTTTGATTGTTCTTCTTTCATGGGCCGAATGTTGGGTGATGTGGGAGGGGATGGGATCCCCTGTTGTTATGGTTTCACTGGTTGTGAATTTGAGGCCGCGTGGTTACCTTTCTCATATCACGAATTGGGGTGGGATCCTCTGTTGTTGAGAAGATGTTGGCTCTTGGGTTTTGGGAACATGGGGTAGTATCTTGGCTTGTGATTATGCTTGATAGATTCCCAAGTAGGTGCAGAAAACTCATCAAACCTTATTACTAAACATGAAAATAAAGATGAGACAGATGGGTTTTGGTTTGGTGTGGGTTATGACATGGACGTGGGTGATGAATGTGTTCTTTAGGCAGGCTGAAGAAAAACCAAAACTTTGGGTGAGTGCTTGTTACCTATACATATACTTGTAGTTTTGTGTTTCTTATTCGCGCCCCACCCACGTTGAGCACTTAGTGCCGAACACCCCCATTTCATGGGATAGGGTGTTTCCCAACACTTATATTAGTGGCTGGTTGTTAGCTCCTTTCTTCTCCCTTTCCCGAATAGCCTAAGTATCTTCAGGCAGGTTGTGATTGCATGGAGTCCATTATTAGCCCAAGAATCTTATGTTAGGGTGGTGTGGTGGTTGACCCAGGTGTGTGTGGGCAGGTGGTTTCCCAAGTATCTTCGAGATGTGGCCCAGGTGTCTTCGGGCGTGGCAGTGGATCTTCTAGCCTAGGTGTCTTCGAGCGTGGCGGTGGTTGTTCTAGCCTAGGTGTTTGTAGGAATGGTTACGTGAGATATTTGTGGCGCAGGTGTTTGCGGGTAGGGTTTGACAGTGGGACTGCATGAGGGTATGGACCATGTGTGTGCGGGCGGGGTGTGGCAGTGGGACTGCGGTGAGAATGGCGAGATTGGTTCGATGCAGAGGATGTCTTCAATAACCAGTGGGAAAGTGGCGCGAGGTACCCAAACATCGATGTGCTATTACTATATATTACTTGACTTGCATTATTTGGGGAGTGTGCCTTAGTGAGGCTTGGGTCGTTAGTTTCCTTATTAGGTGCTTGGTTATCCCTTTTCTCACAGGGCATTAGTATGCCTCCCCATTTTTGTGTGAGATCTTTAGGTTTTTTTCTACTGAGTATACTTGTATGCTCACCCAATGTACATAAAACTGTTTTCATGTTTCTAGGAGGACTTCAGGGATCGCGCGGGACCATACTAGCACAAGACCTTTGGGATAGTTTCAATTGTTGTTTTTCTTTCTTCGGTACTTTTCCTTTGTAGTCACTTTGTACTTTGTGGTATTTACTTTTGAAACATGCATATGGGAATGGTTTTTTTTTTTATTTACTTTCACTTTTAGTTTTGGTTTTGTGTGATTTACTATCTTATCTCCCGATCCTATTAAAAGAAAATGGGTAATTCTTTCCATTTAGTGAGTGATTCTATACCCTTGGCACTGGTCGCCACTCTGGGACCTATTGAAGGCGGGTTTCGGGGGTCATTATCTCTCCTTCAACTTGAATAAGGAAGGGCCTGAAAATCTACTGACCCTTCCATCCTTTTGGTGAAGTCGGGTCATGACAGAATGGTATCAGAGCTGAAGGTTGAGAGATAGGATGGAGTCTGGAGTTAGGAAGAATGAGGATTTTATGGGATGGTAGGGCAACAGTGTTGGCTGATCTTGGTGCGTGACATAGGCCAAGGAAGACCAGCTAGGACACAGGATTTTAGGGGACCCCATGATCCGATGCAAGGACTCTGGACCTAACAAACGACCAAGTGAGGCCATACTAATTGCAGGGTAGAAACCCTAGGAAAGGTATATGCATCATAATGACTTGTGTTATCTTGTTTCATGAGTGTTTTGGAAATTGAAATAAATAAGATGTTTAAGAAATTTTAAGAACAATATTTTTCACTACTTGGGATTAGGCATTCCTTGTTTACCTTGCAGCTATGGCACCTGGAAGGGGACCACGTGTGGTGCGGGCGATCGAGGCCCAGGAGGATACTTTGGTCGATCGGTAGAGAGATGATCGAGAGGAGGAGGATGACCAGTGGTAGAAGAAACTTCGGGCCTTCCAGTGACAGACCCTCGAAAAATATGAGGGCAGCACCTCTGACATGAAGACGGAGAGTTGGTTAGAGGAGTTGGTGATAGCCTTCAGCTTGATTTGGGCCATGACCGAGTACTGGGTCCCTCTATCCGTCAGCTAGATGCAAGGAGCGGTGCGTCAGTGGTGGACGCTTTACCTGGGGGAGAGGAGAGAGGTTGAGGTGGCATGGGCTGATTTTGAGAAGGAGTTCCGAGCGGAATTCCTCTCTTCTACGATGAAGGCGGAGAAGAGGCAGGAGCTACTCTCCCTCCAACAGGGGAGTATGTCAGTAAGGGAGCTGGGAATCAAATTCAAGGACCTCCTATGTTTTTCTCTGGACCACTTTCTAGATGAAGAGTCTCGGGGAAGACGTTTTCAGGAGGCGCTCCGACCCTCCCTCAAGTACGATGTTACCCCCTTCACGTTGCCGACATACATGGAGGTCCAAGAGAAGTCCGAAGTGGTGGAGAGGATGCACACACTTGGAAATGTATCACGAGAGGGGATCCAGCTGGGATCATCGAAGGGGAAGGCTGTCAGCACCAGACCACCAGCATTAGGACCCTCTCGGTTCCGACCAATAGGGAGCAGGCCACAGCAGTTCCTGTTTCGGACCCCGGTCCTCGCCCTTTCCTTTCGGGCCCAGGACTGAGGTGCTTCATCTATGGGATCCATGGACATCTCCATAATCAGTGTCCCGATCGAGTACATTACGGCGGTGGCGGACAGGCCCAACGCCCGCCCCAGCAGTAGCTTCCAGCTAGGCCCTTCTATCAGTAGCAGCAAGGGCAGCGAGCTTCCGCTCCTCTGAGATCAGATGTTGCAGGAGGAGGCCAACCTAAGGGCACTCCTCAGGGACCTCGACCAGGGTGTGGTCGGGGAGTGGGCCGACAACCAAGAGGCAAGGAAGCTGGGTGTGGGAAGTTGCACGCCGCAGAGGCAGCAGTCCTAGTAGGACCGGAGTTCGTTCGAGGTATGATCAGTTTGTTTAGCACCCTTGTTTATGCCTTGTTCGGTACCGGAGCTTCGCACTCCTTCGTTGCACCCAATCTAGCCTGTTCTTTGGGTCTAGATGCTGAGATAATTCCAGTGCCCCAGGTGCTCAGCACACTAGTTGGAGGTCAGACTGACTTGTTATATGTTTGTCGAGGATGCAGACTGATGATAGGTCCACATCAGTCGGTCAATGATCTACTAATGCTACAGATACAACCATACGATGTCATCCTAGGCATCAACTGTCTTTTCTCTGTGTGTGCCATCATTGATTGCTTCTGAGGAAGGGTTGTGTTCTTATACTTGGGTGGCCAATGCATTACTTTCATTGGCGAGCGGAGCAGTCAGAAGGGCAGTAGGTGAGAGGGACCCCTCCTCTCCTTGTTAGGTGAGCTATCAGTAGAGTCGGTGGATGCTGAGATGGTGGAGGTTCCAGGAATCGTCAGTGAGTTTATGGACGTCTTTCCTGAGGAGGTAACGACTCTACCCCCTCGACGTGATATCCATTTTGGGATAGACTTGCAACCTGGTGCTCCTCCGATTTCGATGGCTCCTTACCGGATGGCACCTTCGGAGCTACGGGAGTTATGGATTGAGATTGAAGATCTGATGAAGAGGGGTTATGTTCAACCAAGTGCATCACCATGGGGTGCTCCAGTATTGTTCGCAAAGAAGGAAGATGGTGGTCTCAGGTTGTTCATAGACTACAGGAGGCTGAATCCGATGATGATCAAGAATCGCTACCCTCTTCCGAGGATAGAAGATCTTTTGGACCAGATGAAAGGGACAGAGTGGTTCTCGAAGATCGACATGCGGTCTGGGTACCACCAGTTGAGATTGAAAGAGGGAGACATCATGAAGACGGTGTTCAGATGCAGATATGGACACTTCGAGTTCGTAGTCATGCCTTTCAGTGTTACGAACGCCCCGACTGTGTTCATGGGGATTATGAACTCCATCTTCCGGGAGTACCTGGATCAGTTCGTAGATGTGTTCATCGACGATATCCTGGTCTATTCAAGATCAGAGTAGGACCACGCGGAGCACCTAAGGGTAGTTTTGGAGGTCCTCCGGCAGCACCAGCTTTATGGGAAGTTGTCAAAATGCAATTTCTGGACATGAGAAGTTCACTTCCTTAGGAACGTAGTGTCCGAGCATGGGGTAGCGGTGAACCCATCAAAGGTTGAAGTAGTTGTTTCCTGGGCAGCACCCAAGAATGTGGTTGAGGTTCGCAGTTTCCTCGGGCTAGTAGGTTACTATCGAAGGTTCGTACCCAACTTCTCCCGAGTTGCAACCCCTTTGACATCCTTGACCAAGAAGGATCTGGTTTTCATGTGGCGTGAGCAGTGCGAGGCAGCCTTCAGCTATCTGAAGGAGAAGTTGGTTAGTACCTCAGTGCTTAGACTACCAGAAGAAGGGGCGGTGTATGAGGTGTTTTGTGGTGCATCAGGGCAAGGCCATGGATGTGTGTTGATGCAGCGACAAGGGGTGATCTCTTATGGGTCTAGGAAGCTACGCCCTCATGAGAATAATTATTCCACCCAGGACCTGGAGCATGCAGCGGTCGTTTTTGCACTAAAGTTATGGCGGTATTACCTCATCGGAGAATGCTTTGTGGTCTTCACAGATCACAAAATCTTGAGGTATATCTTCTCCCAGCGAGACCTAAACTTGCGGCAGTGAAGGTGGGTAGAGTTCCTCCTGGATTAAGACTTCGCGATTTCCTACACTTCAGGGAAGGGGAATGTAGTGGTCGATGCCTTCAGCAGGAGATCGCAGAAGGATGCGGTCAGAGAGTCGGCAGACGCCTGGAAGCCGATGGAGGAGTTGGCTGCCTTGCACCTAGATGTGAGGATGGATAGTGGTAGGGGTTGACTGTACCAGATGACAGTGCAGTCGTCTCTATTTCAGCAAGTGGAGGAGTCTCATTGGGGAGACCCAGAGTACGAGGTGATGTGTGACCGAGTTGACCAGAAAAATGCTCTGGAAGTGTGGACGGAGGATGGTCATAACCGGATGCTTTTCTGAGGAGAGTTGTTTGTTCCAGAGCCGATGCGTGGTGAGGTTCTTAGTGAGTTCCAAAAATCTCCCCTAGCGGTACACCCATGAGTTTCCAAGATGTACCAGGGTCTGAAGAGAAAGTTCTGGTGGCCCAGATTAAAGCGTGCAGTGGCAGAATTTGTGGCCAAGTGCCTAGTGTTTCAGCAGGTGAAGGTTGAACACTGTGTTCCAGGTGGCCTGCTACAGTCTCTGGATGTCCCCGAGTGGAAGTGGGAGTACATCTTGATGGATTTCGTCACGGGATTACCCAAGTTTCAAGGGGGATACGATGCCATCTGGGTAGTAGTGGTTGACGAAATCAGCTCACTTTTTTTTTGATTAAGGAGTCGAGTGTAGTGGATGCTTTGGCACGGAGGTACGTGGATGAGGTGGTGCAGTTTCATGGAGTTCTGAGATCCATATTCTCGGATAGGGAAGCACGGTTTACCTCACGAGTCTGGAGAGGATTGCAGCATGATTTTGGCACCCATCTACGTCTTAGCACGACTTTCCATCCCCAGATGGATGGACAGATAGAGCGCACCATCCCGACCATGGAGGATAAGTTGTGGGTGTGTGTCCTGGACTCAAGAGGATCGTGGGTGCGACACTTACCTTTGATAGAGTTCACCTACAATAATAGCTATCACTCTACCATTGGTATGGCCCCGTTTGAAGCCTTGTACGGGAGACCATGCCACTCACCTGTGTGTTGGACCAAAGTCAGAGATGTAGGCATCCTTGTCCCAGAAGTGGTGCATAGCACAACAGAGAAGTTTCCGCTTATACGGGAAAGGATGAAGGCGACCCAGGACCGACTAAAGTCGTATACTGACACTAGGAGGAGGCCCTTGGAGTTTGAGGTTGGATACCACGTGTTCTTGAGGGTCTCCCCTCGGCGTGGACAATGGAGGTTCGGTAAGGGGATTAAACTTTCTCCCAGGTTCATCGGACCCTTAGAAGTGTTTCGGCGGGTGGGAGAAGTGTCTTATCAGCTAGCATTACCACTGCTGCTACTGAGGATACATGACGTCTTCCATGTGTCCCAGATTCGTTGGTATATGTATGAATATTTTCACATCCACAAATGGGGAGAGCTAGACATCGAGGACGATGTGACCTTTGTGGAAAGACCAGTGATGATCGAGGATCGTGAGGAGAAGGTGCTTCGTGGACGAACCATTCCCTTGGTTCGTGTGTTATGGAGACATGGTGAGCTTGAGGAGAGTACGTGGGAGAGGGAAGCACATATGTGTGCCCATTACCCAGAGTTGTTTTGAGTTTTGTACTTTTTTTATACTTGTTGTGATGGAGCGTTTTTACCTTGTTGGTTATGAAATATGTGCTTTTTCCTCCCTCTGTGTGTGAAAAGTCCTGGCTATGGGGAGGAGAAGACCCGACCCCTAATCAAGACGCATTAAGGTGGATACGATTAAACCCGTGCGGGCGAGTCAGTGCTGCCCAAAGTGGATACTATTTTGACATGGGTAAGGGACTCCCCAACCCACATGAATGGGCAGTCTGACATGGTAGGGGAGGCATTTATTATTTAACAATGAGATTCAATCCTGAGAGGTATCTTTCAAGGTGGTTGTTCGGACACTCTCTTTCCTTATAGGTTTTTTTGATTCTCGAGGGCGAGAATAGTTTGAGAGGTATCTGATGTAATGTCCTAGGTTGTTAGAGGACCAGTACTTAGAAAAAAAATCTGATGTTTGAGGTGTTCTGGGTGGTCTCGGAGGCCATCCCAACTTCTCGGTGAAGTTTGACCCACGGTAGGCCTACCGGTAGCCTTAGCCTACCGGTAGAAGGCCTACTGGTAGCTCAGTCTATCGGTAGTCGCAGCCTACCGGTATCTCGGCCCACCGCTAGCTCTGTCTACCGGTGGCCACAACCTACCCGTAGCTCGGCCTACCCGTAGCCGCCGCCTACCGGTAGCGCCGCCTATCGGTAGCACGGCCTACCGGTAGCTTAGCTACTGGTATCTCGGTCTACTGGTAGCCGCAGCCTACTGGTAGTCGCAGCCTACCAGTAGCTCGGCTAACCGGTGGAGCTAGCCTAACCCCCCACGAGTTTTCCCTATTTTGACCCCTTTAAGATTGTTTTAAAGCCCAGTAACGCCCACAAATGGCGTTTAATTAAATGTTTAATGTGTCACCCTGGTGTGTGCATCAGTTTTAACCTCCCCTAAAGGCGGGGACCCTTTAATGACGTGTGGGGCCACGTGCTCAACCCACGACCCCGCTCCTTATAGGGTTTCACGTTCTTATCTCAACCATCCCCGACCCTTATAAACTAAAGGATTCTCCCTGGGTTTCTTTTTCTTGATCACCCTCCCATCGATTCGTCTGATCGTCCTTGATTTCCTGAGGCCCCACCCCTACAAATCGCATCTTCTGTTCCTGGTGCGTGAAGATAAACATCGTTCATCGACCAATCAAGTAGGGTTTCACCTTCGTCTCTCCTTTCTGTGTATCTTGCGGGGTGGGTATGCTATTGTATCTGTAGAATTGAATTAACCAAACTTTAAAGAAGATAATAAATAGATTCTAAAGAACTAATGGGAGGGGTCGGACCGATGATGCAGCTTTGTTTTTCTCTTCTTCCATGATTAATGATTTCTGAATTGTGCGGGTATATGCCTACTGAAAATCATGGACGTTGGTGGTATTTCTCTGTGCACTAAAGAACCCTTACCTCTGGTGGTGTTTAAACGGTTTTTATTGTGGTTCTGAACCCTTTCTATGTAAGGAAATTGGTTAATTACATATATTCAGCTAAATAAATTTAAAGCACCAGGATCAATCCTTTTTCTGTGATAACCCCAGTTAAAGTACAGTGGAATTGGAATCATGGAGTGTGTTAAATCGTTTAAATATGAAAATACCCACATGGGCCTGCTTTGCTTTGGTGGTAGTGGTTTGATTGTTCTTCTTTCACGGGCCGAATGTTGGGTGATGTGGGAGGGGATGAGATCCCATGTTGCTATGGTTTCGCTAGTTGTGAATTTTAGGCCGCATGGTTACCTTGCTCATATCAATAATTGGGGTGGGATCCTCTGTTGTTGAGAAGTCGTTGGCTCTTGGGTTTTGGGAACATGGGGTAGTATCTTGTCTTGTGCTTATGATTTCTAGTTTCCCATGTAGGTGCAGAAAACTCATCTAAAATTATTACTAAACATGAAAACAAAGATGAGACAGATGGTTTTTGGTTTGGTGTGAGTTGTGACTTGGACGTGGGTGTAGAATGTGTTCTTTAGGAAGGATGAAGAAAAACCTAAACTTTGAGTGAGTGTTTGTTACCTATACATATACTTGTAGTTTTGTGTTTCTTATTCGTGTCCCACCCAAGTTGAGCACTTAGTGTCGAACACCCCCATTTTATGGGGAGGGTGTTTTTTCCAACACTTCTATTAGTGGTTGTTTATTAGATCCTTTCTGCTCCCTTTCCCGGATAGCCCAAGTATCTTCGGGTAGGTTGTGATGGCCTGAATACCATTATTAGCACAAGAATCTTCAGCCAGGGTGGTGTGGTGGTTGGCCCAGGTGTGTGCGGGTAGGTGGTTTCCCAAGTGTGTTCGGGATGAGGCCCAGGTGTCTTCAGGTGTGGCGGTGGTTGTTCTAGCCTAGGTGTTTGCAGGTGTGGTTATGTGAGACAGTTGTGGCCCAGGTGTTTACGGGCGGGGTTTGGAAGTGGGACTATGTGAGGGTATGGCCTAGGTATGTGCGGGTGGGGTGTGGTAGTGGGATTGTTGTGAGAATAACGAGATTGGTCTGATGCATAGGATGTCTTCAATAACCAGTGGGAAAGTGGCACAGGGTACCCAAACATCGATGTGCTATTACTATATATTACTTGACTTGCGTTATTTGGGGAGTGTTCCTTGGTGAGGCTTGGGTGGTTAGTTTCCTTGTTAGGTGCTTGGTTATCCCTTTTCTCACAGGGCATTAGTATGCCTCCCCATTTGTGTACGAGAGCTTTAGGTTTTTCCCTACTAAGTATACTTGTATTGTCACAATCCGCCCTCGGGGTCCGTTCCGTGACTACCCCAAGCCCGCCTTCCATAGGCCAGGGGCTGGCGACTAGCACCAAGGCGTAAATCCCGGTAAAAAGGGAAGGCATTGCCTTTTGAAAAGTAAACAAACACCACAGAGTAAGCAAGCAGAAAGTAAACACTAAACAAAAGCAGAGTACAACTGGAAGTGCAGAAAAGTAAATGGGCCAGAATACAAACCCAAACCGAAAGTAAAGTACAACTCGAAAGGGAAAACAGCAACTGAAAAGTAAAAGCCGCTACTCCGAGCTGTCCACTGGAAATCCCACCTGAAGGGTGGGTACAGATAGCTCCTCTGCTCCACGGGTCCCGCCGTCCGCTCCGAGCACGTCCCGCCCAGTGGTCCACCTCCGGGTACCGTCCCGCTCTGCAAGCCCCATCTAAGGTCAACGATGTCCGTCGTCTGCAACCAACACAACGTAGTGCGGGCAACGCCCGTGCAGGGGTGAGTATAAGCTACTCAGTAGGGACCCCGAGACCCCTGAAGGTCTCTCAAATCCACAAAGGATAAACCACGAAGAAAAGTACAATCACGAAGTAACAACCGACACTTCTTAAGTATATGCCCATACATATACCTAAGTCATCAATTTCAAATACGCTCCAACCTCCGAGCCCAAGTACAACTCAGTCCACACAGAAAAGTAAACGTATTCCACACAGGAAAGTAAAACATAATCCACACAGGATTGCACAACACAATCCACACAGGAAAGCAACAGGATTCAGCTCACACAGGTATACTTCTTCAAAGGACGATAAAGATGATCACTGATCCATCTAAGTCGTCGGACCCACGAAGGATCGATAGGTAACTAACCCCCGCAAAGACCCACACAGGATCGGGCCCACACAGGACCTGTAGGCGCTGGCTCACACAGAACCGCTGAGCGCGGACCCACACAGGATCGGACCCACACAGGATCGGGCCCACACAGGACCTGTAGCACTGACCCACGTAGGATCGCTGAGTGCTGTAGTCGTCGTCGTCGAATCCACACAGGATCTCTGTACTGTCGTCGTCGCAGTCACAGTAGCACTCATAGCAGTAGTAGTCACAGTAACAGTCGCAGCCAGCACTAGGGTTCCCGCACACAGCAAGCTCGTTCGGAGGGTCCGCTCCACGAGCCGAGAGGTTGATACATCAACTGTCACGAAGACCAGAGTTGATGTATCCAAAAGTTCCGTATCGTCAACAGGAACTCATCGCAACAGACGGCGCATCGATCGGACGCCCGGTCTGAGAGTTATTGGCATTTTCGTCCCCGGGGCCCGGTTGGTTTTTAAGGCAAAACCAACCCGACCGTATTCCACCTGCGTCCAAACCTCGGGCGGAGTATGCCAAAAGATCCGTCTCACTAAGAGGAACACAACGCAACTAACGGCGCGTCAATCGGACGTTCGTAGCTCAAGATATGAGCGTTTCCGCTCCGAAGGCCCGGTTGGTTTCGTGAACGAACCAACCCGGCCGAACTCAAAGTAATCCGAAACCTTGAGTGCGATATACCGAAACGACCGTCTCGATCCAAGGATCGTGTTTCCGCAGACGGTTCATCGATCGGAGGTCCGAGGCTCAAGTTATGGCCAAAAGACCGGAACTGGTTCGAAACGGGGGGGTCCGGGTCCGGGCCGACCCGGCCCGACCCCCCCCCCCCCCCCTGGGGCGGCCCGGCGCGGCGGCGGCGTGGCGGCGCGGCAGCGCGGCGGCCTGGCGGCCTGGCGCCGCACGAGGGCGGCACGCGGGGGGCTAAGCCCCCGCTTCCTGGGAAGGGCGGCGCGGCTATATGCTGCACCCATTTTTTTTAAAACGCCCCCCCCCCCCCCCCACGTGGGGGGCCTGTTTGTGCGGAACCGGGGGGCCGGCTGCCCCCCTCCCTTCAAAGAACCTCCCCCCTCATAAAGAGGGGGGTTTTGTGTGTTGGCCGGGGGATTAATTCCCCCGGTTTAATGCCTTCCGACCGGCCAGCTGGCCGGCCGGTTTTCTCCAACGGGACCGGAAATTCCGGTCCCCCCTTCAGCTTCCGACGCTGGCGGCCCGGCCGCCGGTCTTCTCTTCCGCCGCGGCCCGGAACCGGCCGCGGTTTTCGTCATCCGGCGCGGTGCGACGGGACCGCGCCCCTCCGCCGCACCTCGATTTCTTCAACGCGGCGCGACGGCGTCGCGTTCTTGTTGTTTCTTCCATGGTGCGCGACGGGTCGCGTAAGTTAAACGTACAATTATCTGCGTGGTGCGACGGCACCACGCCACCTTGCTTCCGCCCGCAAGAATAAACAACATGAACGATGGAGGGGGATTCGGCCGTGTTCATGCGGTCCCCCCCCCCCTCACGTTAAAAAATAACATAACTAAAGAATAACCAGTTGCCTCACGTTTAGACATGCTAAATCCACGATCAAGAATGGATTAAAATAATCAATAAATCAACAACCCCTACCTCGGGTATAGGTTCGAGGATTCGTCAACGTCCGCGGAAGACAACGTCGTGGAGGTTGGGCGTCGCGGTCGTCGTTCGTCAAATCCGTTGACGAAGAGATGCGTCCGATGTGATACGTCGTTGGCGAAACTTATTATGTCGGCGTAGGGAATCCGAGGAGGAAGCGGAGTTCCCTCTCGTTGACACGAAAGACGAAGAAGAGCGGAGCGGCGTTCTTCGTCGGAACTTGAGTGTTCTTCGTCAAGTTGAGCGTTCTTCGTGTTCTTCGTCAGAGCTTGAAGAAGAAGAAAAGGCTCTCAACCTCTCAAGAAGACAAACTATTAACCAAAAATAAAATAAGACTCTATCTTATTTTATTAATACAACAACTCACTAGAATATCAAAAGTTTAAAATTTAAAATAACCCTCTTCAATTAATTAAGTCAAGTTGACAACATTAATTGAAATGAGTTAAAGGGGAGGTTTTGAGAGAATTTGAGGAGTTGGGGTTCGTGTGGACCCCACCTCACTTAATCCTCCCAAGGGAGGTTAAGTGGATGTGGGTCCCACTCCCAACTCCCTTTGGTAGGATTTAACTAGTTAAAATAAAATTTGTTCCTCACAAATTTTATTTAACTTAAACTAATAACCGAAAAACTAACTTTCAACCCGCAACAAACGCAACTTCCAAAAAGGTCCCTTTAAGAGAATATCGGCGCTGCGAGTTCATCGGTGCCCTCGGATTTCAATTCCGAGCACCGGATCAAAAGTTAGGAATTCCCGCTCGTTCGTTCACTGAACGTACCCGAGCCAAACTTCGGAAATTGATTCCGGGCACTCCGGGCCTCGGAATCAGGTGCCGTCTGAAACCGCGCTCTTGTAAAATTCTAAAGAAAATTAAGAAAAAAATTTTCCTTGAATTTTACGGGTCTTTACATTACTCCCACCTCAGGGCTTTACGTCCCCGTAAAGATACATCAAAAACTAGGGAAACAAATGAGGGTACTGAGCACGCATCTGAGCCTCCCACTCCCATGTGCTCTCCTGGAGATTCCCGTGCTGCCATCTGATGCGCACAAGAGGAATCGATCGCCCACGCAGGACCCGCTCCTGTCGATCCTCTATCTCCACCGGGACCTCCGTAAAAGTCGCCCCATCGTCAATGTCAAGCTCCCCATGGTCAATGATGTGCGTTGAGTCGTGCACGTATCTCCTCAGCTGAGATACGTGGAAGACGTCGTGCACCCGGTGCAACTGAGGTGGTAGATCCAGGCGATAAGCCACCTCACCAATCCTGCTGAGAATCTGGAAGGGTCCGATGAAGCGCGGAGATAACTTGCCGCCTCGGCCAAATCTCCGAATACCACGTCGAGGTGAGACTCGCAAGAAGACGTGGTCGCCATCCTCGAACTCTAGTGGCCTCCGCCTCCTGTCAGCATATGACTTCTGCCGGCTCTGAGCTGTCCTCATCCGCTCCTGGATGACCTGGACCTTCTCTATCGTGGCCTGGACCATCTCTGGTCCCACGAGTGCTGACTCTCCAGGGTCTGTCCAGCACAAAGGAGATCTACAAGGCCGGCCGTACAATGCCTCGTACGGTGTCATCCCGATGGTGGAGTGGTAGCTGTTGTTGTACGCAAACTCCACCAAGGGTAGGTGGTCCTCCCAGCTACGACCAAAGTCGAGGACACATGCGCGGAGCATGTCCTCAAGAGTCTGAATGGTCCTCTCCGTCTGACCATCCGTCTGAGGGTGGAAGGCTGTGCTCAGACGTAGCTGCGTCCCGAACGCCTCCTGTAACCCCTTCCAAAGCCGGGAAGTAAAGCAGGCATCTCGATCGGATATGATAGATGATGGCACACCGTGGAGCTGCACAATCTCTTGAACGTAGAGACGTCCCAAGCTCTCCACTGAGCCCTGCTCTCTGATGGGTAAGAAGTGTGCCGACTTGGTGAGTCGGTCAACAATCACCCAGATGGAGTCATGACCTCTGGAAGTGCGTGGAAGACCAGTCACGAAGTCCATAGATATGCCGTCCCACTTCCACTCCGGAACCTCCAAGGGTTGTACCAAGCCCGCCGGTACCTGATGCTCTTCATTCACCTGCTGACAGGTGAGGCATCGAGAAACGAACTCTGCTACTGCCTTCTTCATGCCCGGCCACCGGTGCTGTCGTCTGAGGTCCTGGTACATCTTCGCCACTCCAGGATGTACCGCCAAAGGAGAAGTGTGAAACTCTCTCAGCACTTCCTCTCTCAAAGTGACTGGTACCATGGTACGTCCTCTGAAAAGGATGTCATGCTCTACTCCAAGGGAGAAACCATCAGGTGCCTGTCCCGAGGATATCTGTGCACGTCGTGTCCCACAGTCAGCGTCCTCATGCTGTGCCTCTCTGACCCGCTGCAGTAGTGGAGGAGTGACTGTGAGAGACTGAAGAAAGGCTGCTCCATCTCTATCCACGAAGGATATCTGCAAAGAGGCTAGCTGCTCCGTCACCCCCTCAAGTAGCTGAATGCTCGTCCTCCTGCTGAGGGCATCGGCTACTACGTTCCCCTTCCCAGGAGTATAGACTATCTCAAAGTCATAGTCCTGGAGGAACTCGAGCCATCGCCGCTGTCTCAGGTTCAGGTCCTTCTGAGAGAAGATATACCTGAGTCTCTGATGATCGGAAAAGACTGTAAAGCGCTCGCCCATCAGGTAGTGTCGCCATGTCTTCAGAGCGAAGACCACTGCTGCTAACTCCAGGTCATGGGTAGCGTAGTTCTTCTCATGCGGCCTCAACTGACGTGATCCATAGGCGATCACTGCCTGCTCCTGCATCAGAACACATCCGAGTCCGGTCCCTGATGCATCACAGTAGACTACGTATCCTACTCCCTCCTCAGGAAACCTCAAGATAGGTGCGCAGGTCAATCTCTGTCTCAACTCCTGGAAGCTCTGCTGACATCTGTCTGTCCATACGAAGGGTTTACCCTTCTTCGTCAAAGCTGTGAGTGATGCCGCAACTCTAGAGAAGTCTGGCACGAATCTCCGATAGTATCCAGCTAGTCCCAAGAAACTCCGAACCTCAGTCACGCTCTTGGGTGGCTCCCATGCTAACACAACCTCAATCTTCGCGGGATCCACTGCAACTCCCGCCTCAGAGATAACGTGTCCCAAAAAGTGGACATCACGTATCCAGAACTGGCACTTCGAGAGCTTACCATAAAGCTGGTGCTCTCGGAGTGTGTCAAGAACAACTCGCAAGTGATAGGCGTGCTCCTCCTCTGTCGTAGAGTAAATCAGAATGTCGTCGATGAAGACCACGACAAACTGATCGAGGTATGGCTGAAAGATCCTGTTCATGAGATCCATGAATACTGCTAGAGAATTGGTTACGCCGAAAGGCATAACCAAGAACTCATAGTGGCCATACCGACATCTGAAGGCTGTCTTCTGCACATCCTCGTCTCTGACTCTGAGCTGATGGTAGCCTGACCTGAGGTCTATCTTCGAGAACCACCGTGCTCCCTTGAGCTGATCAAAGAGGTCATCAATCCTCGGTAGCGGATACTTGTTCCTCACTGTCACCTGGTTCAGGCGACGATAGTCAACACAAAGTCGCAAGCTCCCGTCCGCCTTCTTGGCGAACAATATCGGGGAAGCCCAGGGTGAAACACTGGGTCGGATGAACCCCTTGCCCTGCAAGTCCTCCAACTGTACCCGTAGCTCTCGAAGCTCGGTGGGGGCCATCCGATATGCTGGAGTAGATATCGGGGCTGTCCTGGGGTACAAGTCAATATAAAAGTCTACCTCTCTGCGAGGAGGTAGCCCTGGGACGTCGTCGGGAAAAACGTCCGCAAACTGATCCACCACTACAGGAAAACCAGGACTCCGCACGTCAACTGCTCCAAGGATAAGGCTAGCCAACTGATGAGTGATGGGCTGTCCTCTCCTCCGCGGAAGTCCATCCTGTGCTGCTAAGGCTCCCTTCTCGCCGGTGAAGGTGAACCTACTCCCGTCGGTGCGTACACATCGCACCTTGCGCCTAAAACAGTCAATCTGTGCAAGGACCGTAGATAGCCAATCCATGCCCAAGATGACGTCGTAAGGCCTCGACGCTGCTACAAGAAGATCCCAGCCGAAGCTCTCGCCTCCTAGAGTAAGCTCAAACTGCCAGCACCAGTGCGTAATCGCCGAGTCTGCTCCCGTAGGAGTCTCTAGCCGTAAGGATCAAGCCAACGGCTCTGTCGGAATCTCCGAGCTCCGAACAAGGGCAGCGGCTATGAAAGAGTGACTCGCTCCTGTGTCTATAAGAACTGCAGCAAGGGTGGAATAGACACAGATAGTACCTCGAATCATCTCGGGTGCGCCGTGGTCGTAGGTCTCTGCTGCCTGGAGCTGTGCCTATCGCTGCCCGCCAGCTCCCTGTGGTCGGGGTGGACCTCCTGGTGGTGGTGGTGGTGGTAGAGCCTCAAAGCGTCGGCCACCACCGGCTGCTCGTCCAGCTCCTCTGCCTCGTCCGCCTCCTCCCTGCGGACCGCCACGGTTGACCCTCTGCCTCTGCCTCGGTGGTCCCTCAACCGTCTGCTGCTCCTCGGCACGGCGGGTCGGGCAGTCACGAGCCATGTGGCCCTGCCCGCCGCACGAGTAGCACTGTCTGCCTCTCGTAAGACTGGCTCCACGCTGTGTTCCCCACACTGCTGAGCCAGTGCCCTGAGATCGTCTGCCCGAAGGTCTGGTCTGTCTGGACCCCTGAGTCATCCGTCGACTGCCTGCTGCCGATGACTCTGCCACGTGCCGCCCTGCGGTGGGTCTCTGTGCTGGTGTAGACTCAGCAAGGAAGCTCTCGATCAGAAGGGCCCGCTCCAGTACTCCTGTCTGAGTCGGTATGCTGAGGGAGATCAGCGATGCCCTGATCTCGTGTCTCAAACCCTGCTCGAAGGTCCGGGCCCGGAAGAATGGGTCCCGTACCATGTCGGTCGAGTAGCGCGAGAGATCGGTAAATCTCGCCGAGTACTGAGCGACCGTCATGCTGCCCTGCCGCAGCTGAAGAAGCTCCTGGATACGCACCGCACGAAGGATGGCTGGGACGAACTCCGAGCGGAAGAGGCTCTCAAAGTCCGTCCAAAGTAGAGATGCCTCATCGTGCACCTGGAGCATCAAGCTCCACCATCGTCCTGCTGCTGCGTGTAGTAGGCTCGCAGCGAGGATCACCATGAGGTCTGCTGGTGTCCTCACTAGCCTAAACACACGTACCACTACCTCCAGCCAGTCCTCGGCTGCCTGGGGATCCGTCTCCCCGCGAAACCTGGGCGGTCGCTGGCGCTGAAACTCATGCAGTGCGCTGAGGCGACGTGCATCGTCAGCGGCTGCTGCAGGAAGCATCAGGGGCTCGGCGGGTAGAGCTACCGCCGGTGCCACTGCTGGCAAAGGGCCCTGCACCGAGGCCTCGTCGCTCTGTGGGCTGTCGTCACGCTCGACTCTCGGAACCCTAGCTGGCTGCCATCGTGGGGCCATCCTGAAAAGGAAACAGGTGCGCCACGGTCAGAACAATATACCTGGTGAGCTGATATAAGTAATCACAAAGAAAACTTTGAAACACACACGCAATCAATGTTTTCGTGCATTAAGTCGGAAATCAGAAGTCAGGGTCCCGGTGTACGGATACGTCGGCCGCCGCACCAACACTGGACTCCCTGGAGTGATAACCACACTCAATACGCTAAACATTATTGCTTCACATAGAAAAGATCAGAGTTCATGGTAGAACCGAACTCCTCTGATACCAATTTGTCACGACCCGCCCTCGGGGTCCGTGCCGTGACTACCCCAAGCCCGCCTTCCATAGGCCAGGGGCTGGCGACTAGCACCAAGGCGTAAATCCCGGTAAAAAGGGAAGGCATTGCCTTTTGAAAAGTAAACAAACACCACAGAGTAAGCAAGCGGAAAGCAAACACTAAACAAAAGCAGAGTACAACTGGAAGTGTGGAAAAGTAAATGGGCCAGAATACAAACCCAAACCGAAAGTAAAGTACAACTCGAAAGGGAAAACAGCAACTGAAAAGTAAAAGTCGCTACTCCGAGCTGTCCACTGGAAATCCCACCTGAAGGGTGGGTACAGATAGCTCCTCTGCTCCACGGGTCCCGCCGTCCGCTCCGAGCACGTCCCGCCCAGTGGTCCACCTCCGGGTACCGTCCTGCTCTGCAAGCCCCAGCTAAGGTCAACGTTGTCCGTCGTCTGCAACCAACACAACGTAGTGCGGGCAAAGCCCGTGCAGGGGTGAGTATAAGCTACTCAGTAGGGACCCCGATACCCCTGAAGTTCTCTCAAATCCACAAAGGATAAACCACGAAGAAAAGTACAATCACGAAGTAACAACCGACACTGCTTAAGTATATGCCCATACATATACCTAAGTCATCAATTTCAAATATGCTCCAACCTCCGAGCCCAAATACAACTCAGTCCACACAGGAAAGTAAACGTATTCCACACAGGAAAGTAAAACATAATCCACACAGGATTGCACAACACAATCCACACAGGAAAGCAACAGGATTCAGCTCACACAGGTATACTTCTTCAAAGGACGATAAAGATGATCACTGATCCATCTAAGTCGTCGGACCCACGAAGGATCGATAGGTAACTAACCCCCGCAAAGACCCACACAGGATCGGGCCCACACAGGACCTGTAGGCGCTGGCTCACACAGAACCGCTGAGCGCGGACCCACACAGGATCGGACCCACACAGGATCGGGTCTACACAGGACCTGTAGCACTGACCCACGTAGGATCGATGAGTGTTGTAGTCGTCGTCGTCGAATCCACACAGGATCTCTGTACTGTCGTCGTCGCAGTCACAGTAGCAGTCGTAGCAGTAGTAGTCACAGTAATAGTCGCAGCCAGCACTAGGGTTCCCGCACACAGCAAGCTCGTTCGGAGGGTCCGCTCCACGAGCCGAGAGGTTGATACATCAACTGTCACGAAGACCAGAGTTGATGTATCCAAAAGTTCCGTATCGTCAACAGGAACTCATCGCAACAGACGGCGCATCGATCGGACGCCCGGTCTGAGAGTTATTGGCATTTTCGTCCCCGGGGCCCGGTTGGTTTTTAAGGCAAAACCAACCCGACCGTACTCCACCTGCGTCCAAACCTCAGGCGGAGTATGCCAAAAGATCCGTCTCACTAAGAGGAACACAACGCGACTGACGGTGCGTCAATCGGACGTTCGTAGCTCAAGATATGAGCGTTTCCGCTCCGAAGGCCCGGTTGGTTTCGTGAACGAACCAACCCGGCCGAACCCAAAGTAATCCGAAACCTTGAGTTTGATATACCGAAACGACCGTCTCGATCCAAGGATCGTGTTTCCGCAGACGGTTCGTCGATCGGAGGTCCGAGGCTCAAGTTATGGCCAAAAGACCGGAACTGGTTCGAAACGGGGGGGTCCGGGTCCGGGCCGAACCGGCCCGACCCCCCCCCCCCCCCTGGGGCGGCCCGGCCGGCCGGCCGGCCGGCGGCGCGGCGGCCGCGGCGGCCTGGCGGCCTGGCGCCGCACGAGGGCGGCACGCGGGGGGCTAAGCCCCCGCTTCCTGGGAAGGGCGGCGCGGCTATATGCCGCGCCCATTTTTTTTAAAACGCCCCCCCACGTGGGGGGCCTGTTTGTGCGGAACCGGGGGGCCGGCTGCCCCCCTCCCTTCAAAGAACCGCCCCCCTCATAAAGAGGGGGGTTTTTGTGTGTTGGTCGGGGGATTAATTCCCCCGGTTTAATGCCTTCCGGCCGGCCAGCTGGCCGGCCGGTTTTCTCCAACGGGACCGGAAATTCTGGTCCCCCCTTCGGCTTCCGACGCCGGCGGCCCGGCCGCCGGTCTTCTCTTCCGCTGCGGCCCGGAACCGGCCGTGGTTTTCGTCATCCGGCGCGGTGCGACGGCACCGCGCCCCTCCGCCGCACCTCTATTTCTTCAACGCGGCGCGACGGCGTCGCGTTCTTGTTGTTTCTTCCATGGTGCGCGACGGGTCGCGTAAGTTAAACGTACAATTATCCGCGTGGTGCGACGGCACCACGCCACCTTGCTTCCGCCCGCAAGAATAAACAACATGAACGATGGAGGGGGATTCGGCCGTGTTCATGCGGTCCGCCCCCCCCCCCCCCCCCCCTCACGTTAAATAATAACATAACTAAAGAATAACCAGTTGCCTCACGTTTAGACATGCTAAATCCACGATCAAGAATGGAATAAAATAATCAATAAATCAACAACCCCTACCTCGGGTATAGGTTCGAGGATTCGTCAACGTCCGCGGAAGACAACGTCGCGGAGGTTGGGCGTCACGGTCGTCGTTCGTCAAATCCGTTGACGAAGAGATGCGTCCGATGTGATACGTCGTTGGCGAAACTTCTTATGTCGACGTAGGGAATCCGAGGAGGAAGCGGTGTTCCCTCTCGTTGACACGAAAGACGAAGAAGAGCGGAGCGGCGTTCTTCGTCAGAACTTGAGTGTTCTTCGTCAAGTTGAGCATTCTTCGTGTTCTTCGTCAGAGCTTGAAGAATAAGAAAAGGCTCTCAACCTCTCAAGAAGGCAAACTATTAACCAAAAATAAAATAAGACTCTATCTTATTTTATTAACACAACAACTCACTAGAATATCAAAAGTTTGAAATTTTAAATAACCGTCTTCAATTAATTAAGTCAAGTTGACAACATTAATTGAAATGAGTTAAAGGGGAGGTTTTGAGAGAATTTGAGGAGTTGGGGTTCGTGTGGACCCCACCTCACTTAATCCTCCCAAGGGAGGTTAAGTGGATGTGGGTCCTACTCCCAACTCCCTTTGGTAGGATTTAACTAGTTAAAATAAAATTTGTTCCTCACAAATTTTATTTAACTTAAACTAATAACCCAAAAACTAACTTTCAACCCGCAACAAACGCACCTTCCGAAAAGGTCCCTTTAAGCGAATATCGGCGCTGCGAGTTCATCGGTGCCCTCGGATTTCAATTCCGAGCACCGGATCAAAAGTTAGGAATTCCCGCTCGTTCGTTCACTGAACGTACCCGAGCCAAACTTCGGAAATTGATTCCGGGCACTCCGGGCCTCGGAATCAGGTGCCGTCTGAAACCGCGCTCTTGTAAAATTCTAAAGAAAATTAAGAAAAAAACTTTCCTTGAATTTTACGGGTCTTTACATGTATGCTCACCCTACGTACATAAAACTATTTTTAGGTTTCCAGGAGGACGTCAGGGATCACGTGGGACCATACTAGCACAGGACCTTTGGGACAGTTGTTGTTGCTGTTTTTCTTTCTTCGGTACTTTTCCTTTGTATTCACTTTGTACTTTTTGGTATTTACTTTTGAAACATGCATATGGGAATGGTTTGTTTTGGCTTTACTTTCACTTTTAGTTTTGGTGTTGTGGGATTTACTATCTTATCTCCCGGTCCTATTAAAATAAAAAGGGTAATGCCTTCCATTTAGTGAGTGATTATATAGCCTTAGTGTTGGTCTCCAATCCGAGACCTATTGAAGGTGAGTTTTGGGGGTCATTATCTATCCTTTAACTTGAAGAAGGAAGGGTCTGGAAATCTGCTGACCCTTCCCTCCTTTTGGTGAAGGCGGGTCGTGACAGTTCATACGTACGTGGGGCTCAATTTCAATTTCTTAACAAACCTTATAACACCCCACCATGGAGATACTTTAAGGAAAACATGATATCCAACATAAAATTCCAAATCTTCCATTTGGTTATCAGAATAACTATTTTTTCAACTTTGAGCTAATTTAATATGATTCTAAATACTTTTTACCGTTCTCATTGTCTACGCAATAGGTTTTAGTCCTACAAGTTTCATTTCACCATCTCTATCCCAACAATTTAGAGTATTACATGTCTTTTCAAATAATTATTCATATGGTGCCATTTGAATACTTGAATGGAAACTAATATTATAGTAAAACTCTACAAAAGGTATTGTGGGTCATGTATTGTGGGTCATGTTGGGCGGGTCATGTATTGCGGGTCATGTCGGGACTTATGCCTTGGGCCTATGGGTCATGTATGGGTTCCACTTCAACCCTTAAAAGGGGGATTATCTATAATAAAATAAAAATAAGGCCTTCAGGCCATTTGGGCTATAATGTTTGAATAGTTCTCTTGGACTGTCTGTGAGTTTGAGGATGGTAGGCAGTGCTCAAATGAATCTTAGAATCAAGGTCTTTCTGAAGACTCTTCTAGAATTATGATGTAAATTGGGGGTCATAATCTGAAAAAAATTATAAGGTATGCACCATTAAGTCATAAAATTAATTAATATCAATCCATGAAAGGCACTCTATAGTTAAATATTCTCTTGTAGCAATAAAATGTACATATTTGTGTAAGTGATCAATAGTAAACCATATCACATCATTCTATCTTGAAGTACTAAGTAATCTAGTGACAAAGTCCATAGTAATGTCATCCCGTTTATACATAATAATAGGTATAGGTTTCATAACTCCTATAATATATTGCCTCTCATCCTTCACCCATTGAAAAACCAAGCATCTTGATTAATAATCAGCAACTTCCCGATTAATGTTATCCCACCACAAATATTACCTTAAATATCTATAGATATTTGTGATATTATGGTGTATATAAAAATTCAAGATATAATAATCCTCCAACAATTCCATTTTAGTTCAGGTATTAATGGAACACGTAACCTCTTTCCAAATTTTAAAACGTCATCTTCAAAAATAATATATACCAATTTCTTATCCTTGACAGCTTAGCTTTTCTTCAAAAAAATCTCATTATCAAATTGGGAATTTTTTAAATTTTCTAATAAATATTTTTGCACAATAATTTCAAAAATTATTGATGTATCCACTTACTTAAAAAATCTCATATCCATATTTATAAGATCTGAGAACAAAGAATTCTAATCAATCCACATTTAGGTCATTACTTCATTATCTTTCCTACTCAATCCATTTGTTAACGTATTTTTCTACCCTGAGTAGTAGTGTATTGATAAATAATATTCTTTGAGTAATTAGATCCATCAACTTGGCCTCATAGTGAGAAATTTATATAAAAATAAGTATTTTAGGATTTTATGTCCTATTTATATCTCACATCTTTCACAACAGAGATAATGTATTCATATCATCAAACTAAATATAGTTGGTTCCAACTCAAGATCGTGGGTAGGATAGTTTCATTCACGAGTATTTCATAACCATGATGCATATGTAATAACTTTATCATTATTCATCAGGAAAAAATCCAGGTCCATTCTCTGATGCATTACTATATATCACAAATCCATTATTTTTTAATGGTAGATTCAACCTAAATTATCGACCAATATCTACTTCAATTATTCAAAACAATCTTCACATTCAATTTTCTTTATTAACATAACCCCTTTATATGTAATCTTGGTGTACAGTTTAGCTAACCAGAAATTTTATTCAATAAATCACCAATAGTAACTTTCAAAACCAATGAAACTACATACCATGGCTATATTGGTTGATGTATGTCATTATTTTACTTCCTTTGTCTTCACATGATCAAATGAGATTCCATAAATAGATATAATATGGAAAATAAAAAACATCTTGAAACAAGAATTCAAACTTGCTAAATTTCTCATATAACTCTTTTCCTCTAGGAGTCTCGAGAATGTCCTATAAGTGATTTTTAAGATCCTCATAGCTTTTAGAATGCACCAATATATCATCAAATAATACCACAATAAAATTATCAATATATTCCATAAATACTATAATAATTAGATCCATAAAAATAGATATTGCAATAATCAATCTAAATGGAATTATGATAAACTAGTGATGGTCAAACCTCATTTGAAATGTTATCTTCAAAATATCTTCCCTCATTATCAAAATTGATGATACCCAGAGCTACGTTCAATATTTTAAATATTTTGAGCTATGTAAATTAGATCAAATGTATCATTAATGTGAGGTAAAGGATATGTGTTATTTATTTTAATCGAATTAATTTTCCTATAATCAATGAAAAGCCTCATGGATCCATCCTTTTTAAAAATAAAAAGAACAGGGTCTCTCTAAGGTGAAACACTTGTAAAAATAAATACCTTACCACACAGCTCATCTAGTTATTTATTTAACTCAAATAATTCCATAGTGGTTATTATATAGAGATTATGTTATATATGTCTTGTAGTGGGGATTAAATCATTGGAAAACTTGAATTCAAGCTGTAGTGGATTTCCAGGTAATTCCAAAGTAAATATATAAATGTATTCATATATAATTGGTACATCTTAAATTTGAAGATCACCTTTTCCATCCATAGATTTTGTTTTTTATTCTTCCCCTAGAATCTCATTTATAAGAGCTATTAAGAATGGATATAGACATGACCCAAATGATGAAGTCTCCTCTCTAAAGATATGGAATTCTACACCTTTATTATGAATCATAATTTCCTTCTCTTTATAATAAATTTTTGCATTATATTTTGATATCCAATACATACCATGTATTATATCAAATTTAACCATGTGTATAATAATAAAGTCTAAAAATAAAGCATGTTTATGTGTTATAATGGAACTGCATGACACGTCCTTTTCGTAGTGATATTTCTACTATGAGTTTTGATTGAAAGATCCCTTCTTAATATACCAGGGAAATATCTAATTTTCTTGTGAAATATGAAAGATATAAAAGATTTTGATGAACCTTAACAAAATAAATATTTTTCAAAATTTGAGGAAATGATTAATGTACCTTCCACTACATATTTGTTAATTTCAACCTTAGTAGTAGTGATTTAATAAGCTTAGACTTATCCCCTTGGCCTCTTCTTCGGTATATTCCCTTGATACTTGGGACATTGGTTTGAATAATGCCCCATTTATTTATATTTAAAGCACTCCATATCAGTGACCTCTTTCTTTCCATTATATTCATGATCCATATGACCCATATCAGTGACCTTGTAACAAACTCCCATTCCATTCAAACATTTTATAAGACGATTTTTTCTATAATTATCATATGATGGAAATTTATTCATCTTGTTCTTGTTCATTGACATGTTCCCTTTTTCTTATTGTTTAGAAAACCTATTCTTCACATTATTCCCCTTGAATATATTAGATCTAGAAAATTCCTTCTCATTTTTATGGAATATAATACTATTTCATTATATGATGAATTTTTTTAGAAGATAGTTCCCTTCATAGACTTATCCCAATCCCTTCAATGAAATTGTCAATATTTCATTTTGTATCAATTATTCTATATAGAGAAAATCTATCTAGTCATGTATAGGTAACTTCATAATATGAAACACTTTCCTCTTATTATTTCCTTAAGATGAGTAACTTTCTCTTCATTTCATTTCACTTCTCTTGAGGGAAATATTTTTTAAAGAATTTTTCTTTAAAATATCTCCATTCCTTATGTTCTATTTCTTCTTACTCCCTAGTATTTTGGATCAATTGACATAATTGATCAAAATTTATCATCAGAAAATATAACTCTAGTATGACCTCTTCCTTTTAATCACATCTTAAGGCCAAAAACATCTTTTCAAGGGACATAATTTATTGCTCAGCTACCACTGGATTAGAAGTTTTACTAAACAATGGGATCTTATGTCACATGAAACAATGTAATATAGGTGCATCATGCCATGGAAAATAAAGTTTCTCCATATGTACAAGATTATTAGTCATAACCTTTGTTAGACTCCCTAAAATAACCATGATCTTATCAACTCAAACACCATAGGTATTGGCATAATCAATAAGGAAATTTCTATATTGGCCATGAGTATTGATACCATTATTTCTTCTAGCTTCAATTTTAAAAAAAATCATATACTATATTTTCTCATGATATTATTAATTTTAAATAATAATATATAATTATATATCTATTATAACACTTAACTTAAATTGAAAAGTTATGTATTGTTAATCTCAGAATCGTAAACTTCGTTTCTTTGGGAATATATTTAAATTTTTTTTTTTAAAAAAGCAATCCCTTTATAATGGTTTGTAAAGAAAATGTAAACTAGCCTATGAATTTAATCCATGAGTGTCAAAATAGTTTTGTAGAAAAAACCATTTTTATGCACTCAGTGATAATGGATTCAATATTAATTTGCTCTTTTTGGAGTTATTACCCCTAGGTACAACTCTGAAAGTGCCACATCCAATTTTAGTATCCATATGGGGATGTAATTTCTTATATAAACCACATAATCTCTACGTTACCAAAATATTATGATTTTATCCTAAAAATAGTCTTATCATCAAATTCAATCATAATTATATGTTCCCTAATCTATGTTTTCCTAAGTCTAAATCCCAAGGTTTCTATTAAACTAGCTCAAATTCCGACTATATCAACCCAAAATCGAGTAACCCAGATTCGATTTCTACTTTATTAAATTTACATAGATAAAAGGGGTTTAATACTAGAAGATTGGTCAGTTTAGTAGTCTTAGAGATATAGTTATATACATTATACCCATTTTATATTGGTAATAAAATAAAAAACAATGTAATGGAAAACATTTGACATCCTTGAACTCATTCACATAATTCTTCTTTATATCCTTGGGAAAGGAAATAAAATAGAAGTGGGCTCAAATTATTATTAAGGTTCATGTAAAAAATATTCTATCTTGATTAAATAAGGAATAATAAATATGTCAAGGTAAATAACTGAAAACACATACCATTTAATTAATAACTTGATCAAAAAATGCATCCATGGATAATATCAAAGCAATAATCTCATGGATAATAATATTTGGATTATTAATAAAGGAAATGATTAATATTGGACATAATGATCTCATAAATTATGATATCTTGGTAATTAATACCGTATAAAAATATAATTTAATTTATGGGTAGGTACACACCAAAATCCCATTTAATTTCCCTTACTGATTTGTCTCGTGATACCTATAGATAAATTAAGGGGAAATCTATAAGCTAGCCCCACCTTCCACTACATGTCTAATTTATTCGATGCATATTGAATTATCAACACAATACATAAATTATATTCCTTATAAATAAATGTATGTGTTGAATAAAGAAGTTAAAATATCAATATTTTCATAGTAAATCAAATAACCTTCAAATTAAAACACCAAGTGTAGAAATGATATACAGTATAATAAATAATAATATCCATGATATAAATAATATTTATATTTAAGAGAAATTTAATTTTCAATGATCACAAGAAAGTGAATGTTCTTATAGAAAGCTAATAACCAAAAAATTAATAATAGATAAGTGATTACAATAGATTCGTTAGAAATACAGATTTTTAAATAATATCACAGCCTTTGGAGAAATAAAAAATGAAAGAGAAACATTAAAAAAATATTCAATTTAATATTTTTATTTTTTTAATCATTGAAAACATGTGGAATAAGATAAATATCATAAAACGATTGCAGTGACAGGAATGTTTGTTAACGTTGTATATGTTAAAAAACATTCCTTTTTCCTTTTTATAAAGAATGAAAATAAATCCTTTGGAAAACATTAGATATATTACTTTCATAAATTTTAAAATTAAAAATATGAATTTAAATTTCATTATTAAATTATTTAAGTAATAAAAAAGACTTATATAAATCGATTTGAAAAAAATATATACATGGAAGAAAAATATCTCTAATTAAAAGATAAATAAAATCGATTTTTATTTTAAATATTTGTTTTCTTGATTCAAGTGAAAAGGATAGGAAAATTTGGAATAAAATATGGGAAATATTTATATATCTATAGTATATGAAAAATATATAGATTTTATGATGGATATATTATAATATTTCTTCAATGAAAGTAAAAATAATCCCAAATAATTGAGATTTTAAAATAAATTCTAAAATCTATGGTAACTTTCAAATAGTAACCCACTGAAAGAATAAATTTGAATAGAAATATTTTCCATAATTAATAAATAGATATTCATGTCAACTACTTGAATGGGGACGTATATACAATATATAATGTAAATAAGTGCACAATACCAAATCAGTCTCAATGGAGTGGAAGTTGAGACAAATTTCCTTACCTTACGCATGCCTTTAGTTAACCATGATTTAACCTCCTACATAATGGTTTCAAACAAATTATTAATTTACATTAGAACCATGTTAATCTTTATAATATCATATATTAACCTATTATAACATCCTATCACCTGTTCATTAAAAATATTTTATTTTTACTATTATTTTGGGTGTTAACTTCCTTGATTTCTCATGAATGTCTATCATAAGTATTATATATATTCACTATTTCTATCATTATTATTATCCATGTGAGACAGTGACGAAAAAAAATTATATTAGTTTGTGAGGAGGTAGTTCATCACTCACAAAAATGATGGTTCTCTTTCCCATTTGATAGAGAAGTATATGGATAAATATTATTCCATAAACATAATAACATCTTACTATATAGAATATAATGGTTTTATTGTAATGTAATTGTTAATAATTAATTTATGGTGTGAAAAAAATAATTAAAGGATACAGAGATCTGTGAATACAATTACCCTGTCTTCAAAAAACCTACTTTAGAGGTGTGAATAAGTTAGGGGAGGAGGTGCCCTTTTATAACTGAAGTGAGTGGCACACTTGTAATTTTTCATTATTTTTCAATAATTTCATGTCACTTTCCAGAAAATACAGCTCAAAATGGATCATAATAGAATATGATAAGTTAAATTTAGAAATATATCCAACCAATAATTTTTCATAAAGTTATATGGTGATATTAACCCTTATCATTATAGATTAACTCTTATTAAACCTTTTTAAACCTTAACCATGATAATTAATTTTTACTATTTTTACTATTAATTATTAATAAAAATAAATCTAAAATTATTAAATAATATTAATTGTTTTTATTGTATATATAGAATCCATTTTATCAAATTAAATTCATATAATTCCCACAATTCAATTTAAAAATATAAACTCGTAAAACATCATGAAAAATGGTATTCCAAGAAATTCATATTTTCAAGATTAAGATAAATTTAAATTAGTATATTTTGATATATAATATATAAATTTAATTTTCATAATTCATCAATTAATATTATTTTAGTTAATTAAAATGGATAGACATTAAGCCTTTTTTTAAAATAATTTTCTAAAAAATATCTATTTTTACCTCCGAATGATCTTGCCAATATTTCTATCAAATTGATATTCAATAAATTTATCATTACATATATTATAATAAATTATTATAAATAAAAGGAGGAATATTTAGATAATTTATTTTTTATTATACATAAAATCCCACTTCTATGGTAAAATTTAAAAAATTCATTCTAGTTTTATTCTGACCAAGTAAGTTTAAAATTGATATGTATCCTGTCAAATTAGAATTTTTATGACATGAAATATTAAAATGTAAATTTTATTATATTTTTATTAAAATAAAATGTTCACTTATTATAACTAAGTATCTAGTGTTACATATGACACGAGTATGAAACCATCTTGATGAAATATCAAGATAAAGGGATTATATTACATAGTAAGAGTTTAAATTTTGTTGTTTTCATTGATAATTTAACTTATTTATCTATATAAATTTATGTGTTGATATATTATAATATTAAAATTCTTAATTTCACCAAATTTCACTGATAAAGAGGCCTAGAGGTTTATAAACTAATTCAATATTAAATGTTAGTAAAATTCAATTTTGAATTTAATCGTTAGAATAAATATTATTCCTTTATGTAGTTTAATAATTATTCAGGTAATATTTCTCACATAAATCAAATCACTATTTGTTAGAGTATAGAATATATCTGGCATGCATAATGAATAAATATTTATTTTCTTGGTGGTGAATATATTATATATATATAGATTGAAGGAATAATATATTTATATTTATTTAAGTGAATAAATATTTATTATTTGAGGATCAATAAATGTCAAAGAGGATTGATGAGCCAAGTTAATGTCCTAATGGAAATGATATACTTTATTTCATATCATTTAAATAAATACTTGTTTATTTATTTAATAAATGATATTTAAAAATATTTAAGTTGGCACATGTCATGAAATATAATAAAAATATTATTATGACTATTATTATTCAGCATGGGGTTTATATAGAATAATAAATTATATAAAGGTCCTCGGTGAAATTATTAATAGTTTAAACCTATGTATATAATGTGAGTTTTATCCTTTTATAGGTGTGCTATAATTTTTTTAGAGAGGATTCTCTCAAGATAATTATCTGCAATACCTAGAGAGAACTTCTCACGAATTTTCTCAAGAAGTAGAGATGATTACCCACCAATATGTTAAGAAACAGAGAGCAAGATAATAAATGTTTCAAAAACAAAAGAGTTCTTGTTGTGATAAATAGTGAATGGAACTTTGTGTTTGGTTTCTTATAAAAGAACCTAGAATACCAACAGTGATTTTTATATATTTGTGGATAATTTGTGGATATTTCAATAGGAATTATGGTTTTTTTATTTTTCACTACAATAGTGATACCCTGAGAGAGGATACTAGATTGATCATAAATAGAAAAATAAATAATTATCAAGATGATTTATTTTTTATTTTAATTTAATTATAAATTATATGAAAAAAAGATCCTCTCTATAAAGAATATGAGGTTTCTTTATTTTTTTCATTGATTTTTATTCTTTAAAACCAATGAAAACCCTTTTTTAGAATGGGATTTATTTCTTGTGTTGTTCCCTTGAACCATCACTTTGATACAATTTTGACATAACATGACCCACTAGGACCCCTATAGGGTCTATGGTAAGCATAGCGTGCCACCCCAAGCCCACCTTCAATCGTTTAGGTGCTGAAAACTACTACTAATAAGGAATATCTCTCACATTGGATATCATATCCTATCATACATGCATCAGTGCAGCCTTCTCAACAGTAAGTAAATATGTAATAAATGAAACCATGAATATCCAACATAAATAATGTGAAACAAGATTAATATCCCAAAAATATTACAACGTAACACTGATAAATAAAAATATAAAACACAAGACCCAATAACAAATAGTAGAAGACTGTCCTTGAACAAAAAAGTATAAAATCCATGTCATTCTTCCCAAAAGGATCAAAATAACTCATCCCCTTCAATTTTTCCCGACTTATAGCTCTACTAGAACCACATACATCATAATCATCCTCATAATATGTATCATCTACTTAAACACATCATGTGTGAAGATGAGGCTCGTGAAAGTGTTATTATAATCATACATGTTAGTATTCCCCAAAAACACAAATAAGAAAAGTAAAAAAAATAAATCATTAAACCTGGAGATTATTTTAAGTCTAAAAAATCAAATATGGAAATAATAACATCCACTAATCATCACCATTAAAGTATTATTCTAAATGGTAAACCTGGTAGACTATCATTTCACTCGTAGTACTAAAAAAATATGACAATCAACAACTAGTCATTATACATTTGTAATCATGGGGGTCACACCACACTAAGTTATGCATGTTAGTTGAGGGGTTACTAACCCTTATAGGGGACCCACACCTCTTCATGTGCAGTGTGAATTAGTTGAGAGGGTTAATTACTCTATATGTAAAGGACTCAAACCCATCACTAAGTTGGTTACCTACTCTATGGAGTATACGGAGGAATCATACCCTCGAATCAATGTATTACCATGGGTGTTACCAACACTAAGTTTGCTCCCCTCATCTAGTCGAGTCTCCATCCCAAGCTAATTGAATCTAAGAAACCTAATCTCACTATAACACCTTGAAAACAACCATATATACTCTAGAGATACACACCACTATGTTCTATGTGTAAAAACACTTGGAATTGAATACTCATGTGTAAAATTTTAAGTCATAAGTGAAGAGATTAGGAAATGAATCAAATTATATAGTATATGGAATGTATCCTGGGGTGCAGGGCCTGAGGTTGTTTTACAACTACTAATATATGTGATGTCAAACTATATTGTATGTATAAAAATGTGCATGAAATGTGGAACTTTATAAAAACATAGTTTTTACTATAATTGGAGTCTGTGTTATGTATTTCACATATGAAATTCCTGTACTTAGTCCACATTTTCTGTAGACCCTCTGAAACACTTGAATTCTACTACCCATATGTTTGAGCTGGTATACACAGTGTGTGAGCTAAAACTCATAGTGTGTGGGGATATCAAATTTTATTGGTGCAACACTGGGGATTTTGGTTCCAAAATATAATTTGAATAACCCCCAATAACATGATATGTGAAATTTAATACAACACATAAACCCTTATGTTTCTCTATGAAGACTATACTACATTAATATAGAGGAATACATGACTTGAAATCACAAAATATAACTATGATATATGCTTCACTCCTTAAATATCTCCACTTATCATGAATATTATTCCTAATGATTCCAACCCCACCATCGCACCCCATTGTTGCCTCTCTCATAATTCTCCAATATCTCATACATTGTCTCTTTCAACCACGCACATATTTCAACTTTAAATTTATTACAGACCTTCTTCCAAACACAGAAACCCAATTTTAATTATGAAAACTTGTTAAAGAATCACAATGAAATATTCGAACCAAAAAAAGAAATTTAGTGTGGGGTATGCTAAAGATTAGTGGTTGGAATAAAGTTTGAATATATAATGATGGGTTTGAATTTACATCGTTAAAAGGAATGAGTGAAAAATATAGGAAGGGGGGATTCTTATATTTTTAATGGATATTTATCTATATTCAACCACAATAAAGATATATTATAAATATAATGAAATTATTATCTAATGGTAATGAATAATACATCAGTATCCCAAATAAATAGACAATGAAATAACCTCTCATTTAATGCTTGAATGGATATTTAATGAATATTCAACATTATTGTATGTGTCAAGTTCTTTATCAAATTTTCAAGAACATGTGAATAAGTTTCATATCAAATCATCATTTTCGACCTAATTGGGCAATATAATGAACATTTATTTTTTCATCACTAGATTCATTTTAAAAGTGACTTCATGAAAACAAATTGATTTGATCATTAAGAGAATAATCGGTGACAAAAGAAACATTGTGCATTCAATCAACTAAATTTTTTTTTCCTTAATAGATATGATGTTAATGCTTCATCATCCACATCCATTTCTGAATTCATCATTAATGTTTCCATGAATAACATGAAGAACAATCGTTAACTCATGAAGAACATGAAAAATGAAGATAATATTCTATATTGATTCCCTTATTGGTTATAGGCACCCAAAATAAGTATTACAATAATATATATATAAATTGGAATTTGGTTAAGTTATAAAAACTAGTATTTTAGTTTAAAAACATGAAAATTCAAGGTTTTAGCTTCATAGCCTCAATATATAAATTCTACCTCTCCTAGAAAAATATCATCTTTCTACATACAACCATAATGTCATAATTTCAATTTGAGGCTTCATTTATGAGGTATTAACTATAACATCTTGGGTTTTTTAAAGGAAATATAATGTTCAATATCATAAATGATACACCACATCGATCTTAAATAAAAATAAATATTACTATTTAATATAATAGTCATCACATAGTTGTTAGAATGGAGGGAATTAACAGAGTTAACTGGATTATGAAAATATGGTTTACACATATTTATATAATGATTCATTGGTTTCCAAATTAACTTAAAATGAAACTAAAAACCAATTGAATATAAAGGATGTATTTTTGTGAAAAACTATGTAAATGTGAATAATTGTTTTTATAAAATAATAAAATCACCCTTTTTGGATTATATTAATGAAATATTAATTCAATATATTTTTAAAATTCATCTTTTGTGTTTTATATACATTATATAACAAAAAATACAATTTTATAGATCAAATTAGTGTTTTTTAAAATGTATTTTTACCGTCTTTTAATGGAGAACCTATTTTAAATATTGTTTTTTACACCTTTATATGTTCTATTTTATAAAATAAACTTCTTATTTGAAGGAGGGACATCAAAAATTATTTTTATTTTTTTTTTGAATTTTTTGTATTTTTAGGATAAAATTCATATTTGAATTAATAGTGAAAAATAATGCACACACAAATACATTTTATTTTTTTAAAATCAAGAGGCTAAAAATCCTAAAAAGGGACAATTAAGGGGGTCTGATATAATATAGACCAAGATCATATACCTAGAAATATTTATAGCCCTCAAAAATAAAGGTCCCAAGAATAGAGAAAACTAAAAGATGATGATTCTGAGACACTTTAGAAGCAAGAAAATCAGCCACCATGTCACCCTTGCACTAGGTATGAAGGATGGAAGTGTGACTCTCAAAAATATGCTTTCACTTTGAGATATAATATTAAATACTCTAAGGAATATTACTAATGCCAGATCGAGCCTTGAAAATGATGAGTGAGTCAACCTCAACCTCCTAGAAAGAAATATTCCTTTGTTGACATAGGATCAAACCTGAAAGAATTGAATGGGCCTCTGGTTGAAGGTAATCCTCTTTACCAAATAATGCTAAGAATTCCACCACCACAGACCCAAGGGGATCCCTGACAACTCCACCTCCATGCATAGACTCCATAGAACATGACCCATCTGTGTTAATATTGATCCCTAAGCTGGGATCCTTTTAATTAACCCAATGTCTTTGAGCCAAACTACTACTACCTATAGAAGAGACCAAGGGCCAAAGGGCCAAGAGTAAAAGACCATTTTTCATTTCCTTTCATAGCCTACCAACTCCAGAACTAGTGATCTAGTCTGAAAAATAATACTCGTACTTGACACTTACAGTGCCTGATGCCTCACCAAATTCTTGGATGACCATAAGACCCAACAGCTTACAGTAAGAATAATTGCCCTTGCCTTTTTTTTGGGACCTGGTCGGAGTACCCCCTAGAACCAGTTCTAGAAAAACACCTTCAAATAATACACACCAACATAACATCGAGTTTACTAGACAATATATCTCTAGATCACTAAAATCTACTCACTATCAAAAACTATTTGACTCATGGACTCATAACTTGTCCTCCTACAGCAACAACACTTAGAAGCCAGACTGATCCCACATCGTTGAATTCATTCCTCGATTACAAAAGAATTATTCTAGACACACCACAAAAGAAATAAGTACTTCAATGTAAGATCCATGTACCAAATAAATTATACCCAAGGATCCTAAATAAAATTTACATGTTGAAAGTTGAGAAAATCATTAATGGTAAATGGGTCTGCTGCCGAACCTATGAAAAATATTTCATTTTAATTCAAAAATACCTTTTCATTTAATTTATTTATATTGTTTGGTTATCTTTTTAATTGGTTTCAAAGTATAATTATATTAAGTTTTTATCATTTAATCTTATGTTTTTCATTTGAAGTAATTTTACATTGAAATTAGATATAAACACATGTCAATATTTTGATGGTTTTTACTTTTAAAAACCTTGTTTTCTCATTTTGACAATGGGGATTAATTTTAAATTATTAATTTTTACTTCTATGTTTTGAATTTGAAAAAATGGATTCCATATTTTTAATCATAATTTAAAAATTATGTAAATAGGTCCATTTTATTTTTAGACATTATGAATAGTAACTTTTGTAATAAATTTCATTACCACATTTAAAGGTAAATCGGGTAATTGATGGTAAAAATAATATTATAATAATATAAAATTACCCTAAAACTTATCCTAATTTAATTTTGTGAGTATATTATAACCATGAGAATCATTGGATTAATTTTAGGACCACTTTAATCCATTTGGATGACTTTATTTCATTTATAATATTATATTCAATGAATAGTCATTTTTGTTACACTTTTGTTTTTAAAAAGTAAAGTATTTTAATATGGAGTTATACAGGGGATGTCTATGATTATAAATAATCATTTGAAATCTAAAAATATTACTTACATCAAGTTAATTAATTTATAATTTTTATAAATTAAATAATAAAATTTAATTATGATACAAAGATAATGTAGTAATTTCTTAATTAATAAAAAATCAAATAACTAATATTATAAATATTAAAATAAATATTATTTGAAATAATTTATTCTGCAAACAAATTTTCTAGAAATATTTTAATTTTTATGATTATTTAAAGTTTTTTTTCAAACTTATATTGTATTTATAATATTTTTTTAAAGTCATCTAATGAATAATATCAAAACTAACAATTTTTTTATTTTATAACATAAAATATTTTATTAAATGTTATAAATTTTGTAAAAATAAAATATTCATCAAAATGGTTATTATAAGCCCTAATATTTCATAAATGAATCTTTTTTGGTTTTTTAACATGTTATGGTAGTTACATTAACCCACAGAGTGTAAATACCATGATATCACGTTAAGATTAAAACCGGTAAAGCAAGGGTTAAAACAAAAAGATGAGGATTAAGAAATATCAAAACATGAATAATTTTAATTAGATAATAGTATTCCACCAAAAATCATATTATATTTTAAATAAATTATTTTGGGACAATTTCTAATAGATATTTAATTTATATTAATTTAACATTTTAAATAATTTCAAGGGTTTTTCTCCCCTCTCATATAAAAAGGAACTCATTCCACTCTATTAATCACACATCCAAAACATTTTGTTTCAAAAACTATCTACCCAAATCCATTCAAAGAATTTCTCCCCTCATTATTGATGCCTTATATTAGGAAAAACACCCTTGTTAGAGGTGTTAAGGTGTTCTTAAAAGGTGACCAACCAAAGAAGATGTATCGTTTTCTATAAATATTTCAATTATATTTCTTATTCTAAATAATTCAATTCTCCTCGAACCATGATGAAATAATAACTAAAATATAAAAAATATACTGATATTCTATTATGTTAATATCATCATCTAAATTCATCTCCACTTCTATTAAATTGAAAATGAATTAATCGTTCATGCCTACGTGTGAACTATCACCTCCACGAACCGATATAATTTGTTTTCCATAACCATATCTCAAGACTGGTCATAATGATGTAATTATTATTTTTATGTGATTTTCAAGACATATTTAACACTATAATATAATAATATGTCAATTAATTTGTTACTTTTTATTCACATAAAAATTATATCATCGTTCTTACGTACGTGTGAACTATAACCTTTATGAAGAGATGTGAATCATTTTTATTCACCAAATAACTTGTATAATAAATATAAGTATATTTAAATTATTATTATGTTTTTAATAATATTATTATCATTATATAAAGATAAAATAATAATTATCTTATTTCCATAATAATCAATGAAAAATGGAAACGTTATTCATGTGTGTGTACAGCTTACTATCTCAATGATTATAACATTGTTCATTTTTCATACCATAAATGAATGGTTTGATTTAAAAAGTATAATTGATGTATAAAATTGATTATTATATCAAGAATATTATTCTATATATGATGTAATTATGACCACATGGACAATTGACATCGTACCAAGTTCATTTTCTACTCAAGTACTGAATAATGACAAAACATCTGATATGTACTTAAATAAATATGTGATTGTTATAACATGGTAATAAGTGATATAAATGTAATAATAAACATGAAAAAGGTTATAAATCAATTATAAATTCACCTAGTTTTGTTATTAAGGATTATAAAGATTGTACATGATGAGTCGAACCCAAGGTAAGGGACTTTTAACTCAAAACCTTATTTTAATGTCTTGATGATTTATTTATATAAAGATTTATATTTAATGATCATGTTAATAAAATGGTTTTAAGTATTTATTTATATGTATATTAATTTTTTAAATTTTAATTCCAATCAATAGTTTTAAATTGGAATGGTTCACTTTGATTCAAAAAATTTATTTTTAAATGTTTTAATTGTGTTTTCAAAATGGATTGATTATTTCAATAACTTTCAATGTTTTTTAACATATACGCCATTAATGGAATTTTTATATTTCATGTTTTAATAATTTGTTGATGTTTATTTTACAATTTTACCATTTTATATTAAAAAAACATATATGAGTGTGCATCTTGTAAAGATGAAATGTTATTTTAAAGTGAAAATGATATTCCTCCTTTATACATGTTTTATGTGTTATGATTATGTTATGGTTCTTAGGAATTTTTTTAGTATACCATTGGTTCTATGATAAACTAAGGGTAGTTGAGACCATTATATATATTCAATGCATTGGGTAATGATAATTATTTAAATGATAAGAATTCTCCTAATAGATTTTGGGAGTATACTATTATGGGTATTCCAAACGTAACCATGAAGGTTACTCGCAATTTAATTGTGAAAGCCATAATGTAACTATGATATGGATGCCACAATTTACCTTTAATTTTTATTATTTCTATGAATTTTTATATTAATCTTATGATTTCATGAGTTAATCTAAAGAGTTTTTGTTTTATGAGTAAAAAGTATGAATTTGTGAAAATGTTTTCAAGATTTTAAAATATTCATGGACTGGAAATTTCATTTTTTATTTTATATCACTTACTGAGATTTTTGTGCTCATTCCAAGTTTTTTAAATGTTTTTCATGGTATTTAAGGTATAATATAGTCAAGTATGGGATCAGGTAAGAGTAATGATAACTAAACAAGAAAAGAAACCACATTTAATTTAAAAAGTTTCTATTTTATAGAAGAAATTGATACTGTTGGAAGGTTCCAATTTGTATTTATATGGTTTTTTTATTTATGATTTATAGCCTAATTATATAGGTTTCTAAAATTTAAAATATCCTCAATTTTAAATAAATTAAAATTATTAACCTAAATCAAGATTATGTAATGTTTAAGGTTGGGGCATTATATTAACAATTTTCATATGCATGGATAGAAAAAATATATTAAAATTATTATTCAATATTCAATGACCCACATCAAAAATAAAATATAAATAACTTTGTGAACACCATTATAATTGTTATTAAAAATATTCAAATTCATTAAATGAAAATTTAGGATACTAAAGTGAAACCTTTCCATGAAAAAAGAAATTGGTGATTGTATGTGCAATAAAATTTTTCATAGGTAAAACAGTTGTGAATAAAATTGAAATAGTCTACTCAATGTATAATAATTTATGGAATTGTATTATAATTTAAATCAATGAAATAAATATATATTCAATGAATATATAATAAAATTATAACAAATAGTTTGTATGTTGAACAAAAAATTAGATAACAGAAATAAAAGTTGTAGAGCTACTCAACTTACTGAGTTGTATGGGAAAATTGTAAAGGAGTTACGTCATATATAATATTAGGAGAAAAAGATTTATGAAGTCACTAAATGTGGTGAGAAAAAAAATAAACAACTCATGAGAATTTTATAGTGTATAAATATAGAGTTATTAAACACTATTCAAATGAGTGTGGAAAGATTATCGAAATTATTCAACATAATTAATTTCCTTTAGAAAGACTTGTGGAGTTATAAAACAGAAGTAAAGATTTGTAAGATCATTTATATAATGTTACTCAATGAAATAAATTTTTTATAACCAATATAGAAGATAATTTCACTTGAATAATTTATGTGGGGGGAAATAATTTTATCAATTCAACAAGAGATTTAATTTGGGACCCTATATTTCATACTCCATGAAAATCAACACTATACGTGAATGGACATCATTTCAATTCCTACTTAACACAATGACGAAAAATTCATTTTTATTCAAATTTTAGATGTTTCTAGTATATTACAATAATAAAAAACCCATTTATAATATTTTATATTAATAGATATTCAATCAAGAATTCATAACAATATCTATCACTAGAGAAATGGAATCTCTAAACCTGTTTATTTTTTATGAATTTATATATCTAAAATATCCAAAATGATATAATAAAATATATATAATATATATGGATTAAAAATGAAGTATTATTTTATTAGAAATATGAAATAAAAAGTAGAAGAAGAAGATAATTTTTGAAATTGTGAAGATATTTAAATAAATAAAATAAAATATAAAAAATATGGGAGAAGAGAAAATAAGAGAAAGAAGCCAACTAAAATCCAAATAGAAGCCAAAATTATTTTTCTAAGTTATTGAAGATTAATTTTTCATAATCCCATTCTTATATACTTAATGATAATAATAATAATACTATTCTTTTTTATTGAGATTTACTACCTCAATCCATCCTTGGAAATATCCATCTACTATTAATACAAGATCATGAGCACATTTTAAGAGAAGATTAGTTATCAATATGTTAATCGTTGAATAGTAAAAAAACAAGAAAATCACTATAGTGAATTGAGATACCTGTATTGTAACATGATTTCATTAAAAACATTAACAATGATATAATCCAATAAACTATTATATTTGGTTCATTGATAGATGTGAATTGATCTCGGAGTCAGATAATATTGATCACACCATGAACATAGTTACCCACTTTGATGGATGAACTATATTAAAAATTTGGTTCCAATTATGAATCTTTAATTTATTTATTTATGAGTGAGTGATAGTTTCAAAAAGAAAGAAATTATTATTACATTAACAAGTAAAAAAATGTTGATTTAAGAGAAATAAAAAAAAGATATCAACACACATTCACTCATCTTTCAAAATTGCATTCACAACCAATCTAAAACACAATAATATCCAATAATTTTTGTGTTTTTTATATGTTTACTCTACATTTTTAGGCATCAGTAATTTCTTATTCTATAAATATTTAAAACATGAACTCAATTATTTAAAATTCAATCCAGGAAAAAGATTTTAATCGCCTTTAAATAAAGAATCAATATTACAAAAATGATTTATTTTATCATAAAGAAAGGAGTTTTACAATTATTAAAATGTATTTCCTTTCCCAACATTGATAAAAACCTAACTCTTTTATCAATTCTAGAAAACTAAATGATAAATAGAACCATAATTACTATAAAATTCCATATGTAACTATTGATTGGTTATATTTGTTTTCAATCATATATTGATAATCATTGGAGGTTTTTAATATCTTTTTAAATATGTTAAAAATGTTTTTTGAGATAATCATAATTGTAAAAAAGTGATTTGAAGTAATTTTGTGATTATTTATTGAAATCAATATTTTTTTGTTCAGACTGAAATTTGGATAAGACATGGTCCATAAGACTTTGTGGGATATTTTAATTTATTTGGATAAATTTTCATAAGGATATAGTATTTTTTGTATGACTTCAGTGATGGAAAAAATATTTATAAGTAAAAATTTATATGACTTTAGAATCACATCACAAGACTATGGAATGAGTCAATAAGACATTGTTGAATCATGAATGAATTTTTTTCTATGATAAAGACTTTAACTTTCCCAAGTGTAATATTTTCTAAAAGTTATGTAATAATTTTAGAAGTAGTCCTCAATACTTCAAATGTACACATAATACTTTCAAGAAACTATGTAATGATTTTTAAGTGTTTGTAAGACTTTGGGATACATGGGTAAGAATATTTAAAGTTGTAAAAAACTTCCTGACATTTAAAAATTTTTAGAATTATACTAATTGAAATTTATTCATTTCCATAATTTAATATTATGAATAAAATTAAATCAAATACTTATAAATCCAATTTTTAATGTTTAAAACATCACATTTAAAGTGTAATTCAAGATGATTCATATGACAAATACAATTGACTGATGATTTCATAATTTGTTTAATGTTTCAAGTTATTTTTTTCTATAAAATGTGTATGTAAATTCAAATTAAACTTTTTGAAGAATAATTTCCATAAAATATTTTTGGAAAATTATTGTGATGATTTTTTATTATTATGGTATTAAAATAATCACTTTTAATTGATTATAAATTTATTATAGATAATTTTTCAATGATATGATTGTTCATGATGTTGAGATATTAATTTATATTCCATAATGAAGTTCCTCAAACCACAATAATATTTAAGAAATATATGGATGAACCTAATTCAGTGGAAGAGATGAGAAGATCACAATTGGTTTTTTTTAGAATTAAAAAATGCATTAATTTGGAAACTGTATTAAATAATGAATGAATTTGTTTTATTCATTGTCAAGTTATTTTTATTTAACATCTTAAATAAGAAAAAATTTATGTCTAAAAATTCTTAGGAGATAACAGTTTATGAATAATGGAATATCCCTTGATCTTGGAAACACACTCCAATAAACTATAGTATGAGGAAACAACTGGGGATCATAGAAGAATAAATTCATTAGATGGAACTAAATTATAGCATTATTTTTAGTCCTAGAATTTATATTTAAATACATGAACAAGGGGGAGAATTCAAGTGAAAGGGACTATATCCTTGAGAATCACTGATTTGAGAAATAAAGTGAAAATAGAGCCTGAAGCTGGAGCATAGGGAACAATAAATAACTTTTTATAGCCTAACTATTTATTGAACTGATTCTAATAAGAAACCTCAAAAGTAAATAAAAATATATGGTAGCATGATTTTATATTCTAAAAAGTTCTTTTTTTTTACATTTCAGTAGAGGTTGAAAAACTAAAAGATGTCAGCATATTCCGAACTCTCTATCCTGAAGGATTGAGAGGGATATCATCAGAAATTTCTAAATCAACCTGATTCACAAGAGACCATTATAATGTTTTTTTGATTATACTAGTACGATTAAGTTGTTATGTAAATTATTGTGGTATTCTGATGAACACAGCTACAATATAATATAAAGCTTTACCAATTGTATTTGATCATAAAAATATAGTAGAAAATATCAAGGGATATAACAAGGAGTAGGCTCCTACACTAGGAGTTTTATTCCATGTTATTAAATTTATACATTGATTTGAGTAAGTCTAAGTGAATTATTTGATTGGATAAAATATTAAACATCTTTATAGGTTTATTTAAAGTTTAATAATTAGTAAGATATTTTTATCGCTAATTCAACCCCCAATGGTGCACCCATTTCTTGGGAATCTCAAGTGGTATCCTAGAATCTAGGTTACCTATATGAGATACTTGAGGTATTAAAATGGATAATCTAAATTTAATGGATATTAGGGGAGTTTCCACATTTTATTTCAAGAACTACCATGGTTGGAAGAATTGGTTAGTTCTATATCTTCTATCTCTATGCCTAGAAGTGTTTGATGCAATAATATTAGGTTTTAAACCTACTAATATAATTGTAAAAAATGTATTTGTATTATAATAATAATTTATAAGTTGATGGTAAAATAATAAATTACATTATTATATCAACATAATAAAAATGATCACCAAGGTGATTGGAATTCAAAGTGTGAAATAAATTTGGGAAAATTTTGAGAGTAGCTAAAAAAGAGGTATAAATGTCAAATAAGAAATTTTTCAAATATATAAGATAATATTTGAGGATATAATGATTGATTAAGATGAAAATATTGACAAATACTTCATAATAGTCAAATAAATTTTGATGAATATCAAAGGATTTGGAGAAATATGGAAAACTCTACCATTATGAAGAAATTGATGAGAAATTTTTTAGACTGGTTTGATATTAAAATATCAAATTTTGAAGATAGAGGGGAGATTTTAATTAATTAATGGCGCATTTTTATTATATAACATTAAATGAGAATGGTTTTTTAATTTAAAAAGAATTATAAAGAGAATATTTCACTTGAATCTGTGAGGAATCTCATGATCAATGATGAAGGAGTTTAATATTAAAGTGATTTAAATGCTGAGTATAAGGATTATAATAGTTTCATATCTCTCATATATAAAAATTTTAGAAATAGAAATAAAAAATACTAAAGGAAAACAAAAATTTAATTGTTTTAAATGCGGTGGCATTTGTCACTTTTCTATAAAATGACAAAATTAGAAGAGTGGTGAGTATGAATCTTTATGATCAACATGAAATGTCTCAAAAGAATAAATAGAGTAAAACTGCACATGAGCCTCCACCCAGTTAGTGAGGACTCCATAAGTCCATCCAGGCGACCTAGGATCAAATCCAGGTGGAGGAATATTTCTAGTACCGTAGCAGTATTGTAGATGCTACTTTAGCAGTACTGTAGATGTTATTGTGGCAGCACTGTATCAGGTAATGTAGTAGATATTATAGTGGGAATTATAGTAGGTATTATTTGGCATTATAGAAGCTGGTACTATTCCCCTGTTTGGGCCTTCGGGCCACCGATTTAGTCCCTGAGTCCCCTAAGGTCATCGAGCCACCCAGGCCTTTAGGTCAGTAAGGAATTTAGGCCACCTCAAGGCCTTCAGGCAACCATAAGTGTAGATGAAAACTATACAACATACAAGGGATAAGCTCTAGAAGGAGTATGGGCAAGGAGCTTTCACCATAGTAGAAGCTAAACAGATTGCAAGAATGAGAGGGTGTGGCACCTGCCATCAGGACAAGGCTCTTCATGCATGGGAAATCCAAGACAAACAATAATGTGAAGGTGGAGAGCTGATTTCATGATGAAGATGCATGGGAAGAGCAGTTCCAAGTAGTTAGTCTGGGTTGTATGTATGTTTTAATCCTATGAAAATGAATTCCTCTAAGTCCTACGGGCCATGTAATACTTACACCTATGGTCCTTGTAACGGTTCCACCTCACCCCTTGAAAGGTATATTATCAAAATCAATAAAAAATGAAATCCTTCGGGCCATTGGAGGAGGAGGAGTAAAACCTATGAGTATATTTGTAAATCTATTAAAGGAAATAAGAAATTTCCATGAATATAAAGAATTTTTTTATTAGTAAATAAGTACGATATGATATATCTTCAAGTAGTCATTCTAAATATTTCTTTTTTTGATAAAATCACCAACTTTATAGCTCATATAGAGAATAATGATGAGTATCCAAGTAGTGAGGAAGAATAATGTGGAATTAATTATATGTGTCACAATAAGAAATATTAATTAGAATAATTTCTTGAGTATAAATAAACTCAATAGAGAAATCTTACTCTTTAATAAAGAATATAAAAAAATAAAAATGAGGCTATGAGAGAATTTTTCAAAAAGGAATCACCCTATATTGAGTAAATTTTGAATTTAATGTAATAAGTGGATCAAAATGAAATTATATTGAATGATCTTGAAGATAAAAAAATTGAAATAAGAATAGATTTCAAAGACATAATATAAATTCCATGAAGCAAAAAAAATTATAATAATATGAGGGATGGCTATAAAAAATCATTGTATGTTAAGGATGACATAGAACAAATTATTGAGAGAATAAACTCAATAGATAACGTCAAATAATCACTAATTATATATTAAAGTAATTCCACTTTAACTAAAAAAGTACGTTAAAATCTTAGTCTAGAAATGTTAGAGCCAAGATGGGTGATGAGAACCCCTCTTTTACATCTTTGTAAGAGAATTAAATCACTAAAATAATATCCTCCCTATGGCATAAGCAATCACAATATAAGATTTTCTAGAATCAAGAAAATTATTAGATAAATTTACATTATTTTGGGAAACAAATATTTATTGTAAAATTCTAGTGTTGTGGAATTTTTTAGCACAATTCTTACTCGTGATGGTATAATATTTTTTCTATCAGGAAAAAATAATTATATAAGGGGTAGTAGATGAAAATAGATCATAATAGAACCCTAAAAGAAGTAATATGTGAGTAGGAATTCATCTAATTTTTTTATAGAAAATAGATTTTAATTCTTGAATTAAATATGTGGAGGATATGACCAATAAGTTACATTCATATATTATTATATGAAAGACCTTACTTACAAACTTTTGTTTAATGAAAAGGGGGAGGGAATTCAAAACCCTTTTCATAGAGAAATATATATTATTAATATTGAAGGCTTGAAATCTTGAAATGTCACATCCTAAACCTCTATAACTTAATATATTTATGTATTTTTTATTCTATCTTGTTTCACTATACTTTCAAGTGTATTTTTTATAGAATTTTGTTGTGTTTTTTGGGTAGCACATGGCTACCACACGGTTAGGGGAAACCATGCACCATCACTAGGAAATCATGCAACTCATTTTCATATCCTAGAGGAGTGTTCATGGTTTAACATAACTATATAACTTTATCTATAAACCACACAACTTTGGGAAATGTATTTTCACACATTTTGTGAATATTTAGTCAAACCATGTGACGAAACTGTGTGGCCTCTAAAGTAGCTCAAAACTGGGTGTATGGTTGTTGCACAGTTTACCAAATTGTGTAGTCAAACTATACGATGGGAATTAATTGTTCTGAAAATTATTTAAATGGATATAAATATATCAAATTGTCTATATTATTTATCCTATAACCAAGCCTCTTGAACCATTTCCTAACCATTTTGTTTATGACTTTCCTCCTTCTAAAGAGATATTTTTGTGGATCCTGAGGCAACGAATCTAGAATATTCAAGGTATGGTCTTGTTTTTCATTGTTCTTAATTATTTCTAAATATGTATAATATTTTCCTTAAATGGATCCATATATAAAGGATTTCATCACCATATATAAGTTTCATATTATGATCTAAGGAGATTTCTCTTAGATTGGTCATTGAAAGGGATGGAATTATTTGGATCCTTGTTAATTATTGTATAGATCTTTGAGATCCTCATGATAAGTGTTTTATCTCTCTCCCATTGTTCTCTAATAGATGAATTAGAGTTTCTTATTTTATAATTAATGGATTAGGTTTGTTTCATATCTTCTTGATCCCTTGATCCTTATTATCTTGTGGATCATGTATGATTTTCAGAATTCTAATTACTTGAGGTAGGTGTCCTAATCATCTCCCTTTAGAAGTGAATCAATGATTTCTTCTATTTTCATCATGGTTTAAAATTTTATTCTAATTTTTTACAATTATATCTAGAATCTATATCAAATAACTATGTTTTATTTATATTTTAATAAAATTGGGAAAAATGGTTTTTTTATGATTTGACATGAAAACTATTTTAAATTAATATAACCCTATTTTTGAAATTGAAAGGCCTTGTTGGATCTTAATAAATTTCATTAATGCTGTTTATGTTTTTTAATTCCAAAATTTTGGGAAATTTTTTTTAATATTGGGTCTGTTTAACCCTTTTAAAGAAAATTATTTGAAATTGGTATTTAAGGAAGTGCAATGATTTATAAACAGTTTTATAAATATAATTTAATTTCTTTAAAAGTCTAGGAATTTCAAGAGAATTGTGGAGAGGCCTTGGAACTCTAAATTAATTATTGGGAAGTGAAAACCCATTAGAAATTTCTCTTTATGTGTGATGGAAATGATGGATGTTTGAATTTTTATAATGAAACGTTCCTTTAAAGGAATTTGAATTGAATTGGGTTGAATTAAAGTATTATGATTAGATAAATGGGATGTTCCTATATGGGTGTTTAAAAATGTGACCGAGAAAAATGGTTTCTTTTATGAAATGATGATCTGGCATGTTATTATTTGAAATGATCACCTCCATTTTAAAATTACATGGGAATATTGGGCTGGATAGGTGCTAATTTATAGAGCATATGTGAACTAGTTTAGAATTATACTCTGGCTTGTAGACCTATGTGGGACATAGGTCAACCTATGGGTTGTTTAACCTTGGTCAATCTAGGAAGTGTAATAATGGGTGTATTAGTAAAAGCCGATTGATGTGTCATGGTTTTCCATCAAGTGAAATTTTCTTCATTGATGACCATGTTATATTTATCCTAGAATGTTTCCTTTTATCACCTTGTATTCTATGACAATGATATATATCTGTGTGTGTTTCCTAAAGTATAGTTACCTGGAAATTTGTGAAATCATATCTTGTTTTTATTTATCTATTTCCTTCGAAATTGTTTTAATAACAATTTTTAGATTTTTTTATAAGAATATAAAATTTAGTTTTATTTATAAACGGATAAGATTTTTTAATATTTGTGTTTTCAATTAAAATTGTTTAAAACTTGTTTAAAGGAATAGAAATAAGTAAAAAAACTATATGATTATTTTCAAAATTTCATGAATATATTTTCTTTAAAATGTTATGCTTTGGGTTGTGGGTGGTTATTTTAGTTCATACATATATACATACTAGATTATAAGGTTTCTCTGGGTAGTGGATATTCATATGTCTCTGGGTTTGAGTTATGGGAGAGGTGTGTGTTGTTTTGGAAAAAAATCATATAGATGTTTTGGTGGTTGGTTGTACCATTTATCTTGTTTTCAGTTGTATTGTCCATTTTCCTTATTTTTTCATATTTTTTTACTTCTGTAGTTTATTTTTATAAATATATCATATTGTGAATTTTTTATCTTTTTATTTAGTTTTTTATCCTTTTCTATTTATTATTGTTATAGTAAATTTTTCCCAATGCATTATTTTTTATTACTAGGAACTTTTCACCAGCCTGTGGGGATCAGGAATACCCTGAAGGCTATACCATGACCGGTATCGATGTTCTTCTCAGGGACAACTCGGGTTGGTTTAGGAAAAATTGGTATCAAATGAGGTTTTCCCTTATTATTCTGGTATTTTTGGTAGTTTTGATATTGGAATGTTAGAATTTGAGTTCTCTAGCATAGGTTGGTTCTTGATCAGAACCCACTTGAGATGACTCTTAAGTTATGGAGGTTTTTTGTGATGAGTATTCCTCGTATTCAATCTTACTTATTCGATGTTTTTGAGACTATTGGTTTTTATGTAAGTTTTCCTTTATGGAATTTTTAATTCATGATATATTATAATAATACCTATGTTTTTGAGTGGATTTTATAGGGAACTTAAAGGTAGAACACATACTATGAATGGTTTTTAAAACCACTCATGAACAATGAAACTAGCTCTATTTGACTTATAGTTAACTTTACATGGTCAATGGATAATATTCCAAACCATACAACCTAATCATGCATAGCTTATAATTATTTCCAATTTTTTTGATACCTTCATTCTTCATGTTTTGGATTTATTTTACTTTATCGGGTTATTTATTCATGTTTATTTTTGGTTTTTCTCTAATAAAATTGGTTAGTGTTTTGGTTTATTCAAGTTTAATCTCTTAAATCAAAATCTTGGGGGTTTGAAAATGAGTTATAAATTTTATAGAGTTTTTAAAATTATATTAAGAAATTTCAAATCTAATGTTACATGGGTGTTAAATTATTTGAATAATTTTGTAAAAACAATCTTCCATTTGAAATAGGGGTGCTGATTTTATAAATTTGGTACTTACATCGAAATGTTTTCAAATCAAAATGATGTTTGGTTTTAGTAAAGTTTTGGAAATATTTCAAATTTAAAAAAAATGATAGGTTTTTTTAAATTTGATTTGTTCTTTCAGAAAAGGTTATAGTTCTAATTATTTTCAACATTTTTGTGTGAGGATAAAAAATTTTGATAGGTATATATTAAAGTGTTTAAGTTAAAAATGTTTTAAAATTGATGTTTTAAAAAGTTTCAATGTTAAGGTAATTTTTTGTTAAAATTTTCAAAGAAATTTTAAACGTTGGTTTGAATAATAGAAATTATTTTTTAAATGTGTTTCAAGGAAACCAAATTGGGTAGAAGAGATGAATTTATTTCATTTATTTAAATAAAATAATATTTGGGTTCTTTGTTTTATAATTTATTTATAGTCATATTTGAAATTGTTTAATTTTTATTTTGAAGTATTTCTTTGATTTAAATTTTTTCTTATGGAATTTGAGTTATAGAGTTTATTTTTATGTGTATGCTTTTCTAATTTTTCAAGTACACCCCATTTTTATTTAATAGAGACTTTGGTTGATCAATATTCTCTTAGGATGGTTGTTCTATTAGTTATAGACTCTGGGGTTAGTGTTGTTCTTCTCTTTTCCCAGCATAATATTTTCATTCAATAGTTCCAAAACCAAAATCCTATTGTTTTATTTGGGAGAAAATATTCTCAGGAAGTAATGGTTTAGATATAGATTATTAATTATATTTTTATCCAACTCAATATTTTGGAATCTCTCAAGGGTAATTTTGAAAACATTATTCTAGATGGTTTAGGTTAGAAGTGGTGGAATTATGAAATCAAAAATAATCCCTAGAAAAACCACACTTATGAAACTTTAAAACTAGGGTTCATTAAGAAATTATTTCCTAATGTAGTAAAGGTATCAAAATCTATAGAATTTTTTGGTCCCCAATAAAAATATGAAATGGTGTTGGATTATACAAGTCGTCTTGTCAATTTTGTGTCAGATCCTCCTCTTCAAGCCATGGAAAACCCCCTAATGGCTTGGTTCTTTTGGGAAGGACTTCGATAAGAGGTTTCATATGCTCTATTTTCTCTTGGATTTGACTCCTATAAAGAAACAGTAAAGTAATCCATCAGATTTGAAGTAGTATTGGTAGGATAACAAGTGGCATTTTAGGTTTCTCTTATTCCTATCTATGGAGGAGGAAGATCTAATAAGGGAAAAAATAAATCTACCAAGTTGAACTTTACAAGTGGTAGTATCAATAGGTCATCTAGTTTCTACTCATCATATTTCTCATGAGATAAGCACTATGTCTTCTATAAACGTGGAAAATTAATACATAAGAAAACTATTTTTTAGATTTCTCATAAGGCTTTTCATTCATATGGCCAAATGGGTCATTTACAAAGGTTATGTAGAGGTAATGTTTGAAATAAAGGTGGATTGAATTCTACCCCTTCTAAAGATACTTAGATTGAACTCATTGATCCCGATGTTGGTTAGGAAACGATTTTATTTTTCGTAGATGTAATTCATTTCTTGTGTTAATATCATGATTTCTGGAGTGATTTTTCCTGGTTAAATAGAATTTTTATGGTGATGTTTTTAGATTTTCAATCTCATTTTTGGATTCTATATTATTAATTAATAAAGTCGGTTTATATTTATTCTCTTCATTTCTTTCTCTCAAATTGTGTTCCTAGATTTTGATTAATTGGGTTGAAAGATTTTGAATCTGGTGGGATTTATAATATAGTTAGGATACCAACATAAGTATGTTTTCTATGTCCAATGGATATCCTCTCTTGTATCAATGTTGGATTTTTTTTAGTTTTGTGTCAAGGAAGAGATGGATTTATTGAGATGTTGAAACAATTTTAGGTGATTCATGTGCAATTTGTTTCTCATGTTTTCCTTGAATTTTCCCATAAAGGTTGTTGGTTTAAATAGGAATTCTCATATATCAATAATTAGTGATTCCCTATTCACATTGTTTGATGTAATCCTTGTGTTAGGTCTTTTATTCTGGATAGTTCTTTATATAAAATGTTATGTAAGTGTTTGGGGAAACTAGGATAGAATACTAGTTATTATTTTTGGTTTTGTGGGATCCCTGGGATCTAGTGTTCTATAAGAATTACCTCAGGTTACCCATACTTGACATAATGATAAACTATTTCATTCTTGTTGAGGCATGATTTTTGGTGAGTCATTTCCAATTGTTCTCTATTTTCCTCTAGTGTAATCTTCTTTAGTGGAGTTTCTTGAGGTGGTAATCCTTTTGGACTATCATTTCAATTTCTTGTTCAAGTATTATCATGTATAGTGATTTTTTTAGTACTCTTCATAAAATTGATGATTATATTCATCATTGATTGTGTAGTGGAGGATTTGTTATCCGTTTTATAGAGATATACCACTTAGTGAATTTTATATATAGATTTTCTCATTTATGCCTAAACTATTTATTTGGTTTGCTTCGGGAGTCTAGTTTAATGTACAAATCCTTTGTAAATGTTTTCAACTGATATCAAATTTTTCTTAGTCTATTTTAGAATCTATTTTTGTTTCTATATAAGAGGGTTTAATGTTAATAGTTTCATTAGTGTTTCGGTTTTGTGGTGTAGTCTCGGTTTTCTTATCCTCTTAAGCTATTAATTTATCTTTCTTCTTTACTGATCATTGTCCTTGAAGATTTTTGGGGGAATAAATCCTTATAGTTAGTATAATTTTCACATATCAAACTTAGACAACTCAATAGTTTTATATTTTTTTTGAGTATCTATTTTTCTCTCTCATCCTGAGTATATTTCTCTAGAATTTTAGAGTATTTCTTGTAGTAAAAAATTGGAAAATAGTTAAAGGAAAATGTGTTCCATCTCTAGTAAACCATGGATCTCGTCTTGGAGTCACAAAAGAGGGTGCACAGTTTAGCCAAACTACATGGCCTTCTCTAAAAACCATGAACCTTTCGATAGATTCATTTCATATAGTTTCCACATGGTTAGTCAAATCTTGTGACCAAACCATAGAACCCAACCAGTAGACAAAAACCAAGAACACGGTTGGTGCATGGTTTAACAAACCATACAGACAAACCATTCAATGGGAATTAATTATTCAGAAAATTATTATAATGATATAAAATTCATATAATTGGCCCCATTATTTATCCTATGAGCTAGGATCTCAAACTAGATCCTAAACCTTTGTATTTCTGATTACTCTCCTCCTTACAGAGAGTGAATTTTATGGATCTCGAAGAATCAGATCTCGAAAAATTCAAGCTACAATCCCATTCATCAATGTTATTCATAATTTATCTAGATCTCTCCTATTTTCCTTGAATGTAATCTTATATCGAGGATAATTTCACTAGATCTAAGGTTTTTTTTATTATATAAAATGTTTTTCTTAGATTTTTCATTGAAATAGGTGGAATTATTTGGATTCAGTTTAATTATTGTCTGAATATTTGAGATCCTCATGGTATGTGTTTTCTATCACTCATTTTGTTCAATAATTAATGAATTGGATTTTCTTATTTTTTTTAATTCATGGATTAAATTCCATCCTGGTCTTTTTGTCCTTTATTCCTTATTAACTTTTGGACCCTATGTGGGTGTTGGAATTCCAATTTCTTGAGGTGGGTATCCCAGTCATCTCCCTTTAGAATAAAATCTATTATTTATTTTTCTTTTGTAATGGTTTTACTATATATTCTTATTTTTTACAATTATATCAATTATTTATATCACAGAACTATGTTTTCATTGTCTTTTGATAAAATCGGTAAAAAATGGATTTTGTTTTATTATTTGATAGAGAAACTTGTTTAAAGTAATATACCATTGTTTTGTAAATTTAAATGTCAATTTGGCTCTTTATAAATGTCCTTAAAGTTGTTTATGATGTTGATTTCCAAAATGATAGGATAATTTTTGTTTTCTAAGATTAGGTTTGTTTAACCCTTTTTTATAAAATGCATTTAAAATTGGTATTTAATGAGGTGTAATTATTTAAAAATGGTTTTATAAATATCCTTTAATTAATTTTAAATACTTTGTATTCCATACGGATTGTAGAAAATCTTAGTTATTAAATTAAATGGTTTATTGGAAAGTAAAAACCAATAGTACATTACCCATTATGTTTGATGGAAGTGATTGATATTTAAATGATTTTAATGAAATTTCCCTTTGAGGGGAGTCAAATTTAATTGGATTGAATTGAATTGTTATTCTTGGACAAATGGGTTGTTCATATGTGGGTGTTTGAATCTATGGGAGAGATAAATAATTCTTTTCTAAAATGATGATGTGGTGTGTTAGTGCCTTTAAATTCTCACCTAAATTTTGAAATTTCATGGGAAAACCAGGTTAACTAAGTCAGAATACTAGGTACACATGTGAACTATTTTAGAATTATGCTCTATCTAGTGGCCATAGGTGGGACTTAGGTCAACCTATGCGATGTTTTCCCTCAATTGCGATAGGAAGGGTAATACCAATTGAGTTCTAAAGGTTTATTAATGTGTATTTATCTTCTATTATGTAGAATTTACTTCATTAAAGACCATGTCATATCAATCCTAGATCATTTCCCTTAAGCACTTTTGATTCTATAATGATAATATGTGTAGGTTTTCCAAATTATTATTACCAAGAAATTTTTGAAAATATATCACGATTTTTTTTAGATTATGACTTTAAAACTATTTTATCTACAGTTTTTGGATGTTTTGTTATTAGAATTTAATTTTCAGTTTTATTTATAAAAGATTAATGGATTTTTAGAAAATTGGTGTTTTCATGGAAATAATTTTGAAACTTGTTTAAAGGAAATGGTTTTATAAAAAACTATTTTTATATCCTTATTTTCAAACATTCATGAAATAGATTTTCATTTAATGTTTTATAATTTGGGTCGGTGGGTGGTCGCCTATTGGGAATTTAACTCATGCCTACATATCTACAGGTTTAATAGGTTTCTCGGTTCAATAAATATTGCTATATCTCTTAATTAAAATTATGGTGGAGGTTTGTATGGAATTTACTCACTTATACATGTGGGTTTCATTGGTTGTTTTTATATTTTCTATTATTATAAATTTTATCAACCACTTCCCTTTTTTTCTAGTATATTGTACATCATTAGTTTCTTTTATTGTTTGATATCTCAAAGTATGCTTGTTCATCATTTATTTATTTTGTTTGTCCTTTTATATTTATTTTTTTTAAGGACAAATCATTACCAATACATTCTTATTAATTCCTAGGCACTTTAATCTATCTTTTTGGGATTGGGAATTTCATTTGATCCTTGACACAGCTAGCTTGGGTGTTTTGTTTAGGGATATCACAAGTTGGTTCGTGACTTGCAAGAATATAAAGCCACATATACTTGATAGTGGATATTTCTCATTAATTTATAGAGATAAAAATATTTTTAAAAACATTTAACAACATTATGTAGGTTTAGTGACATTTGGAAATGATAAATCCTTGAAAATTAAAGTCATTATCATGGATGATATTGAATAAAAAAACTCAAATATAGATATTTACATTATGTATAAGGGAATAAACACAATATTATTAGTGTAAGACAATTATATAATGATGGGAATGATAATTGTTTCATTAAAGAATCATATATCATCAAGAAAACTAAGGATATAAGATTAATATTTAAAGGATAAATAATTAGTGGAAATCTATTTCAAATTGGTGTCCTAATCAATTGATTAAACTTAAGTGAAATAGATGAAAATAATTTATATAATTGGATACTTGTCCACCTAATCCAAAGAAAATTGATAAAAAATATCAAAACATAATGTGGTAAGAGGTCTTTCCCAACTTAAAAGAGACAAATAGGATACTTTTCAAACATTATAGAAGGAGAATAAGATCAAAAAAACACATAAAAGAGTGCATATTGAATCCACAAGACTACTGGAACTCATTCATTATAATTTTTGTGGTTCTATGGGTCATCAATATTCTTGATTCAACTTGTATTTCATTTACTTTATATATTTCATCACTTCAATACCTACAGTTATCTTCATGAATTATAAGTTTTTAGCAGTTAATAAGTTCGAAATTTTTAGAAGATATGTTAATAAGGAGCTAAGAGTTTACATTATGAAGCTGAGAATAGATAATTATAGGAAGTATAATTATAAATCATTTAAAAATAAGGATAAAAAATTAAATCAAATGTAAATTTAGTGAACCCTACAATCAATAATAGAATATAGTATATGGGAGTAAAAATAAAAGTTTTGTTGAGATAGAATGTAAATTGTTATTTGATCATAAACACTCTAAATTTTTTTGGAGAGAAGCTATTTTCATAGTTGTTCGTATAAAAAAGGATTTTTTTATACATGATACAATAAAGACACCTAATGGAATTTCATTTAAAAGGGATCCAAATATGAAGTATTTAAAAGTCTTTTTCATCCTTTTTTCCATAAAGATTAAAGGTTATAATCCTATAAATTTTGAAGACAAAGTCGAAGAAGAAGTTTTCTTGGGCTAAAAATCTAATAATAGTGGATATAAGTTCTAGAAAAAAAAGATTTATAATGTTATTAATTATTTTGAATTCATGTTAATTGAAAATCAGTCTAAGATAGAGGTAATGGTTAGAGTATAAGATTATAATATCAATTTTGGTTGTTAGAATATCTCAAAGAAATAGATTGATGAACAAGATATAACGGAGAATAATATAGTTTAAAATAACTCAGATCATACTAGTGATAAATATAGTGCGATAAATCACGGAGTGATATGTCATTGGTGTAAAAACAAATTTATTTTTATAATATAGTTTTCAATCATGAGGAACCATTTTAAACAAAAATAATATTATAAATTGAGAACCAAAATACTCTCATTTCTCAAGTTAAACCCCGATATATTTCATAATTAGTTGAGCATGATGAATGAATCAAGCAAAGGAATAAATAGATTGATAATGTATAATATAACTTCACTAGGGATCTAGTGAAAATATTTGAACATAATAATGTAATTGGAACTAAGTTGGTGTTCAAAAATAGTTAGAATGGGAAATGTGAGGTGATAAGGAACAGAGATCAACTAGTTTTCAAGGGGTACTCTCAAAGGGAGGGACTATATTTTTAAGAAACATTTTTCTAAATACAAATTCTATAATCCATAAAAATGTTATTTTATTGGGAAGCACACAAAAATTATAAGGTTAAACAAATTGATGTGAATTATACCTTCCAAAATGAAGACATGGAGAAAGAAGTTTTAACTGAGAAACCGGAGTTTTTTATTATAAAATTTTGGAACCATGTTGTGTAAGATAAAGAAATATTTTTATGCGTTATAATGGACCCCAAGATCATATTTCTCTAATATTTTATATTGTTTTATAAATATAGACTTCAAAAAAAGAAAAGGTTGACAACAACCTCTATATAAAAGAGTTGTTCATGGGAACTCTGATTATAATTATATATGTTGATGACATAATATTTTTGGATGAAAAGAGTACAAATTTGAGAGATTTTTTGGGTAGATGAAAAAGAAATTTGAGTTTTCTACACTATGTTAAATTAAATACATTCTTATATTAAAAAATTAAGAAGAAAAATTGGTATTATAAGATTTTTATACCTGAAAAAAATATTACCTTATCAATTAGTGTGGTGAAAGACACCTCTCATTAGATAAAGGTTGTGAAATGATAATTCTAGGGAGATTTTATAATTTAAAAAATAATTGAGTTGATTCGAAAGTGTTGTATAGGGTTTCCAATAAACCCAAAGGAGGATATTAAAGTACCATTTGGAATTTTTTATGAGTTTTATTTCTTTTAAAACAATTCTTGAGAATCATTTAAGGTTATTGAGATTTTTTTTATTCCATTGAGAATACTTTTGATATGATCTAAATATATATAAAGTGATTTGAATTAATTATATGATTATTTAATGAAATCTGGAATTTTTTTGTTGAGATTGAAATTTGGATAGCTTAGAGTGGATAAGACTTTTTATGAGCTTTGTATAGAATTTGATAAATGTTCGTAAGGGTTTTTTATTCAGTGAATTACTTATTTTATGGACAAAATCTATAAAATTATTACTTTATAATACTTTACCATCACTTTTTAAGACTTTGGACCAAGTCTATAATATATTGATTAATCATGTATGAATTTTATTCCATGCATAAGAAATTGACTTTATATAGCATTACATTTATTTAGATCCACATAACACATTCATAGGGAGTCAAAAATACTTAATAGGTTCATGTAATACCTTTACAAAATAATGTAAAACATTGTAAGTGTTCATAATTCTTTGAGATGCATGTGTAAGACTTTTTTATGCTATATAAGGCTCCCATTTTGGTTAGAACAACACTATATAAAAAAGAGGATATTATACATTTTAATCAAAAATAGTTCAGAAGAATTATTTTAAGCTTGTTGTACCTTAAAACATCTAGGATAAAAATGGCCTTTTTGTGAATCTATGTTCTTGGATTCAGAATAATCCTAAACATTCATATTTTTTAAAGATAAAAATATATTGAGATATATCGAGGGAAATTTGAACTATGGTATGCTATACTAAAATATATTTTATTTATAGTTTTAGTGATTCACATAAGTTTATTGGGAAGGATATACTATTTATATAAAATCCACATCTTTAGGACCAGCCTTTTGGGTTGAGAGCTGTGTAATTTATAATAGAAAAAACATGATTTTGTTACATTGAGCATATTTGAATCCTAATATATTGAAGTTCAATATGATTTTACAAAAATTATATAGATGTTAATTTAGTTGGTAGACTTAATACATAATATCGTAAGGCCATTAAAAATTTATTGTGATAATGAAAGTGTTGTTGATCTTTCAAAAAATATTGTTCAATATTCCTAACAAAAACATCACCAGGATCATATTTCATTTCAAAGTGTCACATGGAGAAGTGAATATTGAGTACATATGCACCAAAGATCAAATAGAAATAATTTTTAAAAAGTAAATTACAAGAGATAGGTTGGAATAATTATGGTTGAAACCCTTTGTCAAATCATCTCATATCACTTGAGAAATTTTAGAAACAACCTCCATGTAGATTTTGATTTTGTTTTCAAAGGGGGGTGCGGAATTACTCAACTCTTAGTAATAAGTGACACTCTCTTTTTCAAATTTGGGTGTTCATATTTCAACTGGGGAGTGTGATATTATTTGTATATAAAGCTATGTAAAGTGTTTAATGGGGAAGATATATAGACTTGAGAAAAATATGTATGAATTGAGTGGGAAATAGTCTATGTCACTTAGATAAAATTTATTTTCGTTGAGGGATGGAATTATCCCAAAAACATTAACTTAACTGGTGTCATGTATAAATACTCATCTCATTAGATAAAGGTTTTTACCTAATGATTCATATGAGAAATTAGAATTCAAAAAATAATCAGTCTAAGTTGAAAGAGTTGTATGTGGTTTTAAATAAATCTAATAGGGGGTATTGAAGTGCCCAATGGAATTTTTTATGGGGTTTATTTTTTCTCAATAGGTTCTTGAGAATCAATATATGTTATTGAGTGATTTTTGATGTTGTTGGTAGTGTTTTTGAGATTGTCTGAATATTCCTAAATTGATTTGAAGTAATTATATTATTATTTAATGAAATATATAATTATTTTGTTGAGACCAAAATTTTACTAATTCATAGTGCATAATAATTTTTGGGATCTTTTTATAACTTTGGATGAATGCATATAAGGATTTTGTATTGGGTGTATAACACTAATAATGGTTGAAATATTATAAATACTTACTTCATAAGACATTATCGTCGCCTCATAAGAATTTGGTCCAAGTCTATAAGACTTTGACAAAACATGTATAACATTTTTTCTATGTATATGACTTTTAATTTCCCTAGTGTAATAATTTTTTAGAGCCATGTTAGACATTTAGAGGGTTTCTGCAAGACTTTCTAGTTACATGTAAGACATTTTGGAAACTATGTAAGACATTGTTAGTTCCCAAAATACTTTTATAAAATTGAGTAATATTTTCTAAAAATGTGTAATACTTCATACCATTGAAAAAAATTGATAAATATAAAAACTAAAAAATATGAATTTCTATAATTTAATATTCTAAAGGAAATTAAATCAGATAAAGCTCATTCCATTCTTATGTGATTAAAACATCACATTTAAAGTTTTATTTAAGGTAACTAATATAAGAAATTAAATTGTGTGATCACTACACAATATATTTGATGTGTCAAATAAATTGTATATATATAATGGGTGTGATGATTGGAATTAAAGTTGACTAAGAAAAATCTCATGAAAATATTTCTACACTTCTATAATTTTATTATAATGACTTTGTGTTGTTCTAAAGTTTTAATAATCATTTAAAATTGAGTGTACATTGACTCTAGCTAAGTTTTCATGTATCTGAATGTTTAAGATACTAATTTATTAATTGTTGTTCCACAATTATGTTCCTCGGGTTTCATGATGGTTAAAAATGAAATGGGTTATATTTGGCTTAGTATAAGAGATGAGAAGATCACATGTTCTTATTTTTTTGACTTTACAAATACGTTAATTTATTAATTACAGTAAATGATGATCGAAGCTGTTGTTTTTTCCCCTATGTTATTTTTATTTAAAAACTAAAATAAGGAGAAGGCTGAAAGTGTAAATTTACTTCAGATAATTGTTTTATGAATAATTTAATATACCTTTATCATGGTAACACACCCATGTGGACCACTATATGAGAAAACAACCAAGGATCGTGGAGGATCAAACCCATGAGTGGGTACTAAATTATTCAATTATTTTTAATCCTTGAATTTATTTTTAAAGGACTAAATAATGGGGAGAAATTGAGATATAAAAAGACCAAATCATTAAGAATCATTTACTTTGATAAAGAAATATAATAGAGAGCCTAAATTCGGATTTTGAAGAATAATAAAAAAAATTACAGCCTGAGTATTCCATGAATCAAGTCAAATAAAAGTTTGAGATACATATCAAAATTTATATTTATAGTGTTTGAGATAATATATCCAATTATTATATTCTTCCAAGTTTCATTAAAGTATGAATCACTAATATATATGATAATATATAAATTTATCCATCCTAAAGGCTTGAGAAAAATATCATCAATAGTTTTTAACGAAACCATATTCACAAGTGATCTTTCTAAATATAGTATTCACTAAAGCTAATATTACATTTTACTCATTTTGGTAAATATGACATAGATTTTAGGTTTTTATAGATTAAAACATTATTAAAAAACATATTTATATATTTTCTACAACATATCCTTAATGATGAGCATAAGTTTATAGTGGTAGTAACATATCCTTAAGTATGAGCTTATGGTTATGTTGGAACTAACATATGGTAGGTCTTTCTTCTTGCATAATATGTTGCTAATAATTTTTATCATATAGTAAAATATTAAAGGTTTAACATTAAAATTATTCTATCATTTAAAAAACATTAAATCAAACATTACATAATATGTAGCGTGAAGGAAGATGTATTCATGAGATAAATGCAAGAACTGGATGTGGTATTTACTCATGAATTATAATGCATGAATAAATGAGACAACACCTGAGGATCATACTAAATGGATTTATAGAGACCATTTTCATGTGATGGTAATGGGTGTGTGACTACCTACTATTAGGTCAAAACTCCCTATCCTCTATTCTCTCTTTCTCATACCTCCTTTGAATCATGAAATTCTAGCACATAGTAGAGAATGGAGAGTCCTACAGATATGGTGTGTGATCAATTCGTCCCATGGAAACATTTTGATGTGTGAGGATTTCATTTTCCATGATAGTGATTAAAATGAAACCACTCGATCACAAGAATATTTTGAAAATCCTCATTGGTATATGGTACACATAGTTTTATAGGTTTCTTTATTTACAATAATGTGCATTGTTTCTATTATCTAGCATGGTATTATTGGGTTTTTGTTTCTAATTACTTACATTGAAATTTTTAATTGTTAAAAAACCCATTAGACACTTATCACTAGTATTATATTATGCCTTGTTTTCATATTTTTTTAATCTTGTTTTTAAAATGAATAATTTTCTATTTGACATTACATTAAGTGTTATCATAATCTTAAAAGAGACCCTAACAATACATTATTTTTATAATGTAACGTTCATTTATAGGACTTGACATTACATTATTCTACAACATATTCTCAAGATAATACCTTATATTTCACTTATATGAAAACATAATATGTGTTGGGTCTTAACATTATGTTACATTGATAATGTAATATGGAGTTCAAACCACAAAAATGTTGTATAATAATGTATCTTCCATCTACTACTACAAAAATAGATTATAATTTTCCTCTACTCAACACTATGTTGATGTTTCAACATAATTTCCTATACTCACTCCATGTTACATTGATTATCAACATAATATAAAGGAGTGTGTTTGTAAATGCGTTGTTTGACAATGCAATTCCAAGTGTCATGGATTGATAGTATGTTGTGAGAAAATTTAGTGTTAAGTGTTCCATTAACTATGACACTAAATTGTGAAAAAATGTTTAGTAGGTAACCACCTTGAAATTATGTTAAGGGTTAACATAATTTCAAGGGGAATTAAAACCAAAAATTAAATATTTTGGTTATTTTGAAATATATTTATATATATAATTATTTTGTAAATGATAATTTATTGGATAACAAATATAATTAAAAGTTAGTTTAGGTATTTCTCAATTATAAAAGTTTTATAAATTAATTATAAAATTTAAAATAAATAATTTTATGTTTGTGAAACAATTATTAATAAATATTCCCTAATATTAAGATTTGATATTAAATACCATTTTTTATTTTATATGGCATGTAATAGGATTAAAAATATTTTTTTTTATTAATCATAAGGGGTAATTTATAATGTTTTTATGAATTAAAAAATAAGACATAATATAAAATGTTTTTATTTAATAAAATTATGAAATGCTCATAATGATTTGTTTGAAAAGTAAAAATTTAAATAAACTTATATGGATATTATTTTAACCTTATAAAATTAATTTTGATAAAGTGATGTGATATAATATTTTAATAATATTAAGTATGTGATATTAGAATATGAGAAATGTTTACACAAGATAAATTCAATTATAAATTTTTTTATAATTTATAAAATTATCATATATGTTTAAAAGAATATTCCACATAATGTATAATATGAAGAGTTCATATTATGAATTAAATATAAAGTGTTTTATTCATTATTATATGATGGTCATTATGATTAAAGCTTAATTATAAAATTTTAATAATTAGATTTTATTTATTAATAGTTCATAAATGGTTGCCTCTTGTTTAGATATTGAAATTTTTAATTTATTTAAAAGGTTATTCCACACATTATTCATAGTTATAAATTTTATATATAATGAATTTTTTTATTCTTTAGTTTAAGATATTTAACTGCTTATTGTGAAATTATTATTCCATGTATTACATTCTAGGAACATCAATATAAGAATATAGTACCTTGACCTCAATTTTTTATTTTGGTTATTAGCTTGAATTTTGTTTTCAAGCACGGTTTGTGTGTATTAAGTTTTAGAATTATTATGAATTTAAGTCACTCTTGAGTGAAGTCTCCTCAGGTAGTGGGAATTGGGTTTAGACTAACTACCAGCCTGGAGGCTTATTCCTTGTTCTAAAAAGGTTTGGGGTTGGATATATATCTCTTTAGGATTACTCATGTGTAGATTTCAAATATCATATAATTCTAGACCTTTATATTAAGTGTTCATATACCTTATGTATAAGAATAATTCGGATATGTATAAATATATTTTGCCTGGATATATGGGTAAAACAAATATAACTTTGTAAAGAGTTTTACATCAAAATGTATTGAGAATATTGATTTGGTGGGGGAATAGGATTCAAAAACTAAATCATTTAACTATTTCATATATAAAGTGAATAGCATGAGATAATATGGTGAGATTAAATATACTTTTAAATATTAAGGTGTGTATTACTTCCGAAGTAGCACTTCCTAAGTCCTTGATCATCCAATCAAGTAGTTTCAGACCAAAGTAGGGTTCCCCGTGATTATCTTATAAAAAGAATGAAATAAAGAGGTATAAGACCATCAAAAAATTGAAACATAAAAGACTAAATATTATTACCCATATCAAAAAGGGGAACCTTTCTTTTTTTGAACCTACCTGATTAGAACTCCATATTTAAGTTATCTTGGCCTAGAGTAGTCAGGATGGGTGACCTCTTGGGAAGTTTCCCAAGGTGTGTGAAAGTGATGAAAATCACACTAAAAGAACATGGGTTAGCCAATGGGGACATTCATTAGTCTGATAAGTGGTCTTAGTGGATAATAGTCTATGTTTTACGCTGAAAGATCATTTTTTAGATTGTGGGGACCATATAATGTGTTGTGTTGATAAGGAAACTAATTTATTACAAGAGGACCATGGGGTTAAAAGAACTATTTCATATACTAGGGTGGTCCTGTTATGAAAAATTATATTAGTTTATTATGGTTTATCTAATGGGATGGTAGGAAGAAGATAACATGTGTCAGGACTTTAAATTTATAACATAAAAATATGTAGCTAATTATTTTATGTTGAATATAAAATTAACAAGGTGGTTCTAGTAAAAAAAATTATTGATAAACACATCTAGGAGTATTTTCATCTCACATTATTAGGTTTAGTCAATGGGAATCGTGTATCATGCATTAGTGAAGAGACTTACCTCAAGGATTGTATCATTCATAAGTTACATAAAATTATTTATTTGGAAATTATATTAATAAGACCTTTATATTTTTCTATAATAAAATATATTAACAAGGACTGAAGAAACATGTGATAACTGATTATGGATTGTTACTATGGTTTTGGAACAATGGATCTAGTTAGAAGACTTATAATCCAGTAAGTGGGGGAAGTTGAGAATGTGGTGACACCTAAACCACATGTGAACTAGGACCTTTTCTAGAGTATTTTCAAATCATGTATGGATATGGAATAAGGGAATAAAATTGGTAAACCAATCCATATTTATCATACCTTTTAGTTTCATAAATTTAATCCATAAATTTTTTGGGGGAAATTGGGACCCAAGAAAAATGAATTATGGATTGATAAAATAAATTGAATTCTTTATTTCCTTATAACTCTAAAAAAATTAAAATATAATATTACACTATATATTTTTTGGGATCCTTCATGGAAATAGTAGAAATTATTTATTCAAACTTAAAGTGACCAGTTGATTACTTGGGATGAATTCCAAGAATTGTTTAATAAACAATCTTATCTGCATACCTTCAAAGTAACCAAAATAATGGATTTCTTTAACCTCAACCAAGAAAATAAAACTATGATAGAATAAACAAATAATTTTATGAACTTAGTTTGTTTTTTCCCATAGGTGGTAGATTGAACACAACTGAAGACACTTATCTTTAAGGTAGAAATATGAAAAGATATTCATTCTAAGGTAGTCATATTCGTAATATATGAGTATCCAGACATGGTCAAAAGGTCAATGGAAGAAAAAACATATATATGGAAATGGTAGTGTATTAAAAACTTTTTTCCTCAAAGAAATTGGTGGAAACTCCACTATTGAGAATAAGGGGAGGAGGGAAACCTAATCCTAAGAAATTACGGAACCATCGAATCATAATTTCAACCAAGTACCCTTTAACCTACATCATAGTACAAAACTAGATTATTTACAATGTGGATTCTTCATGAACATGAAAAGGGATTGTATATAACTAACTCAATACTGTCATAATTTTTGCCGGAAAAGACATCTCAAGAATTATTATATGAGAACTATGAATAGAAAGGATAAAAATTTCTTGAATCAATATAAAATATTCTATTCTTAACCAAGGTCATTTTATCAAAATAGGTCTTATCCTTATTATAAAAAAACTAAAGATGATTATAGTAACACCACAACCATCCAGTTGATACCACTATAATAAGGAAGTAATAATACCCAATAAGAATTGATCAAAAACTTAATAGAGTTGAGAAAAAATTGTAGATAAGAAACCAGGTCCCTCTATTGTGTAAGGTTTTTTTCTTCTCAACTCCATGAAAATTAATGTATTGTTTGATTATGGTGATTCATATCCTTTTCTTGTTTCTCATGTGGTAAATCAATTGGTGTTACACATTGAAATGATACCTCATATATTTAGAATCAAAAAATATCTTGGGTAGTGAGAATGAAAAGGATTCTTGTGTCTAGCCTATCCCTTCACCTTAGATGTTATCATATTTTTTTGGGAGATTCCATTAATTGAAATAGAAATATTCAATTCTATATTTTGAATGGATTGACTTGGGGAATTCAAATCATATTGACTATTATGCTCAAAAAGTAACTTTAATATCCTTTGATTGTATTATTCACTTATTCAAAGGGGATATCGATGTGAATACTAGAAGAGTGGGGCCTTTGGTGATAGTATATAGAACTATATCTTCTCAGTTGTAAGTGATGACTTTTAGTTCAATCAAAGGAAATGGAACTTGGAGTCTTCCTGCTATAGTGGACTAATACCCTAATGTATTTCCACATGATTTATATAGTTTAACACCTGAATGTTAAATCAATTTGTTATCAATCTACTTCTAGTAAATAATTGTATTTTCATCCCATCATATGGAATGGAACCAACTAAATTGTGAGAATTAAAGGTTTGGCTGGTTGAACATGAAAGTAAGTGATTTGTTAGACTACACATGTCACCTTAGGCCTCTACAATCCTCTTAATAATGAATAAATATGGTCCAATTCATTTATGTGTTGAATATAATAAACTAAATCAAATTAAAATTAAGAATTAGTACCCTTTTACTCGAATTAATAGCCTTTTGAACAATTTAATGGAACTAAATTGTTCTCGAAAATCAATTTACAACTTGGGTATCACCAACTCTAAGTAAAAATATAGGATATCCAAAACATAGCATTCTAAAGTTTTTACTATCACTGCTAATATGTATTCATTCCATTTGGACTAAAAAAGGAACCAATAGTTTTCATGGATTTAATGTACTATATCTTCCACAAGTATCTCACCGTGTTTGTCATCGTATTTTTTGATGATATTTTAGTGTACTCTGGAACTAGAAATGACAATGACATGATCTTAGAGACTATATTGAGTGAATCTCATGATCACTATCTCTAGGGTAAATTTTATGATTGTGTCATCTGGATACAATATTTTCATTTCCTTAGGCATGTAATATCTTAAATAGGAAAATCATTTTATCCTAAAAAGATCAATGTACCTATTTCTTGGAAATCACCTAAGAATGTATTCAAGATACATATATTTCTTACATTAGTAGGATATTATCATCTCTTTGTTCTGGAAAAATCAAGGTCACCTTCTCCTATAACTTCTTTGAATAAAAATGGTATTCCATTCAAATGGAATGAGGATTTTCAAAATTCCTTTTAGTAACCGAATGCTCAGCTCACATTAACACATATCCTCATATTTCCATAATCAAGACAATGATATGTGGTATATTGTAATGTGTTTATATTGGTACTATGATTCTTTCTTTTTCAAGGATACCATTTCATTTTTGATGGATTTAGGTATTTAGAAACTGATGAAAATAATTGTCTAATGAATGAACAAGAATTAGTTTTGGTTGTCCATGCATTATAACATGGAACCACTCCCTATTTGTTGAAAAGTTCACAATGTTTACAGACCATAAAATATTCAAATGCATATTTACCCAAAGATATTTGAACCTAATGAAATTAAGATGGATGGAATATATCTAGATGTTCAACTTTGACTTGGTTTATACACCAGGAATCTTATTGAAGTAATAACCAACATGAATCTGGATTGTAGGGAATAGAACAAAAATATGGTTTTGTTTCCCATTATTATTATTCCTAATTTAGTGAGTCTCATCAAAGAGGGCCAGTAATCAGACCTATATTTCCTATTCATGAGGTAAAAACACAATGGTGGGGAGACCATTGAGGTTTGGATAGTGGATGAAAACATTGTGTTTCACTATTATAATTGAATCATAGTTCCTATATCATTCCAAGAACAGATTCTTTCTATTTTTCACTATTAAAAATGGATAGTTCATCCATGAATTAAAAATATATATAGGGAAATGGGGACCCTGTCACAACCCATCCACCAGGGCCCGTGTTGTGACTACCCCAAGCTTGCCTTCCATAGGCCAGGGCCTGGTGACTAGCACCAAAAGAATAATTCTCTAAAACTGGGAAGGCATTTCTTTTATAACCTATAAACACACACAACAGAGCACAAGTTGGAAACAAAACACTAAGTAAAACTGTATAACAAAGGTATGATGAAAGAAAAAGGGGTTAGAAATAAAATCCCAATAGTAAAGTACAAGAAACTGAAAGTAAAACTAAAGGAAAGGAAAACTGTCATTGGGTCGTTATCCGAGGTTCCTAACTGAAGGGTAGGTACAGATCACCTCCTCATCACTCTAGGTATGTCAGTCTCCTCCGTGTACCGTCACGCCATATGGTCCACCTCCAGGTACTGTCCGGTCCTGGTACTCTCAGCCTCAGTCAGCGTTGTTCGTCGTCTGCATCCAACACAACGTGGTGCGGGCATATCCCGTGTAGGGGTGAGTATAACGATACTCAATAGGGACCCCAAGACCCTCAAGGTCTCTCAAAATCCAAAAAGGATAAACCACAAGGTATGAAATCAACAGATAACCCCACTTATATATATTCCCAAACATATACCTAAGTTATCAATTAATCTATCTCAATCATGAGGAAAAACAAAAAAGTTACTAATTTAGCTCAACCAGGATTTTTATTCACATTATCGATACCACGGATGCTAGAGAAATACTCCTCTGTCGAGTACAGTGGGCTTGCCACGACACCAAGGCTTTTCCCACTAACCTTGAACTACTGAGGTATTCCTTATATCGAGTATCTTGGGTCTGTTGGGTCACCAAGGCGCTCCCCACCGTGGATCTGCCGCCACAACCAGGCACTCCCCCTAATAGCCTGTAGAGGTACTCCTCCTGTAAAGTATTGCAGGTCTACTGCCACAAACAAGCACTCCTCCACCATGGGTCTACCACCACAACCATGTTCTCCCCAATGTTTTAGTCGAGTCACTCCGAGTCAATCGTTCAGCAGTCGTCAAGTCTCGGCCAGCAACTAGGTCTCCACACTCTGTCTGCTCGTCTCTGGAAGGATCTGTCCACGAGCTACCGGTTGATACTCCAATTTTCAAGAAATCCCACGAAGAATTTTCTTGAAGATCCTCCAAATCATAGAGGTCTCAACATAATAGAAGGAACGCCAATCGGACGCCCGGTCTGTGAGTTATTAGCCTTTTTAGTCCCGGGTGCCCAGTTGGATTCATGCATGATCAACCTGAATGTATCTCAAATATACCCCAAACTCTAGTGGGGTATACTAAAAGAGACTGTTATTCTCCAAGATTAATAGTTCCACTGACGGTTTGTCAAATGGATGCACAGTGCCTAAGATATGGCCAAAAGAATGTAAAAAATCGTAATGGGCCCTGGTTCGGTCAAACCCGGTCGGACCGACCCGGACCGACCCCGTCTGGACCGACCCGGTCTGGGTCGAACCGGCCTAACCCAATCGGTCTGACCCAGTGTGCTGGGCCCAGACCAGCTGGCCGAAAGGGGTTGTGGAGGGCAGCGAGAGTGTGGACCAGTCAGGAAGGCGCGGACCGGTCGCGGGTCGGCACGAGGGCGTTTCGGCCCGGAGGGTGTCGCGTGGGTAGCTCAGCCCGGAGGGCACTGCGAGGGTGCGGCTCAGCCCAGAGGGATATGCGAGGGGCCAGCTCGGGGTGGCTTGGCCCGGGGCTGGGGTGGCGCTGTCGGGGCCGGGAGGCTGGCTCAACCAGGGTGCTACAGGGTGCATGGACGGCGGAGCCGCGGGGCGTGTGGGGTGCGCGGAGGCCGGCGGACGGTTCGGGCAGCGGCGATGCGAGGTGCGCGGGGCACGCGGGGTGTTCAGATGATGGAGCCACAAGGTGCGCGGGGCGTGTATGGAGGCCGGCTTGGTTGGGGCTCAAGGGGGCGCCGCGAGGGGCTCGGGAGGCGCGGGAGGTGCGGCGGCCGGGAGCCGGGGCACAGTGTGGCCGGAGCGCGGCTCGACTAGGGTGCGGCGTGGCTTGGGCCGGTTCATCTGGCGGGTGGCACGGTTCGTCCTCGGGCGGTGGAGCATCATGGGGGTGGCGGAACATCGCGGGGGTGGTGGAGGTTGCCTTCGTCGCCTTCTTCATCACGTCGCCTTGTTACCAAGCTGAAGAATATCAAAAAGAATAATGGCAGAGGAGGGGTTGGGCCATGTTATTTTGGCATGCACCCTCCGTGTTTAGGGTGGTAGCAATCGGTTCATCAAGAAAATAAATATATAACAAACATGGAAGATATCTTAAAAACATAAATTCCTAATAATCCATCATTAACAAAATATTCCCAACCCTCAAGGAAAAAAATTTGCGGATCAACTTGATAATAAGTTGGTCTGCATTCTTTGTTTTGGAAGGAATGAAACAAGGGAATAAAATTAATCACAAAAATCCCCTACCTTTGTTCTTTGTTCACTGAAGGAGTCGCGGGGAAGAAGACGGAGTTGTCATCGTTGGTCGCATCTGCCACACACTTCCAATCCCAAGCTCATGCATTGGTTCGTTGACGATGATGAGAAGGGAGGGTCGATCATCGAAGATGTCCTATGTTGGTTGCTTCTGCAACGTGCTTCTGAGGAAGAAGTCGAAGACGCTCATTATCGGCGTTCTTCATTGGAAGAATGCATTCTTCATTCTTCATTGCGGAGAACTTTTCTCTCAAAAGATCCTTCCTCCTTTTCCAACAAAGGAAAAGGTTGAGAAGAATAATATATTATAAAATCTATTAATTCGTTGGCATAAGAATTCAAATTGGGTGAATTAATTAAGTTGTCTCCACTTAATTAATTCATGAGGTTGTCACAATTAAAAGAGATGAAGGGTTGACACCGTTAAAGGAGGGGGTGGAGAGACTCTCCCTCATTAATGAGGGTAGTTGAGAGGTTTTCCACAATTAAAATGGGGGTTTAGTCCCAGGTGGTCCCCACCATCGTAACCTCTCACGAGAGGTTAGGTTCGGGTGGGCCCCACCACCATAACCTTGCATGGGAGGTTATGGTCAGGTGGTCCCCACACTTCAACTCTCACAAGGAGGTTTAGTTCTGGCGGACCCGACCTCAAACTTCCACAAGGTGGCTCAAAACAAATAAAATAAAGTGTAATTCATTTTATTTTATTATTTTCCATGAAAAATCCAAAAAAGTATCCTTTATTCTTGACCCACTATCATCGAGGTGAAAGTATCCTTAAGAAAATATTGGTTCTACGAGTTCAACGGTGCCCTCGGATTTCAATTCCAATCACCGTTTCAAAAGTTATAAAAACCCACTCGAACTTTCCCTGAACGTACCAGAACAAAAATTCAGAAATTGATTACAGGCACTCTGGGCCTCGGAATCATGCACCGTAAATTTTCGCGGACTCGTAAAATTACCATTTAATTAAAAAAAATTACTTGGAAATTCCAAGTCTTTACATTCTCCCCACCTCAGGGATCCACGTCCCCATAAGTCACAACTCATACTAAGGGAACAGGTGGGGGTACTGAGTACACATCTGAGCCTCCCACTACCATGTGCTCTCCAGGAGGTTCCCATGCTACCAAAAAATGTGCACTAGAGGTATCGACTGTCCATGAAGGAACCGCTCCTATCAATCCTCAATCACTAATGGAACCTCTATAAAATTCGCCCAATCGTCGATGTCCAGCTCACCATGGTCGATGATGTGGGTAGGGTCATGCACATATCTCCTCAGCTGGGATACGTGGATGTTTTCATGAAAACGGTGCAACTGAGGTGGAAGAGCTAAGTGTTATTCCACCTCGACAACTCTGCTAAGGACCTGAAAAGGTCCGATGAATCTCAGATATAACTTTCCGCCTCGGTCAAATCTCTGTAAACCTCATCGAGGTGAGACCCGGAGAAAGACGTGGTCACCATCCTCGAACTCTAGAGGTCTTTGTTTCCTGTCGGTATACGACTTATGTCTCCTCTGTACAGTCTTCATCCGATCCTGGATGATCTGCACCTTCTCGGTGGTAGCTCTTACCATCTCTGGTCCTACCATTGTTGACTCAGCTGGGCCAGTCCAACACAAAGGTGATCTGCAAGGTTGCCCATATAGCGTCTCAAAAGGTTCCATCCCTATGGTGGAGTGATAGCTGTTGTTGTATGAAAACTCCACCAAAGGTAAGTGGTCCTCCCAGCTACGACCGAAGTCGAGGACACAAGCACGTAGCATGTCCTCAAGGGTCTGAATGGTCCACTCAGTCTGACCATCCGTCTAAGGATGGAAGGCAGTGTTCAAATGAAGCTGCATCTAAAAATATTCTTGCAACCCCTTCCATAGCCGGGAAGTAAAGTTTGCATCTCGATGGGAGACAATCGTCGAGGGTACTCCATGTAGCCGCACAATATTCTACACATAGAGACGTCCCAAGCTATCTACTGAACCCTGCTCTCTGATCAGTAGGAAGTGGTCCAACTTGGTGAGTCGGTCAACGATCACCCAAATCGAGTCGTGACCCCTGGATGTACGTGGAAATCCTATCACAAAGTCCATGTGTAACGACCCGAAATTTTGAATAAATCTTGTTTCCTAATTCTGTGTGTTATTTTATTTCATACTCAACAAAACTGTTTCATTTGATAACATGAGTATAATTAAAATGAGATTGTTGGGTTTTGACTATTATATGATTGATAGTCAGTATGACCTTTGCAAACCAAATGTTGTGATTATTGTCTCTAAATACAAGTGATCTTGGTTAATTAATATAGAAAGAAGATTTGATGGCCTCATCTAGGTGTCTCAGGCCAATCGAAGCCCATCTAATGGAACTTGGGAAGGAGGTAGCACCACTGGGCTTTTCTCTGGACCAAACCCAAGACGAACTTTATCATGTGAAGCTAGAACGGAATCACCTTCGCGAGAAGTTCAACTGATAGAAATTACTACTCGTGCAATGTTGGCCGAGCCGCCCTCGGATTCTATCACCCTAGCACACCTTACTTTTAGGTCCTATACTGGTGTTATAAGGGGCTATGTAATGAGACTGTAACAGCCTTGTGTAATCCTTTGACTTAAATAAAAATTGTGATTTCTTCTTATGACAAAGTTTGTGAATTTGCAAATGTCCGGATAAATATAGTATGCTTATTTTTGATAAATTTTAGAGAAACTATATTTTTAAAAATGTTGATGTAAACCTTAAATAATTAAAAATGTGTAATGATTTTCAAAAAATGGTCTTCAACAATTATGTTCAGTACGAAATTTAGAGTCTAATAAGATCAACTTAATTTTTGATGAATAGTAAAATATGAATAGTGATTTTATGCTTAGGATTATTTATCTGACCAAATGGATTAGTAATCTCACTTAAAGAAAGTATTAAGATAATCTAGGCACCTTGATTAAGTAATGTGATTCAATAAAATAGGTAAATAACTGTTTCAGAAATTATTAATCAAGTATCAGTTTTTTCGGGTGAATAGTGATTTTTAATTAAAAATTAAATTAAAAATATATAGAAAATTATTTTCATAAAATGGATTTAATTTCTGAACTCAGAGCATCGATATTATGTTAAGGTATTTTTTTGGGATTTTTCTGAAAAAAATGAATTTTCGATGAATAGTGAAAATACAGTTTTTAAGTTACGGGTGTTTAATGACATCATTAAATGATGTATTAATTATGTAATAAATATGGTCGACTTATGAATAGTAATATAATGTATGAGGTGTCCCAAGTGGCCAATACCATGGGCAAATACCATGGGCAAACCCATGGTTTTACCAAAACCACCAATGAGCTGTCCCTTGGCCATTAATGTCTTGTCCCCTCACTTTCCCTATAAATACCAAGCCATCCTCTCATACATTCTACTCCCAACCCTCCCCCAACGAAGATCTGGTCTCATTACCTCCCAAGGAGTCCTCCCAAGGTTCCCCCAAGCCCTCAAGGTCCCAACCTTTGAGTTTTAAGAGTTTCGTTTTAAGGTAAGGGATCCAAACTCTCTCTTTCTTTTCAAATACTCTCTTTTAAGTCATTTCCTTCATGCTCTATGTTCTTATATTGGAGGATGTTCTATTATATTCCTATTACTTACCTTTTCATTTTCATATGATGAGAGATCCCATCTTACTCTCATCATTTCTTTTTATTAATGTTTAAGTGGTGTTGTTAGGCTGTCGAAATTTTTTTAACGGATTCTTTCATCCTTCTCATTTTCAAGTTCTATTTTCTTGTCAAGTCTCTCAAGTTCCTTTTTATGTTGTTGTATGATATCTATATCTACCATACTTATCTTTTATGTTCATATGATGAGAGACTCTATTTTATCTCTTCAATTTATTTATTTTAAGTTTAAGTGACGTTGTTAAGCTGCCGAATTTTTAAGTGGTTCTTTCATCCTTCTCATTTTCAAGATCTATTTTCATGTAAAGTCTTTCAAGTTACTTTTTATTATGTTGGGGTATTATCTCTATATCTATAATACTGATCTTTTATGTTTATATTATGAGATACCTTATTTGATCTCCTCAATTCTTTTTTTTAGGTTTAAGTGACGTCATTAGGCTGCCGAATTTTTAAGGGATTCGTTCACATTTCTCATTTTTCAAAGTTTGAATTTCATGTCAAGTCTTTCAAGTTCCTTTTTTTTATGTTGGGGTATTATCTATATATCTATCAAACTTATATTTTATTTTCATATGATTAGATACCCTATTTGATCTCGTCAATTCATTTTTTTTTTGAAGTTTAAGTAACGTTGTTAGGCTGCGGAATTTTCATAAGAGAAATCTTATTTTTGTCTTCCTTTCATGTTTTTCATTTCATATGGTATATATTTAAAATTTCATTACCATGTTCTTAAATCCTTTATATTCTGTCCCCCTACTGTTTTATGGATCATTTATGAGTGGTTTATCCATGTCCCCTCTCTTTTCATTGTTTTCTAAAACCTCGTAACATAGCGGTTATGCTACAGAATTTCCGTCTCAAAATGTCTCTCTCTTATTCTCAAATTCATTTATTTTATTAAGTGAATACTCAATGTTCTTTATTCTAAATTGGTATTCACATATATACCATAATGTTCTATTTTAAATTCTGGGATTTACATACATGAGACCCGATTTTACTTTCCGTGGGTTTAAAGTGACATAAAGATCATGTCTTTAAAGCAGTTTTTAAAACGTTATGATTATGAAATGAAACCCATTTCTTTTATGCTATATGGGTTGTTTTTGAAATGATTTATGATGATATATGTGGCTCACATGATAATAAAGAAAAATTAAGGTTGCGCCCTGATAGCACTCTAATGCATTGGGTAAAGACTTAATCTCTAGAGATGACCATTTTTAACGACGCCTTGGTGAATAACCTTGGTAATGTTTAATGACACCTTGGGGATGGACCTTGGTGAAATGGAAATTATATTCAATATTAAATTTTTTATCCAAATCTTCAAGTTATGAAATATTTTATTTTTATTATGATATGCCTCATGATTTCTTTCTCATGCCTTAAAGTTATTCTTCATGACTTTTGATGTGTCTCAAGTTCTCATGTAAAATGTTTCTCTTGTTTCCCTTACTAGGAAATTTTCTCACCCATTCTTTTAATGTATGCTCCCAAGTTATGAGATGTTGTAATGAAATTAGGATGAACAAATGAATATGCCTTTCACGTGTTTAAGAAGAATGTTTTTTGTTGTTGTCATGTATTAAGTTCCTAGTTTCCAAGACACTAAACCTTAAAGATCCTCGGTTTTGTAAAATGTAATGAAACTTTATGTGATAAAAAGGCAGGATGCTATAGTTGGTATCAAAGGATGGTTTAGTTATTTGTGGAAATTAGGATATTAAAACTTTATGAAGAACCCTGTAGAAAAGTTTAAATATAGGAAATCTTCCTGGTATTTTGGTGAGTATTGAGTAAGGGGTTTCCAAGCAAATACATCCTTGTCTGGATACGAGCAGGTAGAGGTTTCTCTGGCACAGATGTACATAGGGGTAAAACCCTAAAACACTGCTTAGAGCTAGACTCGAACGGGAACTGGTATATAACAACGGGCCTTTCTGCACTCATGGTTATAGCACTCCCGGGGGATATGCTTTGGTAAATTCATAAGCTTAGTATGAACCATTATTAAAGGAACAAAGATAAAATAAAATAAAGATTCAAATAAGAATATATGATCATGGATAACCTAGATTGGAACCTAGGGGATCACAAGTTAGGGTATACTTTTCTTCAATAATTTTATCCTTCTGTGCTTTAATTTTCCTTTTCATGATTATTGGCTAAGTATTTAAGCCCCTTAATTATACGTTCTTTTCTTAGTTAATGGCGGGAAATGGAAGAGCATGTCCCAACGACCAATGTGATAGGAAATGTGACGATTGCCCTATTAATGTGACAGAGATGACGAAAGATCAAGTTGAACATATTGTGATTATGCCAAACCATCTATCAAAAATCACAATTAATAATTGGTACCTAGTTGAATGCCCAAATTCATCAAGGAAGAAGAAGACAAAGTCTCAAGGATGTTCATCTGATAAAGTTTATAAGGTAAAGAAGACCCAATTTCTTTTTTTCAAAAAGTGTGGGAAGAGGCACCAAGGATAATTTCACAAAGGAACGGGGAGATGTATTAAGTGTGGAATGATAAGGCATCAAGTATCCAATTGCTTCAAAAAATGGATAATGTGATGAATAGAGATAAGGTTCGATCTAATGTACCTTATACTTTTCGATGTCGTAAATGTGGAGAAGTTAGACATTATCCAAGGCAATGTTCTCTTGAAATGTATGAGAAACATGATGAGAATCAACAATATTCGAGGACAAGGGAACAATGCAAGTCCTATGCTGAGATGGATCATGATGACTGAAGTACATGTAACTTCTTCAGAATAATTGTCTATGTCATGTTGTATTTTAGTTCATGCTCTATGAGCATATCTTTTATGTTTTCTAAGATCATCGAGTCACTACCTAAGATGATTTTATATCATTAAGGAAAACATCTACTGTTATGTACCACATGTTGATGTAGTGATGTTTTTCTTCTTAAAAAAAGGGTGATTAGGGGATTAAAAGATGATTATTATTTTGGAAGATGTTCACTATTTTGGGAACCCTATTTGATCGAGGTATATAGATTACTACGGTATTTTCTTTGAGGATTAAAGGTTGACTTATATTTTGAAGAATCGGTGAATTTAAGGCAAACTTATAGTAATTTAGGTTACATATGGAAATGATTAACCTATCTTGGGGAAAATGTGATTAGGTTAGTTACTTTTGTTCTAAGATGATAAGAGTGGTTGATGTTGTTTGGAGATGAATGATAAAGTCTATCTTGGAAGACTATGTTATGATATCATTCTTATAATTGGGATTCAATCATAGTTTGGTTTATTATAAGTAATTTTAAGGACAGTTATTTATGGAATGGCCTATGATGAACTTTGGGTAGTACAGTGGAATTTTGAAGATTTAAAGAAGTTTCCCTTCCTATGGGATTCTTTCTTTTTGAAGAGTTGCTTTATATTACCCTTTCATTTTTTGGGATAATGTTTAAAGATAGAAGAAATTGATAGTTAATATTTTGTGGATTACTTGACTCTCAAGAAGATGATTCTTGTGTTTTGATGAGACCAAGTGTTTTTGAATGCTCGTCGTTTGGAGAAAAGACTAGTTTTGGTAGAAACTTATTAAAGTATGAAACTCTACTTAAAGTTTAATATATTTCCTTATGTTTTTATTCTATGTAGTAAATGAATTCCTCAAAATTATTAAAAGTATCATAAAAAAAATTTTTTGGTTTAAGTTTCCTACTGGGTAATCAATGACCTTTTACACACATCATAAGTTTGTGATTTTCTTGTGGTTAACTTTCTCCTAATCATGTTTTATATCACTCTCCATCAGAACTTGACCCTTTGTTTTCTCCTCCATGTCTATGTTTTCCTACATGGAATCCTAGTGTGGGTTAACTCGGGTGACCTTTGTACTTCCCTTTCTTTCTTTTGAACTAATAGTTTTACTGACTCCTTTTCCGGTGTGGGACTTTCAAAGAAATTTCAAAACCCAATTTTAAAAATTGCGAGGACACAGTTTCTTAAGGGGGGAATATTATAACGACCTGAAATTTTGAATAAATCTTGTTTCCTAATTTTGTGTGTTATTTTATTTCATACTCAACAAAACTGTTTCATTTGATAACATTAGTATAATTAAAATGATAATGTTGGGTTTTGACTATTATATGACTGATAGTCAGTATGACCTTTGGAAACCAAATGTTGCAATTATTGTCTCTAAATACAAGTGATATTGGTTAATTAATAAAGAAAGAATATTTGATGGCCTCATCGAGTTGTCTCGGGCCAATCGAAGCCCATATAATGGAACTTGTGAAGGAGGCAGCACCACTGGGCTTTATTCAGGACCAAACCCAAGACGAACTTCATCGTGTGAAGCTAGAATGGAATCGCCTTCGCGATAAGTTCAAACTGATAGAAATTACTACTCGTGCAATGTTGGTCGAGCCGCCCTCAGATTATATCACCCTAGCACACCTTACTCTTAGGTCCTATGCTGGTGTTATAAGGGGCTATGTAATGAGACCGTAACAGCCTTGTGTAATCCTTTGACTTAAATAAAAATTGTGATTTCTTCTTATGACAAAGTTCGTGAATTTTCAAAAGTTCAGATAAATATAGTATGCTTATTTTTGATGAATTTTAGAGAAATGATATTTTTAAAAATGTTGATGTAAACCTTAAATAATTAAAATTTTGTAATGATTTTCAAAAAATGGTCTTCTACAATTATGTTCAGTACAAAATTTAGAGTCTAATAAGATCAACTTAATTTTTGATGAATAGTAAAATATGAATAGTGATTTTATGCTTAGGATTAGTAATGTCACCAAATGGATTAGTAATCTCACTTAAAGAACATATTAATATAATCTAGGCACCTTGATTAAGTAATGTGATTCAATAAAATAGGTAAATAACTATTTCAGAAATTATTAATCAAGTATCAGTTTTTTCGGGTGAATAGTGATTTTTAATTAAAAATTAAATTAAAAATATTTAGAAAAGTATTTTTATAAAATGGATTTCATTTTTGAACTCAGAGCATCGATATTATGTTAAGGTAATTTTTTGGGATTTTTCTGAAAAAAATGAATTTTCGATGAATAGTGAAAATAAAGTTTTTAAGTTACAGGTGTTTAATGACATCATTAAATGATGTATTAATTATGTAATCAATATGGTCGACTTATGATTAGTAAGATAAGGTATTAGGTGTCCCAAGTGTCCAATACCATGGGAAAATACCATGGGCAAGCCCATGGTTTTGCCAAAACCACCAATAAGGTGTCCCTTGGCCATTAATGTCTTGTCCCCTCACTTTCCCTATAAATACCAAGTCATCCTATCATCCATTCGACTCCCAACTCTCCCCCAACGAATCTATGGTCTCATTACCTCCCAAGGAGTCCTCCCAAGGTGCCCCCAATCCCTCAAGGTCCCAACCTTTGAGTTTTAAGAGTTACGTTTTAAGGTAAGGGATCCAAACTCTCTCTTTCTTTTCAAATACTCTCTCTTAGGTCATTTCCTTTATGATCCATGTTATTATGTTGGAGGATGTTATTTTATATTACTCTTACTGACCTTTTCATGTTCATATTATGAGAGATCCCCTATTACTCTCATCATTTCGTTTTATGAATGTTTAAGTGGCGCCGTTAGGCTGCCGAAATTTTTGTAACGGATTCTTTCACCCTTCTCATTTTCAAGTTCTATTTTCTTGTCAAGTATTTCAAGTTCCTTTTTATGTTGGGTTATGATCTCTATATCTATCATACTGATATATTATGTTCATATTATTATAGACCCTATTTTATCTCTTCAATTGATTTTTTTTATGTTTAAGTGATGCCGTTAGGCTGCAGAATTTTTAAGTGGTTCTTTCACCCTTCTCATTTTCAAGATCTATTTTCATGCCAAGTATTTCAAGTTACTTTTTATTATGTTTGGTTATTATCTCTATATCTATAATACTGATCTTTTATGTTTATATGATTAGAGACCCTATTTTATCTCCTCAATTCTTTTTTTTTTGTTTTTGAAGTTTAAGTGACGTCGTTAGGCTGCCGAATTTTAAGGGATTCGTTCACATTTCTCATTTTTCAAAGTTATACTTTCATGTAAAGTCTTTCAAGTTACTTTTTATTATGTTGGGGTATGATCTCTATATCTATCAAACTGATATTTTATGTTCATATGACTAGATACCCTATTTGATCTCGTCAATTCATTTTTTTTTTTTTGAAGTTTAAGTGACGCCGTTAGGCTGCTGAATTTTCATAAGAGAAATCTTATTTTTGTCTTCCTTTCATGTTCTTCATTTAACATGGTATATCTCTAAAATTTCATTACCATGTTCTTAAATAATTTATATTTTGTCCCCTACTGTTTTATTGATCATTTATGAGTGGGTTACCCATGTCCCCTCTCTTTTCAATGTTTTCTAAAACCTCGTAACATAGTCGTTATGCTACATAATTTATGTCTCAAAATGTCTCTCTCTTATTCTCAAATTCATTTATTTTATTAAGGGAATACTCAAAGCTCTTTCTTAAAAATGGGTATTCACATATATACCAAAATGTTCTATTTTAAATTCTGGGATTTACATACCTGAGACCGGCTTTCCCTTTCCGTGGGTTTAAAGTGACATAAAGATCATGTCTTTAAAGCAGTTTTTAAAACGTTGTGATTATGAAATGAAACCCATTTCTTTTATTCTATATGGGTTGTTTATGAAATGATTGATGATGATATATGTGTCTCACATGATAATAAAGAAAAATTAAGGGTATTCCCTGATAGCACTCCAATGCATTGGGTAAAGACTTAATCTCTAGAGATGACCATTTTTAACGACACCTTTGTGAATAAACTTGGGAATTTTTAATGACACCTTGGGGATGGACCTTGGTCAAATGGAAATTATATTCAATATTAAATTTTGTAGCCACATCTTCAAGTTATGAAATACGTTATTTTTTTATGATATGCCTCATGATTTCTTTCTCATGCCTTAAAGTTATTCTTCATGACTTTTGATGTGTCTCAAGTTCTCATGTAAAATGTTTATCTTGTTTCCCTTACTGGGCCTTTTGCTCACCCATTATTTTAATGTATGCTCCCAGGTTATGAGATGTTGTAATGAACTTAGGATGAACAAATGAAGATGCCTTTCATGTGTTTAAGAAGAATGTTTTTTGTTTTTTTCATGTATTAAGTTCCTGGTTTCCAAGACACTAAACCTTAAAGATCCTCGGTTTTGTAAAATGTAATGAAAGTTTATATGATAAAAAGGCGGGATGCTATACCATGGATATCCCATCGCACTTCCACTCTAGGACCTCTAAAGGCTACACTAAGCCTGCTAGTACCTAGTGCTCTTCCTTCGTTTGCAGACAAGTGAGGCATCGAGAGACAAACTCCACAACTGGTTTCTTCATTCCCATCCTCCAGTGCTGTCAACGAATATCCGGGTACATATTCACCACTCTTGGGTGTACCTCTAGAGGGGATGTGTGGAACTACCTCAACAATTCCTCCTGAAGTGACACTGGTACCATGGTAAGTCCTCTGAAGAGTATGATGTGCTCCCCACCTTCAGAAATTCCATCAGTTGTCTGCCCTGTGGATATCTGAGAACGTTGTGTCTTGCAGTCAGTGTCCCCATGCTACACCTCCCTGACTCGCTGAAGAAGTGGTGGAGTGACTATTAGATACTGAAGGAAGGATGCTCCATCTCTATTCATAATGGATATCTGTAAATCAGTCAGCTGCTCTATCGCCTTTCCTAGAAGCTCTATACCAGATCTCCTGCTGAGTGCATCTGCAACAACGTTCCCCTTTCCAGGAGTATAGACTATTTCCAAGTCATAGTATTGGAGGAAATCAAGCCAACGTTGTTGTCTCAGGTTCAGGTCCTTCTGGGAGAAGATGTACCTAAGACTCTTGTGATCAGAGTACACGGTAAAATGCTCGCCCATCAAATATTGTCACCGCATCTTTAAGGTGAAGACCACTACTACTAACTCCATGTCATGGGTAGCGTAGTTCTGCTCATGTTGTCTCAGCTAATGAGAACCATAAGAGATCATTGCTTTCTCCTACATCAGGACACATTTGATTCTGGTCCCTGATGTGTCATAGTAGACTACGTACCCTACACCTTCCTCTGGAATCCTCAAGATGGGAGCACTAGTCAGCCTCTACCTTAGCCCCTGAAAGCTCTGTTGGCATCTATCCAACCACACAAAGGGTTTCCCCTTCTTCGTCAAGGCTGATAGTGTTGCTCCAACCTTGAAAAAATCTACCACAAATCTCCAGTAGTATCAACCCAAAACCAGGAAACTCTGTACTTCTGTCACACTCCTGGGTGGCTCCCAAGCAAGTACCACCTCAATATTCACTGGATCCACTGCAACTCCAGCCTCTATGATGACATTTTCTAGAAAGTGAACATCTTGATTCCAGAACTAGCACTTCGAGAGCTTACCATAAAGTCTGTGCTCTCGGAGTGTGTCCAGTGCTGTCCGCAAATGGTAGGCTAGCTCCTCCTCAGTAGTCGAGTAGATCAGAATGTCATCAATGAAGAATAAGACAAAGCGATCGAGGAATGGCCAAAAGATCCTATTCTTGAGCCCCATGAATAATGTTTGAGCATTGGTTACACTGAATAGCATAACCAATAACTCATAGTGGTCATACCTGTTGAGTCAAAAGTCCTCTTTTGACATCTATGTTTTGTTTTGGAAAACAAAAATGTCTTGTTAATCCTACTAACATTTTCTATCGTATCATACAATGCTGATCATACTGACCATAATGATCGTACTGATCTTGTTGATCGTACTGACTATGTGTATCGTACTGATCATGTTGATCGTACTGACCAGGATAATCGTACTGATCATGCTGATCGTACTGACCATAATGATCGTACTGATCATGATGATCATACTGACCAGGCTAATCGTACTGATCATGCTGATTGTACTGACTATGTGTATCGTACTGATCATACTGATCGTACTGACCATTTCAATCGTACAATGCTGATCGTACTGAATATGGAAATTGCATTAACTCAGCTTCTCATATCTTTTATTACATACTTGTTTTGGTACTTTTTCAAAAACACATGCTTCATTTAAATCGTACTCTTGATTATCTTATTCATACATCTTGTTCTAACCAATACGATGTCGTTGAGTTAGTTACAAACTAATCAAAACGATGTCGTGATTTCTGTTTCAATATGACCGTTATGATTCCAGGTGTCCAAGTCCCTCCGAGTTTTTCGGAGAAATATGACCGTTGGAGGAGATGTGACCGTTGGTACCCGAGGCCTATAAATAGGAGGTCATTTGAAGCTGAGAAAAAACAACAAACAATAGACAACATACAAGAGAAAAATCGTGATACAACTGTGATTCTTTGCTTCTATCAAGTTCTAGAGAGATATGTTGTGACTTCTCTCATGCTTTGTGCTTTGTGCGTCCGATCATCGTATCGAGGGCTTTCAAGTGATTGAAAGAAAGAGGTGCCGATTACCTAAAAAATCGAGAGCTGTCGGGGATAGGCAGACAGACGGTCCGATCATTGTATCGAGGGCTTCCGGGGATAGGCAGACAGACGGTCCGATCATCATATCGAGGGCTGCCGAGGATCGGCAGACGGACGAACCGATCATCGTATCGAGGGCTCACCAAGGTGTTGGTGAGACAGACCTTTTATCCTAGGTGAAAGGATAACCCTTCTCTTTGGGTTAAAATAATTGTAATACTTTTACATTTCTGCTACTAATTGTATTAGAAATGAAATCGTTTTTGTTTCCTTTTCTATCTCTTATACATTTGTAATTGTTTCAATTACATCCATTCTATTACATATTGTATTGATTGATTCTATACGCTTTAAGGTAGAATCATTCATCTTTATATTACTCTGATTATTGTGTTCATCTTGAATACAATTGTTTTACTTTTCATTAGTATTACATTACATCATACCTTTTATATTCAGTACGATTGTGGGTGTTTGTATTTGTATTAGTTTAAGATCATTTAAACTAATCTCTTCAGAGCTAAAACTCAAAAGGTTTTTAAACCTACAATTCACCCCCCCCCCCTCTTGTATTGTTCCATCTAATAGACATCTACTTATTCGATCCAACAATTGGTATTAGAGACGGTTTCCACTGATTTTTATTATTTGTTTTGTTTCTTTCATATTTCTTTTAACTACTTACTACACTAACGTGTGGAGTGGAAAATTTTTTGTTGTATTAGATGGTAGGAATGAATATTGGGTCAATAGACAATATGGATCCTTCTAGACCACCTATCTTTGATGGAAATGATTATGAGTATTGGAGAGATTATATGAAGACTTTTGTGATCAATACTGGCATAGACAATTTTATTATTCTTACTAGAGGTTACAAAATTCCTGACAAAGAAGTCAGTACTTTCACTAACCAAGAGAAGCAAGAATATCAACTGAATTACATGGTACGCAATACTTTATTATGCTCTATGGCCAGGAATATATACAGTCAGATATCTTCATGTGAAGTAGCCAACTATATTTGGAAGAAATTAAAAGTCACTCATTTTGGTACATCCAAGGTTATAGAAACAAAGAGAGCAATGCTCCGAGCAGAGTATCATGGATTTGTTTTCCTTATGGAGAGCCAGTATGTAAAGTGCAACAAAGGTTTATGAAAATTGTCAACAGTTTACAATCTATGGGAGAAAAAGGTCTTGATGATGAAGCTCTAGTTGATAAAATTATAGATATTATTCCAAATGAATGGGAGTCAAAAAGGAATGCTATTGATAAAAAAAGAAAAGTTTCCCAGACTTCTCTAAATGAACTCTTTGGAACTCTTCAACAGCACAAGACAAGAATGAATAGAGATACTGATTTCAACAAGAAGAAGAATGGGAATGGTAGTGTAGCCTTTGTATCTAAAGCTAAAACACCTGAAAGGCTTACAAGATCCAAAGCCAAGAAAGTTATATCTGATTCAAGTAATTGTGATCTTTCAGATAATGAGTTAGCCAATCTTGCTTGAAGGATGAACAAGATTGTGGGAAAGAAATACTTCCAATATAAATTCAAAAAGAAAGATTGGAAAGATAAGAAAGATTCAGAGGTAACTTGTTATGAATGTAAGAAAGCAGGACATATAAGGCCTAATTTTCCTTTACTGAAAAGGAAAGACAGAAAGGAGAAACACTCTCAAAGAAACAAGAAAAGGTTTTATAAGACAAAGAAAGTATTGAAGACAAATGATACCTTGAGTGCAAGTGGTAGAAATTCTCCAGATGATTCTTCAGAATATGAGTCCTCAGGATAAGGGAATATTGGAATCTTAGCCAGATTACCAATTGAAGATCATTGTATCATGGCTAAGGTACATAATGCTGAAGCTATTACAAATGTCTCTTTGAATGCAAATTGTACTGATAATATATATTATGAATCTTCAAATGATGAATCTTCATCATCAGAAGATGATACATTACCTTCTTTTGAAGAAGTATCTAGATTTGCTAAATTACTTGAAAATGAAAATTCTAAACTCAAGAAGAGGCTTAAGAAAGCAAATTCTAGAATTTCAATCTTGACTAAAGAAGTATCGGATCTTTCTAAAGATCTTGATGTGAAAACTTCTGATTTTGAAAATATTTTAAAAACCCTTTAGAAAGTTAAATCTGATAAGGATAAACTTTCTAAGGATCCTGAAACTATAATTTCAAAGAAAAATATTTTAGATCCTAACTCTAGTTCAAATTCAAATGTTTTGGAAAATAAGAATTTGGTTTCAAAACTAAAGTCAGAAATTTTTTCCTTGAAAAAATGTTTGTCAAACTTTACTCAAGGAAAGGAAAACTTTGACAGGATGTATTCTCAAATTGGACCTTTGAGAAATCGTTCTAGTCTTGGTTATACTTATTCCAAACCTGTTTTTAGTAATAACTATTTCTTTCCTCAAAAAACCACTTTTGGTTCTAAGTGTCAATGTGGTGGACACTGGAGAAGAGATTGTTCTCTTAACAGAACTCAATCTTTAGGAGTTCATAAAGCTCATTTTTCAAAACAAATGTGGATTCCTAAAATTCTTTTATCTAACCCTTCTGGATCCAAACAAGTTTGGATTCCGAAAAACTAATTTTTTCTTTTTTAGGAAAATGAGAAGTGTACCAATAAGAATATTCGGTACATGGATAGTGGTTTTTCTCGACACATGACTGGAAACAAAGATCTCTTTGAAAAGGTTATCAAAAAAAAGGTGGAAAAGTTACCTTCGGAGATAATGCTCAAGGGAAGATTGTTTGTATAGGTAATATCTTTTTTCTTGGAAAAGTTCTTATCTCAAATGTTTTTTTGTTAAAGTTATTAGGCACAATCTCATCAGTATAAGTCAATTATGTGATGAAGGTTAACTTGTGAATTTTAGAAATGATAAGTGTCTAGTTCACAATTCCAAGGATGAGTTTATTCTATCTTCCCATAGGCAAGATAATGTTTACACTATTAACTTAGATGACCTTAGAAGCCAAAACTTACCCTGATTAAGTGCAATAAAAGACCAATCATGGCTATGTCATAGAAGACTAGGACACTTTAATCTGAGAAACCTTAGTAAACTGTCAAATAAAAGACTTTTAAAGGGGCTATCGGACCTTAGATATGATTCTTCAAAAGTCTGTGATCCTTGTCAATTTGGCAAGCAGCATAAAACTAGCTTTAAATCAATTAATGAAGTTTCAACTTCTAATGCATTACAGCAAGTGCATATGGATATTTTTGGTCCTTCACAATCTGGATGCATTGGAGGCAAATACTATGTATTTGTTTTAGTTGATGACTTTACTAGATTTACATGGGTCTACTTTCTCATAAAGAAATATGAAGCCTTTTCCTATTTCAAAACTTTTAGAGCCCAAGTTAAAAATGAGAAAAACCTACCATTGATAACTATTCATAGTGATGATAGTGGTGAATTTCAAAATTCAGATTTTGAAACCTTTTGTAGTAAGAAAGGTATTACTCACAATTTCTCAGCTCCAAGAACTCCTCAGCAAAATGGTATTGTTGAAAGAAGAAATCGCATTCTTCAGGAAATGACACGAACCATGTTGAGTGAATACTCAATTGCTAAGCACTTTTGGGCTGAAGCTATTAGTACTGCCTGTTATACTATAAATCGTGTTTTAACTAGACCATTTCTTAATAAAACCCCTTATGAGTTATGGACTGGCCGAAAACCTAAAGTTTCATACTTCAAAGTTTTTGGATGCAAAGTATTCATTCTGAATACAAAAGATAATCTACACAAATTTGCACCAAAATCTGATGAAGGAATCTTTCTAGGCTATTCTACAACCTCTAAGGCTTATAGAGTTTTCAATAAAAACACTTGTACTGTTGAGGAAACAGTACATGTAAAATTCGATGAAACCGATCCTTTTGTTTTCAACCAATCCAATCCTACATCCTCAGATGTGTTTTCAAAAACTGATCATCAACCTTTGATAGAAGATCCTTCTGATAAGGAAAATATTCAAGAAGATACTTCTGAAACATTTACCACAGAAGATTTTCTACCATATGTTGATAAACAGGCTGTACAAAACCGAAATCAATTATTTCTTAGGAATCATCCAAGTGATAACATCATTGGTGATGTAAATCAACCTGTAAGGACCAGAAATTCCTTAAGAAATGAAATAGAACATCTTGCTTTTCTTTCCCAATTTGAACCTAAAAGCCCAAGTGAGGCCTTAGGTGATGATGATTGGATCAAAGAAATGCAAGATGAACTAAATGAATTTGAGAGGAATCAAGTCTGGACTTTAGTTGATAGACCTAAAGAAACAACTGTGATTGGTGTAAAATGGGTTTTCAGAAACAAGTGTGATGAAAATGGAATCATTGTAAGAAATAAAGAAAGACTTGTTGCTATGGGATATAATCAACAAGAGGGAATAGAATATGAATAAACACATGCTCCTGTAGATATACTTGAATCAATTCGTATTCTATTAACCTTTGCAGCATACTTTAATTTCAAACTATTTCAAATGGATGTAAAATGTGCTTTTCTAAATGGTTTTATTCAAGAATAAGTTTTTGTCGAACAACCTTCTGGTTTTCAAGACCTAAAACATACTGATCGTGTTTTCAGACTTACCAAGGCTCTATATGGTCTTAAACAAGCCCCTAGAGCATGGTATGATAGACTTACAGGATTTCTTTTACAAAACAATTATACAAAAGGTACAGGAGATCCAACCATTTTTATAAAAATGGAAAACAAAAATGTTTTGATTGTTAAAATCTATGTTGATGACATCATATTTGGATCAACTCAGAAATCTTTAACTGATTCTTTTTCAAATTTAATGAAATATGAGTTTGAAATGAGTATGATGGGTGAGTTAACATTCTTTTTAGGTTTTCAGATTTCTCAAAAACCAGAAGGAACATATATATCTCAACATAAGTATATAAAAGATTTACTCAAAAAGTATGGATATGACAAAACTAGAAGTATTAGCACTCCAATTGGTACCTCAAATACACTTGATCTTGATGAAACTGGGAAACCAGTAGATCAAACAATCTTTAGAGGTATGATAGGAAGTTTGCTATACTTGACACCTAGTCAACCCGACTTAATGTTTTCTGTATTCTTATGTGCAAGATACCAATCTAATCCAAAAGAGTATCATTTAAAAGCCGTAAAGAGAATCTTTCGGTATTTAAAAGGCACTATGGATTTAGGTCTTTTTTACTCCTTTGGGAATGATTTTGTTTTAAAAAGTTTTTCAGATGCTGACTTTGGTGGTTGTAGAATGGATAGAAAAAGTACATCTGGAACATGTCATTTCTTAGGAGATTCTCTAGTTTCTTGGTCCTGCAAGAAACAACACTCAGTATCACTATCCACTGCTGAAGCTGAATATGTAGCAGCTGGAAGTTTATGTGCTCAAGTATTGTGGATGCAACACACACTCACTAACTATGGATTTAGTTTCTCCAAAACACAAATTCCTTGTGATAATACTAGTGTCATAGCTCTTAGTAAGAACCCAGCACACCACTCTCGTGCAAAACACATAGATGTTAGGCATCACTTTCTTAGAGATCACACACAAAAAAGAGATATTATTCTTCAATTTATCGGAACACAAGAACAACTTGCTGACATTTTTACAAATCCATTACCATCCGATAGATTTGAGTTTATAAAACAGAAGCCAGGAATGATTACATTAAAATAATCATTCATATCTACTTCATGTTTTATAATTATCCTAACATTAAATAACTCCATTTTAAAGGGGGAGGACATTTCTTTCTATGTTTTTTTCCTATGTTTCTTTTTATCTTATGATCTTTAATTGTTTACTCTTCTTGTATATGTTTTTACCTTTATATTTATCGTACTGATAGTTTTATCGTATCATTTACCTTTCTGTTTATCGTACTGATAGTTTTATCGTATCATTTACCTTTCTACTTATCGTATTGACAGTTTTATCGTATCATTTTCTTTTCTGTTTATCGTATTGATAGTCTTATTGTATTATTTACTTCATCTTATCGACCGATGATGGTAATGATTTTCTTTTCCATCGTATCAACCGATGATGGTAATGATTTTCTTTTCCATCGTATCGATTGATGATGGTAATGATTTTCTTTTCCATCGTATCGACCGATGATGGTAATGATTTTCTTTTCCATCATATCAACTGATGATGGTAATGATTTTCTTTTCCATCGTATCGATCGATGATGGTAATGATTTTCTTTTCCATTGTATCGATCGATAATGGTAATGATTTTTTTTTCCATCATATCGACCGATGATGGTAATGATTTTCTTTTCCATCGTATCGATCGATGATGGTAATGATTTTATTTTCCATCATATCGACCGATGATGGTAATGATTTTCTTTTCCATCATATCGACCAATGATGGTAATGATTTTCTTTTCCATCGTATCGACCGATGATGGTAATGATTTTCTTTTCCATCGTATCGACCGATGATAGTAATGATTTTCTTTTCCATCGTATCGACCGATGATGGTAATGATTTTATTTTCCATCGTATCGACCGATGATGGTAATGATTTTCTTTTCCATCATATCGACCGATGATGGTAATGATTTTATTTTCCATCGTATCGACCAATGATGGTAATGATTTTCTTTTCCATCATATTGACCGATGATGGTAATGATTTTCTTTTCCATCATATCGACCGATGATGGTAATGAATTTCTTTTCCATCGTACTGAAAGTTCATGGTAATGACTTTGTTTTCCATCAGCTTGTCAGTTCATGGTAACGACTTTGTTTTCCATCGGCTTTTCAGTTCATGGTAAAGACTTTTTTTTCCATCGGCTTGTCAGTTCATGGTAACGACTTTGTTTTCCATCGGCTTGTTAGTTCATGGTAACGACTTTGTTTTCCATCGGCTTGTCAGTTCATGGTAACGACTTTGTTTTCCATCGGCTTGTCAGTTCATGGTAACGACTTTGTTTTCCGTCGGCTTGTCAGTTCACGGTAACGACCTTGTTTTCCATCGGCTTGTCAGTTCATGGTAACGACTTTGTTTTCCATCGGTATAATTATTGATAGTTTTATTTTATTTCATACGGTTGTGTTTTTTTAGCTCTACTAAAACCAACAACTACCTTACGTTCTCTAGTAGGTACTTTCCATTTTTTTATTTTTTTTATTTTCGTTTTTAATCCTAACCATTGATATGTTTTCCTCTAATCCTGACTGTAGAAGATCAACGGTCACCCCTTTATCGCCTATAAATACCCCCCCCCCTCCCCATACCCACATTGGTTTTTCAGGTTTTGAGGCGAAGCTCTGGTCCACTGTTTTAAATCATCGTACGATCTTTCATCGGCATCATCCTTATGTCTCAGTCTTCTGCTAACACTCCTGTCGATATGTCCTCAAAGGCTTTCTCAGAAAAAGACCTTTTAAGGTAAAGTTTAGTCTCCTACGACTTCTATGATTCGTATGATTCTACTATCAAGAGGATCATCTTGTTTCAAGGATGGGAGAATTTGTGTGTTGAAAGGCATGTTTCTCAAGATCCAGTTCTCTTTGATGAAGTCTGTCAGTTTTATAAAACTGTATCTTTCGACAAAGACATGACTATCAATTTTTCTGTGTATGATAGAAAGCTATCTATGTCTGTGAAACAAGCGGCATATTTTCTGAATGTCCCAATAGAAGGGGATTCATTCTGTCCATCTCATAAACTACCAGAGGAAGTAGGTACGTTTAATAGAGAAAGTGTCAAGAAGTCTCTGTTTTTTGTGAATGAAGAGAAAAGGAAAGTAGCTCATCTTTCACCGGACAATAGGTTTGTGGCTTTATGGATGCAAGGTTTTCTTATCCCAATGAAAGGGGATAGAGAAACTCTAGAAGTCTCTGATATTTTTATTCTTGACTATCTAGTAAATATGAGAAAAGTGAATCTCATGGGATATGTTTTCGAAACAATTAAGAATGTGAAGTCAGGGGCAATCAAATCTCATTTTATTATGTATCCAGCCATTCTTACAAAGTTTATTCTCGAGAGTATGAAGTTTTTCAACATTCCTTTGAAAGGGAAGTTGATAGATTTGAAGCCCTCCTGGATTAGAAAAAGTACTATGAAGAAGTTGAATGTTTGTTTTGATAGAAATTCAAAACTTTTTGTCAGATATGTAGAAACTGAATTGGCACATAATCAATCAGCACCTATGCCAGCCAAAGACATTCAATCTACTGGTATTACTCAAAAGTCTGATCCGCAAACCAGTTCAAAGCCTAAGAAGAAGCCAAAGTACAGTAAGGAGGTTGTAGCCAAATGGAGAAAGGGTAAGGAACAGAGAAAGGAAGAAGATCCAAAGTTCGGTCTTGATCCAATTGAGGCTTTTGCAGAAAGAATAAGGGTAGAAGAAACCCTTAAGGCTGAAAAGAAAATGAAAACTGTTTTGAAAAGAAAGGCTCAAGACCTTGATATCTCTAAAGTCTTTAAAATGGTTGAGGATGCTAGTGCTCAACTGACGGAAGAAGTGCATCAAGAGCCTATCGTACAGAGCCTTCCTAAGAAAGAAAAAGGAAAACAAATGATGGAAGAGATAGAAGAAGTGGAATAAGAGGAAGGAGATTTTCTTTTAGAATTTCTTCAAAGTTCGAAGAAGGGTAGGGAGGAATCGGTTCAAAAACTGAGTGAAGGTGTTCAACAAACCCCTCATGCCGATCAAGCAGGATTACCGGATAGTTTTTCGTCTCAAGAAAAGCAAGGTGCTCAATCCTCTCACACTGATAAAGTTGTTGTCATTAGTGATAAAGTGGAAGAAGAAAGAAAGCATAAAGAAAAAGAAAAAGGAAAACAGCCAGTTGTAGATTCAAGCCGATCAAATGAACTGGCTTTGTACGATGAAGATACTGATTCAAAACATACAATATCTCTCAAGAAGGGTGATTATATTGTCCATGTTTTGAGAAGGGTTGATAAGAACACTCCATATTTCCTGAGGATAGAAGGGAATATTGATTTTATTACTTACAATAAAAAGAAGAAGTTTGGCTCTGTAAAAGAATTAAGAAAGAAAGTTTTTTCAGTTGAAGCCGATTTGAAAGTTCTTTCAGAAAGTTTAGTTTCTCATAAGCAGGCCTGCAACAAGATTACCAAGTGGTCGTACAAAATAGAGAGCTCAATCAATGATCATGAGATAGCAATTGAAGATATAAGAATGTTTTCAAATAAGCTTTAAATTGCTTTCAATAAGCTTGACAGAGAAATGGTTGAAATGTTGAATCTTTTGTCTTCTCAACGAGCCGATGTTCCTTCAGTAAAAGACTTGCAGGAGAGAATGAATGCCTTTCAGGCTGAGTTTTTGAAAGTCTCATCTTTCAAAGATGAAATAATTCTCTTGAAGAAACAGAACTCTGGGTTATCCAAAGATAACAAAATTTTTCAAGATAGAATTGGTTCTTTTGAAGAAGTAATCAGAGTTTAGGAAGAGACAACCAGAAATCAGGATCAACTCTTTGCTGATCAACAAGACCTTCTCATGTCTCAAGGTGATGCTATTTCTGAAGACAATAAGGAGATAAAAAAGATGAAGGAGGTTCTTCATGAGTTGATCAAAAAGGAGAAGGAAAGAGAAAACAAATGACTTGTATTTGTTCTCTTGTTTAGTGTTGTTTGTTATCGTAATGAAATTTCTTTTATCTATTGTCTTGTGTTTATTTTCTAACTCCTTCAAAAAATTCAAGATTATCCCTTTCTTTTTGTAAATCACAAAGGGGGAGAATGTTTACAAAGGGAGAGAATGTTTTTTAAGGGGGAGAATGTTTTATAAATGGGGAGAATGCTTTACAACACTCTTAAAAAAAATCTACGAATACAATCCTTAGGAAAGACCATACCTAAGGGGGAGTTAGTTGTATTCAATTTCTTATTCAGAGGAGTTTCCAATAACTAAGGGGGAGATAAGTATTTCTTTTAGTTTTTATTTTGTGATTTGTGCTTTCCAAAAAGGGGGAGATTGTTGAGTCAAAAGTCCACTTTTGACTTCTATGTTTTGTTTTGGAAAACACAAATGTCTTGTTAGTCCTACTAACCTTGTCTATCGTATCGTACAATGTTGATCGTACTGACCATAATGATCGTACTGATCATGCTGATCGTACTAACTATGCGTATCGTACTGATCATACTGATCGTACTGACCAGGCTAATCGTACTGATCATGCTGATCGTACTGACCATAATGATCGTACTGATCATGCTAATCGTACTGACCAGGCTAATCGTACTGATCATACTGATCGTACTGACTATGCATATCGTACTGATCATACTGATCGTACTGACCATGCCAATCGTACAATGCTGATCGTATTGAATATGAAAATTGCATTAACTCGGCTTCTCATATATTTTATTACATACTTGTTTTGGTACTTTTTCAAAAACACATGCTTCATTTAAATCGTACTCTTGATTGTCTTATTCATAGATCTTGTTCTAACCAATACGATGTCGTTGAGTTAGTTACAAACTAATCAAAACGATGTCGTTCTTTCTGTTTCAATATGACCATTATGATGCCAGGTGTCCAACTCCCTCCATGTTTTTCAGAGAAATATGACCGTTGGAGGAGATGTGACTGTTGGAACCTGAGGCCTATAAATAGGAGGTCATTTGAAGCTGAGAAAAAACAACAAACAATAGACAACATACAAGAGAACAAGCATGATATAACTGTGATTCTTTGCTTCTATCAAGTTCTAGAGAGAGATACTGTGACTTCTCTCATGCTTTTTGCTTTGTGCGTCTGATCATCACATCGAGGGCTTTCAAGTGATTTAAAGATAAGGGTGTCGATTACCTACAAAATCGAGAGCTTCCGGGGATAGGCAGATAGACGGTCTGATCATCGTATCGAGGGCTACTGGGGATAGGCAGACAGATGGTCCGATCATCGTATCGAGGGCTGCTGGGGATAGGCAGACGGACGAATCAATCATCGTATTGAGGGCTCACCAAGGTGTTGGTGAGACATACCTTTTATCCTAGGTGAAAGGATAACCCTTCTCTTTGGGTTAAAATAATTGTAATTCTTTTACATTTCCGCTGCTAATTGTATTAGAAAGGAAATAATTTTTGTTTCCTTTTCTATCTCTTATACATTTGTAATTGTTTCAATTACATCCATTCTATTACATATTGTATTGATTGATTCTATATACTTTAAGGTAGAATCATTCATATTTATATTACTCTGAATATTGTGTTCATCTTGAATACAATTGTTTTACTTTTCATTAGTATTACATTACATCATACCTTTTATATTCAATACGATTGTGGGTCTTTGTATTTGTATTAGTTTAAGATCATTTAAACTAATCTCTTCAGAGCTAAAACTCAAAAGGTTTTTAAACCTAAAATTCACCCCCCTCTTGTATTGTTCCATCTAATAGACATCTACTTATTGGATCCAACAGTACCGACATCTGAAGGCCATCTTCTATACATACTCATCTTGTAATCTGAGCTAGTGATAACCTAATCTGAGGTTTATCTTCAAGAACCAACATGCTCTCTTCAATTGATCAAAGAGGTCATCAATCCTTGGGAGTGGGTACTTGTTCTTCACGGTCACCTGGTTCAGGCGCCGATAGTCAACAAAAATCATCAAGCACCCATCCACCTTCTTGGTGAACAGAATCGGGGCTGCCCAGGGAGAAACATTGGGCTAGATGAATCCCTTCCCCAGAAATTCCTCTAGATATACCTGCATCTCACGAATCTCTTTAGGAGCCATCTGATATTCTAGTGTATATATATGTGTCATCTTGGGGTACAATTCATTGTAAAATTCCACCTATCTGGGAGGAGGTAGACCTGAGACATCACCAAGGAAAACATTCGTGTACTGGTCCACCACTGCAGGATAGCTCGGACTCTCCACATCAACTGCTTCGAGGGTAAGGGTAGCTAACTGATTAGTGATTGGAAGCACTCTCCTCTCGGTAAGTCCATCATGCGCTGCAAAGGCTCCCTTATCACCGGTGAAGGTAAAATCGGTCCCATCCATGCGGACACACCGCACTTTTCACATAATATAGTCTATTTGGGCATGGATTGTAGATAACTAGTCTATACCCGACATGATGACGTAAGGACTCGACTCCACTACAAGGAGATCCCAGCCGAATCTCTTGCCTCCTAGAGTAATCTCACACTGCCGGTACCAGTGCGTAATTGTTAAATCTGATCTCGTAGAAGTCTCTAGCCATAAGGATCGAGCCAACAGCTCCGTCTGAATCTTCGAGATCTGAATGAGGGTAGTGGAAATGAAAGAGTGACTAGCACCTATGTCTATAATAACTGCAGCTAAGGTGGAATAGACATGGATTTTACCTCATATCATATCCGGAGTGTCGTGATCATAGGCCTCAGCTACCTGGAGCTGAGCTCTCCCATGTCCTCCTGCTCCCTACGGTCGGAGTGGAACTCCTGGTGGTGGTGGCGGTAACACCTCAAAACGCCATCCACCACCAACTGCACGACAATATCCTCTGCCACGTCTTCCTCCTCCCTGCGGACCACCTCGATCGAATCAATGTCTCTACCTGGGCGGTCCTTCGACCGTCTACGGATCATCCTAACAACGGGTCGGACAGTGATGAGCCATGTGACCCTGCCCACCGCATATGAAGCAATGCCCACTTCTAGCATGTATGTCTCTGCCCCAGGTACCCTGCACAACCGATCCTGAGTCATGTGGTCATTCACCTATAGGTATGGTCCTCTTGGACCTCTACGACATCTGTTTGCTAACAGCTGCAGAGGACTCCACTACGTGCCTACTGGTGGTGGATCTCGCTACTGGAGAATACTCAGCAAGGAAACTCTCCACCATGAGGGATCTCTCTAGCACCCCCTCCTGGGTCGGGATGCTTATTGAGATCATCAGAGCTCTGATATCCCATCTGAGCACCTGCTCGAAGGTTCGGGCCCTGAATAATGGGTCTCGCACCATATTGGTGGAGTAGCGTGAGAGGTCAGTGAACCTCTCTGTGTACTAAGCTACAGTCATGCAGCCATACTACAGATGAAGTAGCTCATGGATGTGCAATGCGCAGAGAGTCACTGGAATAAACTCCTCATGAAACAGGCTCTCGAATTATTCCCATGGTAGCGCCATCCCATCATGAACCTGGAGCATCAAGCTCCACCATCTACCTGCTACTTCCTCTAGAAGGATGACATTAAAAATCACCATGAGGTCGGATGGTGTCCCTACCAGTCGGAAAACTCTCACCACTACCTCCATCCAATCCTAAGCCTCTTGTGAGTCTATTTCTCCCCTAAACTTGGGTGTCCTATAGTGCTGGAACTCGTAAAACACACACAAGCAGTGTGAATCGTCTGCTGCTGGGGCTGGTGGCATCGGTGGACCAAAGGGAAGTGGTACCGCTGGTGCCTCCGCTAGAAAAGGTCCATGCACCGAGGCCTCGTCGCTCGGTGGGATATCTGAGCATAAAACTCTCGGGACCTTGATGGTCATCCGCAGGGAGGCGACCTAAAAGAAACAGATGTGACATGGTCAAAAGTTAAACCTGGTGAGCTAACCTGGTTGAGATGACTTAAAGAAAACTTGTAAAAACACACACGCAATCAGTTTTTTCATGCATTGAGTCCAAAATCAAAATTCAAGGTCCTGGTGTATGGATGCGTCGGTCGCCGCACCAACACTGGACTCCCTGAACTGAAAACCACACTTAGTACCATTAACACTGTTGCTTCACAGAAAAAGATTAGAGTCTTAAGTTCTGTGGTAGAACTGACTCCTCTAATACCAATTTGTCACAACTCGTCCCCCAAGGCACGTGTCGTGACTACCCCAAGCCTGCCTTCCATAGGCCAGGGGATGGAAACTAGAACCAAAGGCGTAATTCCCTAAAAATGGGAAGGTATTTCATTTATAATCAATAAACACACACAACAGAGCACAAGCTAGAAAAAAAACACTAAGTAAAAATGTATAACAAAAGTGTTCTGAAATAAAAAGGGGTCGGAAATACAAGCCCAACTGTAAAGTGCAAGAAATTGAAAGTAAAACTGAAAGAAAGGAAAACTTCCATTGGGTCGTCCTCCAAGGTTCTTACATGAAGGGTAGGTACGGATCACCTCCTCATCACTCCAGTTCCTTCCATCTCCTTCTTGTATCGTCGCGTCGTATGGTCCACCTTCGAGTACCGTCTGGTCCTGGTGCTCTCAGCCTCAGTCAGCGCTATCCATCATCTGCATCCAACACAATGAGGTGAGGGCATATCCCATGCATGGGTGAGTATAATGATACTCAGTAGGGACCCCAAGACCCTCATGGTCTCACAAAATCCAACAAGGATAAACCATAAGATATGAAATCAACAGATAACCCTACTTAAGTATATGCCCATACATATACCTAAGTTATCAAGTAATCAATCTCAATCATGAAGAAAAACACAAAATTTACTGACTCAGTTCAACCAAGATTTTTATTCTCATTTTTGAAACCATGGCTGCTGGAGAACTCCTCCTCTATCGAGTACAGTGGGCCTCCCGCGATACCAAGCCACTTCCCACTAACCTTGGACTGCTGAGGTACTCCTTCTATCGAGTATCATGGGTCTGCTATGTCAGCAAGGCGCTCCCTACCGTCGGTCTACCATCACAACTAGGAATTCCTCCGCGGTGGGTCTACTGTCACAACCAGGTGGTCCCCAATGGGCTAGTAAAGTCACTCTGAGTCAATCGGTCTGCAGTCATCAAGTCTCAGCCATCTACTAGGTCTTTGCACTCTGTCCACTCATCTTTGGAAGGATCCATCCATGAGCTACTAGTGGATACTCCAACGGTCACAAAGTCCCATGAATAAGTATCTCAAAGATATGTCACGTCATAGAGGTCTCAACACAATAGAAGGCGCGTCAATCGGATGCCCAGTCTGTGAGTTATTAACCTATTTTTGTTCCAGGGGCCCGGTTGGATTCGTGTACTATCCAACCTGACTGTATCTCAACTATAATTCTAACTCTATTGGGGTATACTCAAAGGTACCATTATACTCCAAGATTACTAGGTTCACTGACGGTTCGTCAAACGGACGCCTGGTTCCAAAGATATGGCTAAAAGAAAGTAAAAGGTCGTAATGGGCCTGAGTCCAGTCTGACCCGGTCTAGGTCGACCCGGCCTGACCCGTTAGATCTGACCCATCCTGTTAGGCGGGCTAGCCCGTTAGGTTCGGCCCCACCCACTGGGCCTAGCCCAGCAGGCCGCGAGAGCGTGGACTGGAGGCGAAGGCGCGGAACGGCCATAGGTCGGCACGAGGGAGGTTCGACTTGGAGGGCACCGCATGGGCTGCTCGGCCCAGAGGGCACCGCGAGGGCGTGGCTCGGCCCGGAGGGCGCCGCGAGGGGCAAGCTCTAGGTGGCTCGGCCCAAGGCCGGGGTGGAGTGGCCGAGGCTGGGAGGCTAGCTCGGCCAGGGCGCACGAACGGTGGAGTCGCGGGGCACACGGAGGTCGTCGACCGGTTCGGTCAGTGGTGACGTGAGGCACGCTTGGAGCTCAGGGTGCATGAGGTGCGCGGACGGTGGAGCCTCGAGGCGCGCGGGGTGCATGCAGAGGCCGGCTTGATTGGGGCTCGGGAGGGCACTACAAGGGGCATCGAAGGCACGGGAGGAGCGACGGCCGGGAGCCGGGGCGCGGTGCAGACGGAGCGCATCTCGGTCGGGGTGCAGCATGGCTCGGGCCGGTTCGGCCGGTGGGTGGCGCGGTTTGGCCCGGGGCGGCGGAGCATCATGAGGGTGGCACAAGTTTCTTTCTTCGTCTCGTCGCCTCGTCACCATGCCGAAGAAAATCACAAAGAAGAATGACAGAGGGAGGTCGGGCCATGTTAGTTTGGCCCGCACCCTCCGTGTTTATGGTGGTAGAAATCAGTTCATCAAGAATGTAAACATAGAACAAACATGGAAGATATCTTAAAAACATCAATTCCCAATAATCCCTCATTAAAAAAATATTCCCAACCCGTAAGGAAAAACATCCACAGATCAACTTGATAATAAGTTGGTCCGCGTTCTTTATTTTGGAAGGAAAGAAACAAGGGAATAAAATCAATCACAAAAATCATCGACCTTTGTTCGTTGTTTACTGATGAAGTCACGGGGAAGAAGACGGTGTTGTCATCATTCATCGCATCCTCCGCACACTTTAAATCCCGAGCTCGTGCGTCAGTTTGTTGATGATTATGGGGAGGGAGGTTCATTCGTTGAAGACGTCCCATGTCGGTTGCTTCTGCAAGGTGCTTCCAAGGAAGAAGTTGAAGACGCTCATTGTCGGCGTTCTTCATTGGAAGTATGTGTTCTTAGTTCTTCATTGGCTATAGATTTTCTCTCAAAATATCCTTCCTCCTTTTCCAATAAAATAAAAGGTATCCAAGAATAATATATTATAAAATCTATTAATTCGTTGGCATAAGAATTCAAATTGGGTGAATTAATTAAGTTGGCTCTACTTAATTAATTCATGAGTTTGGCATAATTAAAAGAGAGGAAGGGTTGACACCCTTAAAAGAGGGGTATGGAGAGACTCTCCCTCATTATTAAGGGGAGTTGAGTGGTTTTCCACAATTAAAATGGGGGTTTAGTCCTGGGTGGTCCCCACCACTATAACCTCTCGCAGGAGGTTAGGTTCAGGTTGGCCCCTCCACCATAAACTCTCATGGGAGATTATGGTTGGGTGGTCCCCACACCTCAACTTCCACAAGGAGGTTTAGTTCTGGTGGACCCCACCTTCAACATCCACATGGTGGCTCAAAAAAAACATAAAGTGTAGTTCATTTTATTTTATTATTTTCCATGAAAAATCCAAAAACTATCTTTTATTCTTGACCCACTGACGTTGAGGTGAAAGTATCCTTAAGAGAATACCAGTGTTGCGAGTTCAACGGTGCCCTCGGATTTCAATTCTGAGCCTCGGTTCAAATGTTATAAAAACCCGCTCGAACTTTCACTGAACGTACCTGAAAAAAACTTTAAAAATTGATTCAGGGAACTCTGGGCCTCAGAATCATGCGGTGTAAATTTTTGCAGACTTGTAAAATTCCCATTTAATTAAAAAAATTACATGGAAATTCTGGGTCTTTACATTTAATGTGACAACTGGGCACCCGAACAAAACTTCAAAAATTGATTCTAGGCACTCCGGGCCTCGGAATCATGCGGCGTAAATTTTCCCGAACTTGTAAAATTCCCATTTAATTAAAAAAATACATGGAAATTATGGGTCTTTAAATTTAATGTGACAACTGGGCCCCGGTTACAGCACAGACACCCTGCCATAACATGGTCTTCAAATCCTGGCCCCCCAGGTACCACTAGTTTCCCCGAAGACACATGGTCCCCACCCTGGGGTTCACCCACGTGCATGAACAAGTCATCTGACTAATGATAGTCCCCACAGGCCAACACAAGTTCACCCTGAGAAAACTTCCCAGAATTTCACCCATCCTGATCACTACTCCAGGCCAAGTACGCTTAACTATGGAGTTCTAATCAGGCATGCTCCTGAAAAGAAAGGTGTGCCTTGTTGACATGAGTCATATCATTTAGTCATTTAACCCTTTATAATTTTGGGGTGTTACAATCCCCACCCCCCTAGAGAAAAACTTCCTCATTGTGGGCCCTATATCTCAACCCAGGAAATGCACCACACTTAAGGCTGGGTACCACCTTTGATACCAAATGTGATAACTGGGCCCCGATGACAACACAGACACCCCGCCTAAACATGGTCGTCAGGTCTTGGCCTGCTAGGTACCACCAGTTGCCCCTAAGACACATGGTCCCCACCCTGGGGTTCACCCACATGCCTGAACGGGTCATCTAACTAATGATAGTCCCCACAGGCAAACACATGTCCTTTCCAGTGTGCTTTGTCCTCACTCACACACACCCTGAGAAAACATCCCATAAGGTCACCCATCCTGATCACTACTCCAGACCAAGCATGCTTAATTGTGGAGTTCTAACCAGGAAGGCTCCCAAAAATAAAGGTGCACCTTGTTGACATGAGTCATATCATTTAGTCCTTTAACCCTTTATCATTTTGGGGTGTTATAGACCCTTTCTTAGTGATCGGGTATGAAATGAAAATTTATTGATTATATGAAAAATTATCTCAATTCCAACAGGTAAAGGCTGAATGCTAACCAATAGTGGGTATTTTTCAGTCCATACCTATACCCATGTGGAAATTGGAACAAATTGCTATGGAATTTGAAAATGGACTACCCTGGAAACTTCATAATCATGATTCTATTTTGGTGATCATGAACCAACTCACTATGTAGGCACATTAATTTCCAATTTTAGACTCTAATAGGATGTAATAATTAAAAAATATCTATATCAATGATGTGATGAAATTTTATGGAGTACCAATGATGATTATCTTAAGTCAAGACCCAAGATTCACTCCATAGTTTTTTCAATCCCAACAGTAAGACCTTAGCACCCACTTGACCATGATCATGGCATATCATCCAAAAATGGATGGAAAGTGAGAACATATAATTAAGACATTATAAGATATGCTCCAAGAATGTGATATGTATTTTGGTAATTTATGGGAATATAATTTTCCTTTAGTAGAGTTTTAATATCATAACACTTATCTGTCCATAATAAATATGGCTCGATTTGAGTCATTATATGGTAATCTATGTTAATCTACACTTTATAGGATATATACTTGGAAAAATTCATTGATCGGACTATGTATTATTCATGATACTACTATCAAAATCTAGACAATCAAGAAATGGATAGAAATGGCTCAAATCCATTAGAAATAATTTGTAGATCATCACCAATGACCCTTATCTTTTGAGGTAGGTGGCCACTTATTTTTAAAAGTATCTCCACGATTGGTTCACTACAAGTTGGAAATGAAAGGAAAAAATGGATCCTTAGTATATCAAGTCATTCGAGATTTTGGAAAATATTGGTGACATTGTATATCGATTAACCTTACCATTGATATTCAGTGTTGTCCATAATATTTTCCATGTGTCTCAATTTAAAAAGTAACAAGCTAACCCTATCCATGTAATATGTTGAGACCATGTTACTCTTGAACTGGATTCTACATTTATCCACGCCTCGATTCATATTCTGGATAGAAAAGAGAATATATTTCAAGGGGATGTATCTCTTTGGTGTGAGTACTGTAGAATCATGAAAATATTCAAGAGTATACCTAGGAACATATAATTTTTTATTTTAATAGTGGCTAGGAATCTTTAATGATAATGCTGACATTTTTCTTCCTACGGATGGAAATCCCCATGGTGAGGAGAATATAACACCTCTGATTTGAGGTATTTTCCCTATTTTATTCTTTATTTTAAGCTATAAAATGGTTGGGTAGGACTTATATAAGGTTATGGAAGTTTTTATGTATTTTTGAGAGGTTTAGGAGGGTTCATGGTATGATAATAATTAGGATAAACTGTGTGGATTCCCTAAGTAAACATGAAAGAGATGAAGGGATCTTCTATGCATGTACAAGGTTGGTGCACAATTCGGATAAATCATATGATAGTCCAAGAAATTTTAAATTTAATATACATATCAAATTTTTATAGTTAGTGAAAAATACTCAAAACCATTTGGACTGACCATGTGACAAAATTAATTAAATCCAAAAATTCAATTAAATACCTAAATCTCCCTTGAAATCCCTCATTATTCCACCTCTAAGTTGGGATCTTGAATTCTAGAACTCCCATAGTATATTACAATAATATTATTCTTCTTTTTCTTGATCAATTTAAAAAAAATTGTGTGTCAAATCCAGGAAATAAAAGTTAAGATCCATGTTCCACTTATCTTTCCTTAATCCTCCCATTTTCTCTAGATAAGAACCTTAGATTAGACCTACCTTTCCTAGATCTGTTTGTTAGATAATGTTATGATTAATATTATTTGAATTTTTTTGAAGGAATAAATTTGGACTCCTGGATCTTTGGGATCATGATATAATTCGTGGTGTCAAACACATCATAGGTAGGTAGATTCTGTTCTTTTTACACTTTCCGGAAGAACGTCAAGGATCATTGTATTCAAAATAAAATTCATTTTAATTTTTTTTAAACCCTTTACGAAATCACTATTGGAAATATCTTTGAGTGGTTATTCTTTAAAACTATAATTATGGTTGATACCCACATGGTTTTTGATAAAATGATTAAATAAATTTTATTTTTAAATTAAATGTTTTAAATGTGAGTACTTGGAATGAACTTGGTGTGTGGGTGTGTGTGTTCATAAAATTATGGAAGGGGCCATGTAGGATAGAAATTTTCATGGTATCAAACCTTATGTAATATTGGATTATACTATTACTAATTAATTGGGACTAGAGGTATGGAAACCACTCATGATTTGGATGGTTTCGGAGTTGTCTTCAGGTAGTTGTTTCATTGGTTGGAGTTATGTATTGGTTTGTGGGATCATGACATGGGCATGTTTTTAGTTGAACTATTTCATTATTTTTGGTTATATATATGTTTTACACTAGTTACCATGATTCTCAGTGTCATTTATTTTAAATAAAATGTTATAAAACTTGTTTCTTGCTTTATTGGCATTTGGGGGGAGTCATAGGGTTTTCCAATGGGGTTGTATACTCACCCTTTATATATACACCTTGGTTCATATATTGATGTTGTTTATCATCATATATGTAAGAGGAAGGTTTCATATTTTCCAGAAGAGATTTATAAAGTAGTACTTATGGATGTTTGGATTTATATCTTAGGGTAAATTTTATATTTTGGTGTTTAGAGTGATGCCACTCCAGTGACTTATGGATTTTTACCTTGAGTATTATTTGCACTAATTTTTATATGACTTTGAATAGGGAATCAAAAAAAAATTCTTGTTATTCTATCACTCTAATTATTTTTTTGTTATGAAATTTTATTTATTCTAGTTTTATAATCATCTATCATATTGTGTATCTTATTTTTATCTACTCATAGTGGTTTCTCTAAGGGGAAATCATCCCCCATGATTTTTTAAATTCCTTTAAATTTATTGCAATACTTTAGTGCATTGGGAATGTCACCTAAGGTTAGTTTAATTTTATTACTTATTAACCAAATGGGTCGGGTTGGGTTGTTACAAATAGTATCAGATTCAATACTCGATTGTTATTGAAGTGAAACTAACTAATTTTGAGGTGTCGAGTCTATAAAAATGATGTTATTCTTTAAAGGGGTGAAGAGAGTAACACCCCTTAAAAGTGAAACATAAAATACTAAATGTTATTAATCATGTTAACAAGGATTAATTTTATTTTTGGGAGCCTACCTGATTAGAAATTTTTAGTTAAGAGATATTATCTTATAGTGTTTTCAGGATGGGTAACCTCCTGGTAAATTTCCCAAGGTGTGTGTGGATGAGAAAAAGCATACTGAAAAACCATTTGTTGTCATATGGGGATAATAATTAGTTTGATAAGTGAACATAGTGGGTAATATCATTTATTGTTTCGGGAATAAATCCAAGTTAATACAAGAGACCCATGGGGTTAGAAGATCTAGTTTATGTCCTAGGGTGTTTGTGTCATGGAAATAGGTGACCACGGATCATCTAACTACTAGTTTCATGCCAGAGTCTGGTTCCCTTGGATCTTTCTCTATTATACTATTAATAGAATTTTCTTTGAGTTATAATTGTTTATAAAACCCTAATGGTTGGGATACTAGAGGAATGGAGTTTGATTTTTCTATATGATGTATTTTGTAAAGAGTTACCCACTCAGTTATCCAAGAATCATTATGATGTGATTGGGATGATGCCCAACCTAAATAGCTAAGTGGTGAGTGGAATGCCAAAGTGGACTTATTTCTATGTGAAATATGGACCTTTTCCTATTAATTTATATTATTAGTATAAAATCGGTCCTTTTTTTAGTGGTAATTAATTTAATAAAAGTCCTTATTAATGTTAATAAAACATAGAACACATCTAATGAAATATATTTTTTAGATAACAGCATCATCATCATCAAATTTAACCTTGAGGTTGATACTAGAAATTATAAACTTAATGCAACAAACTCCTTAAAATAGTAACTTAAGAATAGTTCTTGAGAATAAGGAAAATTATATGTGTTAGAGTAATACCATCCTAATTAATGATGGGTTAAATTTTTTCAACAGGTGAATCTAGTTTCTAATTATTCATAGTATCTTCACTTAAGGTTTAAAAGGCATAAGATTCAGATTGACTTAATTATTTTTAGTCTCTACTCACACACTCAATATGAATGGTTATGACTTAGAGAGACTAGAGATTTACATAAATCTATTTTGGGTAAGGAATTCATTCTATTTTTCATCCATGGAAATGTTCTGACAAGATAAATAAGTTTATTAAAATTTAACCTGATATTCTCAAAATATTAAGAAAATATGAATTGGGAATGTGATTTATAGGTTTGGGTGTTGTGGAGAAAATATAAGTGGGTAAAATTTAAACCAAAAGATTTAATTTCAATTAGAGAATCCAATAAAGTTTCTTCAAGTAGTCACTAATGGAAATTGAAATCTGGTGTTTTCAAGAATAAAAATAATTCCATAAGATGGAATTTTTTGAAATATATTAATGTGTTTGTGAAAATATATAGAGTGTACATTAGGTATCAGTGTTACAAAACTTATTATTTCAGTTTTAAATGGAATTTGATACTAAATACATATTTTATAAGTGTTGTAAATATATATATGTTCAAATTAGGGTAATAATTGATACAGATTGTAGTTTTCATTCAAAGGATTAAATAAAGAGTTTTTACATCAAATTTTTGAATGTAATAGAATCCCAAGGTGAATATAAGAAAAGTATATATATCTTCATCTCATTTAAATAGTGTGTTAAGATATTTTTTTCTTTAACAAAGAGTTACTATGAACAAAAATGTGATATTCAATTGAATACACTTGTTTTATGATTCACTAGATTCTATAACATGTTTTTAAAAGGAATAATGGATTAAAATGTTTTATCTAGGATAAATTTTATATCCAAGTGTTTATTAAAATATGTTTCAAGATATTCCGACCAGAAACCATTGGCATATTTTGATAAATAATCATCTTTTCAGAGGAAACTATTCTAAACACATAGAATATAATATATGATATGAAGATAATATATTATTTGTTAAATATTTATACTATAAGTGTTATTTCAAAATTCAATGTATATAGTGTTATTTCTTAGTAATATATTATGAATAAAATAATGTGTCTAAGATCCTAGTGGGAGTAAGTTTGAACATAAGAAGTTCAAAGTAAATAAATAAAAGATTATACCAATCAAAAGTAAATGTGAATTTCAATCAATAACCAAAAGAGTTTAGGATATCTGTTGGTAAATAAAAAATATAAATAGTTAGATTTAGTTAATGAATTAAATTAATTTCCACTTTATCTTAAAAGGGTTTAATATGATGTAAAAACCTGTATTTTTTTGGACAAGAAATTTTGACAGAAATTTGAATTTTTTCTTTTATATGCTTATAAGGTATAAAATAGTAATTTTACGCTAGAATATGATCTTGAATTATTTTTTTGACCACTCTGTTGGTCATAGAATGTGGTTTTTACCCTATTACCGGATTTTTCCAGAATGGCAAGTTGTTCAAATTTTAACAGAATAATTAATATTTAATATTTAATTAATTAAATATTATTTTATTCATGTAAGTTTGTTCAGCCATATATATTGAATAGAGAATTTAATGTATATTATATCTCTACCATTGAGTCTAAAATGAGGAGTTTTTCTTGGGTATGGCGTAAACTTAGGTTGGGCACAAGAGTCAGTCGGTGCCCCTTTTTCTTTTTCTTTTCTTTTCTCTTTTTTTATTCATTTCCTTTTCTTTTTCTTCTTTTTATTCCCTAGATTCTCATGTAATCCCCTATTGATATCCTCCATCACATGACCAAGAGATAATAGTGATAGGGAAAGTTATAAATAGATATAGTGTGATATAGGTACCTTCATGGAGCTTGGGAGGTGTCGGATCATCGTACGGTGCTCATGGAGTTTGGAAATGGGAAATGCTTCAGTGGATCCTGCCCAAAGGTATTACATTTTTAATTTATGACCTAACTCCCTATATATTTATCCCTTTCAAGTTTTAATTCCTTATTGTGATTTCTATGGACTCTATAGTGGTCAATCTATACCAAATTGGGGAAAACTAGGGTTTATGAGTGATTTGGGGGTTTTCCATTCGGGAAAACCCATGTACACGGTGTGTGGTTTAGAGAACACACGTCATGTGTTCTTCATTTTCAAGGAGGATAACTTTTGGAAGTTACATTATGTGTACTTTTAGTAAATTTCATGTAGTATCACATGCCCCTTTACCAGTTCGTGTGGCCCATTACATGGGAAATGAGTTTTGGAAAGTACACATCATGTACTTTGAGTACTGATCGTGTATTTTCTTATGGCCATGTATCCATGGTACTTGGGATGAAACCTTGAGGTATATATACATGTAGTAGTACAAGTAAAAATACTATGTAACCTTGACCATGTAGAATTAAATGGATATGAATGTGGTTTCTAAGTACATTTTTTGTACTTTTAGTGCATGTAGTGTACTACCCCAATCATACCCTTTTGAGGTTTTTTCAGTGATTTTCACCCCAAAGTCATAATTTGAAACATGAGTAGACCATTTTGAGTATTTTTCTACATATATCAGAATGGTGAAAATATTGAGGTTATTTGAGGACACCTAAGAGATATTTTAGGAATTTTTAGTTTAATAGAGATGTTCTTCCTCTGGTAAATGAATCCATTTGTCACATGCTAGTGAGACCCTTTAATCTGAGATGATCAATGTGTTATCTCTCTTGACTGATGCTTTCATAGATTTACCTTTAGGATGTCTCCCTTAAAATATGTTCACTTATAGACTATGAGGAAAATAGATTATTTATTCCCAATGATCCCATGTTGGATGCCTCTTCTTATGTTTCAACCTAGAGAATCCTGTGTAGGATGCCTCTATCTTCTCACAAATATCAATGTTCTAAGGTAGGATGACTTTTCTTATGTACTATCTTAGGATCCCATTTAGGGAGCCTCTATTTTCTATTTTCTTATGAAGGTCCCAAGAGGGATTCCATGTCAAGTGTTTCCCTCAGGGATACCAAGTAAGAATACTCACTTAATGACTAATATAGGGGACCTTTTGGGTGCCCACATGTTTTAATGACCCAGAGCTGGTGTATTGGGTTTGGGTAGAGATGGTAGTGGGTGTCTCCTTAGAATCCATACTGAAATTGGTAAACTAGTAGGTTATAGTGGTGATGGAGGGTTTAGGTTTTCATCCACCCTCACTCTTTTTTTACACCTCTACATTGTTATTGATGATGTAGTTATGGATATCAGAGGTGATTTCTAGAATTAGGTTGATGGGAATAACATGATGTATTTCTTAATAGGGATGTTGATTGGCACTTCCTGTGATCCGACCGTAGATCCTTGATGATTATTTATATGAGATCATGGTATGGCACCAATTATAGGCACATTGTATGACATAGATGTGGGGACTCAATAATTAATAATGATGACAATGGAGGGTTTGTGGTATATTAGTGATGACCTATTAGGATGACTTAAAAATTTCAACTCCTTATATCCAATGAACTACTATGATGCCTTGGAAATTTATACTCCTTGGATCCAATGAACTATTAAGATGCCTTAGAAATTTCTACTCCTTTTATCTAATGACCTATTAGAATACCTTTTATATTTCTACTCCTTGGATCTGATGAACTATAATTATTACTTGTATATTTATAATCCTTGAATCCAATGAACTATTAGGATGCCTTGGACATTTTTACTCCTTGGATCCGATGAACTATTAGGATTCTTTGGACATTTATCTTCTTTGGATTTGAAGAACTATTAATATGCCTTGGAAATTTCTATTCTTTGGAGCTAATAACCTTTTTGGATGCCTTGGAAATTTCTACTCCTTGGAACCTTTTCATTTTAGTCTGATACTTGATACATCTGAAATAATCCACAATTGATGCAGTGTCATCTTTATAGGATTCTTCACTGGTATACGATAGCCTTTATTATGGGTTAGCATAGGGTTAGTATGTATATATCCCCTTTGTGACATAGATTACTCAAATACATTTATTTTATTAGCTAAATCAGGTATTTTTGATTTGAATCATGGACCCAGAGATCAGCATAAGGATACACATCTTGAGTGGTATGAAATCTAGCTCAATGCCCATTGATAGGATGTCTATTAGATAAAAATTTTATCCATGGATTGACTGTGGATTGTGTCATTTATGTTATTCTTCTATGATTATGTAAGTATGTATATAATCACATGTATACATATATATTTATTGGTATATATTTATATACATTCATAGATATATTTATATATGATGGAATTATGTCCAAACGATTGGGATTACGGACACAATGATTAGTTGTGAAACTATTCCTTTTATCATTTTACTATAGTTAATGTTTCAGTTGTATCACATCTAGGATAATCATATTACATTAACATACACTTATAGAAGAATATTATAGTTTTATTATTGGGGCGGCCTACTGATATTATTTCTAACACCTATACGTGAACTTCAATGTGCGTGCAGACCTTATTTATGCTTTTTAGGTATACCATAGATTTCATGATGGATGGGGATGGGGACCATGGTTTCATGATCAAGAAGAGCCACTCATGTGGATTATTAATATCAATCTAGTGCAGTTTAATAGTTTCTATAGATCGGGTATGTGGTCTGGCTCGGAGTTGTGCTATATCCTGGTATATTTATTTCAGTTTCCTTTATGTACTCATGCATGTATATTTAGTTCAGTGGGTGACCAGTGTTGTATGTATGACATATATTTCTGGGATTCTATATAATTTCATTTATTATTATAGCATGTTATACTTTATTTTATTTATTTCTTCCACACTCTATTTATTTTGTGTTATGGATGATATCTAGAAGTGTCCATTGTGCTTAATATAACATAAGGGAATAGTATCTCCTTGAAAATTCCTATTCCCACACTACTATTCGGTAGCCTCTGGTGTATAGAGATACATTTTTGAGGCCTCATAATGAACTGCCTTGAAGCACTGGTTTTAGTGGAATTTGGGTCAGGACGTTACAAAGTGGTATCAAAGTAGTTTATTTTCCTATTGTATTACTATTTTGGATATGGTAGACATGATTATTGTGAATGTTTCAGAACCTGTGATGGATATTGATCTGATGTGTTGAGAAAACTTGTTCTGGTAATAAGTTCTAGTTATGAGGGACATGGGATTTCTTTTTTAATCTATGATTTTATAGTTGTAAATGATTTTTTATTTGAGAGATGCACATGTTGTGTGGATTTTATGATTCATTACGAATTTATGGATATTGTTCCATTGTTAATATTCCAAGTATTGATTTTGAATCTTTTCTAGAAAAGTAAAGAGGTATCTCATGCATCATATTTTGTATAGAATTCACATGTTATAGGCCTTCTAGTGTGCGATTTTACTAATTACAGAGTCCAATTGTAAAGTGTAAAAAAACATAAATGGTGTTTTCCCATATAGGTTTCTAGGGGAATTATACTCAATTTGGTCGACTTACATGTTTATTTTATTATGAGGTAAGGTTATGTGGATCTATGTTGAGATGTTTGGTGAGGCCAGTGACTTATCCCTCGTACAAGGGAGGTGAAATGACCCTAGTAGGTTGATAGGTCCCACGATTCACATGTTTTATACCCATTTTAGGATGTTTTTTCTCAAGTTCAGTTATTTAAAGTGTCAGTAAAATTTTATACAGTTTTTTGATGCATATATTAGAATAAAATTATACATAACTGATCATCATTTTTATTTATATGGTTGGGTTGTTGAGTACTATGTCAATAGATACCATGAATTTTCACATGAACTTGACCTTGAGGGGATATTATCATATATGGATTCCTAATGAGTGTTAGTCCAGTATCTCTTCTATGTTAGTATCGTGACCTATAAGAAGAAATTACTTATGAGTATACTTAGAATGTATTGGTCCCTTGTAGTTCATGTTCACAGTTTTGGACCTTATAGTATAATTATATATTTACCTCCCTTAGAGATTTTATTATTTTAGGATAAGTGGTTATACCTTATAACCCAGTTGTGAGATATGATCATTAGGGATGGGTGGGAGACCTAGAGGCCCTTAGTTTTGATTCAAGACCTAGTTGGTCGATGTTCAATTGATCAAGAGAAACCTACATGAGAGGTTATTCTAAGTTTATGGATGCCTTTTTAGGTATTTATTTTGGTATTCCCTCATTTTAGACTGATTCATGGTCAGTGCTCGAGTTTTTCATTATAGGTATGTCTATGCATTTGGATTTTCATGAAGCATCTAGGGTAATTTTATATCAAGAATGGATTTGATGAGTAGGATCGTTTGGGTGCCCATCTTAGTCGACTAGTGTTTCTAATGTTTCTAATTTAGTGAGAGCATTAGTAGATGCTTGATACTGGAATTATATCACATGATGGGCGATCCTGGACTAAATCATGGTACAACTGAGGTGATCGATTTTGAAGAGGAATTCCAAAGGAGCTTCTGTCTTGTTTTCACTGACATGTCATGTAGACTTCTTAGCTTGGTTTTATTACAATATAAATCAGTGGAGTATGAGTCGATTTAAAAAGGTACACACTGGTTACTCATGATACCATTTAAATTTTAAATCGATGAGTGGTTGGGTGAGGTCCAAGGGCTGATGTTTTCAAGACTTTTCATGGAAATGGTTTCCTAGAAGTTGTGGTTAAATAAGGAATGTCTCTCTCTGGTAAATGAGACATCAATAATGAAATGGGTTTCATGAAATGGTTGACTCATGGATAGACCTGGACTTTCATTGTCAGGATATATGGTGTCTGGTGTTGGGTAAAGGCAAGTATAACCAATTTGATGTGAGCGTGGATTGGGAGAGCAACACACACCTTTTAAATGGAATATTAGTGTACTTATAGTTAGATATGATCATGCTCTATCTTGAAATCATATTTAGTATTCTGAGAGAGCATCAACTCTACATTGAGCTTATTTTCCTTTCAAGCATCTTTCTTGGTCATTGATGAAACCAGTTGAGGTTGTGCTCGAGGAGCGGTATAAGGTAAGACATATGTTGGGGAGTAAACCATTGGCTGTTCGAGGGTGGTAAACCTCATTTTTAGTATAACATTTGAATTTTCCATGATCCTTTGAGCTCATAGTTTTATTTTTAGATGATGATAAGGGTATTACTATAGTGAAGAGTACCAGATTGGTTATAGTTAAACATATTCCTTGATGGAAGAGTTGCTGATGCTATGAGATTGGTCATTGAAAAGTCAAGATAGTGTGGTTGTGTAGATTCCCCGGAAAAGATCTTGTATTTTTTTACCATCAAAGATTCTATGGGATTATAAATTTTATGGTGGGGATACTATAAGAACACGTTTTTTTTTCATCTAGAAATTTTGAGCAGAAATTTGATTTTTTTCTTTTAGATGCTTATAAGGGGTAAAATGGTAATTTTATTCTTGAAGATAATCTCAGATAATTTTTTTACCACTCTATTGGTCCCAAAATGGGGTTTTTACCCTATTATAGGTGTTTGGAGTAATTCCTAGCCATTCTAATTTTAGCAGAATAATTAATATTTAATATTTAATTAATTAAAAATTAATTTATTTTTGCAGGTTTATTCGGAATTATCTTTTGAATATAGTGTAGTATTAAGATTCTGACTTTTCTGTCGATTCTAGAAGGGTTATTTTTTCTTGGTTGTGGAATTAACTCATGTTGGGCATCAGGACCAGCCCTGGTCCACTTTTTCTTTTTCTTTTATTTTCTCTTTTTTTCCTTTTCTTTTATTTTTAATTTTTTCCTTCCCTAGATTCTCACATATGACCCCATGTGTATCCTCCTTCATGAAACCAGGTTAAACTAGTCATATATAGAGATAGAAATATATATGGGTACTATAGGTACTGTTGTGAAGCTTGGGAGGCTCTGATTCGTTGTGTAGTAGTCGTGGAATGTGGAAATGGATGAAGCTTCAAATAATTTTTCCCAAAGGTATTTCATTTTAAAGATTGTTGAAAATCCCTCTAGATTTATATTTTTTAGGTTTTAACTCCATATTATTCTTTATATGGATCCCATGTGGGTCTATCGATTCTAAATCGTGGGGAAACAGAGGTTTCAGGGCGATTTTGGGGTTTTCCATTCGAGAAAACCCATGTACACGGCTTATGGTTCAGAGAACGCACACCGTGTGTTCTTACTTTTTAGGGAATATGAATTTTGGAAATTAAAATATATGTACTTTGAGTAAACACAATTTATTATTACATGGTCATGTACCAGGTTGTGTAGCCTAATACATGGGTGGATGATTTTTGGAAAGTACATGCCATGTACTTTGAGTACACACTGTGTAATAGTCAACAACCATATCACCATGCTACATGTAAAGACACCCCATATAGAAGCAAATTTCAATATAATAGTACATTTCCATACCACACGTTCCCCAAATTGTGTAGAAGTACATAGATGGGATGGTGGATTTGAGGTACATGTCATGTACTACCCTAGTGTTGCCCTTTTCAGGGTTTTTAGTGGTTCACACCCTGGAGTCAGAATAGGACACATGAGTAGTAAATTTTGAGTATATTTCCACATAGATCATGATTTTGACACCCATTAGGATATTTAAGGACTCTTAAGACTAGTTTTGGTGATTTTTATTTTAACATAGATGGTCTTCCTCTAGAAAACGAATCCAATTGTCACCTGTGAGTTAGACCCTTTTTCTGAGATGATCCATGAGCTATATATCATGAATAATGCCTTTGTATCCTTACCTTGAGAATGTCTCCCTTGTGATATGTTCCTTTATAACCTAAGAGTCCAAGATATTAGTTATTCTTGAGGATCCTTAGTATGATTCCTCTGCATACATTTTGGACTAGAGGATCCCATGTAGGATACCTCTATCTTCAAAATATTATCAAGGGTACCATATAGGATTCCCTTTACTAGGTATTGTATGAGTCTCCCATGTAGGGAACCTTCATTAACTCTTTTATTATAAAGATACTAATAGGGATTCCCTTCCATGTGTTTCCCTTGAGGATCCCAAGTAGTATTCCTCACTTGAGAACTGGTTTAGGGGACCTAGTTAGTGACCCCATGTTTGACCAACCTTAAGCTAGTGTATTGGGTTTAGATGGAGATTTTAGATGATTTCACATCAGAACCTATACCGAACTTTATAACCCAACAGTCTATAGTAGTGATGGAGGGTTTTGGCATTCATTCACCCTTTCTCTTTTGTTTACAGCATCATGTGGTTATTAATGATGCAATTATGGATGAAAAATTTTCTTTTAGGTTTTATCCCAACAGTACTAATGTGGTGTCTTTCTTCAGAGGGATACCCAAAGTTGCTTCTTGGGATTTGACCGATGAGCCTTGATGACATTTTATATCAGATCCTAGTGTTTAACTAAGTATGGGAACATGGTATGACACATATGTGGGGACTCAAAAATTAAGTATATTAATAATGGAGGGTTCGTAGTATGGAACTGATGACCTATTAGAATTACTTGGAAATTTATACTCATTAGATACACTGAACTATTATTATGTCTTGGATATTTCAACTACTTGTATCCAACAAACTATTAGGTTTCCTTGTACATTTCTAATCCTTGGATCTGATGACCTATTAGGATGTATTGGACATTTGTACTCCCTGAATCTGAAAAGCTATTAGTTTTCCTTATAAATTTCTACCTCTTAGATTTGATAAACTATTAGGATCAGTTGAAAATTTATTCTCCTTGGTTCTGATGAACTATTAGGATGCATTGTACATTTATACTCCTTGGATATGATAAACTATTAGGATACCTTTGAAATTTCTACTACTTGGATCCAACAACCTTTTCGGATTACTTGGAAATTTCTACTCCTTAGACCCTAGCCATGTTGGTATGATACTTGATACATGTAACATAGTCCATAGTTGATGTAGTGTCATCTTTAATAGATTGTACATTAGTATATGGTAGCCTTTATTATAGTAATTGGAGGTCAGTACGGGTGAACCTAGGGTTATGACAAGTATCCTCATATGGTGAAATATTTTGCTCAGAGACATTTCCAGTGTTGGTCGAGGAAGGTCAAATTGATTTGGATCATGGACATAGAGATCAACAAAAAGATACACAGCCTGAGTCGTATGACATCCAACTCAATGCCCTTTTTATAGGATGTTCGGTCGAACATATTTTTTCCAGTAATTTACTATGGATTGTTTCATTTATGTTATTATTTCTTTCTTATGTAATTATGTATATGATAAAATGTATACATATATATTTATAGGGATATATGTATATGTGTGAAAATATATACTTACATATGATGGAGCTCCGTCCAGATGATCGGGATTACAAACCCAAGAATCAGTTGTGGACTTGTTCCTTCTATATTTTTGAAGTTTTAATGTTTCAGTTGTTTCTCAGCTAGGATGAGCATATTTCATGAGCATACACTTATGGAATCTTGTTATAGGTTCATCATTGGGGTGGAGTACTGATATTATTTCTCACCCCTGTACGAGCACTTTAGTGTGCATGAATACCTTCTATATTCTTTTTAGGTTAAGCACATATTACATTATGGATGGGGTTGTGGCCTAAGGTTTCATGACTGAGAAGAGCCACTAATGTGGATTCTTATTATCAATCAAGTTTAGTATGATAGTGTCTAGAGACCGATAATGTGGTCTGACTCATAGTTTTGGTAGAGCCTGGTACATTTATTTGAGTTTTCTTTATGTACACCTGCATGTATAGTCGGCCTAGTGGATGACCAGTGTTGTATGTATGACATGGATATTCAGTATTTTATATAATTTCATTTATTATTACAGCATTTTCTTCTTCAACTTTTTTATTTCGTTTGTACTCTTTTAATTTACAACTCTATATGATATCAAGTTATTTCTATTGTGTTTACTCTAATGTGAGGGTATAGTCTCCCCAGAGACATTCCGTAGGCCCTCACTGCTAGTCGAAAGCCTCTGTTGTACAGAGGGGCATGCTTGAGGCCTCATAACAAACCATCTTGGGGCATTGGTTTTAGTGGAATCTGGGTTAAGATGTGATGGGATGTGATAGTTAATAGTAATGTAAATATATAGATTATTATTTTAAGAAAAGGTTTGATGGAATAGGTTCTAAGGATGATAATTTTAGATATAGAAATAGTTATAAATATATGATATTAGTTTACATTGTAACATTTTATATTTTGAAGTTAATTAGTTTGAATATTTTGAAGGATCCAAACATTAATAATATTATTCTTAAGTCATTCCATTATTCAAACTTGATTTCTTCATAGATTTTACCCACTATAAATTTTATTAGGATTATTTTATGATATGGTCACATATAGATGTGGCAGTAATTATATATATGTGTAATAAGTTAACATTGCCTCAAGAAGTGTTTTAAACTTAAGGATGGTTTATCATTTTATTATATATGATATGATAGAAGGATTATTATACTAGGTTTTTTTATGTATTCTTAATATATTTTTAAGGATATTAAAAGGTATCATGTAAAATAATATATATATATATATATATTCATTCTTTCATGTTGGTCATATATATGTATAAATTGATATATATTTCATGAACTATAATGATAATTGACCTCTAAAAGTTTGGCATTGAGTTATCCCTAACCAATGTTCATCATGGAGTATAATAGTGTCACGACCCGTCCTCGGGGCCTGTGTCGGGACTACCCCAGGCCCGCCTTCCATAGGCCAGGGGCTGGAGACTAGCACCAAAGGTGAAATCCCAATAAAAAGGGAAGGCATTACCTTAAATAATTAAACAAAAACAACAAAGTATGAAACTGGAAGTAAACACTACGTAAAACTGTATACAAAATAAAGTGGTGAAAGGAAAGGGGCCGAAAATACAAGCCCAACAGTAAAGTACAAACAACTAAAAAACTAGTACAACTGCAGAAAGGTAAAACAACTACTACTAAGTCATCCTCCAGGAATCCCACCTGAAGGGTGGGTCTAGATAGCCTCCTCAGCACCCCAGGTCCGTCTCTCTGCTCCGTGTACGTCTCGCCAAGTGGTCCACCTCCGGGTACCATCCAGCTCTGCAACTCTCTACCTCGATCAGTGATTCTCGTCGTCTGCAACCAATACAACGAAGTGCGGGCATATCCCGTGCAGGGGTGAGTATAACGATACTCAGTAAGGACCCTGAGACCCCATAAGGTCTCCCAGAATCCACGAAGGATAACCCACAAAGAAAGATATAATCACGAAGTATCAACCAACCTTACTTAGCTATATGCACATTCATATACCTAAGTCACCAATCATAGTTCGGCTCCAAATCTCGAGACCAAGCACAACCCAGTACACAAAGGAAGTAAATTCAAAGACCACGAAGATAATGTTTGAAAGACATGACTCAGCTCACACAGGTATACTTCTTTCATAGAGTGATAGAGATGATCAGATGTAGTCACCAATTCATCTAAGCTGTCTGACCCACACAGGATACAGGACTAGCTAAGTTGTCGAACCCACACAGGATACAGGACCAGCTATTCTGTCGAACCCACGCAGGATACAGGAACAGAAGTCAGAACTGTCGGACCCACGGAGGATCCCGGTACAGTGGTCATCGTTGTCCAACCCACAGAGGATTCTGGTTCCATAGTCAACACTATCGAACCCACGGAGGATTCCAGTTCAATAGGCAATGTTGTCGAACCCATGGAGGATTCCAGTTTAGTAGTCAATGTTGTCGAACCGACGTAGGATTCCGGTATAGTAGTCATCGTAGTCACAGCCATCCCTAGGCTTCCCGCACACAGCACGCTCGATTCCGGGAGGGTACACACTTAGAGCCATGTTTTGATACATCAACTATCATGAAGTCCTGATTTGATGTATTCCATAGTTCTGTCTCATCAAAAGGAACTCAACACGATAGACAGCGCGTCAATCGGACGCCTGGTCTAAGAGTTATAGGAGTTTCTGTTCCAGGGGCCTGGTTGGATTTTACGCTCGATCCAACCCATCCATTTTCCAAATTTGACCAAAACTCACTTATAGTATCGAAAAAGTACCACCTTGTCACGAGGGTCCCAGTTCCAAAGATGGTGCGTCGATCGGACGCGCGATCTAGAAGTTATTCGCATTTAAGAGAAGTCGGGCCCGGCCCGTCAAGCCCAGTGGGGTGGCGGGTCGGCCCGACCCGGCTCGGCGGGTCCGACCGGGCTGAGGGTTGGCCTGGCCCGGCTCAGCGGGTCCGACCCAGCTGGGGGTCGGCCCGGCCCGGTGGGGCGGGGCCCACCTGCGGACCCGGACCGCACTGCAGGCTAGTCCGGTTCGCCCGGCGGAACCTAGCGACGCCGCCTCCTCCTCTACCCGACCGGCTATAGCCGGCCTGTTCAGCCTGGCGCATGCATCCCACGCTACCCGTTGTGGTTCGTCCCACGTGACTCCTAAGGGTGCGGCGGTTCTCCAACCCGGTTTGCTCACAGCCGGCTTCTTTTTCCAGCCGACCGGCCCCCGGACGCGGGTCGCGTCCTCCTCCATAGGGCCCCTGTGGGCGTCCCGGTCCTCCAGAGGGCCGGTCGGTCAGTCGGCCGGTCATCCCGCGGTCTGGCTCCACAGCGGCCATCTCCGCACCTCCACCGCGGCGCGGCGGCGCCACACCCCCACCGTCGCGGCCCAACCTGGCCACAGCCTTCGGCTCCACCACAGTTCTTCTCCAGCGCGGTGCGACGGCACCGCGCCCTTTCGGCTCCGCCTCTGACTTCAACCAAACAAGATTCAACAAAGGGACGTCGGGCCATGTTTTTTCGGCCCGTACCCTCCACGTTAGGTGATAATAATTTGGCCACCATCAATCCAAAAATAAATATCAAAGAATGTGGATAATTCATACATAAAATAATCCAATTTCCCCCTACCTCATATTTTTCTGTTGAATGTTGTCGAGTCGTGGAAGGCAAAAATCGTCGAAAACCGATGTCATTCCATCAACGTCAGAGGTAGATCTTGGTGAAAACAGGTTGATTCGATGCCTTCGGTGTACTTCGTTGGCAGCGGTGCTTCCCTTCCTTGCTCCGATTGAAGAACGTAGAAGATGAAGCTTCACGATCTTTAGAGACGAGGAGCGTTCTTCGTTGGAATAGTTCGTTCTTCTAAGAGTTCTCCCAAGAATAATCACCAATCCAAAAAAAATAATAGCCCCATTATTATTTTAATGTTTCCATGCATTTCAAAATAATTCAAAAGAATTCAAACACTCAAATTAATTAATTAATTCATTAATTAATTGTGTTGGCACCATTAAGGGGAAGTCCAAGAGTTTCCCCTATTAATGGGGAGCTCAAGGGGTTCAAAAGGGGGGTTTAAGGGGGTTGAGATCATGTGGGCCCCACCACATAATATCCTCCCATGGGAGGTTATGTTGGGGTGGACCCCACCTCCAACTTCCCTTTGTAGAAATAAACCACCACCTACATAAAAATATGTTAGTCATATTTTTATTTAAATTATTTAGAAAACCCCTAAAATTAACTTCCACTCTCGACAAAACGCAACTCCGGTAAAGGTCTCCTTAAGAAAATACTGGCGTTGCGAGTTCATCGGTGTCCTCGGATTTCAATTCCAAGCATTGATTCAAAAGATATAAAATCTCGCACGTACTTTTACTGAACGTACCCGAACAAAACTTCAGCAATTGATTCCGGGCACACCGGGCCTCAGAATCAGGGGCCGTCAGAAACTGCGGACTTGTAAAATTCCCATGTATTTATGAAATAAAATTCCAAAAAATTTCCAGGTCATTAAATTATCCCAACCTCAGGGCTTTACGTCCCCGTAAGCTACAACACACACTAGGGAAACAAATGGGGGTATTGAGCATGCATCTGAGCCTCCCGCTCTCATGTGCTCTCCTAAAGGTTCTCGTGCTGCCAGTGAACGCGCACCAAAGGAATTGACTATCCACACTGGACCCGATTCTGTCGATCCACAATCTTCACTATAACCTTCATGAATATCGCCCTATCATCGATGTCCATCTCTCAGTGGTTGATGATGTGGGATGGGTCGTGCACGTATCTCCTCAGCTGAGATACGTGGAAGACGTCGTGCACCCGGTGCAACTGAGGTGGAAGAGCCAAGCGGTAATCCACCTCTCATACCCTAATAAGGACTTGAAATGGTCTGATGAATCGTGGAGATAACTTTCCACCTTGGCCAAATATCTATAGACTTCATAGAGGTGAGACCCGTAGAAATATGTGGTCTCCATCCTCGAACTCTAGTGGTCTTCGTCTCCTATCAGCATAGGACTTGTGTCTGCTCTGTGCAGTCTTCATCCGCTCCTGGATGATCTGCACCTTCTCCGTCGTAGCCTACACCATCTATGGTCCTGAAAACATTGACTCCCCTGGGTCATTCCAGTACAGAGGCGATCTGCAAGATCGACCGTAAAGTGCCTCGTAATGTTCCATCCCGATGATAGAGTGGTAGCTATTGTTATACACAAACTCTACCAAGGAAAAGTGATCCTCCCAGTTGTGACCAAAGTAGAGGATGCACGCACGGAGCATTTCCTTGAGAGTCTGAATGGTTCTATCAGTCTGGACATCCGTCTGAGGATTCAAGGTGGTTCTCAAGCGAAGCTGTATCTCGAAAGCCTCATGCAACCACTTCCATAGCCTGGAAGTGAAATGGGCATCTCGATCGGAGACAATCGTCAATGGAACACCATGAAGTCGTATGATCTCCTATATGTAGAGGCGTCCCAGGATCTCTACTGATCCCTGCTCTCTGATCGGTAGGAAGTGAGCCGACTTGGTGAGTCGGTCAAAAATCACCCATATAGAGTCATGTCCTCTGGATGTACATGGAATTCCCATCATGAAATCCATGGATATCCTATCTCACTTCCACTCTGGGACCTCTAAGGGCTGAACCAATCCTGCTAGAACCTGGTTCTCCGCCTTCACTTGCTAACAAGTGAGGCATCGTGAGACAAACTCTGCAACTACATTCTTCATAACTGCCCAGCAGTGCTGTCGTCTGAGGTCCTGATACATCTCTACCACTCCTGGATGTACTGCTAGAGGGGAAGTGTAGAACTCCCTCAGCACTTCCTCCTGAAGTGAAACTGGTACCATGGTCCATCCTCTGAAGAGAATGATGTGCTCCCCACCTCCAGAAAACCCATCAGGTGCCTGCCCTGAGGATATCTGATCACGTCACTTCTCACAGTCAACATCCACACATTGTGCCTCCCTAACTTGCTGAATAAGTGGAGGAATGAATATGAGAGACTGCAGAAAGGTTGATTCATCTCTATCCACAAAGGATATCTGCAACGTGGCCATCTTCTCTATCACCTCTCCTAGCATTTGAATGCCTGATCTTCTGCTGAGAGAATCTGCTACAACATTCCCCTTCCCAGGAGTATAGACTATCTCAAAGTCATAGTCCTAGAGGAACTCGAGTTGTCACCGCTATCTTAGGTTCATGTCCTTCTGCGAGAAGATGCACCTGAGACTCTGGTGGTCAGAGTAGACTATAAAATGCTCTCCCATTAGATAGTGTCGCCACATATTCAAGGAAAAGACCACTACTGCTAACTCTAAGTCATGGGTAGCGTAGCTCTACTCGTGCTGTCTCAACTGCCGTGAACCATAAGCAATCACTTCTCGCTCCTACATCAGGACACACCAAAGTCTGGTCCCTGATGCATCACAGTAAATGACGTACCCAACACCCTCCTCCGGTATCCTCAAGATGGGCGCACTGTTCAACCTCTGCCTCAGCTCCTGAAATCTCTGCTGGCATCTCTCTGACCACACAAAGGGTTTCCCTTTCTTCGTAAATGCTGAAAGTGGTGCTGCAACTCTGGAGAAGTCTGGCACAAATCTCTGATAGTACCCAACCAGTCCCAGAAAACTCTGTACCTTCATCACACTCCTGGGTGGCTCCCATGAAAATACTGTCTCGATCTTTTCTGGATCCACTGCAACTCCAGCCTCCGAGATGATGTGTCCCAAGAAGTGAACCTCTCAAATCTAGAACTGGCACTTCGAGAGCTTACCATAAAACTGGTTCTCTCGGAGTGTGTCCAGTACTACCTACAAATGGTAGGCATTCTCCCCCTCAATAGTCGAGTTGATCAGTATGTCATCGATGAAGACTACGACAAATCGATTGAGGTAAGGCTAGAATATCCTGTTCATGAGATTCATAAACACTACTGGAGCATTAGTTACGCCGAAGGGCATAACCAAGAACTCATAGTGGCTATACCGACACCTGAAGGCTATCTTCTGCAAATCCTCGTCTCGAACTCTGATCCGGTGATTGCCTGACCTAAGGTCTATCTTCGAGAACCATCGTGCTCCCTTTTGCTGATCAAAGAGGTCATAAATCCATGGTATTAGGTACTTTTTCTTCATGGTCACCTAGTTCAGGCGACGGTAGTCAACACACAGTCACAAGCTCCCATCTGCCTTCTTGGCGAACAAAATTGGAGATGCCCAGGGTGAAACACTGGGTCGGATAAATCCCTACCCCTACAAGTCCTCCATCTATACCCACTGCTCACGAATCTCGGTGAGAGCCATCTGATATACTGGAGTAGATATCGGTGTCATCCTGGGGTATAAGTCAATGTAGAATTATACTTCTCTATGAGAAGTTAGTCCTGGAACGTCGTGAGGGAAAACATCCACGTACTGATCCACCACAACAGGAAAACTCGGACTCCGCACATCAACCGCTCCGAGGATGAGACTAGCTAGATGATTTGTGATCGGCAACCCTATCCTCTGTGTAAGTCCATCCTGCACTACAAAGGCTCCCTTCTCACTGGTGAAGGTGTACCTGGTCCCATCCATGCGGGTATACCACACTTTGCGTCTAATAGAGTCAATTTGGGCATGAACTATGGATAACCAGTCCATACCCAAGATGACATCGTAAGGCCTAGACGCTGCTAGCAGAAGAATCCTTGAGGGATTTATAAATCCCACTTTCATATGATGATCATGGGTGCGTGAATTCAATTTACAAGGAAAAAACACTATAACCTATCTTAAATCATTTATATCATGAGATGCTAGAGGTGAGATTCTTTCATCATCCACTCTAGTGATCTTCATTAAACCATTGAAAGGAATGAAGATGTAGTAAAATCCTATCCATATAAAATACCCATGGTTTTATATTATTCTTCATTTATAATATTATGCATGGTTTCTATTTTCTATCTTGGTGATCTTGGGTTGTGGTTTTTTATTGCTTCTATTTCAATTTTTTTTAAGTGTTAAACATCCCCTTAGAAACCTATAATTTTTTTATATTTTTATAATTATATTGAAATTGGTGGGATGTGATGTAAATTCCAGTGGGATGCTATTGAACATAGCTATAATATGATACCTATAATACCCACTTGTATTTGATTATAAAAAATAGTTTAAAATATATGGATCTACATAATAATCAGATGAAAAAATGATTATATACCTATATTTTGACCAAATATAATTCCCCACAATTTCATACATGATTTTTAGCCTATTTCCATTACATAATAAAACATTTATAAAATAAAGAGGATATTTTGAGGATTGGTATCTTAAAAAATAGGTACATAATACAAGATATAAATAGAACACCAAAGAAAACAAAAACTAATTTTCAACTCTCTTGAAAGTCTTCTTTATTATCCCATTCTAGATCAACTCACTTCAAGGGATTTCTGGGATACATTTATCAAATGAAAGGGGCGATCATAAAGCCTAGTAATGGATAAAAAATTAAAATGGATAATTAATTAAAACTATGGGTGAAGTGTGAGGAATGTTATAAGAACATGAACATATAAACTTTAGTCATAACACAAGTATATTAATATGAGAATATGAGGCATAACATGTAAATGTGGCTACAATATAAACATGATATATTCATAATCATATCATCATAGTTCATCACTAAGGTTTTGTAAAATATTTTACTGAGAATTTTAACCAATGTATCATAAAACATTACCATGTAATGAATCTAAGGTATCATAAATATGTCACCTCTAGAAATTAATTATTTACCCAATGCATTAGAGCACTATCAATGTGGACCCTTTATATGTTCAATGTTATGTGCGATATATCGATAAAAGATAATAAGTATATTTCATTTTATACAATGAGTAGGGAATATGGTTTTTATGTATAGATATCCCCAATCAATAAAGGAAAGTTACATCTATATGATTACCCATTAATGAAAATAGGTTTGGGTATTCAAAATAAGAAAAATATAGAATGGAAAATCAAGGAATGATTCTATAAGCATAATGGGTATACAAAATGGGATTATATAATTGATTTAATGAGATATAAATATATTTTATCATTAAAAATAAATAATATGGAAATTAAAATGGTGTTTAAAAACACATGAAAAGAAAATAAATTGAGAATCAAAAGGCTTATCACAAAGAGAATTATTGAATGTTAAATAAGAGGGAGAGAACCCTTACCCTATAAATTAGCTTTTTAATGGTAGATAGAGACTCCTTATAACATTACAACCACATTGTAGAAACTCTTAATATAGGGAATGAGAGGGGTTTCATGATCAATTTATTTGGACTGGATCAGGAAGGTTGAATGGGTGGTTATTTATACTTATTGAGGGAGGTGCTTAAGGGTTAAAATATTGATTATTTTTTTATTAAAGAAACCCACTTTTGAATAGCACTAATTTCAATGAATTTGGTTGAAAATTAATTTTTAAAAGTTTTTTTAAGGTTTTTTAATACCTTAACCTTCCATTTAATATTTTTATTTTTATTTATCTTATTTATTTCTCTTTTAATTTTAACCTTTTACAATATTTTACATTTATTATTGTAACAATTTTTTATCTAGTTAACTTTATTGATCATAGAAATAAAATTTCACTTACTACCTAATTTGGAAATTATAATTATAAATATTAAATACATTTTACTTAATTTAATTTATAAAAGTGATAAAAATTAATTCTAAATTGATACTTATATAATTCATAAAAACAATTATTTAAAACAGATAAAATCATGGTTCCAAAATGTTAAACATGTGTTTCTAAATGTAACATGTTATGTATTATGTTACTCATTAAATAAATTTTTGATCAATAATAAGGATTCATAAATTTTAATTCATGATCATATCTTGATTATATCATAAGAGTTACGGTATTTTATAAAAATTGTATTTTCACATTTTACCCTAAAATTTTAGAAAATTACTACAAATTCGCCCTAAGTTAATTTTTATGTGTTGTTTCCATAAATATCACTATTTTTTTAAATAACTTTCTAAATTAAATAAATTTAACTTTTAAATAAAAGTACTTATTTATTGAAAAATACTAATTTTAGTTTTTTTTTATTAAAAAATATTTTATCAAACGTGTCTAATATTTGAGTGAAACTTATCTTTAATATAAATATGATATAATAAAATAAGGGGAAAAGGAAAATGAGTAGAGTTTTCACAATTTAATTTTCAAATAATTTACTCCTAAATACAACTCAATTTCAAGATACATAATCCATTATTACATTTACATGTTCCCTAAAGGTATAGTGTGTGATGGTGGTAGTTTTTTTGGGTGGTTTGGAAAACATTTCTTGGGTGTTTATCTCTTGTATCTTGAACTTCACTTGCAAATGATCTCACATATGTCTTAGTTCCTAAGTTTGGTTTGGGTTTGGTCAATAGTAAAGCCTAGTGACACGACTTCTCTCCTAAGCACTGATAATTGAACCTCATGAGGGATGTTCCTACCACTATAGGTCACGGTTACCTTCTACATCATAAAAACATACCAACAGTCACTTTATAAGGGTTTCATAACAAATGGTCAAAATTTACAATTCCCATGTTGACCAACGGTCATAAAACCCAAATTCCACAATGGTTATAACAACTAGTGACCATATTGACCAACAGTCATAATGCCCAATGGCCATAATTATTATAATTATGAATGTTTATATTTCCCTATATATGTATACACCACTAATCTCTCACTTAATTTTTCACTACTTCACTCACAAATATTATTACTTTGTGATTATATTGTAAAACATATTACATGATTTGAAAAAAAAAATTATTAGTTTGTGATTATATTGTAAAACATAATACAATAGTTATTGAGAAATAAGATTTATTTTATTAATCAAAATAAATTTTAGGCCCTTCTTTTCTCCTCCCCTTAAAAATTTTTTACCATAAAAAATTTGCATCTAACATCAAAATAAATTGGGATATTTTTCATTTATCACTTCTTCAAGATCCCAGATTGCTTCTCCAAAATTTAGAATTCTCTATAAAACCTTCAAAAGTCAATTTTTCCTATTCCTTGATAATAATTCCCTTGCCTCGATAATTTGGATCAATTATTCTTCATATAAAAGGTTTTTAATACTACAAAATAGGCCTTTAATAGTACTAAAAAGGCCTTTATTGGTGCTAGAGAAGCACTAACTACCCGGATCCAGATTAAAATCCCTAGTCATTTTTCAGTGCTTTTTAAATCATCGATAAAGGTAAACTTTATTGGATCTTAAAAATTCACTGATATAAGGACCCTTTTATCAACTCTTAGAAAAGTACTGATAATGGGGAATGTTGTAGTATGCTGTAAAAACACACCATTGCACCAAAAACACAAATAAATAAGAAAAATCAAGCACTAATACAAAATTTAAATGAAATAAAATTTAAAACGAAAATACAAGAAAAAATATATATTATATACATTTCAAACATTGGTTTATAAAATTACATAAGTAAAAATTATTATATACATTCAAAAACATCAGTGTTCCTTTATCTTTTGATCATAACCCCTACTCGAGAAAAAAAATTCACCTATATAAGAAAACATTTCTAATGTTAATTATAATATAAAAAAATTAATTAATAAAAAAATTAATTTTAAACTAAACTTTTAGTCATACGAGGACCAATGTGTATCAGATTGAGTTGCAATTGATTCTTACATGTCACAACATTTATTTTTCATCTTTAAGAATTATCTCTGTGAAAATTATCTACATAATTATAAAATAAAAATGATTCATAAATTAATTAATTAATAGAAAATAGAATGAGTAAAAAATAATCTAGGATCATTTTCTCAGTTTTGGTGATGTGATGCGTGTTTTAAATGAAAATGACGCTAATATATATTGAAAAGACATACTTGGAGTCATACCGGACACAAAATGCATCATATTGAGTTTATTATGATTCCTATACATCACAAATGACATATGAATCATTTTCCTAAAGTATCAAAATAATCCAAATGTGTTTTCTTGGTTTTGAGTACGTTGCTTATCTTTTTTACTAAAATTTCATTTTAAACTAGAAACACGCACTTTGACTCAAACGGTCACATCATGTGTTGTTTTGATATGATACTGATTCCTACACATCAAAAATATTTTATGAATCATTTTACTAAATTATAAAGATAATTAGAGCGTGTTTGCTCGGTTTCCAGTGAATGACACATTTTTGGACTAAAATGTCAATTTTAAACTAACAACAAACACATTGAGTTATACCCAGAATAGCATGTATTAGATTTATGTTTTTATATTCATAAACATCACAAATTACATATGTATTATCTTCCTAAATTATAAAAACTATTGGAATTTTTTTTCTCGGTTTTGAGCATGTCAGTTGTCCTTTTTACTATAATTAATTTCAATTTTAAATAAAAAAGAAAGCACTTAGAGTTATACCGGTCACACTGTACGTAAAATTGAGGTGATTATGACTCATATATTTTCCAAATTATAGATGGGTCATTTTATAAATTATCAAAACAATCCTAAGGAATTTTCTAGGTTATGAGTTTGTCACTTGTCTTTTTTACTAAAATATCATTTTAAAATGTAAACACGCAATTTAAGTCATAACAGCCACATCGTATGTCAGTTTGATGTTAAAATGATTCCAACATGTCCAAACAAATTATGAATTGATCTCAAAAATTATAAAGAAAATCCAATCCTTTTTTCTCAATTTTCATTAAGTGATACTTACTGAACTAAAATATCAATTTTAAACTCATAACGGACACATTCAGTCATACCAGGCACATCGTGGATCAAATTGAGGTTTGGTTGATTTTTACATGTAAATAACTTGATATAGATCTTTTCCGTGAAGTATCAATATAATCAGAATGTGTTTTCTTGGTTTTGAGTAAGTCAGTTGTCATTTTTATTAAAATTGATGTCAATTTTAAATAAAAAGAACATACTTGGAATAATATCAGTAAAATTGTGCATCAAATTGAGGTGAGGAATATTCCTACGCATCCTAAATGACTTATGGAACATTTTATTAAAGTATCAAAACAATAAAAATATGTTTAATCAGTTTTGAGTATGTCAGTTTTCCTTTTTACTAAAATTAATGTCAATTTTAAATAAAAAGAAGCATTTGGTGACATACACGTCACATTATGCATTTGATTGAGGTCTGAATGATTACTACACATCCCAAATGACTTTTGTATCTTTTTTCTAAAGTATCAAAACAATCTGAATTAATTTTATTAGTTTTGAGTATGTTAATTTTCTTTTTTACTAAAATGTCATTTTAGACTGGTAACACAAACTTTGACTCATAATAGTAACATCGTGTGTCGGTTTGACATGATATTGATTCCTAAACATAAAAAATGTTTTATGAATCAATTTCATAAATTATCAAGTAAATTTGATCATGTTTTCTCATCTTTCAATGTGTGACACATTTTGAAATAAAATGTCAATTTTAAACTAATAACAGACACTTTGAGTCATACCAGTAACATCATGTATCAGATTGAGGTGAAGATAATTTCTACATGTCACAAATGAATTCCTGATCATTGTATTAAATTATAAAAATAATCAAATATGTTTTCTTATTTTCGAGTATGTCAGTTGTCTGTTTTACTAAAATTGATGTTAATTTTAAATAAAAAGAAGAATTTGGAGTCATACAAGTCACATCATGTATTAGATTGAGGTGAGAATGATTCCTACATGTCCCTAAGTCTCAAAAAATAATATGTTCCAATGATACTAGGATTTCAATTGTCATTCTTTTTTGAACTTCCAAAACTACATATTAACCTGATGCTCTTAGTAGAGGAAGCTCATGTGACCTCTACTCTTCTTACTTTCAACAATGAGAAAGGTTTTTGGCCAAAAACATCAAATCAATATACAGTGTAGGCAGTTTGATAAGAAATGAAATGGTAATGGTAACATTGTAATAAAGAAACATTTTATCTCATTTGTGGATTATTGTAGATAGTTGAAAGAAATATATGACTTCCTAAAATATCTTTGAAAAAAAACTAAATAAGTATTTGATAAAAATAAAAATGAAATTAACTTAAAAATAGTAGATAAAATGATTACAAAATTAATTAAATTAGTAGGAATTTACATTTTCATGATGGTTGTATGCATTCTTGATGCATTTCTTTGTTCTCATTATCTCAGTTGTTGGCTCGAAGTCCAATATCTCACAATCATGAGTAGTTTTGAACAAAACACACCAAATTGAAAAAAATAATACACATGTATAAGAAAACAATTATTATATGAGTAAAACTAAAAATAAATAAATAAATAAATAATATGAAACAATACATTAATTCTATGGAAAATGATTTTATTGTACAAACATCAATAATACCTCTATGATTGAAAAGTGGAGAGAACTTGAAGGAAAATGATAAATACCAACACTATATAGGTGAAAATGTTTTGAGGGAGAAGAGGTATATGGTAGTTTTGATATCCATCCTCATCATATCATCTCATAAATATTTATCATTGTATTTTCTTGTTTGACACACATCATCCATCTCTTGTGGACATGCACCTATATTGCTTGATATACTTTAAGCAGAATTCATTCATGGGAAAACTAATTCTCATAGTTGTAAAAGCAACATAAAAGAGATGTGGATGACCCTCAAGCTAAAAAAATGCAATAATACCTATTTGGGAGATGAAGCTGATGGGGATGAAAATATTACTACATTGTGTTCTCTAAAAGGAATAATGTCTACCATTTGTGAGGATTAAACCATTGGCACTTGGGATTAACTTTTGGCTGATTGAAGGTGATATTTGGGGGTGTATAAACATTCTTGTATGTGATTCAAGGGGTCTCAGTAGGTACATGTTATGATTATATTTTATTATTTTTATAAACATACAAATAATTATTACTATATATATCATATTTATCATATTTGCTGATGTATTTTCACTATTCACCATAGTAACTAATTTTTAACCAAAAAATAATATTTATACTTTTACCAAAATTAAATTTTCTATATCTAAATATTAAATCCATTTCATTAAATTATAAATCTGGATATTTGGGATTTAATTTTTAAATAAAAATAAATAATATATAGGATAAATAATTGTTTTAGAAAAAACTACCTCTTTTTCAATGGATTTTATTTATTTATTTATATATGTAAAATATATTATTTACAATAAATTAGTCACCTATACATAAGAATTATATTTTAGTTATGAAAATTTTAATGGACCCACTAACTATATGTATACCCAATGATTATATATATCAAATGAACATATAATGGCCACTTTATCCTTTTACATTCGTATATATTTTCTTAAAAAATTCTCTCAAAATTATTAATCCTGTTTATTTATTTATTCTATAAAATGAATATCATATTTCTAACATCTTTCATTCTTTCTATAGTTATACTTGGTGATATGATTTTAATGGGAACCCATTAAAAATAATATTGAAAGCCTAAAAAGTTTTTATTAACTTATTTTTTTCTATTATAGTTTTAATAATCATGTTCTTTATATGTTTCTTTTAATTTATTTTTATAATAAATTTTATTAAATTTTATATTCTAATATTCTAATACTATAAATTAAAACATTGATTTTTTTATATGTATTTCATGTGAAACAAGTTATTCAATTATGACACACATGAAAGATATATAAGGAAATTTCATACTAAAATATAAAATGTTGCATTCTCTATATCCTAAAAAAATCACCCTTAAAATTCCATTACTCAAATGAGAACATATGAGAATAATTTTATTTCATTACATCATCTGGTTCCCATATCACTTCTCTCTTCTTTTGATTTGGGAACAAAACTTTGACAAGTTGTGTGGTCATAGTTCATCAAACATTATCTCAAAGAGCCATTATCTTCATTTATTATTCCTCATAAGAGAGATCATTCACTATTTTTAAAACCCCCATATTCATAAGTAAAATTGGATGATGAATTCTAACCATTGAATGAACTCTATTAAAATATATTTGTATAATATATATGTATAATATATATGTATAATATATATGTATAATATATTTGTACAGTATATTTGTATAATATACTTGTGTAATATATAATTATATAATATATATTTGTGTATTTTAAAATATATATTTATATTTATATTTATATATATTTTTACTCTTATTTTTGTGATATATATCTTTATTTATATAATATATATTTTTATTTTATATATTTTTTAAATATAATATATATTTGTGTTTGTGTAATATATATATTTGTATAAAATCTTTGTATGATATATAAATATTTAATATTTAATATATATTTATTTTCATGTAAATATAATATATATATATATACCAAATTTTTATTTTTTTAGTTGTATACATATAAATTTATGTAATATATTTTTATAACATATTTTCATAATATATATTTTACAATATAATAGTATAATATATTTATATAGTATATTTACACAATATATTGGTATAATATATTTTTATAATATATATTTTTATAGTATGAATTTGTATAATATATATTTAGACCATGATCCAAATCCCACTTTATCTAGCTGACCAACAAAAATTATGGTCATCTATAAACATGGCATTGTTGTGTTCAGAGAAGTGGATTTACCCTAGGAAATGCCTAACATCGACTGGCATGGGTCATCTGTGAAAAATAGTTTGCATACATTTTAATGAAAAATATAAATTACGGATTTGTTTTATTTCTTTCTATTTTGTTAATGCAACAATGGTTTATTTGTAATTAACTTCTAGGCATTGATCCAGGGTTAAGATCATAAACCTATAATTACCTAGAGTCTCTAGATTGAAACCCTGGAAAATTCTTTCAGTGATGAATGATGATGGAACCTTGGATCAAAGATCAATGTATGACATTCTTAATGGATATCTTCAAAGGTGATGGCATAAAAATTTATCTTCTTCAGCAAGCGATCCAAATCAATGGTAGGGCGTGGTGTTTTGGTTTTAATTCCCTATATTTAGATTCAAAAATGAATGTAGACCAACCAACGAATAGGTTTATCTTCAGATCAATCATTCTTATAGGATGGGCTTTAATTTTAGGGTTTTATTAGGGTTTTTTGATTGAGAATTGATTTTGATTTCATGATCATAATTATGGGAATGAATCGAGGTCACAATGAACAATGGCTGAGGTTTGTTCCTTGGGTTGTTCATTGTCAATTTTCTCCCCTAATGTTCTTTGTGTTCTTCGTTCTTCCTAGTTTATGAACGAATGATCATTGCGAATTTTATTCTTAGTGCACTAATCTGAAATTGAAGATCTATCGTCAGGATGACCTAGAGGAGGTGCGACAGCGATGTAGATAGAGGAATCAAAGCAATTTGGAAATACCCATTCTTTAGATGACTCATGAGTAAATGAATGAGATCAGATTTTGGAGATGATTGAAGGCTCAAAACTCAATGACATGGTGTTACGATGGTGAGATGACCCTATATCTATAGTGTCAAGGAGAACATATCATTGGATCAAGCTCTGAAGGATCGGCCAAGTCATGTGGAGGAATGAGATGGTTTCTGGAAAATCAAAATTAACATGGCGTGTAACCTGGGGTTACATGGTGTGTGGACCCCATAGAGCGGTGGCTAGGGTTTTGGGAGTCATTTAAACACCACACGATGTGTGACCCTATCACAAGGAATTTAGGCCCCTCCTGGAGACTTGGCGTGTATCTCGGTAGATACACTAACACGGGGTGGGTACACGGATTTTCTACATAGCATGTTCCCCCCCACACAGCTTAGCCTAGACCAGATTCATGGGTTACCCCATGAAATGGTACATGAGAAGGTGGAAATGGGTTGACATTTTGTACTAGAACACGGCCAAAGTAAATTGGTGGACCTCGTATGGAAGGAAATGGCATGTCACCCCTCTATATGACATGTACCCATCTTCTACATGACACGTTCTAAATGACATGGGCTATTGTACATGGTCAATACCTAGGTTAAAGGAACTTGGTGTGTGGCCGTACTATATTCCATGTATCCCTTTCTATATGTCATAAATCTGTTGTCCACTATATCTTGGACAAGTTTCATTATGGTTCATTCCCTTGATCATTTCTATGAAGGTTGATGAGTATTGTTTCCTACTAATAGGAGTATGATCCTTTCAGTGGGACTCCCCGGATATAGTTATTAAAATCCCCCCCCTGAGGGGATTAGAGAAGGATCCTCTATTCATTCTTCATGCCCTAGGTAGATTCCTTGGTATTGACATGACAAACTTCACCGAGCATTGATCCTCTACTTAGTAGGTTAATTAAGATGGAGTTGTTGGTATCACAACATGGACATGGTTGTGATCCTCATATGTGGTATCGTACCTATCTTTAGATCTATCAGTGTATCTCTCTCATGACATTTCCTGATGAATAATACTTCTTAGATGGACATCATCAATGCTATCAGACTCAGGACTATGTTCTCTTAGATAGGTTCTTTGTGGAATCTTTGGAATCATTATATATTGTTAATATAAAGTGGTTATGACTTGCCTCTATAATGTGTGTCATAGTATGAGTATATCTGGATATTTTGGTTATATGCTCTGTAGACATCTACTTGTGTAGATATGACTGTATCATTCCTTTGTGATTTTTTTTGTGGTTTTGGGTTGTCCTACTGAGTATTGTTATACTCACCCCTATGTGTCTTGTGAAAATGAGCAAACTTTTAAAAGAATACTAGGCAGATCAGGACCATACAGAGCTTTGTGAGTTCATACAAGATGAGGTATATTCCTAAATCCACAAGCAGCAGTCCTAGTACCTTTGTTTATATGTTAGACTTTTTGGTTTATAAACTCTTTTTGGTGGGATTTTATTTTATCCTGGTTTAATTTACTACACATTACTTTCCTGTCATACTCTAGTTGGGATATAGTAGTATGCATGCATTTGGATCTCAGTGGTTTTTACATTTCATCATTTTGTTAGATTGGAGATGTGTTTGTACGTATAGGTACATAATCAATGTATCCAATGTTAGTGATATGACTACTTAGGGATAGTGAACATCCCTTGGACAACTGAAGATATGCTTGGGGAGTCACAGCATGGTCCCCACAGGGATGGGTCATGACAGAGCGGTATCAGAGCTGATCGGTTCTACTTTTGGACCCGGAGTCTGTGAGATTGGTTTGGGGAAACAATGTTAAGTGTTTCAAGTTCAGATTTTAGGTCAGGGAATCTAATGTTGGTCTAGAGACTGACATATCCATACACCAGGAATTCGATAACCATATTTTAGACTTGGTATATGAGAACATTGGTTGTAGTGAAAATAATCGTACATGCATCATATAGGAATGGGTTGTGGTTGCATGTCCTTCTCAATTTAGCTCTCCATGTATACTCATTGACTATAGTACATCTTTTCTTCTTACAAGATTCCCCCAAGATTCATACCATCTAGGATTTAGTAGCTCGATCATGAGGATGACCCCCTTAGTGATGAGGCTTCGATATAGGAACCAGCTCCCCAGATGTTACCTCTAAGTGGTGCACCAGCCATACCACCACCTATGGATCATAATGTGGTACCCACAGTACTAGTAGATGAGGATCATAGAATGGGAATGCTTCATGATTTCTAGATACAAATACCCCTCAGGTCCTGAGGAGATCCTGACACTCAGGCGGTTGAGGACTAGATTGAGGTCGCGACTCAAGTTTTCCATCTAGTCTGGACACCGGTGGATCAGATGGTAGTCCTAGTAGCAATCCTTGTACAGGTTTTGGCAAGTTGATGGTGGAGTTCGGATATCCAAACTCACGACGAGGTGACTCTTTCATGGACAGATTTTGAAAATCTCTTTATAGAGGAGTTCTCACCAGTTACATTAAGAGTTATGCATATACAGGAGCTTCCTCATCTTTAGTAGGGTAGCATGATAGTGGTTGATTATTCATCGAGGTTCACCGACCTTTCTAGGTACTCAATTGATATGGTTATAGATCAGTACTTTAGGGTTAGGACGTTCAAGTGAGGTCTGTATAGAGACATTCGGGCAGGAATTATCTCTCTATGAATTCCAATGTAATCCGGGGTGATTGAGTGAGATTTTGTGGTCGAAATATTCTTGGCTGAGTAGGTACAGCTAGCGATAGTCAGCAGTGGACAAGAAGGTGTAGAGACTTGGGCAGTAGGGAGCTGACATCAATCTCAGGGATCCATACATGGAATACATTTTAGGAGGATATCCTAAGACAAAGGATCTTAATTTTAGGGATCATAGTATGGGTCCAGTTAGCCTATATAGAGGTGGTGTTAGTCATGTTACAGAAGGGTACATCTCGCTCAAGATTTTTCTACCCACCATGCTACTGATAAGGAAATAGTTGATGGACCACTGAGGCTGAGACAGTGACAAGATCAGGTAGATCTGTAGGTTGGAATATGTGGAAAAGGAGCTGGGAGAGAAGTAGAAGGTGGTCGATATTTCGACATGCTACCACCACCATCCATATGAGGTCCACATTAGGCATAGGGAGCTGGAGGATAGAGGAGGGGACAGCTGTATGGAATCAAGGAATATGACCCAGGGGATCTTAGATTTATTCAACATACGATCTATGTATTTTTTAATTTAGTTTCATTATTGATAGACATAGGTTCTATTCATTCCTTTCTCACCACATATCTAATTCGAAACCTGGATTTTCTAGTTGAACTATTAACTTGACCCTCAATCTTGTAGACACCTACTAGAGAAGACTTAGTGATCATGCGTCTATGATGAAAAGGTGACCTGGCCCTTAGAGATGAAATTTTCGGTTGGAACATATTGGTGGCAGTTTTGAGGCCTTATTACATCATTCATTTTAGGGACTGGTTATCCAGATTCCATGTCTAGATTGATTGTTTTAGGCTAAGGGTGCAGTGTTTCTGTGGAAATGGAATAAGGTTTTCCTTTGTCTTTGAAAAGGAAACCAGGGAAGCATAAGATGGAATCATGCATGAGAGGGTGTAGTTGATTACTCATTAGTTGTCTATCTTGAACCTCGGTAGAGCTGATGTTATGAGTTACCAGTTTCCTATAGTGGTGGAGGAGTATGAGGACATCTTTCCTGAATATGTTCTAGGATTACCTCCCTACAGATATATAGACTTATGAATTAGTTTACACCCCAGTACGGCACCGATATTTGTACCAACATATCGGATGGCTCCCGTAGAGCTTTACGAGTTGAGGGTATTGTTGGAGGACTTATAAAGGAAGGGATTCCTGAGACCTAGTGTTTCACCCAGGTTGGCCCTAGTTTTGTTTTCCAAAATAGAAGATGGAAGTTTGAGGTTGTGTGTGGACTATTGGTGCTTGAACTAGGTGAACATGAAGAAAAAGTATCTACAACTGAGAATCAATGACATGTTAGATCAGTTGATAGGGGCACGATGGTTCTTAATGGTTGGCCTTCGATCAGCCTATCACCAGTTATGAGTATGGGATGATGATAAACCAAATATGGAATTCATATGTCGTTATGGTCACTATGAGTACTTGGTGATTCCCTTTGGCGTGAGAAACTCCCCCGTAGTGTTCATGGGACTCATGAACCAGATCTTTTATCCTTATTTAGATCGGTTTGTGGTAGTCTTCCTCGAAGTTGTCCTTGTGTCCTCGACGTCTGAGGAGGAGCACGTGAGACACTTAAGGATGATTCTAGACATACTCTGAGATCACTAGATTTATGGGAAACTATAGAAGTTCTTATTTTGGACTCAAGTGGTCCAATTTCTGGGATATGTTATCTCAGTGGATGGAGTGGTTGTGGACCCACCAAGGTTGAATCAGTGTTAGCATGGGATCCACCTAGGAGCATGACAGAGGTGTGTATCTTCCTCAAGATAGAAAACTATTACCGGATATTCATACCTGATTTCTCTAGGATATCATCATCGTTGAAATCTTGGACTAAAAAGGGGAATCCTTTCATATAGATAAAGAAGTGCATGTAAGCTTTTCATCAGTTGAGGTAGAATTTGATAAGTGATCTGATCTTGTGATTTCCAGGGTAGGGTGTCAAGTACATAGTGTTCTACAAAGAATCAGGGACCAAACTAGGTTGTGTCTTGATGCATAGGAAAGTGGTGATTTCCCATGTTTCATGCTAGTTGAGACCACATGAGCAGAAATACATGACCCATGATCTTGATTTAGCAGTGGTAGTCTTTGAATTGAATATGTGGAGACACTACCTGATTGGAAAGTGGTTTATCGTCTACTCTGATTAAAAAAGTCTCAAGTATATCTTCTCTTAGAAGGATATGAATTTGATACATAGGAATTTTCTATAGTTCTTTCAGGACTATGACTTTGAGACTATTTATACTCCTAGGTAGGGGAAAGTGGTGGCATATAATCTCAGTAGGAGGTCTAGTTTACATTTGTTGAATGAGGTGCCAGAGCAGTTGGACTCATTTTAGTTATCCTTAGTGGATGGATATAGAGTAGCTCACCTCTAGTCAGTGATTATTACCTTTCCACTCTTACAGTGAGTCAGGGAGGCACATCTTGGGGATACGAACTGCGAGACTCTATGTGCTCAGATATCCCTAGGGAATGCTCCTGATATATATTTGAAATGTAGGGATCACATTGTACTTTTAAGAGGACATATAGTAGTGTAAATGATGTTATGGGAGGAGGTTATAAGGGAGTTTCATACATCCCCTTTGTAGGTACATCCAGGTGCATTGATGATGTACTAGGACCTTTAATGTCATTTTTGGTGTCCAGGAATGAAGAAGGGAGTTATTGAGTTTGTCTCTCAATACCTTACTTGCCAGGAAGTGAAGGATGAGCACCAGGTTTCAGCAGGTTTAGATCAACCCCTTGAGGTACTAGAATGGAATTGGGATGGGATATCAATGTACTTATTGATGGGATTATCATGTACTTCAGGGGACACAATGCCATCTAGGTGACCACTGACTGACTCACCAAGTCAGACCACTTCCTAGCTATCCAAGATTAAAGTTCGGTAGAGATATTTGGAAGCTTATCCATTGAGGAGATATCTTGAATCCATGGATTTATATTAATAATTGTTTTATATCATTGTATATCCTGGTTGTGGAAGGGATTTCAACAGACGTTTGGGATCTAGTTATGCTTGAGCACAGCGTTTCACCCACATACAGATGGCAAGACAGAGTGGACCATTCAAGTTCTAGAGTACATGTTGTGAAATTGCATGTTGGACTTCAGCCATAATTGGGAGGATCACCTACCTTTAGTGGAGTTTTTGTACAAAAATAACTACCATTCCATCATTAGTATGGAACCATTTGAGGCCTAGAATGGGTGACCCTTCTGGCCACCAATTTTCTAGATTGACCCAGGAGAGTTAGCATTCATGGTCCCAGAATTGGTAAAAGCTACTGTAGAGAAGGTTCAAATCATGCAGGAGTATATTAATATTTCACAAATCCATCAGAAGTCATATGCAGATAGGCGGCAGAATGCCTTTGGACTTCGAGGAAGAAGACAATGTGTTCCTTTGGGTTTCACCTTGATGAGGATTGTGGAGATTTGGTCAGGTGGAAAGTTATATCTAAGTTTTATTGGACATTTTCAAATATTTCATATAGTTGGTGAGGTGGAATACCTCTTAGATCTACCCCCGTAGTCAAATCCGGTACATGACATCTTTCACATGTCGCAGCTGAGGAGGTATGTACATGACCCATCACAAATTATCAACTAGAACGATCTAGATATCGATGAAAAAGTGACTTTTTTTGAGTATCCAATAGATATTGAGAATCATAAAGAGAGTATACTTCATGGTAAAATGATTCCTTTGGTTCCTATATGGTGATAGCCTGGGTATCTCTAGGATATCGCATAGGATCAAGAGGCTCATATTCATGCTTAGTACCCTCACCGTTTTAGTAGCTTATATTTTGGCTTTTTAGGGACGTAAATCCCCAAGGGAGGGAGAATGTAATGTCCTGGATTTTTCTGTATATTATTTTGAATATTATATGCATTAATTTCGAGACCATTCACAAAGACTGCGTGCAATTCTGAGACACCATGTTCCCGGTATAAATGTTTGAAATATATTAAAATATTAAATTGCACAAGTGCATATTTTTTCTAAAAAGGTTGAATAAATTATAAACGGGTTCCCAGATCAGAAATATGAGAGCACCATTGCATTCATAAAAGTGGATTTACCCTAGGAAATTCTTAACATCGTCTGGTACGGGTCGGCTATGAAAATTAGTTTTCAGACATTTTAATAAATAAAATAAATTGCATATTTATTTTATTTATTTCTATTTCGTTGACACAGCGATTCAAAAACTATTTATTTTTAATAAACCTAGAGGTATGGATCTAGGTTTAATCTCATAACCTTGGAATTCCCTAGAGGCTCTAGAGAGGAAATTTGGAGAATTCTCTTGGTAGAGAATGACGACAGAACCACTGATCGAAGCTCGAAGGGAATCATTCTTGCTGGATATTAACAATGGTGGTGATGTGACAAATGATATTATTTAGTGATTGATTAAAATAAAAGGTAGGTCATGTTGTTTTGGTCTACTTTCCCCATTTTTTGATTCAACAATGAACATGGGCCAACCAATGAACAGGTTGATTCGCAGATCCATCATTCTAGTAGTATAGGCTTTAATTTCATGGTTTTATTCGGGTTTGTTGATTGATAATTGATTTTGATTTCTTGATCATTCTTACATGAATGGATCAAGTCTAGAATTAACAACATCCAAGTTTCATTCCCCGGTTCTCATTGTGCCTTTTCTCCCCTGATATTCTTTGTGTTCTTCTTTCTTCACGGTTTATGAACAAATGATCATTCCACCATAGATTCTTTGTATAAAAATCTGAAATTGAAGATATGGCATCAGGACGAGCTATCAGAGGTGTGATAGTGATGAAGATGGACGAATCAAAGTGTTTTGGGAATACCTGTTCTTTGGATGATTCATGAGCAGATGAATGGGATCATATTTCAAAGCCTATTGATGGCTTGAAACTCACCTATTCTATGTTCTGATGGTGATAAAACCCTTGATCTACAGTTTCAAGGAGAACATACCATTGGATCAATCTCCACAGGATCGACCAAGGCATGCAGAGAAAGGAGATGGTTTATAGAAAATCCTGATGAACACAACGTGTAACCCAGGGTTATATGGTGTGTGGCCCCCACTGAGTAATGGCTAGGGTTCCGGGAGTTAGTTAAACACCACACAGTGTGTGTGACCCTTTCACACTGTGTGTAGGCCCTTCCTGGAGACTCATCATGTATCTTAAGAGATATATATACACTGGGTGAATTACATGGGTTTCCTACACAGTGTATACCCCACCACACAGCATAGCCCAGACCAGATACACGGGTTACCTTGTGTACTGGTACACGGGCAGGCAGACATGGGTTGACACCCAATACCGCACATGGTCAGAGTACACTGGTGGACCCTGGATGGAAGGAAACAATGTGTGACCCTTCTACAGGGTGTGTACCCACCTTCTATGTGACATCTACTAAACGACACAGAACTTTGTACACTAGCAGTACCCGGGGTCAAGGAACACAGCGTGGGACCCTACTACATGTTCTTTATCCCTTTATACATGGATTGAATCTCTTGTCCACTGTATCTTGGATAAGTTTTGTTAGGGTTTGTTCCCTTTAAATTTTCCCTGAAGGTTGATGAGAATCATTTCCTACTCATAGGATTATGATACTTTCAGGCGTACTTCCCAGATCGAGTAATTAGAATCCCCCTTGAGAGGCCTAGAACAGGATCCTCTATTCAATCTTTATGCCTAAGGTATAATCCTTGGTATTGATGTGACCAAATATATTGGGTGTCGATCCTATACTTAGCAGGTTAATCCCGATGGATTTATTGGTATCACCTCCTGGCCTTTGTTGTGATCCTCACCTGTGGTATCATATAACTTTTCAAATCTATCACTTTATATCTCTCCTGATGGTTCCCAATGAATATTAGTTCTCATACAGATGTCATTAGTTCCATCAGACTCAGGAGTTTGTTCTCCCAGAAGTGTGCTTCATGGAATCTTCGAACTGAATCTCTACTGTTGGTATACAGTGGTTGTGACTTGCCTCTGGAATACGTGTCTTAGTTTGAGTATATCTGGATATTCTTATTATATGTTCTATTGAAATATACTTGTATAGATCGGATTATATATTTCTTTTTTGTATTGATTTGTAGTTTCGAGGTATCCAATTTAGTATTGTTATACTCACCCCTTCATGGTATTTACCTACACATGTCATGTCTTTTGCAAACGAGCGAAATTTTGAAGAATTCCTAGGATAACTAGGACCGAACATAGCTTTTTGAGTTCAGACAGGCTGTGGTGTGTTCCTAAAGCTATATAAATCATTCCTACTACCTTTTTTATCGATTGGAATTTGTGGTTTATAGACTCTTTTTGTTGGAATTTTATTTTGGCCTATTTTCCTTTATTGCACTTTACTTTCCCATCTTACTCTAGTTGGGATATATTGGCATTCATGAATTTGGTTCTTAGTGGTTTTTACAATTCATCGTTTTTTGGGCTTGGATATGTGTGTGTTCGTATAGGTATATAGCCAATGCCTCCCATGTTAGTGATATGACTCCTCGATGCTAGTCACCATCCCCTGGCCTATTGGAGGAGATATTGCGAAGTCACGGTACAGGCACCATTAAGATGGGTCCTGAAAATTCTAATATACCATGGTAGGGATACCATTTAATTGATCATAATTTTATTGAAGTAGTTGTGTACACAATCTGACCTATGGACCATAGTGTGGCACCTATCTGTGTCCCATGTAGAGAGAAAAAACCTCGATGGAATGAGGATAGGAACCAAAACTAATAATTTATTCACCTAAACCATCATCTTTCCAAGGGATGAATGATCCCCAGCTATTTGAGGATAGGTTGGGAAAGATCAAGAGGCTCGTTAAATTTCTGGAAACTTCTGATTATGTCAATATGAGTTGTGTTATCTTTGAGCTTGAAGGCCCAAGTAAAAGATGGTGGTACATAGTTTTATATCTTAGATGCATGATGTATTAGATTGGAAATACTTTAAGGAAATTCTGACCAATCAATTTTACCTGTATTATATGAACACGATGAAATCTATAGAGTTCATCACCCTTGATCAAGGGAACCGGTCAGTGATGGATTTTTCAAATCACTTAAACAAACTCAATATATTTTATATTGAGGTTGTGTCTAATGAGAATAAAAATTCTTAGAGGTTTGTGATTGGTCTTCGATATGATATCCAGTCATAGGTCTTTATCATAAATAAAACCACTTATGTTGAGGTGGTGGACAAGGCATAGATGGAATAGATTTGCCTATCGAGTAAGTTGGGGATGGACATATTTCCTCTTACCTTCAATGGTAGCTCCAGGGGTTCATACAACGTAAAAAATAAAATATATTTAGTTTCATAAGGGAAAAAATAATGGTTCTTTTCATAATATTTTTCAAGCACCATAATCAATAGTTAGTGTCCTGACTTATTACCAGTGTCACTATATGAGGCATACAAATTGTTTTTGTACTATGCCACCAAAATTTTAAAAAGTATGTGGACATCATGGAAATTTACATAATTTTTGTTAGGATATTTTTTATATTAACTATAGTACAACATTATTAGCACATAGGGGATCTATAGTGCATCCTGATACTTCATAGACTATAGGGTTCTAGCTATAGGCCTCCAAAATGAAGTAGTTACACGTAGTGGAGGAGTGTCTGGGGTAAGTTGATGTGGGTCCTGAAACTATGAGAGGTACCATTTTTGTGGCTTCTACCCTATTGACTTATTTATTTTACATAAGTGTCTCTCACTCTATCATGTCAATTCAAATGGTGGGTCTTCTAAAATTTACAATAGAACTCATACCATTCATTATTGAATTAGAAACTTCTCTAGTAAAGAAGAATGATAGGGTTTCTAATTTACCTTGTTCTCTTTATTTGTGTGAAATGTAGAGATGGTTTGAGATTTTCTAGTTATTGAATGAGACCTATTTTACATCATTACTGAGATTTTTTGGTCAATTAATCACAAAATTATTATCTATTTTTATCTTTGATGGGTGTCCTTCACTACCCCCAATGGGAGTTCCCATGTATTTCATAGAGAATGCGATCAGAGGTCCAATCGGGTGGGACCACCACTTTTGGATCTTGATAATTTGATTTTTTTTCTCTTTTTAAAAAAAACTTAAATTTATTATAGTAGTTTTGATCTTCACCTAGTAGTCATTGAGTTTTTTAAAGCATTTCTAGATAACTTTTATGGTTTACATCCATGGAGGGAACTATAATTCTCATTTAACTTGGTGTTGAGAACTCAATTGATATTGATACCATATTACCATATGGATATAGATGAGTTAAAATGGTTGAAAATTCATTCAGATGATTTTAGATCCAATGGATTTAAATACCCAAGTATGTCATCTTAGAAAGTTCCTATGCTATTTTCCAAGAAGGAGGATGGAACTCTCTTCCTATGTTTTTATTATCATAAGCTTAATCAAGAAATGATGAATAATAAATATACTTTATCTATCATTGATTATTTTTCAATCAGTTTAAATGGTAAATTTTTTTTCCTAAATATAATATTCAATCTCTTTATCATCAAATCAGAATTGAAGATTCAGATATTCTAATGATTTCCTTCAGGAACAGTTATGGACACTTGAAGTACCTTGTTATTTCATTTATCCTAGATAAATCTCCTACAGTCTTTATGAAACTTATGAACCATATTTTACACCAATATTTTAACACATTTTTCTTGGTGTTTTTGGATGAAATTTGAGTATAATTTAACACTAAATAAGATCATTTTTTTCACTTGAGGCATGTTTTGGGAATCCTAAGGGATCATCACCATTATGAAAAATAATCAAAATGCCAATTTTTTATCCAAAAAGTTATGTTCTTAGTATACGTAATATTGAAACATTATATCTCATTTGATCTTGAAAAAGTAATAGTTTTCATGTCATGGTAAAAACCACAGAATGTCTTTGGGATTCAAATATCCCTGGGTTCAATAGGATATTATCTGGAATTCATAAAGGATTTCTCAAGGATTGATTCACCCTAAACTCCTTTAACCCAGATTGGGGTGTAGTTCTTGTCAGGTTTGAAGTTTCAAGAAACCTTTATAAAACTAAAGTACCATTTGACCAAAGCACTAATTGTAACATTACTATAGGCTATATAGGTCTATATGGTTTATTTTTATGCTTTTGGTGTGGGTTTGGGATGCATCCTTATGAAAGGAGAACATGTGGTTGATTATGGATCATATATACATAGAAATCATCAGAGGAATTATCCCACTCATTATTTAGAGCTTATAGTAGTTGTTAATATCCATAAAATTTGGTGTCACTATCTTTTTGTGGATACATTTTTTTATTTTGAACACAAGATTTTGGGGTGCATCTTATTTCAAAAATATTTGAACCGTCAGCAGTGGGAATGGGTAGAATACCTATAATAATTTGACATTGAAATTTCCTATACTATATAAATGGTTAATTTAGTATAAAATTCTCTTATAAGGAATTTTCCTTCTCAGTATTTGAAGGAGGAATAGGATAAATGGGACTTGATGGGGCGCTTTGTTCAGATACACATAAGAGTGAAGGAGGGGGAGTAATATTTTTTCTAGAAATTTCTAATTTTAAATCCTCTATTATTGAGATGATTCTCTAGGATAAATAGTAAGACTACGAGTTTCGGATTATCAAGTATTATTTATATGTTAGGGAGACCATTAGTGACTGGTCTCTCTCCTCAGAGAGAATTATTTACTTTAGGAACTTGTATGTTGTTCTATTGTCTATGAGTAAGGTCATGTTGCAAGATTGTCATCATTATTTCTATTTTCTCTATTCTACCCCTACAAATACTTTTTATTATATAAAGCATCAGTTCTCATGTCTTGGTATATAACAGGACATATCTAACTTTGTATCTCAATGTTACACATACCAAAATATTAACACTGAGCACTAAAACCATTCTAGTTTGCTTCATCCTCTTCCCATGACAATAGGTAAATGGAATGAGATATTAATGGACTTCATTTTTGTCTTACCTTGAACTACCTGAGGTGAGAACTCCATTTGGGTGGTGATAAATTGGTTGAACAAGTATATTCATTTTTTACTAATCTGTGAAACTACTAAAGTGAAAGGATTGAGGAAGTTGTATATACAAGAGATTGTATGGTTTCAGGGGAATTCTACAACCATTTTATCATATAGGTACCCTATATTTACCTCTCAGTTTTAAAAGGACATCCAAGAGGAGATGGTAACTCAAGGAAGTTTGATAACAACATATCATCTTCATACGAATGGGGAAATATAAAAATCTATTCATATTTTGGAGGATATAGATTGTGCCTTTGTCTTGTACTTTGGATGTTATTCGGATATCTATTTGGATATGGTTGAATTTGATTATAAAAAGAGTTTCAAATAATCTAAAAAACCGGTACCTTTGAATCTTTGTATGGTTGACACTCCAAATATATTCTCTGTTGGTCCCAGGTTAAAAAATATTCCTTGGTTTGACCAAGTTTAGTTCATGAGATAACGGGGAAAATACAACTGGTTCATCAGAATTTGGTTTTGGGCCAAACATGTAACAATTCCTACATGGATCATTATCATTGTCTTTTTAATTTTTTATTTGGTGACCATGTTTTCTTGAAGGTATCACCTCATTTGGGTCACTGATGGCTTGGTAAAATAAGGGAAGATCTCTCCTAAGAATGAGGGACCTATTGAGATCCTTGAACATCTTGGAAAGTTGGAATATTTCTTGGATTTACCACCTCATTTATCTTCAATACAAAAAAATTTCCATGTGTCCCAACTCAAAAATTATCATACTGAAATATCCCAACTTCTGAATTAGGAAGATCTCGACATAGAACCTGATATGTTTGTGACCAAGAAACCATTTATAAATTGAATTTTTTCATGGGAATATGATTCAGTTGGTTTGGGTTTAGTGGAAACATGGTTTTTATACTCATAATACTAAGAAGTGGGATTCTTTGATAAAGTAGAAGTAACCTTATCTCATTGTGGATATTTCTTCTTTTACCAAGCTTTCTGGGGATAGAAATTAATATGGTGGGAATAATTGTAACATATCCATATTATTTTCAGGTACAACCATCTCTATGTTTCATTTTATTATTTATTTTATATATACTATATTTTTTATTATCATTTTAGTTTATCAAGAGAGTTTGGGGTGTTTATTGAGTTCAGGGTGTGTATTGAGGGCCACTAGCTAGCCAGTGGTCTTGGTAGTGGATACAATATTCTTATATAGCCACCATTTATCTAATGGGCCTCCATTGGACAACAAGTAGGTCAAAAGTGGGTATTTTATTTCAATCGTAGCCACTGGCTAACCGGTAGGCTGGGTAGTGGCTTCTAAATATATGTAGAACCATCAGTGGTGCCAATTCGGCCCAGTTAACTAAGTGTGATATCATATTTTACTCACATGAAACCCCATTTTTATTTCTTAATCATCCCCTCTCAACTCTAATTTTACAAACTAAAGCCATTGGCCACAACTTGGATATATTTGTCTCTCCCAACTAAATTCTTCAGTAGATCAAAGTGTCGATCAAAGCAATGAAACTACCTTGGTAAGATTATCTCTAACTTAGTCTGGGATCTCCTTTTTCATCAGATCCCGCATTTTTCTATATATAGATATACCTTTTCAACAATGGGGAATTTTTATCGTTATTTCTAATTTTATTCCTTTTAGATCCATTGTGTAATTGATGGGTTTTGTTAGGGTGTTCAATCTTCTTGGTTCATTTTTTGGAAATTATGGTGTTAAGTGTTTCCTTTTTATTCTTTAGTTATAGATAATGGAGATTTGGAGATTAATGATTGGGAATATTAGAGTTAGGTTACATACTTAATTCCTAGGATTATTATCTTGTCTTGGATTGGGGTTTCAACATTATTGTTGATATAAAAATTTTTTCAAGGTAGGTAATTTCATGAAATGAATTTATTTTAAGAGCCTTGTTTTCTTTTTCTTTGGAATTATTTCCTAAAATTTGTTTAAAGGTATAAAAATGTTTTGATAAAATATGGTGGTTTTGGAAATTAATTTTTCAATTTTTTCATTAAGAAGATGGTTTTAAATAATGTTTTATGATCTTTAAAATATTAAATTCCCTTGATTTATTTTGAAATGATAATCATAATTGGTGATCGATAATGCAGCGAGTATCCATCCTTGTGGATGAACTCTTCCCCAAGGACCTATTATGCTAGAGAAATTTGTGTACCAAGTTACCTAATTTATGGTAGGGATCCACTCTTGGGAGTGAACATTTACCCCCTAAACCTATTCTTCTAGGGAAATGTGAACACAAGGACGACTGATAATCAAGAGAATTGTACAAGGATCCTCGCTGACCTAGAATTGATGTTATCCAATGGGATATTTTTCTTTGATGATAATATTTGAAACATATTATTGGAGTGTTCTAAGTAAATTATTTGAAAACCATATTATTAGTATGATTTATTGAATTATGAAAATGGTGAATTTCCATGTTTTATATTTAGTAATGTAAAATTGTATCTCATACCTTGTCTTTATTAACTTGATCATAATTGGTTTATTTTCAAAATTTTACTTGTGAAATACTTAGTGGGATTTTACTAGGATATTTTTTCCAAACCCTACATACACCCTTGGGTGTATGTTGATCTTGGTTTATCTAATGTAGGTAAGGGATAGGCACCACAATGTGGTGATGGGTTTGTTCATTACAAAGGTTTGAGAGTCTGGAGGTGACATCATGTTATGTGGATATGGTTTTTGGTAATATTATTATACCTTTGATTGTTTAATAGATTTGGGAACATTATTCCCTTATAGATGTATATTTCCCATTATTGACTTGTTTTAGTATACAATAATTTTCTATATATATTTCAGCATGTTCCAAGTTTATTATGGAAAAATAATTCCCAAAGGTAGTTCTTAATGCCCAAGAATTTATTTATAGCCTGTGGATATCAAGAACTCCCTTTTTTCCATTTCAGGATAGGTTTAGGTTGTGTATAGATATTTAATCTAGGTTGGTTCATGGTATTTTTAGTTTTCTACAATCATCTCAACATGTTGGAGTCCTACCACACTTCCCATAAAGTGATTCATATGGATCCATTTCAATAATTGAGTGGAAAATGTAGTTATAGTATAATTTAATAAGTGGAATATTTTGGTTCCAACTCCCTTGAAAATCAAGTGATCTATCCCTTAACATGTCCTTCAATGCTTTAATAGTCCTCTCAGACAACCCATTATTTTGGGGATGATAGGTTTTGTTTAGGGTCACCTCTATATTCATAGCCTTTTTAAGGCATCTGCAGAACTTAGAAGTAAATCTCATATCATGGTCAAAAACAATAAAATGAGTTTCCCCATGAAGTCTCACAACTTCTTGAATATATATATATATATATATACATATGATTATGGTGCCCAAGGGAAAAATCTTCTTACATAGTAATAAAATGGGAAAACATTGTTATTCTATCAATTATTACCCATATGAAAATTTTTTCCCTTGTATGTATTGAGAAGACCGGTATAAAATTCTATAGTAATGTTTTCCCACTACCATGAAGGTATAGGTAGTGGTTGAATCACTCCCTTTGTAAGTTTTCACTCTACCTTTACTTTCTGAAATACCAAACATCTAGAAGTATACATATAAATATCCCTCTTCCTGTTATCCCACTAATAATAATCACATGTATATCTATACATTTTGGTGCTTCCTAGAGGTATAGAGAATGTAGAGTTATGAGATTCATCTATTAGTTATTTCTTCAACTCTAGAATATATGGGTTGTAGTCTCTTGTTTAGAACCTTAGTAATACCTTGCGATCAAGAGAAAACTTTGGAAGCTTTCTATTTTTCACTGTCTATATCTTCTTTTATATCATACGGTATTATCTTTTTTTCTTTATTGATCCTCTCGAGTAATAATGGTTGATAAATCATTTGATACAAGATTGAGTATGTCCCTTCCCTAATGAATTCTATGTTCATCCTTACAAGGTCCTTGAATAATGGATCTCCTTAAATCTTTATCATTTTAATAACTTTGGATTCCTTCTTAATTAGAGCATCTGTGAATTTTTTTTCTAACAGGGTGATAATTAATAGAATAACTATAGTCATTTAAAATCTCAAATCATCTTCTTTGTCTCATGTTTAGTTCTTTTTGTGAACAAACATACTTCATAATTTAGTGGTATGCATATATATCACACTTATCCCTTTAAAGATAGCGTCTTCGTGTATTTATAGCTAAAATAACCACACCTTAATCCAAATCATGAGTTAGATAATTCTTCTCATGTGGCTTCAATTATTGAGATGCATAAGTAATAAATTTTCCAATCTGAGTGAGTACACTTCCAATTACTTTCAAGAATTCATCACTATAAATGATAAATACTTCTCCATTATAGGTTAATGTTAACAAAGTTTCACAAACTAAGCGATTCTTCATCTCCTGAAAACTCTATTCACGCTCTATTATCTAGGAAAAATTAAGTCTCTTTTGAGTTAACTTGGTTAGAGGATTATAAACCCATGAATTTTTTTTAAAATCTTATATATTATCCAATTAAACCAAAGAAACTAAAAATCTTGGTCACTATTATTAGATGAGGCCACACCACTATTGCCTTAGTCCTGGCTACATCTATATATATTCCTTCATAAGATAAAATGTGTCCCAAGAATTTCACCTGTTGTAACCATAACTCACATTTACTGAATTTACCCAAAATCATGTATCCTTAGAGTTTATAATATGACCCATAGTTCTTCCACATGTTCCTCATGGATTTTAGAATATATCATAATATTATCAATAAATACCACTAATATTTTATCAAGGTAGACACTAAATATTCTTTTCAAAAAATAAAGGGCATAACAAAAAACTCATAATGTATATAGCTTGTTCAAATGGATAAATTTGGGAAATCTTCTTTCCCAACCCTCAAATGGTGATACCTCAATTGGATATTAATCATTGAAAATAGTTGAGCACCATGAAGTTGGATGCATAAAACATTACTTATTGGAAGAGTGTATTTGCTCTTTATTGTGATCACATTGAGTTATCTATAATCAATACATAGTCACATTGATCCATCTTTCGTCTTCAAAAACAGAATAGGTTATCCCCAAGGAGACACACTTAGATGAATAAAACCCTTATCCAAAAGATCTTTTAGTTTCTTATTCAATTATTCTAACTCCATGAATTCTATTATATATGGTTTATTCAATATAATTTTGGATCTAAGTACAAGTTCAATGGATAACTCTATCGCCCTTTCTAGGTGATGTGAAAATAATTATTCAGGAAAAACATCAATGTATTTCTAAAAAATGGGTATAAATTCCATCTTTTTCACTTTCACTTTCTTCCCCTTATTCCCCAATCATTTCCATAAAAAAGGATATAGGAGGTAGCTCTTGAAAAAAATCGAGTTGTTGTATCTCTAATTTAAAAATAATTTTAGGTCCCCCAAAAAGAAAACTAAAATTTCCTTGATTATACAATTGAACTTGGAATTATAAATCGATATCCAATACATACCTTGTATAATGTCAATTTATCCCACTGAAATGACTACTAGATTTATGATATGATTTTACTCACCAAAATTAATAGTGTAATATATATATAATATTATATCTTGAATAGACCCCCCCCCCCCTCCCCCATAGTTTTAATGAATAACTCTATTTATAATAGTTGAGGGTTTAATTTGATGTTCTTTGAAAACTTAAAAGATATAAAGGAATGTGTTGAACTTGAGTCAAACAGTGTATTGTAAATATTTGAGTGAATAATAAGTATACATTAAAACACATAATTTGGTTCCTCAAATTATACCATTGTAACTATAAAATCATGGCCTTTATCCCTTGGCCTATGTTGGGGTTGATTGCAGTTTCCCTCCACCATTCTAGGATTTGGTAAATTTTTAGAAAATTATCCATGCCCTCCAAACTTGAATTATATCCTAACAGTATGTTATTTCACCATATTTCCCTTCTAATTCGTGTTAGGATGTTGTGGTTTTACCTCTCCATGAATGTTTTGAGCTATGTATCTAGCCTTTCCCCACTTGTAACACTTTCCCCTACCCTAAAGACAATTCCTTGAGTGCCTTTTACAACACTTATTTCACATGGTATATTATAATTTTTCAATTCTCTTTTATATTCATGATTATTTAAAAATTATTATTACATCCTTATCTTATTTTCATTCTATCCATGGGAATGTTGAGAATCTCTAAACTACATTTGAACTTTGATAGAACATCATATTATCTCCTCGTAGCACCAAAAGTCTCTGATTACTAAATCTGTCTATATATAGAGTCTCAATCTACTAAATAATCAATAAATATTCACATCATAATTGATGAAAAAGCTTGAAGTGTATTGCACAATCATTATGATGTTCATATCATAACATTCCATGGATTTTCATTCCTCTTACTTAAAAACAAGGAATTCTATTTCCATTTTTATGGTATGAGTAAAATACTTTTTGAAAAAGTCTTTTTTGAAGTGTTACACTCCATAAAATCAATTTCATCCATAGGATTCATATTTTTTTTATTAATGTACACCATTGATTTGTTTATCCCTCTAAGCGATATACTATTAGGGTGACCTTCTCTTGCTCAAAATAAAAAATTATATAAAATATATTTTATATATAATTGATCCATTGTTCTACGATCAATAGGTCATAGGGCCGACTAAAATTTTGTGGTTGTTAGATCATTAAATACTTAATTTCTAGATTTCCACTCCTACGTGAAACAAGATTATATACATGGTTTGTGTTATTATTCCTAATATGGGATATATAATTTTAAAACATCATGAAGTTTTTAACCCTAACTTCCATAATATTATGAAGGTTATATTTTCATGACCCATTACAATCATTGTTCACACAGGCCCATCTATTTCCTAGCATTTTATACAAAAATAACACTTGAATAAGAAAACGGAAACTATTAAGAATAAATTCTAATGTGGAGTTTATTTCTAATGTTTTCCAATATTAATCTTTTAGGATCATATACTTTAAAAAATTTTATTTCTAAAATAAATAATTTCTTTACTTATATATCGCTTTTATTAAATTTTACAAAAATAATATGATAACCAAAGCATGTCCCCTAGGACTAGATAACCAGGTGTGCAGTATTAGGCCTCTTTGTGGTGCACTATGTGATGATCGAGTTAATACCTAATCTTCCATTTTTCAAGGTTATTACCCCTAGGTACATATGTTCCATAGCTGCATTCACATGCCAATATCCATAGAGGGATGTATTTTCTCAAAAACCATATACACTATACTTTACCAAAATTTAGGGATGTTTATGTATATTTAGGCTTATTCTTAGGGTTTTCACTAAGTTTTTTTATATTCCTAATTTCTAGGAATAACTAAACTCTTCTCTAATTCCAACTATAATTCCACACAATTTCATACATGGTTTTTTAGTATATTTCGATAACTAAATACAATATTTATAAAATACATAGGATCATTTGAGGTTTAGTGTCACGGAAACCAGGTACATAATACAAAACATACATGGTAAATAAACGAAAACATGAAATAATGTTAAACTCTATTTAAAGAATTATTTATTATATCATCCAAGACCACCTCACAATATAGGATTTCTTGGGGACATTTATCAAATGAAAAGGGGTGAGCATAAAGATTAGGAAAGGATAAACAATGAAAATGGATCGTTAATAAACATTATGGGTGAAACACGTGTTATATAATAAGAAAACAAACAAAATAACTTGAGGAATAACAAAATTATATGAATATAATAACTTAAGGCATAACATAGAAATGTGGCTATAACATAAACACGATACATTCATAAGTATATCACTGTAGTTCATCTCTAATGTATCATAAAATATTTTACCAAGGTTTCTAACTAAGGTATCATAAAATATTTCCAAGGCATGCTTCCAAGGTATCATAGAAATGTCATGTCTAGATATTTATTCTTTACCCAATACATTAGAGTGTTATTAGGGCACAACCTTCATATTTCTAACATTATGTGTGCCACATCAATCAAATGTCATAAGTACATATCATTTTAATCCATGAGTATGGAGTGTGGGTTTCATGAATGGATTTCCCCAATAAATAACAGAAATTTAAATCTATATGAATACCCTTGAATAAAAATAGGTTTGGGTATTCACAATAAGAAAAGTGTAGCATGTAAAATCAAGGAATGATTTCAACAGCAAAATGGGTATACAAAAGGGATTATAGAATGGTTTTAATGAGCGATAAAGGTAGTATCTCATTAATAAGGAATCATATGGATAGTAAAATGGGTGTTTCAAAACACATGACAATAAAATAAATTGAGAATCCAATGGATTATCACTAAGTAAATCCTTTAATGTTAATTAGGAGGGAGAGAACTCGTACCTTGCTATGTAGATTCTTATATCTATAGAGAGACTCATTAAAATCTTAAAATAAAATTGGAGAGAATATTTAGGGGGTGATGAGTGGTTTCTCATGTTTAATGGATTTTTTTTGGATAGGTAAGGTATAATTGTATGGTATTTATACTCGGGGATGGTGGTATTTAAGGGTTAAAATAATGATGAGTTTTTTTATTAAAGCTAACCAATTTTGGTATCATTAATATCAACTAATTTGGTTGATAATTATTATTGAATATTTTTGTTAAGGTTATAAAATACATCAACCAACCATTTATAGTTTTTTTAATATTAATTCTTTCCCTTTTAATTTTAATATTTTATGTTATTTTACCTTTCTAATGATAAATCATTTTTACTTTGGTATATTTTTTGTGCCTAAAAATGAAATTTTACTAATTTCCAAATTTATACCTTATAAATAAAAATATTAAATACATTTTTATTGACTCAATTTATAAAACTGATAAAAAAATAATTTTAATATAGTACATGTATAACGCATAAAAAATGTTATTTAGAAAAGATAAAATCATGGTTCCAAAATGCTAAGCATGTGTTTCTAAATGTAATGGGTTATGTATTATGTTACAACTTAAATATATTTTTAATCAAGAATAAGGATTGAAAACTATGAATTCATAAACATATCATGATTATATCATAATAGTTATGGTATTTCATAAAAATGATATTTTGACTTTTTACACCAAAAATAAACTTTTTGTGAAAATTTCCATAAATTCAACCTAAGCTAATTTTAATTAGATGATTAAAAAAATGAAATTAATTTTTTAAAAATAAATTTCTAAATATTATAAATTTAACTTTCAAATAATAAATTATTGAAAAATTTTAATTTTGGTTTCATTGTTTTAAAAATCTATTTTACTATATTCGTCAGATATTCAAGTACATCTTACCTTTAAAATCAATATTTTATAATTAAATAATGGGAAAGGGAAAATGAGTAGAGTTTACACTATTTAATTTCCAAATAATTTACAATTAAATACAACTCAATGTGTAGATACATAACCCCTAATTACATTAGCATATTCCCTATGGGTATGTTGTGCGATAGTGGTAGTCTTTTAGGGTGGTTCATCCAATATCACTCAAGTGATTATCTCCAATAGATTAAAATTTTCTCACAAAAAAACTCACTCATGACTTAGTTGCTGAAGTTTGACTTGCATTTGGTCAATGGGAAATCTCAGTGACACCACTTCTCTCCCAACCTCCGACAAGTGAGCCTCATAATGAAGTTCCTAATGGTAAAGGCCATGGTTCCTTCTGCATCATAAAAATATCTCTAGGGTTACTTTATAAGGTCTTTATAACCAATGGTCAAAACTACCAATGATAATATTAACCGAAAATCATAATTCCCAACAACCATAATGGTCATAATTATCAATGACCATACTGACCAGCGATCATAATGTCCAACAACTATAATGGTTATAATGTCCAACTATCATTTTTACCTATATATATACACCATTAATCTCATTCTTCATCATTAAATATTTTACTCAAAAATTTTCTTAAAAATACCTTGATAATTTCCATCATATTCCTAACACTTCTCTTTTTTTTATAGTTATCATGGTAGGAATGATATTCATGGATAATTTAATCCTACAGAGTTAACCTTAGTGAATTATCCAGTGTTTATATCCATTTATTATTCCTATTTGTAGTAGTAAATATTAATACATGATGTGTAAATAAATTTAATAGTCTTGATATGTGCTTAATAATAAAACATAATAAAAAAGTTATTGAGAAACAACAATTATTTTATTAATAAAAGGAAATTTTAGGTCATTACACCAAACCATGTAAGAACTATTATATTCCTTGTTCTTCTATTTCTGGATTCATTTGAGTAAGGTTAAGAGAATTATTTAATTATATTGAATTTTAATCATTTTTAGATGTTTATTTCAAGTGTAATTAATAGTAAAATATTTTCACCACTAATTCACCCCCCAGGGCATCTTAGAGTAATTTTTTAGCATTGATTAAATTGGTTATTTAGTAGTTTTTTTTTAGAACTATAAAAAGGTAGCATTTATGAGTGAAGATTTCTAGCACTAGGAAAGGATTTAGAGATTTTTTCAAGAATAACACAAGATAGCCACCATCCTAGCCCGACATCATACCACCTCACATGCACCACCCGGTCAAAAATATCAAAATAATTCATGTTGGGAGGGATTTAAAATTGTGCCTAGAACCTAATGGATAAGTGTTCAACCCACTAGGCATGTATACATATACATGTTTTTAAGTATATTTTTTTATATGTATATATATTTATTTATTAATATATATGTATATATATTTATATTTATATTTATTAATTTATACTAGGTAGATGGGATTAAGAACTTAAACAACTCATACACTCAGACACCCTAATGGGTAAAGTCTCATCCCTACATATAAAGAATAGCAAGCACTCATTTTACCAATTTTATTACATTTTCAATGGCATGAGGGCCTAATGCCATTGAAAGTAATTTTTCTTAGCCCAAAGGCCCATGACCTGAAGGCCAACTAAATATGGCTCATAGGCCCTAGAAGGAGATGACCCGAAGGCCCCATGAGTAGCCTATATCATGTCGTGACACTAGTCTCAAGCCAAGTTTCCCCTTTCAAGTGTCATTGGATGTATTTATAAATGCACAAACACACACACACACATATATATATATATGCACATTCACACTCACACATGCACAATGAATATATATATATATATATATTTATATAATGTGTGAATACTTAAATATGTATATGTTAATTTATATATTTTCATTCATTCATACATACTTATATTCATAAATAAATGAAAATATATTTATATATATTTAATTAAATATATATATATATATTTATGTACACTAATATAAAATTTTCAATATACAGTGATAGATTTTATCAGTTCTAGATAAAATTGTTGATAAAGGTACCCTTTATCAGTGCTAAAAAGCACTGTTAAAGGGCGGTCTTTATTAGTGCTTAAAAAAAGTGCTCAAAAAGACCACCATTTATTAGTGCTTATTTTTATCACTAATAAAGTCTACCTTTATCAGTGATTTTATTTATTATTGGTAAAGGGTATATTCTATTAAAAAATTTATATCAATAAATAATATATTAATATATAAATATATTTATATTGATAAAAATATAAAATATTTTATAAAATAGGATTTATATATGACTCAATATATATTTTCACTCGATATATAAGATATTTAGTTAAAAATGTCATGTAAAATAATATATATATATATATATATAATTCTCTTAATTATTATTTATATTATATGAAATATGTATTATAAATCATATAAATTTATATGTTATATATTTAGTGAAAAAAATTATTAAATTAATTAAAAATATATAATATTAATTAAAATTACTTACTAATTAAGATTTTTTGTTTTATCAATGTCATTTTTATCAATTTTACATATATATCAAATAATAAATATTTAATTACTAATTAAAAAAAATTCATACAATAATTTTATACATATACATATATGAAATTAATTCGATTTTATAGAGACAAAAATACATGAATAATATAAACTGTTAATATTATTGTTTTATATTTTAATTTATTAATATTTAATATAATATTTTTTTAATTATTACATTTTATTCATTTTATATATTTATATTTAATATATACTATTTATTAATATTTATATTTAATATATATATATATATCTATTAAATTTAGTCTTTTTTATAATTAATTATTTCATTAATAAAAATTTTCTTATTTTTATAATTTATTCACTTTTTATTTGTTTAATATTTTTTAAATTTTACTCATTTTTAATATTTATTTATATTTACTGATTAAATATTAATGTTTTTAATATAATTTTAATTTATATAACTAATGTATATTCATTTTCATTTAAACATATATTCACTTTTATTTTTTAAAATATTTATATAATTAATCTCTTATTCATTTTTTAAATATTTTTTCAATCTATTCATCTTTTAATTAAATGTCGCTCATTTTTAACATGAAATATTTTAATACTATTTATTCATTAATAATGTTATGTGTTTTTTTTCTTTTGGAGTGCAAGACTCAGACAAGGATATGCACTTAGAAGCAATGAATATGGAAGGGGCTTCATGAAATGATATGGGTCTTAAGTCTAGATCTCATGCACTATAAGGGGCTTCTAGTGGTCAAGTTAGTGAATAGGTTAGATCCGGTCATCAGATGTTCGAATAGCTTCATATGGAGGTATCCAGTGATATGGGAACAATGGTCACTATTGCACCATCTTCAGATGAAGACTATGAGCCAAGGTAGAGAGCAAAGACTTGGATGTATGGCTGATATTCGTGCAACAGAACCCCTCATGGTAGGGGATGGAGCAGTCCGAATCAAACTCATGTGGTTGATTTTCACTTTTAGTTCTTTTTTGGGTTTTTCTAATGATTGTTTCTTATGACTCACCTTGGTTTATTATTGTTGGGTGCTCTGCGTTACCTGGCCCATTCTCCTCATTGTGGCTTTCTATTTTTAATAAATGGGATGGGTCCATAGCACCTTATCTTAGACCTCTTCAAAAAAATGTTAAGTTTTTGTTAACTTTTTTTTAACTTGTAGTTTTTAAATATTTATCATTTAATATTTTTTTTAATTTAATTTTTTCTTTTTAATTGATACATATATATATATATATATATATATATTAAATTTATTCATTTTTAGTTTTTATTTACTAAATAATTTTTAAAAATTTTCATTTTTTAATATTTATTAATATTTATTTATCAACATTTAATATGTTTTTAATACAGCTGTAATTTAAAAATATCAAACTTATGTTATGTTAATTTCACTCACACATATACTATTAATTACTTTTTAATATTTTTTTCAAATTTATTTTTTTTAATATCATTTATTCATTAACAATCTTAATTACTTTTTAATATTTTTGCAATTTATTCATTTTCAATTTTTCTTTGATTGATATTTTTTAAATTTTATCTATTTTAAATATTTATTTATAAATCTTTATTTTTTAGCATTTGATTTTTTTATAATGATTGTAATTTATATAATTAATATGTATGCAATATCATTAACATATATTCATTTTTAATTTTTTTTATTAATCTATACAATTAATAACACTTATTCATTTTTAAAATTTATTCATTCTTAAATATTATTTACTTCATTAATAGACGTTAAATATTATTTAATATCATTCTTCAATGTAACATATATCAAATTTATGTTGTATATATATATACACTCACATTAATTTCACCCACACATTTACGTAATTAATGCAATCCTATATAAAAACACCCATACAATATTTATATAATTTATTAAAATTTTAATATTTATTTTAGAATTTTATTTAGTAACATAACATATTTAATATATTATGTTTTTAATCATTAAATTTTATTTTTCCTTTTTTAAAATTATTTTAGTTAATATTATATATTCATTTTATTATTTATTTATTTTTATATTTTTTTAAAATTTAATAATTTTCTAATATATATTTATACATATTTATTTTATATGTTTTAATGTTTAAAATATGTATTCATCTTTATTTTAATATATATCCATATTTAATTTTTTTTAATAATTTTTATAATTAATAAAAAATTATCCATTTTTTAAATATTTTTAAAGTCTCTTCATTTTTAATTATTCAATTTCATTCATTTTTAACATTCATCCATTTAAGATAATATATTCATTAATAATGTTTAAAATATATTTATAAAAATATATTTGTAAATAAATATTTATAAATGTATATTTACTATATTTTTTAAATTATATATTTATAATTATAAATATATATTTTTTCTAAAAAAAATATATTTATATAATTATAAAAAATAATTATAAAATTATAATAAATATATTTCAATAATAAAAATATTTGTTATATTTATAATTATATATATTTGTATATTAATATATATATATATATAATTATATAGAAATATTTATAATAATATAAAAATATTTATAAATATATTTATGAATATATTTATTTATAATTATAATTATAAACATGTATATATAATTATATTTATAAATACATATTTAAAATACCTCTAATATATTTATAATTATATAAATATTTAGTTACTTATAACTATATATATTTATGTTTATTTACAATTATATTTATAAATACATATATACAATTCTTCAAATATATTTTTAATTATATAAATATTTATTTTTAATTATATACATTTATTTTATTTATAATTATATACATTTAAATTTTTTTAATTATATTAATTATATTATCAAATATTAATTATATAGGTCTTTATCAGAGATTTTCTAGCACTGTTAAAGATAGATCTTCATCAGTGCTGTAATATAAAGCAAAAGTAAAAGTTATCTTCATTAGTGCTAATATTCTAGAACTCATAAAGATTGGTCTTTATCATCATTTTTTAGTACTAATAAAGATATATCTTTTTCAGTGTTAAAAAAGAGTTGACAAAGAGGGGTTTTATCAGTGCTGATTATTTTAGCGCTGATAAAACCAATCTTTATCAGTGATTTTTTAAAATCACTAATAAAACCCTTCCTAATCTTATAAATTTATACCTAACTAAACCTAGTTCTCTTGCATTGTTCAACCTCTCTTAAAATTCTACCTCTTCCGGCACTCCCCCTCGAGATTCTCATATGAATCAAGCTTCTCAAAACCTAAAGTGTAAGAACCTATTTTTTTTACTCAGAAATGGATCGTTTTAATTTTGCTTTAACTATCATTTATGGACCTATCCTGGATGCCTAATGAGTTCATGAAGGTCCTAGGGGTGTTTGGGGATTGTTCAGAGCCTGAAACCCAACTTTTTGGGAGAAAAAGGCTTCTTTCACTATTAGAATAAATTTTATGGGGCATGATGCACTGTTAGTTTAAACCATGTGAGGTTGTATAGTGAGTAGTAGGAGTGTGCATGGTTTTCCCAAACCATGTGAATTGGACGACAACCGTGCAAAAACTAAAGAAAAAATTACAGTGGTGTTTCTTGTGGTTGGAGCGTGGTTTCCATAACCATGCAGCCTAACAATGCAGGCGTCCCCTTCCATCAGCATACCATTCATGATTGGTTCATGGTTTTGAAAACCATGTGTCCAAACCATGCAAAGGACAAATTTGGGTGATTTTACGGTTTTCCCCTAAATGATATATTTTTAAAACTCTTCCTTTATTATTTCATTTCTAGTAGACACCACCCCTTCCTTCCCTCTCTTTTGATCCCTTTTCAATCCTATTATAGCTTTTGAGATCAAGCATTCGTCCAGAGTCTAATTCAGTCACCATTCATCTCGTTGGATCCATGCTGGCAATATCTCTATTCCCTTTTAATATTTATTTGTTCTTATTCTTATCAACGATGCTATTTAGATGTAGGATCATATGCCCCAATTTTAGGGTATTGATCTATTCTTTAGATCTCTTCGAATCCAAGCCAAACTAGAGGCTGATACTAGATGAGGAGACTTTTACGAGTATGAGGTAAGTGGTTTATAACTCATCGCTCAAGTTTTTTCATTTTATAAATTGTCGTGTGGGAACACCGATTTCATTAAGAATCAACAGTTTAATTAATATATATTTTTTATAATCATTAGAACTATGTTTAAAGACTTGTTCCATAAATTCTATTCACTTTCGGTGGTTATGTCCATAATGAAAATTACCCCATGTAGGGTATTCTCCATAATTTTGGATTTTAGTGTTTTGACGTGTGTGTCTACGCCACCATTCAGGTGTGCCTTAGCTTGACCTTGCTAAAGGTAATCCTTCCATGACTATATTACTATTGAATTGTTGAATTTTCTTAAAAATTATTTGTGTATACCTTTCACTTGATCCACCAAAGGTAACTATTAAATTTAATGAATGGAAATTAAATTTAAATGACAAGTATATCTTACAGGAATAACATGGCCTAATTGATGTCATCCAATGTTTATTTTCATTTCATAGTATCCCTTTACACTTAGAATAGAAGGTAATGGAATTAACCAAGTGTAATGATTATGAATTTAATTAATTAAATAATGGTTGCATGCCCTTGTCCTTTTTACACTAGTAAAATGAAAGGCTTGAACCAAGTGAACTAAATAAAAGGTACGGTTGATTACATGTCCTTACATATTAAATGAATCAATTATAAGGTTCCTAAATATATATGGACCTTGACATCCTTATAGGACTTGTCAGACTTGAGTTATAATTTTTGGATTCCTAAGGGAATGCCTTGATCACTCATGGACGCCATTCTAATTAAAGGATGTCGGTTGCCTTGGTTGATACCCACCTTGGAACCCAATCCTTATCTATTAGTGGATGCTCGATATTATACTGTAGGATCTCTCATTTACTATTACAATATTCCTTAGATACACTCACTGGATATAGCATGGTTTTTATAGACATGAGGTGCGTTAGTTACATCCTTGGGCATATCCATAGATTGTCCCATTTTACCATGGATGTATTCCTTGGACTCGGTTAGATCATCACTATTGTAGAATGCCTTGGATGATTCTCCTTGGATTACACTCTTACCTTTGAGCCAAGATGTAGTTACTACTGAGTTGGTGACCCTTAAGGTCTTGGATGCCTTGGTTGTTACCTTGGATCCCTTCCATTATTAATATCAAATAGGTTTCCTTGTTGCATCTTGAAACCTTTACTATTACTATCATGAGGTGATGTCAGTGCTAACCATGCCTCAAGTTACTTAAATATATAAACTATAACTTAAAGAAATTAATGAAGAAGTTACATGTTTAGACACCATCTAAGGGCTGAAACAAGTACTTGGGTATTTACATTACTTTACTACTTTACTTTTATATATGCATACTTTCACACTGTTCAATTTATATTACATGGACTGGATGTTATATATATCATTGGTGGTGGCCTACTGAGATTTATCTCACACCCTATCTAGGACACCATTGTCACTTGGGAAGATTATATGTATGTAGTTGTTGACAAATGGAAGTGTGTTGATTCGAACACTTGATTGCTTGATTCCTTAGGATGGAGCTAGTAGCAGATGACTGAGAAATATCTCAGGATGTTGGGTATAGTTTTTAGATTCCTTTTTTCTGCTTTTTTATAGTTATTAATTATTACAGCCTTGTATCCATGTTTTATATCTTTTTAGTGACATGACATATATCATCATCAACTTTTGTATATTTTGATCATTTGGTCGTTGGTTTATTAATTTAATCTTCTTCTATTGTTCCTTTTGTTTATTACATTGCTTACTACACTTATCTCCTATTATGTGATACTAATCTATTATGCTACTATATGATAATAAGGGCATAGTCTCCCCACAGACACACCCTGGGCCATCACTGCTAGTCAGTAGCCTCTGGCATTTGGGGAGATGCGCCTGAGGTCATGTGGCCAATCGGACTCAGGGAACTTCTAAGTGGTATCCAGGTCCGGGACATCACAAAGTGTTATGAGAGGGGTTACTTTATTTATTTTATATTTTAATATAATAGATTAGAGATTAGGAATACTTGTAATTATTCATAATCCATGCTTGGACATCGTGAACTCATGTTTGGGATAAAAGCTGAGTTGGCTAAATTATAATTGTCGTTCTATTTTTTCCCACTACAGTTGATATCATTCCACTATTGGGTGACACACATGTTGTGGTGTTGTTAATTTTTATTCTAATTGACTATTTTATTTCATCCTTGGCACGATGATATGAGGGAATGGATCATTATTACATGCATCATCATAGGAACCTATAATTCACATGTCATGCATATTTACATTCCATATATGTGAATTTCACTGATTGGATTACTTGATGTTCCTATGATTGTTGATTTATTCTTATTATAATATAGTATTCATGTGATTCTATTATCTTCTATTGAGCGATTGATGGTTACAATTCATGAGGTGCTATGGGCCCTCATAGGTTTGAATTGGTAATTTACCGAGTTGAGCCATTAGATTAAAATCAAATGGGTGTTGTTTTTAGTGATAATGAGTATGGTCCCTGATTCACTGGGAATGAAGATCTATTTTTTGATGAACCTTGATATATAGAAATGAGAAAATAAAAATTTAAAAGTGAAACATGACATATTATATGAAATGGTTTCCAGTAAATGAAGAGGAAAGGTATAATTGACCCTTCATTAATTGGAACCCCTATAATTTATACTTGAGAACTCACTAATACCTAGCCTTATAAGAAGGTATTTGTGGTATTATACCATGGGTAGTGAGATCTTTGTTACATTCATATTCCGCTAGTGCTGCTACCTATCTACTTAAATCTTGTTCTAAGGATTTTGGTTGAAATTTGTAGACCAATGCTTCCACAATGACCTTGTGTCATGTACAAGGAGGGTGTTGATGACTATGCTCTAGACATGGTGGGACCTAAAATGCAAATATTACCTTCAGGAGTTCCATTTGTGGAACCACATATTGTACCTGATCTAGGAAATGATGTTTATCTACATGAAAGTTTCTTTCGCCTGATACAGTCCATGCATGGATCTCCACGACCTGAACCTATGATGGCTAATCTGACTTGTGAGTTCCAGCAGTAGCATCCTCCTACCTTCTCAGGGGATGGTGGTATAGAGGAAAATGTGTCTTACATAGAGGCCACCTTGTCTATATTTGATAATATGGAGATTCCTTTAGAGTGGAGAGTCAAGCTTTCTTTGTATATGTCGTGTGATTCATCCAAGCGTTGGTGGGATGTGATTACCTTGGCTGGTCACCATTAGGGCAGGGTATAGGATAATTTCCAGACTATCTTTTGTGAGTACATCATTCATCATATGCTGAGAGCTGAAAAAGATAGAGATTTCATACATCTTGAGTAGGGTTAAATGTCAATAATGGATTATTTATCATGTTTCACTAAGTTACAGCGCTTCACACCGCTTCTAGTTGGTTATGAGCTTTTACGTGCTAGACATTTTGATGATGGGATTCAGTATTCCATTTGTACTCAGGTGAATATCTTTTTCCTACCTAGCTTATCTAAAATAGTCAATCAGGATATTATCACTGATCACAACTAAAGGGACGGAGATAGTACTTGGTATAAATTATCAATATCGGCGTAGGCTAGTAGTTCTTCTAGTAGTGGGAAGTGATCCCTCAAGTTTTATGTTCAGGTCATTGGAAGCCAAAGTACCCTTACTGGTGGCTCCATGGTGTGTCATCGGTGTAGACGATAGGGGAACCTGAAGCCTCATCATGATAGAAGCACTCTAGAATTTCGGTCTTGTGGCCATATGGGGAATCTTCATAGATTATATCGGATCTTTCCATCAGCTTCCGGTGGAAGATTCTCTACACCATCTCCACCTTTAAGGGCAGGTTATTTTATGACACATCATTCAGGGAATTGGAGTATCACTAGTAGGACTGGATGAGGAGGATTTCGTGGTCATGATAGCCAAACTATTAATCACCAGTAGTGCCAGTATAGTGGTTTTGATTGTGGTAGTCCAGCTATAGCACAGGGTTGTGGATAAGTCCAGTTGCATGAATTATAGTAGATACCCAACAATTTGGATGCAAGACCATCTATGAGGTACTCTTATAGTAGCATCCACTATAGTATCTTCTTTATTTGATATATGTGATTCACACTCTTTCATATATTTATCTATTATGTAAAGTATCAAACTAAAACTATAGTAAAACTGTAGTGTAATGACCCTGGATACACTGTTGGGGGTACAGTCAGAAGGAATACGCCAATGTAGGGACTCTCCCCTAGAGTCTGGTAGTTACCCTTTATTGTGGGACCTATTTTTTCTTGAGATGAAAATCTTAGATTTCATTCTTGAGATAGATTGGTTGGTTCCATATCACACCTTTATATACTTCTATCACTGTAGGTTATCATTTATATCACCAGAGGGTAGCAGTTATCTACACAAGGTTGATTGGAATATCTAGGCTAGTAGAGCTTGATCAAAGCATCATGGCATAGGTGGTGTGACCACCTAGATTGTTAATATCTTCATAAAGGACCGGGGTTTTTTTCAAGTTGAATTCCATATAGTATTGGATCATTTTAGGGATGTATTTCTCAATGACTCTTCTAGCTTACCTCCTGAGAGAGAGGTAGAGTTTACGATTGAGATTGTTCCAGGAGAACCTCTAGTGGCCATTCCTCTATATAGGTGGAACCTAATAATATCCAGGAGCTTAAGAGGAATTTATAGGACTTGGATGCCAAAGGTTTTATATAGAATAGCACTTCCTCTTGGGTTTCTCCATTTCCTTTAACCAAGAAGGAGGATGGGACCCTTCGTCTATGTGTGTATTATATATGATTGAAATATCTTATATTTAAGGACTAGTACCCATTTCCTTGAATAAATGATCTATTTGACTATATCCAAAGATCTAGGGTGTTTTCAAATATCAAACTGATATTGGGCTATCATTAGGTGAGATTCAGGCCATCATACATACTTCATACAGCCTTTTGTAGTAGGTATGGTCTATATGAGTATCTCGTTATTCTTTTTGATCTCATGAATGCGCCCACCATTTTCATGGCTTTGAGGAATATGGTGTGTCACCCCTATCTAGATTCTTTTTTAATGGTATTTGTGGATGTCATCTGGGTGTATTCTCAAACTCATAGAGACCATGATAATCACCATGAAATCATTCTAAGTACACTAAGTAAGAATCATCTTTATGCCAAGATTACTAAGTGCCACTTTTGGATCAAAAAATTTCACTTCTTGGGTCATATTATCTCATAATCTGAATTATTTTTTTACTCAGAGAAGGTTAGTGTTGTGGTTTCTTAGGAGAATCCTAAGAACATGTTTGATATATGGAGTTTCTTGGGGATGGTTTGATATTATAGGAATTTCATATAGGAATTTTCACACCTTGATTCACCTCTTAATAGTCTTACAAACAAGGGTGTTAAGTTCCTATGGTCAGAAGAGTGCAATAAATCCTTTCATAAGATGAAATGGAGGCTTGTCTCAACACCTATTCTGATTCTATGAGAGTCTATAAGAGGCTATACTATGTTCTATGATGCATCAAGCATTGGCCTAGGATAAGTTCCAAAATAGGAGGATAGAGTTGTTTCATACGAATCTTAGTAGTTGAGGCCTCATGAGAGAAAATACCTGATGCGCGACTTTGAGCTAGTAGCAGATGTACATGCCTTACATTGCTGGAGACACTATCTATTGGGTGAGATTTTTGTGGTTTATACGGACCATGTGAGCCTCAAATATATCTTTACACAACAATAATTTAATCTAAAATAGTGAATATGGTTTTAATACCCACAATCCTTTGATTTCAAGCTTGCCTATATGCCTGGAAAAGGCAATGTGGTAGCGGATGCACTAAGTCAGAAAACTCTGGCACAATCTATATAGAAATCCAGTGATGAATAGAAATTGATGGCCCTATTATCTGAGCTAAATCTGAAGTTTCATGAAACTAATGAGTATTCATATCTCTCATCCTTAACATTTACCTCTTCCCTCCTTGAGAATGTGAAGAGTAGGAAATTTTCATATCTTGAGGCCTTGGTTCTCTATGAGAGTATTTCAGGATATGACCCGCCTCTAGATTGGTCTATGGATAGAGACAACATATTGTGTATAAATGGATGTGTCTGGGTTCCTAAAGATATGAGAGGGAAATTGATGCATGATTCCCATACTTCACAGTGGTCAGTTCATCTCGGAAGCTACAAATATGTATTGAGATATGCGACGCTAGTATTGTTGGACTAGGATGAAGCATCAGATAGGAGACTTTATCACTAGGTTTTCCACCTTTTTATAGGGGAAGGTGGAGCACTAGATACCTATTGTATTGTTACAACCACTTTCAGTACTATAATGAAAATGGTAAGATGGTTCCATGGACTTTGTAGTCAGTTTACCAAGGTCACCTAGGGGTAGCGATGTTGTATGGGATTTCATTAACTAAATGAAGAAATTATCCCACTTTCTTCCTATCTAGGAGGATTTCTCAATTGATGAGATGGGAATAATTTATGTATATGATATCATACAACTACATGGGGTCCCTCACACTATCATTTCAAATAGGAATTCTCATTTCACATCATAGTTTTGGAAAGGGTTGAAGAAATCTATGGGTATATAGGTGCTTCTGAGCACATCCTTTCAGCCTCAAACCGACGGACAATCAAAATGAACGATATAGGTTTTAGAGTACCTTCTTCAAGCATATATCCTTGATATTTGTGGTTCTTGGTAGGAGAACATCCCCCATTTTGATTTCACCTATAATAATAGCTTTTAGGATATAATTCAGATCAATCCTTTTGAGACCTTGTATGGTAGGTTGTCTCATTCACCACTATACTGAAGAGAGGAGGGTGAGGTAGCCCTACTAGGTCCTTGTCTTGTGCAATATTAGGGGTAGGATTATCTAAATAAGAAGCATATGTATACTACTCAGTATAGATAAAAATTTTATTCTAATTGATATCGAAAACCTCTAGATTTTGAGGTTGGAGATCATGTTTTCTTATAGGTATCACCCAGGATAGAAAATAGACAGATATGGAGACAAGGGAAGTTGTCACATCATTATATAGAGCCGTTTGAGATTATGGAGAGAGTACGGTCGGTATCCTATCAGTTTCTACTACCAAAGAGGTATAATATCATGCATGACATCTTCTATGTCCCACAGCTCCACCATTATCATGATAACCCATCTCATACTTTTGATCCCAAGTAAGTTAATCTTGATGTTGATGCTTCTTTTGAGGATTATCCTATATACATCATCAACTAGATAATTAAGTCTCTTCGAGGAATATTTTTCCCTTTAGTATGGGTGTTATGGAATCATGGCTATGTGCAGGAGGAGACTTGGGAGCAGGAGACTAATGCATGTGCCCAGTGGCCATATTTGTTCTCAGATAGTGTTTCACTGCCCTTGGAAGGTGAACTTGGGGATAAGTTCCTTTAGGAGGGGGGAATGTAAGAACCTAGTTTTTGACTCAGTTATGGATCCTTTTAATTTCATTCTAACTCTATTTTATAGACCTAACATGGATTTATAATGAGTTCATGAAGGTATCCAGGGTTTCCAAGGCTTTTTTGAATCCTGGAATCTAATTTTTTTAGGAGAAAAAGGTCTATCGCATGGTTAGAATAAATGGATTTGTGTCGGACACATGGTTAGTTTAAAACTTTCGAGGTTTTATAGTGAGCAGAAGGAGGGCACATGGTTTTCCCAAACCATGCAAATTTTCCTGAATGGTCGTGCAAAATCTTTAGACAAAATTTCAATGGTGTTTCACATGGTTTCCCCAACCATGCGGCCTAACCATGCGGGTTCCCCCTTTCTTCAGAAGACTATGCATGGTAGGCACATAGTTTGTAAAACCATACATCCAAACTGTGTAAAGGCCAAATTTGTGTGATTTTATGGTTTTCCCCTAAATGAACTAATTTTAGCACCCCGTCCTTGGACTCGGTTAGATCATCACTATTGTGGAATTCCTTGGATGATGCTCCTTGGATTAAACTCTTACCCCTGATCCAGGCTACATTTACTACTAATTTAGCAACCCTTGAGATCTTAGATGCCTTGGTTGTTACCTTAGATCCCTTTCATTATTAATATCAAATTGGTTTCCTTGTAACATATTGGAACCTTCAATATTACTATCAAAAGGTCATTTTAGAGATGGATATGGCTCACGTTACTTAAATATATAAACTAGAATATAAATAAACTAATGAAGTAGTTATATTTTTAGACACCAGCTGAGGGATGAAGCAGGTACTTAGGTATTCAATTTATTGTACTAATTTACTTTTATATATGCATGCTAGAAAACTATTCAATTTATATTACATGGACTGGATGTTATAGACATCATTGGTGGTGGCCTACTAAGATTTATTTTACACCCTATCTAGGCCTCCATTGTCACCCAGGTAGATTATATGTATGCAAGAGTTTACAAAGGGAAGTGTTTTACTTCAGACACTTGATTGCTTGATTCCTTAGGATGGAGTTGGTAACAAGTTACTGAGCTAGAGCTCAGGATGTTGGGGATAGTTTTTATATTCCTTTTTTCTACTTTTTTATGTCATTTTATGTTTACTTCCTTGTATCCATGTCTACATATTTATTGTGACATGACATATATCGTCATCAAGTTTTGTATATTTTGATCAATAGATCATTTGTTTATTACTTTAGTATGATTCTATTATGCCTTTTGTTTAATAAATTACTTCCACTACTTATCTCTTGTTATGTGATACTGATCCACTATGCTACACTCTAGTAATAACAGAATAGTCTCCCCACAGATACACTCTAGGCCCTCACTGCTGGTCGACAGCCTCTGGCATTCAGGGAGATATGATTGATTCCATGAGTCCAACCAGAATTATGGCACTTTTAAGTGGCATCCGGGTCTGGGATGTCACATAAGTTGTGTTATTATTTCTACTAGTCTCTTGTTTATCAATTTATTAATACTATCCTTGATACATGTCACCCCCCTCACACATACCTGGCACCACCACACATAGCCACCTATGATAATAATTTCTTATTGGTTATTTAGTAAGGATGATTCTATGGGAAATGAGATTATTTGGATGGATTTAAATCTATTTCCCCTATAAAAATGATTAATTTTCAATATAGTGCAGCTTTCTTGTTTTCCTATTCTATTATCAAGTTCTGTAGAATAAATAAGACACAGACTGTACAAAATATATATAAATACTTTTAAAAAATCATTTTAAAATAATGAAACACTCAACATTTATACCTTGGGATGGTTTCAATAAAACATCAATCCAATATGGATTCCTAATATATAGATATTATTTATTTTCACTGTATAAGTGTCCATTCAATGAAACATGGAATTACTATAACAAATTTTAATGAATTTATTTATTTTAATTGTGATATTTATAATTTTACATTCACTTAAATTTTTTTATATAAGTATATATAATATTTATCTTCCCTAACACAATATGATATTTCTAAAATGTTGTTTGATACATGTTGACTTTAACATCCAAAATGATTCACTCAACATGAATCCATCTGCTTTGTTAAAACCATGAAATTCGTTACTTTAATTTTAGATATTTCAATGTGAATAATTTTATTAAGAAAAATCTATAGGTTTTTTAAAAAACATATAGAATCACTTGATTATAGCATAATTATTTTCTCATAGACTAGGTGGAATTTTCCTATTCACTAAATTCACCAACATATCAATTTATTGTAATGAATTTTTTAAATGAATACTCAATGAAAAATATTTCATTTTACCTCATTTTTTCCTGGTAGTTATGACTACAGTGGAAAAATCCATAAATTTTTTAGTGGAATTAATTTTTTGGGATAGGTTTATAGATGATTCGAGAATATGATATGGTGATTAGAATCACATAATTTCAAGAGAGTAATCATAAATTGTTCTAATGATAATATTGATGTGTATTTAGATAAGTTAAACAATGAACATGGGGGTCAAGGATATATTCAGAGCATTCCCACCCACTCAATGAATGATTCTAACTTAGATTCATTAAATATATTGATTATTATCATTATCACTAAAATAAAAAATTTATAGTGATTATTTGTTTAAAATTTCAAATCACTTTTACAATTTTATAAAATTATTTACATTCTATTTATAACCTATATTAAAAATAATTAAATATTTGAATTCAAAAACATGATAATTAAAAATTATATATATTATATATAGTTATATAGGGAATATATTTATAACATTAAAGTGTTTTTATTCATTTTAACCACAGTTCTAATTAGTAATTAGGACTTTTTTTAGTACATTATTTCTCTTTATGCCCCTTGAATTTATTTTGAAGACCATTGGATTTATTTAAGCCATCAATATTTTGATATTTTTTTTAGTTGAATTTATCAGTCTAAACCATTGAGATAGACTCACACTATTATTTAATCCTAGGTCCCAGTTATGTTGACTCACAGAACTCTATTTAATGATCCACTCAGACTGCCCTTCACTCTTTAAATTGGTATCATTACTAGTATTCAAAAAATACATATCTACTTCCATCTTGTTTAAATATTTCCCCCAGTTTACACTATGACATTTTTTCAGAGTTGATTCACTATGTTGGTTCCACTGATGTTGAGTTTCGTTTTTAGGTGATCTTAGGTGGTTGGGATTATAATCCAATCATTATTTTGAGATGAGTCTTTATACTCATTCAACTAGGAACCTTATTCAACTTATTTTGAAGTTAATTTTTTCATCATGTGATAAAAGATCACAAACTTCAATTATTAATCACACTATCAATGAAACACCACATAACCCACCATATTCTAAGTGAACAAATGAAAAATCATCCACTCATTCCTTTTGTTAGACTCCCACAAAATAAGGTTACATAACCATCCTAAAATTACTTACTTTTGTCCCACACAACATAAAATTGAGAATATGGACCAATAACCACATGTTTACCACCAAGTTATTTCTTTTCATGTCACCCTTGTGTAAAATGTTAAATTTTCAGGAATCATTACCAATAAAATTCAAATTTTAGGTTCCCCTTTTTAGAATTATCTATAACTTTCTCCATTTATTATGAATATTGTATGTGTATTTATTTATTTTTTGTACAAAATGAATATTTTATGAACCTAATAAAAATTATATGAATAAAAAAATGAATTCACTCTAATAATATGATAAAGAAATATGAAGATGGAGCTAAATAATTCATCATGTTTACAATGAATCACACATTTGACCCTTCATAGATCATTTATCCATGTTTACATTATTTTTATTCAATAAAAATTAGTATAGAAGAGTTCCAAGAATGTTTAATTTTTCATGAAATATATCAAAGCTATAAACATTAGACTAAACATGGGGAGAAACTGAATACATGCACTGATTGGGATGATACTTTGTTGTATGGATCATTTGATATATATACTAGTGTAAATGATGGTGGAGATCATATGGAATAAATTAAAATATAAATGGAAGATTATATTAATGATTTTATAAAGTTGTTTTAGAATTTATGTTAAGAGGCCATTATATACCAGTTGTACTAAATATATAACATTTTCAACTGTATTAAAGTTATATAATTTGAAATCTGGTAGTGGATGGAGTGACACCAGCTTTATAGAACTACTTGGTCTCTTAGATGATATCATATACTATAAGAAAATGAATTTACTTATAAAAAATATGATTCTAAACAAATTCTATGTTCAATTTTCATGATCTCTAAAAAAATACATGCATGTACAAATTATTGCATATTGTTTCACAAGGAACATGAATCACTCATAAAATACATTAAGTGTGGCATGAATAGATACAAGAAATATGAATCAATTCCTCAGAAATGTGTATGGTAATTTCCTATCATTATGATATTTATAAGTCTATATGGTTGTTAGGAAACTATGAGGCAATTTTCATGGCATGTTGATATAATAATTGAATATGGGAAACTATATTATCTAGAAAACTCTCCTTAGTAGAATCAAATTGTTTATGAGTATCCTAAATTTGAAAATGATGTAAGAAACCTCTATCTTGCATGATCTACATATGGAACAAATATTTTTAATATAATGAGTATTACTTACGGTAGATATCCACTTATGTTGGTAAATTATAAATTTTCACCATGGTTATGCATGAAGTGAAAATATGTTATGTTGTCTCTGCTTATATCTATACCAAAATAACCCAATAATGATATTGATTTTTATTTGGATGCATTGATTTAAGATCTGAAATTGATGTGGGATATAGGTGTTACATTGTATGATGCTCAAATAAGAGAATAATTCACATTAAGAGATGTAATACGAGACAATAAATTACTTTCCTACTTATGGAAATTCATCAAGATATATAATTAAAGGAATGTTGTAGTGTCTCATTTGTGAAGAATGCACACATTAATTTTGATTGAAACATTACTAAGAGATTTTATTTTTAGGAAATCATAATTTTTTATCTCGAGGGAATAAATATCGATCCTATATGACAACATTCGATTAGAATACGAAACAAGGTGAAACACCATCCCCACTAATGAGTAATCAACTATTTGAGTATGTAAAAGATATTAACACTATTTTTAGTAATCCTTTTTCAAAAAACCATATGAAATCCGGTTGGAAAACAAGAAAAAAATTCTTTAAATTATCATACTAGAATTTTTTGTACGTCAAATTTTTTTTTATGCCTGGTATGTGGAAAAATGTATTTGATAGTTTTATTGGTATGTTACTAAATGTTTCTGAAAAACAATATGGAATCAGGGCTAGGTTGGACATGATTGACATAGTGATAAGGGAATATTTTTCACCAGTGAAGGGTGAAAGGTATAATTTTCTTCCTCTTACATCTTACACTCTATCCAGACAAGATAAATTGCAATTTTTTAATTTCCTTAATGGTTTAAAAGTCCCAGAAGGGTATTCATTATATATCAGGATTTTTGTATCAATGATTAATTTGAAGTTTTTGGATACAAAATCACATGATTGTCTTGTTTTGACGCAAGATTTGATGTTCGTCTCTTTACAATGAATTCTTCTTAAAAATGTATGACATATATTAATGACACTCTGCTTTTTTTTCAAATCCATATGTAGTAAATTTATAAACTCAAAAAAATTTCCAATCATGAATAAGCAGATTGTAGTAATATTATGTGAATTAGAGATATTCTTCCCATTATAATTTTGTGATCTAATGGTCCACTTAATGGTTCACTTAGTTAGAGATTTTTAACTATGTGTTCTTGTCCATTATAGATAAATATATCCCATTGAACGATATATGAATATTTTGAAAGGGTACCTCAATAATTAAATTTATTCAAAAGGTTTTATTTTAGATTGAAATATTTTCTTAAGAGTTTTTTTAATTCTATATCGATTACCTATCATGTAGTGATAGATTGGTATCCCAAAGTCTCATTATAGTGAATTACTTATGGGTAAAGTGATTTTTTTAAGGAGATGTTACAATTAGAATCACAGAGTAAGAGAAAGATCACATTTACATTTTACATAATATTTTATAGGTTAATCCATACATTGAATTCTACTAAGTAATTATTATATATTTTAATCCATAAAGGGATAAATTATGGATATAAAATACACATAATCAATATTTTATATGATGGTTACAAGATTATATTTATAAGGATTTATCTAAAAATATGAATTCAATTATTGAAAGACTTAGATGTCTATTCAGGGGACTAAATGTAAATGTTATATCTTATACTAGTTTTGTAATTAATGGTTTTATGTTCTATAAAAAGTAACATGATGAACACAATACAATGAAATAAAAAGGAGTTTCCACTGTGGTTGAAGTGATGCACGTATCTGGTTATAAGGATAAAAATACAATTTATGTGAATATATTATATTTTGATATCATTAAAAAATATACGAGCTGGATTATACCACATTTTAAGTTTTGATTTTCCATTTCAAATGGCTTGACAATAAGAGTGTAGTGAAAGTCGATGAATTGGGATTTGTGAAGGTGGAATTGAGTGTGGATGTGTATAAGGATGATTTTTTCATAATGGAATCACAAGAAGTGCAGTTATTTTATGTATTAGATCTAGTAAACAAGATTTGTTCAATTATCCTTTTGTAAACTAGAACAATGGTACGATAAGATGAAAATTCAATTGAGTATAAATCTTTCATTGTGAGATCATAATCACTTCATGGTGGTCCCAATGAACACAACACCTTATATGTTACAGGGGGCCATAAAGAGGGGATTTGAATACTTATTAGAGGATCCTAATCCCTTCAACTATTAAATAAAACAAATAGATTTCAATGATAGTGTAAAAAAAAAATTTAATATGCTATGATTTTCCTCATAATATTATGTGTTCTCTACTGAATTTAAGTAATCAAAATTAAATGTTTTATTAATCATATAGATAATGACTTCTACACATGTTGATATTTCCAATCTCAAGGAATAAATGACGATTGATGCTGAAAATGTAGAATTATTAGGTGATCAACAATAGGTTGATGAAAAAAAAAGAACAATGTAGCATCACTATGTTAAATAAAATTATCAAGATAAGTGGTAAGGGTATAAAATTTTAGGTTGGATAAAATCAACACATCCAACCTGTTGATCCCAAAAATTCAATGTTCATTAGTTATGTTGAGGTAAAAATGAGAATTAATATGTCAATTGATATATATATATATGTACACCACGTCCAGCCTGTATTGAAGGTAACCCTTTGGGAAGATAATAAGGTAATGTTAGGATAAAATTTCTCTGTTTTACTAAAAAATTATATAATGAAACACTGATTTCATTTTCATTATCCCTTAAAAAGTTCAATTATTTTAGACTACTTTGGTAATAAATATGTATTTATGGAAACTAGAAAATATTATATAGTCTTATGGACACTTCTTATAAAGAATCATCTTAGGGATGTTGAGGGGAAAGTAAATCCACACCCACCAGTTATGTATGCACACATTATAAAAGAGGATACATGGAAATATTTCATTATTCATCATGATGAGAAATCATTTTAGGTGAAATTTAGTTAATAATATTTTATTTTACATTATTTATTTTATCCACATTTATTCAAAAAAATTAATTTATAAAACATAAATGGAGTGTTGAAAATAAACAATGTGCATCAAAACCAATGTACCCCTACCGTAAAGACAAGGATGGGGGTACTCTCAACTTGAAAATAAAATAGAATGTATTTTAAATATATAATAAATGTTTTATGTGACATAAAACAACATATTTACTTTTTTTATATGCATATTGATTAATCAAATCCAATTATACTTCTATCCTGCATCATGTGCTATAGAAAGAGGCCAACATAATAAAGAGGGTAAACTAGTTAATGAAAAAATAAAAAGTATGGGAATAATGTGTAAGTATTAAATAATAGTAGTTTTTTATGATTTATAATAGTATTACATAAAAATATCTAAATCTATTCATATATTATTTATATGGTTCAGATACAATAATCAACATCAATTATACCTGGAAAAAAACTACTTTCAGTATCTTAGAAGCAGCCTAAATAATATATTCAGGTTCAAGGTGCGAGTTTTGAAGTGTCACCCCAAACATATTTCAAGAATACAAATATGCAAGGAGATGTGTATGAGATTATGAAAGTATTATTGGTGAAGATAGATGATTTGAAATATATTATTTTCTGGTCTAGTTTTTGAGGGGTATGGTGTATAATATCATAAGAGGTGTTCAATACAACAAATAACTCACAAAAGATCACATGAGAGTGGGTATTGAAGTTTCTCATGAGCCGATAGTTGAGTTTACTATTCCGCTTGATGATATGGATGTTACAATGTTCAATGATGTTATTGGAACCTCCATAGCATGGGGTTCTAATATTATAAAGATACATGAGGTATGTCCTTAATAATTTTTTTTCAAATGAAAAACCTTTAACAATTGATGAAAAAAGGTTTAAAATGAGTTATGGTATTATATATGAATAAAAATATGGGGAAACAGAAGGTCGGATTAAGAAAATCCAATGAATCAACCAAGAAAACAAAAGGACCTTCTGGGAGTACCTTCTCCCCACCAGTTCCACTATTGTATATACTAATATTACAAGATTATAAAAACACCTGATTAAAATATATAAATATGTTATATAGTCAATATGAAGACGAAATATTTAGAAATTTCATTATAGGTGTGGTAGGTCTGGAGAGTATAAATGAGATTATCAAGTTTGAATGGATGGGAGTCACAGTTGCAAATACATACATAAGAATATATCTATAAAAAATGATCTATTGTGTTCATTATAGTTACTAACTATTCATATTTTATATAGGCATATATATTACTACAATATATAAAGGGAAAACCCTATGAAGTAATATTTGGACTCGTTGATCCTTGCATCATCTCTATAGATAAATTTTATTTGGAATTGGAAGAAATTGAAAAGATAAAAGATGAATTAAGAGAGGCATTTGAGAATAAGATATCAGATAAAAGACTCTTCTTGATTCCTATAATACAGGGGTAAAATTTTATAATTTAATCATACAAAATATCTTTTTATTTTTTCATTACTTTTTTTTTGTTTTAGGAATCTATATATGTTGATTGTGGTCAATTCGGATACCCCAAATGTTTATTTTTTGGATCCATTGTATAGATATCCATCAATACGACCACACATGATGACTATGGTGAATTTTTAATTTAATTCAATCAACTTTTTAAAAATAAACATCAAATTATATGTTTCAATTTTTGTTTTAATGAGAATTTTTTTATGATAAGGTGATCTATAAATATAAGATAAATCATGGTATGAGGTTAGTTACTAAACATAAGAAGCCTATTTTTTTCTTTAAATGGAAATAAATTAAGGTATATATAGTAGTATTTTACTATCAAAACATATTTCAAAACAATTTACATATTTTTTTCAATGTTTATGCAGTGTCTAAAACAAGATAACGAAAATGATTATGGATATTACATTTTTAAATTTATGAAAGATATCATATACCATCAAAGGGATAGAATCCCTGAACAGGTAATTTATGAAGATAAATACAATTTCATTAAATATTTTTCTTAATTTTTTGTTTGTCAATATTTTCTCAATAGTACTAAGATTTCGAAAAATATACGTACTCAAAAGAGGTAAAAAAATTAGAAATGATTGGGAAGAGTACATGGTGTCAGAATGTCTAACGACATCAAATTTAGTTGATTTCCTATTATGTTTGTGAAATAGTATGGACTATGACCTTGGAGATACATTTTGGAAATTAACCATTAGTATCGTAATCCTTATATATTAGTTTTGACATTTTTTAAGGGATCAGTATAACGGAGGGTTATGCTCTATGGATTCTGACATATCTAGTAACATGTTCAAATCTTCTCGTGCTTGTAAGATATTGGACTTCAAGGTTGAAATTAAGATAATAGTGATAGGGAAATGGTTCAATAATTTATTCAAAGATCATGAAAATTTTATTTCCTACTACTTATATAGTAAATTTTTTCATTATATAATTACAGATATTTTTGGAAGTCATACTTTTCTTACAACTATCTACAACAATTTAAAAAATAGGGAACATGTTCCTTTCGTATAGAAGAGGAAACTACATGCTACTTGAAATTTGAAATTAACCATAAGAATGCATCTATAAAATCTATTATCAAACTAATTTTCTTCAATTCATTTTTGAAAGAGATCTTGATGTTCAAATAGAAGATATCGTCTACTAAGGGATTTTACTACAATTTAAATAAATGTATGACTTCCCAAAAGATATATCATGAGCATTGTCTTGAACATTTTAGGAATTAACCACACCTCAATCTGTTGCACCTAAATATAATATATAGTGTTCTCTATATGACTCGATATTTATGTTTTTAGTTTATAATTTACATTTTAGTTCAAAACACACACCACATACTCAAAACTGAGCAAATGCATTCAAATTATTTTGATACATTATAAAAATGACCTATAATTCATTCGTAAAATATAGGAATCAACCACACCTCAATAAGATACATGATGTGTCTGGTATGACTCATAATGCATGTTGTTAGTTTAAAATTGAAATTTTAGTTAAAAAAACATGTGACAAACTCAAAACCAAGAAAACACGTTCCGGTCATTTTGATACTTTAGAACAATGATCCATATTTTATTTTTGATGTGTAGGAATAAACCACACCTCAATCCCATACATGGTGTGTGTGGTATGATTTGAAGTGTATGTTTTTAGTTTAAAATTGAAAGTTCAGTTCAAAACACATGCCACATACTCAAAACTGAGAAAACACATTCATATTGCTTTGATACTTTAAAAAAATGATCCATAACACATTTTCACATTTATAGACCAACCAAACCTCAATATAATACATGGTGTGTTTAGTATGAATCGAAGTGTAACATCCTATTACAATTTTTGGTATTCTCTAACCCTCCTTTTTGTTCAATCTTTGGTTAGGGTTTGTCGCGGGTTGTTTTGGGAAAGAATTTGGATATTTTGAAAGTTTATGGGCCATAAACCGTTGGTGAATGGTCTTCCCAAATCATTTTCCTTCACAATGGAAGCCTTGAAACCCCAAAAAATGGTGGTTTTCATGGCTATAACATGGTTTGACATTCCATGCACCCGCCTAATAGAAACCATGAACCTCAGAAAAAAGGGGAATGTGAATAGTGAGAATGGTTTGCCTAACTGTGTGGCCATGCCCAGCTAACCATACTTACGAGATTTAATTACTTTGGAAATTATTTTTAAAATCATAAAACCCTCAGTTTAAGTTCTTGACAGGACTGTACGACCCTAATATGATTTATTCTTCCTTTTAGTCTTCCAAGAGGTAATTTTAGTCCCTCTACACCCCTCCAGAAGAAAATCCAAACTGGGTGAACAACGTTCAATCTATTTCCCAGTAAGTTTACTCTTCCCATTCTTTTTCTCCGGCTCTCTCCTCACTCCTCCCTAGGGTTTTAAATATCTCTATGTTATTGGAGGATCTAATCCCCATTGTTGCATATCTTGAATCTAGGTTTGATTCTCGGATTTTCATTACCAATGTTCTTATTTTGAGTTTTCTGTTTAGGACTTTGTGTTTCATGATCCTATGATCCTGATGTGGGTGGTTTCATTTATGATGGACAATTTGATTAAACATAAATTTCTTGATTTAAATTTATTTTTTTTTATTTAAAAATATTTTCTTTCAATTGGTTTATAAAAAACCCAATTCCATTTAATTGGGGATTTGAATTCGATCTGGCATAAAAATTGGGAAATCCCCCCCCCCAATTACATTGAATTAGGGTTTATTGCAAAATTGGATGGAAAAATGGTGAAAATTAAATTGGGGAGCTTAATTTTGAAATTTAAATTGTGAAATTTATTTGTAGAATTGATTTCTAATTTTTATTTGACGAAAATAGATTAAATTATTTTTATAGAAACCCAGTGGTTTTATTATGGAAAAAAGGAAAAATTTGACTAAAAACCCAGTTTTGGTTTTTAAATGAAAATTGGCATATTGAAATGAAAAAATGGGATGAATGTTATTTTTAAAATTTTTGAAATAAATTGCCCATTTCTAATTATTATTTGAGAACATGAAAGCCTAATTAGTTAGTTAGTTATTTGTTACAACACTCTATTAACCTCTTAAAACACTGAAAATACATATATTGGAGGTCACATCCCTAATGAGATGGTGATAGGTTCTAATTTGACCAGTGTCTGAGCGAGGTGTGTACGCATATTTTTGTGATAACTATTCGAGTGTGAGGGAGTCCCATAGCATGGAGCTATCATACCTTTTGGTAGATGACCATGTTTCACATTATTTATATTTATATTTATATATATATATATATAACTTTTTTTGTAAAAGATTTTAGAAATTCCTTGTGAATTTATATAAACTGTTTTATATAAAATGATTATTTAAGCCATTTTTTAGAAATGTTTCCATCATTTTAAATGTAAATCATGATTTGTTGTAAATATGATTTTGAAATACCATGTCTGTTTATTTAAAATTGAAATTTTTATCTCGTTAATTAATTATGGCATATTATTACTGAATCCTTGGTGACACCCTATTAGGATTTTAGATCACACCCTACCTGTGTCATCAGGTGTTTGTAGATTATCTTCTTCTAGATTCGAGAAAGGGTAAGGTGCCACTTGGAGGTGGTAGTAATTGTTGATCCTTGGTCTTGAAGAGTTTTTCTCATTGAAACTTGGGTTCCATCCTATTTTATGGTACTTTTTGGTTTCAATTTGGGATTTTATGCCTACTTGAATCTTGGTACATTTCTCCGTGTGTAGTTTTTCTTGTATGTATACTGACTTGTTTATCTTTATTCTGTTGTGTTTGTGGAAAATTAATTCCCAATTTTTTATTTTATGATGTCAAGTTCTATTCATCAACCAATGGGGATCAGAAATTCCCTTCTAACTATGTTAGGACCAGCTTGGTTATCAAGGTACCAGGGAATTCGATATGGTTCATGACAAAGTGGTATCAAAGGTGTAGGTTAAGAATATTTCCTTGATGTTAGTATGCAGTTATCTATTCTTGTTGGGACTTAAGTGGTATTTGCAGTTGAGTGTCTAAAAATCTCCCACTGTAATGAGCCTTAAGTCACGAGGGTAGTCTGGAAAATACATATTGAGGATTAGTTCTAGTCTTTTCCATGTTTTTGTTTTGGATAGGATTAAATTAAAATTTTATTTATCTATCAGTTGGGATTAATTTTCCATTATTTCTCTATTTGAGTGTTAATATGATGCCTTTATTATTGTCTTATGATGTGGTGTGCAATCATGCCTCTGAGAAGATGTGTGAATCAAATCCTAGAGGAAGATGTTGATGAACCATAGTGAGAAAATCCTATCGTGGACCCGAGACTGGTTGAGGTTATTCTGCATGCTTTTCAATCTTTACGACGGGCATCTGCACCTATCCCCATTTAGGTCCCAGCTATCAAACCTCATAGGGATGACTTCAGGATTCATTATTAGGATTTTCTTCACCGAAATCCACCATCATTCCAAGGCTTCGATGGTCCTCAAAAGGATGAGGATTGGTTGAGAAATATCAATCTTCTATTCAAGTTCATGGAGATTCTAGATGTAATAAAGGTGAATTGTGATGTCTTCAAGCTTGAGGGACCTAGAAGGAGATGGTGGGACATGATGGTGATGGTGAGAAAGCCTAAGATATTAGAGTTATTTTCACTAGATAGTTCTATCTAGATTTGATGGTGTTGGCTAAGGCTTTAGAGTTCTTCAAAATTGATCAGGATGACAAGACCGTGACAAAATATGCAAACCATTTTACTGAGCTTTTGCAGTGCACACCTAATATTGTATCGAATGAGAAGATGAATAATCTATGGTCCAACATGTTACTTCGATCTAATGTTCATTCTCAGTTTTTCTTAGTAAAGTTTCTTTTTTATGATGATGTTTCTAATCGAGCATTGATGGTCAAAATGAACCTGGATAGAAAATCAAAGTTGATGAGGGTTTCTTTTTATCCCAATAGTGGTGTGAATTCCTCTAAAGGGAGGAGTAATCATGATGATTCTCAAGGTGGTTCTCAAAAATAATAGTTTTCTAGACCTCCTGAAGTGCATGGAAGAGGCACTTTGATTTTCAACCAGTGTTGAAAACCTGAGAACTTAAATGAGTTTTTAGTGAGGCACCCAAGATATATGGTTCTTTCATACTTTCAGGTAACTTTTAGATGTTTTTTCATATCTATTATACTCTACATAGTTGAATAGAACCATCAGTACCTTCTAAAATTGTGGTGCAATAAATGCTTAAAGGAAAAAAGGAGTTCCAAACACAGGCATCTAGAACAAATCTTCTTCACACAATAGAAGAGTCTCTAAAGGAAGCAGATACAGGTCTAGTGACCATGAGAGGTACCATCACTATATATTCATCATTAGTGACTGCTTTATTTAATACTGATACATCTCATTCATTTATTTCAACTCATATTGTGAATATTCTTAATCATACTAAGTAGATTTTATCTTATGTGATGGATATTAGTAAAACCCTTTTAAAAAGGAGATAAAAGGGTCTTTCTAGTCCCGCTTGTGCTTTCTACTTATCAGATGTTGATATTTCTTGGGATTTTCTAGTTCTCAACATGAAACTGATGGACATCATTCTCAAGATGGATTGGATCATTTCTAATAAATCCTATATTTATTGTTATCTTCGATGGGTCTCCTTTACTACACCCGATGGAGTGTGTTGTGTCTTTCAAGGATAATGGGACTCAAGATTGAGAAAATCCAGACCTTCTTATCTAGAGTTGGGGAAAGTAATATTTGTGTTTTCTTTTGATCTGAATCAAGAATATTTTAGTGGTGATCTCCATCCAATTTTCTTCGAGTTACCCAAATTTTTTTCTACTGAATTCTCTGGTTTCCATTGGTAATAGAGGTAGATTTTTCTATCTATTTAGTTCCTATTACTCAACTACTATCTATTCATGGCACCAGTTTAAATGGAAGAGCATAAGACTTAGTTATATTATCTTCCAGATAAAGGATTTATACACCCAAGTGTTTCACCTTGGGCGGCGCTGGTTCTCTTTTCTAAAAAATTGGATGGGTCACTTCACCTTTGTGTGGATTACCAAAAACTCAATAGAGTCACTATAAATGCAAAATATCCATTTTCCCGAATTGATGATCTATTTGATCAGTTAAAAGGGGAAAATTGGTTCTCAAAGATTGATCTTTGATATAATTACCATCAGTTGAAAATAAAAGAATATGAAATTCTAAAAACCGCCTTTTGAAGCAGTTATGGCCATTATGAGTACCTCTTCATGTAATTTTGTTTAACCAATGATTATGAAATATTAATAGATTTAATTAATAGGATTTTATATGATTATATTTATAATTTTTTGGTTATATTTGTGGATAACATACTTATTGACTCTAAGTATAGGTAGGATCATGTGCTTCATCTAAGAGTGGTTCTGGAATTTTTGAAAAATCATCGACTTTATGCCAAGCTATCAAAATGTGATTTTTGGATTTGGGAAGTGAATATCTTAGAACACATGGTGTCAGATCATGGTATTTCAATTGATCCTTTAAAGTTTAATATTGTTATGACATGGTAATAACCATGAAATGTTTTCGAGATTCATAGTTTCTTGGGTTTAGTTGGATATTATCATTAGTTTGTTAAGGACTTCTCAAAGTTGTCTTCTCTGATGACTGCTCTAACTCGGAAGGGAGTAAAAAAATTTTGGGATGAAAAAAATTATAATTATTTTGTTGAGATGAAGCATATTTTGACTATTGATCTAGTGTTGACTCTTCCAGTGGCTGGGCGGGGCTATGTGGTATTCTATGATGCATTAAGTTCAGGTTTGGGTTGTGTTCTTATGCAGAGTGATTGTGTCATTTTTTATGGCTCTCACCATATTAGGACACCTGAGAAGAATTATCTAACCCATGACCTTGAACTTACTATTGTGATGCATGCTCTTAAGAGTTATTAGCATTACATTTAAGGAGAAAGGTTTACCTTGTATTCTAACAACAAGAGATTGAGTTATTCATTCTTCAAAAAAAGATTTGAATCTCCACTAGAGGCATTGGGTGGAAGACCTAAAATCTTATGACTTTGATATCACCTATGATCTGGGGAAGGGGGACGTTGTTGTTGATGCTTTGAGAAGGAAACATTCGACTCAAGATTTGAAACAATCATCAAAAGAGTGGAACCTGATGGCTCTTTTTTCATAGTTTCATATTGGAGTCAAAGAATAGGGGGTTGATGTTTCCTTGGACAGTGTTCAGTTGACCTTTTCTCTTCTTGAAATGATTCCATAGGAAAAGTATCTTGATGATTAATTCTATATAATTAGATACTCTCTTTATGGTGGGGAGAACATTACTGAATATTTGTTCTCTAAGGGGCATTTTATGTTATCATAATCATTTTGTGGTGCCTTTATTATTTAGGAAAGATGTGATGGGGGATTTTAATAATTCCCAATGTACAGTACACCCAGAAACCATGAATATTTTATATGACATGCAGCGTAGATTCTAGTGGACAAGTATGATATGGGGAATTATTGATTTTTTCACTCATTGTTATACGTTCCAGCAGCTCAAGGTTGAGAACTAGAGACCTTCAAGTTTTCTTCAAACACTTCCAATCCCTAAATTTAATTGGGATGAAATCTCTATGGACTTTGGGGTTGGGTTTCCGCACCCATAGAAAGAATAATGCGATATGGGTTGTGATCAACATGCTAACTAAATCGACTAACTTTATAACCATTCATGTTACAACCAAAGTTGAAGTATTGGGAAAGCTCTAGGTGAAAGAGATTGTTTGTTTTCATAGTGCTCTATATGCTATAGTATTTGATAGGGATTCTCAGTTCACTTATCATTGTTTGAAGAGGCCTTTAAGAGGCACTGGTATCTCAGTTCCATTCGAGTACGGCATACCATCCGCAGTCAGATGGCCAGACAGAAAGAGTTATACAAATTCTTGATGATATACCCCACAATTGAGTTATTGACCTTGGTGGGACTTGGGATAACTATCTTGGGATAGTTGACATATCATATAATAATAGTTACCAATCTGAAATAAAAATGGATCCTTTTGAGGCCTTGTATGTTTGGCCTTGTAAATCTATGTTGTGTTGGTTAGATATTGGTGAAAGTTCCCTGGTCGGACTGAGCTTGGTTCAAGAGATGACAGTAAATATTTATTTAATTCATTAGATAATTTTTATGGTACATAGTAGGTATAAGTCTTATATTGATCATAATCGTATACCATTATAAGTTTCAATTGGTTACCAGGTGTTCTTGAAAGCTTCACCATGTTTAGGTCATCAATGGATTAGGAGGTAAGGGAAACTTTCTCATCATTTTGTTGGAAATTTTGAGGTTGTTGAGTAGGTGGAGAATGTTTCTTACCATTTAGCATTTCCACCACAACTAACATCAATTCATAATGTGTTTTATGTATCGTAGCTCCAAAAGTATCTATCTGATCTAGCTCATGTTCTGAGCTAAAGTGATCTTGATGTTGAACATGATTTATTTATGACTAAGCATCCAGTCAGGATAGTATATTCTAAAACCAAGGTACTTTGTGGGAGGATGAAACCTTTGGTTCGAGTTCTATGTAAGGATGGTTCTGATACTGATGAGATGTGGGAGAGGGAGGCACTGATGAGAGAGCATTTGCCTCATATTTTTTGCATGGAATATTTTTAATAGGAATTCTTGGGATAGAAAGTTTCTATAATGGAGAGGTTTTAACATCCAGCTACTATTTTCAAGTATTCCTTAACCCTCATTTTTTTAAGCTTTATTTGGGGTTCTCCAGGGGTTGTTTCAAGAAAGAAGTTATAAATTTTGAAATTGTTTGGGTTGTGCACAGTTTGACCAAACCTTGTGCTCTCTAAAAGGATATCATGAAACCCCAAACAGTGGGGTTTTTCATGACTAGAGAATGGTTTCAAAAACTATGTGCCCACCTATTAGAAACCATTCACCTTAGAAAAAAGGGTCACTAAACTAGGTTTCATGGTTTTTCAAACTGTGCGGCCTTTCCCAACTAACCATGTGTATGGGATTTAATTAATCAAAAAATTATTTTTAAAATCCTGAAGCCCTTGTTTTAAGTTCCTGATGGGCCTATACAACCCTAATATTATTTCTTCTTACTTGGAGGCTCCCAAAAGGTTATTTTTCCCCTATAAACAATTCCAAAAGCGAATCAAATCTAGGAAAAAAACATTTGATATCTTTACCTGTAAGTTTCTTATTCTCGTTCTCTTTCTCCTACTCTCTCCTTTCTCCTACCTAGGGTTTTATAGATCTCTAGGTTGTCGGAGGATCTAATCCATGTTGTTTTGTATCTTGAATCTAGGATTTATTCTCATATATTAATTTCCTAAATTCTTTGTTAGAGTTTCTAGTTTAGGTATTTCTATTATATAATCCCATGATCCCAAGGTAGGTGGTTCTATTTATGATGGCCAATTTGATTAACCCTAAATTGATTGATTTAAATTCATTTGTTTTATTTAAATGTATTTTTATTCAATTGTTTTATTGAAAACTAAATTCCATTGAATTGGGGATTTTAATTGTATTTGGAATTAAATTTTGGAAAAACCCCCAATTTCAATGAATTGGGGTGTGTTGTGAAATTGGATGGAAAAATAGTGAAAATTAAATTTTGGAATTTAATTGTGGAATTTAAATTTTGAAATTGATTTGTGGAATTGATTCCAAATTTTTATTTTATGAAAATGGCTTAAACTGTTTTGATAGAAACCCGATGGTTTTGTCGTAGATAAAAGAATTAATTGATTAAAAATCTGGTTTTTTTTAATGGAAATTGGCAAATTGAAATGGAAAAATGGGTTAAATTGTATTTGGAATAGTTTTGAAATAAATTTCCCATTTATATTTTTTGTTAGAGTACACGGAATCCTAGGTAGTTATTGAGTTATTCGGGAAAACACTCTATTGAAACTTTACAGCAATAAAAATACATATATAGCAGGTTACATCCCCAATGGTTTGGTGATGGGTTCCTCTTTGACTAGTGTCTGAGGGATGTGTGTACACATATTTTTGTGATAACTATTCGAGTGTAAGGGATTCCCATATCCTAGAACTATTGTACATTTTGGAAGATGACCATGTTTCTCGTTGTTTATATTTTGATATATATGTTTCATTGTTTGTAAAATGTTTTACAAATAACTTTTGAATTTATATAAATTGTTTTATATAAATTTTTTATTTAATCTATTGTTTAGAAATGTTTTCATCATTTGAAATGTAAAGAATTATTTTTTTTAAATATGATTTTGAAATTCCATGACTGTTTATTTAAAATTGAATTTTTTTTATCTAGTTAATCAATTATGGCATCTTATTATGGAATCCTTGGTGAGTCCCTATTGTGCTTTTATCTCACACCATAATTGTGTCTTCAAGTGATTGTAGATTATCTTCTTCTAGGTCCGAGAAAGGGTAAGGATCTACTTGGAGGTGGTGGTGGCTATTGATAATTGGGCTTGGAGAGTTGTGTTTGTTGGGACTTGGGTTTTCATCCTATTTTCCAATACTTTGTGGTTACACTTTGGGATGTTTATGCATGTTTGACTTTTGGTACAGTTCTCCCTGTAGATTTTTTCGTGTATGTATAATGATTTTTTTATCCTGTTTCCATTATGTTTGTGGAAAATTTGTTCTCACTTTCATATTTTATGATTTCATGTGCTAGTATTCAACCCATGGGGATTAGAAATGCCCTACGGGCTATATCAGGATCAGCCTGGTTATTAGGGTACCAAGGTATTTGAGCTTGTTCGTGACACAAAGTGTATTTTTTTAATTTAAAATTTAAAATTTACATTTTAGTTCAAAACACATGTGACATACTCAAAACATAAAAAACACATTCATAGTGTTTTCATACTTTAGTAAAACAATTCATAAGTCATTTTTGACATGTAAGAATTGATCATGTGTCAATTCAACACACGATGTGGCCGGTATGACATGAAATGTGTGTTTTCAATATATAGGTGTCATTTAAGTTTAAAACACATGTCACATATCCAAAACAAAACAAATGAGATCGTATTGTTTTCAAACATTAGGAAAATAATTCATAATTTATTTTTGATATTTAAGGATTAATCACACATAAATATGACACATGATGTGATCGGTATGACTTGAAGTGCCTGTTTTCAATATAAAACTATCATTTTATTTTAAAATGAGCATCACATAGCCAAAACTGAAAAAATGATATCATATTATTTTCAAAATTTATGGAAACAACCTATAATTCATTTGTGAAATGTAGAAATTGACCATACATCAATATGACAGATGATGTGGAAAGTATGACTCGAAGTGTTTGTTTTCAATATAGATGTTTCATTTTAGTTTAAAATGTGAATCACATCACCAAAACCAAGAAAATGAACTTTGACTGTTTTAAAACTTATGAAAAATATCCATAATTCATTTTTGACAAGTAGTAATTGATCGTATATCAATCTGATAGATGATGTGATGGGTATGATCTGAAGTGCATGTTTTTAGTTTAAAATTGACAGTTTAGTTCAAAACACATGCCACATACACAAAACAAATAAAACACATTCATATTTTTTTGAAACTTTAGAACAATGATCTATAACATATTTGGGACAAGTAGGAATTAACTGCACCTCAATCCAAGACACGGTGTGTCCAGTATGACTCGAAGTGTATGCTTTTAGTTTAAAATTGACCTTTTAGTTCACAAAACACGTGACATACTCAAAACCCAAAAAAATTATACATATTGTTTTGGTAATTTATAAAAAACATTCATAATTTATTTTTGATGTGTAGGAATCTACCACACATCAATCTAACATGCGATGTGGTCGGAATGACTCAAAGTGTGTGTTTTCAATACAGAAGTGTCATTTAAGTTTAAAACATATGGAACATAGCACTACTACAAAAGAGGCCTTTAATAGCCTTGGTCTTTATCAGTGCTATAAAAAATCATTGATAAAGGTGACCTTTATCAGTGCTAAAAAAAGAACTGATAAAGGGTATCTTTTCTCAGCATTAAAAAAAGAAATAATAAAAGATACCTTTTATCAGTGTTTTTTTATCACTGATAAAGGTTTTCCTTTATCAATGCTTTCATTTAGAAATAATAAAAGGGTACCCTTTATCAGTGCTCTTTTATAACTAATAAAGGTCTAGAATAAAATGAAATTATTAAAAAAATAAAATTAAAAACAAATATGAACAATTTTATTAATTGAATAATTATTGATAAAAATGAATAAATTTAATATACATATATAAAATTATAATTACTAATAAATAGTATATATTAAATATATATATATATGTAAAATGAATAAAATTAAATAATTATACAAATAAAAATTAAAAATTAGTAAATTAAGAAAAATAGTAAACATTTTATTAATTAATAATTATCGATAAAAATGAATAAATTTAATATACATATATATATTTTTTAAATATTAATAAATATTATATATTAAATATAGATATATTAAATTAATAAATTTTAATAATTAAAAAAATGAATAAATTGTCATAATTAAACAAAAAAATTAAAAATGAATAAATTACATTATTATTTACAAATTTATTAGTGAAAAATTTATTAATAAAAATGAATAACTATAATATATATATATATATATATATTAATTATAAATAGTAATAAACAATATATATTAAATATAAATATATAAAAAATGAATAAAATGTAATAATTAAAAACACGTTAAGGTCTTATTTATTTTTAATGTTTGATTTTTCAATTTAATATATATCAAATATCGTGTGTTGCATTTATTTCACATACATATACATAATTAATGCAATTTTATATACAACGCACACACACAAATATTTACGTGATTAATAAAATCTTATATAAAAACACATGCACCTAATATTTATGTAATTTATACAAATTTTAGTATATTTTAGAATTACATTATAACATGATACATTTAATATATTATGTTTTTAATCATTAAATTTTATTTATTTATTTTTAATATTATTATAGTTAGGTATTATTTATTCATTTTTAATATTTTTTATTTTTATTTTTTATTTTATTTTTGAATTTAATCATATTCTATTATTTATTTACATATATTTATTTACCATGTTTTAGTATTTTCAATGTGTATTCATCCTTACTTCAATATATATATCCATATTATTTTTAATATTTTATATTTAATTAGTATAACTTATGTATTTTTTCAAAAACATTACAGTGTACTCATTTTTAATTTTTCAATTTCACTCATTTTTAAAATGCATGTATTTAAGATTATATATTCATTAGTAATGTTAAAAATGTATTTGTAAATAAATATTTATAAATAAATATATTTATAAATGTATATTTACTATATTTATAAATTTATATATTTATAATTATTTAAAATAAATAAATATTATTTTTTAAAATAGTATTCATATAATTATAAATAAATAATTATATATATTTTAATAATTATAAAAAGATAAAAAACTTATTTAAATAATTAATATAATATATTTATATTTATATTTATATGTTTAATATATATATATATAAGTTAAGGTCAAAGTCTATATGTATTTTGGGAAAGAGGCTACATTACAAAAAAAAATAGGTAAGATACAATGCAGGGATGTACTCAGGGAGACTCGGACTCGAGAAATCTTCGAGACCCATAGGGGTAGCTACCACTGAGCTGCACCCTAGGGGAAACATATATATATATATATATATATATATATATATATATATATATATATATATTATTTTTAAAAAGTTTTATTCATATATTTATAAATAAATAATTGTAAAATTATAATAAATATATTTAAATAATGAATATACTTACTATATATATATTTATATATATTTATTAAATATATATAATTATATAAGTATATATAATGATATAAATATATTTATAATTATAAATAAATAATTATAAATATATAATTATAAATATATTTATAAATTCATATTTATTATATTTATAAAATTATATATTTATAATTATAAATACAAAATATATAATTTTTTTAAAAATGTATTAATGTAATTATAAATAAATAATTATATATTTAAATAATTTTAAAATTATAATAAACAAATATATAATTATACAAATATATTTACAAATTTTTTATTTAGAATTATAATTATAAATCCTTTATCAGTGCTAAAGTTTTAACGCTTATAAAGCAAGATCTTTATCAGGGCTTTTTTCAGTGATAAATATTCCTTTTATCAACATGGATAAAATGGGTCTTTATAGCGCTGATAAAAGTGTCACCAATCTATTTAAAACAACCATAACCGTGACTCGTTCAGTTGCAATTCAAAAGCTCTCGCAAAACTCCCCTATTATCGGTGCTACTCTTTGATGTTCTCTCGGATGAATCAAGGATAGAATCCAAGGTATATTATTTTTTTCCTTTTCCTCTCTCATTGATTTCTTGTTTTGGTTCTTTGGTTTGCATTTTTACGTTGTTCTTAACCATAACAAACCCTACATATCATCTCTCTCTATCTCTCACTCACTTACCTATACCTACATAATACCACCCCTACTCTATAAAATCATACTAGCTTCATACGAGACTATTGCGAACTGCATCTCCATCCGTTGTTGCAACTGATTGTGATTTTCTAGATGTTTCTATTATTATTTCTTGTTACCTTTCAGATAGTGTGGATTTTCATTGTTTGAATCTTGTTTCAAAAATATGGTGTGCACATGATGATAGATAAAAATTAAGACAATAAGAATAATTATTAATATATGTCTATATATTGATCAAATAATCTTCCAAAAATTTCATAGAATGATAAGTGCATATTTTCACTTAATTAATACCGGATGATTATTGTCTCATGGGTGATGTAGTTGAATGAATAATTGGAGTTTGTTCCTATATTATAAAATGATAAAATTTTATGGGGGTTCCGGTATATTTTATTTCATTTTATTATTTTTTGTTGTTCATATAAAATTTGAATATAAATATGAATATAATTTCACAAGCTGAATATATTATTGAATAATGAGATGATGATATACTGCATGTAAGAATTATTAAAAGGTGTTAAGTTAAACATGTCAGAAATGTTAGAAAATTTATTCTTATTTAGCACAATTATATTATATTTATGATTTCAATAATTTTTACCATAAATGAGTTGATAAATCTAAGTTGGTTAAAAGGAAAAGAGTTTGATGGGATTATATTGTGGTTGGTGGTATGTTTTGATGGGAACTGAATTATATTTTTGAAATATAATATATTAGAATCCATAATTAAAATTTCATTTAGGTTATTTTTTAATATGAGTGGGTTTAGAGTATACATGGGATAAATATATTTTTTAAAACTAATAATTTCTAGGTTTTAATTATGTTATATTTGAGAAAATATGGGTTATATATAATATTGATCAATTAGTATGTATTACACATGCTATAATAGAATTATTTAAGTGACTATCATGTTTTATTATTCGATTAAGGAATTTGATGTTTATAATACTAGATTAGTTATAGTTTTTATATATGTATTTGATATTTTATTTAGTAAGTCATTATTTTTATCTTTTTATACATTTTTTACTAATTTTTCAACTAATGTTTTTTGTTGACTTGTCTAATAATTTATTCTCTAGAATAATTTTTTTGAAAAAAAAATTATTAAATGTGATATGTAACTTTTTTTTAATTTTGATTAATCTTACCTTATAATATTTTTTTTGAATAATCACTTGATATTATTTGAAATGATTTTTAATATACTTCTCAATGTATGATTAAAATATTTTTATACAAGAAATACATGTGTGGATGTGATAAAAATATTTTTTATCATATATTAGAATATGATGGGTATTATGGGAGGGCTAGGTATGGTATATCAGAATGTGAGTTATTATAGACATGTTAGTGATTCATTAAGGGATAGGGTGAGGATAATGTGACATTTGTGTTGTTGTTTGTTCTTCTTTATGGTTTTTCAGAAGTTAGGTTTAACTAATGTGTTGTGGCGCCCATTGTGTGGTTATTTCCTAAGGGAACCAATTATGTTAAGACTTTCCCATATTTCAAATGAAATTCCTAAGAAAATGGATCTTTTATACCCATTTCATGATTTGGATACAATAATTACATTTCATGGGTATCCCTAATGGATAGTCTTGGATTCTAGGGGGTTGAGGTTGAATCTCAGCGGACATGTGATGAGGTTATTTCCAGAGGTAGATAAATAATTTTTTTCTCCTCCTATGATTCAAATTTTAACCTCTTATTAGTGAAATTATTTGAATTTCAAGGAAAAATCATGGTATACTTTTATGGTATGGTTAGTATAATTCATTGGTATGAAATGAATTTGGTACATTTTATTATCATGGTGTCCTGGTCAGTTCACAATGACTTGACTTACATGTGTATTTTTAGTGTTATTACTCTGAACACAAACTCAAATATATGTGTTTTTGTATATTTTAGGGGCCTTGTTAGTATTTACTTGTAAATTTTTATACTCACACCCTACACATGAACCACATTGGATATAGAGCTCTTATATTTGAGATACATGTGAGAGAAAAGAACTATAACATAGATTAGAGTCGATGCAGCTCAGTGGGGATGATTTGATATTCTCATGGTAGTGTCAGGAACCATTTATCATTTTGATAAGATATTTGAATTTTTAAATTAATATGTGGTAATTTAAAAAGTTTTATGGAGAAAATTTTCATCCTCACCAACTTCATCTCTTGAACATTTATTATTGCATTTGGTTTCTTAAGACTCAACCCCCATCTCTTCCATGTTGCTTGAAATACTCTGAGAAGTTTTCATGAAAAAAGATCACGAGTATCCGGTATGGGATGACTACTGCTCATAGTAGTTCAATAAACAAAGGTGAAGATGAAGTTCAGGAGTATGAAGATAGATTTAAATTCAATTATTTGTTTCCTTCAAAATGGATGAAAGCTAATCGTTTGACAAAAGAGTATGCAGATGGATTTAAAGAGTTCATCAAGTCTTCAATAGAGCATTCATGTGACCCTTCTAAAATAATTTCTTTGTACTTACATTATTGTTATTCAAGACAAATTAAACAATTGACTACTCATGCAGAAAATGTCTTCTGCACATGATGATCTTACAGATCTCAAGGAAGAACATATTGATGATGATGAAACTATAGAATTATTAGGGAATCAAGAGGATGTTGTTGAAAAAAAACAACAATGACGCAGCATCACAGTGTTGAATAAACTTATCAAGGCAAGAAGTCATGGTATAAAATTTGAGGTTGGTTGGAATCAACACAATCAACCTATTGAACCTAACAAGTCTATATTAATTAGTTATATTGGGGTCACAACAAGGATAAATTTTTTATTAATATTGATTCACGGTGCCACATCCAACCTATAATGAAGTAAATACTTAAGAAATATATAATGGTAATTTTATTATATACTTTCTCTTTTTACCAAAAAATATATTATGAAATGTTGACTTAATTTTTATTATTCCTTGCAGAGTTCGTTTATTTTAGAATATTTCTGTAATAAATTTACCTTAATGGTCACTAGAAATCCCATAATCCTTCTAGACTCTTCTTATGAAGTTACATCTAAGGTATGTTGATAGGAAAGTAAATCCCCACCCACTAGTTAGTTATGAACACATTATAAAGTAAGAAACATGGATTAATTTCATCAATCTTTGCAATAATAAATCATTTCAAGTGAATTGAAGACAATAATATAATATAAGGCCCCAGCCTTAAACCTTACTTAATCTTGAGTTATTACAAGATTACACATTGAGGATCTTTTCAGGTTTATAGTTTTAGAGAATTAGATCATGAAACTTGCATTACATTCCACATTTAAACAAAGTGGTTACATAAAAGACAGTATTCATTCTTCCCATCAACGGAAACATATTTAAAATAAAACATGGATTCTTTCTTGACAAATCCTTGACACTATCATCACATCATGTACCCTTCCCTTGACCTGTGAAAAACATTTCAAAAACTTGGGATGAGTATAAAAAGCTCAGTAAGGGATATATAGATATGGAAAGGAAACATGAGTATACATAAGAATGAAATCATACTTTACCCATAAAACATAGGCATATCAAATCATGATTAAATCATAGAAATCATAAAACATAAAGGTAACTTGAGGCATTCATAACAATCTTACGTAGGGAGTAACCCTCTTGGTTACGTTTGGAATACCCATCACAGTATATTCCCTAAATCTCTTCGGAGAAACCTTAACGTTTCACTCCTTCGCGTTACCCAATGCATTGGAGAGCTATATCGGGCTCACCCGCCCTTAGTTTATCACGGAACCACCCGTTCTTCATAAAAATTCCCAAGAACCATAACATAATCGTATCACATAAACATGAATAAAGGAAACATAACATTTCCACATTTCAATCACAATATAACATTTTAGGATATTGAAATAATGAATCCATTCAAAAAGAAACCATTTCCAAAACCATTTAAAACATTTAATAAAGAGATTTTAGAATCAAAGTGTCCCATACCACCTTGAAGCTTTTAACATTTTAAACCATTAATATCCATATAAATAAATCCTTAAAACCATTTTGAAAACATGGATATTAATAAGAACAAATAATTAAAACATTTAAAACGATATTTTGGTTAAAGGGGTTTTACCAAAATTAGAGACACTTGAATACAATAATCGAGGAATAAAATTTAGTCAGAACTTTATAATATCATGAAAATAAAAGGATTCATGATATAATACTCCAAAGGACAGTATATACACCATATAAGAGTGAATTGGTGCATAACAACAATGAACCCTCAATAGAAATGTCAAATGTGATGAAATCCCTTATAAAGAAGGTATCCTTAAATTAAGGACAAATAAATATCAGAAATATGTGTGACAAATATATATACACCCAATATAAGTGGATATTAAGTGTAAAACAATAAAATGTCATTCACACATATTCAATGGATGACATATTCAATGACTACAAGTTGAACCCAAAGAAATCGAAATTGGGTTAAAAAGTTCCCTTGACAGCCTAACGACATCACATTAAAATGAGTTGATGAGAGATAAAAAGTGTATCTCATCACTTGGACATAAACTTTACATCAATAAGGATGTATGAGAACATATCCCAACATAAAAATATGTAAATTAAAAGACCCAATAAAATAAGTCTTTTAAAAAAGAGGAGGGTGAAAGGTTCCCTTACCGACTTGGGTATCTTTCAAAACATACACCCCATGAAAGAAAGACAATAGGTCATTGATGTAAATACTCATAAACAAAAGTATATTACACAAATAGTAGAATAATGGGTAGTACATACACCACTCAATGGAATTTGTGGCAAATGTTGCATAAATCTCACGGGAATAAAAGTGAGATGAAAAATCCCTTACGAAAACTCAGCAGCCTAACGGCGCCACATAAAACTTCAGAATATGGATTGATGAGATCAAATAGAGTATCCCATCATATTCCAATACAATTTACAGCAAGTGTAATATAAAATAAAATCCCCCAACATTACAAGGAGGAGTTCAAAATAAGTGACATAAAGGAGAGTACTTAAAAAGAAAGAGAGAGGGTAGATCTCTTACGAATGTTCGGCAGCCTAACGGCGCCACTCAAAACTTCCAAAATGGATTGATGAGAGAGAATAGGGTCTCTCATCACATGAACATAAAAATTACAGTAAATTTAATATAAAATAACATCCCAATCATAAGAAAGATGAGCTTAAAATAAATGACATAAAAGAGTGTACTTAAAAAGAAAGAGAGTTGTAGGATCCCTTACCTCGGGTCCGACTTGACTCGATCGTTCTTTAATCTCCTGAATAATAAACTTGAGTTAATTTATACTTCCTTAAGAAAATTTTTCATGTTCATTATTCCTTTTATATCACTTATTACCATGTCATAAACATTATGTAATCATTTAAGTTAATAATATTTGTTTTGCCGATGTTTGGTTCCTAAGTCGAAAGTGGACTTCTTACAATTACATGTTGTTCGTGTGGCCAAATGTTTATTATATCCAGAATTGTATTCATGATGTAGATATCATATATTTCATATATATCCAGTACATTCATTAATTTATAACGTTACATAATCATTTAGAGGTAAGAAATGAAATGCACCGTTCATGGAGACGGTAAGCCGTACGTACGCATGAACGCTACTTTCATTTCTATTTTGTATTTTATATAATGGAATAATAATTATATAAAGGTATATTATAATTCCAGTATAATATCATATATAATATCATAGTTCCATCCTTTATACGTCCCACATATGGTATTAACGAATCACATCACTTTGAGGGGGTGGTAGTCCGCACTTCCTAAAATGAAGATATCGCGTATACCCATAATGGAAGCCATAAAGGTAAGACACAAATGAAAAATACAGAAGCATAAGTAAAACATAAACATATTATATATCATATATGAAAATAGTGACATCATAATGGCCACCTTTGAAGGTGTTAAAATAATGTTGAACAATCATCGTTTCGGGAGGCAGAAATTCACCATCCACGGAATTCGTATGTTCTTTAACCATTTAATGTAGTTGTGTGAGAGTGTAGCTAGAATAAATCTTATAACAACATACTATTATATTGAAGATACTGGTGTTGTTACAAAATAAATAAATAAAAAGAGTTTAGGGGGTTGGATAAGCAAAATAAAACAAATGAACATGAGAGAATGAATTACCTTTAAAAGTGTAACTCCTTTTGATTTGAGACTAAAGGATTCTTTTGAAAGGATTCTTCCCAAAGGGAATCCTCTAGGATGAGTAGAGGGATGTGGAGAGAGTAAATGGGCAGGGGTTGGCCGAGCCAAATGCTTGAGTGGTGTGTGAAATGAGGTAGAGGTGGGGGCCTTTTATAAGAGGAGAGGAGGGGCACTTTTGGAAAGTAAAGAAATATTACTTTATTTGAAAATGTGTTTCGGTTTTAAAAGGTCCCACATTGATATAATTCGTGGATAAGGTGATAAGGCTTCTAAATCCACTCATCCAATAAGTTTTGGACATGTGTAGTTCATAGATTTTACATTATCTTTCCATTTTATTTAAATCGTCAAATAATGATGTCATCGCTGCATCATTATTATGTCATAAATAATTTAATTTATTTAATGTCTAAAAATAATAAAAAAACTACTATGATGTAAGAAATCTTTGTATCTTTCCAATTACTATTTATAATCAAAATTTGTACTTCTGTAACCCCACTTAAAAATTGTTTTTGTAGAACATATCATGTTTATGTCATTTTTACTTTTACATTAAATAAAAAGTTATTTATGTCATTTCCCAACCAAAGTGGATCCATGGGGTCCCCAAGTTGGCCCATGGCTTTTCTTGGTCGGCCATGACTCACCCAATAGGTGTAGGACAAGTTTCATGGTGTTTTCACATTCTTATAATATCATTTTTGCCTTAAATTACACTAATTACCACTAATCGCGATTAAAAACTTAATAAGTTATTATTCACCAAAAAATTATTTTCATCCCATTGAACCACATTTTTCATACTAATGACAACCATGTATGTCGGATTTTCAAAATTCAATACAAATTAGTGGTAAAATTTCATTTAACTGAAAAATCAGTTTGCTTGATTACCACTTAGTGGTTTCACTATTCATCAAAAATTGGAGTTTTTCATAAAAATACCAAAACTTCACCCTAAGCTATATCTGATATTCCGAATTCAAAAATGAAGTCCGTTTTAAAAAAATCAAAACATATTAGTCACATTAATTAATTTAATAATTAATTCCCGCTGTCAGAGCAAATAGCGTGTTTTTATAAAACAATAAGTATCCAAAAGATTGACACTAGTTTAAGTCTGATTTCAAAGTGAAATTAATTCCAACGACCACTATGGGATTTAATGGTAAAAATATTTTCTAATTTCACTTTAAAACCAATTCAAAATATAATCTAATCATATAAATAAATTAGATTAAAAATAGGTTTTGAATTAAAATACAACATTTTACACTATTCATTAAAAAAAATGAACATTATCGGAAAGATACCAAAAATTTAAACAAAGTAAATTTTGATGTCCCGATTCTTAAGAAGAGTTTTATTTGGTCCAATAGAATTTATAAGAGTGAACAAAACTATATTTAATGATGGTTCTCCATTAAAAGGCGATAAGTGAACCTTTAGTGAAAACTAGGGCATATACGCCTAAAATTGAATTCTTTCCGTATTTTAAGCCTTTAGATTTTATTGGATAAATGTAAAAACATTTAAAAACATATATAATCATATTTTAGTTATTTATATCCATTCCCTCCATTACAACGGCTACATGTTAACTACCATTTAAAACAATATTATTTTATTATTAGAGTGCAACGTAAGATTCCCAAGAAACTCGTTGTTGCGTGTTGGGTACGCCATCGAGCATAGCGTCCCCTTTAAAGTCATTTAAATATTTTATTCACAAATATGGATAAATATGAAATGTCATATTCTTTATTTACCTGGGGTGTTACATCCTTCCCCCCTTTTGGGAATTGCGTCCTCGCAATTTTAAAATTGTGCTTGGAAACATCCTTGAAAGTCCCACATCGGAACAAAAGTCGGTAAAACAAACACTTTAAAATAAAGAAAGATAAGTACAAAGGTCACCCGAGTTAACCCATACTAGGATTCCAAGTATGAAATTATGGACATGGAGGAAAAAATAAAGGGTAATGTTCTGATGGAGAGTGATAGAAAACAAGTTTAGGAGAAAGTTAACCATGAGAAAATCACAATCTTGTGATGGGTTAAACGGTATTCGATTCCCCAATAGGAAAAGTTAATAGACAACATTTTTGTTTTAAGTTACTTTTTATTGAGGAATTTATTCATAAGGAAACATAATCACTTATCATGTTTACTCTCAACTTTTATTAGATTCCTTACACAAACTCATATTTTCTCCAAAAGGCGATTATTTAGGAAGACTTGTTCAAATTAAGAGTATTATAATCAACTTCTAGAGAATCACCTAATCCACAAAAGAGAACTATATACTTCCCATGTCTTTAGGCTTTAACCAGAACCAAAACCAAAAAGTTTAGTACAAGGTCAGATAATCCAGAAAAGGATAACCCTTTAAAAAGAAAATCTATGCTTAATCTCCAAAAATTTTCCAACAAAACCCAAAGTTCAACGAGGACCATCCGATAAACAATTTGTCCATAAAATTCTTCAAAGTAAACCAATATAAGATTGAAACCCAAATATTTGAAGGATTTAGTCACATAGTCTTCCAAGTTAAATCGTAATATTTATCTCCAAACAACATCAGTTGCCCCTAAAGTCTCGTATTGAAAAGTAATTAACCTAATCACATATCCTCCAAGATAGGTTAATCATTTTCATAAATAACCCAAAATCAACTTACTCTTAATTCATAAAATCATATAACTAGAAAGAATCAGCCAAACTAACCAGGGACTTCACGTAGTCCAGTGGTAGGTGATAAATACCAGTCGCACTTTGGTTGTGGGTTCGATTCCTGCAGCTTTGTCCGACGCGACAGGTAGTCACACGGTCTGCATGTTGTCCTTTTTCCAAAACTATATAATTCTTAAAACATTCCCCAAAATGAGAAATAAATCTTCAAGAATAATCATAACATATTTTAACCTCAAGTTTATCTCATTCCTTTCATTTTCCATCATATCATATAGTAACCCATAATTACCTAAAAATTAAGTATCATATAAACCCTAATGGTTACCTTAATAATTATTACCTGAATTTCCACATCGAGTTGGCCATCTCGTACATGATGCATTAGAGAACTCACCAAGGTTGAAGTGGTTGATCATGACTCCTTGATATTTGGTTTAGAACAACCACGAGTTTCCTCATTGAATCCTCCATTTTATCTAGTATCTTAATCAGAGAACCACCATAGTTTCCTTCAATCCTTTTGTCTCTTTGGTGCCTGCTAGATCCATCCATTCACTAAAAATAGAAATTTCAGTGTGAGTATATCAACAAAACCATCATGTACTAATGAGGAAGGTAAACACTAAGATACACTTACTCATTCACTTTATCTAAAACTAGGACTCTTTCTGAAAGCCTAACCATTATGGTAATGTCACTTATGCTTAAAGAATACCCTAACCTCTAAAGTTATCTAAACCGACCTTTGATACCAACTATAAGGCCCCAGCCTTAAACCTTACTTAATCTTGAGTTATTACAAGATTACACATTGAGGATCTTTTCAGGTTTAGAGTTTTAGATAATTAGATCATGAAACTTGCATTACATTCCACATTTAAACAAAGTGGTTACATAAAAGACAGTATTCATTCTTCCCATCAACGGAAACATATTTAAAATAAAACATGGATTCTTTCTTGACACATCCTTGACACTATCATCACATCATGTACCCTTCCCTTTACCTGTGAAAAACATTTCAAAAACTTGGGATGAGCATAAAAAGATCAGTAAGGGATATATAGATATGGAAAGGAAACATGAGTACATGTATACATAAGAATGAAATCATACTTTACCCATAAAACATAGGCATATCAAATCATGATTAAATCATAGAAATCATAAGACATAAAGGTAACTTGAGGCATTCATAACAATCTTACGTAGGGAGTAACCCTCTTGGTTACGTTTGGAATACTCATCACAGTATATTCCCTAAATCTCTTCGGAGAAACCTTAACGTTTCACTCCTTCGCGTTACCTAATGCATTGGAGAGCTATATCGGGCTCACCCGCCCTTAGTTTATCACGGAACCACCCGTTCTTCATAACAATGCCCAAGAACCATAACATAATCGTATCACATAAACATGAATAAAGGAAACATAACATTTCCACATTTCAATCACAATATAACATTTTAGGATATTTAAATAATGAATCCTTTCAAAAAGAAACCATTTCAAAAACCATTTTAAACATTTAATAAAGAGATTTTTGAATCAAAGTGTCCCATACCACCTTGAAGCTTTTAACATTTTAAACCATTAATATCCATACAAATAAATCCTTAAAACCATTTTGAAAACATGGATATTAATAAGAACAAATAATGAAAACATTTAAAACGATATTTTGGTTAAAGGTGTTTTACCAAAATTAGATACACTTGAATACAATAATCGAGGAATAAAATTTAGTCAGAACTTTATAATATCATGAGAATAAAAGGATTCATGATATAATACTCCAAAGGACAGTATATACACCATATAATAGTGAATTGGTGCATAACAACAATTAACCCTCAATAGAAATGTCAAATGTGATGAAATCCCTTATAAAGAAGGTATCCTTAAATTAAGGACAAATAAATATCAAAAATATGTGTGAAAAATATATATACACCCAATATAAGTGGATATTAAGTGTAAAACAATAAAATTTCATTCACACATATTCAATGGATGACATATTCAATGACTACAAGTTGAACCCAAAGAAATCGAAATTGGGTTAAAAAGTTCCCTTGACAGCCTAACGACATCACATTAAAATGAGTTGATGAGAGATAAAAAAGTGTATCTCATCACTTGGACATAAACTTTACATCAATAAGGATGTATGAGAACATATCCCAACATAAAAATATGTAAATTAAAAGACCCAATAAAATAAGTCTTTTAAAAAAGAGGAGGGTGAAAGGTTCCCTTACCGACTTGGGTATCTTTCAAAACATACACCCCATGAAAGAAAGACAATAGGTCATTGATGTAAATACTCATAAATGAAAGTATATTACACAAAGAGTAGAATAATGGGTAGTACATACACCACTCAATGGAATTTTTGGCAAATGTTGCATAAATCTCACGGGAATAAAAGTGAGATGAAAAATCCCTTACGAAAACTCGGCAGCCTAACGGCGCCACATAAAACTTCAGAATATGGATTGATGAGATCAAATAGAGTATCCCATCATATTCCAATAGAATTTACAGCAGGTGTAATATAAAATAAAATCCCCCAACATTGCAAGGAGGAGTTCAAAAGAAGTGACATAAAGGAGAGTACTTAAAAAGAAAGAGAGAGGGTAGATCTCTTACGAAAGTTCGGCAGCCTAACGGCGCCACTCAAAACTTCCAAAATGGATTGATGAGATAGAATAGGGTCTCTCATCACATGAACATAAAAATTACAGTAAATGTAATATAAAATAACATCCCAATCATAAGAAATATGAGCTTAAAATAAATGACATAAAAGAGTGTACTTAAAAAGAAAGAGAGTTGTAGGATCCCTTACCTCGGGTCCGACTTGACTCGATCGTTCTTTAATCTCCTGAATAATAAACTTGAGTTAATTTATACTTCCTTAAGAAAATTTTTCAAGTTCATTATTCCTTTTATATCACTTATTACCATGTCATAAACATTATGTAATCATTTAAGTTAATAATATTTGTTTTGTCGATGTTTGGTTCCTAAGTCGAAAGTGGACTTCTTACAATTACATGTTGTTCGTGTGGCCAAATGTTTATTATATCCAGAATTTTATTCATGATGTAGATATCATATATTTCATATATATCCAGTACATTCATTAATTTATAACATTACATAATCATTTAGAGGTAAGAAATGAAATGCACCGTTCATGGAGACGGTAAGCCGTACGTACGCATGAACGCTACTTTCATTTCTATTTTGTATTTTATATAATGGAATAATAATGATATAAAGGTATATTATAATTCCAGTATAATATCATATATAATATCATAGTTCCATCCTTTATACGTCCCACATATGGTATTAACGAATCACATCACTTTGAGGGGGTGGTAGTCCTTACTTCCTAAAATGAAGATATCGCGTATACCCATAATGGAAGCCATAAAGGTAAGACACAAATGATAAATACAGAAGAATAAGTAAAACATAAACATATTATATATCATATATAAAAATAGTGACATCATAATGGCCACCTTTGAAGGTGTTAAAATAATGTTGAATAGTCATCGTTTCGGGAGGCAGAAATTCGCCATCCACGGAATTCGTATGTTCTTTAACCATTTGATGTAGTTGTGTGAGAGTGTAGCTCGAATAAATCTTATAAAAACATCCTAGTATATTTGATATACTGTTTTTGTTACAAAAGAAATAAATAAAAAGAGTTTAGGGGGTTGGAGAAGCAAAATAAAACAAATGAACATGAGAGAATGAATTACCTTTAAAAGTGTAACTCCTTTTGATTTGAGCCTAAAGGCTTCCTTTGAAAGGATTCTGCCCAAAGGGAATCCTCTAGGATGAGGAGAGGGATGTGGAGAGAGTAAATGGGCAGGGTTTTTCCGAGCCAAAGGCTTGAGGGGTGTGTGAAATGAGGTAGAGGTGGGGGCCTTTTATAAGAGGAGAGGAGGGGTACTTTTGGAAAGTAAAGAAATATTACTTTATTTGAAAATGTGTTTCGGTTTTAAAAGGTCCCACATTGATATAATTCGTGTATAAGGTGATAAGACTTCTAAATCCACTCATCCAATAAGTTTTGGACATGTGTAGTTCATATATTTTACATTATCTTTCCATTTTATTTAAATCGTCAAATAATGATGTCATCGCTGCATCATTATTATGTCATATATAAGTTAATTTATTTAATGTCTAAAAATTATAAAAAAAATGCTATGATGTAGTAAATCTTTGTATCTTTCCAATGACTATTTATAATCAAAATTTGGACTTCTTTAACCCCACTTAAAAATTGTTTTAGTAGAACATATCATGTTTGTGTCATTTTTACTTTTACATTAAATAAAAAGTTATTTATGTCATTTCCCAACCAAAGTGGATCCATGGGGTCCCCAAGTTGGCCCATGGCTTTTATTGGTCGTCCATGACTCACCCAATAGGTTTAGGACAAGTGTCATGGTGTTTTCACATTCTTATAATATCATTTTTACCTTAAATTACACTAATTACCACTAATCGCGATTAAAAACTTAATAAGTTATTATTCACCAAAAAATTATTTTCATCCCATTGAACCACATTTTTCATACTAATGACAACCATGTATGTCGGATTTTCAAAATTCAATACACATTAGTGGTAAACTTTCATTTAACTGAAAAATCAGTTTGCTTGATTACCACTTAGTGGTTTCACTATTCATCAAAAATTGGAGTTTTTCAGAAAAATACCAAAACTTCACCCTAAGCTATATTTGATATTCCGAATTCAAAAATGAAGTCCGTTTTAAAAAAATCAAAACATATTAGTCACATTAATTAATTTAATAATTAATTCGCGCTGTCAGAGCAAATAGCGTGTTTTTATAAAACAATAAGTATCCAAAAGATTGACACTAGTTTAAGTCTGATTTCAAAGTGAAATTAATTCCAACGACCACTATTGGATTTAATGGTAAAAATATTTTCTAATTTCACTTTAAAACCAATTCAAAATATAATCTAATCATATAAATAAATTATATTAAAAAGAGGTTTTGAATTAAAATACAACATTTTACACTAATCATTAAAAAAAATGAACATTATCGGAAAGATAACAAAAATTTAAACAAAGTAAATTTTGATATCCTGATTCTTAAGAAGAGTTTTATTTGGTCAAATAGAATTTATAAGAGTGAACAAAACTATATTTAATGATGGTTCTCCATTAAAAGGCGATAAGTGAACCTTTAGTGAAAACTAGGGCATATACGCCTAAAATTGAATTCTTTCTGTATTTTAAGCCTTTAGATTTTATTGGATAAATGTAAAAACATTTTAAAACATATATAATCATATTTTAGTTATTTATATCCATTCCCGCCATTAAAACGGCTACATGTTAACTAGCATTTAAAATAATATTATTTTATTATTAGAGTGCAACGTAAGATTCCCAAGAAACTCGTTGTTGCGTGTTGGGTACTCCATCGAGCATAGCGTCCCCTTTAAAGTCATTTAAATATTTTATTCACAAATATGGATAAATATGAAATGTCATATTCTTTATTTACCTGGGGTGTTACATATAATATTTGAAATTATTTATTTTATCCAACTTTATTCAAAATTGTTAATTTATGAAACAAAAAATGAGTGATGAAAATAAAAAAACATGCATCAAAATCAATGTAGCCATATCACAAAGCATGGATGGGGTATGCTTCATTATAGAAGAAATTGGTATGTATTTTAAATAAATAATAAACATTTAATTATGTGATATTAAACAATATATGTTACTTTGTTTATATGAATATTCATGAATCAAAATTTAAAGTCACTTTTATCCCGCTTCATATGATATAAGAGGATCATGTAAATAAGGAGGGTAAACTAGTTGATGAAAACACAAAAATAGAATGGGAAACATGTGTATGTATGAAATAATTTTAATTTGTAATTATTTATAATAGAATTAAATAAAAAAATCTATTTATGTTTATATTTTATTTATATGGTTTAGACACAAGAATCATAAGTGACCGTACTAGAAGAAAAACTAGTTTCAGTAGCATTGAAGTGGATGGAACAATATGGTCATGTTAGAGGATTAGGTTTGGAAGTTTCTCCTTGAACATATTTTGAGAATATTAAACCACAAGAAGATACATATAATATAGTGAGGCGATTATAGACATAAATAGGCTCACTATAAGATATTATTATTTAGTCTGGTTTGGCAGACCAATTTATAAGAAAGGATCAAAGAGAACTGGTTGTAGAACAAAAATCCACACATGAACCAATTGATCCCACTATATTTGTGGCATTTCATTCCCCCAAATGGTATACATTACCCAAGGTAATAAATTTTTTTATTTATATTTATCATAAATGTGAATCAAACAACTTAAGATAACATTATATTACTAAAATTCTGCAGGGTATAGTCTTATACAATTTATATCTGTCAACATCCATGCATTGCCTTGTTGTGATGGGTACAGTGTATAATATCTCTGGAGACAAGATACAACATAAATATCAGCCAAAATATCACATGATAGCGGGGATTGAGGTATCTCATGATTAAACTATTTAGTTTCTTATTCAACTTGATGATATTGATATTGCAATGGTCAATGATGATATTGGATCTTTCATAACATGGTCATCTAATCTTATAAAGATACATGAGGTTTGTCTTTAAAAATATTTTATATGAAAAACATGTAACCGTTTATGATAAAAGGTCTTAAGTGAAGAGTGTTATTATATATGGATAAAGTGGTGGGGAAACAGAATGTCAGATCAATAAAATCTAGTGAATCAACCAAGAATTCAAAATGACATTCTGAGAGTACCTTCTCCCCTCCAGTTCCAAAATAAAATTTATTATCATTACAACTTCATTTAGAGACCACATTTAAAGATATAAATATGTATTAAATTAAATATGAAAAATAAATATATGAAACTTTCAAGATAGGCATAATTGGTCTTAAGACTATAAATGAGGTCCTCGAGCATGAATGGTTGGGTGTCTCAGTTGTGAATACATACATAAGGTACATTTTCATAATACATCTATCCAAATAGTGAGATAATATCTTTATTAAAGTTAATAATTATTAATATTTTATATAGGTGTTTATATTACAACTATATAAAGGGAAAATCATTGGAAACGTGATTTGGATTCATTAATCCTTGTATCATTTCTACAAAAAAAATTACTTTGGATAATGAAAAAATTGAGAAGAAAAAAAGATGAGTTACTCAAAGAATTTGATCAAAAAATAATATGATAGACTATTTTTATGCCTATAATACATAAGTAAAACTCTAAAATCTAATAACACAAAATATATTTTTAATCTTTGAATTACTTATTTGTTTGTGTAGGCACTGGATACTGATCGCAGTCAATCTGGATACCCCAAATATTTATTTTTTGGATCCAATACATGGATATCCAACCAACTGAACCCACATGATTTGTATTGTTAATTTTTAATACACTTCAATCAACACTTTATAGATAAACTTTTAATTATACTTTTCGGTCTGTATTTTAATAAGAATTTTTTTATGATAGGGCGGTTGATAAATATAGGCTAAATTATGGCATTAAGTTGGTGTATGAAGAGATAAAGCATGTGGATTACTGAAACTGGAAACAAATTAAGGTATATATAGAAATATTTAACTATAAAAACATTTCAAAACAATTTACTTATTTTGGTCATTGTTTCTGCAGTGTCTAAAGCAAGATAATGGCATCGATTATGGATATTATGTTTGAAAATTTATGAGAGATATCATAAAGCATGAAAATTCCATCATCCCCCAACAAGTAATTTATGAAGGTAATTAAAATTTCATTAAATTTATTTTATAATCATTTTTTTCTATATTTTCTCAATACTATCAAGATTTTTGACAACCTTCATACTCAAAAGAAGATGTATATTTGTTTAGAGATCAGTGGGTGATGTACATGTTGTCAAAATGTATGGAGACAACAAATTTAGGTGATTACCTACTATTTTTGTGATATAGTATGATTTATGACCTTAGAAATATATTTTGGGTGTGAATAATTAGTGTAAGAATACCTATATATTATTTAATATTTATTTCTCAAGGAGAACTATAATGGAGGAAATCAATTTGTTTTGAAATGTTTACCTATAAACAATATTTTTTTTTTGGAAATATTAGAGTTATATGAGGAGTTAGAGGTGGAGGTAGAGGTGGAGGTGGATGTAGAGTCAAAGTCAAAGACCGAGGTGGAAGAGGAGGTAGAGGTGGAGACTGAGGTGGAGACCAAGGAAGAGGAGGAGACGAAGCACTGGCTTGTAAACAATAAAATTGTTGGGCAGTGGAGTAGAATGAGGATCATACCAAGATTGTGTTTGAGAAATTTTTTTGAAAATTAAACACAAAAACTTTTTCTTAAGATAAGATTCATTGTGAAGGTGTTCCAGGTGGCTTATTGAAAAAAAATCACCACTTGTTTAAGTGATTTTATAGAGAAATTTAAGTGGGGGAATTTTTTTTAAAAACAAAACAAATACCACTTATTTTGTCAAAATGATTATCATAGGATACAATTTCTATTAGAACATTCCAAGTACTATCAAATTTTAATAAATTGTGAAAGCAACCCCTCACCAAGAACAAACTTAACAACAACCATAAAAAAATAGATGCAGTTGCTTGCCCATGATTTCTCTACACTACAAATGAAAGGTCTTAGTAGTGGATCCAATAGTAACTTGAGAATCATAAAACACAAATACAATCATCAAATAGGTATATGATCCAATTTAAATGTTTGAATAAATATGTGTGTAATCAACCACTGAAGACAGAAGGTGTATGAGAGAACTATTGGAGGATAACTAGAAAAAAGAGATCATGGTCATCAAGGAGGGATGGTGTAAAATGAAAAATGAAATCAAATGAAATGAAACCACCTTATAAATAAATCCATAAAAATAAAAAATTTGTTTCAAATGAAATTATGAGGCACCAAAAATCTAAATGAACACCCCTTTGAAAAATAAGCAAGTATATTGGTCCAAAACCTCTAAAAAATAAAGAAATACAAAATTTCATTGACCGAATCATGAATTTTTAGAAAAGAACAATATAGGGGTTTCAATTTGGTGGGTGGTGGAATTATTTGAGCTATTATATCAATAGTTATATTTATGATATAATATCACAAATTCTTGTGAAATATATATAATTAACATTCATTATGCATATGCACATTAATCATGTAAAATGATCCATTTTCAAAATCTCATTAATAAAAAAATCATCATCATTATCAATAAACAATATCTGAGAATAGGTATATACTAATTTTGATGAAAAAATAAAAAAACATAATTAGAATACTCAAAACCAAGTAAATTCATTAATATTGTGTTTATACTTTAGTAAAATGATACATAAGTCATTGGGGATGTGTAGGAATCACCCAAACCTCAATCCGATATACGGTGTGACTAATACGACACCAAGTGAATCTTTTTATTCAAAACTAATATTAATTTTAGTAAAAAATGCAAATGACATACTCAAAACCAAGAAAATATGTTCATATTGCTTTGGTAGTTTAGGAAAATTATATATAAGTTGTTTTTGACATGTAGAAATCAGTGGCACCTTAATCTAATACACGATGTTCCAGGTATGAATCAAATGAAAAGAAACCACTTTATAAATAAATCCCTAAAAATGAAAAATCTATTTCAAATGAAATCATGAAGCACAAAAAATCCAAATGAACACCCCTTTGAAAAATAAGAAATTATCTTGATCCAAAACCTCTAAAAAATAAATAAATACAAAATTTCATGGGCCAAATCATGAATTTTCATAAAAGAACAATATAGGGGTTTCAATTTTGTGGGTGGTGGAATTATCTTGGCTATTAGATCATTAATTAAATTCATGATATAATATCACAAATGCTTGTGAAATCCATACAAGTAAAATTCATTATGAATGTGCACATTTATCATGTAAAATGATCCACGTTCAAAATCTCATTAATCAAAAACTCATCATTATTCTCAATAAAAAATACCTGAGAATAAGGATATTCTCATTTTGAAAAAAAAATAAAAAAACACAAGTGGCACACTCAAACCCAAGTAAATGCTTTAATATTGTTTTTATACATTATTAAAATGATACATAAGTCATTTGGGATGTGTAGGAATCACCCAAACCTCAATCTAACATACGATGTGACTAATACGACACCAAGTGCATATTTTTATTCAAAAATAATATTAATTTTCGTAAAAAATAAAACTGAAATACTCAGAAAGCAATAAAATATGTTCGTATTATTTTGGTACTTTGGTAAAATGATACATAAGTCATTTTTTACATGTAGAAATTAGTGGTGCCTTAATCTAATGTGTGATGTTTCATGTATGAATCAAAGTGTCAGTTATCGTGTTAGAATTGACATTCTAATACAAAAAAGTATCACTCATTGAAAATAACGAAAATGTGGTTGTATTGTATTGATAATTTAGAAAAATAATTTATAATTTATTTGTGACATGTAGTAATTAGTCTCACATCAAACCCACACACGATGCGACTTGTATGACCCAAAGTACGGTTTTTCAGTTTAAAATGATAGTTTAGTAAAAAAAATACAATTGGCATACTCAAAACAGAGGAAAAACATTAATATTGTTTTTATACATTAATAAAATGATATATAATTCATTTTGTATGTTTATTAATTAGCCTCACCTAAATATGACGCAGAGTGTGACCGGTATGACTCCAAGAGAATCTTTTTATTCAAAATTGACATTGATCTTTGTAAAAAAACAACTGACATACTAAAAACCAATAAAAAAATTTCTAATTATTTTTTTAATTTAGTAAAACGATCCATAAGTCATTTTTGATTTTTAGTAATCATCCTCACCTCAATCTGATACACGATCTTCCTGGTATGACTCAAAGAATCAGTTATCAGTTTAGAATTAACATTTTAATACAAAAAAGTGTCTCTCACTGAAAACTGAGAAAACACACTTGTATTATATTTATAATTTTTTAAAATAATTAATAATTCATTTGTGATGTGTGTTAAATGATCCCATGTCAAACCCATACACGATGAAACCTGTATGACTCAAAGTGCAGGTTTCTAGTTTAAAATGACATTTTAGTAAAAAAAGACAAGTGGCATAATCAAAAATGAGGAAACACATTTTATTATTTTGATAATTTATGAAAACAATACATAAGTCATTTTATACATATAAAAATAAGCCAAACCTCAATCTGATGCATGGTGTGACCGGTATGACACAAAGTGTGTCTTTTTATTCAAAATTGAAATTAATTTTAGTAAAAAATACAACTAACATACTCAAAACTGAGAAAACACATTCAGATTGTTTTGGTAATTTATTAAAATAATCCATAAGTCATTAGTGACATTTTAGGAATCATACTCATCTCAATTTGATACATTATTTTCCCAGTATGACACAACGTGTCAGTTATTAGTTTAGAATTAACATTTTAATACAAAAAAGTATCACACACTAAAAACAAATAAAATGATGTTGTATTGTATTGATAATTTATGAAAATGATTCATAATTTATTTTTTATATATATTAATTAGTATCATATCAAACTCACACAGGATGCAACCTGTATGACTCAAGGTTCATATTTTCAATTTAAAATGGCATTTTAGTAAAAAACACATGTGGTATTCTCAAAACTAAGGAAACTCATTTGTATTGTATTGATACTTTAGAAAAAAACAATCCATAAGTCATTTGGGACATGTATGAATCATACACACCACAATCTAATGTACTATGTGACGGATATGACTCTAAGTGCATCTTTTTATTCAAAATTGACATTAATTTTAGTAAAAAAACAACTAACATACTCAAAATTGATAAAACGCATTAGGATTATTTTTTACTTTATTAAAATTATAAATAAGTCATTTTTGATCTTTAGAAATCATACTCATTTCAATATGATACACAATGTGCTCAGTATGACTCAAGGTGTCTGTTATCAGTTTAGAATTGACATTTTAATTCAAAAAACTTAGCGCTCACTGAAAACTGAGAAAACATGCTTTGAAAGTATTTATAATTTAGGAAAACAATTTATAATTAATTTTTGATGTGTATGAATCAGTCTCACATAAAACCCATACATGATGCAACCTATATGACTCAAAGTGTGAGTTTAAAGTTTAAATGACATTTTAGTAAAAAAAATATGCAAAATGAAAGATTAGGAAACACATTTGGATTATTTTGATACTTTAGAAAAACAAAAAATATGTCATTTGTAATATGTGTGAATAATATTTACCTCAATTAGACACATGTTTTGACCAGTATGACTCCAAGTATGTCTTTTTATTCCAAATTAACATTAATTTTAGTAAAAAAACAATTGACATACTCAAAACTGAGAAAATGCACTCGTATTATTTTTAAAATTTATGAAAATGATCCATAAGACATTTTTGATGTGTAGGAATCATCCACATCTCAATATTATACACTATGTGTTTGGTATGAATTAAAGTCCTCGTTATCAGTTTAGAATTGACATTTTAATTAAAAAAAGTTTCACACACTAAAAACTGATAAAATGTTCTCATAATTTCTAGATAATTTAGTAAAATAGGTTATAATTTAATTATTATGTTTAGGAATAAATCTCACATCAAACCCACTCATGATGCAACCTGTATGGATCAAAGTGAAGGTTTCCAGTTTTAAATGACATTTTAGTAAAAAAACAGAAGTGGCATACTCAAAACTGAGTAAAAATATTCTAATTGTTTTGATACTTTATAAAAAACAATACATATGTCATTTGGGACATGGAGTAATCATATGAACCTCAATATGAAACATAGTGTGACCGGTATGACTCCCTGTAAGTATTTTTATTCAAAAATGACATTAATTTTAGTAAAAAAATAACATATATACTGAAAACCAAGAAAACACATTCATATTATTTTATTAATTTAGTAAAATTATTCATAGGTCATTTATGACATGTCGGAATTAGCCTCACCTAAATTTGATACACGATGATCCTGGTATGACTCAAAGTGTCTGTTATCAGTTTAGAATCGATATTCTAGTACAAAAAAGTATCACTTACTAAAAACCAAGAAAACACACTTAGATTTCCATGATAATTTATTACAACAATTCATAATTCATTTTTTATGTGTAGGAATAATTTTCACATCAAACTCACACATGATGAAACATTTATGACTCGCAGTGTGTGTTTCCATTTTAAAATGACATTTTAGTAAAAAACACAAGTTTCATATTCAAAATTGAGGAAACTTATTTAGACTGTTTTGATACTTTAGTAAAATGATCCATAAGTCATTTGGAACGTGTAGGAATTAGTCACACCTCAATACAATTCACGGTGTGATCATTATGACTCCAAGTGTATCTTTTTATTCAAAATTGACATTAATTTTAGTAGAAAAGAAAATTGTCATACACAAAACTGAGAAAATGCATTTAGATTATTTTTTTACTTTAAGAAAATGATCCATAATTCATTTTTGACATGTAGGAATCATTTTCACCTAAATAGGATACATGATATGCCCGGTATGACTCAAAGTGCTTGTTATCAGTTTAAAATTTGCATTTTAATAAAAAACGTATCACTCATTGAAAACCAAGAAAATGCACTCAGATTGTCTTGATTATTTATAACAAATATTCATAATTCATTTTTTCCATGTAGGAATCAGTCTCAATTCAAACCCACACACGATGCGACCTATATGACTCAAAGTGCGTGTTTCCATATTAAAATAATATTTTAGTATAAAACACAAGTGGCATACTCAAAACTGAGGAAACACATTTGGATTGTTTTAATACTTTAGAAAAATGATCCATAAGTCCTTTGGGACATGTAGGAAGCATCTTCACCTCAATCTAATGCACGGTGTGACCAGTATGACTCCAAGTGAAACTTTTCCATATATAAGTGTCATTTTAGTTTAAAACTTGCATCATGTCACCAAAACCAAGAAAACGAGCCTAGATTATTTTCTCCTCATTTTATATTTTATTAATTAATTAATTTCCTTATCATTTTTATCTTAGACATATTTAGTTAATTTTCACATAGATAATTCTTGAAAAAGAACAATAAATGGTGTGACATGAAAAAATCAACTACAATGAAATATGATACATAGTGTTCCCAGTATGACTCAAAGTTTAGTTTAAATTAACACTTTATATTTAATTTATTTCTTTATATTATTACTAACATAATAATTTTTTCTTATATAGTTGTTTTCTTTTTCTCAAGTTATGGTGTCTTTTTATTTTATATAGGTGTGTTCTTTTACACTATAATAGTGTTTTTTCTTGTATTTTTGTTGTAAATCTTATTTTATTTAAATTCTGCATTTGTATCTGATTTTTATAATTTATGGTGTTATAGTGTGTTGTTACAGCACATTGTAGTATGCCCTATTTCTAGTGTTGTAGTGTGTTGTAGCATCACACTATAGTATTCCCCTTTATCAAAACTAAATAAATGCACTAATAAATGGTGTTGTTTATCCACACTTTTCTAGAACTGATAAAATCCAAGTCCTTTTAAACATGTTGCGGTAGTCAGCACTTTTTTAGCATTGATAAATGTTGATTCTAGCATTGTTAAAGTACTCTTTTGTAGTAGAGTATCCAAAACTAAGAAAACGATCTCATATTGTTTTCAAAATTTAGGAAAATATTTCATAATTCATTTATTGTCACGACCCCCTCCTGCCAAAGATGCCCCTCCTGAGCTGGAAATGGTGAAAGGGAGATAATGACCCCCGAGTCCCACCTCCAGTAGGCCCTGGAGTGGTGACTAGCACTAAGGGTATGAGTTTTCACAAATATAGGAGGCATTAGCCTTTTTATTATTTAATATTGGGAAATAGGATGAATAAAACAGCCAAAAAAAGGAAAAAGTAAATGAAAATAACCCAAAACCAAACCCATATGCATGTTTCATACAATACTGAAACAAAAGTACAAGTATAAGAAAAGATCCAAAGTACGATACAAAAAAGAAATCAAAAACCACAAAGAGGAAAACTCTAACGCCCAACTAGCAAGGTCCCGCACGGTCCCTAAAGTCCTCCTGAAAACCTGAAAGTAAATGTAAGGTGAGCATACAATTACACTCAGTAGGAAAACCTAAATATCTCATGCATAGGTGGGGAGACATCCTAATGCCCCGTGATAAAATAGAAGGAACCAAATCCTATCAAGGAATCTATCCACCCAACCTCACAAGCCACACTCACCAAATAATTCAAGTCAATAGAGTAGTATAGTAATATTATCAAAGTATGGGTACCCCGCACCACCTTCCCACTGATTACTGCTTAAGCCCTCACACCTAACGCTCTGATTCTTCCCCCTCTTCCTGAGCTAGTTCCGCAACCTGGCCATATGAAGCTCATAGTATCCCGCTAGCACTCAATCCTTAGCCATAACCACATCTCATCTTGAAGACACCTGGGAACCACATCACATCTCATCCCGAAGAAACCTAGGAGCATATCACATCATCATCCCAAAGACTCTTGGGAAACATCTGTCATAACCTGCTTGAAGGATCTTGGTCTATAGAACCTTGAAGAGGGAGCATAGGGAAGAGCAGTAACCAGCCATCCTATAGATGTTTGAGAATCTCACCCTCCTGTCCCATGGGTGTTCGGCACGTAGTGCTTAACATGGGTGGGGTGCGTAAAGAAACATAAAAAGTACAGATTTATATAATTATTTCAACCACTCAACCCATCCTAAGGCTTCTACACAAAATATCTGAGCACATTCCTCGACAATGTTACCTCGAAAGTATGCACACAATAAACAGCCCCAAACCCCATTAAGCTTTTCATGTTTCAACAGTTTTAGTTTATCAGTTCCTTAACTACCGATGAACTAATAATAACCAAACCAGATCAATCGTTTGTAAAACATATCCCTGCCAACCACAAATAAAGTTAGAGAAAACACAAGCAACACAATACCATTTTCTTTTATCATCCAATCAATTTCATTGATTTTCTATATTTAATCAACTACCATGCCCCACAAATCATTAGTTAACTCTTCCACTTTTATTTATATGCACAACCTATCCCTACATCCATGCTTCCAACCACCATAACCACAAACACATTGGAAACAATACCCATACCACATCATCATCCCTTTGATACCTTTTACCGCAGCTCCGCTGCCGATCACAACCACATCATACACGCTAACCCACAACCCAGCCAACCACAGCCCCGCTGATCATCCGTTCCACAACAACCAACAAAACACCTCCTTTACATAATTAAACCCCAACTAGCACCCACAAAATTCATTCTTTCATTTAGTTTAACCGGGGTGAACATACAAGGGTTCTAGGTATTCATTTAATCAGCCAACTTTACATGATTAACCAATTTCCACATTCAATGATATTCTATCCACAAAACAATCCAAAAAAATAGGGAAATATTTAATTGCGCAAGCAAAGGCCTCCAATGACCGTGATTTTCAGTAGGCATAAGCCTATTCAATTCAAAACATAATCAAAGGATAAACATTGATGGAAAAAAACAACAATATCAACAAAAAATCCCTAAAGCCATTCTTTAACCAGTTACCATCTTTATTTATTGGTTCAACCGTATCTCACAAAAACAAAAGGATACCCACCCTGCATGATGCACAAAAGAGAGAGAGATGAAGGTAAGTTCCCTGCCTCAAAGGTTTTTTACGGAAACCACAACGGTCAAGGAATGTTCAAGGAACCCAGGTCAATTTTCTGAAACCCTACCTTAGATCTCTTCTCTTAGAAATATCAAGACCAAGACTCATCATATTCAATATCCACACACTTAGATCTACCCATAACGGGCGTATATTTAAGAAACCAAGGGAAGAAAAGGAGTAGATCTAAGAATATCTAAGAACCCAACAAGAACGATCACATACCTTTAGAAACCGGCTTCGATTTGCGAAGATAAGCCATCGGATCGCCTACAAAATTTATGGGAGAGGGTCTCTTACCTCTAAGGAATAGTAATCCCGGGTTATGGCCACTTAGGAGCTTAAACAAACCATTTAGAGGCAAAAGAGTTCAGATCCGAAATTTTAGGATCTAACTTTAAGTGCACTCACGGTTAGTTCGCACGGTTTAACAAACCGTGTGTTAACCGTGTGTTAGCTTCTGTCTTGACAACAATACTTACACGGTTAGGCTGCTTGGTTTGTCCTAACTGTGTGCCTCCCGTGTGAAGGCCACTGCCGCTAACACCAACCTCACACAGTTTGGCCACAGAGTTTGACAAACCATGTGCCTCCTGTGCGAAGGCCATTACCCCTTTAGTTTTCCTTAAAGGTCCACCCAAACGCACCCTCAAGTCACCTTGATTTACCAAAAAACCTCTAGCCCCACATTTTCACAAAGGAATAGACTGGAGAGGTCCGGACCATTACATTTATGATGTGTAGTAATTGACCACGCATCAATATTATACATGATGTGGTCAGTATGACATGAATTGCGTGTTTTTAATATAAAAGTGTCATTTTAGTTTAAAATGTTTCACATAGCGAAAACTGAGAAAAATAGATATAATTATTTTAAAAATTTAGGAAAAAGATCTATAATTCATTTTTTATTTGTAGGAATTGATCGTACATCAATCCAATAAACTATGTAGTTGGTATAACTCGAAGTTCTTGTTTTCAATATTGAAGTTCCATTTTAGTTTAAAATGTGTGTCACATATCTAAAACTAAGAAAATGGTCTTTTATTGTTTTAAAAATTTAGTAAAATGATCCTTAGTTCATTTTTAATGTATATGAATTGACTACATGTCAATCTGACACACGATGTGGCTAGTATGACTTGAATTTCATGTTTTCAATAAAGAAGTGTCATTTTAGTTTAAAATGTGAGTCACATAGCCAAAACTGAACAATTGAGATCATATTATTTTCAAACTTTGAGAAAATGATTCATAATTCATTTTTAATGTGTAGGAATTGACCGCATGTAAATCCAACACATGATATGGTCGGTATGACTTAAAGTGTACATTTTCAGAATAAAAGTTTCATTTTTGTTTAAAACTTGTATCACATAGACAAAACTAATAAAGAAAGATTGTATTATTTTCAAAAATTAAGAAAACAATCCTTAATTAATTTTTGACATGTAGGAATCGACCATATGTCAATCCGATAGACAATGTGGAAGGTATGACTCAAAGTGCGCATTCTCAATATTGAAGTGTCATTTTAGTTTAAAATGTCATGATATAGCCAAAACTAAGGAAAAAAAGATCATATTATTTTTGAAATTTATTAAAATGATCCATCAGTCATTTTTTATGTGTGGGAATTTAACATACTTAAATTTGATAGACGATGTGATAGGTAATATTCGAACTATGTGTTTTTTATTTAAAATAGATAGTTTAGTTTGAAACACGCACTACATACTCAAAACTATGAAAATGCGTTAGGATTATTTTAGTACTTTATAATAATAATTCATAACACATTTTTGATGTGTAAGATTCAAGCGCATCTCAATTCGAGACCAGTGTTCCCATTATGACTCGAATTGTATGTTTTTATTTTAAAATTCATATACTCAAAACTGATCAAACACATTCATATTTTTTTAATACTTTAGGAAAATGATCCATAATTCATTGTTGATGTGTATGAATTGACCACATGTCAATCTGACACATGATTTGACTAGTATGACTTGAAGTGAATGATTTCAATATAAAAGTTCCATTTAAGTTTAAAACATGGGTTACAATTCCAAAACTGAGCAATCAAGCTCATATTGTTTTCAAACTTTAGTAAAACTATTCATAATTCATTTGTGAAATGCAGGAATCAACCACACGTCAATCTGACACATGATGTGGTCCGTAAGACTCGAAGTGTGTGTTTTCAATATAAAAGTGTCATTTTAGTTTAAAATGGTTATAACATACCCAAAACTGAGAAAATGAGCTCAGATTCTTTTAAAACTTTAGGAAAATGATCCATAATTTTTTTTTAACATATAGGAATCAATCGTGAAAAAATATGACGAACAATGTGGTAGGTATGACTTGAAGTTAGTGTTTTCAATATAGAAGTGTCCTATTAGTATAAAACGCATGTCATGTAGCCAAAACCAATGAAAATATCTTGGACTATTTTCAAACTTTATAACAATGATCCATAATTCATTTTTTACATGTAGGAATTAACTATACGTCAATCTTATAGACGACGTGATAGGTATGCTCGAAACATGTGTTTTCAGTTTAAAATTGATAGTATAGTTTAAATCACACAACACATACTAAAAACCAATAAAACACATTCATATTGATTTGAAAATTTATAACAATGATCTATAACATGGTTGTGACTTATAGGAGTCGACCGCACCTCAATCTGATACATGGTATGCCCAGTATGACTTGAAGTGTATGTTTTTAGTTTAAGATTTACATTTTATTTCAAAACACATGTGGCATACTCAAAATAGATAAAACACATTCATATTGTTTTTATACCTTAAGAAAAATATCCATAAGTCATTTGTGACATGTATGAATAAATTTCACATCAATATGACATAGGATGTGGTCGGTATAACTCGAAGTGAAAGTTTTCAATATAAAAGTTTCATTTAATTTTAAAACACGTAGCATATAGAAAAACTAGGAAAACGAGATCGGATTATTTTCAAAATTTTAGAAAACAATTCATAATCCATTTTTTATGTGTAGAAATTAACTGCACATAAATCTGACACATGATGTGGTTGGTATAACTCGAATAACATGTTTTAAATATAAAAGTGTCATTTTAGTTTAAAGCACATCACATATCCAAAACTGAGAAAAAGATCTCGAATTGTTTTAAACTTTTAAAATAGTGATCCATAAATCATTTTTGACATGTAAAAATCAACAGTGCATCAACATGACATAGGATGTGGCAGGTATGACTTGAAATGTGTATTTTCAATATAGAAGTTTCATTTTAGTTTACAGCATGCGTCACATAGACAAAATTGAGAAAATGAACTCATAATGGATTAAAACCTTAAGCCACTGATACATAATTTATTTGTGATGTGTATGGATCTAACGAACTTCAATCCGACAAGCGATGTGGCTGGTATGACTCAAAGTGCATGTTTTCAATATAAAAGTGTCATTTTAGTTTAAAACGTGCATCACTTGGAAAAAACTGAGAAAAAGTTCTCAAATTATTTTCAAACTTTAGTAAAATGATTCATAATTCATTTGTAACATGTAGGAATCAACCGCACGTCAATTCGACACATTATTTGGTCTGTATGACTCGAAATGCGTGTTTTCAATATAAAAGTGTCATTTTAGTTTAAAATGATATCACATAACCAAAATTGAGAAAATGAGCTCAGATTGTTTTAAAACATCAGGAAAATGATTTATAATTCATTTGTGATTTTTATAATTGATTGTACATCAATATGAGAGACGATGTGGTGGGTATGACTCAAAGTATGTGTTTTCAATATAGAAGTGTAATTTTAGTTTAAAATGTGCATCGTATAGACAAAACTGAGAAAACAAGCTCAAAATAATTTCAAACTTTAGGAAAATGATCCATAATTGATTTGTGATGTATAATAATTGATTTTATATCAATTCAATGGACAATGTGACAGGTATGGCTCAATGTGCATGTTTTTAGTTTAATATTTACATTTTAGTTCAAGACACACATCACAAACTCAAAACCAAGAAAACAGGTTCAAATTGTTTTGATATTATAGAAAAACATTGCATAACACATTTTTTATTTTTAGGAATCAACTACACCTCAATCCGAGATACAGTGTTCCCATTATGACTAAAAATGGATGTTTTTTGTT